>CM020233.1:0-2517500 GCA_009819775.1 Phoenicopterus ruber ruber | reverse complement strand
GGTTGCGACGTTGCTGCCATTAAAGCAGAGCAAGAGCAGGGCAAACGGGACGGGGATGGGGACGGAGGGGACATCTGGCACTGAGGAGGTGGCACGGGACGCTTGGCAAGTCGCATCCCTTCACAGGGAGACGCGGCTCTTCCCATGCCCGGGGTCTCGGGTGGAGACAACCGGGAGCCGTCGGAGCGTGGAGTGCTGGGGTCTGCCGGGGGACGTGGCCAGAGCTCCCCCCCTCCTCCCGCCCCGCGCTGGCCGCTGGCGGCTTCAAAACCCCCACGAAGGGCTGCGGCCTCTCACAAAACGGGGGCTTAACTACCTGATTAAATCTCCCCAGCTAAAGCAATGCAGGCACTAATTTGAGGTCGGTTCCCAAATTGGGGATTGTGTTGTTACTTTATTTAAAATGCACCGATGAATAGAGGCAGGGAGGGAGGAGGGCGATTATATCTGCCTGCTCGGAATCGAGGAGAAAAGAGCGGAGAGTCCCAGACCCCAGAAACATCAAAGCCAGAACACAAAAACTCTTTCTTTGAGAGCTGAAAACCTTCTGCTCCTGAAAGGGGCTTTAAGTGGTGGCTCTTCGTAGGTCTTTCATGCCAACAGCATTTCTGCTCGTAAAAGGGCAGCTTTGAGGACGGGAACAAGCCCTGGCTAAAGGGTGGGCTGGAGGGAGAAGGAGGGCTGCCCACCGAGGCGGGAGGGGGCTTCGGAAAGCAGGGAGTGCCAGAGGGGAAGGGCAGCCGGGGACGGTCCGCAGCCGCTCTCACAGGCAGTTTTTTGGAATTAACCGGCGTGAAATTGAGCCCAAACGCGCATCCCTGCGAAGACGCGACCGGTTAATTCACAGGGCCCTCGGAGAAATTCGGAGGAGGGGAGCGGGATAAAGAGCGAGCGTCCGCGCTCAGTCGGCCGGGTGTGCAGATGGAGCGGGAGCGGCAGAGGGGATGCCGTGCCCCGCTCCTCCTCGCCCTCCGGCCCCTCCGCAGACCCGCGGGAGGGGAGCAGAAAGGCCATAAAGGGAGGGTGAGAGAGCCATCACTTGCCGGTCCCCTGAATGACAGCCTCTTGAGTGAGGCACCATATGCCGGCTCATGCCTCCCGATCGGGAGTTTTTTCAGCGGGTGCTGGCTGCACAAATTGGCACAATTCAGCTCTCGAGCTCCTCAGCTGGTCTCCACACCCCACTTGACATGGGAGCGACCTCTCTTTTGTGGGTCCCGGGGAGAGGGGAGGGGGGACCCCGGCGTGGTGGCGGATGAATCGGAGGCTGTTCCCCCTCGCATTCAGATGGCCCTCAGAGAAGGAGAGGGGGGAGAGGGAGCAAAGGTGCCCAATTAAATGCACATTTATAGCCGATGCCGGGTAAACAGTTGATTGCATCCGCGGCGCCTGGCAGTGCACGGGGGGGCCTGACGCAGCGCGTGGGCACCAGCACCGGCTGCGGGCTGCTGTGCCAGGGCGCGCCGAAATGCCGCCTTTGCCACGGAAAACATTGACATTGTTTTCATTTTTTTCTTTAATCAGCTCAGTCTGAGGTGGTGGCGGGGCTGGGCAGGGGCCAGGCTGTTTGCCGTCGTGTCTGGGCTTCTTTTCACACTAAATGCAAACGCTCTGCAGAAAGCAGATCCTTTTAGCAAAAAACTGTGTTTCCCCATAGAAAAACTTTTAGCGGAGACATTTGGACTCCTCTTTCTGGTCTAACTTTGTTTAATACAACGCTGAGCCAAATTCCCTCCTTGTGCACGCAGCCCCGTGCCGTTAGCTTGCACCTACGAGTGTGTAGCTGTTGTAGTACGTATCTATGTTGTTTAAAGCCTCCTGAAAATGCAAGAGGGTGTTTGTTTGTTTGTTTGAGTGCTTAAGAGCGAAACCTTTTGAACCGTTCACAGCACTCTCTTCGCCGCTTCCCTCCCCGTTCGGAGCAGGCGAGGCGCCGAGCACGTCGATGTGTTGATGGCCAGGTGATGCTGCGGTGCTGGCGGGGAAGGATTTTCCATTCCAGCTGCTCCTGCCATCTGGGGAAATCAAAAGGAGGGGATTGGATCAGCTGGTCGAATTAAAAAATGTGAAACTTGTTTCAGATGAGTTGTCTAATAGATTCAGCGAAAGGTAGATCCGCGACTGTTTTTTCTTTGGAAAGGAAACATTTTTAATCTGTTACACAATGGAAGTGCCCCACGGGGGCTGATAAGTCTTGTCATTTAATTATCCTTTAGGCTCCTGCGTGTTGGTTAAAAACTCTCTTCATTTGGTTCTTCACCATATTGTCCTTGCCTATCTAGTGTGGCAGGGCGGTAAGTCCGGGGAAATAGAAACGTAGAGAGGAGGAAGGCAGCTCGGCGGCGGAAGGGGCTGCTTTCTGCCTCGGCGTCTCTGTCTGCGCAATGGGAGAGCGGCGGGAAGGCTCTCCTGGGAGGAGAGGTGCTGGAGACGCTGGAGCAGGTCTGCATCACCGCTGACCTCCAGCTCCAGCGCTTTTGGTATCGGGATCCGGATTCCTTGCCTCGTCTTAGAAATAACGGGCAATGCCCTGTGCGAAGCACGGACCTGCACCGGGCTCTCCACAGAGAGCACGGACACCCCAGGGAGGACAAGCTTTCATCTTTGCATAGAAAGACCAAAAAGATCTGACCGGGCCTTAAGCTTTATTTGTATTAGGAGGTTGCAAGTACCCCTAAAAAGCAGCTTTGGTGAAAACAAGCATTCAGCACCAAGAGAAATCAATTTTTATTAACTAATTTGAAGGAAAGGGGATTAATCTTGTTATTTCAATATTTTCCAAAGCAGCACAGAAGTTTTCCATTGTGGGCAGCGCTGTGTTTTCCTCGTTCTCAGAGACAGGTTTGATTTTAAACATGTAATTTGTTCAGCAATTAGGGATCTCCTCTGCTCTGCGTACGGGCTTGTCACCGCTATTAATGTCACC
Source organism: Phoenicopterus ruber ruber (assembly GCA_009819775.1). NCBI lineage: Eukaryota > Metazoa > Chordata > Aves > Phoenicopteriformes > Phoenicopteridae > Phoenicopterus > Phoenicopterus ruber. The sequence goes on along the minus strand of CM020233.1, from coordinate 2,514,574 downwards.
GGGAGAGGCAGAAGCCCGTGGGCAGGAGAACGGACCCCTTGATGTTTAATGTGGCCTAATCTCTGGCGGGGCTGGGGAAATGTAAATGGGAAGGCTGGCGGAGTGAGCCTTGAAAAATGAGCGTCTGCGCTCGTGCCCTCAGGACCCGATCTGGAGCCGTTCGCAGCCCTCGGGACTCCCACGAGCGCAGGATTGGGCCTTTGCTCTCCTCAGTTAGTGCCTGTGGAGCTTTACGGGAGCCCGGCACGTGCCCGGGCGGCAGCGAGACACCCCGTGCAGCCCATTCACGAGCCCAGCGCTTTGGCCACACGTCCAGCACCCTTGAGATATCTCACCTTACTTTGGCCCTTTCTGCTCATCCTCAGGAGCTGAATTAACAGGCAACGGCTACAGCGGCAGGAGGGTGGCTCCCGGTGCCGTAGGGGTGCTTTATTTAAGCCTCTGTCCTTAAACGTCCTGTGCAGGGATGGGCATCCCTTCTGCTGCTCGGGGCGAGGAGAGCAGCAGCCGCCTCTCCGGCAGATTAACGGTGGCGGAGATGTCATCCCGACCGCGGCCGCGCTGGCCGAAGGACGAGCCGGGGCGCAGGGACGTGCCAGCAGCCGGGCTGGGTGCTCTGGGTGGGATGGGGAGAGCCGGGGCAGGGAAGAGCCAGCACGGCCGTGCCTCCCACACGCTCCTGCCTGCGCACGGCTGGCTGCCGGCCGGCTCCCTGGCAGGAGCACCGAAGGGAACAGGGCAGGGAAAGCGGGAAGAGGGCAGCTGCAGCCGGAGCTTTCCCTGCGTCACCCCTCCACTGGGGTTAGCACCCAGCAAAGTGTGCAGAAACCAGGGCTGCCGATCTTGGACTGCCGCCCGGTCCGTGCCGTGCGTGGGATGAGCGGGTTCGCGCGCTCCGGTCCAGCCAGCCCCTGGAGCTGCCTCTCTTCTGGCACCAGGGGAGGGACGGGAGCGAGAATGCTGCTCCTGCTCGGACCCGTCCGGCTGCAGGGGGGTAAAGCCCTTGGCCCCGCTACCTTTACAGCTAAATCAGCACTTGGTGTTTTGATCAGACAAAGGCTGTTGCTAGATACGTGGCATCTGTTAACAGACTACTGCTGTCATTAGCTGCAACCAGGCATCTGCTGCTCCAACCCAACACGTAACAGATGCCAGTTTGGAAGGAGTGGGGGCAGGGAAACCCCGAAGCTCTAATATTTCACTTTCCTACCGACGGCCCGTCACAGTTGGCAGCGGGGCCGGTTGTACCTCGGCGACTGCGGTGCTCAGATGAAATCTGCCCCTCTTGCAAATACCTCCCCATGTCCCTGCCCCAAGCACTCCCTCTTCGCTCCCCCGGGCTCCGTCTGCAGCACGAGCCGATCCCCCGCTCGCGTGGTTCCTTCATACGGCCGCGTGCAAATCCCCGAGGTGGTTTGGGCATGTGGTGCTCAGCGTTGGTGCTGGCGTGGCCAGCTCTAATCCGCAGCCGCGGAGCCGGCGTCGCCCTGTGCCAGGCCGGGAGAAGGCAGGGCTGCGGCGAGCGAGAGCGCGCGGGAGCGTCCAGCCCCGCAGACCCCCAGCTTTTAGGTGAGACGTAAATCCGTATAATAATAATAACGATGTATAAGGAAAGGTACAGGGGCTTTGAATGTGCCCAACCTTCACTTGCAGGTTTTCCAAGCATGTTCTAGGATGGATGAGGAGAAAAGGAGAAAAGTGCTTGTCCTGTGGGGTTTTTCCCCTAATACCATACAAATGGGAAGACGAGGACCCTGTGCTGATGGGTAATGAGACAATATCAATGTGATGTGTTGTTAGTACCGTACCAAATAGGCTTTTAATTTTCTGGGGAGGTGTGGTGCGTCTCTGCAGTGCCAGCATCAATCATCATCACGAGGTCCAGGTCCCCGCTCTCCCGGGGGCTTTTCATTGTAAAGGATTCCCTCTCCCTCTGACGGGGGGCTGTGCTACCTCTGTGGCGATGCCTCTCGCAGACTAATTGCTGATTTGTTCTTCTTATGATGATAGAGCTCATGTCACCACAAAACAGAACATTAGGACAAAGTCTTTAAAGTGGCCGTGCAGCTGGGAAACTAATTTACAGTCCCTTCTGATTAAAAAAAAAAAAATATAGTGGTATTGGTAGCGGGGACATTACTCGTGTCCATTAACAGCTGGAAATTAATATGGGTTTGGTCATAAGCTGCTCAGTACTCAGCCTGGCCGCTTCCGCGGAGATCTCTCCTCCTTTTCTCCCAAATCTTTGTAACCAACTTTTATTTTGCTTTCCTCTGATTCCTTGGGGAACTGGTGATGCTCAGGATATTTCTTCTTGTGCCGGAGGGCAGAGGCTCTGCTCACAGAGATGGGAAAAGCCTTTCCTGCCTCGTAATTCCTGATCCTGGAGTCCCTCCGCCCCGGCCCAGCTGCCCTTCCCCACTACCAGCCGTATTTCCCAGGGCACATCTGCCGTGGCTCCTGAAGGCAGGGACGGAGGTTGTCAAAGCCTCAGAGGACATTAAGGTGACGAGCTGTCGTTGGACATTAACGGGAACGGCCTCTGTCTTGCATGGGGACCGCTAGAAAATCTGGCCCTGATGCCTTTGGAGCCAAAATCCATTTCCCAAAGTAATTCGGTACGTAAGAGCCAGTGCCACTGAAAAGGAGGGGGTTTGGGCTCCGTGGTCACGCAGGGAGGGAGTCTGGGAAGCATGGAAGCACGCGAGGCAGGGTGGTGGGCACGCTGATGTTGTACAGCATCACGCGTTTGTTCCTGCCCTCTGAAAGCCTGGAAACTTCCAGGTTATATTGATGTCACCCTGCCTGCTGCTCCCCCCAAAATAAGGAAGATTTGGGGGTGATGCCCAAGCATGAGATTGCTCAGGAGGGTTAAATCCCTGTTCCTGCCGAGGGGCACGGGAGCGGCGCTGAGGCGGCCGTGCCCCGGCTCTGCATCCCCATCACGCCCTCCGCTCCCTGCTGGCACGGGGCACGGAGCGATGCGGAGGGAGAGGGGAGAATAAGGGAAAAGCGTTTGTCTGAGAAGCTACTTGGGGGGAAAAAAAGTATCGTTAAAAAAAGAAGGTGGCAAAGCGGTGGCTGCGGCCCCTTCCCCAGATGCAATCCCACTCCTGTAATTTCTGGGGGAATTGGTTCATCTTGGGTGCAGATATATTTGTGTCAAGGTGCAGCTGCACAGATAGCCTGACTCTATGCATAGTAAGAGGCTTTCAGAGAAAGAGGTTATGCCCAGAGCAAGGCCTTATCAGAGCAAGCTGCCTGCCATTTATCTGGTTCCCTATCAAATATGAAAACAGGCCTCAATCTGCTGCTTCTATTTTCCTTGGGAAGGCTATGGGTGGAATAATAATTTAGTCCAGTTTTTTTGTTTCCGACGCTAACCTTCTGCCAAACTCCGCTCTTCCCAGCTTCCCCGGGCGGCTCGGCAGCAGCCGCGCTCGGGCGCCCGCCGGGCTGGCTCCGGCACGTTTGTGGGTGCCGGCGTGGGAAACCAGCCGAGCCCAAACCCTCAGGGAAAGAGGTCTCTGTATTCAGGAGGGGGCTTTACACGTGTCGTTACGTGCAGGGCTCGCGGAATAGCTGTTGTTTACCGGTTTAATATTACTGTAATTATTCATTATTTGTATTACAGTAGCCCCTAGAGGCCTCGCCAGGTCCAGGGCTGGGTCCCCGTGCGACGGCGCGGGGATGGACGCAGCCCTCGCCCCACGGCCCTCCCGCGCGGGCAGCGGGAAGGGACCGTCCCGGGGACGCAGGGGGACGCGTGCCGACCCCCGGGCTGTGCCCAGCCCCTCCGTGCACCCAGCCCCTTGGAAAGCAGCCGCTTCCTTCGGGCCAAAGCCGGGCATGTCCTTAGAGCCACCCTAAAGCGCAGGAGCACCCCCAGACGCCGGAGCAGGAGGGATGGGGCCGTGCGGGACGTGCCCGGGTGGTCCCACACCTGCGGGGCAGAGCCTGGGGCAGATTCCCGGAGCCATGCCCGGCGCTGGGGCTGTCCTGGGGCTCCCCATCGCCTCCGGACGGGCCGAACCAGCACCCCGCAGCCCGGCCATGCCCTGCACCCTCATCTCGTACGCCTTCGCCGTAAGCTCCCGCCGCCCCAGGACAGCTTATGCTGCGTAATGCAATCCCGGCTCGCCTGGCGGAGCAGGGGGTAACCCTGGGGGCGTTGGGTGGGAGCAGCCCCCCGGCCCCAGGGCTGCAGCAGCTCCGCGTAGCCCGGGGGGGTGGCAGCGGGAGAGGAAAGCCGTAGCTCGAAACCCCAGCCCCGCGTCGCACTCCTCCCTCCCTCCCTCCCTCCGCCATCCGTCCTGCGGGGCCTCCCCGCTGCCGTAATAAGGCCTGAAAAGCCACTGCTTACATTTTTAATTCCATATCTGTGTCTAACTGCTGATGCTAAACTCCGATCCCACAGCTTCTGAGGGCAATGCGATCCACATGTTAATATTTTAAGCCAGCCACTAATATTTTTATGTGGGAAATCGAGATTTTCTACGGTTGCTGGATGAGCAGGCCATTTCTCCACGCTGGAGTATGAAAACTGTAGCTGGGGAAAACATTATTTTACATATTTGTATTTCTCGGGGCTGCCATCCCGCACCGGGAGGGGCGGCCGCTCTCCAGCTCGTCACCGCGCCGGCTCCGTCCTGCCGAGAGGCTCACCCAAAAGCCCCCCAAAAGCAGACGCCCGCGGCAGCCGAGCGATGGGGAAAACGTAGCGGTGGCCCGAAGGCAGCGAGCGGGAGGCGCTGGCCCTGCCGGGGGTCCCCGCGGTGCCGCGCCGGCGGCTGTCTCCCCCCGCCCCGCGCTGCCGGGCAGCGTGGCCCCTCTCGGCACGGGCGGCAGCGCCGGCGGCACGGCTGCAAGTGGGATGGTGCTCGCATGGCTGCGAAACCCCCTCTGCCGCGGCTGTCCCCGGCTGTCCTGCTGCCCCCGGGATGGGATCAAAGTGGATTTTTTATTTATTTATTCTCAAATAAGGTGGCTGTTTCCCTCAGACCCTTCTTTCTCATGCAGCTGAATGCTTCACATTTTTAAAAACCCAAGAGCGGAAACCTATTTATAAAACTCAAGCTCCTCTTGACAGGTGGCAAACCCCGTCTAACCAGCTAGTTGGGAAGTGGAGGGAGGTGGGCAGTGCCCTGGTCACCCGACTGCCACCCGAGCCCGTCGCTGAAGTAGCAGACAGTCCATCTGGCGCAAGGACTTGATGTGAGAGGCAGTGTCTCTCCCTAACGGCTGCCTATAAATCACGTTTATGGGCCGCAGTCGTGATCCAGGCAGCGCTGGCTGGACGGAGAGTTTGGCAGCACCGCGGCCGGGGTCACGGGCGGCTGTAAATTGTCACCCAAACGCAGGGAAGCCAAAGCTGCACCGGAGTCAGCGCCAGGATGGAGGGCACGGACCCGCACGGAGGCGTGCACGGGCACGCATGCACGGAGATGTGCACGCTCACGCACGCACGCTTGCCCCCTCGCCGTGGCCCTAATCCTCCGCTGACAAGCAGGCAGACGGTGGCAAAGCTTAAATGAAGTGCAGACAAGTGTCCGTGTCCCCAGCCTAATCACTCAATCTCCACGGCTGCTGACACGCTGCATTATCAAAATCTGTGGAAGTGCACGCCCGGGCTGGGCTTTGGAGCTTAGCGACGTCTTTGTCAGCTCAGCGTTTAACCCAAAACCTTGCCTGGGTTTCCCTGCCACGCTCCGTGCGTCAGGAGTCGGGGGCTTTGCAAGGTGGGGCGGCGGTGCCGGCCTGGCGCCGCAGATCAAAGCCTGTCTCCAGCTCGGCGGTGGCTGGAGGTGGGTCTGGGGGGTCCGTGAGCGGCCAAAGCTGGGGACGTTCCCCCCCGGTCCCCTGTGCTGTCCCACCGTGGGGTCTCGCAGGGCAGACCACGGCACCGCGCGTGCCCCTCGGCCCCGGCATCCACCCCACGGCAGAGCGCAGCGGCCGCAGGGACGCTGTGTCCAGAGCTGCTTGCCCACGGCTACAAAGCCGGGGAAAAATGGCAGTGGAAATAGGGGAAACTCCAAAGAGCTTCACCCAAATTACACTGAGATTGCTTCTTCTCAATCACAAAATTTCAGTTATAGAAGAAACAAAAGCTGCGGGTGTTCGGTAAGTTGGAACTTACGGTGCTGGAGGAGGCAGGAGCCTGAGCTCGCTCCCTTCGGGCATCTTCCCTCCTCACCGTCCACCTCCATCGACCTGTTCCTTGCATGTGAGGTAGCGTGACAAAATATTTTAGCATAAAAACTTATGGGAATACTCTCCGCTGCTTAAAGTGGCCTCTTTCTGCTGCTAAAAATTGAAAGCATTCTTGGGGTTTAAGCAGATTACAGATGAAGGTGGATAAATATTGAGACAGATGCACCTCAGTATCTTTCCAGTAGTTAACCGTGCATTTCGTATGTATGGACTTTAACGAGTGCTCAGAGATTTTGACCCGCTGGTATAGATTACTGTGAGAGAACCTGCCAGGCCCACATCATTGTTTAAGACAAGTCCATGATGCAAATTGGCAGACAAAGCAGCGAGCAGTCAATACAGATTAGAATTAAGTCTCTCCTCTTGTCCACAACCAGGGGCCCTGCATCGATCGGGTTGCAAACGCCAGAAACCTGGGCCTTGCCCGAAGTGGCGGGGAGGGAGCAGGGGCCTGTGCCCAGCTGGGGACGTGCCACCGCTTCGCTCCCGCTCCCGGAGCCCGGCCACAGCACCGCAGAGACCGGCCCCGGCCGGGCAGGCAGCGTTGGGGCCGGTTTGTAGGAACAGGCACCTGAAGAAATCCGGGAAGAGGAGCACCGAGGGGGTCAAAGCTGTGGTCTAACACAGGTTGAGGATTAAACGCACGTCCAAGCATGTCCTGCACTTCCAGCTACGTGGGAGCTGGCAGAAACATCCACCAATACCTTCCTCTCTGCTTCCATCGTTTTCCAAGACGACCCCGCTTTGCCTTTCCCACCAGCATTCACGTCAGTGGGATTTTTGCCTTCACGGCCAGGGGAACGGGGCTTGTTCGTGTAGACCCCCACCCGTAGGTGCTTGGAGGGCGTCCGCGCATCGCGGCGGGCGCAGGAAGGGGGGTCCGCACCTTCCCGAGGTACCAGCCCCGCCATGTCGGTAATGGCCATTTCAAGGGGTTCAATCAGCCGCCGGCCCACAGGGCGACATACGCTCGCAAAAACCTGCTTGAATGCTTACGAATAATGAGCGCATTCATAAAAATCAAAGTTTGCACCTTGTAATTTGTCTCGGAGAATGAAAGGCTATTTTTGTTGGGTCACTTGTTTCCTACGAGCACTTTGCCTGGCTATAATTTCAGCCACAGTTCACCTACCCTGGAAACGAACAGCAAATACATCCTGCGTCGGGACACCCCGACTGCGGGCCCGGCTTCGAGCGCCACCGAAAATGAAATCGGTTGGTGCTCGGTGTTTCTGAAAACACAGCTCGGGGTATGACATCAGCGATACTCGTCTTGCAGGGAGGCAAAGGGATTGGGTTTAATGATTTCTTGTTTCGCTTCTGCGGAGGATCCGCGGTGTCTTGTAACGCCGTGATAGCAGATTTCCTCGTGCTGCAGAATTACCCCAGAAATGCAAATATCCCTATCAGTCAGGATCCAGAGCGGCAAACCGCAGCCCTGAGTGACCCCCAGCCCTCCTGCTCGCTCTCTCGACCTCTGGTGCATTTTCTTCTCAAAATAATTTATTTGATAGAGGCTGCAAGAAATAATCTATCCTTTTTTTTTTTTTTTCCCATTTGCGTTCTCATGCAAATGAATTCCTACTAACTTTTATTTTCTTTATTTCCCAATTGTCATGCAAAACTCATCTCTCTGAACTCCAGACTTTTTTTCTTCTCCCGGAGGAAATCCCCTCTATTGTGGCCAAGGGCAAGGCTTGGGTGCGCTGCTGGCGCTGGAGAGGCGTGTTTGGGCAAACGGCCCCGAGCCTTCCTGCCCCCCGCGGGGTCGGCGGAGGGGAGAGCTGCCGCCCCTGCTCGCTGAGAAAACGGGGGGCTGCCGCGGTTGAAAGGCTTGTGCGAACGTCTCCAAGGGGAGGGAGCTGCGCAGGAGCCAGGCCGGGTCCAGCCTGACGGCAACGTTAAGCTCCGGAGTCGGGCTCTGTGAAACAGCTGACTGAGAGCAGCGGGGACGCGGGGTTTCGGGGCGCCGGCACGGCTGGGTTTAAGTTACAGACTCTGATCCCGGGCACCCCGTGCCAGGGCTTGGCCATCCCTGCCCTTCACCGCTCCGCACCAGCCTTGTCGCTAACCCGGGACGGGTTTTCTCAGCCCGGACGCGCGGCTGCGGCCGGCAGCGGCGCCGGCCAAAGAGACTCATCCCTTGCGCGGAGGTTTGCAGGCGCAAAGGGTCCGAACTGTGCTACAGCGTGCGTGCACCGCTGAAAGGTTCGGGGATGAAAATGGAAAATGAAAATGGAAACTTGGGCAGCCCTCCCGGCCTCTTCTGCGGGCTGGGTTTCCCCTTCTCAGCCCCTCTGGGACAGAGCTACCCGGCCAGGGCCAAAAAAGGTGAAAAAAAGATCACAACGGGCAATATTGCGCGTGTAGAGCTAAACCTTCGGCTGCTGCGGAAGAGCCCCCCGGCAGCACGGCGGCCTTTGTTCGTGCTCCCTCGCCCCGCGGAGCCTGCCTGCCTCCCCTCTCCCAGGCAAGCCTTTGAATTTTTATGCCGGTGCTTTTCTTTGCATTGACCAGAGTTTATCACATATCTCTGGTTGGGATCCTGCCTAGCTTAGCATAAGACAAAAATGGGGGGGGGGGGGGGGGGGGAAATCAGCTGAATAATAGGACGGATTTGTAGCAGCTGAGGATTTGCATTCAAATGTTCGCCAGCCTCCTCTGAGCTCGAGTTTTATCATGTCTTTACAGCCAACAGCTTGTTTATGAATAAAAAATGTGGCATGAAACCAGAGGAGTGAGTTGTCTTTGTTTTGTCAAGTGTGCGGAGACAAAATGCTCGCTTCTCACAAGTCTTCACTTCATACAAGTCTTCTGGGACGGGGGCAGCTGGCCGCGGGCTGCTACCTGCGCGTTGCCATGGCCGGCGGCACCTCCGTGCACCCCTCCATATGCATGAGCCCCGAGCGGGGACCGCCGGGCGCCTATGCAAAGCAGCCCCTGCTTTGACAGGCAGCCACTTTATTAACTCATTAAGCTCATCTTGTTCCTTTAAATGCAGTATAATTACAAATAAAGCTGTCACACTTTGTTTGCAGTTATATAATTTAGCTAAGTGCCGCTACGACCCGGGCTTCAAGGAGGAAAGGGAGGTTACGAGCCGGGGCCGCCGCGGTGCACGGGGCGGAGGGAAGAGCTGGGGAAGTTTGAGGCCGTCCTCGACGCGGCTCTGCCGGCGGGGACGGGTCTGGACGGCAAACCAAAGGGCGAATCTGCCATAACCCCGTCAGCTCCGGTGCGTTGGCACGAGGAGCATCCCTCTCCCCTTCACCGCTGCTGCTGGAGAGGGAGAGAAGGAGGGGGAGAGCCCCGGGGTCTGCCGCGCGCCCGTCAGGCCGTGGCCGTGCCGCGTGCCCGGGGGTTCGCTCCTTTGCAATTAGAAAAGCGCTGGCGCCATGTTCAGCTAAAACGGGAACGTCGCCCGTCTCTCTTCTCGCAGCGTTTTGCGGCCGCGTGCGGGAGGCGAGGGGCCGGCGAGCGGAGCGGGCTGGCGTGCGCCCACCTCTGCCTCCAGCCAGAATACAGAGCAGGCTGCGAGCGTCATTGGTAGTCAGGGCACAGAGCCGGAGGGACGCGGGCTGGAAACCGGAGCGGGAGAGGGGAGGAGAAGCAAAGGAGGCGATGGCATTCGGAGAGTGGGGGGAAACGGGGGGATAGGGAAGAGACGGGGAGGAAAACTTGGAAGGAAAATGCTGCGAGCCCTCTGCTTCGTCTGCCTTTGGCGGGGGAGCGCGTGAAAGGCATCTGCCATGAACCCCGCCGCCGTGCGCTGGGATGTGCGGTGGGAAGCGGCTGCTTGTAACGGGGCCGGGGGCTTAATGCCGGGGAGGGGGCGACGCACAGCAAGGACCTGGAGTAGTTGGCTGGGCTGACGGAGGATATATCCCACTGGAAAGCATATCGGGTTGTTGAAGAAAATACTTTTTTTTTTATTATTTCTCTCCTTTTCAGGGTGGCAGGAGGAAAGGATAAATATTTATACAGGTGAGAATACGCAAAATTATGCAAGGAGGCTTTTTTAACACCTGATTCAGGTGCAGTCGCCTTCCTTGTCGGAGAAGGAGAAGGTCTTGTTCAGCAGTCGGCCTGGCACAGGCCTCTGCCGCTGCCTGGCTTTTGTGCTCCGTCTGTGTTCCCCCAAGGGCACCTGCGAAGTGAGATGGTGTTATACCGGGGGAGGCAAAAGGAGGGGGATCGGCTCTGTGAGAGACTTCAGCCGCAAACACCTAAAGAAAACCGCTAAAAGCTGCACGCATAGGAAAGCATCCCTGCCTTCTCTACACAGAATGGGCTTTCCCGGGCACTGGGGAAGGAGCAGAAAGCCTGGGGTCTGCTCGCGGCGATGGCGGGGAGCCCTTCTGCGCTCTGCCCGGGCAGGGAAGGTCTGCCCAGCACCGCCGTGTCCCTGGGAGCTTTGCTCTGCCTCCCCGAGCGCCTGCAGGATGAGGCCCTGCATCAGCAAAAGTTAAGGCTGGTATCTTCACAAGGGCTAAAGAAATTAGCACCTGATTACGGTCCCAAACGCCTTTGGGCCTGCTGGATAACCCCGCTCTGATGACATTAAAAGACGATGGGTTGGTGCTGGTAGCTGATACGTTCCCAGCAGAGCCCCTTCGGAGCTGGAGGGGCATCTGCAGCCCCACGGCATCCACGCAGGACCGAGCCCCGCTGCCCGGGGACACGCAGACCCCAGCGGGCAGCGTGGCACAGCCCCGGGGCGGGAGCCAGCGCCGGCACGTCCCGCTCACCTCCTCGTGGAACAGCAGCCCTTGCTGCCCTTCCGTACGCGCGGCTGGGGCAAAACCCGACCTCATCCCACCGGGAGCGATGGGGTCCTGCTCCGGCTCGCACGCACGCGTCCTGGGAGGACGAGGACCGGGCTTGTCACGCACAGCGCACTGTAATAAAGAACAGCTCGTTAAAAAGTCCTAGCGAGGGAAACAATGGGCTGCGATTCGTTTTCCGGGTTGTGCAGAGACTCCTCTAAGGCCGTGTCCTAGATTTAGCACAGGTTCCGATAAGGCTGACGGAGATAAGTCCCAGATTGTACTGCTGTGCCCAACAGACTGGTTACATCGTGCTTGATGACACTTCAGCCCCGTTGTCATGACCCCATATAATCCGGCATCCTGGACCATCTGACACACATTTACACTTAACATTTTGTTAGAGACTCTATAAATGAGATCTCTTTGACCTTCAATCCTCGGCTAATTGCTAGTTTCATGTACAAGACTAGCCTAATTTTACGTGATAATTACCTGAAAGTGGCAATGCATATGGCATTGCATGTTTGAAATGTCAGAACTGGAAAAATATCAAGTGGCTGGAGTCTTAGGCAAATGGAGGGAGTGGAAGGGTCAGAACAATATACTTTACTGCTCAAATGATGAAGAGAGACTATATATCACTACACACCCTAGTAAATAGTATACATCTGTAATAAATCCTGTGCATAATGTTTGTCGAAGGGGGCTGTATCCGTGTGCGGCTGGATGCTAAGGCAGTCATAAACCAAAAAGAGATCTTGAATTTGCAAGCGGTTAAGTCTTTCGTTCACCAAGGAACCTGCACTCGGTATCTTGTCAAATAATCCTGCATTTCCCTCGCCGTGTTGGTACCAATCCCGTGACCTCCCGCCGCGGGCAGTGCGCGGCGTGGGTAAGGGGTGAGGAGCGGCAGGTAGGCAGCACCCCAAAAACATCCAGCCCCTGAGGGATCCACCCGGAGCAGAGCCGGTGTCCCGGGGCCTCCCTGGCTGCCGCTTTGCTTTGCTGGAAGTGTGATCGTGCTGCTTGTTTGCTTACCGGGCTGTAACCACCAAACAATGTCGCATCCTGTATTTGGATTTAATTAATTGGTTAATAAGATTATAATTAATGAAAATAAATTAAAATCACTTCAGTAATTAATTCACTGTAAACATTATTGACAACTCTTCCTAAATACTGTAAACTTGGATTTAAAGCCCTGGTTAGGAATACTGGGTCGTGGGATCGCTGTAATTAGAGGTGGAACAGACCTATTGGATTATTGAGCATATCCCCACGGAGGGGCAGGTTATGTGTCCATATATATATGTATATGTGTGTGTATGTTGTCGGGGTTTTTAGCTTAGCAGCTTTCTGATGCTGCTTTAAATGTGTCAGTGATGCTCCTCTCCAACAGCCGTTTTTATTTAACTCATGAAAAACACATTTTCGGGTTCTCAGACGTCCCCTCTGATTGAAGTTGTCTGAAATTTTACAGCCCATCTTTAGACGCACAAACCTGTTTTTTCCCCGAGGCTTCGTGTCGGCCCCGCTCCGCGTCCGGGCTGAGGACGGGGGTTTAGCGTTTCCCAAAATGATGCCCAGCGAATGGGGAGTTTCAGCGCGGGGCGCAACGGGAGGGTTTTCTCCCAGAAAGGGCGAGGAGCACCGCGGCTTCACCAGCACTTGCCTCTCTGGGGCTGTCTGGAGGCTTGGAAAAAACCACCACCATAAAGCCCTGCTGCCTCCTCAGCGGTTGTTCTGCGTCGGCCGTTGGGGACGAGGGGAGGTCTCTGAGCGACAACGCTGCGCCCACGGCTCTGCTGCCCCCGTGCTGGGCCGTGGGCTCTCTCGGGGCTTTGGCTCTGGACTTGAGCAGCGGGATTTGGGCTGCAGCCTCTTTCCTCATCCCTTTTCCATCCCTTACCCTGTCTCGTGGCAGTCTGCGGCGTAAATAGTGAAAACGCTCGCTGGAAAGAGGCCTCAAACGCTATGTTTTAATTACAGCCCTCAAACTACAGGGTCGGGTTGCAATTAAAGGCAGAGCTAATTGTGCGCTCCCATCCTGCGCAATCAACATTTGTAGGAGCTGGAAAAGGAAGCACATGGACGTGCCGCCGCTCACCCCCTTCCGCCGGCACCTCGTGCTTCCCACCCTGCTAACAAAGCACATTTTGGAGCCAAACAACAAAATTCAAGGCATTTGCAGCGCATCTTCTCCCTGTGATGTCTCAACCCCGGCCTCTGTTTTCTCAGTGTAAAATCTAATCCTTTTAGAAACATGTAAATTGGGAAACAGACCCGGTGTCAGCCCGAATCATGTCTCCTCCCAGGTGTTCATTAAGATTAAGCGCTTTTCTTCTCTGTCCTTCTACGCAAACTGATAAGCGGTTGGTTTATCAGATAATAAAATGGTAAACAGCAGCGTAAACAGGTTGGTAATAATTTTAATGCAAAAGCTTTAGGGCAACAAGAGGTATTTGAACTTCAGCCTCCTGTGACCGACCCGGCCATGGCTGGGCACCCCCCAGGTTGCTCAGCTCCGCTAATTGTAGAGCGGACGGCTGAATCCGGTATTCCCACCTTTCTCTGGGATACGCGGGCTTGGGTGCTGGCGCTGCAGCCCACGGGTGATCTCTGGGTGGCAAAGGTAGGGCCAAAAAGGACCTACCCCCGAGGAAAATGCCATTATCGGGTACTGTCTTATTTGTGGTGGCTCGTTAGTTAGCAGAGAGTGGCCCGTGCGGGAAGGGCCCCGCGCTCGCCCCGTGCACCAGCGCTTCCCAAAGGCCTGGCTGTGCCGGCACCGAGGTCCCAGGGGATCTGCGGGGGGATTTGGGGCTGTGCTGGCTCCAACCCCTCGCCTGGCCCTGGGGCTCGGTGGGTGCCGTGGTACGGAGCACGTTTGCCCGCGCGGTGCTGCCGCGTTGGTATTTCTGGTGCTTGAGCTGGCTCATTCGGAGCCGGTGCAGAGCTTCGTCCCTGGCTGCAGGCTGCAATGCAGCCATACCCAAAAATGCGGCTGACACGGGAGCAGCAGGATTTTACCCTGTGGGAGCTTTGCCATGTTATTTTACACCTTCCAGGTTTTGTTGGGTAAATACGCTTGGCAGCGAGCAGGGCTGAGCTCTGCGCAGAGCAGCCCCGGGCTCTTTGCAGACCCCGGGAACGCAGTGACCCATATTTGCCGGATCAAATAGCTGTGCTCAGCAGAAGCCCTGGTGTACGGTACCGTGGCTCGAGGCGGCCTCCGCACCTGCCTGCCCCTAGGGCCGCGCGAAGCAGGGATCCAGCTCAGCGGCTGAATCTCCGTAACGTCCCCAGCCCGTACGGGGAGTTTTGCCGAGCCGAGGCACGCAGAACCATCCCTTGGGAGTCCGCTCGGGGCTCTCCGCGGCGAGGAGGTGGTTTTCTACGAAGACGGCACTGCCTTGGTTCTCCTTGCAGCCCCCGGGAGACGTGGCACGGCACCCGCCAGCAGCCGGTGCTGGCCGGGACCGGACCCTTTTCCTTCATCCCGCTGGCAAAGTCACTGCTTTGCCCCGTGCGCCCAGGCCCACGGCTCCGTCTGGGCCAGCACGGTTGTGCTTGAATCCCGTGAGAAACGTGTCGGTACCCGATGGACGTAGGCAGGAGAAGTGCTGGTTTAGCCTTTGTTCTAAAGGCCAGAGATCCCCTTTAACAGACTCGCTTGCAAAGAGGTGCCCAGCTTCCCCGGAGCCCCAGATGTCGGGTTTTGCACGCTTTCGGTAGCAACGACTCCTTTTGGAGCTGCCTCTTCTCTCCTACCACGTCTGCGGGCGCGAGGCGCGGTGCGTGGCCGGCGGCACGCCGTTCCCCTCGCCGTGCTCCGGCTGCGGGAGATGGCGCGGTGCGAGCGGGAGCTCGGCGTGCCCCGCGTGCGGCGCGCGTCCCGCCAGCCAGCAAACGAGCACGCGGCCCAGCTGCTGCCCCGTGTTCGCTTGCCTCTCCTTCTGTACTTAAAGCATGCATCATATTTTGTGCTGACTTAATACAACATGGATAGTTGTACTTTCCAAGTAGCTGGCAACCCTTAATCAATGTTAATTGGCTCTAATTAGCATATGTTAATTAATGATATTTACTACAAATTAAAGGTATGAGTGCTCCCAGAGGGTTTCCTGTTCATCCAATTAGTGCCAATTAGTTGCAATTAACACGTGTAAATGAGATGCCATTGAACCCAAAACAAACAGCACATAGTCTGCTGTACTCGCTTGCAGTTGAACTTGAGCGCGCGGTGGCAAGGGGAGGGGAGGGCGACTGCGGAGGGCTTTGAAATAACTGGAAGGTCTCTAACATCTGTTTAAGCTGGCTCGTTATGTCTTATTTTGTCCCTCACTCTGCGAGCAAGTTGAAGGAAAGTTGATGTGGATAAAAGCCCCCGGCAGAATAAATGGGACGCGTTTCCTTGTCTTGTTGGACTGCGGAGAGGACGCGGCGCCGTTTTAAGAAAACCGCCAGGTTCATATTTGCACCGCTCGGCAGGGGGGATGCGCAGCCCCGAAACGGAGCTCCTTCTGCGCCCGTCGGAGCGCGGAGGGGCCCCAGCCTGACACTCCGGCGCAGGCGTGGCACGAGAGGAGCCCACGGCTGTGCCAGAGGCCACCGATCGTCCCAACTGATTCCCCGATCTCCCCTTGTTATTTTCTCCCAGCCAACCTTCAGCACCACCATCGAAAGGTGAGCCCTCGGTGTTTTTCTGCTCGTCTTTCAGCCTGGAGGTAAACACAACCCCAAAAGTTTCCTGCCCTCGGCTTCGATTGCACACGCAGTCTGGCAGGCAGCAGAACAAATTGTCATAATTGTGTTTAATTAAAAAGCATAAATGGATTATCTTCAGGTAAGGATGATTTATTTAACTAATCAGTCTGATCACAGAGAACGTCTAGTGTGGAGACGGAAATCTTGGGGGGGAAATGGGTGATTCCTTTCCCATCGGCCCCGAAGTACGGCAGGATGGAGCCCAACAGCCAGCCCAGAGAGAGGGTCCGAGCCACGCGCACGACCCTTCGTCCCGAGGGGTGGTTCTGACCGTCCTCTCGCCCCGCGTCTCTCGCGCTGGCGTTATTCTTTGCCTTTTCCTTCCTGTTTTCGGATTAAATCAGCTGCATAGTCCCGTTTTTGCATGGTTTGCGCCATACACTGTGGGCTCCACGGACACGCAGCCCCTCGCCCGGTAAATTCAGCGGGGCGGGGAGGAAAACGCCGGGTGGGACGGAGCCGGCAGCGCCGCTGCAGCCGCTCCTGCGACGTGGGGGTACACGGTTCGGATGCTGAGCCCAGGGCCAGGCACGACAAATGCCAAACGAGCATAATTAATTGACCATCTGCTTGAAAAGCCGGGTATTGGGTGGCACCGAAGTATGACTGCCATGTCGTGAGCCTCTGGGATGTCTCTGGAAGTTGGGTGCTTTGGACACTGCTGCTCAGACATCCCGAGCTTCCCTTTGGCTTTGTGCGCGTGCTCTGCGGTTCTGGAAGGTGGAGGTGCTTTATGGCACGGTGCAAAGCCTGCGGCGGGGGGGGGTGTCACCCCCAGGGGCTGGCCAGGAGAAAATCCCAAGGGAAGGTGGACGGCGCGTCGGCCGGAGGCGGCCAGCCGGCACGCCTGCCAGCTCCCGCGCCGCCGGAGAAGGGTCTTTGCAGACCTCGGTCCTCCCCTAAACCACATCACAGTCACCTTGTTGTGGTTACGCGTTTGGGGAATTATTTGAAACCATTGCAACATAAGCTGGGAAATAAGGCACCTGTGGTGTTTTCTGTTATTCCTAAGAAAATTCTCCTTGTGTTTAATAGGTGATGTTTAATAAAAATGAAAATGAGCTTATCCTGAGCAGGCATGCACGCCAAAAGCTGGCATTTAAATTAGAAATTATGATTTAATAACTTGTCAAGAAACTCACCAATGTAACAGCGTGATAATTATTGAAAGGAGGCTTCATAAATACTGGAATGCCGTGATCTGTTATGAGAACCGAGCTCGTAAACGCGCGGTGATCTCTGCGTGGGACGGGGCTGCAGAGCTCTGGCCCTCACCGGGAGGAGAGAAGTCCTACCCGTGAGGTCCTTGGGGCGTCCCCCTCCCCGGGATGATGAACCTTGAGTTTTGCTGGGTTCACTACAGGGTTGCACTGTTGCACAAACAGCAGCGGCCGTTGCATCCCAGAGTTCCGCTGTGGGCGCGAAGGGCAGGCAGGGACCGAGGTACCCGAGCGGAGCGGGCAGGGCTGGGCAGGGAGGGCTCCCGCCGCGGGCAGAGGGGCTCCGGCTCTCCAGGGCCGGGAGGTGCGTGCCCGGTGCCGTTTGGCGAGGTGGCGGCGGGGGGCCGGGTGCCTCGCCGTGGGTTTAGCAGCAGCGGCGGCACAGCTCGGGGACGCGGCGGCACGCTGCAGCGGAACAGGGCCCTGGGTTTGCGGTCGCGAGCGGGCTGACGTAGCAGGGGGTCGAAACGGAGCCGCGCGGCGCTGGAGGCAGAGCAGACGGCACGTGTCGGGGCGCTGGGGCCGGGACGGAGGTGACAGACGGGGCTGGAGAGCGCGAGCGAGCCCGCGTGGAGGGCGGCGCGGCTTTGCCCGGGGGAGGTTGGCCGTGGCCCAAGGACGCCGTTCGGTGTCCAGCTCTGCCGGTGCCGCGCTGAGCCGGCCCCGCCGGGCGGGAGGACACGGCTCCGCTCGCCGAGGTGCCGCTTAGAGACAGACCATGCTGGCCGGGCAGAGTCTGTTCGAGTAATCTGACAACAAAAAATATTTATAGTCTTGGGAGGTGACGATTGCTCCTTCGCACCCCCTGAGCCTCCTCTAAACACTTGACTGATTTGCTGGGAAAAATTATCTTTGGTGGGGCCTTATTGTTTGAATCATGCCCCATCTCTTAATTTAAACAAAATGTTCACATAAGGACTGTTTAATATATACTTTAAATTACAATCTTGACTTTCTGTTGGTTGATTACGGCATATGACTCTCAGTTGGAAGGCCATTATTTCTGCTATGATTTACAAAGCAGTTAAAGCTAAATCTATGTAATAAATATTGAAGCACTGTAATAGATAATTCCATGTATTTAAATGCGACAGACCCCTTGGCACAACGTTTGGTTGGCAGGAGGGCGTGAAAAACCCGGACAAAAGCAACTGGCAGGCTCAGCTTTTGGTTTCTGGCTCAGCCACGTGTCTCGGCGGGGACCGGCGTCCCGGCGGGAGCTGGGTGCTGGGTGTCTCGGTGGGGACCAGTGTCCTGGTGGGAGCTGGGTGCTGGGTGTCTCGGTGGGGACCGGCGTCCCGGCGGGAGCTGGGTGCTGGTTCCCGTGGGCTGGGGCAGCTCTGGCTACCCCCAGCTGAGAGCAGGGAGCTCGGCGGAAAGTTCTCCCATTAAATGTAAGCTGTTCCCGTTACGTTGCTTATAGTACGATGCTTCAGCATGTGCTGTGCCATAGTAAAAATGGGCCTTAAAAAAACGCCAAAACATGAGCGTGAGAGACCAGTGTTTATAGCAGATTCCTGCCGTAAATCCCGGGAGTGGAAGTGGACACCCAATCCAGATTAACTGCGGTGGAGGAAAGCAAAAGAAAACTATACAGGGAAGCCAGAGATTTACTGCAACCCCCCACCACTACCCTGTGCCGTTCAGCCAAGCGCCGCTGTCTCCAGGGAAATCCGAGCAGCCGAGGAGAGCGCGTGGCAGTAACGGGGGTTCGGGTGCCTGGCCCCGTGGCTCCGTACCTGCTGCGGCTGCTCCCTGGGGCCGCGGGAGCAGCCGGGCTGCCCGCCCGAGGCACGGGGCCGCGCGTCCCTGCCGCTGCAGATCCTCGGCCGCACGCGCAGACGCACGCGGCGATAGCCGCTGCGCGAGAAAAAACGGTAATTGAGGTGGCAGCTTCAGCACCTGGGGCTTTTCCCCTTTTTGATGGTTTTTCGAGCTCACCTTGTCGTTCTGCAGCGGCGCGGGGACGGGCTGTGGCGGAACGTGGGGCGGCACCGTCACAGGACGGGGTTTGCGGCTGCGGAGCTACAACGGGATTGAGGAGCTGTAGCTGCTGCCTCCGGCGCTGCCGGCACGTCGTGGCGGTCGCTGCGCAGGCAGGGCTTGTCAGAGCCCGCTGCCAAGTCCGGCAGCCAGACCCTTCCCATCTTTAGTCCCTCGTGCCTCAGTTTCCTACTAGGAGATGGGGGGGATCGTACCTCCTCCCTCTCCTCTTCTCTGTGGTGTTGACTAATGCTGTAGTTGTGCAAACAATTACGCACCAACGTTGTGTTTCAAATATAGGGGGTGTTAGAGAAATCGGTGCAACTGCACAGAGCTTATGGCTAGGAGCTGGTTTGGGGACCATCTCCTGTCATACACGCGCAGAGCTCCTGTCCTGGTGGGACCCCATCCCGGATGAAACCTCAGGATGCTGCTGTAGTGCAAATACTCTTACTAGTAATAATTAAACAGTACTCTAGAGCGGACAGTGGTTTCCAAAATCTTGTGAAATGGGGTTTTTTGGCCAGGGGAGCTTTAGGAGAGGGTCTTCCTCCTCGCTGATTTAGCCGGTCGGGAAAGGTTGCTTTGAAGAGCTGCCGTGGCTCGTGCTGGTCCCTGGGCTGGCTGCTCGGGGTGAACCAGCCCCCCCGGCTCAGCCCGGCCCTTCTTCCTTTAGCCCGACTTTGGCTGAGAACAGCTGCCCCTAATCCCATTCGCGCCCCCAGAAATCCAGATTAACTCGCCGGCTTCACCCCATAGCCTGGGGTTTACGGCACCTTGGCCGTGACAAGGACCTGGTGCCGTGGCCGGCTCCCGGCAGCGCTCCCTGCCCGCGGCTGAGTCCGGCTCGGGTGCATCTCCCTCGTGCTCTTGGCACGGTGCTTTTTCCTCCGTTCATCCAGCTGTGTCGCACACGTAAACAGCTGGAACCACAGCAGAGCTCTTCATACCGCAAGTTGAACAGGGAAGACACAGCAGGACCTTATCCAGATCGATGTTGGGCAGAGGAAAGATTCCGATTGACTCCAGTAGTGTTTGTGTTGGGACTTCAAAATAGTGAAACTGCTCGTGAATTTTATTTTAAATTAAATTTGTGCCATAAGTTCTACAATTATTAAACTGCCTGCGCGATTAAGAAGTCGGTCTGGGCTTCTCCCAGCGCTTTGCACGCGGAGCGGGGCAGGGAGGGGACGCCGTTTGGCGGCTCTCAGCGGGCAGAGTATCCGCTGCAAACCACGGCTAAGTGCAAACAGCCACACTCGGCGAGCGCGGAAGGGGGCTGGGAGGAAGGGCTGCCCCGGGGCCCCGCGTAGGCGCCTCCGTCTGAGCATCTCAAAGCATCTTACGGAGGATGATGCTTTAAAATCACAGACCCCAGAGGACGCGGATAACTTATTTCCGTTCTGCGATGGGTGACAGGGTCGTGAGTGGGGACTGTGACGTTCCCGGGATAATACAGCCAAATATTGGCTGAGCCAGGGGCAAAACGCAGCGCCCCAAGCCCCCCTCTCAGGCTACTCTCGCTCGCCCAGTCTTGCCAGCTCCAGCCTGTCTAGTCAGCTCTTAAGGATTATAAACTTAAATGTTGCTGAAAAACCCAGTCTCCTAAAACCTTTGCAAGGAAAACCTCAAAAACTGGCTTATCTTGGTCAACTTGTAGAAATAAGCATTTTTATATTTGTTTGGAAAACATCAGAAACAAAAGAACTTTGGTTATTCCTCCTCGCTGAGACGTGTCCGTGTTTCTCGGTGGTTCCCAGCGCCTTGTTCATCCCGCTCCTTTGTTTCGTGTTGTGTGACTGGCCGTCCTGGAGGAAACTCTTGGGGATGAGTAGAGAGAGGGAAGAAAAAATAACAAACTATGAAAGTGATGGGGAAAAATTGCTCTCCTGTTTCCTCTAAAACAAGAAAATGTCAAGGAAAAACTTTCATACAGATTTTTCCAGTATTTTTCAGTGAAAAATATGTTTCCTCAGAGAAATTTCAGGTCGTTCTATGACTAAGTAGTGAGTCTGCTTATTATTCTGTCTGGTGCTCCAGGAGTTTGGGGTTTTTTTAAGTGAAAACAACTTGAGAGAGAGAGAAAATCTCTTTGACACTAAAATCAAATAGGTGTGTTTGAAAGTAATTGGACTGGCCTGGAAAAAAACCGCTTCGTCGATAATTTTGAATTATAAAATGACCGTTGTGCCGTACGAGGGTGACCGGGGAGGCTCGGTGGCGACCGCGAGTCGTGGCCGCGCCGGCGCGAGGTGCAGGCAGGGAGGAGCTGCTGCCCGCGCGGGCAGGCCTGGGGCAGGGTCCCCCCCGTCCGCCTCTCCTGCACCCCCCGGCCACGGCGCAAACACCCTTCCCCGTCCTCCCCGTCACTTCCATCCACCTCGGCACTGAACCAGAGGAGAAGGTGGAGCGCTGCCGGCACCCTGGGAGCGCGGTGATCTGGGCAGCGTCCTGGGGGCCGCGGCGCCACGTGCCTGGGGTGCGGACGGCGGCGGTTCCCACCGGCTGAGACCCCTGCCCAAACCCCGCGGGCGGAGCCGTCCCCTCGCTCGGCCGGGTCTGGCAGGGTGAAAATGCACGACCTGTGAGATTGTAGGGCCAGATCGGCCGGGGAGCGTAGACCAAAAATCCGTCTTTTTTCCTCTTTAGAAAAGAAGGAGGAAGAAAGCTTTTTGTTTCCTTTTTGTTTATTTTTGCTTTCTTCTTCCTTCCCCTTTCCCTAGTTGAAGAGAAGCAAGGTACCGCGCCTCCGGCATTGGGAAGCGATGGTGTGGCCCGAAGCCGCGCCGGCCGTAGGGCGGCTCTGCCCGGCAGGCGCTGCCGGGATGGGCTTGCGGCGCTTCCCCCCCGTCTCGTCTCCTTCATCCCGAGAAACGCCGGCAGTTTGTCGCCGGCTCTGGCCAGGCTGCCGTATCTCTCGCCTCCCCTCCCCATCAAACGTGGGGCACGGAGAAAGGTTAAATTCAGGTCAGCTCTCCCCGGTCACACGTTTCTGAGAGCATCCCTTGGAAAGCCGCAGGGATCCCCGCGCCGGCGGTGCCCGCCGACTCCAGCAGCTCGGAGTCAAGGTGAGAACGGCGGCGGGCGCGGGGGCCGCTGCCCCGGGGACGGGATCACAGCCCCGGGCTTCCTGCACCGCGTCCCCCTCCCAACAAACAGAGCTTATGGCGAGCTGGGGGCGAGAGATGGATGGTAAACAAATGCGCCTTTGAAGAGTGACAATGAAATAAATCACGCGGTTCCTTCGTTGGCACACTTGATAATGCCGTTATCATAAAGCAGGGGCTGTCAGGAACGGCTGCGATCGTGCCACGGCAGGGGCCGGGGGGGCTGCCGGCGAGGGGCTGCGCGCAGGACCGTCCCCTTCCGCAGGGCAGGGTCAGACGCGCAGAACGCTGACGAACCTTACCTTAATTGGGGTGCCCATGACCTAAAACGCAAGCTGCTGGCGTTCCTGCCGGCGCAGCCGTCTCTCCCGGGCGCTGGGTGAGCAGAATTCCATCAGCCTAACGCCGACGTTTACCTTTAGCCAGCGGCCGCCTGCGTGTGGCATCCGTTCAGCTCCACCGACGTGCCCTTGGCTCCACCAGCCTGGAGCGCCTGATGCAGGGACACCCGGGTTCCGTTTTCCCTGGCATTCAACGGATTTGGGATCAGGGTCGCAGCCTCGGCCGGGGCGGGAGGGATTTCCCCTCCTGGGTTTGCCTCTCTCCGCTGTTCCGCGTGGTCCTTCCCCGGCCGGGGAGCGCGTGGGGCTGTGCCCCAAAGGTGCTTCGGCACCTCGGTCTCACGGGTTTCAGGCTCATATTTGCTTAAAACCGGTGGGGTTGGCTGAATTCGCTCCTGTAAATTCACGCGCTAAAGCTGAGCTGATGGAAGCTGGGTGCCAGCGTGTCTCTGAAAGTGGGCGCAACCCTTCGTTTTCACTAAATCTGTGTAAAATCGTGCTTTTACGTGATGGGGCTCTGTGCAAATCCTGCTCCTGACTGACTCAGTGCAAACCTGACGTAATCCTCGTTTTAGCTGAATTACGTGTGCCTGGACACCTCTGGCCACGCTGGACTCAACCACGGGCGCGCAGGCTGCCCGTGCCCCGCCTGCCCTCCCCGGTGCTCCGGGTGAGGAATTGCCGACTTCCCGCTGGACCTGGATGGGGACAGGAGGATGGAGGAAGAAATGAGGAGGAGGAGGCTCCTTCCTCCGCGGAGAGCTTCAGCCCTCGTGGTGGTGCACAGGCTTCGCTGGGACTTCTCAGCCCTCGGGCGTAAAGTTAAGCGGGTGCTTAAGAGCTTGATCCTGAGCCACAGAAGTTGGACGAGGAGCAGGATCAGGCCCCGGGTCCCTGCGGGTTTGGGGCCAGAGGGCTCCATGGCTCGTGGGGTCCTGCCCGTAACAAAGGCAGGAAAAGGAAAGGAAGGGGGAAAAATATGGAAGAAAATGAGGAATGCTGAGATGAAGTTGTGCTCGTTCAGCTCCCGCAGATGCCCGGGTCTCCATCGTTAATATTAAGCAATCCCTGACAATACCACTCTGCATTTTCCAAAAGAATAACTATCAGCCTGGCAAACAAACCTGGAAATGGACAAAATTCAGCAGAATGTCTCATCTGTAGAGGCTTTATGATAAATGTAACAAGGCAACAGCTATGCAAAAAAAAAAATTAAAATGTAGAAAATTGACATTTGGAATTGAGCTGGGATGTGCGCTGGAAACGCCGTCGTCTTATCGACAAGGGGGGGGACCTGCAGCCCTTTCTTAAACCCCAATGATACAGGCTAATTTATATGCAGTTATTCACGTGTGCAGTAAATTCCAATTATGTTTACAGATGTCTGCTTAACATTTATGGAAAAGGAACCTCAGCATGTCTGAAATATCCTTATAAGGGTTTGGACTGGGCTATCTTTTTTTCTTTTTTTTTTTTTCCCCAACACCAATTTAATTATATTTTGCAGATTTAAAAAAAAAAAAAAAAAACCCAGCTGAGCTCTCTGATAGAAGGTTTAGCGCCTAATGCATATGTTTTGGTTGTATGACCATTTCATGTTTTAGCTATATTTTTTTTATTTTCATCTAAAACCCAGGAGTTTAGTTGATTTTTTTAGACACACTCAAAAGCAGCAACACGTTAAGTGCGGTAAAAGATGCACAGGTTTTCAAACGGCTTCCTGTTGTAGATGATTTTTATTCTTTGTCTTGGGATTTCTGTATTTAAAAGAAACGTTTCGTCGCTCCCGCGTTGCGTGTGCTGCGCTGTCAGAGCGGGGGTGCCACGGTCTCGCCCGTCACGCGGTGGCATTTTGCCCTCCGCCGGGCGGAGCAGCCCCAAATCCGTCATCGGTTTCCCCTGTAAAAGGCGTTTCTCGCCCTTCTCCTCGCCGGACCCGCGCGTTCCCGTCGCCTCCTCTTCGCGCGGTGAGCCGCAGTGTTGCATCGTGGTGCGTGGTCGCTGCCGATGACCACGGCGATCGTGGGGCTGAATAATTTGTTCTGCGAGCCCTGGCGTGCGGGGGGCCCTGCCCAGAGACCCCGCAGCCCGGCGGGCCCGGCAGGCAGCTGCCGAGGTGCATTTGCTGGCCGTGGGAGCCATAAGAAAAACGTGTATTTTCAAGATGCGCGGGGCAAGAAGCCGCAGTTTTCACGCTCTCCCGCCCGGGGTCTGGGCTCCAAAGGCGGCTGCGGCCCCGGGAGGTGACGGTCCCACGGGGGGGACCTGCCTGGCCAGCCCGGCCTCGCACCCTTCCCCGGCACGGGATGGCCCGCGGCGGGGGATTTCCCCCAAGGAAAAGGGTGGTTTCTGCTAATTCTCAAACTGCTGTTTTCAAACATTTTTCCTCCTCTTCCTCTCTAAATTTGAAACACTCGTAGTTTATTGCAGCATCACGGTGAGCAGCAGCCTGGCTCCAGAGACGCGTCCGTCTCGGGACAGCACATCTCCGGCCGGGTACCGAGCCCCGGCACGACCCCGGGTGCCCGAGACAGGGGTTTCCCCAGAAAACTGAGGGGCCAGCGTGGTTTGTGCGTGCCCACCTCCACTCGCGTTTCCTCTGGAGAGCAAAGGCGATGCACGCTCGCCTCCCGGGGCTCTGCAGCGATGCGGGAGTTACCCCAGGTCCCGCCCCGGTGCCCCGGAGCGTGCCGGGACAGCATCGGGTCCCTGAACACGACTGTCCCTGTCCGTGTCCGGTGACTCGTTTTGAGTATTGCCAGCCTGCCCGCTGGCAGGGCTGCTCCCGGTGGCGGTCCGTACGCTGGAGGTATGGAAAAGCTTTTCCATCGTCATTTTTAAAGCTAAACAAGTCAGTGTCTTACGTATGAAAGTACTTGAATTCAAACAGGGGAATGAAAACCACGCTGGTATTTGGAAATGGCGTTTCCCTCCCATGTGAAGCACCAGCCCTGCAGAATATTAATCTGGGATTTTCAAAGCTACGGTAGGAAATGATCTTCCCGGAGCACACCCAGCCCTAAACCGCTCCTCAAACACTGGAGCCATCCTGCAGCACCAGAGGACTCTGCCCTGTGCGTTTGCTTGCCCAGCCTGCGGACGGAGGTGGGAAGGGAACCTTTCTGTGTGCTGCTCTGGGCAGGGGGCATGGTCTCCTGCAGGTATGCAGAAAAGATTTGTTTCAAATTAACACCTTATCGATTGTGCGTAAAGACATCCGCGGGGACGGCGGTGAGCAGGGATTACGCGCAGTGCACGGCGGGCGCCTGCAGAGCTCCGTCGGCACGCAGCCCGGCTGTCCTGGTTTTGGCCAGGACGGAGCCAGTTTTGCTTCCAGCAGCTCCTGTGGTTTGGATTTAGCGTGTGAGGAATGGTGACAGCACACTGATGGTGCTGGGTGCTGCTGAACGACCAAGGACATTTTGCAGTTTCCCAGGTTTTGCTGATGTGCAGGTGCAAAAACCCGGGAGGGGCAGAGCCAGAATAGCTGATCCAAACTGGCCAAGGAGAGTGTTCCATACCATGGACGGCATGCCCGGGATAAGTGAGGGTCGGCCGGTGGGCCAGGTCCCTTAAGCTTCCCTTTGGGTTGCTTTTTGTTCCCTGTTTTTCCTGTTTTTCGTTCGTTTGGGCCTGTTCGTTCGTTCGCTCGGCTGTTGGTTCCCTCGCCTGCTCTCTCTGGAACTGGCTGTTCTGGGATAGCTGGGGGGGGGATACCCCTGCTCCCTGCCTGCTGCTCGGGACGGGCTGTGTCGGTTGTTGGGTGGTGAGACACTGTGCATCGTTTGGTTTATATATTCTATTATCCTTATATATATTATTATTGTTATTATCATTATTAATATATTGTTATATTTTTCCTCTGCTGTCCTGGTGAACTGTTTTTATCTCAACCCGTGGGTTTTCCTTTCTCTCCGATTCTCCTCCCCCCCCCACCGGGAAGGGCGGGAGTGAGTGAGCAGCTGCGGGGTATTTGGTTACCGGCTGGGGTTAAACCACGACACCGGCGCCGCTCTCCCGGTGCATTTCACCTCGTGCACAGACACCACGGTGATGGAGCTGCTGCCAACGCCGCGGGCTGACCCCGCGAAGCGAAAGGAAACACTTTCCTTCACGAGCTTTGGAGCAGCTCTGGTTTTGCAAGAGAAGTGATGACAGCCTACGGACACAAAGTTTGGTGTGGGTTTAGGTTGGTTTGAGAGTATGTGGCTGATCCGGGACTCGGAGATCTGGCCAGGGACTCCCCGCAGAGCTCGGGGCGGGACGCGGCAAACGCCCAAGCTCCTTCGCAGGGGTTGAGTGGCCTTTGGAAGCCCCTCCGGCCGGCACCGGGCAGGCCAGGGCCGAGGGCAACGGGTTTTAGTATCGAGGGTGCTGGGCGGGAAGCAGGGCTGTCCTCGGCGCCAGCAGCCCCGCGCGGCGAGCGTTAGTGAGACGTTTCAGGGCGGGGAGAAGAGGAAGACCACGCTGTGGTTAGAGCAACTGGTTTGATCTGAGAGCGTATGCGAAATAAATGTGCCAGACCTTAAAAATGAGTTTTGTTTATTAGCACACCCTTAAGGAAATAAATCGTACATCATTAGGAGTGATGTCTTCTCACCAGCCATCTTCATCATTATTAACGCTTTTATCTAATAGCCACGTGAATTTCTTTCAGCCATTTCTTCTGGAACCTTATAGGCTTTACAAATATTAGCTAATTACAGCAATGAAGATTTTATTTCAACAACTGAAAGAACACATTCGTAGGGGATTCTGCAGACCCGGGGTTTCTGAGTCTGAATGTCTCGGGAAGTTTCCATTCTCACACGCACACATCACCGCGCTCCCGGCACGAGGCAGATCAGCGCAGAATAGCTCCTTCAGATCCCTGTTGTCGGGGAAAACAGCGTCATCTCCCAGGCAGGAGAAACAGACTTTGTAAAACTGTTCACTAGGGCTTGGGGCTGCTCCCGAACGGAGCGTAGATAAATGAGGGACTCTCCATTTGGAACAAGGTTTACTTGTTTGTAAGCGAAACGAGCTCCCGTGCCTGCGCGGTTACGCTGCTTTGGGGCTGGACCCGTCGGCCTCTGCTCTCCGGAGCCCCCGTCACCTGCGGATCCAGAGGCACGAGAAGCGCACGCCGGGACCTGGCTGACAGGAGTTCTCGGTGCCCGGCAACTCGCGAGGGACAAACTCCGTAGCGAGTTAGGACAGGGGGTCAGTAAGGCGAGGAGCGGGGTGACGTCTCCCCAGCGGGCTGACGAGCTCTTCGGGTTGTGTAGCACCGCGCGGGCGTTCGTGGGAGCAGCTGGCGCGAGCGGCCGTAACGTGCGGCGTTGGGAGCCTGCTGCCCGGAGTTCAGCAAACGGCCGCGCGCTGGAAGTACCCAGCGGGAGAAAGACCCGTTCAGAGGGTGGCATAACAAAGCCGGGGGTGAGCAGCCTTTCGCGCGACATTTGTGCCACTTTGGAATGATAATGGCGCCGTGGGGCTGCGTTTCCAGTGCGGGCGATGCCCTGCGGAGCGAGACGGCCCCTCCGGTGCTGCCAGACGCCGGAGCCTCGTCCAGCCCCCTGCAGCAGCCCTGGGGAGCGCAACGCGGACGGGGTCTGGGGAGAGGGGGTCCCTGCCGTCAGGCGACGCGATGAGGAAGGGAGCTGCGAGGTGATGGAGTCTGGAGGGTGCAGTGCATGTGCGAGGGCGTTGGGAGGTTTGGGTTGTGCCCGGCCCCGGGTGACCCTCGAGGAGCTGCTCCCCACCCCGTGCCCTCCCGCGCTGCCTCACCGACACAGAGGTTCTGGAGGGATCTCCAGGCCCAGCTGGAATATGAGTGACAATGCCGTTGAGGAATGATTTTTTTAGAGCTATAGGGGGGTTTTAAAGTGAGCTGCTGAGCGTGGAGGATCGGTCCTTGGTAATGCCGGCGTGCGGATCTGCCCGGCACGGGGGGCTTGTCCTGGCGCGCGGCAGAGGACGGCAGAGCGTTGTCAGGCAGGACCCTTATGGGGACTGAGCTCTACCCCTGGCTTCTCCTGGAAAAAATAGCTGAAACTAGTGAAATTTCACATTCTAGAACAAAATGATCTGTTTTTTTCATCTTGAAACTGGTATATTGATGCATTTCAGAGTAATGGGGTTGTGGCTGGGCATCACGTCCTCGCTACAGCGTTGAAATAAGCTGTGTCTGCGTACAGCCAAACGGAGAACATCACTTACTGGACAAAGAAAGGGAAGGTACCGGGGGTTTTAAACGTGCGTTTTTTATAAAATAACGTGTTTGGCTGCATCTCCTTAGCGCACTGCTCCAGTTTCATGCCAGTACAGCGGTGACCCTATAGGAATCGGATGCTCGGTTAGCAGCTCGGGCGCCACGAGCAGCGCGGTGCTGTGCAGCGCTAACGAGCCCCGTCCGGCGCGCGCCGGTGACCTCTTTCATCGCCTCCACGCTTGCAGCGCAGGGGAGCGCGAGCACGTCGAGCCACCGGCTCCCACGCAGCGCCCGCCTTTTACCTGGCTCTCGCTCGCCGGGCCCAGGCACGCGAAACGTTGTGCCGAGCTGCAGGCGCCCGGCAGCCGGGAACTTTGTTGGGCTCAAACTGCAGAAACCCGGCTGCCGCGATTTGCGTGCGTATGGTAAAGCGGGGAGAAAGAAGGGCACGCTGGCCGGAGCCTCCGCGTCCTGTCAGAAGCCTTAAAATAGAAGCCTATATAAATAGGGTGTGACATAGGATGTTATATAGCAACCTGGTATCAAATTACAGAATCTATATATAGCAGAAGATGAATCAGAGGTCGGGACTGAGCAGGTACGGGAGCTCTGGATTCCTTTTCACCCACGGCGAGGGAAGTCGGTGGTGCTGCGGTACCTGGCCCCGGTGATGCTGGTTTCTCAGCCCGAACCGAGGTCTGCTCCTGGCAGGCAGCGGGCAGTGCTGGTTGCCCACCAGCGCAGCCGTATTATCCCTATATTTTATTGGGATAGTCCCGTTTGGTTTGATTTCAATTATTTTTCTCAAACGCTCTGCGTGACGGCGATGCCAGACACCAAAAGCTGACATTCTGCTGGTGACAAAACCCCTCTTACGTTGGGAACCCTCTTCTCCAGCTGCTTGTGAAGGACGAGTAACGCCGCAGCCCTTTCTCTGTACGCCTGTGGGAAGCCAGCGACAGTGTTCGGCAGAGGAAAGTCCGTGCAGCTACTCCTTTCTAAGCAGGAAGATACGTTCTTGTTGGGTAGGAAGGTACCGTCCGCCCTCAGAATCAAGAAAAACAACGAATTTGCCCCGAGTCACGCAGCAGGTCAGCGGCAGGCGCAGGGGGAGAGGTCTGGGCGTCCTCTTCCCCCCGACGCTGCCCGCAGACCCGCTGCCTCTGCGCAGGATCGCGCGGCCGTGCCAGATAGGTGGATGAGATTGACTCTCACTCCCAGGGAAGTTCAGCGACTGTGAAATTAGTAAATTCCACAGGCCCACAGAACTTAGGAAAACAATATAATCCTGGGGGTACTGAAATAATTAATTTGCTAATCAACTACACCTTGCTTTTTTTAATTTGCAAATAGCGCTCTGGTTTGTCTCCCCACTTCAGCCGCCTCGGGAAGAGCGGTATTTCGGGCAGCGAGGGTGGAGGGGTCGGGGCAGGGCCGAGCACCCCGGGGCTGCGGGGAGAGGCTGCCTCAGCACCGCAGGGACCCCAGCGAGAGCTGGGCGTTGCTCGGGGGGGGCTGGCTGTGCTCTGGAGCCGGCCCCCAGGCCCAGCCACCAACTTGGGAGGGAAGAGCCGGAGCTGCGGGGCTCCCGCCGATGTTTTGTGCTGGTTTGTCTCCTGGTCGCGCTGCACCGTTGTTTGCTTTAAATCATTTCAAATGCGGAGGTTGTCAGACAAGACAATTAACATGGGGAAGGGGGAAAGTGTTACCATCCATTATTTGCCATAACATGAATTTAAGCCAGGAAGTCAAATGATAAAATATGTGGTGAAAAGTGTTGGTGGTGGGAGCGCCTAAATGAGTAATAGCCTTGGGCTTCTGAGCCTTGAACTTAGCGCGCTAAGTAAATCCCCGAGGTCAAAAAGTATGAAAATTGTTGCAGCTTGGGGAGATATATTTTAACTTCGCAAAAGGTCCTCGCAAATCCGCCGCTGGGGCTCCAGGGGAGGCAGATGCGGGAGCGCGCTGCGGCGGGGGCGGCCGGGAGCAGCCCGGCCATCGGGGCCGGCTGCGTGCTTGGGGGGGCAAGAAAGAGAAAATGAGGTGAGGAGCGGGGCTGGGGGGGCTGGGGGGGCTGGGTGCGCAGGGCGTTGCGGCAGGGCGGGACGAGCCGGGAGCGCTTCGCGGCGGCGGGAGCGGCTCCCCGGCGCTGCTCCGCCGGCAGAAACGGTCGGAACCGCCGCTGGATCCCCCCCCTCGCAGCCGCACCGGGGCCCCCGCAGCCGCACCGGGCCGGGCCGGCGGGGCCGGTGGGGGCGGGCGCGGGGTCCCCGCTCGGCCGCTCCTGCCCGCCGCGCTCCGAGTCTTCCCCTTCCCGGCTCCTTCCCGCCGTCGAGCTGACCGTGCGGCTGGATTTATGGAGAGAGATGTTTTAGCAGAAATCCCCCCGAGTCCCCCATCAGCCCTAAATCCCCAGCCTGCTCTCCCTGGGAGACCTCATGACACAGAGCATGCCAAAACAGCTTCGTTTTGCCTATGCATTAGCAATCTATTTTACCTTTTTGACATCTCTCACACATAAAACCGTAAGAGAGAAATAAAATATCTGTCTCTGGGCGAAAATAAAGCTTTGCCTCCCTCCTGATCTATAGGATATAAAATAAAGCCATGGCTTTGATAGTGGCTTTTCCTTCTACCGGAGTTGCTTTTGCACACACGGAGACAATGAAGATGGATGAGCCGGGATCGGTGCATCCTCCTGGGGTTTGTTTCACCCTCTTTTTTTATAGCCCCCCCCCAACCCCCCGCCCCCGCCCCCTCTTTACTTTTCTTTCTTTTCTCTTTTAGTTGTCTTTTATCTGCCCTTTCCCTCTGTAACACCCTGAGGAAACCCGTTCAGCCGTCGCACACCCGCCTCCCCCGCCGCTCGCCCCGGGCCCGGCCCGACCCCCAGCCGGTCGCGGCGGACCCCCCCCCCCCGCCCCGCTCCCGGGCGGCCTCGGGCCCCCCCTGGCCCCTTCCCGGGCGCGTTCCCGTCTCCGCCGGCGGCTCCCAGTGAAACGCGGGGAGACGCACACCTCGGATTTGTAATTATTTATTAACTATATTTCCCATAAACAATGCATGAGCCGTGAGTGTAAGCGACAACATTTAGCGACGTGGAAGGAAACCCGGGGGGGGCTGATCAAGGGGGTGGGGGGCAGAAAAATAAATAAGAAAAGGGAAAAACGAGCGGAGCCGGGGAGGGGGGGACGGTGCGGGACCGCCCGGGCGTGTTTACCCTCAGCATCGACCCGAGTGTGGCAGAACAAACTGGGAACCTCTAATACATAATTTAAAGATTTATTTATATTTTTTTTTTTCCCCGAGCTCCTTAAAAACCAACCCGGCGCGGCACGCAGCGCTGGATCCTGTCCAGCACCGGCTTTATTGCACGGGGATGTTCTACGGGCTTAATTACATCTTAACTTCAATATTTGGTTAGTGCATTAGCCGCATATATATTTAATCAGGCGGAAAACGCTCTTCCTGCGGGGGAAAAGTTTCGGGAGGGGGGGAAGGAGCGGGTGGGGGGGGTGACCCCCAACCTCTCCGCGGGTTGTACCCCCCGTAGCGCTGCCCGGGACGGCGGGGGATGCACCGACCCGTCGCGGCGCTCCCCTTCGGAGCGCCGCGACGGGTCGGTGCATCCCCCGCCGTCCCGGGCAGCGCTCGGCCGGGATGCGGAGGGGTCGGAGCGGAGGCTGAGCGCTGCCCACCCCCCCGTCGGGGATGCTACCGGCCACGGCGAGGGGCCCACGGGGGAGGAAAGGCTCCGCCGGTCGCTGAAAGCCCGGCAGCATCACCGGTGCTGCGTACGGTCGTTGCGAAACGTTGCGAGGAAGGGAAAAAAATTAATAATAATAATTAAAAAAGGGTTAGTGCTGCTGGAGAGGGTAGAGAAAGTGTCTGTGCCCCGGGGGAGGAGGGAAGTTTCTTCCTCGGCTTCGCCCGGGGGGTTGGAGCGGCTGGGGATGGGGGGATGCACCGCACCGGCCGCGGTGCCCGGAGCTCGGTGCGGGCCCCGGTGTTTGCACAGCGCTAGTGCCCCGTAAAGGAGAGAGAAATCCCATTACCGAGCGCAGCGGTGTAGAAAGGCTGATGATAAACAGGGTGATGTTTAACTAAAAAGACGGGAACAACACCAATAAAATGCAAATTCAAACTCGCCTGAAAGGGACTTTTTTTTCTTTCTGTATTAGATTTAAAATAAATTTGAGGTTTGGGTGGTTTGGTTTTTATTTTTTACTCTTTCAATTTCCCTCTTTTTCAGCGCCGGGGCCGGGCGGGGTTGCTCGGCTCCGAAACACCCCGGCCGGCTCTCCCCGGGGCCGGGGGGGGCTCGGCCCCGCCGCCGGGGCTGGGGGGGGTCGGGCCCCGCCGGGGACGGGCCTGGGCGAACTGAAAATACAACGAAAACGGACCAAACCCCCAGCGCAGACGCGGTGCCCTGGGAGGGGGCGGCGGCAGGCCGGTGCTGCCGTGCCGCCCATCCCCGTGGCCGGGGGGGATTTTCCCCCCCTCCCCTCAGGCTCCGTGGACTCCCCGGTCCGTGGGTGCCCCACGCCGGGACACGCGTGTCCCGCGGGGCAGAGGAGGCCCGTGGGAGGCCGGAACCGGTGAGTTTTTCTTTTCGGAGCCTGCTGGAAACAGCGCCGGCATTTTCACCTCTCAAACGCCTGCGCTGAGTCGGGGTCCCCGGGGGGGCGAGGCGGACCTAGGGCACCCCACGGCCCGGGGGGAGCAGCCCCCTCGGTCTGCGCTGCTGCCTCTCCGGAGCGGGGTTTCGGGGGATTTGCGGGCGCCGGGGCGGGCGGGGAGCCCCGCCGGCACAGCAGCGCTGCCCGCCCCGCCGCGGCCGTACGGCGGGGACCCCGGGCCGGCGGCTCCGCTCCCCCTCCGGGGCGGGGGGGGGGCACGGTGGTGTGTGCCCGCCTCGGCGTCCCCGGGCCCTGCGCGGAGCCGGCGGGGCGGGAGGGGGCAGGGGATAACCAGATGCTTTCGCTAACGCCTGGGAAAGGGAAAAAAAAAAAAAAAATCGCTGTGAAAAACTGGTGCTTGATGGACATAAGATGCTCATCTCCTTCCCCTCATTCATCCCCACCAACACATGGCACTTGGGGGCCCGCAGTCAAAGGGAAGAGGTCCCCTGACGGCAGCCCACAGCTGTCGCCTTCCCGGGCGGCGGAGCGGGGCCGCCCGCGCCGCCCGGCCCCTCCGCTCCGCATGAGAAGCGGCCCATATGCGGGGGGACCGGGCGGGCGGGGCGCCCGGGGCTCTATTGATCCCCGCAAGCGGCGGCCAAGCAAACCAACAGCTGGGCAGGGACGCGGAGAGCGCTGCGCGCCCGGTGCGCGGCCCGACGGGGCGGTGAGGGCCGGCTCCGGCACGGGGAGACCGGGGGTGGGGGGGTGGGGGGCAAATTGCGGACGCAGCCCCGGGGCTTTTAAACACCCGCGGGAACACCGAGGCGATGCCTCGGCCTGGGGACAGCCCCGAGAGCTGCCCCGGCCCGGGCAGGCTCCGCACCCCCCGCCGGCGCCGTCCGCCCCCGGGCCGGAGCAGTGGGCAGGGCGCGGGGCCGCAGCTCCGCGCCCCGGCACCGGAGTGGGGTTCCTGCCTTGGTTTTCCTTTTTATTTCCCGATTTCTTCCTCCTCCACTTTTTTTTTTTTTCCTTCCCCCCTCAAGGACGAGGAAAACAGACGTGAAAGAGAGCGCGGTCGGTGGATAAGGGCGCGGGGAGGCGGGGGATGCTGCGGGCGGAGGGTGCGCGCCCCGCCGCGCCCGGGCCCGGCTCGCAGCCGCGCGTGTAACCCCGGGGCACGCTCGGGCCGTTTCCTCCGCCGTTTCCCTCCGGATTCCCCGCCAGCAGATCAGTCCGCCCGCGGGGAAGGCGAGAGCGGGGGCTCCGCCGGGAGGGGCCCGGGGCCCGGCCCGCGGCTGCCGGGCGGTGACACCTCCCCGGAGCGGCAGCTCCCGCCGGGCTGCAAAGCGCGAAGGAAAGAGAAATCACGTCCCTCCCAGCCGCCCCGGCGACCGACCGAGCCCCTGGAAGGTAAAAGCAAATGAATTTTTATTTGCTATATATATATTAAAAAAAAAGGTACATCAGCGGCGGCCGCTGCCGATCGGCCCCAGACGGGCGCTGCGAGCGCCGGCAACGGAATCACCGCGAAGTTACCGGCGCCTTCCCTCTGCCCGCGGCGGCCGGGCGGCCCCGGGGCCCGCCGCCCCCTCCCCGCCGGCGCGGCCCCGCCCGGGCACGTCGGAGCGCCCCGGGCCTCGGTCCCGGCCCCTCCGCACCTTTTCTCCCGGGAAAGGCGAGCCGTTGCGGGTTGTGCTGTGCTGCGCGGCGGGCGGCGAGGCGCACCGCCCCGCGGGAGGCTCCGCGCCCCCCGCCCTCGGGGCCCGCCGGTTATCATGGGGGAAACCACGCTAAACCGGGAACTCGTTTGACGCCGCTTCCCAGCGAGCCGCTCCGCTGGTCGGCGGCGGCGGGAACCGGCCGGTGGGTCCCTATAACGGATGCGTAACCCTACGGGGGTGCCAGACCCCAACGAGCGGCCCCGTTCACCCCCGCCCCGCCCGCCCGCGCACCGACACACCTACCCGCTGCAGCGCGCTCCCGGGCCTCCGAGCAGGGCGCGCCTCGGCCGGGCCCGAGCGGCAGCGGGCCGTCTGTCCGTCCGTGCGGGCGGGCGGGCGCGGCGCGGGCCGGGTGCGGGCGGAGGCGGCCGGCGGCGCCCCGGCGGCTCTATAAAGGGGCGCGGACGCCCCGTCCGGCGGCGGCGCGGCGCGGCGGGCGCGCGGGGGGGGGGGGGGGGGGGGGAGGTGGCGGCGGCGGCGGCGATTGGCCGGGGCGGGCGGTGACGTGTGCGCGCGGTGCATAAGGCTGCGGCCGCGGGGCTGCCGGGAACATGCAGAGCGCCCTGCGCTGCCGGGACGGCGCGGCCAGCGCCGCTCTCCCTCCCCGCCCCTCCGCTCCCGGCCCGGCCCGGCCCGGCCCGCCGCCGCGGGAGGCGGAACAAAAGCCGGCAGCGCCGGGAGATGCCGCGCCGGCTCGGCGGGGACGTGGCCGGCCGCCGCGGGTAGCGCGCAGGGCGGTGCGCGGGGGTAGGTAGGAGCCGGGCGCGACGGTACCGCCGAGACGTCGAGGGAGAGAGAGCGAGAGAGGACGGAGCGAGGAGCTGCGGAGCGTCTTCCTCCCCCCTTGCCCCCCCGCGTAAGGACGGCGGCCCGCTCCGCGGCGCGTCGGGCCATGTCGCCGCGGCAGCAGCCCGGGTCCTTCTGACCGCTGCTGGGGCTCCATGTCTCGTTTTGTTATTTATTGTTATTTTTTTTTTTTCCTCTTTTGATTTCTCTTTGGGAAAAGCACTTTGACTCCTGACTGCTCTACCTCAGACCTGAGAAAAACTCATCACGCTCGCTTTTTGGCGTTGTTTTTTTTTTTTTTCTTTTTGTTTTTTAAATTTTTCTGAGCGCCGATCTTTATAGTCGTTGTTGATTTATTGTTACTATTATTATTATTGTTGTTGTTGCTGTCGTGGTTGGTAGCGGCCGGGATTCTGCGGTTGTGTCGAAGCGCTGGTCTCCTCGGGCAGTGGGTGGTTTCTCCTGTGTATCCCTCCTAGGACACTCGAACGAAGATTTTTCTTCCTCCCTTTCTTTTTCTCCTCCTTCACTTCTCCAAGGCTTTTAAAACAAACACAAAAAAAAAAAAAAAAAAAGCGCAAATCTACGCCGGTGTTGTCGTCTTTTAAATTTTTTTTGTTGTTTTTTGTTTTTCTTTTTTTTTTTTTTTTTTTTTTTTGCTTGACATCTGGGAAACCAATACCCCCACTCTCAGAAATAACCAAAGACAATGGTTCACTGTGCGGGCTGCAAAAGGCCAATCTTGGACCGGTTTTTGTTGAATGTACTGGACAGGGCTTGGCATGTGAAGTGTGTTCAGTGCTGTGAATGTAAATGCAATTTGACAGAGAAATGCTTTTCGCGAGAAGGCAAGCTTTACTGCAAAAACGACTTCTTTCGGTAAGTACCGGCCCCCCGCCCGGCGCCGCAGCTCCTTTGCAACCATTTCTCACCTCCCTTTTTCCCTTGATTTTTGTTGTTTTCCGCCGGTGTTCGGTGTGACCCACAAACGCCTCTTCCCGCTCGCTGCCCCCTCCCCGTGCACACGCGAACGCCCCCGAAACCGCTGCTGTTTCTCCGGGGGGCGGGCGGGGGTCAGGTCCCGGGAAGGGGCCCCCGGGAGCCCTGTCGGGGCCCGCGGGGCGAGGCCCGGCCGCTCTCCGCGGGCACCGGCCGAGCTCGCGTTCCGCAAAGTTGCCTCGAAACTATCGACCGGCGGAGCGGGAACGGGGGCGGTGCGGGCCGGGCCCCGCTGCGGCTGGGCGGGCGGGGGCCGTCTCGGGCCCGGTGCTGCGGAGCGGGGGCTGCCCCGCTGCAGCGGCACTTGCCGGGGCTTCCCGGCGGGGCTTTCCGCGGCCGTGAGCGCAGCGCTCCGCGGGTCGGAGACCGGCGTTGTTCCCAGCACACCGGCGGGGAAGGCCCGGTGCGGCGGTGCCCCGCGGCTCGGTGCGCGGCTCCGCGGGCCCAGCGCCTCCCGTCAAACCGGACCGAGGCCGCCCCGGAGGGCAGCGACCCCCCCGCTCCACCCCCGGCGATGGATGGAGGGGAGCGGTACCGACACTCGCTCGCCGCCGCTTCCCCCGCGCATCCCGGCGCGCAGCGGGGCCGGAATCAATCCC
Source organism: Phoenicopterus ruber ruber (assembly GCA_009819775.1). NCBI lineage: Eukaryota > Metazoa > Chordata > Aves > Phoenicopteriformes > Phoenicopteridae > Phoenicopterus > Phoenicopterus ruber. The sequence continues at coordinate 2,477,254 of CM020233.1, read as the reverse complement.
GGGCTCGGTGCGGGCCGCCTGTGTCCCGGCCCGCAGCTACACCGGCAGTAACGGCAGCGACCGGCTCGGGGCCGGGATGGCCGCGGCGCCCTTCCCGCCCGCCCCGCCGCACACCGGCACGCCGCCCGGCGCAGCGCTGCCGGGCCCGCCGCTCGCTCCTCCCGGCCGCGGGGCCGGCGCTGCCCCGGGCCCGGCTGCCGAGAGCCCCGCGGGGCGGCCCCGGGCGGAGCGGAGCGCTGCCGGCACCGAGCCCCGGTGCGGGTCCGGCCGCCCCCGGCTCCCCAGCGCCGGCCGAGCCGCTCCCGGCAGCTGCTCCGGGCGGTGCGCGGCCGTCACCGGTTCATAACGGATAAAGCATTTCTGCTTAATGTTTGTTAGAGTGTCGTTAATCAATGCGTCAGGGCGCAGGGGGGAAACCCTGGACAAGGCGGCCCCGGTGTTTAATTAATCCCTCAGCTGAAATGCCCAGGCTGGCTCTTCCTTCCTTTTTTTTTTTTTTTTAAATTAAAAAAAAAAAAAAAAAATATATATATATAATTTCGGACATTCGCAGGTTAGGAAGAGAGACCGCTCTGGAGGGATGCTTTCTTTTATTTCATCTCACTGTGCATGGCCAAGCGGGGCAGCCCGCCGGGGAGAGCGGAGGCCGCGGCGAAGGGCGCGGGGCCGGGCTGCGGGGCCGCGCTCGGCGGGGCGGGCGGGCGGGCGCTGCTGACCCGCTGCCCGGCCTCTCCCCGGCCTCTCCCCGCAGGTGTTTCGGGACCAAGTGCGCGGGCTGTGCCCAGGGCATCTCCCCCAGCGACCTGGTCCGCAGGGCGCGGAGCAAAGTGTTCCACTTGAACTGTTTTACGTGTATGATGTGTAACAAGCAACTCTCCACCGGCGAGGAGCTCTACATCATAGACGAAAACAAGTTTGTCTGCAAAGAAGATTACCTAAATAACAGCAATACTGCCAAAGAAAACAGCCTGCATTCAGGTGAGGAGCGCGGCCGGGGCGATGCGGGCGGGGACGCGCTCAGCCCCGGCTTCTCCTCTCCCTTCTCCTCTCCCTTCTCCTCTCCCTTCTCCTCTCCCTTCTCCTCTCCCTTCTCCTCTCCCTTCTCCTCTCCCTTCTCCTCTCCCTTCTCCTCTCCCTTCTCCTCTCCCTTCTCCTCTCCCTTCTCCCCCGCGGTCGGTGTTTCCCCCAGGCTGAGCGTGACCCGGTTTGCTCTCGCAGCCACCACCGGCAGTGACCCCAGCCTGTCCCCCGACTCCCAAGACCCCTCCCAGGACGACGCCAAGGACTCGGAAAGCGCCAACGTGTCCGACAAGGAGACGGGCAGCAACGAAAACGACGACCAGAACCTGGGGGCCAAGCGGCGGGGCCCCCGCACCACCATCAAAGCCAAACAGCTAGAGACTCTGAAAGCCGCCTTCGCGGCCACCCCCAAACCCACCCGGCACATCAGGGAGCAGCTGGCGCAGGAGACCGGCCTCAACATGCGGGTCATCCAGGTACCGCCGCCCCCCGAGCCCCGGGCACGGCCCCGCCCGCTCCGGGGGATGCTCTGGCGTGGAGGGGCCGGTGCCCGGCAGCCCCCGCACTGCGGGGCCGGGGAAAGCCCCGCCGCCGTTTTCAATCGTTATTATCTCGGCGGCCCGGCAGCCCCCCCCCCCCCCCCCCCGGCCCGGCCCCCCCAGCCCCGGCCGGTCGGCAGGGGCAGAGCTGCCGGTTTCTTTTAGAAAGTCCTAAAGAAGCTGTAAATGGTATCGAAATTAATAACCATAAATGTGAGGGGTTAATGGATAAATAAGAATGACAATGCGCTGGAATTATTAAAAGGTTTATAAACCCGCAGCGCTGGGGGTAATGGGGGGTTAAAGGACCATTAAAGACGAGGTTAGATTGGAGAGTCTCAGTGTGAGGGTAATTAGGAGTAATCTTGTCAGGGTAATAAGAATTAACTCAATCATTCTTGACCTGCAGCCGGCGAGCTGCGGGCGGCGGCGAGCGCCCGGCCGGCCGCGGGGCCGCCGTCACGCGTGGGCTCGGCCCTGTTGGAAACGAGGAGGAGCGCGGCTCGGGGCGCTCCGGCTCGGGGCCTCCCCCCCGCACCCGAACAAACGGCACCGGGAAACGCGCGGCCCCGGGGGGGGGGGGGGGGAGCGGAATCGTCCGTGGCGGGGCCGGGGGAGGCGCGGGGCGGCGGCGGGTCCCGGGCTCCCGTGAGTGGGACCCCCACGGCCGCGGCTCCCGTGACCGGCGCCTCTCCCGCCGCCCGCCCAGGTCTGGTTCCAGAACCGGCGCTCCAAGGAGCGGCGCATGAAGCAGCTGAGCGCGCTGGGCGCCCGCCGGCACGCCTTCTTCCGCAGCCCGCGCAGGATGCGGCCGCTCGTGGACCGGCTGGAGCCCGGGGAGCTCATCCCCAACGGGCCCTTCTCCTTCTACGGAGGTGGGTAACGCTCCCCCCGCGGCCCCTCGCCTTCCTGCGCCCGCTTTGTGATCCCCGCGCCCGGCTCCCGGCTCGGCACCGGGCAGCGCTGCCGCCCGCCCCGGGGCCGGCTCGCCGTGCCGCGGCCATCCGAGCCGGCGGGGCTGCGGCGGGGTCCCCCCCCGGGGGACGTGGGGGGCAGCCCGGCAGGCTTCCTCGCCCCTCGCAGCCCGGCGGGGGTGATGAGTTCCCCCGCACGCCGCGGCCGCCGGCGGGACCCGGGCATCTCTGCAGCCCGGGCCGCCTCTTCTCGGTGCCCCCGCGCTGGCCGGCGCTCCGCTGGAAGCCGGGGACCCCGGGAGTCGGCCGGAGCCCGGCCGAGCCGTTAGCACGTTTTCCCCTTGGGTTCAGCGAGCCCCGGGTGACATTTTGGGGCACCCAGCGGCACCGCTCTCGCGTCTTCCCACTCGGTCGCTTTGCCTGTGCGTTACCTTCCCTCTGTCTCTCCTTGTCCACCAGACTATCAGAGCGAGTATTACGGCCCTGGAAGCAATTACGATTTCTTCCCGCAAGGACCTCCTTCATCTCAAGCGCAGACGCCCGTGGATCTCCCCTTCGTGCCCTCCTCGGGGCCGTCAGGCACTCCCCTGGGGGCCATGGATCACCCCCTGCCCGGACATCACCCCTCCAGTGAGGCTCAGCGCTTCACTGACATCATGTCGCACCCCCCAGGAGACTCGCCCAGCCCCGAACCCAACCTGCCCGGGTCCTTGCACTCCATGTCCGCGGAAGTTTTTGGCCCCAGCCCTCCATTTTCTTCGATATCCGTCAACGGTGGTGCTAACTACGGCAATCACTTGTCACACCCACCAGAAATGAACGAAGCGGCTGTGTGGTAGCTTTAAAACGAACTGGGTCTAAGTAAGTGATGATCATCTAGTCTGCTTATTGTTACGGTGTACAGAAATGAATAAATATAACATCTCTCCTGCCCTAAGACAATGTTACCTTGGGAACGAACTGAACCCAAATCGCTCCAAGGCAAGCTTTGCTCTAGACCAGGACAATCTTCATGTTATGGTTGTATCAAACAAGCAAGGGGACTTTTTTGTACCATTGACAAAGAAACTGGTGAAGCTGTACAGTAAAGTGCTGCCATACCGTAGGATGGCGTAAGTTTGATTACCCTGTTGGATGTCATCCTAAGAGCCACAATCCTTAGAAACTTCTCATTTAAAAAAAAAAAAAAAAAAATTTAATGAAGGAAAGGTCAAAGAAAAGGGGGAAAAAAGCTTCAAGAACTCTAGCGTTCCCAGTTAAGGATGGTTCTGGCATTATGAATTTGTTTGTTAATTTTTGTCTCTCAGAAAGTTCGACAAGAAGAAACTCTTTTTAGCTTCAGCCATTTCAGCCTGCTGACTACCAGGTGGGACAACTTTCTTTTTCCTTTGTTTCTGTTTTGTTTTCCAAAATAACAAAATGCTAAATGTTAAGCCCTCAGCACCAACTCTTCTACCTTCACAAAGCTACACGTACAAAACCTCCTCATCATAGCAAAGGTCGCCACCCAGACCTCTAACGAAAATGACTTGAAAAAAGCAAGCAAACAAAAAGTATTCTACCTTCACAGAGAGAAAAGCTAAACAAAAAGACTCTATTGAACTAAAAACAGTCAACTGTTTACGTCTAATGTTAAATTCAGGAGTTCAATGTTTTACTAATCCTGTTTTCGAACCTCTTGTTCAAAAGCAAAATATTTTGAGCAACCAACCAAAATAGTTCATTTTCTTTTCTGTAGATGTTATAACAGATTGCAGGGCTTGTGGTTCACTGTGCTAGTTTGTAAAAGGTGTTGTTTACAGAAGGCAAAGAAAAAACCCCACGAAACCCCGACAGTTGCCAAATAAAGTAAATATATAGCACAAATACTGTAAGGTGCTTTGCACCAGCAACCCGAGAAGGTGTTTAAAAAGTGTTACAAGGTTAAAAAAAAAAATACAAACAAACATCTTTGCTAATTTTTAGTCCTGTTGAACATTCATGGAATTGTTAATATGACTTATATAGACCCACACAGGTTTTATTTTTGTGTCTTTAAAATAAAAGTCCAAAATATTTAAATTTTATGGTCAAATATGCAGTCAACAGCTGCTACTTTTTTCTTTATATATTAAATTTCTCATATGTCTTTTATTGTTCTAATAAACCTAAGCTTGTGTGACCTCCAGTGCATATTAGACCATTCACTGTATGAAAGAAAACATGTTGGATAAAATTTGTGCGTTTTTAATAAAATTAGAAAATCTGATGTTTAGATAACTTGTGTTTCATTTGATGTTTTAAGCAGTTTTAAATGGATTCTCTTGAGCAAAACAGCCCTGAGAAAGAGTGATCCTCTCTGCTGATAATCCTGTATAGCTCTTTTGCGTCGGTCGAAGCCCAGACCCCGGTGTCGATGCAGATAGCAGTCAGCGGCAGCTCCAGCCTTCCTCTCCACCCGCAGCCCCCGTTGCTGAAGGACAAATAATATGTTACGCTGTGCACTGAATTTCAAAATTGGACGCTAATCAAATTGTTAAATACGTTAACTTCTTCTTGGTCAATGCTAAGAGAAAACATACTCAAAATGCTGCTTTTGTGCATCAACAAAAATGTGTTGTAAATGTAAAAAGCGTGCAAAGATACGGTTTTTAATCGATCCATTTTTAGTTAAATTAATTCTCCAAAGGTAATTCTTCTTTTTTTTTTTTCCCTAATTGGATGGTTTTGAACACAGCATAACCTCAATGTCATGAAAGTAATTTTAATCCTTTTTTAGAGCTGGTACGAAGTCAATTGTCGAACAGCGTTTGGTATATATGAACTTCTCTAAAGGGCAGCGGGGGAGAATATTTTGCTTTGCACTAGATACTAATTTTCTTGCAGAAAAATGAAACAAAACAAAAAAATCTGGAACCGTGTGAAATGCCAGTTTTAACGTTTTAATTATAAATCATTGCAGAATCCCAAATATTCAGTTCTTCAAAAGCAAAAGTCTCGCTGATTCTGAGAGGACTTTGACCTGTGTCAGAAGCAAAGAATTAGGTTCGGTTCTCAAAAGTCGCTGGTTTAAATGTTTTCCACCTGCTGAGCTAATAGAATGGGATGAACTATAATTGCCTGTTTTCCTTCGTCTCAACTAATCGTGACTCTGGCTGCCTTCTTTTTTATTTTACGTAGACGCAGAAATTTACGCTAAAACACAGACTTCTACATTCCCAGCGATCCAAGTATTTATCTCTTTGGACTGAGGGGGAAAAAAAAAAATCAAAATGCTTTAAAGTTGTATGATTTGTAATTTTCAATGGTGATTTTTTATTTTGTTCACAACCTAGTTTCTGTGCCCAGCAGAGGGGCCACCTAGATGAAGCAATAGTTCACTTTAAACACAAAATGTCTTATATAATAATATAAAGATAAAAACTATCTGCAAGGGATCTGTTAGTGTTTCTAAAAAAAGTCATGCTTTATTAAATACAGGGGAGACTTCTTAAACTCATGGACTCCGTGTCTAACTCATTTATTTGTCTTTTGTATTGTCGCGATGTTTTGTTGCTCTGTTTTGCATTTATATGAGCAAAGTAATGGGTGATCTATTTATTACAAACTTTTACTTATCTGGGCAAGTGCTACTGATAAATACTGCTGTTTGCGCTTCTGCTCTGTGCTGCTGGTTTATTGTTGAATCCATTATTTTAAATGAGAATTTCACCAAATAGGCTTATTTTGTAGAAAACATGTCTGCCGAGTGTTTTTTCTTTTTTTTTCTTCTTTTTTTCTTTTTCTTTTTTGTAACGAGGTACTTGTACAGTTTGTTCTGCGTTAATTTAGGCAGCGATGTGATACGGTTCAGTTTAGGTCAGTGGTTTATAAAAGGGAGGGAGGAGAGCCTGTATTTGTTCCGAAGCTCCCGTCCCTTCCGTAGGGTTTTGCCCATCTTCGGGGGGAGCGCAGGAGCCGTTCCCATGCTTAAGGCCGAGCGTGTCCTTCAGTGCTTCCCGGGATCCGCTCTGGAGGCCCCAGCACTTTGCAGATTTGAATTCTGTGCTCTTCAGAGCGAGCTCGGTGTTTCTGAAGACCCTAATCCAGCAACAATTGCACAGTCAAAACTCCTTTTGAAATCATTGTCACGTTGGGTTCTTGTAAGTCCTTGTTTACAAGAGCGTTTCCATTGACTTGAGTAGCATTACTTGGGTGAATAGAGGTCTGCGGGAGAAGGGCCTCGAAAAATATGTGCTGCTTGGATGGATTTTACATGTGCGTATTAATTTTTTTAACTGCAGAAACACGGACGCGAAACATGCAGCTATACGTATGTGCAATGTCATTACAAAAGCGTTTTTAGAAGTAATTACTCTCTTTTGATCTTTTCTTCCTTGACTGCTGCTGGTTTCGGTGACCTTCACCTTGTTGCTATGTCCCAGCAGAAGGTGCAGCCCAGTGACGTTACACCCCGCGCAGGCCCACGTCTGCTCCCCCAATTTTGGATGGCACCCGTGGCGATAGCCAGGGCGAGCGGTGCGCGCCCTCCCGGCACGGACGAGGGAGGCTCGGTGTTTAAACGTGCGAGGCTGAAGACTTGTGCAAATCCCATGTGTAAGACCATTTACTAGGAAAAAGGTGCGAGGCAAATACTGTAAGTATTATTCCTATTGAGCTTATCTATATGAAGGAGAGATTTTAAAGGCTAATCAAAGTGTCTTTAAAATGCCGTGAGTTTCCCGCGTCCAAACAACTCTGCTTTTGGCCCAAACTGACTGCGCGCCGCGTCGCTGTGGATGCTCCTCTCTGCCCTTTCCGTCCGTCTCCCACCACTGCTGGTATCGATTGACTCAGGCCTTTGCTTGGAGAACAGTAGGGGATTCGTAAAGACCTGCATCCCAGGAGTAAGAATGTACTTAAATTACGATTTGTAGACAAATGATGTGTATTATTTTAATATGTGTATCTGTACCCAGATGCTGAGCGATGGGTACGCGATACAAATCTATAAATAAATCTAATTTAAAAATACCAGTGGTGATTTACATACTTTTGCCATCCTAGGAAGTGGCAGATGTTGCAGTGCCCTCTCAGGAACGATGCCTTTTGCCATAGTCTGGATTTTTTCCCCCAGCAAGAGTGTTGTATTTAAGCTTGGCATGTTCTTACAATATTAAATACAAGCACTCGCAGTCTCCCTTTCTGTTACTACCCCTAGTAGAAAGATTCACATATAGTAAGATTAAACAATTGATACATATCCTTAAATGCTGCCGACGCTGTTGAGCTGGGAACAGGGAATTGTGATGCTGGAGCAGGTTCTGGAAGGGCTGTTCTTTGTGTCTGCCATGGCACTGGGGTGCTCAGCGTTCCTCATGCCAACAAAATATCCATGAAGTTATAAATGAAATTAATGGGACCATTAAAAATATATTTTGATTATAAATCCTTCTGAGATCGCTATCTTCTGTTTCTTTTTCAACAGTGTTTGTGGTGCTTTTAGCTACAGACCACAGGGTCATGCTTAGAAAGCGGAGTTTGTTGTTGTCTGGAGAGTTTTTCATTCTTGAAATGCAGAATTGTAATGCAGAAATTGAAGAGTAAATGTGGCCTTACCATTAGCTGACCTTCGAATTACTGAGTCTCTGTGCTGGGGATTACCGTAAGGGGAATGGTAAAGGTTCTCTTAGGGCGACTGATTTTCCTGCGGCATTTTACCGTTTGTGTGTGGGATCGCTGAACGTGGTGCATGTAGCTGGTTTTATTGTGCGTATCATGGTCCGGTTCTTGGAGAATCCCCTTGGCCCTCTGCGTAACGCTCCTGGGGATGAGGGGCACAACTGGTCTCTCTTGAGTCTTCTGTTACAGGCTGTCTTCAAATTCAGGAATAGCTCTGCTTTGATGCCACTGGTGCACGGTTTAGAGAGCATTTTTGGCAACTGTGAGAATTAGATTTTTTTTCCTGATTGGATTTAATACAAGCTTGCTTCCTGCAGAATCTGAACCTTGAAGGAAGCTGCCGGTATCTCACGTGGTTTGGAATGAAATCCTTAGCTCTGCTGATCGAGGAAGCCCAAGTTTGCAGGACAGGTCTAGTGTGATTTTGTCGCAAGGTCTCTATATGGCGTGAGAATCGTCACGCAGCACAGACTGTAAATGTGAGCTGGAAAATACCCCCTGACTCTATAGGGCTGGAGCGAGAGGCGTGCCGGGGTGTTGCGGTGACTCGCTGGGAGTGAAGCTTTCGGCAACGGCTGCCTCGCGTGATCGTGCTTAGCGTCTCGAGAACAGCTGCGTGCTGGCGCTTCTGGGTGCAGGAGAGTGAGCACGTGGGGGTTGCACGGGCAGATTATTTTTTTGTGGATGAAAAATAGATTTTTTATTCCAACTCAAAAGGTTTTCTTCTAGTTTTTAAATTGTCTCTGGGTGGCCTTTAAAATTCTTATCTGCTGGAAGCATCTTCAGGCTATGCATCTATTCAGACACACTATATTCATAGTATTTTTAGATGTAAGAACAATTAAGGGTTGATTAAATCTTTAAAATAATTGTGTTTTTTGAATGAGTGATGGGTTAGGAATATCAGAAATAAGTAAATAAAAACACGGAAGAAAAAATAGTAATAAATATTAATAAGGAGCATGTTTTTTTATGTACATAATCTAAATTTCCTGTTATGTAATTTGTTTTAGTGGATAGGTTTTACATGTGCTGTTTTCTGCTTCTCCCCAATTTTTTTCTCTTCTTTTTTTCTCTTTTTTCACTGACAAATTGTGTTGCTGATTTTAAAAGAAAATCTTAAAATGTAATACTGGGACTGAAATGAAAAAGGTTGGTTTGGAAAATTGCGTTTGCTAGCCAAAGTGTTGGAAAGATAAGCTCAGCTCCGGCTTGTAGCTATTTTTGGACAGCATGCAGTCCTCTGTATGTGGGTCAAATTCTGCCGTTGATAATGCAATTCAATTAAATTCAGCAGACGCGGCTCTGGCGCGTGTCATTCCCGTGGATCTCTATGGGAATCCCGCGGCAGATGGGTGCCTGCAGCCCACCTCGCTCCCACCGCTCTGCACGCCGCGGCGGGGCCCCGTCGCCGAGCGCTGCTGAGCGCAGAGGGGCACGCGGGCGAGCAGCGAGTCACCGGCGGTGGCGTCTGAAGGGCTTTACATTTCCACCACGTTTCTTTGTTTATATATCTAAGTAAAGAAATGCGCCGAAAAATGGATTCGTATTTATAACCTGTAATTATACAGACACACGAGGATGATACGGTCTTTCACTGCCAAAGCTACCATCTAATCTGACAATTCCCTAAAAGATGACAAGCTCCACAAATACATGGGAGCAAAAGGAGCTGAGTGCGAGAAAATGAAGTGCTTTCTTGTAGTACAGACTATTCAAAATGCACTTGTTTATCTGTTCTGTGTTTAGGGTGTTATTTCCATTTTAGCAAATAAGCATGTAAATAAAAAGTAAAATTAAGAGGAAAAATGCCAAAGAAATTATGTCAGTTAGTTTGATGGCTTCTGCTTATAGTTTATAAACAGGCAGAGGGTTTTACAGAGCATACCGTGATGCATAAAAAGGCTTTCATGATCGTCTTAAATTGAAATGTATTGATATAATTTTTGTACAAATATTCCCCCACATGATTATGAGTCCAAACCACGGCAGCATGGTTTGAGGGCATGTGAACCAGAAATTAAAACCGAGCCTGAGAGTCTGATTTAATTACCCTGCTAAGTGAAAGGCAAAAGAGAGAGGATAAACAGCGAAGAAGGGGACTCTGTTGGTGAAATATTTTAACAATCCATGACTTCCATACACTGCGTTTTCTGTTTGATGTTGGTTTCTATCGACTGAATCTCCTTATCAAAAATTTTGAATTAAGAGCTCCTGCAGCCGTTTGTGGGCTGATGAGCGGAGCCGGGGTAACCTGAGCAAGCCCCAGCGTGCGGGGGCTCCCCCTCTCCCCAGCGCAGGGGGAGGCGTGTGCGATGCATACGTCCGAGCGGGGGGTGCTTTTCCCCCTTCCCGTTTGTTTTGCACCAATGTACGTGATGGATGTAGGACAGAGAAGGAACGGGTCTATAAGCTCTGAGAGAACCCTCAAGTTTACAGTTGTACATACGTGAATGTTAATGCATTGCTGGAGCCGGGATTTATACCGAACGAGTGTCCCGTTAGTCCCGGTGGGGGAAATCCTGATCGCACCAGCGTGAGTAGCAAAAATGCTGTCGGCTTCAAGAAGCCCATTTTTGAGTCAAAAGGACTAACGCAATTCACTGTGTATTTTTTATGAATTATATTGGATATGTTTTATTTAACCATCACTAAAAGCCTCTCTCCCTTTATTAGCAGGGCTATTTATTATTTCTTAGGTTAGAGAACATCCCTTTTTTTACTCTGTAAGAGTGCAGAGGTTGGGAAATGCAATTATGCAGGGGGTCTTGGCACTAATTCTTTGGTTAGGTGAGTGGTTAGTTACTCCTAAGTGACTGTTCAGGTAAGCACAGTTTCTGCTACTTAATTTTCTATAGATTTATTTCTCCAGGCTCCTCCCTTTGTTTATAATGGCATCTTTTGCTCTGGAAAGATAATACCTACAAACTCAAAGGAAACACCTAGAAGCAAAGCCAGGGAAGACACACTGTATACATCTCCTGTTTTAGAAATTTCCTGGTTTAGAAAACCATGGCTTGGGTTAAAAACAAACAGTGCTTAATTTCACATTGCTAAGGCAATGGCAAACCCACATAATATATAATGCGGAGCATTATAGCTGTCAATCATGCCATGATAAAATAAATACAAACTACAAAATAAAGTTGAAATAGGATTGAAATACTTGACAGCATAATATCCAAGGGTTTTGCTTGCAGTGAAAACATGTGTTTTTAGTAAACATTAGTTTTTATCTAAACTGAGCTGTATATTGTCTTCACAGTACGCAATACCACACAATTTTATAGGGAGACTCATAGGGTATCTGAGAAGGGGGTGAGGTGTTTGGGGTTTTTATCCAGTCGTCTCCTTCCTTGGTGCCCCTGGGGACTCCAAGCCCCATCCGAAGTCGGTGGGGAGCAGCGGAGCGCGAGCCTGCTGGAGGCAACGGTAATTAATGATATTCCTCTGCCCTCTGTAGGAGAACTGCCTGCACTGAACGCTGCTGCCTGCCCACCTGGCCACGGTCTCGTTAGAAATCACATCCGGACTAATTTTTATAGCATTTAAAAACAGATAAGGAGTGGGGAAGAGTCTTGTGTTGACAAGAAGGGGATGAGCAAGCAGCCTACGCAATTTGTCTCGGAGCTAAGGCTCTAGTCGGTACCCAGCTCAAGTTTGCTAAATCCCAACACCAGTTGTGGAAAGCCCAAATCCCAGGGTCCAGGCTGACCCCCTGAAGCGGTTCATTGTGGGGTGTGAAGCTCAGACCTACATCTGCAACTCGGCCTTGAGATGCTGCTTCATATCCCTTCTCCCTTGTAACAAAATACACGCCAACCTCTAGTGCTGTTCCCCAATTCCAGGTCTAACCTTGGGTTTTGAGGCCACCTCACCCCACAAAGCAGCTGGGATAAGCTGCCAGCAGGCAAACCCAAAAGAGACAGGTCTTGTTAACGCTCTCAGCAGGGCACTTCTGCATTGCTTTGCTGCTGCTCCTAGGCCGGAGTTTGGCAAAAGCACCTCGGGAGCTTTGGTGCTGGTACGGACCCACTGAGGTCGGTGTAACTCTGGTGTAAGGATCCACCTGTGCGCAAGGACCGGGGTCAACCAAGGAACCTGCCTTCCCGCTCTCGCTGCTGCAAGAGGGACCCCGGCTTCCACAGAGGCCACGCAATGTTTAAGATGTGGGACAAGAAGAGGATTAACTCAGTTCTGCACAGCTAGTGGTGCTAAAAAGAGCGTGATGTTGACTTAAAAGACATAGTTGTGATATTTTGCATTAGAGAGCCAAACTTCGCTTTTACACGGCTAATCGTTGTCCCAGAGCCGCTCAGCTTCAGCGCACCGGGCAAACACCCACTCTCACGACCCCGACGTGTACAATTGTCACTATTCCCCCCATAACGGCGGAGGGACGGGGCCAGCGGGCAGAGGCGGCCCGGCGGGGCCCGCCAGCGCTCCCGGGCGAGCGGTGCGGGGGTTTCTATGTGGCGCTGGTATTCCTGGCCGCGCCCCCCGCGCCCCCCAGCCCAGGCGCCCGCCCGCCAAAGCGCGGACACTCGCGAATCCCTGAGACCCGCTGGGCCGACTCCTCCCGCCCCGCGGCGGCCGCTCTCCGCGGCTGTGGGCCCCGGCCCCGGCCCCGTCGCGGGCTCGGGCCCGGCGGGACCCCGCGCTCCCCCCCGGGCGGGAGCAGCGGCCGGCGGCAGGACCCGGCCCAGCGGCCCCGCCCACAGGTCCCGCCTCCGCCGAGCTCCGCCCCGCGGCCCCGCCTCTCCCTCCTTCCCTCCCTCCTCCGAGAAGATGGCGGCGCCCTTAGCGCAGCAGCTGGAGGAGCTGCTCAACCCCCGGCCCAGCTTACGCGACCCCGAGGACGACGCGGAGGAAGGTGAGGGAGGGCCGGGAGGAGGGTTTAATACCAGCGGCCGGCGGGGGCGGGCCGGGGCGGGCCGGGCGCCGCCGGACCGGCCGCACGTGGCGCCGCAGCGGGCCGCCGCCGCGGGGGGGGCTCGGCCTGGGCGCGGGGTCGGGGCCCCCTCAGCCCCGCTGGGCGCCCCGATCTCCCCCGGCCGCGGGCGGAGGCCGGCTCTCCCCGCTGTGTCCCCATTGCCAGGCGGCACCACAGCGCGCGGGGCTCGGGCCGCCGCCACCCACCGCACCGCGCCCGGCCGAGGTTACCTCGTGGGCCGGGGTTACCTCATGGGCCAGGCTTACGTCATGGGCCGGGGCTACCTCAGGGATCGGTCTTACCTCAGGGTCTAGGGCTACCTCAGGGTCCAGGGCTACCTCAGGGATCGGTTTTACCTCAGGGGCCAGGGCTACCTCAGGGATCGGGGCTACCTCAGGGATCGGTTTTACCTCAGGGGCCGGGGCTACCTCAGGGATCGGGGCTACCTCAGGGATCGGTTTTACCTCAGGGGCCAGGGCTACCTCAGGGATCGGGGCTACCTCAGGGATCGGTTTTACCTCAGGGGCCAGGGCTACCTCAGGGATCGGGCTTACCTCAGGGGCCGGACTTACCTCAGGGGCCGGACTTACCTCAGGGGCCGGGGCTACCTCAGGCGCCGAGGTTACCTCAGGGGCGGGGGCTTACCTCAGGGGCGGGGGCTTACCTCAGGGGCGGGGGCTTACCTCCGGGGCGGGGGCTGCCTCAGGGGCCGAGGTTACCTCAGGGGTCAGGCTTACCTCAGTGCCGAGTTACCCCAGAGCTGCCCAGGCCAGGCTGCCCCGGTGCGGGCCCAGCCGCAGGCCGTGCTGTGCGGAGCCAGGCTGGGGAGCAGATCCGGCTGGAAATCTCCAGGAAAAGTGACATAAAAGCGCAGCGTCGGGGCAGGACTGCTTCCTCTGCCAGTGAAGTGCAGCCGGTGTGGCTGTGGGAGCGGGGAGGAGGCTCAGCGCACCTGGTCACTGGTGACACCCCTCTTCAACACACCAAGCGCTCAGAGCAGGCTGCAGCACGCTGCACGTGTCTTGTTTGATGCTTGCCAGTGGCCAGTTATCAATTTCTATTTTTAAGCAAGCTCTTTTTGCCTTAGTTATGATTTTTGAGACATTCATCCCTTTCCCCATGACATGTAGGTGGCGGTGTCATCTTCTAAGTTTCCAGGCTGGTGCCTGCTGTTTTCTTGACTTACCCTCTCCCTAGCAGAGTCTCCCCACTAACCAGCAGACCAGCCAAGCCATGGGGCAGGACCCCTTTCTAGAGCATGTCGGTCACACAGTTCCTGCACTCACCTCTTGAGATAGTGAGTTAACCATCACACACTGATGGCGGTTGGCTTTAGGAGGTACTAGACTCCAATCATGGTACTCATTGTGTCAGCTAGCCTGGTTCTTCTATACACGTGTATGTGAGAGCAATAGTATCTTGTAAGCAACAGCTTAGTAACCATTGAGGAAATGAATGTAGTCAGCAGAGGCGTTTTCCCACGTAGGTAATCATGATTTAGTTTCAGACTTCGTGCTTTAGTGGTGCCAAGACTGAGAATGCCAGAAGATCCATCAAGTGCCACAGGTCATTCTGCATCTGCCCCTCTTGCCCAGTCATTCCTTGGTGCGGAGCATCTTGCCATCCTGTTGTAGCTGGAGTGACTATATTTAGACTTGATCTTGTTGCTTTTGATTATGAGCAAGAGATCTTTTTGCTTTCCCCCTGCCTCAAGTAAACACTATATGTGAGGCATTAACATTTCCAAACACACATTAAAAGAGCACTTAGCGATGTTCAGCCAGTTGGATCACTCAATTGGTTGAACAAAGCTAACCCTGTAATTTTGCATACAGGGTGTCTTGCACATGAATGAAAATAAGGAGGGAGTATGGTATAATGTGTTGTCTTTGCTGGACTGCTCCGTTCCTGTGTCCTGGAGAAGATGGGTATGAAAGAGGGTAATAACCACAGTGAAATTATTTTCTCTGTTTAGCCATTCTAAAATGTTTATGTATTTATGTGGCTCATATATATAGCAAGAGGCCAAAGTGCATCTGAATTGCAGTTTTCCTCATTTAATCTGTAAATGTGAAGTGAGTGAAGGCATTCTGGCTTTACTGAGTCCTCCACCCAGAGAACTACACT
This sequence comes from Phoenicopterus ruber ruber, assembly GCA_009819775.1. Classification (NCBI taxonomy): domain Eukaryota; kingdom Metazoa; phylum Chordata; class Aves; order Phoenicopteriformes; family Phoenicopteridae; genus Phoenicopterus; species Phoenicopterus ruber. The sequence continues at coordinate 2,462,081 of CM020233.1, read as the reverse complement.
TTTCATGAGGCCCTCATGAATCTGTGGAAGGGCTTGGATAGGCTTAGTTTGTCTAGCACTTTGTATGGATTCTCTGAAATAAAGAAGAGGCAGGGAAGAAAGTGTGAATGTAGGCAACGTTCATTCAAAAAAAAAAAAATCAGCAGGATTTTTGGCATTTGTTAATAAACATGGATCTCTGCATTGCAGGTGAGCCCTGTGGTACCAAACCTGTATATGGAGAAGTCCTCAGTACTGAGAGGGGGGTTGAAATTGGTCAGTTTGTGTAACATCTCTCTTCCTCCCGCAAAGGTTAACCTGCCAGGTGGGAGAGCACCTCTGGCTGCAGAGAAGTCACAGGATGTTTTCTGAAAAATACCCTTGGAGCTGTCTTATCGCTTCTGCTAGATCTAAAGTGTTACTTTTACTCAGTAGTTCCTAGGCAGGACTGGTGCTGATCTGTGCAAAACCCAGCTTTGAGGCTTTTTTTCCTCCTTTGATTCCCCAGCAACCTTTCCCCCTTTGCAGAAAGTTAGTGTACTGGCTTTCCTTCACTGGGCAGGGAAGAGCCTTGCTCCCTCTCAGAGCCTACGAGCCAGACTCTTATGTGAGGCTGTGTTGCCATCCAGCTCACCTTTGCAGTATATTTTTGTTTGCAGAGCATGAGGAGTTTTCCATGGCTCCTTCCTCCAGCTAGTCCTAGTCTGAAATTCAGCTCGGTTTAGACATCCCTCCTCCCTTTTTTTTTCCCCACAGCTACAGTTGCTAAAGTGATTGACAAATTTGAGGATGAAACTGCAGATGACATTTTCCCTGTTGGTAATATACGAAAAAGAGCTTCAGCCTCTCTCTTGGAAGCTGATAAAAGGTACAGTGGAAAAGCTACGTCTCGCAAAGCCTTGCAAGAAGAACTCTGGGGAGATGCTCTGTCTGAAGAAGGATCTGGTAAGAAATCTTATTTCTTTCCCCTTTTCACTAGATTACTCAAAATTTGATGTTAGCATGTTAACTGAGCTAGTGCCGTCTGAACTGAGATGACAAACCTTAGGTCCCTGTTACAGGGCAATAAACAGGTACAATTAAGTTGGACACCTTGAAGTGCCTTCCTGAAATTCAGGCCATGTGTTTTGGCTGAGGGAAGGGGAAGTCCCAAAGAGGAGGTTGCTCCTACAGATTGAGGAAAGAGTGTGAGTAAGTGTAAGGTGAGGTTCAGCGCACTGACTGAACATTGTGTGGAGGAAAAGAAACAGCTCCCATTTTTAGGCCAATAGATCTTGAGGTCTGCAAGTATATACAGATTCTCATTTAAAAATGCATATAGGAAATTCTGACCACCTTGTTTGCTTATCATGTCATTGTTTTATGGGAAAGCTAAACCATGGATCTACTTAATCATTGCTGCAGAAAATGTGAGCTGAGATGTTTTTGTGGATATGGCCTCGTGTTTCCATTATTTAGCCAAAACAGAGAGTAACGTTGTACACAGATAAAACAGAGTTTGGAGCTCAAATAGCCCAAACCTGTAGATGTTGATGATGCATACTGCAAAGTGGCTCATTTTGCTGGTAAGTAAATAACTTTTTTCTCTTTTAATTATTAGCTGAAGAAGCATTAGATGAATGGTACAGTGGCAGTGAAGATTCAGAAGAGAATGGCAGCTTAGGCAGTAAAACAAAGGAGAAGCCCAGCAGTGCTGGCAGTGACGAGGAGGATGACTTGGAAGACGAAGAAGAGACAGATCTGTCTGTCAAGGCCAAGGCACCGAAATTCAGTTTCCAGAATATCACAGACTTTGAGAAATTTGCAGATGGGATGGATGATGTAGGAAGCAGTGAGGGGGAAGATGAAGATGATGCCAGTGTGGAAGAAGGAAGTGATGAGGAGGAATATGGGAGTGAAAACCATGACGATATAAAGGAAACCAAAGACAGCGAAGATGATGGGGGGGTGATGACATTCTCAAAAGGACAAGACACTGAAGAAGTAGAAAAAGGAAAAGCTGTGAAGAACCAGCTAGGTTTGTGCATATTTGCTTTGTATTTTGACAAGACTTTCACCTTGCTGACACTAGAAACTGGCCATGTTAGGAGCCACTGCAGCATGTTAACATGCTGTTAGCATACTGCATGTGCATGCTACAGCAACCCTCGTCATTTGCAAATGTTGTGCCAAATCTGCTATGCAGACTGGTGGCACTGCTGGTACAAAATCTCATGTTATGAGCTGTATTTATCCACTGGCTTAATTGAACCAGTACTGAATATACTTGTAGTATTGGTGGGGATGGGGACTTCCTACACTGGTAGTGCTGTGCAGAGGTGCTGATACCGCTTCTGTTTCTTTTCAAAATGTAATACCGAATGCAATTTCTTCCTATCTGCCCTATTAAACTATCAAACCTCCATTTGCAGAATGTCCTTTTAAACAGTAAAGCAAAGGGATGATTTTGTTTGCGGGTGACAGAATTGCAGTCAGGATCATAGGATGGGATGTGGTTTTGTCCAGAGACACCTTGTGGTACCAGTTTTGTGCTGAGTCAGTGAACGCAAAGATTTGCCCTAACCGGGAGTAATGTAGCCCAAAGGAGAGGGCCTGCGCTGTTAAATCAACAGCTCCTTCATGAGGAGCAAGTGCTTTGGCTTGCTAAAATTGTTTTATTTTCTCTTTGTTATGAAGCACTGTGGGATCAACTACTGGAAGGGAGAATCAAGATGCAGAAGGCGCTCGTAACAGTCAACCGGCTTCCACAGCCAGATACTTACCCAATCTTCAGAAAGGAAGGTGGACAACAATTTGACAATGCTGTGGAGAACTGTAAGAATTTTTCAGTCTTTCTACTTTGGGTAGACTCTGCTGTAGTCAATATGATTTGCCTGTGCGGGGAAGCGTTAATGGGAAAGCGAGGGCTTTGAGTTGCGTGTGTCTGTAGTATTAGCTGTTGGTTTGTCTTGCCTTAATCATTAGTTAGGTGCAAACAGAAACCAAAAAGTGTTTCCTGCCCCAGACAAGGAAGATGTCTCCTATCACCCATATCTGTATGTGCCTTGTTTTTTTCTGCTGGTGGCCTGTCGTTACGTACGTAATGTTGGAGCTCAGCTCAGGTCCCGCTGCTATTTGTAGTTCATGTGGGGATTGAAGTTTGCTTATCAAATTTAAGTTTCATGCTGGATCTTAGGAATAATTGGTTTGGTTATTGCTGTTTGGTGCAGAGCTGGGATGCTGCTTTGTCCAGAGGCACCTTGTGGCACCAGTTTTGTGCTGAGTCAGTGAATGCAAAGGTTTGCCTAACTAGGAGTAATGTAGCCCAAAGGAGAGGGCCTGTGCTGTTAAATCGTCAGCAAATACCTTTCAGCTTGGAGCTGCTTCATCTGTTTATTTCTTAGGATCACTATTAATGATATTGATCTTATGAGATTTGTAGTAGATTCTCCAATATAGCAAATATAATGTGCACGCTCCAGTTGATAAGTGCAAAGTACTCAACTTCAGTGTGTTGTGGGTCTATTTAATTTTTAGAATTGGACACCTTTTTTACTGGCCTTAAGGTAAATGCACAGGGAGATGAATGTCTGGTATGTTATCCTTAGGAATAAACACAAACTACTGCAGGTATCAGTTGGTGTCTGTTTCTCCCTGACATATTTGTTGTTTTCCGTCAAAAACCTCACAGATGATAATGTTTATACACAGATTGTTCTTTTTTATAATCCCACTAATTGGAAATTAATGAATGTCATAGGATACTCTTCCACTGATTTTGAATAATAAAGTTAAGCCCAGTAGCATTTTAAAGCTTGCCAGGGTGGCTATCCCTTTCACTTCAATTTCTTCTTTCCCAATCTTGAGATACCGCTCACTTTCCAGAGCATTTCAGCTCCGTAGGTGAGCACCCCGTGGGGGATCCCGAGAAGCCCCCTCATGTGAACCAGTCGGTAGGAAGCACTGTAGTGGCGTCAGCAGCCTTTCATGCTAAACATCAGAGACGTTGTTGGAACCGTCTGGTTTGCTGTGGTGGTGTATCCGTTCAGCCACACGGCTGTAGTGATACCTGCCCATTGAGAAATTTTGGCTTGGGCTGGCACAAGTCACCTTAAAACGTGATTAGGAACTTTGTCCATCATCGAACTTGACCCTGAATCTTGCCCCTACACCAAGTTTTGACTATCGTCTTATGGCTTATACCTGATCTGAACATGGTAGCTAATCAGCTTATCTGGAGTTACAGCAGGTGAGATGATACTTTATATTTTAAAGTTAGCTCTGCTGCTTTAAATGAAGTGATTAAGGAAAAAAAGGCGAACTCCCAACAATACTAAGCTGACCTTTCAGTGAAATGCATGTTATTAATGTATTTAATGAGATGCATTACAAACTGCACCGAGCACCATGTTTCATTACAGGTCTAAAATGCAATATCATTAAAGACCTTTAACAGAAACAATGGTTGACATTTTGATATTTCCCATAAGCAAAATACATCCAAGAACATGGAGTATAATACTGTACACAGTACAGCAGAGAGGTTAATCTTTCAGTTGTCCAGAACGCTAAAGGAAAATCCACTGTTAATAACTGCTCAGTGATTCCCTCCCCACCCTCTTTCCATAATCTGGGCAGGAAAGTTGCAGTAGTATACTCTGATGTTCCTGAGAGCCCGGGTTTGTGTTCTGTGTTTCATCTGTGAAGACAGCAAGAAAATAAAGCTGGAGTGACCTGGGCAAAATTAGCAGAGGAAGCGCTCAGACTGGCAGGTGGAAAGTAATGAATTTAGAAACATTCTGCTACTACTACACTTGTTTAGTGTTTTCCGGTGTTCTCTAAGGGATGAAAGTTATATTCCTTTTTAAATTTCTATTTTTTAAAAATAAAATCTGTAGTTGTGCAATAAAGCAGGTTATAATAAATAGTCATTTTTTATGAGCTACACTGTTGTCCAATGCAGCTATCTTTCACTGCCCTGCAAAGACGCTCTTTCCAGAAGTTGCAACATGCCAGGCATGAAATAAGGAGGAAACTTATCCATGAAGATCTTATGAAAGACTAGGGATGTAGTTGGTGTTATGTGGCGAAGACCCATTTCTCTCCCACTTTGCTGTGTTGGGCCCTGTGAGAGGGATTCATGTCTAATGAACAGCTGGAGCTTCACCCCGTGGCCGTCTGAGCTGTGTCACGTCTTCGCTCACAGAGCTTCTGCCTGGGTAACAGGGCTCTGACCTGTCAGTTCAGGAGGTGAAACTAAGTCCTTTCTGAAAATATACATCATAATGTATTTAAAGTTCTTTCATGAATTGATGCACCTTGATTTATGAGGGGGAAAAGATCTCACTTATTATAAATCATCTTCCAATAGAAGTCTTAATTTTTAGCTGATCAAGTGGTTTAGTGCCTTCTATAAAAATAAACTTTTGTACTTGATGCTGAATGGTGATGTAGTGGGCTGGGTAAACATTTCTGGACCCCTGAGTTCTCATCCCAGTTGTGTTACCAGCTTATGGGTAGGATCCCATTCCCCAGACAGGAAAAATTAGAATTGTGCATGAGAAAGTTTAAAGATGAGTGGAAGGCAGGACTTCGTAAATGCTGAATGTTGAGGTGGTTCCATTGTACGTGATGCGCTTCAGTCTTGGACAGGATTTGGGATAATCGTGACATTGGCACTGTTTTGGACTGGATGATACTCTCCTCTCAGTGAAGCCTCAGCACTTGTTTCAGAATGCTTTCAGTGATTTATCCTGAGTCCCTCCATTCCTCATGAAATTTCTGCTCTGTGCTCAGGAAAGGATGATTTTTTTGAAATGGAAAACAGTCCTTCATATATTTGCCTCTTTGGTATCTCCCACTTGTGACAACCTCTGTGCAGCGAGTGGTGGTAGTGAAATTCCCTAAGGGTTTGAGTAGAATTGTGTTAAAGAGTAGGCAGCAATGTTCTATACATTTGCAGTTTTAAAGCCAAATCTGAGCGAAAATGGTAAGGTCATGCTTGTTTTCCAAATTTTGAGGTTGGAGGTTACAAAACCTCAAGTGTTTAATTTATTATTTTTGTAATATTTTATGATTTTTTTTTTTTTAAATGATACAATGTGCCTTGGACAGTCTTGGATTCCTGAGATCTCAGGTTCTGGTGGATGATTTACTGCAAAATTGCTTATAAATTGAAGTAGAAAATGTTTTGCAGACCTGGCAGCTTTCAGGCTTCACACCCATTTGTCACCCAGCATTTCCCTTTGTGTATAGAACAAGAATTAATTAGGCTGCACTGCAGGAAAAGTTTATGGCCATAATTTATATAGGATGAATTTCTGTTTAAAGAGACAGCATTGCTTTGTTTGCACTGTCTTACTTTTTCTTCCCTTTTTTTTTTTTAAATCTTTAATTATATTCCAGATTTTTTTCTGTCACCCTTTTTACATACAAATTGGAGACCAAACTGTGGTCATGGAGCTCATGTTTATTCCTGTTTTGCATCCATGGAGAAAGTCTGAGTGGTTTTTAATACTGAAATCACAGTGGCTGCGCTCTGAATGCAGTGCAAATGTTTAATGTTTAATGCACTGCACACGTGAACTCCCACAGCTTACGGTTCTGAGGTGCTGTTGCCCGGAGTGGTCTGTTTCTCCAAGATACATTTGTATTCTCTTGCACCGTATCTTCCAGTCTAGTCCAGGGCTTGAGATGTTGCCTCTGTTTGGGGTCTTGCACGTTCAATTAATGTTTTTCATAATCAATGCAAGTCAGAATTTGCAATCTGCTCCTGATTTGCACATTAAAGAGACCCATTAATTAAAAATTCCAATCCCTGGCATGTTCCCGCAGGATCCTTGCATTATTTACATAGAAAAAGAGTGCAAGGTGCAAGTTTCTGTGCTGTGTCTCTGTACAGATTGCATGCCTGCCATTCATATTTCGATGTACGTTTTCAAGGGGGAGGAAGGTTAGAAGTGGATCTCATGAAAATGTCATGAAAAATTACCTCAAGGGCAAGAAAGAGCCAAAGAAGAGGTGGAAGCGACATTAGTGAAGCCACATCCAGTGTCAGGAATTAAACAGTTCCTAGGTTTGGGGCTTGTTATGTTAAATCTTGATTCAGTGACAAAAAAACCAGCTAATTGGGGGGCAAGGGGACAACAAGAGCTTTAAGAAATTATATTTCTCAACCAAGAGAGGCTAGAAGCTGTTGTATGTGCCCTGGGTAGCTGGGCTTCCCAATACGGTCATATAGCTCTGTTCTTGCTATTTTAATTACTTTCTCTTTACAGTTTTTGTTAAAAATACTTAGCTGGGAATGTTTCAGTGACTAGTAGTTAGACAGTGATACTTTATGCTTCACAAAAAAAGCTGGGAATTCTAGCTTTTAAATAGTATAATGTGTTATTTTCAGTTTTTAGTTGGCGAGATGAGGAATTAAAAACATAGAAATGCAGGTGAGGCTCTTGCAGAAGGCAAGATGCTGATGGAAATTACAAGACACTAAACAAATGAGTAGTGGTATATGGTTTCATATGTATATGCTTTCACTTTCCAAGACTTCAATAGGTCCCTGAAATGCAAACTACCAGTTGAATTTTTGTGGTTTTTTTTTTTTGCTTTGGCTCCATCTGTCAGTGGATTAAGAGAAAATACTGGAATCCCACATTTCTATTCTTCAGCATAAGCTCAAGATAAGTTGTTTTGGAGGAATGGAGAGAATACTGGGTTTGGTAAAAGGCAGACATGCAGATCTGTAAGAATGGATTTGCTCACCAAAAGAACAAAAGTGGGGACAACAGATATTAACTGTTACTTACACTTCGTAGATCTGTGGAGAAGTTATACAAAGGTTTGTGATCAATAAGAAAATAAACCTGAATAAAGTGAATCAGATAAAAAAATCAAACGCTCCATGTGCTTGCAAGGCCATTATCCCCAAACCTGCTTGGGTTGTTAATGGATTAATGGAGCAGCAGCGGTGAGCTCTGCCTGGCAGTGGCCTGAGCTTTTCAGCACAGTGCCTTCTCTGCTGCTAATAGATACAAAATTGTATACAGCTTTTTAAATTCTGCTGAAATTTGCAGATCTTTTCTCGACTCACAGTGATGTTTGGACTTTTGTTTATATTCTCTACAGTCAACTGTATCTTATTTTCCTGATGTTATCTAGATGATTCGTCCATGGACATTCACTGTGGCCATGAGCTAGTGGCGTTGTGTCCACACACAGAATGCAATTCCTGTATTCCTTGTATTCAAGGAGGGCACATTATCCAGAAGAAACCTTGTTTCCCTCATCATTTAGCATTTCTCTAGGATCCCCTTCGAAATCCCTCCAGAGGAATTGTTGTGTTGGGCTCATTCACTCAAAAAGATGAGCTTCTGTTGGAGACAGGGCGTTGAGGAGTGCTGCAGTTAGTACAGCTGGCTGATAAGCAGTGCTGCAATGCATGACCTTGCTCACCCTATGAGCATGCTGCACTGGCGCCCAAGGATAGTAGAATAGTGTGTTTTGCTTCTTGGGAATAAGTTAAATGTAATGATGGAAACCAGTCCTTTTTTGTACCCTGCCAGTAGCGCTCCTTGTGGCCTGTGTGGCATTACGGGCAGTGTGTTTCTTTGTGGCCGCTCTGGGGATGCACCTTGAAACGGGAAATGGCCGTTGCTACCTGCACAGCGGTTCCCAGTCCTGCCTTTCCTTATCCATACTGGGTTTGGACTGCAGAACGTTAGAGCGTGTGCACCTTTTACGTCCTTCAATATGTGTTTTAAACGGGGTGCTGTGAAGAAACTTTATTCAGAAGAAAGACGTGGAAAGATGAAACAAGGGAAATGAGTATGAACTACATGTAAAGTTTGCAGGAAGCAGCTCACTATTCATAATCTTACTGTAGCCAGTTTCTTCAACTCAGAGTCAGTTGCTGGATAACTTATATTACACATTGATTAGTTATTCCCTTAAGGTGTTATATATCGCAGGTGCAGCTAGCCAACGGTTGCTATTTAATTATGTTTTATTGAAAAGTAGAGCTAAAAGGAGCACTTACAAAACTTTGCAGGACTTGCCTGGGACTGCACAAGACTGGGTGTTTGGTGCCTTCTGGGAAATGAAGGAGATGTTGACTTTTTGCTCCGAAAAAGTCCAGTCCAGTCCGTACACCTTGACTGACCCAGAAATGCCTGCTTCTGGGATGGGAGTAGGTGCATTTGCAGTGGGTGTGCTGGTAAAGGGCTGTGCGTCCACCTGGAGCTACGTGGACCCTTGTAATGATTTCATGAGCTGGGCTCCTGGTACGCCAGGTTGGTTAGCTGGTCCTGTGACAAATATCTGTGGCTTGTGACTAAACAGCACGGTTGTGGACAAGGCCTCTTAAGGACGTGATTAAGAATCCCACTTACATTCATTGCCAGCAGGAGACCTCCAAAGATGCCATGTGTTTTCTGGTTTTACATTCTTGCATATTAAACGTTTCTGTATGAATGCTTCGCACTGGGTATCTTTATTTTCTTCTGGGTTGATTCTTTAATATTTTGCTGAAAAGGGACTCAAGACAGAGGGAAAGATTCTATTTAGTATCTGTTTAGTGTATGTTTGTTTGTATGTTCTCAGTGTCTTTTTAATAGAGGATTTTGGCTGGGTTCTGTTACTCTGATTCCTGATCTTTAAAAAAAAAAAAAATTACATTCTATACCACATCCAGGTCAGTCATGTCGAAGAAGCTGATTAAGCATTGACTAACTTTGAATAAGATCAAGTGTCCTTTAGGTGCCGGAGAACCTGTTCCACTTCCTGTAGGAGAGGATGTGCTGGCAAGGCGTCCTCCTCTCCGGCTGTGCAGCATGCTTTGTCTGGGGGGCTCACCCTCTGCCGCGCTCCTCGCCTGCGCCTGGTTGTCGTTTTACGCATCTGGTTAGAGAAAAGCTGTTAGATGAAATGTGCTTTATTGACACAGGCTCGGGGTTTTTCAGAGAAGCCTGCAGGAATCGGCTGCCAATAATTCACTCGTAATTTTCTTATCATCTCTATTCATGGATCACTTTTAAAACTCAAATGTATCCATACGTACATCTGGAGATGATAATGCATTAATACAGAGCAGGGTAGGTGTCACAGGGGAGTGGGGGAGGAACTGAGGCACAGGCAGATTACGCAGTTTCCAGAGGCATAGAGCAGTTACAGGATTAATTGGTGCTAGGCAAGATCATGGACTTAAATATATTCTTGCTTTGAAGATTTTACTGGGAGCCTGCACAAATGTGTGACAGCAGAACTGGGTTTCAAGCCTGAGTGTAAATTATTGTGATCAGATCTAGCCCTCTTAAAACTGGTAGTTCATTTTAATTGAATTGTATTAGTCTAGACACTTTATGAATACAAAAAACATCGTGCTTGTCAATTCATGCAGGGTTGAATTTGATTTAAATGGATGTGGATGCAGGTGTCCCCAAATTTCACCTTTCCTCTCTGATCTAATGAAGAATCTATTCAACTTTTTGAGACTGAGCCAAAGCCTGTTGACATTAATGAAGACTTTTCTCTTGACTAAAATAAATGAATGAATCAGACCCTGTTTTGTAAATTCGGTTGTAATGATCCTATGCTGTGGAGAGCTTTTGGTAAGAACTAGGGTCAGTAAGGATGATAAGCTCCTGGGCTCATGGGTGGCCATTCTGCATACGTGCCAGCGAGTGAGAGGGAAGAGATATGAAGTGAGAAGCTTTAGACAAAGGCACAGGTCTCGCGTTTGAAGCTCTGTTGTTGTTTGTGTGCACGTTTAGTTGGGTAATGGAGGGTAATGGATGTTTTGTGCTTGGGCAGAATTTGGGCTGTGTGAGGTACCGGGAAAGTATTTTGTGGTTTGTCATTACTGTCTGTGAATTGTTCAGAAATTCCATGTGGGAGGTAGTGGAGAAGTGCAGAATATTTATTTAACATGCAGGTTTGGGCTTTTTTCAGAAAAAAAAAACGTTTTGCCCTTCCTCATTGAGTGCCAAGGCTTTTAGCTTGTGGTATTTAGTCTTTTTGAGAAGATTTTTTGTCTGCTTCTCTTGTATAGATGTGGTGAAATTGAAAAGCTCCCATTTTATAGGTTATCTCCATAGCCATATGTGTTGGACACTTTTGGCGTTTGAGGTTTATTTTAAAGCTGTCTTAAATTCTAGTGCAGGAAATGGTAGGAGAGTCCATAGTTGTTGACCTGATAGACCCAAACTCTGGACTGGGGGATTACACCACACTTTAAACACATCAAATAGGTTTGGCTACACTTTCCCAAGATAATTAATAGCTAATTAAATTGAGTTTAGCTAAATACTTGTGCATGTTAGTCTGTATACTCCGCAAACAAGATGCAGGGAAACAAAGGCTTGCAAAGCATCCAGAGAAGCACGTGCAAATGTCAGCTAACTCGGATTAATTGGCAATTGGTTACCTTGAGATGGAACCTCAGTGCTTGTCATGACAAATGTAATTAATGGCCTGGTATTATATGGGGAGGTCAGTCTAGATGGGCTAATGTTCCCTTCTGGCCTTAATGTCTAGATAACTATGAAATTTCAAATTTCCTCTTCCTTTCTCATTCTTGCATATTTACTTGGGGATTCCTGCCTGGCAGAGACGGGAATGCATGCTGTCAGCTTCTTTACATTTACAGTAATGCAAAACATCAGTTTTTATAAATCTCATTTTTACAAGCCCCGTCCCCTCCCTGGTTTGGGCTGATATCAAAAGATGATGGTTGAGGCGAATCAGTAGAGCATGAACTTCATGGAAGTGTTTCTCTTTCTCTCCCTTCTCAGCTTTCCCCCTCCCCCAGTCCCCACTAATAAAATCCTTGCACACCAAGCCTTTTATTCTGTTGTTGCATCTAGTTATTTTCTTTACTTTTAGCAAACTCATCTATGCCTGATCCCGTTGTCCTTACTGTCAAACGCAGTAATATTAGAGTGAAAGGGCTAAATTGAGTCCGTTCTGTAACTCTTTGGGAGTCAGCTGAACCGCTTGTGTGAAAGGGGTTTGCAGCATTGGCTCCTTTGTGCCGAAGGAATACAATTTTCCCCTCTGCAAAGGCTTTTGCATCATTTGCATTCCAATGGAACCAGCAAATTGGGCCTTTGCTATGGAGCAGACCTTTTTATTGCAATCAGCAGAAAAGTCGGCCTTTTTCCTACTATCATTTGATAAAATTCCACAAACTTGGTGTTTTGGGAAGCGTGAAGGGAATGTTACTCCCATAATTTCCTAAAATAACCTGGACAGATTTACAAGTGCTTTGTTCTAGGATTCAGCTGAAGTCCGTGAGAAACGTGTACATAACTGCACCACCTCTGAAAAAATCAGATCACTCTCTGCTGCCAAAGGGCTTGCAGCTAGCCTATAATTTAGTCTAGGCTGGCTCTTGTAGCCTCTGTCTTACACTTATCAGTGGCCTTTTATTTCTGTACCATCTGGGTTTTGGGGCACCAGGACATACAGGGGTGCAAATCTGAAGATAATAAAAGTCCTGCCTGCACCATTTTGTTCCTCCTGCAGTTAGTTACGCAGCGGGAATTACAGAAAAGCTGTTGTCCGAAGCCCCGTGTTTAAGATGCGATACCTGGAGGAATTCCCTCCGCCTTTTCCTGGCTGGTAACGTTGCTCTGCTGTTGGAAATATAGAGCAAGCTCCAAAAGTAATACTGACAGACTTCAGAATTATGATACACTGGAGCTCTGGCGTAATTCTTTGTTGAAGAAGTTAGAGGCCTAAAATGTTAAGGCTTATTGTTATTCTGAGTTGATAATCTCTGCCTTGCTTTAATAATTTTTCCTCATGCCTGGATAGCCTGCGAGTTGCACAATAATCACTCACACAGCTTTGTAATCAATGCCCAAAGTAATAGGATTCCGCTGGCCAACGGCAATTAATAAATTTGTGTCTTTTTTAAAACACTAGCAAGTCGGGCCTGAAATACGACTGACTGGCTTTCCTCATTTGCATATTTATTGCAGTGGAAAAATTCTTGCCGAATGATTGATGTTGAGCCTGCCTCTTGAATTCCAAACAGCACATTATTATGAAATGAAAAATGCCGGCCATACAGTTGATTAAAGTTGAAGACAGTGGAATCGGTGTTTTTTAAGATTGTGGGAGAATTAAAGGCATATTTTAATAGATGTTGACAAGAAGTGAACTAACAAAAGCAAAGCAAAGGATTTGCTTGAAAAGATTTAATCAAACGTGTTTCTTGGGGGATTAATTGCTGGGGATGACTAGTGCAAGTGGCTGGCTTGTGGATTTGAATGAGAAGTATTGTTCTCAGGCCAGCATATTGAGTGCCATTTTGACCTGTAGTTTAACTCCTGTCCCACAGTCGTTTGAAAGGAGTGAAAATTTCCCCTCTTCATCTGAATGTTGGGATAAATGCGTGTACCTGATAAAGGTACTTTTCATTATGTGCAGCTATGAAAATAAAAGAGGTTGGATTCCTCTCCGTTGTATTTGCATAATGTGACCAGCGCGGTGGGCATTGCGCCTGTCCTGTGCAGCGGTGACACGGTGACTCTCCACGGTGGCAGGGGGAACTCTCCCAATATTTGGCAGCTCAGCTTTTGCTCTGCATACTGTGGTCCAAAAACCAACGTTGTTCCAGCTTTTCTGTGTGAGCACTTCATACAGCCTGTGGAGGTACATGCCGACGATATTCCTGTGATGCCAGACCCTCAGATTTAATTGAGGGGAAAAAATAGTTACTTTCCAGCTTTGGTGCGGGCTATGAATTTCAGACGTGTCCTGTGCGTGCGGTGTTTCATGCTGGTGCATCACGGTGATGATGCTCCTGTTTGTGTTTGCGTACAGTGTGTGCACAGTGGCAGGCAGGCACCGTTCTGCAGGGGAGCACTGCCACAGCAGTGCCCCATCGCGCCCCGCAAGGTGCCATGAACATAGAATCATTTAGGTTGGAAAAGACCTTTAAGACCATCGAGTCCAACTGTAACATACAGTGATGGAGGGAAAATCCTGGGAGGTTTGCCCCAATTTTTAGGATTCTGTCCTTGACCGTCGTAGTCTGTATCTGCAGGATGGATGCACCAGGGTCAGGCGGGGAGGAGCTTGCCTGGTGGAGCAGTTTTGGGAATCCCACTGGTTGGCTCTCTGTGAATACCTTTGAAAGCCTGGCCTTGAGGCACCGGCTTTTTTCCATCGACTTAAAGTGTCTCTGCGTGAGGCCGCTCCCTGCTGTTCCGCACCAGCTGCTGCTCTCCGCAGCTGCTTGGGAAGATGCAATGAGACCCCATTTTTAGAGGTCATGAAACAGAGCGCAGATATTTTGCTGCGCAGGAAGCTGCCTTGCTGTTGAAATGCTGAACTTACAGCGATGGGTGAGCACAGAAGCCATCATGCCTGCAAGTCCCCAGCATGGCAGTGCTTGGGTTTCAGTGGCAGTGGAGGCAGAGCTGCCCTCCGTGGGCAGAGAGGGCTGGTGGGGGGAGCGCCTGGGGGGGTCGGTACCCTGCAGCCAGGAGCCACCCCACACAGAGGGGGGACGCCAGCAGCACAGCCAGTTTGTCCGTAGCCACTGGCATTGACAAAATTGATTTTTGTGGTTTGAGAGCAGTAGGACAGATTTCATCTCTGGTGGGTCTCCTGACACTTTGATACATGGCAGTGCTATCCCTGAATGGAGCTAAATACTCCAGGGCTACTTTCTGACTGGGTGAAGGGATGTATAAAATGAGAACGTATGAGAGAGTATTAACAGAAAGGCACACTTTGATTTACTGATACTGGCTCCCAGCTTTCTTGGTGGATTGATATGCTGTCTGCTGGATCTGGAACAACTTTTTCACTCCTGTACACAAAATGAAGGGGCTCCCATGGACTCTTAAAAGTGACTCTTACAAGTTAGCGTCTCACCACAGACACTGAGTCCCATTTAAGCTGGAAGTTATATTCAAACCACGTTTGCTGTGTTCTTGGAGCAGCTGCAGATGGATCCCACTCAGCATCCTTTTTTCTTTCCCAAAGGGCAGCTTTAGAAAAGGTTTGATGGAAGGAGGGCTTGTGTGTTGTCCTGGGGTTAGTTGGCCTCTCCTACACGCAGAGTGTGGGCGGTTGTTTTGTGGATTTTACTTGCTCATGCTGAAATGCTGTAAAGGTATGCAGCTTCTTTTGGTTTTAAAGCAGTGCTGAGCCACCTGTCCTCAAAAAACACAGGTTGGACATGCAGAAGGAAAAGGAGATAGTTTTGAGATTTTTCTCACTAATGATGTATGGCCCAATGTTAAAGGTGTGACACTGATGTCGATATAAGGTAGAGTATTTGCCCCAGTACATTGCAGTGCAGATTGTAAGAGAGGTGCAGCAAAGCTGCCAGCAGAGAGTAGGAGAGAAGGGGTGGGAGAGGCGCAGGCCGGGGTTACGGGGCGATAGGCTGTTCCTGCAAAGTCAGGTCGGGAGACTTTTACATACCGCAATTTCCAGCTGCTTTCGCAGTTCTGTGCCTGCAGTCGCTGACCGCTGCCTGGTGCGCTGGGCTGGAAAGGGGCAGCTGGGGGACGTCCAAGCATCTGTAGTTGGCTGAACACAATAGAGCAACACCCAGAAGTGATACTGATGGCAGGATTAGTGTAGTAGCTCTGGAAATAAGCTGTTGGCATCAGGATCATCCTGTTGGTGAATGAGTGGTAGGAGGGTAGTCATAGAGCTTTAACAGCATTGTTTCAGCCTTGGCCAGTTTGTGGTGCTTGTGAAAACCATAGTGTCGGTATATTCTTGGTCCCAAAAGCTTTAGAAACTGAAAATCATCAGGGACCGCCTGGGACCTAACGCAGCTCGTGGCAGTGGGAGGCCCCTGCTACATGGTCAGGGCTGGCATTGCCTGTGCTCTTAGAGGTATTGCTGGCTTTGTTCTGTGAACAGAACAGGGGACAGAGCAGGAGGTACAAAAAAATTGTGCTGGGGGCGGGTAGGAGAGCGGGAGGGTTAGCGTCCACCTTTCTTTCAAAACGACACAGTTTGCATCTATGAAACAGTTTTGTTTTATGCTGCCTTCATTCACAAATGGATTCAGTTTTTTCCCCAAAGCAGGCAGTGTAAAGGCAGGTGAGGGCATTAGAGGGAGGAGAAGATGGAGAGGAGACTGGGAAGAAAACAGTCCCTTCTGGAATTAAACATGAAATGGGTAGGGCAGGGCTGGATGGGAAGAGGGCAGGGGAGGGTGACACTTGGCTTCTGAAGTTGAGTTTACAGCACACTTAAGCACCCAACAGTAACAAAGAGAATGCCATCCAATAATGCTATTAAATACACAAGAACTGAAAACACGGAAATTACCCAGCTGTAAGAGGCTCATGATGAAGCCACTGTCTGGAATAATTAGCCCTCCCACCTGGTTAGACACACGGTCATTGTCTTCCCTGCCCTCTCCATCCCCTTCACTCCAAATAAAATTGCTCCCCATCCCCACTTCTGTTGGGGTCCATATCTCATAGCCTGGGGGAGCTTGAGCCTGTCTTTATTCCTTGCCTGTTTGCCGTGGCCCTGATATACCCCAGAAGAGCTGGAGTGCTACTCCAGTTGTAATTGACAGGATCAAAGCCGCCTGGGGTGCATTAGCACTGCTGCTGGAGGATAGGCAGCGGGTAGAAAATAAACAGTTTCGGAAGCTCTGGGGACATTTAGCTGTGTTGCAGGCAGTGGGAAAGATTTTGCTGTGGTAAGCTCTGCACTCAGGCTAGGGTGGGGGCACGTTCCTTTTGCAAGTGATGCTTTAGCTGCAGACACATACAACAAAAGCATTTTTAAGGGCTTTTGTCTGTTTGTCTCTTGGAATTGTTTTGATGCTAACACATGACTGTTTTACAAGTACAGCAAACCTAATCCGTTAATAGGGTTATATAGAAGAGTTGTTAGAATGTGTCTGTAATGAACCACAGGCCTGGGGTCCAGCAGCTGATCTGCAACAAAAATCTTAAAGCATCTTCTCCTTGACATCCCTGTTACTGAGGTCAGGCCGTAATTTATCTGAAGATGGTGACAACTGAGCAATATCACAGTGGTAACATGCGGGAGATTGAGACCTCTGAATGTCTGGGCTGATTCCTGCTTGCACTGTCTCTGTCTGGCTGATGAAGATTTGCTGTTCGCTCTACCCATCATCTCTCTGTCCTCCATTAAAAAAAGAGAAATAAAGAAAAAAATCAAGTGGTGAAAAGTTCTCTCCATTCTTTTATGCTAACTACAAAGAAGGAAACAGGTTGGGAGTTAAGCAAAACGGCTACTGACTTCACGTCAGTGGAGGAACTGGCAGAGGGTACACCAGTGTTAGGTAACTAAATTAATCTGTATGAAGGTCAGTTTAGGTTTTTTGATAGAAGTGTACTAAGTATTTTACCTGTAAGAGCTGACCCTGTGATTGATGTGTAGCAACGTACAAAGGGAGAGTTTGTGTAGGCCTAGACAAACACTTGTTTTATATCAGAGCGTTCTGCAGGGAGGCTTGTTGGTTGCCACCAAAGAACTATTTTTAAAGAACAGATGCTGCAACAGTGTGCAGTTAACCCTTCCCACAGTCAGCTGCAACTGTGTGTCCTTGGAGAACATGAGATCATTGGAATAGAGATCGTTTTCTCTGCATCTGCATAGATACAGGAAAATTGTCAGCTGTGAAAGCCTTTGGATACACAGCATCAGATCTACATTCAGGGTGTCTGCAAATACCCTGGAAAGCAACTACTCTTCCCTGTGAAACTAACCTTCACACCATGTATTGATCATTTTGTACACCTCTCCACCCCAATCTTTTATTCACTTTCTCTCTTTCTAAGGATCTCTGGGCCTGCGGTTCTGCTTTTCTGATCAGAATCCTCTCATTAAACTTGCCAGGTCATTGTTTAAGTTTCCCCCATAGATCAGATCTTGCTACATTTAATTTTACTTACAATCTAATTTCTCATCCCTCCTGCGTGGTGAGCACAGCAGCATAGAAACCAGCAGTAGGCACAGCCCTGCAGGAGTTCGGTTTTTCTTCTTGCCTTCCCTCCTTCTGCTCCCTAAAACATGCACATTATGTACAAGAAAGAAGAGTCAGAGGTCAAGTTTAGACGGGATGTACATATATACATTTTCCCTTGTGTTGCTTCATATTGTCCAACTGAAGCTGGCCTCTGCTGCAGAACTTAACACAGGAGAGAAATGAGTTAGTCAGCAAAAAAGGTTGTTGTCATATGCGTGTGTCATCAGACACTTCTGCACACAGTACTTGCTTCTTCAATATGTTAATCCTGTAGGCTCGGCAGTCTGAATGTTTGTTGATGAAACGTTAGATCAGTATACTCCCGATGTGCAGCCAGGCAGAGGTTTAGAAGGCAGTCCTGCCTCCTTTCCTCCTTTTTTAGGAAAGAAGCGTTCTTTCCCAGCGTGGTGGTGTTTGACATTAACAGCTATAAATCAGTTTGAAGATAAAACCGCATCTAACTGATTAGAGAAAAACAGTTAATGGGACATGCAGTAGCTGTGGCAGACATTCAGATTCAAGATGAGAAACGAAGCACTGCAAAGCTAAGTCTTCACCAGAAGCAAGGATCAGCGGGAAATTGTTGTGTCTCTTGTTCTGCAGGTTGTAAAGCCCTGGAGGCATTGCTGAAAGTACTAGTGGACCTTCAGGATGAGCTGCTTTATCAATACCCAGGCACGAGGCATCTGGTAGATGGAAAGCAATCAAAAACTGAGAGGTAAATACAAAATAAGACAAGACCTTTCTGAATCCTTTGGTCTCCAACTCTCCAACAAACAGGACAATGCGCTGCCTTCCTGACCGTACTTGCTCTCTGCTGTTCGGTCAGTTGCTGCTGTATCTGGGTGACAGACACTCTGGACAAACGATCATTTGAATTCCTTCTGCTGGTGTGGGAAGTCTGTTTCGGAATCTTT
Organism: Phoenicopterus ruber ruber; assembly: GCA_009819775.1. Lineage (NCBI taxonomy): Eukaryota > Metazoa > Chordata > Aves > Phoenicopteriformes > Phoenicopteridae > Phoenicopterus > Phoenicopterus ruber. The sequence goes on along the minus strand of CM020233.1, from coordinate 2,443,223 downwards.
CTGATAACGGAGGAGGGGCTAAACCATGAGTCTTTTGCCATAAATATCACCATGGTGTGGAAAAAGCATGGGTGGTCGTGGAGGGGCCATTAAGAATTCACACACGTTGCCTTAGGGAGGTGTAGGGTGTTCAGTCTGCGTATTTTTGTTCTAGTGATGATGAAATCCCTAGCAGTAGCGATGAAGAGCAAGTGGATAAGGCTCAGGAGAAGCGGAGGAGCCTCCCCAAACGAAAGCTGAAGATGGAGGACTACCCAGAATTCATAGCCAAGCGGTATGCTGACTTCAGAACGTATCGGAACAACGTCTTGCAGAAGTGGCATGATAAGACAAAGCTGGCATCTGGCAAAATGGGAAAGGCAAGTCTGTGTGTGTGCTGACATGCTCATTGTTTAGCAGAGATTTGTGGAACAAGTTAATTTGAAAGTTTCATATTGTGGATGTTCCAAGTTAAGCCGAGAGTTACAGCAGTAAGAATTAAATACACAGGTACACACTTTTCCCCAGCCTTAAAGGAGTTTGGAAAGAAGCTCAGCCCTCAAATTTCAAAGGCGTAAGCTGCTCTCTTTTGTTTTGAGCAGATGGGCAGGAAAACATTTTTCAGGAGCAATGGTTTCCCAAGTTTTGGGAAAAACTCTTGGATAGTATTGATGTTCTCCCAACCGGACATCTCATCGTAGCCAGTCTCCAGCGGCAAGTAAGCTCTATGAAAGTGCCACTATTGCTGATCAACAAGCTGTTTGTGTTTTATAACAGAACTAGGGGCTTCTGTGCCTCTCCTCCTTCATGAAGTGTACACTTTAATACAATGGGTAATCATTTCACGCGAGATCCAGGGTCTCCTAACATCTGTGAGTTAGTATTAATCATTGAGAAGTTCATCTGAACCAGAACAGCAAAGGCATTTTATTAAGCCAGGCGTCAGGTTGCCTCAGGTTGGGAAGGGAGAGCGAGGGAGAAACAAATAAAAAATCCTAGCAGAAATCCCTGCAATGAAACCCAAACCCCCTCCTCTTGGAATGCTGTCTGCTTATCCACTGACATGGAAAGATAGAGGAACATTGCTGCCTTGAGGAAAAGCTTTCTGCATTATCTGACACTAGTTAATGTTGTTGCAGGGTTTCGGTGCCTTTGAGCGTTCAATCTTGACTCAGATTGATCATATTATGATGGACAAAGAGAGATTACTACGGCGGACACAGACCAAGCGATCAGTGTATACAGTGCTGGGAAAGCAGGAACAGGAATCTCATCCGGTCCCTGAATCTTTGCCTGAGAATTCGGTAAGGGTATTTTGTTTATATAACTCATGCTGTAGCAGCAGTGAAACTCTCTGCAAAACAATTAGCTTGAGCCTTTAGCAGCTAATATTCTTGTTTGTGAGAGATTTATGAAGGAGATATCTGAGTGTTGATTCCTGTAATGTAATGGCTAAGAAAAAGATGTAGACATTTCAATTCCAGTTTTATGGTGTTTGCATTATCTCCTGTGCCAGTGCTTGACAGGGGAAAACAAGGTTTGGTCTGTGATTATGCCCCTCCTGTGCTGTAGGAAGTGATGCTCACTAAATCTGCTTTTTGAGGTAGCGGCCACAAAACTTTGTTTTTACTCTGGAGTTTAGAATCTTTAACCCAGCAAGTCACTCCTAAAATCATACTGCATATAACCTACAGAATATGTTAGTAGTAAGTCTGTTATTAATTTAGTATTTAAGAATGAATAAATACTCAATTCTGAGAGATCATGTAGAATTACTGCACTTGTAAGATGTATTTTTGCCATTACATTAAAAATATCTGTAGTGTTTTGCCAGAAAGACTTTGCACAGTCCTATTTATTTTCCAGTAAAGGTATCATAAATCTATTTTGGCATTGGCAGCGTTTCTGCCTTGCCTTTAAATGTATTCCTAGTCCTTAAAAGCTTGTTATGTTGGGAGCTTTTCTCCATTCCTTCGTATCTTCAGGTGTGTTTACAAGCTGCTGCACGTGATGTCATCAGAGTTGGGGACAGAAATACGCACATATGAGCTTTCGGTATTTCCTTTGTGCTTCTAGGAAGTCCTGCCTCAGTCAGATTCCAACAGGCACCTGAAGGACATAGATGAGGAGATATTTGATGATGATGACTTTTATCACCAGGTAGGTGGAGGTAAATCTGTGTTGGAATTATGGCTCCTGTTGGTTTTTAATACTTACAGAGCTAATGTGGTTGGTTCTGTGCTCTAAAATTCTCTCACCAGTGAAACTCAGTTACCTGTTGTAACATCCGAAATCTCTGTAGGTACCTCAGAGGACTTTGCTAGCGACTTTCGATGTAGGGCTATGCGAGCTTAAACTTGCATTGTGGATGTAAACTGACTGCCGTTACCGGCACGGCTGTACTTGAGTGAGTCAGGGCTGCAGGATAAGGTCTATGCTTGTCGTTCTCGCTAGTGAACATCACTACACGAGAGAAAAATTATTGGATTCTCTAAAGGTGACTGTTCTCTGTGGGTAGAGTCCCATTATGAAAAATGATTTTAGTAGATCCTCCAAAGCACCTAAGTTACTCTCATCTCAACCTAAATCATCTCATCTACCTACTGAATGAAAAAGCTGCAGGGCTTCTCTAGCACTTTTCTTGGAGTTGTGCCAGCTTGGGTTTAGGCCAGTTATTCTTTTTATTTGCAAAACTTTTAGAAACAAGGAATCTGCACCCAGTGCATGGAGGCTGCGGCTTAGGGAAACCTTGTGTTTATAATTTATTTAATAAATGACAGTGCCAGCTTTATGAAATACTGAAATTGCCATATATTGAGGAGTATGATTCACTGTAAGTCCTTCCCCAGTGCATGAAAAACTAGTTTTGCTCTGATGATCCACAGAGAGCTTTAACTTCAGGACTAAACAAATACTATTATATTATTAGAAAGGCAGAAATTTCTGATCTGAATAGTTATTAGAGTGTCTAGTAAAGTGTTAGGGCAGTGGAAGAGAGCTGTTGCCACGTCACTGTGCTCTGATAACTGATTTAACCAGAAGCATTTGAATACTTTCGGAATTTGGGGTTTCATGCACAGAGCCAGGACTAAAGGTGAATAAAAAGATGTATGAAATTGGTAATTCTTCTCTGTGTTTTATGGATAGGAAATACAGAGAACTTTAATGCTGCCCTTTTTTTCCCCTCCAAGAAGGTTTTCAACACACTTCCAACCCTGCTGTTGTAGATGTCCAAGAAAATTTTTGCAGTAGACCTCACCTAGTGCAAAATTAGGACAATTTGAATATTTAATGTTTGTGAGGGATCTACTCGAGGCAGCCTGCCTCAGAGCCAGGATTGTATTCCAAGCTAGCTCCTCTCCAGGCTGTGTGGTTGTTGTAAGGGCATCTCTTCTAGTATTGCTGTGAATTGAGCAGCATCTCTTGGGCAGGTGACGATGCCAGGTTCATCTGTGTAGGCTCTAAAATGGCGATCGGAGCGTGCCTGTCCTCTTGGCAGCAGCGGTTGAAGAGGCCAAATCTGTAAGGCAGTGAGATAATACTGAGGTGGAATTTGGGGTCCGAGTGGACCAGAAGCCCAGCTTTGGGGGCCAAGTGGACCCTAAGAACACAGAACAAATTAAGGTAGTATAACAAAATGGTGAAGTGGTCAAGGAGAAATAGCTGTGATTGACAGTCCGTGGACCTGTGCAGAGAAGGTGCTTATTGGTCATGAAATGTTAAATTTTTAAAAGAAAAATAGCAATAGATGAATGGCCCGTCTTTCCTTCTAATAACTTTAACTTCGATAAATCGTGATTTCAGAAATATGACTAGTCACAGCTTAGCTTTTCCCCTCACTGGTTAATTGGGGTGCTGGGGTTAATCTAAATTAAAACTTAAACTAATAGAGGTCATTGAGGGAAGAGAATCACCTGAGTAAAACAAATGGGTCTGCCAGGCACAACTGTATCTTGGCCATTTCCCAAGAGGGAAGTGGCAGCAAATTGGAGTTGTTTCAGCATTCGGTAGAGGTGAAGGATGGGTGACACCGGTTTAATGTACGGCACCTCCGGAAGCGTTCCAGATTGCATTCCTTGCTATACCAACTGCTGCCTCCTGCGCACAGCGAATAGGAGCAGGATCAGCCAACAACATCTGGCAGCACAGCGAGGAATGGGTGCAACTTTCGAAACCCCATAGACTCTAAATATGGTGCTTAGCCTGGTGGAGGCTTTCATCACTTACCACTCCTTGGCAGCGGGCTACGACAGCTTATCCTAGCCTCGTACATCACGCACAGACATCTGCTGAGCCGCGAGGCAGCTACACATTCATTTTCTTTTCTTGCCTGGTTTTTTTTTTTTTCATCCTTCTCTCCCTCCCTCCCTCCCTTCCACCCTTCTCCTCTCCTCCTGTCCCCAATATGCTTCTTGGGAGAGATGATCTGTAAAGATTACTGCTTCATTGTGTGCAAGTAATTGTGGGGATGCCAGCCCCTTGCCAGACACTGCGCAGCACCTGTTCCGCTGACCTGGTTAATGTCTTCTGTTGAGTGGGATTTGGCAGAGATTGGAGCTGAAGCCAATTCAGTGATAAGGCTAAAGAAAATGGCTGTATGTTTTCTGTCACCTCCCAATTAAATTGGTTTCATAAAGTGCTTTCCTTTATTTGTCAGGGTGGTAAGCTGAAGCTGAACATTGCATTCAGAAAGGGTAGAGTGCATTACAACAGAGCGCTGACAATACAGTGAATGTGTTTTCTTTCAGATGGGTCATAACTGTGAAGCGCTTTTGTGTGGTGATTGCACGTGCGGATGTACATATATAAATAAAATGTAGAAAGGGAACTGGTTCTTCAGGAGTAATCGGCAGCATCGTCTCTGGTTGTTGAAGCTGAGGTTGCTCAGAAACTCTGACCTCTGTACATAATATTTATTGCAAAGTATATGTGTACATTTCAGTGGGCTTTTTTCTTTATATTTAAATTCAGATCCAGACTTTTTTTAGTGTCACTTTCGTTTTTCTAAGTAACATTTTATAATGATTAGTTTATTTTGATTACTGCTTGTGGTTTGTTAAAGGTAAACATTCAGATAAAGAGGGACATTGGAAACCGACTTCCTGTATATTTCAGTGTGAAATTAAGCAAGTAAAAATGAACAAGATCTGATGAATGTGCACAAGTTAACGATAACAGAATAAGTAGCTATACTGTTTTGCTATAGATTATAATACAAAACTTTAATGAATGTGTTTTTCCTGTGGAAAAACAATTTTCTTGGCCAGGTCTTGGTATTCAATGGAATTCACCACGTGGGGCTGGTGGAATTTTACGACGATTCAGGATTTAACTCTGTTCTGTCTGTTCATCCCACTTTGCCTTTTCTCATATTCTTCACTTGTTTTATAAGCAGTTACAGTTTTTATTGTGATGGCCCATGTTGAATGGTAATGTAAAGCTGAGCTGAATAATGCAAGTGAAATATTTTTATTTGGGTTGCACTGGGTGGGAATAGTTAAACTGTTTCAGAAGGATCCTCATTACTAACAGCAGTGAGAGGTTAGACCCCATTTCCTTTTCTTTTAAACTCTCCTTCATACATGGTTTTAAGGGAAGAAAAAGGCTTTTTCTTTTTAGAAGTCGTATTTACGTAGAATTCATTACAGCTGATATTGCAGCATTAAGACTTAAAATTCCAGCCTGGTACCAGAGAGCTGCTGGTCTGACATGCTACAGTGGAGATTTTATTATTAGGTTGAAATACTCCTCTAGTAAAGGAGAGAGTGGAAATTGGTTTATTTCCAACAGGAATTAGGTTAGTGTTCATATGCTAAGCGTTCCACTGGTAGCAGCTCTTCCCAGAACAAATGTTCATCATTGATGGCAGCAGGTATGCCGAAGGAGAGTTAGGAATATACATAATCCCTTTTTTTCTCCGCTCTCCTGCTCCCTCCTCCCCCTGGTTTTGGCTATGTTGTATGTCATCACATTCTATAACAACCCACAATCGTCAGTCTTGTCTGTGGTCACCACAACTTCCGAAGCTGAGCAGAGCCAAAGTGGATGGGGAACATTCAACAAAACACTGAAGTCTTCAAAGAGAGATGGCAGCAGTTTGCCAGGCAGGACTGTCATCCCTCAGCTACTGCGTTGTGTTGAAAGGAACGGTTACTGTCTGGGATTTACTCCCAAGGTGAGCATGCTTCAATAGTGAGGCAGAGGCTTGCTCCCTTCCTTATCTATACCCTAATTACTTAGGAAAGGAGTTGTTCCTCTAGAAAACGTTGTTTAATTGTAGGACTTGTAACTTTCTTTATTGTTGTCCCTTGTGGAGCGGCACTGTGTGTGCCTGCCCGCTCTTACCCACTCTGTGTGGCAGATGCGGTTTTTACAAGTGAGCAAGAGATCTCAGTAACTTCCTTTTTCCTAGCTTAGTGTTCGAAATGCCTGCGTTAATCTGAGTAACCACAAAATGAACTTCCAAGTGTGAATCTCTTGTTAAGATACTTGTAGCTCAATTTGTTTCTCTTCTGGGTTGTACTTGTGTCTAAATCACATTGTATGGCTTTTTAGAACACTTTATCTGATGGGGTAGATTTCTCCTCGTGTCCCAGGCAAGAGTCGGCCTAAAGCAGTTCCTGGGCACATACTGTGGTTTTCTCTCCCAGGTATTTGATAATGCCATAAACAAGTAATTACTAATCCAGTGAACTATTAAAAGTCGATAATGGTGAAGAATAGAGAGAAGACTGGCTTTCTGACAAGCTGGTTTACCTTAATTAAACTGGTGAGTGATTAATATGGACAGCTGATCTTGTGGCTTTAATTGGATGCATTTAGAGTTTTGTGTGAATAAGAGATGTCTCGAACCATCCCACAGGTTAATGGCAATACAATACTCTTATCACAGGCATGTATCTTTCAAATGGCTGGGTAGATGGTTAATAACACGTTTTAAAGCTTGATTTGAAACTTCTCTTAATGGGTTATTAGAAAATATGCAAGTCAATGCCTATTTTATACAAAACTGAATCTTAAAATGTTTTTCAAAAAGAGACTGTCCAGTGATTTCATCTTGCAGTTTAGGTTTTTACATTATAAATAGATTACAGAAAATTAAACATTAAAAAAGTGTTTCAAGGGCATTTAAAAATAATATTTGAGCTGCAGTCTAGGTTTTCTCTGATGTTGCTAGAAATCCAAATGGTGTTACGCTACTACTGTGTGGCAGCTTGAAAGAGGAAAAGAAACAGCTTGCTTGTACATCCAGCCAGAATGCAGTGTAAAATGTATGCTGAATGAGGCCTGCACTAGAAGCAACCTTTTCATGATTTATTCTGTTTTAAATAATTGTATGGTGTATAAATATGAAAAAGAAGGAAAAAATAATGTGATTTACCATGTCTCTCCAAAGGCTAAAGGAGAAAAAAAAAAATTAGGAAGTATTGAAATTACATTGATAAAATGCAGCTTTGTCAACTTTGGTTCAGTAGTGGAGTGAGTTTGCATTTTCACCAGGAAAGAGGAAAAGCATTTGGTGTTTGTAGTCTTACTTCTTTACTTGGACTTGACAAGTTGTACTTAGCTTCTCTCTTTTTGTTTCCTACAGCGATTTTGTTAAAAAATAACTGGTTTTTAAACTGTTGAAAGATAACAATAACACATTTTTTTCAATGTGGCATGTTGTGTTGCGGCTCTGTGAGGCAGGATGAAGGTAATTTGCCTGAGCTTTTGAAAGGATTCTGTGTTAAAAGATAGCAGAGTGCCATTAGGAGACCTTCACACCACAATAATTGTTTGTTTACTGTCTCTAGTAACAAATACACATTTAGCTAGAAAAGTCCACATAAGCAACTTGCAAATATTTTAAGAGTTCCTCACTAATAAACTGAGTATTTTGTTAGCCAAGGAGTGGCAGAGTGTTCTAGTAAGGGCAAGCAGCTGCTGGTAAGCCTGAAGTCTGGGTTTCTCACATTTTTCTAATTGTTTCAGAATCTGTGGATACGTGAATCTTTTCCTGTTGCTTTCAGCAAACGACTAAGATGGCAGAAGCAGTATGAGGTTCTGCTTTTCCATTGTTCGGCATGGCTGTTTTAAAATGAACATTGTCGGCCCCTTGTTTGATATTACTGTTTTGACTTCCTCGTACAGCAGCCAGCACAACGGCCGGGCTGAGACTGCGTCTCACCTCTTCGCGTACCTGACTCGGTGAATTCAAAGGCAGCAGTGCCACTTGCAAGACAGAGTAGGTGGCTTTGATGCACTGTAGCAGAAATGACCCGTGCCTTTACTGGCTTTTCTGAAGATTTTAATAACGTCAGAGAAAAAAGTGTTTCTTTTGTTCCGATTATATTTCTAAGCTTTGTAAACTAAACTGTTTCCTGTGATATACCATAGATCAGCTTTTGCGAGGTATTAATTTGAATGGGTCTGTGAGGGCTAAGAAAAGCGAGCCTTTTGTCACGAGGCTTATTTCAGCTATACTTAGCTCTTTGTCTCAACTGGAAGTTCTTAGGGATCTGCAAATCAGAAAGGTCAGCAACTGTAGTATTAGAAACACTGATAGATAGTGCATGAAAATGAGACCTAACCTCTAAAATGAAAACCGACCTCTAAAATGAGAAATGAATCTCTATTACCCTTGAACAACACCCTGATGGCATTTCTAAATCCCTCTAATTTTGTACAATGTACTTTGTGTGCATCTCTTTTAACTAGCATAGAGAGGGAGTCCTTTTAAGGTGAATTCTTTAGAAAGCACACATCATTGACTCCAGTGTAAATTGTAACAATGGCTTTGGTGTCAGCAAAGGTGGGTGAATACTAACCGCTTTTGAAGCTCCTGCCTTCGGACATGTTCTGCCTTGCTCTTTGTTAGCGGTTGCAGATTTTAAGCTCTCTCGCATGCTCAGGACACAGGAAGGAGAGTCAGTGCCCATCTGCTCCTGGCCCTCCATGAACATGGCTTGTGGGCCTTGGCAAGCCACACGACCTCTGCGTGCTTTTCTTTACTCGTGTGGTTGGTAGTCCCTGGGGAGTCTGACGGGGCTGGTTTTAATAGCGAAGCTTTGCTGAGTTCAGAAACGCAGGCGCGCAGGAGCACTCGTGGCAAGCGTCACCACTTCATTCCAAAGGCCAGTAAAACTGACGTTAGCAACTTTCTTCTGCTTCCTATTGCCCGTTGTCTGCTTTGCACGTGGTTTGTCCTCCTGGTTCCAGCTTTTGGTAGGAGCAGCTCAGCGTTGGTAGTTGAGCTGCAGACTGCTGGACGTGGTTGCACTTGGTTGCAGGTAGGCAGTTCTGTTTGCTTACGTGGGAGACTGAGCTTAGGTTTTTGAAGTTCAGGGAAGATGTGAAGAGGTGAAGGAGGGAAAGCAAAAAAGGATATGTTTCAAATCAAAGCCTTTTGATGCTGAAATTGCCTGACTCAAACTCTGTCTTCACACATCAGGGCTTAACGCTGATAGTGATTTACTTACACTTCCTAGTTAATAATTAGACATTGGGAGACACCATATATCACTCCTAATGGAATATATGGGGTCTGATGAGAGTTTTCTGTTTTGACTAATAAATTTTAACCAGAATCGCCAAGCTTAATGAAATATTACAGCTTCGGAAGTGTTTTAAGTCTTGTGCTGTGAAAACAGTGTTGCTTTATTCAGTAAATGAATTTATCATTCATTCTGTATCCTGAGCCCTAGCTGGCTCTGGAGCATGGGCTGAATGCAAGACTCTGAACTAGAAAGCGGAAAAACTAATCAAATCCTTAAAGACCAAAGGCAGCGAGGCAGGTCTAGACTGACTTTTTCAGTGGTAGCCTCTGGCTACATCCACTTTTATTTTAGTAACCATTGTTAGCATGATTTATAACTTTAGCTTTAAGACGTACACTATTTAGATGTAATAAGATGCTTCGCAGCTTTTATTTCTATTCCCTCATTTCCCTCTTGTCCCTGCTTTTTTTTGTACTTGCCCCTCGTCTTTGTCTCCCTCTCCTCTCCCCAGCAGTGTCCCCAGTCCTGCAGTTGACGCTGCACTGAAAGAACATTTCAGTGTCAGCCCCAAGGTCAACAAAACTGTGTCTGCCTCAACTAATGACTGATCGGCTGGTGGCCTAGTTAGTGCAGAGGAGACGACTGTGTACAGGGTTTAGTCTCCTACTGCTGCGCAAAGCTTTTCCCTGCTAATTCTGGTGAGAGGATCCTCTGTACACAGAGGAGAGGACATGCCCCCCAGCAAATAATGGGATCCCTGCTGTGGCCATGCTAAGTGGCACACGGTTCAACTCCGTGCCCTTCACAGCTGTCACGGGAAACGCTGCCTTGTCAAAAGGAGAGTGATCCTGTCCAGCAAGGTCCTGCCCACTTCCCAGGTGCAGCATTAGGAACCTGCCCCCAGAAGCATCTCTTTCTAACCAGTGTGGCCATAGTTGTAAGGCCTTGGCGGCACTCCTTAGTCTACCTGCCTGTGGATGTGGTGGGCCACCAGGAAGAGCCAGTCCTGCTGAGAATGTCTTGATGCTTAGCTCTCGAAGAGCGTAGGACGTCTGTGCATTATTGTCTTCTTGTGCCTTAGCCTCTGCCATTACTACTCAGCAGTTTTTTCTGTGCATCGTGCCAAGGAAGCAAGATAAGAGGAGACAGTAAACACACCTTATTGCCGGTACAGGAAGAAACCACTAAAACCTTGCTGCACCATTTCTCGCTGCTGTTAAAACCCTCCCTCCCACCTTGCTTTTGACAGAATATTGACTAGAAACCAAGATCCCATTTCTGCTTAGCCTTAAGGGCAGCTGTTTACAGAGTAGTGGTGTTACATAGGTTTACTGTGTCGTATGTCTGTATAACACTGGATTTGGATCTTGTATTTAGCTGCCAGAAGTGACTGTGATGAAGTGGGAGAGATAAACTGATAGATTGTGTGCCAGAAAGATGTTGGGAATCAATCAGATAAACAGGGCAGAGAAGTAGCTTGCTGTTTTCTAGTGATAATAAACCAGTGGCTTCTCTTCCTGGAATTTTTAAATGTAATTGCTGCAGTAATAATCTCCAAAAATAAGCAAATAGAAAAAAAAGTCGTGGCAGGTTTTTAATTATGCTTGAATCGCTCTCTTTTTTTTGTAATATGATGTATGCCTTGAAGGAGAGGAAAGATGTGGACAGGTATAAATATTATCTCTGTTGTTTGAATGTCTTTTACTTGAAAATAAAAAAGGGTCATAAAAGGATACCCATCTACCTTTATGGCATTTTTCTTTTGTGGGGTGCATGCCTTTTCCCTCCCTCACTCCAGTAGTGTACTTAAGTGATCAGAAACTGGGGGGTTCAGTGAGTTTCTCACATAGCACTGTGCCTGGGACAGCTTTTCGTGTCAGCTGCACTCAGAGGGGCAGCGTCAGTGCCTGGGAAGCCGTCTGAGGGCAGGCTGCTCTGAGCACAGTGGTAGTCAAGAGCTAAGCTGTGCTCAGAAATGCCGTCGTCTCACTTGAGCTGGTATGGGGGGATGCGGAGCTTCTTTCTTGTCCACTTGCCTTTTCTGTGCGTGCTGTCTTGGGCCAGGTGAAGATGATAGCCAGGACCATGGGTGCTCGCCAAGCCCTGCTTTCCGTGACTGTTACTGTACCTTGATTGACCATTGTAGTCCAGCTCTCCTACTTTAGCAAAAGTATAGGATGGAGAAAAAACGTCTTTCATCCTTTCTTCTCTAGTATCTTTGTGGAATTGCCTGGACTCTCTGCTTTCCAAGTGGGTCTGTGTCGGGTCCTTTCTGAGCTGAGGCAATAACTTCACTAGTCAGTGAAATGTCGGCATCTAGAAAGCAGCCTGTGCCCCTCAGTTTTGGAGGGTTTATTTCTGTTCTTTGTGTTAATATGTTGGCTAATACCCAAGGCACAGCACGTACAATTTACAGTGAGTGGTGATAAACATATAGCACCGGTCAACTATCCAAAAAGGCTGTTCACAATATTCTTTGGCTGCAGGAAGCAAAAAGGACAAACCCCAACCCTCAGGACATGAAAAGAAATAGAAAAGCCTGCTTGAGCATTCCTGCTCTAGCTATAAAAATTATTTTGCTGTGCTGTTCCTCAGAGCGAGTGTTACTGCCCAGCAATGCTTGACTTCTGTTTGGTGAAGTGTTTAGTTCCCCCCTGCCCTCCTCACTTGAAGTGTGGGGCAAGATCTGTGGGGCAGAGTTCTTACCGCAGATCTGCCTGTGTTGCATCTCTTGCCCATGGGAGTTGTGTACACAACAGACTGTGAATGTTCAGGCCTTTTTTATCCTTCCAAAGCCCAAGGAACAGTATTGGCCTTGGAAGTACAAGCCAAGTTCTTCATTCTGCCCCTCCGGGTGAGAAGCGGCTGTCTCGTATCAGGCTCAGCGGCTCACTGAGGGGCAGGAACCCCTGCGTGCCCATCCTGAGCAGCATCCCCCTGGGTTTGTCACCTATTTGCCTGCTGTGGGATTGTACACTTTGCTCTGGGCTCCTGGGACCAGCAGTTACTGAACGGTTGGCCCATCTGACAGTCCCTGAGGGGGCTTTGCAGTGCCCCCAGGGATTCCGGTCCTTTGCCATTGCTTAGACTTAAGATTGTTAGTTTGCTTTGCCTGTGTGGGGCTCCTTGTGCTTGGACCATGGTGCTGCTAAGTTGTGCCCCTCTGGCTCTGCATAACCTTTTAGGTTCTCTTCAGATGAATGACATGATGCTACATGTCACCTAAATAAACCATGTTGTGTTGAAGGGAAGATTATATTACTCCTAGATCCATCTGAAATTAACTTATATACAGAAGGTCTTTGTAGTGACCTTCAGTGTTATGCCCCAGTCACATATTCTATGGGGACCTTTTTGGAAGAGGGGGATCATCTACAGTTACTTACACTTTTAGCATAGGGTTTTGCTTCCTTGCTTGAACCTTTTCAGAGCCATCAGCTTTTTCCCTTGGAAAACTCTTTCGTGCAGAGGAAATGTTAAAAAGCCTTTGTTCTTGGCTTGGAGTTTTCCAGGGAGTTTCAAGAAATGAGGCATACAGGTTCCCTTGGGAACTTGGCATCTAATTTCTTAAGTCTTCTGAGAAACCTGTGAGTCTGTTTGCATTAACATGTCTTTACCGTGCTTTTAAATGGGATTGTTGTCTTTCTTCTAGCTCCTTCGAGAACTTATAGAACGTAAAACCACTTCATTGGACCCCAATGACCAGGTGGCAATGGGCAGGTAAGTAGGAAGTTGTCGGTAACGTCACTAGCTTCACCGCAGCACTGCATTCCCGTTCAGAAGTGCAAAACTACTTGTGGGCTTCCGGTCCAGTTCATTGTAAAGGGCAAAATTTTGAATGACTCTGGAGAAAGTGTCTGGGTGTGAGAAACTGGATAACTAATTATTAAAACAGTATGACATCAGTCAGGAAAGTCATGCTCTGTAACATATTCCTTAGTTCTGGATCACACTGTCTGACTCCGAGTTTGCCAGCCTTTGAGCTGTGGCCTGGTTTGTCTGTGATACCCTGAAGATACTTTCCAGTTGTAAAAGGCTTGTTCCAGGCTTTGGGTATTTCTGTCTCTCAGTGGTTCATGCAGCACAAAGGGAATCCATAGAGGGGTGTCTTAACCGACGCTAGCGAGGGGGAGCTAGACAAAGTGACTGCCTGCTGCTGAAGTTGGGCCTTTTCTCATTATGAGCTCCGATTTGTCGTTGTTTTAGAGGAGCAAACCTTCTGTCGTGAAATCAGTTAAAGCAATTCCTGTGTACGCTCTCTCCCTGCTGTAAGAAAAGATACTGTACAATTAAAACAGTATCAGGGAATGTTTCCTGCATGCACAAGTAAAATATAATTCCATGCAGGGAAGCTGTTATTTCTCTTTTTAACTCTATAGTTAGAAAATAAAGAATCTTCCAAATACCACTTAATGAACAGTGTACATTTAAATAGCCACGGGCTATAATTTACAAAAGTGTAAAAGCAGAGGAAGGCTGAAAATGCTGGAGTAGGGCTCTCCACTGAAAAAGTGCTATGGGGGTGTGTGCATGGGGAGGGGGAGAAAATGCATTAGGAAATTTTGTGATGGTGAAACAACTTTTATCCTTGTAAAATATTACCCAAATTTTAGTGCAATGTGTCAAATTTATTTTGTGTATGTCTGGACTATTATGGAAAGCTATTCACTATAATTTAACATGATATAGACAAAATTACATTTAAGTGGTGATTACATTGTACATTTATCTGACTTTACAATAAAATAGATTACAGTAATTAAGATTATATTAAGATTGCAGTAATTGGATTTTGCTAGATTTTTTTCCCTGATGTCGAATTTTCATTGTATAAATCAGGTAAGATGACGCTCGTTTTCATAAAAAAATATTTATAACTAGTAGAAGTTTCCCCCTGCTGAAAACTTCTTTGACTTGATGAAGGTCTGTTTGAGGAGTTGAGCTCTCCCTTCTAAGTACAGTTGGGGATCAGACAGCAGTTTCTGAAAGTGTTTATTGCTCTTCTTTCTTTTGTAGTTTTGTGTAGTAATAGTTGCAGCATTATATAGGGCTTCTTGCTAGATTTGCCACGTTCAAGTCAGAAATGGGGGGGAGATACTTCCTCATAATTTTCAATATACTTTCCAAAACTGAGGGAGGAAATAAATTCAGAGCATCTACTGCATCACGGTAATTCTGTTCATGAAGTTAGCATAACCTGTCTCACTTAAAAAATCAGTTTAGGATGTGGCAGACCATCTATTCTGTTATGGGCTTTCTGTATGCAAAACAGAAGTCCTTCTAGTAACCAAGGCTGAAACAAAAAAGCAGTACTTGTGAAGACATTTTTTACAGATTTTAGCATTTATATTTTGTAAAGATTATGTTTTTAATTCTAAAGATTCTTAAAAATATTCAGTAATCAAGAAAGAATGAAAAATGGAGCCAAGCTTGAGGCCTCCGTGGGTTTCCCTGCAGGTAGAATATTCTCACTGAACAGCGACTGTCTCATTGGGATCAGCGGGTCTGGTCTGCGTGTCCCATTGTGGCTGGAGTCAGGACAAACACTTATTGTTTAAATGCCGTGTCCACGGAGGGAAGCAGTACCACGGGCAAATACTTGTTTTCCTGAGGTTCTCATCTCCTTCACTTGTGCAAATGCAATAGGTAGAAGGGCTGGGAAGGGCCTCTGACCCCAGTGTACCTAATGCTCATCTTCCTAGTGGCTCTAAAAGTTGTGTAACTGTCATTTTGCATTCCTCAGGCAATGGCTGGCCATCCAGAAGTTACGAAGCAAAATAAAGAAGAAAGTGGACAGAAAAGCCAGTAAAGGAAGGAGAATCCGGTGGGTGACAGCTTCTGCAAGAAGTTCTGATTTTGCCAAATAAAGTCTGACTGCGCTGAGTTGGCTCTGGGGTGCATTGGCAGGCTTATTCATGCCTTTTAGGGCAAGATGTCTTGCTCTGGGGCATCCACTGGGGAATCTTAATGTTCTTTGAGCCTAGAATAAGGGCTTGGTTGGAGGCAGCCTGTGAGCATTGCCCAGATCAGTCTTGGCAAGAGTGTTCATTGGTCACAGAAAACACTGGAGAGAGGTGTTCAAATGTCCCTAAGCGATACAGGGGTGTAATTTCCAGTGAAAGCCAATAAACACCTCTTGTGCAATGTATATTTAGCTGACTAAAATGTGGAGAGCAGCTCCAGGGGAAGATGTGCAGAAATGCCTCAGTGAGGTAGATGTCTATTTCCCACTGACTGTCAGTTGGAATTTGGTGTCTAATCTCTCTTTATTTTTATAAGTCCCATTGCAGCTTTCTTTAGCTTCAAAGCATTTCACATCCTGTCTCCTGGATCACTAATTTGGGTTGATGTCTTCTGTTGTGTTTCCAGTGGAAGAATATTCCACGTGGTAGGGTGGAAAGGGAAGCAACCTGGAGAGGATAGAGGATTTTTTCCCCTTTGCAGAGCAGATATATTAGTCTCCCTGAGTTTAGCATGACTGCATGATTTGTAGTGGAGGAGGTGTGTGTGGCAGGGAAGCATGCTGAAAAGCTGCACCGCTTCCTGAAAAATCCGCAACATTAACCATCCTTTTGTGAGTAAACTATAAATCGTGAGTTTAGATGGCATCTGATAGAAAGTCAGTGGAGTCAGTCTGGGTCAGGCCTGGCATAGCAATTTTTAAGATAGATGTCATAAGATAATTTATTAAAAGAGGGAAGAGCTACTTTGTTGGCCTGAAAAGCCTATAATTATTGACTATCAATATTCTTTTCTGTCAGCATCACACATAATTGGATATATTCATGATTCAGTCAAAACTACTGACAACATCACACAACTGAGTCAGACTCGTAAACCTCCAGGAATAATGGGGAAGTCTCTCATTGTGTGCAATCTGTGCGCTTCAGCATTCCTGAGAGATCAGCTATCTCGCCAAGTCAATTGCCTCTTAGATCTTAGGTGCCTTTTTTTTCTTCTTTAAATAAAAGTTGCACTGACCCTGCAGGGAAAATATCAATAAAAGAAAAAAGTGTCATTGTCTGTGTTGAGCATTAACATGCAGTTAAGCTCCAGCATCTTTTCAGAGTAGTCCAGTAGAGCCCAAATGGGTGTTTTTAAATAGTTGGTTCTTCCACGGAGAGACTCAGTGTCACCCCAAGCACATCACTTATCCTCTGTTCTTCTTTTTCCTTCTCTAAAATTGGGGCAGCAGGGCTTAGATTTGTTTTCGTGAAGGACTTCGAGATCCTGGAAAGCAAAGTATCACATACTAAATTTCATCTGTCTCTATAATTCTTCCTTTTTAGCAATCCTTTAGCAAACCTTCAGTGATACAGCATGTTTGGATGAAATGTGCTAGTTTATTGTAGGGTCTGAGGGTCTCCAAGTGCTTTCAAAAGCAGTCGATCTTGCGCTTGACATGAGTACCAGTCCCCTTCATAGGGAAATTTGGCCACTAAGAGGGGAGGTGAGCTCATCCTAATACTCCACAGTCAAGCTTAAGAAACCTGGTGCCTAGAACTCTGCTATCCCTCGCTAGGACATGCCTTTTCTTGAGGTAGATACGGAGGAGTGATGTGTGCACACCTGTTTTTCATGTCAGTGATTTCTAGTCCTGTGCTGCATGGAATGTCTTTCTGTGAATGAAATTAAATGTTTTATATCTGCTAGACTGGGATTTTTGAAGTCCTGATTTAAAAAAATGTGACAGTAATTAATTCTGGACAAACAACTCGTGTCAGAGAATTTATCAGAATTTCTAAGTCCCTTTGCCACTACACAGACTGTCCCTGTCTAAGCTTTGATCGGAATGAATCCATCAGTTGTTAGTGTCTCATAAGCGAACTATTTCATAGTCCAGCCTCTTGACCTGTTGTTTGTTGCGGTACTAGCCCTGCGCGGCTATGTCTGTTCCCTGACTCCATCATTACAGCGTTAGACCAGGGCAGTTGCTTCCATTACGAGTGACAAAGACTTGATTGTGCAGAGAAGCCCTTGTGTAAGGGTGAGTGTGTGCTGTGCCTGAAGAGCCATTCTGAAATAGTCTTGTGAGCTAAAAATCCCTCAAGGGAATGTTCCTGCATAAGCAAACAAAAGGGAGTGCAGAGGTGACAGAGTGGAAAGGTGATTCTGGGCAAATGCTTGTGAATCCTTTTGCCTGCTATTTGTCAAGCTCTAAAAATAGCAGCAGCTTGGATAAAACATTTCAGACTTGGGTAGGCAGCATGGTAGTGTACACCAAAAGCCATTGGTTTGGAATCCCCTGCCCTTAGACACCAGGGTTTAAAGCCACCTTTTCATTCAGAGTTTTTCAGTACTCTGCTATGTCAGGTCCTTGAATGTAAGTCATGAAATCTGCTGCAAGTTCCTAGCCCAGTGTGGAAAGCAGGAAGGGGATCGATCCCCTATCTGGAGGTGCAGTACAGCTTGCAGAAGTACTTTGGTGGATGAGAAGCCGAGACAGATGCAGCACTGTATCACCTGGGACATGCCCCATCTCTTCTTTGCACAGGTCTTTTTCCTGTCTTCTCCTTTGCTTGTTTTCACATGCTCCATTCGTAAGTTATTCAGCGTAAGACTTTCTAACTACGGGTATGGCTAGCAGAGTGGGATTTTGATATCCTTTAGGGCCCTAGATACCACAGAGCGAGGAAAAAGTGTTGGCAGATGGATGCTTGAGAAGGTCTGATGCTCTGACGCTTCTGCTGCCTGCAGTGGGCTCTTTGGGCACAAATTCCAGAAGGTGATTAAGACGCCAGCTGAACGGAAGGCTGAAAATGAGTTCTTGTTTCTCCGTCTCTGACTTTTCAGAGTTGTCTGTCTGGGAGTCTGATTAGGTACTCACACACAATTAATGGATGCTGTATGTCCTCTTTCTAGCTGTGATAAAAAAGGATTTGCTTGCTATTCAGTTCATTGTATCATCTGATTATTCTTCTGTCCATGTTAGAAGAAAGGAGGAGGAGGAGGGAAGGGAGGGGGAATTGCCAGCTACAACTAGTGACTCGTTAGGTACCAGCCACCAGGAACGCCAGTGCTTTGCATTTCAGGGACTGGTATGTTTCTATTCAAGCAGCAACATTTCCTTTTCGTTAACAGTTACTAATGTGCTGCCTGCTTATTTCCTGCACTATTCAGGTATCATGTCCATAGCAAGCTGGTGAGCTTCATGGCACCTATTGACCACTGTACAATGAATGATGATGCCAGGTGAGTAATAGATTAATTATGTTTCTCAAATGGCTTCATGACAGCATGATATTGACCTGTTCTTCAGTCTGTCGCCCCCTCCATTTCTTCTTATCAGTTAACCATTTGTCACTGGCATCATAGCCTGGGTGTCTTGGTCACATCTGTCCAGGCAGTCTGGCTGAGCTTTCGCTCTGTAATTACTGTGACACCAAACAAGAAATTTTCATAAATCTCAGTACCTTCACTTTGATTCCTGCTTTAAAACTCCTCCGATTTTGAAATCTTCTAGTTTTATGGAATTATTTTGGAAACAGACAACTAAGTTACCTGGTGCCTTCAGGCATAATTGAAACTTACAAAGAATTTGCCTTTTAACAGAAATGGCAACTGTTTTACATTCTGGTTAGTATGCATGTTCTTAGGTCAGTTACTAACTGGAATAGTTCAGTCAAGATTCACTGAAGACCTAAATGTTGTTTGTGTTTATATCTATTTAAAGAGTGTAGAATTTTATTGGAAGACTATAATGTTTTAATGTGCTAATCAGTAAAGAAAATATCAATGAAGTTTTGTGCATAGTTACTAGATAGTTTTTCTACATATACACCCATATTTCTTAAGTACCACGTTTTTAAACTAAATCTCGAAATGCTGAGCTTTTTGTGGGAAGGAGGTGGAATAATTTTTCCAGGGAATGGATGTAGAAGGCTTGAGAAACATCTTTCCCCTGGGTTGTGGAACATGTTTGTGCTTTGTGAGAGAGAGATGTCATTTGTCTGTTTGCGAAATGGCAACCAAATACCTGCTGTGCTTAGACTGTTGCCTTTTGGGGTATTGCACAGACTTCTGGATGAGAGCTCTCCAGTAAACTGGCACTAAGATGTTTTGTGTCCATAATAAGACCTGTGCTGTTTCAACATGCATCTTTCTCATAGTTTCTTTAGTCTTTCTTTTTTTCTTTTTTTTCAAGTGAGAAAACTGCTCTGGTTCCTGAATATTGTCTAGGTCCTCTCGCCACAAAAATAAATGTGTTGGATGAAAGCTATGCCTCCAGCCATATAAGGTGGTCACTTCTTCCACCCTGGATCATAGGAAGAGAGGAACAGAAGTGGCTTTGGCACTGCGAGATTAGACGTACACATTTTTGTCTATTTGGCAAATAAATCAAGTGCATTTTTGTTTCTGCTAAGCAGGGCCAGAGCTAGCAGCTGTCTGTGCTTCCTCCTTACCTGTATGGAATTGGGGTCTTTCCTGTTTTGGATAGCCCCAAATAAAACGGGGGGGGCGGGATAGACACACCTTCCTAGTAGAGTTGTACCATCCTGTAGAAATTGTTCTGGGATGTGCTGCTCATTCCCCACGTCTTTTTGTCTGAGGGTAATCAGCAGGTGGCATATGTGTGTTTAGGAAAAAACAGTTCATACCATATACATTAACCATACGCATGACTCTAGTATTTCTCTATCTTAGTATTATGTCCACTTGACCGGTTACTGCTTATGCTTTGAGAATTTCGAATGAGGTTAGGGTGTCTGTCATTTTTTTTGTATGCTACATATTGCACTGTCCTACAGGTCAGGCAGGCATACAGACCCCTGCTCTGTCCCCAGAATGAAGGCAAGCTCAGCTGGCATGGCATGTGTGTGAGGGGGATGAAGGTGAAAAAAAAATAGTGAGACTGTTCCTAGTAATCTAAGAGTTATACTATGTTTGCTGTCCCCAGAGGTGACATTGCCTCCTCCTTCACAGTCCACCACACTCACTTGTGTTCCAAAAGTTGCATAGAAAATGCATTCTGTAAGCCCAAATCCTCCAGCAAGTCAATGCAAACGTGAAGTGCATTGGAACAGCTGGGGCAATGGAGTCGTTCTGCACAATAGCCTTCTTGGGCCTCAGCTACACCTCATCTGGCTGCCATCTTCATAACTGTTATTCCCCTCGCTTCTCGGGAGGCACCTTGAGTCCACCACAAACTGCACGGGGTCTGGCTGACCCTCAGAAGCTATTACAGCTAATAGGATGCTGTCTACGTTACGCTGTGTCGACATAGTTATCATTGTGGTAGGGACAGAGCGTTTGACATTTGGTTTACTGAAAACGTCTCCTGGGGGTTTTCTCCACATTGAGCGGGATGTAATCATCGCTTGCATGTTTTACTGGTTCTTTGGTGGCAGCAGTGTGGCAGCAGCTGCTGCTGCTTATTGTCTGACTGCGGGAACTTATTTCTTACATTAAGTTTATTAGTCACTTTGGAGGCCCGCCATACTTTCTGCTAATGGCATTTTAGTCACTTATCTCCTGATGTTGGTTTAGCCGTCTAGAGTGAGACTGTCGGTTGATGTGTTCGCACACCAGCAAGCGTGCCTGAGGGTCGTATCATGTGGGCAGCTGTATCCCATTCTGCCAAGATCAGGCTTTCAAGCAAACCCTGGGCACGGATGGGGCAATGCCAGAACCAGGCTGGGCAGGTTCTGTTCCTAGTTCTGCTGGTGGCTTCCTGGATGACCTTGAACAGGTCATTCTCTGTTTCTGTGACTCTGATTCCCCTCCTGTGCAACGGAGGTCTGCTGTTGAGAAGCACCTATAAAGAACAGTGGTTTAGTAATAGTAGTAGTGTTATTTCATTTTTTAACGTACATAGGAAAGCTTTTGTTTCAGACAAGAGACAGATACACAAATAGAAGCCTGAGCTCTCCTTACTGTTTGCCAAAATACTTGCTGGTTACCTGTAACACAAAGAATATGCCTTACATTTCCCTATTGCAGGCATTACAGTCTTCCTTAAGCAGTTTCTCTGCAGCTTCTTCCCCACGCGATGTGCTTTGGCATTGTTTAGTCTTAATGTTGAGCTTAAATTTCCCTCTGCTGTAATTTAGGCCCATTATTTCTTGTCCTGTTCAATGTGGGGTTTAAAAACAGATTCTTGCTTCCTCTTTGCAGCAGCCCTTCCCCATTTGAGTGGGCATCCTTGCTTTGCACACTGAAAACCTGGGCAATATTTAGCTTAGCTTCCTTCCTTTCCTCCCTAGTTTACACCATTTGTGTTTGCATCCGGACATAAAACATATTCAAAATATTCGAGTGGCCAGTGTCTGAAATTAGGTCTCTATAAGTGTTTTGGTTCAGCTCTCCCAAAATGAAGATATCTGCTGCTACCAGTCATTTTTTTGAAAATCATAGCCGCTCTCTAGGGGTCACTTCACATCCCTGTTTAAAATGCCCCTGCACTTGCCATGAGCCATAATACCACTCTAGCAGCACCAGCCGTACCGGACAAGGCAAGAAGAATTCAACATCTGCTTTAAATGGCAGGTGAATTGAAAAGAAAGGACCAGGCCTGTACACATGAGAGGGAAGCAGTAATGATAACAGCTTTCTTTTGTGACAGAAGAAGGTAATTTTATTGTTTGCAAGTGTGAATTACTAGATTGAAAATGCAAGTATACACTTCACAGTGATGTGATCATGCTCTGAGCCATTTTTTTTTCTGGTCAGGCATTTAAAAGGCATGACCCCAAAATAAATACATGTCTGAACAACGGGGTGCTCTGTGTTGTAGTGTGACAAATTTTCAAGTGTCAGTGAGCTGTATATAAAAAAAGATTGTAGAAACAGAGCTGGCAGAACATTCCCTAAGTTCCACCAGTGGCTACAGTGGCAGGTAGATACCTGGAAAATGCCAGTAAGTAAATATGTACGTGCAGCTGTGGATGGGTAGAAGCTTGGGGGGCTGGCATAGAGTCCGGGGGGTGCGAGTGGTGGAGTAGTTCTGGTTCTTCTTTGGCTGTGCCAAGTCCTCGCTCCCCGTGATGAACTGCACAAGCCCCGTGTCACTGGGGTGAAAGCAGAGGGGAGTTGTCTGTGACTGTTGTCTTGCTTTGCTTGCTGTAAGTGCTTTTGAAGGCAGAAGCCTGTGTAGCACTGTCATACCTTGCTGTTTTCTGTATATTTAATTAGCTAATGCAGCCTAGGAATACATTTGGGGCCTGATTCTCCTGTACATTTAAGCCATTTTACGCTACTCTGGCTGTGCAGAGAGACCGTAAAATAGTGCAAGGAACTGCTAGCACTCACCTGAACGTCCCTGTGTGGTGTTGTCACAGCTGTGGGATGCCCAGGACTTCTGGGGATCTGGCACGTCAAGTTTATCACTTGCTACTGCCACTGGCTGGCGAAACAAAAAGCAAATGTGTGTGAGGAGAAACAGCCTGGGCGCTGCGTGGAGAAGGGGATGAGCAGTCACTCCAGAATTGTTTTACAGCCTGAATTTGGGAAAAGAAACGTACGAGTGTAATAACTGCCTTTGTCAACATCACTGCCACTTTCTTTCTTATTCTTGCTGCTGGTTGGAATAATAGCATTCGTGCAGGCAATTAATCTTCCACTTGCCAGTTTTTCATGCACCCTACGCATGGGCATGGCTGTTTAACCTTGTGCTCACATATATTATGTTGTAATGTGTGGGACACTGGTGGCCTCAAGCCCTCCTCTATTTTAACCCCTCTTTGGTAGTATTTTAAAACATACACTGGAAAGTGATTTTTATGGTTATCTTGGGGTATATGTTTATAGACTTAAATACATTTATAGTA
This sequence comes from Phoenicopterus ruber ruber, assembly GCA_009819775.1. Lineage (NCBI taxonomy): Eukaryota > Metazoa > Chordata > Aves > Phoenicopteriformes > Phoenicopteridae > Phoenicopterus > Phoenicopterus ruber. Next base: position 2,419,999 of record CM020233.1, on the reverse strand, counting down.
CTCTTGGGCCAAGGTTTTTCTAATCGGTCCAAGGTCACTGCTATGTAAATGGGCTTACCCTAAGACAAGGAACCTGAAGGCGCAAGCTTGAATTTAATGGTGCTGTGGTGGCTGTCCAGAGGAGAGTGCAGCTGTCTCGGGCAGGAATTACCCTGGATTAGAACAGGGTTGATCTCTCTCTGTTTGTGATTTTGCCTAGGTTCGAGGGTGGCATCACATGGGTGCCACTTCTTGGACTTCCCTTGAAATAGCTCTTCCCATCTTCATGACCCAGGGTACCGTGATGATCCCATTGCTCCAGTATCTAGCGTAGTGTAATCTTTAATATAATAATCTTTCAGTACCACCATGTGCAACAGAGCTGGGAAGATGCCAGTCCTCTTTTCTGTTTTACACTTCGGGAAATTAGGCATGGAGAATCATAGAATCGTTTTGGTTGGAAGAGACCTCCAAGATCATTGGGTCCAACCACTAACCTATCACTACCAAGTCCACCACTAAATCATATGCCTTAGCGCCACATCTAAACGTCTTTTGAATACCTAGAAATGAAAGCCCGTATCTCCAAAGGCATTTGAGTCCAGAAATCCATGAGAGTCAAGAGCCTCAGTGACTTGCCAAAGGTGACCCAGCAAGTCTGGGCCAGAGCCACAGTTGAACCCAGGTCTTCTGTGCAGTCACCTTCAGCTAGTCCAGCTCTGAACAGCCCCATGTTTTCAGATCAGACATCTGTGCACCCACAGAAAGCTCCTGTGGTAGGTAGATTTATTTCTGTATGGGCAAACTGAGGCTAGAGATTCCCGCTGAAGGCCTGCAGGTCCATAGTCAAGTGAGCATATTTTCTGTACGTGCAGCGTTGCTGTATCTGCAGGAGTGGATCCTAAAAACAGCCTAGTTGTGGCAAGGTCAGGTAAAGTCTGTGTTCCTGGGAAGCGCTGTGTGTGGATTTTGGTTTTGTTATATCTCTCTGTCAGCTTTGATATATAGATCTTCAGATCTCTGCACTGTACTTGAATGTGGAACAGAGACTAAACACAGACACTTTAAAAAAAGGTATAATATCAAATTACTGTTAAGTTTGATGAACATCATTATTTCACCTCTGGAGGACCGTAACATGCAGGAGAGATGTTCTTGAAGGACGCAGATGTTGGGTCCAAACACCTTTATCTCCCAAGACAACTCAGGTTCTTCTGACAGGTAAAACAAGATTGTGCAAATATGCAACAGTGATCTAATCAGCTGGAACAACAGCAATATTTTAACTGGCGCTACCTTTTAACAGCATCATTAAGGGCTCTCATTACTCTTTTATTAGAGGCTCACTCTATTTCTTATCAGATTACAGAATGAACATAACTCATGGCACTGATTTGATCTCTTGTTAAAGAGGATTACAGCTTTGCATTAACTTGGATTGACACGGTTTATAATTTGCTGTTGATACACATGCTGGCGGTGTCACATGTTTGACCCCCTCCCCACAGCACCGCTGAGGAAAAGGACATCCATACATCATCATTAAAGATGGCACCCAGTGCAGAAATGGGAGGCAAAAGGAGGCTTTTCTGCAGTAAAGTCAGGCAGGACAAAAGAGACGTGTTCTCAAGTGCAAGCTGAAATTCAAGACGGGGATTTATAACTGGGTAAAGGTGGGAGAGAATAGATCAGCTTTTAGATAGGTTGCTTTTTACCTCGGCAAATGGTTCTTCATTACGGAGGAGGACTTTGCATCCCTTACGAGCCAAATTAGAGGGAAGAAGATGGCCGTAATGGAACTGTGTCGAGCCATGCAGTTCCACCCACAATGTGAGGCACAGGAACCTTTCCAGGAGCTGGGGAAATTTCCCCTGCTCTTCTCAGACCTCTCAACATTGTGATTGTCACCAGTTAGTGAACTGGTCCCTGCCTTTGGGCAGTATTGATTGTACACCACCAGCTGATGGTGTTAGTTTAACCAGATAACCTGCTTGCCTGTGGTGGAAGTTACCTTATTGTCATGGCCCTGGTTTGTAGGAACCCCAGGCAACTGGGGCTTCAAGCTAGGGCTGCGTGTCTGTGTCGTGGCTCCCTTCTTCCAGCTCCTGTGTACTGCCCATGCGTTGTAGAGCTCGTCACGGTGCGGGTTTTTTTTTTTTTTAGCATATGGTCAAGTTCCAGCACACTGTGCTCTAGCATAGATGCCTGTATATACATATATACACATATATATATACGGTCTCTCCACACCTGTGGTGGGATGTTTTGTGTTTGACTTTGGAAGTGCAGACTCACAAGGCAGCAGAACTGGGCTCAGGGCAGGAATCACTGCCTGAAATCCCATGGCCAAGTGCAAGAAATTACGTCTGTGACTCCACGGTCCCGTTGGCCTCAGGTCATGCTTGGCAGAAGAGCATCCAGCCTGCTCTTGTTCTTGCACGAGCAGTCCAATGCCTGCTGGGAAGCTGAATTAAAACACAGATTATCCAGCTGCCAGTGAGGTTTGGATTAGAGCATTTCCCTTGGATTCAGCCGGGACATTGCGTATTTTCCCAATCAGCATTCTCACTCTTGGACTTAGTGCAGTTGCTTTGTCACAGTGTGTCTTGCTGCAAGCAGAGGGGGGTACGTAGTAGGAAATCCTGGTATTAAAAGATTAATTTACTTATATGGCATAAGAGTTTAATATTAAAAAAAAAAAAAAAAAGTTGGTGAGATACCAGCCTTTAACTTAGCTCACTTTGTACTTTGGGTATTAAAACACCATGAGACTAGATTAATGGAGGAATTTGGGCTCTGCGATTGTCAATCCAGTACATTCACCATGACAGAAGTCCCTGAAAGGAGGCAAAGCCTTTCTTTCTGGAACAACTGAACCAGTGGCTTCTGTGCTGTGCGGCACAAACCTCGGGTGACCATGCTGGTGTGAGAAAAATTATTCTTAGTTTATATAGACACAGCCTGGAAGAAAGGTTGTGCTGCTTTGTATTGGCTTTGTTTTGGGAAACAAAGGGAGTAGCGCTAACGTGGAGGGCAATGTTTCGGAGCGTGCAGTGCTCTGACATGTTAGGGAAAACTGGTGTTTCTGGCGCGAGGCTGTGGGTGGGAGGGCGGGCAAGCTGCCTACCTGGGCTCTGGGGCTTCTGGAAGAGCCCCCTGCTATGGCAGGGACCCTCTCCGGTCTCTTGGGGGAGATGTATGGACTCTCTCGGGGAGGTGATGTGTACCCTGCTGCACACCCTGAGCTGGCTTGTTTGGGAGCCCGGTGCTCAGTGGGGGGAGACCTGAGCTGTACTGAGAACCGAGAAAAAAAGCACGTGTTGTCCTGTGAAATTAGTTTGGTTGGCTTGACTGTTGGTCCCGAGGCACCGTGGCTTCGGTATCGTTCTGCCCTTTGTGTATCATTTTGTTTGCTGGATTTTATCCTCCTAACCTTTGGCTTAGCCTTAGAAGTCAGCTCATGTAGATGCAGTTAAGTATCCCATATCGCTTGTAACCATAGTTGTTAGAAGGGCTGGTATTTGAACAAGGAGTTTTTGTATGTTTTGAAGCAGGCAGTGGTGAAGCGGTATACGTGACCCCGGTTAGTGCCAATGGGCTGAAATCATCGTGTCCCAACATTTGATGTTTGACATCCCTAGTAAGAAGACAGACGCCTCTGTTATGGAAATTTCCTTTTTAAAGGGAAAAAAAAAATAACCTGTTAAGAGCTGCAAGATGATTTGTCGTCCTTCCTTTGTGAGACAATTTGTCTTCTCCTGCATCAAATCTGTTATAAAACAGGCAAGCTGTGAAAGAGGGAAATCATCCTAGGAATATGGGATGTTAAGGTACACAAAGAATGGTCCCCTCCGTGTGCCTGTGTGCACGTCTGCGCAGGGCACTTCACATGCAGCATTACAGTGGCTGCTCTGCTCAAATACCCATCTAAAAACAGAGACTGAGAAGGCAACATTTTATGAATTTCATGGGGAAATTAAAGCTGCTGGAAAGCACGCCAGCGGAGCAGGCTGGAGGCTTCTGCACGTCCCTGTGCTTTGCTACTTCTCCAGCCACTTGTCCACGTCTTTTATGCTTTGTGCTGTGAAAGCTCATATGAAAATGTGAATGCTATTGGGACCAAAATCAGGGTGAGCGAGGTTCCATCTCTGCTCCCGTTAATGCTGTCCTGAGCGCAAGGCTGGTGAATAAGCAGACGTGTGCTGGTGTAAGGGGGAAATGTTCAGAATTGGTGACAGAGGTGGCAGGTCTGAACCCCAGGTCTGGTTAAGTTTGGGGGACGGTACCTTGAGCAGCAGCCCCCGTCTCTCTGCTGTCCTCCCGCTCCCCACCCCATCCCCAGATCCAGCCTCACAAAATGTGCAGAGTCCCTTTGTTTAGGGCAAGAACCAGCTTTCTGAAATATTTATAAATCTTGTGCCTGGTCTCATGAGACAAACCAGAGGTCACATGTCACCTTTCATAATTTAAAGCCGTGGGGCTAAAAGCATTTGCACAGACTTGAAGGACCCAATCCTGACCTGCCTGAGCGAGAGGGAATTGCGGCAGACCTTTCTGAATCTCCTTCAAGCGCCGGGCACGGTGATGAGAGCCGTCTGGCTGTGTAATTTATAGCCAGAGTTGCGCGCTCCGGTTTTGGGCCGTGGCGGGGAAGCGAGTGAGAGAGTGCCATCTCGTGGGCCTGCCTTCCCGGCCCACGCCACGCTGCCCGCACCGCACCGCATGCCGGGTGCCCAGCAGTGCTCTGCTCTGCGCTTCAGGCCCCTCGCTTTAAAAGACATGGCTATTTTAATTCTGCTTCGATGATTGCCACTAATTGTTTTGCTCCACATGGGTTTGTTGCTGCGGCAATACCGGAGTGGGGAATGCATGTCGGAAGGTGTGAGAATTCAGAGCCAAATCCCACAGCCCACGTGCATTACATTTAGGGTAATGCCTTTGACTAGAAATTGAGAATAAAGGGCTTCAGCTTGTTTTCTCTTCCTGGGTACCTGCTCTGCTTGCTGGGCACCTAGTAATCTGAATTTCACACCAGCGGACAAAAGATTTCTTTGGACACAGACAGAAAGTTTTCCAAGAAAAGGATCGTCCATCTGCTCCGCAGCCAGCTTCAGTTTTCGTCAGGAGGTGTGTGTTCTTCATCCTCCCTTTCTTCATGGGTGTTCATGCTGTGTCTTTTGCCAGTTTTTGTGAATTAAAAATTCATTGTTCCCAATGGAGGATGTCAGTAGGAATGGGGTAGGTATAGTTATTTCAGTACTGCTTGGGGCATATTCTAAATTATCTTTTCTTTTTGACCTGGAAGAAGAGAAGTAAAAGGTACATGGGAAAAGGTAGAGAAATTTGTTGGAGGGTATTTTTATAAAAACAGCACAGCAGTGACTCATGCAGTATTGCTACGTTAATAGCACTCTGAAAAAAACCCACCAGAAACAGAATTTTCCCCCTTAATGTTGTTCTTCTGCTAGTTTACAGAACTCTATTTTAAAAAAAAGCAGTAACATGGCTATAATTACGCAAAATAGTACAGCATTGGCTGTTCCCCCCTTCCATGTGCAGGTATGTATTTGTTTTCCCCTTTGTACATTTGGTGGAATAGTGCTACTGCAGGTGGGCACAGCAGATTCCTGGGGAACTGTTAACAGTTTTTATGATTTAGATTTTGATGATTCACATATTTATCAAATGTGCTATTGCTATTAATATTCACCCAGGGCACCCCTGCCCTCTGTGTGTATATTTCCTTGCTCTCTGTTGCAAGGATTTTGCCTATAAAATGTGTGTCGTAGCGATACCTGGGATTTGGAGGGTGGTAAAGTCCACTGGTCAATTAGCACACAAAGCTTGCTGTGTAAAGTAGCTGTTCTTTTTATTTATTTTTTTTAAATACTGCTGTTGACAAGAAACCACCAGTTTGCACGGTGGGGAGCTGGTCAGCATTTCTGCGCTGCCATGGAGCGGCACATGGGGCTCGGGGCGAGCCAGGCCTTGGCACCTCTCATGTGCGCAGCCGGACCCTCTGTCTGCAAAGCGCGCGTCGCAGCGCCGTGGCCGGGGCTCCCTGCGGCTGGGAGCGTTGCTGTGACCATGCCACGGGCTGCGCACGTGTTAAGCCGCGAATGGGAAAGCAGTCGAGCTGCTGGCTTGGGGCTTGCATGGGGAATGCCCTCCCCGAGGCCCGCAGCGTGGCTGGGGTGGTGAGCGGTGCAGGGGCGTCCCTTCTTTGCTCTTCCCACAAAACCGGCATAGCCACAACTCCGTTCGAAATTGCACCAAAATCAGGATTCTTCTAACTGCGCAGAGGCATGGAGAGCAGAGCAAAATGCTCCCCTCACATACACCTTTTGTCTCGGACTGCTGGTGCGTTGAAAGGAAGGGCTGTACAAACTTTCTGGGTGCCTGTGAGGGCCTGCGGAGCGGGCAGGGGCGAGTGCCTTGGCACGGCGCTCCTGGTGCATCGAGCACCTGTGCCGTCCTCTGCCTTTGGAGTCAGCTCAGAAGAAACGCATAAATAATTAAGCCAAGGTACTTACACACACATGTTTTATGGCAAATGGCTGTGTGGTTCGTGATCATTTTTTCCAGAAACAGGTTTTATGATAATATAGTAAAAATATTAAATTAGAAAATGCCTCACTAAGGGTGATAAAACCTTACTACAGTGGAAATAGGTAATTATCCCCTCTACAGCCTAAATGACAGTTTAAAAGAAATAAAAATGTTAGTGCTCATTACTTGCTTTTGTAGGTTGCAATAAAGGGTAAGTTAAATTTTAATTCAAGGAAGACCCCTGTATCGACCTGCTTCTTCCACACTCTCTACCTGAGGTGTAAGTACTGTTAATTACTCGCATAGGTTATTCCTCAGCACATTGCTAAGACCAATGCCTCTTTGTGCTAAAGTCACCTTTCCTTCATCGGGAGGTAGCGGACTTGCAGAGGGGTGGGTTGTTTCAACTCAGTGGCTCCAGTCTGAAGTTTAATATATGTGGGTGGAGGAGAGAAATTTTATATTTTTTAACCAAAATCCAAGTTCATTATGCGTAGCCTTAAGGGGGCTGAAAGTATTAAAATCCACACTTACCCTGGTGAATTGAAACAGAGACAAGGTTAAACCTGGAGGATTGATGAGTTTTACTCTCTGCATGGTTAAATCCTGCTGAGGGGAGATGCTGTAGAAGAAAGGTAGCCTAGATGATGAGAAGAGGAAAAAAAAGGTTGGGTTATTTTTATTTTTTTTAGGAGGGTAAAATATTTGTTCTGTTTCGGAGGTGGTGGGATTACCCGATTTCCTTCCTTCTCCTGTCACTCTCTGCCAGAGTGTCTGCCCCTGCTGTGTTATTATCCAAACAGCTCCACTTGAATTTTTACTTCCACAGAGGTTGCCCGCGTCATGCCTGGCAGGGTGGGGGCCGTGGGGGTGCTGGGCTCGGCGCTGCAGGGCCTGCCTGCCTGCAGCAGCGGGTGCAACCCCTCTTTGCACCCGTGAAATCTGGGGCGCGAATGTCGGAGTCTGTCAGTGCTGGCAACATTGCTGGGGAAGACAAATCCTTGCTGAAGTCTCCCTGGGCCCTGCTTGCTTGAAAAATGACTTTATTTAAAATCCGTAGGACTGGAGAAAATTCAGCATTGATCCCTGAACTCTTGTACCCATCAGAAGACTATCAAAAAACAAAAAGGAAGAGAAAAACCTGCGGAGACTGGTTCCCCACCAGTGGGAAAAGGCCAAGGCAGGCTGCAAAGAAACATTACTTTTGGCTTTTGCTTGCTCACCGGGAAAAGACAGAAACTCTTGCTGCCTTTGGCTAGTTGCTGTGGGGTTCCCCAGAATGTGCACATTATATTTGAACTTCCTTACGTTACTGAGGACTGTGAAATAATGAATGTATAAGAGAAGGGCATACGTAGAGAAGCTGCAGACGGGAGCCCCTCTGTGCAGCAGAGGTGATGTTTGGGAGCAAGTCCCCTTTGCATTTTGCAAAATGCCTTTGAGGTATGTTTGGCAAGCAGCCGGAGGAGCCAGAGGGTTTGAAGCCTGTTACCGGTGAGTGAGGCATGTGGACAAGATGGAAGCGGTTTCTGTGGCTCCCTGGCCCCAGGGTGTGGAAGGGGAGCAGGAGAAGCCCTGCGCGCAGTTTGCTGCGAGTGCGCGCAGTGGTCAGGCTGAACAGGGCCCGCCTGGGAGCGGATTCGTGCCCCTGGCAGCGCTTACACAGGCTCCAAAAGAGGATTTCTTCAGCCCAGGCTTTTCTGTTGCCCAAGTGACTTAGCAGCCGGAGGAGAGCGTGGGTTTATAGCCAGGACAAAGAATATCCCCACGCTGGCAGTTCACGTCGGTGGAGGGCAGCGGAGCCATCTGCAGTGGGAGCAGTGGATCCTCCCAAGCAACAGCCGTGTCTGCAGAGCCACGTGATGGATCAGGACTAAGAGCTGAAATGATGTTTAGGTCGCCTGTACAAAATCTGTGGCAGAGCCTACAGAGCGCAGGAAATGTGTGGAGACCGTGTTGTTCCTTAGCAAAGCACGAAGGGATGGGAGTGAGTCTGTGTGTGAGAGCTGTGTGTTATTTGATAGCTGAGAATCAAACTTGCCTGGCTAGTGCCTGTGCTGCCTGTGCCCAGCACGCACGTTAAAACAGACTGCAGGAGCTGCACAGGCTAGAGGCTTCGAGCCCTGAGCCGGGGCAATGGCAGCATCCCTACGGTGGAATGGAAAATGGAAACAGCCCCGCGAAGAGGAGCCGCGAGACCCCGCTGGCTGCTGGGAGGGCTCTTTGCAGACATGCTTTCCTCCGGCACGAGAGTGAACAGGCTGGAGTCTGGTGCTGGCAGCTGCCTGAGGCCTTGTATGGCTCCCACTGCTGCGCCTGCGGGCTGGAAACCAGCAAAGGGGGTGCCTGTGGTATTGTCATTTATCTTCCCTGGATTGTTTTTCTCAATGCAATTAAGTCACCCTTTTTAAAACGAGGCATATACCAGAGAGAGGGGAGAAAGAACAAAATTGGTGGTGTTTCGTTAAAAGTACCCAAGCCACTCAGCCCCCTCTGACAGGAGCAAGCAGCGAGTGTTTGTCAGCTTTGCCCACCTGAGTGTGAAATGATCTTCTATCAAAACACCGGTTTCAGCTTTTCCCTCTCTGCTCCCGACACGTGAACCCCGCTGCACGCTGCCCGGGAATTTCACCGAGATTGCAGCACAAGTGGAAACATTTGCTCAGTGTAATGACGGGGTCTGAGCCGAGCCGGCAAAGCAAGGCTGGAGGGCCGTGATTGTCGGAGGACTAAATAGCATCACTCTGCATTTTCCTTCCGATCGTTTGATGGAGCCTTAAAGTCACAACGTCCTTGTTGGCAGTAGTGCCGCTTGCCTTCCGATTTCTCAGTTGAAACAGCAGAAGCGAGTTACATTTATCAGTTAATAGTCAGGAAAGATGGAAAACGTTGTAGGCTTGGGTGAGGCATTCCTCTCCCTCCTTTTTTTCTTTCCAGTTTCAAAGTTTTCAGCTTTTCAAGTATCATCAGTTCTGTTTTCTAGAAGTGTTTTGATTTTGCATTTGCGTGAAACTTGCCAAAACCTGCATACACGCTCCTGCTTTCACACAGAAACTCCAGTTGTGGTTTCACAGTCTCGGTTGAGCTTTGCACACAAACCATGGCGTCAAGCATTTTGTTAGGTAAGGAGACGCATCCCTCACCACAGACTCATTTTCTGAGGGCAGAGCAGCTGATTGGTTAATTAGCTTCTAAATTAAAATTAATTTAAGAGATGTGGCCCTGTGAATTAGAATGGTTTCTTGTCTCAGTGGTCCATGCATGTCTGTCCAGCCTCCTGGGTTGCTGGAACGGAGACTTTGTTCCTCGTCTTCCTGGGATTAATGGCTGGCGTTTTTCTGCCATCACTGTTCAGAACTTACAAGTTCCTTCTTTCAGGAGGCTGACAGGTGACTTTCTCTGGTGGCAGTGTCTGCAAGAAGCAGACAGTTTTCAAAACAGTTGCCATCTTTTATTGATCTGTGAAGGAGCAAGGCATCAAAGCAGCCCCTAGCGAGGGTGGTCCCTGTTGTGGTCTTAATTGAGGAGGCAGCCAAAGTCACAGTATTGCTGTCAGGGCTGAATTTCATCCTTTGAAGCCATATTTTACTCATTCTTGAGCAGTGGAGAAGTCTCCTTTTTCTGCCTGTCCTGACAGTTTTCCTGGCCCGGCTTCTGCAGCAGCTGCTTTCCCAGGCGCTGGCCCTGACAACCCATCGGGACACCGGCCCACGGCAATGGCATCGTTTGGTTGTTGCTCTAATAACCCTGGTGGTTGTTACCTTGCTTGGAAGGAAGAATCCTGTCCTCCGTGTAACCGGCACTCCGCTCTGTGTGTGCCGTCCTCTTACAACAGGCTGTTGCTTTAGAAAGTGCATATGTAGGAAATAAGGCTTTCCCGATGCTTTTTCCTTGCTTTCCAGAAATGCGTGGTTTATAAAAATGCTCTCTCCTTTCCCCCATCTCTCTTCTCAGGTTACTTTGATTCTAAAATTAAAGATAAATAACGCCAGCCCACTTTTTTTTTTTTTTTTAAAGGGAAACTTGCTCCTGTTATCAGAATTGCTGCATATGTGATATTAATTGGAATCTTGTTGCTGGGTCATTTTCATTGTTTTTCAAGTACTGTCAAGTCCAAGAAAATGTATGAAAACTAAATTATAGTCCCACGTAGACTGTCTGATTGAATCCTCCTTATGGCTCTGCAGTCTCATACATCCTATTAAAATATTCAATCTGGTTTTCTTACTTGAAGAGCCTGTCTGTAAAGGGCAAACTTACAGAAAACCTCATTCTCTAGAGATATGGTATCCAGCCACACTGAAATATTTACATATTTCTGTACTGCGTGTGAGTGGTCTTATGCAAGTTCTCCCCTTTGCTTCTATTTATTAATAAAAAGATTGTTGAATGCATTTTTAATTATACAAGGCCTTTTCATTGTAAGGAGTGGATGGTTTTGCTCGCAGCCTCTTGCTTCCATTTCGACCTTGAAAAGTAACTTTTCCTCTCCTCCTTCCTCTTCCCAGGACGGAGCTTTACCGTTCGCTGTTTGGAAAAATCACAAGTCCTGAAGAACCCGAGCAGAATTAGCATGGGGCCTTCGTGCCAGGATTGACCACGCCGGCAGGCTCCGCGCCGGCTGCCCCGTCTTCAGCAAGGTCTCTCCAGCTCTGGTTTGCTCCTAAAAACCTCACTGAAGGAACATCAAATACGGTTACTGCTCCGCCACACAGGCTCGGAAAGAAGAGTTGGGGGGTAGACATTTAGCTTGGCTAAACGCCCTCCTCTCTAGCTTTGAAATGAACTCTGCTTCCTCCCGAAGACAATCCATTTTTAACTATTCTCTTTAAATGGTTGACCTTGATTTTGCAATCTGCTCAGCACAGGCAAAGTGTTCTGCTGGGGGCAGGGACACGCGATGCAGAGCAGCAGGGACCACAGCCCCCCTGCAATCAGGTCACCCATGTTTCTGTTAAATCCTTAGAGATTTTTATTTGGGGGACTGGGGGGGAGTGTTTAAGCGTGCTGTTCTGGTTGTTGGCTGCATATCTGGAATGTGTGACTTTTATTTTTCACCGAGTCAAGAGGATTTAAATGTCATTTACATAATTAACGTGGCCTTAAAACAGAGAAGAGGTGCTCTCCCTTGCAGACAGCCAGAGCTCCCAGGTCACACTCCCGTTTCTGAATGAGCACTCGCTGCACACCCGCACATTTGCTGACTGGCCGTGAGCACCACGCGGGGGTACGTCTGGGGATATTTCTGCAATTAGAACATATTGGTGAATTTTTCAGCCCAGCATTGATCCTGTACACGTAATTATTTCTGCTGAGCATGACTCTGAGCCATCCTGCCTTCACCATCGCCATGACACGCTGTTGAAGGATGCCAGCACGAATGTAAAACCGGCCAGAGGAGATGGCTCACTTTTGAGGGGTTTTGTGGGGTTTTTATATCCAAAGGTCAGAAGCCGGAAATTAAATCCCCGTAAGGGGAATTTGTTAGCCTGGTGTGATCAATCTGAAATGGAGGTTATCCTGCGTAAATAATATGTGCATATGTATGTGTGTAAGATGGCCTTCGCTTGTGACCACATGAACCGCACTGTCTTTGTTTTGTGTTTTGAACCATCTAATTAAAATGCTTTGTAAACTGATTGTCCGCGTGTGCTCAGTGCAGAAGAGGTACCAGCAGCCGCGGCCTCTCTCGGCCCCGCCAGCGCAGCGTTACTGAACTGGTGGCCTCGGCGTCACTTTGCGCAGAGCCAGCGCTGCGCCAGCAGCCAACGGCCAACACGGGCGGGGAGTTTTTAAACGGAGAGGCAGGAGCGCTGGAGACTTCTTGAGCAGCTGGCGCCCATCTCCCGGCCGTCCCTGGGCAGCAGGGGCTCCAGACCCGGTCAGACTCGGTGCAGCGATGACCCCTTTCCCTCTGCTCCCGCCGCGCTCCCCTGGTCCTGCCTCTGCTTGAAACGGGATGTGTTGCAACACAGTTTCATCCTTTTTTTCCCCTTAGAAGACTTTCTCTGTAGCTGCATTGCTGCACGTCACTGTGTCCCTAGAGCTGTCTGCAGATCTGAGATTAATTAACCATTTTTGCACCTCATCATTACAGAGCTGAGTCTCCCTTCCGGTCACCTGCTTCCAGTAAATAGCTTCTTAACACCTTCCATGTCTGCCACGCCAAGGGAGAACCAGCGCAGCTGCAGACACTTGGCTTCAGCAGTGGTTGGGGTGTGGAATCCTGGGATTAAAGGCAGGTGGGGATGCGGTTCTGGCTGAATTCTGCTGCCCCTGCCCGGAGTAGCCCGGGGCCAGCCCCGTGCGGTGCGAGGGGCCTGGGAGCAGCTACAGCGAGGTCCCCTTCGGGCGAGGTGCAGTGCGCTATCCCGGCTTTCTGGTGTGACACTTTTTTTTATTTTTAAAGCAGGGAAGGAAAAGCGTGATAACGTCGTCAAAGCCAGCTCCTCCGCCCAGCGCGCCCGGGAGTACTGCCTGGATTTCCGCCTGTTCTTCGCGCTGGCTGTGCCAGGAGGAGCCGCCAGCTCCGCGAAACCATCGGAGCTTTTCTCCTCCCTGTTCCTTCTGGTGCTGGTCCTTGGCCCTCTCGATCAATGCGGGGAGAGGCGGCACCGGCAGGCGGGCTCCCTGCCCAGCGGAAGAATGTAGCATTTTTCTTGGCTTTGGAAAATAAGTGCCAAGGTGAGTATTGACTTTGTGTGGAAAACATACGTATCATGGAGGAATAAATCTTTACGCTCGCTTGCAGCGAAGCAGTAGCTGCAGCTCTCGGGGAAGCACATTGATTTCCCCCCTCCAGCTCGCAGCTCTCTGGTCAAAATTTGCCAGGCAAAACACACGAAATGTCACCGCTGGCTCCTCTCTGCTGCCCTTTCTGTTTCAGGAGCCCACTAATGACCTTGCGTGCAGCAAGACCCCAGCAGCGAGGCTCATCCCTCCCGTGCAGCTCACGCAAGCTGCGCGAGTCGCAGGCCAAGCACCTCCGGGGAGCTGTGGGGAGAAGGGCTCCGGGGAAGGGCTGGTTTTTAAAAGACGCCTGTGCCAGGACACGGTGAGCGCTCCCCTGTTCGCTAGCGAGCCAGTGTGCTCCGTTCAGTGCGATGCCTCTCAGCGGGCTGCTCCGCGTGCCTACACCCACAGGCCTCCCCAGCTGTTGCGGTCCTGAGTGTAACCGTCTTCCACGGCACATCCCGGCAGTGTCACGTCCTGGCCCCTCCGTGTCCCCCCGTCAGTTCCGGCTCCCCAGCAGCTGGCAGAACCCAGCGCAACACGGCGGCACCTTCCACCGTGCCGAACTGGCACAATCCGCCCGCTGAGAGTCAAGGCGTGTGTCCCCACCCCTTGAACTGTACCTGCACTTACTTTCTGAGCAGCAGCAAAGCTGTGTGGTCTTCCAACATCATTAAAACCTCATGGTTTAATAACCGCAATTCTGAAAGGCATCAAGGGGAGTAAATTAGCTGCTTCCAAAGTTTGTGTCGGTGGAATGGTTTCACGCTGCTTGCGCTGTCAGCGCCAGCATTAAGGATGTTTAGCAGAAAGCACCACGTCCTTACCCTACTTTGGGGTTTGCTGCGCTGGCAAGTTGTCTGGCCTCGCCTTGCGGCTGAGGCTCGGGGCGCCCCGGTGCACGCTGCCGCTGTGCCGCCCCTTTCCTTTGACTTCTGTGTCCTCTACAGTTGCAGCACCAGGGCAGGATTTTTTTTTCTTTTTTTTTTTGAGAGCGAGCTGGATGTGATGTTAAAAGGGTAATATGAAACACTTTAAATGTGATAAGTTCTCATTCGTATTGTTTGAAGAGATAAGAGCCAAAGCCCTACTAAGCATGCTTTTGAATTTACTTATCAGTAGTTAAGCAGGCTTTTCTCCCTGCCGTCCCCCCGCCACCACCTGGGCAGCGTGATACGCGGGGAGAACCTGGGCCGGCAGCGTCAGCTCAGGAGGCGCCCGTTTCATCTGCTGACCTTGCTGGTAAGGGCAGCGCTTTATTCCTGGCATGAAAGTGGTCCCTCGCCTGGATTTGGATACGCTGCAGCAGAAAGTGCAGCCCGTGTAATCCCTGAGGAACAACTGGCCAGAGCCGCCACCCGGAGAGGCTCCAGCGGCGAAGTGCCCATGTCCAGCAGCTCCGCCGCACGCGCGGCTGTGGTGGTGGGTGCCTGGCAGGGCCTGGGGACAGCCCGGCCCCATGCAGCCCCCAGCGCGCACCAAGGACGGGCGCTGGGCCCGGAGGGGGTCACGCGTGCGTGGGAGGAGGCTGCGCTGTGCGTTACCCACCAGCACCCCCGTCCGCGTGAGCCAGGGCGGGCTCTGCTCGCCCAGCTCCTGCCCCGTCCCCGTCCCCGCTGGGAGCGGGTGGCCCGGCGGCAGCACTGGCAGGTTCGGAGCGATGGCATCCGGTGTGCGCGGTCACAAGCGCTGAGTGCCTTTAATAAGGGCACAGATAACCGGGATGATTTCCACTAAGTTTTCCTAATGCTGCCAATTAACAGCAAGTGAGATATTCCCCCCCCCCAACAGAATATTAATTCTTTATTAATTCATGATACAGCTGCTAATTAGCACCTCCACAAACGGGCATTATACCTTTGCAAAGCATTGCGCAGCCACTGGAAGGTGTATTGGGGAATTCCGTGTGCGATGGGGGGGACAGAGGGGCCGTGTTAATCCTCTCCCCCCCAGCCCCACAATAGCGAAGAATTTCAACTTTCAGACAAACAACTTCATTTACAAGTGTGTCTCTAATTAGCTGCAGAATTAGTAAAGCAGAGTTTTTCCCCCCATAGATCGGCCAAACCCCTGAGGGAGGCTGTGGAATAGAGAGAATCGCATTTCCAATTATTTTGTTGAATTGCTAATTTAGTTATTGTGCCTGGCGTAATTGTGATGGGTATTGGGTGTGCAATTCAATTTGTTTTAAATATTTGTGGGAAGGCTGATCAGTAATGGAGCTGACCTATTTCATGGCCCAAATTGAGAGAAGAGACTAAAACAAAAAACAGCTACAAAGCCACAGTTTGTCTCAGTTTTTATTTTGATGTCTCTCATCCCTCTTAAGACTGTTGATGCAACAAAAGGTTTACATTAAAAGATGATGGCACTTTGATCTTGGGCTTTTGAGAGCTTACGGCTTTGGTACTTCCCTTCTTGGTGTTTTAGTATGGAGATATTTTAGGCTAAAGAGTTTTAAATGCGTTTCTGGAGTTCAGCAGGGTCCATCTCCTCACCTCCCCCCCATTATATTATGTTTGTTAAGGTGATTTATGTTTTTAACTATCAGGATTCTGGTTTGAGGAACTCAGGAAATGCTGGAGCTGTGTTTGCTGAAGTGGTCCAATTTAGCACCACTCTAACACTCACTGTTAGCGCGGGGAACGTCCGAAAGGCGTCTGTGTTTGCCGAGCCCCCGGGTGAGCAGGGACACCCTTGGGTTCGGCTGCAGCGGCGCCTGCTGCCCGCGTCCCTGCCCGCGTCCCTGCGTAACCGCTCCGGGAGAGCGTTCCTGGAAGGTCTCCCACCACCCTCACAGGCAATCACTGGCATTTTCCTTTCTGTTTGTTTCAGTCACTGTGATGTTAAGAAAATAAATCCGTGGAGGGGGAACAGGACTCGCTGGGATGGGGCTGAAGGCGGGGAGTTACGCGCGGAGCCCTGGGCAGAGACCAGAGCCCGCGGTGGGACGAGGAGCTGGTCCTTCTGCCCCGGCATCCGCGGCTCCAGCACGGCTCAGCGCCGACGGTGCAGCTCCTCCTGCCGCTGAGGATGTGAAGTGGACACGGTGAAGCTCAGAGAAAGGTAGATACTGGTGCCCGAGCTGTGCGAGTACAGCTTTTCTCTGGCTGGCTGCGGTGGCAGGATGGGCTGTGCCCTGTGGGGTTACGTCTCGGGTGTATTTCAAGCATCAGCAGAGTGTGAGCACAGGCAGGAGCAGCGCCAGGGGCCTGGCGAGAGGCAGCGCTCTGTGGTGAGCCCCAGCAGCTCCGGCGAGGGGCACCGCCGAGACCTTCGGCTCCACGCTCCCGGCACCGGCAGCCACCAGAGCTCCTTCGAGAGGTGCCACATAAACCTCCTCGCTCTTCCCTTAAGGAGAAGCGGAGCTCCCCGAGGGGTGCTCAGGACAAGGGGTGACAGATTTCCACTCCCGGCAACAGAGATGTAATTCATTCTTTTTATTAAAAGAAATTGAGGTAAGTGAAATACTTCAGCACCAGCGAGAACCGTGTGTACCGAGGGTGGTTTCCCCCACCGCCCCTGCCCCGCTGGGTAACCAACCCACGCGCCCACGGCACTGGCACTGCAGCCACAGCCGGGCTGGGGGAGAACGGCCGGGACGTGCTCCTGCAGGCCTGGGCCTCCACAGGGCTCCCAGGGCTAGTGCCGGACTCTGACTCAGACCAGCTCCGATGTTGCCCAACAGCTGGTTTTTTGGAGCTGTTTTCCCCCAAATTGCGAGGAGCCAGTGCCTGTGACGCTGAAAGAGAGGGCTCTGCTCTGGCCCAGCAGGCAAGAGCCTTGGGCAGCGACAGCTCCCACCCCAGCAGAAGGAAGGGAGCAGCAGGACATTGCCCGCAACACCTGCAGCCGTCCCGGGTAAGGGACCGACTTGTGACACCACCACGCAGGAGATCCTGGTGACAGCGGAGGAGGAGCCCAAGGAGGTGCCCGCGATGCCCCGGGGGGTCCTGCCTGGCTGAGACATTCTCTGTCCTGCTGCAGCCCACAGGCGCAAGTGAAAGCATCGCTGGGGGTCGTTCAAGGGGGCCTAGTGGAAACCAAAGTCTTTTCAATCAAATTAGGGTTCTTATCTGCTAAGGAAAAAGCTCGTCCTTCAGCTGACACAGCTCCGCTGGCCACGGGCAGCGCTGCTCCGCTGCTGCTCGCCCCCGGGGAGGAGAGCAGTGACCCCGGTGCTGCACTGCCGTTCTACGGGAGCTCTGGCACCGCACGCACGGGAGGGCTGCGCTGTGCTGCGGAGGGGAACAGTACGGGGGTGAGGCACTGGCATCGTCGTTCGTGAACTCTTTCATCAAACCATCCCTTCCGATTCACGCTGTAGTAAACGAGGAGCTGTAAGAGCTGAAGTACTTTTAAGACAATCACTGGTGTAAGCTCTCCGGTACTGCCGTGACAGAGTTCCAGTGCAGTATCTGTGCGTTAGGGGGTGACTGTGCTTCCCTCCGGGGTTCCAGCTTCTCTGATCTTTTATTACAGTCAGGAGGCCCAGGAAAATAAAGGTGTAGAAATAAGCCAGGGGCCTGGGGTCAGCCTGCTGATCTACACGGCTGCCGCGCCTCCAACCGGGGCAGCCGGGCTTGGTGCCGGCGCTGCCACCCACCAAGCAGTCCCGGGGACAGTTATTCCTGACCGGCTGCAAAGAGCCCCCATGGGAACGGGGAAAAGCCAGCTGGTGCTAAGGAACGGGATCACCAAAAGTAACTTCTCTTAGATTTCTGTCTTGCCCTGTGAATAGTCACCCGGTCAGAGGAAAGGGATTAGCACTTACACGGAGTATATGCAGCAGTGGGGCTGCCCCATGTCTGCTGTCCCTCAGCAGTGGGGAAGGAAGAGCAGAAAGGGCTGAGCAGCTGCGGTTTGGTCTCTTTTACCCCCTCCTAGAAGGGCCTTTCACGCGGTTTATTGACCTGTTCTAAAGGAATTGGGCACAAAGGCGACGCGAGCAGGGATTCAGCCTCCAAAATCCTGCCCTGCCACCTTCACAGTCCTGGGAAGACCAGGAGCCTTCCCCAGCCCCTGCCCCAGGGCTCGGGGACAGCCCGGCTGCACCGCCTTAAATGCTGTTTTTCCTCTACTACTGAGCGAGGAGAGAGACGTCTGAAGCACGACCCGCCGCTGGCCGACAGGGACAGGAGGGCTGACCCGGCGGTGGGCTCCGCTCGCCCCCAGGATGCCCGGCGGGAGGATCCTGGGCTCCCACCCGCTCCCGGGAGGCAGAGCCCGTCCTCGGCTGCAGCCACGCTCTCGCGGGGGTAACGTTGGCACTTGTCAGCACAAAGCTGCCGCTGCCGGGCGGGTGTGAGGAGAGCAGCAGGCGGGGGCACAGGGGCGTTAGTTTAAATGAGCCCCTGCTTTGCTATTGCCAAGACCTCACGGTACCGGAGCACCCTTCATTGCCTGGCCGTAGCGCTGTCGGGTGGCAGCCGAACAGCCAACTGATGCATTGGTCCAGTCACGCTTTGTTAAATAAATAAGGTACAGTTAGACAGCTGTAACTCAATTCCGCAGGCGCTTGTGTTTATACATTTTCCTCGTGTCTCTGGCCAAAGAACACACTTCCTCTGGTCAGTCTGATTTGAAAAAATAAAAATGTCACTCTTCCAGCGTTTCCCTGAGCCTCCCCGTCTCGGTACAGTGGTCGCAGTCGAGCAGACAAAGGGCAATTCTGAGCTTCTTTTTTTTTTCCTCCACTGTACGGGGCAGGGGGGAGTGTGGGAAATCGATGCTCTTACGTTGAAGAAGGCGAGTCCATTGTGGAGAGGATCCGCACGATCTCGGCTCGCTGGGTGGGTGATATATGCTGGGTCATGTGCACTATCGAATCCATGGCAACCTCCGGATTGGCCTGGACCAGGCTGGAAAGAGGCGAGAGTTAAGTGACGGCAGCCCCGGCGCTCGCACTGGAGCGCGTCCGACAGCTCCCGGTCAGGCCCGGGGGGGAGGACTGAAATATGGGGTCTGCAAGAGGGACCGGCCGAGGCAGCAGGCACTTGTGCGAGCTGACCGCGAGCAGCGCGGGAGCTGTGCTCGCTTGGAGGCCCTCGTGCCGCTCGGTTCCCTGGGGGCAGACCTGCTCAGACATGCAGAGAGGCTGAAAGCCCGAGAGGCCGGACCACGTGGATCCAGGGCGGACACGGGGAGGCCGAGAGCTCTGGAGCGAGCCCCGATCCCACCAGCAGCACTTCGGAGGCTGCCGAGAGCACCCACATCTCCCCTCCCAGATGACGCAGCGCCCCGTCCGCCACAGCATGGGTGGAGAAACTGGTGGGGATGACGGGAAGAGACACCCTGCGGCGTCAGACGCGGGACCCGGGAACCACAGGAGCTTCACTCTGCAGCTCAGTGCCCTCCCCCAGCTCTCGGAGGCAAAGCTGCTCTAAGAGACCTCCAGTCTAAGACATAAAAATTATCAAAATTAGATCTGTTCAAGTCTCGCAAAGCGTTTGGCTCACGAGGCTTAACAGGCTCCGCTGGATGAACGTCTGTGCGAATGCACACGGTGACTCACAAGCAGGAGGAACAGAAACTCTACCAATGTTTCGGGGGTTGGTTGGGTGTAGTTCTGAGCTGCAATGAAAAGGACCCGGGCATTTTACGACACTGAGCACCGAAGCAGCTGGGTAGCTTGCCTGGGGAGACTGGGGCTAGGAAAAACAAAGGGAAGGAAGCCGTAAGGATATTCTGGCCACGCGTGGTCAGAGCCATCGCTCTGATAGCAGTAGCCCAGCTCGGAGACTTGCTTCCTCTCCTGGCTTCACGCAGTACGCGGCCCTCTAAAATAATTTTCCATTATCCATCTCAAATGGAGAAAAGACACATTAGCAGTGAAATTTCTGTGCCCTGGCTCTTCGCGGCTCCTCCTTCCGTAAGGGGCGGGCAGGGAGCTCTGGATACTGCTGGATTCCGTCTCCGCTCTGCGGGCTTGTCATTTCGCTCAAGGCGCCTGCACGTACAGCGGCACGACAGCCCGGGCAGGGGCAACGGGAGACGCAGACGTTGCACAATCCCACTGTTTCTCAGCAGCTCCACGTCTGCCCCCGTATTTGCATTTCCAGAGGAAACGCCATTTCCACAAACTCCTTCTGTGTTTGTCGCACAAAAAGGCCAGTTGATGCAAAACGCGTGTGGAACCAACTGATCCGCTGCCTCAGCTGGGGAAGCGCACGCGGCCAAGATCAGAGGCTGAGCTTTTTAAAGTCCCTGTTCCGCAGGGGCCGAGCGCGCGCACTGGGCTTACCTCCGTATCTGTTTGAGGATGTAGTCCCGTGAGATGTATTTGATGTTTTCATCCACAACTGAGCGAACGCCTTCTTCTTCCGTCAGCTGTTTTTCCAGCCACTCCACCAGGTCCTTATTGCTGTCCCACAAGTACGCCTGCGAACAAACCGCAAGTGTCACCCGGCGGGTTCCGGTGCTCTGCACGCTCCCACTCCCCACGCGCCGTTCCCGAAATTTAACTCGCAATTGTTGGCAGCCGTGGGCACAACACGTGGCTGGCAGCCCTCTGTGGCGTTCCCAGTGTGCGTGGCTTTTACAAACACGACTAACAATTAGCAGAAGTCAAAAGATGACGTATTTCTTTTGCATCTCCTTCCATAAACGTGACTGAAGGGGAACCACGGAGGCAGCGGCGCTGCCAGCGGCCGCCGTCACACCGGCTGCATCAGCCCCAGAGCGGTCCCAGGTGAAATCCCACCTCCTGCTGCGGCCAGGAGCCCAACTTCTGGTGAAATACGCCTGGCCCTGAGGTGAGGGCGCGCAGAGACCTCGGACTTCTCCCAGCGCTAAGCTGTCGTGGGACCCGCCAGCCCCTGTCACCTAAAGACTGACCCGGTGTTCGTGTCCCCCAACGATCCTGGGATCCCCGCTCCAGCCGAGACCGAACAGCCCCTTCAGCAGGTGCGCGCACAGCAGAGGAGGTCGGGGCGCCCACACCCCTGAAAAGCCTTGGCAACAAAACCCTTTTTTCCTTTTGCAAGATCATTTCACCTGATATTTGCTAGGTAGTTGACTACATAATAATTCAGGAGTGTGTTAGACGCCTAATAGCCTTCTCGCTCCTCTCCTCTCCTCTCATTTTCTTTACAAATCATTTAAGAATCGTTTTGTTAATGGTTTCCGGAAAAGCAAGTACCGCCATTAGCACTCATTCATATTTATGTCATTTTATTTGGGTAATTAAACACAAAGCTCGTCATTTAAAGGTGCACTATCCTTCTCTGTTATCACTAACGAAGTCAAAGTCAGAATGACAATGAGCTCGGTGCAGCAGCGCGCCGCGGGGCCGAGCGGGCACCCTCCCGGCACGGGCGCAGACCCCAGCAGCCGTGGGCGGCAGAGCCACCGCTGCTCCTCCCGGGAACCCCGAACACCTCTGATCCTCGTGCTGCCTCGGCGGCGAGCAGGGCGATGTCGGGGGCTGGCCGGGAGCGGGAGGCAGAAGCCCGCGATGGATGTTGGCCCCGAAGGCGACGCCTCGGGCGAGGGAGCAGCGTGTTTGCAAAGGCCCTGGCGAGCCTCGGGCTGCAGCAGCGAAGCCAGCAGAACGCTTCCCCTGCCAGGGCTCGGCCTCGCTGCCTGCGCCGGGCTCCTCCCGCCGGCCGAGGCTCGGGCTCGCCCCTCCTGCCCTCCCAGCAGCGACGCCCGCGCCTCGGCAGCCGCCCGCCCGTTACAAGCCTCCGCGACGCTGATTCTCCCCCGTCCTTGCCAGTCCCAGAGCGGGCGCAAAGGCAGCACTCGCACCGACGAGCCTCCTCACCGCTCGCCCTTTGCTTATATATTTAATTATCAGTTTCCAAAGCCCAAGAAATGGTTTCCCTCTTCCCCGGGACTCTCACTAGCAGCGCTCCCTCCCCTGACGACGAAGGTGCTGCTACACCCACGGGTGAGAGCCGGCACTGCGTGGGGAAGCCCGAAGTGCAGACCCCCTTCCAGCCCCCAGCGTCGGTCCAGCCTGACACGCTTCAGTAAGAACCTGGGATTTATCATCTTCAACGTTACGCATGTGATTGTCTCAAATCAGCGATGCCATTTCAACCTCAAGATTTTGCTTATTTCATTGTCTTTTGTTATTATTATTTTAAACTCCTTAGGTTTTGCTCCTTGCTTCTGCCCCTAGACACGACAGCAATGCTCCCTGCATACAAAGTAGGGCGCTCAGGAAGATTTCAAGGAAGGGGAAAAAAAAAAAAACCAAGAAGCTGCCGTACGGTTGCAGACCTGCGTAAAGCCAGATTTACCCAAGAATCCCAAAGCTTTTAGTTTAGCAGAATATTTAATACTCTTATTAATCATTTTTAATCCGTTTGCTTTTAATTAAGAAACAGCATGATGCTTTCCTATCAACATATGCCAGGGAGCAGATTAATTGTGGCTTAAGATAACTCTCCTTGATTGGTGTAATGTATTAGCTAACGAGATGCCCGCTTTTAAAGACGCTCAGACACTACCTTGGAAAGCCTGCTGCCCTCCAGAGAACTCTTCCCCCCCTTTTCTGGAACCCCTGAGCGATTGTGACTTTAAAAATAGAATAAAATAAAATAAAATAAAATAAAATAAAATAAAATAAAATACTCAGATTGGAGGACTGTGACAAAAACAACCTAAGAGCAGCTCCAGAGATTGCCAGCTTCGGAGCTGGCGCACAATTGAGAAGGAAATCCTCGGCACGGCTGTCAGAGGAGGAGTGGGGACGGCGCCAAGGCGACCCCACGCCAGACCCTGCAGGTAGAGCGTACGGATTGTACAGCCGACCCGCGTCCCACCTTGGACGGCACGGCGCGGCGTTCAGGCGCTGCGCGCCCCGGGGGACGCGGGACGCTTGGCGGGGCGACGGCGACAGGCTGCCCGGCACACGCAAGCTGTCCCCACCGTCTCCGAGTTCGTGGCCCGGGAACGGGGAGGAAGGCGCGGGCAGCCCGGGGGAGGGGGACAGCACGGCCGGGGGCTGCTCTGCGAGCAGCAGGACGGGTGGGTAGGAGAGGCTGCCCGTACATCCGCCAGATGGAACCTCTGGATCAAGCAGTGAATCCCCACCCCCTTCTCGGTGTCAGGGGGATAGAGCAGGATTGAGGGTATTCTTCAGTAAGAAAAAATAATTAAAAATAAAACAAAAATCCTGCTTTCACATCACAGAGGATGCCAAGGGTACGCAGGGACCGGCCTGCGCAGCTGGGACGGCTCCTCCGTACCAGCCCCTGTAACCACGAGCGGCCCCGCAGTGCTGGTCTAGGCACGCCGAGCACAGAGACAAGGAGATGGAGATATTCAGGGCTGGCGTACGGAGCGTGCGTTGTGACTCCCAGGATTTCTGCTGCCAGTTCTGCCAGACAGCAGCACCTCTGCGCAGCCGTCTTCCCGCACGCTGCCCTGCCGCGCTCTGCCGACCAGCTCTTCGTCTTTGGAAGACGCTCGGTTTTTCCTACCAATGGGCTTGGGAAAAAGCCTGCTTTGCTTTTCTGGCCTGCTATAAAAGATGTTCCCGTAAAACAACTGATGACCTGGAACATTACCCAGAAGTTCTCTTTCATCACCTAAAATCTTTGTGGACATTACAATTAAAAACCAGAGATCAAACTCCACCTGGGAGAACTTCACTGAAGTTAAGCCCGGGAAAGACTACGGCCTTGGTGAAACTGCTTTTTCATTTACCTTCACTGTCCCTTCAACTTCCACAAACCAGCGCCTCAGCATAGCCTGGATCTGCCCATCGGTCAGCTCAGGGTTGGCATCGTGGATCTTCTTTTTGACCACATCTTCTAGAAGAAGACGTCTCAATCTCCAGTAGAAGAAGGTACGGGAAGTTTTCCAGTCTAGAATGTCCTGCCCAAGACATAAGTGGGGAAGGAGAAATGAGTGAGGGACAACACGTACGAGGAGAAATACATATGCCTTATTCCCAATGGCAAAGAAAGGCTTGCACCTTTATACCGCTTGCACAAGAGAAATACAAAGACTCCCACGTCTGAGCTTTGAAGCCTCCCACCCTGTCATCAGGGGGCTACATCCAGCCCCCTTTGGCTACCAGCAGCCTGCTCCGTTCTGCAAAAAGAGACAGCTCCCCAGGTGAGCAGCACAGCCCAAGGCTCGCTCGCATCCAAGGGGAGAGGGAACCAGGAAAATCCTGTCAGCCAGGGCAGGATCACCACCTCCCCGCCTCACCTTCTGCAGGGCAGGCTGCAAGACGCTCTGCGGGGTTTCTGATGCGGTTGCTAATGAGCTACTGGTGAAGCCTAGAAAATGTGGGGTCTCAAATGGACACGGATCAGGTAAAGGTGCTAGAAACCACCATGTGCTTGTGTTCTGGGACCAGAAAGCAGCTGGCGGGTGGAGAGGGTTTGCTCCTGTGGCAAGAGCCATTAGGGCAGAGGTTTATTTGCAGGCCCGCAGGCTGCCTCCAGCAGCAGCTTGCCCCGCTGGAGCCTGCCGTCTCCCGCGTGCCAAACCCTCCCACGACGTCCCCACGGAAAGCTCCGTGACACTCACAGTTATGGCACCCTTCTCCTGCATCCGGCCGGGTGTGTCGTGCAGGTCGGCAAACTGCATGGCTACCTGGTGGTAAATGGGAATGAGGAACTCCTCCCGCTCCTTCAGCTTGGTCTCCAGCTCTTTTCGGTCCGCAGGGCTCAGCTCGGGGGTACCTGCAACCAGGCACAGCCACGTGTCAGAGACCTCGGGCAGGGCAAAGCAGAGGGGTGTACAAAGGACGGCTGCACGGAGGAAAGGCGAGCAGCTCTGGTCAGTCCAGAGGGAGAACGAGGGTTTCTTCTGCTCCTGCGTACAGGTGAAATGCAGACTGCATTTGGCCAGGACAAACACCAGACCATCAGCTCCCAGCAATGCCAAGCAGAGTCTCGAGGCAAATCTCAGTGTTCCAGCCCAGATTTCCTGCCACCGATACTCAGGCAAGAGCTTCGGAGGAGTTTTCACCATGGAAACTCTATTCCATTTAAATGCCAATGAGCTGAGCCATCAATTAAGTGACATTTACTGGACTTACTCCTAAAAAAGAGTAATGTCCCAACACGCAGTCTATTTAGCAAGAAACATGGACAATGTAAAACCACCTACACAATTCCAAGTTTTCCTGCAGGCTGGTTCCTGCCAGTAGCTGTTCGAGCCACTGCCTCATTAAGGAAAACACACGAGTTAGTCTAGAGATGCCAAAACTGCTCACGTTCAGTTTGCCAGTGATGGGCACACACTAGTCGCAGACACGGGCTACCATGATGGACAAGAACAAAACTGTGTCAAGAAGATAATGTCCTGTGGAGTTCGTAATTTTTAATTTATTTTAAAGCATTCAGCTCAGCTAAAAATTAACTTTGATTAAAACAAAAACACGCATTAACCAGTTTCTGATTACTTTTGGAATTGCCTGACCCAAACTAAGCCAGGCGAGGGGAAACACATCATGCTGCGGACGCACGTGGCAGCTCCTGCCGCTTCCCCGGCAGGACACGGCTGCCCCTTTATCACACCAAGAATGTAAATCCCCTCTTCTCCCCCTAACAGCCACAGGGAGCGTAACCGTAAGTGCAACTCTCCACTGAACCTGCAGTAATTTACACCAGGTCAAAGTTGGCCCAGAAGTAGGTGGATGCTTCTCCTCCACTGCCGCGCCAACGCGCAAGAGGTCCTTGTGCAGAGGCAGAGTATTTAGAGCCAATCTTAGTTCAATTTAAGCAAAGATTGCAATCTGAGCCAAATTATACGGTACTGGATATTCTGCTGAATTGTGCCATTTTTTAACCTCCCACCCACACCAGAAGCTCTGGTTGCAAGTTCACGGCCTCAGAGACAGCTGCCTCCCATCCCGCCTCCCCTCGTGAAGCCGAGGTCGCCGGCAATCTGAAGCCGGGTCACGGACGAGTCTTGCTCCAAGCACTGGTGGGCTGTAACATTCAACTGTCCTACCGCACTTTCCATTCAAATGTTAATATAACCGCCCCGGCGCCTGGGAGACACGCAAGCAAGACTGCTCTTCAGCTGCAGAGGGGAGCAGAGGCAAAACAAAGAGGTGTCCTCCCCACCAGCAGCAGTAGTCAACAGGAGAACCTGGAACAAAGGCTGGTGCCGTGATTCAGCCAGAGGACAACGCTCCTTTCCCTGTTATCTTGGATCACGACTGCGTTTTGTGGTGTGTCAACACCACCGAGCTTTCTTTGGTTTTCATCTTTACCATTTGCAAAGGAACGTCCGTGGGATTAAATGCAACATCTACCATTACAGCAACACCTATTGCTAAACTGCCGTGTTCCCAGGCTGGGTGAGGCGGACGGCAATCGCTGGGGAGAGGCCGGAGGAGAGCTGAGCAACGGGACCCTCACAGGACCCTCAGCAGCTCCACGGCCACCGTCCAGTCTGACAACAGCAGGCTCTGGAATCGCAGCAGGGAGCCGGAGCAATCCAAGGCCCTCCCAACAAAATCAGATGAAATTAGCAGGCAGAAGCTTTACGAAAACCCCAACAACAGGGAACACGTTCACACAGCGCAAAACCGAATGGTGGGACTCATTGCCACCGGAGGTCCTGAGCACCAAACGTACAAATGGGCTCACAGAAAGCGATCAGACAAATCCAGGCAAGGGAAGTCCGGCACAGGCTTCTCAGCACGAAGATGCAGACATAAATCTGCTCTCAGGGAGCCTCTAAACCACAGGACGGCTGGAAGCCGAGAGGGCATCCTGGAGAAAGCATCACTCTGCGTTTGCACGATGCTTCTACTCCTGCCCCGGGCATCCGTGGCTGACGTCCCACGGACAGGACGGGCCAGGGCTGACGGACCAAAGGGCCGAGCACCCCGTGGTGCTCACCGCTGGGCGCAGCACCATCACCCCGGGGCTTCGGCTCAGACCCGCCTTCGGGGGCCCACTGCGTGCGGGCCCTGTGCTTTTCTGCTTCGCACTACCTACGTTTTCATTTCCTTCCAGAGTTTCTCTTCCAAGTCAGAACAGGTTTGAACACGCTCACGTTTCCAAGCCACAGGCCAGCCATGCAACGATTCTTTCTAGGGAAGGGATGTTTTTAAGTGCCTACCAATATAAATGTTACCTAACCTTTCAAATGCTGGTAAGAAGGTTTTAATTAAGAGAAGCTACTCTTATAACCTTCAGAATAAAAAATTATCTATATTTATCCATGTTCAATTCCCAGGCTCCTACACCTCCCTGTTTTAAATGGTGACGCGTGCACTTAAGGCAGTAACGCTCGTGTATTCTGGCCTATCTGCCACACTCGCGGTGTACAGTCAAACCAGCCAGGCCCAGTAATGATTTAGGTGAGATTAACAAATATGTCAATGTCTATTTTCTGCTTAATTTAAAAGCAGCGTCTATAAAGATTTTTGACTTCTGAACCCTGTTCTCCTGGAAGAAAGAAGGTAACAATGAGGAGGGGGGATAAAGAGTGATTATCCCATCATCGATCGTTTGTCAGGAGCATTTCTTATTCACTGGACTATTGTAAAAAGCTAAGCTCTCGATCAATCCCGTAAGCCCCCTGTACAATTAAATATCTTGGAATGGTTTTCTTTCTTTCCTAGTCAGATCTTGAGGCCTCAGGGTTTTTCAGAAAGCTGGGGCTTTATTTATTTATTTCTCAGAAAAAGAAGTCTCCTTCCACAAATCTTATACTGGCAAGGAGAGGGGAGTTAAAATATGGGATTCCTTTGCTCTAACGGTACTTGACAGTTAATGAAACTGTTAAAGTTTAAATCATAGGAACATTATAGACCTCTAGGTATGGATCGGCTACTAATCAATAGAGAAACAAAAGAAGCAGCACTCTGCAACGGCCACATTACAATGCAAACACAAAGCGTAGCGGGTTTTGGCATGCAGGTAGGGCACGCAGGTAAGACAAGACGACAATTTAAAGGGAGAAAGAACATGTGTGACCTTCCTAACTTGGCAGGCAGCACAGGACACTTTCTAAGGCAGCACTCTAAGTGCCATAAAATGTCACATTTATCTTGGGCTGCAGTTCGCTCTGCAGTCTCCAAGTACGCTTGTATCTATATATAGCGCTGGTACGATCACAGCCATTGGCATGATCGGAAGAGGCCAGGTAAATGTCTTAATGCTGCTCTCAACACCTTTAAAGCCTACCCACAGTGGTAAATGCACCAAGACCTCTTAATTCTACGGTGTCTTGTCTTTTTTTAAGCAAAACTACCTTAAACAAGTTGAAAAAATTGCCCCGGGGAAGCAATGACATTGGGGTACCAAAAAGACTCGAGAGTCCCCTCTGAGGTCCAAAGAGCAATGCCCAAGGGCTGGCCAAAGCGCCCTTCACCCTACGAATATTCTTCATGAACAAGAGGCGAGGGATTTGTCCTCGCTGAAACCCTCCACTCAAACATACCCGGTTAAACCAACAAAAACTAGTTTAAAACCACACATAAGAAGTATTTCACCTAAAATGTTCCCAAATGCTTCCCGGAGGAAGGTGGCAGCTCGTGCCTGCCCTTCTCCCCCATCGTCCCCCCCCGCCCTGTGCCCATCTCTGCCATCTCTCCACAGGGTGACACCAGCCTCCCCATCCAGCTGCCGCAGCCTGGCTTTCGGGGTCACAAACTTTCTTCCGTGTCCTACAGCCCGTAACAGGCCCCCAAACCTCAAGCAGGGGCTCTCAGTACCCCGGCAGCACAGAACAGCAAATGCCAAACCCCACGGTTGCCGAAACAAGCCCTTTCACCACCCTGCAGAGAAGCACTTCGCGGCCACCGCGGCAGGGACGCGCAGGCGTGCTTTACAGCCCGCGATCACGGAGGAAGGCTGCAGAGGAGTCGCCCTCCCCGCGCAGACAAATGGAAAACCTGCCGCAATAAATCCACGGAGAGGCCTGTCTGATACTGAATATCAATTTATACTCCTCTCCAAAAGTTAAGGGAAAGCATCATGGCAGGGAAAGCTACATCTAAACTATTTTGATTTGTGTCCCATTAAAGAAAAAATCTCCTCTGAAGTCGGCGGCGTCTCCGAGCATCCCTCCGATGCCTGCGCCTGGCAGAGGGAGCCATCGGCAGCGCCGTGTCCCGCCGTGACTGCAGCCTGCTGCGGCGGCAGGGCGCGGGCTGCCTTTAATAAAGTTCCTGCCAGACGGAAATGGCTCAGCAGGACCATGAATCACGGCTTCCCATAACATTTAGTAGCAAAGTGCTTTTTTTAAATATGACCAGTTTAACAGGTTAGACAAAATGACTTCAAGAAATGTTATTGTAGGTTCCCTCTGATTGCAGAAAGCCAGGCAGCTTCTGAATCAATTTGATGGTTTATGGTTTCTAAGCTGCTAAAATGTGGGATTTTCTCCCTCACCCTTGGCGCACAGCCTCAGCGTGGCCAAGCGTTTACTTGTCCATTTTCTCGCCTCTTCCTCAAACACACACCCAAAGACCTGGGCAAAGCCCAGCATCAAGGCCTCTGACCAACCAATGTGCGGAGACGGCGCTCACGCTTACCCGCGGTCTCTGCGCGCTGAGAGTCGGGCAAAGCAGACGGCTTCAACGCAGGCTCCAGCCCACGACGCCCAGCCAGCGACGCAGCAGAGCCACGGGGCGCTGGCGAGCGCGAGCGTGCTGCTTGCGACCGTTCTTTGCAGCAAGGGAGTTAAATCCCACTGCAGCACGGGCTGGATGGGTCCTTTGGAAATGAACTCTGGAGCAGCGCAGCAGTTACTCTGCGTCCAATGACATTATTAAATGGCGATTTTAACACTGGTTGTGACTGCTCATCTAATTTCCACACCTGCAACAATAATCCTCCTACCTGAATCTCACCTCCTTTTCCTCTGCCTTTAACAAAGCTCTTGCCAGACAAAAGTTCAGCACAGGCAGCAAGAATGCCAACCGTGTCCAGGCTGCCCAGGCAACACACCTCCCACCCCAGCCGGAGGGAGCCGCTCCAGAGGGGAGAAGGAAGGTCACCCAGAGCCACTCACGCCCCTGGAGAGACAGGCATTTTGGGATTGTCGCTTGTTTCTGTAAATGAGGCTGCTTGTAATTGCTTCACTAAATATTCAGTAGGATTTATGTTATAAAGGTGCAATCTGAAATAGCAGAGAAGGTCACTCACGCTCATGACACAGGCTTGAAATAGCCTTGTGCAACTGCACTGTGCGGTGTTCCACCCTCGTCCTTTCCACCTCTGCTCCTAAGGCCTCATACCGGCATCAGAGCAAACGGGCAACGTGCGGCAGGTACGCAATTCCAAACAATTCCTATTTTGGGGGAAACGATTACAACCCTGCTGAGAGGATATTCAAGACACCAGTTGTCATGAAGGAGCTGACAGAAAGCAGTACTTGCTCTTCCAGACTCACGATTGTGAATTAACAACAATTTAAATGCAGCAGCACTTGCACATAGAAGCAGTTACTGGAAATCAGCATCGCCTAAAAAGACAAAGTTACAACCGCACTGACTGCATTTGTCCAAGACTTCATGAGAGATGGAATCGCAACAGCAGCATTTTTCTTAGTTGTTGCTCAAGAAAACAACCAGCATTTTGATTAATTACAACACTGAACAAACAAAATCCTCCCAGAAAAGAATGACTAGATTTTAGAGCTGCAATGCAACTCTCCAAGTGAAAGCCTGGAACGAGACAGGTCGCAGGATGGAAGTTTTCGGCCACCCAAGAACAAGGCTGCGCGAGGGCTGTCCCAGCAAAGCCCTCTCCAGGTGGTGCCGTTGGGGCCGAGAGGGACCTGCGGGTGCAGTTTGGTACCGCACCCACGCACGCTTATTTTCCGAGGGGAACTGCTGTGCTAAAGCGGAGTTATGGGCTCAGCGCTTGAGTGTTCACTCGTGATTTGGAAATTTCAGAAAAGTTCTGCACACTCTTTAGGCAAACAAAGCGCGAAGCGAGTCGGAAGCCAGCAGCGCACACTGACCGGTGGCACCTGGTGGTATCACCCGTGGGAAGCTGCGGGCTGCCTACAGCACCAGGGTTTGTGCAGAAAACCACCGCTGCCGCCCGCTCCCCGAAGTGCCGCTGTACGCGTGGGGCTGTGTGCTCCCCCCTCCCGCACCTCGTACAGCGTACGCAGGCAAAGGCAAAATGGGCATATAATTTCAAATAAAATTCAAGATGCATGCCAGCACACGGGCAACTATTTCATAGGATCAGCTGAAGAGGATAGTCACACTATTACAACATATATCAGGTGATGAACAGATGCTCCCCTTTTACTACGAGATAAATACCTGATAAAAGAAATGTGAGAATGCAATATCCAATCTCGCTCTACCTGGAGCCATTTTGCCATTCCTTTCATCCCTATTCCACCAAGTTTTTGCATACATTACACCCTGCAGCTGACACATTACGCGCCCAGACTCTGCAGGACAAAGCTGATTTTTATTCCACTCCTAAATGCTTTTCTCTAATTGTAATTAATAAATAAAATAAAATGAAAAGCCTGACGCTTGCAACCTGAATCGTTCCTACGTTCCTAGGCAATCCCCGCTCTCCTCGCACACCCATCACGTGTGGACACGTGCCCCTGGGCAGGACGCGGGCCAGCCTTTCTTTCCTCGCCCTTTGCTCCGCGCTGTTTGCCGGTTTGTAATAGCACAACTCTGAGTGACGTTTTAATAAAACATGGGGCTAATCAACATTTCAGCAATAGTGCTGGAGAATTGATAATGAACAGATTTATGTCAAATTATTCAATATCTGCCAGCCTTCGCTGCTCGCACGCTCCTCAATTGCAAGTGCAGCCCCAGTGTCTGAAGGCGCCTGGAAGGAGACCGCAGTCGCCCTGCTCCCCACCCCTCTGCAACAGGCACACGCCGAGAGCATCTCCCTTTTCCCGCTATGCAGCAGCTCCGGGGAGGGATGACAGCCATTCAGGGGTTAAAGAGAGGCAGTGAACCCCCAGCTAATGAGTAAGAATTCAGCAGGCAGTGTAAGATAAATGGAGCTTTCTCTGCTTCTGCTGGAGTCAGCATGAACTGCGGCCCTGCGGCTTGTTTGTGGCAAATGGAGTGCGCGAAATATCAAAGGGCAGTGATCCAGAAGAAGACCGACTTTGACAAATTTTAAATTGGCCAGAAAGAAAACCAGCAAAAAAAAATTATGCAATTCACTGTGTCCTGCAATCTTGGCTTTCCTGCTATGGTACGGAATTAGTGGCAAAACAACGGCAATGATCGCCCGATGTTGGGAGCAATTACGAGCCATCTAAGTGAGATGCTTATCAGTGACTGAAGCTTTTAGAGCTCTCTGTATGTACAGTTGTAAGTGACTTGCTCTTGTGTTGCAGTCATTTTAATTAAAGTGTATGGAGTTTGCTGGGAGTAATTACCCTGTAGAGGAAGAGAGGAAACAAACCCTGAACAGGCTCCTGCCTCCTCACATAGCGCGTTGGATTTTTGAGACTGTTGGCAGAAAACTGTATCCCCTCTTTCTGCCTGTATTTTTTTCTGGGAACGCTGGTTCAGGTCCCACCGGTGTGATTCAAGGGTGCTCTGCAGGCGTCCCGCACCCACCCCGGGTGACGGACCCTCTGGAGGGGCCACCCGACGGTGACCGAGCTTGCATTGCTCTGCTCACCCCTTTCCTCCGCTGCTTCAGGATTTAAACGCTCCGGCAGTCCTCTTTGTCCGCAGCCAGTGACTCTGCTCCTGGGAAAGGATTCATCCGGCAGTTGCCACACAGACGACTCCGTTTCTTTGCAGAGGCAGTAGGCTGGTTTGTTCATCGGCAGAGCCGGCGCTTTTTATGGTGGGGCGAAGGTAAACACTCTCAGAAACAGTGCTCCTGCTGTAGTGCCATTTATCTGCGTGGACCTGAGCTGACTGCTCAGCATATTGCCTTCTCTAACCACACATCTGATTTCTCCTTCCCCTGGAGACACGCGCACCGGAGAGGCAGCTCTCCTGCATTGGACGCAGAGGTGGAAACACCCGGAGGAGGTGCAGCTGTGAGCCCTGAGTGCGTAAGGAACCCGACCGCGGCCTTTAAACTGTGAAGTGTGAAACACTGTAGGAGAGCAGTTGTTGGGACCCTGTGCTGGGTCTCCACGGTTTGGCGTAGTCACGCTATCTGTTCGCTCCTAAAGGGACACTGCCAAGTCTCACATAGGTCAAAAGTGAGATTTTGGGAAAAGAATCTCCTTGCTGCAACTACAAACATTGACACTGTTTTTTAACTCCAACAGACACAGGCAGACAGAACACCCATCCCTCTGGGTATCTGCGGCCGCTCTCTCGCGCAGTAACACGTAATGTACACGAGCAAGATCTGAACTCGGATCAACCTGCTGCCTTGTGCTGCTGGTCTGCAAAACTCCAACACCTGCTAACCTGCTTCTTGCCCAGAAAGCAATCGGCACATTGAGAGAAAACAAAGAGTGTAGCATTAAAAAAGAGAGAAAATGTCTTTGATGCTATCAAAGACATCAGTAAGAACCTGGTTTTCAGCAAGCAGTCCGATTCTTAACACTCCCCGCACCCTTTATAATTATTATTCTCTTCCCGAGGCATATCAGAATGGTTGTTTTGTATATACATTGTTGCACTGCCATAAATTAAAAAAAGCCAAATAATAAAACGTAACTGCAGCAATAGCCACGATTTATCAGTCATTTGCAGAACACTCTTCCCCCTGAAGGATCCCAAAAGGTTTTATAAATTCAAACCATACCCACATAGCATGCTTCTTCCATTACTGAAATGTAGTCTATTTTGGAGGTAAAAAGAGGCTCTGGAAGATTATACTCTTATAGTAAGAGCTAGTAAAGAACTATTTGAAGAGTCTATTCCCTGAGAGAGTACATATCTGATATTACGTGCATTTTGCTGAACACTCTGTATTTTGGGTTGTTGGGATCATTTGGAGCGAAAGGCACAGTAATAACACAACACATGCAGTGACGTGCTGGCCACCGAGCACTGCGGATCACCCTGTATTTTGCTGAGGAGGTGAAGAATATTTTTTATTTTCTTGAATCCGAAGTGCAGACAGATATCATTACTCAAAACTACCTCAGACCCACAGGGATAGTCCAGCAGCCCAAAATGTCTTCGAGCAAATTCTTAGTTACGCCAAATGACACCAGCTGAGGGTTTGGCCCACGAGCTTTTAGTGAGCTGAGCAATTGCTGAGACGGAAACTAGACTCAAGCATCTGTAGTAAGTGTCTGTTGTAGGAGCCAATCAATTAAAAAAAAAAAAAAGAAATCGGTTCAAAAAGACACTGTATTACACACGCCCCGGGTATCTAAATGCACATGAATATCATCGCTCTCGCATGTACATACATGCAGCTTGTCTCATCTGGTTTTCTTCCCAAGTTAGATGACAGTAAATAAAAATTATCATGAATTTGATAAAATGCCTCAGTGCCCCTTTTTAAGGTCTATAAACACATTCATTAGCCACCAGCTGAACGGATCAGTGCTCCGCCGGCCCCCGCGCAGACGTACCTAACTGCTCGGCCAGGCCGATGTAGACGGGGTCCACTCGCCTCATCGTCTTCACCAGATCCTTCCTGCGGAATTTGATTTCTACCGTCCCCTCTGGTTCCAGGATTCCTCCTCTGATCAGTGACGGGAAAAGAGAAAAGAAAGGCACTTTCAGGTCATCAGACAAGGGGAAACACAAAATGGAATGGTTCAATGTTATCTAGAAAGTATGTAAAAAAAGAAGAGAAGAGAAGGGGGGGAGGGAGACAAAACAAAGAGAAAGAGAGAACAAGAAAGAAAGAATCTTAGCTATTATTTATCCAATGCCACAGATGCACGCCAGGCTTCACAGAAACACGTCTATCCAACAGCATACAGTACAGCCTGGTACAAGCAATGCTCTTCGGCAGTGTCTTTTACGCTGTGACCTGAAAGCTCTTTTAAAAGGTAGGTAAGCTTTATGAAACAAACCAATTAACCAGCCATTTTCATTAGAGATCCTGCCCACTTCCCAGGTCAAAGACAGAGGAGCACGTGATTTGAAACTTAGGCTCGGTAAATAAAATCACTTCAGCCTTTAACTGTGAGGGCAGGAGTAATAACGAGGAGGAAGGTCAGCGCTGAGGGCTGTGGAACAGCAACAGCGATGAGAATTATTACAAATGTGTAACAGTACTTAGGGACAGGATGACGTATTTTGCAAAATAATCTCTTTCTTGGCTGCTGGAGCTCAAGACCCCCAGAGTCCAACTACAGCTCTGCAAACCACACACGGTCCTTCCTGATGTCTTGCAAGGTGGGGAGCTGGCTTGGGATTTCCAAGAGGCGAGCTCACGCTGCCGGCACCCTAGAAAGGTATGGGGCCAGAGCAGCGGGAGGGAGCCGTTCCTGCCTGCACCCCAAAAATCCCTCGGTGGGGGAAGGAGTCTGTACACATCCTGCTCACACTGTGTCTGACTGGGAAGCAAACAGGCTCCACATTTCTAATTAGGGAAAGAACAGCAAAAACTTCTGACTTCCAGGAGGTGAAGATTAGACAAAGTTTGCACAAGATGCAGGAAATGCCAGGGGGCAACAGCCTACACGTCTCTGTCTCCCTTCTTTAGAACAGAGAGAGGGGCAGGCATCCCACCAGGAGCAAAGCGCAGCTGGGAAGGGCTCAACCGTCTCAACTCTTCCCTACGTGCACTTTTCCACCCCTGGAGCAGCTGCCTGGGAACTTTGCCCTGCCGAGACGGTAGGAGTTGAGCAGATGCCCTGACAGCACAATGTTCATGCTGTCCTTCTATATGCCTTCCTCCTACCTGCTACAGATAGGCCAGGCAGGGCTGGCTTTTTCCTCCAAATGACTCAGTATCTCTATATTTTAGAGATTCTTTAAAATATTCCAAAAAAATCTGCTTCCAAGAGTTTGCCTGCAGTTTTATATCCTGAACCACCAGGAACTAGAACTTCACTTATGCGAGTTGTATTTAATTAAAAAAGTGCAACTACCCAAGTGCCCATATGACAGGTAGTACAACACTCAGGGATTTCAAAGTGCACAATTATTTACACTTACTTAATTTGCGAAATTGTATACACAGGCACTTGTTTCAAAGCACAAAGCAGTATGTGGAAACACCAGAACGGTAAGAAAATCCCAAGCACCAACATCTCACTGTGCTTTGTGAATGTTAGTAATGAACCTTCAGAGGGGCTGGCTCGGAACGGCTACAGAATTTACCCCCATCTTTGCCTGAGTCAGGAGACTCTCTAAATTGTCCTAGCTGGGATCACTACGCAGCAAACTCCTCTGAGACACGGGTTACGACTGGAAAGCGGTCAGCCCCTTTCAGTAACCAACGGCCACACTCTTAACTGAGAGCTTCCCCCTCAGCCAGGTAATTACGCCTCAAAGCAGGCGGTTACGGAGGGAGGAGAAAGCTGCCATACCTGCTTTCTCGGTCTGCGTACATCTCCATGTGACGAGGATTAATGGTAGGGTCAATCACAGCCCAGGATCCTCCTCTCAGCTCCGCTTGCGGTGGGATGTAAATAAGCACAGGTTGACGATACTCTCTCAGGCCGTCCACAATGTAGGCACCAAACTTGAGCACTTGGTCATACATGTCTGCAGAAAAAGGACACAGCGCTTGAAGTCACAGCACGCCAGTGCTTCAGCCCTGCCACGCTTGGTCAAACTGGGAAAAAAATACAATTATTCAGCTCTTCTAATCACCTCCTGCTCCAATACTGCCAGCTCCAGCTGTCGTTATCCAGACCTGGGCAAGAGGGACTGAGAAAGGAGGTGCTCCCACATCAGTCCTGCTCCCACACGCTGCACCTCTGCTCCGGAGACCTGCTCTGGTTACCTCCCGTCTAACCACATCTATTCACAAATCACGGACTGCAGGGTCCTCGGGTCGCACCAGCCAGTCCTGCACCCTGTGTCCTGGAGATAATCCACCCCCTACGTCCCAGCCGAGCCAATGAGTACGACACCCGCTTGGGAAAACAGGCCAGGTATTTCCGTACTTCATGTGAGCGCAGCCGCCCCATTTCACACTTACTACCGCGGACCTGTATCATGATTCACGTAATGTCCATGGCACACCTAACGGCAGCAGACCTTTTACATATCTTTACAAAAATTAGTGTGTGGGGAGGGATGTGAAACAGCATTCTTCTCCTCTTGCATTAAAATTTGTTTAAGGCATTTTGCTCAAAATTAATAAGAACAACTCCACTGTGTAAAGAGAGTACATTGAAAATATCAGCCCCAAAGCTGATTTAAATAAAAGAGAAAAAAGGAAGGCAAAAGAATTTATATGAGATGATATAGTTTATAATGGATATAGTTTGTAATGGAAACAAGAACCCTCAAATATATAGATTTTGTTATGTATAATTATATATAGAAGTATCAAATCAAATATACAAGAAATGAAAAATACTTATCAGGATCATCTAGCCCATCTCTTTGTT
Source organism: Phoenicopterus ruber ruber (assembly GCA_009819775.1). Classification (NCBI taxonomy): domain Eukaryota; kingdom Metazoa; phylum Chordata; class Aves; order Phoenicopteriformes; family Phoenicopteridae; genus Phoenicopterus; species Phoenicopterus ruber. The sequence continues at coordinate 2,382,358 of CM020233.1, read as the reverse complement.
CACACAGGACAGTATCCTCCATTTCTTTCCCAGTGCTTTTTAAAGCTTTCGTTTAGAAATCCCAAACAATAAATCTATTACTTCTTTAGGGGCATTTCCACAGCCAAATAGATGAAATTTTCCTCAGTATTCAGCCAAATTTCCCCTCCTTCCCCATCCCCATTAATTTCATATTACTACTCCTTGCATCACCCTACATCATCTCTCCACTCCTTCGGGCTGGCTATAAATAGCAGAAGGCTGTTCAGTGGGGTTTTTCCCTTCGACACACCATAGGTATTCGCTTCGCTCGTCTCCCAAGACAGTGTTTTCCATCCCTTCATCATTTTTGTTCCTTGCTTAGCACCTCCCAGTTTGCCTCATTTTTTCTGGTCATTAAAATACCAGCGCATAGAGCAGAAAAACTAAGTGGGTTGCATGTCCGTACCACGCACACGTGCTGGCCTTCCGTAGTAGTCGTAAAAGACTGAGACACTTTTATTCCTCTGAAATCCTTACAATCCCTCGAGAAAGCCCTCACTTCTGGGGAAGAGACTCCAGCCAAGGTCCCTTGTCGCCTAGCCCTCACGTTCGTGTTAAGCATGAACACGAACATAGTTAAGCACTTAACTCTTTAGGAAATACACACACTAACATATATGGAGCAAGCGAGAGACATGTATATGAAGAGTGTGTGTGTGTGTGTGTGTGTGTGTGTGTGTGTATATATATATATATATATATATATAAAAAAACACCACAGGCACTGATGTGATCGCTCCAGTTCATTTGCAAGGTCATTGTCCAAGTACCCAAGAAAAGGAGTTTCATGTTATTTAAGAAATGTCAAATGTTGATGAAGAGAAGAACAATTTATCTCCTCTAATTGCAAATAAACATAAATCCTGGCAGAGACAGTGGGGACTGAGAACCACACAAAACTCCAACCTTTTCCTTTGTCCTGAGCAAAGAAAAAGACCTCAAAAGGGGTGACAAATTTATTACTAATTACACAATTATTTTATTATGTAGTGCTAGTAATAAACCACTTGAAGTACTTTCAGCTAATTCTAGTGTTAAGAAAATAATTGCTTGATTCAAATTATTTTAACTGAATTAATTCTTTACTAGACATTTTTTACTAGTGCTACATAATAAAATAATTGCGTAATTAGCAATACATTTTTCACTCCCGCCAAGGGTATATATTTTACTCAGGTTAAGTGTAGAAAAAAGAAGCCCTACTTGTGTGAACAAGGCAGAGGGAGGAGGAGCAGAGAAACCGAGAGAAACTGGATGCTTTCTGTGCATAGCTCCACATCCCTCTCAGGTTTACCAGGTGGCATCAGCAAGGTCAGGGAGGTATTTCTGTGCCCCCAGCACTTTCAGGATCAGACTTTCAAAGCTCTCCAGAGGCATGAACTTCACCGCTATGCAGACCTGTACACAGTGACTCCTTTTGGGATCCTGCAATACAGCGCTTCGTTTTCCTGGAACGTCCCAGCAGTGTTAGTTTAATATTTTATATATGGATTTACATCAACTGCTGGCTTCTCTTGCACGCTCAAAACTTCCACCGAGGTCAGGGGACCTGCTGCTGCACTCCTGGGCTACAGATACACCTTAACACTTTCAGATCTGGCTGAAAACTCCTCTGCTGTGGAGGATTTCCCCTTTTCTTATGGCAACTGCTTCCACTAACGGAGACCAAGTTTTGTTCAAATAAGAGACACCCAACCTGACTGCCAGCACCGAAGGGTCCCCACGGTGCCATGCACAGCCCCAGGCCACGGAAGCTGCCGGGCTCCAGAGACGGGCCAAGGGGAACGGCAACGTCCACAGGCTACGGAAGGGTTCCTGCTTGGCTGCAGGGCTCTGTCCTCCCGCCATCTCAGCTGTTCAATTTGCCTACACTTACCATTTCAGCAAAGCGGGGACTCTTAAAGAATAGGTATTTTTAAGAGGTAAAATGTAAGTAGAGTTGATGAAAATCGTAAAAATACTGCAAAGACAACCCAAGACACCTGCCCGTGGTCCCCATGCCCAATCACCAGAACACACAACCTCCCTGATCTGCGTTAATATTGCAGCTGAGCGTGAAACTACGAAACATTTGCCATACTGTGACTATTGCCTCTTATTTGCAGTTTTGCTGCATCCTCCACTCTTACAGTGGAACACAGCACACTGAATTTAACTGCTGCAGGTGGTAAGCGACGCCAGGTCCCCATGGTGCCCTCTGCTCTGTGCTTGAGCTGCCCGTGCAGCCCTAGTGCCTTGGTAGCGTGCAGACTTTACAAACCGTTATTACAGTAACTAACACACTTACTATGTTTAAAACAAACCCCAACCACTTCCATCGTCATCCACGCAGCAAAGAACACCACACACATTTAAAGAGCAGGCTGTTTGCACAACTGTTCTTGCAAAGAAGTTGCTTATGTTGGGACTGGAAAAATTAAAATTAAATATTCTATTTCTGGGTCAAATTTAATTCCTGTATTAATTTAAACCTCAGCATAATAAGCCACTTGCAAGACAGATATGCTGCAGAAGTCCTCCAGGAAGAGCAGCGCTGCTGGTTATTCCGTAGGGCAGGCAGTGTTCGCAGCACACTTGCCCATTCTCTGCCTGCCTGCTCAGCTGCAGTGTGCATCAGCGTCTACTACACATAGACATGAAATCTGCTGGAAGCTGTTATCATTACACTGTATGTGTAAATATTGGCAGTCAGATGCATCAAGCATGCTAGAAAGGCTGCAGACAGCTTTTTCATTTCCATAGTGTCGGGCAGCGTGCCCTGAACCTCCAAAGCTGGAACGGATCTCATCAGCTTGGCTGGATTATCAGATAGGACCTGAAGGTAAACACCAGGCATACACTGGCTGCAGACACATAATGTCCCTCATAAACCCATTACATACCAGCAGTACCGTCATTCAACATCCAGGTAATCAGAGATTTAAAACAGCCTTTTCATTCCGCTGATTTTTTTTTTATTGTTATTTATAACCTGTCCCAGGAAAAAATAATAAGTAAAACATGAAAAACCAACTGCGAGTGACCCTGTAGCACAAGCAGCGCTGCAGTTTAATGTCGCGGGGATTTGCATGCTATCAAACTATTCATGCCGAGTCCAAGACCCTGGTGCTAATTTCCAGTAAATTTCACGCTTGATGTCTCCCCGTTGTGGGTCACTGCCGGTTCGCCTAAATAAACCACTTCCAAATGGCTCCTCCATCTAAATATTCAAGCCAGTTTTTATAATTTAATTTTGCATTATGCTGAATAGCCTTCCGGCCAGATAGAGCTCATTGGGGAAACCACCAATACCATTGTGATTTATGTTATTTATTTATTTATTTTACGGCTTGAATTAGACCTCCTAGGCTGACTAGTAAAGAGGGTTTTTTTTTTCCCCTCTCTTTTTTTTTTTTCCCCTCCACTAATGTCAATTTTCAGCATAGCAAGAGCTGTCTCTAATCTTTTCCTACTCATTACACACAATTTTGGAGTCATTTTACCCACAGTGCAGTCGGCTCCTGGCAGTGTGTTTGTGTGCACTGAGGGGTGGCATAATTGTTTATTTTCCCTCCCTGCATAATCCCCAGCCAGCACTGAAACCCAAACTGCAAACAACTCCCCGAAGAACGCAGAGAGCGTCAGGAGAGCCCAACGCTTGCTCTGCAGGCCCCACCAGCACACAACAGGCAGGGAAATGCCCGGACCAAGGTGCAAACTGCAGTGGCTCTGCTCTTCTCTGCGGCGGCTCTCTGCTCCTCCTGCTACCAGCAGGGGATCGCAATACAAACATGAGCATCCTCGTACCGCCTTTTCCACCTCAGGCTTCTGGTCCCAACTCCAAAGCTACACCCGGTTTCTGAGGAACCCAGCAAAGGGCACTGGCAAAGCCAACAGATCTCGCAACACAGTACGGCAAAATAATATTGTAACTTTACCAAGCATTCACTAATCAGCTACTTCCCCGTAAATTGTGTGGTGGGGAAAGCAAGTCACAAAGGGAGTGCAGTAGCAGCACATGGAGCCGAAACCATCCTGAAAGGTAACAGGTACTTTCCAGAGGAACGAATTTTGCCGTCTTTTGCCATCTTCCGTCTTTGCACCTGCAAACTCAATGGCATTGCTTGCTGCCCTGCTGACGAGGCAGCAGAGCAGGACAGCCTGTGTCACCCTGCCAGTCTTTCCAGAGCAGGGACTTTTACCGTGTCAGAGCATCCGTAACTTTTCCTCTGTGCTTGCTAAGTGCCACATGCAGGTAAGAGGCTGTAATCTTTTACTTATTTACATTTTATAGTATCAATCTCACATTCTTGGCACTTCACAAAATTTAAAGTAGCAATATGTGGTGCAAAAATCTAACTGCTAGTATATTAACTCAGCAGTTTTATAGCTGTTCACTTCACATCAACATCACTACCACCAAGAGAGTCAACTGGGAGATGGTCCTTGACAGGACAATGTTACAGTGGGAAAAATCATCAATGAGACAATGTTTTCACCTGACAGAACAGGCCTATACATTTTTAATATGCAATATTGCTGGCTTATCCAGGCCCAATCTGAAGCTGAGGCAGAAGGATATACAGTTTTCCGAGCAGAAGGGGTTTCCTGAGATTAGTGTTTAATTAGCCCAGGTTGGCAGCTGTAAATTTTGTTAGCAACTAGACCACTGGTAACATCCAATTACCTGTTCTCACTGCACACGATCTGGCCGGTTCCTATAACCGTATATGAGGCTACATATGAAAATACAACTGCGTTGCTTATTTTGAAAAGAACTTGCTTATTTTGAAAAGAGCTTGCTATCAGATTTCCACGTTGCATATTCTATGTCATTCCCGCTCTGTGCCTATTAAACAAGACACACATGGGGAGGAGAGGAAGGAAACCCTTCATCACCACAGCTACTGTGGCGTAGAGCGTCCCTTTCCTCCAGCTGGTTGTGCAACGATCACAACTGACTTTGGGCAGAGCTGGGCAGAGCACTGATGCGATTTCAGAGGGCTGACATGTCCAAACACTCTGGTAGGCCTAGAAAAGTATCCCCTTATCAGCATTTCTAAGGGAGGTCGCATACTTGCCATGAAAGAGGGGGGCTGGATGCAGACTGCATCAGAGACGGGTGAAGCAGATCCACTCTGCAAGTTTATGGGCACGAGTTGTCACCACAGTTAAGCCAACCCAACAGCTAGCTGCTGCCCAAAGACATGACCCGTTTCTGTCCCTTGCCACATACTCCCACTGCTGGTCTGGCCCCAGAGAACAGCTTCAGGATGCTAAACCAGTAGAGCTAGTGCGTTGGATATGCCATGGTGGGGAACGGCAGCGGTGCCCTGAGCAGGGAACGACGAGCCACCCTACCGGACAACACTGAAAGGGGATCCAAATTGATGGTTACCTTTCATTCCACCAGAGAAGCCTCTCCAGTTAGCAAAGACCATCAGAGGCAGCCCTTCTCTGTTAAAGTCGTTGATGGCCTGCGCAGTCTTAAAGGCAGAGTCAGGGAACCACACCTGACCAGCCTGCTGGATTATCTGTTGGGAATAAAAAAGACTGTTAAGCCTTGAAACACATTAACATAAGAGTTAGCAAAAAAAATATAGAAATGGACGCAAAAAGAGCTGTGATATGGAATTAACAATAAGGAACACGGCGCATGAAATGCTTAGGATCTGCTTGCCCAGAGAAAAATCAGGACAATCCTTTTGTCACCAACATCAACAGGAGTGTTCCCACTGATTTAGCTAAGAAGAGGAACGGAGATGGTATGGAAAGCCTGGTACTATTAATGCTGTAAGAAGGAGAAGGAGAGAGAGAAAAGGATATGCAAAGGAGAAGACCCAGAAGAAATGATGTAGGGCCAGAGCTGTGAAATCAGGAAGGAGAAAAGCAAAATATCAGAGCAGAAAAAGCATGAAACACTATGGTCACAGCAAGAGAGCAGGGAAATGATTTTCGCTTGCCAGATCTCCTGGGCCCTAGTCCCTGCATCTCCCCTAAGTCACAAGAGAAGCAGGACTGCTGTGGAACGTGTCTCCTGTACGAACGGCCAACACAACTGTCCATTCACTCCTCCCAGCAACCGCCACGCGTGAGCACCCCATCAAGGAATGGCTACGCATTTTGTCCCACGTTTGGCACAAAGAAAAAAATCCCATCAAAACAAATGCTCTCTCCACAGAGACGTTTGCAGAGGACAAACAAGCAACCGAGCACACGTTCAACCCACCTTGGCCTCCGAGTCCAGGTTTGCAGGATCAGCAGGGATGCTGAGCTCCACCGTTCTCGTTTCTACGGCAACTACTCCTACAGGTATTCCTCCCAGCCTGGTAACATGCGAGACAAATCAAAATTCATATTTCTACTGTTACACAACTAGACATTTTTTCCAATTTGCATCGAAATACTCAAGAAAGATAAATAATGCAAGCAAACGGCGGAAGAAGCATTCTGGCCTTTTTGAAGAGTTTAGGCATGTGGCTGGAGAATTTCAGAGTAGAATTTACAGTTCTCAAAGCAAAATCTAGTTCTAAAAATTAGCACATACTTCAGTAAAAATTAAATAGAATAAGCCAAAGCCCAAATTTTGAACGATATAGCTACATCTCCACCACGCTTCACCTGCTACCATACAGATTTTGATACCGATGGTCCTGACCACGAAAAGTAAACATGAAGACCCACGGCTTCCCAAGCCCTGTTTTCACAAGCACTGTCAGCAGACGTCCACAGGCTGCATGTCTAAGCAATGCTCATGTCTCAGCCACCCTAAACCTCCACTGCTTATAAAACCTCCCTCTCCCAAGAGCTTAGGGTGAGCGATGGGTAAAAGGTTTGGGTTTGCCGCTCTGTCTCCTCCCCAGACCCTCTGCTGCAGGATGACTGCAAGGGTGGGAAGGGTGCAGGGACAGAGGGACGGGCAGGGAGCGTAGGCACCAGGGAGAACGCTCAGCTCCGCTTTCCACAGCATCTAACCACTCCCTTACACAAAAGGCATCTTGCTTGCGATGACAACTGCTTACTCCCAGGACGGGAGTCCCAGCAGAGCCTACGCTCTCTCCTCAACCACCTCGAAGCTGGATGACACGCACTGCAGGCAGAAAAAGCGACAAGGGCTATGTGCACTAGGGGGTTGAAAATATTCCCATTCACTATGATTAAGAGTCTGCCTAGAAACCCGTAATTGCAGAAGCCGTCTTAAATCGGTAACTTATAACTTCTATATTAGGGCCCATGTGACCTAATAAAGAACATCTTTATCCAAGTATTACAGTTATTTATTGAACTTGAAAACAGCTCAAAACAACTTCTGTTTTCCATTATACTTCATATAAATTTTATCAGGCTAGCACATGAAGACGCTACATCTTGTTTTATAGTGTGTCCCTGGACAAGTTGCCATAGAATAATAAAAGACAATTTACAGCCAAGAGCACACATATTCCAAACATACATACAAAAGATGAGTTTTGGCAGCACTTACAGTAACAATCCCAGAAGAATACATTCATATTTGTTTTTTCAAAATGCCACTGCTTTTGAAAGAAATCAGTTTCATTTGTATTATATATACCTGCATGTGAGAGTCCAAAACAACTTGGAATTTGTCAGAAGAAAGGAACTGCAAGTGAAGCTGAGCATGGGCCTGGACAGAGACCTTCTAGCTTTGCCAAATCATTGATTTCCCCCTCCTCCCCGCCCCCCGGTATACTGCTTAACCTAAAAGCCTTTAAATAATTATAGGACGTTGTGAGATAAAACCTGAGAGTGTCACGGATGGCAGATAAAAATACCGCAGTGTATCAAAAGGTCACAGGACATCCTAAGGGTACGTGCTACAATTAGGAGTGGAGTCAGCAGGTATTTTCGGCTCCTCTCAACAACGTATAAAGATCAGGAAGTATTCTGAGTGGAAAGGCTCTTCAGGGGTAGCAGCACCCAGACCCCTGGGACCAGCAGCGGTCAGAGACACTAAACTTCGCGACGGCAGAGCTGAGCTGCACCGGCACACGAACGCCCCTCCGGCTCAGCAGCAGTTCGTCTTAGCTGGGCTTGTGCAGCCCGTACGCTGCCACACCACTCTGTGCTGAGCACAGACGACTCCTGCCCTGATACGGTATCTGAGGAAATGGGTACGTTTCTCCAAATCACATCCTGCACTAGGAGAGTCCAAAGGCAGCAATAAATCCATTAAAGACCCTCAAAAATCTTAAGAAAAGAGCAACAGAGGGACATTTTGCTGAGCACACCCTTGTATCTGGAGGCCTCCTTCAGTTATTATGCAGCATTTCATTAACATATTAACAGAGCTCCTGATGGTTGTTTTAGATATGTCCAGAATGGACACAACCCTCTGAGATGTTGCACATGAACTCTATGAATGCTTTGCTATTTATGACCTCTCATTAGGAGAACCTGTGACTTTAAATAGTCTAGAAGAGAAATGGGAGCTCCCATTGCCAAATATTCTGGGGCCACATGTGCTATCAATGTGATGGAGATAAGAACAGCGTTGATTCATGGCTGCACTGGCTGGGAGCCTAGCTGGCTATCCCAGTTGCGCTGTGTGTTTCAGGAACAGCGGTGTCTCTCCCTGTTTCCCACTGGATGCTCTGTAATCAAACACAGCTTCACCAGGGATATCCTGGTACTACGGTCAGTCCTTGGGTCACCGATTTGGTGAGGCGAGAGGCTGATGGAGTCAGACCCCAGGGGCGGCCACGGGATTTCCAGAAGATTGTAAGCGTTGTCAGGTAATTTGGCTCTGAATTGTTGGCACTGTGATACTGACACTACGGGAGGTGAAAGATCTGTAAATAAAAGATTTTTCTTTGATGCGGACTTCTGCTAGGAACTAAGGCACTCTGAACACCCATCGTGCATGGGCACGACCGTATCTCATTAAGTGTAACACCTGAAGCCTCCAGGATCCCATTCAGGCACTTCAGGTTTTTTTCTCCCCTCTCACTTACTAACAACAACAAAAAAAAAGGCTGACAATTAACCAAAAACACTGACATCAATTAGGAGCTGGGAGCCTGCTGGAGGGAAGAGTACGAAGCTCTGTCTTGAGAGGAGAGCTGGCGGTAGTCTGAGGAATGAGTGACAAAGGATAAGCACGCTGCATTTGGACAGCTCAAGCACTTGTAGTGGAAACTCAATGGAGATAAATGTACTCTTCCAAAACAGCCTTATTCTGAGAGGAAGTAGACAATCAGATCAGGAAATTCACAGCGCCATTGGGGGGGACACAAAAAACTGAAGAAGGAACTAGAAAAGCAGTGATTGAGGGGGTTTTGAGCCCAGCTCTGATTTGCATTCTGTGAAAATCCAGGAGCCCATCTCCAGGCTTCGGCTTCCTGACAGCTCTGACAGTTCATGGACCTGCAATGCCGCGAATGACCCCAGGCTGCAAAAATTTTCAAGGCAGGGAACTAAATCTCAAGGCAATGGGGAACATTTTAGAATCCTGCACAGGTGCCCCTTCGGAGCAAGGTAAGGGGGAGTGACTCCCCTTGGGAGGCGGCAAGTGCCACAGGTCTCTGGAGCTGCACATCCCTGCACCACAAAAAACAACTAAGATCAGGTGTGGCAGGTGCTCGTTTGGAAAATGCTGCAAGTTATTCCACGCAAACCTCAATGTTAAGCTCTTCTCTACGCCGAGTTTCTTGCAATTTGCTCTAGTTTTAGCTGAACTTTTCTTGCAAGTCAAATAAGATTGCAAAACAACAAACTGCATAATGTGCCTTCAACTAAGTCCGAGCTGCAAGAAGGCCTCACTACGCAACCACGTACCTAGGGAAGCGTATGCTGTCTGCTGTAATTTTTAACAATATCTCTCTTTTTGGCTTTTGTGCATGTTAAAGCTGTCACCTCCGAGAAAAGCAGGAGAAACAATCAGACCATGCTTCAGTTTGTGTGGTAAAGAAGTATCCTATTCCAGTAATGACTCATTTTTACTTATAGCCATCAACTTTCTAAGGATGTTCTACAAACAATGCAAAGCTTAACAAAAACTTGATTTCTACAAATGTCTAAAACGCCTCTAAGAATTTACCTTGCTCTACCAACCACAACTGTCTGCGCCCAGGGCTGCATGATCTCCAGGAACGAGCCATTGTCAAAGAAACCACTTAGCCACTGTCCTTTTTGACCTAAAGGGAAGGGAAAAAAAATTGAAATATCAGAGGAGGGAGTGAATAAAGAAGAACATGAAAAGAGCAACTGAAACTTGCTTAAAAATGCCAACTAGAGAACTTGGCACTGCCTTTTTATTTATTTATTTTAAAATAGATTATAATACAAGGGAACATTAGACAGCTGAGCATTTGTCTGCCTTCAGCCATCATGTCTTATTTCATTTGCTAGTCTGCATAAAGACAGTCATTTATCAGCAAAAGCATCATTTATTGTTAAACAATGGGGTTCAGATAGCAGAGGGACTTCACATGCTTTTAAATAAATAACTCTGTTTTTTTCAAAACACTACAAACATTTGTCAAAAGGCAGTAAAGTCATTAAAGATGTTTTTCAAAATGCCTATTTCTATTTTAAAACTTATCTCACATTTTTCTCTTGATTCTGTCTAATCTTTCCTTTAAAGAAAGAATGTTGAAGAAATTCAGGAACTAAATATAAAAATTTCTATGATATTTTAAAACTAGACCACACATCCGAGCATGTTTCTCACATTCTTTTAGAAAACCTGAAATGAAGAACTCCGATACCAAAAGCCTGCTTGCTCCATAGAAGACACCAGATGACGCATCTCCCGCTAAGCTAAAGCATGCTTTGAGTCGCCATCCCAGATGGGCCCATGTGCCATCAGACCTCTGCTCCTGCCCAAAGAAGGCAGCAGCTTGAGAGAAACCAAACTGTTCCCCAAGAGCACATCACCAAGACGACTGTGAGGTTCTAAGAGAAATCAACTTTTCCCGACCCTTGCAGACAATCAGCTTCTACCCTGAAGTATGAGGGCTTGATTACCCCGATCGTGCAAACTAGGAACTAGTATTACTGCCCTTTATAAAGCCAGTGCAGTCTCAGACTTGGGGTTCCTCCTGCATCACAGACTCCAATACATTGACCATACTTCTCCACCCCTACGTGCAACAACACATCTGTTCACTAACAATCCACATACATTCCTTCAAATAAAACTCTCAGACTGACAATCACCCCCACGGGAAGTGTGGTGGCAGTTTACGGTGTATTTCTCTGCTTTCCACGGGTGTTTCTTAAGCGGGCACGAAAGACACTATGAATGAGGTAAGCCTCACGGCGTCTGTCTGCGCAGTGCCGTGGCACTGCTTCCACTCTCCAGACAGGGAGACCACGGCAGGAAGGTTTTCCAGTATTTCAGCTTGGACTCTACTCCAGTGAACAGGTAAGGGCACGACAAAGAGCCTTCATTTGGGCTGACTGCTGAGGCTGGACTGGGGAGTGACAAGCAAGATCTGCAGGCAGCTCTCTTTCTGCAGGCCTCCAGCCTGTATAAGCTGTACATCCCAAAGTCAAGGCATCAACACGCTCTACCCACCCAGACAATTACAGAAATCACAACTCTCTGGGGGCTCCTGCCTTCCACTGGGGCTTCATGCAGCTCTGCAAAACAAACCCCACAAACCCGAAATCCCTCCCAGCTTTACCCCTTGGCACACGGCTTCTGAGGAATGCTTTAATCTGAACAAGCACCTCTGCTTCTGCAAACCCAAGTCCAAAACCAATTAAAAGTGGAGATCCAAGCAAGCTAACCTCTGCTGACTTAAACAGGATGGAGAGTGTTTTATCAAGACCAAACTTGTAATTACTGTGTTCTACATTCCTTGCCTCTGTGGCCCCACTGTAAAATGTGACCATCCATTTCGAAATTATCTCTTTATCGTGAGCCCAAAGCTGATCGTTTAGATTCTGGCCTCGTGTCGGGCGTCAGTTTGAAGAATATCACGGCAATATCTCCTCTAATAAATGGCTTTAACTTTTCACCTAGGAGATATCTGCTTTAACTTATCACAGGGAATCATCTGCTTTCCTTAACGCTTCCACTAAATTAAAATCTGAAGTCACTCGATTTGGAAGCCAGCGTTAGCTGCACTCAGACAGCTGGATGAATTACTTGAGAGATGATGAAAAAATATTATCCAAACCCAGAAAACTTAGTTTATCACAAATCTCATTTTAGCCCCCCAAACTCATTAATAACAGCAGGCATAATGGTCACCCAGTTTGCAGCTTGTACGTACACAGGCTGCAGAACCCCAAAAGCATGCATGGGGGTTCAATGGTTTGCAACGTTTCCAATATAATTATTCTCCAAGATCTGCAGGAATACTGTGATTCTTTTAGCGTAAAGACCTTTGTATATGGACTTTCCTCTGAACTATAAAAAAAACAGAAAATCTATAAAAGTAACTAATAATTGTAAGTGTCCTCAGGCGCTCAGAATTTACATGCTATTTTTATATAGTATATTTAAACTGTTTAGAACTAATTACTTTATAAGCTCTGAAACATATTTGGACTGCAGACACAAAGCCTTGACAAACAGTGCTGAAACAAGACGCATTATTGCATATCCTGGCCACCAAAGGTCTACGTACTTGGATTCGGGCGGCCAACCAGCATCCAGCGGGGATCATAGGGAGTCTTGGTAGGAACAAACTCTATGGTTCGGTCTATAGGATCCTTGACTTTGAGGATGGGAACAGGGCTGTATACACTCTAAGGGAAAAAGAAAAATATTGAAGGAAGTAATTCTCCTGCATGGCTTTGCACCAAACACCAACTCTAAAGGACCTGGTCGGAGTCCACTTTCTCCCACTCTGTGACTGACGGGATCCCAGAGCCTTGGCAAGAGCCTGAAGAAACTTCCAAGGTGCTTCATACACTCTCACAAACCCTCCTTTGGCATCATCTGGCATACACTGTACTTCATTTGCTCTTGAACTTCAGGCATAGCCAGCATTAGCGAGGGGTTGCAATTTAATTTTTGAAAGGTGACCAGGCCACCTGACTCATTCTATGCACTCTTTCCTGAAGGAAGGTGACCTGCGTGTTCTTGTTGCTGCCTTCCTGGCTGCAGAGCAGCTTACACATATACATCAGCTCCTACAAATTGCTGCCTCAGAGGGGAACTTTTAGAGTCTTTTCAGTAAGAGACAATCCACCGCTTACATAAAATCCTGCTGCCCACAGTGGTGAGGGCAGCACGCCAGGGCAGTGATGTGGAAGTACCCAAGGCAGTGCCAGGCTGCCCCGCATCCCAGTTCCTGCAGCGCTTTAAGACAAAAACTACTTTGCGTACTTCAATATCGTAACGCTTAACAGCCTTGGTCATAAGCCTAAACCATTTTGCTAGGCACCATACAACCACAGGAAAAACCCCACAGAGACAGAGAGCCCCTCACCCCCACACCCTGTGAACAAAGCGAACAGGTAATGGGACCTTGCACTCCTGCAAGGCCAGGAATTACCTTTGGCATGTAGGAAAGCCACTGCAGGATAGTGTAGACTCCTTCAAAATCGTCACACACAGTGCCATGCGTCACTCCGTTGTTGTGCATTATCTGGATCCCGCCCAGCTGGTTGTTGGAGGTATAAACCTCCCGTCCAAGCACCTTTTGAAAGAAAACCAGGAAAACCATCAGAGGGTGGGATGTGACAAGGTGGTGTTGGCTAAGGAGATACATACAAGCCCATCCCTGCAGCAAGTCATGATCACTTCAACACCGAAGGCTGGAGCAAACCCCTCACAATAGACCTTCCCAAGCCCTGTGTGCCGGTAAGACCTTATGAATAGTGATCCCCAAGGGGAACGATACAAGCGGGGAAACTGAGGCAGAGGGCAGTTATACGACTTGCCCTTCCCCAAGCAGCAATGGAACTGATACGGGACTAAGTCTCCTGGGTGCTGACCCGAGTTCAGCTCACTAATTCAAAATTGCCCTAAGACAAGTGGTAGGGTGGACCTATTTAAACCTTTAACTGGGGAAAAACCGATGCCGTGAATAAAGACGGGTACAGCAAAGATAAAGCCCCACCAGCTCCTTAGAGAGACTGGAAGGAATAAGACTATGACTGCTGGGCTTCCAATTCTCTCGCACAGCTCCATCTCTAATCTCAGCCCAGGCACCGCAGCTCTTTTCTCATTCTCCTGCTGTCTCTTTCCATTTGCCCTCTCACTGACTGATACACTGATCTCTCGGTCACTCGGCTTTCTGCTCCACTGAGTCCATATTACTAATAACACCTCTGCCACGGCCAGTTTACCTCATGAAGGCAGGAGCACATCATTACAAAATAAACTCATAACTTTGACATTCTAGCAAATACATGCCGTTTGTTATTTTTATGGGTTGAGTCTTTCTAACAGACAGAGGGCATTACATACCTGCTTCATTTAGATCTTAAAAAACCCCTCGAACACACACAAACAACCTGCCCTCCCCCACCAAACAACCAGCGCAGCTCGTTTTAGGAAGAAGGGCTGCCCCAAGAGAGGAGCAGCCCGGAGCCCAGGGCAACCCGGTCCTTACGGAAGGGATGCTTGGGTCTGACCTCATCCCGACACCCTACAACGAGCGCTCGGGACATAACTCATCTCACCCATAGTAGAGGGGAACTCCACATTTCTCGGGATTTAACCTTTTGGGCTGAAAGTAAGAAGGTGCTAAAGGGATATGAAAATAGAAAATTTTGCTCTGGTTATAAAACTACCCTGGACCAATTAGCTTTCTTCCTGCACAACATCAGTTAATCACGGCTGGGGTCAGGGAGCCACTGTGCCCGTCTAAAGCATTGCCTAACCGGCAAGGCACAATGCTATCATTTGCTAACTCCAGATTTATTTTCCTTTGGAGGAGAAAAGGCCCGGTGGTCTGGCATTTCACAAACCTCAGCATTTTACAAGCGCTGGATGATCCTCACAAAACTCCCCGTGAGACAGATGTCAGTCAAGGTTTACATACAGAAGAAATCGAGGCACAGAAGTTATGCAACTAGCCCCAAAATTTAGAAGTCCATGTAAGCATTGTGGTTTTGCACAGAGATGTTCCTGGTCTCCCTTCTGAGCTCAAACACCTTCATCTTCCTCTAACAAAATCAGTGCCATGAAAAGACATGGTGGAAAAGACAGCAGCATAGATTTAGGTTCAAGGAAAAGAAAAGCACAGGCCTCCAGATGCCAGGCACAAGCCTAGCTAAATGCTTTCCACAGAGGAAAATAAAAATAAAGAGGATTTAAACTCCCCATCTATGAACTAATGCAAACGTATGTACATGCAAAATGGGCCTCTGCTGCTGCTTATCTAGAGACACTGTAGACAGCTCAGGTTTACCACTGCTGACAGGCAATGAAAACAGTCTAATATACCGCCTGCTCTCGCCCTTAAATCCCTTTTTGGAGATCAAGATAAATATGCAGTTCCTTTTCCCGAGTGCTCCAGACATTTCAGTGAAGTGGCAGAGCATTGTGAGGGGCTGCGCAAATGAAATCCCTCTGTAATACTGAGCGAGCGTAGTATTTACTTGTCAGTGTTTGTCAGCAGAGGCAACGTAGTCCCAAGCTGCATTTAAAAGTTGTACCGGTGAGCGCTCGGTGCCTTCATTTGTATGACATATATGTCCACACATGTGCACTTGCACCTGCGCTGAGTGCAGCAGGAGGGATATGTAATACGGGCACACGCACGCTCTAAATCAGACCCTGACTTAACCACAGCCCAAATGCAAAGCAAGCTATTCCACTCCCCGGGGCAGCAACGGCGCAGCCAAGGGGTTAAAGCCGCTGTCTTCCAGGGATGCTGCTAGGCTGGGTGCCGGTCCCCTAACCTGCTTCTGCGCACGTGCTCTTCTGTCTTCTCGGGAACGACCGGAGATCCTGCCAACTTGTTTCACACATACGGCTGCAGACTGAATTGGGTGCCAGAGGTTAAAAGGCACTGAAGGGCTAGCCAGCTTATAGACAATGATCATTGGGCTTGAGAAAAAAATGAATGCAATAGCTCATCCATTCAGCTCTGCTAACCACCTCATCTCTGACCTCAGAGGACTACATTTTTAAAGGCTGACAAGTAATTCAATCTCCAATTAACAATCTTAAATGGTGCAATGCATATTGCTGTATAAATGTTTCTGCAAGAAAATATCCAAGGGTGAAAGAGAATACATCTGCTGGAGAAGTCCAAAACTGATGCTTCTGCAATTAAAGGGTTCTGATGTTCCTCAGTAAGACACATGGTCAACAGAGGCACGAGTGGATTTAGAAATGTTGCTAAATCAGTTAGACACGTAATGCTAGAAACAAACTCACGGGAGAAAAGACTGCACAGGATTAAATCCTGCATCTGATACGACTAGGATCTGTCAAAAGGGTAAACTTCCAACCCTGCGAGTTTGGGTCTGCCAGGGAGGTACACTGAGTCACATGAAGTAGGAGGTTACGAAGTGAAAGCAGCATTAGCCCAAGGCTTATAGAAGGCATCTGTTCAACGACCAAACACGTGCATGGAAGGGTTAAGTTTGCAAAGCAGGTCCTTCCTAGCAGAAAGGTTACCAGCACTCCAGGGAACAGTCAAAGATGCAGCTACCAGAGTCAGCTGCCACAGACCAGAGATCAAGAAAAGTCCAGCAAGAGGGGTGGGAAAGAACAGGTTCCAGGATTTTAAAGCTGAGGTACACAATTACACATATACCTGAATA
Source organism: Phoenicopterus ruber ruber (assembly GCA_009819775.1). Lineage (NCBI taxonomy): Eukaryota > Metazoa > Chordata > Aves > Phoenicopteriformes > Phoenicopteridae > Phoenicopterus > Phoenicopterus ruber. The sequence goes on along the minus strand of CM020233.1, from coordinate 2,365,660 downwards.
TTGGCAATATTTGACCTCTGATCTTGTGCTTAATCTGATGGCAAAAACAGACAAAAAAGAGCAGCCATGAACAGCAAAGCACCAGAGAGCATGCTTCTGGCACCAGAAAATTTGCTTTAAACTAGAATTCTTTCCACCCCATGAAAGCTAGAAAACCCAGAAACCATGTTTCTGTCCACCTGGACTTTGACAGGCTACCCATCAAATGAAGCTGCTGTGGGTGACTGGCCCCGCGCAGAGATCCCAAACTCGCCCCTTCTGAGGTTTCTAGCGAGGACCCCTCACTTCTGTCCCTACTCCTTTCCTGCACATTACCCCAGTGCCTTTCCATTTTGGGTATCGTTTCCTTTTTCCAGCTCAGCAGCAGCTGGTGTGGCGTTTCCGAGCGAGGTGCAAAGTGCTGCCTCCCTCCATTGGAAGGTGTTAGCAGTCTGCCTTCCCTATACCGGCAGTCTTTCCCTGCCTCCCCGCCACGCACTCGCATTAACCACAACCCACAGAGCAGGACTGCCACCACGCACCCCTTGCGTATTTGATGCCAAACTGCCTCCCGGTCACTCGGGACCCAGGCCGGATTCGGATGAGCCGCTCAGTCTCCCCTTCCTTTGCTCCCGAGGACAAACCTTTCAAGCATGCAGAAAGCAGTGCAGCATTTAACGGGGTACGCAGGACAAAGTGCTTCCTCTCAACACGAGGACACCAGTGAAGTGGTCAGAAGGCAATGCTGGATCTAGAACTGCACGTGTTAAAGCTCAGCCCGTGACTGCACGAACACATGCTATTTTCCAGTTAATGCAACCTTTGATACCACATGCTTACAAAATACACGGGCAGTACTGTCAACACTTATTTCATTCAGTCCTCCAAAAGCCACTCTCCCTACTCTAATGGGAAACGGCGTTTCTTTTTACTTCAGAGGATCTTTTGGAAAGCACAAAGGAGAGCCAGGATTCTAGCAGCCTTTTCAGCCTTTAAAAGACCGTCCTCAACAGGTTTATAGGCATGTCATATGCATATTAATCATTTTCTAGCACTCAAACCCGTGATGACCAGCTGCTTCCTCTGCACTCCTTTTCAGAAACGGAGCTGCTAGTTAGTTGAGACATTCACTGCAAAGCTGGTTTGGCTGCAAACTTGATTGGCTCATGTGTTTCATCAAAGATGAAAGATCTGAAAAAATGACAGCAGAGGGCTTGAATGGGAATCATTATGTAACATAAGTGCTGTTATTATTCAGAGCATATCATGTGTTTATATCAAATATAAGTGCCAGATTTTTATCTGAATAATTTCAATAATTGCAATTCCCATCCCACAATTTATATTATCTGCCAGAAACCTGAAGCAGAAAAGGCACATGCATATACTATAAATAGCCTATTTTTCATAAACAGGCAGAAATGATCAAAATGAATGTCTCATCAGAAAACGCAATGTAGGAACTTAAAACCTGACTGCTATTATGTGCAGTCAAGCCTCAACAGATCTCACAGTGTTCATTTCTATCACTCGGCTCTTCCCCCACACGCATCATGTCATTAGAGGGTAAAACAGCAGCAACGCCGAAGAGGAGAACCAAGCTGAGGCAGGATGCCAGCAAGGGCCGTGCTCCCGAACAGACCCGTTCCCGAGTCTTCAGCCCCTTCGCATGGCGGCGCGAGCGCAGACACCTCCTCTCTGCCTGGAGATGGACTGCACTTCTTGCATTTCTAATCTACGAATGTGTGCAGTTCCTGCACTTTTAATTTACGAGCGTTCGGTGGGGGACCCTTCTGACTTGGGAACATATTGGCTCGGTCTAATGCTTGGAGATTATTAAAGTCAGAGCTATACTCCACTATCAAGTCTACAGATCTTTTATTTAGAAGATATGGTGCTCTAAATGCACAAAGAGCTCCCTGTCACCTTCACATTAAAGCCCCTAGTGCCTGGTAAATGGAATTATATAGCTGTCATCTCCTTTCCCCAAAGTTTTAAGAGTACAATGGGCTCATTTTTTCACACTCCATCCCAGCTTCAGAACTAAGAGACCTACTTTGTATTGATTTAAAGTCTCAGAAATAAATAAACCTGCTTCACCAATGTGATTCACAAGAAATTCATGATACACTATTGCATGATATATTTCAAGCTGTGGCTCCAGCTCTTTTTTTCCTTTGGTGAGTGATGGGGGAGGTGGGAGGCAGGGGGAGGTGGGGGGGACGCTGACAGCCTGATGGTTATTGGAGATGGCTACTGACTGCAAATCCAAAGCAGGTCTTGCTGGTGGAGTCTTTTTCTTGCTTTAATTTGGCGAGATCAGAGGGGGAAGGGGAAAAAGCAATTGCACTTCACCTCGGAGGCAGCAGGGGAAGACGCATCCAGATGGACACTGCAACTGCCGCCGGCCTTTCTACACCACCTTCTGCCTGAAGATCCCAAAGCACCTTACCAATCCAACGGGAGCAGGGCTCCGCAGCTGACCAGATACAGACGAGGCATTCTCTCTGTTTGCAGATGGCAACATGAAACGTTACTGGGAGGAAACAGTTTTTCCATCCTGCAATAATTTATGAGGATTTCTGAAAACTTCTGGATTGTAACAGAAAATCAAATGTTGCCATCTTGAGATCTGAACAAATATCAGACAGGGTCAAGATGTTTGCTTCTGACTTCTGAAGTATTTGTTGTAGGTCTTAGAACTAAAGATTAATTTGGAAAGAAAAGTCAGTCTGGGATGGGGGGGGGGGGGGGGAACTTTTCATTTTACCAAAAAAATTCCAAGTGAGAAATTCATCAAAACTGATACTTTTTCCTGAAGAGTTCCAGTTTCAGTGAACTGGCATTTTCAAATGAAAAATGTCTTGTCAAAAAATTCCTGCCTAGCTCTCCTTTCACAGTGTAGGGAGACTGCATGTTTTGCTCAAGGTCACTCCATCAGTCAGTGGTAAATCAAAAGGATTCAATATACTTTGCAAACTAAAATTACAGCCCCCTATTCTACATGGTGCAAACACTCATAAATCCCATCTGTCTCACTTAGGGGTTCCCTAATCTAGACACTAGCCCTATAAACAAAATTAATGATTGTCTCCAGGATACTTAAAGATCTTGTTTTGGTCATTCCCTTGGTCACCTTCTGGACCCCAGGAGAACTCTCTTACTCAGAGGCCGTCCAAGGGGACAGGCAGCCGCGCAGGTACCTCTTTCACCAGGACAGTGAAGCTTTCTTCACTTTGCAGTGTGGGTTTAGACTTAAGCATGAGATATGTGACAATTCTCCAATGCTGTTCCTATAGTTCCCACTCATGCATCCAGAATGGCAGATAATTTCTCCACAGTTCACTGCAGAAAAGACCCACGGGCAGGTCACCCCGATATCCTCCTAGTGACACCCCAAGGGAGGGGTGGGCAGGCCAGTTATTCTGGGACAGGTTTGAAAAGTGCCCTCTTCCATTCAGCTCCAGTGGAATGTCAGGTACCAGAGTTAACGCTCCAGTAATAACATACCCTGCAGGATCACCAGGGCCTGGGACACAACCCTGGTTACATGAAACATATATGGGGTTTAGAATACAGAGGAGTTTCCCTAGAAGGTACGGGAAGAGATTTAGACAGGCAGAATATGGCCCACTATGCTAAACTGCTCTTTAGCGGGAATAAATACACACACAGCCCCCACAGCACAGGCACCATCCACATAGATAAACTGATCAAGATCCATATTAAAAATGATACAAGGAGGGAGAAAAAAAAGTCAACAGAAATCTATTAGACTTTCTTCCCTAAGCAAACATAAAGGGACTGATAATGCAATGCCTGGAACGTAAATTGTCTCTAATGGGAACAACACACAAATATCACCACTTAAAGAAAGGCAATTAAAAATAAAATGCAGAAATGGAGGATGGCGTTTGTTTATTTGCACTCGTCTGAAGTCCAGACATCCATCCTGCTTACGTTAATTTCTCTACACAGAGCTTTAAAGACCTTTGTGTCACCAGGACTGCCACCAACCAGACACACCGAGCAGCTAATGCCTCTCACCGGCATTAAAAGAACCGAATTCTGCTCTCTTCCTATTGCCAAATATTGCTAAACTGAGACTGACTCTTACAAGAGCCCCACTCTGATCTTGGTTCTCAAACCAGACTGGCTTTGTTGGGGTGTGAGCAATGGTGACCTGCGCCAGGGAGACCTCCAACAGCCCCGAGGTCCTGCATCGCTTCTAAGAGACCTGAAGGAACCAACCTCCACCCATGAAACCACCCTTGTTCTCACCACATCAGCTGCCGTAACCACCCAAGGCAGAGCAGAGCGGCCCCTCCTGCTTCCCCCACCGCTGGAGCCAAGAGCGGTGTAACCTTGGTGAGATCCACGAGAGGAACCGACTGACGGTTGATGCTGTTGAAGTGTCAATTTCTGTGTGACATTTCCTAGACCCTCTTTGATTAGCATTCTCAAACACCCTGCGCCCATACGTATCTTCCTAATAGTCTTGCTGTGCCACTACAGAAAGATTCATATCATGCATTAATAATTATAATGCTTCTTTGAATGACAGGGATGGCACTTGCTGTTCTAACTCACATGATTGCTCTCACATGATTGCTTTGATCTAATCCCAAGACTGGAGTCATCTTGAGCAGATACTGAGCTATCCCTGCCTTGAATCTCAAAAAAAGAGCTTTCCACATTCTGTGTTTTACAGTAAAACCCCCAAACAGCATCAGTCCCGCGGAGCTTTTATTTATTTTTCCAGATTGTGAAATTGAAGGGTAAATATTACTGCTTGCAATACCGAAGACCGATCACTCATACAAGACGGACTGGCAGACTGTGTAAGATTCCGATTCCTCACCCCAGAGCTCCCAGCGAGGCTCCGACCTGACCTGGTAGCCTCCCGCATGGGCACAGCACCACCGAGCAGCTCTGCCTGTTCCTCCCAAACCCTCACTTGTTGTCTCACCCCCTTACTCGAGCCCCACGGCACCCAACAAGTTCTGCAGCTTCCCTCAGCCGCAACCTGCAAACATCAGGCCAGTGCCGGGCCGCTCTAGCGCAGAGACCCAGCGACACCCCACCAAGCAGGCGGGGTGCGCCCACGGGGCAGTCAGAAGACACTGAAGAGCAAACAGCATCAGAGAGCCACGTTGGCTGAACTGCCTCGAAATAAACTTACAGCTGGGGGTAACCACCATCCGAGCGAGCTGGTTTCAAGCTATACGCATATACGCTGCTCCTCTACCTGCCGTGCGGGTGCTCCCCCAGTTCAGCTCCAGTCCTACCCCAGTCCTACACCGATGAAACCACGGATCTCCTCAAAAGCAGCCCCACTGATCCCAGGTCTGGCTTTGACAGTCAGGACTGAATTTAAACTACAAGGATGTTCTCTTCTGGTCTTGTGCAAAGGGGTTGCGGGGTGTTGGGTTTTAAATGCAGATTGTCAAAACGATCCTTGCAGCAATTATGGTCTGTTGTATCAACAAGTCCCCAGGGACTCATCCACAGTCACGTGATTGACACATGCACTACGCTATCTTGACACAGTATGGCACCTATCATGTTAACGTCTTTACCATGCACAAGCAGTGTCTGCATTAATGAAAGATGTACTCAGGAAAGGTCATTGGACATCTGCTGGTGCTAGGCTCAGAAGTTTCTTAGATATTTACATACTGTATTAGCAAGCCATCAAGTTTCCACTAAGCAGTTCATTTCACAAACACCCTGCTTAAAGCTGTTCTTCAAAAATGTTTTCTCCCCCTAAAAACCACCAATTCACAGAGCCAGAAACAGCGCATTACTATCTGGTAAATTGGTTCCTGAGCTCTTTCAGGTCTAAAATAGGTTATACAAGCAGACACATTGTTTAAATTAAGATCATTTTGAAGGCAAAAACTTCCACAGAAAGAAATTCTGAGGACGGGGTTACCTACCCTGCCAACGCACCACTGCTGGCAGGTACTTTCCATCTGATGAGCTCAAAACATGTCGCAAATACAAATGAACTAAGGTTTCAAGACCAAGCTGTCAGCAGGTAAGGGCCATTATACCCATTCCGATCAAAAGTGTCAGACCACAAGCAGGCAGGCAGCTGCCTGCAGACTGGGAAACGAAGCGCAGAGTTCTGGTTTTGAACTATGCTTTGAACATTTCACATTTTAGTGGTTTCTGACTCTTCATCTTCACTGCCTCTTTCCCCACATGGACATCCTCTCCTGGCAGGTGGTATTTGTCAAGCTCACGCTTGGCACACTTGGATGTTCGTGACAAACCAGGCCAACAGCGTGGTGCCACGGGGCCCCAGGGAGAAGCACACCGGAGGACAGGTTGAGGGTCTGATGCATCATTCGGGCAGGCCAAACCTGGAGAGTTTGGGGGAAAATAAAGCTAAATAGGAGAGAGAGGAAACAGAACAGTCTGCTGGTTAGGTTCTTCCCTTCACCTCCAGAAGTGATGACCACTTTAGATGTCCTACTGTGAAGTGCAGTGTGTGGGACAGTTCTTCATCATCACTCAGAAAATGAACTGTTTGAGACACCAGGCTGAACACCTCTATAACGAAACGAGGTGTATCAAGTTAGCAGCAGTTCCTGAAAATCTCTGCTAAATCTGGCTTCCCTTAGAAAAAGCCTAAAACATGTATCTGTAGAGAAAATGTGACTGAAAGCCACTATTTGTTTACATTAACAAAACACTCTTAAAGGCAGGATTTCTTTTAAACACAAAAGACAAGGAGGAGCAAACTAATTAAAAATAGGTCAGCAACAGGCTTGGGAACATCCTTGGGAGGACTGAAATGAAATCTAGTCCTGGAAGCTTGAACCATATAAGCAATGCATAAATTGGGAGCGCTGGGCTCTTCAGTCTTACTTCTATTAAAAAGAAAACCAATGAAAATTAACCTGTTAGTGCATGGTGGCAGCACGTCACCGATCTCATGTGAAATCACACCATGTTTAGCTTATGACGAGGACAGGGAGTTGAGGGAGGTGGAGGAAGGTACAGGGGTGGAAAAAGGGGGAGGCAGGGAAAGTTAAAAAAAAAAAAAAAATCTCTGCCTCAGCAAAAGTTTTCATTAAAATTTTAGACAAATGATCTCTGTGTCCTTCTCCCATGCTGCCTGGGGCTCCATGCTATTTCTATGCAAATAACAACCTCGTGGTTTATATCTTATTATTTCCACCGGAGCTGCGGCGACATGACCCGAGACGTGTGTGAGGTAGACAGCGAAAGAGAGAGAGGGAGAGAAAGAGAGGGAGAGGGAGGGAGAGAGATGGAGTGGCTGCTCGCTGAAGTGTGAAAAAATATTGTCAGGAGTGAGCGGCAAGAACAAAAAAAAAAATTGCAGGGATAACGTGTTTATTTCAGCCCCTCTCCCCATGTGAACCAGCACCTTTTAAAATTCATTGGGCATCAGGCGATCATGCACAATCCATCTGCTTTCACTTTATCATTTGCATTTCATGCCTCCTGGCTTTTGATGTGCTGATACTTTGATGCAGTCAGGAGACGCGCATTATCATTATTTCAATTTTCAGGGGGGTCAGCGGGCTCAGCACAGGCGCGCGCACACGCTCACGGGAGAGGAATGAAATGTCATTTCCACCTCTCCACCCCCTGCTGAAATGCAACGGCGAAGACAAAAGGGGTACAGACGAAATGCAGCCCTGGTGCCCCCCATGCAGAGCACCGTCCCCACCATGGAGCATCACACCTTTTCCCCAGGTCTTTCCCTTGCCCGTCGGTCCGGACTATAAACAAAGACAGCTTAATCAGGAGCAGAGGGAAACCGCGTACAGCTCTCGTGCAGTTTCTTGTCACCCCTGACAGGCAATGGGGCTGAGAGAATCCTTAAACCTGCCTGATACCAGGTGTCGTGCAGTGATATGCCTCTCTACTTACAAAGCAGTGACATGGGTGCAGCGAATGGCCAGCACGTGATTAGTCAACCTCCAGAACCAAACATTAGCTTCAGCTAAAAATGATATTGACCTTGAGCTCATCATCAAAGTATAGGTTACAGTCTGGTTTTGGCAGCTGGACCTTTCCCTCTATACCTAAACCCTCAGGCTGGTTTTACATAATGATAATGAACAAGACCAGCAACAGATCTGCTGGCATGTAATGTTTGTCACAGTTCCCCTCTGCTCCCCCTGTAAATTAAAAAGAATCCAGTATTTCACAGGAAAAAAAAAAAAAACCAAAAAAAACCACCAAACAACTTTCCAGAAAAAACCTCCCTGCTCTCTGAAAGCCTAATTGTCTCCATTGCTGCAGAAACATTTTTTGCACTGCACATTCTCTTCTTGCAGAGAGAAGACATTTTGAAGAAGATATGTATGCAGACCCAAGACTACGTGTAAGCTTAGTACAGCATCCTCTATCAAGACAGTATTTAAAAGTCAGCAATGGAAACCATTGTCCCAAATCTCTGACACCTAATTGGGAAATGCTAAAGGAATATCTGCATGAAACTGTGTTAGAAAACATTCAAGTTCCAACCGCCATGCAAGGTAGCAGTTTCCAATTATTTTTGTTTCAGTCATGATCTTTCCTCAAGACCCTGCCAGCTGGATTGGTGACCTTCTAATTCTCACAAAGTAAAGCACAGAGCACTGACTCTGCTGCACAGGGCTCTTCTCACCATCTACTCTAAGGGAACAAGAAGCAGCAAGGCTCACTCGCTCCACAGAGAAAAACTACAATAGGTTTCCACCATGAGACCCTTCTGGAGCCTTATTCCCGTGAATGAACAAGGACACATCATATATCATGCCCAAACAGCCTCCGCATTCCTACGAGGGAAGACTTTGCTTAACTGGCCCCTGGCTGATAGTGACCTGACTTCTAGCCAAAAGGAAATCCAAACTGTCCATCTAAATTCAAGGGACAAGTGTTTAACAGTTTACATCTAAGAACAGGGAGACGGAGAGCAAGGCTGAAGTAGACACTGCCTCCGTGGCAGGATGATGCAAACGCGTGAGCATTCACCATGTGCTTCACACCCTCCTTAGGATCTCAACTGGACTGAGCTTGGTCATTTTAGGTTAGCACTGGACATCATCTCACTACTTCAGACATACTTCTGGGACACAGTTATAGCTGGATCCGTTCAAGAAGCTCTGACCGTAACTGCAGGGACTGGAAAATGAAGATCATACGAACTAGCAAGACACATCACCCAACATCCAGGAGTGAGTGGGGATTCCCAGTCTCCCACTATTCAAGGACAGGTGCACTTACTGTTGGGTCTGGGCTTCAGCTGTCTTACTGGGAAAGCTGGATAGGATGCAATAGGTTCCTCCTTTGCCTGACCTTTAAGGCAGGTAGAGGTTCAGTGGCTACATAAAAATACACGCATTTTCAACAGAGCAGGGAGGAGAGGAAGGGACGCAGGGGGCGATTCAGCCCACTGAAGTTCTTGGGATGTGATAAATCACCCCCAGAAAGCATCTCCTTCTGCCTATGCCTGCTGACTGATGTCAGGTGCTTAATTTATTGACTAAATCCTTAATTTTTAAGTGTCTAAAATTTAGTGAGATTAGTCCTATAAAAACAAACATTCATTCCACGGGTAGAGAGTACAGTTAAACCTGGAAAGAAGAGAGCAGAAGAGGAGGAGTAAACAGACTGTCCCTGCCATCTGGGAAACTCTGCAGGGCCCCGATCCCCAACAAATGACAGCTGGAACCAGGCAACTTACTCCACTTCAGCAAGCACTAAACTGACTCAATTTCTTTTTGAAGGATGGGTCTTCAAATGCCTCTTTTCCTTCCATTGATGCAGGTGTGTGTGATGTGTGTAAGAGATCTAACTGAGGGTGCTGCATCCTAGAGTTGATAGGATCAATGCTTCATTTTCTGCAGAGCCCCCTTTATTCAGGGGAATAATTCAACAAGAGACTATTTTCCTTTTATCTCCCATTGTCAGGCAGGCACTCCTCGAAACGCAGCTTGCGATGAAGCACAACCACCCCAGGTGCTGGAGAGTGCCTGAGAACAAAGCTGCACAATGGGGAAGGGCACTCGCGCCCGCGCAATCCTAACTCCCACGTAAACAAAGCCCTCAGTGAGAGGGACAAGAGCAGAGTCGGCTGGGAGCCGTGTCTGCTACAGACAAGGAGCTGCAGGCTGTGATATTAATAGGCTTGGGGCAGCAAGGGAGAAAAACCGCCTCTGGTGGGGGAAAAAAAAAGAAGAGCCACTTTAGTAGTGAAAGCAGTAAGTTTTCTTACAGCCCGAGTTATTCCTCCCTGCCCCCCACAGCTGAGATTTCCAGCAGGTCTGACCCCTTGAAAGTCACCATCCGCACACTCTTTCTCAGGCTTCAGTGCTCCCCCAGCATTAACGCAATGCTGTGGATGGCTGAAAGTTCAGGGTGATTCTGGCCCGAGTATTTCCAGACACTGAAAACGGCCCCGTTTCCTCTATCTCAGTACACAGTGGGTGGGAGAAGATGCTGCCCAGTCGGTGGGCTTCTCCACTTTTGTCATTTACTCACTGCACACAACCTATGTTAAAAGCTGCTTCTCCTTCTTCCCCTTCACCTGGTTCATGCTCAAGCCCCTAAATCCGCGGTTCTGCCTAGGTCCCCTGCCAATCTCCAACCAGGGTGCCTGGAATAGTGCCTCTGGCTGTCAATACAATGTTCTTGTCAAGAAAAACAGGTGCATGAAAGGACTGCTTTCCGACCAGCGAGAAAAGAAAAAAGAAAAAAGGAAAGCACTGCAAAGGCATGAAAGTTTCACAGCTGCTGCCTCGTGTCAGCTCTCCTTGATCAGGAGCGGCCCAAGAAGGGAGAAAGCAAAACGGACCAAGTGCTACGACAGGTGTAACGGTGGCAGCTCCCTGAGTCACCAGCACAACTCGCAGGAACACCAACTCTATTCCGATAGCTCTGAAGACTGAAAGGCAAAGACTTACTTTGTTGAGGGCTCCACAGCCAGTCAGGATTATATGAGAGTTCTCAACCTGGATAGTCCTCTGCCCTAGCCGAACAAGGTAAGCCCCAATTCCAATTGCCCGACATGTAACCTTAAAAAAAATAAATAAAAAAAAAGAAGTCACACTGATCTCTGTCTTATCACACAGCTAAAACCTATCAATTCAAACATGTAGATAAAACTAGGCACGTTTGTATTACAAGGCTGTAAAATCTACTCTCACTGCAAAACTCCACAATCTTTTTTTTTGTAAAACGCATTATCTGAACATGTATGTATTTTATTTAAAAAAGGAGAAGTAGTAACTGACAGACTGAGCAAACATGAAGCCAAATGACTGTTTTCTAAAAGCTTTTTAAATTTAGTCTGAAAGGGACCTAGCCCTGTAATGGTGCAAGTAGCGCTGCTCAATGCCCACAGGAGCCAATTTACATCAACCAGAAGTCTGATCCCAGATGGATCTTCTGGATACCACTGCAGGATTTTTAGCTGAAACAGACAATACAGTTTGAAGAATAGAAAGCAGTGGGAGATTACCAAGTTGATGGTGATAATACTCTCATAGGCTAAAGACGACTCTCCAGCAATCATGCCAGATCCTCTGAGGTTCTCTATTCCAAGTCCGTCTTCCTTTCCGATAATATCTGTTATCTTATACCTGAGGGAGACACATACAGCCTTTGAGTCACAAGGTCCAGTGATTTGCTGAATCAGTTTGCTACGAAGAAAATGAAAAGTGACTAAATATCATTAAAGCTCCAAAGAGTAATGTGCATAAAACCCGGCCAGGACCTGTACGTGGGCTCATTCTGCAGCCTTGCTGAACACCACGGAATAGTGGCACGTACAAGCAGCCAAAGCAGCACTGCAAAGAGGAAATGCCAAGGGAGAGGAATGCCCCTGAAAAGTGTTCTTCTGTCATTCCCCCAGGACGTGAGGAGCAGGCTGATGGTAGGAAAAAGGGCAAGAAAGGAAGAGAATGCAGCCAAAAGGAAAAAAGAAACAGAACAAGAGATTACAATGAGGCTCTTACCTTTGCTTTACTTTCTTCTTTCATGCCTTCCTTCCCCACCAGGGTCCCTTCTTACTCAGCTCGCTCAGACTGGCTTCTATCTTTTTCACTAGGCCCTTGCTAAGCAAAGTACTCGAGCATGTGCTTAAGTGCTTCACTGAGAGAGCCACTAGCTTCCCCACCACACATGCAGGCACGCACACATCCCCACACCCAGCACCATCCTTTTGTTCGTTCAGAGCTCGCCAGTCTGCAAACTAGGCTTTTTTTTCCCCTTCCTAAGCACATCCTCCTCCCTCTGCCCAGGAGCACCACTGCAGCTGCAGTCTAGCTCTGAAAGCTTCTTTGCACCTCATTTTCAGATGTGCTTCCTCTGGGACGTAGCTGGGAAGATACAGACACTTGGAGTAGGCGTGTGTGGAAAACCATAGGTGTAAGGCCGTTTAGTACAACCACTGCAGCCCAACCCTTCAAAATGCACGGAGGACTTAGCCTTCGCTCAGGAATTCTTTTATCCTTGCTACAGAATCTAGTAGAACAGTAATTTTCAAAATTTAGGCTGCAAGTCTCTGGGCAAGAATCATTGTCCTGGTCATACAGTGTTTACCACTGTAGGACCCTCAGCCATGACTTGGGCCCCTGGGCAGGAGAAGTCAACACACACTACCTCAAACAAGGTATGTCACGACACAGCTTTTAATTCCCTCGTTCCCTGCTCCAACCACACAAAGCTATGGCTTTCTACGTACCTGGATCCTAAAGAATGTCCTAGCTGAAGACAAGGACGTGACATGCATCACCTTGTGTACCCAAAGATGAACAGAAAGTTTTTCATTCTGACCTGTTTGTGCTTACCTGGACTCTCCATTGTCCTCCACATGTTCACAGTGAACTGAGTTCAGGGCACTGACTTTCTTATAGTCTTGAGGAGTCAGGTACAAGTATTTGTATCCCTGCAGGGAAAAACAGTTCATTCATCTCATTCCCACCTGTAGTCCCTTCCCAATCCCCAATAACCCCTTCCAAAAAGAAAGTTTCAAGGGAGCAGAATTTAATTCCAGATAGCAGTAAGAACATCCTCTCTTAACACCGGAGCTCCAGCTGAGGTCAGTGAAAGCTAGGGATGTTTTCAACATTTAGCACTAACTCATTCTGGATGCCAGTCCTGCTGCCTGAGAGATCCAACACCAAGGAGAACTTTGGACCTAACAGTCTGGCAAATATTTACCTCACCTCTATTAAAAGAGGCAGTGTAAAAATAAGATTCTTTTGTGAGCTACTGCAGAGTTTCACCTCTGATTCCTGCACCTCCTTACCTTGTACGGGTCATCTGGGTCTTCCCAAGCTACATGGAACATATGCCGAATCTCCTCGGCCAAACCAATCCTGGCTCCACTGTTGGCAGCCACGTAGATACGGGGGATGCCATGTGTTCGAGCGAGCTCTGAAGCCCTCAGGAACAGCACGTCCTCTTGAGGTCCAAAAGAGCCTATTCGGTATGTAATGTCATTGCCAATGACAATGATATCACGGCCTTCTGGATACTCGGGGGTCTTGAGTGTCATCTTCCAGGCCACCATCCCAATCTGCAATCAAAGAGCAGAGAACAACAAAAACTAAATGTATACCTTCAAGATGTGAAAGAGGGGAATCACACAGGGGCCGTTCTTCTGTGTATTGCACTTTGTGTATTTTCTTTGGGAACTCTGGTAACAGCAGCTCTGACACGCACTGCCAACGCAGGGCACAGCTGGCAGGACTTGGTCCTTTCCACACTCACTGGAGCACATCCTCCATTGCTCTCTTCCCACCCAAGACACTAATACTGGCCCTCCCTCTCCCCATTCAGGGACTTGTCGCAGGTCCAAAACACATTCTGCAAATGTCCCTCTTGCACGCTGCTGCGTTTATTCTGTGTGCCAGAGCTCACAGGGTGAGGATGGACGTGCTGCTGTACAGGGCTCCTGACCATCTGCTTAGGCTACCCAGCTATCACCCCAGAACCTCGTCACCCTGGTTCTCTCTCATCCTGCCCTCATTTTAATAATCCTTTTATTTCACAACTACCTCAATTTTTTTCCTGTCCTTTCTTTCATTCCTTCGGCTCTTCCCTTTTTCTTTCCCAAATACTGCAGCAGTTTCTTTCCAAACCTGCCTGGATAAGTAATGCTTTTTGCTGCATATTTTTCTTTTTAAAATCACCGGATGATCTCTTCTGGCCCATCTTATGGAGATCAGCAACATCTGTACCCTGCATCTCCCATCTCTCAGCTGCCGCGTATCACTGCACTGGGGACTTGGCCATCCTGGAATGCCATTAACAGATGGAAATAGCAGCGTCCCTTGAAAGCCACATGCATCACCCAGTCTCCGCTTGCCCAAGGATCATAAGCTCTGAGTACACATTCCTCAAGCCGATTGCACATCCTCTGCAATCAGGAGGGCTGGAACTCTCATTGTGGAGACTCTGAATTCTGAACATGATGAACTAAAGCGGGAGGGGGAGAGGGGAGAAGCAGCAGATAGATATGTGCCATTTAATCCAAATCAAAATGGCACAACACACAGTTGAGATCCAATCAGCATCTGCAATAAGATATGCTATAATAGGCTCATTAAAAAAAATAAAGAGGCAGAGGAATTAATCAAAGGGTCATTGGAAGTAAAGCAGGCAGCAATCCAAAAATATTACAACCGGCTACTGGCAGATCCTTCCCTTACACCTCCCCTTCTGAGAGCTGAGATTGCAAGTTAACAGAACGATGGTGTTTCAGTTCACCTTCTCCTTGGTCTCAGTTTCATCCGCTGCTATTTTGACTGATACGTCGTAAGGGATTAATTTGTTTGCCTCTGAATATTTGCGGATTTACAGTTACATCTTAGCATCCAACTGCAGTGTTTGGAAGAGAGAGATACTGCAGCAGTTTCAAAGACAGGAGCATAAATCCCTAAAAGTCAGTGGGATGCTTTGCTAAAATATCAGTAGTATTGCAAAATTAAAGGGAAAAGCTGTCATGCTTTAAAACAAGTGGATGCAGCTGTTGGTCAGGCACATAGACCAAAAGTGTGTGCAAAGAGACCCGGGGTCACACAGACAACCAGTCTGGAAGGGCAACCTAATTCATCCCAAACAAACCTACACAGCCAGAGGGGTTCCTTGGACTTCTGCTCTTCTGCTGGACTTTCATAGCAGAAAAAGGAAGAATAAAGGTGGAGAAAGGAGAAGAAAAGTAAGCTTTGTCC
This sequence comes from Phoenicopterus ruber ruber, assembly GCA_009819775.1. Taxonomy (NCBI): domain Eukaryota; kingdom Metazoa; phylum Chordata; class Aves; order Phoenicopteriformes; family Phoenicopteridae; genus Phoenicopterus; species Phoenicopterus ruber. The sequence goes on along the minus strand of CM020233.1, from coordinate 2,350,478 downwards.
TTCTGACCTGACTGTTGCAGGAAAAAAAGATGCCAGGGGCTGGATATTGTGTCTCTCTTCTAACGCTCAGCTGTGGGCAAGCTTGCATTTAGAAACAGCAGGTTAAAAAAGTCTGCAAAACCAAAGTGAAAGGCTTCAAGATTAGCCTCTAAGAAATAAGGGATACCCCGTGTCACCTACTGCATCTCAGTTCTTTATCGTATTTTACAGGCTTTTTTTTCCCCCTGCCATAACTAAAATCCTTAAGTGGGCACTTACCAAATCTTTCTGATACCACCTCAGAAACCAGCTTTAGTTATTGATAGAGACCCACAGGGAAGATGGGGTAATATTCTCTTTAAAACTGCACCGTAAACTTCTTCAAAATAGCACACAAGTAACACTCATTTACAGGTTTTTGCCTAAGCAGTCGTTTCCTTACAGCTGCACTGATGCCATCAGCCAGGACCACACCAGGAAGCTTCAAGCACCATCAGAGGAACACAAGCCACACAAGCAACAGGAGAAACGCTCAGGTTCTATATTTGCTAAATACTTGTCACCGCAGTAAACGGCAAGATAGAAATACATAAAGACACTGCCAGAATCCTACACAATAACCACAAGATACCGAAAGTAAAATCCTAGCACCCTCAGCCCACACGCGAGGCAGATGAATTAACGCTTGCTCCAGGGCTTAGGGACTAGAGTGACCGAGCTCATCCAGGACTGGTCCCACACTCTGTCTCACCTATAAAGATGTAAGAGATTTTCCTCACTTTCATCAGCTTGACGATTTTTGACAGTACAGAAAACAGGCAAATTAAAAGCATTTCCTGTTTAGAAAATTCAGATTGTAACAGAAGTCTTGGGATAGTTCCCTAACCCAAGATCGTGTATCCTCTACGTAAATAAAATCCCTTTTGTTAATGCTCACTAGTAGAATAGGAAAAACTAACTAGCCAGGGCACAGTGAACACAAACTCTTGAAAATAGTTTACAGCTGATAAATATGGAGCAACCATATGCAGTTTAAGAAAAGAAAAATTAAAGTGCACCACTTTATTAACTTGTGTGTCTTTCTGCCTCCCCAATACATAGCGTGTTTTGTGCCATTTATCCAATAATAATAAAAATCACAGGGCACAACTAAGGATTTTTCTGCTATGAACAATGTAGATTCTGTTTAAATTTATGGGCAGTGGAGGATAGCTTTCTATTTCAGAAAAAAAAAAAAAAGATGAGATTTTTAAGTTAACGGCAACATGCCAAAAAAATAGAGAGTTCACAGGTTAATTAGGCAGGCTGAGCTAATCACCTAAGAGCACCGGCAGAACAATAATGGGTGATGGTAAGCGGCAGTGGCTTCCAAACGGACTCTTTTTAAGAGCCAGAGCAGTTTGGAAGTGCTTCTCCTGCCACAGCTCTATTCCCAGCACACCCAGGAATGAAGAAGAGAGGGGAGAAAAAAATAAAAGCAGGAACCATCCTATTTAACTGTTTTTATGTTGGCAAAATGATTTGTGCCACAGTATTTCCATAAGAAGTGGGACCATTATTCTCCTGTAGGAACACATTTGGTTTGAAAAGTATCACTGGACAGAACGTGAAAATCAAACCAGATGAATTATTCACAACCTCCGATCAGAAGTGATCATTATTTCTGATGTTCCAAACTGTGATTAGGATTCAGCGCTCAGATGTCATTTGCTCCCTGAATAGCACCAGCAATGCAGAATTGCATGACTCACATACATTACACACAAGTTTTATATATATAATTTTATACACACCTTCTCCCACTAGATCTTTGGCTTAATGTAACCATTAACAGATAGTAAAAACATGATATTAACTAACGTTCGTTTTCATGGTGCTCATAAATGCCATTAGTTTGACACACAGTGTCAACACTAATCATGGCCTAAAATTAACACCAAAATTGACTTCAACATTAATTGTGCTATCGATGTGAACAGTAATACACACACTGATGCAGTTACAAATTGACTGCTAGTGGCAGCCGGAGCTGTTGACAACAGGCACCGAGGGGAATGGGGAAGAAACCGATCCCAGTCTCCCTCCTGGAGGCACAACAGGCTCCGAAGGAAGGGCAGGCAGCGCAAATGGCGGCCGCGTTCAGGCAGAGAGCGCTTTTAAGGCTCCTCCGAGCAGGATCTGTAATTCCTGGAGAAGCGTAGCTGACACAAAATCTGATGTAAACGAGAACAGCATATTATTTGACAGCATCTACGCTTGAGCCGTGCCAACTGTGTTGGTTTATTCTCCTTTTCTCACAACAAGGATGATGCTTGAGCCTGGGTACTTTATGCTGCGCTTCATTTTATTTATCTACATCCAAATTTGGAAACCTGAATGTGGGTCTCGAAATCTCTAAGTAGGACAACTGAACTTGCAGAACCCTGACAACAATTTTGTCTTGTTCCCATTCTGTTGCGTCTGTATCATCTGCAAGTTTTATACGTAAAAAAATATATAAAACATGAATATATTTGTACGTCAGTATTTATTACATAGAAAAGTTGTAATAAGAAAAGAGATGCAACAGCTGTGGTGGTCTAGCATGCGAGCACTGGAAATGCAGAAGCTGAACATTAATGAAAGCACATTTCTCTCCTGCTGTGCACGCACTTTCTGACTTTGTTAAATCAAGGAACACGTGCTTTATTCCCCCTTCTCAACCTCTGTCTATTCTGGAGGGAAACCAGTGCCCACTGACCCCAGGATCCTGGATCCCTCTGCGGCATAGCCATGGACAAGGTGCGTTTTAGAAAGGGAACAAAGACATCCCCAGAAATTTTACCTGACGTACACGTAGCAATTTTGGGATTTCATCATCCGAATCTGACGCCCAGAACTTCAGATCTAAAAGACAGACTCTCTGCACTTATACTGTGACCAAAATTTTTATCTTCAGCATGAACCAGCTCCCAGAAAAAGGGCACGACGCACGTGGTTTGCTAGAGGCAGTCAGACTTAACGCCTTGACAAGAGTGGAGTGCCAAAACCCAGGATTCCTTCATTCTCTTCTTGGCTCTGAAAAAGGTGTCATTTAGCGATCAAAGCAGTGGTCGCAGGCGGCACAGCCAAGCACACATTGGCATGGTTCTTCTGAACAGCACGCGGCCAAGTGGGTGAGAGATGGGAAGAAACGGTTCCAGGACGAGACGTGACACGGGCTTGCTCAGTAAAAGGCGGCGTGCGGTACAGTGGAATGCAGGAGCCGTGAATTCGTACTGCCTTGGTCCCTTGCACTAAACCGAAGGGCACTCGGATGGCAAGCCAGGAAGCAAACCAGCCAAAGGCTGGCTGATGGTCAGGGAAAGCGGATGGACACACAGAGCACCAGAAGGAAAGCTCAAAAAATCCGTTTTAAAGACAGCGTAGAAGTAGTTTTTACTGCACACACATCCGTGTTGCAAGGCATAAAGCCTGCACAGTGTCTCTTGGGGATAGCAAAAGGAATAATGCTGAACCCAAACCAAATTCTCTACCAAATTCCAGTTCCTGCTGCAAGCCCACAAAATCAACTGTGAGCAACACTGCCAGCTTTTTCACCAAAACAAAAGCATTTTTGATGAAGCTTTCCAAACTAAACAATAAATAACTTCTCCCTCGGCAGTGTAAGGCTTGCAAACTTCAGCTGAAATAGTTTGCATCTGGTGAAGTTACAGACAGATAAAGATATATTACAGAGAGCGACAGATAACCTTTATTAGGAGCCTTCTGGTAGGCAAGAACCTTCCTGTCTACAGTTTCCATATTATCCACATACACGTGTTCAAACATATATATCAAAATACAGAATAAAACTCTTTGTGCCACCACTTCTATTTCTGATCTAGTAATGCTTGTATTTGAGGATTTTAAAATCCTTCAAGAAATTTGGAGCTCTAGTTGCCCTTTGACTAAGCCAGGATTTGGGCGGTCACTGCTTTCAGCGTCCTCCGAGAGCCTCATCCGTGATGTGTGGGGTTATTTCCTGCCCAAGAATTTCATTTTTGTAAAGTGTTAACAAATATCACAAACACTTATTAGAGGCATGATTTAAACGTAAGCATTTGATAAAAGTCAGAATTACAAGAAAGGTAATAAAATTAAAATTCTCTATTTGTTTGATACCATTATGAAATTCAACAGTCATATCTGATTATATAATTTTTTTTTTTTTAATGGATTTACTTACAACCTTCCAAAAATTCACCTTTTAAATAATTATGATAAATTCTAACTCAAAGGTATATGTTAAAGGCTCATAACCTCCGGTTCTGTAAGGAAAGCCTTTTCAAATCTTGAACTTCTAGTATTGCTACAGCATACACGTACCTTTTCAAAAATCAGGCCATGGGAGATACTGTGTCTACAACACTGTGAGAAACAGCACATTGAAGAGACTGATCTGCATGAATATTAACCCCTCAAACAATTCAAGGTATTACAGTACTCCTGCTTAACTGTACCACCACTGTTCGGCTAAGGAGACGCTCCATATCCCCTGTGGCGTGCCTCCATCCCAACTCCAACAGGGTTCAGGAGCCCCCCCCACCCGTCCCATCCTCCCATGCACACACCTGCTACTCTTCAAGTGACATTAAATGATCCAGGCACATAAGCGAGAAAAAAAAAAAAAAATCAGCTTTCAGTGATGCTAGGAGGACCCGCTTTTAATTTGTATTATATTCCACTTGTCACAAGACATTTCACCTTTTACTAAGAACACCACTCGCCAGTCCATGACACAAACGTGCTCTGTCCCGATCCCTACCCGCACGGCTCAGCGTGGCCTCCAAGCATCTCACTGACAGGGGCTAAAATTATTCTGCCAGAGGAGGATCACCTTCTGAAATTGCATCACGAGTATTTCAGATGAGGCACCACTTGCTGTGCGGCACAAATAGTTGTCCAGCTTCCCTGTTATTTAAACCCATTCCTACTGCCAGAAGAGCCTTCAGGTCAGGAATGTTCCCAACACTCGTCAAGAAGAAGGGTTGGGAAACCCAAAGAGAAACAACTATTTTTACAGTAATCTCTGGGAAAAATAGCGGTGGGGCTGGGCAGGGAGAGAAGATGCACGGGTGTTGGCCCTCACCTTCATGTTGATTCACTGCCTTTGCCATCACCCATTCTCTGCTTTTTCTCAAGTACTTACCATCCGCCATAAGTAGCCCAGCGGATGTTTTAATACCCTGTGCCTGTCATAAAATGCAGGAACATGGGGTGACAAAGCAGAACATGCCGTTCAACTATTAAGCTTTGCTTGTATAAAATTCATTAGCTACACCTTTCAGCCCCAGGCAACCCAGGGAGCTGCTGAAGCAGAGTTTCACCAGCCCTCTGCCCACTGCCGTCCTGAATTTCACCTGGCCAAACCTTCCAAGAAAGGGTGCCTGCCAACGCTCCAGCTAACAGCTCCGATTATGGATTATTCCTGATCCTCACGCTACTGAGAAGGAAAAACTGTGACATCTAGTGCCAATAGGGAAAATGACACGTTTTTCATGGACACTGCATGAGACCGAGATGAAGGGTAACGTGGGGTGCTGCTGCAGGGACTCCTTACACTCACTTTCTCCTTGTCCTTGAAGATTAGTTGGGTCTTATCAGCGGATGGTGCAGTCCTAGTGCCAGAGGATCACGGTAAATTGTAGTCAAAATACATAAAGTGCTATAGAAAAACATCAGAATGCTCAGCTCAAGAATGACAAGTAATATATTGAGTTCTCCAACAGGCTGAGGGAATTACCTTTTCACACTAAGATTTCAGCTAATATGCTAATCTTCGGAACAAAGCCATCTTCAATGGGCATTTGAAGAGGGTGTCACTACATTACAGGTCGCGTCTTCAGCAGAGCTACTGCAACCAACACGTTTTTAAATACTGTGCAAGTTGCCATACACTTCTGAACGCTAGCCCTGTTCACTTGCCTGTGTTCACACAATTTCTGGCGCTCTCAGAGATTCCCCGCTTTAGCACAGCCACGTAACTACAGAGCAACACCAGAGGGTTAGATGACAGGCGGGCCAGAGGCGAGCTGCCAGGGCAAAAGGCTCCCAGAGGACAGCCAGCAGCTCCTCCGGCACTGTCAAACCCGGCGAGGTGCTGCACCCTTTCAAACCCATCCCTCCCAGCATCAGTGCAGAGAGTCCCAATCACACACCTCTACCCCACGTGCCCAAAGAAGATCTTAGCCAGAAACACCAAAGACTGTGCTACTAAAAAAAAAAAAAGGTTTCCACTCATTTTTTTAAAAAAAATAATAATTAAATTAGCAGGAATGTTGAAAGTCTTGTGCTATAATCTAGATAAGCATCCAGGCAGTGGTATGAACTTAAAATTTTCTTCTTAAAGACATTTTAGAGTAAAATGTAGTTGTTTATAATCTTATGCAAGTGGATTTTTTTTTCCCTTCCACCTAAACTCTGTACGTTTCAATGGTCCGTGTCTATCTTAAGAGTCAGACCGGAGACAGGCTGAGCATCCACCTTCTGGCTCTTGATATGCTCACAGTTGTACATTAAATTATCCCCCACTTGTCCCCAAGACTTTATTCAGCCTTTACTCAGGAGCACTGGAAGGGAGCTATCGACTGGTGTTTGATTCTGGTGATAAAATACTGTCTTCTTCAGCTCCTTTCTATACCTGCTGCCTCGGAGAATTGTTTACAAACTGTTCTCAACTTTTCAGTGTGGCACATTCAGTCTTGTCAAGGGTGTTGGCTTACTGACATCCTACGGCAGCAGACAGAGCTTATCAGAACAGTCTCACGGGCAAGCAGAGGCGTCAAAGCAGCCAGACTAGTAATAGAGGGGACACACACACACAAAAGAGTAACTAGAGACCAGGACACAGTTCACAAGCTTAACATGAAGGGTCCAGAACAGAAACCATCTAGCAGAAAGCTTCAGGCAACCAGGAACCTGTCTGCAGTCCAAAGAAACAGCAGATAGGCTTCAGGAAGAACTCCGGCTGCACCGAGCAGACAAGAGCTTGGAAAAAGGCCCTGCATCAGTGATGTCTTCTGTGCCGCAAGAGCAGGCGTCGGGGCCAGCAGCACTGCAAGCTCCCTCGCGTGGCCATGACAAGACACGGGATCCCCTGCTCAGGAGCAAGCACTGTCTAGGAATAAATAGCAAGTTGTATTTTCATGGTCCATTAAGTCCTTGGCTTCTTTGTTGAGACTACTAGCAAAGAGATAATTACTGCCAAATGAGGTGGTGGGCTACATGAAGTGGTCGCAAGCTAAGCGGAGAAAAACCTCTTGGATTGTGAAAAGTTCTTGAGAATTCCCATTTCACAGATTTTCTTGAAAACACAGACAGGTCAGCCAGGTTAGCCCAGAACGCCACTTGCAAACTCTGCAAGGACGGGAGAACCCCAGCTTCGAGCTCCTGCTCTGCCCCGTATTAGAGCAGGGATTGCAACTTCGGTTGTTGACATCCAGCTGAACACACTGACCGCAAATCTCCTGGATTTTATGCCGGTTTCTCAATTTCGCCTGCTAGCTAAAACAATTAGGGTACTCAGCTCAGCTGAATGCTTTAAGAGGAAGAGTGCCTTGACCCCTTTTCAGACAGAGAAAATGTAATTGTTCATACCATGTAGCACAGCTCCACCAGGAAAGACAAGCCCTGCCTCAGAACAGCTGATACCGCGATGGCAAGGCACTCGCTTGCAGTGGGGGAATAGCTGCGTTTGATTCTCTGATCTAAACCAAGTAAACCAGTAATAGCAACCTAAATGCACTAAACAGCAGCTGTACTTACCACAGCCAGAAGTTTTCAACAGAAATTTCCTCTTTAGTAAAAAACACATGACACACGATCTCTCTAAAGACTTTGGATTCAAAAAATCGGCAACTTTTGCTGGGAAGGAAAAAAACCAACCAAACAAAAAAATCACATTTACTTGGAGAGTTCCTACCCAGCCCTCCCGCCTGTCCGCTCCCTGGGGCCTGAACTGGAAACAGCTCACGCTTCTGCATCTCTGGGGCACAGACTCCACTGGCACTGACCATCAAGGGTTACCAATCAAAACTGGGGGAACACGGTATAACGTAATATCCAGCACTTATTTAGCAAGTACAAACTGAAAGACTCTTAGAACATATTTGTCTAAGTTATCCTCACAACACCCTGAAGCAGTCCCACCTTACTAGGATATGAACAAACTGAAGCAGCGAAAACTTTGACTAAGGCTACCCAAGCAAGCCACTGCAAAGCCTGGGAAGCTCGGCTGCCCTGCTGCACTCATTTCTTCAGGGATCGTCTCCCCTTTAACATGAATTTTAGAGTATATGGGCTTCTGGCATTTTGAAGTCAAATACATCTATCCGAGGACAAAACTCTTCCGTAACAAATTCAGACAAGTTTAGAGACCCAACGAAACGTGCCATATTTTGAGAATGGTTCACCATTGTATCATACGGAAGAAGTGCAGAACCAATTAATATTTTCTCCTGCTCCCTGTGGCATGTCTCCCCTTCCTATGCAATACTACCAGCTACTGCCACATAGATGGATTACCCCCAGGATCTTTGCTTCCTGGCAGATAAGATGCTGTATTTCTCTGCCCAGATGCTATGCAGACTGATTCTCAAAAAAAAAGCAGAATAGATCCACTTACAGCCTTAACAAAGAAAAGGCTTATGCTCTGAATTTATCTAGCATCCTGTCTCCTCTTTCTCCACCCCTGCAGCCATCTTCTTTGGAAAGAGAAACTTGAGTCCCCGTTTGTGAAAATTTGTTTCCTCAGCTGAACGAATTAAACCATAAAAGCCTAAAGTCAGCTCATCCAGATAAAGGAAGTGCAGCATGGAGGAATGAATCTGGTCGGCAGCTCGTCACCTCCTGAATGTCACCTGTCCTTCAGCCTGCTGCTGGAACCTCTTCCTCAGATTGCCCGCTCTCACCTGTGAATGAGCGCTATTGTGTGCAGTGGCTATTGGTAACAGAATTCAATCCCAAAGCCTCCAACCTCATTCCAGCTGCACGTGGTCCTACAGCGACTCGTCGGGCTGCAGACAGGCCGGGCCGAGGGTTCGGCGCTGCCAGCTCTGAGCTGCACGCCTCTCTGCGGAGGCACAGGGCCCTCCCTCGGCCGGACCACTCTCCAGGCTGCCCCGAGACGCTGCGCCCTGGGCTGGGATTTCACCTCCACGGCCAGCACCCTCGCCTTGTTTCTGGGCAGTCATTAAAAGGCAGGTTAGAGTCTGCCATGTACCTCCACAAGAAGTGATCTTCAGCAGCCAGACTGAAAAATGTGGGGGAAACATCACGTTTTCGCCTTGTTTTTCTCTCTTTCCAGTGACTCAGCCCCTCGGCGTAACAGCCACAGAGGCAGGGCCTGAACCAGTGCATTAGATAACACCACTATGCACACCACAACAGCCATGTAATTTCTTTACAGATTGAGCACAACAAAGTGTACCAAGGGTTAAAAAAACCTCCTAATTTTTTTTGGTGGTCTTTGGGTACAGAATCTCTTATAATAAGACTATTTGTATTCATACTGGCAGAGTAAACACTACATGTTCATGCCCAGGCAGCTCTGTGCTTGTAATTTCAGCAAGAACAGAGCTACGTCCCTGAGGGACTTTGCTATTTCCCCAGCCACCATCCACTCAAACGCTGAATGAGAGCAGAGAAAGAGAGAAAGATGATGGCATAAGCCTCCACAGCACCGCAGCCTCAGCTTTCACTAAGAATGCAGGGAATAGCTCATTTCAGGTTTAATTATACTAGTTAAAACATTTCTCCTATAGGCCAGCAAAAGACAAGGACATAGCACTCCCATAGTCGCCATTTACTGATTAGGTTCAATTTGAACGTGATATTCAAAACCTTCCCCTGACAAGATACGTGCAGGAAATAGTGGTGAAAACCCCTATTTCCTCTCATCACTATACTTGATGTTTTTGATGTAAGAACAACAGAGTTTTTGCAGATCTTAAGTTATATAACTAGCAAAAGGATGGTGCTAGTTCAACGATGCCGAGAAAAAATAAATGATACCACCGTTTGGAATCGTTCAAATACAAACCATTGTCAGAACATTCACTTACCGAATCGCACCTAGCCTAGGCAAAAAAAATAAACACATCTACTGGTTAGCTTTATTCTCCGGTCATTTCAATGCTGCAATCTTTGGCTTGCTAATGTAATGACACACCAGCAAAAGCCCACCACAACAATACAGCCTCCTCCTGCCTGAGCTGAAGGAGTAACTCTATTACCCCGACAGCACGAGCAGGTTGTTAGTCTCAAGTAAATCATTCACTAGAGGGGGATGTTGCACACACCTTGCCAGTGTGCTACACAAACACTGCATGGTATTTAAATGGAAAGCATAAAATTGGTTTTTCTTTTTTTTAAGCAAAGGAAAACATTTCTATTTAGTCTTGTAAAACATATTTTGCTCAAATACAAACCCCAGTTACCTGGAATAGCTGAATGAGCACTTTTTAATTATGAAGGAAAAACAGCATAGGCACAGGTTTGAAATGGAATCATCACTTACTATGGAGGTTAAAATACCCATTCTATGGAAGGTATTAATTTTTAATGAAACAAAAATCTCATTTTCAAGAGGGAGATTTCATCTGTGAAAGACTGAATGAATAGATTTTGTGCCTGGCTGGTACATTTTCATTACAATTGTCAAACCTAGTCCAAAATACAACGTACTGCAGGACATGGAAAGAAAAGTGGCGTTAAAGAAAGTGCAACTTGCCTCATTTCCTCCCGGCAGCCTGTTCATGTGCACGAGTTGGCCCTGATCATCCAACACCAATTCAGTGTACGTTAGTATGTCAGAAGGCAGCGGCGGTGTTGGCAGGAATGCATGTTCATTCATAGAATCCCAGAGTTTAATCAAAGACTAGAGGATGAAAAGATAAATTCTTGTTAAGAACATCATCTGCAAATATTCTTATTCAATCCATTGTGACTTAATAGTCAAGACAGAACACTCTGAAATATCCCTCCTCCCAGTTTGACTAACAATATTCAGTGGATATCACTTACTTTGGAATTTAAACCATGAAACACAATTTCACCCAAAGTAGTGTAATTCAAATTACGTGGTTCAGAATAGAACCCAGCAAATCAGATACACAATCAATTCTGCAACTCATTAACACATTTAATGATGTATGAGTCCTACCCTAGGAACTATCACCCCGGCACTGTCTAACCCTCTGTGAAGGCTGGATAACGGAGTGGGAAAACAAAGAAACATAAGCAAGAAATGGAAGATGGTTTACATTTCAGCCTCCACTGTTTGACTTATTAATGGAACTACAGCAGCAGTGTACCAAGGGTCCTAATTTCATCCAAAGAAGACTCAATCCGTAGCTGTATAGACCCTGGGGGACCATTGTTAGCCACTCCAGGCCACTTGTTTCCCTGACAAGCAAGGACGGCAACTGACAGAAGTGCTTTGCAGGTACCAAAGTTTAGAACAACCCACTGGGCCTTAAGAACACTTACCTGCCGAAACATCTCAGGAATGTCATAGACGTAGGATGTTCCTAAAGACTGTGCCTGGAATCTCTTGGACTGAAGCAGGTCTTTGGTCACGTACGGGGTATTGATCAGCATCCCATGAAGCGGTCCCTGTTTATCCCCGTATGCCTGGAACATAATCTGCAGCACAAAACACGACCAATTACAGTTTAATCCACTCGTCCATACACCCATCTCATCCAGATTTTACCAAAAATCATCAGGCTATTCCAGACTGATCAGGCTTGTTTCTGTTCTCTACAAATATGTTAATACCCACATACCCTGTAACACTGTGCTTCATCATGCGTTACTACCCTTTGGAGACAGTGCTGGACCATTACTGCACGGATCTGAGTATCGCTGACTTATTACCATATCACAGCAGAAAGCAAAGTGAACAGAGCCACGTCCCCACAGAAAAACGCCTGTGACTTAGATGACTTCACATTCACCAGTATTTCCCCTGACACCGTATCTACGCCGATGGATTGTGATAGCTGGGAGCAGAGAGGAGAACTCTGTTATTTATGTAGTCGAGCAGCACGGTATCCGTATCTCCACTGACTGATCATGGAAGCTAGGTCAAGACTTGCATATGTCATTTGGCTTGAAGTTTTGATATTATAAGTTTAAAAGATTTTCCCAGAGTAGCAACATGAATTATCAGCTGCCAAGCTTCATGGCACTATATATTCCACTCAGCCAGGACTCAGAAGGAAATCTATTTCAACTAAGAAACACGAGGAGCACTGCTTATCTGGGACAACACTGCACTGCAAAAAACACTGCGACCTGGCAACCTGTCACAAGTGGCGTCCCCCAGGGATCGATATCGGGCCCAACGCTGTTTAACATCTCCATAAGCAATCTGGATGATGGGATCAAGTGTACCCTGATGAAGTTTGCTGATGATACCCGAAACCGAGTGGGGAAGTGGACACTTCGGAAATGAGAGCCACCCTGCAGGAAGACCTGGATAGGCTGGCAGAGTGGGCTAACAAGAACCTTATGAAGTTCAAGAAGGACAAGTGTAAGGTCTTGCACCTGGGAAAACATAATCCAGGAGTGCAGCACAGGCTGGGGTCTCCCCGGCTGGGGAGCAGCTCTGTGGAAAGGGACCTGGGGGTCCTGGGGGACAGCAAGCTCAACATGAGTGAACAGCGTGCTGCTGCGGCAAAGCAAGCCCACAGGATGCCGGGTTGCATCAACAAGGGCATCACCAGCGGAGAGAGAGGCGTCATGATCCCAACTCTACTCAGCGCTTGTCAGGCCATGCCTGGAATACTCCATTCAGTTTTAGTCCCCGCTATGCAAAAGAGCTGCGGACCAAGGACTGGGAAGCCTGCCACACGAGGAAAGGCTGAGAGAACTGGGCTTGTTCAGCCTTGAGAAAAGAAGGCTTAGGGGAGATCTTATCGCCATGTTCCAATATTTAAAGGATGGCTACAAAGAAGATGGAGACTCCCTTTTTACAAGGAGTCACATGGAAAAGACGAGGGGTCATGGGGACAAGTTACTCCTGGGGAGATTCCGATTGGACACAAGAGGAAAATTTTTCACCATGAGAACAATCAGCCATTGGAATAATCTCCCCAGGGAAGTGGGGGATTCCCCAACATTGGACACTTTTAAGACTCAGCTGGACAGGGTGCTGGGCCATCTTGTCTAGACCGTGCTTCCGCCAACAAAGGTTGGACCAGAGGACCCTCGAGGTCCCTTCCAACCTGGGATTCTATGATTCAAATGCTGCTTAACAGAAACACGCCTGACAGAAGCAACATGATTAGGCCGGTTTTAAGAGAATGGTAATCAGATCTGATGGTACAAACTGCAGATCTTTTTCTAATGGAAGGTGATTTAATTGAAGAATTCCACTAAAGATAAAATTCAGTAAGTAAAGCTTATTTTAGTTTTTAGGTTAAAAATAGCAGTTCATGCTCTCTTCAGCCTTCACAAATGTTGCTTTGTGAAGTAGCTGCTTCAGTGGGAGGAATGTTTATTCAGGGTAACAAGCATTTGTGACAGTGCCTGTGTTAGGATCCGTTACTGCACTTGGGGCCCAATTATAGAATCATGGTGTCCTGGTTGTGGCTGGGATAGGGTTAATTTTCACCAGATGCTGGCCGGGGTCTATTCTATACCACGTGACCATCACGCTCACTATATAGAGGGGGACGACCAGAGGGGGGGATCACTGCTCAGAGGGGCTGGGCGTTGGGCTCAGGGCAGGGAGCGACCTGTACAAGAAGCACCTTTAAGTACACTCTGTTGTTGTTATTGTGGGGGTTTCTTGTTTGTTTGTTTTCTTTCCCTTTGTTGTCCGGTTAAGCTGTTGTTGTTGCTAACCCATGAGTTTTGCCTTTCTTTGTCCCGATTCTCTCCCCCATCCCACTGGGAGGGGGGGAGCAAGTGAGCGGCTGTGTGGTGCTCAGCTTCTGGCTGGGGCTAAAGCACGACAGTCGTTTTTGGCGCCCAACGTGGGGCACAACCACCGCACTTTTGTATTAAGCGTGCTATAGCTGTAGTAGTTATTAAGTGACAAGCTCCTGTATGGGTCAAAAAGTTTGTTGGCTGCACTGTTTATCTCTTTACTTTCGGCAACATGTTAATGCAAACAATGGGTATGTGCTTTGTCCTGGCACTGACGGCCTCGCTGTCCTGGGGGAGCTATCTGGTGGAGAGGATGAGGGAATACATCTCCCTCTCCCTACCCAGGATTGATGTGGATAGGTTTATTACGCAGGCTCCTAAGGTCCTTGTTCACCCTTATGTGAGCTGCTTAGTACTACTTATTAATATTGTCGGCATATTACGGGGTCTGTGGAATCTGGTCTCATGCAGGTGTAAGAGAAGACAACTTTTGGGTGAGGCGATATTGAAATGTGACCTGAGGCGGCTGGTCCCAGGGTGGCTCCAGAACACCTGCAATACATTGATGACATCATCATGTGGGGCAACACAGCAGCAGAAGTTTTTGAGAAAGGAGAGAAAATAATCCAAATTCTTCTGAAAGCTGGCTTTGCCATAAAACAAAGTAAGGTCAAAGGACCTGCACAGGAGAGCCAGTTCTGAGCAATAAAATGGCAAGATGGACGTCGTCAGATCCTGACAGATGTGATCAACAAAATAGCAGCTATGTCTCCACCAACTAACAAAAAGGAAACCCAAGCTTTCTTAGGCGTTGTGGGTTTCTGGAGAATGCATATTCCAAGTTACAGTTTTATTGTAAGCCCTCTCTATCAAGTGACCCGGAAGAAGAATGATTTCACATGGGGCCCTGAGTAACGACAAGCCTTTGAACAAATTAAACAGGAGATAGTTCATGCAGTAGCCCTTGGGCCAGTCCAGGCAGGGCAAGACCTAAAAAATGTGCTCTACACTGCAGCTGGGGAGAACGGCCCTACCTGGAGCCTCTGGCAGAGAGCACCAGGGGAGACTCGAGGTCGACCCCTGGGGTTTTGGAGCCGGGGATACAGAGGATCTGAGGGCCGCTACACTCCAACTGAAAAAGAGATCTTGGCAGCATATGAAGGGGTTCGAGCTGCTTTGGAGGTGGTTGGTACTGAAGCACAGCTCCTCCTGGCACCCCGACTGCCGGTGCTGGGCTGGATGTTCCAAGGGAGAGTCCCCAATACACATCGTGCTACCGATGCCACATGGAGTAAGTGGGTCGCACTGATCACACAACGGGCTCGAATAGGAAACCCCAGTTGCCCAGGAATCTTGGAATTGATCATGGACTGGCCAGAAGGCAAGGATTTCGGAATGTCGACAGAGGAAGAGGTGACACATGCTGAAGAGGCCCCACTGTATAATGAACTGCCAGAAAATGAGAAGGAATATGCCCTGTTCACTGATGGGTCCTGTCGTATTGTGGGAAAGCATCGAAGGTGGAAAGCTGCTGTGTGGATGTCCTCAAGAGATTGACATCTTCAACCCGCAGACAGTGGACATGATACACCAGCCGAGCCAGACACCACAACTGCAAGCTCCAGATGCAACATGCAACAATCCAACACTACACACCATCCTCCCACTGCATCCAGCGTCACCTGCCGCACCGCACCGAGACCCAGCCCTGTTTCGCCAACCGAGCAAACTCCACGTCATCTCCCCCGACCCAAGAGACTATTATGACAGATGGAGCCCAAAGTCATGGACTAAATGAACTCAACAGACACTTTGAAGGGATGGTCCATAGGCTAAGGGAATGATGTCTGTGTATGTGTGTGTGTGTATATATATACAAAAACCAGGAAAAGTGGTGGTGATTAATTGGGAAGTGTAGGATCTGAGCATGATGTAGATGGTATAGAATAAGGGGTGGATAATGTCCTGGTTGCGACTGGGGTAGGGTTAATTTTCACCAGATGCTGGCTGGGGTCTATTCTATACCTTGTGACTGTCACGCTCACTATATAGAGGGGGACGGCGCAAGGGGGGATCGCTGTTTGGGAGCAGGAGAGACCTGTGCTGGGAAGCACCGCTAAGTACACTCTGTTGTTGGTATTGCTGGGGTTTCTCGTTTGTTTGTTTTCCTTTGTTGTCTGGTTAAACAGTTGTTGTTGTTAACCCACAAGTTTTGCCTTTCTTTTTCCCGATTCTCTCCCCTCTCCCACCGGGAGGGGGGGGGAGCGAGTGAGCGACCGCGTGGCACTCAGCTTCCGGCTGGGCTAAACCACAACACATAGAATCGTTTAGGTTAGAAGAGACCTTTAAGATCGAGTCCAACCATTAAATTCTCCTTAAATCTCTGGAAAGCTTCATAGCAGTTCGGTGGGAACTGGAGAAGTCTGTACTGAGCATTGCCACTCATTGCCACAGAAACTGCGAAACAAGAGATCAGGGTCGTTCTCTCATGATGAATCTATTTTTTCCATTCTTCAGAAGTCATGAAAGTGCCCAGCACCCAGTACATCAGTAATGTTTGAATTCTTTTAAAAGAATTCTCCAAGTTCAAAATAATCCTCTGAAAACATAGGAAAAAATACACAGACCTGAACCCATCCTATAAATCTCCATCATGAGGGGGAAGATTTACCAAAGTTTCTTAAAAAACTAACACCTTCAAGCTTTGTAAGACAAACCTTCCTACCAACTACTCAGAGAGTCAATTGAAATAATTCCTATCAGTATAACCTTTTAATAGAACTGGTTTAATACCCAGGAAAACAAAATCAAATTAAAAAAAATCAAATATTGGAGGAGTTGCTAAAAGCTGTACACACACAAATGCATTCTCCTAACTTTAAAAAAATAAAGCTCATCAGAGTTTAAGAGGAAGGGTGACCTTCACAAATGACTAACAAAACTCAAGTGTTAAGCTCAGCTACAGGAGATTATTAAAACGTTCTTTTCTTTCCTCATCTCCACTCAAAGGCAGAAATGCAGTAAAACATACAGACACTATCTGTTCTAGGATCTCCAGAACTGGACGGACTGTACTGCCAGGCAGCTTGCTGGAAAAATTTAAATGGAGAAGAGGGGGAGAAATGGTGACTCAGCACTTTGTATTCGACATTAACAGTGCCCAAGTGATTTATTCTGCTGCTACTACTGCATGGCAGAGAGATTATTACAGAGGGAGATGTAAACATTTCTGTATTTAAATATTTTTCATGCACCCAATGCTCCATGTATTTTAGCATATATAGGTATTTCAGTTAACCACACTCCTCCTATGCCATGAAAAGAAGAAATACCAGAATAGCCACAACCATTACAAAAGAGCCCATTATGCTTCATAAAAATGATATAAAAGCACCTTCAATAATTTTATATCATCCTACCCAGGTCATTCTCTATATCTTCAGAATTTAAATGACAAGTTCACAGATTTTCTCTATCTACTCAGGGAAATGTATAATTAATAATATTTTTTATTACAACCTACAGGATGAGCACCAACAGTGATTACTTTTCTATCACTTTTTTGAGCACTATGCCACAGAGGAAAACAGATGGACAGGTGACTGAAGGTATATACAAAACAACTAGAAGATATGCACTTTTACATAATTGATTACATTTTGCACATCCACATGCCTATTGCAAGATTATGTTACAATGACACATTCTTCTTCCTTTGGTGAAGTTGAATGGCAATTTTATATTACCTGAAGACACCACAAACCACAGAAGAGCTTCATCAGGCATAATGTGTCCCCCTCAAATAATTTGCTCATCACACCATGGAGCCATATGGACCCGTACCTGTCCTGTTCTGGAGTCCGTCACTTCTTTGTACAGGCTGATGTCCAAGTAGTAGCCCGACTCGTTGGTCAAGAAGAGACGAATGGGAATTGCCTTCCCAGTCGGTGTCAAACGAATGTTGATCTTCAGCTCGGCTTGGAGGACGCGGAGTTTCCACAGACGACTCCCATAGCGCATCACCATGCTCCGCACGGATTCTTCAATCTTAAAACACACGAGAAGAATTTCCCTCACCTTTCTGGACACATCCACTGCTTTGTCCCTCCTCCACCCCACGGCTGTAAGGTCCTGCTCAAAGGGGCACCCCAGCGTGCCGGGGGAACATCACAGAAGAGGAAAGATGGAAGCACTGAACAGCAGCACGTGCCCAGTGCTGTTATGGGACCTCGGTGGCCCATCCATTCTCATCCTAACGAGCCTTGAGATAGGCAGGGACTGAACTCAACCTGGGGACTACTGAGGTAGAGGGACAGCGCTGGATTCACATCCCTTTTTCCTCACGGCACATCACACCCCAGCCGAGCACAGCGTGCCCACTGCTTCCCCTTCATCTGCCTCGCTTCCTGCAGGCATAGCTCTCAGCTACAAACTGCAAAATGCAGGGAAGTGAAATCCCTGACAAACAGTTATGTAGCACTTATATGCACAATAATGATGTTTCACCGCACATGCGGTACGATGCTTTAAATCAACAAAGCAATTACTACTTGGAGCTTGGCCTTCTGGTGTTCTATTAAACTTTATAATATACTACTGTTGGCAAATAGCGCATATTAAAAGAAGGCAATTTATAGGCTGTTTTTAACATTCTTTCAAAAAATAGAAAGTCTCTTTTCCACAGCAGCTCAGGGAAAAGTCACGGTACACATTTGAGGGCAGCCTAACTTCCAGGGGCTGAATATCCCAGCTTCTTCTGAACTTCCTGGGAACTAAAGATTTTGGACGTGCCAAGAAAGGATTTATTCAAAAGCGATTTAAGCCACCAATTTTTAATCATAATTTAAAAGTCAGCAAGCAAGAGATACTTATTTTGATAACCAATTCATCTTTTTAAACTTTCAGTTATTCTCATAAGGAAAGGTCAGCTCTCATCTTTTGGTAACCATGAACAGAATGTTGATTTCCAACTAAATGCAGCCTTTACAGTTTATTTGGGACTTTCTTTGTGGTGGTTCTGCTAACCAGAAACATGCTTTATGCCTAAACACTTTCATTTATGCATCTACAAAGCTTAATGTTCATTTATTTATAATGTTGATCTCTGTGGTTTTGTATCAGAGAATGAAAATGAGGTACTTTTTTTTGTAGCTGAATATACAAATTCTTTTTAAGTTCACGATTTATCTCATGTTTTATTCGGATAGAATCTGGACTTTTGTAATAAACAGAAGAGCATTTAAAGCTCTTTCCTTACTAAAATTGTTTATCTCAAACATACAATGAAAAAAATAAGTTTAGTTTCAAATACAAAACATACTTTTAATAAACTGTTCCTTAGTTTACACAGAGGAAGTGAGCTGCATTGCCTGAAGGACAGCGGCACTCCACTAAAAAAAACGAGCTCTGCTAGTTCTGAAATCTTACCTTTAATATTTATTGGAAGAAAAACCAAAGCTTTCTTCCTTCCTTCCTCACTGCCAAACAGGTTCCTAACGTGAAACAAACGGCTTGCCTTAACTAGCTAAAATAAAAAGTACTCTCTCTGCTTTTGAAGAGAAGTTGGTTTAGCAGCTCAACAAGTAATCTTTACTTAGAGACGTCCATTAGTTATGTGACTCCATGTTCTTTACTGAAAAGCAAAAGTCCAGTATTTGTAGTGTAACTAAACTGACCCTCGTGCTACCACTTCTAATACTGGCCCCCAACGTTTTGTGCTTTCTGTTATAAAATGGCTAGTACAAACTGCACGTTGTTCACCAAATGGTATTAAAATGTACTCAATCAAAAGGCGCACTTACACAGCCTAAAAAGGCAACAAAAGACCACTTAATTCTGGTGAGTCAAGCCCAAGAAAAACAAACAGTTCAGAGCTAGGGAAGAGATCATACCTTCGATGGGTCCATGATGACAGTAGGCACGAAATTTAAGAAGATGTGATTGCAGTCAGTGCGCACGTTGGTATTATTAAATGCCACCTCCAACTCATCCATGGCTTCCAAAAGCAATCGCTCTCCCTCATTTTGCAGGTACTCAAAGGAGGCTTCCTGCCAGATATTGTAAATAAATAATTTACTTTCTACTCAAAAATCACAGCCCAAGAATACACCGTTTGAAAAACTGCAGAAGGACTTGACTGAGAAAACAGGTTACATTAGCTTCAGCAGGATGTGCAACGCTGAAACAGACCCATCACCATCACAGAGCCAGTACTCCCACTGCCCGGATTCGCACACCCGGCTGACTTGTGCCCTCGTTTAGGTCAGCATAAATCCGAAACCAGACAGCGCAAACCACTACTGCAGCAGTGCAGGAGAAACACAGAGAAACAACCGTTGCCTCAAAATGTGACGATTTCTGACTATCCACTTGGGCCACAGAAAAATCTCCTTGCAGCACAGGAATACTAGGTCTTTGAAGACACGCTTCTGCAGAGCCAGCACTAGCGAGGAGAGGGTACACACCCGCAGTACTCTGCAGGCAGTGTGTTTGCATGCAGGCTCCTACGCTGACTTAGCGTTTCATACGCTGTCTTGGAAAGAGACCTTGCATGGGTGGCAAAACTCACCTTGGTAACCAGGTCCGAATGCCTTATAATAGCCCTCACGAAGAACCTGTAGTCTGTCACTTCTGTTCCCACTTCAACTTTAGCTGCTCCCAGGTAGAGATGCATTTTGTGATTGGCACATGGAATGGCGGTGAGATCAAAGTTTCGCATTCGGTTCAACTCTAGCTGAAAAGCCAGAGCTGGCTCCAGATGACGGTAAATCCTATCTTCCTCAAACTGGAGGCGCCCGGCATCAAACAGGTAGAAAAGGGTGTAAAAGAGGAGGGTGGGTTAAGAAGCTGAAACACTGAACTAGACAGTACCCCTTATGAAATTTCGTATTTAATTAAAAAGCTAAAAATTCAAATGAATCCAACCCAGAATTTTCTCTCTCATGCAGAGTCATTAGCACTAAGAGCTGCACTGAAAGTCTTGAAATACTGAGAGTAGAAGATGAATTGCAAGACAGCAAGTTCTCAAGCTCACGCCCCCCCTAAACTCTCTTTTTCACAGAAGCCAGGAAGTTTGGTATTGAATCACTGTACTGCTTCCAACGCTCCCTCGTTACACTGCGACTGCAATCTGCATAAACGGAAGCTTCAGGTCAGGCTTCCAAATGCACAAATTTTTATCCCCAAATATCAGAGACTCATCATTGTTACTGACATCAATTGCTGTGTGTGCAGACGACTGGCCTAGCGAGGGAGGAGAAAATACTGCACTAAGCAGTGAAGTTGGGCTGAAGTAGCTCCCACCCTCTTAGACTGGCAAGGAACAGCTACGTGAAAGAAGGATAAAGCCAACACTTAGAGATAAGTATTAAGAATATACAACTTACCTTATCCCGGGCACGGAACGTAAAGAACTTTGGAAACTCCCTCTGTTTAAAATAAAAACAATTGCATTAGCCCTCCAAAAGTAAGCCGTTTGATCCACCCGAAGTGCTCACGGGCCAGACCCGGGGTAGCACCACAGCAGAGGAGATGACAGAAGTTGTTACAAGCTACTTTTTCAACATCACAAAGGGTGGTGGAAAATCAAGTTACTCTCAAGAAGGCAGCAGAGGTAGTTTAAACCTGTCTTCGCTGCTAATGCAACAGAGGCTACTTGATTGGCTTTTGATTATTATTGTCAATTATTAACAGACAATAACATGGAACTGTCCAGACAGTAGTGGGATACAACTTCTACTTCTATGATGATTATGATTACTGTGGAAATGTTTGGGAGCCATGCAATGATATTATCACTCCATTATGTAAGCAGACGTACACAAAACAATGATTATATTCTATAGCTCTTTTCATACTATTACTGCTAGAAATACTCTCTTCCCAAGGAAAAATATGAATTGTAATCAAATAACTTTATCCTCGTGTATTAAACAGTACTCTACAAAAATCCCCCAAATATGATTAGGTTTCTCTGTTAGTCTGTTGCATGGATAAAATCCTAGCAAATGGCAAGGGCTTTACATTTTTGTGGCATATTGCATGTGTCGTAGAAGAGAGAAAGACTGGACAGCATCCTTCTACCTATCCCTCCAGTTTCATCCGAGCAACGCCATCCATTTCTGTGCAATTCCACTTTTACTGGGTGGAGGAACTTTTGTGAATACTTTGCACCAAACATGAGAATACCAGGCATTTACGCTAAAGGTGACCTGAGAGAGCATACACAACCTGCCAGAACTGTCTCACTAAGAGAAAAAGAAGGTATCTGACCTGGAGTCACTGAATTTCTGAACCGCATTTCACTATCAATGAAAGACTTGCAACCCTAGCTTCATTCAGTGCAAGAACCAGAGCACGGCGACAGAGTATAGGGCTCCACTGAGCAACACAGCTTTTAAGGCTAGAAGTAATCTTCTAGCTAGTCATCTTCCTTACCTCCTATAAAGGACAGTCCCCAGAACTTCACCGGGTGACTCTTAGTCGAGCAAAATAACTTGTGTTTGCCTGGAGTGTGTCTTCCAGACTAGCCAGTGGTACAAGAAATCCTGCCTGGAAATTCAGGCAATGGGCACATTAGGTGAGCCTACAAGCATCAACTATACTCTAAGAAAACCACCACTTCCATGTTTCCTCACTTCTCTTCCAAATGCCTCCTACCTGTCCTCCTCTGCACGCTGCCAATTTCTCCTAACATCATCCATGCTCATTCTATCACTAATGTAATTGCTTTCAAGGCATCTGACTAGTGTTGTGGGCAAATATAATAATTAGATGTGCACACACACAAAAATTCTCAGTGCTCTGGTACCAAAATCCAAAAGAGTGCTCCATTTCCTAGGCAGAAGAATTATACCCCTGCTGTGTTCTAATCAACCAACCATCATCAAGACAATCAAAATAATTTGCCTAAATTAGCCAATCAAGACACCCTGCAAACTGCAGAATGTGAAAAGCTACAACAGAAATCATCATAGTTGATTATTATACTAATAATCACGTTAAAAACCTAATGAGATGAGGAAATTGGAAGCTTGCTGGAGCAACTCTCTATTACCTCAACATGCTGGGAACTAATTACATAGACTGTAATTAAAACAAAAACAAACCCAAGCCCAGGCCCTGGCTAAGTTAATAGTTGGTCCAGTAATAAACGGAATAGAATAGGAGATAGTAATAAAGACTGACACTCATAAAAGATCCCAGAGGTACTCTACAAACTTTGCAAACAGATGACATACCATGCTGCCTCCTCCGGCTTAGGAACTAGGAGCATCCTAACAGTCCGTCGCTCTAAATGGCAACTCAGGGAAAACTTTTTGCGGTCACTCGTTTTATTCTTTGCCTCCTTTCTGACCACTGACACATGCTACAGTGCTTATTCATAGACTCTTACTTTTCATTCACCAAATATCAATTCAGTTCTCCAAAACTTCCTTTTTTTAAATCTAAAGCCTGGACTTTCTTGCCTAAGGTCCCAACACCTCTCCAGAGAGTCCAGTTTCCTACATAAGCCGTTGGTTGATGTGTATGTGTACCTGTACTGTGGGCAGTGATTCCCATGTAGTGATACCCACATTTGTTCAAAACCTATTTTTGCTGATTTGCACACTAGTCTTCCTTTTGTAAAGCTTGCTAAACCAGCCATGTTGAGCACAGGATTAATTTCTTGCACTTTCAAGACTCCTAATAACTTCCAGAGTTGTAAAGTAGATACACAAGGGATAGAGACCTGGTTTATGCCTTACATTGCCACCTTGAAAACAGGGCTAAACTAGCCCTCACTGATGCCCAAGCCCTGGGGAAAAGTAGTAATTCTTAGCAGTAAGAGCATCAAACATTTCCCACATCACTAAGCCATTATGCAAAACTTAGCAAGTCACTTCAATTACTCCTCTAAGTTATTTTAAAATCAGTAAGAAGCCTAAAGAAATCACACTACATAAGAAATACAAAAATTTAATGGTATAATTACATTTTAGACTACAAAACAACACTGAAACAAACGATCTTTATTAATGTGGCAGTCATGAGTTCAGCCAGGTAACAAGAGAGACTTTAGCATGCGAACGGCCCTGCTGAAGGCAGAAGGCCCACTCCTGTATTTGGAGTTAGATGTTTGTTTAAATACTTCACTTAATTCTGACACCAATGTGGGCATTAAATGCCTGACTAAGAACCAAATGAGAAGCCCAGAGTCACTTACGTGTCTCCTGGCCTCAGGTCAAGAATACCACCGTGTTCTAGGCCCTTTTTACTTACATGAAATCTCTGATCCACCTCATAGTTGACCTGTTTCCTGAAGTCCTTACAAACGAAACATATAAACACAGGAAGACAAGAAAAAAAAAAAGCAGAAGAAAGCTAGCAATTAGAATGAAAATCAAAAATTAATTCAAGAATACAAGAGGTGCCAAGATTGTTTACAATTGTAAATTAATTTTCTTAAGCAAATTCACCAAAACCATCTCAAATTTTAGAGAACAAAACAGTGGAGAGAGAACTAAATATAGTTAATACAGCATTTAATTTGGAAACCACAGAGTTCTGAGCAGCATGAGAGAGATCAAAATACCTTTTGTGCTACAAGGAAAGTCAGCCTCCGAATCCCATGTTCAATCAGGACTGATTTCTGTAAAAAGGCAAGGATGAGTGAGCGGATTAACAGAAAAAGAACACATCAAAGACATGTCAAAGTCTTCTATGAACTGAAGAAGCTCTACAGATCCTCCTGCATCTATGCTGTAAGTTCCTACTCCACTTCAGTCTACTCCTAGCCAGGATTTCTTATCTGATGATCGTCCCGTCGCACACATAAGCAAATATATTAAATCTGAAGAGGTAAGTAACCAAATCACAAGAACGCAGTATTCCAGCTGAGCCCTGCTAACAAGTAAAGCAGAAGAGTCGTACACAAGTCTTGCTGGAAATATTCTTGTTCATTTGCCAGAGTAAGTTGGCCTTTTTTGCAAAGATTACTTTTTGAAGGGAACACAGCACAGACACGGTAAGGCCGTGGAAAATGATGGAAAATGAGTTTTAAAGGAACTGACCCAAGGAAGCACATAGTACATACTTGATTTTGGCACAATAAGCACAGAGACAACCCAGACCAAGGGACAGATGTGTCAATATTGCAAAGGTGAAAAATGACAGGTGTTACTTAGTTTTTTCAAATAGATGAGAGAATATCCATTCTGGTTGCTTCTTCATCAAATTCCACTAAGCCACATTTCAAATGAGTGCTGCCATCAGTATTTGCCACACCACTGATCTTTTGAAGTGTTAAGATCTCATAATTCTGCTCCTCTTTCTAAAACATTTTCCTTTCTCCTCCTTTTTCCAATTTAAAAGCAAAGGAGGGGGGGGAGAAGAACAAAAAAGAAACAAGAACTCGGCTAGACCAGGAACAAAACAACCCCTTTCGGCACAGACTGAAATGTTTTACTAAGGTTAAGCCCTTTGAAAATGAGCATCAGTGACTATATTCATGGCAAGAGGAAGAAAATAACTTTAATAATGCCATGATTTAAAAAGCAAAAATTGTTATTGCTTTTAAAATTCCACAAGTGGCAGACAATAACAGCATAGCAACAGGATTCTGATTACATCGTAATAATGTGGGTCTCACAGCAAGTCCACAGCTATTACAGAGCGATTAGCCATCAGCACCTGGAGAAACTCCATTTACACTGACTGCCTCAATCTCCTCCACAAGTCATTTACAAGTATATGATCCTAATTTCTATTAAAAAAACCACACACAACATGCTGGGACTAGAAGATTATTTGGACAATTTGGATCAACCTATTTGATAGTTTAATGTGTTTTGGAATTTTTTTTTTTTATTTCTTTCCTTTTATCCCCTCCCATAAAACGCCTGGAGCATGTTCAAGCAGATGAAAAGCAGAACTAGTTTTAATTTTTATATTTTATTATTTTCTTTGCTTAAAGAGACAGGAAGCCGCTGAAGTCGCGGGGATACCAGCCCTGTTTTGGAACCCCTCATTTCTGCAGAATGTGTTACCGCCTCCCACGCTGGGAAGAGAAGTTAGAAACCGCTTGCTCAGTCCTCCCATAGTCATTGCAGGTACCACGGCTGCAGCAGGGGCCCAGCGCCTGATGGGCTACTCGCGTCCACAAGCCAGCTGAGATCTTCACACCAACCAGAAAAGCACGTGCGGGCAGGCACCAGAGGGCAGCGGACACCAGGAGGCTCTCCCCAACCCACCGTGTCTCACAAGTGACCACAGGACTAACATCTAGTAATCTAAAGTGTACCCCACACTTATGAAGGGGGAACAGAACATGCCAAATCAATTTCACCTTGTGCCAGAAATACCATACTAAGAGGATGCTCCAGCATGCCAACAACAAGGAGAACAAATGCTAATTGCATCAAGACAATCGTGATTCAGAATATACGCCATTTTAATGTGACTTTCCACGTCTCTGTTACTCATATAACAACTTTACCACCAGGCAGAGGGATACAGCACATTCTTTCAGAGCATCCAGAGATAGATACTGAAGATTGACCTGATGCGTTTAAAACCTTAAAGGTCTTTCACCCTATCAAAAACCAAAGGGCAGAAGTCCCGACCTGATGGATTAGAATGCACTGCAAAGAGAAACAATGACCTGGAGGCTTCAGAAAGGTGCAGCTACATCCAAAGAAGTGGTAAGGTTTTCGATGGAATAAATTAAGGATGTAACTGTTGCATTTATTTGTTTTGAAACAAACAAACAAAAAACTGAGGAACATTCTGACTTTTCCCAAAGCAGACAGAACCGTCCTGCACAATCACACAGTTCCAGAGAGAGCATCAATGCAACTTACCTTGCTCTGCGTGAACTCTCTGAACATGGCTGCCAGCCCATCATCATCAACGTCACTGTCAGTTTTAATAGCAACATTAAGAATGTGAATGGGCTCCTCGCGGGCAGTCTGCAATTTAAAGAAAATATTCCCCATAAATAAATTGTTAACAACTTCATACCTGTGAGTTCTCAAAAGAGGCTCCCCAAATACAACTCTAAAATACAGGTGCCCTAGGGAAAAATGACCTCAGTAGAACATGCAGTAAACCAAGGAAACTGAGGGAAATCCTTGACCAAGCAGCCTCACAAATTTGTAATTTCACAGAAGTAAGAGTTAATGTCCACAAACAGCAAACAGGAGCTTCCTCTGGAGAATCCAGTTCTGACGGTCACATCTGGCTTGGCTAACTCAGGTGTGCTTCATTTGGATGCAAAAAGCATGCAGGGTCAGGTCCTCTCTTTACAAGATACAGTACAGGCAAGACGTTAGAGGACTTTGGCATCAAGAAAGGTAATGAAATTAAGCAAATTCCAAGTGTAGGAGCAAACCAATGTGTGTTTTCCTATCTACAACAAAATGAAAGAATGTGGAAGCATCAATTACATTAGAGCTCTGAGAAATAACAAATTTAGTATTTAAGAGCCTGCGGTTAACTCTGAAAAACTGAGTATGAACAGGAAATTATCCTTGGTGAGGTGAGGGGGAGGTAAAGAGAGAGATCTGAGGAGATTAAGGTTGATGGTAATATTCTGGAACAAGGCTACAGTACTTACACACATCAAGATCAATGGATCAGTTTAAAACCAAGCCCTATTCTGGACACAGACTGTATTCCAACAGAGCTTCACGCTGTTGGGGGGCAGGACAGAGCGGTGGAGCAGCTACCCGTGTCTCTAAGGGCAACAGTTCGTCTATCACTAAGGATTATAAACCATCTGCTTCCTCTGCACCCGTTCTCCACATCAGTGCAAAAATTGAGGGGTTCCTCTGAACTTCTCCTTTTAGAGCTAAAAACAGCTCTAAGAGGTAGAACAGAGGGAAGAATCTGGATGTAACATGACTAAGAAGGGCGTAAGACAGAAAATACGGCAAGTCAGACTTAAGGTAAAGGCAGTTGAATATGCAGTTCAACACCCCGATGCACAGAGAAGGTCTGGAAACCTAATCATGGTTCCAAACTCTCAGTTATGCTGCTGTGGATCCAGTAATGCTGCTGATGTTAAAAGCTACAAACCAAATTTACATGGAGAGTAAGAGACTTAGCCGTTTTTAGAATGGAGTCAGGAAATGGCCACCTACTTTGAATCACCTGCTGTGGAACAAGCAAACAAATCACATACATAAATACATAAGGCTCTTAACTCCTGCTTCCGGCACTCGAACTAGTGAAAAGTATCTAGCCTGCAGTCATTGAGGCATTCTGCACGCCTTCTATTTCCAACCTGAGAGCACTCTCAAGAGAAAAAACTACCATACCTTGTCTTCATCATACAAGGAAGCATGGCCAGCTTCGGGGAAGGTTGGGCTCTGCGGAGGAGAGTCGCAGAAGCAACCCATCACTTCATCAAAGATTCTGAAATACACCAGAGAAATATTAGTCGTCAACACACTGCTGCTAGCCCACTGAAAGCATATAGCACTAAAATCCACAAATCGTGCTGCTAAGGGGGAGAGGGAGAGAAAAGGTCTCCCTCCCTTTGCAGGACTGAAACTCAAAACATGAGGAGGCAATACCTCCTCCACCCCTCACACTGAAGCAGAGCCTCAATATTCCAACACTTGTCAGAGATCTTATGGTTGCAGGCCCTCGAGACTGCTGTGGGCTCTGCTGGGGTTTTTTGCGTACCCCTAGAAGGTCGAAAGCATAAAGAACACATCCTCCCACGTATATACGCGTGAACAAGAGCATTAGAAGAAATCAGCACATTTGCAAATGATCTCCAATCAGCAGAAATTCAAGATGCTGATCCTTCTGGCTGCAAACTGCTCTTACAGCAGTCTGAAACTTTCAGTTATCTCAAGGAGACAGACAAGGGGATCCAAACAAACTTCCACCTGAAACTCCAGAAACTTAGCAAACAAGCTCAGGACCAGTTTAAACCTGACTCTAGACAAGGCAAAGGTTTTGTCCAGTTCCATTTGGGCCCATCTAGGAAGCTGGCAACACAAACAATCGTCACCCTTCCCCACATACCTGACAAAATCTTCAAATGTGCGGAAGGAGACCATTCCACCCATCCGCTGGCACGGTGGAGTGAATGAATTGTCTAGCAGTACATCACTCACGCTAGCTACATGGACCATCCCGTAGTGATTGAGGTTGGAAGAGAAGGACATTCTAAACGGCAATTCAATAAGATCACAGTTAGTAGGGACAAGGGAGAGAAGAATATCACTGGAAAAAGATTTGTGCGTGTGCGTATGCTCTGAGCACTTGAAGCGTGGGTGTTTATCCAACAGAACTGCTGCACGATTTGTTAGATTCCTCAGCACGCCAGACCTGCTGTGCTGTCTTTTCCAAAGTCCCTGCAACGCTGGCATGCCTCTGGTGCCGCTAATGCCCCTACCTGGACGTTGTCCCAATGTACAGGAACAGTTAAAGAGTTAGGAAATAATGCTATAACCCTTTAAAATAAGTACTTCTTAAGGAGTTTCTTGAGACGACAGGTGAATTACGACTATGCAAAGCTGAACGCATTTTTCCTCCTGTATGTATGTTTTGCTTTACAGGTGGAGTGCTGAGATAAACAACAATAATTCTAAGTTTTGACACGTTGAAGATTTAGTAAATTTTTACAAATTAAGTTGACGTGTACTGAGCTATATTATTTTATTGCTTCCACATTTTTTCTGGTCATACTATAATTTATGCTCCTCAAATGCAGTGTGGTACAGTGACCTCTCCAAAATCCTACACTGGAAACAGGGTTTTCTATAGTCTTACACGAGTATTCCTACCCTAAATAAAGTCTTATTACAGTGCCTTCCACTTTAACTGCTGACCAAATTAACGTGCTCTTCCATCTAATTTAATCCATACTTTAAAAATGTTGCAACTCCCCCTACTCATTTATTTTGCTCAGTTTTGATTGCTAAGAGGTAGCAGATGCTAAATACAAGCAGTTGGCCACAGAATACATCTACCGTAAGGAAGGCAGAGCTCCCGACACTTACTACCATCATACTCATGCCTGACGTCTGCTGTTCAAGCACTGAGCTACACCGCAGTACACACATCACTCATACGGGACCAGCTCCTTATTTAAGTGAGGAGGACTGGGAGAGATTTACACAAGCTCAGAGGAAGGCACTGAGTAAGAAACTTCTATTTAAAGTAGGAGCACCGTTCACTAAAGGTCAGCATTCTTTCCTGGCAGAGGGCAAGATCCTGAATATATTAAAGTATCACTGAGTTCTCATACAGTTCAACTGCTATGGCAGCACACACCAGCTGTGAAACAGCTTGTATTATTTTGGAGTTTGAGGTATTATTATTATTTCTATGTTTTTTTAAAGACCTACAATGTTATGGTCAAGACTAGCAGAGGAAGTTTCTCACATAGTGAACAAAAAGCATACTACAACTAACCAGACATCCTTTCCCTAGTTACTAGAATTGGGTTTTACCTTCTCTGCAATAATTATTTCTAATTTCTTAATTGTGCTACAGAGTCATCTTAACTCACTGAGGGACCTACTTCAAAAGCTGCCTGCAACATGGCAAGACCTTCAAGCTTGCTCTGAAGAGACAGAAATGCCGAGCCAGCACACGGCAGTGCGCTGCGACACAGGAACAGTTCACTCCCACTTGCTTCGCTCTCCCCGAGGCTTAGGAAGACATTAACCAAGTTAAGTTTCCGTCCTCCCCAACTGGTGTCACAACAGGAGGCAGAAGGCAACGGGGAAAAAAAAAATCAGGGTGCCGATTCAGCACTGCACATGCTTGCTTTACAACTTGTAAAGTCAGAAAGATGCTCAGCCGCCGTGCTGGATCGGACACCAGTGGCCCAGCAGGCAAACCAGGGGCCCAGCCACGCTGGCTACCACGCTGCTGCCAGCCGCAGAGAATCGGGGCCAGACTGCGGACTGCTGACACTGCTACTTACCAGCTTTACTGAGATTTCTTTCTTTCCACGTACAGAAAACTATTGTGATATGCTTCTAAGTATACTGTTAAATCTCAAGTAGCATCAGTTTGATTAATAGCTCTCCATGTTTAAAGTCACTCTATGTTTCCATAATTTAATCTCTGATTAAGAGCCATGAGACTTTCAAGCCCATTTTTACTATTTTTCCCTAAATAGGCTTGTAAGCAGTAATAAATAACAGGTATTCACGTTTTGAAAGAGAAAAATTTTTCAGGACATGCCTTGGTGTACATTTCTTACAACTAATACAAAAAATACCACGGAACAGCAACCAAACAAGAAGACAGCAGACATTTTTCATGTATTATTTAAAACAAGAAATACTTTTCAACTGAGACATAGGAGGAAAAATTAGCGTCCAAAACACAACAAAACATGCTGTCAGCTGTTTGAGATGTAGATTCATCTATGGTGTGAGGGAGGTGAGACAGCCTCGACGAATTCTAAGCTAGTTGCAAGAAACCAGAGCAGCAACAGGTATGCTATCGGCTAGGAGTAACTGCCTGTTTCATCGTGACACCCTACCAGAGGGTCAACAGCTGGGAAGCCAGTTCCAAAAGAGAGACCCTAGAAACAGCATTCTGCTAGAAGTTTACTGTGTACCATACTGCAGATGAGCCGAGTCACCTGGCAAATTTAATTTGAAAGATTGCTGCATGCAAGGCTTTTTTTAAAGGGTAAGGAAAAGCTGAAAACATGTTTTAGACAAAGGGAGAGGAAAAAGGGAAGGAAAAAGAAGAGTTATGTTTGAGAGCTTCCCAAGCAAAGATAAGGGCACTAAAACAAAACATGTTAAAACATTAAGTATTAGGCTACTTCTTTCTAGTCTTTCTTTTCAAATTTTAAAAGATGACAAGTACCGTACCTGTTTAGCGTGGGGATGTTCCCTCTGTAATCAAACAACCACAGTTAGTTACAGATTGGTTAGTGAAAGCCATAATAAAGAACTATCATCAAGCTGATACACAGACCAGCAACAAGTTTACAATTTACTAAACCAAAATTTGTCAACCATCAGGTATCAGGCAGAATTCAATTTCATTGACCCTGAGAAGGCACCCACCACCTGACTTCGCTTGCCACAGCTGCCATGGGAATGAGCACGGACCATGCACATAACATGCAAATAATATACCCCAGGAAAACACGTTGTATTTGCAAGGGACCCTGCATTTCCATAGCATCTCTTATCGTACCCACTTCAAGCCCTTTGCATACACCAAGTGAGCTTCACAAGCAAGACCAGAGCAGGGAGTTGGCACTCCCTGACAGAAGAGCAAACACCACAGATGCAAAAAGTGACCGTATCACGCAGGAAGATTGCGACAGGTTCAGGAAAACAAGCCAAATCCTCATTGCCAAACCTCTACGCTAAGCAGCAGCCCACGCACTGGCTCCCACAACAATGCAGCAATAAAGCAGACACACATAAACACCATGTAATACTTCGCACTTTCAGCATTCAAGGCTTTGAATACCAAAAAGAACAAGCAGAACTTAAGGCTAATTTTAGGAAAATTTTACAGTTCCTTTTATAACACCAGTCCAACTCTTTACATTTTTGCATGCAGACTAGGGCTTAGTGATGCACGTAAGGCAGAAAGAAGGTGAGGGGCACATTTTCATGCCAGCATAACAGCAGCACAGTCTAGCCCATGCTAGCTACATTCAACGATGGCATAAGGTGGCGTATTGCTCCATGCAAGACAAAAAAATAGCTGTGATCTGACATTCAAAATAGTAAAGACTAAATTGAAAAAAAAAATACATGCACACAGGAGCTTTGTGCAAAGAGATTAGCAAACATGAAAAGATCAAAAGCAAAGCTTCAGGGAGCATGTAACTGGACATTCACCCTCCCCTTCCCTGCAGAAACCTGTAGGAGATCAAACCACAGACTTTCTTAACATCCTTGACCGTAGGCAACACCTCAAGTTACGGGGCATGAAGTCTTGGTACTTAATGAGCAGTGTAGTTCCACGGTCACACCACTAAATACACTGACTGCACCTGGTCCTGTTCTCAAACTGGTTTTGTCACAGCAGAGTCATATTCACTACAAGGTTGTATGTTTGGTGCACTACTGGTAGAGGCACAAAAAGTTCCCATGATCTCCTTAAGCCACACAGGAGACAGCACAAAATGGCTTATAGACTGATCTGTTCAATGGTAAACACCACAAGTAATTAATTTCATTTGGAGGCAGCGGGGAGAGACATGGTGCTGTAGAGTCTGTGGTTCGGACTGAAAGGGCCACGAGGCCTCTGGGGGTTGAGACTTTTTTTAGCTTGGCAAATGGTGGGAAAGCTGCATGTGACCTACTTCATTTGGAAAAAATAGTCTAGAGAGGACTGGCAGTTCCTACACCTGGTATATTTGTGTAGCAGTCCCTGGAATGCTGTCAGAAAACAGACAGAAAAAAAACCAGCATAACAAATGTCCCTTTCCGTCTCAAAAAAGGCACCCTGTTGCCTTGCGCCAGGAACTGTTCGCAAGCCGCTCACTACGGAGCTGAAGAGATTATGGCAAGAATCACAATGAGGAAAACAGAAGACCCAGTGGCTGGAGATCTCAGGAAAGAACGGAGGAATAGTCTTCGAGCTGCACACTATGGGGCTGGCTTTGCACCTACAGGTCACCATAGCTGCGGAGGGCTTTTTCGTAACAGGAGCTGGATTGTCACTTGCCACTGAAATGCTCTAAGAGGTAAAGGTTTGGTATCTGCAGCACCATCAGGCCTTGTGAAAAGGCATTCCAGTCCACTCACTGAGCTACACCTCTGCAGCTCTGACAAATAAAACGCCAGCTGCAAACCAGCCTGCTCGGCCTTATGGCAACATCAGTGCAACCAGCAGCACGACGGGTCGGGGAGCTGAATGAAGGCAGAGCTGATGGAACACGCGCCAACAGTGTTCTCCAGAGCCAATGCCACGTAGCTGACCGCAGGATCAGAAACCCTCTCACCACACCAGCCCCAGCCCTTCTCCCTACCTCTTTTCAACTTTTAAAAAGGCCCTTCTTGACCAGGGAAGCTGATCTCACTAGGAATCTGCTCCATACCGATGCAAGCTCTACTGTTACAATTACTCCTTCTGCTCAAGCAAACAAAAATCCCCTTAGCTCCCCCCTGCACCTCCTGGCTGAGTCTGAGTTTGTTCCTCCTTGCCCCCCCCCCCTTCTTTCTTTTTTGGGGTGGTTTTTTTGGGGTTTTTTTTTTTGAACAGGAGCACTCCCCTATGAAAATGATGGCAATGCATGCAAAGCGCCACTGGTTATATCAAGCTGTGATTGAGTGCCAGCACAGGGCAAAGCTTTTGAAATCAGGCAGCAAAGCGGAATCAGCAGAGGTCGGCTGAATAACCCACTTGTA
Source organism: Phoenicopterus ruber ruber (assembly GCA_009819775.1). Lineage (NCBI taxonomy): Eukaryota > Metazoa > Chordata > Aves > Phoenicopteriformes > Phoenicopteridae > Phoenicopterus > Phoenicopterus ruber. The sequence goes on along the minus strand of CM020233.1, from coordinate 2,316,264 downwards.
GTTATTAACAGCAGTACCACAGGAGAAAGAGCAATTCCACTGGCTGTGACCAGTGGCATTCCTCTTATGTTTCTTCATTTCTGTAGAAGAATCTAAACAGAAGGCTGTGAAACATGCCTCAAACCATACATTTTGATTGGGTTTTTCCTCTCCCTCTTTCTTTCCTTATTCTTCTGCTCCCTCTGTGATTCAGCCAAGCTGAATCTGCTACTGAAGTCCAATTTGCATAAAATTATCGTCGTTCCATTCAGTTTGCTGCCCCTTCAACAGCCCCTTCTTTGCTCTGTTGGAAGATTTTGCCCTCTCCGAAACAGACAAGCCAAGGGAACCGCAGCACATTACCGCTGCCTGCTGTCTAATTAACATCAAACCCTCAGCACCAACTGCAGGGATTTACAGGTGTCCTGGAATCATTTTCCCCTCCTCCCTCCTGATATCAGCCAGTCTCCCGCAACAAGGAGGGGACCTCAGGCTACCTAATGATACGAGTTACACGCTCAGGTCTCCAGGCTCGTACGGTTAGAGTCCAAAGCAGCACAGCTGATTCAATACTAGCAATGCAAAGCCTGATGTGAGAGGCTGTTTTAGCAACTGCTTTAGTCCACAGAAAATGCTTCCATTTTGTCAGAAATTCAAACCTTGTATCGTTGTAAAATGATAGTAGGAAGGAACCTACAAACACTGCTCTAAGTGTAAGCGAGTTTTGGTTTCTTATTGTTCTGGAAAAAGCACTGTTTGGAAACAGCATTATTTAATTTGGCTTTCAGCCTTCAAAAAGGTTTCTACCTGTAAGGTAAGGAAGAGGCTGACAAAAAAGAACAACCAAAATACTCCATAGATGATAAAACATCAAGAGACAGCAAAGGAGAGATCATGCACCACTCTTAAGCCTTGAAATCAGCAACATCAAGTAGGGTGTCAACAAATATCCACAAGCACAGAAAGAGGAGATACTGGGCAAAAACAAGCACAAGGTAGTTGAGACATTTGTATTGATGCCCTTGGAAATACAAAGCAACTAATGACTAGACCTGAATTCCACTCTCAGAAGCATCATGAACAGCAGGATGCAGTCCCAAGAATAAATTCAACCTAGACAAGTCTAAGCAAGGCATTTGCCTGTATATCCATGTTTGCCGAGTTGTGTGCGTTCCCAACTCCAAATGCAACTAGGGTTAGCTGGCATCAGGCATCTTATTTATCAAGTTTCAAAAGTAAAACTTGCTTTCAAGCTAACTAAGCCCATTATCAAAACTTAAAGCTTTAATCTGCAGTGCTAAAACTTTCCTTCACTTCCACCTGCCAATGGCACGTCCCGACTCAAGATTCCCCAGGACATCTCAAGGCCAAGTGTGGCAGTTAGGGGTGGCACGTGGGACAAACGGAAGGCGTGGGCTCAAAGCACAGCTGGATTGGGAAGGCAAGGCTAAGGCATCAGAGTGAGCAAAACAGGCTGGGTTATACTTCTATTTCCTTTGGGGCTCAACATACTCAGAAGGCAGAGCCCTCTGGTATCATTGCCATACCCCAAAATAAAGATCTACCCGGCATCTGTAAGTCACCCTTGTCAGCAATTATCTTAGCATCTGAGAGAGGGAACACATTTACCGCTGAGTAAAACAGAGATCTGTTTTGTGGGAACACATTTACCTCTGAGTTCTTCCCTTCTGATCCTCCAGCACATCTGCTACTGGGGAAGGAAAGATCAAGAGAGCAGCTGAACAACCTGGCTGGGGGAGTGCTGTGAGCTGGAGAAAAGGGGATGCTTCAGGAGGAGCAGTGCAGCAGCACGATCCTGCAGCAGGCTCCAAAAGCTGGCTACAGCAGACAATGTCCCAGTTTAATTTAAACCTTACAGCTTCAGACATAAGAAAAGCTGTTCGAAAGCAGGAGAGGAGAGGGGGATTATTAGAAAAAAAACCTTCTCCTGTTGAAAAAGCACTATAATTCCCTCCTCCTCTCCCTATACTAGACACACAATGTTTCTTTGAACAGAAGATTTTAAGCTAAGAATAGGCAAGCACTGTTTCGTGTGCTGAACACCTAAGAAAGGCCTTTCAGTGTCTGTCACCTGCCTTGCCATTCTCACAAAGGAAGCTGAACTCTCTAAACACCAGTCAATATTCCACCAGCTTCCCATCTCAGCAGGGCAGTCTGAACAAGAGGGAAGCAAAGAACAGCTCAGAACAAGGCTCATTTCTTTCTCACATCTTTTCTCACCAGGACTCTAGATGACTGAAAGAGGCAGGTTATCCAAATGCAAGGGGCTCTGCACATAAGCATTTGTTTGCAGTACCCTGCTGCAGCATGTAGCGATCAGCATCCCGTAGACACCCTTGTATCGCTTCCTCTCGATCGGATTACTGCAACGCCCTCTACTTGGAGAGTGCTTGCAAACTCCATTTACTGCAAAAGGCACCAGATGGTTACACTGTACTCCTCATCTGCCTTGCACCGGGCAAGAAGGAATGCTGGTTTTCATCTATAAAGCCCTCTATGGTTTAAATTATAAGCAGTTTTGCTCCCTATGGCTTACCCTTGCAATCCTGTTGTAAGGATCCCCACCGATCCTGATGTTTTCTATTAATTTAAACAAATAATTCCCAAAACAGTTTCTGCTCACAAAACCCTCCAGGAGCAGGTTGCATTTCTATGACTTTGTCAGCAGACTTAACAGTTTTTCTTTCCTCTCTGCGTCTATGTAAAGCTTTCCTGTGGGTAGTTGATGGCAACCATTCAGTGGCCAAAAATACAAAGTCTGAGTGCCTAGCTGCGACTAGTCAGATCAGAAGTAGTGACTGTGATTGTTTCTGTTATGATTAAGTAAAGGCATATCAGAGTTAAATACCAAAGAATTTAAATATACCACAATTATCAGTTTGCAATTTTCTCTACATGAATATTTGCTCCAGTAAAATTCAGGCCCTTACATGTTCACAGAAATCAGACACAAAAGGGACCAGGGCTTAAAAATATCTGATAAAGTGTTGAAAAATGTGTGGCATCATACAACTAACACCATCTCCAAAAGAGAATGCTCTCTTAAGGGCTCTCTGCTATCTACTCCTGGTTCACCAGGACCCAACCCTGCAGAGCCTCAGGGGACATTTTGCTTGGTCTCCCAGGATATTTTGGCTTTGGGGTTTGCCCTTGGAATGCATTTTTAGCTTTTCAGTCTAAAAGCTCATGCTACAGAAGATACAGAAAAACATACGATGGACGTAAAACACGGTCAAAAACAACAAAGAAGACTTAAGCAAGACAACGCCAGAGTTTTGAGATTTCAGTGCTCTGTGTCTTGGGCTTAACATAATGTCTGCCCTTACGGCTAACTTAAATCTACACACCCAGTGCTGATTTAAGACCCTAGGTATCCTGCTACCGGCTGGGCTTCAGCACCCAGCCACACAATAGCCACAGAAGTAGGTATACGCTGCAAGAAGCTGCATTAAGCAACAGGAGCCAAATTCATCACTACCAGACAGAGGTGCAACTCAAAGGAACTGAACTCGCCTATGCAAGCAGTGAATTTGTCCCCAAGCCTGCTTGCCTCTGCACAAGGACTGCGACGCATTTGCAGCCAACCATCAGCAGTGCCGATGGTTGAGAAGCAGAACTGAGCCTCAGAACATTGCCCCAGCGAATTCAGCGTAAAGAAGAGATTTCAGGACAAAGAAGCTGTTCCCCAAGCAGGTAACAGTTCTCCTCTTCCAGCTGACCTTGTCCAATTAAGCTTGCACACAGTAACAGAGCAGTGGTCAGCATGGGCAGGCCAAACAACCCCCCAAGCAACAGAGGTAACAGACTAGCAAAAAGGAGAAATGGAGAAAGAAGGGGGGGCGGGAGAGAGAGTATTATAAAGGGGTACTAAAAATAGTATGCAATTATTTACAAATATTCTAGAAATGTAGGAAACAGATGAGACCAAATGCATGTCCCATTTGTATCTTGAGTGTTTTGTGCTGCTTGTTGAGGACAGTCATTCATTTCTAGCAAACCAGATTCTGAAAACCATTTCATAAAATGTACTGATGGATTCTCAATGAAGCGAGACTGGACCCCATTGCCCAGCCCCACCAAAAATAAAATAAGGAAAAAGATGTTTGGAAACAAAGGAGAAAAACAGCGCCGGTACCATAGTACCAATCCAGCACAGGCCAACAGTGGCACCCGGCGGCCACGGAGACTCCCTGCGCCTCGCAGCTCCAGCACGCTCCCGCTGCCGGGGACAGCAATAAAAAATCGCCTAAAATACCCTCCCGAGGTCCTGTTGCAAGTGAAAAAACACGGGAACTGACTAACCTGACAGATGCTGAAGAAGTTCTGATAATCAAGTTTGCTTGGGTTTTTTTTTTAAAATGATCTTAGCACACACTAGGAGAGGTGACCCTTCTATAAGACAGGCCAGCGACTAGCTGATGCTTTTGGTTGCAGTCATGAGAAATACATTCTGAAAAACACTGACTGAAAACCAAAGTATGTCAACTCTAACATTTCCATATAACAGATTCATACATGCATCTTGGTGTCCTCGGTCAGAAAACCACATGCTGGAAAAGGTGTCACCTTATCCAGTAAAGCCAGGTTTGAAAGTGGAGGCAATCCCAGTTACAAAGGGCTGGCAGGGGAGCGCTGCAGGAAGGAGACAGAGACTGTTTGACTGTTCTTATTAAAATTCCTAGTAATTGGTTATTCTGTCTGGAATTGTGTCTTTTGGAAGGCTTGGGATTCAGCTAGAACTGCAGTTCTAGAGGAAAGTTACTACACAAGCTGAACTTAAAAATCAGAAAACACATGAAAACTGTATCATACTTAAAGGAATACTGCCCACAGCTCCTGAGGTTTTAAAGAACTTAGGAGAAGGAACTGGGTAATGTAGGGTTTTATTTAAATAGTTCGTGCTTATTTGAGGCACTGGGACTCTCTCCACCAATTCTATCGCAAGTTTTCTTTGCCAAGATAGGATGCAGCCCCTCATTGACCTCCAATTCCGAAGGCACCTGAATACGTGATCTGACCTGTTTGGATGGGAGGTAGGTAGCATGAACTGGAACTCCACCACACAAGTATTATCCTTCAGCTGGCGATGCTGGACACTGTTTAACTCATAGGCAATGTATGCCCTTCGAACGTACACCTGGTTAAAGAGAAACTTCATCAGCTTAACTGTGCTAAGGAAGCAGAAAGAGAGAAAGAAGACAAATGATACACCAGAGACCTCAAAAATATTAAAAACCAAACAGATACCTCCAAAAGAATATCTAGTTAGAACTCTAATTCAAGCAGAAGAATTTAAAGTTATTATTTGAGGAAGGCCAGTCTGGCAGGATACAACCATCAGCACAAGGCACAGGGCAGGCCAACCACATCCTCCGACAGCAGCTTCGCTTTCAATCCTTTCAACCACCTAAGTCTTCTTCAAGCAAAGAAGATAACTTGAATCTGAAATTTCAGTCAATTATGAATGTTAATGCTGTTAAATGCCAGACTCCAAGCATGCCAGACTCCACACAACCTACAGCTCTCTTAATCTTGCAGGGTAACAGTGCTCAAAACAACAACAAAAAACAAAACAAAACCCCAAAACACAGAAAAATTAAGAATACTTATTTTTTCAATGGAAATAAACTTACCTCCAAAGCTGCCATTCTTACCACCTGGTTACTGTGGTAGAAAAAGTTGGGTAGCACATCAAAGATGGATGTCTCAGACAAAATGAGTTTCTAGAAGAGATCACATTAAGCTGAGTTTTAAAAGAGAACTGTCTGTCTTGCCAACAGGGTCAGGCAAAAAAGCAAAAACCCCAAATCAAGCCTGATTAGTTCCGATTTCCATGCTTTTCCTGTTCATCACAGCTTATGACCTTTTTATATTAAATCACAGAATATCTCGAGTTGGAAGGGACCCGTAAGAATCATCGAGTCCCACTCCCTGCTCCTCACAGCACTACCTAGCACTAGACCACAGGACTAAGAGCATCGTCCAGACACTCCCTGAACTCTGACAGGCTTGGTGCTGTGACCATTTCCCTAGGGAGCCCGTTCCAGGGACCGAACACCCTCTCAGTGAAGAACCTTTCCCTAACGTCCAATCTGAACTTCCCCTGACGCAGCTTCATTCCATTTCCTTGTGTCCTATCACTGGTCACCAGAGAGAGGAGATCAGCACCTCTCCCTCCACCGCCTGCCTTGAGGAAGTTGTAGACTGTGATGAGGTCATTCTGATATCAGTGTAGTAATGAAAACAAAAATGAGGGGGAAGCTAGAAACCAGAACAATACAACTTAAAGCCACAAGGACCTTGGGACTACAGGTGAGATTTAATACCGAAACATTAAGCTCAGTGAGAAGAAAGCAGGGAAACAAGGAGAGAAGTTTGGTAGATACCTGCAGGTTTTCAATGCAGAACTGGTGTCCATACATGTCAATAGCAGACAGGAAGATGGACTCCACCTGGTTGTGACGCAGCTCGTACGATGGCAAATGGGAGGCAATGAGAACCTGGCAAACAGCAAAGAGTGTCAGTGAAAGGAGCTATGCCGGGCATCGGCAGGAGGCTGTAACTCCAAGGCAGCAACGCTTTGCTCCATCCCAGAAGAGGTGACTGGTTTCTCCTGTGAATTCTGTAGCACCTGGGTGATGCTGCAAACTCTCTCCCCTCCCCAGCCTCATTTGTGTATCTGCTCGGTTTGTATTATTGGCAATTCCCCATGGAGAAAAGGAACAGCTTCAATCAAGTTCCATCAGTGCATGTGATTTAGCACTGCAGAGCTGCTAGTCCTGGGGATTGCCTGACCGGCTGTTAATTGGAAAGCAGATCTGGCAGGCAGCAGCTGTGGGGAGGCCAGCAACGGCGACCACCTTTCACAGCTTCCAAGCAGAGGAAGCAAGAGACACTGGTGCCAGGTATTAAATGCCCAACATGAAGGATACGGAGATAGGAAGGGGAAGCAGCTTGCAGGGGAAAATGAAGTGAAAGAGCAACATAAAGCCATACGCAAGGACTGCAGCACCATCCCCAGCATGCTGCTGAGAGGTTCAATAACTGAACGGTTCAAGGACAAATACAATCCTGAAGGAAACATAAGGTCACTGAGCAGCTTCAAACACCCCATTCATTTTCAACAGTCAAGCTCTGAAATAAAAGGAGAGATCCCCAAAGTGTCAGCTCTCCTGCTGAAGACTTTCAGAATGGAGATAGGGATTGTGGAGCGAGAGGAGTGATCAGACTACAGGGTTAGCATTACCGTGAAACGATTATGCCCTCTCACTCCTTCCTGGCTACAGACTAACTGCTGAAGAGGAAGCTCACAATAATATCCAGGTGGATATCTGGCATTCAAATGATTATCTGTACTAGACTCTCGGAATTGTCAGTATCAAGAGTTTTTCCAATTATTTTCAGGCTAAAAAGAAATTGATGAAACGCAACTGAAAAGCTACAAGAAACTCTGCAAAAGACCAACATAATTCTTTGCAATAATTCCTTAGCAGTTGCAAAGAACATCTGGTTCTTGTGTAAATTTCTCTCCATGTTCTCTGCACACACTGACTCGCAATTTTAAGGTAGGTGATGAACCTGGACAGCATGTCCTGGCTGTTTACTGCACGTTCCAGGCAGCTTGTGCTTGTTGGGTTCACAGATTATAAAGCCAGAAGGAACCACAGAGACCATGTATTTCAACTTCCTCTACCGCACAAACCATAGGCTACTCTCAATTAACTCCTATTTGAGCCAGACAAAACTTTTTGGAGAAGCAGGGGCAAAGGAATGTAATCTCAACTTCAAATTTTACAGTGATAGGGAATCCACTGCAATCGTTGTTAGACTGTCACAATGGTTAATCACTGGTTAATTAGCTTCATTGTTAAAGGGCTGCTCACAGTAATCTACTCTTCACATTTGCATGGTAATCAAAATAAACATCAAGAGATATAGACTTTCCAAAAGAGCGAGCTCCAAGTGGGACCAGTCCGTATTGATCCGATCGGCAATGGCAGAGTCTGTCTCTAGCAGGGATCAGCTTGGATTGCTAAACACGCTCCCTTACCTGCCGTGCGCGCAGGGCCACTTTAGCGTTGGTTGTCTTGCTGAGCTGGGTCAGCTCGGTCAGAATATTAATCAGCTCATCTGTCAAGGTGGGGTCACGGCCACATAGCTGGTCCTAAAAATAGAGAGAACTGAAAATGTTTACAACAGAGGAAAACCATCTTCCATCCTCCTACAAAGGCGTTTAAACCTGAAATACGTGCACACGCGCTCTCAGACGCTGGGCCACATCACCTCTAGAGGTCCCTATCTAAACTATTCTGTAATTCTGTGCTGACAAGGGTACAAGTATTAGGCTTTCAATAATTGTATACCTACAAATAAAGCTACAGAGGAAAGAAGGGACTGGCACCATCACCCATTTTCTTATCTGTAGCCTGTGTTTTGGCATCCAAACACATGAGAAATACTGACTTGTCAAAGAGACTCAAGTAAAACATTTGCCCATTGCCCAACTTCAACTTTGTACCAGAACTCTCCCTTAGCAGCAATGCAAAATTGAAAGAGCATTTCATTGTAGTGAAAGGCTTTGTGCAGCATGCAAAGATTAGCAAACTTTCACCGTGAAAGGTGACCAAACAGAAGGAGTTTAACCGTCAGGAGAACCTCCTGAAGTCCACTTACAAACACGCCTCAAAACCAAAAAAACCCCACAACTCCACAACCACAAACCAACCACACCCTTTGTACAGCATCAGCAAAAGCAGAAAAAAAAAGATCTTGTCATTCCTCTAACAAGGCTATGCAAAACTAACTAAAACCATAAATGAGATAATGTGGTTCCTGCCACAGGACAGGACTCTGTAATATTTCTTCTAATCAGACAATCCTGGTTGTGAGGAAGTTCACTAACTTACTTAACTGTCTAAATTAGCTGGATAAAACAGTAAAACTAAATAGCATAATTTTCAGTGTTAATGCTGTTTCCAAACTCTTTTGAATTAGCCATTCAAATAAATGCAAACAGTAAAGACTTTAATGTGTTTTGTTTTCTGAACAGAGGAGGTAACACTCTCATGCACACTTTCTTCCAAAAATAGTTTCAATTCCCATGAATAATCCCACAAGTCTTCAACTACCCACACTGGCTTGTGAGCCTCTTCCCTCCCACTCCCGAAGCTGGTAACCCTCTAGGAGCCTCTAATGCGTTTCTTCTATACAGCACTGAGCAGCTTTTCTCATGGTAAATGAATCATAGGAGGAAAATGCAAGATGAAATAGGGACTTGCAACAGGAAAGAGAGCTGGTGCCTTAAAGTTTTAAGGGATTTTAAACACATACAGTCCAGAAAAGGCCCTTTGAAGATCCAAGAAACACAAAGGGAAAAAGGGAAACCTCTGCGCAGCAGGTTAGATCGGCAAGCCTGCCAGGGAAAAATAAGTAAAAAACAAAAAACAAACAATACAAGTCCCATAGACTGACTAACAAGTAACAGCTCATAGTACATGCGATTCCAAAGCTAAATATTCTTTCCCCCACACAGTGCTCTCGACCCCTTTCTCTCCAACCCCACTCAAGCATGATGCCATCTCTAGGAATGATGGCGTACCTCTCTCAGGGAGAGAGACCACAGTCAAATTACTTACTAAAAAAATCTAAGCTACTAACACTTATTAGATTGTTGTCTCCTACTAACCAGTCCTGGGCCAGCAAACATTACAATGATTGTTCCCAAAGAAAGTTCTGTAAATTTAACCACTCCAGATCACTGTGCAAATTCACAGCAAATAATTCAACAGCTGCCTTCATCGTATTTGAAATACAAATTCCTGGGTGTTGTAATGCTCAAGGTAACAAAAATCCGACAGGACACAGGACATCTGCCATGCCACAAGCGATTCTGTCCAGTTAAGACTAGGATGTGCACACAACAGTCAGTTAAGTACATAAAATGAACATACAACTTCAAATCACACTATATTTCAACAAATATATGAAGGATGAAGTAGTTCCCATCCTGCCTTAAACGCCTGCTAGCTAAAAAAGGTGAATGATGGCAGCATAACACTATTACTAAAACCATCCTCAGAGCCCCTTGTTAATAATGGATTCCTAGGGATACATCAATAACAGCAACAGAAGCATCAAGGGGTTTTGACATGACGTTTGCCCTTGGAGGACAAACTTAAACCATCCCACATAAATAGCTTGGCAACCCATAAAACGCCACAGCCTTCACCAGGATTACACCCAATGTGCCAAGGAGCCCTCAGACATGAGGAGTAACGTCAGTCGGAAGGAAGAGGAATGACGGTCTTCTGGTTAACGGCGCGACCTGTACCGCAGCAGACGGCCATCCCTGGCGCTGCCACAGACGACACTGTGACCAAGGGCACGTCGTCCCTCCCGAGCCCCCGTTACCCGCTTGAGCTGAGACGCCGCCGCGACACGAGCGCTGGCAAGGCTCGGGCACCGCGCACCACGCAAACGGCGCTCGCATCTCCCGCAAGCTACCCGGCCGCTCCTCCACCACGCCCAGGATGGTCTCTCCAGTGCGTTTTAAGTTGCAGCAAATGGGGATGTCAGCCTTTACTTGAGATAAAGTAACTGACAGCGGTGGGAAGAATAACCACGCAGGAAGGAAAAAGGAAGACTTTTTAACGTTCCTCTGCGTTCCCTATCTCCCAACACACCCCTCACTCCCTCAGACGGACCTTGTGCCGGCCAGCACGAAGACACAGCAAGGCTCTGCCTCCACGACACGGCTTGCACGGAGGTGAAAAACTAGACAAAAAGTTTCAGTCCCATTTTAGCAAGAAATAATCAGGAGGACAACAACAAAATAAAGCAGGTAGCCGGCGCTGCGCCGGCTTTTGCCTGCACTGATTGGCAAAGGCAGCGAGCAAAGCCTCAAACCAGCTCTTTGACAAGGCCTAACGCCTCCCCGGCACCCCCGTGTAATTACACACTTGAGTGACTGGACTCTGAAGAAAATTGAAGGCCTGAGCTGCGAACAGCTGCCATTTTCTCTCTCCATCACGCCAGCATGATTACTTGAGAAATGAACAGCCCCGGCTCAAAGCTGCTCCAGAATTCTCAGAGGAAATATGGCTCCGTGTTGAAATAATGAGATTCTTAAGGCAAGCGTTACTTACAATCACACCACATACCAAAAAGGAAAGGAAAAAAAAAAAGGGGGAAAAAAGGAGAGCCAGAAAGAAAGAATGCCAGGGTCCTTATATCTTGCAAATCAGAATATAAGAAACCCAGCCTCAGCCTAGGACAATTATGACTCTTTTTCTGCTTCTGAGAGTTATTTTGTGAATGGCTACTTTGGACATATTTTTGGCAGAAACAGACCACATTGTTTGTAAAAAAAAAAAAAAAAAAAAAAAAGAAAGAAAAAGAAAATTAAAAAGGCGGGGGGGGGGGGGGGGGGGGGGGGCAGGGGGCGGGGGAGAGATAGCATTCTAATTAGCCTCTTAAAAAGCAGGGTATCTAACTCCAGTCTGTTGAAAATCATGTCGTAGCTAAATTCATGCTGCCTTGAGGAAGGTGGGCATTCATTCTGCTTCAGAGCATTATGTGGGACAAGGATTTTTTGAGGCTTTTTAGGAAACAGGAAAAAAGAGATAGGACTCAACTGTTGTTTTTTAATTATTTTTCCTGGGAATTAAATTTACTGGGAGTTTTACCCATTAGAGTGGGACTGAAGTTAATGAGAACTGAGACTTTTCATGGAGTAACAAGCCAGAAGAACATGAGAAGGTGATGGCAGGTCCTGGCATGAGGATTCACTTGTGTTTCTAGGGTGGAATCTACATCTGTCCAAGAGGAATTCCGACCCCAGGAGATTCCCCATCACTTTGCAAGCCCCCCAGACAGCCACACACCATCCCAAGGGTCAGAGGCCTGATCTGGAGTGACCAGCTTTCTGCTGAGATGTTGAGTCCTAGCCAGATTTCATCACGCAGCCCAGAGTACAGCCAGTCCGAAAGCACCGCTGCAGACATGAGAGAAGACTTTCTGAGCCTATAACCAGGAAGAAGCTGAGAGCCACTGCCAAGCCTGTAAGGCCAAACTATGGCTCATCGAGGAATAGCATGTGAAACGCCTCAAGGGCCTCCATATGGGCTGGCTAATGCCATTCACTACCAGAAAGTCACCCTCATTAGTAATGAAGGACCATAAAAACGTTGCTATTATAGAATTATTACCACAAAAAAATCATCTGCTTTTTGTGCTGGTAGCATATTGCTTTGCTTTCCAAGTAACTCCAGTTTGCGTACCATGAGCTATAGAGACAGGACCTCTCCGAGACTCCTGAAGATGAAGTAGCAAACTAAACCAAGCATAAAGTCACAGTATAGCGTCTGAAAGTTAGCCTCCAGCACTCTCCCAACATAAGAGTGAAGCCTGCACTCTTATCTCCCCACAGATGCTCACAAATCACTTGCATAATTAGTCTTCATTGCACTCTGATAGGCAATCAACGCAGGACAGTCATGAACCAAAGGTGTACAGACACTGAGCTCAACAGTATGTTCTGGACCTCCTCTGATGCATGGCTTAGACGCTCTGAGAAGAATGCGTGAAGGAACTCCATGCTCTGCTGCTGTAGCTAGAAGGGTAGCATCTTTAACGATGAGAGCTGTCAACTCAGTACCTTTCAAAGCACCAAACATACAAGAAGCAAATTTCTAGAGCACCAAAAGACAACTTACAATGAGCATTGTAACAAGCAGGTTCTTCTTGGTGACCTGAGCATGTGAGAAGATGTAGTTCAATACAGCATTCATATCACTTTTATTCTCTTCCCGAAGGGTAAAGACACACTTGTCATAGTGACCTGCAATCAGAAATGCACATTTTTTCCAGTCTCCACACCTCTGTGTCCTGTAATACACATGACTAGATGTGTCTCTATTTTTTTACATATGTGTTTTGACAATCTACTTTGCACGGTCCACACAATCAATTCTGGGAGGGAAGCATTCCCTCCACCACCACTCCCTCAACTGCAAACTTTAATTTAAACATCCCACTCCTATTAAAACAGTTCCAATACCAAATACCTCCTTTGAGAGCAATACGAAGAGAGGAGTGGTGAGCTCAGTCTTTCATTCAAATGACAACCAAAATAAAATAACAGTAAAAAGACTTGCGCCATCCTCTACTACCAGCAAATTGAAGTGGAAATGAATCTGCAGTACCATTAGGTCAGTGCAAGTATTGGAGCAGGACAGAAAAAAAGTAGAGCAAAATCTGAACTACCTGTAACAACTAGAGCCTCAGAATTAGCTAGTGCTTCATTGCCATCTTGTGCCTGGATACAGCAGTGCAATGCGTTTAGTTCAAGTCTCAGTTTCAGGCTGAGGTTTGAGGTTTGTTCTTATGAACACCAAACAGCTTCCTGGTATTTTACAGCAGGTGCAAATAATTCAGTGGGTTGGTGGGGTTTTTTGTTTACTGCACTTGATTTTCTTACTACAGAATTTAATAAACAGGCAAGATAGAACTAAACAGCATGGTGAATTTAAACAGCTTTTCTGATTTTAATTTTTCTGCAGATGCTCAGAAATCAGGAAATAAAAATCAAGCTTCTAATATGAAGCTTCTACATGTGGAACACTCAAGCAGGGGAACTCCCCAGTGGTGGAAACAGACTCCACTGCTGAGAGAGTCAGTGAGGGAATGCAAAGGAGAACTGCTTCATCTCTGATCAAGAACAAGCAGAGACTATACAGAGTGGCTGAGCCTTAGCGAGCTCAGTAACAGACTAGACATGGCAACAGAAACAAACTCATAAAACTCATAATTCAGTGAGTCTGTCTTTTTACTCTAGGTCATACAAAAGTCCTCACTTAAGAGGATCATAAACTCATATAGGAGCTATTCTTTTGAAGATTTACAGGGAACATGAGCATTCCTGCACTGAAAAGAGACCAGAGGCATATTATAACATGTAAACTGTGTGCAAGATGGCACAGGATGTAAAAGATGATGGATATACCAACAGTGGAAAACCAGTAGCACAGACAGCTTTGGGGTGGAGTTTGTCATTTGCTTGTCGTAAGCATTATGAGCACTCTTATCACAAAAGCTCCAACTGGACATAAGCTCCTCTACAAAACCCAGGATCTGACTGGCAGATCTTTGAAAGAAAACCTGTGTAGCTTGGCCCCACCATGAAGTTACCCTAATCTTTCTTGAAGCAAGTCCATGTGGACCTTCTGGGACCAAACGTGATTCTTTCAGAAATCAAATCCTTGATGCGCTTAGAGACTCACCATGCTGAAACTGAGTCTCCACCTTCAGATACTGACGGAGCAGATCCATCACCACCGCTTTCATGTGACCCCGAATACCACTCCGGTACCTGCAGAAGCAGATAAGTCAAACCTAGCCCTGAGTGAGAGTGGCACGGCCCTGCTTCTGAAGACCTGCAAGTGAGTAACACTCAACACGAGAATAAGCCTGTTTGCTTACAGAAGGAAGCGTACCTGCTTCTGAAAACCCCAATAGTTATGTGAATACATAACCCCTGCCATCACTGTTGTGGGGTAGCACGGCTCATGTTTTGCATCAAAACATCCTTTTTCTTCTAAAAATACTCAAAATTCTAGACACTGAAAGGCATAACACACACCAGCGGCTTGATGAAATGGCCAAGATGTGATCAGTGTCAGGACAGAATTTAATCTTTCTTACATGTGGCAAAGGGAAAAAGAGGAAGGATCTGTATGTGTGCTTCACACAGGCAGCCAGGAGCCACACACATGGCTCTCTCGCTGTCGACCTCCCTGAAGGAAGTATGCAGGCTTATTCCTAGTGATTTAAACTCAGAGTGTAATAAAACCATTTGAATCAAGTCAAGCAGGCTCGGGTCTTTCAAGCAGCAGAAAAAAAACAAACCAAAGCAAAAGAAAAAAAACCCCAGAAAACGGAATTAGGGGGCACCCCTGAAAACGGCTCACCTCTGTACAAGCTGCACAATGCTCTGAGTGTTCATGAAGAAGACCTCACGCTCTGACTTGCGGTTCAAGGTGGCTGCATGGCTATCCAAGATATTGGCAATCTGAAAGAGAGCAATCACGTGACAGTCCCAGTCCTGGATGGGTCGGTCTGGCTGAACAACCAGCAGAGAAGCTGAGAACTTCCAGACAGACCAGACCAGAGCTCCAGCAGTCTCCAGCAAAGGCCAAAGCCTTAAACTGCTAAGGAAGTTAATGACCTGACAATGATACAAAAATCAATGCCCAATATTGTATACTGGAGAAATCATCTTCCAACATCTCATTACCTGATCAGGCCTCCCTTAGTTGCAATCACTCTTTTTTAAGGTTATGTTGACACTACAAATTGCACTGTGGAGTATGTACCAGGCAAAAAGCAAGTAAATAAATGCCCACAAGGCTACTGATGTGATTAAACTGCTTCCAAACTGCCTGGTTAAAGCTATACTGAGCAGGGAACACATACCCTTCAGCACAGGTAAAGGAGGCAAGCCTTTAAACTCAAGTGATACAGGTAAGTATCTTTCATCATGAAGATCCCACGTTCAAACGCACCTTTCGGGTCCAACTAAGCTCCAGATAATTTAAAGGCATTTTCCCTCTCTCTGCCCCAACGCAAACCAATTTTTATTCCTCTGTGTAAGTGTGGTTGATCACCTGTTGGCTGGGAAACTGGCAAAGGACTGACGTGATGTTGCTGGCATACTGGGCCATCTCCTTCTTGATGGACTTCTCTACATTGGGTGGGATCCGTCCAGAAACACTGGTCATGATGTCCTGAAGTTCCAGCAGAGGCAAAGATGGATCTCTCAGTGTCTTCATTAGTCGCTCAACCCAGCCTTTCACCTAGAGAGAGACAAGTCAGTGTAAAGACAAGCATGAGGAAAAGAATAAGCAGCAAGAAGGGAGAGAAGTAAAGGCTTTTCATTAAGGTCTTCTTGAATACTGTTTTATGCCACAGCTAGTCCAGGGACTAAAAGAGAGAACTGGGGTAGATGACAAAGCTGCTCTGCTACCTTTTGCCAACAGCTGACTCAGATTCATCCACCTCCTTTCCTCCTTTCTCTAAGACTTCTACCACAGCTGGCTATACAAGCAGCTCCCATGTACAAGGCTGCAGGCACAAGCAGTAAAGATCAAGCTCAACTCCTTGTCTTTGGCTTTGTTTTGGGTGCCACAGATGGGACTCTCCCATCTTACTCCCTGGTGAGACTGACTATAAGGAAGTCTGAGACAGAAAACCAAATCGAGCTGGCACTAGCAGGGTAGTACTGCCCTGACTCTTGGTCCTCTGGCTGTGACGTGCAAACTGGCCAGCCTTACCTTGACCTGAAAGAATATTTGTGCTCTCGCTTTGCAACAAGAAGTAACCAGTACCTTGCTGCTGAAGTAAGGCTCTGGCAAGCAGTATCCATTCATCACATTGACCAGGTTATCTAGGACATAATGGAAGATGCGATGGAGTTTCTCGCCTCGAAGTGCTGTGCTCTGGATCTGCGGCAAGGTACCCGTGTGCAGTTCAGCCTGAAAGCACGATGAACAGCAGAGTGTCACTAACTCTCCTACATGGCATCAGCCATGGTGGTAACATCCAGTTACCCTCGACTGGAGGCTCAGATTTATCTTGGAAGAATTCCCAGAGTGGAAAATGCACTTGGTTGAGAGACAGAAAAGTTATGAGCTGGATCTCCCAACAGTTCTATGTTGTGTACACCCACAAAATAAGCTTCCAGCCTCTCTCCCAAATACATTACAGTTGATCTCATTGTTTAGATCCAGAATGACCCAAAATCCCAAACAAAAGCACAGGAAAAGCCAACAGTTTGGTGCTGATAATCACATTCCACCCCCTGCATGACAACCTCCCACAATTTTCAACTGGCTATTGCTAAAGGAACAATAAATTCTCTTCTACCGCCACCAGCTACATCCCAGCCTACCATCCCTACATGAATATACCTCTTTGCCTTTCACCTTAAAAAGATCCATGTCCTAGGCTCCTGTTTTGTATTTCCAGATTTGCTACAATTGCTTTCCCTGGGCCCAACGCTATTGGAGTTGGGATATCAACTCCTGTCCTCCCAAAGAGGGTCACTTAAAGAAGAATACATGATAGGAAAAGTTAAATGAACTTGCATAGGAATAAAGCAGACAGAAAAATCTGGCCAACCTCCAAATGTCCTAGACAGCCACGTACCCACAATAGTACTGAGGTAAGAAGAGAACAAGAATGGTACATAAGCTTAGCCTGAATCAGAGAGAGAGAGACAATAGTCTGAGTCCTAGTCCTCATCTGAGACAAATCAATGGTAAAGTGACAATTCCAGTACCATGCACAAACCTGAAATTGGTTCAGTACACTGGACCATCTCGTACCACTCTTCACATCACTCCCCTATTAAACACACACCAGACATCTGCGCCTCCTGCAACTTCCCACCTGCTGAACCCTGCTGGGATCATCCAGCTGGAGCTTGGCAATCACACAGCCTGGATCCAAGACTGCCCCCGGGCGTTTGACATAATGGATGCAGCCTGATTCTCCTGCTGTTAGTGTCATCACCATCTTCATCACCTGTAGCAAGGAAAACAGGTTACACACTCGGCTTCCACGTTCCCCAAACGGTTTGAGTTTTGTGAGCCAGCAGCCAATCCTACCACAGACAAACTAACCTGCATGAGCACCTTTCGCATTCAGGCTTTCTCAAAGGCTTAAAAGCACACATATTGGGAATGAAACCCCAGACACTAAAGTGAGTGGCAGAACAAATTACTAGGCCACAAATTAGCACAGCAGGAAGCTGTCCTCAGGAACATCACCTGTTCCACACCGCTTGGACCAACAGGTACTCAAGAAGGTCCCATATTCAACAAAATGAACAAAACAGATTTAATTTACTGCTGCAGCTGCTGCACTCTAAAGGCTAGAAGTGGGAGAGCCACTCTCAAAAGCTGCAGCAACACATTCACTTTTAGCGAGGGAACTAGGATTACTTTCTAGACGTCACAGGTCCTAGACCGCTCTTCACAGACAGAGATGCTTCCTTAGATCAGCCACGGAAGCTCTTGCCGTTGGAGCAGGAGGTCTGGGTATGGGGGGAGGCAGTCTAGTTTTACCATTGCTATACTATACACAACTGGGAACACAGGAATTGAGTAGGTGGTTCCTTCTTAGCCATGGCTCTGTTGCAGCGTAAAAGCACTTACATAAAATATCTGGATCTCTGGCTTGGTATTTTTCTCCTACACATTGTCCCCAACTGGTTTAATTGCCCCTCTGTCAACACACACCCTCCCCTCCCTCAAATCTGTTTTGAGCCATGCACTCCTACACAATCTCTCGTGCTTTCCTCACAGTGATGCAGAAATCGTTCCTCCTCCTCCTCTCTAGGAGTTAAGTAACTTCCAAGGGAGAAGGGAGGATTGACACTTATTAACTCATCTGATCAACCTGATAAATGATCAGGTAATCAGAGAAGTCTTAATTTGCTACTTAATCCTTAATATAACTCTGCTTCTGAGTCTGTTAGTACTACGCAGTGGTCTACAAGTGGAAGGCCTTCTTCACCACAGCTAGAAAACACTGTGCTCATGGATCCCACTCTCCCTTGGTATCACAGCAAGATGATAACCACGGTCTCCCTGCTGAGAAATTTTGCTTATCACTTGGTATACAGTCATTAACACTCAAATTTCAGCTGTTAAGTAATGTCTTCCCCACTCCATCACTCTCACTGCTGATTCCTGCATTAGTCCACGTTAAAACACAAAAATTGGAAAGGAAATACTGTGAATTATCCCTCATGCTCAGTTCCTAGTTCCAAAGCATTCAGCTTTTTTTCTCCCCAGCTTTTGCCTGGGCAGATTCAGCATCTGCAGCCAAGTCAGTTCTTTGAGACTCTTTTACCTCTATTTCTGCAAAGCACTGGCCTGCAAACACGTGTCCCCCATCCTCCACCACATACTGGATAAGCTTCCCAGCCGAAGGTGAGCGCAGAATGGAAGGATCATTCTCCTTTTCAAACACACAGGTCTTGTTACCTATAGTGATGCGATACCTAGGAAAGAACGGGACAAATCACTGCAACAGAACTTCTTGTGGGAAACATGGGAAGGGGAAAATCCGTTCTCTCTTTCCCTATTCTACTTCAAAACAAAACTAAACAAGAACACCCCAACCAGCTTGTCTGAGCTGAACGGTATGGCCTTGCGTATGAAAGTTCAGAATAGTCGTATCAAAACAGGAGTATGGAAGCCAGGGATCAGAAACCAGACAGAACAGCCCTTAGCAAGGCTGTATGTTACTTCTGTGCTGCTTCTCTACCAACAGCTATCACTCACTGTCAGAACCAGAACCAACGAAGTTCAAGATTTCATATAAACAAAACCTGATGTTAGTGGAGATTATGCTTGCCATACATAACACACAACACGTTCACCAAACTGCCCACCTCATGCAAAATCCTCTTGCACACAGAGCAAAGCTGAAAAGAGCAGGATGCATCCATGTAGTAGACTGAGAGGCTGAGATTTTATAGCATTTTCCAACCCAGAAAGTTACCCAAACTCTCTTTGTACTCCTGACCAGATTCGTAACGTGTCACAGAGAAGAAACCAGCAGAGGGGGCAGTGGTTCACATTCCAGAAGCTTGAGATTTACTGCCCTTATGGCAGGGAATTTTGAGGGAATGCACTGAAATAGTGTATCTTGTATCTAATTCTAAGGAGGCTGTGGAGTTTCAAGGGTTTTAGGATTTTCATGCTTTTGGGGTTTTTTTTAATAATCCAAAAGGGCAGTTTTAAAGAACCAGCAGGAGAATATGAACTTCACAGTGGTACACATTCAGATATTTCTTCTAACAGTAGCCAAGATCTGTTCTTCAAGTGAAGGCAATGTCTCCCTTTAAACTCATCCGTAATACATCTAGTATCCTCTTCCTAGGAGAGAATTCCATTCCCACCTGATCTTTGGGAAGCATAAAGTTACAAGGACACCTAATTTTGGTTTGTATGCAAATGTTAAACATTGATCTTTACAGGTTGCTACCTGTCCACTTCTTCTTTCATGTAGGTAGTGTAGCTGCTACCATCGTAGGACAGGAGCAGTCCTCCATCGCTCAGTCGGTGCACATCAACTTCCACACACGAGCTGTTCATGATGACCACGTAGGAATTGGGAGACTGTCGGGTCACCTGCAGATCCACAAGAGCAGTATGTATCACACGAAATAAACACAGCCCTGATAGCGCCTTGGTTGCCACAACACACACAGTTTTCCAAGCACTGCAACAACGGGAATGAAAGAAGGGGAACAAAGCCATTTGTTCTCATGTTAGATGGAAAAAACAATGTAAAAAAAATTTGGGATCACTAAGCCAAGCATTTTGCAGTCGAGAGATGCCAGAGCTAACGCTGTCCATGAACATTGATTTAATCCTCTCACATGTATGTGTTAATTGTACGTGTTTGATTACGCAATCATATACCATTTCTTCACCCCAACCTATGTACAAGACACAGTCGTGTACTAAAATTGCATAATGAATGAGATTTTTTTTAAAAAAAGAGAGAGAGATTGTCTCACAGAGAAAGCAGCTAAAGGTCTCCCTGGAAAAATGGATCCTATCAGTCTCTACCACAGAATTCCTACTTGAAGCTGGGTAAATCACTTAAAGCATACTTCAGCTGCTGTTCAGTGCCTCTCTATTTCTCATCAAAGAGGTGCCAAGATAAAATCACAGAGGTGCAGGGGTGCAGAATACTTATAGCTGCAAAAACCAGGATATTGTCATGTCATTAAAAACTTCACCATAATAAATTTGCCCGAGGAAGCCGATTACGATTGCACAGGCAATCTTAAGTCTATTATTTCCTAACTTTTGTATGCTTGGTTTCACAACCTTTAAACAGTATTTCTAACATTGTTTTTTGCACACAGTAAAGAAAAAGCAACGCTAAAGGGAAAAATTGCTACAAATTCTGTCATACTGATGAAATTGGGCTCAAACACCCAACAGAGCAGATCGACATATGCAGAAACATCAACTGAAAGTTTTGGTCAACCAAAAGGCAGTAGTCTTTGCCTATAACGAAGTATTCTTCACCCCATGCAGAGCAGATCCTGAAGGTTACAACGTTTAGAGACACACAGAGATATTGCAATAAAGAGACATGATGGGGTATCATCATAGGGGAGATTGTACTGATTTCTTAATCCCACTAAAGCAGAGAAAATAAACCCTGCAAAGATTTCATTCCAATAATTACACATTTTACAAAGATTAAGCCAGAGCAGCACACAGACGGACATTTCCAACTAAAAGTGGCAGGAAGATGGGTTTCCACACTGTGCATCGTACCTTCAGCACGTACTTCCGTCCTTCATAGATGAGTTCCACATCCACAGTGTTTAGCAGGGTATGAGCAGGCAGGACTTGGCCCCTTGAAAGAGAAGTACAAAACAAAACTTGCCTTCCAGAAGCCACCAAATGGCTATCAGGGACCCAAGCAGGTTCAAAGACACATGCAAGAATTTGGAAAGCACTCTTAAGAACGGACCTGCCTGGATCATACCGGGATTAGCCTGATGGAGTGTTATGACTAGTTTCCCTACAGTATCTGCTCTACTTCAAAGCCAGCAGGAGCAGAGAGGGTTTTCAGAGTACCAGTGGGAAACATTCCATTTGGAAAATTATGTCAAATCTGGAAAGTTAAATCAATCCTCAAAACAGGAGGAAGACAGTATCTGGTGATTCGAGACTCCCTAGTGTTGCCCTAGCAGCACACAGAGAAATAACTCCACATTTCTGAGCCACTTCTTGGAGCTTCTGCCAAAACTGCCAGAAACCAAACCAGTTTGTGCAAACAGTAGGGGATATTTTGGAGAGATGCATAAATATCTGCCCGTTTTCTTAGTCCAGCAGATCAACAGCTTCCTGGGGCCAGAGAACAGTCAGCAGATAACAAGCTCTGTGCATTTCTGGACTGTACTGTACCTGAACAAAACTTGTAAATCAAAACTAATGACTATCTGCTTGATAATGACCAGCTTGCAATTTTACCTTTCTAGAGAGTGCAGGAAGTTTGAGACACTGTTTCGGAAGCTCACGTCAGCCACGTGCAGAGCTCCACACACCACTCCCAGCATGGTATCAGGCCTTTCAGCCTAGAAAGAAAGGGTACATAACACAGTTACATCTCCTTTAGCTTCAGTCCATTCTGCACATCCACTTGAAGAATCAACAGTCTCAGCTCTACTTTTGGTTCACGGCCAACCTCTCTTTAAAATTAAGTTGTTGTAGCATCCATGCAAACACTATATAGAAGCAATTACCCCTGTAACTCCTTAAAAGAAAAACCACAATTTTTTTCTTCCTGGACCAAACCTTGAGGCTCCACCTACATTTCCACTATCACCTGTCCCAAACTGCAAGCCAAAATACTAGCCTTAATTCACACATACACTAAGATGCTTTTCTGGCCAACTTTAAGACTACCTTTCCCTAACAGGGAGGACCTGGGATTTTGATATAAATAAGAATTAAGACCAGTGAAAGTGTTTATACATAAAGTGGTAAGTGGAAATGAACCACTCCTAAATCCTTGTTCTCTTGCAACTGGCATACACCAAGCTTGCCCCCCCTCCTTCCCCTCCTCGCTCCAATTTGTACTCCTGTAAGCAAGCAGTTGCACCTGAACTTTCTCAGCAATAAGCCGATCCAACCAGCCAGTGTCAATGCGGTTCTGCTGGAAGCTTTCCGTTTCCAACAGTTTAATCAAGTACTCAACAGTGGTTCGGAAATCCCCTCGGATGGACAGCTCCTTCAAAGCCACTACCATGTTTCTGAAAGAGAAAAGAATACCTATGACCTAACCCATACTAACAGTAATGTGCAAGCTGGTAACTCTAGATAGTTCCCCACGAGCTGCTGGGAAAAAACAGTCTGAAGGTAATAGCAGAAGGGCATGTGCACTGGAGCAAGATCCTATACGATATGCTTGGGAACGAAAGAATATTGATGTTCTTCAACCTGCTGCTGGCGTGAACGAGAGCAGCTCAGACAGCAGCAGCTATGAGATCAGGCGTTCCCACCGTTATCATCGTCCAGGCACCTACCACCTGTCAAAGGTATACATAAGACAGACAGACGTGGTCTCCATCCCACCCGGAATGGAACAGAGGAAAGGCTCTGGATGAAGAACGGCATGGATGACAGGTCAGACATTCTGTCTTATGACCTGACGCTTTAACATTCCACACCACATAAGGACACTCAATGGTTTATAAACCATTGTAAGGCACTGGCATAGCAAGTTATCGATGTTTTTCCTGTTAGAAGCCTTCCACCTGAATGCTTTCAAAGAGGGACTTCAACACGATGGTAGCTATATCATACCCCAGCGGCAGGTGTACAAGCCAGGAATGAAACAGAAAGGAAAAAAAATAAAGAGAAGTAAGCAAAAAGTGTAGAAGTGTAGGTGCAACACAGTGAAACTGCAAAGCAAGACAGGATGAGAAGCCTGATTGTGATGTGGAAAACAAGGTAAAGAGAGGGAAACTTCTCTTAAAACTCCTAGAAGTAAGGAGTCTTGTTTTATCCATGGCACTTTGGATCAAAGAGGACCAAAACAAGCAATTTCCAAGGTTCTACCACTATTCTGACTACTTACGAGATGGCTTCTTCACGATTTTCTCCCCAAGAGAAGCAGTGACCAAATTGAGAATCAGCAAATTCATGAAGCCCTCCTGCAGCAGCAACACTGAAATAGCCCCAGACATTCTTATTGCTGCGGAAATTCAGTTCCTGAACTGTACCAGAACTGGGCTTAAATCCCTGTAAAGAGAGACAAACATTGCTATACATCCTAAAGAAAAAGTAAATAACCCAGGATTAGGGAAGTAATTAGAGCACCTCTTTGTGCTACAAGATAATATATACACAAATAAGTTCAGGCTGTGTCTAACCACAGTCCACAGAACCGTCAGCTAAGTGAGATAAAGGAAGAATCTTTTAAATTTGCGGCCAAACTTTTCAGGATCAGCAGCAGGGATTGAACCTAGGTGTAAAGCCTACGGTTATCAGAGCGCGACCAGTAAGCACAGAATGTAAAACACTCACCTCATCAGGATTCTCACTGGTGATACGCGCAGCAATGACATGGCCGCGCGGACAGGGGACATGGGCTGAATTCTCAAAATCAATAGATGCATCTCCCCATGGAGAAACACCATACATCACTCGGATATCCTTGATCCTGTGGAGGGGAATCCCCATGGCAATCTAAGGAAAAAAAAATAAAAGAAGTAAGTATTAACCACCACTAAGTAAGTTTCTCACCTCACACAGAGTACCTATTCCTTGAAGAATTAATTCCACCAATTCTCTGTAGAAGCTGATGCTGCAATTTTAGTATAGCAAATACACCTGCCTGTTTTCTGATGTGAGCCTTCTGATGTGAGCCTTCTCCATTAACACATCTTGGAACATTCATATTTCTCAGGACAGCTAAGCTCAGTGTAATATCCGCCTTAAGCCCTTCAGCCAGTATTTTCCATTGACTGATTAAAAGGCTCCAGAGAAAGCTGGCCAGTGCTAGGTCAGCTGAGGATGGGCACGCATTAGGCCTGTTAAAAATATACTAAGGTCCCAGTGCGACAGAAAGCCACTAACTGGTTGTAGGAAAGTGTGGAATTTTGCAATTACAAACTGCAGGGATGGTAACCTGCAGAACCGGCTGCTGGCTGGATCCTTATGGAGTAATATCTTACTTGTTCTGTTCATTAGCTGGGATTTTTCCTACAGCTACAGTTCAAAAACCTGAGCTTTAGCTTAAGCATTTATTTCAGCTGTGTATTAGCCAGACACCAAGAGAGGAAAGACCAAACTGGTTGCAATATCAATGCGCCCTTCTATGAAATTGTATCTAGCATCAGCAATATGAAGAACAGTGCCGAAACAGTGAGGAAAGCATCTGACCAGTTACAAAACTCTCAATGCCTGGCAAATGCAGACAACGCTACCGGAATCATCTGCTGAGAGAAGGCTCAGGCCAAAGCCAAATAGCCTCCTGACAAAAAGAAGATGATCCTGCTCCCGAGCAGCCTACAAGACATTACAGTTCAACTGTTTTCTCCTCCACCATCTATCCAATAAACTTCAAAATGCAAACAGCAGGGAGAAGAAAGAAACTAGAAAGAAAGCAAGAGGGTAAGAATGGGAGAGCTGAGAAAATGGAAGTAGAAAAGCACCCAGAGCTCCTAATGTGGTGTAAGACAGAGAAGAGCGAAAGAGGACTGCGGCATTCATCCACCAGTGGAGAAGATGGAGGCTGAGAAGAGGGAGATAGCATGGCAGCACACGGGGAGTTCAGTGGGGATGCACAAGGGACAGATGAGCCACAGCATATGCAACAAATGCTCTCTACATGATATGGGAAGATTCGCTCATTATTCTGGGGGTCAGAACAACAAAAAGCCTACTGGTTCATGTAAGCCATAACAATCCCAAACCAAGAAAGTACCAAAATGGGCCTTTGAGTTATTGGGTATTTTCGTTGGGGAGGAAATGAGGGGGAGTCGTGTATCACCTATCTGCACGTGAGGATATCGGCTGTATTTAGCAGAGCTCTCTAATACTTTCTTTATAATCAGTACCAAGATCTAGTCATCTGCATAACGTCAGTACGTGATCCAGTTTTAACACAGAACCCCGGCTGTGACTCAGACAAGAGTCCGCCCCCCTCTTTCACTCAGGCTTCAGCAGAACAGGTTTTTCACGCTCGGGCCTCTCCAACACACCACAGCCTGAGTACTTCCGAGAGCCTCCAGGAGCAGGGGCCTCCAGGAGCAGGGCCGGGGCACTGACTCACCTGGAGCTGCGCTGCAGGCAGATTAACATCAGCCACCATCTCTGTGCAGGGGTGCTCCACTTGCAGGCGGGGATTCAACTCCAGAAAGTAGAAACTGCCGTCCTGGCTGTACAGGTATTCCACCGTGCCCGCACTCACATACCCCACCATTTTGGCAAGCTTCACTGCACACTAGGACACAGGAAAGAAGTGTATTTTGATTTCCAGGCCCCATGCTCAGTTACCTATTCTCTGTTCATCCACTCCCCCCCCACTTCAGACTTTTTTGCTGGCATTCTGAAACATCCAAAAGCTTGTAACAGGCCCAAAAACTGCTCAAAGAAAAGCACGTGGCACAGGAGTTTTGATTTCCAGGTTATTTCATTTACAATTTACAGAAGGCAGAGTTTGAAGCAAATATTTATAATACTCAGCATTAGACAATTCATACAACTCCTGCAGCTTGCTTTTAATATGACAATACACATTTAAAACACACTTCCCTCCTATTTTTGGGGTGCACGCAGCTTTGAAGGGAGCTCTACAGCTGTTTGTCAGCACATGGTGACTCGGTCAGTTTTGGAAACGTGAATGGTTGCCCACACTAAGCAGTTTAAGACACGCAACCCTATATTGCTCCTTTAAAAGATTCAACAATGCAAAACTGTTGGCGATGTCAAAAAAAAAAAAAAATCCTGGCTGTTTCTGGAGTCTCACAAGGAAAAGAGAACTTGCAGAGCCACTCTCACCTGTTCCATGTGCTCAAACACCACCGAAGTCGCAATAGAAGCGGGTGCTTCCTCAATAATCTTCTGGTGCCTGCGCTGCACGGAGCAATCCCGGCCAAAGAGAGAGATGGCATTGCCATACTGATCTGCCAGGATCTGCACCTCCAAGTGGCGGGACTGCTTGGCTAGTCTCATTACAAAGATCGGAGAGCCCGGGACTTCAGCTTGAACCTACAGCAGAGACAGCATATAAATAGGCAGATCATTTTTTGTAAACATCTGTCTTAGTCACAATCATCCCAAGTTCATTTTTTAAGCAAGGAACATCCATAATATTTCCCCTGGGCCACTTAAGGCTGAAAATACGCTGAGTTCACTTTTATATAATTACAGTGCTGTTTCTATTCCTCCCAGCTTTCCTAAATAACATATAAACTAAAGAAGGCTCGTGTCCCTCAACATTTTTGAGTTACACTGCAGATGTCCTCCATTACTTGGATTTATTCAGCATCTCCTACGTTTGGGCATTTGACAACTGTATTGGATATGCAAATATATTGAAATACTACCAACATACAGAGCAAAGAAAGCATGAACTCATGATTCAAAGTAGCTAAACAGGCTCTGATACACAATGCAGGCTTTTTCAGTTCTTTAACGTTTCCGATTCAGTGCTCTCAGAATCACCCAACCTGAACATTTAGAACAAGACAGTACAAATCGATGGGAAAAGCTACCTGTCTAAATAGGTTGGGGAAGTCATCTGCATTATTAACTTTCCTGATTCCTTTTCCTCCTCCTCCTTCAGAAGCCTTGATCATGACAGGGTAGCCAACCTCCTCAGCAGCCTGATCAAGATGGGCAGAAAAACATGGGTAAGTACAAAAAGTTAGCAGAATCAAGTTGAAAAGATCATTATTTCCTGGGTGATTTGTGTCCAAGCTTCCAGATCTGACTCTATTTAGCAACCAAGACACGAATGGGATAGAAACCCAATATTCCAGTTTGGGAGGGTGTCTGTAGTTGGAAAAATCAGCAGTGATTTTGTGACTGCAGAGAACTCCAGCCTCTCGAAGTGATCACAGAATCTTTTGCCAGTGCTTCACACCATTAAATTTACAAACTCACAGAAAAGCTTTTTGTAATACAGAAAATCATTAAGCTGGGTAACACGGAAAAAACGTATACTTCACCCCCTCTCTTCACAAAGTAAAATTTCCAAACCCTGTATTGTGCCAGGAATATTTCTTATTTCCAGAAATCTTCCTCAAAGGAAAACTTAGCAAAAGATGAAACCGAGCGTGAGTTCATGGGTCTTTATTAAAAACACCTTCTTCCTGCATTAAACAAAAACCAGAAGAGGGCCCTTAATGACATACAACTTTGTTCCCATATTTTGTCTCTTTCTCCTAATGCTGTGGAGAATCAGAATCATCTCAAAGATGATACATGAAAGATCACTTTCCAATTTCCAAGACTCAGTTCTGGAAGGCTGACAGTCTAGTTCTAGTTTGTACTCCCATTAAAAATAAAATTAAACCTCTAGCTCTCTCCAGGTGTGCATGCAGCAAGACCTCCAATACCTTCAAAATACTGGCCACCTACCCGCAGTCCATCATCTGCATCTTTCACGTAGCCTTTTTCATACAGTTCCTGAGGAACATTCAAGATACGCTTCTGAAGATCATTCTCCTGCCAGTCCACTCGAAGACCTGAAATACAAGCATCACCTTCTTAGTGCATTCTGCTGCAAGGCTCAGTGAGAACTCACATGTCAGACACCGGTGAAAGAAACAGCCGTCGTAGTTCCACAAGGAACTAGTTCGGAAGCATTTAAAAAAAAGAGAGAATGCAGAATGTAAACAGACATTTCTCTTTTCTGGGGAGCAGATCTTTTCATCCAACAAATTATATCCTCCTTCATTTAGCTTGTGCAATTCTGACAAACAGGTTGTTATTTAGACTTTTGAAACTGCATAGAGCTTCCATGGAAGCAGAGTATTGGCTGTGTGCTCCAAAACTACAGGCTGTATGCTAGAGAATTAGAGACTGCAGAAATACCAGATATTACAGCTGTACTGTTAAGACTAACAGCACGTTACACAACATGTAAATTTTGCCTGACATATCCATATATATAGTAGTCACTATGCGTAAGCCTTGGATAATACAAATTTGAAACCCTAAACAGATGGAACATCTGTTGGAACACCTTTTTGTGCACAGACACTTCTTAAAGATTAGATGTGTTGAAGAAAAAAAACATTAGAATGATCTTGACAAACACAGCAATTTCCTTCTTACCACTGCCACTCCAAGGAAGGGTTGGAATGCCGGCAGTCTGAGCCACTATTGAAGAAGCAATTTTATCTCCTAAGGCCCACATTGCTTGGCTCGGAGGACCTGCAAAGAGCAAGAACAATGCATGAGAGAGAGACAAGAGGTATCAGACATTAGGGAAATGGCCAGAAGTCTGATTTGGGTTCCATGTAAGAGGGATAAACAAACACTCTTAGCAGGGTTGCTGCATGCCACATCTCAACTGGTGTAAATCAACACTTCTGAACCGAAACAGAGAGCATTAACTGCATCAGCCAGGAAAGTAAAAGCAAACAGACTAGAGTAGTTTTGACCAAGAAGGAGGAAAAGGCAATTGAAACTACAGCAACGCAACCACAGACACACCACAATAGCTTGTTAAGTGCCCATCCTGTTGGAGAAGTCTTGGCACACCCAGCTTGCGAGCACCACTCTCTGTCCACGCGCCCTCAAGCTGGGCCTGCTCTCAAAGGGACAGCAGGTACTAGTAACTGGTATTAGGTGTGCACAGCACATCCTACTGGAAGAGTAATTCAGTGCCCTGATTTTACTTGAAATGTGGTTTGCATGGGACTGTAGTGTATGATTGGTAAGAGATTTAAACTGGGATTAAAATACAGCTTTTAAATCCATTCCTCTTCAAAGGTCCAGAGTATCTCTGTGGTTATGGCTTGAGACATTACAGATAAAAAGATCTGCTAGAAGTCAGAACACGATACGACTATCCTCAGACTATGTTCAGAGCATGACTTTCATCACAAGTCCATCTTTAGTTTTAAACACGTGTCTGAAACCTTATCCAATATTCAGATCCATGTGGTTCAGGAGATGAGGTTTACTGCATCAAGCATCTCCAACACTGGGTTAACATACTGCTAACTAGACTACAAACTTCATGTACTGTCCACATAAAACTCTGCTCTTTCCCTAAAACTGAACTGTAAACATCCTCTTTAAAAGGACAACAGGGACATCCAGCGTTTGAAACAATCTGCTTCAACAGGAATCTTTTCTGATTTTGTATCTCACAATATTCAAAGACATGTTGGAGAACTTGCCACTTCTCCCATACAAGAACTACTTCCCAGCATACATCCAAACCTTATCTAGTTTCGTTAGCCTCGACGATTGGAAACAGACTACACTGTTAGACAGCACAGTCTGTTGCTCTGGTTACTGTAAAGAACATATCATCAATCTTGCTCTTGTAAACCATACCTCATGGCTCTCTTTTAGACTCAGAATTTTATATCTCACTAAACCCACCCATCTTAAAATAAGGACTAGACGTTAGGTCAGAAGTACACATCCTCACCCATGAAAGCAATCCCATTTTTGTGGAGAAGTTCTGGTAGTTTAGGGTTCTCAGATGCATGGCCCCAGCCAGCCCACACAGCCTGCAGAAGAAAATAACGTAATTCACTCATTGTTTTCGTAAAACAAGCAAGTAAGCAGAAATAGAAAGCATGCAGATATTTCAAGTTTTTCTTCTCCTCATTGAAAACAGCCTCATAACATTCCTAAGCCAGACCAGCCTCCTGAACTAACGGTATGCTTAGTTCAAAGGGACAGCGTATTGCACCTTATGGACAAGCCAAAGGCAGCTACCGAAGCAAGCTGTTGAAGAGGAACTAAGTGTAGGGAAGTGAAAGGGTGAAGGGAACCTTGTATCTGTCTCCTGCAGATGTTCATATTGGGAAATCCACTGCATTGCAATATGCAGTGCCTTTGGTGCTAGTATAGGTTTGTAATTTCCATTTCTTCAACCTGTCTTTTTCCCCAGAGCCAACTTGTTATTCAAGGAGAGAAGATTGCTTAGTGTTACCTCCTGATTTGAAAACTATCTTTGATAATTCTCACCTGCACTGGAATCCGCTTAGCAATATCAAGAATGAGTTCCACATTTGCGTAGTTGTTGTTGTTTGGTCCTCCTGGAACTGGGACGTAGTGATCTGCCATTTTAATATACTCTGCAAACACAAAGAAGGTCTCATTTAGATTGCAAATCTAATAAACAGTACTTGGTCTAAAACTGCCTAAACCTACAGTACTGGAAGTACTTCATCTCCCAGAAAAACCTGTTACTTGACAGAACAGTACGCGGTGCAGTGGACATACATTCAACTTCTTGCAGCCTCGTGGGCACACGGGTCTGTGCAAGAAGGTTATGCACCTTCAAACTCTTTACAGCTCACCTGCATTTGCTTTCAGATCCTCTGGAGTCACCATGACAACAAATCTGATTGCCCGCTCATTTCGAAACATCTCATAGGACCAGCGTCGGATGGATCTCATGCATTTCACTGCTGCAATGCCATTATTTGCTATCAGGACCTGAGTATATTAGAAGCAGGGATGAGATAAAGTCTAAATAGCACAAAACACTAAACAATAATGAAAACAGTTTTTTCTCTGCAGACTCTTTCATCCAATTTTTGGGTTGTGCAGTTTCCTTAGCCAGCCTTCAATTCAGCAAGAACATTCAATAGCCCATCAATTCAGAAATCAGCTCTTGCTTGACCATAAAGATTTTAATGTATCATTCTTTGTTTGGACTAAAGAGCAGAAGGACACATGAGAATAGGCATAATGAATGGCTAAAACTTTTGATACCTGAAAGGAAGAGATCTCATCCATTAAATTATTATGTATTTTTAAATACATTTCTCAGTGTTTTTTTCCAGCCTACTTTTGTTACATCTGTCTATAAATCCTTCTGTATCAGCAGAAGTGCTTTAGCTCATTCCACTTTTTTTTCCTGTCACCCTAAGCTAAAACAATGGGATGTTTATTTATCGCATCTAAAATAAAAGGGAAACAGAGTGATTACAGGCAGAACTACAACTTTCACGTTCAGGAATATTAGTATTTTGATATCTGCAATATGTACAGCATTATATATAGAGAAGGGAACAAAATGCAATATGCTAAAGTCAAAAAGGCCAGTAACTTACCTTTTCAATAACTTTATTTCCTCCAAAACGAGTAACAAATTCTGCTGGAGAAGCCACAGTGAAATCCCGCTGCACATCAACTTTCTTCCTGTCCCGGCCTTGCTTTACAAGGTGTAAACCAGACATGCTGGGCCTAAGGAAATTTGTGGGAGACAGAAAAAAACTTGGCAGTGCAGATGTACACAAATAGAAGATGACATTTGAGTAATTTGTGAAGTTGCCCTTGACCCAAGCAGACAAGCAGAATCACTTCTTGCCTCCAGACCACAACGGCCTAGTCCTTGGCTTTTACAGGGGTGACTTTGTTTCTTAATTACTTTTCAGTCCTCTCTCTGCAAGAGCCAGGTTATCTGGAGAACTTCTGGTTACGCTAATATATAAAGAAGTAAAAATACATTCACTGTATATTGTTGCCCACCACAGAACAACAATGCTCCACCACATTGCTTTCGCTTCATCTAGGAAAGCTGGGAAATTACACCAATGTATTCTGGCTTTGGTAAAACAAGCTACTAAGATCAGACTCTGTAAGGAAATCCTTTTGGGGCACCACAGCAAATAAACCCCCGGGTGCAAATGAGAGACTCTGTGACTGGCTATTTAAAATAATTTTCCAGCAATTTTCCACCATCCAGTCTTTAACGTCTTCCTCAAAAGTTCTGAGAGCTAGAGGACAAATGAATTGCGTTACTTCTACTACAAACAGTGAAAGCTGGCAAGATCAACTCTGTGCTCTGCCACCGTCATTCTATGTAGGAACGGGACAGTCACTTCCCCTTCTTGTGCTCCAGCTTCCACAGAAATAACACATAGATAAATCACCCTTTGCTTTTGCAATCACTACGGGATTTGATTTGCTAAAATTTACAAAGCTGAAATCGTGAGAGGAAACTCAATAGAAAAGCAAAGGCATACTCATCACACTGCGAGTCTACCATAGTGCAGCATGACTGGGAAAATAACAAGGTACTTTTTATTTTAAAGCCCCTGAAGCTTTACCTCTTGGGTCACCCCACCGTTTATCAGCATTCTTCTAACTGCATTTAGCATGCTTTTATTAACAAGTTCCTTTTCCACAAACATGCTGAGGAAAAGTCCGTACCCCTGCCACCACTCAGGATTACAGAACCTTTCTGTAGGAAGAAGGGATGAATATTGGGAAGGTATTTAAAAAACTGCTCAATGCTTTGTAACGACCCAACTGCAACCAAGGGGGTCAGTGCCACTGGGGCAGCTGTAACTGGCAGCGTCTGTCCCCAGGAGCCACGCGGGCCCCGCTGGCTGCCCTTCAGCCACAGGACGCCCATCGGGAACCTCTGGCCTGATCAGCTGCTGAAGTGCTGATACCATTGAGCAACTCCACTGGGAGATGGGATGGGATGCAGCACAAAGTGACTGAATTGCTGGGGGAGGGCAGGAAGGGAAAACCAACCCAAGGACAAGCCAAGCCACGTACAAAGCATCTAGAGGTCTCCTTTCAAACACAGCCGCCAAGGTCAGGCAGCCCGAGAGCTGCACCTGTGAGGTTCACTGCCCCACGTGAAGTTCGGAGCATCCTGGCTTGAATGAGCTGCTGTTAGAGGTGCTTGGTGACAGCCTGAGAGGAAACACACAGATTCCCCCTCATGTTCCCTCATAAATAAGTTATGGCCTATGAAGATTTACCCATCTGGAATGCAGACCCTCCTTAACTCTTTGCCAGGAGCACAGTAACACCACAGACCGGTATTCCGACTAAAAATTTTGCTGATGAAAGCAGC
This sequence comes from Phoenicopterus ruber ruber, assembly GCA_009819775.1. Classification (NCBI taxonomy): domain Eukaryota; kingdom Metazoa; phylum Chordata; class Aves; order Phoenicopteriformes; family Phoenicopteridae; genus Phoenicopterus; species Phoenicopterus ruber. The sequence continues at coordinate 2,282,649 of CM020233.1, read as the reverse complement.
CCTGAACCAACTGTAGCTAGTATCTGGTTTAAATCCAGATTCTTCTCTTACCCTTCTTTCCTAGGAAAGATCATAGTGCTAACACAGACTACGCTGTGTGTTGCAGTACACATTAACAAAAAGGACCTTGATCCATATCATCTAGCACAGCCTATTCAAAAAGGTGTGTGCCAAATCCTGGCAGAGCCAACCGAGAACTGTACTAGAATGAAAGGTGATCTCTCAGGTAAGGCACGATCAGAGCCCAGATCTGACCATAAAGACATGTTTATCTACCACACATAGGATGGAGCGGATCCTTCCCTGCCTCTCCGCCTTCGTGCGCACCATCTACTTCGGCTGTGACGTCCTACTGCGGCACAACCCTGACTTTGAGAGGATTTCCAAAACCGCAAGAAAGCATATTTACAGCACTTGAAATTCAGATCCTGTGTTCTGCATTAACACATCAATCTTTCTCTCACACGGATGAGATATTCCCATGACAAATGGCTATGCTGGTGGAGAACTTCAAGCTACAGTCTTGCAAATGTTGAGCTTAACTGGGAAGTGAAAACCTGTTCTGAGCACAGAGACTTTAAAGCAATCCATGGAGCCAAGAGTGGGAGAAGCAAAGGTGAGAGGAGAAACAAGATCAACAGGGTGATTTTTAAAGCATGCTAAAAAACCAGATGCCTATCTCCCAGCGATATTCTGGGACATGTAAATGCCTGTACTAGGTCAGACCAAAGTATATCCAGCCTAGTAACTTGTTTCAAAGAAGAGCTGCTAGCTGATACCCAGAGAAAGGCCTAAGAACAAGTTAAGTGTGCAGAGGTTCTTCCCCTGTGTACTTTCCCTTCTTCCAGCAAGCTCCACTTTCAGAGACAGACATTGTCACTGAACTTAAACCTTGTCCCTATCAGCGAGGGTTCACAAACTGCTCTGTGATAATCTCAGCCCAGAAATTCAAGGACAGCATCCAACAACAAAGAAAAAGAGGAAATGGGTAGTTAAGGTTGCATTTCTACGGAATTTGTGAATGTAGAGAGGGTCAGAATCTATGGCATGGCAAGTAAGGAGCACAGTCCAACAACTGAGACAGGTTTATTCATTGCAGGTTTATTGAGAGCAGTCTCAACAAAAATAGAAAAAGATAAATATCTTGGGGTCAGAATATGTGAACATGTATGAATATGAACTAACCTGCCAAGCTGAAATTACTACACACAAAGATACTACTACAGATAAAATGTCAACAAAACCAGAGGTTCAGCATCCAGAATAATGCACAAACATTTATTTATAAGCAGTTTAATTTGTGAGAGGAAATATACCAAGAATGTCAAATTTCTTCACTAATAACTACAGGCTGCACAATATAATCAAAACAAGAGAGATTTTTTCTTTTTGCAGGGTAAGATGAGGTAGAAGTTGGGCAGCAAGGAAGAAAGAACACCGAGCTCTAAGCAAAACAGAATAAACGCTGAGTTAGTAACAGTCATGCCTATTAACCACCAGGTCACAACTGCAGTGTTTTGTTATGAAGGAACTTTCAGGTTAAAGGTTGTGCAGATCTCAAACTTTTTTAACACTGATTCCCCATCTACGATGTATTCTAGCGTCTTTCTTACAGACTGCGTGCACAGATACCCCACAGTAACTGGCGAGGTTTCAGAGGATAAAATTAACGTGGAAAAATAGCAGTATGCGTTTCCAGTACAGAGTGCCCGACTGCCTCAGTCCAAGACGGCCGCTGCTATGAGGAGACAAGCATATCTGTAATTCTTACCTTTGCAGCATGTGGTATCTCATTTCCTGACTCTGCTCTGCAGACTCCTCCATGCTGTCTCAGTGAAGGAATTAACAGATTTCGGGCTTGCTTACGACTCATCTAGCGTAGCTGCTGCTGTTTTATTTTTTTTCAATACTGCAGCTCAAAACCTAGCAGGGGAAAGCTGCAAAGAGCCTCTTGCACACATGTGGTTCTCCTTGAAGCAGGGGCGCTTCCCAGATCGCTTCAATCTTTTAACCTTTGTCCCTTGCTTTCCACCACCCCTCTCTCTCTGTCAGCCCTCCTGTGACACAGCATGCACAGAGAGGGTAGCAGCTTCCCTCTTCTGCATTCAGAGGAAAGCAGCTGATCAGGAAAGAGAGAAAATGATCTACAGGTTACGTAATCAGGCTTAACACACAGCACGGCTGCTGCAGCCCACATCGCGCACAGCGGCCGTTCGCAGCAATGGTCAGCCCTCGGTCATGCTCCCCACAACGGGGGTCACGCAAGGAAGCGGAGACTGCACAGCTTCCCCGCACGCTCCATCAGCATCCAGAGGAACCCTGCACCGCTGGCCACACAACTGGCAACACCTCCTCAGCAGCTAGCTCTGCGAGGGCAAAGGAGCAACTACGGGGGCCAATTTACCCGAAGAATTAAATCAATATGTAGGATTTAGTATCAGATTTTCAGGGTGGCGGGGAGGTGACAAGGACAGCATTTCCAGGGCTGCAGAGAAGAAAGCCAGATGCAGTTTGTACAGGCACACAGAGCACAGCGGTGAGCCAGACATGACACAACAGAGCGCACCGGACACCAGCTTGGAAGCTGGGAGAGCCTGGACAAGTCACTTAAGTTTTCTGTGCCTCTGTTTCTCCAGCTATAAAGTGGAGATGGGATCACTCCAAGTCCTGTAAGAATAAATACCCTCACAAGCAAAGTGCTACAGTACTGCAGGGTCACATAACATCACCGGAGAAAGGAATAATGTTTACTCCATATCGAGCACATGCAAAAACATAAATTGCAAATTTGGGGGTAGGGAAAGGATAAGCAAGGGCAATCACTGCAGCAACACCGTGATGATCAAACCTGGACTGGAACTAGACACCGCAACCGGATCACATTTTTAGATTTGAGGACATTTGGGTCTGTCCTGCTGTAGGGCCACATCCAGGTAGCACAGCTTTTATTTGAAGCACACGCATTCCACGAGTCTGAGCAAAAGCCGTGCAGTCACCCAGGAGGGGATCACTCAAAGAAAGGAACAAGTACCCACAGGAGAAGCGTCACACTAACACGATGACAGTATGCAACCTCGAGCCCTGAAGGGCAAGGTGAGGTCACAGCAGGAGATAGGGAACTAAGAATAGTGCAGGCGATACGAGCCACGACCGACAGCACGGGCCATGTGCCTGATACAGGGCAAACAATTCTGTGCGGATCCAATTTCTCCAAGCATTGTCAGCAGAAGGGTAAAGGGGACAGCGACACACTGTGGCAGTGAAGAAGGCAGTCACAGTGGAAACAAATCTCTTCACCAGACAGCACAGCCAAGAGATACCATGGAAAGAACAGAGTTTAAACAAACAAAAAAACCTAACATTATATATCTACCTAATGACTAAATGCCTCTCTCACCTGTCAGCCTTTGTTTCCTCTTTGAAGAACTACTCAAACTACCCAACTATGAAGTACACCAGAAATTTCCCATTTAATTCATTTTAAAACAGAAGTATGTAAGAAAAAGCAACTTGCTTTGAAATATCTTCCCGCACTGGCTCCACCTTGAGCGGCCTCCCATCGCACCACTTACCCAGGTGCGGTACAGATCCCCGCTCCCCGCCTGCCCGAGCCAACTCGGGGTCCCTGCCTCCCACACCCCAGCACACACGACTCCGGCCACGGACCTCTGCTCTCCCAGGTTCTCCAGGCTCCTACTTTCCTTCATCTCTGCAGGGAGGCTACCACAAACACACCATTTCACCAGTTCCAAACACACCTTTATAAGGGTAGAGAATCGGGAACCTACAGACTCTGCTTGATAAAATCTGTGTCACTTTCTCTCCTGGTCATCACTACATAAGACCAGCAAAACCCAACAGACATTCGGTGACTCTACTGGATACGTATTTCATGTAGAAAATGGTATATTCCATCATTTTCAAAATGAAATACTTGCACGATCTATGGTTCCATTAGATTTCCTCAGGTTTTGATCCTGGTTCGAGATTAAAAATTACACACACTATAATTGAAATTTTATTTTTCAGTTTTTGTGAAAACTGCTTCCCAAATATTTGCTTGTGCTCCAAAAAACCCCAGCCACAGCCCCCAATCCAAACAGTTTCTGACCACTGTAGCTGCAAGGAAACAAATCCTACATCTACACACAGCTTGATGTTAGAGAAGCAGCTTCAGCACTGGTTAAAAATGTTCATCGTGCCTTCTACCAGCTGAATCCACTGCTATGAAATCAATGGACACGATTTGCTGCAACATCCCTACAAAAATATGCTGCACAAGGATGTGTCATTCTGATATAATACTTACCATCCAACACGCACGCACACTACAAAGCTCATTTCCTAAACATAATACCACTCAGAACCCAAATGGCAAATATCGTAGGAAAACCACCCCCCTCTTCAGCCCCTAGGCCTGCTGTTAGACAAAAGGAAAGCCTGCGCGGTTCCCTTCTGTTCTAGCCTCCAAGAAAAAAAGCATTCATTACAGACACATACCTGACGCACATCGCAGCTAGGAGCCTGCATTGATCCCAGCACTGTAACATGCCAAGTGCTATCAGTGACGTAGCAGTTTATTCCAAAGGCAGTGATGCATTAGCTGGCTTGTTTGAAAGGCAGCCTTAAGGAGACTGCAGCACATACACACACGCACACACACACCCCCCGAGAAAGGATTTTTTTTTTTTAACCCCTCTGGATTAGGCCTGTAAAGGGTGTGGAGAGAGGCCAGCTCTCATCATCAGTTTGGGCTTTATGTTTCCTAAATGTGTAAGCGCCGATGCGGACATGTATCCCATCTGGGTGGTAAGACTCAAGCCAGCTGAAGCATGCCTAAGATCTGCTCCAGTTTTAGATCTGCCCTCACAACCTATTTCACAAAACAGCAGAGAGAAAGAGCTAGCATATATGTAGTCCAGCAAGCAAAGCAGAATTCCGCAGCTGGAGTAAACGGTTCACTACATCCCAGGTAATAGGCACTGGGAGGCAGCAACCTGGACTTATTCAGAGAGTTTTTCCTGCGAGTTTAAAGAGACAGAACAGTTGGCTCGAATGCAGATACTGCCGGAGATCAGTGCTCCAACCTATAAATCAAAACAAAAATGAAACTCGACTCAGCTCTGACAAGGGATTGAGTGTAAGGATTTCAGGAAATTAAATAAAGGATGCAGCACAAAAAATAACAAAAACCCTCTCCCTACTCCCTAGTTAAATAACTCCACTCTCATGCTAACGCAGATTTTGAACAGCCATCAAGGCAGGTCTATAGCCTAAAGCAGTAACTGGTTCCAAAACTACAGAGCCCAAACTGGCACAAGCTGCTAGGATTCCTCTGAAATAGCCAAGCACCGGCAGCTGACACGGATGCAGATTTTAAGTGCCAAGACGCTTATTTGACAGGTATTTTCTTTTCCTAAACCACGTATCTGGCTTTTTATCTGCCATGCCGTATGCATTTTAAACTGGACCATACCCACAGGACACACACCCAAATCACTGGTGTTCCCTGCAAGTTTCAAAGCAACGTCACAGCTCTCGGGAGGGAACCTGACGATTTAAAGCTCACTGAGCTCCTTGGGATCACACACTCTTACGTACTGTGATAAAAACCACTTCCCTCCTGAGGCTCTTCTACACACCCAGTGACCCATTCCCTCTGACTGTTCCTTCCAAGGTATTCTGCACTCAACTTTGAGTCTCATGCTCCACAAGCCTCTAGCCTCCTGCACGCTCCAAGACCCTTCCTTCTCCTTCAAATGTATTTTTCAGAACCATTTCTTCATGTCTGTCCTGCTTAGACCCATGGCACCAAATTCCCATCCCTCAAAAATACCCAGTAAATCCAAATGTCAGTCAGAAGAAATAGCCAAATTTAAATCAAACCAATATCGCTACTCCAGTTTCTAAAACCACAAAGTACTGAAAGATCTTTACTTTTACATCCTCATGAAGTACAAAATTCCACATGTCTGTGGAATAACAGCCTAACACTCTCCAGGTCAAGCCCTGCCACCAAGATAAAAGTTAATAATAACAACAGTAATAGACAGTTCTGCAACTGAGAAGAGAGCAGAGCTGAAGTCTTTGGCAAGGAGCCTTCCCAGTGCTTTGTGATGAAGTTCAAGAGTTGAACAGATCTGGTCTGCATGAACGAGAGAATCTATCTTTTTTAACAACCAGAATTAATGGGGTAGGCGGGGGAGCTTTGCATAAAATTTATCATTGAAAGAGGTTTTGCCTAGCGTAAGAGAATCCTGCACAGAGAGCATGGTGTAGCCCATTTCAGCTACTAGTCTTACCAACAGAGTTACGATAAGGAGTCAAGAGATCTGGCCTGGAGATTCTTTGCTTTCCTTACCCAAAATAGGTTTAATGACACTTCCTCTCCTCCCAGATTTGGTGCAAGCCTACATCCATTGACAGCTTCTCTTGCAGCCACTGAAGATACAAGCACTTGGCTGCGAGGGGATTCTGCAAAAGCACTTGTCTTCGAATGCCTTTGCGACATGTCCCAGTCTGGGTGAAAAGCAGAGCGTTCAGCAAAATACAGGAGGGAGCCCTAAAGTATTCTGATAGGGACAAAGTATATTTCGTTACCTTTTCAATTAGAAGTATCAGATAAGTAAGCAAGGAGACACTGTCACCACTGTGGTATCTCAGCCAGCTCATCTTTGCAAGATCTCCCTACAAAAATGACCAAATTGAGAGATGATGTTTCCCATGTTAACTGAGGTCAAAGGGAGTAAAATATCTGCTACACTAAAGTAAGAAGAATGCTACTTTTGAGAGGTATGCATGTGAAAAGTCCTTTAAAGTGTATTTGTTCACTAAACAGAGTAGTTTTCAGAGAAGAAAAAAGTTAGTATTCACAGGTTATCAGCAGAACCAGAAACAGCTAGGAATCCAAAACACCTTACAAGCTTCCTCTTTTTCAGCAAATACAAGAGGAAATACAACTTTTCACTCCAGGTGAAGTTCAAAATATAAATCACAACATCACTCACTGGCAGTAGTGGTAACAAAAGGGAACTAAATCCTTTCTTTAGGCAGGGGTTCCTTGAAGATGCACAGTTTTATTTCAAAAACTTGCAGAAACATGCAACAGTATCACTCTCCCCTATCTGCTGAGCCAACAGCAATCGATCCCATGCAAAGGAAAACGTCTCAGCAAGCAGCGGGCAATTCTAGTCTCATTAGCAGCCTTCTGGTCCATGAGATACAAACCCATCCCAGTCACCCTACACAAAAACCTCAGCAGCACCATGGCAACTGATGGAACAGACAGCAGAGGAAGAGGAGGAGCCTTCAACAGCCCCACAGCCTGGAGCATGCAGAAAGCCTAGAAAGGGAAAGCATCAGTTCAGCAAAGGAAAAATCCTTTTTGGTGCAGCTGGACCAGCCTCGGACACGGCAGTGAAGGCATCAGCCTTGCAGACACTAAAGCGGACTTGTCCTTCTACACATACATCTGTGCATAAAATTACAGCGGCACTTACAATTTTACAAGATCAATGCTCTATAGTGTAATCTCCTAACCACCAACAGTTGGACTGGAAAGGAATTTTTTAAAATTCAAAACAAGGTCAAAAGGATCCTTTATTTCTTCTAGTACTCTATGCAATCACTCTAAGGCCTGTTTCTAAGCAGGCACCCTGTCCCAGTGCCAGGCTAGGCGTACTCAACACGCTACTCTCCAGACTGAAATTGAGGCCTTCTTCCAAAATTACTTTAATAGATGATTAGTTCTTCTTAAGCATCTCAATAAATTATTGAGACTTATTTATTTATTTATTTGGACTGAGAAGTCCAAATAGGGTTAGGTGCTCAGGGCTAAAGTCTCTGTGGGCTTAATATCAGAGGTAACAGCTGAGCTACTTCCAAAAATCTGGCTTTCAGTCGATGCAAGTGGATTGTCAGGTGACTCCGTACACCCATTCCATTGCTTATGAAACCAGAGCCCTGATGTATAAATACCAGAAGACATGCAGGATTTATTCTATTTTAAACAAGAATTTGATACAAGATACCACCTTTGAAGCTAGGAATTAAATTTAGCAATAGTCAAGAACAATTTATTAAACAAAACAAACAGACCCAAAGTACTTTCCAAGTGGCATTTACAGAGAAGTTACTTAATCTACCACTAAAACTTCAGAAAGGAGCATAGCAACTGTCTAACAGTTCACTACACAACACGCAAAAACTGTATCCCAACAGGACTACTGCCTTCGGGTGGAAGCGCTGATGGAAACTTCTGAACTCAAAGACAACACAATTATGCCTGGAAGCAAAAAGATTAAGAAAAAAAGAGTACGTTTGGGTTTATTATCTAAAGGTGCAAAATGCAACAGAGTAAATTTTGTTGACGGAGACTGTACACAAGTAGAATATTTTCTTTAGGAACACTTGTTTCCAATGTTAGATGCTATAACTAACCGTGAGGAGGACATTTGCGTGATTTTTATTACTAATACCCTTTAAATAAAGCACAACTAGAGGCAAGAAAATCAGAACATTTTAATCTGCACAGTTACTCTTCCAACACACAATTTCTCTTAAGCGCTGATGCACCACACACCCATTTAAAGTTCATTATCAGAGCGTGGCTTTCTCAATTGTATAAAGCAGTAGCCAACTGGCACAATCAAAGGTCTTCATAGATCTCTAGTGGTATGGAAGCCTATATTGTACAACCTGTCCCAGCAAGACTGTCTTTAGCAACAGCGTAAACACTTAACAAGATCAATAAGGTGATAGGTGGATCAGCACAGCGCACGCACTCTGCATGCTCAAATGAAGAAACATGAGTTGGCATACGGACTCCCCATAGCTGGGTCAGGATGCATCGATTAGACATCACAACCCCGCCACACGATAAGGCGCTCGGCAATGTTTTCCAGCTCAGACAGGAGACCTGCAAATCTCAGGTACTGAACATAAGCCAAACAGTCTACCGAAACATCCACGCTTCCATGAACCGGCAATGGGATGTCGCTTTTTACGGGGGTCTAAGAGCAAGAGAGAAGCAGCAATGCCCAACACTAGAGGAAAAGAGGCTCTCGGATGACCAGATGTGATGCGAGGCAAGGCTGCCATGAGACTCCCATCCTGGCATCAGAGGCTCAAGCATCTTTCACAAAGACAGTTAATTTCGCCTCTACTAGAGAGAGTTTCTTTGCTATAAAATAGCACAAACAGCACGGTTCATAAGAGCTGATGACCAAGGAAGAGCATTTCTAATTACCAAAGTCACTTTAATACTGACATAGTGCTCCTCAGAAGGGGGAAAATCTGCTTGGGATGTCAAGGTAAGGGCTGGAACAGCCGCTGCACAAAAGGTACAAACAATCACTGACACTAAATATTATAGGATGGATTAGACAGTCTTATATTCAACCTCCACAAAGCAACAAAATGGAGTTTAGAGGAGAAAGGAAGTTTTACTGTCTAAACTTCAGTGACCTAGAGTATGAGAGGAAAACCCAACTTGATCAGATGGCTGACAAGCCTACTTTCCACCTCTCCTGTGCTGTAAGAAGAAATCTCTTTTCTCTAGCCATTGGAGCAGCAGGCTGACAGCTACCTGACATGCTCTATGAAGAGGTAAAAGGATAGTTCAGGTACACTCACAAACCCTTTTTCAGCTGACTTAATTCCGGATTTTAAACATACTTGTTCCCTGAGAAGGATTTCTCTGCAGCAAAGCTCCTCACCTCAAATACAAGCTATCTCTATCTTTACCTAACCAAAATTTCCTGTGTGAAACTAACAAGCAAATGAAAAGATTTTTGGCAACTTCTTCAGAATGATACGCTCCCTTGGACCTGCACCTTGTTTGACCCATTAGTCAAACCGTACAGAACTCCCCATGAATTTATCTTTGTCACTTTAGAAAGTGTTGTACCTTTGTGATTACCAAAAGGAAGCTGGAAGCAAGAATACCCGTGTTCCATTAATTCACTGTCACAGAGTGACTTCAAGCAAGTTGCTGAACTTGTCTTTGTCTCAGTTTCTCCATCTGTAAACAGTATTTGGAAATCTTTTGATGAAAGGGACTACCATCCTGGAAAACTATTTCAATTCATCTTACTTTATCTTAGAAAAATAGCCTATAATGCTGTAACTTTTTTTATTTGAATTGGCATTTCTCTCCAATTTAACTGAAAGTCAAGTACCCTCAAAAGAGAGTGCCAAAGTAAGCAAGTTACAACAGAGGTGCTCAAGGTTGTACACCTATTGCATTATAGCTCTCCGATGCCAGGCAGTGTCCTAGAAGTTGCTCGATTTTCTTGCTCTCCTATTGTCTATTTCCACACTAATGGTTATGTGTTCACCCAGTTTCTTCTGTTCCTAAAATATAAATAGTTACAGGGCTAGATCTGCTTCAATATTACCTTTTGTGCGCAAATTACCATAACTGGCAGTCATTGGAAAGGTAATCCCCTTTAAATTGGCGTTAAGATTTTCTACGTGTTTTATTACTGCCGGCTGGCTAAACATGTCCCTCAGTATGACCGTAACAACTCTGCAAAGTACGGACTACTATCCCCCTTCTGCCCCAACCCAGAGTCTGCTACTATTTGTTTTCAGAGGCTGTGTCCCTAAAGTGGGAAGGGAACCACCAATAAAAGGACAGACTAAAATTCCTTAATCTGCACAAGCAAAGAAACCAGCCAAACAGAAAAACAAGCTGAAAGGATTAGCTGGTCGTATAAACATCTACTAGCAGTCAGTAAAAGCCAGAAGCCTTTTTGGAACCAACCATTTCTTCAAAAGCAACAAATCAAAGGCAGTGAGGGATTGTTCAGTAAAAACTATAGTGGGATTCAGACTGTCCTGTATGTTCCTGGAATGGGACACCACCTTTCAAAAAGGGAGGCAGAAAGAGCAAACCAAGAGGAAGCTCTTCTACCTTCGGTTTCGACCACTGGGAGGAACTGCTGGGAGAACCCGCGGCTGAAAGGCACCAGAACAAACAATCACAAACCTTTTTGTAAGGAACTAGCAGACAAAAAGGTAGTAAATTATATCCAGCTGGAAGACATCAAGGAGAAATCTTTCCTAACAAAAACGCGTTTCCTTCCTTACATGCTAAACAGGCTTGCAAACGGGGGACTGTCGATTGCTGCAGTAAATTTGGATGTTAGAAAGACTTCTAACACTGTCCAAATCTACATTTTCACAAATAGAACAAGTACACATGAAACAACTGCAGGGTAATCGGAAATTCAGGCAATGGCGAGGAACTGTTCTGTTAAACTGGAAGGACGTAAGAAGCAGAGCTTTGGTGAGAATCCATTCTGCCACCAACACTGTTTAACATTTTCTTTTTAAATTTAGCAGTTATGAGCCTACCATCAAACTAGGAATGACTGAAGATGCTTTGGAATTAGCAATCTAATTCTAAAGGAATTTGACAAGGTGGCAAAGCAACCTGAAGTGAGCTGCTGCAATTCAACAGTGACAAGTGCAAATATTACACCTAGTAAAAGCTAACTTTATCAATATTCAGTGTGGTGATCGCTCACAGACTGCTGCTCCCATGTACAATACCTCATCATTCGACCCAGCACTGACAAGGCCTCAGGTACAGCACCACATACGGGTCTGGGCAGCAGACCTCCGGGAGTACGGGACACAAATGAAGGGGACATGGAAGAGCGAAGCAAGACTGATCAGTCACCGAGAATCTGTCATCTGTACACACACTGAGAAGCACAAGATACCTAGCCTCTAACAGAGAAAATCCCAATGGGTACGTCCCGCTAGCGGTATGCAAATCGGCAACACCATAAAAATAAAGGGTCATTTTGACAAGGAAACATTAACACCACGATCTCAAAATCCCAACTTCGCAGTTCATTTGAGTCACAAAGAATTAGGAGCAGGAGTGAAGCAGCCCTTCTCCCAGCTGCGAGGCCAACATCCCCCTGAGCTGCAAGCAGCAGCTACCATATTAAGTCTTGGCTTATCACCACTTTGCAGGACACCAGTCTTTTCTTTAACCATCAACAAAATTTTCTCTATCCAAAACAAAGAACATTCCAAGTGATACAGAGTCACTGATCTTACCCAGGAGTACCGCCAATTCTTTGGCTACATATAAAGCATCGAATCCCATACAAAGACAAAATAAGCAAATAACGTCCTTGTTCTCAACAAACACAGCCCATCTAAAACACACACACAAGTGAAAACTTTAAAGATCTCAGCCAACACATTTCAATTTTCAGAAAGCCGGGACAAGAGACAGGCAGTATAAGCAAGCCCACCATAACACTCAACAGCTGAGACATCTGAAAGGTCCTTAAGGAATTTAGGCACAGATATTTCATTAAAACCAATGGAAAATAGAAGTTTCATACAGATAAACATACAAGAGGTCATTTTGAAACAAAATGCCAGAAGATGTCTTGGCACAACGAAAACATCTGAAGCCAAACCTGGATATAAGGTTGAACCTTTGGATTATCTTTGGAATAGATGGGGTAGAAAGACGGAAGACTGAATCCGAGTACTATTTTATCCATACCTCATATGGCTTGCCAGGCCATCCTGAGCATTAGAAAGTCCTAGATCTGAAAGGGAATCTGAGCAGACAGATACAGGCGACAAAGACCTCTCTTTCTCCTCTAGCAGATCAAGTTTCACCAAGGAGCTCGTCTCATCTTCTGAGTTATCCTCTGACACAGAGCCAATAATAAAGCGAGAGTGAGGGTTCATCTCCTGGGGTTTAGTGGGTTGGGAAGACTCTTCCATGGCTCCTACAAACTGGGCTCTCAGCACTGTAGGGGGCAAAAGAAAGCAAAACACCAAAACCTGAGGTTAATACCTGCTATTGCAGAACAAAGAAGATGACAAAGCAAGGTTCACTTCTGATAGGAAATGCAATGTTAAAACACCACAGCTGAACCCAGAGAGGAGTCCAGGATCAAGAATAGTTACTTCTGCTATAATCATTGACTTTTCTGTTTGCGCAAGGACTATGAGACCAAAGCAGCTGGTCATTCTGATCTGTTGCAGAAACTGCTAGTTTAGACAAAGCTGCAGTAGGCACTTAAAAAGAATAAAATCACACACAAGTGCATGACTAGAAATCCCAAATTTTTATTTTACTGTTCTTTGGTTAGTTAGTTATTGGCAACATTTAAAACCTGACTGGACATGATCCTGGGCAACCTGCTCGACCTGACCCTGCTTAAGCAGGGGGTTGGACTAGATGATTTCTCGAGGCCCTTCCAACCCCAGCCATTCTGTGATTAAAAATTTGTATTTCAACAGCATCTGAACGCTGGGACTCATTGTGCTAGGTACCACATATAGCATTATTTAGTGCTGTTGGCCGGCAAGACAAGGGCAGGGATCGTCCCCCTGTACTCAGCACTGGTGAGGCCGCACCTCGAGTGCTGGGTTCAGTTTTGGGCCCCTCACTCCAAGACAGACATTGAGGGGCTGAAGCGTGTCCAGAGACAGGCAACGGAGCTGGGGAAGGGTCTGGAGCACAAGTGCTGTGAGGAGCGGCTGAGGGACCTGGGGGGGTTTGGCCTGGAGAAAAGGAGGCTGAGGGGAGACCTTCTCCCTCTCTACAACTCCCTGAAAGGAGGTTGGAGCCAGGTGGGGTCGGTCTCTTCTCCCAAGGAACAGGCGACAGGACAAGAGGAAACGGCCTCAAGTTGCACCAGGAGAGGTTTAGGTTGGATATTGGGAAACATTTCTTCACCGAAAGGGTTGTCAGGCACTGGAACAGGCTGCCCAGGGCAGTGGTGGAGTCACCATCCCTGGGGGGATTTAAAAGACGTGTAGATGTGGCGCTTGGGGACATGGTTTAGCGGTGACCTTGGCAGTGCTGGGTTAACGGTTGGACTCGATGATCTTAAAGGTCTCTTCCAACTTAAACGATTCTGTGATTCTATGATTCCAATGATGGATTTGATTGCTCAAAAACGCCCTTTTTTGGGGCTAGGCAAGACCTCAGGGCGATTCAGCACACGAGCCCATCTCCAGTTGTGATCAACAGCAGACACTTGGGCAAGAGAGAAAGAACAAGCTGAACATAGTTTGCCTCCCTAAAATATGATCTCAGCTTTCCAAGCCAAGAGCTCAAGCACATCTCAAGCCAGAGTTGCTACCTTCAGGCTTAATGGCATGAAAAGTTTCAAATGAGGCAAAGTGAGTAATTTTGAAGTTTTCACTTAGAGAAGCATCCACAGATTCTGGAACAACTACAGGATTAACTGAATATCTTATAAAAAAAATGATTTTCTAAGAGTTCTCTATACACATAACAGTCATTACACAAGTAGCAATTAATTTTAACTTCCACATACTGTTGTGCCATCTGCTTTATCCTTAACCTGAAAAGACCAAGCTTTAGGAAGACTTCAATCTTCAAAGCTTGCTCAAGTCTGAGGATAAGTCACCACCAGGAGGACTTTTAACAAATCTAACCACCCACCCCTGTCAAAGGGAAAGGTCCCACTCCACTCATACCTACCTCTTCCCTTCTCCACCCTCGTCATGTGCTCACATTGCCTACTCCCCCCCAGCTCTGGCGCTTTCCAGACCACCCTCTGATCTGATTCAACAAAATCATCAGAACTGTAACCAACAAAACGGGGTCGTTTCCCACCAGGAGCAGCAAAGGGAGCCGAAGATACCGGTAAGGAATGATGGGGACAGAAGCAAAACCTCCTCTTTTTGGTATGAATGAGCTGTCAGACCGGCTCAGCCATCTTCTGTAACTTCACCCTGACTTCAACCTCTTGGTCCCAGATCATCCATGTCAATGAGGGGACAGTATCTACCTTATGGTAATATATTGAAACTTAGTGGCATGATTTACAATTGTCAGAGGAAAATACAAAAGTTCAGGTCTCCATTTTCCATTAAAAAAAAAGTTACATCAAGAGAGAAGAATCTCTTAATATGGGGAACTCTGAGTATCAAAAATTCAGTGTTGTTCCAAAAGGGAATGAATCCATTTTCTTCAAAATTAAAAAAATATAATAATTGTAACTGAAAAAGAGCATGACAGATGGAGAAAACAAAGGAGCACCTCACAGCACAAAGATAGGTAGGATGGGGAATAAACATTTGATACGCCCCGCTCTGCCTGACTTTGATGCACTTGTATGATAACGACACACAGCTGGAAATCACATCACTATAAAATTAGGAATGCACTAACCTCTTGCTAGTCTTGCGATCTGGGTGGTTATCCACTTCCAAAGCGAACTGGAAAAGAAAAGAATTAACAAGTAAATATTACTATGAAGAAGAATACTCTGCGTGTGTTTTCCCAACCATACAAATCTTTGAACACAAAACTGTCGTGAAAAAACCCACACGTACAAACCAGACTAGATCACTTGCTCCGGGTCAGACAGTAAACTGGGAGCCAAGCCTGCGATGTTCAAGTCAAGCCGTGGCACCTCCTGCTAGTCCATCGTTCGGGCAATTTCTGAGCAGTGTGTTAGCACACAGCCCATCATCCCACATATATTTTAGTTATGTTTCTAAAAGAAACTATGCGTTGCGCCAGTGCTATCTACTTATGTCTAACTTTTTTCTCTGTCAGCTCTGAACTTCTGCATCTGCTGGCCAATTTCAGCTGAATTTGATGGTCAAGAGTAAATCCCAATGATAATTAGAAATCTCATGAAAAACTGGTGGCTGGAAGACACAGATGACATACCATATTTTTACATGAAAAAAACAGTAGTCTACCTGTAAAACAAACTGTGATACAGCAATACAGACAAGGACAAGACGAGGGGACATTCATCGCAGGGCCTCATGCTCCCAAGACGTACTCCACTGTGCAGAAAGGACTGTTTTGATACCCTTAACTCCCATGCCATATTGACATCCTAAACCGGTGGGAAAACCTCGTCAGTGCTGCTAATTATAGCCATGTTATGCCAAGTACAGGGATGCAGCATAATTGGTTTGACACGAACATGACAGCTTTCATCCGGTACGCAAGCAAAACTGGACCATGTTATAACACAAATAGGACAGGATCGTAGTTTTAATTAGAGCACAGACAAGGAATTTATAGACAGTGCAATCTTTAAACACCATGCTCTTCCTTTTCATCAGTAACTGGGAATTGAAAACTGATCCAACTAGCTTATGCACTTTTACCATGAAAGTACTTGACTGAATTATTTAGATCAAACCCTGTGTTGACATCGTTACTCCCACAAACTCCAGTTTCACTGGAGAGAAAGCACTCTCTCCCATTCTACAGTGAGACGTACTTAACCATTTTATGACTGAAGCCACAAATACCTGTCTGACATAGGCATTAAAAGGGTGGATCCATCTGCCTCTTTTGAGGCTAGAGATGGAGAAGAAGGGGAAGCATGACTGCAAAGTCTGCACACCTATCTGTGACGTGCAGAAACTAAACCAGACAGGAAGATTTCTTTAACTGAGGTGCTTGGGCAGGACTTACAGCTCAGATAGCACAAAGTTTAATCCAATCTTGTTTGCGCATATAAACATGAAAACAATATTTAAGTGTATATTCATCCTGGCATCAGATCACTCATAGAGAATCTCATTCAGATGGATTTACTGTTGGCACAATTATCAGCAGTGATGAATCTGGGATACAGCCAAACTAACTTCAACCCCTTCTTAATGAAAAAAAACTTTTCTAATTTCAAGAACTTACACGTTAATAAGCAAGCTTCAAGGCTTTCTTTTTTCCTAAGCAGAGAAGGAAACAGAGGAACAGGCAGTGAAGCATTTCACTCTCATACTCCATGAGAAAGCATCAAACCAATGCCAAGGCTCCTGATCCCCAATGCCACGCTCAAACAACTTGACTCAAACATCTTGTTTGTACAACCCAGTTCAAAAGCAGTTAGTTATTCACAAAGCCCCATTCAAGTCCATTTACCAATGCACTTCCAACCCTTTGTAGTCCAGTCCCAAAGCCAGGAGTTCCGCTAAAGTTTTGCAATCAGCTGGTAACTCAACATTGCATTGAGTTAGACATAAGCTCTGCTTGTTCTCAGTATGCTGAAATTCGTTATTCATATTTAAATTAATTTCAGTGTTGTCTGGGGCCAAATAAAATGTAGGCTTTCTCAGAGATCTCCTCACAGAAGCCTTTCACTTCCAATGCCGCAAACAAATGCGCAAGTCTCACCAAGCCTCTGCATATTGTATTCGCTATAGTTTCTAACACAGCACCCAGCTGACCACCGAGACAATGTTCCTGTACCGCTAACCTTAGCAGATCTACTGTTCAACGTTATTAAAACAAACTAGACCCTAAAAACCAAAACTGTCTGGCTCCTTAACTATCTACAGCCCCTGCACTTACTTTTGCAGGTAGCAACAGCCTGACAAACAAGCTAACTTTTGCAGAAAGAGAATTTTTTGCTAAAAAACCCTGCAAGTTACAGAAGGATACAGATTGAGAGTTTGAGCCTGCAAAGATTTAAGAACAGGTAACATCATGCACTCTGAGCACGTTCAGTCACATAAACCTGTTAAATCATGGTTGAATCTTTACAGGACCTGAGCCACGCTGTCCTCCCTCCTCCTGAGGACATCAGCTCACGTTAGAGGTCTGAAGATACACAGCCTTTTTGTAACTCCCCAGCTCTGCAGAGATCAAGGTATTTAAGACCCAAATTGCCTTCACGCTACAAGCAATGAAAAGTCCGCAATCCAAATTCAAATTCAAAAAGTAACATACCTGGTTTTGCCTGAGGTGAAACAAACCCCAATTCACTTCTCCACAGCTCTACTACTATCATTAGTAAAATTTTTGGCTTGACAGTGAAATGCACATGTAAAAATATTAGACTTTAGGAGTTTTTATAACACTTTCACTTTAAGATCATTTTTATTACTGTAAAATACACCTAGGCACAAAACTTACATACTGGGCCTTGGAAATCAAGTTTCCAGCTTTTTCAAACCACCCCATTCTGAAGACAATTACACTACTGAAAAGAACATTATTGTTTCAGTGAAAATGAGTTGTAGGTTCTTTCAAAGACTCAGAACAGCACCTCTACAATATTGGTAAGTCATATCAAAAGGAAAATAACAAAACTAGTTTGATTTAAGGTCTGCTGTTTCGAGCCCAGGGATCTGTGTTATTGCTAATCGACACAAATAATCTTAAAACCATGAAATGGACGTGTACTTTCACCACCCTAACTGAATGAACACAAGTGATAGAAAACAAAGGAACAAAAAAGGTAAAAACAAAGTAAAAATAGATGGTATCTGTTTCAACAAGTTGACTATTTAATTGCTTCTACTGAAGACACTAAACCAGTGACGCGCTCACCTATTCCAGGACTGGCAGTGAGTTTCCAGATCAGGAGAGGGCAAAGAGATGATTTTTGCACCAAGAGAGGCCACCAAGCATCAAACCGGTTACCTGCAGAGCTCCTTGCCTGCGTCCTGCTCTCAGGCCAGCTGCCGCTGCATTTTAAGGCTCGCTCAGTCTCAAAACTTCGCCAGCCTCTATCTGCACAATTGGTGGGCCACTATTCAAACTCGGCTCCACCTGAGCCATGCCTCCTGGTTAATAATTGGGCATTGCTTAACTTCCTCTCCCAAAATGTTCTCAGCAAATATCAAATACCCTGCGAAGCTCTTTTGCTGCTTCTGTATTGAAACGTACTTCACAAACTACATGTCCACAGGTTGGAAGTTCTAGTTAGCTGGTTTTCAGATTTACCATATCAATGTTAAACACATAAAGCAAAATATACAAGTGGAATATATCCTTCCTAGGTCTCCTCAGGTAAAATATGTCCGTGTCACTTCCGAAAAGAACGTAAAGACAAAAAAAGGGCTTATGTTTACAGCTATCCTAGTTTGCTAAAACACTCAAGATTGTGTCTAAATCCCATTGTCTTTGAGAGAATCGGGCATAATTTAAATGGTTTGCCAAGTATTTACAGCTTGCTAAACTGGGAGAGACTACAATTTTACTTTGGATTTTTTTTTAAACGTGGTATATTTCATTTTAAAACTTTCTCAAGAAGATTGAATTTAGGAGAGGCGACAATAATAACTTGGTTTGTTCTGCAAATATGCTTGCAAATCTGCTTTTGCAAGTGCATTATTTTTAAGCACCCAGCAGCACTTCCAGGGGCATCCCCAGGGCTCTTTTCAGCCCCTCTGAAAAATCAGGCCCCGAACTCTTTCCCTCACGATCCTGAAGTCCCCGCAGAGATGGAAGAAAGACGGCAAGACAGCAGAGGGGTGCCTGAGCTGGCAAAGCAGGCGCCTCCTGCTCCAGCCCTGTGCTGGCTCGGTGGCTCCTGCACGCTCGGTTTGGTTTTCTGTGAATTAGCTCACTCGCACGAGGCAAAGCCGCCACCACGCTGCTGTTCCGCGCCGGAGTGGCGGCCAGCGCAGCGTCGGGCCCGCCGGGGCGGGCGGGGGGACCCGGGCGGCCCCGCGAGAGATCAGACGGGCGGCACACGGGAGCCCCGCGGCTGGCTGCACGGCGGCCCCCCCGCAGCGGCACGGCTGGCCCGGCCCGGACCGCGGGCAGCGGCGAGGCACCGGGAGGAAACCGGCCGGCTCTTCCGGTCGGCGGGAGCCCGCGCCGCATCCCCGCGGCTGGAAACCTCCTTCCCGCCCTCCGCATGCGGAGCGGGACCGCTCCGCGCCGCTTCCGAGCCGAAGGCGGACCCGGGGCGCCAGGAGCCCGCGAGCACCGCGCCCGCCCGCCCGCCCGCGCGGCGCTGACAAAGCCGGCGGCACGGCATAGCGCTCCACCGCCTCCCGCCGGCGCGGCCCGCGCTCCCCCGGGCCCGGCCCCGCCCAGCCCCGCGGCCCCGCGCGGCGCCGCCCGCCGGGGCGCCGGCGCCCGGAGGCTCCCGGCCCACACGCGCCCCTCCGGCCCTCCATCGCGGCGGCCCCCATCGCGCGGGGCTCCGAGCCCCGCAGCCCGCGGCAGGCCCGGCGGCGCGGGGCGCTCACCTCAGGGTGCCGGGTGCTGCGGAGGCGCGGCGGGCCCCCGGCCTGGCGCTGGGCAGCGGAGCTGGCGGGGGCGCGGCGCGGCCCCCCCATTCACGGCGCGGCCCCGCCCCCGGCCCGCCCCCCCGCGCCCGGCCCCGCCTCCCGCGACGGCGCCGCCGCCGCGGTGGTGTGATGCGAGAGGTTACCTCAGGTCAGCCACCTCTAACCCCGCCCCTCCCGGGCCCGGGCCCGCGCCGCTCCCATTGGCTCCCGGGGGGAACGCAGCGGGGGGCGTGACCAATCAGGCAGCGCGCGGGGGGCGTGGCCAATGAGGAGATGCCTATGGCCTGAGCGGCCGGCTCGGCGCGCCCACTGGCTCCCGGCGCGGGGGAGGCGGCGTTGGCTGGGCGTCTCACACACCCCACCCCCCCCCACCTCTGTCGGCGCGGCCCCCCGCGCCCCGTAACCCCGCGTACCCCCACGCGCCCTCCTGCCCCGAAACGCCGCTGTTTTGGGGAGAACTGCGCAGCGGGGGCTGCGGGACCCGCGCGCAGCGGGGCTGGTAAGGGGGCCCGAACAGCAGCGGGGCCTGGTGCGTTCAGCGGGCCGGGCGCAGGCCGCTGGGCCTGGCGCCCACCGGGGCCCCGGCCCGTGAGACTGGACGCGAGCCCACAGCAGGGCCTGGTGCAGGCAGCAGGACCCCCCACCCAGCGAGACCCTCGCCCGTGGCATCGACCCCGGCACGCCAGGCCCAGCGCCTCGGCACCCTGCACGCGCGGGCACAGCGTGGAGCGGGGGCGCCGACCTGTCCCCTCCTGGGGCACGGGCAGGGGGGCAGCGCAGATAATGCGTGGCCACGACACTGCGGAGTGGGCCAGGCGCTGCCAGAGCACTTCCTACTTGTTCTTTGACCTTTAGCCACTTGTTCTGCTGATGGACAATGGTTTAAAGAATTACCCCTTCTGCTTTTTTTTACTTCTTATGGTTTTGTTCTGGTTTAACGCCAGCCAGCAACTAAGCACCACACAGCCGCTCGCTCACTCCCCCCGGTGGGATGGGGGAGAGAATTGGAAGGGTAAAAGTGAGAAAAGCACAGTTTTGTTTAAAGATTGTTGCATTACAGAGTTCCTGAAATTTAATAAGCAATGCAAGTCGAATTCCTAATCCTGCTGGATCTGGTCATCTGGGCAGGCAGCTCCTCCTGCTGGGAGTGGCAGCAGTGCCAGGGGTACAGAAGCCTAAGAACCTGGGTTTGGGGTCTATGCAAACAGTGTCAGGCAGGGCTCATCACCCGGCTCCGTGAGCACCTTCCTGCGGTGCTCAGAGGGACAGAAGCAACGCCCGTACGTCACTGTACCTTCCTCTCCTGCGTGGGGAAATAGGGTTTTCTTGTATAATTTGTATGTGCACTGGGCTCCTTAATCCCGCACTGCGAATAAAGGGTTTGAGGGGATACTCCTGAGAGGGTCCCTCCTGGCTCTGGGACAGCTGTCTCAGGCTCGCAGAAACCCCACTGTGGCAGCAGGAGGGGTAACAGAACCCCGAATTTCCTCAGCCACAGACTTCAGTGTAAAACTCTGGGCAATTTCTTTTTAAAATGTGTTTCAGGACTGAGCCAGTGGAGACCAGGGATGTGAGACTGTGCTCCACCAGGACACAGTGCGCTGACTTGGGAGCACATGTTGGAGTATGTGCCTTCTGCAGGCAAGTATGACACCTCTGGGAAATCTTTTTTGGAGCTTTGTGGTTAATAATATTATTAGGGGGAACAGAGCACATTCTCACCTCCATCAGGACCAAATCTGGAAAATTGTTCGGGGCATGGACGTTTTCACTGATATCTCTGTAGATATGTCTTTTACATAAAGAATCTTCCTCCATTTAAATATGATTATGAAGGAGCTAGTCAATGGTGGCTTAATCATACACAGTACCAAATCCCAACTCACACAAAAGTGAGGGGGAGGACTTGGCGTGCTGAGGGATCGTGCCCTAGATCGCTGATAATAACTATATACAGAACTTACAAAATCAGAGATTACGACAGGTGGTTAGTTCATCCTGTCCATGCTAGAACCTGCATGCTGCTTGTCTGCCCTGCCCGTTTCATCCCTTCAGCTATTAAATACTATTCAAATACTGCTGGAGGAGTGATTGCTACATATAATTAAATCCTGTAGCAACTCTCCCGTTCAAGGGCAAAGAGAGAAAAGAACACGTGAAAACAGCAAATGAAAGACATTAACCTTAAAAATAAAGCATGGATTTGGAAGGTGCTTTTGAAATTAAACAGTAATAACAGCCCTAGGCCACCCCAGCTTTGATGGCCTTAAAGCAGCACTTCATTTATCATCCTAACACTAATGGTTGGGCTTTTTCACAGATGGATCCTAGGGCACATCGTACAGAAGGACAGTTGTTAATAGCCTATATACATACATCACAGATCCCAAAATATTCCATTACGTGAATTTTACACAAGCAAATAAAAGCTTTGGGCTTTGTATCTTTCACACCTGCTCTTGCCCACCGAAGCCAGCAATAAAATCTGGCCTCATTGTGAACAAGTGTTGGTGGAACGCTTTTTACAAGGAAATACCATTTGGGAGGAATTACAGTAAGTGATTTGGGATACTCTGCGGGGTAAGGAATACCCAGCAATTATCACTGGCCGTGCTGAATCAAATCCCGCATTTAGGCCACTCAGTGAGTTTTGCTGACTTACATACGAGCAGAAATGGGTTCCAAATTTCCCTCAGTTCTACACTGAAGTAGTTACAAAGGACTAATTAAAAACGTGTTGAAGCTTCAAAATGTGGGCAGCAATAATGTGTCTTTTAATACGAACATATTGTTTCACAAAGTTCAGACATACGTTCCAATAGTTTTATCAGATTTTGAAGTGTAACCCCTACTCCTGCTTTGAGGGGAGGGGGGCGGTTAAACCCATGTCCTTTCTCTGTTACGTTCAGAAACGGGACGCAGTACGTTATTTACCCTTACATGCCTTACGAGTGCGTGCACTGTTTACATGTGCAAACCCCGCCCCCCATTTTCTCAAAAAAGCAAGTTTAGCCTTAATAATGCAAGTAAATCATTTCCAAAAAACTACAGGGAAAATGTTATTACCTTTTCTGACGCCAGGTTAGGGTTCCACGTCTCTTCCCCAGGCTCTGATAACATCACCAGTGCAAACACAGGAAAGATCATCCCAGGTTAGGGGGGATGGTGACGCCACCCATCCTGGCACAACTCACGTCCTGGCAGGCAAGTAAAAGAGAGAAAGGTCAGATCGCTTTTTAAAGCAAAATCATGTTTTAGCTATATAGAAAATGTTACAGAAGATTTTAAACATCGCAAATGAAACGTTAATCCTCACGACACTAACAGTATCTGCCTGTTTTCAAGGATAATCGCTAACAAAATACCTCATTCTCTCCGGTTAGCAGGTTAGCTGCCGTCGCTAACTCGGTCCCCAAGATGTGCTGTTACTGGCCCTAAGTTTTCTTACAGCTCAGGAAGCGCCCTAAATCGTCTTGTAAAACTGCAAAGTTAGGCTCCTCTCGGCATTCCCAGCCCAGGAAGAGAAGCAGCAGAACTAATCAGAAAGCAAAACTGAGCACTGTAGGTGGGACGGTGAACATTTAGTAACCGTATTTAATAACCGCATTAAAAATAAACATTTAGTGGTTTGAAATTATTTATAATCCAATTCTCTTTCCAGTATTTTTGAATTCTTACAGGCTGAGGAATTTTGGATTCCTAATGATTTCTATCTTGAGAAAGTTGCATAAAAATTAGCAAGTATGGAAATACAGCTTAAAAAAAGGATACAGAAGTGTTATTATCCAAACTTTCCGGAAAGTTTGGATAAGACGTTTCTGATCGGCTGAGGGAGAACACACTTATTGACAAGATGATGAAATCCTCCTCTACAAAGGATCCTAATAGGTCTACCCTGGAGATCTATGCACTGCATTTCACCAGCAGAGAAATGTAAGCGAACATTTTTATTTTGTTTTGCATTAATATACTATTTCCAAAATAAAAGATTCATTCAACTGGGTAAGCATTTAAATGTGTTGATTTGCCGCTACATGCTCTTTGTACCACACTTGGCGGGGGGGACTGTGTGGGGCTTTACACTTCTCGGGAAGATTCACATTCTGTTTTTTTACGCTGGCAGATGATGAATGGTATCCTTATTCTACATTCGTTCTTCATGGTTGGTGTCAAGTTGCAGTTTATGGTAACTGGATGTCAATTATGAACAAACACAGCACTTCAGAAAAATACTTAACACAATCATAAATATGAGGGCTCATTTGTCAGGAAGCCCTCCTAGGTATGGAGCAGATCAAACGTGCCTCGCACCAGCCATGCTATTTGACATTCTAGAACTATCTCATCTTTTCACGCTTTTACCATAGTGCGTGGGTTTTTTTCCAATTCTACTATTGGCTTTTCAATTTTAAATGAAAAAATCATTGAACTAAAGCAGCTGAATACAGTAAAATACAAAACCTGCAGAAGAGGGAAGTGCAAAGAGAATCTGTTTTTTATACCACCTGACAGATTGTAAATATTAAATATTTATACTAAAATCCATCCTTACCCACCATGAATACCTAAACTAAAGAGGCATGCAAAATAAATATTGACATGCAAGCCCTTACCACTCCATTTGCTCTCTTTTTAAACTTAAACATCTCCTGGTATTATCAATGCTTATGGAAACGTTCCCTTGAGTCTCTAGAGTATCAGTCATTTGAAATGTCAGGGGTTATTTTAGATTGAACAACAACATTCTGTCCTTCTGTGATCGGGGACATAAACCTGTGGTTATTCAGCATTTAAAAGCCAGAGGCTTTGGAGGAAAAAGTGATTTCCATCGCCACCTTGTGTCCAATACAGAAAATGCCAATTCTCCAAAAGCAATCCACCCAACCGCCTAAAGAAATCTCACCGGCACTTTTTGATTAAACCTGCAGACAGTAGCCTGATAATTTCCCCACTTATTTCTGTATGCTGCCTTTATGTATTGCCTCTGAATTTGCTAGGCACAGCTGCCCCCAAGAGCTATTGCATTTCACCCAGCGGCACATGGGGCTCAGCCTGGGCTCCCTCCCAGCTCCTGGGAGCAACCTGCACCAGGGCCGGCAGGTAAGCGCAGGCTACCTTCATTTCCTAAGCAGTTTTAGGCTTTATTAACAATCTAAAAAGCCCGAAGTGGCCTGGGACCAGCCTGCTTGGCATCACTTCTCCCAGTGCCAGAGCTCCGGTGGAAATCCGCGCCAGCGCTTGTGACCCTTTGCAGCACCGTCCTTGCTCCCGGTCAGAGCTGCCCTAGGCAAGCGGGAAGGCTCATCTTTACAAGAGCCCTGCGGGCAGGCGATGCAGCTACGGGATTACGTGGTGCTGGTTTTACTTCACCCAGCGGCACGGTGTATTTAACCACAGTTGCACACCACGGCTCACCCTTGGCCCACGGGAGTTGAGGGCCTGGGGAGGCTCAGGTGTCCCCGCAGGTGGCTGAGGACCCTCTCTCTGGGGGAGAAGGCTTTAGGAAAGGGTTCTGTTTGCCCCCCAGCAATGGGGCGGTTGCCACGGGGCCCCATTCTAGAAGGAGCTTGGCCCCACGGCAACCAGCGGCCCCCCGCCCACAGCAGGACCCCAGTGCCCCAGACCCCTCTCCCACGAGACGCCGCGTTTACCTGTTTCGCCCGTTTCAGCGCTTAACTCTGGGACTCGTCTTCAGGACCAGGGTTAATTTGTGACATACCTATTGAAAGGAAATTGGACTGACAGATGAGATTTTTTTTTCAGGTCTATTTTTTACCAAATTCCACATTCCTCCTGATTGGATCAAAACTAGAAATTAGTACAATCTACAGTGAATTAAGGCTCTAACTTTAAACCTTCCATACGTTGACCAGGTTAAAGGTGCAGGAGTTTTGAACGGGAATATATGATTCCAGAGCTGTTCGGGGATCTCTGCTAATCACATCATTATCTGCTTAAACATCTTTACAACATTACTCAAAGGAAGCAGTAAAGATAAAAAGGGCTTCGAGATTATCAAGAGAAGATGTAATTATGCTCACAATATTAATATTTAGCTTAGTGTTTGCGCACAGCAATTTCAGCAGAAAAGGTGAGTTGTTCACACACTTGCAAGTTCTAACTGAACAAAACTAAGGATTTTGTAAGAGACTAACTTATGTAATATTAGGAATATATCTGTATCTTTGTATGTTAACTTTCTCTCCTCTACCATATGCTGAACGAAGTCATTAATCCGTACGCCCTCGCCTCAAATTCTTGCACCTCTGCTGTCAGCAAAACATTGACATTTAAAATTAGTTACTAAAAGAGGGTAGTGCTGACTTAACTGTGCATTGTAATTCAAAGTGGTTCATCCTTCACTTCATTCCCTCAGACCCCAGAGACTACAAATGTCATGTGGAAAATGCCTCAGAAATACCTGGCAGCGTCAGAAGCCTGAACATCTTCCTGCAAGGTAAGGAGTCAATGCCGGAGGAGAGCTGCCAGGGCCCTTCACAGTGTGGTTAACACTTTCAGCTGTCTCAGCTAGTCCTCAGCCACCTGGCCAAAAAGGATGCAAGAGGTCATGCAAAATTTTACCTCTGTTTTGCTAAAAACCAAAGAGACCATTGTAGCAACCTTTGGTGGATTGGCGTCACTTGCCGTCAGTCATTATGTATAAAATCTGAAACTGTCAGATTTCGGCCTCTGAGCTTTCAGCATCCGAGCGCCTCGATTAAGGGCCTCAGCTCCCACACAGCCTTTTGAGTCCCCAAGGGCAAGAGGGACCCCAAAGAGAGGGGTCTGTCTGTCGACTGTTCAGGGAGTTGCCCGTAGGTGGTTATGTTACTACAAAGTCAGAGGGTGTGAATGTTGTCCTCTGGAGTGTAACAACTTACGCTGTGCTTGGGCATTAAGAATAAAGCTAGTCTGACAAAAAAGAACCACCAAAGGGATTTTACACAGAGAACCTGCTTGAATTCTCCTCATTATAACATTAACAGCGAGCTGTCTCTGAAGTTCCTTTACAGCAGTACATCCTCACAGCTAACTCTGCTGGCCTGAACCTTTTGCAAGAAGAACTGCAAATCATTTAAAAGAAGCCATTTCTAATGTTTCTTATCCCTTTCCAGCCCCTGGGATGGCAGCAACCAAGGAGAAGTTAAGCAGAACCCAAAAAGTCATCACTCTGGAATGCTCTAGTCTTCAAAGCCCCGTGCAAGTAAATCTGCTGTGTTTGGAGAAGATGCATGGAGATTTGACAAACCAGACAGCAGAGAAATGTACCCTGCAGAGCCTGAAAGTTGTCGCCAGTGCAGCCAGGAAACCTGCTGTCGGCCACACCTGTGTTTTACTAACGCACCATAGGAAAAGGTTTCAGAGAAAAATTATTCTTAGACAAAAAGGTAAGAAGTTCAATGTAGCAACCAGATGTTTAGGTATGTCAGAGGATGGCAGTCTTGAGTTTCAGATAGCTGATACCTTAGCAGTTATTAAAAAAAAATATTTGTACCTTTCTATTAAAAAAAAAAAAAAAACAACCAACCTAGGAGAAAGCAATGATCCAGAATTAACACTACTGAAAGCTTCAGGTTTTGGAACAATTCCGTGCTGTTGTTTTCCCTTCTTTTGGAAGGGCCAGGAGGTTTTGGCAAATATAGTTTCCAATATTAATACATATTGAAAATTCTGTACGTTGGGAAATTGCATACAAGCAAGAAAACTACCGGTCTCTAGTACCGTACTGCAAATTGCCAGGTACGCTGCCCCTGCTTGCCACCTGTGTCAGCATGCAAGTAATTCTAGGCTTCAGCTGCCTCTGGTTCTTCAGTTTAAACAGAAACAAACATCTGATTTTAAAACTTCTTTTTATTTCCAGTGTTTCTGGCAGGGATATCAAATTGTGTTATAACAGCAAAGCTGCCCATGCTGAATGTTTTTGCAGAGGGTTTGACTGTCCCGCATGTGCGCCAAGAAAACCAAACTTCAGAGAGTAAGTACCAGTTCTCCCTCGAGTCACAAAAGCAGCATAGCAGCAGGTGCAAGGAGAGAAAAAGATCCTGGCTTTCACACACACAACTTTGACGAGTTCTCCCAAACAGCAACGTCTCTGAATAGCAGTATTGCCTCTACCAATAACTGCATTGGCCCAGGTGCTTTGTGAATCCACAGCTGTGATGAGAAAACAGTGTTTAAACAGTGACTTTCACAAGAAGTTACCCGTGTTCAAGTGTGCCCCACGAGGGCTCCGAGCTTCCCCTAAAAACCTCACCTGACTTCAGCGGGAAGTTACAAGCCTTACTACTGTGAGCGGGCTTACAGACCAATTTCATCTGGGGACCAGGCAGGAACTGAAAGATATTTGAAATATTTTACAGTAAAAAGTTTCCAAGATTCTAGAGAAATTTACAGCTTCCTGTGGAAGCCTACAGGAGACTCTGAATTGTTCCTCTGCTCTGGTCCACCTAACTTAGCCCAACCTAACCAAAATGAGGAAAATTTCGAACTGTCAAAGACTTGTAAACACATCTGACATATTCTTCTCTCTCTCATTTTAGAGGGAACTCCATCCACAACTGACAAAGATATGCTGAACAGAAAAAAACTGAGTATCGTCATTAAAGTGTTGATCGCTTGCATCCTGTTAGGCTTTGCAATACCCTATATCGTGTTTGTTATATATGAAGTTCCCTGCCCGGTAAGTTTTTGAACACAATAGCTTCTCATCTCAGTCCCCCACAGTCATCCAGAACACAGCCTCGTAAGCATGACGGATGATTGAAGTACGTTTACCAAGTTCTCGGGAAGGGAGAGCTGTCTTTACAGATACAGACAGAAGCTGTGTGCTCAACACAGTGAGACAAGAAAAATACACAGTCTGAGATTTGCAGACCTCCTGCATTCACTGTACTATGATGACTGCAACCATCTCACAAACTTCTTGGTATATCAGGACACTGCGCTTCCTAAAGGAAACCTTGTTCCTCCTTCTCAGCAGAGATTAGCAGCAGAGTAGTTCACTAGCTCCCTGTCAACCCGGCTACTGCTTTATGAGACGCATATCTGATTTTTGGTTGCAATCAACTGCTCCCCAAATTACTGCTGTCAATGTGAGGCAATTCCGCCAAAAAGCCTGGAACAACCTTGTGCTCTTGTGCATGCTGGCCAGCTGGGAGAGGTGCTCCTGATGCCAGAAGAACAACAGTTTAGGGGTGGAAGAGAATAGGCAAGACCTTGAAAGGACAGGTTACCCTCTCCCATCTTCTAGGCTGCAGGATGAACTATTTAAGCACGCTGGTTGAGGGCGTATATACAAGAGGGAGATACTGAGAACAAAAGACATCAGGGGCTGCGATATGCCAACTTACTTCTGTAAAGCTGTATTACTTTGATGCCTAAAAACCCAGTCGCATTCACCATGGCCCCCCCAGAAACAAACAGCCTTTTTTTAGTTTTGAACAGTTGGTATTGCCCACCATTCCCTACACACCCCTAACTGCTTTTGCTTCTTTCCCAAGGCTTTGTGCCCTGACTGGATCAACAGCATACGGAGCAGCAGAAGCAGCCTGTCTGCAGCCTCTGTGCCAGTGCATGACCAAAAAGGAACACTTTTAACCCCGTTTCTTAAGGGCACACAACAGAAGCCACTGGAAGCTTTCATCTGACTGCCAGCCTCCCTTCCCCAGGTCAGTGTCAACCAAATTTGACCGAGGGATAGCAGGCCTCAATGCAAGCAAGTTTCCAAGTGAAGATCTGATTAGGTAGCAAGGAGACAGCTAAATCTGTCCCCGGGGGAAGCTGGGTGGGCTCAGCCATCCCCACGGGGCTGGCAGCCATCTGACAAGCCTTGCGTACCTCCTGGGCAAACAGCACACGCAGCACCTGGTCGCAAGCGGAGACGGGAGGGAGCTAAGCGAGACAGGAGGGAAGCCGGGACTGGCGGCGTGGGGAGGACGTCTGGTTTTAGGTGCAGCTAAGCAACAATAACTGTGCTTGAAGATAGACCTATCCCTTCCCCCTCAAAAAATTAAATAACCCTGAATTATTAAGGTGCCTTTTCACAAAGAAATGATTTAATCTTGTGCTTCCTACCCCATTAAGTGAACTGCTGAGGTTGAACAGTTATACTCTCCTCCCACCTCTCACTGTGACTTGGGATCAAGTCACTTAACTTCAGCTTATCCAGTTACTTGTCTGTCACCCAGCTCTAACAACTGCCTTGTGCTGAGACCGGAGAGCTTAGCCCTGCCGACACGCAAGAAGCCCTCTGGATATTACACATACAGAAGAAACTGCTTGAGAGCATTTAATTTGCAGAAGTTATCAGTAAATAATTTCAAATAGCAAATGAAAATTACCCCATTTGTTAAAACTTCTGAGTAGAAAAAGGCAGCATGTGAGCACATTACTCATTACAAATTATCCACTTAGACCTTCTTGGAGTGTAACTGTAGTGAGAAATGTGCTATAGTGAGAGGTTCTGAAATTGAACTGAGACCCTTAAGAGCCATTTCACACAAGCCATTGAACAGCCGTCAGGTGAACAGCCCAAATTGAACACCTTTGGGCCTCTACTAAGCTGAGAACCATTTAAACAGACTTAAGGCAGAAGACTTTTTACGTCATTGCTCCCTCTAGGAGACACGAGGCGTGTTGTAACTTCTTTAGTTGAGTTCAGCCAGGAGATGTCGCACCACTAAATTACTGAGCTGAAAAACGCAAGCACTGGTGTAAGGCTCTAGGGATAGGGTTGTTTAACATTCCTCATGAATATTTTTTCTTCCCTTGCCAGACAGACACATAATAGCAAGACCCTTATACGAAAAGACCCAAAATCATCATCATCCATGAAACCTACCCGTGAAAAGCTGCAGAACAGAACACCCTTTTTAACACAGAACACCCTCAGAAGAGCACCCTTTTTACCTGCAAAGGTGCATCACCTTTCCCCCACCACTTACTGGAAACAGCAGAAAGCAACCGCTGAGAAGACACCCATATGCTGATTCCTTCCATTAACTACCCAGGTTCTTATTTTAATTTCCAGGTACAGGAAAAACCTGTTGGCATAAGCAATAAATATTTCATTGACATTCCAAACTCCGCCTCTCCCAAATTCTTAATTTTTTCCCATAATTTTTCACATGGATTTGGGGCCTGGGCAAAAGGAAAAGAAAATAATTTCCAGTATTTTTAGTCTTGCAGTTAAATAGTTCAGACAAGGAGCATACATGTAGCAAACTCATTCTATGATACCAGACCTTCTCCTCCAGCCTCAACGGGAATAATGCAGATATTAATTGTGGAGCTTTAGCCCTTGTCTCGGTCTGAGTAGGTGCATCGCATTTCCATGTGCTGATATAAAATGAACCTCTGATCTATTTGCAATCTTCAGCTCTCAGATATGAACTGCCAAAGGCTACACTGGTCTGCTACAGAGAACAGCTCTCATCTCAAGTTCCCATGCAAAGGATTAAATGCTTCAGAGTCTGTATAAATAAATAGAAGCAGCCTTCGAGCCTCGCAGGGAACAATATACCACTTCCCCCCAATGATGCAGATCCTGTTCATCTAAATCAACATCATGCACGCTCTGAGGGGCACCAGAAGAATTTCACGCAGAATTAGTATCTCACAACAGCATAAAAAATGTTGCACAGAAACAGTAATAACAGGAGTTTTTTGTGGACGAGGTATGGGTACGGGGTCACTGTGGGGTAGACACAGCCCTGGCCATGAGGTGTTCAGGCAGGTCGAGTTTACTGCAAGAACAGCACCCAAATATAAGCAAGTATTTGAAATCCATGAAATACCAGTTACATTTGCCAGCACCAGGGCACCATAAAACTACAGAGAATTTACTTAATATCTGTGTTAAACCACATTTTCATTGTCAGCATTGCTGTTACAATTGCACCAGGCTCTGAATGAGGACCATGTCCCTGCAGGAACACAGCACAGTGTACGAGGCTACCGCAGAGGTGACGAGAGACACCATGAGGTGTGTATTGCCACTGTGCCAGCTGGGCTGTGCAGCCCACCTAATACGAAAACAAATGCAACTAGCCAAATCATTCCCGAGCTTTAGGGTTTAATGCAATGCAAGACTCGTTAAGCCCTATTCAAATCCCTCTGACTGGATGTTCTCAACAAGCCCAAGCCCACATCTGCACCTAGTTCACAAGGATGTCCTCAGCGTACATGGGAGACAGCCCATGATCTCAAATATCTCAAAGGCCGGATAGTGCCTGCAGGCAGGCAGGGAAGGGACTGGAGAGCCCTTTCTCAAGTGAACGCCAGCCAACATTTGCCTTCGCTACCTCAGGAACTTAAAGGATAGACCCAAAAAGATGACTTCATTGGCAGGAGCCACCTGAAAGCTGATTTATTAACTGCCATGGGAAGGAGTTTCCGCCCCCGGTGCATCTACACCGCAGCACGGCGCTGCACCCGAGGGAGAGCCGAGGCCATCGAGGCCTCGCCGTTACGCACCGCGAAAGCGACGGGCAAACAGACACACACACCCGTGTCGGCGGCGGGAGAGGGGGACGCGCTGCACGTCACGCAGGGCCTCCTGCGCTTGGAAACGCTCCCCCGCGGCGCTGCACGGACGCTGCCGCTCCCCGCGGGATCCCCGCGCGCTCGCAGCCCCACGGCGAGGACCAGCGGCCGCAGCCGCCAAGGGGCGGGGCGGGCCCGGCGGCGCGCGCGGGGGCCCCGCGGGGGCGCGCACGCACTGGCGCACGCGCACGCCGGGGCGCGGCCGCGGAACGCCGTGGCGCGCGGGGCCTGCCCGCCGCCCGGCGTGAGGTGAGAGGCGGCGGGGGCGCGGCCGGCGCGCCGCCCCGGCCCGTGAGGAGCGAGGGGGAAGTCGGGACCGTACCATAGCGGGGAGGAGCCGGATCCGGGGCGGGGGAAGCGGGAAGGGCGGCGTCCGGGCAGCCGCCGGGGGGAGGGGGGGGGAGGGAGCGGGCTGCCGGGAGCGCGCGTTTCTCTCAACCGCCTCACGGGCCGCGCTTGCGCCGGGAGGGGGCGGGGCCTGGAGCGGGCGGGGCCTGGAGGGGGCCAGGGCGGAGGGCGCCGCCTGGCGGTGATGGGGAGAAGGGTCCGCCAGGGCTGGCCAGGGCGTGGGATATGGGGGAGTGAGATTTGCGGAGTGGGGTCTGGGGGGCGGGATGCGGGGGAGCCCCTGCGGCACGGGGCTGCTGCAGGAATGGCCTGTGCTGCTGTGCTTGGTGCTGGCACCGCACTGGCAGGTTAGCGGTGCACGGGTTCAAGCAGCCCTGTAGATGGGGCTACAGTGGTTTGCAATTCACAGAGCGAAGTGAGCGCCCGGAGGTGGCTGCATGGTGTCACTTACGCCACAGGGTAAAACGTCCAGCCTGGAAGTTGCTCTTGGTTCTCTGAGGATCCACGCAGAGGGGCAGGGATGTGTAGCCAGGCTGGAAGCAGCTGCCACCGGTGCGGAGGGGCAGCACAGCTTCAGTGGTGTCACTGGACGCAGGACTATGCCTCCTCACGCGGTGCATGGAGGAGAAAAGTCTAGAAAGAGAAACATTAATTTCAATAAGTGAGAAGCCTGAGCTATTCCCGGCAAAAATTCCTTGTAAAAGTGAGACATGTTAGAGATCCCCCAATGGAAAGCAACTCGGTTCCCTGATGGTGGACAGCAGTGTAGAACCTCACTGCACAGGTGCTGGTGAATCAGGCCTGTTCATAGATGCTGCCACACAGCCAACACTGAAAATGTAGTTGACATGAGCATGGTGTATTTTTGCACTGCTGTGTCCATCCCACCTCTAACCTGTTGGTTCTTTTCCCAGTGCTTCTTGGAGGCGCAGAACACCTTCTTGCACAACAGCTGTTCATAACTCTCTGCTCAGCACATATATCCCCACTGAAAGCCTCAGTTCAGGGTTGGCTTATATCCCCATCACTTCACATCTCTTCTTACGCTGTATCCTGTCTCTCCACATTTGATTTCTTCTCATACGCAGAAAACAGACTCTCAGCCATGTCAAATGGTCCCTGTTACGAAGACTGCTGACAGCCCTTTTGCTTTTCTGTTCAGGACGCTCTGGGAGGATCTCACCTGCGAGGGCTGCGTGAGAGACGTCTGCAGGGAGAGAATACCCTATTTGGACATACTGGTTGGGGCAACGCTTACACTACGGGCTTTTAGGCAAGACGGGTGTTACTCGGAGGAACAAGAACACCACCGAGGGAAAGGAATGGAGCGCCTGGCCTCCTTCAGTAGTGAGTACTGTAAGATGACATTTGGAAAGTGTTTTCCATTGTTTAAAGACATTAGCAGCCATCTGGGGGAGGGAGACAGAAAACTATCAGTATTTGGTCCACAGGGTCACTTCTTTGATCAAATTCCCAAAAGCACGAGTACATGAATGATTCAGTGGGAATTCAGGTCTTTTTTTCTATCTACTTTTTATAGTTGGGCTAGTTCAAATCCATTTTCTTGGAAAAATGTGGCTTATAACTTGACAGTCTATTTATTTTGACTACTTTGCAATGAACAAAATAAGAAAAACTTGCAGAGCGGTGTTTCATTCCTTGTTCAGCAATCTGAGCAGAGTCTGAGGTTTGGACGGGTGACAGAACAATCTTGTTGATGCCTTTGCAACCACAGCAATATGCTTTACGAGTCTGACTTGAGGTAGATGGATGGGAGGCTGCAGCTGTCCGTGCAGCATTCTCCACAAATAAGGCCTTGAGTCTGGGCTTCGGTGCAGAACACGAGCATGGGTGCTGGATCAAATCAGCCAGCTAGCGCAGCTCCTGGCATCACTGCTCAGTTGTACCAGGGGGCTGCTACAGAGGAGATTTTCCTTTGACTCTGTTGCAAAAGTTTAGGTTTAGCCCTCAGTGTATCGGTTCTAGCGGGGATGCAGTGCCACGTCTTGCAACTGTAGCTGAACAAGGAACCTTTAACAGATATTTGGAGAAGCTGCAGTAGGAAAGAGGTTATAGACAGTTGAGTTCACTTAAAGTTACTGGGCGCAAGTGAATTTAGATGACTGCAAAACCAGTGCCTTGTTTGTGTTGCATGAGATTTACCTTTGGCTTCGCAGATG
The DNA here is from genome assembly GCA_009819775.1 of Phoenicopterus ruber ruber. Classification (NCBI taxonomy): domain Eukaryota; kingdom Metazoa; phylum Chordata; class Aves; order Phoenicopteriformes; family Phoenicopteridae; genus Phoenicopterus; species Phoenicopterus ruber. The sequence goes on along the minus strand of CM020233.1, from coordinate 2,247,562 downwards.
ACCCTTTTGATAAGCCTCCATGCCGAGGTTGCTCTTCGTACCTCACAGAGCCCTACGTTAAGTGTGCCGAGTGTGGGCCTCCTCCCTTCCTCCTGTGTTTGCAGGTGAGTGCAAGGATAAAAGCAAATGCATTAATTTCTTTGAGAAAGTCATCAAAGGCCTGTCCGGTGCCAAGCTGTACATAAACACATTAATAACTGGTCTCTGTAAACTTGTATCAACACCCTTATTTGCTCAGGGACAGGGAAATGACAAAGAAAATGTTGGAGGCTGAAGAATTGAGGCATGAGCAGCTGAAGGAGATCTTTGTGAAGGCAGCCAAGCTACCTAAAGACATGCAGTCATCCTGACTGTGTAACGGAGCATGCCGCTGCATGTCTAGAGCATATTGTTTCTGTCGTTTTTTATGGCATGGAGAAGAAAAGCCATCAAGAAACACCCTTTCCCTGTCACCACATGTTGGTTTTTTTCCTCCCAAATGGAAAAGAGAATTTGGGGAAAGTTTGCAATATTGACAATAATTGTTTGTGACCAGATAGTTCTTTAAGAATTATGTGTGTGATCTGATAACCACAGAAAGTAATGCTAGTTTTAATTATTAAATAAATAAGTTTGCATTATTTATGATTAAAAAATGGCAACAACCTCTAAAACTGAAAAAGGAGCTGGTGCTCAGATATGTACAAAATACACAAAACCATATTGTGTATATTGGGTATATTTTTGTTCATTTGCCTGTACTTAAAAAACCAAAAGTTTAACTGTTGAAAATAGCTGCAAACTATGCTGGTGCTTTTTAAACAGAAAACCAAGATTAAAGGGAATCTGTGTTTTCAGTACTTAAGAGATGCTCTGTGCTCTCTTCCTGGAACGATCCGCTTTAAAACAGACCCCCAAGCTGCTTTCACCTGTCTAACTTTGCCATAAATACCTGACAAAAACATATGTCCATTCACAGGAGTTATGTCTTGGTGCAAAAGACAAGTAAGATACAAAGACAGATTTAATGCAATTTTAACAAAGATTCTTCTACCATTTTATGTTTTTTCTAAAATGAAATCAGAAAAATGGATTATCTTTTTCACGTATCAGGTGGTCAGTTTTGGATACCCAGTGGTCAGAGAATAAAAAGAAAAAAGGAACCAATTAAAATGTTTTCAGGGCAGAAGTAAGAGACTAACATAATGCTCATCTTTTGCTCCACAGTGTTTCACACGAGGATTTGAATACAAGAAACATCAAAGTGATCATACTTATGAGATAATGGTAAATATTCCTTTTAGATAACACCTACTCAATCTTGAGCTTTCATAACTTCCCAGGAGTTAGACCCTTGTTTACTCATATTACACTGAAAAGTTAAGTGATACAATTCTTTGATTCAGTGGTTTAGAAATATTAAAAAAAGAAAAAGTCTTCCTTGAGAGCAAAGAAAAATATCCGCCTGGAACAGTGGAGACATTTAAAGCTACATTTTTTTATTGTGCCTAGATAGCACAATGCATCTCACTAGACTTCCAGTTCTTTAACCACGTGAATCAACTTCTGTTTTCTATTCTTGGTTTTTTCTTTCCCCAAATTAATCATTTTAAAAGTCTTCAGTAATTTTTATTGTGTTTCATAGCATAACATTGTTGAATTACAGCTGGTAGATACAACGTGTAACAGTATATTCAGAAGATCTGTAGCGACAAACTAGTTTTTACTGTAGTTGATGACCCAATGGCCTAAGTAATTCAACAATTATTTGATCAGGTTTCATGGGACACAGTAAAAGGTTAAAACTACCAGTATTATCTACTGTGTTGCCCTGTAGTTTAGAACCTCTTTTTGCTCTTCATGTGGTGGATTATAACAGAGGATTGCAGCAGTTTGATTTGCTTTTCTCTTCTCTAGACTTCTGACTTCCCTGTCCTGGATCCCAACTGGACAGCTCAAGAGGAAATGGCTCTCCTGGAAGCTGTGATGGACTGTGGATTTGGAAACTGGTGAGAATTTAGTGGTTCAGCCAACTTCAGTGAGTGATGGGTAGCTTTTCCTTTCATTTCACTGGATCTCACTGTTGAATACATCGGTGCACATTGAATGTTCGATGATTTACTGTGGGCGAGACACTAATTTAGCAGCTAAAGTGGAAGACTGGGGTGGCAGATTCTGTTTTCAAATCTGCTGTTAGATACACAAGGAGATTGTTAAAGGCTTCTTGTGAGATGCAGGGCACCTCCAGTGAAGTGCAAATTTCCCTCAGTTTGCATTAAAGTCACTAGGTTTTGAAGGAGCTCAACTATTGCACAAGATTTTCTGTGCCTCAGTTTACTCCTGTGTAAAAAGCAACTACAGAATTTCTTATCTTGTGTGGTTTCAGTTTGCTTACAGTTGACTAGCTAGATATTGTTGTTTTTGGAGGTTTCCTGCTTCTCTGTCATATTTACGATAGAGTACTGGAAATACTTAATATTTTTACATTATGTTCCGTTAATTTCTGTAGTTGCTATGGGATCTTTATGCATTTGTCAATAAAGGAGATCTGTAGTCATGAGTTATCTCTCTTCTCCTTCATGAAAAAATAGCTGTAGTAAAAATATAGAACTCCAGACTTCACTGAAACAGAACTGTGAGTTCTTGTGTGTACATTGCTGTCATAATTAAGACTGAAAACTGGTTGCAGTTATGTTCTGCAAGTATGCTGTCTAGTACACTTTGCCCTACTTAGCAATACAAGTAATCTTAACTTTTTCCTTAAACACTTGGCTTTTTTCAGCCTTTACCAAACAAAGGAAAAACTGACTTTTCTTCCTGGAATCCCTTGCATCCAGTTTTTAGTTTAACAGAAATTAAAATGATTGCTGCTGGTGGTTTTGTTCTTTTTTTTTTAAAGTCCTCAACTTACACAGCCATTTTATTAAGACAAAATACTTCATGTTTCTAGTCCAAGAAAGTTGGACTTTTCTTTTCCAAGAAAGTTTGGCAAAGATTTCCAGAATGTGTTTTGTACAACCATTTCGGTGTTTTAGAAAAACCTGATTAACATCGCTACATGAAAGGTGAAACCACTATCCAGTTAAAATCAGAAGAGAAACTTGAGAAGCAGAATGCAATTCCGGACTTAGAATTTTCCATTACCTGAAGTTAGTAAAATATATAAAAAGCTCTCAAATAACAACACAAAATTTCAAGCATATAAAAGATTTGGTATGTTCCATCAGCCAGGGAGTTCCTCATGTAAAGACAGTGAATTGCATTACTCATGACCATGAAAAAAAGTGCTCCCTAGCACTGTATCAAACGTGTAAGTATTGGCTCAGTACGCAAAATGTGAATTCAGACATCCTCACAGATCAGTTCTCTGCACACAATACAATCAATCTCTTGTCCAAAATTATCTTTTCCCACTAGAGAAAGAAAAAAAACCCTCAACATTTCTGTGTTCTTCATATTAAGCCTCCCCCTCTCCCCACTTCAGGCAGGACGTAGCCAACCAGATGTGTACAAAATCCAAGGAGGAGTGTGAGAAACATTATATGAAACACTTTATCAACAATCCCTTGTTTGCATCTACATTACTGAACCTGAAGCAGGCGGAGGAGGCGCAGCACAACGAAACAGCCATTCCTTTCCACCGTGAGTATCCCCTGCCCACAAGCACACACAGGGAGCTTCCCCGCAAGGTCTCTGCTCTTCCAAAACTGGAATGAGCAGCCTTTGGAGAAAGGCATGCAGCACACATGCAGTTTGCTTTCATTCTCCAAAGGAGAGCTTGTTCTGATGGCTAACTTGAATAACGCTAGTAGTAGGGTTTTCCTCACACCGTATTGAATCATTCGTGTATCAAATAAACAAGACTGACAGTTCTGTGGGAAAAGGGAGGGAACAGAGTGGTCTGATATAAACATCAAGTTCTCAAAACCAGAAGTTCCTGCACAGCCAGTGGAAATGGTCACTCACAGAAACCACTACAGCAAAAGCCTGGATGTGTGTATTCATTTAAAGGACAAGCTACCTCAAAGGTACTTCACATGTGGCACGATATAACAGTGTGTCCTTCATGGTAAATACCAGTGTGAGTTCTCACCGTGATGCTGGGGTGGTTACTTTTCTTGTCCAGACCCTACGTTGCAATGTTAACTGAGAAGGGATTTCTACCTTTAAAACATTTCATCTGATTATCCACCGTGTACTGGGCCTAACTGCTGATGTGAGTTGTCATAAAATCATTCCCTTTAAACTGTGCTGATTTCACACCTCTCTCTTTAAAACTGCCTTTTGAAAAGTGTATGTTAAATTTCAGCAATTTGACAAATTTCAGTTTTCCTTAAATTTAACATCTTTAGAATTCCCCCGGTCTAGCAGCTGCTCCATTATAAAGCTCCCCAGAATGGCTGGGTAAAAAGATTGCTTGGTATCTGGAGGCTGAAATTTCACGATAAAGTGGTTAGAGTTGAAGCAGTAGGAACTGGACAATTTTGGTTCAGTCCCTGGCTGTCATTGATTTTTTTATGTGACCTGGGCCAAGACAAATTCTCTGTGCCTCAGCTTGCTTTATCTGTAGCGTGGGACTTATAATGCTTAGCTCCTTCACAAGTGTGTTGTGAGCCTTGGTCCATTATTGTCTGTAAAACACTGAGCTCCTCAGTTGGGAGGCGCTGTGAAAATTCAGAGTTGTATAGCTTTAATTGCAGCTCTCTGTAAATGGCACCCAGAAGAGGGCAGATTTAACACCCCTGCTGCTATTAACTAAAAGAACTTGCACGCTGAGACCGAGTGATCTGCAGAGGTTTACCGGGGGGATGCCGAGCTCTGAAATGTAGAGTTTACATTTTATAACCTACTTATTACCTTCAATTTCAGTGTTTGACTTTTGAGAATACTATGAAGATCTCAGATTACTGCATTTTTCTCTGGATGAACTTGGGTCTTTTTCTGAATGTAACGCTGAATGAAAGCCCAATAAGGGTGTTTTTCTTCAACTAATTATTCCCACTTTTCCTGCAAAAGAAACACCTATTTACAGATCATTAAAAGAAGACCCCAAGCCCTACACAACAACTAAAACCCTTTATTTTTTCAGCTGCTGACGATCCCCCACGGCCTACTTTTGATTCCTTGCTCTCCAGGGATATGGCTGGGTACATGCCAGCCAGAGCTGACTTTGTTGAGGTAAGACTCTCCCTTCTCCCATTATTTTAAATTTGCTACTGAATGCAAGATCAGCAAACGCGTGCTTGTTTGCCCCTGCCTGTAGGTCTTTACTCTTCATATAAAAAGCATTAGAAGAGAGGACAGGACAGGGTGATTAAACCAAGGATTTAATTACGGCGGTGGCGCTGCAGGCCTGCGAAGCTGCTCGCAGGCAGTCCGTTGGGCGCAGGGGCTGTACCACGCTGCTGCCGCCAGATGTCCGGGAATGAATGGCTCTTACGTAAGCGGACTGGATGTTGTGAATTAGATGCTTAGCGAAAGGGGTCAGCTTCAGCATGCCGCTATTTCTTTTGCCTTAGAGAAGCACAGAGGAGCCCGATCCAAAGATCACTTGAAAGACCTGCATTGTTTTCAGTGGGTTTAGCTGTGGGCCCAGGGCCCCCATTCCTGTTGCAAAAACAAGCTCCTGTACATGAAGTAAAGAATTCAGCCATATAGGGGCTTCTTGTTTTTGTACGTTTGAGGAGAATTTCCACCACAGTGTGGGAGTCATGGAGATTACCTGATTAATTCTCATTATCCTGTCACAGCATCCTGTTCCAGTTCCAGCCATGGGGGTGCGTATTATACATTCCCTAGTTAAAGCTCCCCTGTGATGTATGTTGCTCAAGGATGGAACTTTGTACAACTGTGTATGAGTAAATATCTCTGTTTTCAGTACTTCTACATGTACAGAAACTTGATACCAATTTTTTAGTGCTAGTTAGTGACAATTTATTAATCACCTCTGAACAGGAGTTTGACAACTATGCTGAATGGGATTTGAGAGATATTGATTTTGTAGAAGATGATTCAGACATTTTGCATGGTAAGTCCCATATTTTTGTACGTTGTCTGAAAACAATGTTTCAGAGTGCCTACACAGCATTTAATTGGGTCTCTTTTTCTCTACACACTTTTTAAAAAGTAAACATACATTTTTAATGATCTCAGTTCTGTGCGCTGGGATTTAAACACTGGCATTTCTATGGTTCTCACTTTCAAATCTCTTTTAAAAGCTCTTTTAATCAACTGACGTGCAAATGGTATTTATATACAGAATAATGCACTTCACTCACCTGAAATGTAGCCAGTTGTAAAGCAGAACATGACTGAAATTGAATAGTCTCCACCAGTAGTAGGCATCTCTTTAGGAAAGACACAAATGGTGTTTTATCCAGTATAAACTCTAAAGAAAGTTTAGCTAAGTAGAAGCAAATTACCTGAGATGGCAGTTTGTCTGGAAACAGGTAGCAGTGCATCAGTGTTTGAATAAACAGTCCTACAGGCCTATTAAAAAACAGAAACGTCAATGCCTTGGTATTACTTCCCCTCCCCAGCTGAAAGATATTCTCTCCATCTACATGATGTTTGGGAGCATCATAGCAAGGCACAACTTTTGTTCTGATTCAGAAAGGGGAACACTTTCTTCTCTGTTGCTAATACCCCTTTCCCCTACTGTATCTAGTTTCTTAGAAGATCTGTCCCTTATTCTAACCTTTGTTAGTTTAGGAAATCTGATGTCAGGATAGGCATTAACACAGGCAGCAAGGAGGTATGTAGTTTAAGACTATGTGCAACACATTGAGACTGTTCTACGCTTGATGTTGTGTGGTTTCTCATGCGTTAAACATGCACACCGAGTTACAGTAGCATTAGCTGTATGTGACAACTTTTTTAATTGTGAAGAGGATGGTTGTTGTACGAGTCCAGTTACTGAGCTTCTGTGAACATAGCTGCCTTAATAATACCAAATAACAGGAATTATTAAAGTGACGTTTTAATCCATAGAGAAGAAAAGATCATACTTTTCCCCACATTTATAAGTACATACGGTGTTTAAAAGTACTGTGTTTATGCTTCAGAATTCTCCCATCTATATCAGGCAGTTCTAAGCTAAAGCTTTAGCATCCCTTGGAGACAGACAAATCCTGTTACGTACCGACAGTCTTTCCAAACTTAAAAAATCAGTTTGAAATTTAGCAGTGTACACAGAGCTTTAAGGAATGCAAACTCCCTTGGCTCAGAAAAGGTTATGAGAATCGTATGTCAGTCTCTCTTCCCTTTTAAAGTTTATTGAAAGAGGGACTGGCTTGTGGACATGTCACAGATTCATCATGCCATCTCTCTACTGTTTCTTTTCATTACTATTAAAAGATACATTTTCTTGCTTCTGTGTCCTATTCTGAGTCCTGGTAAACTGAAAAAGCAAAATAATCTTCTCATTCTGTTCATTAATTGATAGCTTAGTATTCATTCAGGCTGGTTTACCAGCACTGCCTTCCATGCCCCTCACACCTGTCCTCCTCCCACTGCACGGTTCAGCCATTTGAGATATCTCCTACCAGTCTCCTGTTTAAGTTGTCAATCTGAATGCAAAAAGCAGCTTTCCTCATCTCTTCAGAATACCGTAAAGCTATGCAGGGCCAGGCCCGTTGGTCTGTCTCGCTCAGTGTCCTGTGAGTACCCCATAGCAGACGCACAGGAGAAGAATGTAAGAAAAGGCAAGTACAGGCAGATACTTTTCCTGGCCTATATCTTCCACATTTCCTGCAGCGGTACATTGAGAGACTTCTCGAGCCATAGGTTGTGTTCAGGGCATTTTGACCAAAGGACCTGCCCTCCATGAACTTAGCTAACTACTGTTAGAACTATATGTATTTGTACTTTTGCCCCCATAACATCCTGTAGCAGTGAGTTCCACAATTGAGTTAGGAGTTCTACAATTTAATTATATGTTGTGTGAAAAAATACTTCCTTCTGTCTGTCAAATCTTTTGCCTGATAATTTCATTGGATGTTCTCTAGTCCATTCTTCAGTTGTCTTCAGTATTTAGTATAGAATGTCAGGCATTTGCCCTGTGAAAACTGTTTGGCAGAGGTTATGGAGCGTGACCAACTACATTTTCGATCTCTTAGCTCAGGAACTCTGGCATCTTCCTTCCCACAGCTGTCCTAGATCTGCCGACGTGAGAGAGAATGCCTCTAAAAAATGAAGTCCCAGGGTCTAGCCAGCTGTTTTTCTTTTACATGAGGCATCTTGGGGAGAGAAAGAATTATTTTCTAAAAAACTTTGGAATTAGATCTTTCACTTCTCCAAGTTAATACAAAAAAGGAAGGAGCCACATCCTCCCTCTCCTGCAGTTTTAAAGAGCTCAGATGCTGACTTTGCTTGATTGCTTGAGAATATTTTGCAACCTAATTGTAGGATTTCGTACTGTAGAAGATGGCTCAACATTTGGATCTGAAGGCAGGGACGGGCATTTGGATGATTTAAGAAACCTTCGTACTTTCTAGTTAACAAGCAGAGAAGGTTGTGAGGCAGCCCTGGAGGCCCAGGTTCTCCTAACGTCTCCCAAGGGTGCCTGTCCCACTGCCTCCAGGCAGCGGCTCCCACGTGCCTCCCTACCCCAGCCCTGCCCACCAGCAAAGTTCCTACGCTAGACCTTACAGAAGTGTCCTTGAAAAGCAGCCCTGGGGCTGTCTGCCACACCTGCTCGAGACAGCTTTTTGCTGGCCAAACAGCGAACTTTTTTTTTGAAAGGTAAAGATGTAAAACGGGGTTTTAACACATTTTATAGCCCAGAGCAACCCAAATGGGGTCTCGCAGCATAGATTAAGTATCCAGATTGTGAAAAAATCCTCGGTTTGTTTTCCTGCCATACATTACTGAGTTCAAGATTAATTTTTGAAAACTACTTTTCTGTTCCATTTTCTGAAAGTTACTCAAGCTAGACCCTGAGAACAAACCGACCAGAATCATTTCTATGGTCTCTCTTTCTTTTGTTTCACAAGTCACAGATCAGTGCTGCAATGTCTAGGTCGCACGTAACGCAGGAATATTTGATGCTTTCATTGGAACAGAATTTCCCCTTCTTCCCTTTCCTCCACATTGCTCTGCTTTTCTTAAAATTTTGTAAAAATTGTTTTATACAAAGTTCTAGATCTAAGCTGCTTGACCTCTGTTTCCTGATATCAGTGCATTTTCCCTGTTATATTTTCCTGTGTCACTCTAAACAAGTTCTCAGTATTCCCGCAAGAAAGAAGAGTGCAATTTAATACAAGGTGGAAAGACTCCCAGGCAGCCTTTTATGAGGAACGCAGAAACCTGTACCTGCTGACTCACCAGCTCCTCCTGCCACACAGGAGGTCACAGGCATTGTTCAGTCCCTTCTTGGTATTAGTGAGATGGTAGGAATTGTATGAAATCTCTCATATTTCGATTAACTTCTTGAACGGTTAACTTTTATTCAGTACCTGCAATATAATAAAGGCATGCAAACATATATTGCAGTGAAACAAAAACATAATGGACAGATCAAAAGAAACAACTAGTTACAAATCTAATTCAGCCCAGAGTGCTTGAATATTTCATGAATTACAAGTTTTCATCAGACTGAATTATAACTGTAGTAATTTATCTTTTTCCTGGCTTTTTCTCCCCTTTTCTTCTCATGTAAATGATTTTTGCTTCTAACACTGGAAGGTAATTGCCGAAACCGCAAGTTTAGAAGTGAGTGGAAATAGACTGCAACTCTGGCTGTACGGTAGTGAAATTTCATTTTAGAAGATACGAGGCAGTCAGTGTCCTTCTAAATATTACATGATGTTTATTCTTTTGTGGAAGTTCCTGACATGCTCTTAAGGCAGATACTCTGTTTGCCTAGGGTCCTGCTTTCCTCCAGGGAGGATGAATTTGGATTGTAGCCATTAAGTTTGTACCAACCAAGGCACACACTGGATACACAGCCTGTTTACTTTGATTAGTTTGCATTCTTCCCATTATTTGGGCCTTGCGTGACAAACAGAGGTTAGCTAGCATGAAACAAAGGTCTCACTCATTAGTGTTCAACAAAGTTTTTGCAGACCAAATGAGGCTGAAGAGGAATGAAAAGCAAATAAACTGTTTTGGACACACTCTTGAGAAACCAAAATATTTTGATTTTTTGGAATGAAGAAAGGAGCCTTGAATTTCTGCCTATCACTGGATCCTTCCAAGCTACTCTGACCATCCAGAGAACCTTATCATTTCCCAAAATGGACACTTTGAACACGGTGTCAGCTTGGATTATCTTAAGTTACCAGTACAAACAGCTGCCTCCCTAGTATAATCCATGGGGAAAAGCACAGACAAATCATTTTCATTCGTACAGCATCTCTTTTCTCATTTCAATGCAGCATGTAACAGTATAGTAGTCTGAGTTATTCATGCATTCCAGATTTTGTAATCGGCTGTTCCTGTGTGAATATGTCTATTAAAAACAAAAGCCCCTCCAAAAGTGCATGTGGCAGCAAATACCCATTTTTCTGTAAGCAGAAGCTCCGTTTTTTTCCTTCATTTGTTCTCATGAATGTTCCTTCCCCTCCCCAGCTGATCATAATTTCTTTCAGAATATTGTGCACTCAGGTGAAGGCATCAAAATGCAATGGTTATAGGTGCATAATTACTTGTGATATTTATAGAGGTTCTCCAATGCAATTTCTGCATGTACTTATTAAGTTCTGCCCACACAAACCCCAGAAAATAACATGTTAGCTTAGCTTGCAGAGGGTTTAAAAATCTAAAAACATTTTCCATATATTGGCACCAATTCCAACACTTAGTAATATATTTCATTCATGTTCAACTTGCTGCATTTCCCAATTTCTTGTCCCCACATTTAAGCAAGAAGGAGAATTTGCTACCTGTGCTTGGTCTTAAATTAGGAAACTTAAATACCTCTTTATGAAAATATATGAAGATTCTTGAACAGTCTGGTTTTGCAAGAGATTTGCAAGGAGAAGAATATTGTACCACTCCTCCTATCTTCATACGTAATCTTTTGCTCCTAGATTAACATCAGATCGGTTTTGTAGAAATGGAAGATTTTTTTGCTAATACAGGATCAGCAAGTGTAACTCAAAACTGTTGGCTCCTGAGCTAATACACACAGCCTTTGGGCTTTAGCTGTCCCTGTTTATAAGAAATATTATTACCCAGAGGACTGCACAGATGAATTGCCTAGAGGCTAGAGGCTTCCTGGTGTTTACATATAAATACATACTTTAAAATAGACACATAACCACACTTCTTTCTTAATTGCATTATTAATTATTTATTGGAGAGTGCAATCAATAAACTGCCAGTATCGGTTTTGCTCTTTTCTTGTAACTACAGAGAGATGAGCGGATTCTGGATTCTGTCACACTCGGGCCACCCGTTTACGCAGCACAGTGGGCTGAAAGGGGACGTGCTCTTGCTTCGTTTCAAAGAGCTGCATGTTGTCTCTACAGACTGTAAACCCACTGTCAAGTCTTAAGCCTCTTCCTTCTGAGAGCATATTGAAATGATTAACGTGAAGGAAAAAAAGCCAACCAAGAAATCGGCCAACTCCACGCTTATTTAATGACCTAGAATTTTTGCATTATTTAACAAAATGAGGGAAGGGAAGGGGATAGGTGTCTCCTTATCTTTTCTTTCACGAATTTACCAAAAAAATTATTAACCTAATGGTTACAGGAAAGAGAAGCTGAAGGATCTCTGAGTGGATCAGCCAGACTGCAGACAGATTTGATTTTGAAAAGGATATGATTTCTAATGAGCATGGCTTTTTCCTGTGCTTCTCCACATTGTCGTGAACTATTCTCTTTGTTCTTCTGGCAGACAGATAAGTTTAGAAGTTAACAAGCTAGAATCTTGTAGATGTTTTTAAGAACAGCAGCAAAGGCCACTTTGAATCTTCACAGTTCAGAACTGTGTCTTTCTATTTTTTGGAGTTCCTTGTTCTGTGCAAAGAAGCCTTTGTCCAAAGATGATACCTCAGATCCTTAAATCTGAAAAATTTGCTTTTCAGGAGAAGGAATACTTAACAATTGCATGTATGAAGGAACAAATAAGTGCTAATAGTAAAACAGTCCAAGAAGGAAGAGGAAGAGAGCTCTCAGGTTCTATCCAGGTTCATCTTTACAGGCAGTAATGGATTTGGAAGGAGTAAGCAAAAGCAAGCTGCTGAAGGTAGCATGTATAGACTGCAGAAGGTTAGCCTCTAGTGAGTTTATGCCCCTGTAAAATTGCTACATGATTTTTAAAACAGCAGAGTGACCATTTCAGCCTACCATGAACATAAGGGCTTGAAAATTAACCTAATACAGTGATTACTTATGTATTCTGTAATTTTTTTTTATGATTATTATTTTGCAGCTCTGAAGATTGCAGTTGTAGATATCTATCATTCCAGGTTAAAGGAAAGACAGAGAAGAAAAAAGTGAGTTTTTAAGCAATAACCATGTTCCTTTGCTTTATTACCATGTTTTGGTCCCCAGTGTTGTCCTCATACTAAACATAATTGATTTCCTATAGCATCCTTCCAGACAATTCCCATGCATGGAGACCTTCTGCTATGAGATTTGCATGACAGGCTTCATCTTGGATGTGTGGTTCTCCTTCTGTGCACAGATTACGATCAGGCACATGGCTTTAGCAATGGTACCAGCCCGGAAAACACAGATTAACAGACCCTGATACTTATCTGTACACATGGTTGACAAAGGACCTCTACACACCATAACTCTCCTTTAAACTCTCAAAACAAGTCATTAATTGTGAAAAGCCTATTTTCCAGTCCTTTTTAGAGCATGAAAGTCATGTACACAGTGCTCTTCATATTACTCTCCCAAATCCGGTTACACATAAATAGCCAAGCTTCTAGCACACCTTATGAGATCACGTAGCCACTTTGCAGAATGGGAAACTGAAACACTATGGGAAACCGGTCACAGATCAGGGCTAGGAACCAGGAAAAAAGAGGCAAATCTCTGTTCTTTTTGTTCCCTGTGTAATGCTGATGGACTGCACATAATTCAATTTCTACTTTAGGGGGAAAAAAAAGAAAAAGCTGCCAGTCTGTGACTAATTGCTAGACCCCCGCTTTCTCCATAGAAATGTTTGCATCGTTATTTTTAATTCTTAGTGGTCCATAAGTTAGTTTTCCACAATGCATAATGAAGATAACTATATTGCTGACGTGAGTTTGAATAATTTATTCAGTTCATTTGACAGCTTTTTAGAATGACTCAATCTATTCATTAAATTCAATTTTATTATAACTTTCAAATACTTTGTTCAATATTTAAAATTATATCTTGCTGTATTACTCCCTGCTGGAAGAATTAGTAATTTGGAGTAAGACTCCTCCATTCCTTCTCCTCGTAATACAGCATAGTTCTGCTGGATGACAGGTAAAAGTTGATATGTATTGACCTGGTTCTTTATAATTCATAAATAAAAAATATTTATGTGGTATAATTTCCATTATGATAAATCATGTCGTACTAAAAGAAAGCGCTATAAGGCTCAGTTACATAACTCAAATCAGTGTCAGTTTTTGTAAAGTTTCTACAGTAGCATGGGACAAAAATCTGGAAAATGACATAAAAGTGCTGATGTCACTCTCAGAAAGGCTTCTCTACATGGGACAGGAATATTCTTTGATACATGCTAAAGAAATTGTAATGGATTTTATAGAGCAAATTCCAACCTGACCTTGACAAGCCCAACTTTGCAGCATCTCTTCATTTGCAAAAGTCGGGTGTTGATGGAATCGCCACATAGCAATGACCACATGACATTTGCTGAAACCTGTGACAAATGTATTTGTCATGCACTTGTAAATCTCTTACCTGCCTTTTTACTCTGCTCATTTCCCTGATGCTGTCAGGAGCATTTCAAACTTATGAGTTACCTAAATCATTTTCCTCTTTTTAAAATCTAAGCTGTCATGGAAAAATTCCTTCATCCTGCTCCCAGTGGTGAAATTTACAGTCCACCTCTCACCCTTGCTCTAGTAGAAGGACGTTTGTCTCTCTCTGAAGCTGGAAATCATGCTTCATGAGACGTTCCTTTACCTCCAGTTTTGGAAGGACAAGTTATAAGACACTGTAGATGCAAAATCTGTGCCTAAAGAAGCAATTTCAAACCTTTAAAGCAATTGTAGCTCCCTTTGTGCTTAGTGCTGTCAGAGTAGGACTAATGCACACCGCTATCCAAAATTTACCCTGATTAAAGCTGCGCTGCATCGCTACATCATGCTTCTCAGCTAGCCAGCTCAAGGGTTATGGAAATTTCATCTGTGTTGAGTTTTAGACCCCTCTGATGGTCTAAATCAAAGTTGCTTCTGAAGCCTTTGTATTTATGAGGTAATACACAAGTTAATGCCTTTCATTAACACCATTTTGCTCTCAATTACAGAATTATAAGAGATCATGGCCTAATCAACCTCAGAAAATTTCAAAGTGAGTATCAGATGTAACTGCTTAACTTCAAAGTGGCCTCTACTCAGAAAGCAAAACTTCGCATGTTCACTGTTTCCAGTGCACCAGTGTGGTTTATTCATACTGGACCATATTCAGATGGTCTGAATTCCAGCAGATTTCCTGCCCCGGCTGTTTCCAACCGGCTGGCTCTAACTACTCCCAGCTCAGTGTTTTAGTTATTGCCTCAGAATTGCTCTTCAGAAGCATTTCAGGCTCCACTGAGTAGCGAGAGGGGCGAAGGTGAAATCTAGGCCTTTTAAGTGCATCTCACTATTCGAAGAAATGATCAAACAACATTTAAATATCCTCCTTTATGCTTTTAGAATTTTAAAGGCTGTATAATTGTGTGGGTTTTTACTCAGCAATCTGTATTTGTGACACCAAAATGGCCAAGAAGTGTACCAAATCTGGATTTTTGGGCAGTTCGCAGAGGCTGGTAGTCACTTCAGGTTCCACTGAATTTATTTTCTTCTCACAGTAGGAGTGATAAGGTGTGTCCCTTTTTCCCCCTCTAGTTTTGGAAAGGCGATATCCAAAGGAGGTTCAAGACCTTTATGAAACAATGCGACGATTTGCACGAATTCTTGGACCGGTAGAGCACGATAAGTTCATTGAAAGCCACGCATGTAAGTATTTTGAGGATTTTAGCATATATGTTCTTCAGTAGGCATAATGAGGGGTTGTGTCATCTACAATCTTTCCTAAATATATACCACTCCTGGAGGGCAGGAGGTTGTTTTTCTCCTCCTCCCCCATCTAACAAATACATTTGTGGTTTGATACATTAAATGAGCAGCAAGTGGGTTTTTCCACTAAACTGCGTCTGAGTTCTTTGTTTGGTTTCTCGGTTGACTGAACATTCTGGTCATGTGTTAGAAGTAGTATTTTCTTATCAGAAGACTACTATTCATTTACTGGGACTCTATATCACTGAAAGAACAAAATCCCTAAAATTTATGTCTGTATTGAGAGATCGGGAGCTGGCAGCAAATTGTGAATTCTTTGAAAGATACATGTTAAACTATTACATGTGTACATAATTACATAGTGCAGCTGTCATTATGTCCCTTACCTTAAAGGGAGAGGCATTGTTTCATCACCGAATCATCTCAAGTCTTTATGCATAATCATAGCATGCATTTACTCAAATTCCAGTACGAGTCATTACGTCCTACTTAATTCTGTGACTTAAACTGAGAAAATTGTTGCTCATTAGAAGTAACAAAGCATTTAAACAGTTGCGACTGTATTTTCAGGACACCCTGTGTGAAATACCGAAAGTATAATCCTGCGAAATCATGAGTCCCACATGTGAGCACTAGTCCTGGAACCTAGTTTTGTTGCTGTAGTGACAGCGAAGTCCTCAAGTTAACCTGATAGTCGAGTACGCACATTATACAATCTCCTGAGTAGTATGAGTAAACAAATTCAAGAGAAGCAAACTTGCTCACTGTAAAAGTAAGCAATGCCTGGAAGCCAGCTGATAAAAGCTATAGGCAGTAAATATCTCTGAGCAAAAGAAACACGAGTATTTAATCTTACTGACTGCAGAAAGAGAGTTGTCCGCAAGGAAAAATTTTGGAAGGTCCAGTTATGAAAATCATAGTTCAAAGACAGTATTAGATGCTATAAGGAGCCTGGATGGAGTAGTTTTTCAAACCTATTGAAATACCTTCCAGAAATCCTACATTATTGTTATTTGCCTTGTCCAGGGTATGGCAAAGGACCTGTCAAAGCATGAGGATAAAATAACTTTTCTGAGCACACAAATGCTAGAAACCAGCTTAAATCTGTGACTAAGTGTTAGAACACCCTGAGTTTGAGATCTGATAGAGACTTGTGCAGAGAGGTTAACCCTGTCTGTGGCTCCGTCTACTTCATGGCCAAACTGTGTAGACAAATAAGAAATAGCAATGTTCCTAGTACACCACAGTTCACTGCCACCCCCACTGACCCACGTTTGTTTTTTGGATTTCCCTTCTGCTTACTCTTGGGGTAAAACAGTGGAATTTGAGCTCCGAAGGGAAATAAAGCGACTACAGGAATACAGAGCAGCAGGAATCACCAATTTCTGTAGTAAGTACCTGATGCATTATTCAGCCCATTCCCATTCATCAAGGTGTGGAAGGATGATTTTACAACATTTTCGTTCATCGTTTCGACGTGTCGAATGAAAAGACACTTATTTTTGAAATGCATTTGCCTAGCTCTTTAACTGAACAAGGCTTTAGCAATAATGCTTCAGTCCAGCTGTGCTTTTTTAAAGCTAGTTTGAGCCATCAGCTTGGAGAACGCGCTGTCTAGCAGAGCGCTGCTTTAGTCACCACTTTGCAAAAGATTCAGGAAAAAAAAAAATATGTCACGGCACAGTGGTCTCCAGTGCTTTATCTCTGGACACTTTCACTGGCTATCAACAAGTGTGATATCTGGAGAGAGGCCTAAGACCTCGACATAAATGAAATGGCCTGTTTTATCTTGGAATTGGGTCGTGGAAGCCTTTTTTGTTTGTTTTTGGCCTGAGATTAATGGGGGGAGGGGAGCAGGGTGGAATCTAATACCTTCTGATGCCAAATAGTTGTCATGAGGGAGAATAGCAGAGCCTGGTCCAGAGCTGGAGAACAGTTTCTCACTTATTTCCTAAAGTAGAAAAACAACAGTCTGAAAATTTTGACCAAGGCAGCTGGTGAGAATGTGGTATCTGTTTGCCATAGGTGCCAGAACGTACGATCACCTTAAGAAGACAAGAGATGAGGAACGCCTGAAGCGCACTATGCTTTCCGAAGTGCTGCAGTACATCCAGGACAGCAGTGCCTGCCAGCAGTGGCTCAGTCGACAAGCTGATATGTACGGTTACAGTAAGACCGTGCGTTTTACATACCTATGCTTTAGTCAGGCGCATCCAACACATTTTTCTGTGCGATAATAACAAATGCATTCCCAAATTATTACGGTAGGAACAGTCTGCAAAATTCAGCAGGGCAAGAAACTGTGGATAACAGCAGTAGTGCTTGCGGAAGCGCAGACAAGGAAGTGCCTAGTAAGGGCTCAAAATCTCAGTTTTCTGTAGTTTATATTTCAGGAACTTAACTGCTGTTAATAAAGTCATGGAGGGAAATGAGGTCTTCATGGATATTCATGAGGGCACAGATGACACTTGAAACGTTTCAGATGATTTTAGGTGTAGCAGCATTATTAACGTGTAGTCACCCTGCACAAGCACTTTGAATTAAGGAGCAAGCTGCAATGCAAAGGAAGTGCATCCTGTATGCTACGCAGTCTGAGAAGATGATTTGGAATTTCCCCGGTCAGTCTCCACTGAATTTGTTATTGTGTCCCTTGCCCCTACCCTGCGTTTTAAAAAAAAAAACCCAACAGGTTTTAGACATGGTCTTCAATCTGGCAGTGCTAAATATTTAGAAATCCTGTTGACTTCAGATCAGGACCTGGCTTATGCAAGTTGAATTGTATAATTATTAGAGAAGAAGTAGTTTCAGGGCCAATATATGCAGTTATTCTTAAAAAAAAAAAAACATGAAGGCAATTTGAAAATTTCCTTTCTTTTCAGTGATTCCGGCCTGAGTCCCACGGTACCAGTTCCTTCAAATTCAGGTAACTGTTAGATGATGGTCTGTGATAAAAGCCAGCCGTACATCGGTAATGCCGTTCTGACAGCCAGTTGGACAGTGACTCTCTTGCTTCAGTGCAAAAGCGTCAGTCCTCAAACCTCATGGTTAAGCACTGCTCAAGCCAACATTACCTCAATCTGCAACTCATTCCACATGCAAATCCTGTAGGGCTTTTTGGCAAATTTCTAGATTTTTCTGGCTACAGATGGAAAACCCCTCCTAAAGCTGCATTAACAAGGCAGGAAAGAAAAGAATTTTCACCTGAGAACAAAATTTTATCTTTAAAAGATAAAGCTAATCCAGTTTTTTTAACCAAGCTGTATAGCACATATCATAGCAATATGAACCTGACAGAAAGCAGATTTGGGAGGGCAGAACACCTAAAAGCAGTTGCCTGAGAAGCAGGCAGTGGTTGCAGCATCAACCACTCCAGAGTGACAGAATGAGATGATACGGGTTGCCTGTGCAACTTCAGTTGTCCTTTTCTATGAATATGCTTTCATATTCTTTAATTCTGTAATCACAAATTATGTTTTTTTCCACCAAGAGGACCCCTACTTCTTTCAGTGCCCAGTAAGGGCAGATTCAGGGGTCAGTCAAGGCCCTCGTGAACAAGACTTCTATAAAATCCTACCTCATTTGTTGAGGTCACAGGACGGCATGCAATGAATGAGACCAGGATAAAGTTTTACTATAAGGCTGTTAAATGTTGCCAGGGAAGACTGGCTTCTAGCTCTGCCTCTACATCCAGTTTTTATGTGGATGCTAATAAACCACTTGAACCAAACTTCTCAGAGGTGGACACTGAGTCTATATGTTCTTCCTCATTTCTGCCAGAAGCCCTGGAAATTTGGGTCAGAATACCAAGCGATTAGTCATTGCAGTATGCACTATGTTTTAAACCTATTTGGTGATAGCTAAGATCTGTATTTTGGAGAGAAAATAGCATTGTGTATCTCAGACTGGGCATCCAGAGCCCATGAAATGGGGCCAGTATGCCCTCAGCTGAAGGGCTAGTATGAAGAATGAAATTAATTGTCAAGTATTCAGTGGCCAACGAAGGAGAAGACCCCAAGAGAACACGAATTGTTTTGCCCCTGGAACTCAGGTAGCATGCAGCGTTTACAACCGGTATCACATGTTGAACAAAACCCAAACAAAATACCATATAGTTGGTAATTAAGCAAACATCCTGCATACTGAATAAGGCAAGGATACTGCGGAAAAACTGCCACGTGTCTATATAATTAAAGGCTGCATCATACTGAATATACAATAGGGCAAATTAACGTTGCTTAACTTTACTTCTAGATTTCGAGATCTTGACTTTGCAGCCTTAATGTTTTCTTTAATGTAGTTTGTGTGTGTGTTATTTCCTAGGTTTTTAAAAGAGTAAAAGCAAATTCTGTCGTGTCTCATCACAGCACACTCTTTCCAGGCTGTAGAAAGAGGGAGCAGTGCTGGGAAATAACTTCCTCTACACCTACCAGAGTCTCGCTGCTCCAGCTTCTTTCTAGTCCTTCAGTTCTCTCTCTGATCAGGCTCCCCTCACCCAGACAGGCTCCCATCTCTCTCCTACAGCTGCACAGGAGAAAGGGAGAGAGTGTCCCCGGTCCCAGAGGTAGGACCCAGACAGGGCAGGGTCTGGAGCAGCGGCTAGCACAGTCCTTGGGAAAATGGAGCTGTGTGTGGAT
Source organism: Phoenicopterus ruber ruber (assembly GCA_009819775.1). NCBI lineage: Eukaryota > Metazoa > Chordata > Aves > Phoenicopteriformes > Phoenicopteridae > Phoenicopterus > Phoenicopterus ruber. The sequence goes on along the minus strand of CM020233.1, from coordinate 2,227,774 downwards.
TTTCCAAGATCTCATCACTTTGCCAAATTTGGGAAGTCTGTCCTGGGACAGAGACACCTATCTCTGACAGTGCCAAATATGCAACCCACAGCACAGGGACAACAGCCTTTCTAAAAATGTAAATAAATAACCCTAGCTTTGTTCTGAGCTCTGGAAGTTAAAAAAAAATACTATTAGAAAAACCCAACCTGCAAGCAGACAGCCTTTGTGAACGTTTAAGCTGCACCAGTTAAAGTTCAGCAAAGTTATAAACAATAGCAAAAGTGAGAACTATCAGACTACCTTGTGATAGATATTTCTTTCAGTAGTTTATCATAACAGACAAAAATAAATCCACAAACTGCATTTGCTTTACAATATCTGCATCATATTTAAAGGCATTTAAAGAAGACTGCTTCATGAGGTTGCCGGTAATGCCAGAGAAATTGGCTGTTAATCACACCAATAAATAATCTCGGCATCCTTGGAAGGTACTGATTTCACACCTGCTGGGAGTTGGTGCCGCACGCCGTGCACACCCTCCCTGCAGCACTGCCCTCCCTCACCCCGGCTGCAAGAGTCGGCTTAGTCAGGAGGTACAGCCCAGCTTAACCACGGCCGGTGCCAGGTCCACAGAAAGCTATTGTCTTTCAGTTCCTCCTGAAAGCCAGTGAGCCGGGGTTAACCACGTAAGAGTCCTCATGCGAGTATTCACAGTGCTTAACTGCGTCAGTTGCAAAATCAAACCTTTTATCAAATCAGCGCAGTTTGTGTGTTAAGCCCTAAATAACCCCGTGTATAAACACTTGGATCCTACCGGGTTAACATCATGGGATTTAATTGCCTCTGCGATAACACGCCTAAGGAACAGCCACCGCCAAACTGCTCAGAGTTCTTCAGCGTTTTCCCTTCTTGTCTCCGCAGGTAGACGGAGTGCCCCACCACTGAACCTCACAGGTCTCCCGGGGACGGAGAAACTTAATGAGAAGGAGAAGGAGGTGAGGAAAGGAGTGAAAAGATAATCTATATAAAACTTTATCCTCACAGTGCAAGAGTGCTCACACCATCTGTCTCAGGTGCTGTGAATATCACCTCAGCCACATGCCCTGACTACTCTTTCCTGCTCACAAAAATCATTCAGGCTTTCCAGTCCGCTTCTTAATTTCAGTTACTGTATTATACGTACAACATAGCTGCAGCAAATTAGCTTATTTAGCAAAGAAAGGTGGAGCGTGCTAAGGTACTATTACATGCTATTATAACATCATCTCTTCCTCCGTTTTGAGCCTGGGGTGAGCAGAAGGGTTATTTTTTCTTAATGAATATTGGTTTTAAAACTGGCAGAGGATTTCGTCAAGGGCTTCACTGGACAGATCACTGAACCTGAATAGCAGAGCTCTTTACGTTACAGATATCTCACAGCCAAACCTCAACCAGTTACGGTCGGTTTTTCACTGTAACGCTAATGCGAGCCACGGAGGCGATAACAGTGTATTGTTCTTTTCATGGTTTTTCCATATTTCTGCTTTACAGTGCGTATATCAAGCTTTCTGTATGCACACGTGGCAGAGAAGGGACTCTGGCTTGCTTTCAGCCATGGGTCGTTAGCTCGGCCTCGTGTTGCAGTTTGCAGTCCCATGTAGAGTGCTCTTGCACAGTCACCTAAAGCAGTCAGAGGCACAGAAATACCAACAGAGCAGACAGAAATGGGACTGCAACCCCCCGGAGAGGTAAACAACACAGCAAGGGGCCTGCCGCGCACGTAGGGCTCAGTTTCTTCTGCAGCCCGGCATAGGCCTGTCCGTAATTCAGTGAAAGACAACACTGGAAAACTATGGAAATAAAAGATTTTTTTTTTTCAGTAGAAATCATAATCTGTCTTTAGATTGTCCGCAAGGCAGATTTCAGTGCATGTGAAACGCAGATGTGTTTCAGACTTTTCCCTCTGTGTGGAAGCTGTTTCCCCTTCACTGGACACGGCAGCATTGAAAATCAGATCACAGATTCACCATGGAACACGGCATTTCTGGCTCCATTCAGCGTATAAATAATTGTGACTAGGACATTAGTGTATATGGGGAATCTGATTTCCCCGTCAGCTGAGACATAAAGTCTGAGTTCCTCTGAATTCTGCAATTTCCTATCAATGAGGAACAATCATTAAGCATTTCCTTATTAAAAGGAGGAGACAGCCGGTATCTCCATTGGGAGCAATACAGCGCAGCATGGAGAAGGCGGCTGGTATTTGGAGGGTAAATAGGAGCCTTGCAACCTACCAGCAGAGCACGGGGGCTTTTGAAAGCAATTCCTTTTACGAAACTTCCAAATGCGTAACGCCCTCCCTGCACCGTTTGCATCCTCGCCTTCCGGAGGGGGCAGGCGTTGTGTGCATAGCTGCTTTTGTAGAAAGGTATTAAAGACTTAGTCTGCAGGGGATTAATAGACAGATGCCCTCCCTGGCTCTCCTCCAGCATGCTGAATTGCTGGTTGCAAGTCTCTTTGGCATGTGTACTTCCCTTGGTTTGTAAAGAACAACGCCCACACAGGACACACTCATAGTTACGCTCCTGCGAGCCGAGAGCTTGCTTTCATCCTCCTAGGTTATTTTTTAGTCAGGAATGTTTTTGAATGCAGCAGCCAGCAAGCTCCTCCCCTCCCTACCTGTGGATCGAAACAGCTCATAACGCAATGACGGTATGCTGCCCCCATCCAAAAAAAACACGTTTAAAATGTTTGCAGAAAAAAATTCACGGTGTTACTCCCCCAACGGGGATCACAGAATGAAAGAGCATGACAAGCATTAGTGTTTATTAACATCACCTTTTGTCTTCCAGCTCTGTCAGATGGTGAGGTTGGTCCCCGGAGCCTATTTAGAATATAAAGCTGCTTTAGTGAACGAGTGTAACAAACAAGGAGGCCTGAGACTAGCGCAGGCTAGAGCACTCATCAAGATCGATGTGAACAAAACCAGGAAAATCTATGACTTCCTTATCAGAGAAGGGTACATCACGAAAGCCTGAGGACAGACAGCAGCGCTTTGGCTGGAGCAGACAGATGTGGAGAAGCTTTGAAGTCACTTTGACAGCGCTGAAAGATTTTAACAGTGTTGAATGAAGGACATTTCCTTTTGTTTAAAATCTTTTGGGGCTTTTTTTTGTAAAAACAAGTAGGGAGCTTTGTTAAATTGTATGAATACTGACATTTCTTTGTCCGGTTTCCCTTTGACTCTGCTGTTTAACACTGCTGTTGTCAGAATTACGCTGCCACGTAGCACTGGAAAGAATCATATGCCGTATAAGCTAATCTTAAATGTGAATGGGCATTCATTTCTAACACCTCCTGTAACTAAAAAGAGAATCACGGTACTTTTATTCTGACAGTGACACAGAATAAGGACAGAAGAGCAGCACGTAATGAGTCACACTTTGACTTTGTGCGAGTACAGGGGTACAGAAATGCAGTCCCCTCCCTTCTTGTGCTCCTTCCTAAACCAGTGTCAGCTTTCAGAGGAGATAGCCCATGCCTGAGGGTATAAAAATAGAGGTTGCAGTGGTCCAGTCTTTTTAACTTAGTTGTGATAAAGGATGGGAAAGGACATCGCAGGGAAGCTCCTCAACAGTCGTTACTTTTATGTGACATTAGCACATATCACAGCACGAGAGCACTGTACAAACCTATAAGCTTCATCTGCTCGCTACTTGATTTGTGATTGTCCAGTTATATATAATCCCTCAGTTTAAGGCTTCGCTGCTCCGGCCCGTTGGAAAGGCTGGGTTTTACAACCAGAGCAGCCTTTCGGAACATAAATAAAAAGACGCTCAGTACCCCAACGTTCTCTCACAAAAGATAACAAGCAAAGAGCGCGACACACTGCCCGGAGCACGCACTTCAGCCCTTCCTGCCCCCCCGGTCCTGGGGCCTCGCTCCCTCCGCTCACCGCGTTAGCAGCGACGTACCCCGTTACCAACAAAGCAACGATGAGGTGCAACAAGTTACTACACACCCCCCCCCACATCAGATGATCCACGGTACGACTTCAGTACAAAACATTTGTATTGGAAAATACAATTAGATGATGAAGATGGTTCTTTTCAGATGCAGCTTGGCATGGTGTACTAGACAGTAAAGTCTTTATCAGACAGCTTCTGTTGCCAACATATAATGCAATTTGTTAGTAGTTCTGGCTGAAATAATGTCCCATAAGTAACCTAACGGCCAAAGCAGGTGGGATGTTGGGTGCTCTCAAGTTTGGGATCTCGTGGGAAAGCCTAACTGAGCTACAACTATACTGATACCTACTGAAAGTGTTTAGGTTTGGGTTTTTTTCCCCAAGAGTAATCATCCTGTGTACCTGAGGTGCCATTGAATGTGAAGTATTTTGGTTTGTAATAAAATCAAAATGACGTTAAACAATCTTAAATCCGCGTTCCTGGACTCCGAGTGAGACTGTAAAGGTCGTGCAACTGCCTGTATCTATATCCATCAGCTTCTCACCGTGAGAGAGGAGATAAACACACAACAGTGGCTGCACGGATGTGACCACTACATTACCTAGTAAGTATTACTATTTAAAGCAAAGCAGCAGTAATAAATTACACGTTGAAGATTAAAATCTGTAGAAATTGAGACTCTACAGACGGGGAATGCCAAGGGAAGGGACAAAGTAAGCTGTAAATCCTTGGGAATGTTTTTCCCAGTTGTCTTTTAACATTAAACAGACAAACTACCTTTCCCCTTGCTCAGTCCCCTATGCCACGGCTTGTACGAAGCAGCACTATGAGCCAAGTGCGCCAGTGCTCGCTGTGACCATCCCGGCGTCGCGACACCCCCTCCCAGCAAACCGCGCTGACGTTCCTTTGCCCCACAGGCGCCCGAACAGGACCACGAGCGTGACCTGCTTTGACCAACCATGAATGAACCACCCAAAGCCGAGCTGTTGCTGAGCTTTGGGCAGTGCTAAATAACACGGCCACCTGGAAAACGTTGGGGAGAAAAGATCTCTGGAAAGGCGAGAACTGCTATCCTTCAGCCGGCCAGAGGGGAACCAGGAAAGAGACTTTTCTTCTCCAAAGCAAGCGCGAGAGCACGGGGGAGCGTGGGAGTGGGGCTGGGATGGTTCCCTCGCGTAGCATCCAGGTACAAAACCACCAGGTTTTCCCCTTTCACGGGGCATCTCCCGAGCAGGGAAGGTAACAGGCGTCCAGCGCGCCTGTGCCAGGCCAGCGCCTCTCTGCTGCTCCGGTTACCTTTAATCGCCGGGCTCTAACCCCAGGTGCTGTTGTGCTGCAGGAAGGAAGCCAGAAAAGGCGCATCAGGGAAAGGCTGTTGGGTTGAAAAGCTCCATCCGCGCCTGCGCCGGGCTCGGGGGAGAGGTGCGGGGCTGGGGAGGCACACGGGGGCTGGCCAGTGCCATGGCCGTGCACACCCCTCCGGGGCACGACCGTCCTGCTGCTGCTGACACCCGCGGCCTGAGGACGGGTGAGCGATCAGGCACCGGAGACGCACCGACGGCAGGATTTTGGGTGCAAATCTAACTGCTGGTAGCACCCGCTGGGGCCAGACCGGCTGGCGGGCGGGAGGCAGGACGGGCACCTCTTCACCCAAGAGCTTTCAAACCACTTCCGATAAAATAAAACCCAATGAATAGACAAGCAAAACCCACCCAAACGGTGCCGGCTGAGGCCAAGCTCGTCCGCTCGGAAGCGAGCTCAGCTGCGCTGGTTTTAAAACAGGGCAGGCTTTCTGCAGGAGGTTCCTCCAGGGCACAAGGGCTCGAGCCAACGCCAACAGATCCCTGCCCCTTCGGTGACAAACGCCGCTGGCGCTTCCTCCCCTCCACGCTCTCACGAGCGCCATTAAACAGAGGGGAAAGAAAAGCCAGTGCTCGGGCACAGGGCGGCCCCTCTCCCCATCGCTTTTGTCCACGCTGCTCCCAGCCGGCTGCGTGCTGCTGTGGCCCCTCTGAACCGTTTCCCGACACATGGGGAAGGTGGTTTTGGGGAGAAAAGCCGCCCCTGAGCTCCTGGCTGCCTCTCTGCCACGCCAGTCCCTCCTCCTTTAAATCCCGGCTCCTCTCCGACTCCTCACAAAATGTCTCCGTCGCTGCCTGCCAGACCCGGCTCCAGCCTCCCAAGAGCTAGCTGTCGCCTCGATGTCATTTGGAGAGGCTTTGAAAGGGGGGATCTATCTTTATCCGCGCCGGGAAGCGCCATGCGCGGCTCTGGCACCGTGCAAGTAATTAACAATAATGAAAAGTTGGGGTTGCCATGGATATGCTGTTCTATTTACAACGCGCATCTCTCCCCAGCACCCAGACCCGCGCAGCAACCGAGGGAAATCAGAACCCCATTCACTGCCTTGGCGTGTGGTTTTATTTTTAACCAGGATGCCGTAATAGCCAGGCAGCCAGGCGGGACGTCAGGGGCAGGACAGCGGCTGCTCCTGCCCCTGCCCCTGCCCCGGGCCGGCTCCTCCGCCGGCTGCTCGGGCTGTGGCTTGGGAGCAGCACGCGGGGTTTCCGTGCTGCCCTGCCTCACCCAGACACCAGCTCTCTGGGCAGCTGCCGCCAGTGGAAAGAAACCCAATAAAAGCGCTTTTCAGATACCTCAAACTACCTGGTCATGATTTTGCTGTAAAACAAGGAGAAAAAAAAAAAACAAACAGTCCCCACATGCTGTTTTTGAGAACGTTGCTGCTAATGGGTCCTCACTTCAGACCCTGCTGCGGGACCAGTGTTAGTTTGGGGGGGGATAAAGAAAAAAAAAAAGAAAAAAGAGAAAACAAAGGAAAAAAACATCGGCCCAGGGGTTGTTTTTGGCGGGCTGCTGCGTGGGTCTCGCACGCACAGCACTCCGGGAACGCCAGACCTCGTTAGTACACTGCGGGCTCTCTGCTAAGGATTGCAGTTGGCTTAATTAGAGACTCAGGTGAACATGAAAGATTAAATATGGAACAAGGCTGGGGCCAGGCGGGAAGACAGCCAGTTTGGGTTAATGTGCCGACCTGGGTACCTGCAGACCTAATTATGCCAGGACTCGGGCGATGCGGGGAGGCTGTCGCTGCTCCATCCCGGCACAGTCTTAGTCACCACTAATAGCCGTCGCATGAGGTATGTGCGGTATGAATCTGCTTCGGGGCTGTGTTATTCGCCTGTCATCAAAAGCATCAGTGTTGGGGTTTTTTTTGGGTCTTACAGCTGCCGTCACACCAGCAGCAAACGCACTTGGCCCGTTGGTGACTCAGCCCTGGGAGGCGGCGGCTGCCTGGAGCAGATCCCGGGGGCTCGTGCCGCCCCCGGCACGGCACCGGGCTCCCCCGCTCCCCACGGACGCTGCAGCGGAGCAGATAACGCCGATAACGAAGGCACAAGAAGCCCTAGTTTTAGCGCCTACTCGAATTCCCATCAGGTGGGGCCCATGAAACCTAAACCGCCTCCTTTTGGAGACAAACACCACCGCGCTGGAACAGCAGCCTTTCAGCTGCGGTTAAAGAAACACCAGAGCTGCCCTCCTGGCCGGCGCGACACAAAAAAGGGAAAAATCCAAACCACTCGGCAATGCCCCATAGCGATCTCCTCTGCTCTTCCAACAAACTGGTTCAGCGACCTTCCGGGGAAAATCGGCACGGATTTATTAGCGAGCGTGGAGAAAGCGCGCACAGCGGCACAGGAGAAGCACACGCTTTCCACCCGCTCCCTTCGCCTGGAGCCGACGGAGGGTGCCAGGGAGCGAAGCCACCAGCAGCCTCACACACAAACGCCCGCAGCCCCCCATCCTGCTGTGCCCCCGGCCCACCGGCTGCTCCCCACGGAGCCGAACGTGCTTCCGTGGGGGAACCGCAAGCCAGGCCACACATCCCAGCCATGTGTTGGCACACCGCGGCAGCGCCAGGTCAGGACCCTGTGGGAACCCAACGGGCAACAATGGAGTAGGAAAGAGCATGAGAAACCCAGGCACGGGGTCAAGCACAAGCTCGGAGCACGCGGGGTGCTCAGCGTTTCGGGCCTCGATGGCGCGGGAGCTGTTAGGCAATGCCTGCTCCACCGCGGGCTCCCCGCCAGCCCTGAGCGAGGATCAGCTTTTGCACCTGAGAAAGCAACCTGGCATCCCTTGAGCTTTCCATACAATCCCTAACATCTCATTTCTTTTGCAAAGCCTGTCTGGAAAGTGGATGTTTCATGAACGAGCATCTGCAGGCGCCAGCACTCCCCAACCCTTCCCATTGACTGCGATGGGGACGTGCGCTTGGAGCACCCCGCGCCGCGCCGGCGGGGCAGGCTCTGCGGGAGCACGCTGCAGGCTCTGCGGGAGCACGCTGCAGCCTGGGCTTCCAGGGCACGCCTGAGGTCCCTGCGATGGGGCAGAGACCCCGGCTCGGCTGCCCGGGAGGCAGGCGGCGATGTGCGGGCTGGGATGGGGAAGGAGGGAGCCGCGGTGGGAGAGGTGCGAGGAGCAGCGAGCGCCTGTGGGGAGGCTGAGCTGCCAGGCCACGTCAGTCCGTCAGCCCTCGCTTCTCTGCCTGGCCACGGAGCCGTTCCCCGGGGCGCAGGGAGAGGGGTTGGGGAAGGACGCGGAGCATCACCCGCCAGCCAGGCCAGAGGCACGCACGCACGCCATGGCTCCGGCTCGCGCGGCTGCACAGCCCCGTGACTCAGTGGGCGAGCGCCCGGATGAAGCTCACCGCACCCTCCCGAGACCAAGCAGCACCCCGGCACCCCTCTGTGCCCAGCGTCTCGCCAAGGGAGCTGCCGAAAGGCAGCCCGTACCATGGGGTCCCTGCACAGCGCACCATCCCTGCTCCCCCGCTGCCTAACGAGGGGCCAGTCAATGCGATGACGGGACCCCTCAATGCAACAAACGTATAGTGGAGCTGCTCCCCACGACTCTATAGAGCCCATAGTCACCTACAGCCCATCAGGGGGACAGCAGAGGGAAAAGTGGCTTTGAGGGATGGTGCTTTCCTCCGTGCAGCACCGGCAGCCCGGCCAGGCAGCCAGGAGCAGGCAGGGATGCCCGGGCTGCCAGGGCGAGGCACGAGGATTGCCCCGGAGGTGACTAAGCCTCTGGCACGCGTGGCTCCCCACCGCTGAACGCGGCTGGGCGCAACACACCTGGGCTACGGAAACACTTCCCGCTTCACCCACCGGCCCCGTGAATCAGAGCACCCCGTGGATTTGGAAACAGTCAGGTGCCCTCGCAGCCGACCGCGCCCCAGCCACGTCCCGGGAGCCCCTACGCCGAAATCTCCCCTGCCCCAGGCTGGGATGCACTAGCCCCTCTGCTCCTTGCGTCGCTGGAAAGCAAACAAAAATCCTGCTGCGTTTTGACATGCCCCTGCCTCCCCGGAGAGGCCTCCAGTGACCCACATTTGGCCACTTAAATCGCACGCAGTGACCTAAAGCTCGGGTTTTGTTTTCCCCCGTTAACAAGCCATAGCCTGAGCGCCCGCTCGGGGATCTCTGCTCCGCGGTGTCACCTCGCATTGAACAAGAGGTGGCCGATGGCTCCATGGCTGGATTTATCGCTGGAAGATCACTCGCTGCCTCCCCTCGGGTCCCTGCTCCTGTCAGGCGCCAGCTGGGAGCCAAGGAGGAGAGGGCAGCACCCCAAAACCGCGCCACCGCTCCCCTGAATGCCGTAAAGGTGCCGCTCGGCTGGGGCACCAGCGCTGCCAGGACGGTCAGTGCCTGTTGCGCTGTGGTTTGACCACCCTGGGACGCAGCTGTTGCTATCAAAACCCGGGCGGTCCCACACCCCTGGGCTTTCTGCATCACGCGGGGACCTTTTTTTGCATCACGCCTGTGCAGGCGGCTGAAGGTGGGGAAGAGTAAACTCTGGCGTAGCCATGGAAACTGGAGAGGATGGATGGATGGATGGCGGCGGATCCCTGCACACGCGTGCGGAAAGCAGCCATCTGCTCCCCACTCTGCCGGCCTGCGTGACCCTGCTGATCACAGAGCGTGGCAGGAAAACACCCCGGTGATTAAGCTAATAGCCCTAATGACCAGCTAATGGACTGCGGGCCAGACGCACCCTTTGGGAATGTGCCCGGGACTGCACCGGGCCGCGCTCACGCTGGCCACGGCTGGTGCGTATCTGCCAGGCTGGGCTGTGCAAGGGGGGTGCGAGCCCTTCCAACGCCATCGCCCCCAAAGGCACCACGGGCTGCAACCCAGGGGGTCCGGACCTGCTTCAAGCATCTTGTCCCTACACGGTCTTCCCATCTCTTCCAAGAGATGCGCAGGGTCCTACGGGAAGGGGGGGAAACCTGCCCACAACACAATGCCTGCCTTACGGGAGAGCTGCTGCTGCTGCCCCCCGTAATGTGGACGGTACCCGACGGGAGCGCGGGCTGCCTTCCTGGGGCAGGGGGTCCCACCGAGGCACCACTGTCCCCCCACGCCAGGGCAGAGGGCAAGAAGCGTCCAAGAAAGCACTCACTGCCCGACACCTCCCCTGTGCTCAAGGGCAATCCCTCGCGGTCCCACCTGCCCCTCCGCGCGTCCGTTCTGGCCGAAATGGCTCTTTGCAGGAGGGGTGGAGGACACCAGCAGCACCCGCCTGCCCACCGAGGGCCCCCGGCTCCCCCCTTCCCCGCTCCCAGCTCCCCGCAAGCGAACCCTCTGCCGGGGCTGAGTGCGGGGAGGAGCTGACGTTTCCTTTTAGCTCCGGTACCCGCTGCATTTGCCGTGTCCTTGGGTCAAAGGCCTCCCAAGTTTCCCTCTTTGCATCCTCTAACCCGCACTAAAAGCACATAAAGCTCCCGGCAGGGTGAAGGTTAAAAGCACAAGTTACACCAGCATTAAAAACATCCGTCCACAGTTGTGTGAGTAGTTAAGAACCACCGGGACGAGCAGCTAGGGCCCTGCAAGAGCCTGTTTCTCATTTAATGACGGTCAAATGAGGTGGAAATGAGGGGTTTAGATGCTTGGGGAGGGAACCCCACAGGTTGTTGAGGCTGTCACCCCAAAACCCATCCACATCGTTCCTACGCTGCCCGTGGCCGACACCACCCCAGGCTTGCCCTGCAAGGGCTCCGAGCCCCCAGCCGAGGGCATGGTCGCCCGACCCCAGCTCCTGGGGAGACGCCCGCGGGGGTTCAGCTGTCTCCCAGCTTCTCCGTAGACTTGGGATCGCCTGGGGGTTCTTCTCAGCCCCTGGTGCAGCTCCAAGGAAGGCAGCAGAGGAAGAGCAGAGCAGAGCTGATGCAAAGCGGAGGCAAAGCAAACCTTGAGCTTGCAGAGCCGAAATCCTTACATTTTCATTTTTTGGCCTTTTGAGGTTTTCTTAATTTGTCTATTTTTGTTCCTCGCCCACCTCCGCGCTGAGTGTGACGAGAGCCCTCGCTGGAGAGGCAGGGTTTTAAGGAAGAGCGCTGGCTGTTATAAAGCAGCGAGGCTCTTGGAAAAACAGCCTCTGGAGCAATAAACAGATTTGGTGCTGAGGGCTGTGAGGGATGGCTCCATCTGGGCTGCTGAGTCATGAAACCTGCCGAAGGGAGATACAAGCCAGAGGGCTCGGGCTAGGGGAAGCTTCCTATTAGGGATTTTTGCTATTTTGGTTCGAACGTGCGACAACAAAACCAGAAACCGAACAAAAGCGGGCTGGGGTGGCAACACTTCGCTCCAGCAGCTGGGGGGTTAAAGTGGAGGCTGCCTTCTTCCTCCTCCTCCTCCTCCTCCTCTCCCCGGTGCCAGGCAGCCCTGTCCCATCCCTGCCGTGGTGCCGAGGCGGGTGGGAGCAGACCCTGCCGCCTTAGCCCGACATTTCCAGCCGAAGCCAAACTCTCCCCTTTGCCGTGCGGATCCCCCTGCCCACGCCATCCCTCCATGGGGACCCCAGCCCACCCTGCCGCCGGCAAGGGACCAGCCTGGCCCCAGCGTGGGAGTGAGGGGCCCCCTGGGCCACCCTCCTTCCTTTACCCTGGTTCCCAGCGCAGGGAGGCGAGAGCAGCGGCTGTGGCTCGGGCATGTCCTGAGTCCACGAAACCCAGGCTCGGCTCTCTCTCCTAGGGCTGTCCCCCTCCCCACTGGGCACCCACCTAGTCCCCACAGGGACTCTGGCACGTACCCATCCCCAGAGGGACCCTGCCTTGTCCCCACACACGCTGGCAGGGTCCCCGTGGGGACATGACATGTCCCATCCCTAACAGGGACCCCACCACGTCCCTTCATGGACCTGGTCACATCCCCACACACTGTCATGTCCCCACAGGGACCCTGCCACATCCCCATCCCCACACGGACCATCTCATGTCCCCAAAGGGTCCCCGCCACGTCCCTTCATTGACTCTGACACATCCCCATCCCCACAGGGCCCCCACCGTGTCCCCCCAGGGACCCCCCACTTGTCCCCACACGCTGTCGTATCCCCACAGGGACCCCGCCAGGTCCCCCGGGCTTGGGCCCGGGGCAAGCGAAGCGCTGCCGCACCCCCCCCCCGCCGCGGGACGGCGGCCCCGCTCGGCCCCCGGCCCCGGCGGGCAGCGGCGCCTTTAAGGCTGGGCCGGGCGCCAGCTGCCTCCGCCCGGGGGCAGAGCCGGGCGGGCCGGGCCCCGCCGTAGCCTGGTAACCGCCGCTCGGCGGGCGGAGGGCGGCCCCGGCAGCGCCGCGGTCAGGTGGCAGCCCGAGAGACGGAGCCCGGCCGCCGCCCGCCACGGCCGCGAGGGAGCGCGGAGCCGCCGAGGAGCCATGGTAAGAGCGGGCCGGGCCCTCGCCGAGCGGGGCGGGGGGGGCAGCAGGGCCGGGCCCCGGGAGCGGCGCCCGTCCGGGCCTCTGCCGGGGAGGGAGGCGGTGGGCGAGGAGGGGGCGCCCGGCCCCGCGGGGGCTGGGGAGCGGGGGGGGAGCGCGGGGCTCGGGCTCGCCCCCGCCCGGGGCCGGCAGCCAGCGCCGCCTGCCAGGGCTGCTCCGGCCGGGGGGGGCTGCCGTTCCCTGCTGCCGGACCGCTGCTTCTGCGGTAGCTACGGCTCGCCCTGCGAGATGCGCCGTACGGTGCCCCCGCCGGGAGGCAGGGCAGCTCCGGCTGGGGGGCCGCCGGCCTCCTCCCCCCCGGTGCCCCAGCCCCTCATCGTGGCCTCGGGTCTGCCCGTACGGACGGGGCAGCGAGGAGATGCCCCCCGCCAGAGCGGGGTGCTCGGGCTGTGCCGTACGGACACCGGCTCGGCCCCCGGCGCAGAGGGGCTGGATGCGGCCCTCGGTCTGGCTGCCCGGACCACAGGGTCACGGCCGGGGTCGGGACGGTCCCGCACGCCCAGGGACGGCGCTGGCTGCGGCGGGACAGCGCGGGCCACCGAGGCGGCTCCGCCAGAAGGTGCCCGAAAGAACAGGACAAGGCAAAGACCTGGTCACGGGTGGTTAAACCCCGAGCGAGCCGGGCTGGAGAGAGGGAGTCGCTTCGGAGCTGCACCAGAATAGCCAAGTGCAGGGGCCGGGTGGTTCCTCCACCTGGAAACAAGCCTCAGCCCACGCCGTGCTCCCGGCTGCGGGCAGTGCCGGAGCGGAGCACGCATCCCTGGCTGCTGCCCGTCGGGGTGCCGGCCGCCCTCGGCACCCCCGGCTCGCGGGGCACCCCGGTGCCTGCAAACCCCGGCGCGTGCCTGTGGCTGGCCGGCCTCAAAACCGAACCGGCTGCATGCGCGGCCCTTGACTCAGCTCCGGAGTGGCTGCTTTGAGCAACACTCGTAATCAATGAGTGGCATTTGGCTGTAGGGAGGTTGGGGAGGACTATAACCTGTTCGACTGGGCAGCAAATGAGTCTTTTATTCTGAAGCTCTGAGTATTGACAGATGTCCTAATATCATGTTGCAAGTTCAGTTTATCCCTAATGCCACTGCCACAGGAATGGTGGAGGGATTAGCACTGACAAAACACTCTTTTTCCTTATGATACACCGGATCAGCTGTCCCTGCTCTGGCGGGGTGCAGATTCCTCCCCCAGGCCTCTCCATCCACCTTGGTGTGCACCGTGTTGCCGGTGGCTGGGACAGGCTCTGTAGCGCTCCTGTTCCCAAGCAATGAAAAACAGGAGTCCCCAGTTTGGCGAGCGCGTGCCATTCCCCACCGGCAGAGACCTGCTGCCATGACTTGGCTAAGGCGACCCTGGTGAACGTCAGGAGGGGAGCAGGAATGCAGCAGGTCGTAATCGATTTACGCCTAGAAGGTGTGAACGTGCAGCTCTGCCTGTCCTTCCTGCCCCCGAGGGCTCGCCCGGGTCCCATCCTTCCTCCAGAAACAAAGGTGAAATCCCAGGGATTTCATCCAAGCCCTCGCCGCTCTGCGGGGTCTGCTCCAGGCTCTGGCACTGCTTCCTCGTTGGTCAGGGCAATATGGAAATTTGCATGGCTTAATTCAATGTTGGAATCGCAGAGCTAGAAAGGCAGAGGGCTCGTGCTGCTCTAGTGCTGGAAACGGACAGGGTGTGGGGGAAAATCTGTTGTCTAAACCAGACATTACAGGCGGGAGGAAAGAAATGCAGAAGCCTACTACACAAGAAGGTCTCAAACAGACCTGTTCAGAGAGTCGGTGCCCGCTTTGTCCCAGGGAACCGGCCATGTGGCACATCTGGGCATCCAGGCAGAAGTCAGGGATGAGGAGAGGGGAAAAGGCGTCCGGGCAAGGCAGCGGGCAGTGGGAGCAGCTTCGCTCCCGCTCATCATGCACTGGCCCCAGCAGAGCCGTCTACACAAGGCTGTTCACCAGTGCAGCGAGCAGCTTTCCAGGCTTCCTGCCACCGCTGCAGGACCTTCCTTCCCAGGTGGCTTTCCCTAGAAGGTGGGGGTAACGCCTCAAAGCAGGTATGGGAGCTTCTCCCAGCCCCTTTCCTCTCCAGGTACACAGCCCTCGCCACACGCACGCCGATTTACCACTTCAAAAAAGGCACGCCGAGCAACCATAATGCAAATAGAAGTGTGAACATCTAGCAGATAGGGCTCTGGCATTTGGAAATAGCCGAGAAATCGCTGAACAGCAGCCCCAGCTGCTTGGAAATAAACCCTTAAACTGGAAGGCAAACACGCTGCCCACCCTTCCCTGGGCTCCGCAGGGCTGGGGGCGGCTGCCCCAGCGCGCTGCCTGCGGAGCACTCCCCCGTGCCAGCACTACAGCTCGTGGGCTAGTCTCACACGGCTACTCCCCCACTTTCCAAAAAATAATCAGGCAGGTTTTAGTTTCCCAGCAGGAAGGCTCAACAGGTGCCGCCGC
This sequence comes from Phoenicopterus ruber ruber, assembly GCA_009819775.1. Lineage (NCBI taxonomy): Eukaryota > Metazoa > Chordata > Aves > Phoenicopteriformes > Phoenicopteridae > Phoenicopterus > Phoenicopterus ruber. The sequence goes on along the minus strand of CM020233.1, from coordinate 2,212,600 downwards.
GCTCAGTCCAGCCCTGCGCCCCACAGCCGGGCCGGTTGGGGTTCCCGGACTGATGAGACTTAATTTTCCCCTCTCTCAACATCCCACCCCGCGGCGCGGAGGGTGGCTGCGGGTCGCTGCCCCTCGGGGGGAGGCTGAGCGGCAGCTGACGGGGGCAGGAGTCCTGGTTCGCGAAGGAAATTTGAATTTACTCAGTGTCCCTTCTGCTGAGCAAAATACAATCTCGCCAAGCCTTGAGCAGACAGAGCTACGTACCAGGAGGCGAGGGGTGCTGGCCCTGCGCTGCTTACATGGGAAGCGTTTGCTACTGCATGTAAACTTGATTTCCAACTAATTGATTAAAATTGGCCTCCCTTCCTGTTACCCTAAGCAACCCCATCGATGTGCTCAGAGGGTGACCTCATTCCTTACAGCTGCTGCTGGCGGGCGCAGCCGACCAGCCCATTCCCATCCTGCCTTCTTGCTGCTCTCCCTTCAGCTCTTGCTCCCTGCTTTTTCTGCCCCGTGCCCGACCGCTGCCTGGCCTTGGAACGCGTGGGCAGCCCCTGCCTGCCCGCCCGTAGGGGGTTCCTCCAGCGGGGGCTGTGTCGCAGACAGGTTTACTGGGGGTGCCAGGCTTTGAGACCCCCCCAGCGAAGCCAGGCTGCATTCAGAGCGTGCACCAGTTGGCAATGCCCCTGGAAAAGGGCCGGGTGAGCGCCAGCATGGAAGCACCGGACAGTTTCCAGGGCACGTTGCGGTGAATTTGCAGCTGCCTTCAATTTTATGGGTTTTGAGGTGGGCTGGCGGGGACAGCCCTGCCACATAAGCAAGAGGCACAGCCCCCGGCGGCACAGACCCGAGCGAGCCCTGCGGCGCGAGCCGAGCAGCCCTGGTCCCAGCAGGGTCACACGCGAGCAAACACACCAGGTCCCTGCGTTTTGTTCAGCTAACAGGGAAGAGATTGTGTCCCTCCTGTCAGCTGTGACCGCGCAGGGCGCGTCCCCGGGAAAAACAAGGCTCCATCTTGCAGCACCCCGGGAGCCAGAGCCAGGCGTGGGTCTGCTCCCCGCGCGCGCCCCGACTCCTCTCCCCCTGCGTCCCTCCGGGGTCACACACACTCGGACACAGGGAGCAGGGGATGGAGCAGGGCAGCTTTTCTAAACTCCACCTGCAACCCAGATGCCGTCAGCTGTCACTGAAATGAGCTGTAGCACTTCAGAACAGACAATCTCTCTACTCAGGGTTCGAAAACAGCCCTTGGTGTTCAGCTGAGTACAGAACCGATGCCACACACGACTGTAGGATCCTGTTCATGCCTCCTCGAGGCTTAATTCTGTTTTTTTAAGAGAGTTTCATGCACCCCACCGGAGTTTTTAAGTAAGATGTGGATGGCCACGCTGCTGGCTTGTACTGGGGCCCCACAGGTGTGCCCCTGCCGCTCTCTCCGAGCAACTGGCATGCAGAGCGTGGGGCGTTAGAGCCAGCGGCTCCAAAATAACAGACATTGCTTTAAAAAGAAAGATGGTTTGTTTTTCTTGCATAAAATCCTCTTGCTGGTTGCCGAGAGAAGCTTGTCCCCAGAGCGGAGCAGCTGTATCACGCAGGATTTTATAAATACCAGCGTGCTGTAGGTTGCACCCGCTCCCCGGCTCGCTCCGTCCCCGCCGCCGCACGCCGGCCGGGAGCTCTCCCCGCGGCGAGAGGCTTTGCTGGCAGCTGGCAGGATCCAGCTGCCAAGCGGAGAGGAAGCAGCCCTGCCTGTTCCCACTCCACAGCAGCGAGGAGGGGGCGGCTGCGTGGCAGGGAGCGCGTAACGCGCCCGTGGGCAGGCTCTGCTGCCTCGCCGAGGAAATCGCGGCAGCGTGCATGAAGAGTGCGCGGAGCTGCCTGGGAGAGGCAGGCAGGCAGCAGGAAAGCAGGCAGCCAGGACCCGGGCCGATGGGCCAGGCAGCATCCTCAGATGATCCTTCCAAAAACCTCACCACCCATTTTTTCTGCTCCTTTGGTGCTGGGAGAATAGCAAACCAGGGAGCCAGGCTGTGGCTCACAGAGCGAGGAGGGGCCGAGGGTCTGGCAGAGCACGGCTAGACAGTTAGGAGCTCATCAGCGGGGTACGCTGGGCTGATTCAGAAGTCGCCAGCCACGAGGCATGCCCCGATGGTCTGTAACCGCCTGCAGTGCTACCCATGCATTTTGCAATTGCTCGTTAACCCCTCATAAGTTTGCTCAGCGTATTAACCTCAGCAGCCTGGTCACAGACCAAGGCTCGGTGGTGCGACACGCCTGCAGCGGGAGCAGAGGCTGGCTGCGAGAGCGAGGATGCTGCTCCCAGGCTGCGGGAGGCAGCCGGGTGAGGCTTGCGAAGTCCTGGCCTTACGCAAGCCTGCCCAGAGCACCGGGCACGCCGTTGGTGCCTGCGGAAGGGAGATGAGCTGCGACACGGGAGCATCTGCTGTCACCCCTCCAAAGGCAGCGTCACAGCGGGCTGGGACAGACTAATCGGGGCTCGTCAGCCCTGCAGCCTGGAGAGCTGGCGCGGGCCGGGGGAGCAGCCCGAGTTCCAGGTCTGCGGAGGAGGCAGCGCTGCACCAGGGCAAGCAAGACTTTGCGCTTCTGGACTAAACGTGTTTGATCTGGGGTCGTTGAGCAAGGATGAGCCTGGGACCTTTTGCAGCCGTACCCCGCGAGTTTCTCGTGTAAAGGGGAGTCATGCCTGGAACGCACCACAAAACCCTCGGGAAGTTACCAGTGCGTTCTTGCAAGCACGGGGCACCCAGTTGTGCTGGGCGCTGCACAAGCAGCCAGGCCCGCTCAGAGCTTTGGGTAGACAGATTATTATCTTGATATAACATCTGACGTCTTCCGTCCTGTGCTCGCCTCAGAGGGTAACGCAGGCTGCAAGCAGGAATCAATCAGGGTTCAGTCGAGGCATCCTCTGGCACAGCCCGAATCACCCCACCTCCTGCTTCCCCTTCCTTTTTTTTTTTCCGCTTCAAAAATCAAACTGCTCATCCCTTCCATCACGAGGATGCGCTGACGGCTCTGAACCACGCGCTCGAGAGGAGCCTGTAACGGCTTCGGGAGCGCATCCGCGACAGCCAAAGGCAGGAAAGCAAAGACCCCAGCGGGGCAAACAGCGAGCTGCGGTCGCTGCCGTGACGCCCGGGAGAGGTGGGCCTGCCCGTGGCCTCGAGCCCACTTCACGCTCCCATGGACTCAGCACGAGCAAGACCTGACCCTGAGAACGGCTGCAGTTTGTGCTCTCTGCAGAAATTTATTTTAAATGCTGTTCTCCGAGACCGTTTCTGAGGCAATTTGCTGTTCAGCCTGGCTAGGAAGAGCCCTGAGCAGGCTCGTTCATTCAGCACCTGCAATATTGACTCTTCTCTTTACTGCAGCATTAGAGAGCATTTGTCATCTCAAAAATGAATAACTTTTCCCCTCCTGGGAAGGGGGAGAAGGCGTGCTTCGGTACTGACATTTCACACACCCAGCCCACAAACCTGCTTTGAATCCCAGATGATGCTCTGGGAATGAAACGAGGGGCTTGGGTGTCTTTGCTCTATCAGCAGAGCAGGGCCCGCCGCTCACCTGCTCCTCCCCACGCACTAAACTTGCCGAGCGCGGCTCGGGCCTGCCCTCCGCACCCCTCCGAGGATGCCCTGCTCAGCCACAGCCCCCCCGGCAGCCTCCGGGCGAGAGGAGCAGGACCAGCCGTCCCTTCCCACCCGGTGAGCTGCCTACGGAGTCGCACATCTGCGGAACTTCACGGGGGCCAGGGGAAATAGGGCCTGGGAGATGCTCTCCCCTCTGCCAGGTACCAGCTACGTTGCCACGTTACTGACGCACAGTCCGACACCAAGTGCAAGTCTTACTCAAGTCCCTGAGGAACAAGTCACAGCCTCTGCTCTCAAGCCAGAGGAGCCCTTACAAAAAGAAAACTAAAAAAAAAAAAAAGAAACCAAAAAATCAGAGAAAACCACCCAGCAGCACCAGAGTAAGAAAGCAGAAGCTCAGACTTGCCAGCTCGTTGTCTGGAGACCAACAAGCAAGGCTCTCCCCTCCTGTCCTAGAGATCACAGCATATTTAACTAACATCTGCCTGTTTGCCTTCGTCTTTTGAGCTTTCAGAGGTGTTTTCAAGCCTTTCTCAGGAGGTCCAGGAGCCAGGAATGCTTTCCTGTGGGAATTTCAGCCTTTGTTAGCAGGACCACATTCCCGGGAACGAAAGCAAGAGAAACAAACTCCAGCTATCACAAGATTTGGAAGACCAGAGCCATAAGCATTGCCAGCAGCAACCTTTCCGAGGGACTGGACCACCCAGCGCGCAAACCGTTACACCGGTGTTGTTACGTTGCTTTGAAACCGCCTTGCCTGGCGAGGAGCCACTCGGATGCCGGGAAATCCGGCCCAGGTAGGATACGACCCGGTGTCAAACCGGTCAGCCCTGCGGAGGCACCAGCCTTCCACAGGAGCAGCTCCCGCGGGCAAAGCACCTGCTCCTTCTCCCGGCGGACCCGACCACGGATGAACCACGCGGCTGAGCCTGGAGACCCAGCAGAAACGCAGGCAGCGCCCGACACGAGCCAGCCAAACTTACCTGAGCAGCGCGGCCGGGAGCGGAGGGTCTGCGCAGAGCCGGCGGGTGCGGGACGAGGTCCCGGCCACGGCGGGTGCTGGAGCAGCGTCCCCACACCGTAAACCTGCACCCAGGGATGGTGCTGGCCAGGAGCTGCGTGGAAAGGACCTGGAGGTTTTGAGGACCAGAGTCATCTCCAGGCTGTAATTACCCACTCGCTTCCCCCACCCCTGATTATGCAGATGAGAGAAATGGCAGAACCCACCCATCTGCTGGGGGGGGGAGGCTGTGCTGGTCCCGCCCCTGTGTCACCCAGGCCAGGGACCCCCAGGACCCCCCACCACCCCCAGCCCTCCCCAGCGGGGCGAGCACATGGTGCCTGGGGTCTCTGTGCACAGGGAAGACCAAGGCAGAGTCTAGAAGGGGATTTGCTGTGAGCCAGGGCTGTTACAAGATTAATTAATCCCTTAATTGGAGTCAGCTCAGCAAACGAGGACGTGATGGCAGGAACACCTGGTTGCTACCGGCCCACCTCCAGCCAGTCTTTGCCCGAAGGACCATGCTGCACCCTCTGGGAATTTCAGCCCTTTGCAGGAAACCACAACCGCATCCTGACTCCTTCGGAAGGCGGCTTTCGGAGAGAGACAGCCCCGGTTCTGACCCCCCGGCGTAACAGCCAGCGCCGCCTCGCAGCGTGCCGGGAGCTCCCACGGCCCCTTCCCGGGGCGACGCGCAACGACGAGCCAGCTGAGACGGGCTCCGGCACCCCAAGGACACTGACTTGAGGCTTGTGTGACCACCCCAGCCTACGCAACCGCTCAGAAACTCAAACCAAGAAGAAATGGGAGGAGATGTGGGGTTTTTTTCCACGTGAGATGGTGCACACTGGCTGTATCGGTGCGGCTCTCCCCGTCTGCGCGCAGTTGCTGTGCAGGGGCTGAATGAGGCACAGCTGGACCCGCAGCCCCGTGCCCGTGCGAGGAGCCCGTTTGCTGCTGTGCTGGCCTGTTCTGCCGCTCCCCTGTGCGGGTACCACAGGTGGCACAGCCAGGGCTGGGCTGTGTGCCCGCCTCGTTTGATCTTCAGCGATTTTTCTCTTTTTTTTTGCACACAGCGGCGGCTGGGAAGAGGCTTTTCACTCTTTTCCCCTCTCTCTGCCCCAGCACAGTGATGGGAACTACTGCATGGAGAGCAGCCGTGTTGGATTACAGCAGGGACACAGCAGGATAAAGCGGGTGTGTTGAGAAAGGCAAATGGAGTTTCACGGGAGAGAAACAGCAGACTTGAGGCAAGCCTTTGTCCGAAGCTGGCTGGGGCCAGGCAGGAGGGTTACGAGAAGGCGCAGCTCTCGGGACAGATAAGGGCTCACACCTGCAGGCCTGGTGGTAGCTCCTAATCGTGAGCCGAAGGCGCCGCGGGCAGCCTCTGCCATCCGAGGCAGACGAGGCCCCTTTCATTTCAGGCTCCCTGCAAGCCGGCAGCTGCTCAGCCTGGTATGTGTGGGCAGGAGGACCGCGGCTTTGTCACATGCCTGAGGCAGCATGTCGCAGCCGGTGGCATCCCAGCCAGCTCTGCTGCGAGAGCCGAGACACACGGGAAGGGACGCTGGCACCTGCCCCTCTCCCTTAGTGCCTTTCCCCGGCATCTGCTCCCGCGGCGGCTGGCCGGGCAGCATCCTCGGCTACCAGGCATTTGGTAGGAGCACAGCAGCCTTATCTCGCTTATATAACGAGCTCCTCTCCAAAGCATTAACTCTTTCTGGCCGAGAGCTGCTCTGGTTCGAGCAGAGGCGGTGCTGCTTGGTGTCGGCCATTTGGAGCCCCAGGGCAGCGGTGTGTAACTGGGACACGGGACTGTGGGCACCCGCCTGCCTTCCCAGCTGGCCCCAAAGTCCGCCCCGTTCCCCCGCCGCCGCTGACAGCGAGCAGAGGTGGGACAGACAGACGCCTGCCTCGCGCTGCTCCTCTCTTCCCGGGGGAGCAGCGTGTCCGAGTGACCGTCCGTCCCGGCCGCCATGCGACGCCGTCTCGGGTGGCTGCTCGGGAGCGGGCAGCGTGCGGCGCGCAGGCAGCTTGCTGCCAGCCCGGCGGCGGCAGAGTTGGCAGAGCGAGCCCAGCCTGTCACATGCAAATGTCCGGATAAGTTGCTGCCTGCAAACAGGAACCACTTTATGGAAAGCAGCAAAGCCCTTCCCAAACCGCCCCGAGGAGCGCTCCGAGTCCCCCTGGGGAGCAGCTGGGGCCCAGGTGCAGCAGCACGGACGTGGGGCTCAACCCCAGGCAGGACGCCAGGGCCCCACTGGGGCAGGGATTGGGGTGCCCCGGTCTGTGGGAGCAAGGCAGGGACGCTGCAGCTCCCAGAGGTGCGGAGGCACCAGCAGGCCCTGGGCGGGCGAGCGGGGCGAGGTGCCGTGGCAGCACCCGTCCGTCTCTCCCGCAGCCCTGCGTTTGCGGGTCGTCCTCCGTTAACGTTTCCCAGCCATCCTCAAGGGATGTCCGGTGTTAAAAATCCTGTTTGGATTTGTTGTTTGGCCTCCAGCCGGCTTGTCTCAGCTCCCCAGCGCCTGCCAGAGCCTCCCGGCCCGCCCTGCCTCCCAGCACCCCTGCGCCGCGGCCGCGCCGGCACGGGCCTCTCCACGGTGCCGTGCAAAGCCTCCGCGGCACCGTGCAAAGCCTCCACGGCGCTGTGCAAAGCCTCCAGGGCCAGCCGTCGTGCAGCCTGCCCGAAGCACCAGGACCCGCCAGGCACAGCAGCTCTCCCTTCTCCGACCCCATCTCCAAAGCCCAGCCAGCCCTTTTCCCCCTCGCTCCCGCTCCGGAGCTCAGCGTGCAGGTTCCTTCGTCATTTTAAAGCCACGCGTGGGGGAAGCGAGTCCTTTCCCTGGCCTTGCCTCCGCACGCCCCTGTCCCGGGGAGGGGGCACGGAGCAGCCACCAGCCCCTCGCTGCCGGCCCCGCGGTGCCGTGGATGAGCTGCAGGAAGGTGGGGAGGGCGAGGGAGGGTCCGCCTTGCTCAGAGCTGTTTGGGGGCAGGCGTTACTCTCGCTCTCCCGTGGCCCAGCAGCGTTCCTCAGCAGGCAGCTGCTTCGCCTGCACTCTGGGGACCCGTGTTATTTCTGGTCTGGCTGGAGAAATAAAAGAAGGGGGTGCTGCCCTCGTCCGCCGCTTTCCAGGAGCGGGATGCTGTGGCTTACGGCACCAGCTCTGCCCCTTCCCGTTTGCCCCTGTAATTCCAGCAGTGCCGGAGGGAACGGGACCAGGTAGCCCAGCCCTCGCAGCGGGGCTCCCGGGAGAGCGTGCTTTGGGCACCGCCAGAAGAACCGCAGACCTGCACCAGCTGTCTGGGACTAGGCGAGCGTCTCGGCGGATGCTAAGGGAGACGTTAGAGCAAATTAATTACTTAAACTGTTTTTTTTTCTTTTTGAGTCATGACTTTTGTGCCAGCCTCAGATTCCTCTGGGCCTACCGTGACTTTGAACGCTGCGTTTGCAGCAATTGGTGAGATTACGCTGTCGGCAGCAAGTGCATTCCCAAGGCCTCGGTGTCTCCCCGGGGAGCGGGCAGGGAAGCCGTGGTCCTCCCTCCCAGTTCTTGGACAACCACCTAAATTGAGGGGCTTAAACGCCCCTCAGCGGAGGGGGCTGCCTGGTGCCCTGCTGGGTCCAGCACAGATCCCAGTAAACCCCCTGCTCTCTTCTCTCCCCAGCTCAGCGCTGGACACGCTCTATGAGACATCCCAGCTTCAGCAGCCCGCAGCGCCCGTGTGCCGGCCGGTGATTCGGAGCAGGACAGCTTTTGTTACCAAGTGTAAGTGCCCGAGTCCTTTACATTGTCTGTAACAGCTATTTGAGAGCAGGGATTTCCCCTGCTCAAAGGACTTTATGCCTTTGAAAAAACGTGCCTTTCGTTGCTGCTCCAGCTGGGTGACCGCGGTGGGGGTGTCCGCAGGGGAAGCCGAGCGCTCACAGCTGCAGCGAAAATCTTCTTGTCGGGGCATGAACTCCTGCAGCACCAGCACTTTGGGCCCATGGTTTCAGGAGCTGCTCAAGTAGCTGCCAGCAGGGAACAAGCCACAGAGGAGACCGTGTTATGCTCATTAAGTTACCATACCGCAAAGACATGCCAAAAATCCGCTGGCAGCATTACCAGCCGCTGCTGAGACCTGCCGGTGTTTCCCGGAGCGCGGGATGCAGGCAGACGGCTGCACTGTCGTGTCAGGGCCGGGGAAGCCGCAGTCGGGGTCTCTCAGCCCTTTGAGGACTCTCTGATGCGGAGACCTAACGCTGGAGGGACAGACACCCTCTCACCCGCGGCACTGAGCACCCCCAGATCCCCTCTGCACGAAGCCCGGTGACGCTTTGGTGGGCTCAGACGTATCTGGGCAGAGCGGGGACTCCCCAGCCTGCGCTGACCGGAGCCTCTCCCATGGTCCATCTCTAGCTGGCGACTGCACAGCTAAAAGGGACCGGCAAATTATTAATGCTCCGGGGCTTGTCCCCTTGCTTGTGGCTTCACCGCTGGCTTCGGAGAAGCCCTGAAGGAGTAGGGAAGTAGAAGCGAGGGTCCTTCCTGGGGGCCGCAGCGGAGGCAGCCGGGGACGCGTGGCTCACGCAGGCGAACCCAAGCCTTTGCGGAGCGCGTCTTTCTCCAAAGCATTAGTCAGTCACTAAAGCAGCAGGAAAAGAGCCTCCCTTGTCCCGGCCTCTGCTTCGGTTTTACTCTCAGCTTCTGACATAACCAGGTCACTCTTTCCACACTTCCCCAGCCGAGATGAGAGCCGATTACTGATCTGGATGGACATGACTCACTGCCTTTTCTAATGAGCAACTTTTCTCTGTTTATGTACCTTGGTAGGGCCTTTCATATACCTAAAAAGGGAGAAGGGTGGCATTGGGGAGAGGGCAGGGTAATCTAAATTACTGGCACCTGCATCCAGCCCCAGTGAGCTGTTTCTCACCATCCCTTTGGACTCCGGCCAGTTGTGAAGTTGCTGCTTTTGAGCACGGAAAAGGCGTAGCTAATCTGCCATGTGCTAATCCGGGTAAAATGCTGTCCGGGCCCACAGGTAGGCTGCCTAAACGCTCGACGAGTAATTGGAGCTAATTAGGCTGGAAGATTTTTTGGTTAATATCTGTCCAGGCAATGCCTGGGGGCCCCACGGTAATAAGCACTGCGCAAACCCAGAACCACCTTACCCCACGGAGGTTTGCCGGTAGGAGGTTGTCCAGGCCGCAGCAGGGTGAGTTGGGTTTTCCTTTTCTCTTGCATAGACGTGGTCTCATCGGGCAGCTGCCCCGCTCATGTGGCATTACTTGTGTTTTGCAGTGACTAAGCGGAGGAAGCTCTCGGTGTCCTAGCACCACCAGGCCAGACAATCCTTCCCTTGGCTGAAGATCCTGTTGGATCTCTTCCCATAATGGAAGCGTGAGTGCCAAGATCCTCCATGACCTCCAGAAGCCACAACTCCTTACCGAGAACTCTGATGGCTCCACGAATGCTTTCCGAAGGTGCCCTCGGGGGCATCGCCCAAATCACCCCCTCGCTGTACCTGAGCCGGGGCAGCGTCGCCTCCAACCGGCACCTGCTCCTCTCCCGGGGAATCACCTGCATAATCAACGCGACCATCGAGATTCCCAATTTTAACTGGCCCCAGTTTGAATACGTGAAAGTGCCTTTGGCTGACATGCCCAACGCCCCCATCTCCCTGTACTTCGACAGCGTCGCCGACAAGATAAACAGCGTGGCGCGGAAGCACGGGGCCACCTTAGTCCATTGTGCCGCCGGCGTGAGCAGGTCGGCCACGCTCTGCATCGCCTACCTGATGAAGTACCACAAGGTGTCCCTCTTTGAGGCATACAACTGGGTCAAATCGAGACGCCCCGTTATACGCCCCAACGTGGGCTTCTGGAGGCAACTGATAGACTACGAGAGGAAGCTCTTTGGGAAGACGACGGTTAAAATGGTACAGACACCATATGGCATCATCCCAGACGTTTATGAGAGAGAGAGGAGACCCCTGATGCCTTACTGGGGAATTTAATGGGACTGCAGACGGGAAGCACAACAGAAGGGATGCGCTGTTCTGACTCGACCAGACTGGAGACATTCCCTTCTCCTTCTACAGCCAACTTTGGTTCTTTACCATACAGCAGAACCTCAACTAATTCTCACCTCACTAACCTGCAAGGCCAACGATTCCCCTCAAAGCATTTCTCTCTACAGGGATTCCCCCATCCGCATTTCTCTGATTTAGCAGAACGAGGTCTCCTTATAAGTTTATTCCTTTCATAAAGCCTCCCTCCCTTTTTTAGTCAGTTTATTAGTATCCTGTGAGGAAAGGCCTACAAGGCATTTGGCAGGGTTAATGAACAAAGTGCGCTTTGTGATGCGGTAGCCTGGATATTTCGTTAATAGCTTGTTTGCTTCCTTGCAAAATCCTGTAGCGGCTAGGGAGCGGCACTAGCACAGAACGAGAGAGGTCCTACTCTACGGCAGTGGATTTTTCCAAGAGCCAGGAAGGCAGGCGTGCAGGGTTGTGGTGCTAGTGCTGGTGTTTTCTTTAACATCTGTAGTGACTCTCAGTATATAGTGTTTGAGATCTTTAGTCAGCTCTTAATCTGTATTAAAAGTCAAAAAAAAAAAAAAAAGTGAAGTCAGTCCGTGTCGGCCACAAGTAAAATAAAATTTGAATGATTCAAATCTAATAAATACAAGATCCCTTTTCGCTCATTCCATGCCAGGGCAATAGTCCTGGAATACACTTACACTCCTGAAAAATGCTTCTGTTTTTTGTGGGTGGAAAGTAAACTGAGATCTTGTCCAAATGTGGCTCAAGACAGAAGCGAGAGGTTAACTCTCCCCGCCCTGGACAGCCAAAGAAACGTTTAGGAAACTGCATGGCCGCCTTCCAAAGGGGCTGGGCTGTGTTTTCTAATACTCAATCAACCAGTAAATTGGAAGTAGGTAAATCCGCTTGATTACTTAGCTCTAAGTACGGTCATGATCTGCCTTAGCCCATTTCTAAATCACTTCATTACGTCCTCAAGGTTATGTTGCATTCTAGAATTATTCTGCGCAAAATGGCGATCTGTTCAACCTCCCGGACAAGGATGGCTTTACGGAGAAGGCTTTGCCTTGTTCTGCGCGTGATGAGACCGATGCCAAGCCGAGACGTGGGAGAAGCCTTTCCGTGGCGTGGCCGCTGCCTCCCGGACGTCGCTCCCCTCCCTCGGCGGGGAAGGGACTGGTGCCGTTGCAGCGTCACTGGACGACCAGGAGAGCAAGGCAAGTCCGTTCCTCAAGGAGACATTCGTGTCCTCTGTTGCATCTCTGAAGGAGGAATACGCAGATTGCTGGATGCCGAGATAGCTATCTGATTTAAATGAGATTCTATACTTGTAAAAAAAAAAAATCAATAAAGATTAAACAAGAACATGTGTTGGTTTCCTATTCAGCGCTGTGCTAATGTATCTCAAGTAACAGCGAGAACACGGTGTAATACCGAGCAGTGGCTTTGAACAAATCTGGTCCTCGGTCTCGAGAAAAATACTGTGGTCTGTTCCCGTCACTTGGCTAATCAGTTTACAATCCAGGCGTCCCACAATTCCTGATCCTCATCGCAAAAGCCAGGCAATTAATTTGGCTGTTTCAAAATTTGTACCTTCCGAAGCCCTGGCTGAACAGCTGAGTTTTAAGGACACTAGACATGGTTAAAGGCTTTCTCCAAGCTGAGCCACGCTGCCTGAGGATTGCTGCCCTAGCAGGTTTCTGGTTTCCCCAGGCTAAAAGCCGCTAGGGCTGAAATACTGTTATCACCAATACGAAACTGCAAATGGCCTCGACCTCATTTGGATCAGGAGTAAAACCAGACCTGGCTGGAATAAAGGTCTAGATCAGAGTGCGTTTGATACGGAGGCTTTGATCAGCTCCGACCCAGAAGCTGGATTTGAAATTTACTGCCGAGACGAGAGTTTTACCAGACTGGGCAAACGCCACTTGCTTAAATCACTCACCTGGGGAAGGAAACGGTGCTCAGTGATCTCTAGGCTCCCGGTCCCGCGAGGGCAGCGGGGAGTGCTGCAGGAGTTCCAGGTCGAGGTCCCGCGAGGGTGCTGCAGGAGTTCCAGGTCGAGGTCCCGCGGGGAGTGCTGCAGGAGTTCCAGGTCGAGGTCCCGCGGGGAGTGCTGTAGGAGTTCACAGACTTCAGACAGCCTGAGGCCACTCGCTGGGGGGCTCGGTGGCACATGGGCAGGAGAGCTCTGAACCCCTGCGGGCGTGGAAGTCGTGAGCTTGGCCATAGGTTCAACAAACCGCATTAATGCCAACCCTGCGCGTGGGGACACCCCGGGAAACGAGTTCCTGCAGATCCCTCAACGCGGCAAGGGCGCCCGAAGCCCCAGAGTTTCCTGCGTGCACACGTAGCCCGTTCCCCCCCAAACCCTTCCTTTATCCGGCATCCAGGACGCGCTTAGACAAAACCGCACACGAAAACCCCCCAATACTTCCACACCAGTTTTCTTCCAACAATACCAACACGCGGCTCTCTGTGTCTGTTGGCACCGGGAGCACGAAGCGCAGCCCCGCGCGGGCGGAGGGAGAGCTCCTCCTGCTTCTGCACATCAGCAAGAGGGAAGTTCTGGCCTGCTGAAATACATGTGAGCTTTGCCATCAGCTGCGCGCAGTTCAGGGTGCAGGGTTGCGTCCCGGTTTCAGTGACAGACACAGACACAGGAGACTGACTGTCCATTTAAAATAAATACATTCTACTCGTCTCTCTGTTTTTATCAGGAGTTAAACGGCAACCAGGGAAATGGTACGTAAGGAAAGGAACTAGGGATTAAAAATCAAGCTCATCATTAGTCTGGAGACATTCCGAAAGCATGACATTTCAAAGGGAAAAAATAGTAAAAACTGAAATCTGCTTTCAAAATTAAACTTTACCTAAAAAATGGACTATGTATAATTTAACAGTATTTTCTATATAAAAACCAGAAGGTAAAAATTCTCCGCTTTGAATAATTATAGGTACTTTACACACACTGCCCTAGTACCTAGGGGAGGGGAAGAGGCTAATGTTCAGCCAAGAAAGCAGCGAGACAGACTTTTAAACAAAAATGGAATTGCCTAATAAAGCACACTATGAAATAAAAATTCACCTGAAATACCCATTAGAGATTATATTACGGAGAAGCGCAATGGAATTAATACTCGTAGGTATTTCTTCGCAGTAGTTCCTCCTGCGTGCGTGCCAACAAGAGATACTGTACACGAGTGTCGTTCCCCCCTCCAAATCCAGTTTTTCACGCGTCCTCAAATCTACAGAAGCCAAAGAGGAGACGGAGCCGCAGCTCCACTCCGGGTCGCGGTAAGCACACCAGCTGGATTTGAGGGGACGATCATTCTTCCCACTCCCCAGAGGCTTTTCCAAACGGTCGACATCTTAATTGCTTGAAGAATATTTTATACGCTACTCGGTGAGACATCTTTCAAATACTAGCCACAAAGAAGGTTTCCCTTACGCAGCTTCATTACGTTTAAGGTCCCTTTTGTCGACCTTTCAAGGCTTCTCCCGACTCGCGGGAAGATTCCGCCCTGCCCGTGTACCTCTGTGGAGCAGCCCCCAGCCAGAGCCCGCGGGGACGACAACCCTTGCGTACCAACAAGCAGCAAACGCACCATCATTTTTCTGGCTGCATCCTGGAACAAGCCACTCGCGGGTTGGTCAGATAGGAAATGAGTTCTTTATTGAATACGAGGTTTGAATCTCACCAAAGGATTTATAAAGCATCGCAAGAATTAGGAGAGTAAACAATGTACTAAAGTCAATTAATAACACTTATTCTCACTGGATTTAAAATATCAGCCGTGACTCCAGCATTGCACAAACCAAAACAGCTCCAACTACTGATCGCAAAACCACGTCTAGAAGACAAATAACATTCACCCAGAGGGAAGAAAAAGGAGTTACAATATAAAGAGAAGTTTTCTGACCACTTTTCTTCGTAAAATTATGACATTTATATTTTAATATTGAGGACTAGAACTAAATACAGGCCCAGAGAGCGAAAAAATCTTTCTGAAAAAGTAGTTTGTACAATAGCAGCTTTTATTGAAAAGGCAGTTTTTGTTTCAAGTTCAATTAATCTGACATGTGGCTAACTAGAAACCAGAGCATTCCTTGGGTCTTCACGAGCTTCTTCGCGACCTTAGGCCGAACTTCACTCTCGCTTCACGTATATACTGCCCGACTTTCAGGGAAGGAGCTGCGTGAAACAAACCCAGGTGACGAGAAGCTGCTGCCAGAGGGGAAAAGTCAGCGGAACGGCCAAGTGCAGAAGGTAACAATTCCCACGCCACGAATACCCTGCAAGCGGCCGCAGCCAGTGCGGGTCAGCGAGCCCGGGGAGCCGACGGATGGGCAGGGAACGGGCCGGAGCCGCCTGCGTGCTCCCCGGCAGACCTACCGCCGCGGGAAAACTGCAACGCACGAAGACAGCACGGAAGCATCAGGGATACAGCTGGGCAAAGTGATATATACGTTAAATAACCCGGCGAATAATCTCTTAAAATTCCAAATATACACAAATATATAGAAAAATTACTTTCCATAGGTAATCCCAAGGCAGCTCCAGAGAACACGTACATTAAATAAGAAAACCATGTTTCTCACTTTTTTCTAGCAAAAGGTGCATGCAGAGGAAGGAGTGACATTTATGAAGCAACACAACCAGAGCGAAGGCAGCGCGTCCGTTAGCCCGTATGCAAAGGAAGCAGGGGAACGCGGTCTGGTACAAAGCACTGTAGAAAATACCGTAACCTTGGATACGGATTGCAAGGACACGGGGCTTTGGCTGGCAACGCAGTGTCTGAGAAGATGCTGAATGCAACAGTGAGTCATTTTAACGGCTAGGGTACGTGAGATGATCCTCATTGTGCAATGCCGTTAGCGAGGGTAGCTACATGCAAAACATTTGGTGTATTCCCGTGACGTAAAGGCGTTCAGCTCAGAAGAACGCTTTCTGCTTGCCACAAACGTGGGAATATTGCCTGCTGCTTTCCCTTCTGCAGGGAGCAAGCAGGCAGGAGTGTCATACTTCAGTGAGCTCTGCTGCAATTATAATTGTAAATGTCAATTCCTTATTTTTATGGGCCAGAAGACACGCTGGATACATCTTAGAGAGGGAACTTACTTGCTTAGTAAGTACGTTCACAAGTACGAGAAACCCAGCACGGAGAAATGCTTTTATGACAATATAGCTGGTGCTGTATTTGAAATACCGGTTGCTTTAAGTTTCACATTGTGGCCTCTTTTCTTTGTGGCATTCTCTTTTCATCAGAAAAAAAATCCTACCTAGCTAAGCGTTCAGGAACTGTGGGGGAAACCCACGCCACCCATAAACTCCCGTTTCCCAATATAGCCTTTCATAAGCACCAGCCCGCGCGTCAGCCAGACGCTCGCCGCCCCTTGAGAAGTCCCCTTGCTCGCAGCAGGACAAGGCATTCGCTAGAAGTCAGACCGCGCTCAAGTGCTGCTGTAAAATTCAGGATGCAAACGTGAGCGTGCGCTTACCGTGCTGGGCAGACCCCACACATCAGCGGGAATCCTTGCGCGGCCGATGTACACAGCAGCCCCTAATCCCGATGGAAAACAACGTATGCGGTCAAAAGCTACGGGGCTGACTGCTGTAGCTCTTTTGCACCTAACAAATGAAATTGAGAGCAAGTGACGAGTCACGGCCCTTTTTTTGATAATTACTGGGCAACAGAAGGCAGGCAGTCACTGTCACACTGCTGAAAATCTGCCACTTGATAGCTTGAGCTTGCGACTGGAGGCACAAGTTGCTTATTTTATGAATGAGCTGATTTCAGGCAGCAGGAAGATTTATTTTAATTTGTGTAAATAAGGGGCCAGACACCTAGCACTCCTATTAGCCAAGATTCTTTCATTTGGTATAATTAATAGTTTAGTATAACTAAGCCTTTTTTTTTTTTTTTTTTTTAAATACAAAGCATCATTTTTCCTCATTGTAATTTCTATTTCAGTAAATAACCGTCGGTCAGTGTCAGCTACTTATAATGGAGGCAAGATTAACTTGGAAAAGCTGTTGATATCTTTGAAGAGAAGGGAGATTTTCTAGATATCTGAGAAACTTCAGTCAAAGAATTTAGCAGCCAGCTGTACCCGTTGGATATACACCCCACCTCATTCACTGCAGAGCGAGTAAGACTGTATAGTGGTAAGGCTCTTAAAATAATGCCACGAAGCTCCTACTAGGTTTAAAATCCTGTAGCTAGCACTACGGCTGATCGCACTGGCGTCTGGATGTTGTATCTGAAGAGAGAATCGGGTACTTTAGCGGTATGGGTAACATTTTGTGACAGTCCAGCTTGGCGTACCTCCCATAAGCAACGAAACGGCAGGTGCGCGACAGCCTGCTTCAAAAAATACCCACTCGAGAAGAGCAACTTTGAGTGTGAAATCACCGCCCGTAGCAGGAGCTAAGGGCCACTTGTGCTGCCAGCTCTGCGTCAGGGGAATGCGTTACTGCAGACAGCACAAGTTACACGCAGGCATCCCATCAAGAACAGCCTATTAACGTCCAAAAAAGGTTATATATGTACAGGAGCAGACGCGCTGTATCAGTGGAGTCCAGTTTTCAACAGCGATGCAGCCACACAACTAGCAAAGGGTCCGGTGAAACCGAACAAATCATACCTGCAGTCCAGGACAAGCCCAAGGAGTTTGTCTGTATTTACAATGGAGGAGCAAAGACTACAAGTTTTAAAATCCAGCTGCCTGTACTAAAGAATCCAGATATGATAGGGAACATTTCAACAATTTTTCCAAGTCCGTATCGCCCAGACTAACCCGTTATGCACATGAATACAGTATAATCTACAACACAGAACAGTGGAAGTATAAATATACAATGGCTCTCCGCAGTCTCATTCCTTCTAAGTCAATAATTCATTTTGCCTTGAAAGTTACTGTGACTCGTGCATTGTATGCATTGTAAGAGCACAGCAGCAAATATTTAAAGAAAAACATCACGGTCCATATACCAAAAACATGAAAGAAAAGACTTGTTTGCAAATACGTACTTCAAGTATTTAAGTGGTCACTTCTATGCAAATCAGTCTAGCATTTCAGTTTTTCTTGGAAGCCGAGTACTGGCCTCTCTCAGAGGTTTATGCACGCGGTTAGCAGACTGGCTTGTTACAAAGACTAACCTGCTTTCATCTTGAGAAAGACTGAAATGCCGCATTTTTTGCCACGCTACATTTTTTTCTGTTTATTTCTGAAACTCCGGCCGTTTCAAGTGAAATTCTTCATGAGCAATTTGTATGTGACAGTGGCTTTAACCCGTGACGGTACAAAAATCAAACCGAAACATTTCAAACGCTAACCACACCTCAAGCCTCTCCCCTTACCCTGTCACACCGTTTACCCCAGTGTCCTTCATTATTAGACCCGACACTCCACCTTCAGCGCAACTGCCTTCAGAGCAGGTCTGGCAAAATGAGACCTGGAGGTTTCGGCTCCACGCAGTTGATCCAGAAGTTTGCACAGCTTGCGTGGTATTGGTGCCCTCCGTACGCCAGCTTAAAGTTATCCGTTTCCGAATTAAAGGCCTAAAATAACGAGAATGGAAACACGTGTGACAGTCTCATCTACTCCAGGATCTAGAAACTAGAGTGGAAAATGGACACTGCGCGGGTATCGCCCCAGAATGGCACAGCACGGGAGGACCCTCGCTCTGAACAGACCGCCCAAGAAACAGTATTTTATTTCAGTCTGCAACGTGTTTGCAGGTGACAAACTCCATCACACCTGATGCATACTTGGCCTGGTACACCCTGTATTAAGGGAGCCACCTGAATAGCACGCTGTCTGATCTGACACCTGCAACTAACTCACCTTGTTTCATGCATCTTCCACTTCTGCTACGTATCCGTGCAAGATAAACGCTTGTTCTGCCAGCCAGTAGATAGCTACCGCGTTTATTTCACTGGGTCAAATTGTGCTGTGATTTAGGCAGGTGCAATTCTTGATATTAGTGTTATTTTGGGTTGAATTTGATCTACTTTGTTCTGTTAACTGAATCTGCTTTACAATAGGAGCTTCTGAACAGAGTGTGTGAAGCCATGAACAAGCTTAAAACATCTCAATGTTTGTTGCTAGGAGATGCTTTCCAATGCTTCACAGCTACCTATCTAAAAAAATTCTAACCCTGTTCCCCCCACCCTGGATTTCCTGCAGAGATTTCTAAAAACACCACTGCCTACTACATATAGCCGAAAGTCAACATTTGTAGCAACCCCCCCCTACGGTTCCCCCCCTTCTGCAACAGACACACAGGCAGCTACAAATTCAGAAACTCACTGCAGTGAATTTTCTACCACACAACAGAAGTAACACAAAACCAGAAAGCTATTCACAAGATACAAGCATGCAGACAAGACAAAGGGGAGGCTCTAGAGCATGTTAGTTGATCAGATCAAGTGTTAACGGTCACAAAAAATGACTAGAAGAAAAGGATTCATGATTGGTACAATTGAGAATGACAGCTGAAGGCCAGTTAGCAGTTCAGCCTTCCACACTCAACTAAGAATGATTCTATAAAGAATATGTTTTTTACAGATTCATACTTTTCTAGGAAGCTCTTCCACAGGTTTCTCTTCTTTCTGAAATAACGTTGAAACCAAAAAGTCAGCAAAACTGCCGATATATGTTAATTGGTTGGCATTACCCTGTACATATCCTGGGATTCCCTCCCAGCTCCGCTAATTGCAATAGGCCCCTCCTGGCGATCCTCAGAGATGCATTTCATAAAGAAAAGTCATTACAAGATTTTTATTTAAAAAAATATATATATACTTTTTAAGTCTTAGTTTCCTGGTTTCTTCCCCGTTATGAACAATTTAACTCCTCAACCCTTTCTCCACATCTGTCTCACGCCCAAAGCCCAATGAATATAGCACATTGACTATCTGAGTCCCAGCTATAGGCCAGATTTTGCCTTTGCCACTTCTAGTTACAAATTTTAGCCATGATTTTTTTTTTTAAAAACACCCAAGGCCTAAACGAAAGTCCAAACTGTAAATTAAAAATGAGTTTAACAGTAGAGGCCATTATACTTACTTTACTTCTTGAATCCACATTTAGGAGGCACACGCCACAGGCAAGATCTTGGGCATTTTTAATCCCTGGACGCAGCATACAAGAAGAGAAATCCAGTGAGTTTTCATCTGGCTAAAGAAACGAGACAATAAAATTTAGGCATTTTCAGTGACTGAAAACTTTTCAGACATCACAATAAAAATTATCGATCTGGTTGCTACCGAGAGCCATGGCATCACACCGGCAACACGGCAGAGAGGGCACATTACATTTTCTCTTAAACCAACGTACGATTTAATCAAAGCCATTAGTATGTGTTTGCAACCCTGCTATGCAATCTCCATCAGCATTAATTTATAACACTCAAGCTCTTGAAAAAGGGTTAGACTACAAAGGAAAGAATTCTTAACTTCCCCGTTCCCACATCAAAAGGGGAAGAAACTTCTGAGGAACGAGCCCAGGCGGCGGCTGCTACATTTCCACGGCAGCGCACGAAGAACTGGACGAAGACAAACGGTGGTATGCAACAACTGTTTGTGCAGCTGCACGGAAGGGAGCCATCGGCCAGCACAGCCTTCACGAGGCAGCATTTGAAGTGGTGTCTGTATCAGTGTTTATTGTCCTGGATTCCCTATTATTGCCCGATCAAAAAAGGGCAGTTGTTATTCTTTCTGAAGGTTTTTCTGAATCCAGAATACGGCACAGCAGTACAAAGTGGGATATTAAGGTTAACCAAACCAGAGCAGAATTAAGGTCACCAGCCATACACAAGCTCAGGTTAAAGAGAGGCAAAGGATGGGAGAATAAGCCTGCAAATAAATATAAAAGAATATAGCCACTCTTCCTGTACATAATCCTACATTTCAGCCACAAGATAAACGATAACTTAAAACTTTGCATGAGGATGGTATAAAACTGCTGAAGTTTTGCTTGAAGATAGTAGTGTAAATAAAAACAATCACTAGAAATGCAAGAAGCTTAAAAAACCAGTGTGATCCTAGAACACGTGTACTCTTAATCCACACTCTAGGTATGCTGATCACGCTCCCCTGCTGAATGGCTGGAGAATAATTGGAATCCTGAAAAAAACACCCTTTAATCTTTAAGTAGATCAATCAAATTAATAAAGGCACTCTAATATTTGTTTACCAAATGCATGAGTGAAGCAAATGAGAAGGTCATCCTGTAATTTGCAGTGAAAAACCACAAGGCTGTGCATAAAATTACCTTGTAACAAAATCCTTTAAAAGATAAAATTAACCTTTCCAAGCACATGCCTCTGAGCTAGAATACTTCTCTCGACTTAATTGGCACTTCTGCATCATTTGGGATGCGTGACTGCAACACCGGGGAAGGAGGTATGGGTTCCACACCTTCCAGCGACCCACGTGGAGAAGAGGAACACAAAGGGTGATTCTGAGAGCTAGGGGCGTCAGGAGTTCCCATCTCTTAGATAACTCCAGAGGTACCGCGTGTGTATGAGAAGTCATTGTTCGCAGCTCCTAGTACGCTTAAAATTTAGCTGGACTGCTACCAGCCAGGAGCCGCTCAGCTCGGAGAACACGTGGCCAAGCTTTGGACTTTAAGGTAATCCCTGTAATCTTCCAAGGAAAAGCACTTTAAGAACTAAATTTTAATCCACTTGCTTAAATCAGGAGAGGATCCCGATAGCTTTTTAGATTGTTACCATCAACAATGCCAGAGTTCAAACAGATGAATCCCAGTCTATCAACTTCATCTGCCAAGCAGTAAAATATTGAATGTATAACATTCGTATTATGACAGGCTTTGTGCAACACAGGACATCACCAAAAATACCCGCTTGCCACCGCTGTTTGTACCGGAGAGGTTTAAAATGTGTAAAAGGTGTGTAAAAAGGGACTGATCATTTATAATACCTGTTCTGCAGGGAATGACAGTGAGCTGAAGGTGGCTATTCCAAACAGAAACCAAGTACTCTGGTTACAAACAAGTGTTTACTGGGAAGCGGAAATCTTCAGTGGCCATAGTTGCATTGCAAGAAGGAAGCCACAAATTAAAATGTTCAGTGAAAACATAACCATGGTAATGATCTGCTCACTGATGCTCGATGCAATGTACTGATACTAAGAGTTAAAGACTCCTGAGGTATATACTGAGTTAAAGGGATCCATTATGCAAGACGATATCAAGCACCTACAGACGGATGATTCCCTAAAAATAGGAGTTTTACCACGGTTAAAGAAAGTCCTTTTGCACATTGTATTTCCCGCAACACACATACACAAAAAAGCGCAAGGTATTTAATGACAAGGTGATTTTCTTGCCTTCTAATTGTGTGTATTCTGTACCTGGCCCCAGTGTGCTCCTCATTTTCCCAGTTCCTTGGCAGGCCCTTCCCATGGGGTGCCCCTTCTCTAACGGCCACCCCTCCGACAGCCCCTCACCGTCTCTCCTTGTAACACTCGCCCGGTTATGCGGAAAGCTCTCAAGCTCCTACCAGACTGTCTCAGAGCAATTGAGCTTTTTCTGGCACCTCTATTCAGAGGAGGAAAAGCTATTTAGTCTGTAGCAGGAACCAAAACAAACGTAGGCATTTCCAAACGCAGGGCAAAAGGAAAACAGTTTTGTTATTCCTGTGTTGCTACATTGTGTGCTCTTGTATCGTGAGCATTAAAACTAATTGCAGGGATATTACAAAGACAAGGTATGTCCACATTTTTCTGGCTTTCTAAAATGGCTTATTTAAATTTTACTGAATTTCCCTTATTGGAGAGGTCCACAGACACATAGAATATCATCTAAATCATTAAGGCACAAAGTACATGATGTTTGTACATAAATAACAGTTTTCTTACAGAGCTTTAAACCAAATTTCACAAATAAGCGCATTTCCATTTTGCAAGAGAAAAACACAACCTGTAAAGTTAGGGCACCCTGTGAAGTCACTTTACATATAATTATGACATTTCTTTTAGTAAAGACACAGCTTATTTTTGGTCTTACCGTTAAAGCAGCAAGCGACATGAAGCTTATTAGGTTGTTCCACACTTTATCAATATCCTTCAGGAGCTGCTGGAGTTTCTCACTACAAACAGCAGTCGCTTTGATACCCAGTTCAACTCTCTTTGTTACTCTGTAGACTTCAACAACCCCTGGTGATATAAAACACAGCGGAGGATGGCAGAGCATTCACTGCAAGCACAGGTTCCTGAAACTTCAACTCAGAAACAGCACAGAATGGGCATGGCACACGAAAGGCGGTCACGGACAGTTATTTCAAAGTAGTAGTTACATTATTTAGCGGAAGAGTTGTTCATTATTTCAGTGCAGGCAAAGATTAAGCTAAAGAATAATACCATTTTGGAAAGAGGGATTATATATTAGTGTTTCTCAGAGGAGAACTTCCAGTGTAAGAGACATCGTAAATTAAAACATACCTAGTAAATATTCCATGCCTTGAGCAGACTGGATAACTTCAGTGCAAACGGATGAACTACTTATTCCATTTAAGGTATCATTTGCTTTCTTTATTACCTGGCGGAAATGAATTTCATAAAATGGTGGTATTATCTACCTTAAAATAATTATTGCCAACAAGATTGTCCCCAACAGAAACTGTTATACAAAAAAGGAGGCAAATTAAATAAGCAATAATTGCCATACTCCATCACATGTTTTTATACATTCATGCTGTAACTATAAGTAGATCAGGGAAAAAGTATGAACATTTAAAACCTTAATGTATTCCCCCAAATATTTTCATTACCAAAATAATAGCTTTAAGAGTACGCATGCATTGCTAGCTAGTTTAATAATAGCATTCACAGTTTTGACTGTCTAATACTCAAATGCAACAAAGAAATTTTAAGGAAAACTAATCTGGCTGTGAAACATCTGACACCCATTACCAGAAAATTAACGGCCCCTCCGCACAGCACGTTAAACAAGCCCATTTCTGAAAAAGCTCTGAAGAGCCGGGCGCTGGTATCAACGCCCCGAACAACGTGCCTTACTGGGCACCCAAACCACACGAACACCAAATTAACTCGATAACGTGAAAAATTAGGCAAAAGCCAAACTAATCACAAATGACAGGGAGATTAGTAGAGGATCTTTAAGTAAGGAGGTAACGCTCCTGCTGCGAGACAGTTTTTGGTTTAAAAACTGTAATCCACTGGGGCTGATTCACACCCTCCCTATGCCTATATGGCCTTAAACACGGGATGAGGTGGTACCTACAGGGAGGAGGAAAAGGTTTTGGAGGAAAAGGTTTCGGAGGAGACTATCCACTTACTTGCAGGGCACTCTCCAAGCATCTTTGCCATTCATATGCATACCTCTCACTCTCCTGTTTGAAAGAAAAGGACAGTGTGAATCCTGTTCCTACAGACGTTTCCCTTTCTCCTATCACAATAGACATACAGCAGACAGGTATTTTAAGAGACTGTTTGCAGATTAGCTATGGAAACTTTTAACATACCTATTCCTAATTTTTCCCCCATTCTTTAAATATTCTCTTTGCACCTAAACTCTAAAATTTGATTTCTGAGAGTCAGAACTAGTTTCAAAAGGAAGAACATACACGAATGGGTAAAAAGTTTGCATTGCACATCCCTATTCCCGACACATTTGGTACAGGTCTGCTGTTCTAGAAATGGGGATTAGCAGAATTTAATCTGAGTCCTTTTACCTTCTATTCTCAAGATGAGCAAGAGCAATAACTACCACACAGCCAAAAAAGTTAAGCCATTTCCCAAAGCCAATGGTCTCAGTGCCAAAGCTGGGATTAGATTTAAGTCGTAACTAATTTCCAGTTACGAGCTTAGACTGCAAGGTCAAGCGATTCTGACTGACTTTCAGACAACAGCATTTTTTTCCCCACTTCACAACACATTAAAGACAGGAGAGAAGAAACCTCCTTTATGAGCAGATTCCAATCAAAACATCTAACCTTACCCACATGCCACCTCAGAATCATACCCTAAATTCAAATAGCTGAAGTCCCAAAGAGTTGGGATACAGAACGCCCTTGATATCACACTGATGAGAGTCATTGCCAATCTACTTGTACTCCAGACAATTCCTTACCTCAACTTCCCCAGTCAAGTCTTTGTATTTGTCTCTGATGACAGGCAAAGCAGGCTTCTCACTTAGAGTATTTGAACGATCTCTAAATGGCTGTTCCAAAACCGGTAAAGGTGAAGAGCGACTTATTTCTCGGTCACCTAGGCTTAAGCTCCTTTTATGAGACCCTAAAAAGTTAGGATATAAACAAGTTAGTCTTTTACTCATAAAGGCACACACTACTTAAAATGAATCAAGTAGTAGCAAGGGATGCACTACTACTCCAAAAGAACAAAGCCTTCTATTTACTCAGTGACTGGTGCAAATTTCCCCAGTTCCTCAATTCTTACAATTTTTTGGCACACAAATTTTTTTCTTCTAGAAAGAGACCTGCTCCAAACGCAACAGAAATCAATGAGAAGATTCAGCTACTTTCCAGTAGCCTTTGGAACAATCCCCATCGGCTAATTTATAATTTGATTAGAAAAATTAGCCTTTGATAAGCACGTGCATTATGGGCTTCCTGCCCCCTGCGCAGGCTTACCTTGCACAGACAGGTCGAAGGTGGCCAGTTCACTCTTGATCATTTCTTCACTAGATTTCACCTTGCCTTGGGAAGTTGCCACCAAGAAGTCAAACTTGCTGATTTTGGCTTTTCACTTTGGAATTCTCCAAAGTCATCTGCGGACTCTCTTCGCAGTTCAGAAGAGATCCCACTAGCAAGGAAATCTGCCTCTTGATGTGTGTCAGCTGCCACTGCATCCTGTGCTTCCGATGAAGGTCTTGCGAAATCACCAAAGTCTCCAATGTCATCGTCACTTGGACCGCTGGATATTGGTCCAGAGTCTTTAAAGGTTGCAAAGGCTGCAAAGGAAACATCCTGTAAAGCATCCTCACTAGAAAAGGTTGTCACTTTGGAAACTGTTGTCATGGTAATGTTTTCTGAACTGCCAAACAAGGTCTCCTTCTTCTGAAGGACAGAAGTAGCCGCGGAGGATCCACTTCCTGAAGACTGGACAAAGGAGGAGAGCTTCTTGCCCTGATGAATGTCGTCTTTGTCGGACCAGTCATAGCTTGCCAGGCTGCTGACTGCAGACCCACTGTTATAGCTTCCAATGGGGCACATTTTAAGTCATCTATATCTGAGAAAAACAAACCCTACAATTAGAAGCTGAAGTTCAAACGTTAATCTCTCTAGACTGTCTAAAAACAATAGCAACTTGCTAAGAGTCTTGAAGAACTGCAAGAACAAGCAGTGAATGTTGTTTCAATAAGGCTTAAACTAGAGTTTGCACAAAAATAATCTGAAAAATGCCTAAGCATTTAATACAAAAATTTCTCTGTTTAATAAATGTAAGCCTTGACCTTTAAATATTGTCTTCTATTTTAAGCTGAAAGTCACCATCCCACTGCGGGTAGTGAAGAAACACTAAAAAAATTCAATGTTTGTAGACAGTACAGACTGCACAGATCACCAGTTCTGTTTTCTGATGCTGGCTGCAGAATCTGCAATCAAAATGTAAACATTAGCAACTCAAACATCTTATCGCATTATTTCATCTTATCGAAACCAACCACACAGAAGATTGGGCTAACTTTTCCATTCCCTCCGATAAAGTATTAATAGACTTTAATTTTATATTCATGCTTTGATACAAATAATGTATAAAAATGTGCTGCAAGAATTTTTAAAAAATAGAAATCCCGTTTAAGCTTATCACAGTTACCGCAGTGCCGACACTTCGAACTTAGAGGTTCCAGGAACGACATGAATATTGCGAAGATCATGTTTTAGCTTTTACAAACTATTTGTGAAGTACAGAGAAAATCCGATTATTTTGCAGAAAGCTCCAAACATTTAAACTCACCTGGCAATTATATGGGCCAAGAGGTTCTTCTATGCCATGAGCAGGTATGAGACAGCCTGGTTGCTTACACTAGAGCCAGCAAAGGAGCCTGCCCAGTGACCAGGGTCTGCCGGGCTTTGTCCGCTATTCATTCAACTGATCTCTCATGATTAGGCTGAGATTGATCCATAGTGAAGGCACAGAAAGCCAGGGGCTGGGTAGTTTTCATTAAAGCGATAATACAAAAGAAAAAAAAAAAGCCCTACTATACTACATTTGGCATTTGTTTTCCAGCATTAACAATTGTCAGTTTGGATTAGACATTCGGCTGGTGCTCAGTGCCTAGGGTCAAACGGTCTTGAGGTAAAGCAAACCCAAACCAGAAAATGTATTCTCTGAGCGTTGTTTTAGCCGAGACTCTTCCACTAAACATTATGGTCTTCACTGGCTGGCACACAGTGGCAGCAACGCGGGTTTAATACAGGCAGGGTGGGAACAAGCTGACTTTCCAGTGCCCTCTTTAGTCAATCTGGCCACACCAGCCTGAGGATTAAGCCATTTTAACAAAACATTTCTGCCTTCATTTATTCATTTTACTGGAAGGGGAGAGCACGCTATGCTTTAGGCTGCTTTTCAGGCATGACCCACATACATAGCTAATTAAAAGCCCAACAAATATACAATATAATGCTATAGTTTAATGGCTGCTACAACAAAAGGCCCTTTGCAATGGGTCAGCGAGGCATTGGTGCGTCATCTATCGGATCTTCCTCAGGGACAGTCTTCCTGCATTTGCACATGACAGCATCTCAATAGCAAACGTTAGCACCTTGCATACATACGGCACGATTTCAAAGTGCCATTCGAATATTAAATTTGCGGAACAAGCAGTTTACAGAAGGGTAAACTGCCGAGAGATGAAATCACCTGCTTATGGCAAAACCGAGGAGAAAGAAGGCTCTGAGGTGAAAAGGAGCTGACTTGCAAGGGATCGGTAATTTATCACAAGAAACCACACCTTGTGCTCTCAAATACACGGTTTTGTTTAAAGAAGTTAAATGAAAGCTTCGCTAGCATTAAAGAGAGCGCCAGAATAACCTACAAAATGTTAGCCAACTGTAATTAATCCTGGGATCCTGAAAATACCACCGTGTACTAGGCAACCTCTTTGTGTTGACTCCAAAACCCCAGCAAAGATTTAAGCACTGCTATTGTTTCGGTGTTCACCAGGAAATGAAAAGAAAGAGCGATGTGAAGATCTACACAATCTATTGTGGCTGATTTCTTTGATAACCGGTAAGAGTTTGAGCTGAAAACACATCCTACAAGGACCGATCAGCGTACCGCTCCTGATCCGGCCCTGGCTCCGGGACAGGCAGAACCAGGCGCAGGCTTCGGTGGGAATCCTGAGCTCCCCGTGCTTCGCCTGCAATCTATAGGTCATGGCAGGGAAGGCAGAACAGTATTTTAATTATTCACAAACCAAGATTCAAGATTCTCTACGTGACTTCATGCAGACATAAAACCCATCCGCAGAGGTGTAAAAGCTGAGATGAAATGTAATAGCTCAATTCTCTACGTTTTATTTATTTGGATAGTTATGAAGGATTACTCTGGTGAATAAACTTTCCTAAGATTATTATATTACAGGAAAAATACTGTGTTCAGAGACAAAGCGTTTACAGCTAAAGCAGTCCTAAAACAATTTACTGAAAAGTATGAAAAATAAGAATGTACATGTAACTGTCCATAATCCAAGGTAAACTAGCTTTTATAAGACTTTTATTCTATTGCAAAAACCCCAACATTTTGCTGTGCCACGCACTGCATTTCATAGAATCATTTGCCACACTGGATGTTTTAGAACAGAGGAAGTAAAATCATAACCTTTGTCATGGCTACAGCAAAACGAGAGGCTTAGCTGAGCTCTTTGCATATTTGCTGCGTAACAGAGAGAGGAGCGTTTCCCCTGACAGGCAGCACAGCAACTTGCCACCGGACTAGCAAGCGAAGCAGCAGTTCACATGTGAAAAGCGCTTCTTGGCCGACCCTAGAGAACTCTTCGTGATGTGGGTATCTTTATTATCGGCAAAAAGATTGTTTTATTAAGCAGGGTTAAGAACTGCTCCTCCAACACCCCGTTTCTCAAAGACCGCAGATTGTTTAATGAATAGAAAAGCTCCAGTTAAAACGCTGCAGTTACAGCCTCTGATGTCATAAAAGCTTCATTTTCCTGTCATGGCAATTCAAAATTTAAAGAGATGCTTGCGTATCAGTAATATTTTTTCCAAGGCAAGAGATTATTAAGTGGAAATACAAAAAGAATACTTCTAACTAAGCACCACACTTAGCGAAGACAGATGCTACGGAGCTACTGCCATTTCCTCCTGGAGGACACTTTTAGTAAGAACAGAACCTGAACTGATGAGAGGCATCAAATTTTATCAAAAAAAAAAAAGAGCAAAGACTCAATCCATCCAAAATTCTATGAAAATGCTTTCTTTTGGGATACACAATCTTTTTTTGTGAGGTTAAAAGCGATCTCTTAGTTAGCGTTTTTTAGAGAGCATACAGCGAATTCCCCGTCGAAGCAGGGCAAATCCTGAATTGATCATGCGTTAGGAATCTATAATCCTGCCACAAGAGATGCATCAACAGATTTCAGTGCAATACATCGTCATAAAACAGTATTGCTTAGTAGTCTCACTAGCAATTCTGTGGTGTCTTTCAGAAATGACACAAGAGATGGAATTTAGTTTTGTTATAAAAATCCCAAAGCTCTCACTCCCAGCGGAATTAAGGCCACACGTCATTAGCACCGTCAGCTTCGCACTGGTGAGACCGAGAAACACACCCAGATTAAATACACTGGATATCAATCCTCAAATCACTTATAGATGGGGCAGGGTGGGACAGCGGGTGTGTGTCTGTAAAATCAAAGTCAGATTCCGTTCAAAAATCACATCACCACATTTTTTTTTCCTTAAAAATATTTTCTAGTGAACGAAGAACAGAAAAAGTGATCTTCACAGAGTCATGCTGGAGTGCAGTAAGTTTCCGAAAGCTTTAGAAACCAAACCCGATTAGCATTTCTTCCAAAGCAAAAGGTTTGAAATAGTTACCATTTACTTTCCATCCATTTTGAGCTACCAAACCCATAGTCCAGCCTGCCTGATCATCACCCGGGGACAGCCGCAGCTGCCCACGCCAGCCACGCAGCCGCTGGGGAGACACAGAGCCATAGCTGCCAAGGAAGGCACCGGAGAGCACTGACAGGGGGTGAAATACAGTTAAAACACTGTTTCCCAGTGTTATCTCATCTACAGAAAAGCTTGACATCCTTCATTGAGCCAACTATAACAATTTATTTCAACTGCCAAGGATTAAGTTATGGCTGGAGGCAATTTACAAGCTGGAGCCTTCAATGTCAACAGTTTAATCATTTAAGGAAAACCTTTGACAGCGTTAGTGATATTCTAAAGAAAACTGAAAAAGACAATTCAGAAGATAATATATTTAGTGATTTTAACCAGCATAGGAGACTTTCAACTTTTTATATTTCAGTTTATATTAAATTCCGATGAATAAATACAGCTCTCGTGCCATTTTTTTGGTTGTTAGGGCGATGCAGGTGGTAACTAGCTCTGTTCCCAGTGGAACAGCGTCAACGCACCAAACCCAGGGCTGTTACACGGGGAACGTCACCAGCAGCCTGAGCAAGAAGCCCAGAGAGCGGACGGGGACAGGGACCACCTCCTTACCGCTTCTGGGGGGCTTCCCCGAGAAAGGCAGAGAGGAGACTGGAAGAAGAGAGGCTTGTGTGTACTGCTGCTACCTGGGCCATGCCTGTCAGGAATCGGAAAAATTCAAAGCCCGTTTCTCAGCTGGTGAGTCCGGAACAGCGTCAATGACAAGGGAGTTACCACAATTTACTTTCGCTGAAGATGGCAGCACCCAGCACTGCTAAGGTGGAAACCGTCAAGAATGCCGCCTGTAAGATCAATTAAAATGAAGGAAAAAGGAGAGAAATGCCTTCAAACCTTGTGGAATTGAAGAATTTGCTCATTATTTTTTAATTATCGTGACAAACAACGTTCCACAGCAGAATACAGACCCCCTGAGCTTGCAGGCTCAGCGCAGCCCTGCGGAAGCCCGGGGCAGGGCTGCGTCTGCGCCCCTGGGCTCAGCTTGGGAGGCGTTGGGAGCACACGTACGCACCCGGCGCTGCGAGAGGCCTTCCCAGGACAAATAAGTGCTGTTAAGCTCTTCTGTTTGCAGAATTATACTAAATGAGAGCAAGTGAGTGAATTTGACTGTCAAGTCTGACAAAAATGTAATAAAGTATAGTCATGAACATTACTCTCCCTCCTCCAGGTATGATTAACTGAACAAATACTAATAGCACAAGCCCTGCAGAATTAAGTCTCTCAGGTTTATGTTCAAGCCTTCAGTTTAAAAAGCTTTAGGGCTAGGCACAACCTACAGGTTCTCCAGAATGAAAGAGGGGTGTTGTTTGGTCGAGGGGGTTTTTCTGGGTTTTGGGTTTTTGGTTTGTTTTTTTTTTTTTTTTTTTTTTTCCTTTAAAGTCTCTCAAGATTGGTGTAAAGAAGAAAAAAAACATTCTGGTTTCTGGTCTGGTTTTTGCTCTTGTGGCAAGGAACTAAAACCCAGTTTGCGCTGGCGTAACGCTTTAACTTTATTCCACATTTCAATTATTTTTAACCTTTTACCTTGTCTGCTAATTTGACGTTAATCCCAAACTGTTAGTGGCCCAGGATTTGGAGGAATTCGAAGTGACATAATTACATGACACAAATTTGCAGCTGTCATTCATGTCTGAAAGCTTCGATATTTAGTAAGCCAGGAGTTCCCAAACAGAAAAAGGAAGTGGGGCCCTTTACTTTGGGGTGCCCATTAACTAACTCTAGATTAGCTAAGTAAATATCAGAATATTGTTTAATGGGCTCCTACTCATAAAGGCCTAGATAGAGACACATTTTCCAGTTGGTCCCATTCACAAAGGTGTATCATAACCTTGGCTGGCAGCAGGGAAATCCAGATGAGGAGACAACGGGACAGAGAAAACAGTATTTGTCTTGAGACTACCACCGAACCCTCAAAGCCAACTCACAGAAACAAACCCTGCCATACACACATTTCCTCTATTCAATCCCTCTCAAAAACCGCTCTTTTGAAAAAATATTCTTTAGCCTGATATGTAAAGTTTCAGAAGTGCACAGGGAGCGAGGTCAAAGCGTTGGAAGAGGAGAAGCTCACCCACACGCTGCTCGGCAAGAGAAAGGCACCCGCCAGCTTAAGGGGATACTATAACTTTAAACTTGTATTTTTGAGGAAAGAGAGATGCATTGCTGGTTTGCGACAAATCACACACATCCCCACATTTTCAAAATATGCCAAGATAATATTTATTAACACAGCAGGACTTACAGATCACAAAAGATAGTGATACATAGGCGCTCGTAAGGGCGTTATCAGAATAAAGCATGCAGGTCAATACTTGCAGAAGAGAGATATCAAGCAGATCTGAGAAGGCACATTCACACAGGAAATGTTTAGTTGAAATTAGACATTAGAAAAGCAGCAAAAACCTGAAGTTGATTAAAATATACAGAGATCTCCAATAATGCCAAAGAAAAAGGTACTTTACAGATTTGTAAGTGCAGCAAATGGATAACCCTTTGAGAATACCCGGGCGAGGGTACACTCTCGCTGCAACGTTCGGCAGGACGCAGAACAAATTACGTTCATATAACATGACTAGGTGCTAATTAAAATGCTTTTGTTTTGGAGTGAACAGAAATTTGGTTTAAAAGAAGCAGCCTGGTTGAAACTAACAGCATGCAGCCAGTGCTCAAAGGGTTATACGAAGTAAATGCAAGAGAAATCAGGCAACATTAGTATAATCTACCTTCCACACAAAGAATTATAGCAAAGTTTAAAGAGACAGTATCCCCTTTGGAGAGAGCAAAGCTGAAAACCTTTCTTCCCTCAGAGACCAAAGTCTGTCGTATGGGAAGCAACTCAACGACTTCTTCTAATTCCCAGCGTAAGCAACCTACCTGCCTATACCTGGAAGCTATGCACGTGAAATCTCAATAGCCAAAGGATAAAGACCTCTGTATCGGTACGTCAGAGAAGTCAAATCATTTATCAGCACCTCTGTCCCGCTGCAGTTTCACTGGAGATGTCACACGGTGCTTGCAAGCATACGGTTCCCAACGACTAGTCTCCCCTTTCTCAGCAGTGAGGATGACAAAGGGATACTGTCCCTTTTGACATTAGATTACAGATCGAAGGAAATTAAGAGAAAAAAAAAAATCTGCTTTTTAACTTATGTAAACTGAAAAAAAGGACTTGAACATCAGCAGTTCATAGCTTGAAATGCATCAAACATACATAAAGGAACACGTGAGCACAGAAGTATTTGTAACAGATAGTCCAGAGCACGCTCCGCTACAAGACCCAAACAGAGTTAAATGGAGTAAAACTCTCCCTGTGGAAAAACACCTAGCTTGGCACCATAGGAGAATACAGACTCGTTTAAGTTTAATAAAAATAGCTTCTAATTAATACTTCAGAGTTCAAAAGTTTAGCAACAAGCACATGATCGGCTAACCCCTTTAAACGAACCGAAAAAGTCTTTCCTGCCACAAATGGCAATTATTAATCACTGATTTCTGTGGCAAAAGCTCACATCCTGTAGAAGAGCTACATAAGTCAAACTACCACCAAAAGAGGCTAGAAAAATATTAGGAAAAAGTGCTTTCAAAACCAAAGTAAACATTCAAGAATACACTGTAGGTGCTACGTTTTTGACAGCTCACTCAACTTGGAATTTTACCAAGCAGTAATATGAAAATTAAATGTCTTTGCTAATAAATTATTCCTGATATTTTGTACCCTGTTATAGAGTATCTTCCATGTCAAGTTGCCAACTTAGTTCTCTCCCCTACTTAAAAATAGCATATAATGCAAAATTACAGTACTGTGTATTTTCTCTACCCATATCTGCAAAAATGGAAGAAATATCTCATATGGAAATAACCAATTCTTGCAGTAACAGCTTTTACATTTACAGTTTGTATGCTCCCCCCCGTTCAGAAAAGCCTTTGACTGCATAATACTTGTCACTAGAACACAGTAATGGTTCCCGTATTATTGAAGGCCACAGAACATTTAACGACGTCTTATCTTCCTACGTACATATGAAAAGAAAAAGCAGGACACTTGGGAAATTTGTTTTATGATATGCGATCAGATCGGAGATGGTCAATTCACTCTCTCAGGAGTACTTTCATAGAGGGAAATTAAAGAAGGTGAAAACCTGATAAGGATAAAGAAAACATCCCGTGGTTTTAAATTTAGGTCCAAAAGCTATCAATCACGAGACTAGCATTTACAGGCCCTTTGCACAATTATTCCAATGAGGGTTTAACTCTAAAAAGTGTATGCAATACTTCTACTTGCAGTCCTGCAGAATACTGGCTACACAGATTAAGCCCCACCGTAACGGGAATATACTAGTGGTGTTGATTACACAGCTTTTCATTAACAGCACAAATTAGTGTTCTGCCTACCCCTTCAGAAGCGCAGAGCGGGTTAAGTCCCCAAGCCAAATGCTTTGTTGAAACCAAGAGATTAAAGAAGGACACTCTGCCATTCATCTTGCTAATGTAAATGGAATGACATCGTTTGCATTAGAAAATTTTCCACTCGAATCCCTTAAGTGACAATAGCTAACAGGTACCAGTGAGATGGTGGTGTCAAATCTCAAAAATAAACTGGCATGGAGTTCAAACCGTTCAATCTATTTATAGTCATCTAAGAGAACAAACACACACTGCCCTGCTAAGGGGCTGTTGGCTAGCGGGCGCACAGATTTAGAAGTCTTTCGCTACGGAAAGACTAGTGCATAATACTGTAATTTAGCACACAGAAGAACACCGAAATCTCCATCACCTACGTTACCAGAGCATCTAACCAGTTCCTCACCTGCTGCTGGTGGATGCTGGCCACTAACTGTTGGCAAATCCAAAGAGCTATCAGACATGACATGCTTAAGATCTCCCTCCCACATCAGCCAGTTTCATGTCAAACTGAACAGACAACGCATCTTCAGAATCCTCCTTGCCGACACTGCTGCCACCAATAGAAGGGAGATCCAGAGACTTCAACCGAAGCAGAGTCTTCTTTGGCCTGCTTGAAAGCTGCAACTTTGTCCACCAGGGACTTATCCGCGCTGTTGCACGTGGAAGAAAACTTGTTAGAGTGAAAGTCGGCAAAATCATCATCACTCTTCGCTGAAGAAAGCGCGTTGTCCTTCACCTCCTCAAAGCCGGCCCCAGAGCCTTCCAGAGAAAGCTGTTTGAAGATATCGTATTTGGTGGGCGTAGCAGCGGTGGCAGAACTCTGCCCGCTCTTCACCGTGCTGGCAGATGAGCCAGATAAAGGAACAGGACCGGCCTCAAGCTTAAGTGCATTGTATTTGTCATCTGTTTTTTGTTCGGAAAATCCACTGCTATTGTTGAAAGCCATAAAATCTGCAAAGTCATCTTGTCCGCTGGCTGATGCACAATTAGAAAATTCCCCAAAAAGGTTGAACTCTCCAAACTCATCAGCTAAGCTTGAACTTTTGCTGGGCGCTGGTTGGGCAGTGGTAGATGGAAGGGGTGGTGGAGGAAAGGAGCCCGATTTTGATGTGTTAAATGCAGGTGGAAAGGATGGCTGCTTGTTTTCTCCAGTAGAGGAAAAGAGATCCAAGTCTCCTAGATTCAAAGAGGTCTTTGCTTGTGTTTGCTGTTTTGACTGAACGGGCAGAGAAGGGAAGGTTGTAGGGAAAGTTTTGTCTTTTGTAGGTGGCTCTAATGGTGAGATACTGTCAGCGGTTTTAAAATCTGTGAAACCATCATCGGTTCCTGCAGGCTTGAATTCTGCAAGGTTATCTCCTGAGAATAAAAACAACGAAAAAACAATAATAAGACACTGCAGTGACATCAAATGCATCATACTAACACCATGCAAGCAAGCAAATTATTTCATGCAATGTCAGAAGTTTTTATGCAAACTATTTAAATTAAGACCTCAGGATGCACGTAGAACTGCAAACTCAACTTCTATGAACCACACAAGTTTCAAGGTCAGCGATTCTAATATTCATTCCAGCAAACACTGACGTCTTTCAAATAACCTCAAAGTCATATTAAATTCCCTTTACACTGAGTTAATATCAAAACACGCCATGGCCCAATAGATTCAAAAGGTGATCAGTACTGTCTCATTCAGCTTCCACATAAGTTCTTTTTCCCACCTCATGCCTCCCTAGTTGCCAAGCAATGAATGTAATCTTGAATTTCACTTATACCAATCTAGTATTTGCCTTCTTACAGAAGCAATTCTCCCCCTCTCTCCCTTCGAAATAATGCCCAAATGCAGCTTCTTCACGGGGCGTCAGCAGCGGGGTGAGACAAAAGCAACCCTGCTGATAAGCTGGAAGGGGAACACAGTAGGGACCGACCGGACCTGCCTGGCGGCTGAAGGCCCTGTCGGAAAAGGGCACTTGAAAGAAGGCAGGCAGCCAACAAGCCGATCCAACGGGGCCCAACGGGGAACCCGACGGGTGGAAGAGACAGAGCCCCAAACAGAAAAGAATGCAAGGCAGCGATCCTAACGTGTTGTTTTAAAACATTTTAAGCTCTCATTTTAATCCATTGTGTTTTCCTTCTGTCAGGTTCACCTAAACATACAATAGTGTTAAGTGATCAGAACTGCAGTAAATGCAATGTAACTTGGGGCATCTTCTAGCTTCTGCTAAGACAGATTCTAGTTTTACTAAGAAGCTGCGAGACAGACTTTCACATGAAAGTCAGCATGATTAATCATAAAGTGTGCAGATCTCTAGTTCAACTGCATACTGAATGCCAGATAGTGCTATATAAGGATTATAATTTAAACCTGATTAAACATCAGGTAACAATGTTTTCATTGAATTTACATTAAATATTTTGGTGTACTAATTTTATATGTTTCTTCCTGTTCATACATAATTACTTTTTTTATAAAGCAATTTCTTTTGAACATGAAAAATGTTGTTTAACCCATTCACCAGCATGTACGTACTTAGACTACTCGTAATTTTGAGGTATTGATGCATACTTTCAGGACACGTGTCCAATAAACAGATTTTGTTCTATTTTAGAAGTACACCATTAACATTTAATTCTTAAGCTACCACAGTGCCATACTTTAAATTAGTTTAATCAAGATTTAAAAGAATACTCTTTATAATAGTAGGAAAGGACCATGACTATACCTGACACACTCCTCCATTCTCCCTCCCCTCGGTCCAACAACAATACAGATATTTGTGAAATCGCTATTATTGATCAGAACTAAAACATCACAGCAAACTAACTTACTGATGAATTGCAAACTTTTCCATTAGAAATGTAAGCTGGTGAAAGGGTTAAGAGTGGTCAGAGCTGGACAGCAGGCAAATACAGTAATATTCTATATTTTAGAACATGTACGGAAAAAGATAAAATGTTACTTCATTTCATTGCATGCATTTAATCCTGAAGAGGTACTGAGCATGAGAACCTCACAAAACATTACGGGAGTTTCAGAAACTCAGTGTCTGAAAAAAAAATCATTCTGTCTTTGAAAAATAAGGAGTAGGAGTGAAGTCAGGTAAACAGTTTCATGCTAGAATCTAAAGTTGTTTTCTAATAACAAAACAAAATGCCGGGTATAAGATAACTCAGTGGAAGTCAGGTTAAGTTAGTAACGTGTTTATCTTCTGATCTGTCTACTGATAATATACAAAAGTTAGTAGAGTTTGCCATTTTTTTTCCCATCTGATTGAAAAGATGAGATTACCACTTATATTGCGTAAATTAGTCGTACGTGGTTCTGGAAAAGGCTTAGGGAGACTCGGCTTTTGTAATTACGCAGATGTTGCACCTCAGATGCCACCTAGGTTTTACTTTTTCCCATCCAAACCGCTTAAACACAAATTTCAAAAGAAGTGATCCGATTTATTATTAGAGCACCAGAGACCATGAAAGTTTAAATTGTGCCCCTAACAATAGAAAAAAGTTGCAATTTTGTCCAGAAGCATCTTATTCTGTCTTCTAAGAATACATGATTCCTTAATTAAAATGAACAAATTCCAACCATACCGTTATTTTAAAATAAAACTCAGAAGCATCCAAAAGAGATGCCAATACTTCTAGCAGTACAATTTGTAGATTGTTCCAATAGGATATTGCACTGTTTTTTCAGGATAGTTCCTGCTAAGTTGTTTAGAGGAGTAGAAGCACCATTATTCTAGAACGCTACCAATGGAGATTCTGCAGCTCAAAAAAAAAAAAAAAAAAATCATGAAAGCATGTTAAAATAGTTCCAAAAAACATACTGCTTACCTAAGTATTTGCTCTCTGATGGTTGTTCTAATTCACGGAAAGCACTATACTTGTCTCCACAATCTAGTGAATGCGAGAAAAGAAATAAATTTAAATAAAGATATTATGAACTTATATAATAAATTTTACAGTGGCATAATTTCTCTGATTATTTTATATTAACATTTTCTCAATGCCAAAACCAAGATATATGAAATATTGCAATAAATTGCTCAAAGTGGTTGTATATTTTAGCTTTTACCTCCAAAAGTAGCTGTACTTTCAGCAGGCTTCTCAGCTGCAATTCCTTTAAACACAGCATACTTATCAGTCGATGAGAGTGTCTTATTACCTGGGAGTGGCATTAATAAAGAAGGAACACTAAAAACAAAAGAGATAAAAGCAAAGTTCCTTAATTTATCCATAAGAAATCTACGTTTCCAGGTTTTATTGCAAGAAGCACCTTATGACTACCCGATTTGGATCGCTAAACCTAAGCTTGTACCCTGAAGGGTTCTTAATCAAGAACTTGATGTAAACTACCTCAATATCTATCAAGAACAAGAGCACGTAAAACAGGCAGCTGAGTAACCGATGAGTGAATTCACACTTTCTTCTCTCGCCTAATTGTCTTTCTTTAGGCCAGAAGTGAATTTTCACCCTTCTTGATTTTAATTTGTACAAAACTCCAGAACTTTACACCCCAGGAATTCTGAGCCCAGGAGGGAATAAGCACACAGACGTACCCCCGGAATCACTGCTGTTCAATTTATCACTTTGCCCAGGGCAGCGTAAGGACAATTCTCCCTGATAGAACGAGATCTAGTAAAGAGTTAAAACTGCATGAGATTTGCCAGCTCCATACTTTCAGCTTATCTACTTTTGATTATATTCCATTACGTATTGCAAAATTAAGAGAATGAAGTGGAACCACCATTCAAAAGGAAGGAAAAGATAACTTTGAATTTCTGTCAGTGCAAATCAGCGAGTTCAGGTAGCTATCTAATCAGCAAAATCGGGATTAGCCCACGGTTACACAAGCCAATCTTTTTGCACATAAACACACTCTACTCTACAGAGTAAAACTGCCATAATAACCTAACACCATGTTAGCAACTGCTGTAAGATTTAAAAGACGTTCTGCAAGAGCTTTGCTTGCCCTCCACACAAGTCCCCTTATCAGACCTTGGCAGCTCTACAGAACAACATCTTTTACATATGAATGATGCATTTTACCTCTAGTTGATGTCATTCAATACTATGCACATTGAAAACGTGAATGAATTTCTATGGCGTTCCTTGGCCTGAAGCAAGGATCTTTCCAGAGCCATTTAAATCTCCTTATCAGCAGCCTACAAGCAACACACAAACCTAGCGCTTGCACACACGTGCTGCCGATGGTCTGTGATGCTTGCAGACAGACAGTGCAATGTCAAAAAATATAGCTTATGGTAATATAATTAAATTTCACATCACTGCAAAACAGGCTATTAGATATGCAATCCTGGCAAATGTAATGGTTAATCATCTGTACCCTACAGATGGGGTTTTTTTAAATAAAGCTCCATAAGCAATTAGATTATAGCTCATTGTAATGTTCTGTTCAAAACTGAATGCTTTTACAACTGAATAAAGAGAATTGCTGCAGTGAAAAAGAAACACCATTTTAAGTTTTGGGGTTTTTTTTTATGATCCCCCTACTTCCCATTGTGGAATTTACAAACAATGTTTCTGTTAAAACTTTCAGTAACAATAGTTTTAATTGCAAAATGACATCTAACACAAATTAAGATATACTTAAAATAGAGCATCTTCAGATGCATGTGGCATTGATTGACACCAGCAAAATTAAATTTCTTACACAGAATGCCATTAGGCATAGTGTAACAGAACAATTTGTTTTAGTATCCCCATTTGACGTCACTGTTGAGGAAGCAACTGGTAATCACCGCTTACCTGGAAAGCGCTCGTTCTATTTGCAACTAAGAACAGTCAGTTCAATACACAGAAAATTTGTATGTCTACAATGAGACACCTGGGAGGTACATAAAAGTTTGCCACGTGCAGTAAAAGGAAACAACGCTGAAATGTTGTAATCACAGGACTTTGAAGGATTAATTCTAAACTCTCAAAGGGAGTAAACATGCTTGCTTATTTGTTATACAAAATTTGCCTGACCCAGAATTACATTTTGGCAGTCTCCCAAATGAAAAGCCAAGCCTGCTGAAGTCTGAGTGATATTTCCATTGAGATTTATAGTCAGTTATCAGAAGTTTAAGCACCATCCAGAGAAACGATAGAAATAAAAACCCTGTCCGCTGGAGTTCTCAGTCATTTAGAGTACGACATCATGCTCTTTGCATGAATTTGGGTTCTATATTCAGGGCCTGAAGAAAGACCTTGATGTCAGCAACTGGTTTCTATCAATTTCAACAACCATGAGGTCATACTTTTAATGGAATCACACAACACTAAATGCAGAACTCCTCTGTCCCAGTGTATTTTTTCTGAATAGCTTTATGTAAGATTTTCGCCTGAATGCACAGTATGAAGTAACTTTCAATTGCCTGTGCAGTAGTACAAACACTTGAAAACCTATCCCCATACCTTCTAAACGCAATTTACCTCAGCGTGATGACTAGAATGCTAAAGAATGGCCAACCACCTATGGCACATCAAATGTCATTTTTGATTCAGAAACCCTAATTGTAGCCTTCAAAAGAAACTGTCAGAGAAGAAGTCAGGTGACAGAAGAAAATTACAGGCTAGAAAGCTACCCACAAAAGAGGAAAACATTTCATTTCTTAAGAGAGTTCTAAAATACTGAAGGGGTGGAAATCAAAGATCTACTACCTGCTCCG
This sequence comes from Phoenicopterus ruber ruber, assembly GCA_009819775.1. Taxonomy (NCBI): domain Eukaryota; kingdom Metazoa; phylum Chordata; class Aves; order Phoenicopteriformes; family Phoenicopteridae; genus Phoenicopterus; species Phoenicopterus ruber. Next base: position 2,171,746 of record CM020233.1, on the reverse strand, counting down.
GTGCTGTGAACTGCTGCTTTGGAGGAGCCAGCTACATCCCCTTGGAAATCAGTGAAAGAGTCATCTAGTGAGCCAGACTTTGAAGCATCTTGAAACTCCTGGAAGTCATCGTCTTCTGGTTTTACTACCTGAATTACAAACAACAAACAACATGTAAATGGCTATTGTTGTCTTTTCAAATTGTCATATAGCATGAAAGCAGTTCAGAGTAGCGTGATCGACTTAAGAAAAAAAAAAAAAAGGCAAAAGAAAGAAAAAACCTTTCAACATTAGCATGCAAAATTAGCATGGCCAGTGTTTCCACTTCACCTGCACCTCACCCACCACAAAGCACACACAAGGTGTACAGGATTACAAGTAGTATACATGAAGAACAGGTGAATAAGGAACTCTACTCCTTTCATGTTAAATATGTTATTGATCATAGCCATGTAATCTTTTAATACAGAACAAATATTAATAATTTAAATCAATCAATAATTTAAAATCAATACACACAGCAAAAGCATCAGAAGAAATATTTTCTGAAGAAGGATGAACCATATTTGCAAACAACAAAATTTATCTCCCACATGATTTACAGTGTTGTAAACCAAAGGTTTTCATAGCTCTCAGCTTCTCCTGAAACTCTGACTTATTTTACCAGCTAATAGAGTCTGTTGTATAGTTTAACCTAAAATTCCATTTTATGTGCATTACTAAATCCTAACTACAACTAAAATCCTCTTTCAATGCAATTAGTTTGTAATGGAGAACGCTTTTGTACTTCTTCTAATGCCACCAGAAAGAAACGGAAAAAATAAAAAGAACGTCCTTAGTGGCGTGACTTCATGTTTTCAGATGTCACGTGCTAGATTTCAGCTCCCCTTTCTGCTGTTTACTTAAAGCCTGTTGTCACTAGGTAGCCTGGAAAGAGTCAGGCGGATTCTCTTTCCAGGACAAGGGAGACTCGCCACGCAACGCGAGCGAGCTAACCTGAGCGGGCGCGTAGGAGGGCAGGAACCCTCCCGAAGGCTGTGTTGCAGCTCCACCCGCCGGTGCCGTGATGTTCATGCCCATGACGGCCGGCCCGATGCTGAGAGGCATGGAGACGGGCGGTGCGGAGGGCATCAGAGGCTGCTGGCTCACGGCAGCAGGCAACGGCATTGGAAATCCAGTTAAAGTAGGAACGGGGGCAGCTGGAAACTGGTTTAACACATCAGGACTCACTGCAGGTATTCCTCTCTGCAAAGGCAGAAAAGCAGAGACAACCATATACACGTGAACAAAAAGGCACACTACATTCTCACTCATTCTAGCTTGTATTATTGAAATCATGAAAGAGTGCGGTCAAGCTTCAAGTAAACCTTCCAAAGCAAAGCATGCTATCAAGAGCCTGCGCAAGTGAGTTGTATTCCACACCCTGACTGCTGGAGTTACACAGAGGGTAACGGCACCTGCCTGGGTGGGCAGAGGCATTTGACAGCGTTCTTGTTTGGCTTTTAGTAAACCACCCTAGTAAGCACCAGCAAGCAAAGCTATGCTGAACCTGGTGTGCGCGGTATCGTCCTTCCCACACACCACTCCCACAAGGTACCTCAGCTTCGATCTTCATCGCTCAAGACACTCTTGCTTTAGTTTTCATAGAGGGCTGGTGTTTGGAAATAAACTGCTAAGAGATGACACTATGCTGACAAAGAATGGAATCCTAAAATTAACACTCCACTGGTTCAGGAGAGAGGCAGCAAGTCTAGCTATTTGAGACTGAGGGATACAGGAACCATATAGTCTGAGGAAAACAGATGTGTATACAACAGAAGAAAAACAGACAGTATTTTCTACTAGAAATACGTATACATGTGTTTGATAGATATACCTAAAAACTACCTTCAACTGACACTAAAGAAAGGAGTAACTGCAATGTAACTGCAGGGGATGAAATAATAATCTCACTGAAGTTACAAGGGGAGCTTCTCCTCTGGACTTGAACAGAAGTAGTATCTTACTACAGGTGTGGTATACCAGCCACTTGTGCCAACACACAATCTAGGGCGGAGTAGTGAACTGCCTTTTTGCACTACTCTCCAAAGTGTTAGTCGTACCTGGGTTACTGCTATCATGGCCAGGACAGCGTAGAGCTCTTCTTTCGTGAGCTTCCCAGGGGTAGTACGGTTGGCTAAAGCCCATATCTGTCCAAGAGTCTCCCTGGGCAATCCAGACGACATCAGTATGGGATAGAGTTTAGCTGTATCTATTCCAGTAGGAGTCAAAGTGGTTTCTAAAATTTTCTTATACAACTCTGTTAAGAGGAAGCCGGTATTAGACAGTGACAACTGCTGTTTTCAAGTGAATTTAAGATTGCTTTTCTATTTTGTCTCAAACTCAACATTACATCAAATTAGTAACACTCAAAGTGTAAGGTAAGGCAACAGCATTCTTGCATCGTATTTTATCATCATGTTTCATCTAAATGCATTATTGGATGGTCTTTACAGATAAGTTTAACACAAGCAAATAAATATTTTATAGAAAATACAGCTAGTGCTCCATTTCAAAACATTTAATGAGATTGCAGGATAATCCATATAAAGAGATAGTTATAACAGCTTTATGTATTTAAACCTCAGTGTAATCAATATTTACTATGGCATTTCATTTTCTATTCACTGTGTTATTTGCATATATAAGATAAATAGCCTTAAGAAATGAGCCTGCCTAATTACAAGACATGCCAAAAACCAGACTACCCATGACAGCAGTATTATCAGCAATGCAACCTCTACTACCATAATCTGCTGTCACAACAAATTCTAGATTAAACATTTAACATGCTGGAATAAAATCCATACTACTTCAAATGCGGATAAAGCCACCATAAATATGCAACGTATCATGGAGGATTCGTTTGATGACTGAAGAATAATGCTTCTATCAATAAATGGCAACGTAAGCACACGTACATTCACACCTTACATTGCCCACTTGGCTAAATGCCCACTTTTTTTACCTGGGACCAAGCTATCGTTGTAAATCCAAGGAGGCATCATTTGCTGAATTGGGTCCTGTGAAGGGAATACTCCAACTCCTAAACGTATTCCATCCAGTAAGAAAAAGACAGACAGTTGGTATTAGGATATACAGATTCGGAGTATAAAGATCTTGGACACTAGATCATAGTTGGTCAGTATCATTCAGCATTTCAGGCAAAGATTTCGGATAGGAATCACTGTGCTCAGAGGAAAAACAGCTACAGCAGGAATACATATTTCAACATAACTAGAATGATTTGGCAGTAACAGCAAGAATATAGTTATATACAGAATGAAATAAGGAGCTCCTCATTTGCCTCCATCTTAATTTCTAGTTGTACAGAAGCTCAAGTCTCATTGTCTCTCAAAAATTCATAGCAGCAGTTCTGTGCCATATCAGATTTAGTCTTCCCGTCAATTATATGCTATTAGGGCTACTTGTGGAACAAATAAATTCATACTTGCCCTAGGAACCACAATGTTCCACCAGAACATCCTTATCAGGGAACTCCACAAACAGCCTATTAGGCTGAATCTCAGCAATATCTTTTCCCACGTTCCCAAAAAACTTATGCATTGCTCCTAGTCTTCAGATCCAGAAGACATCATAGCCACCTTCACTACTACAGGCTTTCATATTGTGATCTCCCACACTTTACTCCCTGCAAATTGGTTATTTCCTTCTCCACTGTGTGGACTGTTTCCCTCAGTCTCACGGTTTTACTTCCTATCTAGCTCTCTCTAAGCAGATTTTATGCTTATCTTGGATGGAGCTTGACAAAAAAAAAAAAAAACCAGAATCATTTCAGATGTCATCGTCTTCCCCAGTGCCCTTGCATCTCCTTACCTTCCACATGGATTCTCTCCTGACTGCAGTCTAATTTCTAATCATCCCACAACTCCAAGCACATTTTAATATAAGCAATTCCTTCCATTTCACCAGCCAAAATAAATTTGCTACTTCCTCCAGTCTCATTATTCTTCAGCTTTAACCACCCTTCCATAAACTTCTGCATCCTACCAATTCTTGCTTCTCACCCTTGAATCTCTCTGACAAATTCAGCCCTTAAAAATCAAACAATAGGAGAAGTGAGAAGGAATTCTCTGCCATATTTAGTTGATAAATAGGAGAGTCTTACTCAAAACTTTGAAAATATCCAGGTGACTAAGGGTCTGCATTTTTCAGCATTATCACTAAACCACTGAACTTCTGTTCCTCACAAAGTACTTCAGCTCACCCTTCAAAGCACCCTTAACAATATATGGAACTATTCTTCACTATTGTTGCTCTACATAATCACTCCCAACACCACCTTCATCTGCAGGCTGTATTTAAACCCGCTCTGTCTCACACTCTTAAACCAGGGTCATTTCCTGGCCTCTCTCCCCCAGCCCTTTTTTTTTTTTTTCTTTAAACCAGGCATCATATTGTGTTGGATTTGTACAAAATGAACAACACAACTGACTGAACTATGAATAAATGAACAGCTCCTATTTCACACTGTATATTCTTCAAAGTTAAGTCACTTTTAGCAATTTACTGTGTATTACAGAGCCCCTCCACTTATTAAAAATGTCAATTCAAACCATTTAATTTCATCCAATAATGTTTTTTAAATATTTTGAATAAGAAAACACTTGGAAGCAACATATCCAATGACTGAGGGGAGGAACACATTGAGTTTTTATTAATAAAAAGTTATGATACTTCTAGGAAAGAAATAACTGCTTGAGAAAGCGCCCAATTCATAGAATTGTTCATAGAATTGTTCTGGTTGGAAGAGACCTCCGAGATCATTGGGTCCAAAATTCAATTATCTACAGACCAGGAGCCTTCTTCCCCCTCTCCGTCTCCTCTCACCCCCCAGTAAAGTGAGATTACACAAAGGACTACATTTATTTTTATCACACTTGGCTACAGTGGGGCCCACATTTCTTGTAACCCTTGAGTACAACATCAGAGCACTAATCAAGGTGCACCAGAGACCTTGCATCTATTTAGATCGGAATAAAACAAAACCAAAGAGTCAATAGTCAGCTTTAATAAATCCAAATTGGAGCTAAAGCTTGCTTAAAGTTTTCATCTAGTCCAGCTTTTGAAATTTTGATCCCTAAAGCACAGACAGTTTTAGACATAACGCATATTAGCGGCAAATCATCTGGAAAACAAACATTAACTAGCTAAGAGTTTTAACCTAACAAGATTTTATCCCTCAAAGTTAAAGATGAAAACCCACCATGACACTGACCATCTTTAGTAATAACTTTCCTTAAATAATTTTAAAAAAATAAAATCCTTAGATAGCACATCTTTTTTTTCCCCAAGAAAGAGGGCAGAGTATTTTAAAACAGCAGACCTGATTAAACAAACATGTTAAAAGTGATAACAGCAGTAAATTCACATGGAAAAAGTTCAGAGCAAAATCATAGTAGTTATACTTTTAGCAAGGAGCAGGAGGCACTGACGTATTATTCAAGCAGGCATTCAGAGCAAAATTATGCAGGATTGGCCTTAGAATTAGTGTACAGAATGTTAGCATTCAAGCAGCATCTTATTAGATTTAAATTCTGTCAAATGTTTCATTTGCTCACCACACTCTTCAACTGCTATGTTTTGTTCTGAAGCCTTGTGCACCTCTGCAGCAGTGGTACCACTTTCATGTCCACCTACAACATCCCAGTCATTGATGGTTAGACTGGGATGAACTTGGCTTGCAGCTGAGGCTTTGTGCCCAACTTCGGATGTTTTAAGTTTGGTTTGCTCTTGTTCAGATTCATTTGAGCCATTATCTAAGACTTTCTCCTCCAAGGAAGAGCCTGAATAAACAGCAGGGGGAATTATTTATGTTTCGTTATTAACCACCCAGATCGCAATTCCACACTTCCAAAGGAAAGGTATTATTGGTACCACTGAGGAGTTATCAAGACGAGTATCCATCCCAGCTCATACCGACAGCACCACCCTGTTCAAACACTTTTATAGCCTGATTCTGCCCTTTACTTACCACGCACACACAACAAATTGAACAAACAAAAAGCAACAGGTAGGAGAAGGAATACATGAAACTATTTTCTGTATTAGGATTACCATTGTATAATCATCTAGGCATCAGTAGCAGAAGTGTCCAATATCTACTTACACCTGCAAAATTGTTCACATTAATCTCACCGACATCCATTTAGCCTCCAAGAGAGGAAGCACACAAGTGCTCCACAATAGCATCAGAGTTATTTTTATACCACCATCTCAACTGTATCTTTTTCTACTACAGAGACTTACAAAGATGATAGCACACAAGACTTAATTCACTTAAGATCAGCCATATGCATATTTAGCAATCTTTGGATCCACATGTGACTTGCTTTTACAGTGCAGCTCTAAGGGAAGGAAGAAGGGGACTTAAATCATCTTTTCCCATGGATCAGCAGGTTTCTACTTAATTGCCTATATATTACATCTTTCAGCCAGACTGAAAAAACCCCAACAAAATAAGTAGACTGTGTAGCTCTATGATAGAAGGTGACATGTAAAAAAAAGATACTTTAGAGTTACCTGTTTTATGGATATTGGGTGAAGATGCAGAGGTAGGAAAATAAGGAACCTGCCCAGTTGTACCATGCAGGATGGATAACACTGGAGTCTGGGCTGGAGGGAGAGGTTGGACCACAGCCTTTTCTGAAAGCAGTTGCCCAGCCTCAGCAGCAGAATGGAAAGGCTGAAAAGGCTGAGAGGTGGGTTGAGGCACCAGTTTGGGGGTTTCAACAGGCCCTTGTATAAAGTCACTAAATTCTTCATCATCAAGAAAAGCAGAGTGGGAAACAGATACAGCAGAATGGGATGATGTGGGATGATCTGTAAAATGGAATGAACACACAACGCAAAGTGATGAGGAAAAAGGTTCACAGGTGGAAAGGTAGGAAAAGTGGCAAATACTCGGTGTACACAGCAAATGGGTAAGGGAAACAGCAGTGGATGCATTATTCGAGAGAGATGTGTAGAGTTAATATTGTCAGCATAACAAACACATAAGGTAAAACTGAGCAGTCGCTTCCAACCGTGCATCTTCTCTCCCAGATTTTTATGATGTAAACACGTTGATTGAAACTTGATTCTTAACACTGGCCATAGAAGTATTCTGTTTGTTTTAAACAGACCAAGTCAAAACAAATCAAGAGGTAATATTTCAAACTGGACACAATGAGGGTCCGCACAGGGGGATGTTCTCCCTCAGAGGAGTGTTTTATCCTCAAAAGCTCAATAATATATCATACCATACCTAAGAAATGTGTACTCATTTACACAATGTGCTGTTTGACCCCTTGCGTAGTTACCCATTTTAACAGAACTGACATAGGATGGGCAAATTACAGACAACGGAAATTGTCAGAAACCACCTGTAACTTCAAAATTATCAAAAGAGCAAATCCACAGTACAGATAAAGATTTTCTACAGGAAAAGCTTGTCTAGATAAGCTTTGTTTCAGGCTAGACACAGAACCAAACTATACTACAACCCATAGGAAATCTTGAGTAGTAATTGTTACTAATGGAGTAATTACTGAGAAGGGAATACAGGAGGCTTTGGTTTGACCATGGCCAGGCAGTGGTACACAAGTAAGCTCGTACAGTACACTGCAGTCATTACACAACGGTTTGATCATTCTTAGCACTTGTATAGCACTTCGCAGCTTCAAAAGCACTCTGCAAAACATTAATTAATGCTTTGACTAGAAAAGAACAAACGCATTATCAATTTCCATGATATTTCACATTAAGCACAGCACATTAAGCTTTCTTTTAAAGATTTCAAGTCTTCTAATAAAAGCTGGTATCTAATATTTCACCCTCAAACCTGACCAAGCAAACAGTTGCTAGAATGACACTTTATTGTACAAAACGGTTAATCCGCTCACTTTGTACCAACAAATAAAAATACTTTGTGGAATCAGTTCCCCCTGCTGAGGATTTCAAACATTAGAGTTTTATTTTCAGTTGGAAGATGAGAAAAATGACAAACCTGGCTTTTTTGGATGCGATGCTGGCGTTGGGTGCATTTTAGCATCTCTAGAAAAACCATCTAAATTTCCTTTAATGGCTTCCAAAGCATCATCCCTGCTTTTTTCACCTGTCTGAAACGCCACAGAACACATTTTGAAAAATTCACAGAACAGCTCAGTTTTCTTTCAATATCCACACTCTTCAGGACAAAAATTAGCAATGCCTGCTGTTAGTTTAAACCCTTCTTTCTCCAGCAGAGCCTTCCTGAAGCGTATCAACAATAACTCCCATATTTAGAAAGCATTTAGTTTGCAGACTACACCATAACAGTGTTTCTCAGTCTTTAGACATAGCTTTATGCACAGGAACAATACGCAAACCTTACTCAGCTATTTGTATTCTTGCAGATAAGAGCCTTCGAGCTCATTGGAAGTGTCCAAAACTTTGGCCAAAGTTAACAAACAAGCAACCAAACATTTTCTATTCTAGAAACTCAATCTGTTCCCAAATGTTACACAGCAGGTTGGTTTATTTTCAAAAGCTGATTTCATTTTCAACACCAGACTTTGTTTACATTACACCAAGAGTGTGCAAAGGACTGACTATTCCAGATGCTTTTCGAGATGTAATCTCATGTCTCCTATAAGTTCCCCATTTATTTGCTTGTTGAAAGAGACCATCCCATTAAAAGCCATTAAAAAAACTGAAGAAAGAAATGCCCCACTTATTATTTAGGACATACCTTAGGTTTCACACTGCTTAGGAGTCTCAGCTTTTGTTTCTGCTCTTCAAACTGGCGCCGTTTTCTTTCTTCTTCTAAGAATTTCTGCTGGTGCTCAAACCTCTTCCTGAAGCAAAATCATAGAACCACAGAATGGTTTGGGTTGGAAGGGACCTTAAAGATCATCTAGTTCCACTCCCTTGCCACGGGCAGGGACACCTTCTGCCAAACCAGGTTGCTCCAAGCCCCATCCAACCTGGCCTTGAACACTGCCAGGGATGGGGCAGCCACAGCTTCTCTGGGCAACCTGTGCCAGGGCCTCACCACCCTCAGAGTGAAAAATTATTTTAAAAAATCTAAAAATAATTTTTCATTACAATTTTCATGGCAAGCTTCTGCTTGATTTTTCCATTTCTTCCGTCTCAAATTCAGACGACTTGGTGCACACATTTCTACTTTCTCTCGGAGCTGTATGACAGCCACTACTAACTTCGTAGATGGCCTTCAAATGCAATGGAATGATCTCAACAATACTCTGCAGCCCTAAATGGACTACTTTTTCTAGAGAAAACTATCGATATTTTTACTGTGTGGACTACATCGCCAGACTACACCTCCCCCTTAAAAAAGCAGAATTTCCCAAGAGTCAGTAAAGCGTCACTTACTGTTGCTCCTCTGCAAACTGCTTCTGCATGTCAGGGGTGTACTGTGGGGCTGCTGGGCGCATTCCCAAGAAAGGAGCCTGTCCCATGTAAGGCATTCCAGTCGCTGGCATCGGCCCCAAGGGCATGCCACCCTAGAACAAAATAAACAACACAACTCCAAGATTTTATTTTTTTTCCCCACAGAAAAAGCCAAACCGCTGGCAATTACACCCTGCCAAATTGTGAACCGGAGAGATCTCGTAAAATTAAGAGCGTTAAGTGCAGCTGGATGAGCAGTCTCGGAGCAGAGACCGGCTGGTACAGAGCGAAGCACTGGTCACTCAGTAGATGGCACTCTTCCCTCTCACTAACGAGTTACAACTCTGAAAGGATTTCGGAAGACAGGAGGTTGTCTGGTCAAATGCAAAAATCAAGACTTCAAATCCATACAACCTACCTCAAGAGCGGGAACGTTACAGGCAACCTACAGTGCTACACATGGTTCAGTACCATGCTTTGGGGTTTTCTTGGGTTTTTTGTTTCCTATTCTAAGTGATTGCATAATATTTTTAAATTCCATGCTGGAGGTGCACACTCCTAACAAACGATGGATACTGGCAAAATGTGGTCTAGACATTTTGCAACCACAGCTTATCCAGGGGTCCAAGGGAGGGAGACAGTGTATGACAACAGCCAAGAGGAGACTTGTCTGAATAAATTGCATCTGTATCAGAAACATTTACTGAGAAATGTATTCCAGTACTGTTATAGCAGCAAAGCTTGCCTAATATAAAAGAAGCCAGAAAATAATTTACTTTTCTTACCATTCATTTTGTATTTGGTATCAGAACATGTAGGAAGAGAACAAAAGCTGTTTATTATTTTTAGACCAGCTCTCATAAAAACATCTTCCTACTATAAATTAATCTAATAAATTCCCGGGGGGGGTGGGAAGGGAGCGTAAGGAGATGGCAAGATACAATAAATTCAATTTGTCACAGAGCAATTTGGCTACAAAGCCGTGCCAAACAGTAAATTTCAGCAAAGTGCAATTGTACATAAGCACATATGGTGCTACATAGAAAACAAAAGATTAAAGAGAGAAAACATAATATTAGCTACTCATATTTCATTCTTATTCCTCAATTAGCAACAGCAGAGTTAAAGACAAAGTTACTTTAAGCAAGAAAAAGAATGAGAACGAAACTCAGGAAGTAGGACAAATGGGGAAAACCGGTCATGTGAGAAAATATAGCACATTTAAGAGATTCCTTGCTCCTAGAACAAGGTATTTGAAAAGAAAGTTTATGATTTGCCACCTACACTCAGGAAACTTAATAGAATTAACTCCAGCATTTGAGTTACAAAGGGATAAAACAATTCAGTGAATTGGTCATGACCAATCAGATTGTGTACACAGTCACTTCTTATCAGCTTGTAAAGGTCTCATTTAAAATACTACACAATACGCCACCTTAACGGTAAGTACATAAAATCAAGCAAAAGAAGAAAAAGCATGAAGGAGAATTAAAAGAAGAGGTATGTTGTGGGAGTTTTGAATTATAGTTACTTAACAATTCAATACTATTGCTAACCGCACTTCCGAGTAGGTGGCATCTGGTAGCTTTTCAACATCTTGCTGATGCTTTTGTTTTCCTTTCCTGTTCAGAGACCATGCTTCTGTTAGAATCACAGAATCTTTTAGGTTGGAAAAGACCTTTAAGATCATCGAGTCCAACCGTTAACCCAGCACTGCCAAGGCCACACTAACCCATGTCCCCAAGCACCACATCTACACGTCTTTTAAATCCCCCCAGGGATGGTGACTCCACCACTGCCCTGGGCAGCCTGTGCCAGGGCCTGACAACCTTTTCGAGGAAGAAATGTTTCCCAATATCCAACCTAAACCTCCCCTGGCGCAACTTGAGGCCGTTGCCTCTTATCCTGTCGCCTGTCCCTTGGGAGAAGAGACCAACCCGCACCTGTCTCCAACCTCCTTTCAGGTCTCCCCTCAGGCTCCTTTTCTCCAGGCCAAACCCCCCAGGTCCCTCAGCTGCTCCTCACAGCACTTGTGCTCCAGACCCTTCCCCAGCTCTGTTGCCCGTCTCTGGACACGCTCCAGCCCCTCAGTGTCTGTCTTGGAGTGAGGGGCCCAGAACTGAACCCAGCACTCGAGGTGCGGCCTCACCAGGGCCGAGCACAGGGGGACGATCCCTGCCCTGGTCCTGCTGGCCACGCTATTTCTGATACAGGCCAGGATGCCATTGGCCTTCTTGGCCACCTGGGCACGCTGCTGGCTCATCTTCAGCCACTGCTGACCAACCCCCCAGGCCCTTTCCCGCCGGGCACTTTCCAGCCACTCCCCCACAAGCCTGTAGCGTTGCCTGGGTTGGTGTGACCCAAGGCAGGACCCGGCACTTGGCCTTGCTGAACCTCACACAATTGGCCTCGGCCCATCAATCCAGCCTGTCCAGATCCCTCTGTAGTGCCTGCCTGCCCTCCAGCAGATCAACACTCCCTCCCAACTTGGTGTCATCTGCCAACTGACTGAGGGTGCCCTCGATCCCCTCGTCCAGATCATTGACAAAGATATTGAACAGAACTGGCCCCAATACTGAGCCCTGGGGAACACCACTCGTGATCAACCACCAACCAGATTTAACTCCATTCACCACACTCTTTGGGCCCGGCCATCCAGCCAGTTCTTTACCCAGCAAAGAGTACGCCCGTCCAAGCCAGGAACAGCCAGTTTCTCCAGGAGGATGCGGTGGGAAACTGTGTCAAAGGCTTTACCAAAGTCTAGGTCAACAACATCCACAGCCTTTCCCTCATCCACTAGGCGGGACACCTTGTCATAGGAGGAGATCAGGTTGGTCAAGCAGGACCTGCCTTTCATAAACCCATGCTGACTGGGCCTGATTGCCTGGTTGTCCCGTACGTGCCGCGTGATGGCACTCAAGATGACCTGCTCCAGAACCTTCCCTGGCACCAAGGTCAGACTGACAGGCCTGTAGTTCCCCGGATCCTCCCTCCGGCCCTTCTTGTAGATGGGCCTCACATTTGCTAACCTCCAGTCAACTGGGACCTCCCCAGTGAGCCAGGACTGCTGATAAATGATGGAGAGTGGCTCGGTGAGCACTTCTGCCAGCTCCCTTGGTGCCCTTGGGCGGATCCCATCCAGCCCCATAGACTTGCGTGTGTCTAAGTGGTGTAGCAGGTCACAGACCATTTCCCCTTGGATTACGGGGGCTTCATTCTGCTCCCTGTCCCTGTCATCCTGCTCAGGGGGCTGGGTGCCCAGAGGACAACTGGTCTTACTATTAAGGACTGAGGCAAAGAAGGCATTAAGTACCTCAGCCTTCTCCTCATTCTTTGTCACTACGTTTCCTCCCGCATCCAATACAGGATGCGCTTTGCAATATCACACTTTGGTGCCCTAACACTTATAATGAAATCGAAGTTCAGATTCTGACATCTTTGAGTGGGCCATAATGTCCAAGCTACTTTAAATATTACCGATACTGTCCTTGCACCACACTCATTTCTCTCTACTCTACAACAGCAAGTAATGTATGCCAAACTCCCCCACTGTCTCTATCCAGACCCCAACAAAACTTGGAGAATTCTTTAAATTATCAGAAGTATCTTCAAAGAGAATACCATAAAATATGACGTCCCACTACGGACTAATACCCACGCTCCAGTCTCTAGCCAAGTTCCACCCTCTTACCCCACTGCAGTTGTGAGAGGACTATGGCATCAGCTGTCACCTTTCAGACAAGCACCAAGGCATCTCATTTCAGTCCACATTTCATTGCCACGCACCTGCATGGTCATGGGTCCAGGAGGCATCTGAGAACCGTAATTCATTCCCATCATGCCTGGCATATTGGACTGCATGACAGGAACCATTGGAAATCCTTGCTGTTGCATAGGAATCATCCCTACAATGAAATATTAAACAAGGTGAGCTCCCAGTTAGTGTTAAAGCTTCCCCCTCCCTCTTTTTTTTTGTTAAATAAACCAGCAAAGGAAAGGAAAAAACTCTCAGTCTTGCTGGACTGTTTAAAAAGTAAAAAAATACGCTACACTGCAGGCAGCCACAGAATTTCCTTAGTTTAGATACTGGTCAGTCTAAGGGAAGAAATGTTATGGGGCTTTCCCAATAATTAAGCTGATGAATTCTCTCACCATCCTAAGGATTCTCTGTGGGTTTCTTCCCGTATGATTTTTGAAAGGGTCATTTCCAATTAACAAGATTTAATTAACCAGGTTGACTGGTGCTGATAATTCTCTCTTTCTCTTGAAAGGGAAAAACTTACAAACTGGCAGCTTTTGAAGATAAGTCTTGGGAAATAAACTCATCATTTCACAACGCAACTTCACACTCTGATCTGGCTGGATAACTCATCTGTAGGTTAATTAGCCCACTACATATATTAGAATGGTAACAATACTTGTCAGTAAAAGCTAAACTTCAGCAAAATTGGACAAATCAAGCTGGAATGTATTAATTCACTGAATAAAGCCAAGTGGATTATGTTTCAGTATTTTCATATCTCATATTTTGCTATCTCGGGAGACAGACGCTAACACACATTTGTTACCAGCACACCGTGAGATAATTAGAACTGTGCATAACTGAGCATCACATGCAAAAGCACTCCAGGAGGGACGCGACACACTCAGGAGTAATCCATAAATCAGTCCCTGAGATTTTTATAAGAAAACTCTCCACTTTCCCTACAAGTTCTCTCTGTATTTTCCATTAATTAAACAAACAGCACTGCAACAGGAATGAGAACAAAGGTAACTTAAGGCTGAGGCTCTCCTATTGTATTAATACTTTCCACACAGGTTGTGACTCTTGTCCCAGGGTCTTGCTGTGCTTTGTAAATATTTACCAGGTCTTGCAACACCCACACAATATGGGTATACACAGCTGGTAGATGAAGCATAAAGAGGTTAAATACCACGCTCAAAATAACACAAAAATCTTAAAGGCAAATTCAGGTTAAAAACGGAGATGTCGTTTTCCTAGATCTTTAATCTAGCATTCTGGTAACACTGCTTCTTCAACAACGCTTAGAAAGTTTTATAGATAGAGTTGAGAGAGTCAGCTTACCAGTACTGAATTCAAGGGGAAAACAGCTATGGAGTTCAATTAATAATCACACTTCTGAGCATCAGTGCAGAACTTCTGAGCATCAGTGCAGAACTATTTTAAGTTGTTTAATGTATGTTATTATAGTACTTAAGTTGTTTATGTAACAAAGTAAAGAACTTTGTGCTCAAAATGTTCAGTTGATACATACCTTGAGGGGGGCCTAAGCCACCTGCGACAGGAAACATGAAGCTGCAGGAGGAAAACAAGGGTACGTGAAAGTCTATCATTTTAGTGCAAATATAAATGATTGGAAAAGCTACCTCGACTTGCACGTCAGCACCGCCCCCCCAAAGCCTCCCACCCTCCGGTCAGCGCATTCATCTGCTCCTGCAGGTCTCGCAGAACCCAGGCCCACCCCTCCCAGGGATCCCCCAAAGCACCAGAGAGTCCCACCAGCACCGCCAGTGCTGCCACAGGCTGCAAAGCTGGGAAGAAATAGATCTTATCCTCCACAGCAGCACTAAAATGGCTTTGACTCATCGACATCACCCACAAGAGAGTTTCGGCACCTACGCAGGGCGGCAACAGGTCAGTTTGTTAGCGTAGGCTAGGTCTCCAAGCACCGCAGAATGAATAAGCATCTCCTGTTGGATGTATCTGATTCAGCAAGACCATTAACTGCACCAGACAATAGTTCTCAGCTGCTTAGTAACAGTTTTCTGCAGAGAAATAAACTATCCACGAAACCCCATCACTTCTGCGTTTTTGCCCCCTTTGAAACACTAAGTATCGCAAAATAATGGCGTTCTATTTCTCAATTACATCTAATTACAAGAAAATAGTGCCTTGGAAAAAATAATTATTCAAGTATCAAGGGCCAAGTGCACCTGGAGGACGAACTCTTAAAATTTCAACTGAAATCATAATGGAAATTGCTAGCCCTCACTTTCAAACAGAAGCATGAGCTGCGCTGCCAAACAGCAAAAAAGGTCCTAGTTTAAAAGTCTCATTTGCAAGCAACTCTCAGAAACCCACGTCAGCAGTAATTTACCAAACAAGAACCCCACTCAGCGTCCCAGGCAGCTATTACACCAAAGTACCATGAAAGAGAAACACACTTATAGATATTCAATATTCCTCAGCACAAGGGTGGATGCAAAAGAAACGGCCTAAGAGTAAAGGAGAAAATGCTACCATAAATGATTGCAGACGGTTTTTCAAAACCTGCAGGAAGTTCCGAAAGCCAAACTGGTTTATAAATATAAAAGAGCTGCGTAATAGGAGTACTAAGATAAAATAAGGAATTTAAATTATGCATTTATCCAGGAGCAAATTGCACCTACCCACTGTACAGACAGCAGGTTACACGGTCACCAAGACAACCCATATTACTCTTCATTTCATCCTCTAACTCAATCTTCTTAATACTGAAGCTGCTTCTTTTACCCTGACCACTATGTGCTAATTTCTCCTTCCACAACTAACGCACACCTATGTCTTCCACCGGGTCCAGGTCTCATCATCCTCAGTCACCACCATTTTTGGTTTCTCTCTCTGAAGCACTGTGCAGACGCATGCTACCTCATCTCAACACAAGTGCTGGGCTTCTCTGGATTGGGGTCAGCTCACGCTGTGGCCAAGGTCTGTTCACTGGACTGGTGTTCAATTCCGTCAGTTTTAACCCACTTCTTAGCATATGAATATTAACATCATGAAGACAAACAGCTGGCTGAGAATCACAGAGGGACCCGAGACGGAACTCTGGTGCTGGTCAGAAAAGCTGTTTTCTCCACTAAGGGTTGAAGCCCAGTGAATTAACTGGATTTTGCCTGCATTTAGTCCCACCCATGGAAAAAGTTGCCAGTACAGAGTGCTTCCTCGGCAATATACCCCCTTAAAACGCGTGTAACTTCAGATGTGTAGAGCTTCTGTCGTAAGCCGGATCTGCAAGCGCAGCAATTTTAGGCATCATAACAATACACCATTCTTAGTTTCGTAAGAATGATGAAATATTAAAAGTTATTTCTGAAAAGCTCACAAGTATGGAAAAGTGTTTGTAGCTTCATCTTTTCCCTTCTTGTTGGGGAACCCGGTCAACAAGAATTCTTCCAAATCAGCAAACATAATATAAACTGAACAAGCATAGCAAGGTACCACTGCTTGTTGGAAGCAAATAAAGGCCAGACTATTAAATATTTATCCCTTTCCACAGAGCTCCTGGTTTATTTATAAGTCTCTGTCAAAAAACAAAACAAACCAAAACAAACCCCCAATCAATCAACAAAAAAACCTGCAGCTAATTAGAGGGCACTGGAAGAAGAGCTAGTTAAAAGTAGCAAAGCAAGCTCCTGCAGCACAGCACTCTCTACGTGCGGCTCGGATTCATCACGGACCTCGCTCCAAGATTTAGCTGTGCCACTGCCAACATCAGCCACACATGCACGTACATAAACCCCATCGACTTCTTTATTCAAGCAACAGGAACTTTATTTCTAAACTACTTTTTGGAGATGCAAAAGAAATGCCCACATGCATCTCATTAAAGCGGCTGATTCTCATTGTAAGCTCAGGCACAGTCGTTTCTTAGATTAACTGAAGCACTATAGAAAACCATCGGACTTGATAACCATATAGCGCTAGGAGCAACGTCAGAAGGAGCTTTCTTTTAAAGAAAACATTTTAATTCCAGTTATCTCAAAATAATGACACTGACAGGAGAATTAACAACAAACAGAAAATTAGAACAGTCTTCCCCGGGAAGGGAAGGGAAAACAATGCTAAATCAAGCAGTCTGTAAGGACCAATATACTACACGGGGGCTAAAAGAACATTTATAGCCAGCTGACTGTATGCTCTAAAATGACCAAATGCACTTTATGACCCCAGATGTTTAAAATATACAGCATGCTTGATAATAGTCAACTAATCTATTTTAGTATAGTTTCTTACTCCTTGTTATTTTCACAGTGGTTTAAATGCACCTGCAGACATTTCTGTTGTTCTCAACAGCAGAAGCACTTCACCACCTCAGTTCGTGCAACTAGCCGTAATACTTTGGGTAATGCAGTAAGAAAGTGTAATATATGTGATACGCTGCACAAAATAAAATAAATATAAGGAAAACAACGCAATTACCCTACAACAGAACTCTTAAAGTAGCAATATAAATCTGTAAATTCTTGTCAGATAAGTATTTTAAAAATTGAGCTAAAAAAAAACCCAAACCAACCAACCAACCAACAGCTTCAGTCAAAATGCGTGGGGAGAAGCAACTCCTTTTCTGTATTCATACTTCACTATAAAAGCTCCAAACTACACATAACATTTTCCTGTCTACAAGTGGATTTTTAAACCCCTTAATTCCTAATCAGTACAACTCTATCAACACAATATAGACTGTCATAGTATTTCTGAATGGCAGAAACCCACAAAAATCAAAGTGAAACAAGGCAAAGAGCCCACACAGAGAGAGAATGGAACTCTTCCTCTCCCTCCGGACTGCATTCTCAAAGAAACCAAAATACTAACAGTGGGAAACAATGATTTTTAAATCTTTTCATTTTTCAAAACCTATAGTCTGCTGACAACATTTTTGTTACTTTCCTGTTGAATCACTGAGCAGGCAGCGTTGCTCTAAGAGGTTAGATGGTTTATTCACCCCCTCGCAAGAATTATTTCACATTTATATACGTGGGGAAACACAAAGATAGCCTCCCATCCCTTCCACAGCACGCACAGGCGCACATATATACTCCAGCTTTTCTCCTCCCAGGTATTCCAGACCCCGGGATGCCGTTCCCCAGCGCAGAGCAGCGACCCGGCTCACACAGCTGACGGGGCACCCCAGACCCATGCCTGCAGGCAAAGGTCGCCCCGGCGCAGACCTCCCCTCCTCGCGTTTCAGATAACACCGACAAAAACATAGGGTTCAGATAGCCAAGGAGACTCAATGAACTTAAATTCCCTTTGTCAAACACAAAATTTACCCAGCCTCCCTAGAAGTAGGACAACAGATAAATAGCACGCAAGAGCCTACATTAAAAAAAATTACCAAGTCTTCAAAGGTGGCGGAATACGGCTTCCTAACCTTTCCAAAAACCCAGCGACACGTTCACACATCTCATTTACCACTCTTTCTTTCTCCTGATGACATTCCTCAGTCCTCCCTCTTGGCTGAAGTGCCCTTTGTGGGATGGAGGGGGAAAGAACCCCGGCAGCAGCCGCAGGCGAGCAGAGGCTCCGTCCTGCAGCGGCCGCAAGCCTGCCTGCTGGTGATAAGGAACCTTTATCGCTGCCGACACCAGCGGCACCCAAGCAGGGCTGGCAAAAATCCCAAAAATCTCTTTCTGCCCCGATATTTGAGATTTTAGCTGCGGAGCCTGATGGCAAGCGGGCTACGACTGCCCAAGCCCAGACGAGCTGGGGGATAAGGCGGGCTCCCAAAAGGCAAACACATCCCAGCAAACGGCAGAGCCACCATAGCTGCGCCCCCCACACCCTACCTGGGACCCCCGCACTCCACCCAGGACCCCACATACCCCACCCGGGACCCCCACACACACCCTGCCTGGGCCCTGACCCCTCTGCCCCCACATCCTACCCATCAGCATCGCCCACCAGCTGCCCCCATCTCTGCCCCCCGCCGTGTCCCCCTCAGCCCCCCCATCGCCCGCCTGCGCCCCCCCGTCTCTGCCCCCACATCCTC
This sequence comes from Phoenicopterus ruber ruber, assembly GCA_009819775.1. Classification (NCBI taxonomy): domain Eukaryota; kingdom Metazoa; phylum Chordata; class Aves; order Phoenicopteriformes; family Phoenicopteridae; genus Phoenicopterus; species Phoenicopterus ruber. Next base: position 2,152,562 of record CM020233.1, on the reverse strand, counting down.
CATCTCCACCCCATCTGTCCTCCTCCTCTCCACATGCCCCCCCTCACCTCCGCCCCCCTCGCTCCTCACCCGCAGCCCCACACCCCCGCTGGCCGCAGCCCTCCAGCCCCGCTCCCCGCCGGGCCCGGCCGCCACCACCGACCTGGCGGCCCCCGCTCCGCCGCCGCCCGCGCCGCCCGCCGCCCCGCCGGCGCCCCCCGCGCCGGGTCCCGGCCGCAGCGCCATCTTCCCGCTCCGGCCCCGGCAGCGGCTGTCAGCTGAGCGGCGGCGGCTTCCGGGGCCGGGCCCAGCCACGGCCCGCCCACGGCCCGGCCCCACGGCCCCACAGCCCCGGCGGGAAAACGTACCCGGGCGATGGGGACGTGTATCGGGGCGACGCCGGCCTGAGGGGGGAGAGGGGCCCTGCCTTCTCTTCACGAATGCTTTTAAAATCGAGGCTAAGTGTTGATAAAGTCACCTTCAGGCACCTAAACCTCTTTTCTGTGGAAAGGAGCAAGTGCCGCCCCCTGCCCGAGCACCCAGGGCCGCGGGGAACACCCCTGGGGCCGCGGGCGGTGCGGATCCCGCTGCGTTACACGGAACCGCGCCAGCCAAAACCTCCCAACTACGGTAAGAGAAGGGCTCCTGCTGAGGCGCGGCACGATTTAAGTCACGGGGTTGCGCAGAAGCGGCTCCTCTCTCTTCGTAAGGTCAGCCAAAGCTTGCTAAAATACACGACAAAGCGTGGAAGTTCTGGAGTTTTTCTTTACCCTCGGGCAAAGAGGGTGCTGAGGGTGACAGCTTTCCAGCACTCCACAGGGGAGTAAATCCTGGGCAAGGCCACCGCTTAAACGTCTCACTAAGCTACTGATCAGCGTCGGAAATCATGTTAAAATCAAACCCGGCCTTAGGGAAAGAGCTAGATGAAATTTAAGCTCTCATTTTAAAACTAAAAGTCCCTCAAAAACAGAACTGTAGCATCTTCTAGCACGCTGCTATACAAGACAAAGGTGCTCATGATCGAAAGCTGTTTCCTTCTACTGTAATAAGCACATCTACTCTACGTATCAGCAGTGCCATCAAAGGTGAATATTGGTTATTTCTCACTCAAAGTGTTAAACATATTCCACATGGTATCCATCATCAGTATCTTGCAGCAGGTATTTATCAGAATATACAACTGCATTTGTATTAAAATATACAGGCAAATTTGTTCATAGATATCAAAATGAAGACATTAGCTCCTATATAACCCAAATATAAGATGCGATTCTGCAAAGCAAATCTAAGTCAGCTTCAGTCTAGCTCAGGAATAGCGAAACAGGATGCAGGGTCCTCATCAGTCTCACAAAACTTCAGAGCTGTCAGCCGGGCAGAGCCATTAACAGTGCTCTGCTGTAACTGAGCTACACAGACCCAGGAGCCATTTCCAAATGGGATTAGGTATGACACAGCAGGAAGACAATCCTGTACAGGAACGCTTGCTTAAAGAAGGATTATAGTCACAAAGGAGAAGCCACTCCTGCACTACCGGAATTCTGCCACAGCAGTGGCTGAGAACAGAGCTGAGGAGGTGGAAAAGGCGAGGAGCCTGGCCTTTTTGTGTAACAGGTATGGAGTAACGCCTGCAGACGTGTTCCGCCAAGGCTGTACAGACAGACAGGTACCCATATTAGAATCTTTTATGACCTTTTTTATTCTGTTTCAAGACTTAAATATGAAACAGTACAAAGTTCCTAGAGTTTACCGACACATAAAGTATTAGTTACTTCAAAATGATTTTATAGAAGCAAAAAAGTAGGAGGAGCAAGGCTTTACTTTCACATACAATACAAGTGGGTTGGGTTTGGTTTGGTTTTAAGGTGTCCAAGGAAGTCTTTGACAGCTGCATTTATCAAGCGTAACAGTCAGCTTTGTGTGTTTTCTGCCACTGCATCTTCTGGAAGTCTGACAAACATATTGGGGATGATGTGAACACAGAACTGACAGTATTTCGAAGGAGTAATACAAAACCGCGTGACAGTAACACAAACAGATGCTATTTTTGAACTATTGTTCAGAAACACAAGGCATTTACTGCAAGAGCACGCTCTTCAGCTTCTATAAGAAGCATTCAGGAATCCTCTACTGCTGTTTGAGTAGAGACTTCCTTGCATGTAAACATCCATCCTCACCCAGAAGGAAACATAAGAAATATTTTTCTCCCTTCCCCTTTGCCGCTATCTTCATTCTTCTGTTCTCCAGCACAGACAGAGGTGTCAGCCCCAGCTCACGAGTAGGCTGTTGCTATTCAGCTTTTCGGAACAGTCTGTAATTTACTGCCTTTTTTATCTTCTTTAACTTTCTGGTTTTCCTTAATATTTTCCTTTGTAGTTTTCCTACAAGAAACACAGTGGAGACCAAGACACCTGAACATTATATATAAAAGAAGATGAAGTATATAGCAGTGACACAGACATCAGTCGTTTTACATCCTATTAGCACAGCTGAACATAAATCCTTCGGCAGCAACTCTCCAGAGCGTGGGTAACGGTGTTCTTTATGACCACTTCTGCTACCTGCCCATCTTCTGTGAGCGCCAGTCATCACAACTGAAGATCCGCTTCCTGCATTAATACTCCATGCGTTAAAATCAGAGCCGGCCCTTTGCCAGGAGAGCAGCAGATAGGTTCTGCCAAATGACAGCTAGTCTGAAGCCTGGCTTTAAGGCCAGCGGTTTAAACTCCGCTTGCTATCACCCGATACACGGCACCAGGGAAGGCAAACTGATGGCATTAACCCAGCTTCCGGGAGACAGACATTGACACTAAAACTTCACCATCACTAAAATCATTATGACTGAGTGGCCCATCCAAAGAAGTTACCGGTTACTTTGGAGGAAGCTTGCTGGGCCTTTTCTGGATAAACAGCATCTCTTACCTCCTCTTGAGAAAAACCTACTTACGTTTTTCTTTTGGCTTTTTTTAAGAAGCACTGAGGGGTGGTACAAATGGATTCTCTTGACAATGGTTTCTTAATTAATTTCTTCTTTTGTTTGCTGAGAACAAGATTTAGTGAAGAAGGATTAAATTACTTTAGGGGCAAAAATTAATATCCAAAGTAAATAAAACAGATAATGAAAACCTTTACTGGTTGTTAGGGATTTATGGGTCTGAATACATTTTCAGTGGTGTTTATCGCAAGAATAGTTCAGCCACGTTATCTCTAAGACATTCAAACAAACTTTATTTTAATATATGTCTACTATATATATATATGAGTATTTCTAGTTTTAGAAACGATTAGAAGTTATGAAAAAGCATGAAAAGAAGCACTAATTAAAAAATATATTTATCTATATACATACACCCCTACACCATTTTTTCTAAAGGTAACTCAAAAGAGTAAAGGACTTGCATGTATCAGAAGCCCAATTCATGAGTATGGGCCTAGGAAGCCTAAAGCAGATTTCAGAGAACTTGTAGAAAAATAGTTAACTCCAGAAAAAACGTAAGTCGAGAATTCTTTTTGTTTCCATTTTTGTCTGAGTAAAAAACTGCCCCAACCACCCCGTCTAAAATTCTATTTGCAGCTAAATTGCAACTACATTGCAAACAACTCGATCTTTCGTAACCCCGATACACCCAGCACCACTCATGCAGGCTTTTAAAATGGATAAAGTCTTCAAATGAACATACCTTTGCAGTTTGGGAAAGTGTTTTATGTAGTCTGGCACAGGACAGCCAGCTCGCTGAATAACATTGGCTATACTGGAAAGGAGAGGAGGGAAGAGATTAACTCCAGCAGCGCGTGCTTGGGCAATAATAAGCTGCTTCTGTGGAAAACAGCAATCCCTAACAACTGCCTGTTTTGGTGTGGGTTTTTTTAAAGCAAGAAATAAAGACCCAAAAGCAAGTTTGAAGTAAGGCGAGGAAGAAACAAAAAGACATAAAAGGCTTAAGTGAAACTAATGACTCCATTTGGATAGTTTAAACAAATTGAAACTCTAGGCGAGAACAGTCTTCAGGGAGACGAAGAAAAAGCGATAAGCCAAAACAGAGAATCGTACCAAGTAATTTTGGACGCAAGCAAGTTAAAGAACTGGATTAAAAAACCTGAAGCACAGCATGAGGTGGTCATACTTTCTACATGGCAAACGATTCAGGAAAACCAGAGCAAGAGCAAAGTTAGTTGTAGACTGTTGAACCTGCCCTTTAGCGAGGTTTGAGTGAGAATAACGGAGTTTCACTAAAAAGGTGCTACCAAGTAAGACATCACGTCATCATTACTGGCAACATGACTGAAGGAAGGGAAAGGATGCTGCTTTCTCTCTTGCTGCATTAGCGAAAGGCTTCTGAAAGAAACCTTAAAATTGAAATGTTCTCAGTCTTTCCCACACTGCGGTACACCTTGGAGTTCCACCACGTCAATACAGAGTTCTCTCTCTCTATTTGTAAGAGCTTGTTACAGCAGCGTGGGGTTTCCAGAGCACAGCAATACTGTGCTGACGAGGTGTGTGGCACCAGACACGACCATATGGTTCAGCAGTACACTACACAACACACAAAAAACTTTTTTTGCTATATCATGTTTCCAATTTACCTCCGTAATAACGGTTTATCATCTTCTGTAAAGAAAGTGACTGCTTTTCCCGTGTGTCCTGCTCTTCCAGTACGACCTGCCAAACACAAATTTTGCAAAGAGTAGAGATTTTACTTCAAACATCTCCCTTTATTCTACTCCTCTTCACAGCCCCAGCCTCCTGATGCGTGTGAGGATACTAAGCATACTACCAAGCAGTCAATCCCCAAAGGTTGTTCCTATTGAACGAAAGCACAGGTATGTCTGAAAGCGTCTAAACATTTAAGGTTCATAGAAGACTGACAAAGTAACGCAGTTTTACTGAAAGTTGAGCCCAGATATAAACTGCCTCATAAAGTGATGTAGAAGCTAGTGCTGCAGCAACACAGGAGGCTTGGTTTCAGGATTTTTGCTCATGCACTAGAGCATCTACGTTAAAGATCTAGGAAATGAGAAAAAGGATGTAATTTGTGAAGAATCACTCACCGATCCTGTGGATGTACTCCACTGCACTCGTCGGCAAATCATAATTAATGACCATATTCACTCCTTTGAAGTCAATCCCTCGAGCTAGCAAGGCTGAGCAGATGAGCACCCAGATCTTCCCAGCTCTGAAACAGCGTACTACATTATCTCTCTAGGAAAAGAAAAGAAAGGTGCTTGGGAACAGCCTAATTAGCAATTTGAGAAAGGAGATGAACTTGTTTCCTGAAAGTTGTCATGATGTTAACAAATAAATCTAAACCTCTAAAAGAAAACCTGCAGTAATTTACTGTCAAACTTACCTGAAATTACATTACAACACTCTTGCTTTTACCTTCCTTTCTAAAGCGTTTCTTGAAATGAAATTATACCCTCTTACCTGTTGCTGAGTTTTATCTGCATGGATGACATCCACGTTGATGCCTTCGTAAATAAGTTCATGGAAAAGCTCTTTAGCCCTCTCAATAGACTGTACAAAAACAAGGACCGGAGGAGCAAAACCCTGCAAAAGAATAAGCTTGTCTAAGGTTCAAGTCCTTTTCCTACCATTATCCGTTACAGACACTGAGCTGCTACAGAGTCCCAGTATTTTACATCTCAGAGCATGATTTTTTTTGTGACTAGCCCAATCTTTGGGAGTCAGAACTAAACAAGTTCAGCTCCACTGTCTTTGATGGAACGGTTCCCAACTTACGCATCAGGCTGCATTTTAATCCACAGAAATGAACAGGTTGGGGTTTTTTTTCCACCCAATGTGAAGAACCCACTCACACTGCCAAGTAAAATTAACCAGACTGCTAATACAAACTGCTCCCAAGCAAGACTTGGATCTATAACCAAGAATGGGCTTCACAGACAGGGTACTCGCTCCTCCTCTTGTACAGCACTTTGGGACGATGGTTTAACATGCGTCACAGAAAAAGTTTTTGACCTAGGAAGTTAGGAGTCTCTGACAGAACACCCAGCTCAGTTCAGCAGTGAGCAGAACACGCTCAATCTCTCCAAAATACCTTTTTAACAAGCTCTCTCATTGCCGTTAGTTTTCCTGTCTCAGATCCAACAAACAATAGCTCTTGTTCTACTGTCTCCGCTGCAGAGTTTCTGAAACCAGAAATCCAACAGAAATGTGCTACCATTAGAGGTTATTTATATATTTATAAACACTAAAACCCATAAAATATTACCCAGTGAATGAGAAATATTGCATGACAAACTTATTTCACCAGTACATGCTTCTAAGATTAGTGTTTACTTGATGATAAAGTAATGCATAAAGGAAAACACCACTTTCCCCAATACATGAGAAGGATCTGTATGCCCACACGATATCTTCTGGAGACAATACTAAAACTAACAACAGAGACATACAACCAAGCAGACTGATGATGCAAAGAAAGCAAATAATTTATCTAGGAAAGGAAAAAGCCACGAGAGAGTCAGAGTACAACTGCACACCCACCTCGCTCCAACGGACACCAGAACAACGCTGTCAAGGTTGAGTTTACACCACTCCTCTACATCACGTGCAAAGGTTGCGCTGAACAAGGCTCTTCTCACCACGTGGGACGTGCATGCCAGGAAGATGGAGGCCAGCTGATCTCGGAACCCCGACTTCCCGTCTTCAAAGAGTTTGTCCGACTCATCCACCACCAGCCACTCCACGCTAGGAACAGAGAGGTTTTCTTTTCAGCACGAGTCACTCGTGGAGAAGGCAAAAGTTCTAACAGACCATCACAGATGCAAGGACTAAGCATGCGGCCGCTTTTCAGTGGCAAAGCCAGTAGCAAAGCCAGATTTGATGGAGACTCTCGGTACCTGGTCAAGTCTATTGCTGGAGGATCTTGTTTCAGCAAATAAATGAGTCTGTTCGGAGTAGTAACTAGTATATCTATAGAAAGGGGAAAAAAAGGCAAAACATTAAAAAAAAAACCCACAACAGACTAACAGAGACAGAGAAACACAAGTTCCAATATAATCTGCCAGAGGTACAATTTAGCAGGGTCCACTGTCAGGCTCGCTTCCTATTTCCTCCATGCCAGCTACGTTTTTAGCGTTGAGCAATAAATTGCACATCTTGAGTGGTATTAACCGATCTCTTTAAAACCGCACAGGCCAGAAGAGAAGTCAGTGACGTGTTTTAAATTTTCGGAAGCACTTCCATCAGTTAATTACCAAATTTCTTAGAAGACTTGGGCCCAAACTTCTTTGCTGCTTCCGCTGCCTTGTGGATCATGTGTATTCTGAAGCCCGTCCCCTCAGCCAACCTCACCAGCTCCCGGTGTGTCTGAAAAGGCAGCAGAGATTACATTTTCAAACCAATCTGATTAGTTTTTCTGAGCAGAAAAGCTGCAGGCAATCCCTAAGTCACAGTTTCAAACATCAGCGCAACTTCAGTGTTACAAGAAAGCTGTCTAGTTTTCTTAGCATAATAAAACGCAGCTTTCTGACACATATTATTCACGTGAAAGGTCCCACAGATCTGACTACCGTATTTTGACTCTAACGATGTAGCTCCCATAAGCCCCCTCTCCCATGTGAATAAAAATGGAGCTCTGCCCAAAGTTGTAATTCTTATTTCAGTTTAATAACAAAGCTTCAATATAAAGTCACCCGTGGAAGTTCTGTGTTTGGGACAGACAGATAAATTTCTTGTAGCAATCTCAAAAAAGAAGGAGCACCCAAGCATTGGGCAGTTTTAAAATACGATCAAAGAATCCTGAGCCTCTAATCTCATCATCTAGATAAGACTGAGATGCTAGATATGGAGCTATTTCACAGAAAACATGTTTAAATTAGCTTTTTCTGATATCTGAGGGTAATAAAGGAAAAAAAGACTTACTAAGCTGCTGTTTTACTGATTCAGAGTGAAAACTTTGAAGCACATCAACATGACAACAGCCCCTTTCCCCTCAACACACACCTGGCTAGCAAGTTCTCGGGTAGGCGATATGATCAGCGCTCTGAATCCTTTGTTCCTAGGTTGTTTCAGGTGTGTCAAGAGAGGAATACAAAATGCCAGTGTTTTTCCAGACCCAGTAGGAGCTGAAGCTAGAAGTTCCCGACCCTGTAAGCAAAACAAGAAGGCGTTTATGTTTTCCTAGAAAAAAAATTAACCAAACAAATCACATTCACGTAAATATTAATGCTACAAACTAACCCAAAATACAGCAGTGAAAGCACAGCTCAACAATATTGTAACGGCCAAGTTTTGGACTCTGACGCAGTTGATATCTCTAAAGCTGCGCAACTAACCACTGCCGCGACCCGAAAGAGAGGCCGCTCTCCAAATCCTGCCATACTCCCTGCAATAAAACGCGGGGCCAGAAAACTCACATGAAGCATGACGGGAATAGCCTGCATCTGGATCGGTGTTGGGACCTGGAAGCCAGCAGCTTGAATGTTCTCCAGGATTTTAGGGTGGACCTTGTATTCCTTTTGAAGTTGATCAAACGTGGCAATCGGGTCAGGAAGATCTGTTCCCTGAACGTTAATCTTGTGTTTATTTCTGAAGCGGTTTACCTAAAAGGCAGAAGACAAACTCTTTCTTTCTTTCTTTGACAGCATAAAACTAAACAGACACGGATTCATCTTCTGGTTGTTTTCCCCATACTCAGTCACCCTCCTCCCAAAAGAAATTACCATAAATGAACCTCAATTTTCAGATGAAACACCCACGGAAACCAAGGAACCTGTTGCTACGTTAGAATTCCATGGTCCCACCTTTTCTCTTCTCAAGCGTTCAAGTTTTTCTGCAGTAGGTTTTTTGTCTTTTGTATCTTCAAATTTCGCTTCCAGAGAGGACATCCACTTTATTCCATTACTTTCTGACAACTCCGGTATTGATACTGCTTCTGGAAGTTTCAAAAAATTGAAATTTCCATTAATAAAATCCTGTGAAAAATTAGCTGGTAAAAAAGGACATCTCAAAACCTTTTTTCTCCCATTCTCACTAAAGTTAACGAAGGCTCCAGAAGGACAGCAATCACACCCCCACGCCTTAACACTGAATCTTGGCCTAAGTACTTTGTCAGCTCTGACATAGGCCAAAGAACCCAGAGCCTCTTTTTTTTTTCTGGTAAAATGACCTACAGTACCTGCAGATTTAAAGTGAACTGAAACAAGCCAGAAGCACAAACTACATCAGAGTATTCTGTCTGGGATATGCAAACGAATATATAAATACCTCGTGTCTTTTTCTTTTTTCTTTTCCCTTCACTGCTTTCTGCAGTTCTTTTTCTCTTTCCCGCCACCTCTCCATCGGTTTTCTCCGCTCCATCCTCCTTCTGCCGCTCTCCACCCTTCACCTCCTCTTCAGCCCCCGCCAGCCCCCAGCCCTCCTCGGCAGACCCCAGGGGGGCTCCCTCCTTGCGCCCGAAGAAGTCGAGGCTCTCCAGCGAGACGCTGCCGCCGCTCCCCTTTATCACCTGGCGGGGAGAGAGCAGGGAAAACCGGTGAGACGCCCTGGCCGGGTCCCAGCGCCTCCCCGGCCGCCACCACAGGGCCGCAGGTAGGCCCGGGGGCCCGCCGCGCGGAAGGGACGGGGCCCGGAGGCCAGCGTCGCGCAGGGAACGGGGTCCGGGCCTGTCGCAGCCTCCCCCCGGTGGCGTCGCACCCCGAATCGCCGCGCGTCTTGCCCGAAGCGCCGCACATCAAAGCGGGCACCGGCACCCAACCGCCGGAACAGCTCCTGCACCTCCATGCCGCCGCGCACCCCGGCGCTCCCCCGGAAGTAGCGAGTACTTCCGGGAGCGCGGAGGCGGGGCTTCCGCACCTGCCTGTCTGGGTATCATAGCAACCAGCCCGCGGGGTGTCATGGCGGCGCGCTGCCATGGCAACCGCGCGGCTAGGCTCCGCCGGGCCGCGCTCCGCTGTAGGCCGCACCGGGCCCGGGGCACCGGGAGAAGCCACGCCGAGGCGGGCACGGCCGTCCCGACAGCCCGAGGGCGGAAAGCAGTGATCCCTTCCCCCGCTGCAGGGCCGGCCTCAGTCCCGGGGGGCTCCGGGGCAGCTGTGTGGCTGTGGGTCCCTCCCGTCCGGCCCCTTCCAGACCCCGTTACAGCGGAGCTGCAATAACGGGGTCTGGAAGGGGCCGGACGGGAGGGACCCACAGCAGGGTGGTGTTTGTTGATGCCCTGTTTCCTTTTTTTTAAAAAAAAATTTTAATCATCTGCGTGAGACCTAAACGAATCAGAAATATCGAATGCGGCACATGAGCCATAAAACTGTTCTACATCTTTATAGGCCGACGGCAGCGTTTTGTCCTTTTGTGTATTCCTGATGGCAAGTTAATTGTGCTGACTGCTTCAGCTATTTTTAAGGGACGGCTCAGCTGAATAAGGGGACAAAAGCTTTTGTGGGAAGTTTTTGTTCGCACATGTCTGGGCTGTGGTGATTTACAGTATCATTAGCTGGTCTCAAAGGACTGACCTCTCTTCTATCCATCACAGCGCCGGCAAGGAGAGATTATCAGCTCCGCTGGGCACAACCATTCTGCCTCTTGGAGATGTAAACTGAGGGCCTAGATATTGCTGAGGAGGCAAAACGGCGGCTTATTAGCACTTTTCATTGCCTGGATCATCCTGTGTTTTATATTCTCATCATCAATGGACAGGGAAGTCCCTTTGTGATCTGCAACAAGTGGCTCTGCCTTTCCCTGTGGAAGCAGAGGAATGTTCTCTCTTGGTTTGATTCAAACTCATTTTGTTAAAAAATATTTAAGGCTCAATCCTGCACTGCCCTCCCGATTTTAAGAACCACATCGAGAGAACATTTCAGCGTGCGTTTGACACCAGTGACACCTACGTTAAAGTCAGGAATGTGCCCAGTTAATTTGTTTGATCCTTGATTTCCACTGATACAATCCGGCCTCACAGCTGTGCTTGAAGAAAGAAATGCTACAGGCAATGGCAGGAGCAACCGAGCAACTGGCTCGGCAAGAAACTTTGCATAGATTAAGATCAGAATTTATTTAATTCATGTATTTATTCATTATGATAAACTGTGAGACCCAATAGTACAGGTAAGTCTCCTAGTACTCTGTATCAGATCAAACAATACAGATATTTTTCCTGGTTTTCTTGAAGTAAAACAAACAGAAATCCAATTAAGCAACAACAGCATTACAAAATCTATTTTGTGTAATTAAAGTCTCAAGGGCTAAACGTTTACATTGCCAAAATCCAAGAGCCCTAAGAGATACAGGCAATGGCTGTTCCTCCTGTAACACTCACTGCTTTAATTACAAACTTTGAGATGAAAAATTGCACAAACGCGATCCTCCCCGCAGCCCCAGTCTGCCTGATTTATAGCACTTTTTCTTTGCCAACCTTTTGACTTCCCGGCAGACGGGTGGAAGCAGCCGCACGGAGACCTGGGTGGGTGCAGCGCACCACAACGCTGACGCTCCCCTCGCTGGTGTCCCCGACGGCGTATTTACAGCGAATAAAGCCAGAGCGGGAGAGACGCTCGACGCCGCGTCCTTCGGGCCCTTCCCGGGCTGAGCCTCTCGCTTTTCCGCTGGGAAAAAGTGACTAATGGTTGCTGCGAGAGGACGGGGAAGAATGTGGAGGCATTTGTGTAACAAAGAACTATAAATCATCTCCGGTATCCATCACTCACCGAGAGATGCTGTCAGCAGATTCAAGAGTGAGGAAACAGGAAATATTCTCTTCATCAGGCAACTGGGAAATAAATCCCTTCATTTAGGGGAATTTAGACTTTATTGAGGAGTAAGGAGCTCTGCTCCCGAGGCAGCAGCGCTGGGCACCGGCTGGGCAGAAAGCCGTGCGCCCGGAGCGAGGGACCCTCCGGCAGGAGCAGTCCCCAGCGGTACGCTCCCGGCTTCTGGCACGTGCGTCCCCGGGGACCAAGTCACCTTACGCCGAAGTCGTCTGCCCTGGAGCGGTCGGAGGGGCCAGCGCCAGGGCTCAGGCTGCGCAGGGTCATGTCGTGTGTCAGGGGTGAAGGGGAGAAGTCAGTGAAATACAAAAATGGAGCAACTTAAGTCAATGCAAAGCAAAACCCCTCTTGTCACGGCATCGGGTTTAGGTTTGCTTCCCCGGTGCTGCTCTATCAATTACTCGGTGCTAATCGCCAAGTCAGCGCTGAGACCAGATGACCAGCGAGGCTGTTGCAGGGTGCGCGTGGTGGGGGAGCACGGGCCGTTCGGCTCAGCCCAGCCACGACGCGGTGATTAATGCTCCCGCAGCCCGATGTAACCTGGGCAATCCTGTTTCATTAGCGGTGCTCGCCAGGCTGGAGCTCGATTCCACGAAAGTCAGCTCAAAGCTGCACCTGACCTCCAGAACTGATGCTGTATCTGGATCGACTGGAGCTGATTCCACTCTTTTTCTGTGTTATCCTGCTTTGCTGAGCGAGGTGACCCAAAGCCTCCCAGCGAAGGACCCCTCTCAGGTGCACGCTGCAGAAACCCCACAAGGCAAAGGCTGACTTGCTTTGTTCCCGGTAATGGATCCAAACCAGTAAAGAGAAAGCACAGTGCCTCCTGCCAGGGAGTTCTCGCTCCAGCTGCACCGCAGCAAATGGGAGACAGCTGCCTGTGCCAGCTAAGGGGGGCATCAGCAGCCCCCCAGCCACAGCACGCTCAGATGGGCTGAACGCAGTAGTTATTGGACCATCTCATGGTCTTTATATTAACCCCCCTGCATCCGCTTGTACGTGCTGGGGAACACGGCGCTTCCGACACGCTGGGGCTGGCATAAAATGATGGCAGAGGAGGGTAAGCGCTACCCCGCTCTGCCTGGAGCTGCTGGCAGGATGCCCGCGGACTGGACTGGGACGTGGGGGAGAGCCCAGGCTTGACGTTTTTTCCCCCTTTCATTTGTTGTTCTTGCAGACAGCCCCTGGGATCGCAGCAGGTAATAGCAGGTACCGACCCCGGCGCAGCCCCCGTCCCCGGGGGTGCTCAGGGGACCCCTGCGACAGTGCGGAAGCAGCCCACGTCAGGTCACCGGGCCATGCCCGACACACAGGACTGGAATAAAAACCCCTGAGACTGCAAAGCAAATCTGGTGAGCAAGTTTATTTCGTCACGTGCACATCAGGTCGGAGCTGCTTCACCTGTCGCCGTGGGCTCCCCTCCCAAGGAAAGCCGGCTAAGGCCAGCGTCCTTCGTGTGCGTGCATCTGTTTGGCGGGTGTAAGACAGGAATCATAGGACGGCGCTTGTCGGTGGAACTTTTGCATATCTGCTCCCCGCGTCCCACTATCCGACTGCATTATCATCACTAATATGCACATAACAGTCAATTAGCCCGGCTGAGTGCACTCGTGACCTCTGATCCCTGCTGTGTCCCCCAATCCATTAACAGGCCCTCATCCTTTAGCTCTCAGTATGAATTGATGTAGCATCTATTCTCTTTCGGCAAAGAAACATGCTTCCTCATTCATCTGTCCATTTCCACTTTCTGTTCCTTTGTCCTCCCCTTCTGTTCCCTGTGTTGCTAACCTGGTCACAACTTCTTGACCCCACGTCCTTGTCCCTCCCAAGGGTGTCGTAATCCCAACCACGACCAAAAAACTTTTACTTTTTTTTCCTTTACCCACATCTTATTTAGCAAAAATGGTTTCCAGCAGTGTGGGAGCTTTGATCCTCTATTCAAGAAATCCTTGCAATGTTTTTTTAAAGACTTTCTTTCTAAGGCAAATGAATTCTTCATAAAGGGGGAAATGGTGTGCTAGTTGGTCTCTGTTCATCTGAGGAAGACAAATGATCTCTTTTATTACTTGAAAAGCATAACAGTTGAGTGTGTAGATTTGTGATTTATCTGTAATTAAGAATCCATTTGAGCAGCATATTAATTACAGAGAGGAGAATTAATTTTGCTGAATATAAAAGTAAAATCCAAGATCCTGGAATTAGAAGCTAACGTAAAATGTCTGAGGTTCAGGTTTTGTGTAGCTCTGTATCACACACATACTGGGATGGGACAACTCTTTTGTGCACATTTGAGTTTTTTGACTTTTAAGCTTGATCCCTGGGTCAGAGAAATAAAGTCTGGGGGGTCAGAGACCTCTCCTCCCCGACGCTGGTGGCCCCCCCAGCGCTCCCGTTGCCAGCTCCGCCGAGCCCTTTGTGGCAGCACGTACCGGTGGCCCCGGTGCTGCTGCAGAACCTGTTGGCCTTTCGCCATCCACAGAGGGGGAAGATGACCCTTCAGGATTAAACGAAGGTGCACCCTGCAAGCACCGAGGGGAGCCGGGCTCCCTGTGCCGGCTGAGCGGCCGAGCCCTGGAGCCTCCCACGGAGCTCTGCCTCTGGGAACGTCAGCTCTGAGCTTTTGTTTGGGCGTTTAGCTATCTGCACTGAGGAGTAGCTAGCCTGGCTCCCTGGCTCGTGTCTCACAACCCGTGGCTCAGTCTGTTCACGCCAGGTGTTTAACCTGACCGCACGCAGTGAAACCAGACTCCTTCTACAAAGCATCCATCCTTTGTCCCCGGAGGACCCAGGGCGGTGTCTTGCCCATCTCATCTGCGTGGGAGATCTTGTCGCACTCGCAGTGAGAAGGCAAGCGAGCGCCTTGAGCGTCTGCCTGCAAAGGACCTTTGCAGAGCAAACAGTGCGGAGCAGCTCACAGGGTTTGGGGCCGGACACCGCTGCGGTGGGTGTGCGGGGCTGCAGGGATGGACCTGCTGGTGCTCACAGCTGGAGAGGCAGCCCTGGTGGCTGCACCGCGGGATGCGGAGCATTGTGTGCATCCGCCTGTCATGGCAGGAGGACAGTGGGATATCGAGGCTCCCTGAGACCTTTGCAGACAGGTGACCCCCCCAGATTTGCAGGTCCCTTGGCTGTTGAGGGGACGCCGGTGTGGGGCAGCGCAGCTGCAGGCGGGGAGGTCACAGCACCCGGAGCTGCAGGAGCAATTGGAGATGCACTGGAGCAGGCAGAGGGTGATGTTTTCTCTGGCCGAGAGCATGCAGCAGCGCGTTGGTTTAGGACAGTAAACTGTTACAGTGCTGTTCTCTGCTGCTGCTGGTCTTTAGGACTCACATCTCTTTCCCCCATCAAACCTTTTCACAGACTTGTGAAGACCTCCTACAAATGCATCACGGAAACCCCATGTCAGCAGGGGATGGGATCCGCGCACGCTGCCCGAAGCTGCCACCCGCCTGGCGCGGGGACTCCTCCGGCTCCGTAAACCTGCTCCCGCAGCCAGACCGCGGCGCAGCGGGGAGCTGGCAACATCTGCAAACAGCCCGGCCTCCCAACGCAAGCACTTTCTGCATTCCTCTCTGTGTACTCCTCAAACTCCGCCACCAGCCCGACCAAATCCGCTCAAAGGCTTCAAAGGGCAGACCGTGTTTGCTGTCCGCAGGGGACTGACAATGCTTTCCCTTTTGACCCGTCGCGCAGGAAGGCAGCGCTGGGACCGCTGGGCAGTGGGGTGCGTGCTGCACCGGCGGGGAGCGCAGCCCCAGCAGAGCCGCGGCTCTGCACAGCCCCGCACCGCTGCCGCTGGTTTTCCTGCCGAAATTTCCAGCAGATCCGGCCACCTGGCTGGACTGGCAGAACAAGTCTGGAAAAACCGCACATTTGGAGCCGGGTGCTGTTGTGCAACTGCGCGTTACGTTTACATGCGCGCCAAGCAACATTTTTAAAGTTGCTGAAATAGCTTGTCTGTATTTTGGTATCCCTGGAGAGGCCGTTGCCTTCACGGCCAGCAGCACGCCTGCTCCTCCACGGGGATGACCTGGGCCTTCCTTGGCAATCCGCAGGCTCGGTGCCGGCCGGTGCGAGCTGGACTGGCCACAGCAGGGCCAGAGCCCGGCTAGCGCTGGAGCACCGGGGATGGCTGCTGAGCCCCGGCACTGCTCCAGCAGCGAGGTCTGCACCGCCACCGGGCTGCCGTCACGCGCCCGGGGACGGGGGAGCCCAGCACCAGGGTGCCCCAGCCCTCTGCCCAGCAGCCGGCATGCAGGGCTTGGCCCTGGATGGGGTTTTCCTGGCTCCGTTCCTCCCCACAATTACGGAGGTGATAAGCGCCAAGGAGCCCTGCTCCCTGGGGACAGCCGCAGCCCCACGCCGAGGGCTCGTGCTTGTGGTCTGATAAAGCCCTATCGCGGCTCTGGGGCAGGCGGTGAGGGCGGCGCTAACTTGATTTTGACCCAGTGACTTCACCGGCAGCATCGCCGGTGCTGCAGCGCAAACAGGAGGCACTCGGGGCACGGGATTTACCCGTCCGGGCAGATGTCACCGGGCTGCGCTCTCCTGTGGAGGTAAAGGAGAGGGCACGCTCCTGCCCAGCCCTCCCGCCTCCCACCTCCACATCTCTCAGGGCTTCCTCGTGCCCTTCCCCTGCCCCGCAGCCTGTGGATCCCAGTCGGGGAAGGAGCATCGGAACACAGTGAGCTTTGAGCGCTACCTCCCTGGAGAGAGCGGGTCCTTGCGTCGCAGAGAGCCATGACAGCCCTGACCCTGGGTGTTACTCCCTGGCTTCGGTAACGCTGGGATCTGGGGGATTTTTCCTTTGCATCCACATCTGCACTTCAAATTAAATGCAGCAGTGTCCCTACGCTCTGCCATGACGGAGGCTGCGGTTTGTTATGAACATAAAGAGTGACCGATAAAGCCTCGTGTCAGCCTGCGAATCCTCACGTGCAAGGAATTCCCTTGTGAACAGCTCTGAACTGTAAAATAATCACCCAGCCCTGTAAAACTGTATTGGTCATAAATGAACTTTGTCATGTTTCTGCTAGCTTCCTTGCTCCGTAACAACTGCATCACGGACAAACACAACGTGCCCAACAGCAATGGGAGAAAAAAAAATACATCTTCCAGGAGCCTCATTTAACATTACATCGTATTTTCCAACAACTTAATGAGGCAGCCAGGGCATCTGCGGGAGCAAACACCCCACCCAGTGCTTCTCCAGCGCAAGGTGGGGTCTGGGCAGGGACAGCCTCAGCCCAGCTGCTGCAGAGCCTGCTCAGGGAAGCAGTTTTGGGTGGTACTTCCCAGGGCAGAAAGGTTTCCTCAGCCAGAGGTTACATCCAAATCAAGGGAACCTTTCTGCCCATGAACGCGTTGGTACGTGTAGCACCCGCAGCGTCCTCTAGCAACCAACCAGTCATGCTCTGTCTCCTGCTGCCCAGGGGTGGGTGACAGCACACAATGAGCTGTTTGGCAGCTTCGTAAATTCACACCTCTTGGGTAAACTCTATCCGTTCTTAATCATTTATTCTGTTCATACTATTGACTTTATCCTGCCTGCTGTATCACACCCTCCTTGCTCCATGGCATTCACCTTCTCCATCGGTGTCTTTGGATGTACCCTACGCCCTTTTTCCCATTTTTCTTCTGGCTCGGTCCCCCCTTCCCTCGCCAGGTCCCTCTCTGGTGGGGTTGCATCTCAGAGGCTCCTTTCCCCAAGGTTTCCACTTACCTTCTCTGCGTGGCTTTCCAGAGAGCAGCACCGATACCACGCCACTTACCAAAGGGTGCTTTACACATGGTTTTCACACCCCAAACCCCATACCTCTCAGCCTATGTCTATCTTAAAGCTGGTGCGGAAATCAAGCCCCAAAAGGTACCACTCCCCTCAGTGCATCAGCTCAGCTACGGCAGGTTTTCTAGTGCCTCTTTCTCCCCCTGCTTCCCGCTGGATTGCCCGTTCCTCTGCAGGACCAATTCGACCTGATGCTGGATATGCTTCAGCTGGGGAAAGCTTAGCCTGTTTAGCTTCACGAGCCCCTCACAGAGCAACACATAGCTGTGGCATAAGTAGAATAATCCAAATCATTTCCACCCTGACGGGTGGGAATGCAATATTTAGGAGCAGAATTTGAAAAGGGCTCAGCCCGGCACTCAGGTGTCCTGAAAAGGACTCGCTGAGCAGGAAGGTGCAAAGGGGATCTCGGAACGAAACCTGAGTCTTTTCTCTCCACCTTTTGCTAAAAGAGAGCATCTCTTCCGAGTCTGCACGGAAGGGACCCAGCAGTCTTCATGCCTCCCGTCCTCTTCCAGCTTTGCGCTTCCAGTTTTTGTCTGGGGTAGCTAAAATTCACAGAAACAAAGAAACTGGGAAGGTTTTTATCAGGGTGTCCTGCTCTGGCTATAAAGGTGAGCACCAGATTGCTGCTCTGAAAGCCTTTCCCACAGCAGCCCACACTTATGAAAAAAAATGGGTGCGAAACCAAACCCAGGCATTTCTGAAGGCGATTAAAACCACAGCCCTGCGCTGCGTCGTCAGAAGGGCCACCCTTTCCTGCTGATGTGCTCCGAGTCACTCAGGTATGGCAGCTCTTCGCAATCAAAGATCTTCAAACGCTTTACAGCGACCGCAGCACAGCCTCCCGCCTCCCCCTCGTGCTTTACTGGCCCACGGGCCCAGCAGCCAGCACGGAGGGGGTTTGGCTTTGTCTGGCAGTCAGCTCCTAATTGCTTTGCTTAACACTCAGCTGCTAAAGTTAGCGGAGGATGAGGAATAAAGTGTGCTGGGCTAAGGGCAACATCATTAGTGCATCGTTAAGAGGGTGAGGACACCCGACCTCCTAGAGCCTCTTGCTATTTTTGGCTGATACCTGGGGCTGCCTATGAAACACTTGACTCACCACGTTCAGGCTGGTAGAAACCTAAAGCAGCGTTGCAAGGGACGGCAGGAGGGACATGCCACTGCCACCAGCCTGCCTCCCTGCCGCCCGCTCCCCGCCGGACCGACGGCTGCCAAACCGCGGCAGATGAGGGCTGGGGACTTTACAGACCACATGGCAGCAACGAGTCAGAAGAAATGGTATTTAATTATGGTATACATTAAATTAAATGTCATTCTGAATATTGGTCTCCAATTCATGACGACTTATTCACCGTAGGGCAACTCCTACTAGCCCCAGCAAGGGTCAGGGTCCCACGGCACTAGACATCGTACAAACACAGAGCAAAAGAGCCTTTTCTTGCCCCAAAGAGAGCATCCAGTGTTTTTCTTTTTAGCAGTGGTCATCCGTCTGTTGGCACCGCTGCTGCTCTCCACCTCTCCAAATCACTCTCAGCAGTTGGCACATGCTGCAAAGTTCACGAAAAATTTGCCCAACTGGGGAGCATTAGATCCATCTCTGAAGGGGCGCAGGTGTGGAGGAGCTTGTGTCTCTCGGGAGGGGAGACGATGCCTTTTGCAGCTTCGGGAGGTAGGACTTGGGCACCTAAACCCCTTCAGGGCTCTGGAGGGTGTGGAGCTCGGTGTCCTCAGCGGGTGCCCAGCTGGGATGTGCCCTCGCCGCAGAGGTGGGCTCATTCGCAACCTGGAGATCTTGCTGCGGAGCTTTTCCTCCGAGAGCCGCTGCCAGGCGAGACAGGGCAGGCCGCTGGCGGGGACCACGGACCGGCGAGTTCACATCACAGCCCGGTGCCCGTCCGTCCAGCTGCGGCCCAGAGGTGACACCGTGAGGATGGGAGCACCGTGTTTATTGATAAGAGTGGAGCCAACAAGGCTCATCATCAACCTGCTGACGGTGGAAAACAAGCCACCTGTACTGGCCGTTTACTGGGCAGGAGACGAGGCAGTAACTGGGCACCCAGTCCCTCCTGCGCCCCAGGGAGGGGGGAAAAGGGAGACAGTCTCTGAATGCCATTTGAGGAAGATCCCACCAGAATTTCTTGCAGCCTCATTCACCTCTGTAGCAGCAAATGCTACAGGCTCACCTGAAAACTGCCGATGCTGAACGCTTCCCGGCGGTCTGGATGTGTCGACTGAGCTGCTGAGCGCTTCCCCACCCCACCACAGTCCATCTCAGAGTCCCCAAAAGCAGAAGAGTCCCTTGAGATCTCCTTCGCGGCAGTTGTCCCCGCGCAGACCGTCCAGGTCCTGGCGGGGCTCTGCTGGGCTCGCCCCGTGCCCTTCCTTCACGTGGGACGTCACCGCGCAGGGGACGCGCGTGTGCCTGTCCTCCTGCAGAGCAGAGACCGGTGCTGCCTGACCGGCCTCCTTGCGTGGGCCCAGGTCTTTGAATTAACTCATTTAAAGGAAGAAGAGAAATACAAAACCAAAACCATCCTCAACTCTGACCTTTACCAAAAAAAAAAAAAAAGAGAGAAAGAGAAGAGATTCGGGAACAATATATACAGATGGGGGAATTGCACTTAATTACAGTAGTTTACATCCATTGGACAAAATTTACTTCTTTTATATAAATCTCTATGTATAAGAGCGGGGAAGGGTGAGGATGGAGCAGACTGTACCTGTATTTACAGTTTAATCGGCTCAGTTCAACAGCACATGCAATTCCTCCTTCCAAACGCCAAGTAACAGACCCAAGTCCCTCTCAGTCCGTCGGGTGGAGGAGTATAACTTAAATATTATCCATCTGCCCCTCTGCCAGTTCCCAGTACAGCTTGTTCCAAGTTCCTCAGGAGAGCCAACGGCCTCTTGGAAGGCAAATACTTAAGAAAAAATCCCCAAGACACGTCTTGGAAATACTGCGTGGAGGGAAGGAGAGGCACGGTCCTGGGTGGGCACCCCGCGAATCCGGGCTCGTCCCCGGCGGGGCGCGGAAGGGCGACGGGGAGTCTCGAGCCTCCGGCTCCATTTCGGGTTGATGGGCTCCTCGCTGCGGCGCTGGGCTTCGCTCTGGCGACTCCCCGGGCTCGGCACGCAGGTCACCGGCGGGATGTTGTGGAAAAAAAGATCCCGTTGCTATGTGCAAAAGCAGCGAGGTGTGGAGCATCACCAGGCTTGCAGGGGACACTGGGGAGGGAGAGAGCAGCACAGTGACCGGCAGGCAGGCAGGCAGGGGGTGAAGGCAGCACCGCGGGGGGCTCGCCGGCGGCACTGCAAAGCATTTGGAGGCATCACCTCCTGCACCACCCCGGGACCTTGGTGGTGCCGCACAAGCCCTGCTTGGCCCCGAGCCCTCCCCAGCACCCCCGAGGGGGAGGCAGTGGGAAAATACTTTCTGAGACAGATATTGCCACCCCCTCCCCAAAATAATAATAATTAATATAGGGCCCGTTTGTGCCCAGGCTGTTGCAGAGACTGTGCCACGCAGCTCAGCAGCGCTGCCAAGAGCAGCCAGGCGTGAGGCCGAGCGCAGGAGCCTGCGCTCGGGTGGGAGCGGGGCCGGGGGCCACGCTCATCGCTGTCCCCCAGCGTTGCTGTCACCTCTGGGGAAGGAGTTGAGCAGCCCCCGCCGCCACATCCGTCCCACTGCAGCGGCCCCTTCTCCATCCCGCGGGGCGGGTCCCCCACCCGGGGTCCCCCCAGTCACCGGTGGGGTGGGGGGCCGGGAGCCACGGGTGACCTTGTGGGCTGGAGCGCACAGCAAACATCGTAACGCGGAGATAAGGAGACGCCAGGAGCCTCCCGTGACATGTCATTAGGGACGGGCCGCGGCTATCAGGTGTTTGCTAACGTAATAAAAATGGTGGCTCAGCCTCAAGCGTTGTCAAAGGAACTGGGAGGTATTTGCCCCTTCCAGGTCTAAACAACAACATCTGATAAGGGATCCGCAGCATCGGGCTGCGAGGGGACAGCTGGGGGGGCACCGGGGACGTCCCTCCGGCCTCCATCCCCACTGGCAGGACCAGGAGCAGCCGGGATCCGCCACGGAGCGGGTTGGCAGGGTCTGGCGCGGGGGCTGCGGGGTGCAGGAGAGCTGCCGGGGAATGACGGGGGCTTTGCTTTGCATGAGGATGCCTCTCCCCTTGCAAAGAGGGGGTTGCTCGGGAGCACAGCACGGCCCCCCGGGCTCGGGGTTTCATGGGGGCTGTGCAAAAATATTTGGGCATTTGAGCCATTTGGGGGCTGAGCAGCATTTACAGGGCCCCCGTGCCACCTCTGTAGCACTTCACTTGCCCCTTGCTAATGAAAGGGGCGACCACTGGAAAAAAAAATCAATGTTCAGGGATACATTTTTCCAGCTTTAGCCTGAACATCGAGTGGTTGGTAGGAAAAGAGGTTCCGGGGGCTGGGAGGCTGCACTGGGAGGGACCTGACCCCCGGTGCTTGCGCTGGCTCTGTGCAGGGGGACAGGGGCCAGATCCTGCCCCCGGCACTTGCAGGACCAGCCCGTGCTTGTTTGTCATGTACGGGGGGCTAGCGGGGTGAGCCCCATCTCCCCCCTCCTGAGCCGCGAGACCTCCTCCTGCTTTAATTAAAGTGCAAAAGCGTGATGGAGGGAGAAAACCGAGGGAGCCCCCGCCACCCCGGGCAGCGCCGCGTCAAGGAAGGCTGATCGCAGCGCCCGGCCGGGCAGCGGGGATGGCCGGGCGCTATCTCCCTGCCAGGGACATTTCCTGCGTGCCCAGGGCTCCTTTCGGCCAGCCCGGCATCAAAGGCAGCCCGTGGCGGGAGAGCACAATTAATCAGGGGGAGTTCAGGCTGAGCGCACACCAGATGGGCTGATAAAGCCGCACGGAGGAAATGGTGCTCCCGAGGAGCGCGGCCGTGCCTGACCGCCTCCCGGACCGAGATGCGCGGGCGCAGATAAATGGTCACCCCGAGCGCTACAAAGCGCGGGAGCCCGACCCGAGCCGGGGGCGATGGCGTTCATCACCCCTTCCCTGGCACCCCACACCGCCCGGGCAGCCCCTCTCCCGACTGCTCCCCTTCGCAGCCCCAGCCAGGCATCCACGGGGGGGTCTCACAGCAATCCCACGTCATATTTACTCTTTGGTCATTGCAGACATTTTTTTCCTCTCCCCTGTCAAACCTCGGTAAGAAAGTTTATCTGAATGCAAGTTCAAGGCTCTCTTATTTATCTAGCAATCAATAAGGGCCACATATTTCCCACAGCCCCCAGAGCTGGCTTTTAGAAAGGGACTATTGTCTGAGTAAGGCCTCGCACACCTGATTTGAACCAGGATAAGTCCTGCCTTACACCTGCGCCGGCACCGGGCAGATGATAAAGGTTTACGGGCTGGGGGAAGTCGGGGCGCATCGGAGCCCCGCTCCTCCGCTCGACTCCAGCCAGGGTTGATGCACCCTGGACACAAAGGCAGCAGAGCCTTTGTGTGGCCCTGACCTTCTCAGCCCAATTTGAACCCCAGGAGGATGCTCCCACTCTGACGAAGTTGTCCCAGGGATGAGCGTGGCCTGGCTGGTACCACCAGGCGTTAGACAAGTCCTCATCCAGCGCAGTCAGACCATCACGCAAACCCCCATCGTGCTTGCATCTGCACGCAGGGTTTTCGGTGCCTGTGAGGGGCTGGGACGGGGTCTGAGCGCCCTGAGGCCCGTCCTCAGCGGCTCACGCGGGTGCAGCACAGGCAGCGGGACGGGGTCTCCGCTACAGACCCATCTCCAGGGGAGGAACAGCCCCGCTCCACCTCCGCACGCCCACCCCTGCGCACCCTCGGCC
Source organism: Phoenicopterus ruber ruber (assembly GCA_009819775.1). Taxonomy (NCBI): domain Eukaryota; kingdom Metazoa; phylum Chordata; class Aves; order Phoenicopteriformes; family Phoenicopteridae; genus Phoenicopterus; species Phoenicopterus ruber. The sequence goes on along the minus strand of CM020233.1, from coordinate 2,129,235 downwards.
ACGTCTGCCCGGCCATTACCTGCTTACTGGAAGACATATTGGTCAGCGTGCTGATGCTGCTGGTATCCGTCACCACCATCGCCGAGGGGAAGCGGGAGGTGTGGGAATACTGGGGAGGCTCCTGTTTGTGCGCGTACACTGCGGAGAGGAGGGAGACAAGCAGCCGTCACGGAAAAGCCCCCCACAGCCCTCGCGCCGGGGCAGAGCAGCCGAGTGCTGCGTTACGGCGTGTCGCAGGGGTGCTGGGTGGGAGCAAGCATCACGGAGACACCAATGAGATAAAACAAGACACGGAAAGAAACCACCGCCTGCCTCTAAGCCACCACCTTCTCAGCTACCAGCTCGCCCAGGGAAATTCGTGGGGACTGAAGGGCTGTGGCTGGACCAGACACTGGTAGCTCTGCAGAGCCCGGTGCCAGAGCAGGGACGGGGCTGGGATGATGGATGAGTGAGAGGGGTGAAGCCAGATCCCTTCGGGGCACAGCGGGGAAGCGTTTGCTTTGCAGGGATCGCCTGGCCACCTCCTTTGGCAAAGCACGTGTTTTAGCAGTAAGAACACAGAAGGAAAAATAAAGTTCGTACAAAACGCCGCTGGGGGCTGCATCCCACCCGCGGGGCAGCAGCGGAGCAGTACGGGAGATGCGGCACGGCGGATGGCACGGGGGAAGGAGAGGATGAGGCGGGACGTGGCCACCCCGTGCCGCCGTGCGTCCCGCTCGCAGCCCCGCGCCGGCCGGTACCCACAGGAGAGGGGCGGCAGCCAAGGGCACGAGCTTGGGCAGGGGAGAGCAGCAAGAGAGCACAAGCTTATTTTCCATCTGAACTCATTTTTCCGGGCCCTTCCCTTCGCAGCTGCCGCCCGGACCCTTACTGTGCGAGTTCTGCAGCTGAGTCACGGTGGCCATAAAAGGCTGCTGCGTCATATGGCTGGGTGACTGCTGCATCAGCGGCTGCTGGTGCGGGCTGTGGAGCTGCTGGGAGAACTGGACCGGCTGTAGGGCTGCCAAGCTGCCGGCGACGCTGTTGATAACAGGTACGCTCTGCGCCTGCGAGGTGTTCAGACCTGGGAGGAGGGAGAGAGCAGAACAGGGGCGTCAGCGCCGGCGTGAGCGGGCAGGGCGTCCCCCTCCCTGTCGCGGGAGGGGGGGTCCACGCGGGGCGCGGAGGCGAGCTCGGGGCGCGCGCTTACTCTGTGCGATGGCCATGACTCCCGAGAGCGGCGTCATGATGAGGTTCTGGGACTGCTGCGGGTTGTGGTGCGACAAGCTGTGGATGTTGGTCAGGGTGCTCACCGGGGGCAGCCCGCCCCCCGAAACGGAGATCTGCCAGGGAGCAAGGCAGGACAGCCACCATCAGAGGCACGGCCGAGGGCTGCTCCCGGCCCCCTCCCCTGCCTGCTGCAAGAGGGATTCCAGGAGGGGATCGGGAAAAACCCCTCCCGAGATGCGAGCGGGCTGCAGCCTCGCTGGGGCACCTTCAGTTCAGTGCACACAGCTCCCACCGCCCCGGGGCTGCAGACCCCGGCTGGGACGCCCGAACATCGTGTTAATAAATAGCGAAGCAGCAGCGGGGAAGGACTTTGCTGGCACTGGCTTCCAGCTCCACCGGAGCACGGTGCCGGGACACGGCACATCCCGAGCCTTTGCCATTTTGTCCCCCAAGTCCAAGCTCCTGCCCTCGGGGACAGCTGAGGACTCTCAACACTCATTAACTTCTCACCGTCACGGTTGTAGGGGAAAGTGGGAAATATAAACTCGGGAAGGTAAAGAAAAAAGACAGAAAGCAGATAAAAAGGGCCTCACGGTGATGATCTTAGTCACCACTTTTGCAGACGGGCAGGATACTGGTGAGACGGGCCGGGCGTGCTTGGCCAGAGCCAGGTCTGGGATTTCAGGTCAGTGTTTAAGGATCAGACACACAAAGGCACTCGGAGTGTGCCGAGAGGACCGGAGCTGGTCCCCGGGACACACAGGGGGCTAAGTGCCTTATTTCTTTAATTGCCGCACATTCTCCTAATCCCTCTAATTAGACCTCTTGCACTGAGCAACCTCGATCCAGATTTCAGAGCCATCCTTTCGGCTCTTCATGTGACATTTCTGGACTCCAGTCCGAGCACCGTGTTTATTTTGCACATGTGAGTTGGAGATAGCCCCGCTGCAGTTGAAACAAATCCATCAATAAATTCCAAAGCCCAGGAGTGACTCATATTTCCTGATCCGGTATTTTCCACTTTCAAAGTTTCTTCAAGGCCGGGTTACACCACACTCGGCTGCACAAGTCAAACAGCTCACGGCGAGTGCACGCCGCTCGCCTGCAGCCCGGGCTTGGTTCACGGGGGGCTTAGACCCCAAGCCCTGCACCCAAAAGGAATTCTCTGGAGATTGCACGACTGGAAAAGACCCTCCAGACACTGGACCCTCGGGGTCGAGGCCATCTGGCACTACCACGGCTAAGGGCAACACTGGAGCGTGAAAGAGTGAACCACCAAAGCTTTCTGCAGCCTCAGTAACGCTCCTCCCTGAAAAAATCAATTGCCTTCAGATGCAGCAACTTCCTTGGCAGCTTTTGGTTTCATGTGGGGCATTAAAGGCACATGTTTACTTACTAGAAACCACAGCCTACAGCATATTTTTATTAAATCGTTTGCAAGCACTAGCTAGCCCTGCTTAAAGATCGGAGATAAGCTGGCAGAGCCGCACGCTGCTGAGGACCAGAGCGGTCCCTGACGGCGCTGTGCAATGCCCGTGCAGCGGGGATAACTCAGCGGGGCTTTTGCTGCCGCGTGCCTGTGCCTACCGCACTTCAACAGGTTGCTTTTCCCGGTTTAATCCATTGCACGCAGCCTTCTCCCGTGCTGCCCGGCCGCTGCGAGCTCCCTCTGCCCCGGCCGAGGGTCCCTCCCCGTGCTCCTGCAAACCCACCCCTCAGACGTGGCCCCTCCAAAAGGAGCTGGCGGGGGGGTGCTGGCAGCCTCTGCCACCGACCTCGGCATCGCTTCGTCCCCGTGGCCCCCCGCCCCGGGCACTCGCCGCCCGCTGCTGCTGCCGTTCTTCCTGACTCATTTTATGACTTCAAGGCTCAGGGTTATACGGCTCAACACACCCCTGAGGAGATACGGGCGCGTTCGGGGCGGGGGGAGCGTGCTGGGAGGGCTGGGGTTTTGCTCTGCAATATCCCCCCTGCTTGGCGGGGGACGCTTGGCTTTGCAGGGTCAGCATCCAAGCCCGAGGGGCTGCGCGGAGACCCTCGCGAGCCAGAGCCGGAGAGCGGCAGAAGGAAAGGCGAAATCAAACGGTGCCATAGCTGAGGGAAGGGACGAGCCCCTCCACAGCCACCCCGCTTCGGGAGGAGACCGATGCCACAGCCCAGGAGGGCCAACCCTCCGAAAATGGAAGTGAAAACCGGGGAAGAGCGGGCTCAGCCCCGCCGCCCAGTGCCATGTTTGACTTTCGTTTTCAGCAGAAAAAACCTCCTCCCGGAAGAGCAGCGGCCGCACGCAAACCTCCGCCAGCCTGCTTGGGGAAGGGCTGCGCTCCCCTGTCCCGTCCTGCCCCGGCCCCCGCGCCCCCTCCTCGCCCCGCTCCGTCATGCCCTCCTCCAAAGGGCTTTGCCCCAGCCAGGCACCCGCAGAGAGGAGCAGCCCGAGCGCTCGGGCAGCAGAAACCCAGCCCAGCCCTGCGTCTACAACCACTTTTTTGCAGTGGTCGTGCAGCACCCGGCATGGGGAGGCATCAGGCACCCGGCGGGGATGCCGACGTCCCATCCCCGCAGCTCTGCCCAGCAAAGCCCTTGCAGCAGAGCCCCGAGCGCGTGGGGAAGGGGACGGGCAGAGGCGGGAGCCCCGGAGCCGGAGCTGGCACCAGAGGGTTAGATGCCCTGGGTGATGCCCTGGGACAAGGAGGTCCCTGCTTGCAAGGAAAGCGCTTCCCCAGCGAAACTCCAAACTTGGGAGGGCTTAGGGAAAAAATAATGAATGAGCATTTTATCGATAGCCGTGTCATTGGCAGGAGAAAACAAACAGTGATCCACCCAGCGCGCGTTCAATCTGCGAGGCATGCAATCAATAAAAACCAGAGCGGGGCTCTGTCAGATTTATGGGCCGCGCTCGGAAAACACGCCGTTGCCCGCCGGGGAGCGCGGGGGCCGAGCGTCGCCTTTGAGGCGGGCGGCGGGGACGGTCGCGCGCCCGCGCCGTGGCCCCGGCCCCACAATGCCCCATTGTTCGGCGCGGGCCGCGTGTGAAACCCGGGGAAAGCGTGTTTGCTTTGCCCGCTGGGCCCTCTTATCTTATCAGCGCCGCCGCCACAATAGGCCAGGTGTACTCACCATTTTACCGTCGGGCGAGAGCAAACCGTGGCCTGGGTCCAAGCCGGCCGGGGAGACCTGCTGCAGGACCGCCTGGCTGGTGGTGACCATGGCACTGCTGCCGTGGTGGCTGATGGCCCCGGAGGATGCCGCCTCGCCGCTCGCCGCCTGGCTGTACCGCACCCCTGCAAAACACCGCCAGGCGTTGGCATCACCCACGGGCACCCCGGCAAGGGTGCCCCGGCCGTGCCAACCCCCCCTGAAAGTGTCCCTGCAAAGGGGAAACCCTCCGGCCCTCCCCGGCCCCCTCGGCGTGCACGGCACAAGGATGCAAACAGATGTGCAGGCTCCTAAATGACAGCCTTGAGCGATACGCGGGAGGGACAGCACCGAACAATGTGCCCCTTCCTCCAGCGCCGCCTCTCCCCAACCCACCTTCTGAAATTACAGTGAGAGGTCTATGGCGCGGGATGCTGAGCACCCACCGGGGCTGCAGCCCCCGCGCTGCCCGTGGGCACCGCTGCCACCGGGTGGAAGGGGAGCCCGACGCGGGCCAGCAGCCTGGACACCCGTCTGCACCCATCTGCAGCCCTTGTGCTTTAATTTGCACAATTTGCACCCGTCATGCAAATTCCTGCGATGTCCCCGCGGCTCTCAGACACCAGCCCGGGCGCCCTGAGCCGCGGGGAGCGACTCCGCATCCTCCAGCTCTTCCCTCTGTGAGGCTCGCCCGGCTCCTCGCAGCCCCCGGCCGTCCCAGCGCTGCCCAGCTCTGAGCAGCGACGGCTCTCGCTTTTTTCTCAGGCCCTTCTGCATCCGATTTCCCGCTCGACTCCCTCTTGACAAGTATATGATTAACAGATTATCGCAGGAAGACAGAGGGACCAGACACACACAGACCTCCGAATCAGACCGCATCCCACCACCGCCAAGGAGGGAAATCTGGCTCGAGCACAGGTCTTCTATATAAATATATTTAATTTGGCTAAAATGCCCTGCACTGATAACCATATGATCAGCCATGTGTCATGGAAAGGCATCTACAGATCACAAATAATTAACCGAGGAAAACCCAGGGGAAACAAAAGCGTCTTTTACGAGGCTGCCTTGACGACTATGGCGAAAAGCCATTTATTACGAGGAGTCCGGCACCGTGCTTGCGGCCGGGTTCACTGAACTGCCCCGGGATTGAAGCAGTGGATGGACGGACAGCCCACAGCTCTCCTGGGAAAGAAAACCGCGGCGGCAAAGCCCACCCTTGCAACTGAGACCACCGAGAGCATCGTCCGCCCATGACCCCCGGCCACCGCACAGGGGCATTGGGGATGGCTCCCCAAAATGACCGCCAGCCGGAGAGGTTCAGCCTGCGGAAGATGCCGGCGGCTTCTCGGCCGTCCCGGCGCAGCACGGACACTCCCAGCTACAAAACCCGCCCAGGTAAAGGATCTTCCTCCTGGGATTTGGGGATCTCCTTCTCCCAGGTGCCCGAGGGGAAGAGCTGGTGCAGGCTGGCTCAGCGGAGGATGCTCTAGGGGCTGCTCTAAACACCTCTGAATCAAGGAAAAGGCAAGAAACGAGAACTTGAGTCCGGGAGCTTTCCACGAGCTCCAAAAGCACCTGCCGAAGCGCAGACGGCCACCCGCGCCCTCCACCAAAACCGCGGCAAAGTCACTCTTTAATCGCCTCCAAATTTTCCCCATCAGCTGGTTAAACACGTCCCACAGATAGGAATCTCCCCGCGATGTCTGGTTCCCGATCATTTCCCAGCAAACCCCTTTTATCCCTGATAATAAAAGAATGTCCTCTGGCAGGTGGATATTTGCCGGTCCGAGTGGACGTCCCTGCCGTGAACAGGGTAAACATTACTCAACCGGGGCACTGTCACACACATTCTTCCCCGCGGTCCCGGCCTCGTGCAGAGTGTGCTTCAGCCGCTGCCGGTCTGGGATCCTGCGGCGCTGGTTAAACAATGGGAGGGGAGATAAAATAAAGCCCTTTCTTCTGAGCGTGATCTTAAAGATAGACGAGGAGCACAGGCGGCTCCTATTGGAAAGAAAATCAGAATTTCTGCTCAATCTTCAGTCTCTTTTGGGTTCGGTGAAGCTTTCAGTAAGAAAAAAACCCCACCGTCTGAATCCCCAAAATCATGCTCTACCCAACTGAGGATGCTTGTAACTCATGAGCGAAACACTCGGAATTATGAAGTTGTCTTTAAAAACATATGAGATGTTAAAAGCTGATTTTTAAGCTTTTCCCTGCAATCCCAAGGACAAGACTTTTATTGTTTGAGAAACAATAACCAATGCTGAGATCTTCAGATAGTCTGGTGACCGAGATTTTGGCTCTCTAGATAAAACCGCTGAAGACTCCGAGTCTTGATGAACATTAACTCTCCCGAGGAGCGCGAGGTCGGGCTCCCGGGATGGCAGCAGCGGTGCCACCGTCCACCCGCCGAGGACCCCGCTCCCGCGGAGCCAGGGGCTGCGCTGGGGGGGGCTCCTGTGTCCCCAGAGCCCGTGGGCACCCGGGTCTGCCCAGAAACCGCTTGCTGGGCAGGGAAAAGCCTCCTGCCACGGCTACCTTGCTGACCTTCGGGAAGCCACCAACTACCCTGGCTTGGGTTTTTCCCATTCCTAGAACGGGACGGGTATTACTGTTATTTGTAGGCCCTCAGGGTTGGGTTGGATTTGGGCAGATTAGCTAATTAACACTGGGAAACCAGCACAAGGCATCGTTGCTGGTGCTGTTGCCGCTGCTGTAACAAGCGGAGCTCCCCGCTGGCGGCGGGGACCTTTCCTCCCGGCTCCCCGTTCCCAGCGAACACGGCGAGCTCCAGCCCAGCCCAAAGCACCTACCCGGGCGACAGCCGCCTTCAGGCTTTCATCCAGGCTGCCCCCAGGTTGCTGCTCCCCAGCCACCTCGCTGGCCCCCGCTTTCCTGCTTTGGGGCTTCATCTGCTGCAGCAGCAGGACCCCGTTCTGCCCGACGCCAGGACGCGGCGTGCTGCCGCAGGGCAGGTAACCCGTGCCCAGGCTTCCCCGGCCGCCGGCTCCCCGGCAAACCCTCCTCGGCACGCTCTGCCATCGCGGGGGGTGCCGAGCCCCGGGACCCAGCCGTGCCCCGGCAGCACAGCCACCCAGCCCCGCCATGGGACCCCCCACGGGATCCCGCCGTCCGGGGTGATGCACGGGGATGGCTCCGGCGGTTTGCACCGGGATATGAAGGTTTTCTCCCGGAGCGAGCGAGGGTTTATGAGCAGGAGCCATTGAAGCCCAACACGACTGTTCTCCCGCCACTCTCCTGCACCTTCACAGCTGGAAGCAGCCCCCGTGCAAAGAGATTTATTCCTCCTCAGCCTCTCCCTGCCACCACCCGAGAGAGGAGCCTGGATGGGGATCACCGGGAATGGGCCTGGCCATGGAGCCTGCCCTCTTTAAGGCTTTTTTTTTTTTACTGGAGCTACAGCCATAATATAAAAGTCTGTTTATGGGACCCGGCTATTGTGCGGCCCCTGAGCTGCACTGCCCGTGAAATGTTTTACTGCTTTCCCGTGTTTCCAGACAAGCTGGGAGCCTTAACCCTGTGTTTCAGCCAACAGGGACGGGGACGGGCAGCGTGACAGCCCCCAGGCCCCTCGGCCCCCAGGGCACAGCCCGGCTGACGGGGGGTCCCGTGTGCCCACGGCCTCCTGCAGCCAGCCCCGGCACCCCCCGGCTCCTCAGGGGTGCCTGACCCACTCCCCCGACCCGGCTTCTGGGGTGGGGAGAGCGATGGGGGGGGTCAGGGCAGCAATCGAGAGCTTTGCTGTTTTCACTGCAGGCTTGTGCCATTTTCTAGGTACCTGCCAGTCCCGTGTCTTTGGCAGGCAAAAGCAACGAAGCAGCTTGGTGCTCCTCTGCTGTAAGTCACAGCGATACGATTAAATTGTACTTTTTTAAAAAAACCTCACTGTACTTTTAAATGAGGAGCCCCTACTGCTGCCGCCGTCGCAGGGCACGTCTCGACCTCCCCGGGCAGCAGCGCCCGCCGCTCGCCCTGGCACCAGGCTGCGCCTTTGCCCGGAGCTTCGCAAACATCCTGCAAATCACCGGCGATGCCCAACCCCGAAACGGACCTGGCTGCGCTACGCGCCGATGACCGAGGCGACGGCAGGGATTCAGCCCCGGCTCTGCCCGACCCGCGGGGACGCAGCCGCCGGCGTGGACCAGGAGCCCAGCAGCGGGGCGAGAAAGGCAAAGTGTCATTTTTGGGGTCACGCTGGACGCGGCGATGCTGCACCTATTGACATCACGGAAGCAGCCGGGTCGGTGACAGGACTGTTTCACCCTCCCAAACGTGGGTCCCGGCAGCGCCGAGGGCAGCTCTGATTTTTGGGCTGCCACTCAAATTGTCCCTAAAGTGTTAATCTTGCTACGTTACAGAGGTGCATAGTTTATATCCATTATAAACCTGTTTATGGGGACCGGACCCTCCCATTTCACTGCTGTCATAAAGTTCTAATTACCCCCCATAAAACCGGGAAAAGCTTCTAACAGCGCACTGTACCCACAGAGCCCCACAATGCGCCCAACAGTAAAATATTACAACCGCTGGCACCGGGTCGGCAATCAGAACCAGCACGTACCCCGGGGAACAACGGGTAGGATCCAGATATAAACCGAAGAACCTCTGGACCGAGGGTTTATTGACGGGCTCTTCTTTAAGAAAAAGTTAAAACACTTAAATTGCCCTTTGGGTTTAGGAAGAATGTCAGGGGTAGTAACGAGGTATTTTTATGTTTGTTATCTACATCTATAGAGATATCTAAAAATATATATAAATAATGTACATTCATATATGTGTGTGTGTGTGTGTACATGATTGCTCTGATATTGCTCTGATACTGCAGCGTAGGCACCGCTGGACGGAGGGACGGACGCCTCGGCCACCCTTCGGCGCGGGACCCCCCGGGACGGGCTGGAGGCGATGCTGCGACCCCCGGCCGTGGGGACAGGGCTTCGCGGGGTCCGTCGGGCGCCGGCCGGCCCTTTGTATGCAGGGCGGGAGGCGGGGGGCGGCTGGCGAGCGGGGCGGTGCGTCACCTAATCTCATCAATGCGCTGATTGTCTTCGGGGCTCTTGAAGATAAAAATGGCATAAGCCAGAGTCTATGGCACGGCACCGAGATAAAGCCCTGAGTGACCTTCAAATCAAACAGGGAACCAAGATTGCTGATAATACCCCATAGGAAGGGAAAAGTCCAGAGTCTGAGAGAAGCCTCCGAGATAGATGGGCTTTAAGTATTTACCTCCAAATAGTTAAAAACTATGGCTTGAGGCTTGACAGATGGGTCCCCAAGAAGAGGCCGGGAGGATGTTTGACTTTTACAGCTCTTATCCCTGCCCGGCCGTCATCACGCCCTTTCGCAAGACCCCACTGACGTCCTGAGGAGCAGGCGATGCCTCTTTGTCCGAGGGCACGGGAGCGATTCTGCAGCTGCCCCATGCCGCCAGCCCCATCGTTTCCTGCCGGGGGACGTCACGGGGCGACGGGGCCGCGCGGGGGTAGGATGCGGGCAGCGTCCCAGCGCTGTCATTAAGCTGTTAAGGCATTGAGCGCTCCAGACGCCGCCGCACGCGGTGCAAGGGCAGTTCAAATCCCAGCATGGCCAGCCCCGGATGGGGTCAGCCAGGCAGCGGGGCCGGCCCCGCCAGCACTGCCCCGCTCCCCACCGAGGCAGCGGGTCCCCTGCGACTGCAAACGCCTCTTGGAGGCGGTTTAAGCAGTAACGGACCTGGCGGTGTTTCAGGAGCTGCAAGCCTGCCAGACCTGCCCTGGTCTGAGGGACCCTGAAGTCATGGCTGAGCTCCATCCCTGCCCATTGCCCCCAAACCAGCCCTAAAACACCGTGGTGGCCTTCACCGTGCCCACCTCCTCCTCCTCGGTGAGGCTGATGGATACGAGCGCTGGCCACCAACACATTCCCATGGCCGAGCCCTCCTGACCCCTCCGGAGGGGCCCTTTGCCGCCGCCGCGGCCATCACTCCTGCCCTGCTCAAAAGCCCCTCCGAATGGGCTGTCATCGGCCCTATAGCCGCGGCCGGCTCCTGCTGGCCACAGCTCCGACGGGAAAATAAAGGTTGGGACTTAACGGCCCTCCAGCCCCAAGATAAATGCCCGCGGTTACAGTAATTGCCGTCCCCTAATAGAAGAAAACAAAGGCTCTCGCGGGGTGCCTGCATGCGCGCTGGCAGGACCGGGGCACATCAAAGGCAGCGGGGTTCGTTCAAAGCCCCGGCTTAATTGTCAATTAAGCATGCACGGGGGGGACAACGCCATGACAACGCGGGGCTGCATGCTGGTGGGGTATTGTAAAGCCCGCCGGCCGACACTGAAAACAGCTGATTCTGCTGACAATGTGCTTGTAGGGCACCTTGTAAGCAATCAGCCGGTGACAGGAGGGCAAACGTCCTCCCCGTCCCCGCCATTGTGCGGGGCATTCCTGGGGCAGGGTCACATTTTGGTCACCGCCGGCCGGCCCTACGGGGAGAGCGGTACCCGGGAGCGGGTCGGATGCTGCCCGGCCCTCCCACGGCCGGGAGCTGGGGCGGATGCTGGCGCATCCCCCGGGCACCGCTTTGGGGGCTGCTCTCACTTGCTAACGCCCGGGGACTGGTGTCCAGCCGTGGACTGGCACCGTCCCCAGCTCTCAGCCTCCTCTCCCCAGGCACCTTGCCCTTCCCGCAGGGACTCTCTGCCACACGGGTTTCTTTTAATTTGCCTTTGTAACGAGCTGGGTGTGTGTAACGAGCCAGGCAGGGTCATTTCCAAGAGGCGGCTGGTTTTAGCCTCCCCGGCCGGGCTGTGCCGGTGCCGTGGCCAAAGGGGGACGCGAGGCGGTTGGGGCGCAGCCCCCGCGGCCCCGCGCTGAGCCCCCGCTGCCGAGCACCCGCTCCTGCCTGCCGGGGGCTGGCGCGTTGGCTGCCGAGGGCAGGGAGGGGGACAATGGGGATTGTTCTCCCAACAATGGCTCTCGCCCCATGCCACGCCGCCCCCGCCCGCCCTGATCAGCCTCCCCGGGCGCGCAGCCCCCTCCCCGGCGGCGTTATCTCCTGCTTAAATCCCCCAGGAGTTTTCGGCGGGTCTGCCCTCCCCAGCCGACTCCTCACTATGCACAAGGCTGGACCGTGGTGTGGAGAGGTGGAGGTTGGGGTGAGCCCTGCACCCCCCGAGCAGCTTTCTTCACCCACCTCCCTCCGCTCTGGCAGGGGGACGGTGCAGCACCACGCACCCAGCCTGGGGTAGCTCCGGCCCTGCAGCGAGGCCAGGACACGCTGCCACGTCTTCCTACCGGCTTTGCAGCATCGCCTGTGCACTCCCCCACCCCAAACCAGTGCTCACCAGTGGGCTGCACCCCAGCATGGATACGTCAGGCGCAGAGCAGCCCGCCTCCCCGCCCTGCCGGGCACAGCCTTCCCCTGCCCAGCCCAGCCCGCGCGGGGACTCCCGTGAATTCAACCAACCAAGCAAGCGACGATTTATCCTCGTGAGGACGGAAATCCAGCCCGTGCCACATGGCTTGCCCGGCCATAACACTGCAGCGACAGCGCTCGCTCCCCTCCGCACCACCCCCCCTCCTCGAAGCTGCGGCAGGGACCAGGGTGACCATCTTCCCCCCGCGGCTGCCCATGCACGGCCCCAGGGGCTCGGCACCCCTTTCCCCAGCAGAAATGGGAGCCAGCGCTGCAACTGCTCCACGCCACCGCCCGAGCACCCTCGGCGAGGGCTTACCTGGCATTTTGCTGGGAGGCGAGGCGCTGGGCTGGTTGTGGTGGGGGGAGCCGTGGGACAGCAGCAGGTTCATGCTGTGCGGGGGCTGGCCCGAGCTGTAGGCATCCATGGCCAGCTTCTGGCGGAAAGCCTCCTCCTTCCGCCGGTTGGCGAACCAGTTGTAGACGCGGACCTCCGTCACCAGGTTGGAGCCGAGCCCGTGCGCCTTGGAGGGAGACACCCCTCGCTGCAGACACTCGGCCCTGCCATGCAAGGGGACACGTTGGAACAAGGGTGCTGCTGGGGGGCCTCCGCCAGCACCACCGGGCAGGGGGCCTCGGGAGGACAGGTGAATTTGGGGGCATTTAAGCCCTTCCTAAAAGCCCGCCTGCTCTTTCCAACTATATCCATGCTGTAAAAGCCATCCCCCCTCCCTCTGACATTGCTGTAACACTGCAGCATCCCCGTGGCATCCCTGCGGCATCTCTGTGCCATCCCTGTGCCATCCCTGCAGCATCCCTGTGGCATCCCTGTGGCATTCCTGTGCCATCCCCGTGCCATCCCCGTGGCATCCTTGTGGCATCCCTGTGGCATTTCTGTGCCATCCCTGTGGCATCCCTGTGGCATCCCCGCGGCATCCCTGCGGCATCCCTGTGCCATCCCTGTGGCATCCCTGCAGTATCCCTGTGCCATCCCTGTGCCATCCCTGCGGCATCCCCGTGGCATACCTGCGACATCCCTGCAGCATCCCTGTGCCATCCCTGTGGCATCCCTGTGCCATCCCTGTGCCATCCCCGTGGCATCCCTGTGCCATCCCCGTGCCATCCCTGCAGCACCCCTGCCCTGGCGTGGAGCTCGCTCAGCCCCAGACATCGCCCAGATGGGGAAAACAAGGCGAAAAGAGGCCAGGCAGCTCAGCAAAGCCGTGCCACGAGCCGGTGGCCAGGACTGCAAGCCGGGAGCCCGGCATCGCACGCAGTTTTGGGAAGAAGGGCTGCGGGGCGGGCGAGGAGGCGGCAGGCGGCGCAGGGCTGCCTTTACCTGTTGCACTCCTCCACCAGAGCCTCGCGCTCCTCCTTGCTGGGGTTCTTTTGGCGGTCGTAGGCTTGGTACAAGATTTGCTGGGAGGCCGGCCCCCACTTGAACCGATTGCGACGCATCTTCTTGCTGGGGGTTTCGGAGCAGGCGTCGTCAAGCTGGGCAGCCCCCTGGTTCTGCTGATTGAACTCTGGAAAGAGAAACAGCAGCTGATCCTGACTGCTTTTGTCTGTCATATTTCCACAACCCTGGACTGTCTGGTTGAACTCTGAAAGAGAAAGGAGCAGACGTGAGCTGGCCTATAGCCGCTGCTCGGAGTCACCGTCCCGCGCGGAGGTGGCCCCCCCGTGTCCCCTCCCGCAGCACCCCGAGCCCACGGCCCCGGCACGCTTCGGAGCAAGCCGGGTGCTCCCTGCCACCCACCCCAGGGAAGGGGCCAGCCCTGCGTGCTGGCGAGGGAGTTATTACCATCCCTCGGGACGGTGTTTAATGGGGAGGCACGCTCAGGGCATGCATATTCATGGGCTGGGTCTCTGCCGGCGTGCACTTGTTTCGGGAGGATTTTTGCAAGGTAGGAGCCAGGCAGGGCGACTGCAAAGCCCCCCGAGAGGGTGCCTCTCTCTGCTCGCCCAGAGCTCCCCTCCGGCTCCCGCTCCCGTCCCAGCGCGGCGGGACGCCGGCCCCGCGCCCGGGCAGGCAGGCACCAGAGGTGACCTTCCGCGGCGGCCCGCCTCAGACCCGGCGCTTGTCACCGTGGCAGTAAAGGGAGATTAATGGGAGCGTTTTATTATTCTCAGTTTTGCAGGGGAATTCTCCCTCTTTTTCTAATGGCTTTTCCCCCTGTGACGAGGGGGGAACCGCAGGGCAAGGCTGGAGCAGGCTCTGTTTGCTCTAACGTCTCAAGGTGTGTTTTCAAAGCAAAGGTATTTGGTGCTAAACCCTTTTCTGCACTTCCCATCCGCTGGGCAGCGCATCCTTTTGGAGGAGGGAGGCAGAGCCCTATTAAGGGGGGTGTCAGTGCCCCAACCTGCACCTCGGCCAAAACCGGGGCTGCTTCGGGCGACACGGGACCGACCCGGGAGCAGGCGTCGGTGGGAGAGGTGCCCAAGAGCAATAATCTCTGTACTTGGTCAAAATCATCTGCATTTCAAGTAGCACGGGCTGCCCCGAGACCACGCTACGGACAGGAGCAATTTACGGGTTTTTTCTTTCTCTCTCTTTACTTTTTTTGCAGGTAGTTGCAAAAAATGAGCAGTCTCAAGAAACAGAGAGGGGAAAAGGGGGCAGAGGTGGGAAAGGCATCTAATCGTGTGTAATCATTAATTGCTTTCCCAGCTCTAACGAATATAACTATACAGAAACGCAGCTGTGTGGATGGGCTTGGGGGAACGCGCACGGTGTTACTGTGACCAAGAGAGGCTCTCGCCCAGTTTTCCTGTGCCTTAAATTCATTTTACTTGTAAAAATATTTTGGGGAAGATGCTAGGCAGCCTAGGTCCGGGGGGCTCCGCGAGGGAAGAGGGCAAGGGGCTGCTTCTCGCTCGGCTCCGGCCGTGCTGGGTACCCACAGGCAGGACGGGGACGTGGGGACCCCCTCTCCCCCCCGCCGGCCCCGAAGGGCGAGCGCTGGTGCGGGTACTTACGCCGGAGGATCTCCCGCTGCTTGCGGACGTACCACGTGTAGAGGGCGGCTCTCTTCTGCGTCTTCATGGGGGTGCCCTTGTTGAGGTGCTGGGAGAGGTGCGACTGGTTGAGGCCGGTGACGTCCACCACCTCCCGCTGCGGGATGTTGTGCTGCTGCATGTACCCCTTGATCATCTTCGCCGCCCGCCACGGGTCCTCGCTGCGGGGGAGGGAAACGAAGGGTTAATCTCTCCCAGTGGGGGAAAAGCACCCTGGAATTCGCTTCTTCCCCTGATGGAAACCCATTATTATTATTCTGAAAACTGTTTCAGAAGGACACAAGATCCCTTGAGCACATATCCTTCCCCGACTGCCATCCCGGCCTCCCAAAACAGCCCCGTCCTGCCCGCAGGAGGCAGGCGCTGGCGGGACGGGGGCTCACGGGGTGCCACGGCCACCCCGGGATGCTCACCGGGCTGTTCGCCCAGGGAGGGAGAAGTAAAGAGGATGTTGGTGTCCTGACGGGGCACATCGAGGTGTCATTAATGCTGTAAAGCAGCTCCAGATCCTTCAAGGAGAAATTTATTCTATTCTACTCTACTCTACTCTACTCTACTCTATTCTATTCTATTCTGAAAGCAGCCCATCCATTAACTGCTGCCGTTATTATGTTCACTGCAGTTTCTCCCTTTGAAGACAGGCACACACAATGGGATACACAAACGCGCACGTACGTATGGATACGGGAAGCCCATATGGATATTTCCCCGAAGAAAGAGAAGCCTCCCATTTGGAGGTGCCGAGGAGGCTTTTCCTGCCCCCGGGCTTGCCCCGGCTGGCGGGGACCCCCGCACGGCCACCGAACACCACCCGCCACGCTTGATGCTTTATCTTCTCCCTTCCATTCCCGCAGGGATAATTATCTAAAAATCTCCACGTTCGTTTAAAAGAGACCCTATTTCCACGCTCCCGCAACGGCGAAGGGCGCACGCGGACCGTATGCAAAAGGCTGAGAAGCAAAGGTCAAACCAGGCACGCAAACCCAAGCAAGTCCCCGAAAGGAAAACCAAAACCAACCTCCCTCAATAATTTTAAGAAATTCTTGAATATTTTTAAACACTTGAATTTGGCTCCTGAAGGATCCAGGTGTAAAATGACCACTTCCTAAATCCGCATTAATTCGGTGTCCTTGGGGTAGCTGACACCAGCCTAGGGAATAAATAAAATTACAGCCCCAAATGAAAACGCTGTCTGCGTTCTTTAGCTCGAACGAAAGCACAACGCGACGGCAGAGGAGCAGGCCAACGCGCCTTCGCTGTACTCAAGACCCCTGGATTTATTCTGCGCTACAGGAGGACGCTGGGCTAAAAGGAAGTGCTTTAACGCCGAAAAATCGGTGTGGAGCCTGAACCCGGTCACAGTCATGCACTCAAATAATGCGATACTCTAACGCTGCGCTTGGAATAACCGTCCGGCTGCTTTCCCAATTCATTACTTATTTTGGATCCTTCAACTTGTCAAGGGGAAAAAAAAAAAAAAACAAGTAGATTTCTTACTTTTTGTCCAGAATGTAGCGTGAAAACAAAGCTGGTTGGATCCAAAGCAAAAGTACCCGAGCGGGGCCAGCCCGCTGACAGCGGCGGGGGCTTTGTCACACCCCGGGAAGGAGGGCACGGAGCCTTTCTAGAGACGTTGGCCCTGTCCTGCATCCTCCGGGCAGGGGGACCCCACCGTAGATACGGTGTCCTCTATACGGCGCGGGCAGCACGGCACTGCAGACCTGCGGAGCCGTGTACGTGCACGGGCACACGGACACGCCGACTCCGGTTCTCCCAACAGCCCGAGCCCCGGCCCGGGTTAAGCAGGGTGCAAACAGAAAAACCTTGCTCCTGTCCCCAAAACACGGGGCAGCGCGCGGCAGGGCCATCGGCTCGGCAGCCCCCGCGGCAAAGGCGGGTGCCACAGCAGGCAGGGGCACTTCTGTGCCGGGCGCTGGCTGCCCGCGCGGGGAAGCCCGGCGGCACCAGGAGCCGGCGGCGACGGCCGCGGCACGGGGGGTGTCGGGGCTCTGGGGTCTTCGTGCTGCCCCGCGAGCAGGTGGGAGCCAACAAGAACCATAGAATCGTTTAGGTTGGAGGAGACCTTTGAGACCATCGAGTCCAAGAAGGGTGTGAAGAAAAGGTCCTTCCCGCGCAGCTCTGCCCCGCGCGCTCCTTCCCGGCCGGGGGAGCGAGGCAGGGCAGCGCCCGGCAGCCGCCGCGCCTCTCGCCGTGCCCAAGCCGGGGGGCTCACGCGGGCTTTTGTCACGGGCGGTTCATGTCACCTAACTGATCCCACTAATTACTGATTAATAATTAGTTAATGGAACAGAGCTCATTATCATTTCTAATAGCAGTTTGGTTCGCAACTGAGCCCAGGGCATCGTTTCCCCAGAGTTAAACCGTGAGCCGGTGCAACAGAGCACACTTCTAAAATGTCGAACAAGTGGCTCAGGGGCTATAGGCAAGATTTCTGAATTTAAATAAAATTTGGCAGTGTTTTGGCTGGAAAAAATAGGTGAGAATTAGGAAAAAAGTCCCTGAGTTTCCCTCCATTTTATTATTTTAAGAAAGGCTTCATCTCGGTATTTCCAGAGTGTTTCACACTTACACTTTCAAAACAATTATTCGGCTCTTAATTTCTGAGCAGTGATTTTTCTTTACAAATCAACTTGACCGTATTCAAAAGGGTTAAACAACCTGAAACCAAACCCAAACATTTTGTTTCATGTTAAACAAAATGTTTGGACTTGACCCAGAATGAAATGTTAGAGTGTTTGTTTGGTCTTTTTTTTTTTTCTTTTTTGGTTAACCTAAAAAGCCAGAGAGGAAAACCTTTTGATTCAACACAAGCTCATTTTTTTTGGTTCTGTCACCAAAATGAAAAAAAAAAACATTAATTGTCCAATCTTCACCAGGACTTTACATGCGAAAAAAAAAAAAAGCCCAACCCAACCCAGGAGTGCTTTGTAATACTGGAAAACCAGTTTATAGCCCTGGCTCCACGGTCCTTCTCCACCGAAATCAAGGAAAGGTGCACAAAATTAAGCCCGACGAAGCCCGGCCGCCAACGCTGACCGAGAAAGGGGCATTTCCCACCCCAGCCTCACGCGCAGGCGGGGGGCAAAGCCCGTCCCTCTCCCCAGGGATTCCCGGACCCACTCACCCCCTTTGTCAGCCTTGAAAACAGGTAAATACACTCCACATCCCCGGAGAAATATGCCAAGAATTTATACAGATGGATTATAAACCCGGCTCCCTACAGAAATGATCTATCTAATCTGCATCTCCCTGTGCACACAGGGAATCGGCGCGGGGAGCTGTGCTGCGCCCGCCGCTCCCCACACCTTTCGGAGCGGCTTTGGGGCATCTCCGGCCGGGCCCCCGAGGGCGGGCGGCTTTCCCGCGGTCCCCAGGATCCGGATGCTCCTGGGATATATCATTTGCCCCAGCAGGGTCTGGGCGAGCCCCGGCGGGTGGGACGGGGCAGGGAGGGGGCCACGGGGCGTCTCGCCCCGGAGCCGGGCTCCGCGTGCCGCCGGCACCCCTCTGGCCGGGCTCTGCGGGGAACGGCCGCGCCAGCCCGCGGTGCAGCACTCTCTCCTCTCCCACCCGCAGCCGCTAAAGCCCTTTGGGCGCCACGAACGGGCCCAAGCGAAGGCGTCACTTGCCGAGGGGCCGTGGCCAGGGCGAACTGCTTGGGACCATGGCACCGCAACGGGCAAATCCGGCCCGCGCCACGGGTGGGCAGCCAAGCCTGGACCGCACTGCGGTCGCAAAAAGAGTTGGAGGGCTGAGCACCCCCAGGGACGTGGGAACGGCCCAAGACCGAGCCAGCCCGGGGGTCAGGACGCTGACGCCGGGGAGCGGGAGCAGAGGGAGGTTTAGCCCCCGTGCGCGGCCGCAATAAATGGTTCCCAACTCCTCTACCCGGCTCCCTCTCCAAGTACAAAGGCCTCTCTTAGAGCAAACACGAGCTCTTTGCAAAGGCTCCTCAGGGACATGTGCCTGCTCTTGTTTGCACCAAAGGCAAACTTTGCACAGAAACACCTGTGGGAGCGCAGCGATCCCGGGGCTGAGCCCTCTGCACCCCCACTGCCACCCCGGGCACCCCCGGGGACGGATGCAGCCAGCAAAAGAGGGGGACTGGGGACAGGCAGGAGCACCCAGAGGTGCAGGGCACGGTGCTACGCAGGAGGGGTGGGAACCCAGAGGAAAAGGCCTGCAATGATTTCTCCCTCGCACGGAGCCTCTTTAGCACCCAGCGTGTCCCAGCCGAGCCCCTTGGCAGTCATGGGTGCGACTGCCCAGCCCCGTCCCCAAAAGGCACCGTCTGCCCTGCCGGTACTGGCGCAGGCCTGGAGCCAAGCGCTGCGCACACCGCACCGACCGCGGCAGAGTCCCCGTCCCCTGCCGGGCCCTGGCACGCCACTGCCAAGGCACCGGGGCTGTTGGGGGGGGACAGCCGGGGCTGACCCCGGGCTCTGCGGGCTGGCAGAGGGTACAGGCACGCACGGAGGGGCTGAGCCCGGCGGGCAGGATCAGTGCCGCACTCAGGGTGCCGCTGGGCCGTCAAGCCAGGTATGAAAACTGCAGTGCCAGGGGAGGGGGGACACAGAGGTCCCCCTGCTCCATGCAGGGATGGTCCTGCGGGGCTCCCGACCTGCTGCTGCTGACCCCGGGTGTGCTGCCGGGGGAGCCACGATGGCCCCGGTGTCCCCGGCTACGGGAAACGCGGCGGCTGCCCCTGTCCCGGCACCGCTCCTCGGCCCGGGGCATGGAGGGGGGCCGATGCCGCCCGCGCCCCGACGGGCCCGGGGCAGGCGGTGCCCGCTGAGCCCGGGGCTGCTCCGCCGCGCCCCGACGGCGGCCCCGCTCCCGGCGGCGCGGCACGGCCGGGCCCGGCACGGCTCGGCCCGGAGCGGCATCCCCGGGACGGGCAGGCGCCCAGCCCGCCGCCTTCGGGGGTTTCCTCCTTCCCCCTCCCCGCCCGGTTTACAACCTCGGCAATGAATAACCCGCCGCTCCGCTCGCCCTAATCGCGGCCCTTTGTGTATCTTTCTGTTGATGATTTATAGAAATAAATTAATAACACCCCGGGCTCCACGTGCTGCAGTTTATGTTTTATCTCCCGGCGCGGAGGGAGGGCGGAGGGACGGAGCCGGCGGCCGGTCCGAGCCTCCGCAGCCCCGGCACCCTCGGCCGCCCCCCGGCCCCGCCGCGACGGGCGGGCTGGGAGCACCCGACGGGGCGGGCGGACGCGGCCGGCGGGCTCCGGCCGGCCCTGCCCCGGCCCTGGCCCCTCTCCCTGCCCGCTCCCCTCCGCAGCGGGCTCCCAGCCCGCCCGGCTCCCCGCCACCGCCGCCGCGGGGACCGCGGCACAGCCCCGCCGGGCCAGGGCGCACCGGGACCCGCCACCGGGCAGCGCGCACGGCGCACGGCTCACCGGGACCAACCACGGGGCGGGCAGGGCGCCCCGGGACCCGGCACCGGGCAGGACGCACCGGGCAGGGCCCACCGGGAACAGCCCCCGGGCAGGGCGCCTGGTGCCGGGGCCGTCGGAGCGAGCGCCTGCGGACCGACCCCGGCGGGCTGCGGGGCGCGCCCCGTCCCGGTCCCGTCCCGGTCCCCGCCGGTACCTGATCATCCTGTCCACCTCGGCCCGCTGCTCCACGGCCTCCTCCGTGTTGAGCGCCTGCAGCTCGCGGAGGATCTGCGGCGTGTCGAAGTCGTCGCCGTCCTCCGAGCCCTCGTCGCCGGAGAGCTTGCCCTTGCCGTGCCCGTTGGCCAGCGGCGGGAAGGCGGCCTTGCCGTCGGGCGGCCCGCCGGGGGAGAGCGGCAGGCTCTCCAGCTTGACGCCGAAGCCGGCGGCGGGCACCATGTCCTCCAGGGCGCGGATCAGCCCCTCCTTGGTGGCTCCGGAGCTGAGCAGGGCGCCCAGGAGCTCCCGTTGCAGGGCGCTCAGCTGGGACACCATCCTCCCGGGCGCCGGCGGCGCGCCCCGCCGCTCGCCCCGCGCCTCCCGCCCTCCCTCCGGCCGCCTGCCGCTCCGCCCCGGCCGGCGGGCTGCTGCGGGGCGCGGGCCGCCCTCTACCAAGCCATGACCGCCACCATTAGGCAATATACCTTATGCAAATCAGCGCCGGCAGGCCTCTCCTCCGGCCGCCGCCCGGGCCCCCGCGCCCCCGCCCCGGCCCGGCCCTTATCGGCCGCGCTGGGACGGACTTTGCCCGCGGCCGCCGGGAGGCCCCGGAGGAGCGGGAGGAGCGGCGGGGGCAGCGGCGAGGCGGGACGGGACGGGACGGGACGGGACGGCGGCCCCGAGCGCTGGAGCCCCGGCTGCCGTCGGGGGGCTCGGTGCGCGGCCGCGGTCCCGGTGCCGGCCGCTCCCCGGGAACGGGGACGCGCTCCCCCCCCTCCGCCCCAGGCATCCCCCGCCCCGCCCGCCAGCCCGGGGCACCCCTCTGCCCTCACCCCCGGCGCCGGGCGGCAACCCCGCGGTGGGTTCAGCTCCCTCGGGGGCTGCGCCCCGCGCTGAAAGGGGGCCAAGCTGCGAAAACTCCCCCCAGGCCTCGCAGGGGAGTTTTCTCCCCGCGGCAGCCCCCGCCGTGCGGGGTCCCGCTGCCCAAGCCCCGGCACAGAGCGGGTACAGGCCCCAGGAGAGCACCCCGAGCCAGGGGTTTCCAATGGGGGTCTTGGCCCCCGCTGCGGGGCAGCTCTGGGGACAGGCTTGGCACAGGCTCGCCGCAATTCAGCTGTGCGTGGCACGGAAGGACTCTCGGCAAGTTAGCAAAGGGGGACAGGGGTGCTCAGGGGACACGAAGCCCCCGTTGAACCTTGGCAGCCATCAGGGTGGGAGCAGGGAACGGGACTGGAAGCGGGCAGAAGAGATCCAAGCGGGGCTCTGGGATCTGAACAAAACCTGCTTTTCCTAACGCATGCACTGAGTCCCCACACTCAACAAATTCACCTAAATCAAAGCAGGCACGAATACAAGAGGCACCACCACACCCAGAGCACGACACGGAGGGGCCTGGGACTCTGCAGGGGCAGGCAGGGCCGGTGTCCGAAATCTCCGGTCATGACCCCCCCCCAGCCTCCCAAAGCGCCTTCAGTTTGGTAGCCCGGTTCCCTGCCGCTTTCGGCTGGCGCCTGGACGTCAGCGCCGGCAAAGGACGATGGCTTTAAACCCAGCATTTCCAGCCCAGACGCAGACTTTTACAGGGTACCCAGAGTCGTAGCTGCCTGCCCATCTCAAAAGCCCCCAGAAAATCCTGCCAGCCCCCTGCAGACCCCGAGCACTTTGCAGTGAGGGAGCCCCGCGGGAGCCCGGCTGCGGGTCTCTGCCGCCGCTGGCCATGGGTCTCCCTCCCGGCAAAGTGCTCCGGGGAGCTGGTGGCAGTTTGGCTTCCAGCAGAGCCAGGCAGAGCGAAGGGAAAAGCCCCGCAGCTCGGCTGGGAGCAGCCTGCGCCCGCCTGCGGGAGCGAGCGTCTTGGTGGCTGCACAGATTGAACACGCTGCTGCAGAGTCAGACGAAACCATTCCCGCTCCGTGGAGCGGCGCAGGAGCGGGCCGGGGCCGGGACGGCAGCACAGTGCCCTCGGAGCCCCCCTGCCCTTCGGGGGACGGGGGCAGAGCCGCAGACGGGGGCGGGAGGGCTGGGGGTCAAGGCTATCCCAAAGGGAGCGGGAAACCTCTCTGCGTGCTTGGGAGGGAGTCTGTGGCTGAGCGCGCGATGGCCGTGCAGGGTTTTTCCTGGGCACGCAGCAGGCTGAGCACAACGTGTGGAAGAGAGGACTGAAAAATCCCCCAAAGCCCCCTCCTGGCTGCCCGCCTGGAGCCCCCAGCCCGGCCGAGCATCTTCCCCGGCTCCGCTCCCACACGCTCGGGGCTGCACAGCCGGGGAGGCGAAGGCGGCCCCCTCGCACCCGTCCCGCACCGGGAGAGCCCTTGCTCTGCTGCGCCTGCAGCGAGGCGGGGGGGTCCCAGGCTCTGCTGTGCCGGCACCGGCGCGTTGGTCCTCTCCCGATGCCAGCCCTGCTCAGGTCACCTCCAAAGGAGTTCAGCACCCAAATGTCTATAGGCTGCAGGGACCAGGGTGCTGGGTGAGTGTCCCCGCTGTGCCCGGCTTTCCCACCTGCGAGGGTAAGTGAGCGGTACGTGCCCGCCAGGCCTCGCACCCATAGGTGCTCTCATCCTTCACACCGCAGTGGGTCTCTGATCACCCCAAAGATCCCCTGATCCTAGGTGCCGGGTGAGACGCCAAACCACCCATCTCCCTTTGGGGCCGGGGGACCGTGCAGAGCCGCTGCTGTCCCTGAGCAATGACCCACTGCCACCAGGATGTGGGCTTACACCCGCTGTGCCCCCCGGGCTCTCCTCCTGCCGCTGCCCCTTTGCAGGCTCTGCCCACGGCAGAGTTTGCGGGAGGCTCCGCAGTGCCGGGGCGAGCAGGAGCTGGGCTGAGCACCCAGACCCCCAGCACGGGCTGCGCCCGCCTGCGGATACCCCCCACCCTGCTGCCGGCCTGGGAACAGCCTGGCGCTTGTTCTGAGAAGGTCCCCTCTCCCTTTCAAGTGGGCTGGTGAGCTTTGACTTGGTCTTTGCACAGGCTTCATGGCATCGCATGATAATAATGTTCTGTCACAGTGGGTGACCTGGACCTTGTCCTGTTTCCACACATTTGGAGCCACCTGGCTAATGAAGTGGATATCGTTTTCTGGTCCATCTCTCTCACCCTATTGCTCTTCCCCCTTCCTCTACGCCCAGCTCCTCCGAGCGGTGTCAGGAGCCTCACTGCAATCGGCCTTTTCCCATCGTTGTCCGGCACAGCTCATTAACTCCTCTCAGCAGAAGAGCGTGGTCATTACGGCTCGGGGGGCCGATGGGTGCCCCGCGGGGCTGGGAGCACATAGTTTCCCAGCTGGGGGAAGGCACCAGGCTGGCGCGAGCATCAGCCCGAGCTTTCACCAGGAGGTGACTGCGGCTGGGAATGCAGGATGGCTGCACAGCGTTATTTTTTTTTAAGCCGAACGTGCTCTGCTCTGCCCCCCAGCCCTCCGAAGCCACGCGGTTTTCAGTCAGTCCATGCCTGTCACAGGAGGGTCTGGGTGCCCGGTGCCGGCCACCGGCTCCTGCGGTGGAGGTGGCCTTGCTGCCTGCTGCCCCGTCACTCGCAGCACAAAAGAGGCTCCCCGGTACTAAACTAGAAGCCCATCCCCTTGCAATCGCTGCAAGGGAATAACCGTCCCGGCATGAGGGTACTGCTCTGCCTCCGCCGTGGCTGGCGTGAGAGCCTGGCAGCATGGGGCAGCAGCTCGGCCGGGCACCCCCCCGCCTGCAGCCACAGCCGCCTCCGTCACCCGTGGCGGGACCGGCAGCGTTTGCCCCGAGCACGGGCAGCAGCTCCCACGCAGCCGCCATGGCCAGCCCCGCGGGGTCGGGCACGGGCAAGGCTGCGCCACGGGGGACTTTGCTCCTGGCACCGTGCGGCTGCGTCTCGGGCAGAGGGAGCCTTGGGGCAGGCGGGGGCACCCTGCCAGGGCACCCCAACGTTCCCGCCGGGGCAGCCTCGTGCTCACCCTCACCCGGGCAGCGTGGGGACACGGGACCCGCGGCCCCGAGGACCGTTCCGGGGACCGGCAGGGAGTTCTCCCACGAGCCGCCACGGCAGCCGGGCACAGCGCCGTGACTCATGCGGCACTGGGGGATTTCTGCCACGGACTCACTTATGCATTTCGTATATGCCTCTCATTTTTTTCTTACAGTTTCATTTAACGCCTGAGCGCGTGCAGACACACCGCCTCTGACCTCCCGGGCAGTGGGCAAGAGAGTTCCCACCAAAACAGGGCCATTAAATCCCCTCGCTGATATTTTTTCTCCTCCGCCCCCACTTGCGCCGAGATTTTCGCATTCCCTGCCTGCCTCCGCCTCCCCCACACCGAGGTGACGTAATGTTTTGAAGCCTTCTCCCATCCCCACCTTTATTAAATATGACCCGCGGTTGATCCCCGCGCGGGGCGAAGGGAAGCTGTGGTTTCGGGAGGGATCAGACATGAAAGGGAGAGCTGCCTGCCCCGCGTGGGGCTCGCTCTGCAGGGCTGCGGGGAGCCCTCGGGCCCTGGCCACCCCAATATTTGCAGCCCTCCAACATTGTAGAAGTGGTGGGGACGGCGGCGCGGATGCCGCTTTCGCCCTCTGAGAGCGGCCGGGTCTGTCGGCACTTTGGTTTGGGATGTAAATGCTCTCGCTCCTCGTCTTCTCCCTCCCAGATGATGGACAGAGCCGCGGCTCTCCTCCTGCAGAGCTTTCGGGATGGGGGCTCAGTTGTAGGGGTCTGGTGCCCCAGCTCCGGGCTGAGCCCTGCTGCCCACATCCCCCAGCCCGGCTGCGGGCCACGGCCATCAGCTGTCACCCACGGTCCCCAGCACAGAGACCCCACCGGCACCGACACCCCGCAGACGCCCCATCACCGGCCACGCTGCACAACCCGCTCGGCACGAGGCCGGGCCTGGCAGGGGCTCCCTGGGAAGGGGAAGGGACGTGCCCGAGGGGTGATGGAGCTGCAGAGCAACGCAGGCAGAAGCAACTCTTCTTCCACCCACGTGCCCCCGGCTCCGAGCACAGCGAGTCCTGGGCGAACCTGGGCTTCGCAGGCAGCTGGGGTGAGCCGGGCTGCCGGGGGAAAGATGCTCCCAGGCTGCTCAGCTGCCTCGAAGGAGCCAAATTTCTCCTCGTCTGGTTTCCACCATGGTCTTGTCTCACCCAACAGCAGCACCCAGGCAGGGCTGGGGCACCAGGTGGGCTTTGGTGGCAGCACTTCTCCCAGCCCGCAGCTCCCAGCCTTTCAGCAGAGAGTCGGCGCTGGAGACGCAACGGGGACCCCCCCCGCGTTGCCCCTCCAGCTGCGGCAGCCATGTGGGTGCGCCCATGCTGGGGACATCCATCGCCCTGGTCCCATCACCCGGAGCCGGGCAGGAACTGGGGTGCTGCGGCACCCCCCAGCACGCCCAGCCCCGGATGGAGGGGAGACGAGGTGGGAGCCGGGGACGGCATGGCAGGAGGGACAGGAGCGCGGGTGGCACCCGGGGCTTGCCGGGAGCTGCCGGGACGGGGCGGAGGGGTGGGCAGGAGGACACCCGGCAGCGGCGTTTGTCTGTCACTCCGATAATTAATGCTTCTCCCTTACACTTTGCAAATAACCCGCGACTCTCTTTGTCTGGTGATAAATGGCCCCTTTGAAGTTCTCCTTTCTCAAAAGCAAAGCAAAGAAACACTTTCATAATCCGGCTTCACCCCCCTGTCCTTTGCCGAGGCTCTGGGGGGGGCACAGGGGTGCTGGTGGCCCCTTGCCCGCAGGTGGGACCCCTCCGGGGCTGCTCCGCATCCCCTCGCTCTGCCGGAGGGATAGGCGGTGGGGCCCAGCGCCGCCTCAGCACGTCCCTTGCCCATGGCCACGGCAGCGTGCCCTTCTGCACCGGTGGCCTGGCCAGCGTGTCCCCTCCCTGGCAGCACGCTCCCAGCCCTCTCTGGGACCTCTCCAAAACCCCTGAACCCCCATTTTCAGAGCCTGGGGGCTTCCCTCGACCTCCCCAGCTCTTGAGCACGAGGTGAGCGCTGCAGTTGAGCGACCATGGGGGAGCAGGGTCCCGCCGTGGGGGGCGTTTGGGGGGAGGGAGGTGCGAACGTGACCCAGCACCCACCGTGAGCCACACGCGTGTCCCCCTGCGGCTCCCAGCCCACACTCGGGTTCTGCTTCGCTGCCACAGCAAAACAAGTTCTGCTGGGCTATAAAAAGGCCCTGGAAGCGGGGCAGGCTGGGAGCCGCGCAGCCGGAATCCATGCCAGAGCTCTTGCAGGTTGTCACCGGCTTACGTGTCAGGGCAAACAATGCTATCTGCCCAGGAATCGCGGCACAAAGAACACCACAACAGTGGCCCGAACCCCAAACACGGGGTCACGGGGCAGAGCCCATGAGCCAGCGGCTCCCCGAGAGGAGCCGGGCTGCCCCGTGCACGCGGGGTCCATCCCACGCATGGCCACGCCGAATGGTGGAGCGCGGCACCGGCACGGCACGGCTTGTCCCGGTGCACGTGGTTCCCGAGCCCCCGGCCCCGAGCGGTGCCGTGCGGGGGGGCAGGGGCAGCCTCGCCAGCCGCCCTCTCCCCACGCGGGGCAGACATTTTGCAGATGCCATTCTGCTTTACCGAGCAGCCGCGCGTCCTCTGACTTTTTATTAATTTTAAGACAAAGAGGAGGGAAGCGAGCTGGAACCAGCGCGGGAGGTGGGGTTGTTTTCTGGGAAAACAAAAGCAGCGTGGCAGCGTGCCGCGGCCCAGGAGATGCTCGGGGCTGGAGGAGCTCCCCGCTGATGGGAGACCCGTCCCTGGGGGCAGCTTCAGCGCGAGCCCCAGCGGCACTACAGGGAGCCCCCAGCCTGGGGACCCCGACCCCAACCCCGGACAGACCTGCCATCCCGCGTCTCGCCCCATGGTTACGGGTGCCCGTCTGTGCATCGCTCGCCCCATCGTGCCAGGACGGTGGCACCGGCCGTGCAGCGGGCAGGGGGTCACCGCTGGCGGCTCCCCGGGCCGAGAGTGAGAGCTGCCGTAATGGGAAAAGAGAAACAAACCCCAGCTCCCCATAGGCAGCGCCAGGCGGGGCAGGTGGAAGAGGGATTTTGGAGGCAAGCAAGCGCTGTCGGAGGTTTGCACACAGCTTCGCACCTGCAGCAAGGGCCCCCCGCGGGCACGGCCGCGCCGGCCAAGCGCACCCCAGCCCCCGCCGCAGGTGGGACCCCCACCCCAAACGCATTTTGCCGCTGGGTGCCCTCCCTGGGAGGGTCCGGCCCCGGCCCCCAGCCGGGTCTCTGCCGGGCCGTGGGGGGAACCGGGAGGGCAAAAATCAAAAGCAAATTGCGGGAGTCAATGGCGCGGAGCCGCGGGCGGCCTCAGCGACTGCCGTGTGACTTTGATTCCCCTATCATAACCCCGAATTAAAAATTCAAGCAATTACTTGCATGGCTTCCCTCCGATTAGGCTGGGCCTCGCGTTCATTAATGCGAGCGCACAGAGAAAAGCCATTAGGGCGGGCAGCGGGGACGGTTTCGCTGAGAACAGTTCCGCTCCAGGAAGGAGCCGGGCGAAAGCCGAATTTCACACATCTCGGGGGCCTCCCAAGCACGACTGGCCCCGCCGGGGCCCTGAAAGCCGCCTTTGTCCACCCAGCCGGTCCCCGGGCAGGCGTCGGGGGTCCCTTGGGGCAGGTGGGGCGAGGAGGAGCATCGCCGGGGCGGGCAGGCTGGTAAAAGCATCAGCCCGGTGCCTGCAGCATCGAGGGGAAGGGACTGACCCCTGAGTCACCGCAACGTTTCCGGCAGCGCCGAGCCGGTCGCCCCCCCAAAGTATTTACGCAGCCCAACCCTGCCGGGCGCGGGGGACCGGGCGGCCGCACGCGGGCCGGGGCAGCAGGAACGGCGGCGGCTGTTGAATAAAAGCTTTTCACACAAGCCCGTCGCAGCCCTCTGCAGACTGGGCCAATGCTCGAGCAAGATGCGGCAAGTTTTCCACCCAGCAAGCCCGGTTTTATGAGCAAATTTCAAGTTTCACATAGTTTTGCCTCCCATTCCAGTGCAAACGTTTCTGCTGCCTCCCCGGGAGCCAGGAGCAGGCGTCGGGCACGCCGCCTCGGCAGGACTTCTGCCCAGCCTCTGCCCCCCGTGCCCCCGTGGGACCCCCCCACCCTCCAGCAGCCGCCGGTGCCAGCGTGCCGAGCGTGCTCGTGCTTCACCGCTGGGCCATCAAGGAAATTTGCTGGACTGAAAAAATACCAGCGTGTCTAGACTGAAATACCAGTCTGGGCTCCCTGGGGAGCTGAGGACCCCCCCGGGGCGGCGCGGGCTCCATTTTTCCCAGGGGTGGCACAGGGAGGCATGACCCCAGGGACACCCCTGCTCCCTGGGGTGCTCCAAGCCCCTTTGTCGACTCCGGTGCCATCCCCGCTTGGCACAGCCTGTGCCCGGGGGCCTGGGGTGCCTCGTGGTTTTCTCCTGCACTCCTTCCCCCGTCGCCTGCACCCTTCCTGCTGTGATCCTTCCCGCAACGGGCTTTCAGCCCCGGGGAAGAGCATCGCCTCGGAGCGGAGGTTGGCGCAACGGCCAGGTCAGACCCACCGGAGGGGGTCGAGCCGTGCCGAAAGCCCCCTCACCGGCCATGGCCTCCTCCGTGCGGGCGCTGCCGGGGGCCATCCATCAGCAACGACCCCAGAGCCGCCCCGAGAAGGAGTGACGGGAGGTTGCAGTGGGGCAGAGGGGAGAAAAGGAAAACAGACAGGATAAAAATCACCGAATTAGCAGGTCCTAGGGAGGGACGGCCTGCAAGATAGCGCAGAGCCATTTTTTATGGGAGAGGCAGCAGGCATGAACTGAGGATCAGCCTCTTCCCTCTGACCCCGCCACTGGAAGTCACCCCTGCCTTCGCCACCCCATTGCTCATGCACCGACGTGCCGCTACTGCCACCGGAGCCCCGGCACCCACGCCGCTGCTGTGACCCCCCAGCACCCCGGGGTGCCAGAGGAGGGCTGGGTGAGGAATCCCCTTCCCCTCGCCGGGGGAGGTGGGTGGCAGCGGGGCCGCGCGCAGGCGGGGTCCCCGGGGGCGCATCCTCACGGCCGCCCTCCCGCCGCCCTGCCGGCCCCGGCCCCGCAGAGCCGCGGCGATAACGATCGGCCCCACCCGGGGCCGGGCACCGGGAGAAGAAAGGTTGGGTTTATTACACGGAGAAACACGCCTTGCGCCGGCGCCCCGCTTGGATCACGCTGCTCGAGGGCAGCTCCCGCCGCGCCCCGGCGTGGGCTGTGCGTGCCGGGGCCTGGGGGGGACCTCCGGGGGTGCACGGGCAGGCGACACCCACGCCCTGCAAGGGGACCCCCGTGCGCCCTGCAAGGGGACCCCCACGACCCCTGCAAGGGGACCCCCGTGCACCCTGCAAGGGGACTCCCACGACCCCTGCAAGGGGGACCCCCGCACACTCCCGCGCACCCTGCAAGGGGACCCCCGCGCCCGGGGACGCGCGCCGGCAGCCGCCCGTGGGCGCCCCGCGTGGGCAGTCCGCGCCGCGGGGCCGGCGCTGGGCGCTGGCCGGGGACGTGGTGCCACCTCGCGGCGCGGCGGCGGGGGCAGCTCCCGGCAGCGGCGGCCCCGTCCCGTCCCGCCCCGGCAGCGGCGGCCCCGCGCTGCTCGGCGCCCACCAGCCGCAAGGTGCCTCGGAGTTACTGTCCGGGCTGCGAGTCCAGCGAGAGCTCCCGGGGGAAGGAAAACAAAGTAAAAATGCAAATCGCTCCGAGAGGGCAGGGGGAGATGTGTCACCCTCCCCACAGCCGCTACGAGCCGGCTCTGCGGCTGCCGGCGAGGGGTTTTGCCCCACGGTTTTGCCCCACGGTTTTGCAGTTGCTTCAGCCCACCAAGGCATCACGGCACACGCCGGCCCGGTCCTGCCGAGAGGCGCGTCGCGGCCGTGGGAGGCCACGCAGCCTCTCGGGCAGCGTGCTGCGTAATCACCGATCCAGGGAACGCAATTAAATTAAAAAAAAAAGGGGGGGGGGGGGGCTTTACAACGTGAGCTGCAAGCTGAGCTTTGAACCCGCTGCGTTGCTCCTTGCTGGGTTGCTCCGGGCAGAGCCCACCAGCGCGGGCGGCACCAGGGAAACCCACGGGGCTGCCGGTGGGCACAGCCCGGGGAAACGCTCCCCTCCGGGGCTCGGCCACAGGAGACGTCCCCGTGCTGGGACCGGGCAGGCCGGGCACTGAAGCCCTTTTGTTTTCACCCACCCAGTGACCCCGTGCGGAAGAACGGGCGGATTGTCTTTCAAACGGAGCCGATGTGGAGCTTGAATGTCCCTTGCCACCTTGGCTATAAATCATCCTGCATGTGATAAGGTAATTACCTTCTCCTCGAAACTATTCATAGGAAAAACCTATAAAGCGCCTGGCTTGTAAACACAACAATAAAGAGGCAGGACAATAAAACCTTGGCCGGGGTGGGGAAGGTGCTGCCTTTCGCCAGCCCCGAGCACCTCGTGCTTCGCCAGTCCCCGGCCGAGGACGGAGGCTGCATCCGCCCCCACTGCTCTCGTTGGCAGCGACGGGCAGCACAGGGCACACACAGCCCACGCTGCTCCGCCGGGCACCAAAAATGAGCATCCGACACCAAAGGGACACAAAAGTCATCCCTGACCCTGGTATTGGGCAGGGAGTCCCTCCCAGCTCTGCTCCAGTGCCCTCAGGGCTGTGCCCAGCAGCAGCAGAAACAGCCTGGGGGCTGGGGCCGGGCACAGGTGACCCCCACGACCCACCCGGGTCCCCACCCAGCGGCTTTTGAGTTGTTGCCCTCAGAAATTAGGCCTGAATCTCCGCAGCTGCCCCCGCCGCCCTCCTGTGACGTGTGTCTCCCAGCAATGCCCGGTGCTGGCAGCAGAGGCGATGCTGCTCCTGGCGCTGAGCGGGGCCGAGCCCGGCGCTGCCGGCCCTGACGGGAGGCAGGGGGGACGACCTGTTTGTCTCATCTTCAGAAGAAGCTCCACCAGCCAGAGCGAAAACCAGCTCCTGCCTGTCCGCTCTCCCTCGTGCACACCCCGTTCTTGCCCCAGGGGGTCAGCTAAGGGTGTCCAGGAGCCGGGGAAAGGCTCTTCCTACAGGAGAACCAAAGGCTGGCATCAACGTAAGACCCGTCTCGCGTTCTCCTCTTCGCAGGCAGGAGGTTTGTAATGAGCATGTGGGGTGAGACCACGAAATCCAGGCTCTCTGCCCAAACTGGTGTGTCAGTGCTTATTGCTGTAACGTGGTGATGGGTCGAGTCAATGCCTGGACGCTTGGAGTCTGTGAGTATCCCTGGGGAAAACAGCTACAGAAGAGAGCACCCAACGGCATGCACAACCAGCCACCAAACCCCCGCCCGTAACTGATGCAGCTTCTTTACGGAGGAACTGAACTACATCTGGCATTCAGACACGCGGCCTGGTGCTCGTCTGGTCTCGAGGGAAAGGTAGTAGCCAGGTGTTGAGGAACAGGCTCAGCAGGTGGGAAGGTGCTGAACCCCTTCTGCTTCAGCACCCAGTAGCGTGTTGGGCTCTTCGTTAAGCAGCTCACACAGAGAAAGCCGCGTATGCTGCCTTCAGCCAAGGCTACCTAGAAACTACTTTTGCTCCCAAAGATAAAAGATATTTTTATCGCTCTGTCTGAGAAAAGTTGCAGGTTCCCCAGTATAGGTTGAAGCGCGGGACATGGTTATTTACAAAACTTCATATGCGGAGCAGGCAGGCTGCTACCACGCTCAGCAGGGACACTCGCTTCTGTTTTATTCAGCCACTTGAGCTCCCGGTTTTTCTCCATCACTGGCTCAGTGCTGCTCAGAGCACAAGCCCACGTTTCCTCAAAAGCCCTGGAGTGTTTCAGGAGCCAGGTGAGACTTCACAGGAGTTTGTAATAAAAACCAAAGACATCAGCCACACACTATTGAGAATCGCATGGGCTCCCAGCTGCTTCTCGGGGCACATAAAATACCCATGGAGGTGGATTTCTCAGCACTGGGAGCGAGCCAGTTGTTGCTGGCATGGTTGTGGGGTGCCCACGCAGCACCCTTTGCTGCGACATGGGAATCGAGGCTCAGGCTCGCGGCTGATGCCCCGTCCCTGCAGCGGCACAGCAGCGCTCCGCGGGCAGAGATGCCACATCGCTCACACGATTCTGTGCACAAAGGCAAAACTCTTTCCAAAGCAACGTAATTCTTGAATCAACAGGGACTTCTCCTTTCAGAAGGAACCGTCCTCCTCTCCGTACTGACATCAGGCGTGGGCTGCTGGGATGCTGCCTGGCGTCTGCCTGACCACGCGTCCAACGGAGCCCCCCAGCTGCCTTACCCCCGGCCTCTGGGCTGGCACAATAGGTAGGCGGCTCTAGGGCTGTCAGCAAACGTGGCAAGAACTCCAGCCATGCTCACGTCTTCAATGGTAACCGGACAGATTTGTTCCAGAGCCAAAACACAGCTGCAAAACGCAGGCTTGTTCCACATGATGGAAACCCAAAGGTGGGTACGGGCACAGTTGTGGAATTGCAGAATCTATACTGCCAAAGAGGGAGAAAAGGAGCAAGTGTCAGCTTAAGCGTAAATTCGTAGCTTGAAGCAGAGCCAGGGGTGCTCCCAGGCCAGGACGGGGCCTGTGCCACACGAGGGCCCAGCAGCGATGCTCAGCCTCTGTCGCGGGCAGCTGCGCAGCATTTCACAGCACACAGAGGAGCCCGACCATACGGCAGGCGCTGGCAGAGCCGTTCCTGCGCAGGCTGTTACAGGGGGAGAAGTCACTTGTGGCATCCAGCAAAAGAGACTCCAGTACTCTGAAGGGGTTTCGGATACTCGCACTACTTGAGGCCCACCAAAACCAGCAGCGAGGATGGAAAAACAAAGCAGATGAATTTTGTATCCCGAAGAGCTTTTACGACAGGCAGGGCTCGCGCTGAGCTCTGTTCAAACATCCCCCCAGAGGTTAGGGCAGCAGGCACTCAGCTCCCCCAGTGCCGCCCAGACCGGCTCATTCCTGGAGGCGTTGATTTGTCCCCAGCAACATCAGAGCGCTCAGTCCTCCGCCAGCTATCAGCGCAGTAAGCACACGGCAAACAGAGTAACAGCAGCGAGAAGGAAGGGGAAGGGGACACAACTTCAGAAATGGAAACAAACCCCCCTGGGGTTTCGAACATCACTGCACCTCCCACAGCAAGGCGGCAGAGCCCCAGGGGCAGCACTGCTTGAAGAGTCAGAATTCCAGCCTCGGAGGACGTACTTTGGATTTTCTGGCTTAGGCAGTGCAGCACCATCCACCTGGAAACAAGGAATTTCGAGTTTTTGGAAGACAGGATGAGCGAAGGCAGCAGGGAGACACAGGCCAGGTGTAAGGCACCAGGAACGTAGACAGATAGAGGCCAAGCGTATTTGCTCTAAGCTATTATTCAAATATTGGCATACTTGGCTTTATTGCAGGAACACAAGAGTGACAACATTTGCAGTGCTCAGAAAAACAGAATTCTTCCAGACCCCTCTCCTTTACAAACATGATTTTGAATACAGCAGCAATAGTAACGAAATGCTTTTAGATAAGCTGAGAGAAGGGGCTGTTTTTACAAAACATACAAAGAAGGAAAGGCATTTGTTTTCCAAGTGGTAACACTAACAGTTAAGGTGTCCTCACCTGGTTTTGTTTGTACATTTAAGAGTTCACTAAACGCAAAAATTTAAAAAAAAATTTAAAAATTAAGTCCTACAGCTCTTTTCATCAGGCATTATGAATGACTAAGTTTGAAATAACGGTTTAATACCAGCAACAGGAAACTCTTCTTCTGGATGCCCTCCGTAAGGGGAAGCAGTGTGTTTCTCTGGGCCCAGTCAGAAGGGTACGTTGCTGGTCACCGAAGCGGGTGTTTCTTTCTAAGCCTCCGTTAATTCAGCGGCATTGGCATGGTTTGTCAAGACGTCTTCCAGATAAACAGACACCCTTACCCTAGCTTTGCCCTCCAGCTCTTTCTCTATCCCCCTGAGGTGTTCGATAGCCCCTTTCAGTGCTCTCTCCCTCTCGCACAAGTCCGTGTGCGTTCCTGCTTCATTTTCTTCCACTCCAGATTTCAGGTACTGCAAGACATAGGATCTGATTGCAGCCCCATGGTCTGTTATGGTTTCCCAAACGACCGGCAGGTCCGTGCTCTTTGCCAGACTTAACAAGTGAAGCAGAGCCTGGCAGATCTGTGTCCTGAGGCTGGCACTGTACTTGAATTCCAGAAAGTCCTCGGTGTCTTCACTCTTCTGCAAGGCTACCACCAAGGCACTCCAGATCTGGCAGAACTGCTCAGTGGAGCCATAGCATTCCCTCTTGCTAGGGATGGAGAGGGCCATGGCCGATTTGATTCGGACTTTAAAATTCTTGCAGGACTTCACTACTGAGGAAAGCGCACTATATGCTTGTGTGGTCCAAGGAGACTCTCCTACACAAAAACAAACCCCCCAAAACAAAAACCCCTTTTCAATCAGTCAAAATACACAAAACTGTAAATGTATCTCCTAAACATTTAATGAGCTTACATTTACTGTATTTATTCTGGTCCAAATGAGAGAACCAGGGGTTGTGAAATGAAAAATTAGTTTAAAAACAGTTAATCTCCTGAAGTCGTGTAAGAGGAAGAGTGACATTTTGCATCTATTCACAGCTATAATCCCATCCTCACGCTCTTTTCTAACATGACAGATCCAGCTGAATACGGCCCAGTTACGCCTGTAAAAGCATTCGCAGGATCTGAGCCTATTCCACTAGCAAGAGTTCTGGAAAGCCAGGACAGCAAGATTCAGCTCAGTTTGCTTTCTCCCCTTTTCCCCAACACATTTGTAACAGAGACCTTCTTATCAAAACCACAACCTGCTGTGCAAATCCAAAGCCAGTGGGACAAGTTACTCACCGAGTGGCAAGGCAGGGTTCTTAAACACATTCCCCAGCGCGTAGCAAGCATTCCAGCGCACCTTCATAGTGGCCTCACTCTGAACGGTAGAAATAAGGGCCTGAAGAGATTCCTCGATGGCTTCCCTAAACCTGGGGTTTGCTATGTGACAGGGCTGAAGGAAGTGAAGCACATTCCCAAGGGCCCGGACTGCATTGCTCTTTACCTGGAACACACATACACAATAAAACCCCCACATTCTGGCTTTCAGCTTATAGACAAAGCTTTTGTCAAGCCTGCTATGAAAATCATGCTCAGAGCCAACAAGGAGCCCATCTGGAATCAGACGGTAACTTCCTAAATGCCACCAGAAAGATCATTCTCTGCAAGTGGTCACTCTGAAAGAAAAAGCCAAACACAAGCCCACCCCTGCACTGTGGAAAAGCACAATCAAATGCCCTGCAGGTCAAACAACACGGGGAACGTGCTCCAAACACCAGCCCTCAAGAGAGGATGCTGCGCTGCAGCTCCCTGTCTGTTGGGGCAAAACACCCCAAAGTAACTCGTGCCTTTTTTCCTTTTTTTTTTTTTTTTTAATTAAAAATGCAAGAGTTAACTACCCTATGATAACTCCACCCTCCTTCCCCTCAGTCATACCTTGTCTCTGTCCTTGGATGCTTCAGTCGCAGATCGTAACATTTTCAACAGCAGGAGATCAGAAAATTCCTCCTGGAAACTTTGTCCCATCGTTTCCCTAGCAGAAGAATCCCAGCGTGAAAGGCCAGCTCAGATGATCCATCCCCAAAGATGGGATACAATCCTTTACAAAGGCACACGAACAACCTTCACTCTTTAGAAGGCTAATATGTAAGGCAGACCTTACTACATGTGACCACTATGTTTATTAATTTAAAACCAAACTATCAATGCAAGAAAGCTGGTTAGCAATGCATTAAGTCTGTAATAAAAAACAGAGGGCAATGAATTGCTCAGAGGCAATTCTTTAGCAGGAATATATGATAACTATTTCTCCTGTTAAAAACGTAACAGCGGGTTAGACTTCCTTCAGTCTTTGATTTGAGAAAGTGTTAAATACTTATTAAACTTACTTCTGTGTTATGCTGAAAGTAAAGTAACCAGGGAACACACAATTACACAAGGCAACGTACAAGAAATAGAAAACTGAAAAGTGAATTTGGAATATACCCCAGAACTAATGATTAGAAAGCCCTAAACCCAAGCAGTTTAGTAGAACTCGACCCCAGATGGACACGGGATCCTCGTAACACGGTGTCGTACGCTGGTAGGCACACAGGCTAAAGTGGTTAAAAAGCATCCCAGCCACATTTTGGCTTTTTTGATACTAAGTAGATGAGTACCCTCTGCGTGACGCTATGGGAACATGGGCGGAGAGGGGAGTTCTGCGGGCCAAGGCGCGCTCACGTACATGTTGATGATGAGAGTGTCCGTAAGATTGCCCAGGGACCAAGCTGCTTTGGCACGGACATTCGGAGACTTGTCATGGAGGGAATTCAGAATAGCGTTTGCTGTGTCTGCCACAAACATCACATCCTATAAAAGTAAAAACTGCTGCAAAGTTAGAAAGTTTTAAAAACTCAGGTGATTCCCTTAGTAACATACACATTCTGGCCTTTCTAGGAAAAATGATACCTGCACAGAGACCAGCTCTATTAATATACTCTTCTTTTTTAGGCGACAACTTTTCATGTGTTTATGGTGCTCTCTGTACAGCTTTGTTTGATCTTTAATTAACAGTCTAAGCCTCCACGCTGACCAAGTTCACCACTCTCTTGGGTAGCTGTTGCTCAAAGGTTTCAAGGTATTATTTAATTTCATTGGTGCTTTAGTTACTTTGGATTTTAACATAATTACCTGGACTGCCAATCTTATACCCATCAAATCCCACTCTTAAGAAAGTAATTGCTTCTCCAAACTCCCTGTTGAGCTGCCTGTCTAATCTTCTCTTCTATGGCACAATGTATTTCATTTTCATTCCCTTGCGTATGGTAAATCATCTTCATTCAAAATATTTTGGACTAAAACCTCAACGTCAGCTACTGCATAAATTACAATCATCCATTTAAGGCCACATTGCAAAAACTACAGTCTTCCAGCTCAGGCAAGCTAAGATCAACTTTTTTTTTGTGGAAACAAACCAGCATTTTTCTCTAAATAAGCTTTACTTCTTGGTTTTAAGCAAAACTGAAACCTTCACATAAAAAACTTGTTAAACTCTACAGAGGACTGTACAGCTGTTCCCTTCTTCCCAGCTCTACCTCATCTCTTGCAGCTCCTTTGTGCCAACCTAGCCTTTCCCGCTTCTGTCCGAGAGCTCGGGGAAGGTCCTGACCTCCCTCTTTTTGCTCTCACTTACAAGGCACACTGGCTTCTGCTTCATCTCACTTAAAACCGCACTGGTTCTGTTCACCATGCAGAAGGCAAGGACAGGTCTGGAGACAGTAAGGAAAAGCTATATACACGCTACAGACCAAAAGCGAGAAGGCAGGCCAATCCATTCCAAAAGAACTCACATCCCACATCTTATGGCTCATCAAACCCATTATAAAATGGCTCAAAATAAGACAAGTGGGTAAGTTCTGACCTGCCGAAGGCAAGAGAAGAGGATGTAGACTCCAAGCGCGCGTGCGGCAGCAGCTTTTACGAGTGGGTTCTCGCTGTGGTTCAGGCCAAGAAGCAGAGTGACGCACAGTATCTGCTGGTCGTCCTGCAATGATAAGCAGTCGTGGCAACAGAGGGAAACTGAAGAGATCTCTGTCCCACAGAGACAGACAACTGACAAATACTCTGAAAGACCCTAATATGCAGAATCTATAGAAGCTACCATTCAGAGCATACTCTTTTCTTTACAGTAAACTGACTGGCATTTCAGGATGCCACACAGGAAACAGGAATGCTTCCAGCAAACACCATATTGTTGCTGTTAGATAAGACCACAAAGAAAACCAAAATATTAACTATCATCCAAACGCAGAAGGCATGGCCCATCAGAGGTAAAACAGACTGGATCGGTTCCTTGTTCCTGTCTCACTTCGCTCTTTCCCCTTCATTAACAAGGACAGCCAGGCAGGTTAAGTTCATCCTGGACAGATTGTCAGTTTACCAACCCATGACAAAGATCTTTGTTTCATCAGAGCAAAAGGTCAGAGTGGGCACTGACTTGGCCCCACACGGCCACAAGGACCAGAGAGTATATGGGATCAAAGTACAGAGTGATGAAGTACACGCTGTGCTTGGAGAAACCAGACGGAGAATTCCAGAGATACTGCTGTACTAGCAATTCTTGGGCAAATGAGATCTGGCAGAGTACTCCCCATCAAGAAGGGCACAGTGACATAAAAGGAGCTGCACAATGCAGTGGTGATACGCTGCCAAGGCTTTCATGTTTAAAAGCATATTTCATGTTGCAAAAGGAGAGTAAGGGCAACACATTTGTTCGCTTCTGCCAGGGCAATCACCACAGTTTAGCGTTTTAAAAGCCAGCCAAAAGAAAAAACATGCATGCAAATTGGTGAACGTCAGTCCGTGGCTGTTAGCTCAGCTGTCTCTTCAAACTCTTAACCAGCAAAATAACAACCCTTCACCCCTCCCTCATGCAATGAAATTCTTGCCCTCCATCTCCCGTGCATCATCGCCAAGGCTGAGTATTCATGGCAGGGCCAAACAGCTGCTGTGACCCACAGTTTAATTGTTTTGACAGACTTGTTACTCCCAACGTTGCCTTTTCCAGTCTTCAATAGTCACAACTTGTTCAGAATGTAAAAAAAAAAAAACACCACTCTGGAAGATTCCTCTACCCTCTCTTATAAGTTTTAAAAGGCTTTACACTATTGCAGTCGGGTAGACAGGAACAAAGCCTCAAGAGGTAGAAATGGCACGCTTAAAGGAGTGTCCTCCTACCTGCAGGCTGCTGAAAGCTTCTGGCAAGATAGAGGACAGGGCATCACAGGCACTTGTCTGCAGAGTTGCATGTGGCGAGTTCTGAAGAGTGCCA
Source organism: Phoenicopterus ruber ruber (assembly GCA_009819775.1). NCBI lineage: Eukaryota > Metazoa > Chordata > Aves > Phoenicopteriformes > Phoenicopteridae > Phoenicopterus > Phoenicopterus ruber. The sequence goes on along the minus strand of CM020233.1, from coordinate 2,089,979 downwards.
GGTAAAGGGCCGTTTAACATCATAGTCCAGAAAGTTACAACCTACAGAGGAAGCAGCCAGGTTTACCTTTTTAAACTCAGCAATTATGCCTCAGTTCTATAATAGGTTGTCTTTTTCTATGATCATCTTTAAGACATGCTTATAGCAGGTAGCATAATCACACGTGGAAGTGATTACAACTGTTTGGAAGCCTAAAATACTTAGCATTCAGAAACATTTTAAAGACATTTTAGTACTGCTATCAAGTACTTATTCACTGAGTTCTGTTTGTTTCCTTCTCAAGGCCACATACGCTCAGATTAGATTGCATAAGGTAGAATTACGATCCCATTCTTGAATCCACACAGCTGGGTATTTTCATTTGCCTGGCAATTTACATTCATATCAAGTAACAGAAACCTGGTGCTACCAGACACATTTCCTATCTTGTAGGGCCACTGGTGACTGGCTCAAAACTTAGCATACGCCAAAGAAATTTTTAAACTTCCCTTCTGTTCACAGAAACAAGACTTAAACAGGCCTACGTTACTACTAGAATGCCAGTTCTTCAGCTTCCCCAAACGTATCCGACAAACAGCCTCAAACAATGAATTTTTACGAAATCACATATATTATGGTTCTGGCCACTCCCTCTGTGCTTGTGAGCAGCCAGAACATGTAGGCTGGCTCTTGTAACACCGCAAATTCACCAAAACTCTAAAAGTGTACGTCTAGGTTTTATGCAGCAGTATGACGCATGCAAGACCTGCGCTGTTCTTCCAGCTTTCTGACTTCCAGCAGGCAGGAAGAGGAGGGATGAGGAAAGGCAGAGAGGCAGTGTTAACATCACATAAAAGAAAAAAAGAAAACCAGCACACCTGCCTACAGACAAAAAACAGACACCAAAATAATGCAGGAAGGCTACGACAACTGTACGTATCAGCACCTATAACGCCGCGGGGTATTGAGTCCCTTTCTGCTTTCCTGCAGTTGATTTATCTGTACCCATGCCAGTAACTTCGCAGAGCATTCAAGAACGGAAGCTCAGTGAAGTGGAATCTCAGAGGGAGCCCACACACTTACCACGCTGACCGGTATTCTCTGATCAGGGGCAACGGCCGAGTCGGGTTTGTACTGCTGTAGTACACCTGTGCCAAGCTCCTCCAGAAGCTGCAGGGAAACAAAAAGCAACTAGGTCTTTACCAGGGATGACTCAAGTACCATGGAACTATAGCAACCTTCACCTAGAACTGTACTTACTTACCCATGGAACAAAAATAAAAGATTTGGTATTGTTTTGGACTCTATTCTGTCCCTGATAGTGAAGAAATTAAAGGAAAAAGCCTTTCTTACATAAAGTCTCCAGCTAGAACAGCACAACAAATTGCCACACAAAGAGGAAATCTCTCTGAGCTTTCCTTTGGGTGACAGACTACGGTTCCTGCACCAGCTGATGCAAAATCAGGGAAGGGCCAGTTTTCTAGTCCTTGTATTTCCCAAGCTTCCTGGTGACTCAGCAGAGCAACAAAATTCTGCTACGAATTCAAGACTGGAAGCAGAAGGTGCATTTCTCAAAGTGTCAGGGTACTGCATTTCCCAAAGAGCTACAGCAGGCACCAGCTCTTTACCGTGTGCTTCAAAGATGCTCTGACTATTCATCACTACTCATCTGTATTTGCAAAGCACACTAATAGATAAAATTGACTTGGTAAAACAATGTTGATGTTTCCTCATGCTCTTACTTTGGCTCCATGAAGCTGGATGGATGGATCCATTTCTTCCATGCACCTGCAAGCCACTTCTCCAAGCTCTAGGAAGTAGCTCTGAGCCATAGAGAAATAACCTTTTACAAGAAGAGCCAACACCTAAACACAAACAAGAGAAATTCCATTCAGCATTTTTTCCTTCTATTAAACCAAAATACCCCAAATACACACAGAGAGGATGTTAATGGGCTAATCAACACTGGGACCACATACTAAACTCTGATGTAACAGATACACCTTGCAACACAACTTCTAGAATACTACAGCTAATTAAAAACCTCCCTATTCCATTACCTTGTTCAAAAAAGGGCCACAAAAGCACTATCGGGTAGCAACACAATGAATTATTTACTGCAAGTGAGGTCTCCTGTAGCTAAAAAGCTAAGCAAGAGCCACACATTCTGCATCTCCTGTAATGCTGCTGCTGCGTGCTGTGAAGCTGGATTTAACAAATATTCATTGTTCCAGAAAAAGAGTGAGACTCCTTGGGATGCATGTTACAAAATCTTACTATTTTCTGTGGTTACATGAAGAAAAACAAGGCCAAGTCTCAACATCCACGGGTACTCCTTTAGTCATACCAGCATCCCTCCACAGTTCCTTGTGGACTGTTCTTTGACTGCAAGGTTCTTCCCCCACTGTTTTCCAGCAAAACCTTAATTTAGATTCTGCATGGAGGAGTTTGCATGGGGAAGACTCACAGCTGTCACCAGATGCCAGCACACACAACCAAATATTTAAAAATAACGAAGGTAGCAAAAATCACAGGCAGATGAACTTACTGCAGCAGGTTTACTATGGGACAGTTATGCTGTGGCCACAGGCACGGAATCAAAACGTTCCTGCTCTTTCAGTCACAGCAGCTCAGACATGCTGCACTAGCAAATGCTTTAGCCTAAACCTCACTGAAAGAGCTGGGAGCAAAGGCAACCCGCGACTGAGGCTTGGCTGACATGAGGAAATTTGATATTGTACCAAGCTGTTCATTTTACAAGCTCACTGTTCATCCCCACCTGTAAGGATTCCAGTCGAAGGGGACATGGTTCATAAACGCTGGAAAATGATGGAAAGTTAGCATCGCTGTCAGAACAGGAATCCTCTCTGGGCAGAACGATGATGGAAACGCAGAGACGGAGAAGCCAGCATGGTTCTGAAGAGGTACATCCTGCTGGATTATCGGGAGGCTCCCCTTCTGAGGGGAGTGCTTTTCTCCACTGCTCAGAAGAATTAGAACGGTGAGGAGTTGTGCTACCACTACTATTTAGCCCTGAAGAACTAGGCTGTTGCAAAAGTAACTGCACCTCTGGTAAAGGTGCCTGGACAGATATAATAGCCCCTAATAATGTGAGACTAGAAACTCGAACGTTAACATCTGCAAGAAAGAACAGGGCGGGGGAAGAAAAAGCCAGTCCGTTAGCATCTCACTGACACGTCAGCATCCTTCTTCAGCAGTTTTCAGACAAGACAGATCATAACATATAATTCAATAGCAATACATATGTTTACGCGTTTATGAAGCACAGGGGAGGAAAAAAATCCGCAACTATTTTGTAATAACCAATGCTAAATTAAGGTACAACATATACAAAGAGGCTCCAGCCAAACAGAATGCAAACCTTTATGACAAATGTATGGCTTTATCTGGTTCCAAACTCTTGTCAGCAACCCAGGTTTTAAACGGCTGTATGGGACATTTGAAACCAAATTCGCAAGGCACTGAAACACAGAAAAGAACATACATGGAGCGGTGGTTACAATGTCAGCCTGGCCTCCAACGGATTTGTTTTTACATTTGCAATTTAGGTCATTTAGACAGCTAATTATCTGAGGGCACCTGAAAACAAATGCCCCAATTATCTGCTGTTTGAAAACTGGTTACACACTTGGCTCCTAAGTACAAGTATTTAACTACTGTGACCTGGCATAAAGACCAAGGAATTTCAACAACCCACAGAAAGCTTTTTTTGCCAATTTGTATTCCAGTTTTAAATCCAATGTGAGTCTTCAGAATCATTTCATAGGTTCATTCAGCTCCAAGAAGACTACACAAAAGAAATGCAGGAACAAGAGAATTGTGCTGAAGAGAAAAGAAGCCTTAGGGCTCTGTAGGAAGACTCGGGTCAACGAAGCCTTGTGAGACAACAACAGTCTATTTCCCACCACCACCTTAGTCCTCAACAGCTATGATAGCTTCTGCGCAATCTTTCTTCAAGACTTAATCTAGAGACCAATATCGTCTCTCAGGCAGCATTTGAAACACTTACAGCACAGTTACCTTGACTATTTGCGTCAGCGTTTGAGAGGAGGATTCTGCCACCAGGGCTAGCAGCAGGCAGCGGTGCAGCTCCCGGATGCTAGAAGCCATAGTTACAGAGAAGGGAGTAAAAGCTCTCTTGTGATCATTAGCATCTTCAGCAACAGAAAGAAACTGCTTAGAACCTTCCAGGATGGCTGAGAGAACTTGAAGAGCACAGGCACGGGTCTGAAATGATAAAAGTGGGTAACAGAAATATTTTAACACCTCCTTTGAGCTGACGGAGAATTTTAAAGTTTATGAAAGTCTCTCTCCAGCAAGAGAAAATTCAGCTCCAACTACCTTTTCTCATAACTTTAAACACTATAAAATAAATCCTTCATTTCCTTAACCAACACATCCTCTTCTATTTCTTGCAGTACAGTGACCAAGCAACACAGATACAGTAGCCAAAGTACTTACTGAAGGCCAGAGAAGACAACTCTTAAAATAAATATGGGAAAAATACAATGCTTTTTCTACTCAGAACTGCCTCACCTTTGGAGAAGGGTCCTTTAAAGCAATAGTCATCAAGGACACTGACTGGGGGCTGCCAATACCAGGTGCATCAGGAACAAACGCTGACCAGTAGCCATAAAGAACTCTTTTTTCTATTGATTTTATAGTGGAGAGGAAACAGGCTAGAGCCCCTTGACGAACGTTGGCTTGATAAGATCTTAAAAACAAACAAAAAGATTAATGAAATAGCAGCAGGGAAAAGTAATGGACTTAATCTCTTTCACTTATATTAGTGGCTAGCTGTGAGAAGACATTTTTTAGGCCAAGAACAGGAAGAGAAAGAACAAATTTACTTTCAAACCAATACAAATTACTGCCTTCCAATTTTCTTGTATCACCACATAAATCAAAAGGAAAAGCGATTTCCTCAACACTTCTGACTAAGAACAAAGCGCTAGGATCCTGTGGAAGTGCAAGTCTGCACACACGTAAAATTTGTGCCAGATCTACAGGAACAAAAGGTATACTTCAACACGATACGTGAGCTTAAATTGTTCCGAACAGTACACTCTGCCACCATGCTTTATGTTTACACGAACAACGATCACCTCATTTTGCTCTGTATTCCACCTTCAGCATCAGAATACTCCGACTCACTGCTGCTGATTCTTTTCCAACTAGTATGATGTGAAGACAAGTGATCCTTTCCAGCAGGCACGTATGCCACATCTGATGCACGAGCCCGAGGATCCGAACAAGGACTGTTCTGCACATCCCCCAAGCGTAATTTTAGCATGTCAGCTCCAAGGACCGATTCATTTCCCGCATCACCCAAGTCTTCTCTTCCTTCTTCCCCAAACTCTCCCTTCTTTTGTTTCCCTTTGGACTTTTTTCTTCGGTTCTGTTTTAAGATGAAAAATTGATAGTGTTTTTTTTAATCTTTGAAATAATATCTAGAAAGATGTGCAAACATTTTATAGTTGGAAATCTTTTACTAAGGGGAAAAGGTCTCAGCTAAAAACAAAACTAATTGCTAATCCAGAATAAAAGCAGAGTTTATAATAAATCATGCCCTCTGTATAGCACATCAACATCAAATTATACAAGTTTCTAAATGACTTTTTAGATAAGGTTTAGTTTAACCGAGACTTATCACAGCTATTTAGCATTCTTCTGATCAACAATACTGCACACACGTGCAATTATATGTACATGCAATACTATACATACAGAAACAGTCACTTCTTTAGTAGCTGAGAGTTTGCAAACTCTGCTTATTAGTAGCAACAGTAACATCAGTATAGTAATACCTTAGTGTAAGTAAGCCATTTATATCTGAATAGCCTCAAAAATTAAGCTTTGGCCTCTTCATTAGTAAAGCAAAAGACTTCCAAGAAAACTTTTACTTAAAAATCGTATTTCACAGAAAAGTGATTAAAGAAGAGGAACAGTAAATACTTCTGCAGTTCTTTTAGATCTGCAATTGGTATTTAACATCTAAAAGGAAACAAGTCAACATGACTATACAACTTTATTTTCTCTAATGTCTTTCAGATAACCGGTAATCCAAGATGTTTACAGGGTTAAAAAATAACCTGTAGAAGGATTAAGCAGAACAGATGGGGGAGGGGGGAGGAAATCAGTCTCTAGATGAACTTGACTTCCCCAAGAGAGTCAAACAATTGCGCAAGTGTTAGGAGAGAAAACGTTAACTTATAAAATAAAAAGCTTTGGCTAGTCTGCGCGCACCAAACCCATGTCTGCAGGCCAAGAATTCTTGGCTATAGATGAATAACTGATGCCCACAGCTTAACTCAGGAAAACCAGTCTCTGCAGAGCCATTTGTTCTTGTCACCTGAGTTCACAAAGCCATTTTACTCAGTGCAGAGATTTATAATCAATGCCTTTAAAGCACAGAATGTGAAACGTATCCCATGCTCAGAACACAAAGGGCCTGTTAGCCACTAACACCACGTCAGGTAACACACAACCGCAACAAACGCGTGCGCAACGTGCGTGCAGTAGAATCAGTCTAATTTCAGCTTACCCCTGTCTGCTTAAAGGCGGCTGGTTCCGATTGTTCCTGTTTGACGGGCGACCTTTTGTCATACTGAGGTAACGGAGCCGGGTACAAGGCTGCGGGCATTTCTATGCTCAGTCCTGGCAGCCCATGAAACATACATTTCTAGAACAGCAGCAAAAACGTTAGCATGCTTTTCCTTTTTGATGCACAAAGATTTATTGCGTATTTACTCAGGTGTTCATCAATTTTCGGTTGGGCTTGTGATCCTTCCCCCAGGTCTTGCCTCTCCCCATGCTACGTAACAGCTGAAATTCAACTATCCGTAGAAGGCTTTTAAGCAGGTCCAAAAAAATGAGCCTCCCATCTTTCTCCCACATTCTTTTGTGGGAAATGCAGTTAAGATGCTGTGAGAGAAACTCAATGTCTTTTCCTTTACATCTCACATGACATTTCCCCCCACGCTCAGGCTTCTCTGCTCCCTCTTTCTCGTCTTCTCCTACCGTTTCCTAATTAACAAGCATCTGGAATATGCTCCTTCCAGTGCCTGCTTCCTTCTCAAGGTGGAGTTCAGTATTTACCTTTAATACTGCAAGAAGAGATCCAATTTGGTCAGTTTGCATTAGTTTCATCTTCCCACCATTTAGAAGCGACTGGATACCTTTCAGTGCATTTTGCAGCAACTGAAAACCAAAACACAGAATTACTTTTCCTTCCCAAAACATTGAAGGTTCACATCTTTCAAGCGACCTTCTAAGCAATTACGGTTTTGCTCAACATAATTACTGGGACAGTTACTTACGTTTATTAAAAAAAAAATAGACTATTTAAGCAAAATCTCCGTTGACAATATTCCAAATTTCACATATTCCAAATTCCAATATTCCAGTAGCACAATCTCCTAATTAGAGTATTCTAGACAATTAGACTCACACTTACCATGCAAAAAGTGATGTCATCTACATCAGAGGTTTTTGAAGACTGCAGAACACTTAGAAAAGTTTGAAAACAGACATTTCTGTAGGACTCATCCAAGTACGGCTGTCCAGGCACACTAAAGTCAAAGCAGGAGGAGACAAATGGTTGGTTTGCAGTTTGTCCCACAGCTTTATAAAGTTACACAAACTCAGATCCAAGCCCTCCGCTAGACCAAGGAGCACAGCCGTGGATGGAGGGATGGCTCTTTGAAAGGGATCAGCTCTACCACTACAAAGAACGCAAGGAAACCTTCTGCGCAAAGAGCTAGTGCCATCATAGCGTGCCTTACACCGCCTCTGCTGCTGTGGCCACCTTCCTAACTCCAGCGACTCTCCAAGCACAGCTTAACAAGCTGTCACACTTATAAACGCTTTTTCGGCAAAATTTGGCATTGAAAAGGACCTAGAATGACTTTTGCCATTTCCCTAGTTTCCATGAAGTCTGGGCAAGCTTAACATGCTGAAATGTTTTAATATCCACTTGACTTACTGCATGAATAGAGAGGGCAACTGCCTCACTTCATCTTTGCTACCTTGAGTACCATTCAGAAAGAGCTGGCCATTGTTGCAGTGGATTTAGAGTCATTAAACAAATTATTTTGTAATGGCTTCCTAAGCGCCTGGTTCCAACACATTTAATTACTTTAAGCCATCAACACATGTTTGATAAGACTCTAATATTGCAAGTGATTTTCCTGAAATGAGAATCAGAGAACAGCTGAGGTTGGAAGGGACCTCTGGAGATCATCTAGTCCAACCCCCTTGCTTGACGCAGGGTCATCCAGAGCAGTGGGTTTGGAATATCTCCAAGGATGGAGACTCCACGGCCTCTCTGGGCAACTGGTTCCAATGTTTGATAATCCTTACTTCCCCCCCACCCCCCCTTCCCTTATGTTTGATCAGAATTTCCTGTATTTCAGTTTGCGCCCATTGCCTCTTGCCCTTTCACTGGGCACCACCGAGAACTGCCAGATGTTGCATTTATTTACATTAAGTAGTTCTTCAGACTTCATCTGTAAGTGCTGAAATTCCAAACTTTTGTGTTTGTTTGGTTTTTTTAAAACAAAAACAAACCAACCCAAGCCATCTGTTCAGGGGAACTATTAACCAAAGAAACTCTTTACAGCAAGTCCAAATATCTATTGCTTTTATTAGTTGCTTGCTTGCCCACAGAGTCTGGTTAGTCAAAATTCTTCCCATATAGCAGCTAATAAAGATTTGATGTTGCCGTGGCATCAGCATATTTACATGTGGAATGGAAAAATGGATGGATTGTGAAAGAATAATGGATAATCACTATAAAAACTTGTAGCTGACCATTTCTTATGCAAAATTAACCCAAAGAATCACTAGAGGGACCAGACAGTATACCAGTTGTTCTCTTCTTCCTAAACTAATCTCCGTAACGTGATTTCCGGAAGACTGAGAGTTTACTGTTTTATCCACAGATGCTACAATATCTAGGAGCAGTAAAATTTTAGATTTCAAATTCACGCATATACACCTTACTGGTCCTGAATTCGCTGTTCCTAGCACAAACAGAGCAGACCAGCTGTCCATGTATTAGATGTACCTCTTCTAAAGCATCCACTCCACCGTGTGAAAAGGCCTGCACGCACCTGAGACACAGGTTGGCCATGCTGCGTACTGCTGCCCTCCGGAGTTCCACGTCCGGCTGGGCAGAATCACTGAACCGCACCAAGAGCCCGGTCTTGCCCAGCAAATCCGGGAGATACTAAAACAAACCACCAGAAGTCATTAGGGGTCAGCGCTCTTCCCTCAGCCTCCCGGTTCTTCTGCTTGGTAGCTAAACATATCTATGCTACAAAAGATTTGTCAGCTGCAATTGCACATTCCATAGACAGATTATGTTTATTAAAAAAGAGATGAAAATATTAATTTGCAAAGTTCTCTTATTTTGTATTTAAAAAGTATCGAGCGTGAGCATAGTTCAGACTGAGTCCCAATTTATGCTTTCTTCCCAGACATAGCGCTAAGTTAGTAACAACTGCTGTACCAAACTGCTGCGGTTATACAGGCTACAAACCCACGCAAGCTGGCAGCTCCAAAACTGCTAGCGTCACCGCCCCGCGCTTCAGCCCAACAGCAGAAACTGCTCTGCAAGCTGCCAAGAGCTGGTGGCAGCAGGGGAATTCAACATATCAAACACTATCAGTCACGCTGCAGCAACAAGGAGCTTCGTACAAACCTCAGGATTGATACCCGATAGTCTCCGGTTTGAAACGGCTTTGAGCCCACCGCACACTAAAGACCTGATCTGGTTACAGGATAAATTTCAGGATCCTCAACGGAGTCTGCTGAGTAACACGCAATTTGAAGCTGCCCGTGCTCTTCCTGCCCGATACACAGGCGTACCAGGGTGGTGAGGCTGCAGACTAAGCCTGCTGCCCTTCTTTAATAGGGTGCCCTTGGCTCAAGCCAGGTAACAGGTGGTGCCTACAGCTGCAGCCTGCAGGTATAGAGGTATTCGGCACAGGAAGAACCTCCTTATCTACTGATTGTTAGCATACACACCTATCACACCTGAAATTCAACTCTTCCACAAATATCACTCACTATTTAAATGGGATTATTCTTAACATAAAAGGTGTGGCAATTTGAGAACATGATACTTTTTTATTCTTTCTTTTGGCAGGGGGTGGAGTAGAAACAGCAAAAGGGTGCAAATATTTTTGTGGTTACTTTCTTTTAGCTTGTCAACTCACCTTCTGACACTTAGGTCCATTATTGTAAACAAGAGCTGCTAAGGCTTGCAGAATTTCAACGTGTGTCCAAGAGCTGCACTGCTTAAGTGCAGAGATGCAGTAGGAGAGAAGAAAATTCAAGTTCTGTTCATCAACCATCACCTGTTCCAACAGAAGAGGACTGTGGTCAAGAAAGCATCGTCATGTGCTGCTGGAGTCAATATACTCAGATACATCGGTTACAGACTCGGGTGATCTGGCCATTAAAATTACACACACACACACACAGAATCAGCCGACACTTAAGAAATGGATAAATCAATACAAGTGTCCTATAACCAAGAGTATTTTCGATGGTGTATCGCTTCTGACTGAGAGCTGGTTTTACAGGAGGAACCCCTCAGCCACGCCAGAGCCACAGATCAGAGTCTCAGCCAAGAATAAATAAGCAATACAGTGAAAGTCTGAGAAACTCTGCGTGGAGGTCAGCTCCGTAGCCCCATGAAAAGACAGAAGGCCTCCCTGGCTTAGGGGGGGACCAGGGAGCCAGCACACAGGGAAAAGAGGGACAAGGCCAAACCTTCCGTACCTGAAACCTGTTAAGTAAGTGATGGATAAGCTGACAGACTTTGCTGACAAGATGTTCCTGATCCAGGTGAACCAGCTGACAGGCCTGGACAAGCAGAGCACAAACATCCTGGAAAAGAAAGCCTCAGTTTATTATTTAGCGACTACAAAGCTAGGGCGGAAACCACATCCTCAGCTAAGACTGATCACACGACCAGATCTGCGTGTGGATACCACTAACATCAATACACACGGATAACGTAACGAAGCGACGAAGCTCCAGTTAGCGAGCTTCCCCTCAGTTATCCACACACCTTCATCCCGATGCAGGGATACGCTGACACGGATTCAAACTGCAGGAGTGCTGCTCAAACAATACCACATAACACTGGAGCAAAAGCAAAGCCAGTAACGACGGCAAAGGAAAAATACAGAGTTAGATGAAGGAACAGAGGTGGGGGGGAAGGGGAAGGAGTATTCTCAAAAAAATTATTAATTCCAAAATGCAAAGCCTACTCTGGAAATAAAATTAAGAAAAATCGGTAAGTCAGCATCGTTTACAGCATAATAACGAAGGACAGCGCGTTCCCAATGAAGTATTGATACTCTACTGCAAACCCACAGCACTCGGCTTCAAACGCTTACTTTGAGACTTGAAAGTTTTTAGTTGTTTGAACAGCAGACTCTGAAAATTGCCGAGTCCCTGTGCCCACAGCCCCACCCGCTGCCCACGCGCTGGTGTCACCCACCATCCCCACTCACGCCCCCCGCCGCCAGGCCACGCGTGCCAACCCCGGCCTTCGGCACACGGCAGCAGAGCTCGGGAGTCACCCACGGAGGTGGGGCAGGGACCGGGGGCGGGCGAGGGCGGGAGAGACCAGGGTCGTGGGGAGGACGTGCAGGGGAGCCCACAGTCTGCAGCGAGCCGGCCCGTGGGGTGCGGCAGGGCGGTACGTGCAGGGTAGGGGTGTGGAGGCACCGGGCGAGATGGCTGCGGGCGCCTCCACGCGCGTCTGCGCACGCCCGTGGGCGTGCACACCTGGGAAAGCATCGGCACACCCACCGCGGCGTGCACACCCACGCGTGTCCCTCACACAAGCACCCATGCAGGTGGGCGAAAGCCCCGCCGAAGTGTGCGCTCACACCAGCAAGCACGCGCGCACCCGCGTGACGTGTACACTCCGTGACGCGCACACCCGCGTGCGAGCGCCTTCTCCCCCTCCACGTGCGTGCACATCCCCGCGCGTGTGCGCGCCCCGCGCCGGCCCCACCACTGCTGGCGGCGGGAGCCCCGGCGCCGCCCGGCCCCCGGCCCCCGGCCCCCGGCCTCGCTCCCCGGCCCCGCGGTACCTGCGGGCTGGGCCCGGCCGCCGGCGCCGGCCCGCAGCTCTCCGAGATGAGCTGGTCGAAGAGCAGGTGGAGCTCGGTGCGGCGGCCGCCGTCGGGCCGCTCCGCGCCGGGCTGAGGCCGCAGGGCCCCCAGCCGCGCCAAGTAACGGCGGAAGGAGCCGCCCGGCTCCGGCTCCTCCGGCCCCGCCACCGCCACGGCCGCCATCTTCCGCCCTCCCGGCAGCGGCCCTATGGCAACGGGGAGCACTTCCGGGGCGGGGGGCGGCTACGGCGGCCGGGCGGGGCCTGCGCCCCCCGGGCGGGGCGGGGCCGCGGGGGCTCGGGGCGGTGGGGAAGACCCCGTTGTGGGGGCGAGGGTCGAGCAGGGAGCCCGGCTGGGGAGCCCTGCGCTGCGCCCGGGGCCTGCGTTCGCCCCAAGCACCCTACGAGTTTTTCACCTGGAAGGAGCCCGGGAACGAGCGAAGGGGGCGCCGGGGGTCGGCGGCAGGGCCGGCCCGCCCGCTGCGGTGAGGGCAGGGGCACAGCCTGCCCCGGCCTCGCCGGCTGGCGGGGAGCAGCACCCGCGCGGCCGAGGGGCGGCAGCCCTGGGCCCATGGGCAGCAGGGACAGGGCCCGCAGCCGCGCCACGCTCCGGCCGTGCCGTGCTCCCAGCCCTGACATGCTCCGGCCCTGACACGCTCCAGCCATGACACACAGCCGTGCCGTGCTCCAGCCGTGCCGTGCTCGCAGCCCTGACATGCTCACAGCCACGCTCACAGCCCTGACACGCTCCAGCCATGCCACGCTCACAGCCCTGACACACAGCCATGTCACACTCACAGCAGTGTCACACTCCAGCCATGTCACGCTCACAGCAGTGTCATGCTCCAGCCATGTCGTGCTCACAGCCGTGACATGCTCGCAGCCATGTCACGCACACAGCTGTGTCACGCACACAGCAGTGTCATACTCCAGCCATGACATGCTCATGGCCGTGTCATGCTCACAGCCACGTCGTGCTCGCAGCTGTGTCACGCGCACACGGTGCTTAGCCCGGACGGCAGGCGAATTCGTGACCGCAGGGCGGCGGGAGAAGCACAGACGCCACCCCGGGCAGTGGTCGCAGCTCCGGGTCTCGCCGCCTGCCCACCCGAGGCCGGGCCCCGCGGGGAGCCGGCTGGCGCTGGGTGCATCCCGGGCGGGCGCGGGCCGGCGGCGGGGAGCGGGGAGCACCGCGGTAGGTGGCACTGCCCGTCCGCGTTTGCGGCCACAACGCCCCGAGCCGTCCGGCTGTGGCCCGACGGTCCCGGCTGGGCAGACGCGCCAGGCCTGGCCGTCCTGCGCAGCCACGCACCCGCTTCCCGGGGGAGCGGTTTGGAGGGAACGTGCGGATTTTAACCATTGTGGACACTCAGTGTTTCTTTAAAACCAACAGTAAGTGATGGATGTAACCTGAAATAAGACTGTCCCGCACTCACCGCCCTGTCCCAGATCTGTCTGTACCCGCTCTGGGCACAGGCACGGGACGCACAGATTTCAGCCCTGGGGACACAAGGCACTGGCGGCTGGGAAGAGAAACCCGCTCGCCTTAAGGACGTTACTCCAGAGCTGATCCGCACCTCACCTGGAATTAATTTCTTGCTGATGGGTAACATCAAATGAGCTGACGGTCTCCGGCCATTTCCTTGCAAATAGGGTCCCAGGAGAGAAGCCAAGGACTGAAAGGCCCCAGTCGATGGGGAAATACACCTGAACGGGGATGAGCCAAGCGCTGCCGCCCTGCTGTACCCGGACAGCTGCCGGCACGGGGGTCTGCATCACCCGGGAAGGAGCGGGAGAGCTGCAGGGTCGGGGCACGGTGTCCTCTCCTTCCACGTCACAACCAGGCAAAGCCAGGGTCTGGTACCTCACTCGAGAGACGGTCTTACCTCCGGTTTACCTCGCTTTACCTTCCTTTCACTTCCTTATCAGACTGAGCTCCTCGAGTAAGAAAAGTACGTGCTGTGCCACCAGAACCATCGCCTTGGCTTTCTTCTTTGCCCTGGGCTGTCTGGTTATGGCTAATTGCTCTGCTTCTTACCTTTATCGTCCATTTATTCTTTATTATTTGTTCCCCAGAAGTCCCTAACAGGCCTCCGAGGCAGGCACAGTGGAACAAGCAGCAGAGACAGCCTCAAGCAGTACCACGTATGAGTGTTGTGCGAGGATGATTTCAGAGAGCTCTCTGCCGTCCCAGCCCAGCCGTCGCGCTGGGGAGAGCAGCTGTTTGATACCCTGCAAGTGCTCTGGGAGGCAGCGTAAAAAAGAGGAGCACGTGGCCACCTTCACCGCGGCAGAGCCTTTGTCCAAGGGTCTTCATCGCTGTCAGAAGAAACGCACGCATGGGTTTGGTGTGAAAGCTCATGGAGTGGGTGGGTAAGTGCTGCCTGGGAGTCGTGCCCTCCCGTGCACAGCCGGGAGCCGTGTACGGCGGCCACCCCCCACGCGCGGGCTTGAACCCTGCCAGCGCGCCGGGGCCCGGGTCGGGATGGGGAGCGGGGACAGCCCCGGCACTGCCCTGCGGCAGTGCCTCCGGGCACTCCGCTCCGTCCGGAAAGCCTTTCCGGAAAGCCTTTCTCGCACCCGCAGCGTCGGTGGGTTCAACGCAGCGGCCGTGTCAGAGCCGGGACCTCGGCTGCCGCCCGCTGCCGTTCTGCGACTCCGCAGGGGTTTACAGCCTCTGGGGACAGACGGGCAGAGCTGCGTTGGGTTTGACATTTCAAAGCCAGGAATGTCAGCGTTGTCTTCCCAACTGCTCTGCTTGGCATGAATTTCTACCATACCCACACTCGGGGACCTTTTTTTTGGTTTTGTTCCTTTTGTCAGCATTTTATTTTGTGATTTATTACTTTTAAAACTTCTTAATACATATTTAAAGCTCTTCCTTTCTTCTTGTCCTCTGTTTTTAAAATGGTGCTGAAATGTGCATTTTGACAGCAGCCCCCGCTTTTGCGAGGCCCTAATAAATCTGTGACTGAAAGCAGACAGACTCCGCTGCACGGGTTTATAAAGCAACGAAACCAGCCGAGAGCTGGGTAAAGACGCCATGGGTTTCGGGAGTAACTCCAGTGAAGCCAGCGATGTTCCACCAAGACACATTTTACCAGCTCCTGGAAAGCCTTCGCATTTACTCACCCCTCAAAACCCCCAAACATCGCAGTATCCAGCAGTGGCCGTGAGGGAAAAGAGCACAAGTCCACGACTGTTAAACGTGCTCTGCTACTATCATGCAAATGCATCTGGTTCAGCAGCTCAGAGCCAGACTTCAAAGGACAGAGAAGTCGTTAGAATCACAGTTCAAAGAAAAAAGTGAGCAGCTGGTTTAGGCCATCTGGTAGGGGACATAAAATGGTCTCTTTCTTCCCCAGTCAGTCTATGAAATTTTCATTAATTGTAGGAACATCTTCCAACATTAACTAACATAATATTGTTAAAAATGTAAGTCTTAATAAATCATCACAACGCCTGTCTTAGGAAAACAAGGTAGCTACAGTCTGGTGGGTTCTTTCCTCCCCTGTAATACAGCGTGCCATAATTACACTCTTAGGTTGGTGTTTTCAAAGCAAATTAGTGGGAATTGGATTCCTCAGCTCCTTTGAAGGTCCCAGGGAAGAATGTGGACAGGATGGTTCCCCAGGCTGCGGAGGAATCTCCTTCTCCATTGATTTCAGGAGCCACATTTGGCATAGAAAGGGTCCTCCCGGGGCTGCATCTCTGGGGCTGGGTCCCCCCAGCCGCGCGGCTGCCGGGGTGCGGGAGCCCAGCCCAGCCCCGCACCGTGCCGCCGGACAGACCACCGGGAGGCTGGTCCCCTCGCTGTCGCTCGCAGGGGGATCCGCGCTCCCCCGGGTGCCAGGGCGGAGGCCAGGCGCACGCTGACGATGTTTTACCAACCCCGTTTGGTTACAGCTTAAACAAAAGCCACCTCCCTGCAGCCCCCCAGCAGACACCCCAGCCAAGGGAGATTCCAACAGAAATCCCCGGTTTAGCTGCTCTGATCTCCAGGCCCCCAAGAGCTCCTGGAAATTGATATTCCTGTTGAATATATGGATGAGATCCTTGAAATTCAGGCAGGTGGTTTGATAATGCAGGGATGGTGACAGCTGCCACGGGGAAGCCAAACTAAACAGGAGCTGCGATAGAGAGCTCAAGGGCACGGCAGGTACCTGCTGATTTTGACAAAGTGATGACCCGGGAGCTGCTGCTCCCTCCTCCTCGCCTTTCACATTTGTCAGCTGTGCCTCTTCCTGTTAGAGGCAAAGTGGAGAGAGTTCTTCGTAATGTTATTGCTCTGGGAGAATACCTGGCCCAAAATTCAGATGGGAATTTCGGGGGGTTTCAGTCCCAGGCTTTCCCTCACGCTGCTGTTGCCGTCAGTCCTGCCTTTGGTCCTCTTCCCTGGGCCTGTCCCAATTTACTGACTTTTCACTCCCTATCAGCAGCATTTCAAAGCAGATGAACCACCTGCACCTAGAAAAATCCCCTTTCCTCTGACGTGCTCATACGCCCGGGGAAGTCGATGTGGCTGCAGCAGCTGAGTTTTGCCTGTGCCGTGCGGAGCGTTGCTGTGTGTGACACACCGGTGTCACGAGCTGTGCCGTCCTCGAGCCGCTCTGGTTCTCAGGCGACTCGCTCAGGTTTGAGAGCAGGAAAGCGGCCGGGCTGAGGATGGTGGGACCAGAAAAGCTACGTGCCCCAGACCCGAGGTCAGTGAAGGAGCAGGGGCTGTCCCGGGGAGCCCCCGGCCCCAGAGGGGTGACTGCCAACCTACTCCATCCCTGGGAGGGGGATTTAGCCGGTGCCCCTGCCTGCACCATGCTACACATTTGCCGTTCCCCAAAGGCATGTGCAAATTCAGCCCCGATACTTCGCCTTATCTCCGCTCCCCCTGCCTTCCCGGCGGGTTTCCCAAGCTGCAGGCCAGCTGCCGGACAAACAGCCCTGGCTCCCGCTTTGCCACTGAAGGACAGACACGAATACTTGGAATACTTTCCTAATCTCATTTTCTCATGCAAACGACTGCTGGGTTGTCAGGGATGTTACTCCAAGGCAGCGGCAGCGATGGGCCGCGGGGACGGGATGGGGTGCGTGGGACGGCAAGGGAAGGACCCGGCTGGGGAGTCCCTACGAGCCCCCCCAGCCTCCCCATTGCTCACCCCCTCCCCACCCTGGCCCCCCGCCTGGTTCCCTGAGCCTTCACCCTGGGTGCAGGTGCCCTGGTGATTTGGCTAATTAGGGTAATTCCTCCCCTGCTAGGAGGGCCATTAAGCCTCCTTTCACATGGAAACCCCCGTGGGTTGGGGTCACCAGCCCTCCTGGAAACCGGGCTCCGGGTTCCCAAGCTGTTTCTGCGTGGCAGGACTGCTGGCTTTATTTAACGTGGCTTCAATCGACTGGGCGCTGGGACCGCAGCTGAGTCTGGTGCGGAGATTTGGGAAATGCTGCTGCTGCCTCCCCCTTGCGCTCCTCTCCCCGGGCTTTATCTTCCCAGAGCTGGCAGAGGCTGGGATGTTTCCACGTCTGCCTTCCCCGGGAGATGGTGGGGACCCCGGGGACACCGGCTGGTGGCAGCGGAGCCTGCAAACGCCTCCCCCTCTGTATTGAATAGCGCAGACTTGAGTTTTACACCTAAATCTGTTTTCATCCATTGCATGTTTTCAGAAGAGGTGCCATCCATCAACACAGAAAAACTACGTGCCCCAGGCCCGAGAGGGGTGAAGGAGCAGGGGCTGGATCCCAGGGAGCTCCGCAGCCCGCAGGAGGTTGCTGCTGGCAGAGCGGGAACGCGGGACCCGAAACTGCAGTGACCTGCTGGGAGTTGGAGAGAGCGCTCTGCTAGCTGCCGAACCGCCAGCAACCTGCCAGGGATGCACACCAAACATGAGCTAATCCCAACAAAAATAGGAGTGAAATCATAATTCATATGCATAATTCATGTGCATAATTTTATCTTTGCTGTATATTCTCCAGGGATGTATTCTAGAAAATGCTTTCTTTCCCCTCCCCTCAACGCTCACGTCCTTCCAAAAAGTGCCGTAGATGCAAATCATTGGAGGCAGCAGAGGTAGTAGCTTTGCTGGGTTACTAAATAAATGCTAAATTTGTCTGAGTTTCTAGCCTACGTCTTGGCAAGTTACGCAGATTGAAGCTGTTGTAGAGACATGCAGGCTTGTAATAATCACAGGATTTTAATTGCTTTCATTGTGAACCCTGGCTACTGATTGTATCTGCGCGGAAAACTCTAACAGTTTGCACTTGCAAACGCTAAAAATGTTAAACAATAATGGCAATTAAGAGATAATTATAGTTATTCTGAAGCAAGGATTGGAGTTAAGACTCCAAGAAGACATCCTAAACGACCGGGAAGTGATGCCCTGTTTACTGCACAGACTTCAAGCTGCTTTTTCTATGATGCGAGATCCGCCAGATTTAATTGCTTAATGATTTTCTATAAAATATTTAAGTAGCACGGTATCTTTAGCCAGCCCAGGCTCTGCCTGAATTGCACGTCAGTCTTGCTGGAGGACAGTGGCAGCGTCAAAGCCCCGGCCTGGCACCCGACGCTTGCTGAGTCACTCAATGGTTTTCTTCTGCTAATTACAACACAGAAAAGGCCCAGGGACCCCCTGCCACGGGACCGCCAGCACCCATGGGTGGGGACCCCGCTGGAAGGGGGCCGCATGGGTGCTGTCCCTCAGTCCCCCCTCAAGCCGTGGTTGCAGAGGGAGCCTTTGCAATGCGGGTCCAGGTTTACCCCGTCCAAGCTGACCCACGGGCCACGGAGGAGCGGGCGCTTTGGGCCAGGTGGTTTTGAACCCTTAGAGAAAACAGAACTTTTAAAACCGGATTTAGGAAGAGGTTTTGTCCTTGTCGAAGCGTTCTGGGCTTTCCTCAGAAACAAAAAAGGCATTTATTTTTTTCCAGAGCCATGTTCTGGGCTGGGCGCCAGCCGCCTGTGCGCAGGCTGCAGCGGAGGCACGTCCTGGCTCCGCGTCAGCCCTCCGTCCTTTCCTGCCGGAGCGGCCCCGGCAGCCTGGCAGGCAGCAGGCGAGCGGCGCGGCCAGCCGGGGAACCGGGCGAGATGGGCGCGAGATTAAACCCCAAACCCGTCATCGAACGCTTTGTGGAAAAATATCTGTGTAAGAAGGGATTTCCATTCCTCTGACTCAGCTTAAGCAGCGCAGGGCTGAAGCTGGGGTCACACCGTGCGTACTGCCAGGCGCTCAGCCCTGCCGCCGAACCCCGGGGAAATCCTTTCATCGCGCCCCGGCAGCGCCCAGCGCTGCTCACCCCGCGCTGCTCACCCTGGCCGGGGCAGGACACGGGAAAACGCTTTCCCAACGGCCTCGGAGCAGCGCGGCACCCGCGCAGGGGCCGCCGAGGGCGACGTGCCGGCGGGAGCACACGTCCAGCTCTGCAGATTCCAGCCCCGTCCGTGTGTGGGACTCGGTGGCCAGGGCTGCGGGAACAAAGGGCGGCTTTCACTGCGCTCGCCCCGCACAGGGACCGCTGTGGCGAATTCCTCGGATGCTTTTATGGGCTGCAACCAATGCACAGGGAGAGCAGGGCTCACAGCAATCTCCTCCCCCTGAAAGCACTTCATTCACACCCCGGCTGGAAGGAGGTGAAAGAAAAGGCCATGCACGTGTTTAAATGCAGGGGGGCCCTATTGCATGGGGGGGCTTGGATCTCTCCCCAAAACCCTCCCCGCCCGGCAGGCCAGGGGCGAGGGCACAGCGCCCGGCCGGGGTCTGGGCAAGCAGCTGAGCTGCGGTCGGGCTGCTCCGCAACGGCCGTAAATCAACGGAGACGCATAAGCAAGGGAGGGAACAAAGGACATGGAGAGATGCCATGGCATCTGGCAGGGGAGGGCCGCGGCGGCCGCGCCAGAGGATGGCGTCTGAGGAAAGCCTCTGACCAAGCCTGCGAGGGTCCCGGCCCCACGTCCTGCAAGGGGAGAGTCGGCCCGTGAGCAAGCCCTGCCGCACCGGGCAGCAAGGGGCACACGGGGACGGGGGACGTGGCAGAGTGTGACATCCCGCCTCGCCCACGGCCCCGGCAGCGCTCCCGGGGCGCCTCTGCGGCACGCTGTGCTGGCCCACCGTCGCTTTCTCCACCAGGCCGCAGCGAGCTCTGGTGCGTTTGCTCCGAGTCCCCAGCGCTGGGACAGAAAGACGTGGACCCTGAGGCCACTACACCAGCCTGCTTCCACAGGCAGGAGGAAACAAGCTACGCCAGGGCCAGATAAAACTGTTCCTCAAGCTTAACCCAGGGCCGGATCCTGCAGAGCAGAGCCTGGGGGTGCCCCCCGGGGGTGCCCCCGCTCAGGCTGCCGGCAGGGGAAGGGACGGGGACCGGAGCTGGCTCCGGCAGGGCTGCTCCGCTCTTACGCCCCTGTGCCGGGTGCTGACACCACTGGTGCTGGGTGCAGAAGAAGCACGGCGCCTGCCGTCGCTAACAGAAGGGCTGGGGAAGGCACTGACCTGATGATAAGCAGTTATTTGTCTTGTTGGTAATGAGTTATTACTCAGCCTCAGCTAGACACTGCCTTAAGGGAGGAAACATCTGATCATCTTTTAATAAACACAGTTGGCTCCTGCGAGGCTCCTGCAGCTCCTGTATCTATAAAGCGCTCCGAGACGCATGGCTTATGCACAGACATCGCTGCTATGAGTCACAGTCTGGGAAAGGGTGTCAGAATCCTCGCTCAATAAATAGAACAAAGCAGGGAAACCTCGGGTGGGCAGGGATGGCACAGCCCTGCTTCCTTCACCGTGTGGCACTGGCCTCTGAAGGATTTACCCATCGGAGACTGAAAGCGATATAAAAATGATTTCCACATTTTCTCTCTTCATCTCAAATCTCCCGCAAAAGCACTGTGAGAAGGAACACGTCCGTTGGGCGCTGGGTTTACCAGCGACAGGCTCTGCTTCCACGTGCTTGGGAAAGATTAACACTGCAACGGCAGTGCCGCGGGCTGGCTTTGCCGGGTGGGAGAGCACTGACCCGCAGCCCGTGTGCTCCCACGGGAACAGGCTGCGACACCCCGTCCCCGTGCAGGATGCCCAGGGTGGGGAGGACGTCGCCGTGTCCTGTCCCGGAGTCCCAGGTGGTCGCAGAGAAGGGGGAAGAACATTGTGCCAGGGAGGCAGGGAGCAAGGCTGGCTCTCCCTGCTAGCGGAGTCATGCACCTTCTCCCACGGCTTTACACCGTGCTCCCTCCGCAGAATGAATCCTAGATAACGTCTAGTAGTTGCACACACGGAGCACAGCTACCAAACCCCAGCCCGTCTGCTCCTCAGTGCCGCAAAGCTTTGCTTTTGTAAGGCCACATCTGGAAGAAATACTCAACATGAGGAATTGAATAACTTGGCTTGTACACGAGAAAACAATGTGACACTCTCCCCAACCACGAACCGCACTGTCACCCGCAGCGAACGCACACGCACGTCTGCAGACACCGTCCTGCACCCAGACCTGCACCCACCTCGGCTCCCCTGCAATCAGGCGTTTTCCGAACGCTTGTAAGGCAGGACAGTAACGCACGTTGAGTTCACATTTAAATAGCATTTTTGCCCAACTACATCTGGAAGCACTTTCTCTCTCCAGATGTTTCCCCCAATACATACCTTCCACTCAGTGCCCCAGATCCAGATGTTTCCAACTAGCTTCATGCTCCCGTTGAAACCGAGCGGCCGTCCTGGGGACGTGGTTAGCCTCTCCAGCACGGAAGCAGTTAACGCTCCAAGGCATCGCGCAGGACACCTGTGCCTGGTGGAAACTGGAGACAAAGTGGAGCCCGGCAATGGAAAAAGTCAAAGCCAAAAGCTGTGTCAGACAGCTGCTGGGGAGCACGCGGGGAAGGCAGCGGGGACAGAAAGCTCCATGTTGAAACCTCGGCCTGCTCAGCTGTGTAGCAGGAAGCGCTGCTTAACTTTAGGCTGTTGGTACCTTCCAGAGCCCCAGCGCTACGCAAAAGACGGTTTAGGGGGAAGGCTGAGGATGCACAGTACTGGTGCCCGTTGCAGGGGTTATGGGGAGGTGAACAGGGCTCGGTTTCACTGCCTAATTGCTAGAGGTGTGAGCTAGAGCTTCTTTTGCTTAGCCTGAAGCAGGACTTCTGCAGTGACACATCCAAGGAAGCATCAAACCCATTTCCCACTTGCGTGCGTCAGTTCCAGGGCACGCCGTCCCTCCAGCCCTGGCAGGGCCTCCACGTCTCACCGGGGACCAATTTACACCAGCACCACAGCCGCTGGATACAACAGCGCAGGACTGGAAGGGTGCTTTCCCCCAGGCAGAACTCACGCTGGGAAAGCTTCTCACCTCCGGTTTCGGTCAGCAGCCTCCCGCACTGCAGCTGGCCTTCAGGAGCCAGTTCCTCTGCCACCTGCTTTGCCGAAGAGCCCCGCGCGCCAAGTGGGCTCGATCACCCCAGCTCCGCAAGGCTGCAGATCTTTCCTTGGAGTCACAGTGTTAAGTCAGACCTAGCCAGGCCAGGCCCGCAGAGCCCCTGCGTGGCATGGCTGGAGCTTAAGCCCTGCAACTACACTCCCAGCTAAAAGGCTGGCTGGGACCACCGAGGGAGCAGCATCACTCCCAGCTCCCCCCGAAGTGGAAACCACCCCTGCTTTTCAGCACAGCCAGGTGTAGGCTAGAGCAAATACCTGTGTGTAACAGCCATCCTGCGGCTCCTCCAGGAGTTCCGAGTTCAGCTCGTTTCACAGCTGCTTAGCATGAGTCTCATGCTTGTCTGCAGCTCAGCTTCCCCTCGTTTCTCACACCAGTGAGACTGTCCCACAGCATAGCTGTTACACTGCTGTAGCTGGTAAGAGCCCACAGCTCTTCCAAAGCATCAGGGAGGCCACAACCCCAAATTTAGGTTGCATCAGGAGCAAGACAGAGCACTGATGGGGTTGTTTAAGGGCAAGCCCACAGCCCCTGCAGTGCAAGAGGTATTAAACACGCATCAGCTCCAGGCAACTGGCAGGAGTTCCAGATCTCACCTTTCTCTCGAGCGCAGGCAGGAAGCCTGAAGGGGAAACCTACTTTCCTGCAAAGCAGGGAGACACCTTTGAGTGCATACAGCAGCCAGGACCCCGGCTGCGATACCACCCCCAGTTTGTCTGAAGTCGTTAAGAGGTTAGCCCCAGCGCCTTCGTATCTAGGTTACTTGGCAGAGAAGCATCCCATGAGGGCTGCAGCAGGACACGCTCCCCTCGATCCCTCCTTCTGGCACAGGGTTTGCGCCAGGCTGGAGGTCAGCACCAGCACAGATGGGCCACATATGCTCCTCAGGTCGAGTTTCTCCCTCCGCAGACCTGCCTCCTTTGGGTCATCAACACCTTCCAGGGCAGAGAACTCGCTCCTCGCCCTCTCTGGACAAGTGCAGTTTTTGCTTGGGACAGCTGGCAAAGAAGAAACTAGAGGCTGTTTAAATGTGTCAATTCACCTTTAATGTTTGAAAAAAATAAATGGTATTTGAGCCATTGCAGTTATGAAGGGAACAGATCTTGCTCCACAAGAGACTGTGAACAGGTTCACATTAGACTCATGCTTGGAAAAAAAACAAACCCAAAACATTCTCCTTTCAGATCCAGAGCGGAGTTCTGAATAGACAAGACCACAGGAGTGCCCCAGACAGTCCAAGGCACATTACTCCAGTGCAGACATTTCCATCAACATGAAGTTATGACAGCTACATTCTTTCTAGTTACAACATTGTTCTATCAATATTACAAAATTAGGCATACTTTGGATTTTGCACAGAGACAAGGACTTTTACTTCAGGAAGCAGTCAACCTGGGTCATCAAGTCATTTCGCAATGAAGAGCTCCCTTCGCTCTGCCCTTCCCCCCCCCAGCAGTGACTTATTACCAACACCAAATTCATCTCAGAGACACAAGTGAGGCTCACCAGCCCAGTGATAGTGTCTATCCATTAGTTAGCAAACCAATAAATAGACCTTGGGAGAAGCACCAGGTATTTACTTGCCATCACACAGCATTTCTTCACACCCAGATAAAACGAACTTCCTGCAGTGTAATCCAAGAGTCAGTACATACTAAGACAACATCACTGCTGAACCTATTGGAGACCAAGACATTTGTCTGCCTTTGAAGCAGATGTCACATGAGTTTCCTTCACACAAACATCACATGTAAATTTAACTTCTTGGTACTGTGCTTTAAGAACAAAAGCAGATATCAGAACATGGAGGACAGTCCTCCAGAAATAGCTTATCAGCTACAGAAAATAAAAAAGGAGACAGTGGCCACTTACAAGTCTTCCACATGACTAGCTTGCTTTAAGGAGAGCATCAAGTTAAGGCAGTGTTGAGACAACTGGCTAAGAACATGCCAAATAGAGCTGTTGTCAGTAGTCACCAATTGGATATCCTACTCCATTGCAGGGACGGGCCACGTGGCTTTAGATCTCAGTATCGAGGTCTGAAGACTTCAGCCACAGGATGCTGCTCTCTGCAGCAAGCAGCAACAGGGGGGTGTTTGTTGAAGTCTTCTAGACCAGGCTGAGTTGCTTACAAGTCTAGGTCAGTGTTTCAGCAGAGCCAAAAATACAGTGACGGGCACTGAAAGAGAACACCAAGGGTGTCAGCTGCAAGTCTGTTTATCACAGTCCGAGGTGGAGTTCAACTTGTGTGTGAAAGCCACGTAATCAAGAGCCACCCCACCAGCTTTCAGGGAAGGTCTAAGCACCTGCCCCGAGGTTACTGGGAGAGCCAGCTCTCTACAGTCTGCAGGGTGGGTACAGAGGCTCACACTGGCTTTGCTCCTCGTTACAAGATTAACAGTCTAATAAAACTCAGTAAGGAAGTCGGGGTCTTTTGGCCTGCCCAAAGAAGTTTTCCCAGCCTCAAAGAAGGAGTTACCACTGAGGGAGCTGTTGTGGAATAGTTTTATTTCTTCCCACGTAAAGGCCATTGTTTAAGCATTTACAGGTTTCCTAGTGCAATACAACCAAAAAAAGCAGTAACAAAAAAAAATGCCGCCTTCTTCCCAGGCAACTAAACAGAAGTAGATTTTTACTGCAACATATACACATTAAATATAGTATACAGTCCATGCAGCGGCATAGCCATGTTAAAGGGAGTCGTGGCTTCAGCCATCAGTGCATTACAGTCCAAATTTCACTTGCTCCTACTTCCTATCCAGACTTGAAGAGAAGAATTGCAACCTGACCCAAGTAAAAATAGATGAAGTGCTTTGTCTCGTGTGTTACATAGCTGCCAAAGTTTCTGCCAACAATGCAGTGCCAAGTTGGGTTGTATTTCTTGTCAAATTCCTGAAGAAAGAGAAGAGAGGCATTAAGGCCAAGAAAGCCCACATGAAAATAGTTCTAAGCACAAGTTCTTAGCTGGTTCTGTTCACACGCTATTGCCTCTCCTCCCACCTGCAGCATCTTTAGATTCACCACTACAAGACACATATTAAGTGAGTGACTGACACAACCAGACCTCTGCACTGGATTGTCTGAAGGATCCAGCACCAGCAAATCATGTCCTGAGACTTGGAGCACCCATCAGCCCTGGGCAGAAAGAGCAGACCGAAGAGCTCGCCTTGGTACAGTGCTATTCAAGCCCTGCGTGTAGGCTAGCTCAGGGAATATTCCTCCTCTCCCATTCCAAGCCCACTCACAAAAAATAAAAAAAGATTTTGGCATGTCTGCTCCAACAAGGCATTTGAGCTTAAAAGGTCACCTAAAAAAAAGGAAGGAGAGGTCTGGCTTCTGCTATTTGGGATTCCTCTTCACATAAAGGGGAGAAAATCTGTGCTGAAAGTGAGCAAACTCACAGGCCAGACAGCACATGGAGACCTAAGAGGTCAGAGGTGGGCAAGCTGAATGCTGGCTTAGTCTTCTCCTACTCAGCAGGTAAGATAGGGTTAAAGACCATTTTCCTCCCTCTAATTAATACACAGCTCCCAAGAACACCCTTCCCTCCCCTGAGACAGCCAGAAGAACAGACTCAACATTCAAGATTAAAGCAAGTGTTAGTCCTCAGACAGCAGCAAGACAGTTTGAGCTCTTTGCAGGTAACCTTTGAAGTGAGGAAAAGGCTTTCTTGCCAGGGCATGAAGGTGCATCAAATTGCTTCCCTCCTCCCAACACACTCTCAGGAAATAAAAGGCCAACTACTTTTTGGATGCCTTCTGTTGCACTCACTTTACAGGCTGCACTGCCCCAAGCACTTTGAGATAAGTCTTGCCACCGATCAAAGTGATCTGAGATGTTAGGAGACACCTTTACCTTCAAGCAAGGCCCAAAAGCTAGCTCAGGTGCCAGGACTGCATTGCCTATGAAACCACACTTTCCTCCTTCAAAAGCACTCTGCCCGACCATTCAGAGAAGTGGCTGTGGAGGGAACTGACAGCTCCCCAGATGCCACCAAGCATGAGACTTAAGTTAATGGGCTCCTGCAAATGGGGAAACACCTCTCCACAAGCCAGGGCAGCTGCCCGCACTGTTTTTAAAGCAGCACCTTCCACAACCCTGCCAGCCAGCACAGGGCCCCATCCTCCTCCACACCACCCACCCCAGAGCCAGGAGCATGGCAGACGGAACCACACGTGCACAGCTGTCCACTTTGAGTGAAACAGAGTAATCCCACCCCGTGCTGGTACTGCAAGGCAAGCAGCAGCAGCAAATGCAGAGCAAGTTCTAAACAGAGACTGCAGCCAGCTCTTCCTAGGCTGGCAAACCCAGAGGGACAGCACTCACACTGTTTGCTCCGAGCTTGCCAGAGCAACAGACCAGGCCCTGCTCTGCCATAGCCCTCCTCTGACCTTGGAGAAGTCACTTCATCCTCTTGGGAATAGCAGTAAAGCAAAGAAGCAAGCATCTTCTCCCTCCAGACACACAAGTATGAAGGCTCAGACAGACACTCAGGCTCATGACAGGCACACATACTTAAGAGCTTCAGGAAGTCTCCGCCGGAGCAGCCCCCCTCATCCCTTAGTTACCTTCTTTATATATGCTGCAATGTCCTTTTCTATGTTGTACTTCTCCATTGCCTGTGTAGCACAGTCTACGGCATCCTGCTGCATGTCCTCGGACATGTCCGCATTCTTGATCACAGCCTTTCTGTCAGACATCGTGAACCTAAGGCAGAACATAGATTCCTTTAATCCCTTCCCAAGAAAGGAGAAGCTTCCTGTGCATCAGAGGGTGTCCTTTCTGTGGCAGTCTGCGTCACAAGCCGATACTACAAACCCCCCCGTTATGGCCAGGGGGAGTTTACCAGGGTAGCCTACAGTAGTCCCAGGCCAAGGTGCCCCTTATAGCCGGAGCACTGGAGCACTAGCACTGTCTGGAGGGTAGCTCAGAGATAGGCCAACATCACCACCTGCATTAAACACATGCAGAAAAAGCTTACTGTGTGGGAGGAGACGGGATCTGCAGAGAGCCACAGCCCTCCTATACATCAATAGGCTACAGCCAAGTTTGCCTTCCAGGTGCACCAGTGGTTTGGAGCATCAACTGTTCAGAGCCTTGCACGCAACGGATCCCAGACTGCCCGTCTCCGGCAGGGAGGCTCAGGAGGCGCGTTAACAGCAGCAGTGCTTTTATTCCACCCCACGCAAGGAGTTACAGTTACTGCTGCTAGTTTAGCCTGGAAGGAGTGTTGTTCCACAATTACAGCCTATCACCATCCCCTCGCCTCACCACTGCTTTGCCACTGAAACCCAGACTTCAGCTGTTCCCACGGGACAAAGCCAGTCTGACAAGCCAGAAACAGGTTAACACCGTGCTGCAGCCTAGAAACAGGAGCAGGGGAAGCAAGCCCCACCACAGAGCTAGCACAGCTAGGGCCTGGCAAAGCAGCCCCCTTTTCCTCCCGCTGCCCGTGGAGCACAAGACAAATGCTAGAAACCAGCGTGCTAGTGCTGCCTGTGACCTTTAAGAAACTAGAAAGCAGTATACTGGAGCTGCGTGTGCAGCCCCCTTCACTCCGTAAGTTAGCTCAGGTGCTTCACAGCAGTCACTGAAGCCATTTACACATAGATCTTTCCAGGGAGGCATTCAGCATTGGGAAGTTTCCAGTGCAGCTCATATCACCCTAGAAAACGGGGATTCAGCAATCCCAGCCCTGCAGCCCTTCTTCAAGCAAAGGCCACGACACATGCCCTGGGGAAGGAGCCCCATGCAGCCCCGCTGCTGGCTGGCACGCTCCAACACCCCTCCGGGCACCAGACCCTCGCTCCCAAGCCACACGTGAGGCCCGGTCAGGAGGCCCATGTTACCTGGGGGACCGGTCAAGCGAAGGTCTGCGCTGAGAAGGACCACAGCTGCTCACCTTGGCAGCAGCTCTTACCAGAGCATATTAAAACTTTGTGGGAATAAGCTTCTTAATGGCAAGAAGTGCCTCCAATTAAGCCTGCAGAGCACCATTAAGTTTCCTAAATCCTTTTACAGTGCTGCAAGTCTCAAGTGATACTACCAAGCATGTTTTGAAATAGTGAAACTACACATTTTTAGCTCTACTGGGGAGTGAAGAAAATCTGCTGCAATGATCGCTTCCTGGAACAGTCCCAGAAAACTGAAGGAGTAGCTTTGTTACAGCAATTAAAGGAGCCTGCTATCCAGAGAGAAAGAGAATCCAGTTACATAATTGCAGCCCTATGATTACAATACTTCAATTCTTCATTCTGCCTGCAGTTGAAGACTTCTATTGCAACCTTAATTTATACGTTTTAGATACAATGTTTAATAGAGCACTGCTATTAACATACACTAATAGCATCAGGAGGAATGACAGGAACTGAGCTCAAACGCCAACAGAGAGCACGTGCCCCTACCACAGGCTCTGGAAAAGCCACTTCCAGGCAGTTTGTTCCCCTCCGTGCTGTGGTTTAAGCCAGTGGGTGTTAGCCTGCAGCCCGGAAACCCTGTCAGGACAAGGCATGGCTCAGAACAGCCCAACCGACCGCCTGTAGATTTGGATTCACTATCCAGGAATCTGGAAGTCTCTTGGAAAAGTCTTCTGGGAGTCCAGCCCACAGGAAAAGGGAAGTAGGAGAAATTCACTTGTGAATTCCTCCAGGAAAGCCTCTTCAGGGAAAGGGGACAAGCAAGCGCTCGCACACGTCAGGCCTTCGCACACCTCCAGCGCACGCCGAGTTCAGAGGGCATTTGCCATTACATAACCAGCCATGGAGTGACCTGCAAAAAGCATCTTCCTCCCTCATTGTTTAGGCAAGGAGCATCTCAGTGCAGGCCCATGCTGCCGAGGGCCAACAGCGCCGTAGAAAAAACCCACCATGATTATCCTTCAGTAGAGCTGCAAGCGCTGGCCAGCCTGCCCTCCCCAGCACCGCACTGCTCCAGGGCACAGCATCCTTCACCGGCCCACCACAACAGGGGCTGGCAGGTGGCTGTGCTGCTGGAGGGAGGGTCCCCTGCGCCCGCCGCAGAGTGCCACCCCATCCACCCACCCAAACACCACAGAGCAGGGCCCCAGAGTCTCAGCTCGTTCCCCCATGGGGTCACAGAGGCATCCTCCCTGCAAGGCAGCCCAGCAGCACCACGTACACATCTTATCCCTAAAACACAAGATCATAGCTGGCCCTCAGGGTCTTGCCACCCAAGTCTGGCCCTTTCTGAGGAAAACCACAAAGCCCCAGTACCCAGCCCAGGGCAGGATGGGCCTGGGAAGGGGCAATGGTACAGCTCCAGCACCCACCCCTTCCCTAGCCCAGGGCAGGATGGGTCTTGAGGGAGGAAGACAAGACCACAGCCCTAGCAGCTACTCCAGGGCAGGGTGAGGCCTTGGGAGGGGATCAGGCCCAAGCCAGCACCCAACCCTTCCCCCACCAGGGTAGGATGAGGTCTTGGAAGGAGCATGAGGCCCAAGTCCAGCACCCAACCACTCCCCCAGCAGGACAGGATGGGGCTTTGGGAGGGGGATGATGCTCAAGCTCAGCACCCACTCCCTCCCTCAACCAGGACAAGATGCAGCCTCGGGATGGGGATGAGACACAAGCCCCCACACCCACTCTTTCCCTCCCCAGGCAGGATGAGGCCCTAAGAGTGGGGCAAGGCCCGAGCCCAGCACCCACCCTTCCCCACCAGGACAGTATGGAGCGTGAGGATGGGGACGAGGCCCAAACCCAGCGCCCACCGCTCCCCCCACCACGGTAGGGGAGGGCCCTGGGAAGGGGGTGCGGCACAGTCCCTTCCCCACCCGGGCAGAAGGGGGCCCGGGGAGACGCTCCCAGGAGCCGGGCGCATGTGCAGGCCGGAGCCCTGCGTGACCTTCACGGGGGGAGCCCCGGGGGCACCCGAGGCAGCGATGACCTTGCCCGGAGCGGGGCCCGCAACGCGCCGGCGGCAGGCCCCGGGGCGGGGCAGGCTCCGAGCGCCGTCGGGAGCTACCCACAGGCCGGAGCCGCTCGCCGGCCGGCCGGCCAGCGCCGCGAAACCCTCCCCGCGGGGCGGCCCCGCCGCCACCTCGCACACGGAGCGACCGGTGCCAGGCAGGCGCCGAGGTCCCCGCCGCCGCCCCGGCCCGGCGGAGGGCGTCGCTCACCTTCACAGTGACAGGGCCACCCTGGGAGGGCGAGGCACGGCACCGAGGAAGAGGAGGTGGGAGGAGGCCCGGAGCCGCTCGCCTCAGCCCGCTCCGCTCCGCTCCCTGCGCCGCGCCGAGCGCTCTGCGCCTCGCCGCCGCGCCGCGCTCAAATACCGCCCCGCCCGCTGCGGCGCGCGGCCCGTCGCGCCCCCATTGGCTGCGCCGCTCGGCACGCCGCGTCCCCATTGGCTGCGCCGCGGCGCTGCCCGCCGCCCCGGCCCGTCCGCCCGCGCTGTTCTGCCTACATCCTGTTTCATCCCACAATGCCGCGGGGCGAGCGCGGGGCGGGGCGGCGCGGGGCGGGGCGGTGCCTTGCGGGGGCGGGGGGCTATCCCGGTGCCGTGAGGAGCCGGGGGGCCGGGGCCGGGGCGTCCCTGCCGCCCTGGGGATCCCGGTCCCCTGGGGTGGGAGCGTGATCCTCTGGGGGGGCTGGTTCCCTTGGAGGGGTCTCTGCTGCCTTAGGGGGCCATGAATCCGCTGCGGGGGTCCCCTCTGCCTTGGGGACCCCGATCCCCGGGGGTGACCCTGAGCCCCTGGGAGGGGCCCGCTGCCTTGGGGAGACCTGATCCCCGTGGGGGTGACTGCCTTGGGAGGGCCTGATCCCCCGAGGGGGCCTTGCTGCTGTGGTGTCCCAGAGCCCCGTGGGCCTGGCTCTGCCCTCACGCCGGGCGGGACAGGGACGGAGCCCTGGTGACAGGCCCCGGAGCCAGGCCGGGCTGTGGGCTCCGCAGGGGCACCCTGTGCCCCCCGCCTTCCCCAGGCTCTGCCCCACTGCGGGTCCGAGCGGCGCCGCCGGGCTCGGGCTTCAGCAGCGGGCAGCTGTGAAAACGGGGCAGCGTTAGAGCGGAGGGGGGCTCCGTGGCATTAGGATTATATTCCCAACGCTGAGAGATCCCAGGGCATCTTTGGGGCAGGATTTGCTGCAATGTTGCTGGGCACCGAGCACCGCGGCCACCCGAAGCGGCTGCATTTCGGCAGTGCGGTGTACACGTAAAACCAGGTCTCTCTGGCGTTTGGCTCCCTGCCAGCAGATCCCTGGCATCCCCTGAGACGTTCCTGTGGCCGCAGAGCTGCTTGCAGGCCAGGGACCGCCATGTGCAAAGTGTTCTTGGAAAGGCGGCTCAACCCGAGAGTAAAAATCCAGTTCTGTCAGTGGTGATTCGTTGTAGCTTTGCACCTCGACGGCGTCTTCCACCTGAGATCTTCAACGCCTGATGGTCATTGATCACTTGAGCGTTGCGATACCCTCCCAAGCTGGCATTGCTGCAGCTTCTCCTATTTACAGCTGAGGAAATGAAGGCAGTAGCAGGAGAGAGTGACCTGTGGAAGGTCCCTGAGGCCATTAGCGGCCCCATTACGAACAGATCCAGGTCTCCTGGAGCTCGATGTAACCTCCTCCTCCTCCACTGTCCCCAGATGTCCAGGTTTTCAGGCTGCTGCAGGCAGGTGCTCGGTTTGCCCTGCAGGACTCAGCATCTCTCCCTGCCCCGCAAAGCCAGACAGCTTTCCCCCTTTCTCCAGAACACGTCAAGAGGGCTCCCTCGTTTCTTGGGGTTTTCCTGCTTTTGCGCTGGCAGCAAAGCTTGGGGGATGCCCAGCAGAGGTGGGAGCATTTCACTAAACCACCAGCCCTGCGGGAGCCGCTGCTTTTCCCCGGGGATGCCTCAGCGAGTCCTGCCCTGCTTCGTGTGGGAAAGCTGATAAAATCCCAGCCCCGGGTACCGCGCTGCCGAGAAGTGGCCCCGCACCAAACCAGAGCTCAGGGGCGACACGCGGCTGTTCGAGCAGCCCCACCGTACGTTCACTGTGAGAATGTGTGATGTTTCATGTACGTGTGAAAGCCGAGGTAGGGACAAAGGGGAGATTAAAAACTCTCTGTTCATCCCGAAGTCCAGGGAAAGGCCTGTCGCAGCACTGTGATACCCTGGTTTGCACTACTGCTCTCCCTGGAGTAAAGCCGTGGTAAAGCTCAGCTTTAGTAACTTGGCAGGTACCAGCGCCGTCGGAGCGGGTCGAAGGGCTGATCCGGTGCTGCGGTGCCTTGGCAGGGAACCCGCTAAGCCCGGCAGCCCTGCAGCGGGGTCCCGGCGGCTGGCGGGGGGCTGGCAGCCAAACCCCGTGCTGCCCGTTGTGTGCAGACCTCAGGGTGGGAAACAGCGAAGGAGACTTGCGCTTGGAACCCGTCTGCTGCCCTCGCGCCCGCCCCTGAGGTCTCATGGGGTCCCGCGCCGGGGCCGGCAGCGAGGGAGCAGCAGGGCCGGCAGGGTCCTGGCACACAGGTGTGACACCAGCACGTCGGCCACTTGGCTCTCCCGCGCAGGCTCCTGCCCTCGATAAACGTGCTCCGGGCATACACTTGCCCCCTGGGCTGCCCCCGCGGGCCCGTCTGCCAGGCTGGCTGCTAGCCAGCTCCCGTTTTGGTTGCTCCATTTCACTCGAGCAGAGGTGCCAAGAAGCCCTTTCCAGAAGCCACCTGAAGAAAAGCCCAGCAAAACAAAAACGTCCCCGTTCCCACGCTGCGGCGCCCGCGCAGCGCTGCCCGGTGTGAACAGCGGCGAGATGGAGACAGCACTGCCCGGGCCCATCTGGCTCTTAACGAGACCAGTTTTAATTGCATGTGTGGCCTTGAGAACCAGGGAGACCACTCCGGGTACTGAAATCTATCTAATTTGATTGCTCAAGGAAGACAAGCCTACGGCTGATAACAGCACTCGGGGGACAGGCTGGAGTTCAATCCACGGCTGCGCTTTTGCCTCGCGAGCGGGCAGCCCAGGAATGGGCCGATCCTTTTGGCTAATGAAGTGGATATTTCCTGGTGTGACCTTTGCAGCCTCTGAGATACTGGTCAAAACCCCCAGCAGCAAATAAAATATTTACTGTTCCCAAATGGGTCCAGACCTGAGCTTCAGCCTTAAGATAGCAGAAGCCAGAGAGCAGCAGAAAAGCACGCGAGGACTAACGCTGCAGGGCACAGCTCTAAGTTTGTGAGACCACGGCTGGCGGCATGGGACCTGCCCTCCAGCCTTCAGACGGATAATTTGAGGGCATCAGCATCGCCTCTGAGCTCAAATGCCCGAAGCCTGGGTGCATCGGCTGGGCAATGGCTGCGGGTCCACACGCAGGAGCTGTGGACGTCCCAGGGCTGCACTGAGAGCTGCTCCGGCCGAGAAGCAAAGTGTCGATAAATAAATCTGTGGTCAGCGCAGAGGGCTGGGCTGCGGCTGTCAAATTACAGCCTCAGGCCTCAGACTAATTAACATGGACATCCCTCTGCGTTGCTCTGGGAAATAACTGATGGTCTCTCTGCACCCCTGGAGCAGTGTTTTTTCTTGCTTTCTTCTGCAGGTTGGCTTTTTTTGCTCCCTCTGCAAGAAGGGGGAGCGGGCAGTGCCCGTCCTGCCGGGACGCAGGCGATGCCCTGCACCCACCACCGCGCTCTGGGGCACCACAGGCCACCCCCAGCCGGGCCCCTGCCTTCGTCTGGTTTGGATGCCGGTGCTAATGCGGTAACAGGCTTAGCTACAGCCCTTTATGAGCTTCCATCCTTCAGCGGCAGCGGGAGTAAATATTTTTAGGGGGTGTTTCCAGAGGCTGCACGGAACCGGAGGGGGCTGGAGGTGCTGATCTCGGGGCTGAGGAGGGGAGAAAGGCTGTGCCCAGGCAGATGATGGGCAGCTGCCAGAGCGGGACCTGCTTGGGAAAGGCAGAAGGTCAGAGTCCGTGGGGAGCCCCAGGGAGCCCCGGGATTGGGAAGGGGGCAGACCCACGTCCCCGTAGGCTGTGGCACAGTCTAGGCTTGCCTGGCCGGAGCGGGCAGGCTCCCCGGGGCCGCGCTGCAGAGCGGCAGAGCCGGTCGTCCCCGCGGGGTCCCGGGAGCGCCTGCCCACGAGGGCAGCCGGCTCTGCTCGGGTTCGCTGCACCACGCTTGGCTGGGCTATTTATAGCTCTGCCGAGTCTGTTGAGGCAACAGATCTCTGAGCCTTGTGGATCTTTTTTATGAGCATCCCAGACCGGGAGGTGCAGAGCCTCGGCTCTCCCCTCGCTGGGCCGGAACGGAGCCGCGGTTTGCATCAGGGCGGCAGCGCCGCGGGCACAGAGCCCAGCTACGGCCCCGGTGCAGGCACGGGCACCAGCCCGGCTGCGCTGGAGGAGGCGGCTCCCTCCCTCCCCAGCACCGAGCTGCAGAGGAAATCCTCCGCTTTTCTCCCCTGAGGAGCTCCGGTATCTGGCAAACACCAAACCAGTCTTGCAGCGCTGCAAGCCGGGCCCATGGCTGGGCCAGGTTGCCCAGCCTGTATCGCTACACCATCCCTTATTAATGAAGGAGCTTCATTAGCGGGGAGGGATCTGAGCTGTTGTAAGTCAGACGTCTGTTCCTGCTGCCATGAGCATCTGCTTAATCCTCGTGTGCGATAGAGTGACAACCACAAAGTCTGGTTTTATTATACTGTTAATCCTGAGCTGAGGCCGGGGCAGATGACGGGGGCTCGGCAGGTTTTAAGGCTAGAGGCAGCTGCTGAGCGATGCTCGTCCTGTCTGTCCTGCGCAACGGGAGCCCCAGGCTTTCCCATGAGGACTCCCACACTCCGGACCTCCCGGTGTTTTCCCGGTGCAAGCGGGTGCAGAGCAGCGCTCGCCTCCCTCCTGCCTGCCTGTCCCAGGGATGCCCGCGGGCGCCTTCAGCCCAGGGCAGGAGGGAGCTGCCCCGGGGACCCAGCTGCAAAGGGACGAGGTACCAAACGGTGGCACTGAAGCCAAACGGTGACAGTCAGCGGTCCGCAGAGCTGGCTCCAGTGTGGGTGGCTGCTCCGGTAATCCCAGCGTGACCCCATCCCAGTTATGTCCTGCCTCCCTCCCCAGAAGGGTCAGCAGCAGGAGGACACGGAGGAGCCCCCTCCCGCCCGGCACAGCCCTGGCCGCGGCCGCCGCCGGGCGCTGCAGGCTCGGCGCTGCTCTTTGCACGTGAAGGAGCACGGCCTTGAGGGAAGAAAGTGCTTCAGATGTCACGGAGGGAGATGCGTTCCTGAATCGTGACAAAAGGCATTTATTTATAAATTCCTCCGAGGGCACTATATAAGGCACTTCACAGGGATTAGCAGGAAAAGGGCCTGGCGGCGAGGAGCAGTTTGCCATCTAAGGCTGTGCTCCTCCTGCCCCGCGGCCGCGTGCTTCCCCACGGGACGTGTTTCCAACCCCAGACGATTTTAAGTCAAAAACCGCAGACTTTGTGCACATCTGCCGTAAGAAACGCAGAGGTCTGGGAACCAAAAGCTGGGCTGACGGAGCGGCTGCAGCATCACACCAGCTCCGCTTCCGTGCTACACCTCCACAGTAACACCTTCCATAGGAGATTTTTCTTCTTATTTAACCTAAACCCACTTTGCTACAACTTAGCCCTTTACTTCTGCTCTGCCCCGCCGTGGACACGGCACACTGACATATTTTGGAGGACGTGTCCATAGCAGACGACTGTAGGAATGTTGCCCTTGTCTCCTCTCCCTGCAGGAATTCCTTCCCTCTCTCCTCCTCCGCCCTGTCTCCCGCACCTCTGCTCACTTCTCTTCTCCAGACTCCACCGTCACTCGCTCTCTTTTGCCAAGAATAATAAATAAAACCAACAGCAGCAGTAAAGCACCTTCTTTTATTAATTCTCCTCCTTGCTCTCCCCGCGTGTCCCGGGGGTGTGGGCACGGCAGCGACACCCGGGCCCCCCTGGAGTGGGGCGGCTGCTCCCCACGGAGGGGGATTTGGCCATTTCATCGTGTCAACCCAAACCCCCTCCGTCAGGTCCTGCCTGCTGTGGCTGCAGCGCGAACATCCCAGCCGGGGCGGCTGCGGGTACTCTTCCTCATCCAGTGACATCGCAGTCACCGATAATCGTCCTCCTGTGGCCGATGCATCGAGCGAAGAGCTGGCAGCTCCGATCTCCCTGCAGAGACGCGCTGCAAAGCAACGGATGCGGGCGTGAGAGGGAGGCGCTGCCGGCGGCGCAGCCCCGGGGGGAGAGCCTTGCAGAGCCTGACCCCTTGCGAAACGCGTTGTTCTCCCCGGCAAGCGAGCGCCTGCCCACGAGGCGCCCATGGGGTGGCACGCACTGCCCGGGGGGACGGGTCCGCACGCAGCCGGGCACCCCAATGACCTGCCACCCCAGCACCCACATCGGCCCCGGGGCGGGAGCCGGCCAGCGGCTCCTCCCGTGTGCTCACACCTCGGAACCGAAGCCTGGCGCTTGCCGTGGGCGCGGGGGAGCCGGATCTGGCCCTTGCTCATCGCCGCAGTGCCCAGCCGCCAGCTTTCCGGCTGCCGGAGCCGGGTCCCCCACAGGCCGCAGCCCCCCCGAGGCTGCCCAACGAGTTATTTTTTACCGGGAGTCAATTGTTTTGGCAAGTGTTTTGCAAACTGCATTACGGAGGGTTTGCTATCAGTCCTGGGCTGCTTTGATCAATCTTGTTTGCGAAGCAGTTTTCGGCGCCCTGGTTAATGTACGTTATTGTCTCCCTGAATCCCTGCTATAGAACCTGAATAAATCCGGTGGAAAAAGAAAATGCCCTATAAAAGGAAATGCTCTGTAAAACTCCAGCGGGGAGCTGCCACCGCTGATGCTGAGGGTTGGATCACGTTAGCAGTCCCTTAACATCAGTATCAGATCCCAAGTCCCCCAGCTTATTGTTTGCAAATTTGGGACGATAAAGTGTTTTCCCTACCTGCCATCCTCTTCACCCAGATCCAGCCTGGGCACATTTCTGCCTCCCCTGGGTTGCTCTCACGTCCCCCGGGGAATGGGAACCAGGTTCTCCCTGTGCCCGGTGCTCTGAGCACCCCGTCCCCACGCCTGATGGGCAAAGGCCCTCAGTCCAGAGACCGGGGTGTGCGAGTGCCAGACCTGGGACTGTCCCCGGGCTCCCCAGCCGGGAAAGGGGCCACTGCCCGTTACTGCTGCTGGGAGCCGCGGCGCAGCAGGCGCAGGGGGTCGAGGTGGCCCTGCCCGGGGAGAAATGCTCCTTCATCGGAAGGACCACCCAGGACTGGCTCAAACACTTCCCATCGGCGTCGCACCCCGGGGCTCTGAAACCCCCAGACACGGCCTCCGGCCACGCAATTCCCTGCCCGCCCGTCCCCAAAACCAGTAGGGCCCTTTCGTGGCTCCAGCGTGCACGGAGCTCTCGCTCCTCGTCTCCCCGGGGTCTGTCCCAGAGCAGAGGCAGCTGCAGCTCGGCACCACGTCAGGGCAGCCTGGGCTTACCTCCAAGGCAAACGGGCTTCAAAGCGTGACAAGCTATAGACGGCTTTTTGTCTAAACATTGCTTTCCACGAGGCAGTGCGTTCCTTGCCATCCCGCAAGCGTGATAGAAAAAACCAATACTAAACGACTTGGGAGCCTTATTAATATGTATTCAGGTCATCTGCTCTCTGCAAGTTTTTGCAAGTGACTTGCGGTGTGCAGTTCATGCAGGATCCATAAATATAAATATCTCTCTGGAATCTCGACGGGGTCATATTAGCACGGGAGCATAACAACTGCCTTTGTGCGTGCGGAGGGACGAGGGGTGAGGCAGCCCAGGCGGGCTGAGCTGGCCAGCCCGCGGCTCCCGGCCCCCAGCACCCCGGCCCAGCTGGATGCACCGAGAGCTGGGAACTCCCTTTAATCTGATCTCTCCCGAAGTGAAAGGCGGGTTTAGAGACAACGTAAGCACCAAAGAAAAAGTCACATCAAACCACGTGCTGTGTGACCGTGCCTTGCGGCTTCGCTCCCGCAGTGGGCTTTGCAGGGGTCCCAGTCTGACCGCGAGGCAGAGGGGTTTCGGGACAGACTCGGCGTGCTCGCAGGGCCAGGTCAAGGACGAGTGTTGATTTGACTTCTTCCCTTGAGTTTCTCCATTTTTTCTTTTCCGCCCTCCCTCCCATTATAGCATTTGGGCTGGGTGCTCCAGCACAAGCCCTAAACCCAACGTGGTTTATCTGCAAGGGGCCCTGCCTGCACATCAAAGGCTTCTTAAATTTTTAAGGCTGGAAGGGCTGTTGTGATCGTCTGCTCCACCCTCCTGCGAGCCGCAGCGCTCCCCAAGGTTGGTTTTTTGTGGTCGAGCAGAGCACAGCGCTGCTCTCAGAGGAGCTTGGGGGTGCCAAGGCATGCCAGGTTGCTTTGTGCTGGCTGCAGGGCGGAGGTTTCCTCCTGCACCGTCGCAGCACATCCACAGCAGCCACGTCTCCGCGCCGCGCTCTGCATTACCTCCGCTCTGCCACGCTCCTTCCTTCCCTGCTGCGGGTCAGCCACGGGCTGCAGTCCCCAGGGTGTCCCCGCTCCAGGAACACGCTGGGCGCTCACGGGTGACCCAACCGGGAAATCACGTGTCAATCACTTGGTGCTCATGCATGAAATAATTGAGCAGTCATGCATGCACTAATTGGGCATTCATATGCAAAATAACTGGGTGCTCATGCATGAACTACTCGGGTGCTCATGCATGCACTAATTGGGTGCTGGTGTGTACAGTAATTAGGCATTCATGCATGCACGCACTGGGCACTCATGCGTGGACTAATCCTGCACTCGAGTGTGAGCTAATTGTGGATCGGTGTGCGGGTTCACTGCGCGCTCGTGCAGGCTCCTTTCGGTTGCTCGTGTGCGCGCTGGTTGGGCACCCCTGCACCTCCCGGGCACTCACGCCCGAGCTCGTTGGGTGCTGATGCACGCGCTAATTGGGAGCACATGCATGAACTCGCTGGGTGCTCAAATGGAAATTAACTGGGCACTGGGGCATTCACTGGCCGGACACTCGTGTGGGAATTAACCAGGGATGCCTGCGTGACCCCCCCGCGTGCTCGTGCGGGGACAAGCAGGGCCCGGCAGAGCGGCAGCCCCGCGCAGGGGCAGGGGAGCCTGCCCGCACCAAGCACGGGACGGTGCAGCACCAAAACCACCGGCTGGTTCCCCCGGCACGCGTGAGCTGAGCAGTTTGTCTCCCCAGCAGCCTTGCTGCCACACACGAGCCGATCTCACACCTTCCCCCGAGCTCCCCGGGGCGTAGGAAGGAGCTGCTGCCGTACAGACAACTTAAACCCTGTTCTGGCACAGCATAAATACGAGAAGCTCCAAAAGCAGGAGACAAGGTCTCCACTGTGTAAAATGATTTAGGTCAGTCTCACTTCTGCAGTGATTTATTTAAGCTCTAGCAGTTCCTGGCCTGAGTGAGGGAAAAAATGAGGAAAAAATATAGAATCCCCCATATTTACACGATTTTTCTGTAATGTTTACGTTGTGGAAGCTACAGCATCATCTGCCAGCGCTGTTTTAATCCAGGCCTGCAGACATTTCCACTAGACACTCACATTTCTTGAGGTTGTTCTTCAAGGTGGAGCAACTTGCTACGCACAAAACCTCAGCCTGCAAAAGCTTTCGCATGGTTGTTTCTCACTGGAAGGCATGTCCCGTCCCTCGATCGCTCCTGGGCCTTTACCAGAAATGATCTTGCCCTCCTGCAATGGAAAAAACGACCACTGTGAGTGGACTCAGAAGCAAAGCAGCCAGAAACAACCCACCGTGGGCGCAACTCCACAAACCCACAGCCGGCGAACGGGCGGCGGGGGGAGCCCAGCGCCGGGCAGGGCGTCCCACGCCAGCACCGGCACCAGCCCGGCCAAGCAGGACCGGACACGAGGGGCTCCCAGGGTGGGCGCTGGAGGCGATGCCTAGCGAAGTAGCTATGTATATAAATGTATATGTGTAGATATACCAGGCAGGCACGCAGGGGCTCGCGGTGACACCGTGCCTGGGCCAGCAGCCCAGCGGGCTGGCATCAATGAAAGCGCCGGCCAAACTCCCTTCCCTGCCCTCCTCGCCCGCCCGGTCAGTCGTCTATTAATGCTCTCACTGGACTCCATGGAAGCAGTTGCAATGGTTGATCCAATCAATAAATATACATTTTGTACATCCCTTAAGTCTGTAATATCTCTCTGTATGTAAGAGGCCACGAGGGATTTTGTTTTAATTAGAGGAATGCTGAAGGCTGCCCTGCCTACCGCTTCATCTGCCTCAGAATACAGCGGGGGAGAGGCTGTCCTCACGCAGAGCCCTGCTCACAGCCCAGCTTCTCGCCAGCCGAAGGCTCAGCGGCAGCTCGAGGGCAGGACCAGGGAGACAGAGCGGGGCACAGCCCGTGTCCACCTCCCTCCGGCACCTCCAGCACGAGCCAGGAAAATAAGCGATGCTAAACCGGAGTGGCGCTGATCCCACCAGCCTTTGGACTCGGCTCAACTCCTGCCACAAGCCTGACGGCATGGAAAGTGGCAGAGCCTTCTCTAGGCACGAGGGATTTATTTATCAACAGTCGGCCGAAACCCTGCTTGCATCTCAAGCCTAAGTGCAAGGCGGCTCTTCCGTTGGGATGTGGGGGATGTTCCCGTTTTCCTGCCAGTGATGCGGCTCTCCCTCCCGGCAGCGATGCCCTGCATAAGAAGGGTCACGTACCTGCACATCGCCCACCGCAACAGATCCACGTTGGGGAGACATCCTCACACAGCCACAGCACCCACCCAAAAAGCGCAGAGCTCCAGTCCTGGCTGCGTGTTGTGCAGAGGCAGGAAGAAAACTCGGCTTTTGGTATTTTACTGCTTATGAAATCTCATGGTGTCGTCCCGGCACAGAACCCGGGCGCTGGGAAGCCCCTCGCAGCGGGACGCTGCCCGGGCAGGCTGGTGCGGGCTGGCCTCGGGGCCGGGGGTGCACGGCCGGGCATCGCTGCGCCGGGGGGTTCCCCTCAGTTCCTCTCCCGCACGCAGCGAAACATGCCCGGACTTGATTTATTGGGGTGTAACTGAGGCCGGGGGCTGCGAGCGCACCCCGACCCCTGCCCGGCACCCCCCGGGGTGGGAATTACCGGGCAGGGTCCAGCCACACCCCGGGGCTGAGGGGTGCTGGTCACTCACGGTGATACGGGGAGGAGGTGTCAGGAACAACTTTCGTGGCAAGGGAAGAGCAGAGGTTTCTGGTGAACAAAATATACGTTGCCAAAGTTTGCAAAGGTGTTTTTTTTGTTGTTTTTTTAAGGGAATGTAACAGGTGCTTAGGTCCCACAGCAAGGAAATATCTGAGGGAGGAGAGCAAACCTCTGAGCAGACGGCACGCGTCCTCGGAAGCAGCCCTCGGTGGCCTCGGACAGCTCTGCCTCCGTGCCCGGCTCCACGCGAGCCCGTGTGCCAGCTGCCATCGGGCACGTCTGCCTTTGCCGCAGAGCACAAAGGTGGGCTTCCCCGGGCTCCTGTGCCGCTGCCAGAGCTGCACCCAAACCCGTGCCCTCCGTGTAAACCACCAACGCGGGTGTCTGGAAGGTGCATTTCCAGTTCAGCCCAGTCTCACCAGTGGTCAGGGGGCAC
Source organism: Phoenicopterus ruber ruber (assembly GCA_009819775.1). NCBI lineage: Eukaryota > Metazoa > Chordata > Aves > Phoenicopteriformes > Phoenicopteridae > Phoenicopterus > Phoenicopterus ruber. The sequence continues at coordinate 2,047,887 of CM020233.1, read as the reverse complement.
TTCGGCCCCAGTCCATCACAGCGCTCAGCTCGTGTTTAACTCCAAACAGCCAAGCAATCGGTCAGGGAGCAAAGCTGCCCTCTGCCCGGGAGGAGGAATAAAAAGGGGAATAATTAAAAAAAAAAGCCCTAGAGGAAAAAAAATACTCACTGACGTCTTTGATGCTCTCGGAGCAAACAAAAGTATGTGGAGGCACTGCTTTATGTTCGCCCCGGGACCGTCAGCAGACATTCATTGTTTTTTGTTCCTCTGCTGTTAACAGCAAAAAAGCCTCGCAGGGGATGGCCGGGGCAGCGAGAGCTGCGGCCACGTGGGCCATAATGGAAACCCGATGGACCTCGAAGCAGCGTGTGTGTGCGCACAGCCGCTTCCAGCAGAAAGCAGAGCCCAGCTGCCGCCCCGTGCGCGGGGAGCGAGGGGAGCTGGTGCCGGGAGACGGCGGCCGGTGCCTCGTGCGTGGGATCGCGTCGGTGCAGAACACCCGTGCTCGGCAGCGGCAGCCCCGGGGGCCAGCGAAGCCCCCCTGAAGGCAACGCAAAGGCGGGCTGGGCTTGAAGCCCGCCTGCCAGAAGGAGGAGAAGCGAGGGCTGGCGCGGGAAGGGGCTCAGCACAGCGGGTTTCACCGTTCTGCTCTGGAAGGGCTTCGCCCGCTGTGTCCCACCTCCCCACCGGCTCCTTCCTCGGTTCACAGCGGCGCTGCAGAGGATGGACTCAGCGAACCCAGTTCCCCTTGCAAAACACCCGCCGTGTCTCTTTAACCACAAAGCGGTGCCCGTCTAACGAAAACCTCTGTTACGGAGAGGCAAATGAAGGACGCACAGCACGATCCAAGGCGCTGGGTTTATGGGTAACTGGTTCCCATGGAGGACAGGCAGCTCTTACTGGTGCTGCGGCTCCCCGCCCTCGCCAGCCCAGCCCTCCTCATCCCATGAACCCGCTGCTCCTTTGATCCTTTCTTTCTCATGTGTGCTATGTCAGAGTATAAAAATGTTAATACGCTTGCTGGGAAACTACCAAAATAACATCCGACGTTCATGCTTGGGCACTGCCTCTAAATTACAATGACCTGCTATTCTTATTTACTCTCCTCAAGCAACTGCACCCAAAAGGCATGTTAGGAAAAAGAAAAAAAATAGGTTTCTTCTTTGTATTTCACATTTTAGTTGGGCTATCGTGGTACCAGTAAGCCCGATACCACGCAGGAAAAGAAAACGGTCTCGCTTTTGCTTTGCACCGCAGAGCAGAGCGAAGGACAGCCCCTGCCAGTGGAAGGCAGCCGGGTGCTTCCACTCCAATTTCTGACTACGTATTTTAACTTGCTATTTAAAAGCCGTTGAATTTGCACCTTTCACTTTCTTTAAGAACGACTGGGATATGAACTGTGAGGTTTCCTAAACGGGGAACGTCTGGATAATAAAATGCTGTGAAACAGGATTTCCAGTGGGAACAGAAATGGGGCTTTGAGCAGGACCTTTTATGGGGCGCTGGGCTCGGCAAGTTGCTCCGGAACTCGGCAACTGCTCCCGCCCCGGGCCTTTGGAACACGTCTAGTTTATTTTTCCTTGTTTGTTTGCCTTTCACTGAGCTCAGACAGTAAAAATGTATGGCTCGGTGTCACTGCTACCTTGGTCTGCGCGACTTTTGGTATCCAAGTGGTTATCGCAATCCCTCGCCTGTCTTGAATGTTTACATAAAGTTACGCATGTCAACGAAATGGTTCCTAAAACTTTATTTGTATTTAAAAATATTCTGCTTGAAACAAATTTTAATGCATTTCTCGCTCATTCTATTGTCTTGTAGTAAAAACATCAGCAAACCCACACTGATGCCACGGGGGCTGCATCCCGTCGTCTCTTTTCAGAGGGAGTGGGGACGTCGGCAGCGCTGCCAGCGGCGCTCTGCTGGAAAGCTAATGGAAACCCGCCTTTTACAAACCACTCAGGCCTAGCAAATGGGGGGTATTTGGGGAGAACAAAAAGATGCAGCTCTACCCAGGCTCCTGAGGCTCGGCGGCGCGGCCACCACCACGGCTAAATGCAGAGCCACGGCACCGCGGTTTCCCGGTGGGGAGGGTGACGGGTGCCACTCGCCAAATGAGAACTATTGATACCCCTGATGGGCACGTCCAAAATGCTGCCTGTTTAATAAGCCCTGCAGCACGGGGCTCTCGCTGCAAGGGCCGGCTCGCTCGGCGTTACCTGCCGCTGCGTCAGTCCCCTGTGTCAGGATGGGATCGTTCGCTCCGGGTTGAAGCACAAGCGGTGGGGAAGGGGGTGCGGAGCGGGGCGGTGAGCCCCCCGTGCTGGTGCTGTGCCACCGGCGTGCGCTACGGCAGCGGCTCCGCGGCACGTCCCGGCATGGACAGCTCGGCCGGCCGTGTGCCGCACGCCTGGGGTGCGGGAAGGCGTCGTGGGGAAAGGAGGAGACTCCTGGAAACGCACCGAGAAACAAAAACAGCCAAAGGAAAAGGAGCGAGGGAGCGGCTGCAGGGGAAAGCCTTGCCGGCCAGCCGCCGCCTCACCACGAGGACCCTGGGCAACCCGAATGGATACGCTCCTTTTCGTTTATTTATTCCTTGCAGGAATAAGCCTTAGCAGGTGTATTTTCATTAACAGTTTGCATTCATTTCCCTCCGTCCACGTCAGGCTTTGGAGGATCCCGCCGGGCAGGGAGAGGGAAGAGCAATGAATCCGCTGCTGCGATGTTCAGTGACAGCAGGGAGAAACGCAGAGCGGCAGACGGAGCCCGCAGAGCCCCCTGTGAACAGAAATGATTTCCCAGAGAAGAAATCCATTAGAACAGGTTTGGGGGGCTCATTTAAACTTTTAGCCTCTTCCCCTCCCCACCCCAGACGCGGTGTGCTGGCACCTGGGAATCAGAGGTGAAAGCGGGCGCTGCAATCAGAGTAACATAAAACCAAGCCAGCGGAAATCACATCCAAAAACCTGATTTTTTTTTTTTTTTTTTTTTTTTTAAATTAAATTGCTACTAGCAAGACAAATAAGCACGTAGGATTTAACTCTGGCAGGTTGCTGGAGACCAGCCCGGGGTGACGAGGTGGCTCGTGGTGCTGGGGGGCTGCGGGACGGGGTAGGGGCTGCGCCAGGGGGACCCATGAAGACGTCAGCCCTCGTCCCCGAGACCTTACGCTCACGGCTCCGCCGAGCACATCGTGCCAACGGCAGGAATGGTGTAGCTGTGCTAAGGAGGAAAAAAGAGCCACGTTTCACATTTTCTAAAAATGAGCATTTCACAATGCCCTCCAGGCACGCCCTGAACCCAGGGTGTGAGCTATGGAAAGGGCCAGCCCGCGCAGCCCGCTCGTCCGGGCGGCTTTCCTGGCTTAGGTCTCTGCCTGCGTGTGTCCCTTCAAACCCGCTCTCCGGAAAAATTCACACTGTCACAGCGCGCTCTGGTTTTCGTTTGCACCGAGACATGCTACGGCATGTGCGTCTGAAGCCTTTTTGCTTACGTACAAATCTACATAAATAAAACGAGCTCTGCCGCCGTCCACTTTTACGGGGAATATTTTCAGACTTACGCACACTTTCCTTATCAATGTACTCAGCATGTCTCTGAAAAAATCACAGACTGTATTTTTGTACAGGGAAATTAATAACTTTGATAACATTGAGGCACTGCTTAAAATCGAAGGCCCCCAAAATATCAGCTTAGCGTTTCGAGCTCCAGAGACACCGTGCAGTTCCGCGTCACTGTCGAAACGCCAGCAGCAGCCACTGAGGCAGCAAATCCAGCACCCCTGTTACGGGGGGGGAAACAGCAAGGTTGGACAACTCAAAGCTTAGCTCTCCAAAAAACATTACAACTGAAGACACCGTTTAAAAAAATGACCCTTTTCTTCCAAACAACCTGAGCTTTGATGAACTGTTATTTCGCGATAAAATAAGATCAGTCAAGACTAACCCAGGCGGGCCGCGCCGTGCTGAGGAGGCTGCTGCCCGTTGGGAAAACCGGGTTCTCGCTAGCAGAGCCAGGCGAGCGGCAGCGGCGGCGAAGGGCAGCCCGCGGCGGTGCCTCCCAGACCCGCTCAGCCCCCGCTGCCGGCCCTGCTCTGCCCCGAGCCCCCGCGGGAAAATCGCTTGCTGCCGCTGCCTCCGCTTCGTCATAAAAACAAACGAGCAGCGACCCCGTTGTAACGGATTTTAGTCTCTTTGCACGACGAGACCCTCCTGCGGCATCGGGAGGGACGCGTGCGAAGAGCTGGCGTGCGTTTGGGCACGTGGGAAGAGGTGTGGGACGGAAGGGGAGAGGGAGGCGGGCTGCGGGAACGCCGGGAGGGCCAAACCAAGCCGCTGGTTTTCCGTCTCGGCGTGAGAAGGCGTGACGCGGGCTGAGGAGCAGCCGCAACAGCGTCCCCGGCACGTCCCCGCCTGGGGAAGTTCGGCACGCTCGGACGCTTCCCGTACCCGGTTACACAGTTAATATTTCCATTATTCATCAATACTCTCCCTTTGAAAGCCCCGTTTTTAATTTCTCTCGTTTTGAGAACAAAAGTTTGTCACTTTACAGCAGTTGGCCTTTTTTTTTTTTAGCAAGATTATTTGCCATTTCCTTCCCAGTAATTTATTTTCTACATAATTAATGTTTAATGATTCTCCACATATACATTTTGCCAGACAGCCAAAAGCAACTCTGACAAAGCAAATAAATGTTCTGCAGCTTATCCAACTGTTTTAAGCGCTCTGCTGATAACATGGAGCTAAAAAAGGTAATGAGGAAGAAAACATTCAATATTTCTATAAAGAGACACTTCATTAAGGTAATTAAGGCAATCATTTAAAGCCGTTATGAGGATTATTAACACACAAAAGAAATTATGCAATGGGGTTTTCGCAAACCAGGCAGACTTACTATTATTTTATGATGCCTTTAAGAATAACTTTCAGCAGTTTAATAAGCTTTTGAAAAGAAAGACTCATTTCTTGGCAAAGGACGGAGCCTTCCCTACACCCGGGAACAGCATATTCAGAGTCTTTGAGATTTGGGGGTTTGTGGGGAGGGGAGTTGTTCTTTTTATTTTTAGTATGCAACAAGTATTTCTGCTGAGCTGGCAAATAGCTGAATTAGCTCGTTAATTGGTTCAAAAAAACCTTGTTTCCCCAGAAGCAGCCACCGCAGTCGGTAGCTCAGCGCTGGAACCCCGGGGCACGGCAGTCACAGACCCGCCAGCTCTGGCTCCGCTACGAACGGAGCTGCGAGACCGTACCGCTCTGTGGGAGACGCAGAAAATCCCTGGCTACGTGGTAGTTCACACCGTGCGAGCCACCGCTTCTGAGGATGGGCTTTCTCGTAACAGCTTTCAGTGATTAATAGCAGTCTTCATTTAAACCACCCTCAATCTAACACTGGTATTACCGACGTTAAAAAATCACCAGAGCAGAGCACGTTACTGTACTTTAACCTACACCAGAGAAAAATGAAAGGCATTTATAACAGTCAAACATGTTATGACGTTATGCTGAAAATATGTTTCTAACTGTAAGTCATCAGGAGTGCTGTTTTTCTGGAGGAATAAGCATTTTTAATTAACATGAAAAATGAAGTATGCATGACAGGCTCTACTGAAGAGGCATGACACATTTTTCAAAATCCCTTAATTAACTTAGGAGCCTAAAGGGTTTTTCTACACACTCAGATACTACTTTAACCCCATCACGGTGGTTACAGTGACTCAACCTTTCCAGCACCGCACGGACTCGCTCCTACCGATACAAAAGATACCAAGGGATAAATGAGAGACATCCAGATTGCAAAAGTGCAACTATTTCAAGCATTTTTAGAAGTATCCCTCCCGCATCTGTTCCATCTTGTGGGTTGTACAAAAAATTCTCACTTCAAAAGCAATTTGCGGCCCGAACCCCAAGCAACGAAGCGCGGGCAGAGGATCGAGTCGCGGCGGGACGCGGCAGGGAAGAGCTGCTGCGCTCTGGGTTTGGGGCACGCTGAAGCGGCACGTCTGTCTAAAGTGACATTTACCGCCTTAACGCATCTTTTAGGGCTTTGTGACTACACTGGTGTTCTAAAGTGACTTTATTTCAGTTATAACCTCATAAACAGAATACATTTGTACATTATTTTCTTGCTTCTTCCCCAGGAAATCCTTTTCTGCCCTCTTTTGTACACATTTCTGATGCAACCCTACACTAAATGTCTGAAGACGCACCATATAGCACGCGTTCTGCCGAGCACATAGCCCTCAGGAGACGATGTTTTCATAAACGTGTCCGCTTGAGATGTGACTTTGCCTCAATCTCAAATGCTTTTTTGTTCCTCCATTTTTATTAACTTATGCAGACACAAGACAAAGTCAATTGCCTTCTCAAGGTTTGTTCTGTCTGAAGTCACCGTGCTCAGCCTGCAAAGTAGATTTGAGTCTTTCCAGAGCAGCCTGTGATATAAGAGCCACTGAGAACCACAATATAACATTCAGAAATGGGAGAGCACAACGTTATGGGAAAAAAATCCCAAAACTCAAACCCAACAGCCCTCAAAGTTAACTTTAATGCTCTGCTGAAGGGGATACGTGAGCAGGACGCTCGCACGGCTGAGCAGCGGACCGAGGCCTGGGCTCGGCTCCCTGTGCCCTCAGGGCAGCCATTTTACCTCAGCGTGGCCGAGCCGGTCCCAGCTCGCCTCCGTCCTACCCTCGGCCCTCCCGCCCGCCTGGGGAGCGGGCAGAAGCCTTTTCCCCACGCCCCCTGGGCAGGCCACAGCGTGACAGAGCCGTGACCGCGGCGCGGGTGCGGGTGCGGCCGCGGCCCGCCTGCCCACAGCGCAGAGCGACCGGCCACAGCGAACGGCCGCCATGCGCCCCGCCCGCCTCCCACAGCCGCTGCGCACGGCCCCCCCTCCGCACAGTGCATTGTGGGTCACGCCCCGCGCCTTGGCGCCAAGCGCCGCCGCGATGCATTGTGGGATACACCCTCCCCTGCCCCGGCCGGGCCTTCTTGGCGCGGACGCCGCACCGGACGTGACGCCATACGGCCTGCCGCCGTAAAAACCGCGGCCCGGGATTGCGTTCTTCCCCTACCGCGGGCAGCGGGGGCTTTGCGAGGGAGAGCCGAGCTCGCTGCACCCTCGCACTCGGGGCTGCACCGCCAGCGCGGGTTCGGCTGCTTAGGTGGAGCTGCCAAGGGGCTAGGAAGGAGGAACTATTTTCCTCCGAAGCCGCGCATGCGCAGGAAGGAGGAGTGAGGGCGCGGCGGAAGACGGTGGTGCCGCCTCGTTCGCTGCCAGCGCGGGTGGTGCTGCGTCCCGGGGTGAAATCGCTGCGCGCAGTAGGAGCGCGAGGGGAGCCGCGGTCGCCATTTTGAAGCGGTTGTTGGGGGAGGCGGCGTGTGCGCTCCCGTGTGCCCGGCCCGGCCCCGCGCCCGCTCGCCCGCCCGCTCTCCGCGCTCCGGCCCTCCACCGCCGCAGCCATTGCTGACCTTGCCATGTCCGGAGGGGGCGTGATCCGCGGCCCAGCCGGCAACAACGACTGCCGCATCTACGTGGGGAACCTGCCCCCCGACATCCGCACCAAGGACATCGAGGACGTGTTCTACAAGTACGGGGCCATCCGCGACATCGACCTCAAGAACCGCCGCGGGGGCCCGCCCTTCGCCTTCGTCGAGTTTGAGGACCCCAGGTGAGACCCCCACCGCCCCCGGGCGTTCCCCTGGGAGAGGGGGGCTTGGGCCCCGCCGCGGCCTGTGTCGTGTCTGTGTCGTCCCCGTCCCGTCCCCCGCCCCCCCCAGCCCCGGGCCCGCGGCGGGGGCAGCCGCCTGGGCGCTGCCTCTCCCCGCCCGTGCAGCATCGGCCCCCTCCCTCCTCCCGCCGCGCCGGGCCTCGGGCCGCGCTAACGGGCCCCCGCGCCGTTGCGGGTGCCGGCCCCGCTGCCGGGGGCCCGGGGAGGGGGGCGGCGGGCGGGCGGGCGGCGCGGGGTGGGGCCGGCGGGAAGCGGGAACAAAGGCGGGGGGGCGGTGCGTGGGCTGGGCGCGGCGCGGGGGGGCGGGCGGCCGCGCTCACCGCCCCGTCCCGTCCCGCAGGGACGCGGAGGACGCCGTCTACGGGCGGGACGGCTACGATTACGATGGGTATCGCCTCCGCGTGGAGTTCCCTCGGAGCGGCCGGGGCACCGGCAGAGGCGGCGGCGGTGGCGGAGGGGGCGGAGCCCCCCGGGGCAGGTACGGCCCCCCGTCCCGGCGCTCGGAGTACAGAGTGATCGTCTCGGGTAAGTCATTCCTCTCTCTTAGCCCAAGTGCTCCCCCGGGGTCCTCCAGGCACGCTTCCCAGCGAGGGGGGATGCCGCTGCAAGCTGTTTCTTAAAAAGCGTCGCCTCGCGTAGCCCGGGAGGAACGCTGTCTGTACGATGCTAACAGCTCCTCGAGGCAGCCCGTCTGCTTACTACGTAGTCTCTTTTGTTTGCTGCAAGCATCATGATGCTGTAACTACAGGAGGTGAGAATATAATCCGGTTTTAAAGTAATGTCTTGCTTTTTATATAGGGCTGCCTCCAAGTGGAAGTTGGCAGGATTTAAAGGATCACATGCGTGAAGCAGGTGATGTATGTTATGCTGATGTTTTCCGAGATGGCACTGGTGTCGTGGAGTTTGTACGGAAGGAAGATATGACCTACGCTGTGCGAAAACTGGATAACACTAAATTTAGATCTCATGAGGTAGGTTTCATGCTTAGTTTCTTTGGCCAGAATTGGATACAAGGGGCTTAACAGTAGGATTTGAAGGTAAGGAACTTGTGGTGTTCGTTGTTTATATACAGAGCAGCTAAATAAGTCTGCAGTCAGTTTGTCAGGAGATAGACTTTAAAGCTTTGATGTCTATTTCCGCGCTGTAGTAAACGCTATCTTCAGTCTGTCAGCATGCCTAAAAAGATGGCCCTAAAGCCTAGACTTTTCAATCGAAAGTTCTGTCTATTCAATAGGGAGAAACTGCCTACATCCGTGTTAAAGTTGATGGCCCAAGAAGTCCAAGCTATGGAAGATCTCGGTCACGCAGCCGTAGTCGTAGCAGAAGCCGTAGTCGAAGCAACAGCAGAAGCCGCAGTTATTCCCCAAGAAGAAGCAGAGGATCTCCACGCTACTCTCCCCGCCACAGCAGATCCCGATCTCGTACATAAATGATCACTAGCTCTGATCTTTTTGTAGAACCCCATGTTGTACACAGTTTTCCTTTACTTAGTACAGTCTTTCATTTTTTTTAATTCAAACTGTTTTATTCGAATTGGCTGAAGTGTTGAATTGCATTCTTGTGTAAAATCCCTAGTGAGTATTTGCTCCTTAACATCGACATTCCCCTCATGTCTTTGGTAAATTGTATTTTAATTGATGTCAGTCAGGATTGTTTCAATTTAGTTCTAGTTAAATACCAACATTCTTCGAACTGTGGTATTGCTGTGTAAATGTCTCAGTGTTCAGCTATGGTTTATACGAGCTGGGGATGTTGGGATGTTTGTGGCTAACTTGTCTCTTCTGGGGGATCTTATATTTTATCTTGCCTTTTCGTGTGTCTTTCTGTAGACATATCTGAAGAGATGGATTAAGAATGCTTTGGATTAAAGGATTGTGGAGCACATGTCAATCATTTTAGGATTGTCAAAAGGAGGATTGAGGAGGATCAGATCAATAATGGAGGCAATGGTATGACTCCAAGTGCTATTGTCACAGATGAACTTGGCAGTATTGACCTTATACTGAGAGACAGGTTAATTGAGTCCGTGCACCTACGTGTCGCTTCAGGCATGTTCTAGTTACCGCAGACTACAATTGCTCTTTTCTTTAAAACTTTTTCTCTTTGGGGGCAATTGTGGCTAAATACTTGCTTTTGTAATTCTCTATTCCATTCTAGTTTTTTAAAGGAGTAAACTGGGACGGGGGTGGGAGTATTGGTTTACTTTGTCATGCAGCATTTGGTTACAAGTGTTAATGTTATGTAGTATTCGTACACTTGTAGTAGATCAAGGGTATCTTTAAATCGGAGTATAATATCAATACTGCTAAAATCTGCATGTCCTCTGTGTGACTGATACAGCGTTGCTATTTCATTTTTTTAAGTATCAGAATGAAAGCAAAAATAGAAAACCTAGTTGGGAATGATTTCTTAAGTCTCAGCCCTGCCCCCTCAGACTAATTCACAATTGACTCACCGATACGTTTGAAACCGCCGGTTAGTTAACTCTGTTCCCTTCCAGCTGGGAGTGCTAGCCGTAGTTCAGACCTGCAGTAGGTGGATAGCTTTAGCAGTAAGCTTTTCCAGTTTCATAAACATTTTTTGCAACCACAAAACCTGTAGCACACCACCGTACGAGCGATGAGTATGTTGGCATTTTCAGTTGACATATTGTAAATATTACAGTGTTTCCTCCAAGTAGTAATTAACATTTCTGAAAATTATCTGAGCATCACCATTCAAAAGTTTGTTTTGGGGAATTGATAGTTATTAATGTACATCTGTATTAATTGATGGCAAACATAACTGATCATTCCCCAGAATCCTATTTTTTCATTACAGTATCTAACTTTTTGCCTCCTCTTTTTTGGTTTTGCTGGTTATAAAGGTTTGGATTGGAGAGGGCTCACTGGATCCCAATCCTTGGAGCTGGATCATTGGATTCAAATCATAATGTGGATAGGATAGGGAGGCTGAATTACAAGGATTCATGGAGCGGGATCAAATTACCAGGAACATAGGAGTGGATTCCTGCCCCAACCAAACCGCATTCGTGTGGATTTTTTTTATTCAACTCAATTGGCTATTCCAAAGATTTTTTTTCCTATTTTTGACGATTGGAGCCCTTAAGATGCACGATGGAGTTTTTCATTTTTTTGGTAAAAGGAGCAAAGCGAGGACCTGGAGAGGTACGCTGGAGCAATCTCCTTGGAAGGATTCAGCACGAGTAGATGGTAAACGTTAAAGGGGAAAAAGGGGGGTTTGTTTAAAAAAAAAAAAAAGTAAATCAATAAGTCATTTCTCTAAATTTAAAGACAAAAATTGGAGTTAAAGATTAAGTAGGTTTTCAATTGGCTATTGCCTTTTTTCTTTGACAAATAAAATTTTTAAAAAAACACGCATGGTTGTCATCATTTGTTGCTAAGAGTCTCGGTCTTTGCTTGCCACTGTAGCATTGTTAAATCGCAAGTTTTCGGACAAAAGGCTTTTGTGTTCAACAGAGCCGTAGTGTTTCACAGGAAGCGTTGATGTTTGAGCTTCCCCTGCATAAAGGATCAGTTCCCTGGGAAATGGGTGGAATTTATTATATGAATAGGTGAAAAGGGGAAAAGAGAATTCTCACTGCTTAAAAGAGGATGCTTTGGTATTACTGTTGTTGCTAGCGCTACTCTTCTAAAGCGATCACAAAGGGAAAACGTGGGATTAATCGGGCTCGGCAGTCCTTGAGAACACACGCAGATAGAACCGGCGTGTGTCGGCCTTCCCTGGCGCTGGCGGCGTGCGGGGGCCGTAGCGACGCGGTGACGGAGGAGCCGGGCGCTTAGCGGCGGGTCACCGAGCGTAACGGCCGAGGCATTCCCGCTGGCGCGGGGTAATCGCGCCCTGCGGCGTGCGCGGCTCCGCGCCGGGAACGCGGCACCTGCCCCGGGGGAACGTTCCCATGGCTGAGTGACTGTTCCTTTGGTCGGCTGGTGAAATTGCGTTGCTTGCGTTTGGATATGTTTCCTTGACAGTGAGTTAGAGCAGCGCGTCAGCACGGAGCGGAAGGGCGTGCGTTTCTGCGGCGCGGAAGTGCCAGTTTGTGGGACTGTCCGTGGGAGTGCGGACGGGGGCGGTGACCGGGTTAATGTTAAATAGGGCACGTGTGTACGTAACGCTTGGCTTTTCAGGGATGGAGGCCTGTGGGTTGCCCCTGCGTGGCAGGGAAGGGCAGCAGGGCTGCGTTCTCGTAAGGTGGGATGGGTGTTTGGAGCAGGATTAGCAGATTCGGGGTTTAAGCGTGGCCTGCGTAAAACTGAAGGACGCTGTGTGTGGCGACAGTTTGCTACAGAACGTTGTTTGCCTGCAGAACGCTGTTGCCAAAGATGTGCATGTGAGATGCGCTTTTTCCCCCAAATGATGAAATCCTGATGGCAAAGCCCTGTGCGGGGGGGGGGGGGGGGGGGGGGTAAAAGCCGTGTTCTGCACAGAACAGATGGGTGCTCGAGTGGCCGTGGGACGGTGCCGGGTGGGGAGGGAGGAGCTGTGGGGATGAGTGGGGTGAGTCGGGGGGGCACAAAGGTGGGGTGGCTCTGGCCAGGGAAGTTACCAGGGTGTGGGAAGAGGGGAGCGGAGCGGGCAGCGCGTGCGTGACGGCACGTAGGTGTGTGCTGTTGAAGCAAGGGGACGTTTGGCCCAAAAAACCCCAGCCCCTTCTGGGCGCGGATCACCTGTGTTCAAGAAAGGCGAAATGGGAGCGGTTTTAAAGCAAAGGTTACGAGTGTGCTCAGGGAAGCCGAAGGTTTTCTTTCGCAGAGGAAACCTGAAGAGTTTGGGTTGACTGAACTGAAGTGGCATTTGGAGAGGATTGCGTTCCCGCTGCGTAGGGGGCGGAAAGAAAGTAACCCTCACGGGGGAGGGAGAGCGAAGGGGGCCGGGACCCGGGTAGGTAACGGGGTCGCAGTCCCCTCTCTGAAACACGAGAGTGGGCTCTGACCTGGGGGGTCCGGGCAGAGCCGGTGGTTCTAAGCAAGTTCGTAAGGAGCTAATTAATGTGCTGGCACGCTCGTTTAAGGGGTGGTTCGGCTGACTTCAAGATACAGAAGTGCCTGTACGAGCTGTAGCGTTAGCGGGGCAGGGGGGCCTCGGGAAGGGCAGGCTCGGGCGAGGGGCGCGCGCAGAGCGTTGGTGCTTCAGCGCTCGGTTCCGTTGGGCGCAGCCGAGCTACGTGAGTGGGAAATACTTGACGATTGTTTGCTTCGGAGATTATCTCCAAGTGGTTTGCGGCCGTAGTAAACATCACCCCGCCGAAAGGCCGTCCCTCGCCGGGGGGAGCGCGGGAGGGCACTGAACTCCGCCGAGGAGGCGGCGGTAGCACCAGCGTTCCTCCGCGTTGGGATTTGTGGACCTCGACACCTTCGTGCGAAGCTCCAGGCATCGAGTTCTTCGAGACCCGGTGGGCATCGTACCTCTGCAAGAAGGCTGCTGATCGCCCTGTGAAGTGGAAACACTGCGTTTTCGTTTCACTTGGAACACGGAAGGGAACAGAGCAGTCCCGAAGCTCTCTTCCCTTGTTTTGGCTTTGCACGCGGAGGGGAGAGAGGTCAGCTCCCGAGGGCAGGCGACCTGCTGGCCCCCGTTCCTGCCGCTGCCGCCAGCCCGTCCCCGCGGTTCTCCCGCGTGTGCCGGCCGGCACGTGCCTCGCGGCGCTGAGCACTGGTGATTGTAAACTGCCTTGAGATCCTGCAATAAAACTGTTCACGGTGCGGAGCTCTGCTGCCTTTCGTGCCTCTAGACCTTTTTTTCCCCCTGTAAAATCTTCTCTGTCGTCCTGTTAACAGCGGGACGTGCAGGCGATGGGGTGGGAAAGCCCCCTTCACTGGGTGAACCAGGGCTTTCCTTGAGTGCCTTGGTTTTGAATTCCTGGTTCTCATCCGCGGCAGCCAGCACGGCTCACCGTCTTCCGGGGAAGTATCGTGTTCTCTGATTGACGCAATGGACTTCACAAATAGAGGAATTAAATCACTATCTCAGAAATGCGCTATAAACCAGTTTTGATAGCGCTAGGAAAAGTTAGGCGGAGGAGCCTGTGCCTTCTGACATCCTCTCATTCATTGTCTCTGAGTTCATTAACGTCGTTAGTGAGACGGTTTGGGGCCAGCTGAGTGTTGGGGCAGCGGCTCCTGCCAGGCGCAGCCCGGGGAGCCCCGGGCCGCCTCTTCCCCCCTTTGGCTGTGGGTGAAAATGAACCTGTGTCAGCGCCGGCTTAACTTCCCTCACGGGCAGCACTGGCTTCCAGGCACGGACCTCGCCGGTCGTCCGCTGTGGCTGTTGGGTAAAACTCGCTTCAATTTATTTTAATGTCTTACATAAATTAGTGGAAACAGGTTCAGCCGGAAGGCAGCAGTCGGACCATGTTGGCTGTTCTGTGGCGCTTGTTCTGGGAGTGTATTTTCTAGGATTTAAACAGATCAAAACCAAGGCACCAAGTGTCTCTTTTAGGAACGTGTTCTTCCCAAAACTCAGTGTTTTCAAGAGTCCCCTGGCTCCGAAGAGAACGGAAAGAGGTAACTGGAAGATGGAAACGCCTCTGTTAGAGCAGAGGGGCCCACCAAGCTTAACCCCTTCCCTAAATCCTTCTGTTTCCCATCGCGAGGACAGAGGCGGGTGGGTTTCTCGGCCGGTTGCGCGTCCCCGATGGAAGCGGGCAGGTAGCCACCCTCAGCGGCCGCGGCGTCGCCTCCCCGGTGCCACCGCGCGCGTAACCCGGCAGCGCCGGAGCGGCTCCCCGCCCTTCGCGCGCGGGGAATCTGCCTTTTCAGGCGGCCCCGCGCTTCCGATAGTGCCGCTTTGTTGGTACAACTGAGGGCGATTGTCCGCCCCGGAGCGGCGCGGCCCCCCTGTCCTGCCCTCGCCGGCCCAGCTGCCCGCCGGCAGCACGGCGCGATACTGCCCGCATTGTGCAAGCGGCGCCGGAGGTGCGGCGGGGAGGGCGGGCATCTGTCCTCCTCAACTGCGCGTCGTGCTGATAGCGGAGCGCTTAATAAGCCTAACATTAGCGCTGAAGTCGAAATGGTTAGAAAAACTTGTGGTTTCTCCTAGAAACCTCAGTTTGGGGTTTTTGTTGTTGTTTGGTTTGGGTTTTTTTTTGAACAGAAACTTCTGCTTTAGAACAGCAGGCTCATTCATTGATCTGTTCGTGGTAGTCGTGGCGTGAGATGTCTTGCTCCTGATAACAGCAGACGGTTTTTAGCTGTACAGCAAAAATACAGTAATTTCTAGATTGGCTAAAAATAGCAACAGCTTTGGTAGGAGTCCACTATGCCGAGTGCAAAATAATCCTCGCTGCACCTGCACAGCGAAGAGCAGTTTGTCTTGAATTGCAGTTGAAGCTATTGCAAATAGAAAGCTGAATTTAAAAAAAAAAAATAAATCGAGATTCCAGGAAGTTCCCTGTGTAACAAATGTTCCCTAAAATCCCTCTCCCGCGCGCCTGGAGAAGGCGAGTGAGTCAGACTGTGGAGCCTGACGTACCCACCCGTGCTGTGTGCTCCTCGCAGCGCTTCGTCTCACCCCGGCAGAGCCGCGGGACGGGCACGGAGCCCTCGGAGCCATGGGACAGGCATGGAGCCCGCGGAGCCGCGGGATGGGCACGGAGCGCTCGAAGCCATGGGATGGGCACAGAGGCCTCGGAGCCGTGGGACGGGCACAGAGCACTCGGAGCTGCGGGACGGGCACAGAGCCCTCGGAGCCGTGGGACGGGCACAGAGCACTCGGAGCTGCGGGACGGGCACAGAGCCCTCGGAGCCGCGGGACGGGCACAGAGCACTCGGAGCTGCGGGATGGGCATGGAGCCCTTGGGGCCATGGGACGGGCACGGAGCCCTCAGAGCCACGGGATGGGCACAGAGCCCTCGAAGCTGCGGGACAGGCACGGAGCCCTCGGAGCCACGGGATGGGCCGCAGCCTCGCCTGGCCCTCGGTCCCGGGCGGTGGGCCGGTCCCGGCTCAGCCTGCTGCTCACCCCCTCCCGACTGGAGGGCTGCGTGTATATGCAACAGTTGTAGGGCTATTAACATAATTTTATGCACTAATTTGTGTAATCATTAAAGAGTTGAGAAGGGCATTGTTCGCATGAGTAATTACCTCTGTGTTCTAATAGCTCTAATTCGTCCCGTAAGTGAGTTTCATAGTTCTGTGAGTCAGCTAACGATTCATGCTTCATGTACAGTATTTTTTTAAAAATACCTGTTTCTTGCGTGACTTGGTTGCGCTCCGTGAGGCTGATGACGTGACGGATCCTGACGAGCCTAGACCACGCGGATGTCTACCTGGGAAGATCTGCCAGCGTGGACCCAGAGCCCCGGCGCTGGGCTGGCTCCCGCGGCAGGCACGGTGCAGCGTTTTACTCGCTGGGATGCCAAGAGGCTGCAGAAAGCAGCTGCCTCCGGCACGCCAGCGGAAAATTAAAAATGAAAAACTTGGCAGTTTGCTGAACTCTGGGTATTTTCCTCTGACAAAGGGCAGGTCTGTGTTTTTCTAGTGATTTTTGATACTGTTTGAAACTCGGGGGGAAAAACTTCCTCTGCGCGGCTCTGGGTTGGATTTGACTCTGCCTCCTTTGGCCACGTTGCCTCTCCATCCCCGCACACATGCGTGTCTTTAAAGTGCTCGCTGAAAAGCTGCGGATTGCAGGCGGGAGGGAAGGAGCATCATCCCCTGCCTGATTTGCGGGATGATGCGGGACCTTTTCCCGGCAGCACCGAGATGTGTTTGAGCCGGAGCTGCCCGGGCGCCTGCGCCCTGGCTCGGCAGCGGTCAGTGGGTATCGCCAAAGATTTTGTTTGCCGCTTGGAAATATGAGGTGGAGTTGGGTCCTTGGCCGGCGGGAGCCTCGGGCAGAGCATCCCCGCTCCGACCGCCCGCTTTCTCACCGCCCCGCCGGAGCGGGGATGCTCTGCCCGAGGCTCCCGCCGGTGCTGGATGCTCATCCCCACGGGATCCGCTGAGCGATGCAGGCGAATGCACAAACATTGATTATTTTGGAGACAATCCATAGCTGCCAAATGAGATTAAACAACACCCAGGTCCTGGGAAAAAAAGTAAATAGCAAAGAATAAAGAAAATGGGGCACGGTGCTGGCAAAGGCACAAGCGGGTCCCAGGGGACCACGGCCATCTAGCTGGGTATTAATCCCCACCATCCCCATTCCCTTCCCCGAAGGATTTCCGAGCTCTTCGCCGCTATTAATCGCAGCAGCCCTGCAGGGAAGGTAATGCAGCATTATCCGTGTTTTCCAGCTGTGGCTGGGGAGGAGGGAGGCAGCCGGCTCGGCCGAGCTTTGCCGTGTGTCAGTGAAAGATCAGGGATTAGCGTGAGGATTTCCTCGCCGGCTCGGCTGCTCTAATTCAGTGGCCATGTTTTTCCCTAAATGCCCTGACCTTATGTGCCTGCTGCCGTACATCCCGTGCCCAGGAGGAGCCGGGGCAGACGGTGGGAAGGGGAGCGAGGCAGGAGCGGATGTTTCCCTGCAGTCCTCGGCCCCGCAGGAATTATTACTAAAAATGGTCACTGGTGATTAACCGGAGGAGCGTGCCGCTAAGTAACGGGTACACGCTCCGTCTCGTGAAGTTTTCAAATCAAACTGTGGATGCTTTTCTGGAGAGCGGTGGTTGCTCAGAGGCAAAGTGCCGAGGGCAGCGTGGGGTGGACGGTGCAGTCGGGGAGGGGCCGGTGAGAACCTGCCAGCAGGTCTCTGAAATGTCCTTACACGAAACAGAAAACCCTGTATATCTGCATGTCTTTGTGGAAATCATATATAAATCATAGATACGTGTAGAACCGAGGATTTGGTGCTGAGCATGGGCAATCCGCACTGCATGGCATCGGTGCCCCGGCACTGTGCACCCCCACGCGCGCACCCGCAGCGGGCGGCAGCGGAGACGGGCAGCCCCGCTTTTGGGGCACGGGCAGTAACTTTGCCCGTGCCCGAGGAGGGTGGCAAAGCCAGCAGCCTGCCGCCCGTCCCCGGGGCCAGCGCGGCGAGCGGCGGGGAGGGCAGCTCTTCCGCTCCGTCGGCGCGGCACAGGACAGCAGCTGCTTTGTGGGAAAAAAGTTGTAAGGGAGATAACCAAAATAATAACAAAAGGACACTGGGTGCTCGCGGTGCGGGGCAGCTCCGCTGCTCAAGGTGCCAAGCGGAGATTAGCTCCGGCACAGCTGAGGACAAGGAGGTGGGAAGAGATAACGCCACTTTCCCGGCGCGCTGCCCGCCGGCGGCAGGGCTAAACATAGCCCTGCTCCTCCTCGGCCGCGGCTCGCTGGCTGCCGTCCCGGGGGCCGCGCCGGCTGGAAGCACCGAGCATCTCCTGCGCGGCCGTGGCGTGCGCCGGGCTGAGAGGGAAGCGGCAGAGCCGTGCGGGAAGGGAGCCAGCCCCCGGCCGTGCTGCGTGCCGGGGGAAAGCAGAGCTGCAGGAAAGCGGGAATCCGCCTGCCGCGGCACCACGGGGAGAGGGGACGGTGCCGGATTCATGGGCACGGCAAAGATTAGGGAGGATGATGAAATCCCAGGGAGGGTTGCCCATAGCAGGTGCGGCAGCGTGGCCGAGGGGGGACAGCGGGTGCTCCGGCAGGGAGGGAGGAGCGCAGGAGACCTGCACGGAGGGGAGCGACCGCTGCAGGGCTGTTTGGCGTGGGACGCTTTCACCGGGGAACACTTGAAAGCACGGAGCAGCCTTAACGCTTTTGCTGCCTGGCGGGGGCACGGGCATCGCCCGGCTCTCGGGGAGCCCCGGGCTGGCGAGTGCAGGTGGGAGCTGCCACCGGCTCCCTACGGACCCAGAGGTCTCCCGGCCGCCAGGACAGCGAGCGGCCCTTGCGGCACCACGGCTCCACCGCCACGGGCACCACGCTGGCTTTTCCAGTTTCCCTCCCCACCTCCTTTTACGTTGCCGCTGCAGCGACGTGCACCTCGAAGTTTGGTGCTGAAAACATGAAAACAGGGAGCGGAGCCGCGCTCAGCAATCCCTGCTGCGCCCCGCTAACGAGGCTCCTTCCCTCTGAGTAGCTTCTTGCTGCTTCTCCGTTGATTGTCATAGTGCCTTTCTGCGGTGATTCAGCCAAGCTGGCTGGTAATTTCCTGCATCCTATTTTCCTCTTTTGAAAAGCGGAGCGATCTTTCCGATGCACTAATTACGAGGAGGCGACGGCGCTCTCGGCAGTGCTCCCGCCAAGCCCCGGGGCAGGCGTGCGCGGCGGCCCTGGCATGGCGCGGGCAGGGCAGCGCTGCCCGAGGGCGCGGGATGGAGGGATGGCACCAGGCTCGCGTGGTCGTGGAGATGAGGACTGCGGGCAGCTGTCTGGCCAGAGCTTTCCCTCTGCCTAGGAAACAGGTCTGCCCCTGCGTCTTCCACTGGGGTTTTGCTGCAGGTCCGGGACGCGCTGTCCGGTGGGCGCTGGGCAGAGGGATGCGGTGGGATGCTCTTCGGGGGACACCGAACCTTCCCACGGCGTGAGCCGGCACGGGACGGCCGTGCTGCCGGGGAGGCCGTCCCACCGGCGGCTGAGGCTTCGCAGCAGACACACGCTCTGCCTCAACCTGTGCTTCCCGGTGACGTATTTTACTGTCTCTTTTTAGCTTCCCTGGTCAGTTTGAGAGGGAAGTCGAGGCTGCAAAGAGAGAAACCAGAGGAGACACGAACTTGGGAAGCAGCTGAAGGGAAACTGCCTGCGGGGAGCACGTTCTCAGTAACGTCGTCACAGCTTATTTACACACTCGAGGGCTCTTCAGCCCCATGGAGCTGCGAAATTCAAAGCCTGCCGTGTCGCTCGGGGAGCAGAGCACAAACAGAAAGGGGCTCCTCTAAAGCTGAAATATTTGACAACATTTTCTATTCTTAGCAATGCAAGCACATGCTCGGCGAAGGAAATCGGAGCACGGCCTGTCAGCAGGCAGGCAGGGGCTGGGGGGAAGCGCTGCAGCTTTGAAGGTCCCGGTGAGGAGGGTGCAGGGGTGCCCACGCCTGCCGCGGGGCAGCCTCTCGCCCGGCCCGACTCATCCGCTCTGTAACGTTGGAAGATGCACAGAGAGCAGAAAAGCAAATGATGATTTTATCGCTCATGTCCCACTACAGGTCCTAATGCACAGGGGGCTTCTGCGAGGCTAAGGGGATAAAACAGGTAGAGTTTAGATGGTCCTTCTGGGGCTCCCGGGCTCCCGGAGGGGAGCTGCATCCCCCTGCCCTGCCTGGCTTCCCGAGCAGGCAGGACAGCTAATGGCGCCTGTGCAAATAGGCACTTCATTAACTGTTTCGTGGCTGAGCACGGTGGAGGAAGCAGCTCCTCTCCGTATGAGTTGCGCCGTGAGGTGGGTTTGACAGATTAACCGTGGGTATTGCCTCTTCCGGAGGCGGACGTCCCCGGGGAGCCGCGTGCCGGGTGGCAGGGCTGCGCGGGGCTGCGCAGGGGTTTCGGCAGCGCCGGCATCGGGCAGAGCACGGCTGCAGTGCCGAGAGGCAGCCCCGCTGCCGCCCCGGTCCCCGGGACGCTCCGCACAACCGGCCTCGGCATGGGCGCTGGAGGCAGGGGACACCGGGGGGGCCTGGCAGCGTTCCCGTCCTTCCCAGCAACGCGGGAAGTGTCAAGGAAGAAAGGAGGGAAGATTTTTGTTTGGAAAGGCAGGAAAGAGCAGCCTCGGGACGGTGGTAAATGGGCCATGCGGTTCCCACTGCCCTAGAAATTCCCTTTGCACGCTCGCCACGGGTACCGGAGCGGCAGCAGGGTGGCTGCTGATGCTATCGCTGTCCCAGCTCGATGACTAAGGGAGCTGCGAGGTATAAATTAAATAACACAACACTTCAAGCCACCTGTTATGTGGGTTTGTCCAAAGCAGCGCTGCTTTAATTAAGATGGAGAGTTTACAAATCTAACCTTTGTTTATTCTGCTTTGGGGCATATATAATGTAAATATGTGTTTTCAAACACTGTGGCTTTTTATATTTCCAGGTATAATTCTGGGTAAAGGAAAGTTCGTCAGGTTTGGCATAGACTTGCCCTTTATAAATACAGCTCCCGCGAGCTCTTTCTCCCCCCGGGGATTCTCTGCAGCGCCTCGGCTCGCTTTGCTCCCAACCCAGCTTTTCTCTCGGCGACGGCTGCCCGGCTGCGGGACGGGTCGGGTGTGCGAGAGGGGCCGGGAGGGCTCAGCCGGGCGCTGTCGAGAGGAAAGTCGGCTCCAGCTCTGTGTCCCTCTCTTCCGACTTAGTAAGAAGGCTTTGAGTCGCCTCCTCGGTTTTGTTCCCGTGTCCCCTCTTGGTTCTTTAGTTGTAAAAACAAGAATGTGGAGTTCAGCCTCCTACGTGCTCATCAGGATTTCTTCGATGACTCAGTGATACGCTTGGGTAGTTTTCTTAGCCTTTAATTGAAGCGAGTGTGAGCCCTTAACAAAGAGAGTTTTCCCCAGTCTTCATTAATAAGCGTTAACAAAAATAACTGACCGACCGGGAGAAAAATAACCAGGAGCGGCAGCGGTGTCCCCCTCTCTACCGGCGCGGGTTTCCTCTCTCGGCTCTCCTGCAGCCCCTGCTCTGCCGGTGGCAGTGCCGGGCACGGAATAAAGGGCAGGAGAAGGAAACGCTCCGGTGGTGGCACGCGGGGCGGAGGGGGCAACGCTGCGGCTGCCCCGGCGTGCTGCGGCGGGGAAGAGCATCTCTGCCGAGCAGAACAAACGGTCCTGGCAGGGCTGCGAGCGCCTGTTGCACGTGCACTAGCAAACCCTTTTGACTCCTTTTTTTTTTGGTTTGTTTTTCTTAATTCAGAGCTTCTGCAGAGCAAGGGCGATAGTTTGCATGTTTCCAGCGCTGCCCACCGGATGCACCGGCACAGAGCGCTACCGTGGCGCGGCCGGGGGTGGTCAGAACCAAGCGGGCTCCAAATTCCCCAAGGCAGACGGACTCTCAGAGCCGCGGGTGCCTCCGAGCGGGTCGGGCCACTCCAGGCAGCCGAGCCCCCCGGGCGCATATCCACAAACTCTCCTCTGGGGTCACAAGGCTGAGAAACTTTTTTTAATGCAAACAGATTTTGACGTCATCACTCGACTCCGGCACTGGGGTTTCAAGGAAAAAAGCTAGGAGATGATAGCCTGAGAGGTATGAAACAACCGCAAGCGTCACTCTGAACAGAACAACTACTGTTTTGCAACGCTCTTGGAAAGTGAAGAAACGCTCGGGGAGGGCCGAGGACCAGCGCCGCAGGAGCCAGGTGACTCACCCAAGATTGCACAAAGCGCCGGCCGAGCCGACAGGCTGGGACCCCCGATGAGTCCTCTGCCGACGGCTGCTCGGTCCCCGCCATCCCCCCTCCCCGCCGCAGCTCCGCGGCACCGGCGTTACGCTGCGCTGGGGCTTCGGGACCGGCCTTTGCATTATCTGTAACAGGAGACAAGAAAAACCACCCGGCTCTCCCGTAAGGGAGGAAGTAGCATGGGAAACTTCATCGACGTAGGCCGTATCGAGCCCTGCTTACTGAGGTCAAGCTGCGCAGAAGCCAGCGCCGACACGGCTGTATTTCTTCACGCACCCGACCTGACGGGTGGTTTTGGTGAAGCAGGCGCCGCAGCGGCCGAGGCCTCAGATGCGCAGCACGGCTCGGCGCTGATCTGGGCCTGAGCAAAGCGGATTGAATGGAGCCGGGGGGGGAATAATAAAGTCCTGTACGCCTGTTCTGATCCCCCCCAGTCCAGGGGAGACGGCCCTTGCCTGCGAGCAGGTCTGGTTTTAAAGCACCCATCCCATTGCAGCGTTTAACCCGCCGCTCTCGCCTTTCTCCTGCGCTTGCCGAAGGAATGCCGGACACCCCTTGGTGCAGGTGCCCCCCGCACCCACCCTGTGCCCCCGCATCCTCCCGTGCCCCGATCGCAGGGGCAGCAGGCAGGCACGCCGGGAGCTCAGGGCCCCATCCCGCCGCCTGTCAGGGATGTGCTTGATGTGTGTAAACACGTAATTAACGGTAAGTATATACTTAATTGCTTGTGGCTTTGATTTGCATTCAGGTGCTGCGCTGAAGATGCCTGAGATAGAAGCAAACCCGGTCAGTTTGCAACTTCGAGGTGTGCAGGGAAGCCTGCCGGGGAGGGGGGCTGCGGAAGCCCCCCATCGCCCGAACCGCAGGAGCCAGGCCAGGGGACACGCCGGCAGCGGGGCTGCAGGGCCCGGGTGGGCGCAGGGCCCGGGTGGGCACCCGGCCCTGCCCGCGGGGAGGCCGGCGTGAGCACGGGGCTGCGGGGACGGCGCTGCCCCACGGTGTGCCGACGGAGGGCTTTGCACCCCGGGAGCCCCACACTGCGGCGCGCCGGGGTGCGAGGACCGGGCCGGACCGGTGAAGGTGGCAGCGGCCGCTCGGGCCGCCGCAGCCCGGGTGGGCTGAGGACGGCCCTCGGATGGGCCGAGGTCGATCCCCGGGTGGGCCGAGGACGGCGCGGCGCCGGGCGACCCCCGGGGCGGCCCCGCGCTTCCCCCCCCCCCCGCGGGTCCCAGCGCTGCCGCCGGCGGGCGGGGCGGCACGTGCGGGGCCTCCGCCCGCCGCCGGCCCGCACCCGCGGGCGAAGCCGCCCCCCGCCGCCGCCGCCCCCGCGGCTCCCTCCCCGCGCGGCGGGCGGGGGCGGCGGGCGGGGAGGGGAGAAGGGGAGGGCGGGCGGCACAGGCGGCCCCCGCGGGCCGTGCCGGGGCGCGGCGAGGCGGCGGCGGCCGCGGCCCTGGACACCTCGCCCGCTCCTCCATCTTCTCTCGCCACAGCTCGCCTCGGCTTCCCCAGCTCGGGACCGGCCCATTGCCAGCCCCGCGGGGGGGGCGGCCGGCCCGCCGCGCCGCCCCGGCCCCACCGCCCGCCCCGCCGCCCCGCCGCGCCGCCCCGGGTCCGCCGCCCGCCCCGAGGCGAGGGGAGCGGCGGGGGCGGCGCCGCGGCGGCCCGGGCCCGCGCCGCCCCGCCGGGCCGCCGCGCCGCCGCCTCCCCCCTCTGGGCCGCAGTGGTGCAGCCCGGAGGTTAGCGGAAGCGGCCGCTCGGCGCTGCCATGTTGAGCCGCCGCCGCCGCCGCCGCTTTGTTGTCGGCTCCATGTAGCTGGGGCCCGGGGGAGGGAGGGGGGGACCGCGCCGCCGGAGCCGCCGCCGCCGCCCGCCGAGGGCCGGGACGCCCCCGCCATGGAGGCCAACTGGACCGCGTTCCTCTTTCAGGTGAGGCCCCGCGGCGGCCGGCGCTGCCCGCGCCCCCCCTCCCCTCAGCGGCCGCGGGCGGGCGGCCGCCCGCCGGGCTCCCCGCTAGGCCGGGGCTGTCAGTCAGCGCCGCCGCCCGGCCTCCCGCCCGCCTCCCCCGGCCCGGCCCGGCCCGCGGCGGCGGCGGCGGGGCCCGGCCCGGCCCGCCCGGGGCAGCGGCTGACCCGGCCCCGCGCCGCCGGCAGCTCTTTTCCCTCCTTTCCCTCCTGCACTTTCTCCCCGCCCGCCTCCCCCGAGCTGATCGCGCAGGGCGCTCCCCCGCCGCCCCGGAATGCTTTTCCTTTTATTTTTTTTTAAAAAAAGAGAGCAATGTTTATATATATATTTTTATTATTATTTTTCTCTTTCCCCTCCAAAACCCGAAATCACTTCTTTTTGTTTGTTTGTTTTTTTCTCTCCCCCCGCCAAAAAGAAAAACAAACAAAAAAAACCCCCAGCTTTCCACCGGGCTCTAACAAAACCCCGATGGAACAAACACCGTGTCTGGGAGAATAAATTAATCCCTCTTTAAACAGCCTGACTCAGGGGCCGGGTGACGAGGGAGCTTGTTTTCTTTTAAAATAGGACGCGAGCGGGCCGGATTTCTGTAAAAACTGGCGAAATGCTAACGGTAATAGGGAGGAATAGGGACGGTAGAGCGTGCAACCCCTCCCTTTGCCAACTGAGTCACAATTTTCCCCCCTTCTGTCTGCGAAAGACTGACTTAAAAACACCGCTGTTTATGTAATTCCAAAGAAAATCCAGTGTACCAAAAAAAAAAATCCCCAAAAAAATCCTCCCCTGGCTTTTGTGAGCCGAGCCCTTTCACGCCGGATTGTTTTCTGATGCCTCCTGCTCTTTTTGAGCTTGGAAAGATAAAATGTGTAATTGCAGCAGCAGCAAAAAAAAAAAAAAAAAAAGCCGCACACATCACCTTTCTCAAGGTAAAATAATCCTCTTTGCACATTCCCAGCGGCGGTCACTCGCTTACTCACTGTCCGCCTCGGAATTAAACCCAAACCCAACCCGTGACACGAGTTTGAAAACCTGAGTTGAATGAATAAATCCGCCAAGAGCGAGCACCATTCCTTTAGAGAGGAAAAATTATTCCCTTGCAAGTACCGAGGGATGAGTCACTCGCCCGGGTGCTCTGCCTCCAAAAACATGCCGGGAATGTTCCGGGGAGCCGGTACCGGGAGCTGGGCGCTGGGTTTTCTGCCTTTTCCTGACGAATGCGGGTGATGCCATCGAGTTTGGCTGAGGTCTTGTGAATTATTTCTCACTCCAGTGGGCAGTTGTGATTCGCACATAGGAAACTTCATGCTAAGAAGTTAATCTCCTTAGTTTAGGGCCATCTCCCTCCGAGTTGGGGCTGGTTTATCGCCTTTCTGCCTCCCAGGCTCACAGCTGAGCGTTTTCGAGGGGAAATTATTCGTAGGCTGGCAATATGGTATGGCAGCAACCTCAGTAAGGAATGCCAAGAAATACTTTCAAGTACGTGTGCAGCTTCTTGCTGCTCGTCTTTATTTTTTTGAAGGGTACTGTATTTTGAAATAGCGATGTCACACTTTGATTTAGGAGTAGACTTTGCTGCTTTTAATTAAGGAGTCAGCAGTTCACTCTCCTAACGTACTTAGCTGTGTGCGACTTGGAAGCATCTTCATAAAACTGTGACGTGGAAATTTTCCTCTGATATTTTTTTTTTTTTTTGCCCCAAATAATAAAGCTTTAAGACCTCATAATAAATGCTGAACATTGTTTCTTGAGTCATTTTGTTAAACCCAACGATTCAGGGTGCGAGCATCCTAACGCACCCAGCAGAAAGCGCTGGTAAGATACTCCCGATGTGACTTTTAGTTTTTCTTCTTCCCGTTCTCACCAGCAGCATGTCAGCTGAGATCCAGCTGAGTAGTTAAAACTAGTAACAAAAAGTGGATTTAAAAGCCCCTCCCAGCCCCCCTCCCCGGTATCAGTTAAATAACAAATGCAAGTGACTGAATATACACGCTCGTTCTTCGTGGGGGGAGTTGCACCAAGCGTGTGTTTCAGCTGTGGCAGGATTTCTAAGGGACAGTTTAATACGCGGTGTGTAAAGTTGTAATTTTTAGCGAAATGTTTTTAGAGGAGGTTTCAATGTCTTAATTTTAGTCTTGCTAGCAATGGGATCTGTGACTGTAAATCGCTCTTTCCAAATAAAGTTGTTTGATTGTGTTTAGGTGGCATTTTGATGAATTGTATCTTTTTAAAGAAACGATTGTGATACTGAATAAGCAGTTCTTGTTTGGATCTTTTTAGTCCCTGACATGCATATTTTGAAAAACCACTTTTAGTATCTGCTCGGAAAGTGAAAGTTGTATCTGTTAATGTGAGGAGGAATCATCCATCAAACAGAGTGTTCAAGATATGACTCATGCTAATTTGTTGCTCTCACATTAAGGCTGGAGCGCAAAAATATTTTAGCCTCTGGCATTGGAAGTTCACAATGCCACATCCTACCACTCCGGGTCACGAATTACAGGGTTTTTTTGTTTACTGCCCCCCAGGAAAGCAAAAATTAGGGATAGAACGAGGGTATTTTGCACGAGAGCCTGTCCCAGGCGATCAAAATATCGCAAAAATGTTGACTTGACATTAATGCTAGGTCAAGTAAAACCGTGGTCTGTGCCTGAATAAAAATGACTCGCGAGAGGCGTGCAGCAGGTGCTGTCTTCCCTTCTCCAACCCGAGTTAAAAAAAAATAGCGCCTGATCCTTTTTTAAAAGGCTTTAATGCAGGCAGCCCTTGGAAACTGAGGAATACTGCTTGTTGCAAAGAGGGGTTGTTAGAAAGACAGCGCTGCTAATAACACTGGCTATCTGGCAACCAAGATAAGCAGACTTATATAAGCAGCGGCTTCATAGCCTGTAGCCTTATGAATATACATTGTTTTATGTCCACCGTCTCTGTCATTCCGTAGGAATAAGTGCATCATTACCTTGAAGTGCTGATGATTCTTTAAGGCTTAAAAATATCCATAAACTGCATAAGTTTGAACCTTGTCCAAAGGATTTGGGCTCTCTATTATCCGATCTGCTAGCTCTGCCTTTGAAACTGTATCTCTGGAGCTATCCTTAGGTGCTCTTAAGTGTCTTCTGATGCAGTTTAACAACATTGTTTAATGCTTATTTAAAGTTGGCTGTAAAACATTTCAGAATTTTTTAAAATTAAAATTGTATTTAAGTACACAACTTGCTTAATATTGTGCTTTCAATGTGTATTGTACATACTCTATTCCTTTTATGCAATGTAGATGTCTCAATCGCTTTTTAAAAGTGTGGAAAATAAATGGTTGAAAAGCCACAATTGTCACTGAAGTCAGGCAAAAGTTTGATGGAGATGCTGGAGCTTGTGCCGTGCCCTGATTTAGCAGCGTAGCCTCCAGGAGAGTTCTGCATTCGACTCTTCAGCAATGGCTGCTGCAAACCAGCCCCTTAGGCTGTTGTTGGAGGCGGCTGCTGTGGCCAGGCGCGGTGAGGTAACGTTCAGCTTACCTGTTGCATCCCAAGCTCCGGCACAGATGGGACGTAAAATGCAGATAAAAACGGGCAGGCTGGCCTGGCTCCTAACGATTCCCACAAGTTTTGTCTCCTGTTATCATACCGAATCCGGGCTTTCTCCCGTGAACTGTTTTCCTGTCAGATAGGCTTGGAGTGTTAGGGAGCACGTATTCATACCCACGTGGGTTAGTGTTTGTATCCACCGGTGGCTTTTATCCAAAGATCACCGGCATCGCGCTCCTGAAAAATGAGTGGCTAAAGCGATGCAGGGCTTGTGCGGTGGCAGGAGGCGGCGGGAGCCCGCCCGCAGCCCAGGAGAGTTGCACCAAGGTGGCTGTAGTCGCTGCTGCGATCGGGAGAGGCAAAGCGGCCGGAGCTTGGATGCCACTAAGAAAAAGTCCCAAAGTGAGCTTCTAGAAGTACTGACTTCTCCAAAGGACGCGATGAAACGGATTCACGTAGGAAGAGTAGTAGCCTGAGTGCATTTTGTAAAGCTGTCCATCCTCAACCAACGTAAAAGTAGACAAGTTGGGGGTTGCAAGCCAGCACAGCATTTTATTCAGCTCTCGCAGCCTTGAGTCGTGAAGTGAAGTACGTGTTATTTTGTGAAGGAAGCCGTAGGGAAGAAGTCCTGGAAGGCTGCAGTACTGATCTAATGGGAATGCAAGTTTCCCCAAACTCAGCTTCAGACCTGGCACGCTGCGTTACTAACGAGACTGATTTAGAACTGGTCTGATGAGACCGAGGCACATCTTGAATACAGATGCGCTTAAACTGGCTTAAGGTGCTAGAGTGATTTATTTTAATGCTCCATTAGGCTGAATTGGTCTGTGTGGTTTCTAAACCACTTTAAAATTGTATCTGCTAGGGTTCTGTCCCAGTCTGACTGCATGAGTTTTAATAACAGTGTTTTCTGCCTTACAATAAACAGCGCCTAATACAAGCATGGTGTAGAACAGCCTGTAGCAGCGCAGGCTGCAGCTCAGCCGAGCCGCTTGCTGTGGCACACTCGGGGGGGTTCCCCTCTGCCTCTTCCCTGTAGCTTCTCCCACTGATTCCCTAGTTCAGAGTCAGTTGGTATTGGCTGTTTTGAAACAGCTTTCAGGTCTTTTTTTCTCCCCCCCCTCCCCTCCCCCCCCGTGTTCTCCGGCATCTCTAGATGTCTACCAGTGCTTATCGATTAGCTTCTCTTCCTATCACAAAGTAGCTGCTGACGAAGAGAAAAAGAACACGTCGCTATTCTTATTAGTTTCCAGACGCAAAGAGCACAGTGGTCAGTGTATAAATGCGGCGGGAACCTGCTAAATATAGAAATGTGGCTTTAGACAGCTCTCGATTCAAGTTGCTTTGGTTTCAATGCTAACACACTGGTATGAACACGTTGTTTAAATAAGACACCTTATCGCATCCTGGCTCTCTGTGGCTGCAGTTTAATTCTCAACGTGCACTAAGCTCGGCTTAAAGGTGGGGCGTTATTTTGCAACTCCCATCAGTACATTCATACGCTCCAAAGATAGTCCGAAGGTGGCATCTGATATGATCGTTAGCAAAACAAGTTATCTGTTATGTAAAGATCAAACGCTGTGTTAGTAAAAGATCTGACAAGCACCTAGTTGTTTTCCATAAGAAGTGTTGCCCTCCGGAAACTTAATAATTATTTGATTGTTACGATGTGTGCCTTCCTACACTTACCACAGAATCTGCACAGCGAATGCATTTCAAGCGCGAGTGGTTTATCCTGTCCAAAAACAAAATTATGTAACCTTTTCCAGTTGTTACTTCAATGGCTTTTGGTCTAGAATGTGCTTTCCTGTAGTTTGTAAATGTTCTCACCGTGTCAGAGTGAGCACCCATCAATAGAATTTAAGTGTGAATGTTTGGTTTTAGGCACACGAAGCCTCACATCACCAACAGCAGGCAGCACAGAACAGTTTGTTGCCTCTCCTGAGCTCTGCTGTTGAGCCACCCGATCAGAAGCCGATTCTGCCCTTACCAATAACGCAGAAACCTCAGCCTGCACCAGAAACATTAAAGGATGCTATTGTTGGGATTAAAAAGGAAAAACCTAAAACCTCCTTTGTGTGCACTTACTGCAGCAAAGCTTTCAGGGACAGCTACCATTTGAGGCGTCACGAGTCCTGCCACACAGGGATAAAGTTAGTGTCACGGCCAAAGAAAACTTCCACCACAATGGTGCCCCTTATCTCGACCATCGCTGGTGACAACAGCCGAAGTTCATTGGTTTCGACTATCGCAGGCATCCTGTCCACAGTCACTACGTCTTCCTCTGCCACCAATCCCAGCAGTAGTGCCGGCGCAACGGCTATGGCAGTGACTCAGACAGTGAAGAAGCCCAGCAAGCCCGTGAAGAAGAACCACGCTTGTGAGATGTGCGGAAAGGCCTTCAGGGATGTCTACCACCTCAACCGGCACAAGCTGTCCCACTCGGATGAAAAACCCTTTGAATGTCCAATTTGCAATCAGCGCTTCAAGAGAAAGGATCGCATGACCTACCACGTGAGGTCCCACGAAGGTGGCATCACGAAACCATACACCTGTGGTGTTTGTGGAAAAGGCTTCTCGAGGTACCATGTAGAAAACCCCAGGCGAGCTCAAGTATTGGCTTTTCATAACCAAGAAGGGTTAAGCTATCATAGCGAGGGGCTAGGAGAACCAGACATCTTAGAAGATTGGTGAGGGGATAAAGAGCCTTGTTTACCTCTAGGGCGTGGGTCTCGATCTGAGCCAGATGGGCAGTGGCCAAAAGTGGTTGCTCTTTTATGAGAACGTTTCGAAGTGATTTTGCGACCTCATCCAGGTCCCGTAGGACACGTGTCTGTGTCACTGGTGGTGGTCACGGAGCCCCTTTACCAGCCTTTGCCAAGGTCAGTGACCGCATGGGGCACGGCAGGCCAACCGTCTCCTTGTCTCGTAGCAAGGTTGAGGCGTACTGACAGAGCATTGTGGGGGAGCTTGCATTGCTGCTGGCTGTATTTGTATCTGTGCTTGCAACAGAGAAAACTTCAACCTTTAGAGCTGTTGATCTGTCACCTTGACACAAGGTACGACCAAACGTACCATTTTCAGGTGTGTAAGAAGAACACGGTTAAGTTTTAAACTGTAGGTTGGGTCTCAGCGTATATGTGTTACTCTAGCTGAAAGCCACTGCGTAGGTACGGGGAGCGTATTTATTCTTGCCGTGCAGAGGGATGCGGGCTGCAAGGGGTCGTGAGCACAGTGTTCAGCACCGCTAGCCAAGGTGTCGTTACTATGTATTTGTAACAGTATGCATTTTCTTTTCTGTTCCTCTCTTTTTTTGCAGGCCTGATCATTTAAGCTGTCACGTTAAACATGTTCACTCAACAGAGAGACCCTTCAAATGCCAAGTAAGGGCTAAAATGATTTATTAAGAACAATACGTTATTGTATCGTTAGAATCCCAGGTGAATAATCTTTCCAGAAATGTATTTGCTCCTGGACTTTTCTTTGAAAAGCAAGTTTAGGAATAAAGTCGCATCCGCCTTACTGTAGTTCTGATATAAGTGTAGAGGCAGTTTAAAAGGATGCTGTGGCTACTTTTTAAAGAAGATTAGAGGCTTTTTGCTGTCTTGGAGAACAACGTAGGTGTGCTGTTTTACAATATGCTTAACTTACTAGTAGGATTGTAACAGCATCCTCAGCTCAGTGCTGATTACTGGAGTAATGTGTGCAATGCATTTCTCAGCATATTTAAATTAAATGCGTTTCTCGGTATATCCATTTAAAATGGATTGGAATAGTTGATTCTGGATCCGTTATTTTGCTGGAAGGTGAAAGCAAGTTGTTGTAAGGTGATGACTGAGTGTAAGAGAAGTAACTTGACTGCCCTTGAACAATTAACTGTTTTGCTTGGAATACCCATGCTTGTTCCAACCTGTGTTTTAGTGACTCATCATATTAAATAAAAGTCTTGTGTAAAAAGAATAGCATTAGAAAAAGGTTTCCTTTCCTTGTTCTGATTTGGATGGGAACAGACGTAATTGAGCAATTTAAGATATCAAGTTCATATTTGTGCAGTAAAATTGTATCAAAAAATAACTTTGCCTGTTCTAGGCTTTTTTATTAGCTACCTCTTGCTTTGGTAGGTAAGGCAACCTGCTATTTTAAGAAAGTTCAAGTAGTATAGAGTATGATTTTTGTCCTAATTGTCTCAGAAGCCAACTTCCATTTTCCATCTTTGTTTAGTAGTTTGATTTTGGTTTCTCTATAAATACAGGTAAAAGTGGAGGTTGTCAATATACTTAGAATACTGTTTGCACCCCCGAGGTAAACTAGGCTTACAGTGGGCATGTAATTCATACTGTAGCGATGCTGTCTGCACTTCAAGTGTAACTGTTGTCCTTCATATAGACGTGCACTGCTGCCTTTGCCACCAAAGACAGACTGCGGACACACATGGTGCGCCATGAAGGAAAGGTATCGTGTAATATCTGTGGTAAACTTCTGAGTGCAGCATATATCACCAGCCACTTAAAGACACACGGGCAGAGCCAAAGTATCAACTGTAATACCTGTAAACAAGGCATCAATAAAAGTAGGTGAACGTTTTAAAAACATTTCTAATAACAATGTGTTTGCAAAGGGAATTGCCTTTGATTACGTTAAAATGCAAAACCATACCCATCAGTCTGGGTATTCACACCTATTAAAAATAGATACTTGATAACAGGATCTTCTTCAGCTCAAGAAATTGGCATACGTGGAATTGGTTTGCTGCTAGACTGTGCTCTTATCCCTTAGGAATGCCCTGCAGTTTGTGAGAATAACCCATCTCTTGAAGAAAAGGGTTCCCAAGTTTTCTCAGCTTCTAAGTGCAGTGCTGCTTCCTGAACTGTACAGACCTAAAAGTCCAACAGATAATTCTGGAGATTTTAGAATACTTAAGAACTGCTAAGGTCTGCCAAGTTTCAGGTTTGAAGCCTCATCAAAAGCTCATCAAAATTAGGAGAAAGATTTGTCTGCTTTCTCTGAGCTTTGACCCTGGGGCTCAATGATTCCTCCCTCTGGCAGTAGCTGACAAGAAAAGCGTTTAAATCCAGCCCTGATATGTTTTGGGCATTGATGGCATTTGATTGGTGTTGTGCAGGAGTTGAAATGAGATGTTTGTCATAGTTCCTTCTGGTCTTAAACTCTGTGGAAGCGCTGCAGCCTGAACCTGGGAGTGCCTAGTAAGCAAATGAAGACTTGACTTTCAAATCTTCCCTATTAAAATACCTGTAACTTAAGTTAACCCACATGGTTCGTGATATAAGATGGGTTTTCAGAGGAATCCAGAGGGAGAAGTAAGGAATGTCTTCAGAAACTTTGTCCTTAAAGCTTTTTAAACAGAATTAATTTACACCACCTATGCAGTTCATGTTACTCCTGGGTAATTTGAAGGTACCGTGAATGCCTAAAATGCCTGATTGTTGAGCTTAATACAAAATTTGGATGTGAAGTATTTTTCAAGGTATAGGGTTACAGCTCTGGCTTCCCAAGCCAGTTTGGTGGTGCTAAGCTAGTTCACATGAGGCATTTACAGCAGTTGTTAGAGGTGGAAATGATGAGCTGTAATGTGGCCAGAGAGTAGTAACATGCTGTTCTGTGATGTAAAGTAAAAAGGCAATAAAAAGTAAAAAGGCTTTTTTTTTTTTTTAACTGGATCTGAGGTTTAGAAAAAGTGGGATCAGCTAACCAGCTTGAATTCTAGAGACTCATTGTAGTCTTTTATTTCATTCTTCCTAAAATACAAACAAAATAATCAGAAAGGATTTTCATTTTTGGCAGTGAAAGCAGATGTTCCTGACGTACATTTTGTTTTTTAGATCTTGGAAAAGTAGTTTTATAAAACACAGAATTAATTCTATGTCTTTAAACACCTCTGTGATTTTTGCTTTTGGAATCCTGCGAGATTCCACACGCTCTTTATGGAAGAAGCCTTTGTCATCTCAGCAGAAAACAGAGTAACTTTTCAAGGTGAATTTGTGTTCTTACTTAATTGGCATAGCATGCATGAGTGAAGAGACCAGCAATCAGAAGCAGCAACAGCAGCAGCAACAACAGCAGCAACAACAACAGCAGCAGCAGCAGCAGCAGCAACAACAACAGCAGCAGCAACAACAACAGCAGCAGCAACAGCAGCAGCAGCAACATGTAACAAGTTGGCCTGGAAAGCAGGTAGAGACCCTGAGATTATGGGAAGAGGCCGTCA
This sequence comes from Phoenicopterus ruber ruber, assembly GCA_009819775.1. Taxonomy (NCBI): domain Eukaryota; kingdom Metazoa; phylum Chordata; class Aves; order Phoenicopteriformes; family Phoenicopteridae; genus Phoenicopterus; species Phoenicopterus ruber. Next base: position 2,014,215 of record CM020233.1, on the reverse strand, counting down.
AAGCACGGAAGAAAGGTAAAACAAAACAATACTTACAGTCTTGGCTTTGTAAGACATTCAGTTATATAGGGAGTTTAAGATGTCAGAAAAGGAGGTCTTACATGAAAATTTCATTCTCGATGTTAGACGTAATAGCTAAAAACTAGCAGGAGGATAACATGACCAAAATTACGCTCTTGTAAATGAACTCCTCATTACTTACTTCCCTTTGGCCTCTGTGCTTGAATGTGTACGTAGCAGTCATCAATTATAAAGGGATGTTTGTGTCTGCTTCAAGGCAAGAGTGTGTTTTTTTTTGACTTGCATGTGGTTTTTAGCTGTGTTTATGCATATTTACCAGTTGTTAACTTGTGTGCATATATATATGTATATGTATATATACACACACCCCCCACCCTCTGTTGTTGCATCTTTGTCAGTTTGCATGTGGGTGCTTTCTGTGTCCCTTTCATCTTTTCTCTCCCAATTTATTCCATTCGCTTTATCGTCATGTAACTGTCTTTGCATAAAGTTTTCTGGAACTCATAGAACTTACTCTTCTCTCTTTTTTTTCATTACAAAATTAACTAACAAGTGATCGTGTTTTTCATCACTGCTAGCTCACAGCTTACATGTGCCTGCGCTACTGTAACTGAAGTTGAATAGCTTCCGACTGTTGGTCAACGTGTCAGTTTTGTAAAGAATAGATTGCTTCAGTTTAGTGTCCTGAGGAGTATAGTAGTTTCAAGTCTCCCGTTACTGCTAGCTTATTCTTTTCACAACCATTTGATTTGTAATGCCTATCATGTGACTCTCATGGATTACATGTTTTAGAAGAACTTCTTAGTGACCACTTACTGTTTTTCACTAGCTGTTTTTAGTAATAAATGTTTTTGACTCACCTTTTTTTTTTTCTTTTCTCCTAAACTTCCTTTCAGTTTCTTCACTCTTTTTTTTCTTTTCTAGGTCTTGTTTGTGTATTAGGCTGCTAGCTCCTTTCGCCCTGATTGTTATTCCAATTGAATTGAATTCTGTGATCAGACAGTATAGAAACAGCTTATTCATTACAAAATGTAGTGATAACAGAAACATTCAATATCATCAGGCCACTAAATGGATAAAGCAAATGGGTGTCAGATTTAGAAAATCTCTGAGAATTTTTTTTCTGCCTGTTCCTTCCTATGTGTTGTTCCCTCTTCCCTTCCTTTCTTATTGAGATGATTGAACATGCTTTAACAGAAACAGCGGTTTGGGGCAGAGTGGTGGGCGAGGGAGGTGGTGGGGAGACGTGTTGTCAGATTGATGGTGTTAGTTTAAGGTAATTGGGGAAGGGGCACGGGTGGGATGTGCCTTTGTGTAGCGCTGTGCTTGGGAGGTGAAGCTAGACCAGTCAGTGCCATGCCTATGTGCTACTCTTTCCATGCTGGTTCTCCTGTGCTAGTACCACCTGTTGCGTTGGCTTTACAACACTATATGGGATTTTTTTAGTCTAATACTATTTATTTTCACAATTTTTTTTTTTTTTTTTACTCTTTCCCTTCCTTTCCACCCCTCCTAGATATGGACTTTGAAGAACCAACAGTAACCCTTGAATGGGGCTAATGTTGCTTTCAAAGTTAACTCTGTCTTGGTACATTTGTATTGCCCGAGTGGCAAGAGTGGACTCTTTGCTCCTGGCTTACCTCCTGAAACGTGGGTGTAGACTGAGCTTGGTGTCCTACCCTACAAATGTGGAATAAGACACGCCTTAGAAGTGCCGTAACGTTGATCTAGAATATATTTTTGTCGGTTTCTCTAGCAGTCATCCCTTCCCTTTACCCGCGTCCACCGACCCGCTTCTGTTTTTGGAGCCTTCTAGTACGGGTAGCCGGCAGGTGGTGCTGATGGATGCCTAGTGATCCCGCCGCCGGCCCGGGCCGCCGGTGCCCGCTCCCCCAGTGCCCAGCCCTGCCAGAGCCCACCGGCAGCAGGGCCGGGCACTGGCCTCCTGCGGCTTCCTTGTTCGGCACTTAATTCCTGCTTACTGCAAAACAAAGTAAAAAAAAAAAAAGCCCAAACAACCCAAAAAAACACAAAACAACTTGGTGTGGAGCTGTAGCTTATGTGAAAGCTGAGGAGATAATGGGGGTTGACAGATGTACTGACTGGGTAGCCTTGAAAATTGCTAAGTAGAAGTACTGTGATCAGTGGAACAATTTAGTAGCAATAATTAAGACTGAAATAAGCAGGTAAATAGTGAAACGAGCTTTGCTTATCAGTCCCTAATAATGACTTTTTAAAACCTTCACAGAATGTCAGTTCACCTTTGAGAAGGCTATAGAGTACGTACCATTCGGTATGTACACTCTCTCCTCTATTTATAATGTTCCTCTTGGGAGGATTTTTTTGATTGTACGATACTGTTTTTATGAACATCGAAACCCTCTTTATAAGACAACCTCGCTTGACTTCTCAGGAAAAAAATATTGAATTGAAATGAACTGCATGAGAGTTTGTATTTCTTATAGGCTATAGAATGTTAACAGTTTTAACTTACTAATAATTCCTAAAGAAAATTATTCCAGAATTTGTACCTGTTCTTGTTTGGTTTTTGGTTCTGTTTTGTTTTTTTTTTTTTTAAATCTTGTCCATGGTTTTTTATGTGTTAAAAACCTTTTGTCTTTTTATGTCTCATTTTTAGAAGCTGCTAACTTGTGCCAAACCTCCACTGCTGCTACTACGCCTGTGACTCTTACTACTCCATTCAATATAACGTCCTCTGTGGCTTCTGGGACTATCACAAACCCAGTCACAGTGGCAGCTGCAATGAGCATGAGAAGTCCAGTAAATGTATCAAGTGCAGTTAATATATCCAGTCCGATGAACCTAGGGCATCCTGTAACTATAACAAGTCCATTATCCATGACATCTCCATTAACGCTCACCACACCAGTCAATTTACCTACCCCAGTAACCGCTCCAGTGAATATAGCGCATCCAGTCACTATAACATCTCCCATGAACCTCCCCACACCAATGACGTTAGCTGGTCCCTTAAATATAGCAATGAGGCCGGTAGAGAGCATGCCTTTCCTGCCCCAGGCCTTGCCCACGTCTCCTCCCTGGTAAAGAATTCTAAACAGTATTAAAAAGGATTAAAATGGAATCCTTACCAGCAGTTCTTTTTTGGGTTTTGTTTGGTTGGGGTTTTTTTTGTTGGTTTTTTGTTTTGTTTTGTTTTGTTTTTTTGTTTTGTTTTAGTTAATAATAAATTCAGACTAAGACACTGGGGCAACATGCACCATCAGAGACCGTAGTAGCATCTTCCCCTGTTGATTTGGCTCATATGGTTCAAACTTGAGTTTCACTGGAGCACTTCATTTAAAGTAAGTTTTACCTTTTAGCTGACTGATGCTGAATTAGAGCAGATACTTATTTGCCAGAGTTTAAAAAAAAAAAAAAAAAAGGTCATTAAAAAACAGTTTTATGTTTTATCCCCCAAATTATAACTTAGAAAATTATTTTAATCTAAACACTAGCTAAGACCCCTCTGTACCTTTAACAGGGTGGATGGCTAATTTTAACTTGCCAGTCGTTAAGTCCACTGTTTCTGAGCTAGTGTAGAATCTTTGTCTGTGTTGATGTTTTTTTTTATGAGTAAATGCATTACAATGTTGTCATTTAAAAAAAAAAAATGCATTTTGGAGAAAATATGCATTTTACCTTTGGGAATATGATAATTTCAGGCAGCATTCCCTATGGGAAAGGTGATACCAGCTCTGATATGCAAAGCATATGATAACTTATCATTCTAACTTCAACATATAATAGGGATTGTGACCTGATATTTGGAGATGTAAATATTACCCAACATATTACCCTAAGGGAATATAGCATTGTAGTCAACATTTTTTTTAAAAAAACTGTTATTGTTTGGTGAGAAACAGCCATGGCTGACAGAAGAGGAGTCGAAATGTATGTAAACATGGTCTCTGAACAGTCAGACCCCTATGGGACTCTTATCTAGGAGCAAAAGGAGTGCTTTGAAACTTAAGAAATATTGCTTTAAGCTGGAAGATTCTGGAGGCACTGGGTATGATTTTTATGCCCTCTGCCTCCCAATCAGAGCCTGCTGGTGTTACAGCAGGGGACAGACGTGTTAGTTGTTCACTAGAAGTTTTGTCTTATATTAAATTGTATACAGTTTTTATTCTAACCACTAACTAGGTAGGATGCCCCTCCAGGACAAGCAGAGAGCGTCTTTTAATTTCTCCCCTATTTCTTAATCAAGTGTTGTGCAAATCTGTTCAACTTTGTAAATATTTGCAAACATCATCATTTTTACGTTATTCTTCTATTGTGTTAACACATTTCTATCAATTTGTGGGAGTTCTGGGGTGATGGTTTGAACTCTCCAGCCCAGAACTTCTCCACAAATGGTCACACATGTTTAAGCTACATGTGCTTTTTATTTCTTAACCTGTTTATCTGTACATAAAGTAGAAAACAAAGTCTAGGGAAACAGATATACTTTTTAGACTATCATGTCACATATTCACGTTTTTAAAACTTTGTTTAAAAAAAAAAAACCACCCTAAACCCAAGACTCTACATTAAAAAAAAAACAAAATAAAATTACAGTTGAGATGTTTTTATCTTAATGAAGTTGAAAGCTATGGAGATTAGCGTGTGCGCATTTTCACAGAGTGCTAGCAGGACTGACTAGTCAAAATGGACTGCTTCCGTTCCTACCCTGCCGTCAGCACCAGCAGTGATTGCCAGGCTGCTGGCTCAGGTGACAGGTATCTGTATCATTACGTGAAACTGTTCTAGGGGCTTGGACTACATAGTAAAACAAAAACAGAAAAAAAAAATAGAGCTTAGTGTAAAATAATTTTATAAATGATCTTTTGTACTTTAGGACATCAAATTGTACAACTTTTGTATATATAAAAGCTTAGGAACTTTCTGTTTAGCAGAAAGGAAACACATTCCTACACTTTTAATGTATATGTTTGTTATAATGTCCATGTAAACATATGCCCTATGTTTGTGCCTTTTAATTAGTTTGTCTCAATAAACAAAAATGTAGAGAAGAATATGTAGCTATGACTTTGTTACCACTGTTCTTACTCCAGCTGTGTAGAGGTCTTCGTTTTTGCACTGTGTAGAGCATTTGCGTGCAGACAGCTGCATGACGCAGGCTGGTACGGCCGAAACGAGGCATGCGAGGCGAATGCACCCCAGCAGAACTCCTTCCTCCCGTAGCGTAGAGCAGCCCGCGCCGTGGGGCGTTGCATGTTGGGACGTGTAGTTTCCAAGCCATCTCCGTTCCCCGTGGCGATGATGCCAGCTTGCACCCGTTTGACAAAGTAGGTGTAGCATTCTGGATCGGGGTCGATTGCAGAGATGACCCCTAGATAAAGTTTGGGCGTCCCCGAGCTTAAAAAACCAAAAGCATTAAAAGCCAATATGAAAATGTGTACTAGAAGTGGTTATCTATGAATTACTTACAATAAACAGGTGTGAGACTTCATTGTACGTTGTCGATTACTGTAGTAGTGACAGCGGGTCCTTCGGCCAGCCGGCGTGCCCTGCCGCTGTTACTCTTATCCCGGCAGAGTAGCGGTAGAATAAACACATTAAACACCGGCAAGGAAATTTTTCAACGTGACAGAGGCTTCCCAAACCACTAACCACGGTGCTCTTAGCACGGGATAGGAAAAGGGCTGTTTCCTTTTTATTTTATGTTGGTTCTGCTCGAATGTACCTGGTTTATGTCCACAAAGCTACATTAGCTAATTGTCAACCTGTTTCATTTGTACTTGGGTAAACATTTGCTTTGTACTGTGTATAAATGGTTCCGAGGTGTGCTCCTCAGCTGTCTCAATCCGGACATTAATTTCGCTTTGTAACGCCATCGTACGAAATACATTAAGCTGTTTTTTGACAAACGAAAGCTACCTGGTCGAGTAGTTTATACGGCACGCACGCTACCTTGTAATCGCTGGTTCCTCCACAGCGTGCGGCGGCAGCTGGGCCGGCTGCTCTCGGGACACGGTGTACGGTCGCACGACAGCGGCGAGCGGTTTGCACGGCGACTCGTGTCGCTGCAGCACTGGGAAGTTAAGACTGTAAGAAAATGGTGGCTGCGAAGAACAGATGCTCCTGTTACACCGAGTTAGTTTCTATGCAGCTGATGCGCTTAGCCTAGTTTATTTCATGGAAACTTTTAAGCTGGATCTAGTCCAACAGCCAGGGAAGCCTATTGCTGCCGTTGGTTTGAGTGGGTTTTATATCGAGCCCATTCAGGTCTCCGATTGCAAGGAGTTCAATAGGGGTTTTATTTTTTTCTTCTTAAGTTTCCATAAGCATTCAGCATTAGGTTAATGGCTTAGCACCGACTGAAAGTTGAATTTTGCCTTGGAAGGATTTGTGCTGTGGAAAGTCAGAGCAGTCAGCTCAATGGCAGGAAAACTTGTGCTCGGGGCGAGGAGAGCCGCCGGGTGCCTGGCCGTGCTGGCGCGGCACTGCGGGGAGCGAGCGTCGGCACAGCCACCCACGCTGCCGGGCAATCGTGAAGCGCTTTACCTTGGGCACGCTTTTTTCCTCATTTGGAACACCCCACCACTTCCAGAGGGTGTTCGGGGTGAGGAGAAATTTGGGATTCGACCTTTTATGTCTTACCATTGGAGAGTTATACCCGAGTGTTGTAAATTGGGGAGATTTCTGTTCAGTCAAGACCATGGATGAGAGAGAAAATCACGTGTCATTCTCAGTGTACGAGTTAAATTCTATTTGCCATTGTTCACAAATAAAAGATTTTTTTTCTCCTCTTACAATAACTTTTTCTTTAGAGTGGCAGAAGAAAAAAGTATTTAATGTGTTTGCATTTGTCCACGAGAGGTTTAAAGAAAAGCACCCAAACCCCAATAAGCTGTTTGAGCTGCAGCAATCCCGGGTTACATAAAGGGGCCGGGGCTGCCGAGGGATTAGTCGGTGGCATTACGGGTGGTGATAAGCCCTCCGAGTTCTGCTCGCTCTTCGCTCACTTTTATTTTAGAAACAGGCACCGAGACGTATTTTGAAAACTGCTTGGGGTTAATTTTCAAGGCTGTCAGGGTTAGACTCCCCCCAAAGAAAGAAGGAAGGAAAATCTGGATGTAAAGAACGCTCGGGTTTTTAAAAGCATCCAGTACTCTGATATTTTTTTTATCTGTGGGTCCCCGTATGGGAGCCGAGTTGTCGAGAAGTGGACTAGGGTTTTTCTCTGCCGAGTCCTTCTGAAAACTCCTGCCTCGCTTTACTGGTGGCTTAGTTTATCCACCTCAAAAATAGATTTAACAGTATTTTCAAAAGGCAGCTATTAAAAGCACTTCAAGTTTTTACATGCCTTTGAGGTCTCTCTCAGTGCTTAAGTGGATCCTTTTACCGGTGCTTTTTAGGATAAATAGTAAGTGTAAAAATAAATCTCTTCCCCTCCTAATTGTCAGGCAGAAGAAAACTTAAAACTTGATCCCCATCTACCTATTCATTTAATTCAGCGTGTTTACACTCCTTGCTTATCTTTGGATCATTCCCTCAGCTTCCAGAGCAGCAACTGAAGGATGACAGAGGAACTACGTGCTAATTTTTATGTCAAAAATAGCTTTCACCTTTAAATGCGCAAGGCTCGATGACTGTTTTCTAATTAGAAAAAGAATGCCTGAGCTTCTGTCGCGAATCCATTTTACAGCTGTGTTCAGATTTGACTGTCAGCCCCTGCTTAAAATTTAGTCCTGAGGTCTTGACCTAGAAACAAACCTTTTTTGGTGTTGGTTTGGAAAAAGTATTTCAGTGCTAAGAGAAACGGAGCCAGGCTGCGCGGCTAGAGAGAGCGCCAACGCCGCATCATTTCGTGGTACACGGCGTCTCCCTGAAGCCCACGTAAAGACGGCTGGGAAAGCCCGGCTTATGATTTTTTAAAAAGAATAATTTTTTTTTTTTTTGGTTCTTCAGGTTTCTGGGCTAATTTGAGCCATTTTTAAAAGCCCTGGGTTTTTCTTTAAGGAAGCATAAACGCCTTTTGAAAACCAGACATTTGTAAAACATCTCAGCGTGGGCATCTGAAATTACTGCCTGTATCGGAGCATAGAGCTCTGCTTTCCTTGCAAAGCCTTTCCCATAGCTACCTCCAAAATCAACCCATTTAGGAAAAACACAAGGGGCATTTTCAGAATGTATGGCACTTTTGTTTTTCAGAGCAGGCAGAAATACTCCATTCACCTTTTCACTTAGTTGTTCTCGCCAGCTGTCAAGACAAAAACATTTGTGTTCTGTTTTCTGTGCAAGGTTTGTTTTTCAGGGAATCACCAATTTAGTTGGAACTGGCTGAATTAAATTCACTACTTTAATTCTTCATAGTTGTGTATTTCTATTCCCATTTCTTTTTAATTCCTAGCGTCATTAGCAGCTAAGACCCGTATCACAGGACAGTAAAGAAATTTGATAAAATCGCCCGTTTCCCCCGAAACAAGCCTGGATTAGGAAAAGCGATTGCAGTCAACAAAGCTGTGTCACAGAAGAGATGCTGATCTGCGTCTAACTTCGGGAAAGCAAATGTTGTGGCACATGTACGCCCTGAAAGCCGAAGGTTTGCCTCTGCTGTTTTCACTCTTACTCATGTCTGTGTTCCTTATCAAAGCCCTACAGATTTTTACGCAGGCTAAGGATCGCTTAGCTGCTGGACGAAGCGACTGAGTGGGGAAAAATCTCTGCACGGAGGGCCGTCCTGTGAGAGCTTTGGACCATCCCAAACGTGCGCTCGGGGTCCGGCACCCACAGACGTGTTTCCCAGCTGGTCTTGCCGGCCGCGGCAGGGTGCTGCGGGAGGCCAGCCGCGGGTGCCCGGAGGTGCGGTGTTCCTCCCGCAGCGTGTCCGGAAGGGTTTGGAGAGCTACGAGGGAAGCGAAGGCCCTGACCCGCTGCTGTTCGCGGTCTCACTTTGGTCTCTGCAAAACGGGAAGTGTTTGCCCTGTGTAAATTGGCTCCTGTAATTTGTAAGAGGAGATCACTTCCCGTCCTGAGCTGTTATGTGGTATGGCTGCAAGCTGTCAGACGCCGGAGCGCTGGATACCGGAGACGGCTGCTTTCTATCTGTGGTCGACGTGATGCTTTGTTATAATCCGTCTCTCATGTTCAGCCCTTGAGGCAGGAGCAGTGTGTCCTCTTCCTTACCCCGCGCGTGCACGGGGCTGGGGTCCCGAAATCCAGGAGCCTGGGATGCTCAGAAGGTGCAGAGGAGACAGAAAACCAGCCCCAGAACGCAGCTCTCCTAGGGATGCTGCTCCGCACCTCGGCACTGAGGCCAGCCAGGGCCAGAGGTGCCCGACCCCGCAGCCACAGCCACAGCCGGGGGTGCTGGGGAAGCCTGGGGGCAGCGTGGGGGAGCCTCAGCCCCCCCAGGCCCCCGTCAGGGGCTGTCGCACCCGCAGGGCCGGGCAGGGCCGGGGTGGCGGCGGGTCAGGCCTCCCCAGGGGCCGAGGGGACGGGCGGTGCCGGCCCCTCGACGCCTCCGGCCGGGCCGGAACGGGCGGCCACGCTCCCCCAAGGGGGGACGCCCCGGCCCGGGGGGACACGTCCAGACCCGTGTGGGGGGGAGGGGACCACCCAGGCCCCGCGGGGGGCCCCAAGCGACCCCCGTCCCCGCTGCATTTCGGCCCGGCCGCCGCTAGGCCCCGCTCCCCGCGCCCCCCCGGGCCGCCCCGGCCCCGGCCCCGGCCCCGGCCCCGGCCCCGCCGCGCCGCCCCCAGCTGCCGGGCACGGCGGCCGCCCCCGCCCCCGCCCGCGCCCGCCCGCCACGTACGTCTCCCGTCCCGGCTCCTTTCCATGGTTCCCGGCGTGACTGGTGCCTGCCGCCGCCGCCCCCGCAGCGCGGCGCCGACCGCCGGTAAGGGGGGGCGGGACGGGGCTCTTTGTGCGCCGGGCCGGGCCGAGCCGGGCTGGGCCGGGCCGGGCCAGGGCGAGCGGCCGGGCGGCGCCTCCCGGCCTGCGCGGGCCGCGGCCCGGAGCCTCGCGGGCCCCGCCGGGGCCGGGCGGGGAGCAGGGGGGCGGCCCCGGGGCTGCGCGGCCGAGCCGGGGGCTGCGCGGCGCGGCGGGGCCGGCGGCCGCCCCCGAGCCCCGGCGGGGCGGGGGGTGCCGCCGGTTCGGCCTCCTCTGCGGCCCGGGCGGAGCGGCCCGGGGGCGCCCGGCGGCTGCGGCCGGGCCCGGTGCCCGGCGCGGGGCCGCGCCTGTTGCAGCTGCCCGGCCGCCCCCTCCGGAGCCGGGCTGGGAGCCGGGCGGTCGGGGCCGCAGCCCAGCGGCCTGGCCCCGCCGCTTCTCCCGGCTCCTGCCTCCCGGCGGAGCCCCTCGGCCGTGCCTGGGGCCCCGCTCCCGCCGGGCGCCGGGGGGGTCCCGCTGAGGCCGTCCCGTGCGGGGAGAGCCCCGAGGGAGGCGTGGGTGCGGCTGAGCCCGCTGCCATGGCGTGGGTGGGGGCGCAGGGTGAAGCGTCCCCATCCCCGCGCGGGGCTGGGAGCGGGACGGCAGACCCCAGCCGTGGGGCAGGACCGGGTGCCGGCAGCACCTGCGTCCCCCTCTGCCCCCGGAGCATCGCCGCTCCCCGAGTGTAACCCTGGGGTGCGCGGGCAGGGTTTGGGTTTTGGTGGCTTGGACGGCATCCCCCTCCTGTGCGCCTGGTTCGTGGAGCGATGCGCTTTACGCCCCTGACGTCTCTGCCTGGGTGGGTCACAGCGTCGGCACCGCGGCAGGGCCCCGGTGTGCCAAGGCGCTGGCGGTCGCCTCCCGGGCTCAGGGTTATTCGTGGACCCCCGGCCAGGTGCCCAGCCACGTCTCCCCGTAAGGATGGAGGACACCGTCCCGCCAGGCTGCTCCTTGCCTGGGGTTCCCGGCCAGCGCTGAAGTTGCCACCGACAGTTTGTGGGCAAACGGTGATGGAGAAGGGTTCGGGAGCTGCCTCGCCTGTGGAAGTCACCGTTCAAAGCAGCGCTCTCATGCACTGTCTGTCTCGTCAGGCGGGTTGGAAAGGCTCCTTTTTATTATTTTTTTAAAAAGCAGCAGAGTCGCACCTCCTCCTCACACCTCCTGCTGCTGCTGCCACCGACAACAAACGTGGGGGACGGAGCGGTGAGGATATCTGCGCGGGAAAGCCGCCGTCCTGGGCTGACCCCTGAGGCTGCGACTGGGGCTTTGCTGGCGGGGCTGCCCCGCGGCTGGGAAAGCTGGGGCTCTCCTCGCCGCCTCCTCCTCCTCGGTCGTCTCTAACGACACAGGCTGAAGCAGCATCTGCTCCGCTGCGAAGCTTTTTGTGATTTTCACAAAGGTTTTCCCGTGGAAGCGCCTGGCTGGAGCCCGGCACCGGGGCAGCGAGACCCCGGGGGAGCCGTGCACCTCTGGGAGGGGAGATCGGCCGGTGCCGGCGGTGGGGCTAGAGGCAGGCTTTCGGCAGTTCTCACGGCAGAGGAGACCCAGCCCGTCGTCAGCTCGCTGCGCCTTTCTCGTCGCTCCCCGTCGTTGCGCACCCCACTCCTGGCCTTCCCCGCCATGAAGTCTGACCACGCCGGCAGTGCCTGTCTCCGCCGCGGTGAGGATGTGCCTGATGCCGGCAGAGCCTTACACGCCGATCCCCGGGTGCCCGCAGCCCCTTCCCACTGCCAGAGCCTCTGATTGCCAAAAGCATTTCCTTCAAAGATGGGTCAAAGGCACCCATCTGCTTCCCAGCTTCAAAGTTCCCAGGAAAGTTTTGACTTTTTCAGCATTTTATTAAAACAGAGCTTTCAAATTAAAAAAAAAAAAAGTAACAAAACTGCATCTAACCTGCGCACCGACACCTAACCTTTTCCCCCGGCTGGATCTGCGGCGTGGCTGAGCGGGCTTTGCCGTCGCGGTGGCGTGGGCGCTGCGGTCCCCCTCCGCCCCGGGCCGATAAGAGCGCGCGGGGAGCGAGCAGGGCTTCCCAGCGCGATAGCGAGCGCTTGGTACTTATCTGCCGGCACAAACACCCTCTGCGGGGGCGAAGATAACGGGGGCTGCTGCGTGCTGCGGATGGCGGGGTTCGGAGGGGAACGGCCGGGAGAGGAGCCGGAGGGTCATTCACGCCCGGTGTCTGTGCCGTGAGGGTAAAATCCCGGGGTGGGACCGCGGGGAGGGGGCTGCTGCCGTAACCCTCTGGGTGCGCTCGCCGGCCGGCATTGCGCGGTGCTCGTGGTCAGAGCTGGGAAGCTTTTGGGTGGCACGAGTTAATGATGATGATAATTGTATACTATAAAATAAGAGAAATACTTGAAGTGACAACATGGAGCCCCTCGCGGGTGTGCGAGGCAGTCACGGGTCCCTCTCTTGTGGCATGGCCGGAGTGGCAGCGTCTCCGTCACCGTGGCCAGGGTGCAGAGGGACGATGGCCGGAGCCTCATCTCTGGTGGCACTGGGCTTGCAGCAACGGCTCAGGGACCAGGTTTTCCCAGGCCTCGGTCCCAGTTTTGGCTGGCCTGCCGGTTCCCTGGGGTCAGTGCAGGAGCCGAGCGGGCACGGCGGTGGGCGAGGCGAGCCGGGGCAGGGAGCCTCGCTGGCGAGACGGTCCCTAAATGGAACAGAGAAGTTGGGAAGGGAAAGAAACCTGCCCCAGCTGGATGGAAAACCGGCTGAAAATAACGGGAAACGAGAACAGGGGGAACATGTGGGTCCGGCTTTTGCACCGCTTCCGACGGGCGCAGGGCGGCTGCCACCTCCGGGCGACGGCAGTTGAGACTCGGCTCCGTCGAGCAGCCCCGCCGGCGTCGTGTCCCCACCGCTGCTCCGGCAGCACCGAAAGCACCAGTGTCCCGCGAGTGTCGGCCGCCAACAGCCTCTTCCCCTGCCCGGGTGGCTCCCCGCGTCCGCCCCGGGGTGGCGGTGCCGGGGGGGGCAGGCTGCGGTGCCCCCGGCCGCGGTGCCCCCGGCCCGCCCCGCCGGCCGCCTTTGATGCGGGTGAGTGGCAGGTCCATTGTGGCCCCTTTGTGCCTCCCTCAGTTCTCGGGGTCCGCACAAAACCTGCCATGGAAACCAAAGGCAGCCGCTGCCCCAGGAAACCCGCAGGCGCAATTAGGAAATGCAAATATAAATGCAAATTCCTGCGCCGCCTTCCAGGGCCCGGAAAGTTGTCCCTGGGCCACCGATGTCCCCGGGCCACCGGTGTCCTCAGCTGTGGGGATGGAGAAGGCATCGGGGCAGGACTGGGCAGGCAGCAGGAGCTGGGATGAGCCGCTTTTGGGGTGCCTCGGGCTCTTCCCAGGCCACCCCGTGCTCGGCGGCGGGAGGAACGGGGCATCGCAGCCCGTGCTGAGCGGTGACTCATAGGTGACAATATGACATTGATATTTTTTTTCCTTTCTCTCGGTTGCCCAGCGACAAACAAACAAACAAGTGTCTTAAAACCCAAACTAACTGCCTTGCAGGATCTGTCCCCTCCTGCCACGGCCGTGCGTGGCTGGGCTCCGGCGGGTCCCCATCGCCGGTGGTTCTGCCTGCATCTTCTGGGGTTTGTTTCGGGGAGATAACTGTCTGTCTCGCGTCCTCCGCAGCTGCGGTGCGTGAGCCCAGCAGAGGGAAGGCAGGCTGCCGGCTTGCCGGTAAGGACCCTCCTCGCCAAAGCGCACCAAGAATAGATGGAAAAGGAGATTAAATCCACCCACAAATAACTCCGGGAAGCACAGAAGTGTCAGGTCTTCATTTCTAGGTGGCATTTGTGAGCAGTGGATACTCTGGCCCTTGCTCAGGTCCCCAGAGGAGTGTGTGTGGGTGGAGTGGGGATAAGGGGGCTGAAGAGGATGGAGGGGAGAGGGGGGAGGCGAAGGGAGGATGCTGATCTGAGCAATTCCCCTCCCTGGGAGGAAGCAATAACGTTTTCCTTTCCCATCTGCTGGAGGAGCGGTAGCTAGGAGCCGGGGAGCCGAGGTTGGCACGTGGAGGGCATTGTCCACAGCAATAACGTGTGGTGGGAAGGGCAGATCCTTTACGCGCCGATCTGAACCCAGTCTAGGGCTAGACTGCTTAAAACCGAGCATTTGTTGATGGCTTTTATTTTTCCAAGCTGCAGCCCCTCGGTCCCTTCCTATGGGCGGCTGAAGTGGTGCGGGACGTGCGTCCCCATTAGTGGTGCTTTCTCCCAGCCCTGATCTGCTTTTATTGCTGGGAAATGAGCTCTGACTCCTGGAAGTGGTATTTCTTCCTTCTGCCTGACAGCTTGTCGATCCCTGCCCTCGCTCGCTTCCCCAGGGAAGCTGTGCGCAGCCGGGCACGCAAGCACGCGGGCGATGGAGCCTCGCCGCTGTCCTTGGCGAGGAAAGCAGAGCTTGAGCAGGGGGGAAATAGGCAGATCGTCTCCAGAAAATGGAGCGTGGCACACTGCTAGGTGGGTTACAGGGACATTCGGGCTCAAAGCTGATCTGAATATTTGCCTTGGTTACGGAGTCAGTTACAAGGGTGGGTTTTTTCTTTGCCACCACGCTTCCAGGCAGCGGTTGAACGCACACGAACGCAACCTCTGCAGCAGCTGGGGAGCTCCGGGGAGCGCAGGGAGGCACCGCGGGCTGCTCCGGCACCCTCCTCCGTCGGGCACAGCCCTGCCTTCACCTCGAGGTGCCGGCTGCGAGGGGCCGGGGGTCCAGGAGCCTGGCACAGCTCGCGGGCAGGACCCTGCCAGTGCTCCCTCTCGCGCCTTTGCAGAGCCGGGCTGGGTGCGGGCAGGGGGGGAGCGGTGGCCGGAGCCCCGGCCGATGGAGACGGGTCGTGTGGGAGCACGTGCCGGGGCTGTAAGGCAGCGATGGGAACGGGGGAGGATTCCCGGGCTCCTGGAGCCTAAACTGTTGCTTATAAAATCCTTGTGGCTTTGAACCTCCCTGGCTGGCAATTGCCACGATCAGGCCAGTGCAAAGCAACTGGGACGGGATGGTGATGGGGTTGTACGTGAATTAATTACGCAAACTTAAAAATAACGAAACAGAAGCAAGGTGGGATTTTGAAGAAGACCGTGACCTAGTTTGGTGGCCGGGCAGAGCAAGCGGGCGAAGGGAGCAGTGGGCAGAGCCGCTGCTCGGGGGCTCTGGGTTTCCCTCACTGCCGAGAAACGGGGCTGTGCTGGCGACGGAGCACACTGCTGCTGAGCTTGAAAGGAGACTGAGAGCTTATCGGAGCGTTGGCCTGGCTTCAAATCCAGGTTAGCATCCTGTATAATTTCCGTATAAAGCCGTGATGTGCTGTGACGGAGCAGAAGGAACGGAGCAAACTTGATACTTTGGCTTTTGAGAGCTTTTTCTCTCCCCTGTGAGCCCTGTTGTGCTGGGGATGGAGGAGCCTGTTCTTGAGGCTGGCTGGAAACGCTGCTGCAGGAGGGGCCTGACGTATTGACGTTAATTAAATATCTGTCCCTGGCGAGGTATAGCGTTTCAAGCAGGTTCTCCTCTGATGAGCAATGTCACCCGGCGCGAGGGCGGACAAAAGACCGGCGCAATTACAGCGTGACGCCGTGTCCCAGGACAACGAGGATACGGCAGCGCCCGAATTGTCGGCTCGGTGCTTTCACGGGATAGCTTGCATCAGCCATATGGCTTAGTGACTCATAAAAAAAAAAAGAGCTCCTCCATTTGCAACTTAATTAGTCCCTTTCTTCCCCCCGGCCTTGGCTCGCAGCGATCCCGACTTGTAAGCGTGGTGCTGAGCGGGGCTGCGGCCGGCTCCTGCCTTCGGCGCGGCGGCAGCGCCGGCGCATCCCGGACGCTGAGGGGTGGGCGACTGCGCGGGGCGGGCGGCGGGCGGGCGGCGGGCAGGAGCTCTTTGCTGGCTTTGTGCCCTGCCCCGCTGCCCTGCCCCGTAGCACGGGGCTGAGGAGGGAGAAGCGAGGGGTCCTGCTTGGGAGGGCAGACCGGTGTCCTGCTTTACCTCTGCACCCAAAATACTCGCAGGACGGCCCCGGGGCTCCCTCGGCTTCCCTGGAGAGGCTCTGCCAGGGCGTCTGTGCCCGCTCGCCTTCCCGAGGGCAGGGCAGGAGCCAGCTGACGAGCGGCCGGGCAGAGTCCCTGCGCTCGCGCGCCTGCTCGTCGGTGCGGTCAAGTTATCGTGAAAAAGCAAAACCGCAGGAAGGCGACGGCTTCGGACACCTGCAGCTCTTCCCTTTCGCGCCAGCCTGTTCCTGTCTTCTCATCACAATCTCCCCGTTGCTGCGTCTCCCTGTCGTCCCCCCAGTGCTACCCTCGTCCTCTCCCCAGGGACACCTGGAGCTGCAGACGTGGCGATGGAGGCTCAGGACCTTCCCGCGCGGATCTCCCCGGCGGGTTCACCACGCACATGGTGTGGAAACCCAGGGGCTTTCCTCCTCCTCGGCTGTGGTTTAGTGTCCCGAGTGAAGGCGTTGCCGGCAGCCAGCGCAACGATCACCTTTAAATCTTTTTACCAGACCCGAACGGCCAGGGGCCCGTCCTGGTAAATAATTCACCGTGCCGTCAGTGAGTTTTACTCGACTAATTTTGTTTCCATAGAAACTCGTGCGGTCTCGCTGCTCCACGGAGCCGCGGGTGAATCGATACAGGTTTTTTTTTCCTTTGCACATGAAGTGATGGCCCTGAAACCCTGACGGCAGGAGAGCAGCAGCCGGAGATGCTGGTGGCTGGGCGGCACCTCGGTGCCAGTCTAATCCCAGTCCATTCCAGTCCATTCCCAGTATGTTCCTGCTACGCAAAGAGCTGGAGGGGAAGGGGCTGCCTCTCCTGAGGCTCTTTCTCTGGTTTTCCCCTCCTGTCCTTTAATTTCTTTGACCCTTGACCTAAAATGACAAATTAGCATTTGTGAATCAGCCGCGCTAATTAGCCGGGGAGCGGGGCCGGCCCTGCCCCCAGCCTGGGTTCGCTTTTGCCTGCTCCCCGTTAGGTGCTCGCTCACCAAATCTAACCTGAAAATTGCCCGGAGGTGACTCCTCCGCGCACCCTGGCCGGGGTCCGGCCCCGGGAAGAGCCGCACACCTTCGTCTCCGCGGGAATTCTTATTTTCTTTCACTCCCCGCGGCTTCCTGGCGCTTTTGTGCCGAGCCGGGAGCACAAAGGGAGAAGGGATAAGCGGTTAAAGATGGGTTCGTGTGACATATGGCGCGAGGGCTTTGCATGACGGCTGCGGCCGGTGCCGGGGGGATGCGAGCGGGCATGGGGGGTGCCTGGGCTTCCCTCCTGCGAGGCTTGAGATGGATGGGTAAACTGAGGCACGGAGTTCGGCGATGGGCGCAGGGCTTTCCCGCGGGACGGAGGCAGCGCTGGCACCCGGACCCGGCTGCTGTCGCGTGTGCCTTTGCACCGGGCAGCGCTCGCTCTCGTAGCCGTTTCAAACAAGCTCTAAGCTGATTTTTTCAGCTGGGACATGTGTGTTTTGATGTCGGCCATGAAAGCCGGAGGAGGAAAGGTCGCCGATGTTCAGCCACTCACGGAATAATCTTGTATCGGCCTCTCTGCTTTAGGCAACCTCTTGCGTCTAATTTATTACACGTGGATACAAGGTAGAGTGGAACAGAGATGCAGTTAAGCCATACAAAGGGATGCTGGGTTACTTTAATCGCTCACACTTGCTTGACCTATTTTTTTTTAATCCCTTCCTGGAAACCTTATTTCATGTTTGAATTCCCTCAACTATTTTAGGAATGTCGTCCTACCAAGATCAAATTACCTTCATGAAACTAGCGCAAGGCAGCCTCGCAAGGCAGGCGACTTTTTGATTAAGATCTAGTGCTACCTTGTTAATACAGGCTTAGTTTGGGGCGAGGGGGGCTGTAATTCTGGCACGGCAAATGTGTGAAAGCCGGGGATTAGCGCGGCACAATGCCGAAGGGCAGAGCGGGCTGGGGGCATCCCGGCAGGGCCGGCGGTGCCGGGACCCCCGGGGCTGGGCAGCCCCCCTGCAGCCCTGCGGATCCCTCTGCACCGCGGCGCTGCCGGGGGGAGCTGGGTGCTTCGGGTGCTGCTCCAGGGGGGCAAGGGGTCCCCAGCGGAGCCCTGCTTGGCTCTCCTGTCCCGGCTGAGTGCGGCCCCCTGAGTTTTAGCTGGGTGTCGTTGGTTTATGAGCTGGCTGGGTGCTGTGGAGGGCCGACATCTGGTCGGCTCACAAAGGGCCCTCATAAATCTGTCCGGGAGGATGGCATGGCCGGCCGCGGCTGGGCGAGCGATGGGTGCTCCGAGGCGGCAGCAGCCGCTGCTTCGTCTCTTAAACGCGGTTATTGTGCGTTACAGAGTGCAGGTCTGCCCGCGGGCTCCCCGGTACGACCGTCGGGTGGGAGCGCTTGAGCGGGAGCGCTGACGGTGCCCGGCGTCGGGACCAGAACCGCTCCACGGCTCTCCCTGGTCCCCTCTTGGCCGCTCCTCTGGCTTTGGACGCTGCTCTCGGAGCCAAGAGGGGAATTTCGTTTTGCAGAGAGGTACGTGCTGCGCAGGTTCTTACACAGGGCTTACTTCTGCTCTCCTCCCTGATTGCTTTCTGCTTTTTTGAAAAGGGCTTAAACCCAGCCATTTTAATATGTGGTAGAACAGGTATTAAAGAGGATCCTCGGGTGCTTCTTTGTTTCCGTGAAAAAGGATTTGCTCGCCAGCAGTTTTCCCAGGCTGCAGACCGGGAGGTGTGCGCACGCGTCCCCTGAGGCAGGCAGAAGGGTGACGGAGGGGATTTTGGAGACTGATAAGGCCCCATCCTGCACATCCTCGGTGTGTGCTCTGCATTTCGGTTTGCTGGTAGAGACTACTGTAATTCTTGTTTCAGATCATTTACTTTTCATCCTAATTTCAATCCTGTTAGAGTTTCACCTGCAGCTGCCGAGCAGTTGCGTTCCCGGACTTCTTGTTCCTTTGCAGGGGCCTGGCTGCAGGCAGAGCTTGACAAATCTCTGGCCAGAGACGTTATTTCTGGTTTAACGTCCCTACTTTTGAGGCTTCCTCCGAGAGCCTTCCCCCCAGAAGCTACGGCAGCCCTTGGCTCTGGATAGTCCCGTGCATGGAAATGCCTTCTGCGATTCTGCTCCGCATCCCCCAGGCGAGGTGTTACAGGCCTGGGCTCGCCGCCGCCGAGGGCACGGGCTGGGGGAACAAGTGCTCCGTGGTGTCCCCCCCTTTCCTGGCTGCAAAAGGGGGGTCGAGGCTCTGGAGTGTTTGCAGGGATGATCTACAAACGCAGCGCGGCAGGGGAAAAAGGGCTGGGCTGGTTTAGCGGTGTTTGAGCAATCCCATCTGTTGTCTGAGCTGCAGCAGACACTGGGGAAGGGAATATTTGCGTTTGCACTTGGTGCCAAGGCTCTTCCCTGAGCTGCGAGGGCTGCGAGCGATCAGTCCCAGTGCTTTTACAGCTGTTCGCTCCTCCGTTCGGGCTGCGTTCCTCGCAGAGCTGAGCAACTGTTGTTTCCAGCATGACATTACCAGTTCGACCAACCCCTGGGATTATCCAGCTGCTCATCTGCGCCGTTCCGGGATGGCTGACGGCCGAGCTGCAGGCAGCCTCCTCCGCTCCTTGCGCTGTGCTTGCTCCCGGCCGGAGCAGCATCTCGGACCACCCCAGGGCCACGGTGGGCGCTGACGTGCAAAGTCCGTTTCTGCGAGGTATCGAGTGCCCCGCTCCCAGGGCTGGGGGAGAACCGGCTTTGCAAAGGCAGGATGCCGGCCGGCACAGCGCGGCGGGGGCTGCATGGAGGACATGCTCCCCCAGGCTGCGCACACGTTATCTGCTCCCCGATGAGCGTAATTAAGGGTTTCTCTGTGGCTGCTGAGGTCTTGTTCTTGGCTCTGGCTCAGGCGAGGGCGGATCTGAATTGTGCAAGTCCTTAGCGGCTCGGGCGGGAGAAGAGGCTGAGTGCACCCATGGGCTCGCAGGGGTGAGCCTCCTCCCCCAAGGTCAGCTTTTGTTTCATCTTATTTTGTGTTTTTTAAGTGGTGAGCTAACGGCCGGAGCTGGACCCAAAGGTGTGCCGGTGCCTGAGCGCAGCGTGCGGTGAGAAAACAACGGTGGCTGTGTGCGGGAGAGCATCCCGCGCTGTCCTGGCTAGGCGGCGATGGCAAAACCCGCGTGGGCATTTTCCGTGCTAGCCCCCGCCCTGGGGCACAGAGCCGCTCGGGTGAAAGCCGCTGCGGAAGCGGCAACGTGGCAGCCTTTGCTGCGGGTTTGATGCTACAGTGGCGCGTCCGAAGGGCCGGTGCTGGCTCTGTGCCTGGCCCTTAGCCTGGCACTGGGATGTTACCTGGAACTTTCTCCGTGGCGCAGGTCAGCGCTGGGACAGCCGTGGCCGCCGGGTGAGGAGGTGGCTCAGCTGTGTCCCCAGGGCGAGCCAGGGCCGGGCACTGCCCGCGCCCTGCGGCTGCCGACCCTGCCGGGACGGGAGGTTTCACCCCGTGCTGCTGGGGCTGGGGGGGATGCGGGGGGCAGTGCCGGCCCCGCCAGGGTCCCTGCTGCCGCCTCGCTGCTCTCCGTGACCCGCGGGACGGGGACATGCGCACCCCACGACCTGCGGGACGGGGACATGCGCACCCCACGACCCATGGGACAGGGACATGCGCACCCCACGACCCGCGGGACGGGGACATGTGCACCCCACAACCCATGGGACAGGGACATGCGCACCCCACAACCTGCGGGACGGGTACATGTGGACCCAGAGCTTGCAGAGCCTTTAAGCTCCTGTGATGGGCGCAACAGAAGGGCAAAGGATTATGCCTGTGCCTGGATTTGGGTGAATGAATAACAGCATTCAGGGTCCTTTTTGTGTGGTAGCAGAGGAAGAGCTATTTTAAGGCAGGAAGAAAGTTGATCAGGCAACGGCTAAACGAGTCATCACAGCCTAATTCTGCAAATGGGGGGCACGAGGCGAAGAGCAGCCCAGCCCGTACCCCACCGTGCCCCGAGCGAGCCCATGCTCGCGCCTGGGCTGGCAGTCGGACACCAGCTTTCTTCTTTCCTTTTTGGGAAATCTGAAGGATTTTGCTTTTCCTGGCGTCTTCCCAGCCCCTCGCTGACTTCACAGAAATAAGGGGCAGAGACGCGGCGAGCCCCTTCCCCACGCTGGCAGCTGGGGGTCCCGCCGCCCTCCCGCCGCTCACCTGAAGATGCTGATGTGGACAAGCAGGAGTTGGGGAGGATCCTGCAAATACAACTGTCGGTTTTTCTTTTAAAGGAGCTCCTGCCGATGTCGTGACTTGCTTTTCTCTGGGTTTTAAGTCATGCCAGAGGAGTGGGTTGCATTTCTCTGGCTTAGCAGCAGGACTTTCAAAAATGGGTTTAAAAGCCTGCATTGGCAGCGTTTTGCCGCCATCGGCTCAGCCCGCAGTGGCGTTTGCCCGAGGGGCACGCCGAGCCGCCCTGGTCTGCGCCGGCGGCACCGGCTGCACCGCGGTTTTGCCGAACGCGCCCTTCGCGGCAGCCTCAGCCGTGTTTCAGGGGCTGGGAAGGCCCCGGCAGCGCGATCCCTCGGGGTGGTTTGAAGCCAGATGTGCAGCAGAGCCTTTTTGGCGTACAAATATCTTGTCCCCATCCCTAATTTAGTTCATCTTCTGACCAGAAGCTTTCAGTTACTCGGCGCGTCGCTGCGCGCAGTCACGCTATCCGCCGTGGGCTGCCATTTCGATGAGGTGTCCCAGACTCTCGCGTCGCGTTGACTAACGCCTTCCCCGGAACAGAGGCGTTTGCATCAGGAGGAGCCGGTCCCTCCCCGGCGGGGCAGGGGGTTGCGGGGGGATTGCCAGCGCCTGGCACGGCCGTGGCCTCCAGGGTTACAGCGGAGACCTTAAATACACACTCAAAGGTCAAATGCTGGGAGATAAAGACCCCCAACCACAGGCGCTTCTTGTCACTGTAACAGATCTTGGGATTTTTAAATAGATCTGGGGATTTCCAAGCACGTTTCCTGATTTTGGGGACTGATTTTACTGTTTGAGGTTTATGGGCTAGCATGGCATTGCTGAGCTGACGGTTCTCTGCAGCAGCTCTCCCCTTCACGCCTGTGTTTGCCGTGTATCCTATATAAGCTGTTTTCCCCTTGATGTCCAGGCTCTTTCCCCATCCTCTTGGAGTAGCCACATCGTTTAAGGAGCACGTGTACCCTGTGCATGTGTTATAACTCAATTTCATACGTGACTAAACCAGCCATGCAATATTGCAATTAAAGTATAATACCAGAGGTGCGAACAATGCCGGCTCTTTGCTATGAATGAGTCACGATAGCAGAGGAGGAACCGAGAAGCAGTATTTTATTAATTGACTCCAGCAGATTTATTCATCCTCAGTGAATAGCGCCGGACAGGGCTGTGGGAGTCGTTCCTGCTCCGCTCACGCTACGCTGCTCCGTGCCTGGCTCCTGGCGAGCAGGAGCAGATCCTGAGGACAGAGAGCGACTGTGGGGATGGAGACGAGTCTCGGCTGAGTGATCTGTTAAATGCTTTTTGTTAGAGAGCGTGGAGCGAGCTGGGGGTACCCGGTGCTGTTTGGAAACGACCCCTCAGGCCCGCAGTGAACCTCCCGCTGCTTTTCCACGGGTCCCGTCCCGCGGGCGAGCGAATGCCGCGGGGAAGGGGGGATCCCTGCGGGGCCATTGGTGTGTGCCCGGGGTCTCCAGCCGCCTTTCCTGCACAGAGAGGTCTGGCTGCAGCACGGCCACGCCGTGTCCCGCGGGAGCATCGGCTGGAGGGCCCCGTGGCACCGCGCTCGGCCCAGGGGCTGCTGCCCGCAGCCCGGGCGCAGGGGCTGGCCAGGCACCGGTGCCGGTGTTCGCCCAGGGCTGCCGTTGGGCTCGCTCGGGCGCCTCGGCGGCACGCTCGGTGCATCTGAATGCAAATGCATCCAGGATTACAAAGAAGCCAGGGAGGGAGAGCAGAGCGTGCCCACGGAGCAGGAATCGTTCCCTGTCCTCTGGAGGTGTCAGCAGTTCCTCTGGGGGTGAGCCAGGGCTGACCCTGGCGACGAAACCGGGGGTTAACCAGCCTTGCAAAAGTAAACCTTCTCCCAGAGTTCGTGCCGAATTTCCCAGGTTTTGCGAGTGTGTTTTGCTCTCGGCAGCCTCTGGAAGCCCCTTGGAGCAGCTCGGGGCTGCGAGCCGGTGCCGGTGCCGAGGCCGGGCGGGCGCTGGGGACGTGGCTGTCGCACACAGCCTCGCTACGGGCAGGGGACAGCCTGGGTGACCTTCAGAGGTGACTGCTCCGCTTAATGGCTTGGAATCTGATTATACCCCGTTTCGTGAAGAAATGTGCTTGGCATGTTCTTCTGAATTAAATACCATTTTAGGGACAGTTATCTTGAACTCTCTGCCTGCTGCTTAGGAAAAAGCCTTTGAAAATGATATTATGGATCAAAAGTGTTCCTGGGGTAATTCTGTTTCAACAGTGGAGTTAATCCAGAACTGAATTTGGCCCTGCATTTCCAAATGAGAAGCAGTAGCTGTATAATCTGTTTATGGTTTTAAAGTGAATATTAATCTTGGATTTGGTGGCTTTTCCCAAGGGTCGATTTGCCGTGCTGCAGAGTATTTTAGCCCCCTGCTCTGAAACTCCCTGAGCCGGCTCCATTTTTTATTTTAAAGAGAGATTTTACTGTGTTTATAAATACACGTCAAACCTGGAAATGTTAAATCTGGGGAGCCCTTGGCGGTGGAAGTAATGCCATTTTTCTTACCTTGCGTTTTGTTTGTACAGCGCGTGGCACGGCGATGCTGAGCCGGCCCCGCTGCAGGGATGGGATGGGATGGGATGGTCGTGCGAGGATGCAGTTGGATGGGTCGAATTGAATCGAATTGAATTTCCCCTGTCGAGACAGGGATCTCGTGGTACCTCTGGGCGCTCTGTCCCGCGGGTGACTCTCTCCCCTCTCCCTTCCGCAGGTGGGAGGATGCTGCAGCGTGCCGGGGGCTGACGTGCGGTGCCACCGGCCACGGGGTGCGGGACCCCCGCCGCCCGCCCATGCTCCCCGCCGGCTGCCGGGGCAGCGCCCCGTGACAAGCGGCGGCGGGCGCCCGCCTCGCCGCGGCCGGGACCGCAGCCGCCGTGCCCCGTGCCAGCCGCCCCGCCATGACGAGCCTCTTCCGTCGGAGCAGCAGCAACGGCAGCTCGCGCGGCGGCTCCTCCGCCCAGGAGCTCAACAACAGCCGCCCCGCCAGGCAGGTCCGACGGCTGGAGTTCAACCAGGCCATGGAGGACTTCAAGACCATGTTCCCCAACATGGACTACGACATCATCGAGTGCGTTTTGAGGGCCAACAACGGCGCCGTGGATGCCACCATCGACCAGCTCCTGCAGATGAACCTGGACAGCAGCGGCTGTGACGACAGCTCGGACTCGGAGGACAGCATCCCCCCCGAGGTAGACCCCGCCGGTGGTCCCCGGCACGTGGCTATGGGTGGGGGGTCCCCTGCCTGGACTCCTGGCTACCACGGCTGGCTCGTCGCAAGCGGGCAGCTCAGGCTCATCCTGCCTCATTTCTGCCTGGGCGCGGTGGTACTCGGCTGCTGCGGGCTGGCAGAGGTTTGAGTGCCCAATTCGGCTGATCTGGAGCGGGCAGCCTGGCTGGTTTGTCCTGGACAGTGCTTGAGGCTCAAGCCAAAGGTTCTCTCCCACCCCAAAACCCAACAGAGACCCTTTTACTGCTGTCAGAGGGCCCCCCCAGGGCTGTGTGCCCAGGAACAGGCTCACTCACCCACCCAAAATGTGGTCCCTCAAGATCAGCACCTCCAAACCCTGCCAAAAGCCCCCCGGTGCAGGGGGACCGGTGCCGGGAGGTTGCCCCCATCCTCTCCGCAGCGGCGTTCAGCCCGTCCCCGCTTTGCTGCCGCGCAGGGGGGCCCGGACCGGCGGGGAGCGTTTCCCCAGCTCGCCCTCACCCCGGCCTCTCCCCCCGCAGATCTTGGAGCGGACCCTGGAGCCGGACAGCTCGGACGAGGAGCCCCCTCCCGTCTACTCCCCTCCCGCCTACGAGAGCCAGGCGTTCGGCAGCCGCTACCCCCGCGCGCCGCCCACCCCGCCGCCCAGGTGAGCCCCCAGCCCCGCGGCTGCACCGCGCCCGCTGCTCGCGGCGGCCGGCCAAGCGCCCCGCGCCGGCGCCTGGAGGGTCTTCCCGCACGTTAGCTGGCCCCGGCAAGGGGCATCTGGCGTCAGTCCGGTAGGGCTGGGTGAGACGAAGCCAAGGGAGATGAATGAAGCCCACAGCTGGCTAAAAAATGCCTGCGAGGCCCTAAAAAGTGAACAGCTGAGGGGCCCGGAAAGCCGCTCCGGCAGCGTGTGGAATGGCAAAAATCAGCTACCGGGGGCGGGGAGCGCTCGCCTCCGCTCGAAAACACCAGGTGCTGGGCAGCCGGGGCCCCGCGCGACGTGGCTCTCGGCACCGGGGGCCTCGGGTGGGTTTGACTTGCTGCCGCTGGGTCACCGAGCCCCGGGGGTCCCTGGCCCTGCGGGGTGCTGGCTCTCCCCGGCAGCGCCGCCTCGGCCGTAGGCTTGGGAAAGCCAGCGCCGGTGCCCTGGCCGCCTCTGTGCCAGCCCCCTCGGGCGAAGGCGCTGCCGGCTGTGCAGGCTGGGTGTGACATCTGGTGAGGGACCTTCATCAGCTTCGTAAGCAAAATCCTGCCGTGCTAGGGCTCCCGCAGGGCTGTGCTGGGAGCCTGAGCAAAATGGGGAAGAGAAGGGAAATCCAGCCTGCGCAGTTGCGCGGCAAGGCTTGAAAAGCAGCTCCGAAAGATTTCAAACTGGCTAGGAAAGCCTTTCGCTCTCCGGAGCTAACGCTAACGCCGTGGGTCTGGGAGGCGTGCTGTGGTTTCTTGGCTCCCCGGACCGTTGGTGGAGCTGGGCAGGGGGCTGCCACGCTCGGTCCTGCCCCGCTGCTGCAATGGACCTTGGGGGGTTTCTCCCTCGCCAAAGGGGCTGTCTGTGCTCGCCCCGCAGGACGGACGTGCCAGGGCCCGGCAGCACCCCGGCACCCGGGCGCTACAGGAACTGGAACCCGCCGCTCCTGGGCAACCTCCCCGAGGACTTCCTCCGCATCCTGCCCCAGCAGAACGCCGGCGCACAGGTGAGGCTCGCCGCCCCTGCAGCCCGCGCCCCGGCTCCGTGGGGTGGCGTGGGGCCCCCAACCCGCTCCTCGGCCACCCTGAGCTTGCAGCGTCAGTGCTCTGAGAGCATCTCGGTACCGGGTGCGGACTAAACTGAACATCTTGGAGCGCGTCTTGTTCAAGGCGAGACTGAAGTGAGCAAGGTGTGAAAGGGAAATCTTCCAGCGAGGCTGTGATGTTTTTCCTGCCATTAGCCCAGCGGTTAGTGCCAGAAATGCCACTTGCAATAAGCCCCTAATGTTTTAAATTGTATTTGACCTGCTACCCTGGTGAGGAGCAGCAGGACCAGCACATGCTCTTGAGGGCGAGCGGCACTGCCAGGGCGCTCAGGGGCTGGTGCAGTGGAACTTGGGTGGAAAATCTAGTGCAAACCAGAGGATTTGCCCCTGGGAAATCAGAGTCGCCGTGGGCTTTGTGGCGGTTTCGGAGCTGCAAGGCTTGGGGTTGCGGGTGCCTTTCTGCCCGCGCGGGGCAGGCAGCGGGCAGCGCCTCGTGGGGAACGAGCAGCCCCTGCGCAGGCCGTGCTGGGCACCCAGCTGGCTCCGGGCACGCCGCGTCCCCGGGTGTCCCTCGGCCCCTTTGCTAACGCAGGAGCCAGCCCGCAAATGGGGCCAGCGCCCTCCTGGCATGGCAAGGGGCTGGGGGGGCTGCGGGCACCCTGCCTTCCCCGAGCATCGGCTCCTCCCTCCCCTTTTGGCTCCAAAGGCAGCCTGCCACGTTTTCATAAATGATCGCCCTGCAAGTTGAGCTTCGCGGGCTATATTACCTTTCTGGGAATAGGAACGTGCCAATTCATTTGGGCTCAGGGGGAGGAGAGGAGCAGCTGCCCTTTTCTTTCCCCGGTAATTGTGTGCTTTTGCTTTTTATAGCTCTCTGAGAGCAGCTACAAATCAGATAAATATTGTAGGCGAGGATGAGGTTGCGGCTGTACAGCGTGGCTCTGCCGCTCCCCAGGTGCGACTGCACCGGGAGCCGGGGAGGGCGTGAGGTGCCTTGCGCAGGGACGTTTGTCAGCGGGAAATTGCAGTCTCTGCTTTTTAGATAAGAGGGAAATAAAAGCAGCGATGCTGGCTGAGACTCTTCTCCCTCGCCTCCATGCCAGGTCCTGTCTTGGCTCGACACCACGGTTTAAAGTTAAAAATCTTTGCAAGTCTGTGCTCTGCAAAGGAGCTCTTCGGAGGGACCGGTTCCTCCCCGTGCCGCGCTGACCCCGGACCCAGAGGTCCCCGTTCCCGCGTGGGATGTGCGTCCCTCCTGCCTCCGCCCCGTCCCGCTCCCGCCGGGCAGAGGCAGCGGTGCCCTGTCCCCCTTCGTCCCCTGGGCAGCAGCACCATCCGGAGCGCAGCCCAGCCTGGGGGGACGGTGCCGCGGGCGTCGGGTGCTGGGCACAGGAGGGAGGGATCCCGCAGGGGAGCGGCAGTCGATGGCTGCCGGGGCTGGGGGTGCAGAGGCGTAACAGAGGAGCAAAAGGCCGAGCTCAGCCTGAGGCGCCGCTGCAAGGAGCCTCCTGCGCGGGCACCGGGACCACCGACCGACCTCTGCCATGTTTGCCTCCTGCCCAGGGCTCCCACGGCTCCCGGCAGCCCGTGCCGCGAGGGCTCGCCCCGCGGGGCCAGGGCTCCCTGGAGCAGGAGCGGCGGTGGAAGCAGTACCTGGAGGACGAGCGGATCGCACTCTTCCTGCAGAACGAAGAGTTCATGAAGGAGCTCCAGAGGAACCGGGATTTCCTCCTCGCCTTGGAGAGAGGTGAGAAGCACCTTCAGAAACCTCTGCCTCCACTTTTCGGGTGCGTGCCTCCCCTGTGATGCTGGACACCAGCAGCGTTGCCCTGCCTGTGGCATCGTGACTCGTGCTAAAGCAGAGCCAGCGCAGGATGCGGCCAGGCTGGTGGCGGGTGGTCCGACCCGCCAACACTGGGCAGTGGGCTGCTCCTGGTGCTCAGCTGCCTGCCACGAGCTCTCCTTCCCCTGCCCACCTCTCTGCGGTGTCTCTGGCAAAGCCCAGCAAAATCCACAGCGAGGAGCCTCGGAAATGCCCTCCGAGCCCAGCCTGGCCGGTGTGTCCTCCCCGGCTGCGTGCCTGAGCTGGCGAGCAGTTTCGCCATGTCACCATGCTCCTTCCCGGCCGGCCGGCAGCTGACCGTTTGCCCGGCGCTGTGGGGAGGGCTCAAGGGTGTTGGTGGTTTTGCTGCCACTGAGCAGAGTTGCAGTTCCCCTCCCTCGCGCTGCCGCCTGCTCCGAGCCCCCCAGCCGAGGGGCCGTCTCCCTCAGAGGTCTCGCTGGTGGTTTGCAGGGTCCTGGCAGCACCCTCACTGCACGGCTCGTCCCTGGCTGCCGCGGCTGGAAAACCACCGGCGCGCTCGCGGCGTGCTCGCGGTTCCTCTGCGGCGGTGAGAGGAGCGCTCCCGCCCGCTGCTGCGGGCTCCCACCGAAGCGCTTGTGGTTGCCGTGCTGAAGCAAGGGGCTTTCAGCGCCGGGGCGGTGAAGGCGCTGGGCGAGAGGCTGCTTTCCTCCCGCGCTCAGCCCTGGCCCTGCTCCTGCCGTGCCGAGCGTGCTGAGCCCGCCCGGGCGCAGAGGACAGCATCCTCGTTCCCCAGCTGTAGCAGAGGACATGTCTGTTGTCCCTGGAGCATGGCAGAGGCCAGGAGCGCGTCCTCGGGGAGGTGCACATCTCCAGAGAGCTTTTTGGTAGATCGTTTCTGCCTGGAGCGCAGTACATCTTGTACCGCTGCAGGATGCGCCCTGGCAGGAGGTGCCTCCGTGTTACCCTCGGGGCTGCAGCCCGGCTGCGCAGAAACTCCCTTGCCGGGCTGGGTCAGGTTCCTGCGGCGGCTGAGCTGCTGCGGGACGCCGGGAAGCCCGAGCTCCCTCCCTTGCCATCAACCTGTCCCTCTGCAGCCGTGGGAGCCGAGAGGGGAGTGGAGCCACACGCGCTGCCTCGGGGGTCTAATCGAGTGGGGCGCCGGGCTTCTTCTTTTGCAGATCGATTGAAATATGAGTCAAAAAAATCCAAGTCGACCAGTGTTGCTGTCAGCAACGACTTTGGTTTCTCCTCCGTACTATCAGGTAACTTTCAAGATGCACGTGAGCATCGCCTCGCAGCAGCGGGATGCCCCGCAGCTCCGGTGTTCCCAGTGCTGGAGAGGAGCCGGTGGGTGGTGGGGGTGGACGCGGCTGCCCTCCCTGCCCTCCCCGCGTGGAGGTGCTCCTGTGTCCTGCCTCCGTCCTTCCCTGCGGGTGGGAGCTGGGATCTAGTTCCCAGGGGAGACAAAGCCCTCCCTTGTCTTGGCCGGAGCGGAGGATTGTGCCTGGGAGGCATAACGACTGTTCCTGGGTAATCCCGATTAACCTCAGCGAGTGGAGCAGCTGCCCGGGGTCAGAATTAGAGCTGGTGTCTGTCGACGGCCCCGTGCGGGGGCAGGCGAGACGCAGCGGCTGGGCGGCGTGGCAGAGCTCCGGCTGGGCGCACGGCGCTGCGGGGGCCCCCAGACCTCGGGAAGGGGCACGGGCCGAGGGGAGGGGGCACGAGGACGTGGCTGTTGGGGTCTCTGGTTCGCCCGACCGAGTCGCTGCGATGCCTGATCTTCTAATCCAGCGGCCCTGCCATCCTGGGTACTGAGCGTGGCATGGGCACGATCTAATACCCGGGGTAATTTGGGGCTGCTGGCCCTGGGGCAGCACGGAGGGAGGCCTCCTGCTCCGCAGCGGTGCTGGCGGTGGGACCCAGCCGCTGCTCGTCCCACGTCTGCTCGCAGGCGGCTCAAGGTGAGCAGCCCCACGGGGCTCAGGGGTGCTGCAAGCCGACGTCTCTGCGCCCGCGGTCTCGGGGGTTATAGCTGCAGCGCGTCCTCGTCCGGAGCCAGCCCCGGCACGCCAGTGCCCTCGTCCTGCCTGCTCTCGCTCAGCTCTGCTCGTGGCAGGGCTGTGTTTAGCTAGCGCTGGAATTGGGTCATGCAAATGATTTGTCTTGAGCCTCCCCTCGCCGCGCACGCACTCCCGGTGACCAGATGTTTGCCTTCCAGGTGACGTAGCCCCCTCCGTAACCAGCGAGGCCGGCGGTGCCGTGTCCGACGATGCCTTATTCAGAGACAAATTGAAACACATGGGAAAATGTGAGTCGGTTTTCAGGCTCCGTGCTGGCAGCGGGATGCCTGCGAGGGGCCGGAGGGGAGGCGGGAGCGGGGCGGGCAGGGGCAGAGCCGGCAGCGTTGCCTGGCGCTCGCCCGAGCGCTGCGGCACTCCCCGCTTGCGCAGCGTGTCCGCTCTGGTACACATGCGTCTGCCGGCGCGGGTGCTGGTGCGCGGGGGTTTCCCGTCGCCTCCCTCGGCAGCTGGGCACACGCGTCCCCACTGCCCCGGGAGTCACGCAGAGGGCCGGCACATCGGCGTGCGGGGCACAGGCCATCGCACGCGGCGGTGGCACGGTGCTCGGCCCCGGCGGCGGTGCTTCGGGCTTGAGTTTCGATCTGCGTTTTACAGCCCTGGGCTGGTGCCTCGCCGCCCGGCGGTGCTCTCCTCCTGGCCTCACCAGGGGCAGGGAGCTCCTGTGCCGCACGCCGGGGCTGGGTGCCGGCACGACGGACAGGAGACAGAGACCTGGGTCTTGATGCCCCAGCTCTGCGCTGTCCGTCTGTCCCCGGTGCACGCGTGGGTTGTGGCGCAGGCCGAGGATGCAGGTGGTGGTGGGGAACAGAGGGACTCCTGGGCAGGGTTTGCGTGAATCGCAGAAAAGCAAGCAGCGGGTTTGCTGTAACTCTCCCTTTTCCAGTCCTTTCCTCTTAGCAAGTCGCAGCCTGCCTCTCCCGTCGCAAAACAGACCGAGGTCTTTGGGCAGCTTGAGTCGGGCTGCAGCCAGCTGAGACAGTGGGGAGATGGGGGTCAGCCGTGGGTAGGGAAGGTCGTGAAAACCCCAGTGAAAGGGTAAAAACATCAGCACCTCCCGCCAGGGACCAACGTGTCCCTGTTGGTCGCAGCACCCGGCTCTCCAAGCCTGGCAGCCTCGTGCAGCCCCGGCGTTCCCAGGCAAACCTGGGGTGTTGCCATGGGGGGTCGGCCGCCGGTGGCTCTCACATCGCTGGCCCTGGCCGTCTCCTCCCCGTCACCCGTGGCAGCTTTGGGAAGGGTTTTGGGGCGAGACCCTCACCCAGCTGCTTCCTTCCAGCCACGCGTAAGAAGCTGTTTGAACTCGCCAGAGCCTTCTCCGAGAAGACGAAGATGAGGAAATCGAAAAGAAAACACTTGTTGAAGCACCAAGTGTATCCTAAAAGGGGCTGGGGAGCTGCGGGGGGGCACGGGGCGGTCGGAGCGGCTGCGCTCGGGTGCTCCCGGGGACTCCCCAAGGCCGCAGTCTGGCCGGACCCTCCCGGCTGCCTCTCGCGGCTGGGCCATGGGCTGGGAAGGGCGATTGTGGTGCCGCGGCCACGTCCTGGCCCCACGGCTGGTTTTCCTTAGTGGAGGGCGCAGGCTGGGGACGGCGGCTTCCACGGCAAATCTTCTTGACGATGTCGAAGGACATTCGTGCGGTAAGAAACGCCGTGCCGTGCCATGCTGTGCCGTGCCGTGCTGTGGCAGCGCGGCTAGCTGGGGTCCTGCGGTGCCGGCCCCATCCTGCCCCACACCGTCGCCCTGCTGGAGATGGCTCCCCCCGGGTCCGTGCCGGGGCACGGCCACCCAGCAACGGGCTCGCCCCTGGTCCCGCGCGGCTCCTGTGAGCGTGTGCTTGCTGGGGTGACCGGGGATGGGATCCCCTCTTTCAGGGAGCCTCGTGGGCTTGCAGCCGGGCTGGGCAGCCCTGCGGGATGGGTAGCCCAGGGTCGGGGCACAGTCCTGGCAAATCTGTCGTCAGCCAGATTTGCACAGAGGTGGGTCTTGGCCGGGGCTGGCTCAGGTGCGACCGCGTGGCAGAAATGCCCCCGTGGGCCGAAACCTCCTTCCAGTGTTCTCAGCCGTGTTCTGGCAGAGAGTCCCGGTGTCCCAGTCCCTGGGTATTGTCTGTCTGGGCGAGGAAATCCCTGCCCTGGGGCTGGGACCGCGGCGCGGTGGCCGGCATCCCGGCGTGGAAACGGCTGCAGCCCCCGACAGCCCCCGCCTGCCTCTGCCTTTTAGATGAAGACTTCCAAGCACGGAAGCAGCCGCTCCGGGAGGAGGAGGAGACGCCGAAGGAAGGGCAGTAAATGGTGAGAGGCACCTGGGGACGTACGCTTCCCGGTGAGCGTGCGAGCGGCCCCGTCCATCCATCCGTCTTGGCTGGAGGAGGGGGCTGGGTGCTCTGGGTCGGGTCCAGAGCGTGTCTGGGTGGGGGCGAGCCCCGTTGGCGGCTGCGGGTGCTGCGGCTGGTAACAGCCCCGAGTGCCGCGACGGGCCGGTGCCGGCGACGGCCGCGGTGCGGCTGGGGCTGAGCACGTGCCCTTCTCCTTCCCTCCCCTTCTCCTCCCCTGCAGGTCCCAGCGCCGGGGTTATTGCTGGCACAGAACGTGCGCAAGGCTTCATAAGAAGATGGCTGAAAAAGGAAAAAAACCACCCAACAAATAACCCAGTGTTTTGGCTGTTCCCCCTCTGCTGTTGTACTCCTCTGAAGTACAAGTATTGAAGTGAGGCACAATGTTTTCTTACCAGCGGTTTGAAAACAACTTCTCCTATCTAGCAAATCAGCCAAAAAGGAAAAAAAAAAAGGAAAAAAAAAAGCCAGCAGCTGATGTGAGCTGCTGCGGAGGAGCCAGCGGAGCTCAGACTTGGGAGCAGCAGCGTCCCGCCTGCTCTCTCGGTCCGAGCGGCGTCGCAGGAGGAATGAAAATCAGTTGTGCTAAGGAGGATGCATTCACATGCGGGATCTGCTTGGCCGGAGCACTCCTGAACATATCTCTGTAGCGATCTGATGTAACTTTACTCTGCGCACACAGGAAAAAACAAACACGTGAGAAAGAACCTAACAGCCGTTGTCTACTATTGCTAGGAGTAACGAGCAGAGATTCAGATCAGGTAATAGTCAAATGGTATACATTGTTTATAAAAGGAAAGGCCTTCTTTTCCTAGGCGTTTCACTTTGAATTAAACCTTTGCCTTCGGCATTGCTAAAACTGCCTTGAAGTCCGGACGCTTTGTGGGCCGCGGCGTGGCTCGCCTCCCGGCCGGGCCGCGGTGCCGCCGCAGGGCAGGACGGCGGGGCAGCACCAAGGGCTGGATTTCGCATCGGTTTAACCCTCACTGCCGAAACAGGACGCGTCCCGCCGGGCACGGCGTGCCGCTGGTGGTCCCAGCCGCCGGGCAGGGCGCTCGGCGGCTCCGGGGATGCCCCCCGCCGCAGGTAAGATGCAAAGCCTGAGCCGGGGGGGTTGCAGCCGAGGCCGGTGCAGGTGTTTTCGGCACGGAGAGGTTGCACGAGGGCTCGCGAGCGCTGCCGGGTTTGGTGCGGGGCCGGGGCTGGCCCGGTGGCGGGAGCGGAGCACCCTTCCTCGCGCCCGCCCCGGGGGCTCGTTTTGCTGGGGAGCACGGCGGAGGGCTGGGGGCCTGGCAGGCAGCGCTTGAATCATTGCAGCTTTCAGAGATGCTGTCAGGCTAAAAATAATTACGTAAACAAATTCCTTCCCTGTGTAAGTAATCGGTGATGAGCGTAAAGTCAGAAATCGTTCCCGCCAGCACATTTTCTTCTCCTTTATCGGCATAATCTGTTTACTGCTAAATGCAGGAGGTGGCTATAGACGTGCCTGTTTCACTTTCTGGCTCCTGCGAACCAGCACAAATGTTGCAAGATTGGAGCTGCGAAGGCGGCAGACGCAGAAACCCCAGCCATCAAACACACACGCAACTGTTTTCCCTGCCTCTCCGCGGGGTTTGGTAACAAAAGCCCACACTGCAGGCGCTGGCTCCCGACAGGCTCCTTTTCAAACCCGCCCGGAGCCCGCATGCCTTTGAAGTGGACGCCAAGATTTCCTTCCCCGCGAGCGGCGCGGCCGGTGCACCTGTTGAGCGCCGCTGCCGTCGCCCCCGCGGCGGGGATCGGCGGGGCCCCGTGTGCTTCGCCCTCTCCCTGGTCCCCGGCCAGGGCCGCTGCGAGGTGTCCGGGGCTGCAGCGTCCGGGCAGTGTCCCGTTAGCACAAACGAGGCGCTCCCGGCAGCACCGGGGCTCGGCCGAAGCCCGGGGTGCCGAGGGCGAGGGCGGGCTGTTTGCACTGGGCTGGAAGCACCCCGGGACGCCGGTGAGCTTTGGGTTCCTAAAATCAAAGCAGCAGAAGACCCACGGCACTGAGCTGATCCTGGCTTTGGCGTCTGCCCCTTTGCGGTGGAAGGCAGGAGAGAGGAGCATCCCTTGAGCCGTGGCAGCCGGGCGGCGGGTTAGAGCTGTCCCAAGCCACGCCGGCCTTGCCACGACGCGTGCGGGCTCCGCGCCCGCCCGGCTCCCCACCGTGTGCCCGGCTGTCCGGGGCAGGGAGGTGCCGGAGAGGCACGGCGCGCTTTGCACCGGGCTGCTCTGCGCCGCGCGGGGCAGGACGGGTGTCTGGAGGGGCGTGTGTCCCTGCCTGGCTCGGGGCGCAAGGGGGGCTGCGGGTGCTAACTGTGAAGCTGGGGCTGGGAACAGAAGGTCCTTTAGTCCCTGGGTGGGACATTTATCCCCAGCCTGAGACTGGTGGAGAGAGAGGAGGGGTTCCCTTCCAGCCCTCCGCTGGCATCCGTAGGAGGCTGCCGTTGCTCCCTCCCAGTCCAAAGCAGCTCTCTGCATATTTGGAAGAAAATCAAGCTTGGAACCGGATCAGCTTGTCACTGTTCCAGCGCCTCTTAGCTACCAAGGGCTTAACTTTCAGCGAAGTTTCCATGAATGCAGGAAGCACGGACAGGCAGTCGGGCCGGAGCGCAGGCTCTTGCGGGAAGGACGTTCTGCTCCCCCCGGCCGAGGAGGTTGTTACTGGAGGGCTGGGCTGGCCTGCGCGGAGGAGAGGCAGCGAGGCACTTGTGCCCGGGCGGTTGCAGCGTGCCTCCCCGCTGCCGAGCCCTTGGAGGGTTTGCCGTGCTCCTCGTCCTTGCTGGAGGACGGGCTGCGTTGCGCCGGGGCTGCGGAGGATCGTGTTGAGCTCTCCTTGGCAGTCTAGCGCCGGGCGAGCCACGTTTCGCATCACGTCACAGGTCAGTCCTGCTGGAACCGCTGGCTTTAACAGCAGCGAGCGGCGTAGTGGTGAACGCCGCGGTTCCCCCTCTCCGTCTGCTCAGCCTGCACGTTAGTTGACACGTTGCCTCCGAGTCGTCTTTGCAACCCGGCCGTGGCTTGCGGGAGGAGTGGAGCCCGGAGGCAGCAGGCTGCCTCTGCTCTCCCTTCGGGCTGCTCTGGCCGAGCATCCTCTGGTGTCCGGCATCCTCCGCTCCCTGCGAGACGGCGCCCGCGCAGGGCTGCCTGCCGGGGAGCCCCGCTGCGGTCCCGCGAGAAAACGGGGACAGCGCGGGCAGCTTGGGGGCTGCGAGCCGGAGCGCGGGGGCCGTGGGGAGGGGACGGGTGTCACTGTGCAACCGCCGCTCGCTGCACGCGGTGGGCGCGACCCCCCCAGCCTCGCTGGCTCCGTCTGCTCTGCCAGCGAAGGGTTCGTCTTAGGTGGGGCTGGCGGCACGTGCTGACGGCGAAGGGTCCTGCGCCGAATGTGGGCACTGCACCCGCGCGCAGCCGGGGCTGGCAGTGAACGCTTCGCCGGGGCTCGGGCACGTCTTTGCTAACACGGTCTAACAACTTGCCCTTAAATACCCTAGGCTAGGCAAAGCCTCTCCGAATGATGTCACTCTGTAGCCATTTCAAAATATCTCGGAGGCACAAAGCGTCATTTTAATGGAGGATGAAGAGTGATTATTTTTATGTCCTTTAAAGAAAAAAAAAATCAGGTCTAATGAGTAGAAAGGCCACTAAAACCGTCTTGGAAGCCAAAATGCTTTTCTTACATAAAAATGTACAACTCTCAGTGATGTTTGTATCACTTCTATACAAAATGGCTTAAAAAGAACAAAACAAACAAGTCTGTGACATTTGTGAGTGTTGCTATTTTAGAATTTATTTCCATAAGTGATTTTTTTCTTAAAGATGTTTAATAGTAATTCATATAATAAAGTCCTGTTGTACTCTTCACACTCTGGTGTACTTTGGTTTTTGCTGCCAGTTCTTTACAGGGGGAGGAAGAAAGAAGTCGGGGTGGGGAGGGAAAGGCCGGCTCTAGCCCTGCTCTAGCTCTGCCCCTCGGGGCTGCAGATGCCCAAAGCCGCCCTGGCTCGTTGCCTCCCGACTCGTGTCGGTGCAGAATTTGCATCCGACGATTTTCTCGAGAAAGCGAGCGCTGCGGGGGACCCGTCGCTGGTGAGCTCCTGCCTCCATCCAGGAGCAATTCCCGCTTCCACCCGGCAGACGTTTGGTTCGGAAGCAGGTCCCTCCGGCGCCTGTTGGAGCGTGCGAGAAGAGCACCGGGACGTCGCGGCGAGCGAGCGGCAGTGAGTGCCCAGGATTCGGGGAAAGCCCTGGCACAGCTGAGGGTGCCCTGGGGACGCCCCGGCCCCGTTCCTCCCCGCTTCACCCCGGCAGGCAAAGCAACGCCACCCCGAAGCGCGGGCTGTGCGTGGGGCACCCACCGCTCCCCTCTGCCGTCCCCGCGCCAAGGGCTCCGCTGGGGTCAGAGGCTGCGAGGGTGGGCTCTGCACCGGGGAAGCCGTCCTGGCATGGTTGGCTGTGCCCGCGGGTCCCTGCGGAAGCTCCCAGCACGCCCGTGGCCAGCTCCGCGTGTGGGGATCTGCCTTTCAGGAAAGAGCGGAAAAGGAAAAATGCTGTGGCTTACCCGCTTCATTCTGAAAATAACAAGCCTCTCGGGGACGGGGCGTGTGAGTTTTCTTTAAACTGTTTCATTAGCTATCGCACAGCAACTCCTCCGCATCTGTCAAGCAGGCAGTCTGGCTCCTTTGCGGTGTCTCCTGGCGGAATGGAAATACGTTATTATAATGAATTATTTCTGAAATACGTGTTATTCATCTCCAGCCCTGCACGTTTCCGCACTGCCGAGCTGGCGGGATTGCCGAGTCTGCGAAGTTGGAGAGCGCGGAGCTGGACGGCGTTGGTGGAATCGCTCCCGTACAGGCTGGTCCCAGCATCTCCCCCATAGGGAACTGCCTGCTCGGTGCTGGGCTGGGCTTCCCCTTCCTTTCATGTTCCCTCCAACAGGCTGGAGGAGGAAAACTTTTGGTGAGAAACTTCTTGGAGGCTCAAAAAGCAGCACCGGGACCCAAAAGTGAGGGAGGGTCTCTGCCAGGGAAGGGCAGGCGTCCGCCAAGCTCCACTTACAGGAGCTGGCCCCGTGTCCCCAGCCAGCACCCAAAACCTTGGTCTCAAGCCCTTCGTTTTGGGGAAGAGTAGGACTTTTGGCCTGTCCAGGCTGTGCTATCCGTGGGAAATGCCCCCCGGGGCAGCCTTCGCAAGGCAGCGTCTCGCCAGCGTGGCCGTGAGCCACGGGGACGGCTCCCCTTGCCGTGGGCAGCCCGCGACTCGCAGGAGGAGGGTTATTTCCCGGCGGCGGGGAGCCGCAGAGGCTGCGGGGCATGGCGCTTCGCGGGCAGCCCCCGGCAGCAGCAGCAGGGCTGGGGGGCACGCGGAGCACCCCCCTCGCTCGTGGGGACGGGGACGGAGCCTCCTTGCCCTGCGCCAGCTGTCTGGGAGCAGCTTTCGGTTGCTGGCGGGATCAGAGCTCCCCAGCCTCACGTGTGGCTTGGAAACCTTCCCTGTGAAAGAAGATGCTGGAAAAAGTCAAGGCATTCTTGCCTTAAATGTCAAAAGCATCGAAATGCTGGAGAAACCCTGGACGCTGCCTCCCTGCCGCAGCCAAGCAAGCCGTCGCGAGCCCGCCGGGGAGCGGGGCTTTGTCAAAGAGCTGAAAAGACCAGGGCCTGCCCAGTCCTTTGAGCAGCTCAGACGCAGCCCTGGAGCGGGCCCAGCAACTCCCTTTTGAATTCTTCTGCTCTGTGGGGGCAAGGGTTTTTCCTTCAAAACCGTGTTTTAAGAAAACCAGCAGCTGAGCAAAGCCCAGGACTGAAAACTGCGGTCAGATGACGATGATGGATGCTAGCGGTGTTTTACACTGGCATCCGGTACCTGCTGGCTGTCAGGCTGCCGCGGAAATTTACTGCCCCCTTCCTTCCCAAGGCTGGAAGATGAAAGGAGGGACGGAGGTTTTTCCCATCAGCTCATTCCCAAGCGAAGGGCTGCACCTAGTGACCAGGCACCGCTCGCTGCCACGCACTTACACAAAGTCAGGCTGGTGGAAACGCTGACTGGGGAAGGCTGTTTACACAGGGCAAAAAGCCCGGGTGTAGCTGCCGGATTTTATGAATCAAGGTAAAAAGCAGAGGCTGGGGCTCTGTGCTGGCCGGGCACCGCCTGCTGCCACCTCCTGGGCCCCGCAAGCAGCGCTGGGGCTGCCCCGGGCAGGATCAGGCCGTGGAGCAACCCCTGGACGGGGCCTGTGCAAACCGCGGCGGCAAATCCCACCGTTTGCTCTCCGTCGGGGTGAGACCCGACGCCACAAGGCGACCGGGGCGAGGCTGGTCCTGCCCGCACGCCGCTGCTGGTGGTGGTTTGCAGCCCAGTGTCACCGGTCCCCAGGCTCCGTGGCTGCCACGGGGACACAGCGGCGCTCAGCTCGGGGATGGCCGACAGGGCGTATGTGAAGTGCCACGGGTGGAGAAAACGAGCCCCAGCCTCTGGGGATGTCATTCCTGCCGTACGGAGAGAAATGACTTCACTGAGGAGGCACAGCGTGCAACAGCAATCCCTGATGTGTCCCCTCCTCGTGGCACCGGCCGGCGTGGGCGACAGCGGCTCCTGCTTTCCTTGGGTCCGTGTCCCTTGCCTGGGGCAGCTGTCCCCCCCCGTCACCCGCAGCAGCCCCCGCGGCTCCGCCAGAAACCGGAGACGGCAGCCAGGCCGCCCTGCCAGGCTCTGCATGTGTCCAGCGAGCGCAACGGGGCGACAACTGCTGCCGTGGCAGCTCAGGCTTATCCGCCCTCTCGGTTTGCCGGCGCCCACAGCCCTCAGGCCGGGGGGCTTTAGGGAAGCACAGCTGGTGTCATCTCATTCCAGGGCTGGCGCTAAGGAGGACCTTGGTATTTTCTGACACGGCCCTTCCTTTTTGCCGGTCCGCAGCACCTCCTGGAGGGCTGCCACCCCGACCCCTGCTGCTGCACACCCTGACCCCCCCAGGCCCCCGGAGCTGCGCTCCGGCCCCGGAGGAGCGGGGATTATTTGGCCGCAGAGGACGGATGCTCAGAGCTGCTGGTGGTGCGAGCATGTCTGAAGGCTGGGCTGGGGACGAAGGCGAGGGTTTTCGTGGTGGCTGCCAGGGCTGGGCCCAGCACCCTCTGGCCCCTGCTCTCCCCGGGGCCCAGCACCCTCTGGCCCCTGCTCTCCCTGGGCCCGGTGCCCCCCGGCCCCTGCTCTCCCCGGGGGTTTGACATGGCAGAGGCAGCTGGTTTTGTGAGGGGAGCTGCCTCCGTCCTACCGCAGGGGCACCGGCGTCCCCAGCTGCTGGGGGAGCCGCCATGGGCACGCTGGGGTGCTGGACAGACCCCCCGGCTGGGACAGACCCGAGCCCTCGGCGGGGGCAAGGCCCAGGCCGGGGGGTCCCCGCGCTGCCGCTGCCTTCGTCTCCCGCAGGTGCGCGACGTGGCGCAGAGGCCTCCCGAGGAGATGGGGCGTTCCACGGGCCTCGGGCCTGCCGGGCCGGGCCGTGCCGGGGCTGAGGCGGGCGAGGGCGGCCATCCCGCCCGGAGAGACCCGTCCCCACCCGTCCCCGTGTCCCTCAGCCTCCCCGGGAGCCACGGCCAGGCTGCGAAGGAGGCGGGAGGGCTGCGCTGCTCAGCCGGGGCGGCGGGCCCGGGCCCCGGTCCCGGCCCCGGCCCCGCGCGTTCGCACCAGGGCAGGGGGTAGCCGTGGGGGCCGGCGGCGCTGGCCCTTTAAATTGAGGGGGGGACACACACGATCTGGCTGGGCCCCTGCTCGGCCATCGGCTGGCGCTGCCTGGGCGCCGCCTTCCACCGCCGTCCGTCGGCTGTTGGCTGCCTGCCCTGGCAGCGGCCCGGGCGGTGGCGGCGCGCGCGTTTCCGCTTCCGGGTGGGAGGGCAGGCCGTTGCTAGGGCGGCGGCGTTGCTAGGGGAGGCCCGGCCGCCGGCGCCGCCATGGCGGGGAACCGCATGCAGAAGATAGGGAGCGTGTTCAGCCGGTGCGGAGGGCGGGTGGCCGGGCGCGGGGTCTCCTGCCGCCGGGCGGCGCCGGGGCCTGGGGAGGGCGCGCCGGGAGGCCCGGGGTCCCGCGGGGAGGGAGGCGCAAGGCCGGGGCGGCGCGGGGGTCCCCTGAGCTCCCCCCGCCGCTCCTCTCCCCCGGCAGGACCCGGAACCTGCTCCGCATCGGGGTGATCGAGAAGCCGCTGTGGTTCGACGTCTACGCTGCCTTCCCCCCGCTGAGGGAGCCCGTCTACCGGGTGCCGCGGCCGCGCTACGGCAAGGTGAAGGATGTCGTCCCGCCCGTGTTCTACCAGGAGGACGAAGTGCGAGCGTGAGTTACCGCTTTCCCTCCCCGGGCGGCCGCCGAGCGGGCCCTGAGCCCCGCCGTTCGCCGGGGATGGCCCCCTGCCCCGGTCGGTAGCCCTGCGGAGGGGCCGCAGCTGCCGCTCCTGCCGCTGGCCCTTCGGGCAGGGCTTCCCCCGCTTGTCCCGGGGGCCGAGGGACGGCGTGGCGGCCGGCCCCGTACCACGCAGAGCCCCGTGGGCCGGCGGGGTGCCGGCGTGGGCTGGCTGGAACCTGCCGTGGAGAGGTTACCCTGCTCCTCGGGCTCGCCGGTGGCGGAGACTAGAATTTGTTACAGCAATTAAAAGCCCCTGGAAGGAATATCTGTGTGTAATGTAATAGCTCATGGGAAAAGGAGAAATTGTTATGTGAATACTTTTTGTTGCAGCTTAAAGGAACTGACCCTGATGCTGTTTATTTACTCCAGGACACATCCCTCTTCGGTGGGTTGAAAAACTAACCTGTTGTCTTTTCTGAATAGGAGATTTTACCGAATTTATGGCAGTGGTCCAAGACCTTTCGACCTGTCGCAATCCAACTACAAATCTACTTGCCAGAGGTAAGGTTTATTTATAATTAAACTAGAAGTATTTCTGACACTTGTCCCTTCCTCCTCTTAAGTCAGTGAACCCAAAACGTTATTTGTGAGAGTGAAAATACAATCTTGAAACCTAGGTTTGTTGAAAAATTCTATGAACTGAAAGAAGAAGGAAAAATTGAAGAAGAAAAACTGTTTGAAGAAACAGGAAAAGCCCTTTTAGCCAGTGGGATAATTTTACAGAGAAGAGGAACAGATAAAGTAAGTATTAAATATTGACAGAGTTACTTGGCCAGTGGATTCAGGAAACTTCACTGCCCGACTGTTAACGTCGAGTTAGTCTGAATTAAATTCTCAGCGAGATAGCCACGCACCTGATGGCCTTTGCTCTGCACAGTAACCTTTTCTCTTCGTGGTGAACGTGCCTGGCCATGGGTAAGGTACTTCTGTGGGACAGAACAGAGCAGTGCGTGTCCTGGTGGTGAAAGATTTAAGGCTTCAGTGCTTTCAAGTCATCCCTGGGTTGTCTGTATAAACCCTGTGGAAGTACGCGTACGTGTTACCATATGCACGCTAGCTCTATAAGGTAGTAGGGGGTAAACGAGAACCTGCTCTGGTTGGAAGATAACGAATGCATTTTTCCACCCCTTTTTAATAGTCATGTAGTCTAACGCGCTCTCGTGCTTGTTCTTTAGTCTTCATCCTGAGCTGGAAACGTTTGCAGAGGTCTTGCAGCTGGGCGTTCGGTTTTGTGTGTGTTTGTTTCAAAGGTGTTGAAGGAGAGGATGTAGCTGGGGGCTGTTTACGTGTGGTTTTGGCAAGCAAATAACTGCCCACGGCGTCTGCCACTGCTGCTTGTTTTCCCTGACGCACGAGAGGGGAAACAGCTCCTGGGCGCGTGAGGCCTGCTCCCTCGTTACTTCAGGCCGTTGTCGTGTAACTCTTAACAAAAACTGGGGTAAAAAACCGAGCGGAAGCAGCTTCTAGCACAGCAGGTCGGGCAAGTAGAACACGGCTGCGCCGTGGTGGCTGGGCGTCTTTCGCCTCGTTCCTCACTAACTGGTGACCGTTTCCGAGACTGCTGTCCTCTTAGTTGAACACTCTCAAAAAGGAGGGAGAAGAGCTGTTTCTAAAAGCTGCAGTTCAAACTTTGTTAGCTAAATCCATTTATTATTCTCTTTTGTTACACACCCTCGGTTCTCCTCGTTATCCAACGATCTCCGGGCCGAGGTCTGTAGTGCTTTCCCCACTAAAAGAGGCTGAAGAGGAGCAGAAACTGGTTCTGCTTAAAGCGCGCTGTCCAGCGAGCTCGTGAAGGGTGAAATCGCTGACTTGTGTCACCTTTTAGCTTGAGGTCAGCGGCCTCATCTTAAACTGCTTGCCCTGGTGATGCCTTGAGCCTGTGGTGTGCCTTCGAAATAATCTGAGCACGAATTAGAACTTTTCTCTCCGCTTTTTTTGGACGTACACACGGGGGCTGTGGCTTTCCATTGCCATACGCAGTCACACTTCCCCAGAACCTTTTCACAACCCTGTTTTTCGGTGCTGGTCTGTCTTTAACCGCAGGTAGCGC
Organism: Phoenicopterus ruber ruber; assembly: GCA_009819775.1. NCBI lineage: Eukaryota > Metazoa > Chordata > Aves > Phoenicopteriformes > Phoenicopteridae > Phoenicopterus > Phoenicopterus ruber. The sequence continues at coordinate 1,971,475 of CM020233.1, read as the reverse complement.
AACAGGATCATCAGGATGCTGAAACCAGGGACTCTGCGTTACACCTGCAGCTTCAAACCGTGTTGGAAGAGATGCAGGAAAGGAAGAAAGATGGGGAGGAGCGGACGCCGGAACCGGCAGAACCGCAGAAGGAAAACCCCTGACGCTCCTGAGCACCGCGCTCTTGTGCTGTGCCGCTCCGCGGCAGGACGTGCCCCGGCTGCGGCGGTCGCCTGCTCGGGAGCCAGCCTCTCCGCCCCGCCATCTCGCGGGGTGAGACAGTTTCCTAGGGGGAATACGCCTCGGTGACCCGGCGCTAGTGCCTTCCGTGGCCACGTGGGCGCATGCGTTCCTGTTCTTCCATTTCCTCATTTGTAAAATTGGAGATAATATATATTTTTTTTTTTGAGGTTCAAGAATGTTCTCTCAAATTGTGAGTTGGAAAATATGAGTATAAAAGTGGAAAATTAAATGTTTTCCTTAAAATCTGGAAGTCCTGTCTCTTCAGGTGTCTTATTTGCAGGAGTAAAGATGTTTCTTAACTTCTCGCGCTTGACGGTGCGGGCCTGGTGACGGCCCTGCTGCTGAAAGGCAGGTGCCGCTCGCCTGACGCGCTGTAACAGCCGTCCGGAGCGCCGTCTTTTTATAGCTAATTGGGGAGGGCTGCTGTATTTGCCGTTTTTTAGTGACTCTGAGTGAAATGGGTCACCTCGGAAGTGGGAGAGTTGCGGGTTGCAGCTTGGCTGAAGAGTGAGTCGGGCGCTGTTACAGGCACGGAACCGGGCACGGAGCTGCGTGAGGAAATAACCATCCCTCTTCCTGGGGCTTGGAGCCAGTCAGAATTCCATTCTTCCCGTGCCTGCAAACTCCAGTGCCCAGCTTATCTTTTATTAAAGGTTTTGGCTTTGGGCTGTATGAAAAACAATTACCGTGTCTTTTTCTTTCTTTGTTTGTGTCTTTTTCTTTTTTTGTTTGTGTCTTTTTCTTTTTTTGTTTGTGTCTTTTTCTTTTTTTGTTTGTGTCTTTTTCTTTTTTTGTTTGTGTCTTTTTCTTCTTTTGTTTGTTTTTCCTTGTAAAAAGCCCAAACCACCACCACAAGCGAACAGGTGTAACTCCTGTCAAACAAATCTCTTCTCCTGCTCCTTGTCCCGCTCTCCCCTGCGAGGAGGAGGAGGGCGTTTCGTTTGGTTCCGTACCTGCCTCCCAGAGACGTTCTCTGCAGCGCAATTTAGTGACGCTGCTGCCGCAAGAAAACTCTTGCGACTCTGTGTTGTACGGCCCTAAAAAGGAGGATTTAAAGATGCCCTGGGCTTGGTTTTGTGCAGCTCGGTTCAGTTCTGGGAGCAGTGCAGCGACAGCAGAGTTGCTCCGTTGTCCTTGGAAGGCCGGACCCTGTTCCTCGTTCCGCTCTGTGATCCCAGAGGAGCGCAGGATGTTACTGCGAAGAGCCAAGCGCCGTCTTGGCACCGCTGCAGCTGGAAGCTCCGGAGGAGCCGATCCCAGGGCCGACCGCCCGCGGTGGCGCATAGGCCTGGGTCTTCCGCGTGGAGCCGGAATCCTGCCTGACGCCAAATCCACATGCAGCAGCGCCGTGGAGGTGAGTAACGGATGCACCCACCTCCCCCTCCCGGGAACCGCCTGCTGGGCTGGTGGTAGGAGAAACGGTAACGGCAACGCGACAGCGATGCACTAAATGGGGGTTCAGCCTGAAACGGCGCTGGAGAGGAGACGCGCTGAGAGCAGCTCTCGGTGAGCCCCTCGCTCCTCTGCAGGCGCGGGGGTTCCCCTGGACCGCAGCCGTCTCCCGTCTGGCTGAGGACCGGGGCGAGCGGCCCTGGGGAGGAAACCCCTGGCAGCTGGGATGTGGATTGCCCTCCTTGAGCCCAGTCTGCTCGCCCGGGCCAAACAGTTATCGCCAGCCCGAGGGAAGAGTGACCAACAGCTCCGTGTGTCCCACGCTGCGGCTTTGTGTCTTTCCCTTCCGTGGCTTTTTAGAGAGGTGAAAATCTTACTGCGAGCATCCTGGTTTGCGCTGTGAACGGTTGATGATGCTCAGCTTGCCAAGAACTGCAAATGGCAGTACTTTAAAAGGAGAAGTGCCACGAAGCTGAACGCAACAGCACAGCAGAGATTTCTCACTTGCTTCATTCGCACCTCGGTGGTCTCCTGTTTGTTGTCACTTCTCTAAAAAAATGCCGACATTACTTAAAGAGCTTTTCCCTCTGTCGTCTGCTGTAACGAGCTCCATCCCTGCATCTTTCCTGCGCTCGGCTGTGTCTTCCTTTAGTCATCCGATGCGTATTGAGCAGTAACGAATCTAGAACGCAGACTAGAGCGGCAGCCTCGCAGCGTGCCCCGAGTGAGCTCCTGCGCAGAGCAGACAGGGAGAAAGCTGGAATTCATGTTCTCTTTTATTCTGTGTCGGAAAAAGCTGCTGGGGCGGCTCCCCCGGCAGAGCGCCGCAGTGGGCAGTGGCCTCGGGTGGGGAGCGGGAGGATTTACCCCCAGCCGTGGCCTGAGGGGTGGGAGTAAGAGACCCCTCATGGTTTATTCTTCCCCTTCTACAGCCGAAATGACGGTGACTGTCCGGCTGCTTGACCATTGGTTTTCACAGCCACATCCGAGAGGTTTATTGCAACTTCCCTCTCCGCTCGTGGCCCGAACCCGGCGCGCCTGGCGAGGCAAACCGTGACTTGGACGGCGCAGAGCAGCTCTGATCCGTGCAGCAGTGGCGGAGCCTGGCTGTCGGACGGGAGGCTGTGGCCGTACGCCACGCTTTGCCGCGCTCCCGTGTAAAGCAGTTGGGTGCTTCGCTGACGCGTGCACGCTGTTACTCTGAAGCAGGTACGTGGCCAAATGAGCTGGAAAACCTGGGAATGTATACGGAAGGGTACACCTTCAGCGGGGCAGCGGGAGTGAGGAGGGAGGCTGAGAGCTCTCACGTGGTGTAAATCGGGAAACGATCTCTGGAAGGCGCGGGGGCAGAGCCGGCCGGGGGGGCTCGGCCGGGTTGTTGGCTGGCCGCAGCGCAGGGGAGGCTTCCAGCGGGGTCTCTGGATGGAGCGGCCGTGAGAGACCTTCTTCTGCGCCGCGGGCTTCTTACGGCTGGTGGTAACGGGGAACCCCTTGGGTGAACTTCAGTGTTTGGTGCCGTTGGGAGAAAACGCAACGGAGACCGGAGTCGTGTGTGTGTTCGATGGATGCGTTTGCTGGGCTGGGCTTGAAACGCCCATCACCGGGACCTCAGAGTAGCTCAGCTGCTTTAATAGGAGCCCGGAGCAGGAGCCTGGGGCGAGCCATTTATTATTTACCAGGCGTTTCCCTCCCGCCGCCAGCAAAAGGTCAGCGGCGTCGCGGGCGGGGGTTTGCGGGGAGCCCGGCGGAGCGCGGCCCGGGACGGCTCAGCCCCGCCCGGCGCGGCCGTGGGCGCGTCCCGGGCGGCCGTGGCTGGGCTCCCCGCTAGGTGGGGGCCGCGCTCCGCCGCCGGCCCCGCGCGTGGGCGGGCTCCCGGTGCCCGTCGGTGCCCCCGGGCCGGCCCCGCCGCACGCACCGGGGGGAGGGAGGGAGGGAGGAGGCGCGGTGGGGCGGGGGACCCACCCGTGTCGCGGCGGGGGGTGTTCGCCGGGGGCGGCGGGCACCGAGCAGCGCGAAGGACGTTGCGTGACGGTAGCGCAGGCCTCGCCTTGCACCCGCGGGCCGGTGCGAGCGGGGGGAGCCCGAGCTGCCGCCGAAGCCGTTAGAGGAGCCGTCTCGGTTGCCCGTGGGAGCAAGCGGGACGTGCGGCCCGTGGGTGCGAGGTGCGCCGGGGAGCTGGGCACGGGGGAGCCCCCGGGTGCGGTGTCACCCAGCACCAACCTTTGGCCCTGCCCGTGCCGGGGAGGGCAGGCGCTGCTCTGGGGTTTGTGGGCGCAGGACGCGGCCGTGCCCGTGTCGTTTGCCTTTGCCTTCGCGGGGCAGCTCGTGCGGGCGAGCGGTTTCCCCACGCGTGGGCAGAGCCATCCTCTGCCGCCGTGGCGCGGGTTGCCGACGGGAGCGAAGCTTGCGCTGCCTCGCGAGCCTGCGCCCCGTTACGGAGCAGCCGTGTGACCTTTGCGGGGCTGAACCGCTGACCTCCTCCTGCAAGACGAGCGGTGTGAGCGGCAGCTCCTCTCTCTGCTTGCCAGGCTATTTTTAAGTGACGATAAATGCCAAAGTATCAGTTACAAGGTTCCTTACTCCTTGAGGCATCAAAAAGACAAGGCAGTCGCAGGCAGCCAGTAACCCCTTCCACAGCTCTGATGGCCAGGCTGAAGGTTTTCCAAGGTCGATTGTGAAAATCGTTGGCCTCGCCTGAAAATTTTAGGACGAAGAACTCTGCCCGCTCTGCAGCGGGTCCCGTTGTAGGATCTAGAAGTCTGGATTGCAAGTCTGCTGCTGTCGTGCTCGGCCCGCTGCGCACCGATGCCGGGTCAGCTTGCCCCGGTAGCGTGAGCGATAGAACCGGCTGTGCTGCAGCCGCAGCGTTGGTGTGGAGCACGGGGGGAACCCCTGCCCTCCCCCCGTCTGGAAATCCGGGGGGGCCGGCGCTCAGGGCTGCGTCGGACCCGGGCAGCGTCCTCGCCTGCAGCGGTGTGCTGCGAGCAGGTCCTGCGCGGATGCGCCACCGTGAACTCCCTGAGGAGGCAGCAAAGGATGCAGGAACATGGGTGCAGTGAACCATTGGAAAGAAAGTTCCTAGGGATGCCGTAGCACTGCTCGGACCGGCGCTTTACCCAGCGGTGCCAGTGCCGGAGCGGGCTTGTGTGCAGGATGTGTCCCAGTGGCGTGAACCCCGCTGGTCCCACAGCTCAGGGCCGTAGGACCGGGCCCCGAGCATCGTCACCGCTTTAACCGGCGGGCAGCTGCCCCCGCAGCAATGCCCGGCCCCTTCAGCAGGTCGCCCCGAGCCAGGCACGTGTCGCCCTGCGGCAACCCGTCTCCGGCCACGCTGCTGGTCATGCACGGGCAGATTATCCGCTCTTACGTGTTGAGGGCAGGGGAACTCAGGATTTAATAGGATCAAGTCTTATGTGTGGAGCAGCCAAAATAATTCATCAGCTTTGCTGGAAAACCAGGTGATCTGACCTTGTCAATGCCAAGCTTCATCGAGGCGGGTAATAAAGCACTTAGTGTTTTAAAAATGTGGCTCCAAATAAGAGATTAAGATGTTGGCATTGCTGCAATGTAGTATCCTTCTGTGATTTACCTCTGCGCGCCCTTGCCTGCACACGCACTCACACACACACGCGCATTTGGTCTTCAAATCTGCTCCATTTTGAGCTTTGGAATATTCCAGAAATCTGTATCTGTTAGGATCTTAGCTTGAATTGATTGTGGTTTCATACTTGCCTCCTTATACAACACCTGATAAAAGATATGCTGAGATCTATCGAGGAGTGCGATGGCCTCTGTAACCCAGGGACGAGGCAGTCTCATTGCTTGGCACTTGAATCAAGGCAACAGCCTTCTTTGCATCACCTGCATTTAGAAAGCTGTTATTTGGGTAAGTTGCCGGCTCTGCTGACGGAGCGGGGCTCGGTGCTGCTTTCCGGGGAGCAGCTGCCGTTCCTTAGGGCTGCTGGGGCGGCCGGGCGGACACGCCGGGCATTTTGCACTCGTTTGTCAGGAAAATGTATGCGGCGTCGGAGCAAGGTGCTGTCAGCTGGGGGAGCGCTGCAGGCTGCGGCGTGTTGAATTCCCACACCGGGAGAGGGGATGGCACGCGGGCGGCTCGGGGGGCCTCTGCTTTCGGGAGGGGTCTGCAAAACCTCGGTGGCATCGGTTCCTGCCATCTGCCTAGTTCTGGTTTTAAATGAACGCTTTTTGACAAGTGGAATTGGTGCTCTCTTTAGTGTTTTGCTTCTGCAGCCCGGAAATGCCCATGTAATCGTAATTCCTGGCCCAGCAGTTCTAGGATGAGTAAGATGCAGGACAAGAACCCTGGGCAGGGTGGGAGGGAGGACCGGCACGAGGGCTGGGGCATCCCTGCGAGAGCAGCAGGTTGAGCTCAGCGGTGGCTCGGGGTGAAGAAGCTGGCTGCTGTTTTAGCAGTAAATTTTAAGTGCTTGCAGGACCTGACCCGCTCCTTGTTCAGTTTTTTGATCCGTTGGCGCAAACCTCCGACAGTTTGGCTAACCAGCTCGCTTGTGGCCGGGCCAGCTGGAAGGGCCGAGCCCCAGAGGGACCCCGGCTGCGGGGCAAGCACGCTGTCGGGCGCTGCAGGTGCATTTTATTTTAATGAACATTTTAATAGTCACTCAAGGAAGGGCAGGCTGTGTCGTGTCCCCACGGCCCAGTCCGGGCTGCGAGGGGGCTTCCCAGGAGCGCAAGGGCTTTGCTGGCGGGGAGCGATGTGCTGCGTTGGTGCAGCCATGAGAAACCCCGCGGCCCCGTCCCGGCGGGCTCTCACCCCGTGCCAGCAGCGGGGCCGGTCACTCTCCTGCCTGCTCCCCCGGGACGGGGATTTGAAATCTTCCCGGGACGTGGCCGTGATCTGGGGCTGTCCCCCGCTGCTGTGAAACCCGGCGATCAGAGACGGCCCCCCAGGAGCCCGGGCGGCTCAGCTGTCCTTGGCTCGCTCTGTCTCCCTGTGCTGCTGCTGCCTGTATGCATATTGCAAGCTCATTCTGATGTGCGCTAATGCTATTATCCTCCAGAAATTGAAATCAAGTCTGAACCTATAATGTTTCACTGGGAGGGAATTGGGGTTATATATTCCTGTGTACAGCAGCATTCTATTTCAGTCATAGCATTTAATTATGATTGGTGTGTTAGTGCCCACCAGAGCATAACAAATTGTCATTATGTTATTCTGCTGAGTCTAATTTAATTGGCAAGTTGTCACAAAAGCAATTATCCATCATTTATTTTGTTGCCATAACCACATCTTGGAGAGCACCTGCTGTCTGAAGTGGAAAGGCTCTGCAGTCTCTTGGTCCTGGATTTCTTCCACTTGCCTGACACAAAGACACCATTTCCTCCTCTTATTGAAAAAGATGTTCCTCATTTCCCAGCGTGGGCTCGTGCGTGAGGCTGGAAACGCCAGAGGACGTGTGCTGTGCAGGTAGCGACCCGTTGAGCATCCTGGGGCCGGTGTGAGTTACAGAGGCTTGTCCCCTCCGGAGACCTCGGAGCCAGCCCAGCGCGGTGGCCGTGAGTTGTGCCGGATGGATAAATCGTGGATGCCGCTGTCTCCTCGCTTCTGGAACGCCAGGGTGAGATAAGGAGAGGAAGGGAAGTTTGAAAACGTAGACGTTCTCTGCCTGCAGTAAATAAAACACTCGGCTTCTTGCGAGTCATTTTTGAGTAAAAAAGGAGGGGGGAAACCCCCCCCAAAGCTCCTCAGAGGAGCAGAAGGGACGCGTGGGCTCTGCCCCGGCAGCCCGCGCCCAGCCGGGCCCTCTCGTCCTGGAGCTGCTCGGCCCGGCTGCGGCTGAGATAACGAACAGACGGCTGATGCTGGACCGCCCTGTTGGCCTTCACCAAACGGCTCCCGCGCCGGCAGCACCGCCGGCTGGCGCGGCACGGGGCACCCCGCGCTGGCACGGCACGGGGCACCCTGCGCTGGCACAGCACGGTGCACCCTGCACTGGCACGGCAGCCGGCCGGGTGCCAAAACCCGCCTCCGCTCCCCAGCTCCGGGAGCCGCTGCAAACCATCACCCGAGCTACGGCCGCGCGGGCCAGGGCGCTTTGCAGCAAGCACGTTTCAGATAAGGTATCTGGGTTCCCATAAAGATTAGGAGGCTGGCGAGGGAAGATTAGTTGTTTCTTATAATCTAGCAGGCAAAGCAATATCAGACTTCCCGAGACCAGCCCAAAATTGCAGATTTTCTCCTTCCTGAGGTGGTGCGTGGCTGTGACCTATTAACTTTTTAGATTTTGGAGACGGCATCCCAAAATCCTGCAAGGCTAACGCAGACTCGGGTGAACTCAAAGCCTGTGACTCACTGTGATAAATGAGTAAATAAATGAAAATCTGTTTTGATGTCTGTATTTCTTTCAGTTACTCCCCTCTCCGCCCTGTCTGTAATCTCTTCCCCTCTGGTAGTTCTGATTAGCTGCTAATGAGGAAAGATGATTTTGTAGTTAAAGCACAGAGAGAGGGTTTTGTTCCTGGTTCTGCTTTTTTTTCCCTTCCATGCCTTGATTTCCCCATCTGTAAGCCAAGATACTGTTTATTTAAGATGCATGTTGTAAAGTTAAATTAATCGGTATTTGCAAAGCAATTTGCTTCAAAGGTGGGGTACAGTGGCTTGAAAAGGAAGGTTAAACCTGAGCAATCGTAACTGTTCCCTCCCCGTGTCCCTGCTGGGACTGAAGCCGAGCGCCGGCCGTCTCTCATTTCCCAGCAATGAAAACCTGCCGTTCGCCCAGCTCCTCACCTCGCGGGCACCTGGAGAAGGAGGTCGGGAGGCTCGGAAGGTGTCCGGCTGTCACTCGTGCGTCACCCGCCGCTCACCAGGTTTTCCTCCAGTGGTGGAAGTTGGAGTGAAAAGCCGAGGCTTGCGGGGGGACGCGCATCCCACCAGCCGTCTCCTTGCTCGCGGGGCGTCCGCGCGGTCCCCTGCGCGCGGGGCTCGCTCCCGCGTCGGGCTGGGGCCGCCCGAGGGGATAATGCGCAGCAGTGCCGCGTGAGCACGGCGGGGCTGGGACGGGCAGAGCCGTCTGGGGGCCGGGGCTCCTGCCAAGGGCTGTGCCCACCTGCGGGCGAGCAGGGACCCCAGAGCCCCGGCTCGGGGCTGCTGCTCCGTGAGAGCCGGTCACAGCCCTTTCCGTGGGGATCTGGGTGGCGTGGGAAGGCGACGGCTCAAAGGAAAGGTTTGCAAAGCATTTTGAGCATCTCGAGTGGCAAAACAGTGTGAGAATGTATGATTTGAGTTAAAACCTTGGTTTCTTCTTTCTTCTCCTTTCCTGGATTGCAGGGAGACAAGAGCAGCTTTGGCCCGGTAACCCCCCCGCGCCGCTGCGGGATGCAGCGCTGCGGAGGGACGGCCTCCTGCTTCTCCCCTGCTCGCCCGTGAGAGGTCAGGCTGCGAAGGTGCTCCGGGTTTGCCCGTGCCCTGCGGCAGCAGGTCGGGTCCGAGCCCGGTTTGCTCGGCCGCGGAGGGGGCCGGGGGTGCGGGGGGGCAGAGCCCGGCTGCTGCGGAGGGCAACGTGTCCCGACAGGCCAGCTCCGCCGCTGCTGGGCTGGAAAAATTTGATTACTGAAGATGCTCTCTCTCCATCCCCAAATTGCATTTCCTTTTTATATCAGAAGAGCTCGTAATAATAATGGGTCAAGAATTGCCAGGCGCTGACGAGACACCGCTCGGTGCAGCAGGGCTGAGCTCTGAACTGCGGCCGCTTGTTACCAGGATATAAATGGTGTTTTGACGGCACCTCTTGTCCCGGTACCCAAACGCTGCTGTTGTCATCCGAGAGCACCAGGAGACCTTGGCAAATAAGTAAGTGGAGCCCGTGAGAGTTTTCCCCTTTTTCCCGGGCTGGATGCCAGTTTGGAGGGAGATGAGGAGCACGCATCTGCTCGCTTCTCTCCTTGCTATGGGTGATACGTGTGCGGGCACTTACTGATCCCGTGCGGGCACTTACTCATCCTTCTCTGTGTCCTGAGGGCATGGTTAGTGCGCATCGCTTTGCGAAGCGGAGGGAGAAAGAGGAGTCCTCCTCTTGCACGGGTTCAGGGGAGGGAGTAACATTAATTTGAATAAACTGATTTCTTTTTCCTGCTGCGTGACTCAGGCCGGAATTCCCCAGCCACCCACTCTGGAAAACTACCAGCTCCCTGCATGCTGTGGATCCCTCTGCAGCCCTTACACAACCTGCCGCGGGAGCCGAGCGCCGAAAAGCTCTCGAGGCGCCATCCTCGCCCGCGGTCCTGCGCTGCTGCAACGGTCGCCCGGTGACGCCTGCGCGCCCGAGGGCAGGTGACGGTTCCTCTGTGAAAGGCCCCGTTTGCCTGGCCCAGCGTGGCTCTTGGGGCCGCACCGCAGCGATGCTCCGACTGCTTCTGGCCAGCCGGTTCATGTGCAAACGCTTCAGTTCTCCGGCGTCAGCTCAGCCTCGGCGCCCAGCTCCCATTCCCCTCATTACTTTTCTCTCTTCCTGGCTCTCCATCGGGTCTGTGCCCCCTCATGTCGTGCCTGCCATCGTGCCAACCATCTCCTGTCCCATGGATGGGCAAACCTGCTCGCGCGCCGGCTTGGGCGCTGGCGCAGCCCTCGTGCCGGCTGGATGCGCCGCTGCATGCTCAAATCCTCCGTCCCGGGTTCCCTCCTCTCGTTCCTGGGACTCTTGCCGGCCGGCGGTGCAGGCTCAAAGATGGGTGCTCAAGGAGGTGATGGACGTGGCCAGATTCGCTGGAATGCATGGCTGGGAGCTGTCGGAGTTCTGCCCTGCTGCGGGAGAGCTGCAGTCCCGCGCCAGCAGAATGCTTCCTCCGGGTGCAGTATCCGGGCAAAACCACCTCCTCTCCTCCACGCGCACCCGAGGAGCGGCATGGCAGCCGCTGGGTTCAGCCGCTGCACCAGCTCCTGCCCGGCCCCGCTCGGAGGGCAGCGGAGCTGGGAGGGTCGTGCCGGCAGTGCAGCCCAAAGCACCCAGATTATTTCTCCCTTGTGGCTTCTCCACCCGGTGAAGTAGGGGCTTCCGAGGTGCTCAGGCTGGAGCTCCTGCAGCTTGAAAATCAGAGAAGAGCAAAGCAGCAGCCCCTTTGCTCCTCTCTTTTTAGGAGCATTTAAAGTATTTACATATTTACAGGTGTCTATGACCTTTCTCCACTGGTATGTGCCGGGCAGACGAGAGCCAACGCCTGTGAGCTTTGCAGCGCTACAGCGAAAGGATCAGCCCATTTATCAGCTCCTTGGCATGACCAGGAACGGTTGGGCTCGTGTCCTACTCACAGCGCTGGCGTCTCCCTTCCCATAGTCTGCAAAATGAGGCAAAGCAGGGCGTAAGGATGGGTGCACGTGGGGTCTGACGGCACGCGGGGTGAGAAGGTCACTGGTGGGACCGTTCCCTCCGGGTTGCCCGTTGGGATGGGGTGCGGGCGGTGCTTGGCGGCCAGCAGAGGTTTGGGCTCGTGCAGAGCTGGGCTCGGTGGCCGCCGTGCAGCCCTGCGGAGCAGAGGTCTGTAGGGCCCGAGCCGGTGGCGTGGGCTGCCTGTCTGGTTAGGGCAGGGGCGGAGGAGCAGCCCCTGCGCGGCACCGCCCCGGTGGCCGATCCCGGAGAGCCGGCACGGAGCGCGTTTTCCGGGGCGTGCGTGTATATCGGCATGTAAGGCTGACAGAGGCGTTGCAGCGGCCCTTCCCAGGTTAAATGAGCTGAGCAGGTAAATGCGCCGCGTTAAGCGAGGGGCCAGCTCAGGCTGGTGGCTCCCGGCCATCGACGCTGCCGGGGCAGCTCGGACTCGCCTGGTCTCACTGGGAAAGTGAATCCTCCGAATCCCCGCATGGGCTGTGTCATCTCCTGGAGGAGCCAGGAATATCCAGCCTCCCTCCCAGGATCCCTTTACATCCTCGGAGCACTCGTTTCAATGCATTTTACTCTTGTTTACCTCTTGGTGCCACTTTTGCTTCTCCCACCAATATAGTCCCAACAACAGGAGTGGGAGAAATGGAGCTCCCAGCAAAGCCTCCTCCGCTTTCTTCATCTGCTGGGTTTGTGTCTTTTATTATTTCTGTTCCCCCTCTGCCCTTTGGCTGGTGCCCGGAGGAGGACCACGAGGAGGGGAGCAACGGAGAGGGAGAGACGGCCGTCCTGGGGCGAAGCAATGCCGTTTCATTCAGGTGGGGGCTCCTGGCAGAGCCTGGGAGCCGGCTGGGGCAGGCGCGGGGGGAAAGGCGCTCGGCGCTGCGGTGATGCTGGCAGATATTTGTGCGACTGATTTATGGGTGAAATTCCTCCTGATGGAGAGGGGGGGATCACAAAGCTGCCGAGTGTGATAAATAACTCATTGTAATGTATTATTTAGCAAATTATAATGAAAAGCAGAAAATATATGGAGGGGCGCAGACAAATACATTCCCCAGTTGGCAAGTTATTGACTGTTTAGAGCCAGGAAGCGGATATTTAAGAGGGTTTGGGAATTTCCATGGCTTCCCCTCCAGATAAATCACCCCTCTGCAGACGTGTTTATTGGGTGCCCTGCTGCTGCGTTTGATCCCGGGGGACAAAATCGCTCCAAGAGCTGGTAAGAGGCTAGCGAGCACCTCACTTCCAGGCTGCTGGCTTGAGCGCAGCCTGCCTAGAAGTTGCACGCGGCTGCTGGCTGGTATGCGAGGAGCTTTTGGTCCCGGTCCTGTGTTCCCGAGAGTCCCAGAGGACTCACTCGAGCCCACCCCAAGGGCACCTTCGGGAGAGGCAGGAGCACCGAGCGGAGCCCAGAGCCGGGGCTGGGCTGCGGACCTCCTCTCTTTCTCATATTGTGAGTATGAAAGGTTGTGCGTTGCGTTGCCCGCAAGATTGGAGGGTTACTGTTCGTAAAGCTTTCTTTTTTAGAAAAAGTGAGCGTCAAGAAGCACTTGCAGTTCCTTGGGCGAGCGAGGTGGGGGCCCTTTCGCGAGCCTTCTCCCGGGGCGGCCTCTGGGTGCCCCAGCCCCAGCCGGCACGAGACCGAGCGCTGCTTCTTAAGGAGGCCAAAGGCGGAGACCAACGAGTCGGAGAGACGGGGCTTTGGTGATTACAGCTCCCCGCTCGGAGCCGGGGCGGGTTTCTTCCCTTACTCATTATTAGTTGGCACCAGTTGATTAGAACGAGGTCAGATTTTCTCTCCGCATTCCGGGCTGGGAAGCCCCTAGCAGGCTGAAAGTCAAGCCCGCCTGCCTCTTCCCGCTGCAGCACACATCTCGCCCAGGTCTGTAGAAACCCCTGTACAACCGTTTCTTTTTCTCTAACCACAGTCGGGCTCCCACACGCTCTTTGCAGACGTGCCCCGTGCAGCTCCGTGACGCTGTAAGAGGTGTGAGCATCCCTCTGTCTTTAAATCCGGATGAAAGGCCCGGTGCCATCGCACGGGTTGCCGATGGCCACGGCGGCACAGCGAGGACAGGACCCCAGCTCCTTGCCCGGCTGTCACCGTTGCAACCAGCAAGGTGGGAGCTGGCACTGCTGTAACCCGCTTCTTTCCCAGGAAGGAACCGCCTGGGGAAACTCTCCGGGATCCCAGCAGTCGGGACGGGTGCGATCCCAAACCGGTGTTGGGCAGGCGCGATCTCCCTGCCTGCCTCAGCGCGTTCTTCAGCTCGCTCCTCTCTGGAGCGTAGTTGCAAGCGTGTGCTTTTGTCTGAGAAACCAGAGGGTTTAATTCCCCTCACGGCTCGCGGGGGTTTGCGGGGCGGTTTGCCCGTTCGCCGCCCCCAGCCCGGCCTGGGCAGCTCCTCTCCCCGCGGCGTGGGGTGCCCCACGGGCAGGGCCCCAGCGCAGCCGGCCGGCCCGGGCAGCGGCGGCGGCACCAGAGGGTGCTGCCTGACCGTGGCTCGGCGCTGCCGGCGGGCGCTGCCGGTGCCGAGGCGGGAATAGCGAGAAGGTGACTTTATTTTACCTGTTTGTTGGATGTTTTTTTATTGTTATTTTTATTTGATTGCTCCCAACTCCTGTCGCGGGGACGATGAAGATGCTGTGAGGAGGGGGTTTCCCATGGCAGTGCAGGATGCTCTCTCTGCTCCTTCCTGTCGAGATACTTAAACTGCCGTGGTCTAGTAGGGGAAAAATACATCCTTGTGCTCGTGACCTCTGCCTGCCAGCCCGGGGCCTCGCCAGGCTGCTGGCTGGCACAGCCCCAGCCGGAGCCGCCCCGTTGAGGGCATCCCAAATGGCCTCGGCTGGGCTGTTCCTTGCGGCTGCTGCCCCGCGGGGCTGCAGGGATGGAGGTGATGCCGAGCCCCTCCGGGCATCAGCAGGGAGGGGAAGGCTCAGCGCAGAGTCCCTGGCACTGCCGCGTCTGGTCCCTTTGCACGGAGCTGCCCGTGGGACCTTGCGGGCCGGGGGAGGGAGGCGAGGGCTGGGCAGAGGGAGCAGAAAGGAGCCACGCGTCTCGGGATTTTTATATACTCTCAAATGTCATCTGTGACGTGGAGGCTTCTGCACAGCTGTCCGTGCCGCGGGATGCTCGGTGTTGGCAGGGCTGCCACCCGGCACAGCCGCAGCGCTGCCAGCGGGCGCCGCGAGAGGGGCTGCCTTAACCCTTTCCCCCGCGCAGGCTGCCCTGGTGCTGTGCTGCTGCTCTTCCAGGGCGTCCCGCGGTTCCCAGCCCTGTGCCCGGGGTCCCCTGCGCGCGCCGAAACCAGACCCTCTTGGTCTGCCGCCTGGCGCAGCCGTTTCCGTACCGGCGGCTGGCGGGGGTCTCCCAGGAGCCCCTCCCAGGGCTTGGTCCAGGCTCCCAAGCCCGGAGGAAGCTTTGGTGGTGTTTCTGGTCATGCAAACAGGCAGCTCAGTCAGGAGGTGGTTGTGCAGGGTTTTGATACACTTAAAAACTGAGGTCAGTATTTGCTTTCAGAATAATCGGGATGAGGAGTGAGGCGCTGCAGCCGTTCCCGAGCAGAGGCCGGGGAGGCGGCAGGTGCTGGCGAGGAGGAGGAGGAGGAGGATGTAGCTCGGCCTCTTCGGCCGTGCCTGGGACGGGGACCAGCATCCCTCAGACCGCAGCCCCGGGGAGCAGCTGCCCTTGCCCCCCTCGTCCCTCGGGTCCTCGGCAGCCCCGGGCGCTTCTCCTCTGGCCAAGCGGGAGCCACTTTTCGCCTTGGCGGGAGCTGGTGCTGGGCTGGGCCATGAACTTCCAGCTGTGGCGAGCCCGGGGCTCCCAAGGTCTCCTTTCGGCTGGGCGCCGTCCCATCAGCGCGATCTGCGGGTTGCCGCAGCCGGCTTTATCGGCAGCACAGATAACGTGGTGCTCTCAGTTGTACAGGGGAGGAGAAGATAAGGGGCTTGGAGAGAACTTGACTGGGTGACTAAGATAAATTTACTGTACTACAGGAAATCGAAATGTGAAATAAAGATCTCAAACAACTGAAATATTTAAAAAGATACAGAAGTTGGGCGCGCGTGAGAGCCATTCTGAGCGAGCCGGCTCCTGCCGGGACCATCCCTTATCAATCCATCACCCGGCCTGGCTGAATTTTATAAAAGATAATAGGGTGGAGGGAGAATGGAAATAGAAACTAGCCATTACAGGAGGCTGAATGACAGGTTCTCGGTGCAAAATAAGATCATAATTAGCAGGAGAGAGACAGAAAGTTCTCTGCTTTCTGCTGCTGCTTGTTGTCCTTTCTGGCTCTGCGGGCAGGCACGAGGGGGTCTCGGGGGGCTCAGGGGGCGGGCGGGGGGGGCCCCCAGCATCCCCCAGCACCCACTGGTTTTCGGGTGTTAGCAAGCGGTGTTGGAAGGAAACCAGACCTACCTAACACGAATCCCTTCCTCAGCTTGGTCTCCATCTTCTGCTGCTAACGGCTCTTTATTTTCTCAGCACAGGACCCCCAAAAGCCCAGCCAAGACCGCCAGCCCGCTCTGCGCCGTGGGACGAATGGGGTGACCGGAAAAGTCAGTCGCATCTTCTCAACGTCGTATCAACCTTCACCTCCCGTCCTTGCTGCGCTCTGACACGCTGGTTCTTCCTCGTTCGAGTGGATGGCGAAATCCTCGTGAACGTCAGCAGGAGCCAGGTTATGTTCTGTGTCTTTAAAATGTCCTTCAAAATACAGACGCCCAAGTGAACATGTTTCAGAACGTTTTTCTTCTGGCTCATTTAATTTTGAAGCGGCGTTAGGAGCGCTGCTACTACTATTAAACCCAATATTTAGGAATGCGAAATTGTAATACCAGTGAAGGAGTTTGTGGAGCACTTTGAGTTGCAATGAGAGTAGATTGGGTGGATTTAAATGCTGAGAGCTGGGAAACGGGGCGCATACATGGGAATCTGACTGGGAAACCGTCTAGAAAGGCTAATGAAACTCCTGAGTGGAAGGGAATAGCAAACCGCAGGCTTGCGATGCTGGGAAGGAAATCATCCTAATTTGCTTGTGTTTAGTAATCCGAGACATACAATTAATAACATGAGTAGGGACATTTGAAAAAATATATATTATGCCTATTTTGAAACCGGCCATCTCCGCGTGTACTGCACATAACGTTAACCCTGCAGCTGGAGACTGCGGTCGGGCTCCTCAATCCGCTGCTGATTTATTCAGCAACCCAGAGCAAACTCAATGCTCCGTCTTCCGGGGCTCTGCCTCCCCTGGTGAAGCGCAGGAGTTTGGAGGGCTTCAGGCAGGTTAGCTGGGGAAGGCCGGGTCAATCCGTGGATTTAAAATGGGGCGGCCATTGGGGTACCAGCCTGCCTAACGACGCAGGAGGTACGGCGTGAATGCAAACCCGGCCGCCTGCCTGGCGCTGGGACAGAGTCCAACAGGTCGTCACGCAAAATGCGCAAATCGGTTCGTTTCTGAGATGAGTCAACCTAAAAATGCCCAAGGTAGAGGAAATGGATACGTCATTATTTCTTGTTATCTTTGTCACTGCGATCGCCCTGTGCGTTGGGATGCGGTTTGGGGCTGAAGCATCAGTTCAAATGCACGGCGGGAGCTGGTTCAAGCCGTGCTGTTGAGCTGCCCGGTAGCCTTCAGACTCCAGAAATCAGGCAAACAGAGTGCTGATCCAGCCCGTTAATTGTGCGTTAACCTTTGCATAACCTTTACAAAATCTTTGGATGTGTGAATCCAAAGCCCAGAGCACGCGCACTCCCGGGATGTGCAGATGCATCACTTGGGGTTAAGGTCCTCGGACCAGGGCGGGCGCGGGGGGCCGTGCCAACCCGGGGGGTTGAGTCACCCCCAAATGGGCGCTTCCCCGTAAGGGTTCGCTTCTGCTGCCCACACAGAGACAGGGGACGGGCAGGGTGGCCCCCGGCTCGCCCCAGCGCCTAACTTGGGTCTGAGCTTTCTGGTTTGTAGAGGACTAAAGGGAGTTGGCAAAACTGGGGCTGCCAGCACGTGCACCCCCCGAAACATCGGTGCGGCAGGAGCCTTGCGCCCGCACGTCACCCCCCGGTCGGTGGCACCCCACAGCGGTGCCCGGTGCGGCAGCAGCGGCTCCGTCCCGCCTGCGCAGCGGCAGCCCTTGGGAGGGGGTGCAGCCCACCACCCGCGCCCCTCCGTCGCGCGGGAAGCAATTGAAGCGCCGTGCCGCCGCCAGATTGCCTTGTCCGTTCCAATGATCTTTAACTCCGTTTTTCCCTGAGCAATCAGAAGCACTTTCTCTTCGTCCAGGTGGTCTTTTCCCATTTCGCTCTTCCCAGTCCCAGGACCCAGGGCAGTCACATCTCATCACGCCTTTTCTCAAGCCATTTGTACGTCCAGCTTTTTCTGCTGCCATCGATTTAGTCGCAGCCTCCCCTCCCCGCTCCGCTCCCTCCCGTGCTAACCACGGCTTCTTTGGGAACGAAACTCGGCCTTCAGAGCCCCGGCGGGTGCAAGCGCAATCCCCCGGCCCTGCAGCCCGGCATTCCAAGCCTGTGCCCGTCAGCTTTTCCTGCAGACGGGGGGTGGCTCTCCCCATTTTTGGGAGGAGGTCAACCCCTTTAAAAACTTTCCCCTCGAGACTGTTACAGAGCAGATACGAATGTGGATTTTAGGAGTGACCTATTGGCTGCACGTCCGTCCCCAGGGGAAGGCAGCCCCGAGCCCTCCCCGCTCCCGGCCCTCCCCGCGGGCTGTCCCGTTCAGAAGCACCGAGGTCCATATAATTAAAAAAACAAGCTTTTTTGTCCTTAGCTTGCCCAGGCTCCAACCTGCACCACAAATCACTCAGCAGTAGATTGCAAAACACAGGATCATCTGCACTGTATATCAATAAAAAAGAAAAATATAAGGATATGGAAATAAAAGATCATTTAATAGGAAGTCCAGCCTGTCTCCCGTGCACCAAGCACCAACTCAGCGAAATAATTTAACTGCGTGATTAAACATAAGCTTGCTCTTAAGTCCGACGCTGTTCAGCAAAGCAGTTTAGCGAGTGCTGAAGTACTTTGCTGAATGAGGGGTTTGCTATCTTTCTGTTTTTCCTTGGGCACAAGAATTAAACTCGCGTTGGTATCATCTATTAATAAGGCAGCAAGTAGCCGAGGCAGTGCTTGTGCAGTGCAACAGAGCTCATCATTTTTCTATATATGAGCAATTAAGCTGCACCAGGAGGCCTATGTCTTTATATCATCACCTAATGACAGCGCAAAAGTATTCCGGGGAAGGAGAGGGGAAAAAAATCACATCCATATTTAATTGGCAAAGTTATCACCTTCGCTTCAGAGACCTAACTTACAGCCCTTCTGGCCGATTTCCAAGTCAGATCTATTTCCCCAGACTGGAAAGCGCGTAAAGTGTCCTTATATTATACTTCTGCACCGAAATACCATTTGAAAGCTCGCGAAGGTGCTTGCAACTGCGGTAAGTAACAGATAGGCTCTTTTCTTTGCAGCAAATGAAGATATCTTTGAGCTGTTAGATTCCTTTCAATTTTTTAAGGAAATTATTTGTGGTGGTGTTATTATCCAGCCCCACACTTGCCTGTCAGATTACATTTTTTATTGCACTAAAACAAAAAGCCATCTGGAGCTCCTCGCATCCCGCTCTCCGTACCGGAGAGTGGCAGCCTGGCCCTTCTCTACGCCGGCGTTTTGATTCCTCCCAAGGTCTTTTTTTTTAAAAAAAATTTCTCCAGTCCGCTGTTTTCATCCGTGTGTCCCTTAAGTCTCTCTAGTTCTTGACCGTGCTCCTTGGGGCTCAGCATCTTTATGCCCCGTCCCTCGGCCGCGTGTTTCTCGGGGCGGCAGCGTAGCTGGAGAGCAAAGAGCAGCAGGGGCCGTCCGCTTTCATTAGGCGTGTGGGGAAATCCATCGCTGTTCCAGGGACTGTGTCTCTTCAGCCAAATACCTCATCTACCAGCTTCTTCATCTCGCTTTGCAAGCCCGAGGCCCTCCTGTCGGTTTGCAATGCTTTGTTCAGGCCCCGGGGTTGAACTGAAGCTATTTATCTTTTTCTGCCTTTCTCTCCTCCCTCCTCAGACGGGGCTGAGCCCCGGCCGGTGATGGAGGCGGCCGGACCCTCAGGTCTCATAAAGCACCTCAGGACTCCCCAGCTGCCTTTAAGTGTCTGCGTCAGCGGTGTCTGACGGCTCCTTCCAAGGGTTGTCCCTGTGGCCGCGGCGAGGAGAGCTCCGGCACCCGTCAGCAGTGACGGCGAGGGACCCGAAACCGCGGTGGGTGAGCAGGTCTGGCCCCCGTTGGCTGACACTGGGAGTGACCGCAGAAAAATCTCACTGGGAGAGTGGCCCTGAGCACCCAGCCCATCTTGGCTCGACCACCCAGCCCTCCGTGGCTCGACCACCCAGCCCTCCGTGGCTCAACCACCCAGCCCTCCTTGGCTTTGCGGTGCCCCGTCACAGGGGCTGTGGCTTTACCATGTTCTGAAGAGACAGAGAAAGCAGAAAAGAGAGAAAAAGGAGAGAAGAAATATCGATAACTTCCATCTCCTCAAGCCCAGTAACTAGCCTTTGACACTTCTCCACCACTTCAGCCTCACAAAGCCCCAGCTCTCTGAAGATTAATTGATGTAGGCCACTCAACCTATTTTCAAATCCCTTTCAGTTACCATTTAAAACCTTCTGATTTATTTTTTTTGATAAAGTCACCGAGGCTTTTTATGGATTCTCAAATGATTGTCCAGCTTGACAAATTGGATTCTTAAAGCTGGTTCTTTAAAGAAAAGGATGTGGTTTGACAAGACAAGAAACAGCTCATCTTCGAGACAGGGGGATAAATAAAAAAAGAAAAATCCCATTCTTGGACGCGGGTGTTACTCAATGGGTGTCTCGCTCGTCACTGATAATCTTATCTGCCTGTGATGGGAAGGGACCCGCACAAAGGGGCCCCGACCAGGCTGGAGGGCTGATACGCCTCTGATTAATAGGACTGTCCGGCGCGCGCAGAGCCCCGGGGAAGGTGATTAATGCCACTTGATACAAACTCCGACCCCCTCCCCTCGCCGACGCCGCGCCAGGGGCACCTCCTGCCGCCGGTGATGGATTGGCTCCCGCCTCCCGGCCCGCGTGTGCGGGGCAGCGGGCAGGGTGGTGGCGGCTGGGGTGTCACCCCTCACTTGTGCTGAGGTTTGTAAGGTCGTGTCGCTCCCCAGCGCCGCAGTTGATATTTCTGATGGAGTTTTTATTGTCCGTGCTCAAACCCCGCTTTCCCCTGGCGTCCAGGTACCTGTTGCGTCACCCCAGGCTTTGCAAACAGCAAAACCGCATTCACGTCTAGCGTAGGGATGGGGCAGAGTAGCGGTGAGCCTGAGCAATGCGCTCCTGATGTCTATGAACCCAAACAGGGATGCTCCTATGGGATCTCATCCATACCTGTTGGCCATCACTCCTCTGCACCCTTATGGATGCGAATGTCCTTTTGGATGTGCCGGAGTAAAACCCGGGTGTGGAAACGTAGCCAAGGTGTAGCTGCACCTCCAGGAGCAGCCGGAGTGAGGACCCCGGGGAGAGGAGCTGGCTGCAAGCGCCTGGCTGCCCTCTGAAGGTCAGACCCTCTGAGAAGTGCTCAGGCAGAGCCCAGGTGAGGCACCTCGGACAACCAGCGTTGCCGGGAGCTCTGTGATGACCTGGGTGATGGGGCTGCCCCGATGGCCTGGCATCGCCGCTCCTCTGCCTGGAGGTCACCTCGGAGCACCCTGCAGCCGCCGGCTCGGGCTGGTGCCGAGGAGATGCGCAGCTCTGGCCGTGCAGAGCAGTCGCGCGGACGGGTCCCGCGGGGCCGCCGTGGGCTCGGCGGCAGGGCTGCGCGGCGTCGCGCCGCTGGCGTTTTGCCCGGGGCCGCAGGGAGAAGGAGCGAGGTGCGGAGAAGGGACCTCTGTGCGCTGCAGCCTCAGGGCTGCAGTCCGGCCGGGAGCCAGAGCATTCCGTCTTCCCAGGGGAGACAAGACTCTTTCTGTTTAAGTAATATTTTAATTGCTGGCTTTTCATTTTTTAATTGGCTACCTTCACTTGGAAAATTTCACACCTAGCACTTGCTCTGAATAATGGAGATGCATCATAACTCCTACCTGTTCTCTGCACTGTATGACTCCAGGTGATGCTTTATATCTTATTACGATTATTTATTATGATGTCCAGTTTAGTTCTGTAGCAGAGGGAGATCATTAACCTCTCCTGCAGTAAAGAGAACTCTCCATGTTGTTTTCAAAGCCATTAAAGCTTTGAAAACTCCTCTGATTTTTTTTTTTTTAAACTAAAAAACCTACAGGGCTGCAGAATAAAACGCTGACACAGGTCGGCTAATGCAGGAGGAGCGCAAACCCTCCCGCTCCGGCTCACTGAATTGCAGACGGAGCTC
This sequence comes from Phoenicopterus ruber ruber, assembly GCA_009819775.1. Lineage (NCBI taxonomy): Eukaryota > Metazoa > Chordata > Aves > Phoenicopteriformes > Phoenicopteridae > Phoenicopterus > Phoenicopterus ruber. The sequence goes on along the minus strand of CM020233.1, from coordinate 1,950,097 downwards.
CGGAGTAAGGAAGAAGTCATTTGCTTGTTAGAAAACACAGGTGCGGTGCCGGGAGCCCGGAGGCAGATGCCGGCGGTGCTGAGGGAAGAGGAGGTGGCTTGGTCGCGGGAGGGGTGGGAGGTGCCGCCGGGGGTCTCCAAGGAGAAGCGTCCCGGGAGATGCCGCCGGGGGTCTCCAAGGAGAAGCATCCCCGGGCTGCGCGTGGAGAGGGAGGTGCCCCTCCGCGGGGGCCAGCAGCTCTTGGGGCCGGTCCGTGTGCCTCAAAGCAAGTTCCCTTGCTCCCCAAGAAGGCCTTTAAAAGCCCCGTGGCCTGTTGCCACCTCGGGATGCTGCTGTTGACCGCGCCGGTTTGGGTGCTTTTGCACGTTTACGTGGCGCGGCGCCTGCGTTGGCGAGAGCGAGCGGCGGCTGTTACGGGTTGCTGCCCTCAGCAGCTGCGGGCGGTCGCGTCACAGCTACCCACGGCCACCTCGTGCCGCCCGCCGCTGCTGCGGGGGGTGCTGGGCCTGCCCGCAGTGGGCATGGGGAGGACCGGGGGTTTCCAGGGCTGGCTGAGGTCAGCTCAGACAGGGCTGACGGCTGGACGCACAGCTCAGCCCGCTGGGAGGTTTAATTAGTCCGATGGGGAATTTGTCTGGAGAGAGACGGAAGCAGATGCTGTATCTCCCACCTGGGCAGGCAGCTCCTGGAGATGAGTATCCACTCTGGAGACTGTGTTTTGCTCAGGACCGAGAGGTGATCCCGGTTAGAATCTTGTCTGCGATAACAGGGATGCTCACGTCCTACAAAGTCACCTTGCCTCCCAGTCCGTGTCATGTTCCTTCACACCCAAAAGATCCTGAAATAAGATGTTCCCCATCCCCACATAACCACGGGCTACTTTAACGTGATGCCTGATGGCAATAAAGCCTTTGTAGATGTCCCTCTTTTTTTGGAAGCGTATTGTGCTGACCATATGGCTGGGGAATACGGAGGCTACATTCCTGATGGGATGCTAATGAATCGGTAACTTTATCTGGCCTGTCTGTGCCTCTTCAAAACACGAAAATGCTGTTCATTAAGCTCTCGTTAAAGTGCCATCATAAAGAGAAAAGCATCTCTCTATGAAAAAAAATGCTGCAATTCCTTGTTGTTCTCTTCCCAGGTCTTCCAGATGAAATTTGCTCGTTTGAAAGCCAGGAGACGATTTTCCTAATGGCTGTGACTGCACTGCTCATGTTCTGGCTGTACAAACTTGCTCCTATAGCTGCGATGCGTCTCAGGGGAGGTGAGTATTTGCTTTTCTACAGAGCAAACACCGTGACTTGAGGGAATATTGAGAATTAGGCGCTGTTTTCCCAAGGCCACCTTCCCCAAGCAGCTGCGGCTCCACGTACCTGCTTGCAGCACCTCCATCCCTGTGTCCCGGGGAGCTCTCTCCCCTGTCGAATGCTGCCTGAGAACGAGTCTTCATTCCATATGGAAACTTTATTAATGCCCTTTAAAAGACTGAGGTGTTGAGGCCCAAAAGAAGCCGAAGGATGTGCCTACCTGGGAACGGAGCGCCCATCTCCGGCCGCCCGCCTGGGGCTGTAGGCACCAGGGCAGAGCAGCCACCACCCCAAGGTTACGTGGGCAGGGACACCTCAGCACTCTGAGCCCAGCCACAGCAGCTGAATAATAATTATGGAATATTAATATTATCCAGAGAACACCTGTAACGCTTCCAGCGGATCGTGTGGTGTAACCTTGCTGCCTGGCCAGAAATCCCCACTCGTCACAGGACTTTCAGCATCCCGTGTTGCCCAGGCGAGCTGGACGGAGACGCCTGGCCCTGTGAAACACGAATTGCTGTAAGCAACGATGCGCTGAGCTGCCAGCCGAGCCGCTCGTGGTGGGTGCCGTGCTGGGTTGAGCGCCGGTACGCAGACCTCGTCTTCTCCTGGGCTCCGAGGAGGTTTCGCTCCGTGTTACCCACCGTAACACCCAGGTAGGGCGGCAGAGCTGACCTGCTCAGGCCACTTGTTTTCCACTCTGCGTCAAACTGCTGCTCTTTCCGCTGCCGCAGCGAAGGTGAAGCTCATAGATGACAATCCTCATGCCAGCCTCCGACACCAGTGGGGTTTTGCTCATAGAAGTTGTGCTTGATGTACAGAGAGCAGCGTGCATCCCACCGCGGGCAACGACATTTGGAGAGCAGCGTGCATCCCACCGCGGGCAGCGATGCACGGAGGGCACTGTGCATCCCACCGCGGGCAGCGAGCACGTGGGTGCCGCAGAAGCACCCTGCATGCTGCAGTTAAAATCAGGAGCGTGTTCGTGGCTGATGCACTGCGTTAATCTGAGTTTGCAAAGATGTCACGCTGAGCGACGTGGAAGCTGAGTGACCCCTTTACCGTTTCCCCAAGAGCCTTTAAGCCCGGGGTGCTGCAGCGCGTCCGAGGTCTGGGGCGGGCTGGGATGGTGCATGCCGGTGCGGGGGCTTATGGAGGGAAAGAACAGGAGTTTGAGATCGGAAAGGAAACTAGGCCAGAAAGTGCAGCAGATATAGTTTGCAAAAGGATGATCCAAGCAGCTTTGATATGGATATGTTCCCTCGCAAAGACACAGCGCTGGAGAAGCTCTTTATCAGTGTCAGGCGATGACAAACGACAGCGGGGGAAAGTCACGGGGCTGCAGCGCGTTGTCGCAGCTGCAGCACCTTGGAAATGATACAGGTATCGCCGCTGCTCCGCGCCTCGGGGTCCCGCTTCGGCCTTAATTAATCACGGCGAAAAAGGATTGTCTTTCCTTCTGTTCTTTTTATAGCACCGCAAATGAGGGAGGGAAGATGAGGAAGAGGACGCTTGCGTGGGGGCGCATTTGGGGAAGCTCATAGCCCATCCCTGGCTTGTGCGCGGAGGCGTTACTGCCTGGCAGGCGAAAGGCGTTGGGAGAGGCAGGACCTGCCGCAGGTAGGGAGCGGGGGGAGGAAGAGGAGGGGCGGCAGCAGCAGTCAAACAGGCCCCGAGCGCTGGGACCCTTCCTGCAGGGTGCTGCTGGAGGCCGAGGATGGCACAAACCGGCAGGGCTGATGGAACACGAAATAAAAAAAAAGGGGAAAAATCAAGGCAGAGTTTCTTACCATTACCTCCAGTCCTTTTTTTTTTTTTAAGAGTTCCCTTGAAGCCTTGTCTATATAAATGTTGAATTATATGGTTCTTTGACTCTTTACTAGAAATTGCTCTGAATTACTTTTTTTATATCATCTGTTTCATTTCCAGCACTCTGCCGTATCTCGCAGAGGAATATCCGTAGCTGCCGACCGGCTCATTCTCCTGCTGCCAGGCTGCTGGGCTGCGGCTTCTAATAAAGTTGCCCTCTGTTCCACTACAGGGCGGTGATCTGTAATGAAAATTTTATACGAGTGCTTGGGAAATGGAGTTGGAATCTGGGTTTCAAGTACGATTTTCATAATACTCCAGGCATATACATGCGATGTGTGGGGATTCAGAAATACAAGGGATCATTTCCCAACAACCGTGGTTTCCTTAACCCCCTTCTCGATAGGATCATCGGAAATGTTCGTGGCTCAGACCTCGCCCTTGTGAGCCCTCTGGTTACGGTGTGAATTTGGGAACCAGAGCAGTTGCCCGTCTCGCCTGATGGTGTAACTTGAGTTACTTGGCCGTGCAGCTGTCGCTCCGTGGAGGGGACGGTACGTGGTTAGAGCCGGTTGCAGGCCTCTGGCCGAGGCGTTTCTAGAAGGGAAGCACCAGCACTTGCCTCCTTAAGTATTCCTTATGGATCTTCAAACGCTGTCCGTCAGTGCCAGGACCTCGCTGGGGACGATTCCTCGCCGTTCTGCATGTGTGTTCACGTGCTGGCCATCCCGGAGGGTCCCCGGGCAGGGGTGCTGCCTCTGCGGTCCCTGGTGGGCTGGAGCCTTGGCCAAGGGTGGCATCACAGTCACCCGTCCCTTGGAGGTGGCGATGTCCCCGCAGGGCAGGGGGGCTGTTTGGTGGCATTGCTGTCGCTCCGGCGCTGTGCTTGGGGCTGCAGCAACCCTCGCCAGAACAGCCCGGGCAGCGGGATTTGCGGGTCCTGCCCGTGGGCTCGCCGACAGGCGGCGTCTGGAGAAGTCAAAGGAAATACGATGCTGTTTCTCTTTCTAGAGGCGTCGGATGAGATGGGGAATTTTATACGGGCATCATCTCTGGCCTGCTGGGATGAGCGGAGGTCTCTTCATTGCCCTCACTGAATTTGGCTTGTCCCCGGTAAGTCCCACTTCTGGACTAGATGAGTGGTGGGTTCGATCCAGCGCAGTGTTTCTGATGCTCTCGTTGCCCGTGAAGACGGGCTCGACGGCTGGGCTCTCCGAGTTATTAATGTTTGCACACAGTGTCTGTGTGTGCACATGTATTAATATCTGTATTTCCATTGCAGTGATATTTTCAGCGGCTGCGGGTGCCGGTTATGAAGAAGGTAAGAAAATCCTCAAAAATGTAGTGGAAATAGTCTCTTGCGTTCAGAGGTGGCTGAAACCCTCCCTGGTCTTCTAATGCTGGGCTGACCTGACGGAGGTGGTGTGGGAGAACAGCTCCAGCACGCTCCCGAGCCTGGGGACGGTGCGGTACCACCCCAGCGCCCGGCGGGGGGCTGGCAGGAGGCGACGCTTGGTCTCCTGGGGGGTCCTGGGGGTCCCGTCCCGCCCCAGCCCCACGGGGAAAACCCAGGAGCAATGTCAAAGCGGCTGGTCCCGTCCGCCGGTTACAGCCCCTTGCTCCGGGGTCCCGGGTGAGTGCCGGGCAGGGTGGCCTCCCGTCGGGACGGGGTCTGCGGGTGCTCCCGGCCGCTGGCCTGAGAGGTTTCTGCTCATCTGGCAGCGTGATGAACACGTCGGCCATTTCTTCTCCGCTTTGTCTATGACGATCCCTGTCTTTTCCATCTCCCATATGGTATTTTTCTTGTTGTTAGTGCTATTATTGTAATTATTCTATGAAAACCAATTAAATGCAGAGCTGTTGGACTGGGACTGGGGTTCCTCCTGTGCCGTGACCGGGCAGCAAGCGCCGGCGAGCCCCGTCTCTGCCCTGCTCACTACCTCCCTGGTGCGGAGCAATTGCCATGACGGTCACCGTGGCCTGGGACGGGATGCGGGCAAGCGTTCAGGCTCAGCCGCTGCTGCTTGAATTTGGCACATCTACGCTAAACAGGCGGTATTAGCCCTCACCGGGGTTGATCAATATTTAATGTGGAATTTACAAAGATTGACTTGAGGATGCGTTTAAAATTGGAGCATTAGCCGTAGGTGGCAATTTCCGAGTCGCAGCAGTAGAGTTTGATTATTTAGAGAGACGGTATTTTGTACATTTAAAATAATCCTTAGGACTGTGGGGCCTGCTGCAGCTCTCTCTTCCCCTAAACTGTTGACTTTCCAATTGTTTTGTTTGTTTATGTTCAATATTAATCGCCCTGCCTGCTCGTTCAGCGCCGGGCTGGGCTGCCGGGCTCGGGCAGCCGGTGCTGGCGGTGGCGAGGACGCAGCTCGGCTCCCCTTTGGGGTTTGCCCTTTTACCGGGGTCCAAGAGCCGAAGCCGTTTTGGGAAGCGGAGGCTCGCGGTGTGCCCGGCGCGTGCTGGCCGTGCCGGGGTGCTCCAGGCCGGTGGGACGGCACCCTGCGCGTGCCCCCGCAGCGCGGGCGTCGATGCACGCCTGCTTCGGGAGCTTAATATTTAAACTGGGTGAGACTCCGCGACCTGCACCAGGCTCGTGCGCTCTGCAAACCCCCCCGGTGCCGTGCCGCGCCGCCTGCCTGCCCGGGGCTGCTGCCGTCCCGGCCCCTGGGAACCCGGCTGGGGTCTCTCCTCCCACCCCAAATTCTCGCTGTGGTCTGTTCGTCTCCCAGCGCGACGAGGCTGGGGTGGGACGTTACACATGCACATGGAGACTAATGGAAGTGCAGTTTTCTCTTGGTTTGCTCCTGGCGCGAGCGACATTAATAAGAGCTGGCAGGTTTGAAATAGCTGATCTGCGTTGATTCAGGTTGCGAATGCAGCAATCACGAGAGCGACCGGGCCGTGGGACTGCGTGCGGGGACTGGTCCGTTTATGGGCTGGAGCTGTAAAGGATGGCTCCGCCGCAAGCAAAGCGTCCAGGGGCGTGTACGCAGCCAGAGCTCCCCGTGCGCTTGTCTGCCTAAAATCAATTCAGGCTTAAATGAGAAAAAGAAACCGCACAGCCCGGATCGTTAAGGGCCAGAAGCAGGATGAGGTGGTGGCTCCCGCCTTGCTGACGTCCCTGGGCTGCACCTGCAGGCGCCCGCCGCCCCCCAGGTCCCTCGGGTTTGGTACCGAGTCCCCGGGAGAGAACGTGCCCCTGCACCGGTGCTCAAGGGAAGCCAGGAGCCGGTGCAGTGCCGCCTGCCTCTGTGCCGGCAGCGGCGGTGTGGGGGTGCAGGGGAGCAGGGGAGCAGGGGTTGCAGGGGGTGCAGGGGGATCAGGGGTGCAGGGGTGCAGGGGGTGCAGGGGGTGCAGGGGTGCAGGGGGTGCAGGGGTGCAGGGGGTGTAGGGGTGCAGGGGGATCAGGGGTGCAGGGGGTGCAGGGGGATCAGGGGTGCAGGGGTGCAGGGGGTGCAGGGGTGTAGGGGGATCGGGGGTGCAGGGGGTGCAGGGGTGCAGGCGCCAGCTCTGCCACAGGCACTGGCTCCTGGAGCTGCGGTGCTTTGCCTGAAGTTTGGATCTCACCCGCGACGGCTGAGCCGGCTCTGCACCCCGTACCCGGGCGGCTCACGGCTAGAAAGGCAGAACAGCAGCTCCCGGCTCAGCATCGCAGAGCCCGGGGGGACTCCAGGCTTTCGGCATGGGGCCGGCACTGCTGGTGGGTGGCGAGCAGGTTTATTCCCTTCCTCTTGAGGCGACCACAGATCTGGCCCCAAATTTAACCCATCTCTACAGTTCTTGCAAGGAGAAGGAATCTCTTGGGATTGCTTATATGATGGGGAGAAATTATTTCCCTTCCTCCCCTTTATCTAACTGTTCTACTAAGACTTTGCTCAATTTTGTATAATTAAAAAGCTTGAAAACAGCTTGTTTCATATATGGAAAAGGAGCACAGCATATGGTAGTGACAGAGCTGTTCATAAATATGAATGTTTTTGTATTTAAAAAAAAAAAAATAGTGGAAATGCATTGCTAAAACCATCGGTGAGGTGGGGGGGGCACCCGTGGGTGCGACCTCACCCGCCTGGCCCCGTGACCATGCAATGACATCAGCTGTTCGGCTGAAAACTGTCATGCTGGCGCTGTTCCGCGCAGCCCCGCAGCCCCCTCGCTGCTCACATGCCCCGGGCTGGGCTGCGCTGCCCACCCCTGCCCGCTGCCCCGTGGCGCTGGGGGTGCCCAGGAGGGGCTGAGCCGGGGTGGCAGGATCAGGCCCCCACCGCAGAGGTGTGTGGGGGGGGTGGGATCCCCCCGTGGGGTCGGCCCCGAATGCCAGGGGTGGCAGCGGTGCGGGGGGGCTGCTGGGATCCGGCCATCGGTGGGGGCCGATGGGCTCTGTACTGGTGGGGGCCGGGTCTGATCTGCCGCGGCAGGTCCCCGCTTCCGTACAGAAGAGCGTGTGCAAAAAAATAAGGACTTATTTCCCCTTCTCCTCCCCCCTCAAACTGAAGCACAAATATGACAAGTGTTATGATTAAGGCTGCGCCGCGGCCCTGAATGTCTCTCCCCTTGCAGATTACTATGTAAATCAGCCACTTAATATCGCCGCTTCCCCCCGCCGCGCGCCGTGTGCGAGCGTGGGGAGCGCTGGGGACGTGCTGGGTGACAAGCCTGGCCTGTGGCGGGTCACACGCCGCTGGGCTGGCGGGGTGGGAACACGTGTGCCGCGACGGAGCGGTTCACGTGGCGCGTGTAAGACCTGGCTAATGCGAACCTGGCCAAACAAGTCACTTCATCGGCCTTTTTAATAGTAACTTGTGTTTTTTTCCCAGCACCTCTTGTCTGAAAAGCCAAGAGTGTTTCCAGTGCTGGGTAATGAAAGCGGCATCCCTGGGGACGCCGGGGAGAGGAGCTGTGACATCTCGATGGGCTGACACCCCCCCAAGTGCCGAAGAGCTGCCTTTGGCGTGCGCTGCCTGCAATAAGCAGCGCTTGCAACGCGTCGCTGCTGCCCTGGAAGAGGAGGCGCTTTCCCGCTGCCCTCGCCCTGTGAAACTCGGGGTTCCCCGGTAAGAGGTGGTGGTGACGGCTCCGGGTGGCAAGAGGGGCTGCGCACCGGGCCGGGAAGAGGCTGGGCTTCGTCCCTGCCCGCCTGGCACCTGTGCTCTCCGTGCCCAGACACGTCCCATCCATAGATCCGGAGGTGGAAAAGGAGGCACCGTTCGATGGACGAGCGGAGTGAAGCACAGATTCGTTACGTGTCTGATCGTGTTTCCTCTGGAGCCGGGGCTGGGGCTGCAGCAGAAGCGGCTGGGGCCGGGGGGTGCCATGCCGTGGGCTTCGGGGTTGGGATGCTCCCGGCAGCCCCTCCCTGTGCTCAGCACGGTCCCATCAGACCGAGGGGTCTCCAGCCCCTCCAGCGGGCACCTGCCTCAGGTTGCTCCCGGTATTTAATGTCCCACCTCTAACGACCGCCACGCACGAGGCCGCCGGACCCGGCTGCTCCCGGGAGGTGCCGGGGTGCCCGTGGGGCCGGCGGTGCCTCTGCTGCCTTCCCACCGCAGCCTGCCCACGTCCCTCCTGCCCCTCCTCTGCCCGGGCTCGGCGACTAATGTGCTTTAATAGCCCCCCCTCTAATAAATCGAAGGCTGTTTGTTTCTGTTGGTTTTTAATCTCACTCCTTTTGCTGCTCGCTCTGTAAGAAGATGGAAATAGCAGCGGGATGCGGTGGGCTGCGTTGTGGCGTGTGTCGCAAAGCCGCGTTGATGGAAAGAGGTTCAGAGTAAAGACATTATTAATGAAGACTATAACCGGGGAAGGTACGCCAAGCTCGTGTGCCTGATCTCGCCCGGGTTGTACTTGACCAGCACATCCATCTATTGGCTGTGTTCATCCATTTTTTAAAATGCCTTCACTGTTGATGTCCTCCCTGCCTGGGAGTTTTGTGCCACTTAAAAGGATCAAACCAAATTAACTCCAAAAAGTTCACGTCTGAAATGCTGCTGCTTCCCAGCTCCTGGGCTGCGAGTGAGGGGGGAGCGCCAGGGGACGGCACCCCCGGGTGGCCACGGACCCTGGGAATCCTGGTAGAACTATTCCTGACGGCTTTGCTGTGGTAGGACGGAGCTAAGGTCCCGCTGCCGTCCCGGGGCGCAGAGCACAGGAGCGGGGCTCGGGCCGGGGGGTGCAGCCCTGTGCCCGCTGTGGGGGCCGGGAGCGTGGGAGCTCGGCGGAGCTGCTTGTCCAAGAGAAATGCAAATACGGGACAATCAGCCTCCGTGGCAGCAAAGTAAGATGTGATGAAACCCAATCAGTTAATAACACTCCGAGGCAGTGGAAGAATTGCAGATGAATGTGTTTTTAAATATTTTTTTTTCCCCTCGCCAGAACCGTTCCTCTGGATTGTTACTGAAACCCCCTCGTTTCAGTTTGTGTCTTGCACCAAGGGCTGCTGGTTTCAAAGCCCAGAGCCGGGGAGCCTTGGCAGAGCTCTGCCATTGCCTCCTCCTGCACCATTTCGGTTCCTGGAAAGGCACCTCTGTCCTTGCGGGTGGCCCCGCTGAGCCTCCAGCTGCCGGAGGAGGGTCCCACGGGAGCATCGTGGGGACCCCCTGCCTGGGACCCCGGGGGTGGTCCCCCCATGGGACGCTGCACCGAGCTCCAGCCGCCCGGTGCGGGAGTAAACACTGCAGGAGCAAAACGGTGCGACAGATACAGCTGACAAGCATGAGAAAAAGAAGGTTTTGAGACCCGGATGGTAATCAAGGCTAATTTGTTGATTTGCCATCCGGAATAATTTCTTGCATTATTTTTTTCCCCCTACACAATTTGCTGCCTGCCTTCGGGGAGGGTGGGGGGAAGCGCGAGCCCTCCACCCTCTGCCGAGCCTCCGAGCAAGCTCCTTCTGCCTGATTAAGGGCTGTCAGGATGATTGATGTGCTCTTCCCGGAGAAGGTGAGTCCCTTCGCCGTGACAGCTGGGTTTGACAGCCAGGCGGAGACGGGCCCTCGCCGACACCCTCCTCTTCAAATACCTGTCTTTCCCCGGGCTGTGGCTGCGGCGGCGAGGGCTGTGCTGTCCACCGCACGCCAGCACGTGTCCTGCGAAGGTCAAAAGCCCCCGAAGCCCAGGCGTCCTCCCCGGCACGGCCCCTGGGATCCCTGGATAAGGACCGGAGGAGGAGGGGGCTGGCGGGGAGGCAGCAGGAGGGTGGGCAGCTCCCCGGCGCGGTCGGGGATTGCCCCTTCAGCAGGTCTCTGCGGGGCGAGGGCTCTGTCCATCCTCTGGCTGAGGATGAGGGGGTTTGGTTCAGGTGCCGAAGATGCGAAGGTGATGTGGTTTTTCTGAGGTCAAGCAGCAAGCCCGTGGCAGGCGGGAGAGCTGCGAGTCCTCGCTCTCCCGGCTGCCGCGAAATCAAATTCACTGACCGTTGGTGTGGTGGAACCCGTGCTTGGGCATCTTCTGCTCGGGCGGTGAGCTCCCCGGGGCTGCGATGGCTCTGGCACGATGAGATGCTCGGCCCCAAGTGCTGGATCCCGTTACCACGATGCAAAACACACGGGGTGCTCCGAGACGTGTGTCCTGACCCCGGGCTGGTGCGAGAGCAGCCACGGTCCCTGCGGGGCCGGGCAGGTCCCTGGGCTGGTGGAGGCCATGACCCACCCGTGGTGGAGGCACTTTGGGAAGGGAAGTGGGGCTGCATCGCCTGAGCGCGCTGGAACGAGGGTGTCTGAAGCACCCCAAAGGGAGGAGCTGATGGGGCCAAACTGCAACGGGCTGAGCGCTCCTAATAAAGAGAGGACTTCAGGCGCCAGAGCTGACATGGAAATAAAATCATTGCTCTTTGACATGCAGTAACTGAATAATTTCTGTTGCTCAGCGTGCAGCTCCTTAAGACGTTTCCCTCTTCTGCAGTAACATGCATCGCGCCGCAGGGTTGGTCTGCGGATCCGACGCTGCCGCTGGACGGGGACCTCAGCATCGGGAGCGCGCTGGAGCAGCGAGGTCAGCCCGGCACTTGGCCTTCAGAGGGCAGAGCCAAGGTAAAACCCTTCCGTGACGGATTGTTTGACTTCCCTGCATCTTCTTGGGCGAAGGCTGAGCTCTGCCGTGGCAATATTTATAGTAGATGCTTCTCTTCATTTTACCGGTTAAGCCCATCCAGCGTCCCCGTGGCCGAGCCCCGGGGCAAGGTGAGCGTTTAACACGGCTGCACCCTGGTCCCTCTCTCTCTGAGGAACATAAACCTCTGCGAAGACGCTGAGCCTTCCTGGGACGCACTGAGCCGTTTCCATTTCACGCTGAGGGGTGAGGAAGAGGAGGGCAGGTCGGGCTGCGGGCCAGCCTCTGCCGGGCGGGGGGCAGCGGCCTTGCAAACAGCCATTTAAACATCCCGGTGGTATATTTAAGTCAAGTCCTGGGTGGAGAGGGTGTCAACGGAGCCATAAAAGCATGTGTCGGAGGGAAACAAACGTGCGACCGGAGGTAGTTTTAGTAACAAATACGTGTTTTTTCCAACTGTTGATCGCTCGGCATTCCCAGCCTGGGAGATTTCCAGCAGCGTGGCAATGCGCTTGGAGAGGAGGAGGCTGTTCCGGCTGCTTTGCGTGGCAAGAAAGGGGGGTGCGGGCTGAGCGTGGGGGCGCTGGCGGGGAGGGACCCCCGCCTGGGTCTCCCCGGGAGACTCTCCTCGGGTGAATGCCGGAGACCTTCCCTGCGGTAACACCGATACCTGGGAGGGAAAGGGGAATTCGGCGCTTCTTGGAACTCATACGGTGTTTGGGAAGGGGCATCTGTCCTGGAGAATATCATGAACAGATGCTGCAGCGCTTATTATTTTAAAAGCTATGAATTTAAAATGTGTTAATTAGGAGGAGTGAGGAGAAACATCAGCAATTCCAACTAATCATCCACAGGAGCCTTGTACAGGAAAATAAATGACAGAGTGCAAAAATATGGCCCGAAATCACTGGGTAGATGCTGAGCTTTGCTCCCTGCGGGACCACGGCCAGCTGATCTGGACGGGATCTTCCCCAAGACCTGCAAAGCAGGGAAATCTGCCGGGAACGAGTATTTATTTAAAACCTGAGACAACCTATGAACGTGTGGATGGAGCAGCCGAGGTTTGTCGAAGTGGACGTGGGAATTTCATGGGCTCATTTCACACGTGGTCAGACACCGCTTGTCTGGCCGGAGAGCTGCGTAGGAAAGCCCAGACAAGCCCAGTTGGAGCAGCCTCCTCCAAAACCCCAGTATGGGTTACTGGGACGCTGCAGCCGTGGCATCTCCTCGGCACGCAGCGCTCCCGCCCGGTGCCCGCGGGTCTGCGCGGAGGCGCCGGCCGCTCCGCTGCCGTGCAAGCGCCGGCGAGCCGCAGCGCTGCCGGGAGAGAATGCCATACACCGGGAAAAAATCTTACTTAAGTCTTTGCAAAGCCACAGATAATACACTGTGAGAGCGAACAACCGGGATGAAAAATAATTGCACTCCTATTTTTCTCCAGCTTTTCTTATCAACGACTTTATCACCTTTGGTTTTATTTTACACCTTATTTAGACTTTACTGTAATCCCAGCTATTTCACCATTGACACCTCCTTAATGCCTTGTCTAACACCTCTGACACCTCTGGCTAATGCCCAGGCCCTTCTCCAGCACAGAGCAGCTCTAGCAAAACCAGAAAAGAGCTAAAATGGAGAGAGAAAAATTATTTACTGCCCAGGCTCTGTGAATAATAACCTTTGAGGAGAAAGGGTGGGGGCCAGCCGTCCCCGTGCAGCTGCACTTTGGTGTCTACCCACATTAGTCTACATCTGCCCAGTTCTTCTCATCGAAAGATCGTGCAGCAAGCGACGAAGCAGCGAGAGGATTTATTGTTTGAGGGAAACCGCAACCTATAAAGGCTCAACTTAGCGAACGGGAGCAAATTAATTCCTCTTACTTAGACACCCCGCGCCAAGTTCAGCCCAGTTCAGACCATTCCATCCCTGCGTGTCCTGCTGGTGTTAGCGGGATTGGTGCCGACCCGGCACCCGCTGCCGCTCCATCAGGTCCTTGCGCGGTGGGAGCCGGGGCCGGGGCTTTGCCGCTCGCCGCCGCCCTGACCCTGCCTCTCGGGGCTAATTCTCCTTCCGCGGCTGGGGAAGGTGCCCGCCCGCCTGCAGGGGATCCCTCCCTCGCAGGGGTGAGAGCTGCTCTTCAAATATTCCCGGTTTTCTGGTTGGGAGGAGACTAAACAGGACGCTGGGACACAGAATCACAGAATGGTTTAGGTTGGAAGGGACCTTTAAAGATCTTCTTGTCCAACCCCCAAGGTTGCAAGGGGTTTCCACCATCCACATACTCCACACTTCCGGACTTCCACAGAAACTGTGAAAATAGGGATTTAAATCTCAATCTATTCAGCCTTTGTTGCACCCCCTGAGCCTCCTTGGGACCCTTCTGTGGTTCGTTGCCGTACGGGCACTGGGATGGGAAGGGGGGGGTCTCTGGCTGGAGCCACCTCATACTCTTCATTTACTACCTGCTTCTGTTTTACTTTTAGACCGGCGCTTCACTGACTGGGGGACTCCTGCGACCGTTTCACTTTCTGAGGCAGCAGCGCAGTAGATTTCCCTTGGACAGATCTACCTTGAACTGAGACAGGAAACTCATTCCTAAAATGTTTGCCCCCCCCCCCCCAGTTTATCTTCCCCTTCCCACAACGGGGCCTCGGGGTTGGCAGTGTCCCCGCGCTCCGTTTCTCTGCGGGTCGCTGGGGGGGTCCAGCAGCTTCTCCTGCAGGCGCCCGGGAGCATCCCGCGGTGCGGGCTGGAGCAACGCTGCCGCAGGCAGGAATTCCCACTGGGAAAACTCCCCCCTCTCCCTCCGGTGGTGTCTAACGAGGCTGACTCTTCCTGGCAGCCCGACCTGGAAGGAATCCTGTTGCAACCCAGCGCTGGAGAGACCTCAGCAAGGCACTTCGTTTCCCCTCTGATCTCTGAGCCCGGACTGTTGCTACATTACGTAGATTTAACTACCCATTACACAAACTATATCTCTAAAGCGAGGGATATGGCAGCTTTATTATAAGTTTATTACATGCTAATTCAAGCAAATAAATTTGCTCCAGCTGTGGAGCAAAGGAGATTAATAACCTCGAAGATCACTTCGCTGCTTTGATGAGTTTCTTGAACAGAGGAGAGTATATTTAGGAAGAGCAACTAGATTAGTCAAAAACCCCCTTTAATTATTAGTGACACTGTGCAAACTGCTTCATATGAGTGGAATACCAACTGCTTAACTCCCTGACCTTATTATTCAAATAAACACTTCTTATTATAGCAACACGACTTGCTCGTCAACACATCAGATCAGCTGCCGGGTGGCGGTTTGGGTGTCCCCGCCGTGGCAGCAGCCGGGCTGCGTCGGGGCAGGACGGCCTTGAAGGTGCAGGGGCTCCTGCCCGGCGAATTTAAACATCTTTACGTGCTGCACAGGGAGCGGAGCAATGCGCTTTGCTGGGATGGTCTCAGCGCTCGCCCCTTCCCCTGCCCAGGGTGTTTGATACTGGGTTTTATTCTGCAGTTAATTTAGATTTTTCTGGAAGTGCTTGAGGCTGGATGCTCGGAATTGCCTCGGCGTTGCTGACGTTTTAGCGCCTTCTCCAAGACGCGTGCGTGCGTTTTGTGCAACGGCCTTGGGCAGGGGATTGCAGGGGTTGCTCTTGTCGCTGGGCCTCTCCAAGTGGCCCTTGCTGTCCCGTTTGCTGGAATCCAGGGCGACCGTGTGCTTGTGGGTCATCTTCGCTGTAACCGGGGGGCTGGCGGGATGCTGGAGCAAGATGCGTGGGGTTTTTTTCTGCCCCTTTTTGTAGATAAAAAGCAGGGGAAGAGGGACTACCGAAAAAGATCTCAGATGTCATGAAAATATCTTTAGGTGTTTGCCAAAACGTAGATAATTGTCAGAGATACTCCCCAGTGCAAAGGGTTTAACTCTGAAAGTTTTTCTGGGGAGCAGCGAGCGGTGTGCCACGCTCCTGCGGGGATGCTGCGGGATCCCGGGCAGCACCGTCCCGTCCCGTCCCGTCCCTCCTGGGCAGAGAGGTGCTTCGCAGCTCCTTCGTCCGGGCGAGGGGGCACACGCCTGCCTCTCGGGTTAAATGAAGCCTGGTTTGGCCCTGGGTAAGGCTCACCACTTTTTCTCGGTGCTGGGGGACGGTTGCTGCCGTCAGGGGAGGTGGTGGTTTGGGAGGGGAGCAAACGGGTGCGGGCGCGGCGCTGCAGCCCCACGGACCGGCCGGGGAGCTCGTGCCCGCGCTGAGAGTAGCGGCATCCCCACCCGTTCGGGTAGGAACCCTCCAGTTTTGCTTGTAGCCACTTGATTGCGGGAGGAAGGAATTTGTGCCCCCGTGCCAGGACCTGGATACGGGAGGGATCAAAAGGCACCTTCTGCCTTCTCGCAAGGGGAAGCGTCCCCGGCACCGTGTCCCGTGCCCTTAAACCGCGGCGGCTGCCCTTGAGCCTGATGGATGGAGGCGGCGGCGGCTCCGGTGAAGCAGAGAGGACACAGAGCACCGATCCGCATCACTAGTTGCTTCCCTTCATTTTTCTCTGGTCTCATTTTACCCACCAGCCCAGCCGGGCTCGGCAGATGCCGGCGCCGGGGGGATGCTCGGGGGGCTCGGAGCCGGGGGTGTCACTGCGCGGGGAGGGTCCCCAGGGTTTGTCAGCGGTCTGTGGGGCCGGCGTGGGCCCAGCCGCTCCTCAAAAAGCAGCAAATCGAGAATATTCTCCTGCCCCCGTGCTTCCCGCTCTCCCTGTCTCTCCGCCGCAGAAGGCAGCCCTTCCGCCTTCAAACAGTTTCTATTATATGTAGAGCAAGCAAAAATGATGTGTTAAATACAGCCCGGGCTGAAGCTCTGAATCAAATCAATTCTTTTTTGATTCCCTGAGCTTTTGAATTTTCAGCCCAGCCGAAGAATTGTTAGCACAAGAATAGGGCTGAAGGAGCAATCCTTTCGTATCACTATTGACTCAATTATTTTGCCTCTTGATTTTCTATGAAGCGGGCTGCGATGCCGCGCCGATATGCTGATTGCTAATGGCAGAGCATTGTTCAGCACCGTCTCCGAAGGCTCGGCGTGGAATACCTTCATCTCCCCGCTCGCTACGGGCTGCATTTGGGACCTAGTTTTATTTTGATTGATGCAAACTGCAACGCACAGGGGGATGTGCAGAGCAGGCTTTTCGCCGTGAGCTGCCGGGAGGACCCTGGGTTGGGCTCCAGGCTGCCGGTGCAGCAAAGGGTTACGGTTCTCGCCGAGGCTGGGCTGTCGGTGACCTTCCTCCGTCTGACCTACTAACGGCTGCTCCCGGGACGTTCCCGGCGCTGCCGCACGCGCGGATCGATAGGGCCAGCGCGGCATAAAGCAGAGAGGTTGCATTTACACAGTGTCACGACTATCAATATTGACAGCTCGGACGCGTGTCCTTCGGACTGGCGTGTGCTGTCAGCGCCGGGTTAGCAATGCCCCAGCGGCCGCCCGTGCCCCCGGTGCTGCGGGGGGGTGGCCGGCGGCTCGCGCCCGGTGCCCAGCCAGGGACGCTGAGCCTGGCCCTGGGCGCTGCGTCCCCCCGGGGTGCTCACCTCCCTTTAGCGTCAGCTCAGGCGTCCTTCGCATGGGTGCTGGGTTACCCAGCCGCTGTCGGGGCAGAGGGGGACAGGGACAGGGACGGGATGTGGCTCCGGCTCCACCGCAGGCGGTTGGGAGGGTTTGGAGCCCACAGCCCCGTTCAGGCTTGCTCTTTCAAGATAAAAGAGAGGAATTCCCCACCCATAAAAAGGTGGTGAAAGAACCGTAGGAAGCGCTTTGGATCTTTGGATGAAAGGGGCTGAGGAGGAACAAAATGCTGCCTTGCTTTGAAGCTGCAAAGCCCTATATAAATCCTGAGCAGTTTTATTAGTGGCTCAAATGCACCCCAGGCTTAAAAAAGGCAAAAGCACGTACTTGTTCGTGCTTATTATTCTTGCTGATGTTTACGTCGCATCAGTGCCCACGATCGCTTTAGAGGCAGGAGCCGGCGCAGCCCTGCCGGGTCCCCGCAGACGGCCGGGGCTGCGGGGTCAGCGTGGTGCTTTAGGGGAGCGGTGCCCGGCCGGGGCGGGGGGACAGCCCGTGCCACGCTGCCGGGACGGGCGGGGGGCAAGCGCCAGGGCTGCCCGTGCAAGGGGCACCTCTGGGAGACGGGGCAGGGGTGTCCCCGGCTCTGGAGGGAGGTGGGAGATCCAGCCTGCGGCGCACGCTGAGTATTTTTGATTCAAACTCACTTGCTCCCAGGCACGGTCAAACAGGCAGCTGCCCAAACACACGCAAGCAGAAAACTTTTGCTTTTGTGGCAAGTGGGCTTGAAAAGGTTGGGTGCCAAGGAGTGGGGGGAGCGCGGGGAGGAGCAGCGGCGGGGTGCAGCCCCGGCGAGGCGGGTGTGCGGGCTGGGCTGGTGCAGGAGGAACCCAAGCGGGTGGAGCTGAGGTGTGGGATAAGCCCCAGGTCCCACTGCCACGGCTCCTGGGCCACCCGGGACAGACGGGAGGCGGGAGGGCTCCGGAGCAGCCTGTCGCGGGGCTTTGCAGGGTACGCGTGGCCTTTCTCGCAGCAGCGCTGGGAAACGCTCAGTGCAAAGCTGTCAGGCAGGGAAGAAAAACCCCAAATCAGTGTGAAATGATGAGTTCAACTGGGCCCCGTTTCAAAGCTGTCAGGAGCTGGGAGTGAAGCGCAGTAACCAGGAAGGAAAAACAATTTCAATTCAGACTCTTTTTGGAAAGCAGAACCCGGAAAGGGGCAGCTCCTGGTGCCGTTTCCCGAGCGGAACAGAGCGTTACCTCTGAGCGAAGGGACTGGCGGGGGGTCTCCTCCCGTCACCCCCCCTTTTCTCTGTTTGCTGCAGGAACAGCCCCTCCCCGCAGCTGCTCCCTGCGCCGGGGCGGCTGGCACGGCCGCGGCGCACGAGGTCCCGATGGACGAGCCGGAGAGGAAAGGAGGCTCGTTCTGTCCCATTTGCCAACCACACGGTAGATTTTTTTAAATTACAGTGTAAAAAACAGCAGCAACTGCCTCTCTCTTTATTTTCCCATGAAGGGGCAGGCGGCAGCGCCCTTCCCACCTTGCCCGTCCTCCTGAATTCCCGGCCGCTGCTGCCTTGGTTTCGTGGCAGCCTGGAGCCGGGGACGAAGCTGTTACTACTGATGGAAGCGCACAGCCGAGTTGGTTTGTCATCACAGGGCTTCGCCTCCCTCCCTGCCCTGGGACGTGGCCGGGTGGGGAGGAGGGAGCTCGGGGCTCTCCAGGACCACGTGCGGATCCCACGAAGCGCCGAGGAGGCAGCGAGGACCTGAGCCCTCCTTTGGCCGTGCACCCCCCGGGTTGTTTAAGCTCCATCCAACTGCACGCTCCCCATGCCCTTGCCTGCTCAGAAAACAACGAAGTGACGGGTTTAATTGCACAGGTTAAAAGCAGATGGACTCCCCGGCTCGGTGGCCCCGGTTCCTACCGCGCTGCCCCGGCGCGGCTGAGCACGGCGGGTGGGAGAGCCGCGGTGTGGCCGAGCCTCCCGGCGTCACCGTAAATCCTGGGGAAATTCAACCCGCCGTTAATGTTTGGAGACGCTGTAAGTGATGATTTCGTAATCGCGCCCGTCTCTCCGCGGCTGGCTCGAGATGAGGGCATTCGGTTAATGCACGTTTCAGTCTTCATTGCCTTTTTAACTAGTTTTTAATCAGTAATTATTAGCGAGCGGGAGCGGTGCGCAGGCTCCTCTCACCCGCTCCCCGGGCGAGTGCCACTCAATATGTCACGGCAATTAGCACCCAGCAGCGGCAGCGGGGCGCGGGCTGGACACCGTCACCGCCACCGGCCCTGCACGGGGACCTCGGCTGGTCCCCGGGCGCTGTGGCTGTGGGGCCGCGCCGGCTGCTCCTGCAGACAACGCAGCGGCGGATGGGAACGTGCCCGAGCAGCCCCGGCCCCGACCGCGTCGTGGTTTAGTTGTTAACGTTGGTGAGGTCAAGCCGGGCGTGGGGTTTGGTGACCTGCGCTCGCTGCCACCCTGCGATAAAGTGGCCTCGAGGACCAGGCTCTTCCACTCACACCGAAAAGAAACTTTAATTTTCTTTGTTCGCCCTGCAGACAAGAAATTACCGAGCAGCGGATGCGAGTGGCAGACGCCAGCCCGGCCCGTGGGAGCCTGCGCCGCCGCTAATTACAGCCGCTGCCATGGAGGTAAATAGCAGGGAAATCAGCCTTCCCTGATTCCGAAACGAAGTCAAGTATCGGTGCCCTTTGCAAAGAGCTAATGAATTACAAGTGTCTCTATACACAGGAGCTGACATCACCTTCTGACCAGCTGAAAACCGCAGCCAGGCACCCTCGAAACGTAGAGCCTGCTGTCGTTGTTCGTGTCTTGCGGTATTTAAAATAATTGCGTGCAGAATGGTATAAAGGGGGTTTGGGGGTGGGATTGTCGATATCATCAGGGGTTCAGCGCTCGGTGCTCTCGGGCCGCGCACCGGGTGGCATCCAGGCTCACGCCTGCCGTGGGGATCAGTACCCTGCGGAACAAATGAGCTTTAAAACCCCTCTATTTTATTATCGTTATTAATAATGAGGAGGCCCTTGTAAATAGCCATGAAAAGAAGTGCTTAAGCTCATAATTAATAAATGCCGGCTTGGTTTCTGCTGCCGAACTGCAGCCTCAAGATGCCTGAGGGGGGATGTAGAGCTCTGCCAAAACGGCGGAGGGTGCTTGTGCCTGCACTGCGGGTTCATACACCCAGGGAATCCCCCCGTCCCCGGGCCAGCCGGGACAGCCGGGGCAGCCGGGGCAGCCGGGGCAGCCTCCCCTGCAGTGGGGTGCCCACAGCAGCGCGGGACGGGGCCGGGCGCAGGGATGCGGGGGCTCGGCTGCCCCGTGGGGGCCGCGGCGGGGGCTCCCCGGGCTCGGGCTCCCAACGCCCGCCGCGGGGGTTCCACTGCAAAACCCCAAAGAGCCCCGGCTGGCTCCTGAAACCCTTCGTTACCTCTCGGTCGTAAATGTTTATGACAGGAGGGAAAGGAAGTAAATCACATTTATATCCCTTGTTTTCTTTATCGGGGCACTAATTTGACAGGGAAGGGAAATT
This sequence comes from Phoenicopterus ruber ruber, assembly GCA_009819775.1. NCBI lineage: Eukaryota > Metazoa > Chordata > Aves > Phoenicopteriformes > Phoenicopteridae > Phoenicopterus > Phoenicopterus ruber. The sequence continues at coordinate 1,929,826 of CM020233.1, read as the reverse complement.
TTTGCTTATTTTACAACTCTGATTTTGGCTGCAATTTGATTTCAGTAGCTGGGAGGCAAACACAAAATCTTATTTTTATTCCGGAGTCGGTATAAAAATTTACATTTTGACACCGACCCCTGCTAACATTTTAGTGCAGATATAGCGGGCCTCCGGGCTTTTCACAAAACACATAACCCAACATATAATACACTCATAATTCACTAATGTTTGCTGAATGACAGGGTTAAGTGGCTGCTATTCCCGGCCTCCCACCACACTAATGTACTCCAGACCTGCGCTCCTTTTCTTCTGGATTGCAGTCAAATCGTTTCCTGCAGCCCTCGCAGTGGAAGCTCCTTCCACCCCGAATAAACACTACTTCTGAAATTATTTTCATTTGTTTTTCTAATCTAATTTTCCCCTCGGTGCTCCACTAATCATCAGTCCCATTAAGGGCTCGACGTGCTGACTGCTTTCCAGAGAGGAGCCCGTCCTGCGTCCCGCCGCGCGCTGACCTTCACCGGCACGATCCCGGCCGAGCCCCCGCGCCGCCGCCCCGGGGACCCCGCGCCGGGGCCGGACCCGGAGGCGATGCCCGCGGTGGGGGCTGCCGGGGCGGAAGGGTGTGTGGGTGCTGGTGGGGCTGGACCGTCCCCTCCATCCCAGCCCGAACCCGCACCCCGACCTCCCGGCCGTGCCCCTGCCTGCGGGAACCAGCGCCGCCGTGGGCGAGATAACGTGAATATTCACGGTAAAAAGGAGGGGGGGGAGGTTGGCTCCGCTCCACCCCAAGTGCCAAAGTAAAACATCTCCTGGTGGAAGAGCTGAGCTGCGAAGAGGGTGCGAAGCCAGACAACGCGTGTCGCTCCTAATGAGAAAAATAAACAGCGAGCGCGTGCGGGGCACAGGGATGTATCCAACCGGATTGGGAGCGCGTTGCCACCCGCCGCCCTTCCCGGGAGCGGGCGAGCGCACGTCCCGGCTCCGCTGCCTTTTGTCCTGGGGCCTGGCGCTGGGCCCGGGACGGGCAGGTCGGGGCTGTTTGTCCTTCTCTCCCCTGTGAGGTTTTTACTCCTCTCTCGGCAGGGCCCTGAGCTGGGCGGCCCGGGGGTGGCCGGGTCCAGCCTTCCCAGGCAGTGGAAGTTGATCGGAAACCTTAAATCTAGGGAGGAACGAGGCTGAACCAGCCCGGGAAACCCTCCTGCCCGTCATCGCGGTGTCTTGCCAACTGGCACAGCCTAAAACTGTGTCTGTAGAGCAAAGCAACACAAACCGTCAGGACTCATCTTCCTCCTCCTCCTGCAGCCGCCCCCGCGGCGGCTGCTCCGGAAGGGATGGGGATGGGGCTGCTGCTGTTCACGGGGAATACGATGGTTCTTTCCCCTCCGAAGACGCGCTGCTCCGTGTCCCCCCGCCAGCCGCTCCCTCCCCTCCAGGGCAAGGCTGGCCGCTCCCCAAAGGGAAGGCAAGGACCAAGCACGTACGGGTTTTTTTTCCCCCAAGTATCTCTGTCAGACACATATTGAGACTAATAAATAGATACACCGGCAGGTGCCTACATAGAAACATTTCTAAGCCCCACACTAAAGCTCTTCCCCCCCGTCAGGGCTTGCAGAGCACCCCTGGGACACGTGTTAGGGATGTGGGGCTGAGCAGAAGCCGTTAGACACGGTGACACTCGTCCCCGATGGCCTTTACCCGCTGCTCCCCGTGCCGGGTTATTTTTAGGACAATGCACCGGCGGGGCTGGCAGCGGCGGCAGCGGCGGCAGAGCGGAGCTGCCAGGTCTTCCCTGGCTCACCCCTTCTCCGGGGAAGGCCGCGGTCCCCGGGGCAGGGATGCGGCGGCGGGGGGTGCCTGGCGTGCGCAGCACCAGGGACGAGACCGGGAGCACTGCGCGGGGGCACGGGGACGGGGACGGGGACGGGCTGGTCCACCCCTCCCACGGGAGCAGAAGGGGCCATGGGGCAACGGGGCTGCGCACCGGCCTCCCCCCGGAACGAACATCTCGCCCCCCGAATGAAAGGGACTCCACGGATCTGTTCAAAACAGTTTATTGTATTTTTTCGTCAGACAAACACATTGATTTCTGGACCACAGTAGAGGATGGAAACCTTTCACAAACTTATTTATTTGAAAATACAAATATAAAATTATACTTTCCACATCTGTGATGTGAGAGACCCCCATCCACATAGTATTTTACAACAGGGCTTTAGAAAGCCATACACAGAGACCTGAAAGATGCTTGATATATATAGATACATATATATATGTATATATATAAAAAAAAAGGTCACTACCAAAGTTCTCATCAGTTCATACTAAAGTATAAAAGGAAGGGCTAGGCCTGCCACTGTGCCATAGTTTATTTAGGTACATTTATGACCACCTGAAATGCTTAGACTTGCATCCTAGTACTGATGGAGCTCAGACCTCGTACAACAGAGAATGACGGGGATTCGCTACCTACGACGGCCGACGCGACACACGAGCCCACGCGTGGTGTTACGGGTATGTACAGAACAGAGAGTCCGGCGGCCCCCGGGCTGCCGGGGCTTCGCCCTGCTCGGGCACGGAGCTCTCTCGAGACAACACAGTCAGACTGTTTGGGAACCGAGAACCGATCACGAGGATTTACTTTCTCAAACTACTTTTTTTTTTTTTTTTTTGGTAATTTTTATTACAGTATTAAAGTATTGCTTAGCTTACAGAATCTCCTCACGTAGTGTTCGCACACGGCAATGGGTTTGACTTGGATTCTGTACGTATGAAACTCTACAGTGTCTGTGCGCAGACCGGGATCTGCCGGTGTGTCTTCGATGCATCCTGTCTCTTCACCTTACACTAACTTCAGTTTTCTGTTTGAACTATATTTCGCTTAAAAAAACCAAACCAAACCACTAAAAAAAATAATTCGGAAAATTCCACCCGAGAGACATCGCCATAGCATAAAAGACAGCTATGAGTTAGTGTTGGTTTTTTTTTTTTGTAAACAGTTTCATATGCAATATCACACATAACCATGGCTGGCCTTCAGTAAAAATGTAGTAAACTATATTGCTTTATTATTGGTTACGTTGCATTGAGTGAGTGGCGGGAACGAAACAGGAAGGTGGCTGTGGCTGGAGCCGCTAGCCCTCGTTCACACTACAGATGAAAACAGCATCCCAGGCTGCAGAGCAGGGAGGAAAAGAAATCCGAACACCTTTCAGGTCGTTATCACCAACAACTACCCGATGGTTTAACTAGCCTAGCAAGATGTGTGACGTTCACCAGCCCAACGCTGCCGGACCATGGAGAAAAAAGAAACTTACAGCAAAGAGAGCCATGCTACCTTAAAGTCCAAGCTACAAATTCAACTTAGAATGAACATTCATGAAGAAACGACAAAAAAAAAAAACCCAAAAAAGGACGGGTCAGGCTTCATTTTAATCAAGCCAATCGCAAACGACTGTTTGCTTTTGCGGGGGAGGGTACCCGAGCGCTCGGGGCTTGCTGCAACCGCTCTCAAAACGCGCTGGGGTGCAGCCCGGCCCCGGGCGCTGCCGCGCGGGGGGCCCCGGGTGCCCGTTTCGCACAACCAGACGGGAATCCCTCGCTCCTCCGTTGCTCCGGGGGCAGCGGGTCCCTACGAGCTCCTTGGAAAGACAAGGGCAATATCCCTCGGAACGATCCTTCGCTCGCCGCGCTTGACTAAAACCAAGGCGGAGCTGAACCTTTGTGCTGAAAAATTTACAAAAAAACCCCCAAACGAACAAAGTTAAAAAAAACCCAACCCTTCGAAATGGACTTCTAGATGAGCGGGGGACTAACGTGAACCTTAGTCTAGGTAGCCACATCAAAACATATCGGATTCCACGACATTTGTGCTATGGGCCACTGGGACTTCTCAAAAGGTATATAAACATCTAAAACATATTCACACAGATTAGCAATTTCTTCTGAGCATTCTTAAAAAAATATTTTTTTTTTCTCTTAGTAAAATCGTTTTAATATACCGTGCCTCCCTCTTTTAAAAAATAAATTAAAAAAATCCAGTTTTGCATATCTAGCGTTAGCATTTAAGGTAGTATGGCACATCCCCTTTTCAAAGTCAAGGGTGGGGATCTACAAATGCCTTAGGAGTTTGCCAGCATTTTTAACGTTGTGAGACCTTTGGTTAGTTGAAACCGCATCAGATCAGCAAAAGAAAAAACCCAAGAGAACAAAACCGAAGAGAAGAGGAAAGAAGACAAAAAAACCGGAAAACCTTCCCAAAATTATTAGCATTTTTTTCTTAAATAAGAGAAAGTTCTATCCTTACTGGTCCTAAATCTGAATAACTACATCTAAATTTTTAACCTTAATTACGATACACCTACCAATATGTACTAGAAGAGGAAGAGAGAAAGAGGGGGGGAGAAAGTCACTACACTAGCATCAGGACAGCACTCTTACAAGATAGCCATTTTATACACTATTAACATACAACAATGATCAACAAAGAATATTCTATGAGGTGACAGGGAATGGAGAGGAAAACCAACTGGTAGTACAGTACATCATCAACATTGACAAAATAGCCATAAAAAATTCCCTGACGGTACACGGGATTTCAGGGAATTTGGTGCGTTGTTTTTTTTCGTTTTTGTTTTTTAAAGAATTGTTTTATTTATTTTATTACTTGATCAAGTCTCAATATTTAAAAAGCGTCCAGCATTTTGCTTAAACCTGGTTGTTCTGAAATAAGAAAAAAACCTAAAATATTACATAAAAAGCATGATTCTTTTTTAAAAACAAGAAAAACAAGGTTTTCTCCTTTCGGTTAGCAGTATGGTGCCTTGTTTTTGTTAAAGATGCCTTGCTCTACCTTGTCTATTGAACGTCTACATTAGTCTACTCGTTAGTAAAATTTACAAAAATAGGAGTGCAGCAGCTCTTTTTAACAAATGTCGCATTCAGTGTCTTGTACTGGCTGTACCTAAAGTACCAAATTTATAAACGTAACAATTTAAAAAAATATTAATAAAACTTGTCAATATTATGTTAAAAAAAGAAGAAATATATCCACACTACAGTATGTTCTTAATGCCACCTACCATGTTGTACTTCTAGTTTGCTGTTGCAGGCCTATTTACCAATATTAAAAAAATTAAATTAAAAAATATCCTTCATAAGTTTCCTCCCCCAACAGAGGACCATATATATAACAGCCAAATATTAAACATGTGCAAATAGGAAACTGTCAGTTTTTCCCCTACCAGTCACAGTGCAATGATGTTTTATACTTTTTTTTTTTTTAAATTCTGCTTACAACTACAATAAATTAAAATCTTCCGTTGCTTCTAGGGTGAAACTGTAGCACTGAGGTATTCCCAAAAAAAAAAAAAAAAAAAAAATCAAAAACCGAACCGAAGTTGCTTTCCTAATTTGTTAATACAGAAAGTAATGGATAAAACAGGTAACCACGCAAGCTTTAGAGCCGCTCCGCCTGCGGCAGGGTGCCCGGAGCCGCTGAAATGACTGGACAGCAAGGTGAGCTAGTTTCAACCAACGACTAAAAAAACCAAAAAATAAAGGTGTGCTTTGAACCGTAAATGCGTTACATAGGAAAACCGTAGCTTCCTTTTCAGTCTCGGGAAAAAGCAGGTTTGAAATTAAAAAACCACCGCCAGACCGCTCCTTTGCAAGCTGTGCACGTCTGAGAGCGAAGCTGCCGGCTCGGCGCGGGGCGAACTCCATCACAAAAATAGGTTTGTATTTCTCTTTCTTAATAGTTTATATGTAGTTAATGGAATCGTATTTACAGTATTTTTTTTTTTTTTTCAGAATTCACAATTTCAAAAAACCTTATATCACCTCTTTCAACAAAAAAAAGCACTTATAGAAAAAGGACGCACAAAAAGTTTGTAGTCCTTGCCTTATTGCCGAAAATAGATAGAATTAGGTTAACGAAGACGCCACGAACGAAAAGAAGGGCCAGAGAACCTGCTGCTCACCCGCGCCCCCCGCAAGGCCGCCCCGCCACCGCGCCCGCCGCCGGCTCTGCTCCCCCCGCCGCCCTCGGCGGCCGCAGAGCCGGTACCAGCGGCTGAGACTCCTGTCACCATCTCAGCATCCTTTAAGCAACAACGACTACGTAAAACAGAAGGGAGAAGGAAGGGAGGTGGGAAAGAAAAACGAAAGAAACCCCTTAATATAAACAGTTACGCTATGGTTAGGCTCTCGCTAGATACACAAAGAATTAGAACTACGTGGCTACGAGGCTATGTCAAAATGCTACGAAAAAATGTGGTTTGGAGAGGTTTAAAAAGAGGGGGGGGAACCCATCAAGAAAATAAAACGAACAAGAAATGGATTTTATATACATACTTTTAAAAGCTGTTGTTTTTATAGTACAGCAGATTCATGAGATGATGAGAGAGATTTTAAACAACCTAAGTCCGTCGAGTGCCACCTCCAGTTTGTTTGCGTTATCGGTGATGATGTAGTGCTCAAAGTCTGATGAGATCACCCAAACGTGGGCCCGTTCAGAAACTTCGCCCCGTCTTGCCCGGACATCCAGAGAGACTCTGCGGGGAGGAGAAGGCAGACACAGGACACGCAGGGGAGTCAGAGCGAAGTGAGGTTAACCGGGGCTCTCACCCCCCCACCAGGCGTCTGCAAACTTGCGGAGCCGCAGCGGGCTCCGATCCGCGCCAAGGGCGAAGCCGGAGCCGCCCGGCTGAACCGCGGAGGCGACCCCGGCACCGCCGAGAGCGCGTAACGTACGCGCTGCTCCCACCGCCCAGCTGCGTCCCCGCGCGCGGCCGCGGCCGGCCAAGCCCCGCCAGGCTGCCCTGACCCTGCGCTACCCTGCCGTAGGAACAATAAACCGCGACTTGATGTATCGGAAGGACAAAACCTGTTCCTCGGGCGTCTGTTCCGCCAGGAATTTACAAGGCTTCGGTAAAACGAGTTTTTTCTAAAGGCGCGGCTGAAGTACTTGAAAGGTAACAACTTTTACACGCGCGCGCTGCAGTGGTGATGATTTATTTTATAACGGAGGCTTCAGCTTCTAGTGCTCTGTTCCTGCCGGTGCTTAACGCTGAGATGGAAATAAATACTAGGGACTGGAGCCGCAGGCAGCGGCTCGCAGGGCTGGCTGCGGCGAGGAACGCACCCCGCTCACACGGGTTTGGGGGTGACCTCCGAAACCCACGGCCAAGCGGCGTTGCGCAGGGTGAGGTCCCACCAGCACCCCGCGGGTCCCTGCCCCGGGGACCCGCAGCCCTGCCGAATTCATCGCCACGGCCGCGTCCTGCCCCGGGGAGCGGGCGCGAGGGACCGGCCGCCTCGGGATGCGCCGCCGCAATGAGAATTTCAAACTCGGTGGTCCTTGAGGAATTAATAATAAGGCTCATTTCCTCCTCTCAAAATCTATTTTAATTAGTAACGAGCAACATTAAAAGCACTTTCTGTTTTTAAGTCATTAACGGTTTGAGTCTTAATACTGGCCAGTAACTGACGGCTACAGTTTGATGCGTTGCGGTAAGTGTGAAATGATTGCGACCCATCAATCTGAGGAGCGCCGCCTTCATTGCGGCGTTATTAGCGTGAACGACGGCGCTCCGCCGAGGTCTCCGCCGGCGCTGCGCACCACCGCGCTGCTGCAGAGGCTGCCGGCCCGGAGACGGGAAGGATTCCGACAAATTGATCTGTGAACGTGCACTGGTACGTGCAAATAATAACTGGGATTAAAGCAAGAGTGCTTATGCCACTTTTTTCTTTCCCATAAAAAATACTACTTGGTGGAGCAAATCAATTGACGGAACAATTTCAGGTAATCTTGGATGTACGTGGGTAGACGAAGAGTAAATAGAAACCCCCTTTATCTGCCAGTATTTAGGTATAAATCTATTTTTATATAATTTAAAGCCTCCAAACATTTTCCACAGTTCCCAGCCCCTTGACTAACTGTAGTTCTAACTTCATACCCCGATTTTGAACGTAAAACACGTGACATTGATCAGGTAGCGCTGGGCAAGAGGCAGAGAAATAAAATCTGTCACATCCAGTACGTTTGTCTGCATGGACTAAGAGCTCTAGGGTAAACCTGTGCTAATGGGGGTAACTTCTGTTTTTCATTGACTGACTTTTCTAATCTACTCTATTTTTGGTGTAAGAATATTTGTTTGCAAAGATGAATATGCCAAAGGCCAAAAAAATAAAAAAAAATTAAACATTTAATTAACTTGAGCTTAGTTCAAAGGGTAGGAAACTGGCAGCGATCCAAGGATGCATTACTCAGGTAATGTCTTTAATTTAATTTGCTTAGGTTTAATTTTTTTTTAATCTTGATAATTGCTCTATGGTTACTAGTTACAATGTTATCTTTTAGCTGCAATATTTGGTACAGCACTTAATTAAGAATGATGGTTTCTTCGTAATAAAGCAGTGGGGCTCGTCTATTTTTAGAGCCGTGCATCGGTAGCGGATCTGTAATCCCCATCGGGACGCCGTCAGCTGGCACTCGGTCGTTTCCCCACGGGTTTCTGGTTGTTCTGCGGGTTTTTGGCTCCCCAAATTATTGCACTGTCACGCATATGAAAACGTGACTGTTGGGGGGTTCAGCTCCCGATCTGTCTTCCAGTTTCCAACCCGTGAGGTTGATTTGAATAAGGTAAATCACAGAAAGGAATGATTAAAGGCCAAGGAAAGACGAAATGAAGATAAAAAATTGTTCACTTAAAGTAAATACAGGGGAGATGGTAGTTTAGCACGAAGTACGAATGGTATATACTGCAATACCTCCAAGTGAGATGGCAACCAACCATGTGTAACGTTTCAATGGTATCCATTTGTAAAAGCCGTTGCAATCAAAGGTCCCTAAAATTGTACAATTGTTAAGTTCATCAGTGCTCTATACATGGGAACAGATGATTATTAATTTTGGCAAGAAATTATCAAAGGACTTGAAAGACTGTGTTGCCAGCATGAATAGGTATCTCCGAGAGCTGTTCCGGTCACCAGGGCCTCGGTGTGCCGAACCCTGCGGTCACCTTTCCAAGACCATCGTCTTCTCATTCCCCCGGTTGCAAAAATAAGCTTTGGGTTTTCTCTTCTTTGTTTTTAAACCAGGGTTAGTAAATGGAGGGTGTTAAATAAATATGTATGTAAAAAAAAGCTACGGGATTCTTTGCAGTTATTGGGGGAAATTAAGAGGCTGCCAATCTGCAAGTCAAATACAAAATCGTTCTTTGGAGAAGTGTGAGTGCAGACAAATGCGGGTACCCAGGCTTGTACCGCGTCTCCGATCGCTTGAAAAATCGGGATGTTGCTGAGGCCAAAGGGCCCAAGTTTTCAAGAACAAACAGGTCTTTTTCTTTAGGTGAAAAATGGAAATAAGAGGTGTTGTAAGTGGTGAGAGATGGCAGTTTAAATTGATGTAGCTCTTAGCAGAGCAATAACATTCCGTGTTTGGTACTAGAATTGATCCGAAGGGATTGTTCAGTCCCTGGCGTGACCACGGGAGGGGCAGGACCGGGACGGGAATTGAGCACGAGGGCACAAACGGAGGCGGCAGGCTTTTGGTCTTTTTGGGTACCAGTTGCTTATGCAATAAAAATAACCCAGTATCAGGAACTTTGTCTGCACTACGCTCCCGCTCCCCCCGTTCATCCAATTCGGTCAGAGAGTGAAAATCTCCGCTCGGTTTGAGGGACCCTGGGGGAGCCCTCTGTACTTTGCCACGTTTATCGTACCAGAGGAAAAAAAAAATCTCATTGTTTTACTGCAAAAAGGGAAACAGCTTCAGCTGCAGGTTTCCTGTCTGGGAGACTGACAGCCACCACAGAGGTCCAACCACATTCATGCTAACACACAGGTAAAGAGCGCGAGCGGGAACCCAGCATGCAGCTTTGTTAAGCAAATCTCCGCTGCCCGTCATTAGTGCGACTGCAGACCCACGCGGCATTAAAGAAGTATTTTTCCAATGACTTGACGACAAAACGGGAGCGACTTACTTGTAACCTGCAGATCTGAAGGGCTGTTAGCGATGCCGTAACCGTCTGGAGGTGACCCAGGAGGTCAGCAAATGCCAGCGTCCCCCCCCGGTCCCCAGGGATGCTGCAGCTGCGGGGACGGGCGGTGGGGAGCGGGACGGCCGTCCCCTCGCCGGGTGGCTGGGCGCAGCCCCGCGGTCCCGCCGGCCGAATTAATGAGCCGCGTTTTGCTCGTTTAGGTGGGAGCGGGGACTGGTGCGTTGTCTGCAAATGGGCGCATCAGCCGGGAGGGGTGGCTGGGCTGATATAAAGCCCGTACAGATAAGCAGAAACTTTAAAGCCCATAATTATTAAATATTTCCTTTTGAAATGTGTCAAGTCTGGACTGCAGAAGGCGTCAGACGAGCGCTGGTAACTGGCGCGGCGCAGCCCGTTGGCAGCTCCGGCAGGTCGGGCACGGCTCTAGCAGGCTACGGCAGCAAGGCGCCGCGCTCGCCGTCAGGTCATAATTAACCCAAACCCAACGTAACCCCCCCGCCATTCAGCAGTGACCCCCCCCGACCGAGAAGCAGGGGCGCTGGCTCGGGCGCCGGCACGCGCGGTACTTACGGCGATCCCGTGGCCGAAGCCGGAGCCCGGCTGCGGGCTGGCGGCGCTTATGTAGTTACCCACGCCGGAGTCCTGGCTGGCCGTGCCGTAGAGGTCCGCGACGGGCCCTGGGCTGTTGGCCCCGGGGAAGCCTCCGGGTCGGGCTGGGTTGGAGCCTGCCGGGGAAGCGGGTGCGCCAAAATTCGGTTGAGCACTGTAGCTATTCAAGACTGGTGTGCAGAGAATAAAGCTGGGTATGAGGCCAGACGCCGGGCATGCACCGTTATTACAAAGCCAAACACCAGAATAAACAGCCTAGGCCCAACTTCTAACACTTAACCAAGGCCATGCGATAGGAGAGCAAGTACTGGATAAGAGTCAGCCCGTACTACTACGAAGCTTAGAGCTCCAAAAATATAGATATGGAGATATATAAAAAAAAAAGAACAATCATTCAACACACTACTGCAACCAGAGACTGGAGGTGCTCATTTTCACCAAATTATCACAAAATATAATAGATATTTTTCAACATCTGACTTGATGCTCATGCAGTAGTAACAAGTTCTCTAGGTCTGGGCACGCCGAGACAGCATTCACATCCCATGCAAACTACAAAGGAACTAGTTTGAGACTACACATTGTGGTAATATTGATATTAAAATGTTGACAGCAAATAACTTCAATCGCGTCTAGGATAATCGTTTTTGGATCCATTCGATACTTTTAAAAAAAACCCGCCCTTTTAAATCAGTAAGCTGTAGAAATAGTTCAATAGTTGATTTTTTTTTTTTTCTTTAAATGGTATGGAATGGAACAGTTTGGATTTTTTTTTTTTTTTAATACGACCAAGGAGAGTGTTGTTTTATTTAATTTTTTCCTTTTGATTTGGAGAGCGAAGACCTACCTTCGTCTCCAAAACCATGCTTGGGACATCAACCAAAATTAAACAAATAAATAAAGATCAAAAGCAAAAAAGAATTCCAGAGGGCGTATGACAACTCACCTCCTAATGTGGAAGTAAAAGAAAATTTTATTTTTTTCCTCCCTTTATGTATTTTTTTTGAGACAGAAAAACAATGTAAATAAGAATGATACTAAAGAATAAATTTAGATATTAAAGCATGTTAGATGATCAGGCTTCTGGCGTTTCTCACAGTTGCTCTTGGATGTAAAATTTATGAGTAAGAGGTTTCAATGCAAAAGAAAAGTTAGCGGACTAGGAGGAGCTGGATGGAAATGGCTTGCGGGAAGCTGGAGCTACACCTGGCTGGTACTTGCAAGGCCCTTCGGGAGCGCACGGAGACGTGCCTGCCCGCACCGCGACGCCCAGCTAGTGCCTCACCGCATCCCGGCCGCGCGCGGGTACCGGCGGCGCCGAGACTCACGCCACAAGCGGCTAACGGCTGGCCTTGACCCTCCCGTTGCCCAGGCTGAGCGCGCTGCTGCACGCGCCCGGGGACGGGGCAAGTCCCGCGGCGGTGACCGACGCCGCAGCCTCCCGGAGCCCCCGCTGGGCGCTGCAGAATCAGCGTAACCAGGCACCCGGCCCGCGGCCGATCCCATCGCCTCCACGTTCGAGGCTGCGCCAAGATTTCTTCAGCCTCCTCCTCTGGCTGCAACCTCCCGCGGATCTTCATTAAGCACTAATAAGGGTTTATGAAGTCTGACAGCCCGCGGTGACCCTCGGCCGCCAGCCCGCGGGTCCGAGCCGCGCTGACCCACTGCAGGGCTTTACTGGGGATGGGAACCAGCCCGGGAGAAAGCCCCGCTCACCCGACAAGGGCAGCGCGAGGGGAGGCTTCGGCAGCACCTTACGCGGCTGCCGTGGGCTCAGCCTGGGTTTGCTGCTGGGCCACCACCTCTCCTGCCCCGGCCCTTCCCCTGCACCACCCTCCCAAGAGGTTCCCATTTGTCAAATGAATGAATGAACTGGTCAAAAAAGTCAACCCGGCAGCTGTCGGCTCTGCAATGACAGGAAAGTAAATTTTACAAAATAAATGATTTAATGCAGCTCTGAACTGGTAGCAGGGGAAAGTAAGTAGGACATCTAAGCTAGCAAGTTAAAAGAAATAAGGCATGAGAGAGTAAACAGATTTTGGAATTCACTGGCAAACAAAGTGCCTTTTTTTATTATTAAAGATTAAATGTCAAGATAACATTTGGCCTTCTCACTCATGAAGAAAAATATCCAGCTGAGATGTTCAAAAGCCCTTTATTACTATAAGCTAGCACTTTTTTTTCCCTTTTCCTCCTTCTGGTTCAATAAAATGGATGCGAGTTTTACTGCCAAGTCACACAGAAAACCCAGTTGGCCCCTCTGAGCAAAGGCAGGAGCGCGGCTGAGGGACGCGGCAAGGCAAGGGGGATCCTGTTAGTAAAATACTCCTGCAAACACGGCGGCAGCGCCAGGAGAGCCCGTTGCACCGCCACCGCCTCGCGGCCACGAGCAGGGACCGGCGTCGGCCCCCGGCCACTGCCCACGCCATGCCCAGAGCCGCCCGCCGCGGCCACCGCGGGGAGGAGCAGCAGATGCCACGTGCTGACGAGCCGCGGCGACGCCATGGCAAACGGGACAGACAGACGTACACCATGGTGTGCAGAGAAGAGTTCTGTGTCTTTAACCCTCAACTCCAGAGCTGCGCATGGGTGACGAGGGGACGTGCTTTGCCGGGTCCTGAGACCTTGCAAAGAGAACAGCAAATGGAGACCGAGGAGCCAGAGGGGAGCCCAAAACATCCCACCCTGGCCACTGTCACGCACACCTCTACCAAGAGTGGAACACTGGCTTTCATGCACGCAGAAAGAGCTGGCAACTGTTTATTCAAATATCCTTCTGGTATGTAACGTAAGAGAAAGGTAATTTTCTGTCTACTGAGCGTCAGTTGAATACTGCACGCTGCTCACAGGAGTGCCTGTGGAAACACAGACACGCCAAAAGCCCGCCCGCCGCTCCATCGCCCGGGAGCTGCCGCGCAGAGGCTGGGGATGCCCCGGCACCGCTCCACGCTGCCCGGAAAACTGCACAGAAAGGGCTGGAAGCTTTTACAGGGAAGACACTTTGCTCCAGACCCAGTAAATGAAATAGAAAACCTCTCATAATTACTAGGAGGCTAAGCGCTCCTCAGAAAGCCGTACTGTAACGACTCGCGCAGCCAGGATGAGCTGCTAAGTGTTTGTCTTCCTACGCCAGCTGCAGGTGAGCTCACCTGGAGCCAGAGGCACTTCTACCATGGCTTTGAGACAACAGCAAAGGGACCTCGAACAGCTTTCCCAACATGCAAAATGCGATGTGTTCTGGTAAGAAATACCTGGAAACAAATTTGTTTTACATGAACCTGGAATAATCTGAGACTAAAATGAAGCAGAAAGAAAACCCCCAAATCCTCCAGACTCTGGCTACTGCTTCGGTTCTCAAAGAAAAAATAAGACTCTTTGGAGACATGTATCTCTGTGACAAAGTTCCCGATGTCGGCTCAGTTGCCGGAGGAGGCAGAAGCTGTCCACGGCTGCTGTGAGCTGCAGGAGTCACAGAGCATTAAGATTAATGCATTGCCGGCTGGAAGGAATCCGAGACCTTCCCCCGGCCACCGACATCCTGCGGTCAGAACGGGAAATAATTAAGGGCAGCAGTTCGGAAGCACGTTGCTGAAAACGGGCAGGGGATTGTGCTGTCCCAGGGGAGGGGAGGGAACCGCTGACTATTTCTCGATCCCAGGCAACGGAGACCAGCAGCAAAGCCTGACCTGTTGCCTGGTCCCAGCAGAGGTACCGGCCGAGCTGACCAAGTATCTCCTGACTTTGGTTTGCCGGGAGGACCCATCAGACAGATTCAGCATTGCCTGGGGGTTGGCAGAGCCATCTCCTCCCCTTTCAAGGACTGACAGCACTCAGGAAGTCTTGGTAGTCAAAGTACCCATTTCCAACGTGCTCTGAAAGGTTCAGGTCCAATTTACCAACCAATTGCACAGGAAACCATCCTGCACCGGACGTTTTCACCGCTCTGAGACTGCGGCTAAGTGCCTCCAACTCAAGGGTTTCCTCTACGCATAATTTGCAATCCCAAGCGTCACCAGGAAGCCCTGTGATAGATCAAGGTCAGGGAAGATGTGGAAAAGATTAGATGTGTCTGTAAGTCACAGCTAACCAACTTTTATCTTCTTCAGCCCTAACTATCCCCCATCCTCTGGGTTACAGAAGCTCCTTCCTATACCTATGGAGATCAAGAGATGTCAGCCAAGAGACGTGGCAGTGATGGGAACAAGGAATTGAATGTAGTGTTTGCTTCACTTTGAACGTGCTCTGTTTTTTCTTACGGAAAGGGCTCCAGGCCTGTGAATTTTGATCAGGAAGTGAACGTTCACCTGCAGGTCAGAGGGACAGGCTTTGGGAAGCCTCGGGCTCTACCCTGCCCTGCGCTGCGGTGGCTTGGGGAGCGCTGAAAAGCAATGAGGGAAAGCGAGATGGGGCACGAGACCCTGAAGCAAGTGTGGGTTCATAAAGCAGCCCCAGAACAGGCTTTTTTTTAATGCAAAGTATTGGCGATGGCGGAGTTGGGATCTGCTGCGCACGGTTGGCACAGCGAGAGCCAGACCGCATCTGAAGGGGCCGCTGGGAGAGCCACGACAAACATCGGTACTGCCTCCACCTTCCAGAGGCGATGGGCAGAGACAGAGAAACGCCATTGCTGACAAGGCTGGAAACGAACAGAAGGACCTGAGACTCGGTGCCTTGTCACAGACCATTGCCAGCGGTTAGTCTTCGCAGCGCTCAGGTTTTGCTTTGGCAAAGGCCAGGGTTTGCTGTACGTCCCTGCTGCAGCACGCGCCCGCACGCGGGGTCTCGTCTGGGGGACGTGTCTGGGGCAGCCACGCACGTTCCCTGCGCCCTCCCCTCTGCCCAAGCTGCGTCTCCTCAAAGCAGAATCGACTGAAGGTCTTTCTGCTAAAATAAACATGGAGAGAATTTTAAAATGCATCCATAACCTCCAGACAGTGCTTCAACGAGCAAGGCTGTTTTATTGCTAACTCATCTTGGTGTCCTTTAGCAGAGCCGTCTTTATCCCCGTTTAACACGCGTGTAAGATGCTTCTCAACGCAACGTGCGGACAACAAGTGGTTTATGCCAAGGAGCCGAGCGCCGGAGCCCGACACGCACCTGGCAGCCCAGGTACAGGCAGAGGCAGGAGGCTCGGTGCTACGCAATGCTCTGCTGGGAGCAGGGACGGAGCTGGCTGGAGCTCGCTTATCAAGTGCCTTCCCCTGCAAACTGCCATGTTAACACAGACCCTGCTCATACATTAATCCGCGTTCAACAAGAAAGGTCATCATTGAAAGATAAACTCTCTTGAGAAATTTCTAAGTCAGGATTCATTATGACATTTGCCTTAGCAAACGGCGTATTACACTAACAAGGATCCAAACGCCTCGCTGGGGGGGCAGAGAGGGCAGCTGGGTAAAGCCCAACAAGTCGGATGCCGAAATCCCACCCAAATAAATGCAATTCAGCCATGAACAGTGAAGGGAAAGAGGGAGGGAAAGGGAGAAGAAATGTGAGGATTTTTACATTACTGTCCTACAAGGAGAGCTTGCGTGGTACCGGGCTGACAGTCAGTCCCTCAGGGTCTACTACATCAGACATGATGGCAAAGCAACACTCCTAAGCACCACCACTAAAGTACGTTGTATTTCAAAGGAAAAATATGTACGGAGGCATAAGACGGGCACCGCACGGGGATCGCTGCCCCCGCACACAGCCCACATGGGGCGTCCGGTGACACCACCGTTCCCTCTCCTACAGCACCAGACACCAAAGCCTTAAACACCATTGCGGCGGGGGACTGGCTCCTACAGCAGTCTCTTCACCGTTAACTGCTGTGGTTTTGCCTTTTATTTAACACATAACAAATATGAATATTTCAAAAGTTAAAAAAAAAAAACAAAAGAAGAAAGGTGCAAAAGGCAGTTAGAGAAACTCGTGGCTGCCCTCCCAGCCACGGTGCACAGGCAAGAAAAACCTCAAGTTTGAAAGAAACCACCACATGATTTACTGGATTTCCTCTTTGAGAAGAGGCAGGATACTTCAGGATGAGATATAGTGCCCCGTTATCACAGCCAGAAATACATTTTGCACTTGAGAGAGCAGAGAGCAGAGCTGAGAGCAGAACGGAGCCGGCTGGAGCCGCCCCAGCTTCTCCCATCCGCAGGCGCCCACGTCCCCTGCCTGCACCCCGCAGAGACACGTCTGCGGGGAACGCTGGGACCCCACGGCTGCACGTGCTCGCCCCAAAGCGTGCCTTGGTCAGTCCTAAACCAACGCTCCCAGAGACCCGTCTAACGACGCTCGATCGCTGCCGGCACCTCCCGGAGAGGGCTCCTTCTCCCGCGGCAACAACCCAGGCGGGCGAGCGGCTCCGCAGCTCCTTCTGGCAGGGCTGGAGGCAGAATCCAGCCACAGGCCGGCCGCCTTGTGACGGAGGTGCTGCTCAGAAAGCAGATCCCATCCTCTAACACCCCATGGGGAGCACAGTGACATGTACAAAGAACAAGAAAAGAATGAAATATCCCCCCGTGGGCAGGCACGCTTTATGCATCAGGTTATTTTTTCAAGCGGCGCCGATGGAAGAGGCGCCGGGCCAGAGGCAGGGCACGGGCGGGCAGCAGGGCCCGCGCTGCACGGCCACCGGTACTCCGCGACTTCTCCTAAAGCAGCTCCTTCTCGTCGGAAATTCGCTTTTAATTTTCTACACCCAGTGCTGGCCATCTCCAGCACTTCTTTCCCCAAAGTCCTTCTCAGTCCTGCTTTGTCCCCCCGGCCCCGGGGTGGCTTCCCGTACAAACAGTTCTTGACAACTTGTTGATCCAGCGCTCTAATTTCTGGATGACTCTCTCATCTACCATAAACAGCCACGCACAATTTGGCAGGCATTTCTACCATCAATGTTTATGATAATAACTACACGTGCTTGAAAGCAGCAGGAAATTTTCAATATAACTATCATTAAGACAAAATGCTTTAAATCAAAGCCATTACCCACTACCAAGACTCAAAGCTCACAAGATTAGCCTGTTTTTCTCTCTTTATGAAAAATTCATATAACACGCTGCAAACATCATCTTCCGGCTCGAAGGAGTAAATGATATAATAACACCGAACGCTGCTGACAGGGATGGAAACAGGCAGGGGACGGGGGCACAGGGCAGGGAGGTTCAGCAGCAGCCGGCGGGGTGAGCCGATGGAGAGCAGGCACCCCAGTCCCGCCGGCGGCAGCAAGTGGCCGGTATTTATCAGCACACGCTGCTGCCCGTCCCTCTGCCCACAGCGGGTTCAGCAGGGCCGCAAAGCAGCGTCCCACGCAGCCCAGCTGGGACTGGGAACTACACCACAGCCTGGAGGCGTCTAATTAGAGTCCCTTGGGATTTACTGCAGGATTTTAAGAGGCGATTTTCACGGAAGGAGTACCACCTGTTACCCGAGCATTCAAGCCTGCTGTACTGCCTTCGCAACAACCCGAGCGCAAACGCTGCAGAGGACATTACAGTAAAACCGTGGCGCGGGGAGGATCGCACCCTTCCTTGGGGATCCCGTGCGTCCTGAAGCGTGAGCGCTAATGGCCGCGTTGCAGCGCGCACGGCTAACGGACCAGCAGCCGCAGTGTGATGCTGATACTTTAAATAACCAGCCACAGTACGGACTGCGGGAAAACTTCAGCACCACATGCAAATCTTACATCATTAGCGCTTAGAGCCTTATAAATATCATTAGCGAGCACTGCACCCATGTTATAGATAGCCTGGCCAAAGCTAATTCTTTGTGCATTCGCGGCTGAAGTTAATGGGAGCTTGTACCTTGCTTTTCAGAGATGCTAACAACCAAGACGTCATTTACCCGAGACTGGCTGTACAAATTAATGCCAGTCTGAAATAAGACGTCGGTGCTCCTGGTTGTCGGTTGCCTATTCAGGCTGCAAGAGCCCATGAACACAGCGCTGAGAATTAAATGCTCACATTCAGGCTCTATTTTCCGTACCAATCACCGCATACAGCTCCAGCTGGAGGCACAAACACGTTCGTTCGTGGTCAGGCTGAACTATCGAAGCATCGCTTTCTTGTACCTGCGCTTTTACACACAGTGTTGTTTAATGTCTGAGGCAGCACGCGGCACACCTCAAATTCAGATCAATGCTCAGACTCAAAAACGTCTCAGAAATAATGAGCTGGAAACACACAGATATTCTGGAGAGTAACAACGTACAAACAGCTCCCAACTAGCTGAAACAGAAAGGGGGAGACAGAGAAACAAATAACCCCAGCGTTACAATTACAGGTGCCACTAGTACATCTCTGGCGGGGACCCGCAAGGCGCAGCACTTCGGCTCGTCCCAAGCAGGCTTGAAAAGCAAACACCTCTCTGTTAGAAGCCTGTGGCAGACACAGCTGCTCTGCAAGCACTAAGAGCCGTAGATATTTTGGTTATGACAGCCGGTTCAGGCCTGACTCGGGAAAATCAAGCCGCCAGCTCTGTGCCTCCCCTGTCGCCCCTGACGCGGGTCTGTAATGGGGAGCAGCCAGGCAGCCCCGGGTCAGCAGCAGCAGTTGTCCCTCCCCTGCAGCTATATTGGCCCTGCAGGGAAAAACATAAAATAAAACAACTGTCGGGCTCATCACTAAAGTAAGTGGTGATGAGGCCAAGAGACACTGAGAGCAGCTATCTGCCGTAACAAGGTACTATTTGTACGTTATTTTCTATTTGCAGTCACACTTTAAAAGGTTGTTCTGCCTCTGCAGCTCCTTCGGAAACGGCTTCACACATCAAAATATCACAGGGATAACGACAGAAAGCAGTGGGTGGCGAGCAGGTTCCCGGCTCAGCAATTACTGCTGGAAGTGAGCAGACGCGGGGAGGGAGCGCTGCCCAGCCCCGTCCTCCCGCCCGCACCCAGCCCCTGCGCGGGGCTGGTGACAGCAATTCGCACCCCTCAGACCCGCACCTCGAGCACCCCGAGCTGTCAGGAACCGCGCTGGACACGTCGGTGTGATAATGGCAATTGGGATCTTGTGGCAACTGCTCCTGAGGCGGCCCCAGCACCCTTCCCTCCGCGATGCGGCACGGGGACCACTGCTCCGGCACCCGCGCGGATGCCGTGCAGGTGCCACGGACACAACAGCACCTGCTGAGCTACCTCAGATGAGCCGAGAGCAAGAGCTGGGCGGTTTCCACAAGCTTGGGCGAGCTAAAAATTCAACCGGTGCAGGTGTTTTAAAAACCCACCACTGTCCCTCTCGCGCACGCTGCGGGCACGTCAGCAGCACCTGCTTCTGCTAAATGCTGCGGTTAACGCATCTGAAGCATCAGCCACGTCTGGAAGCTGTTGATGTGCACCAATTTGCAGAAGAAAAGACACAAAATTCAACATATTCAAGCTCAGCTTTTCTAAGAAGTCCTGCAGTTATGTAGCAGGCCAAATAAATGCACTTTCCAGCTTGGCTGTAATTTTTTGCGAACGATCAATATTTATCGCCTAATCACATTTTCCATATTGCAAGTTAGCGGTGTCACTCTCGTGCCGGGCCGAGTGCTATGCGGAGGCCACACAAAGCTTCGCTTGTAGAAGCTGCAATCAGGGAGCCAGCTCTTGTCACAGCCTTACAAAAGGATTTCCTCTCGAGCGGCTCATCTTTAATCATTATAAAAGCACAGAAGTTTAATCCATTTTTGATGTAAGCGCTAATAGCTTTGTGTCCTTGAAGTTCAAAGTGGTCTTCGTGCATGTCGCTAATTAGCCGAGCAAGCAGCCATTCAGCTCCCTCTCATGTTTCTAATTAGATCCTTAACAACAAACAAATGTCGACCTTACAAAGGCTGTGCCGCGCTTCCCTCCATCAGTTAAACAGTTTGGGAGGGATGCGGTTCCCGTCCGTCTGCAACCCGCCCCCCAGCACAGCACTCGAGGGTCTGGGGCCGGGGACACTCACGTGCTCTGCTGCCCCTTGGAGAGGCTCCACCTTCCCGGTGGGGCTTTCCAGGGGTGCTGAGCACCCCGGGGCAGGGGGTGCTGCCCCACGGCCCCCCGTGCCCGCCAGGCTGGCCACGGCCCGGCTCTGCGCCGCTCCCCTGTCCTCCCCGCCCCTGTGATGTTCACCGGCTGCGTTGGACACGCAAATGGAATAGAGAGAGTAAATAAACTGTCCCGTTAGTCATCTTCCTAACAGGTTTCTCCGTCAATTTAACTGGTTTTACAGTTAATTTAAAATCTGGTGTGCTTTAATGTTTACATACTTCGCACCAAATGCTTGGGACTGTTTTCTTTCACTCCTACTGGCGCTCGATGCTTGTACCATGCTGCACCGGAGCCGTTTCAGCAGCACCACGCTCACACTCCCACGTGCTCAGGTTTTCGGGGAAGCTCTTTGCTCGAGCCCTGGCCCTGCAGTGGAGCAGCCCCTGCGCCAGGGCATCCCGCAGCCAGTGCTGCTCACCGGAGAGGGCAACGGCACCGGCACCGGCACGGCCCTGCGCCCTCCCTTGGGCAATGCCAGGCTAGGGGGGACGAACGAAGAGATTTCCGCGTCAGGAAACTGCTGCCATCGCGTTTCTCTCGCACACAACTCAGAGGGCTGCGGCTGCTCGCTGCTTCGCAGGATCTGACCCCAGCGCTGTGCTTGCTGTCTGTGCCTCCACATTAAGCTTTAACACTTATTACCATCCATCCAGCTGGCAAATACGGGCTAAAGCTTGCGATGCTGTGCTAACGCAGACCTCTCTCTAATAATTTTTCTATTTAAAATGAAGGAAGAGCTGAGCCAGGCGACGCCGGCGCTTTCACCTTGCGCTGGGTAACACGAAAGCTGTTGCTACTTTTACCGTGGGCAACCACATCTGCATTAATTGTTTACCACAGCCCGGACAGGTCTTTTATTAATATTAATGAGTAACGGGGAACAAAAGGCCCCTTTATTTTTAGCCTACTCTAATTGCGTAGTAATTACTCATCTACAAAACAAATGAGCCGAACTCCATTGCCATAGCAACAGAAACTCTGGCCTCCCACTGTACCACATTAACTGGCTATCACTCCTGTTAATTTTAAATTGAAGCCTTTTGTACAATACCAGACAATACAGGAGGAAAATTAAAACAAAACCGGGTCTTTGTTTCACTGCATATTTTAAGCCGCCGTAGCGGGAGGGCATTGCCCGAGGGCACCTTCCCACTGCTGACGGACACCCACGGGCTGGCTGGACGCTGGGGAGCACAGCGGGGTTATCCAGGTAAGAGAAGAGACATCCAGCCCACCAAGCCCCGGTGCTTTCCGTGCAATGATCCCCTCCCGCGGGAGCATCTGCACCGGGCGCCCGCACGCGGAGGGGCTGGGCACCGTGAGCAGAGCTGCCCGGCCAGGCGGGCGCCCCGGCCACACGAGCAAGGTCGAGCGAGGGGTCCCCCATGGCAGGCACAGCTGGTGATAACACCCCGCAAAGGACAACCTGAGCTCTCGGTGAGGAAGCACGGAGGGAAGCGGCTGCCCACCGCGCGGTGTCTGGGGAGAGCCGGCGGCACCAGCCCCGCTCTCGGCAGCTAACACCCCAGCCCCTCGGCAGGGGAGGAGGCGGGCGCGGACACCCGAGAGTCCTCACGGCACAAAGCTCCGGGCTCTTGCTTTAATTATCAGGAAATAAGTTGAAAAAGACCCAGCTGTGTGAATTTATTATTTTTAAATAGCTCAAGTTTATATACCTGCAGACCAATTTTGCATTCTCTGGCAATTACTAATCCACCACGCTCCTCAAGCTAATCCAGAGCCAGATGCATGCTAACATCTGCTGCAAGGAAAAACTCCACTGCTTCCTTTCCAGTTCTCTATTTCAGAAAGCAGAGAGAGAGAAAAAAATAACTGTAATTATGTATTTACTTTTAAAGCATTTGGGGAGAGAATCAGCATGAAAATACTCACTATAGTATGACAGTAAAATGTGCGCTGCGTCCCATTTAGTAGTTGTTCCACTAATGGGTAACAGCCTGCGACTGCTGCCAGACAGGCAAGTTACCCCTCAGCTCAGCGAGTACTTTACGCATTCAGTGATTAAAATGCATGAGAGGTGCTCGTGTGCTCGAATATCTCATTGCACGGGAGAGCTCGCGCTGAAGGCCCCGTTTCAAACTTTACAATGACTCGTCTGCATCTTGCGAGGAGCAAACTAATTACAAGGGCCTAGAGCTCCATCCCTCTGCTTCCGCTGGGAGCACGGAAACCGAAGGCCGTTAGTGGGCAGCTGCAGGGCTACGTGGGCTGCCCGGCGAGGGCGGCGTGGTCCCGCGCGCCAGTGAGCCGGTCCCTGCACGGGCCATCGGCCCGCCCGCGGCACGAGGCAGCGCCCGCGCCGTCACCGCTTGCCGTGCGTCGAGAGCAGCAGCCGGGACGAGCTCTGCCGAGGAGCGTTTTCCCATTGAAAGTAATCCTCCTGATTGAGAAGGCTATTAAAAGTTAGCCGCTAAATTCGTTAAAGATTAACTTCCACGGTACTTAAGTCTGCACTTCAGAGGTGGTCACTAATTGCACTGGAGATGATTTATCAAACGCACAAGATTTTCTATTACAAAATTATTGATTAAAGCTGATGTATTTTAACCACAATAGACTTCAGCCAGGAGCCCTGTAAAACGACGGCTGCTGTGGTCAAGGCCTAACAGCAGCAGCACCGAATTGTTTTAAATCTACTGAATTTTCTACTCCGCACTGTAGGAAGCTCAGTCCCTTGCGGATCGAAAACATCAAAAAATGGCATCCTACAGTAAAACAAGACAAATCGTTTTTGCGCGGAGCCTGCGTTCTGGAAGGGGCCTGCGTGACTCCCGCCCTGGACCAGCACAGCACTGCTGAACCGAAACAGAAACGACTCCCCTTTCATGATTTTGTTTTTAATTCGGGGTAGTAGCCAGAAAAGTAACTCTAGCGCTCACAAAAGAGTCAGAGGATATTGCCAGTAACGAGGCCAAACACCCACAGAAATGCAGAGCGGCCGCCTCCAAAGCTGCACTACCCCAACGCCGTACTCGCCACTCGGGCAGGCGCTCGCTCCGTGCAGAGCCTGGCTGCCGTTATTTCTGCTTAACGCGTGACATTCGTCTCCGTGTCCACCCCTGACCGCAGGCCCACGCGGCGCGGGGTCCCTCCGTCCCACCCGCCCTGCCGGGCCGCCCGCAATGCTCTCCGGCGCAGGCTGCCTCTGCTACGAAGATAAGCAAGAGATAAAATCTGATGCAGCCATTAATTTTCTGATGCATCAGCCGCCAGCCTCTGTCACATAATTACCGGCGGTTCCAGCGGAGTGAGAAATTTCAGCCTGCTTGCTGCTCCCAAGTGGTCCACTTGTTAGGTTCTGGCTTTTGAGATTACATAGCTCGGATTAAACTTTATGTACTTTTATATAGTAGAATAAAAGAGGGAGAGCAGTTCCATCAGAGCTGCCGTGCCACAGGGGAGTCCTCTCAACGGGCCGCATAAATCCCAAATTGGTTCATCGCTGGATCTTTGAAACGCTCCTCCTTATGACATTTCTGCGAGCCGGCGGCGGCTTCTCTCCCTCCGCACACACAGACCAACCGTTGTCCCACTTTTTATGGCCCTAATTTGCTAACGCTATGGGTGCCTAATGACAAGATTAAATTTTTAGAGCACCTTCTTTAAGCGTAAGACAAGGCTTCCTAAACCCCATGCAATTTGTCGCTCTGCTGACTTTTAGATACACTCCTCACTTCATCATATGCCTGGCGCATTAACCAGTGGGTCCCCCCGTCTCCCTGGCAGATTGAGATCTACGGGGGAAATTATGCTCCCTCTTGATGCACAAGTGCTCCAGCTCCCGGTAGCAATAAGGAAAGTAGTAGGGGTGGCTCGGCTTGCCTTGCGCAGGCTCGCGTTGCGTCAGCCCCATCCAAGCAGTTGTTTGGTTGATTTACTTTATGTTCTGTTAGAGGTAAGGAGCGGATACAAATCCTTAATTACATTTTGAAAGCCCATTCTGGGTATTTTATTTCCTTCGAAAGCGCTTGCTGGAGTAAGCGCACTAACGACTGCCTGGCCTATCCCCAGCGGAGCAGGAAGACGCTCCGGCTCAGCACGCCCGGTCTCGGGGACGGCCGGGGGGCGCGGGAGGAGGGACGGCGTGACCCTGCCGTACAGCGTCTTTCCTACTCCCAGCAGGATGTCTTCTGACAAGCAACAAACGAAACAAATAAACAAAAAGCCTAATTCAGGATCTCAATTACCATCTGTTAAATTTACAGACTGCAGCTTCATCTGCGGAAGAATTTTAAAAGTTTAGCAGAGAAACTTGGGCACAAGAAGCGAAGAGACTTGCTGGCTCAATGGCAAAGATGACGAGCTTGCCTCGAACTCCGCAGGCTGACACTTATGAAATGTTAAATCTTCATTCAAAAATGTTCCCTTAAGCTGGGTGACATGGCGATGAGTAGGACCCACCACGAGCTCAGAGTCTCTGTTGCGTAACAAGATCTAAGGTTTATGACCTACGAACAATTGCTTCGTGTCTCAGGACAGTCTGCGGGAAGCTGCCTCGCACACGCGGGATTACTTAGATACCCAAATGGTGTGATTTGTGTTTGGCACACCTGGTCTACGACCGCCAACGAATGATTCTATGGGCTAATATGGACGAGTAACAGGCTGATGAAGAAACCATGATTGTAAAATGATTTAAAAAATATCTTAAGTTCTTTTAAATACAAAATAAAAATAAGAGAATATCGTTATAGTCAGCGTTTTAATTCCTAGGGGGTTTAATTTGACAAAAAAAATTGGCAAATTTACTATCGACATAACAGCATGTGCGGGTTCTTGTACAGAGGGTGTAGGTTGCCTACAGCCGGCTTCAATTTAAACTTCCAGATAACGGGATTTAACAAATATGGTACTATGGATCCAAGCCGTTAGCAGCTCTCTGCCGTATTGATAGCCCTACGCTTTCGGTCGGACCAAGGCTATGCTTTGAACTGCCACGCTAGTTCACGTTGACGATACCTGTAATATCAACTCACCAATGCATGTTCTACAACTACATCTACTGCTACCAGTACGACTACTACAGTGCATGCATTTAGTTCAGTCCCACAGATACATACACTCTAAGAACAGGCAAGGGGAGATGTGAAATGTTTTACGGGACGACAGGTGTTTTGTTTTTTAAGTAAGGGAAATTAATAAAAACATCAAAAGAAAGAAAGTGTACAAAAAAATAGAGACATTTCTCAAGAGTTGATATGAGTTGTTTCTTGAACCGTTTCGTCCGAACAAGCAAAAAACATGCAACCAGCTGCTACTAACAAGAAGCTGGACACTGAGAGAGGATTAATAGGTGTGGACAAACCTTCCCGCTGAGAGCGCTCAGAAGAGTGTTTGAGAGGAGGTGTGCACGTCCGAGTGTAAGAGAGGCCGGAAAGTATGCCTCAGAGACACCCTCTCTCACAGCAGCCCCAACCAAGCAAGAGAGAAAACAACAAAACATAACTGCTCACACTCACCATCAAGGTCAGTAGCTCACGTTACGAGATTTGTTATAGCTGGCAAGTATAAAGTACAGTAAGGGGTTGTCTGGGCGCAGGGCTCAAAGGCGGCGCCGGCAAGCCGGGACTGGCGCCCAAAATCCAGATGTGCCGGGGGTCGGGGCGGGGGGGAGCAGCTCCTGGCGCCGCGGCACCGCGCCGTCCCACCGCGCTGTCCTGCCGCCGGCCGTCTCGGCGGGCAGAGCCTGCCCGTGGGAGCCTGCGCCGCTCGCCGGGGCCAGGCACGCGCGGCTCCTCCCGGTGCCGAGCAGCGGGAATCGGGCTGGGTACGGACGGCCTTATGGGTTTTGTCTCCAGTCCTCAGGGAGGAATAGTTGGTGGCAACAGGTTGGGAACTGGAAAAATCTCAGGCTTGTCAATGAACCAAAGAGGAAGGAACGAAAACCCTCTCCTGCCGAATTTTCCTTGTCTCGCTCTCCTGCCAAATGAATCCCTCCCATGTCAAATGCAAGATAAAAATGTGCCCCCCCATGATTGTATTTTAAAAAAAGCATTTACACGACAAAAATGTTTTACACGTAAAATATGTCAGGTGAATTCAAAAGAAACGTGACATTGATAGTGAAGTTGTCTAGGAGGAGTTTGCAGCATTCAGACTTTTAAGTTTGCTCGTTTTCCGTGGCTCAGGTCCCAATTCATTAAAAAAAATACAAGAATGGATGAGGTTGTCAAAACCAGCTGAGGGATTCGGCAGCACAGTCCCACCCGGTGCGGACGGATGTGGCCAAACCCTCCGCCTGCTCGAGGGACCTCAGCTACCGCCTCCTCGCTGGGATGTCCACTGGGCACGTGATTTATAAAGAGAAGCGTGGCTGCGTTCACCCTGCCGGCACGAGAGCGGCTAAGCTAGACGTGAATTTACGACTGGCACTGAGCACGAGTAGGGGGAAATGTCCTTTTCTGCTGGTTGTAGGAGAGAGCGGCTCTGACAGATAAAAGAACTTGTTTCTCTAGGAAGGTAAACTGGTGCCTGCATCCTCACACGCTGCGACAGAAAAAGAAGGGGCGAGGGCAGGGAAGACCAGGCAGTGCAGAACCGGGTCCGGGTGCTGCCCTCGTGCAGGGAACTGCCCCTGGGTGGGCTCCTTTCGCTGCTAAGCAAACATGCAGGTTTCCTAAGAGGAGGAACATCACCCTGGGGAGAAACCGAGGTGGTTGGTGCCCACGCACCGCAGCCCAGGGGGTTGGAGTGAAAGGGCTGCGGCTTCCTCGGAAGACCAAGATTCATGCCCGAAGACAGATGCTCTCCATGGGCGCTCAGCCCCGCCGGCGGGCACCGGCGCCCAGGCCGAGCTGCGGTGCCGCAGTGACGCCAGGAAGGTGGGGACGAGCCGGCGGGACGGGGCCGGAGAGCAGAGGAGGTCAATTTGGAGTGAGGCGGTGGGGCCGGAGCGCTGCGGAAGGGGCAGCAGCGATGGGGACCTCGCCAGCAGCCTCTGGGCAAAGCACTCCCCGGCGAGCGGAGGGGCGGTGGGACGCGCCTGCCCGGGCGTTTTCCAGCTCTTTTCCATTTACTGGCAGAAAGGGGCCAGCAAGGGCCAACTGTGCTGCGCTCTGTGCTTTTGGATCAGGCCCGCGTGAAGGAGGGCTGTGCAAATTTGCAAAGGAAAAAGAAAAACCCAACCGAAAGGAAGAAAAAAAACCCCAACCATTTTTCTTGTAATGAATCGGGCCCATACACTGTATCGCAAGATCGATCGTACTCTACTGCTCCTGAATACAATTCACTACCATTGCTGGATGAAGTGGCGAACCCAGGATGTCCCTTCCGAAAACCGTCTTTGGATGGAGATGACTCTACGTAAAACACCACTGTTCCCAGAGCACGTTTCACTGCAAATGCGAGCGGCCGTCGGGCCGGGCCGGTGACAAACCCATCTTCCTCCTTGAGATCTCGGGGCTGGGGAGGGGGGCTCTTCTGATTCAGTTTTGGGGTTTTGCCAGTTTTTGTGCACGCAGGCAATTTTGAGGCTTGAAAGACATTTCCAAACACCATACTGCTCTTTAAACTTGCCAGAAAGGGTGTTGTTAATTTAGGGTTAGATTTAGTTTCGTATTGCAAGTTCCAATAAAAAACAAAAACGAAAAAACAAAACAAAACAGAAAACCCAACAAAAGAAAAACCAAAAAACACTCAAATTAAAGACAAATGATTTTCAGGCACAGAATTGATCAATGCTCAGTTCAGTTGTAATGGGCACCAAAAGCACTCCGATTAAAAAAAAAAATAATAATCAGGGAAGCAACGTTAATCCAGCCAAACCCTCTGTGCCTTGCTAAGGGGCAACTCACCAGGTCTGTTTGCACGTAAAACAAAACCTGAAGGGCAAAACATGAGGAAAAGGCAGAAACAATGAAGTCTGTTTTCCCGAAATCATATGCAAAATCAATCTCTTTTTTGCTGTTTGGTTTTGGTTTTTTTCTTTTTCTCTTTGGGCTTGTTTTTCCCCCTCCATGAAGGGGCAGCAGGAAAAGCCGGGAGAGGGGGAATCCCCACAACCAGTCTGGCAAGTCACCCCTTAGGCGCTCTCTACATGCCACAAGATGGAACTGGTACAGATAATCCTTTGTAGCCTGCAAGCAGTGCCAGTTTGCATGGAACGGAGTTCTCCTGGTGTCTTTCTTTGGCCTCCATGGCATCAGGCTCGCACTCGAGACACACCTGGGCCTGCGCCCTCCTCGCAACCCCTCACGCAGCGGTTTAGTCGCGTCTTTTCGGGCAGAGCCCGGTTAACCCACCAGCGCTGCCAGAAAAGCCACCGAGAAACCCCCACTTCAGGACCGCGCCATGAGTGAGCTGGAAGGCCGCCGCCGCCGCCGCGTCCTCCGCTCCGGCGCCTCCGCCATGCCCGCCGGCCAGCCGGCCCGGCGAGGGGCTGCCAGCCGGCGGCCGAGCAGGAGGCGCGGGGCCGGCAGCGGCTCCGTCCCGGCTCGATTTGGGCAGGCCGGGGAGCCGAGGCAGCGGTGGGCGCTGCCGAGCCAACAGCTCACTGATGGCTGTACTGAACACGTAATTACCTGAGCAAAGCACTAATTCACGTGTTTAGCTAAATTTAAAACCTAAGGTAATAACGGTAATTGGCAACGATTTATTTATTTCCCTTAAGGGGAAAGAAATAAAAGCTTTCAGGACAGGAAGAAAAGCTTTGACGCTCCTCATGAAAGCGGCCGGGGTTCGAAGCGGGCAGGACGCCTCGGTGCCGACAGCGCGAGCGGCGGCGTTCGCCCCGCGCAGGCAGCAGACGCCGTCCCCGAGGGGACGCGGCCCCCTCGCCGCGGGGGTGCCCCGCGAAGGCCGGCCCTCGCGCTGGCCGCGGCGGAGGCGGCGAGAGCGGCTCCGGGCACGGCGGGAGCGCCCGGGGCCGCCGCCGCCGCCTCAACCCAACACCAGCTTTCCATGAGAAACGAAACCTTTTTTTCAAAAACACAAATTAATTTTTTTGGGGGTGTCCTTTATAACCTCGAATTTAAACCAAAGAAACAAAGAAACCAACATAATAAAGGAATAAATAAAGAAACAAATCAGAATATCTACCCTGGTTTTGGCAGTTCTTATGCCAATCTCCTGCAAGGTGCTCCAGGCCCCGTGGCCTCTGCTTGTAGTTTGGGTTTGGTTTGGGATTGATTATTTATTTTTTAGAGAATTTTTTTTTTTTTTTGATCATTTGTTTTCGGGTCCCCAGGATAAGCGTGAGGAAAATCAGAGAAATGATGGAGAGCTGCAGCCACACAGAATACCGACAGAGCTTTTACCTGACCCTGCACTCTGAGGGTTTGCTCTTCCACGGGCCCCCCTACCTGATCCTCTTGCTGCCGCCACGGCTGCCGCTGCTACTGGTCCGTAAGCCGCTGCCGGAAAACCTGGCCGTGGAGAAAAGGAGAAGGGTAAAGAAAGAAGCCAGCGGGTTCCGCGAGTCTCTGCGGGGCGCGGGGCGGCCGCCGAGGGCACGGCGTTTCCAGAGGCCGCCGTCCCGGCTCTCCGTGCCACCAACGGGCACCGTTTCTAGAAAGAGCCGAGCCCTCGCCCGTGCTCGCTGCCGGTGGTCGCTGCCGGCACAAAGGCGGCCCAAATCCCCTCGGCAGAAGAGGAACGTGGTGGTGCGCGCTGCTGATGGCGCGCCTGGCCACGGCACGCCGCCAAAGCCGAGGTGCCGGGGCGGACGGACTGGCGGCGGAGCCTGCAGCGCTCGGCTTACGTCTCCGGACTCTCGAACGGCTAGGGTCAGGCCGCCCCGCAAAACAACGGGGGAATTCTCTTCTCTGCTTATTTGCAAGTGATAATAACGTGCCGATCTACAGACATAGCAGTAATGGAAAATACGAGGAGGTCCTCGTGTCAAGATCACAGATTTGCTGGGATCAAGCAGAAAAAATTCACCAGAATGTAATTTAAAAAAGAAAGAAAGAAAGAAAGAAAGAAAAAAAGCTCTTGAAAGCAAAACAGCCGCAGATCAAGGAGCTCTAAGACACACACCTGGCTACAGGGGGACCGAGCCCTTACAGATGAATGAAATGCTGCTAGCCAGACTGCAGATTTAGTTTCTTTACTTATTTAATATTCAAAAGATCTGCCAGAGGCTCTGACTTTAAATACATGTATTTTAAGAGGGCACTGGCAAGGTCCAGGGGATCAGCAAGAGCCCCAAGCCCCCTTGCTGCAAAGCCACCCCAACCCTTGGAGGTTCCTGGTCTCTGGGGAGCTCCGACCGCTCCCGGCGCCCGAGGGGACAACCCCGGGGGTCGTCACCACCATGGAACCTGCCCCTCGAGCGGGCTCCGGGACTTTGATCACAGCTGCTTTGCAATGCTGAGGAACCACGGAAAAACAACTGAGGCAACACACAAAGAGAACAGCGAGCCAGAGGAGGGGAGAGCGCGAGACCCAGAGAAAGCAGCAGACTACAAGCCCGCTACCTCTACGCTATCGTCGCAGCTACAGGTAGTCTGCCAGGGGGAAAGGAGCAGAGAACAACTAGGCTACAGTGACTTGAAGCTACTTAAAACATCCATTAAAAAAAGACATACTTGCATTTAAATATGGTAATAGGGCTGTTGGGGGAAAAAAAAAATAGTATAGGTAAACGTATGTGCAGCTACCCCAGGCTGCTGTCTGCTGCTGCTCCCCCGGCGCAGAGCCCACGCACCCACGGCAAATCCCGCTCCTCAACGCCGATGTGCATCTGCTTGTTTTTATTACGCTGACGAACTGCTGCACTCCCTGTGCGGTGGGATGCAGGAGGAAGCACATCCAGACTGGGGGATGTTACACCAAATACCCAAGTGCTAAATTCCCTCTTGCTGGCGATGGAGCCACCGACCCTGGTCGGGTGCCCCGACACACAAGTAGGGCTGGAGCTGTGGGAAGACCTCGGTGTTAGAGTCAAACCAACCTCCGAACAGCAGGGGAAGCATCTGCAGGACAAGGGCTGAGGCTCTGGGGCTTCGTTTTCATGCAGAGCCATGCCAAGCCCCGAGCCCTCCTGCTGTGAGTTAGGCAGGAGCAGAGCGGGCACCGTCCCTACAGCCTCTCCTCCGCTCCCTGCCCACCACGGTGCACGTCCCAAGGGCAGCGTCCTCAGCGTTCCCATGGCACATCTGGGACCAGCTGGCCACCGGCAAATCTCTCATTTGGAGGCTCCAGGGGCTCCCTAAACCATCCATAAGGGATCAGAGGAGCTGTGGATTTCCCACGGAATAAAATGCCTCTGCCAAAACCAATCAAATACCCTTCAAATCACCAAGCATCCCCTCAAAACAGCATAAAAAACAGGGCTGCAAAATTTGTTTCTCTTGTTCAACTGCCAGGGATGCTCAGTATCTATTTGAAGTGCAGGACAAAAAGTTTTGCCATGCAAAAGAAGAATGAAATAACAAGGGTGGAGAAGGCACTCCACAGAAGGAGCCTGAACAAAGGATCTCTTACTGCATTCCAGTGGACAGATGTGTGAAAAATTAATCCCTCCACCCCCAAAGAAAGCTATTATCCCCATTCCGAGATAAAAGCATCTGCGCGACATGGCACTCCAAACAACTCAAGTGTGATCGGCTGCTCGCGCTCTGCCCGGGAACGCTGCGACCGCCAGCCGGGCAGAGGCGGAGTGGCAGTGGCACGGCTGCGCGGCCCTTGGGCTGCAGAAGCGAGAGACGGAAACAGGGATTGATTATCAAGATTGGCAAAAACCTGCTCACCAATACACACTCACGGGCTGGCTCCATCACTGGAGGATCCCTAAATCAATCCAGCGTACTGGAAGTAATCAATGCCCCCCCCGAAATTACATTTGCCAGGCGCTGCATTCATCAGCTCGTTCAGCTGAACACAAATCTCCCCGTCACCGTGCTGCTGAGCGCACTAACGCCGTGCGACGTCTCACAGCTCTGCTAACTTACTTTTGTACTTATGTGGTCGCTTGCTCCCGAACCTCTCGGCAGTGATCGGCAGCTGACGCCGTCCCCACGTCACAGATGGGATAGAGCGAGGCACAAAGAAGCAAAATGACTTGAGAAAGACATTTGCAGACAGCCCAGGGTGCAGCCGGGCTCTCGCAGGTTCTGGTCTCAAGCTCCACCACCGATCTCTGTAATTCCCCCTCGTACCAACCCTACAGCATCACTTAAGCCCTTTGGTCACACTGTGTTACTCCCTCCCACTGGTTACAGACTCCTGCACCAGCGAAGGCCTCAAACAACAGCACTACCTGACAGTGCAATTCATACGGAACCTATTTTGTGCACTGCAAGACACCTCTGCCTCTGTCACCCTTCTGCCCGTGTTCTCACACCACTTTATTACAATTTGAGAGCGGAGGTACCTGCAGCTCTTTAGTGAAGAGGAAAGCATTAGCAGGCACTTTTGCTGGTTTCCAGGCCCCCAGAAGGAACCCGCTTGTCCACGGAGCCTCTTGCTGGTCCCCCAGACCAGGCTGATGCTTTGGCGAGGCTGCACGCCTGCACACACTCCCCTCCCCTGGCATCAGGGTTTAAAACGGGGCGAAATGCAGCCGCCGAGTCCCGGCGGCACCTTCCCGGGTGCTGTTCCCCAAGCAGTGGCAGAGGTGGATGCGATCCATCCCGCTTTGCCTGACAGGAACCCCGGCACGGGGCACCGGGGACCCCTCCGAGGGCCGGAGCAGGGGGCAAGGAGAAGCGTTAGCTGGCAGAGCCGAGCGTGTGCCGTGCCAGCGCCGCTGTTTTCCCTTAGCAATGCCTGGGAAGCGCCGGCTTCTCCGGGAGACAGAGCAGTGGCCTTGGGGCTGCTGGGCTGCTGGGCGTGGGGGGACCCCAGGGGCCACGGAGCTGTGGGCTATCAGCAGGCCCTTTGCACCCCGCAGCCAGCCGCCAAGGGGCTTGTGCTCCCCCGGTTCATTTTTAACAGGCGGCTTGGAGGTCAATGGGTGCCAGGAACGGGCGCCCGGGCCAGAGCACCTTGAAGTCAACGGGAGCATGGACCGTGGTGTGCTCTGGATCCCACCCCCAGCGCCGATCCCACCGCCGGCCAGGCAGGGAGCGCAGCCGGCACCAGCCCGGCTCCCTCCGAGCCCTCTGCTCGCTGAAGTCAACTGGAAAATCAAAAGGGAGAGATCAATTCATTCATCACGTTTGTTTAAGGTGCTCCGATTCCTGCCGAAACGATCCCTGTCCTTCTTTGTGTATCCACTGCTTATAATTGCCTAGAGAAAACAAGACACCAAAGCTGTTCAAAAGGACACAAGTGCTCACTTCAGGCATTGCAATTAGAAGATATTTTACAATAAATGTTTTGCAATGGGCTCGCACACTGTCCAGGAAAGCCCGGAGGATTCATATCAATTTCATGCTCTCTTATTGCTCCAAACGCGCTAAAGCCAGTATTTGGAGTCCAATTTTTCACAGATAAATTTTTCTGCTTCCTGCATCACCAGTTTCACTTTAAATACTGCAGCAGCCTCGTGCGAGGGAAGATGGACACATCTGGTTTTAAATGCTTTGCCCTGAGGTCACGGGTTCAGTCAAGGGCTGGCTGCAAGCAACCGCCTCTCCACGGCACAAGCAAGTCGGGGAGAAGGGGGAGCACGGGGCGGCGCGGAGCCGCAGGGCTGGATCGGGGCAGGCAGCGCCCAGCCCTGCCGTTGCGCTCGGCAGTACTGAGCGGAGAACGCCGAAAGCCCAGGATTTAGCGGCTCTTCCAGGGGCTTTGCGAACAGATCTGGCGCGAGCTACGCTGCCTGCGCAGGGCCAGTCCTTACGGGCGATGCGAGGGGCTCACGGGCTCCTGGCGAAGGGCACGCTCCCTCCACGGGTCTCTGCCCCGCTCCATCTCCCGCTCCGGTGGGATCGTTCCCTTCTCAAACCACCGATTCCTCCTTTCCCCCAGCCTGAAGCTGGCTACAAGGCAACCAGGAGCGAGTGAAAAACACAAGAACCACTTCATACCCGCCTCCTCCACGCGTGCAGCCCTGGCTCTCTGTGCGAAATCACTGACTCCTTCAGGCCTCTCTGCTCCGGTCAGCCCCTGAAGATCCCAAATATTTTGCATCCCCAAAGGACACAAGACTCTGTCCTCTACAAGCAGCCGGACAATAGGAATCAAACCAGAAAGAAGTCACAAAGTTCATGAAATTAGTTCTTACATCAAAAAATACCATGCAAAGAATTTTCGCTGCTTCTAATGGCTAAAGCACTTGGGGCACACGAGGTCCTATGTTTGGACTTCAGCAATAAGCACAGGGATTTAAAACAAGAATGAAAATGGAAGCCGAGATGCTCAAATCATCACCTGACTCCAGCACCAGACTTCAGAAAATAACCAAAATTATGGGACACGCATGGAGAATGAACTAAAAGCCTCCATAAAACTGCGCCTAGCAAGCAAGATCCTTCCTCTCTGTTTACGGATCGTTTGGAGCATTTGCACACGGTGGCAAGGAGCTGAATACTGCGGCTCGGTCTCGCGAAGTCACCGCGTCTCTGTGCGGGGCGTTTCGGAGGGCCCTGCGCACGAGGGGGAGCGAGCCCCGGGGCTACGTCCCCCCAAAACACTTTGCCTCTTACGCCGACGGGGCTCCCCAGCGCGCTGATCTGAACACCGGTCATTTAGGAGGTTCACTCGATCTCCCAGGAAAAAAGTGCAAAGTCTGGAATATAAAATCATCTGCAGGTTGAGTGGGAAGAGGAGAGGGGGAAACCGATATCCTCTTTTCAAACAACGTTACCAGCAGCTTTGATCAGCACAGAAAAGCTTCGCGAGGCTCACAGCTGTCATTTCAAATGGGTTCTCGCTTGCATTATTCTTTCCATTAGGCAGTGTTATCCTCTTTGTAGGATCTTTAGGCTTCATTTCAAAAGTATCAGAGACTCAAAACCATGAAGCAGAAGAGCCTGGTAGCTTTTTTTTTTTTTGAAGGCAGGCAGGCGTGGGTCCAATTTACTGGACAAAAATGTAGTCTTTAATGGTGAGCACGCACAAGGGAAAGCTCCATCCCAAAACAATCCCTTTATGTTTAAAACCTTCATCTCTCAGGCCTCTCTGTCTCAGACTCCCCCTCCCTTTCTATAAGGAAACAAGAACGAGAAAGAAAAAAACCTGCTACCATTTCAAGCTTCAGATGAACAACTAAATGCTCAATATTTGGAGAAGAATCTATACCCAGAGAAATCGAATTTTATCTAGAATTGGTGAAAGATCAGGATTGCACCAAATCACTCACAACACGTTACTGTTGTTTAGTAGCAATTGACTCTTTGGGATCTGACTGAAGCCTCCACCGAAGCCCCCCGAAGTCCGTGGGAAGCGAAGGCGGAGGCGGATACGAGCCCTGCCTGCGACGCCTGCGCTTCCCACCACCCCGGGCCCTCTTCAGGGAGGTGGGACAGCGCCGTCGCGCGAGAGCAGGCGGGACCACGCCAGGCGCGGGGCAGACCTCCACGGGAACGGAGAATTTCCCTCCTAAGCTTTTGGTCAATTCTATTAACGCTTTTAGCATCTCCAAGCCCGCTCAGAGTCCTTTATTGTGACAGCCCCATTGAGTGCTTCCCTTTGTCTTTACATGCTGTGTTACATCAAGCTTATTAAAATCTATTTCACCGGGTCAGAAAATTAGCGACCTTCAGCTACAGCCCATCGTGCCTACCGGACACCGCACCAAGCAGCCCACCGCCTTACTCCAGGCACGGGCATCTGCTGCTCACAACGGACGGTGCGCGGCAAGGCTTTGCAGGAGACATCTCCACGTCAGACGCCCGTACTGCGCTTCACGCGGGCTGCGTGTCTGCAGATGGACGTTATTATGAACAAATATTTCTGCGTTGGAGTTTCAACAAAACAATAAAACCCAAATATAGTTAATTTAAAATTTGGCACTTCCACTTTATGTACAGTAAAGGACCCATTTTTCAGCTGTTTACCACTCTCAGGCCATGGGTTTTAAAATGAGAATGATGCACTTTTGCCCAGTAATTACTTTATGCATCAGTGAGACAAAGCCTTGTTTGTCTCCAAATTATCATTCTGTGTCGTTTCAAGTGTAATAACCCTTTTACAGTTATTTCACCGTACAGAAACCCGAGAAACTTCTCAAAGGCAAACAGTTGATTCTAAGAAAACTATTTATTCAAAAAAACCCCAAACCAAACAGCAAAAGCTGGTACCCGATTTAGTTTATTTACCCTACTTCAAAACTGTTCTTATCCTATGGCAGCTTCAAGGCATCCGCTACACTTCTCAAACGTGCCCTATGAAAACTAGACCTCCCACCACCCACCACTCAATAGGTAATTTGGATTCTCCCAGATTCAGTAACTGTGAAACACAGAGAATTATGAGCTTCAAGTGAATGCAGCTGATGTGGACGAAAGAGAATCTCAACCAAATCGCTTCCTAAAGCAAGTAATTCTGTTTAATACTAAGCTGATTGCTCCGATGACAGCGTTTCTCATTTTAAAGCTCGAAGCCAAACATTTACCATCGATTTTTAATAAACAAGGTAAGTATAAATGAAACGATCACTGCAGGGGGAGGAATACCTGGGAATTCACGTACCCGAGCTGTCACACAGCACAGACGCTCTGAAGTCGGTCACCTGCTGCTGAATGAACAAGGGCAGGTTAGACGGAACAGCAGTACGGCATATATTTAAAGTTCAGCAAAGTGGCACTGATTTGCTTCAAGCCTCATTTCAGCGGCTTCGATGGTAGAGAAAATGAGCTATTTGGTTAAACCGCTTGCTTAAATTTTTATGAATGATCTAAACTATCTGGATAAGTATTATTAAAAGACAGATCCTTGGTGATGAACAAAGGCATAAAAAGAACTCGTGTCTGGAGGCTGAGGCTGGAAAAATTCAGTGCGGACATGAGGCAACCATGTAAAAGAGAAGAGAATTCCTCAGAGGGCAAGGCTATCAGAGGGTAGGAAATGCTCCACAACCTACGTGTTTCGGAGAGGCGAGTCAACGCCTCTCTCCGGGAGAGCCTGCAGCTCACCCAGCGCCGCAGCCGTCGCTGGCACGGACCCGGAGCTTCCCGCCGCCCGGCTGGAGAACTGCCACGGGGTAGCTCATAACCCACGTCACAAAAAGGCTCAGAGAGAGGACTGGGATGCCGAGCCCAGAACCCTTCGGGGCATCGCTGCAGCGACGACGTATTACTGCTCCTGGGCAAAGGAGGACTCGGAAGGTACTTATTGATCAGCTGGAAACCCTACTGCTACGCGTGACGGAAAAACATTCACGCTGGAATGTTTTTGCGCTTTAAGGAGACCAATCTCTTCAAGATCTTTGCAACGCTCCGCTCCCAATTTCTAACAGCTTTACAGTTAAAAATGGTATCTACAGAGGCATAAGGCACAAAAGCAGACCAGCCGCCATGCTCCGGCTAACTCGGACACGTAGAATTCCTTACAGCAGAACTGGCATTGCCAGATCACGTTCTTCTTTCTATAGGGTTATCCATGTCTTCTTCCATACATGCGTGTTTGCGTTATGCCTCTTTACTCTTGTGAATAATTATTCTCGTTACGCTTCCCAGTTGCCGCAGCTGCGGCCCGTTCGCAGCAGAAGCCATCGCTCGGGAGCTCCGTGGCCGCAGCATCCCCCCGAAATGCAGAGAGCTCCCGAGAGACTGGGAGGTTTGGGGTTTTTTCCTTTTCTTTCCTCCCTGTCCCTTTACGATCACTCATTTTCAGGGCAATGACCCTGAGGTTTTAAAGCCTGTCTCAAACTCCATGCACGGATCAGCGAGCAGGAATAGGAAAATCAGCATTTAAGTTCAATGTTCAAGATGTTCTTACTGCTCAAGCAGTTATTCAAGGCATCAGCGGAGAAAAACCTAACGAAGGGTCTGGGCAGCGTGGGGCCTCGGCCAGGCACGCGGCTGGGGAAGCCTCAGGCGCAGCCCCGCTCGCGCAGGGTGAGCGG
This sequence comes from Phoenicopterus ruber ruber, assembly GCA_009819775.1. Taxonomy (NCBI): domain Eukaryota; kingdom Metazoa; phylum Chordata; class Aves; order Phoenicopteriformes; family Phoenicopteridae; genus Phoenicopterus; species Phoenicopterus ruber. Next base: position 1,891,317 of record CM020233.1, on the reverse strand, counting down.
CAGGAAAAGGGGCACAGGCGGCATTTTTGCTGCTCGCACTCTGCTGCCCTTGAAATCGGTGGAAGTGGGACCGCCGACCCGGAGCAACAGCTCACCTCTGGAAAACCTCACCTTAAATTTAACATCCAGATTATTTTAAGGCGTGGGGGAAATGAGAGGTGAAAAAGGAACTTTACGCAATTCTCTGCAACATTAAAAAATTGCAACTTTTCCCAGAAAAAATGCGCCTAAGAGGCAAAGCTGCTTAAGCTCTGCTCGGACTCGGGGAACAGCTCCAGGCACCGTTTCTTCCTGCGTCAAAACAAAAGCTGCTGTCACCTGAGCAGAACCTGAAGGAGTACCCTCTGGCTGGAAATTTAGGGGCTTTGCTATAGTAATTTCTCAGTTTGCTGTCTGCAGTTCCAGCCGCTCCTCACTCCAGGGATGCACCTGCAATGTGAATGGTCCCTCTTCAGCCTGCCCTCCGCCAGCAAAAGAAACCCCACATCTTAGTTTTAAACCAGGTCCTGTCTACGGCCTTTGTTTTCACTGGTGGAGGCTGAAACAGAGCGGTTTGAAGAGGGGTAATTAGGGGGTTCTAGCAGATTTCAAACGCGCTTTGTAAACTGTTCTATGCCATGCAGACGCAGCGATGCGGCTCAGGGGAAGACAAGCATGCAGCGCAGGGACGATCAGAGCAGATTTTAAGCAGTTAAGAAAGGGTTAGACAAAGGAGTGAGAAACATTTCCAGCTTCGTTCCGCATCTCTGTTACAAGGCTTAACTAACTGGACAGACAATTTAAAATATATTTTGTATTTCCTCCTCCCATTTTGCAGCTGCCAGCAATTTCTCCTTCTTTCTTAACGTTTGATCATTGAAGTATCATGACCAGACAAACTTTGCTCCCATTACTCAGCATTATACAAGTCTCGGACTTGTGTAACAGTGCTTTGAAAGAGTGTTTTACAGAGCTGACTCTCATTAATAGCAACCTCGTTACTCCCTACTGGTAAAGAAGCCATGCGTAGGGAGCATCTCCACCTTAAAATCGCTTTACATCACCAGAGTAGGCAGTTGGGTGCTTGTGTACACGGGAGCGTGGCTCGGGGCGGCTGGAGCCCCGTGCACATCCCGCCGGGAGCCAGCCCGTGGCTGACACCAGCGGGCAGAATTACAGCCACGTCCCGGGGGGAATTTGGTTTATGCTGCTTCGGGCGAGCTGAACGCACCAACTCCAGACCTCGCAGACCGAGCGTGCCCGTTGCGTTACACCACCCCCCCCGCTGCAGAGGGAAGGGTCAGCTTTGCCGTCCGTGGAAGCCACAAACACGCTCTTTTCCTCCCCTGCCCGCTGCGCTCCCCGAAAGAGGTTATAACCGAGAGCGAGACCTGCAGCAGCAACGCAGCTTGGCAGTATCGCTGGGTGTCCTAAATACCAGACACAGGAGCTTCCTTACCTCGCCTCCTTCTCAGACAGTATGAAAAGAAGCCTTAAGCGCGTCATTATTATAATAATTACCCTTGTCTTTGGTACCAGCTCCTTTTCCTGACCCAGAAAATAACTATTAGACCTACTAGGCAAGCAGCACAAATAACTTTTACAGGAGAACACCTTTCTGGCCAGCACCGATGGCCAACAAGAACAGTTTGTGACTGGTATCAGGAAAGAAACTAAATTAAGCTCTACAGATTAACAGAAAGTTCAGTTTAAATGCTCTCGTAATAATGAAAACCATCAGTTTAGACTCTGAACTGATCTTGCGTTGCACTTTCACAGCACCAGCCGCTGCAGGAGCGTGACGCAAGGCTGGGCTTCGCCGACTATGGAGCACCATTATTAATAAGCAAGTGTATTTCCCTGAGCTCTGAAAAGTTTGTGAAAATATTTGTTTTTCCCACCTCTCCCCATATACAAAGGTTTTAATAAGCTTTAACAAACATACAAGCAAACAAACCCTTAATTAAAAAAAAATTATAAATTCCTGAGCTCAAGGCTTCTAAGTGACTTAGTCCCCAACCATGCAGGTAACGATGGAAGAAAGTACCACTGAGACAGAGAGGCGCCGGCAGCGTCCCGGCCCCGCAGGCACGGCCGGCGGTGCCCGTCCCACCGCGGGCTCTGCACCGCGAGCACCGGCCGCCGGCCCAGCCAGGGACGTCCTCACGGCGACAAGAGGGACCCGGTTTTCCACGTCCAAAGAGCAGACGCAGAGTCCCGCACGTTCGTGCCGGGGAGTTTGCAACGAGGGTTTCTAACACGCTCGCGGGTTGGATGCGTGAGCCCGGCCGGTCGCGGGCACGGCCCGCACTGCCCGCCGCGGGGAAGACCAGCCTGCGGGCAACGCGGCAACTCTAACACGGGGTCCCTCCTCTCCCCCGGTTACAAGTGCATTGTCGTCTTTCGGGGGGTTAACTTTTGCTGTAAACACACCTCGTATGTCACCGTTCATCTGCAGAATCTTCAAACACTGGGTCACACGCTTGGAGGGATGGTTGTTTTATTCTTTTATTCAATTGTCATTGGTACTGGTTATTTGGTGCGTCCAAACCAAAATATCAAAACTGCAAGCTAAGAGAGCAGCAACACAGCACATCCGTTGTAAACAATTTATTATTATTTTCTACCTCAGTTACTTACAGGAAAAAAGTCATAAAAAAGAAAAAAAGAAAAGCACAGATGGACTATTTACAAAAAATGAGAAAATTCACAATAGCCGAAATGTTTGCAAATCATGCACACTAAGACAAGTTCACAAAAGCAAAGCAATTCATAGCAAAAAAACCCAAACAAAATAATAAGAAGCCATACAGATTAAAAAAAGCTATTGCCTGCAGCAAAGTAAAAAGAAAACTAACCAATTATTACATCAAGCATCTTTAATGAAATGAACAGCATAGCCGTGTTTCATAGAGCCTTTGACACTGACATTTTAAACAAGTGGATTAACAAACATTAAAATGCATTACAGTTCTACTGTAAGCATGCAAGTTACTTCTCACAAACTTATAAAACGGGTAGAAACGCTTTTAAGAAAAACAGAGTTAAAATACGATGCGTGTTTGCTACCCAGCAGTCCAGAACCTGGTCTCGCTAAAACCAAAGCCAATGGGGGGAGGCGTTACCACAGAGGTTTGCAGCTCTCCTGCGACGCGGGTGGAGATCGAGAGGCGACACGGCTTAGGCTCGCAGGGAGAGCTCGTCCCTCTTGCCAGAATTTAGGTAATTTGCCCATGATTTGCAAGCAGAGCCTGGAAGCAGAAGCGGCTGCAGGGAGCGGGCGAGAGCATCGCTGCCGGGCGAGGGGGCGGCGAGCGGCTCGGGGCTGGGGCAGGGATCGCTGCCGGGGGGCAGAGCCCGGCTGAGCCCTCCTGCGGTGGCTTCGAGCCACAGCCCTCGCGCGACTACGGCAGCTCCAGAAAGAGCCACCGGCCCAAAGGGAACGGAGCCGGAGAAAACACGCGTGGGTCTGCTCCGCCGCAGCCCCACGGGGTCACACTTGCGGGCACAGGGCACTCGTTTGGAATAATTAAACCCCGCGTTGCTAACGATCCCAGCGACAGGAGACGCTAGTCTCGCTCCACCCTAACTATGATTTGTGCTAATATCGAATGTCTCTCTGTTAAAAAGCGCCGACATCTCTCTTAGGGGCTGCTTGTAAGACCCAATCATCGTTTTTGCTTCCTTGGCAAAATTATTTCTAAAAAGTTTGTGAGAAGTCATGCCTTCGTAACGCCCCTAACCCCGATCCTGGTGAGTTACATTCCAAGTGGGCATTAAAAACTCATAACAAAGCAGAGGAAAAAAAAAAAAAGGAAAAAAAAAAAAGCAAACTCAAAGCAGTGAGGATATGGAGCCTTTAAAAAAAAAAAAAAATAAAATAAAAAGTCCAGTCAATCAAACCAGCCAGTCAGAGCAGCAATTTTTCAGTGGACATTGATATTAAGCATGGACCACCCAGGCTTTTTCTGTCTCTCTCTCTCATTAGCACTGTAGTAAACCCCGATTAATTTGTTATGCATCTTTAAGAACTAGTTGATAAAAATTATGTCTTGTGAAATCGGCAAATAGTCTGCAAAGTGAAATAAGAACAGAAATTAATAGATTAAACTGAAAAGATAAGTCCCAGAAATTAAAAAAAAAAAAAGACACAGAAAGGGAGCGATTGCAATTAAAAAAAAAAAGGCTACGTACTGAGTTATAAAGGCCTAGAGGAAAAAAATAACGTGATGGGAGAAGATAGAGCAGTCGCCAAAGTGATTGCGTGTGTCTCGCCCGCGGAGCTGGGGGCTGTCCCTGAGGGAACCAGCGGAGGATGCGGAGCGGGACCGGCCAGGGTTCCCTGCCGGCAGCTCCGGCAGCCCGCGCCCGCCGCCCAAGCGGAAACGCCAACAGGGGGATGGTGACGCCGGCAGCCTCGTCCCACCTGGGCAACAGCAAATACCAACGGGACAGCTCAATCCACACGGGCGTTCTTTTCTTTTCTTTTTAAGGAAGAAGGTAAATCGGCAGCGTAACCTGAGCAGTAATGGGGATAACGCGCACCGGCAGGTGACGGGCTCCGCAGCGCAGAGGCTGGGGACGGTGGCTGCTAACGGTGGCTGCTAACGGTGGCTGCTAACGGCCCAGCTCGGCCGTGACAGCGCCGGGACGCCGCCGGCTCCAGCCCGCCCTGCCAGGCTGGTTCGCTGCAGCACAGGCACCGGCGCAGGCGAGGAGGTCTCGCGACGCGGCTGTGCTGTAGGCGAAAGCCCTGCCAGGTCTCCTCTGCAACGAGCCGCAGGAATCCAGCTGCGCACGCACAGGTAGTGATATTTCTAGGTATACTTATACATCGGCGCGGCTGCACCACCACCGCTGCTTAGGTACCGCGGAGCCGGGAGGCAGCGAGGCTCTCGGGCACGCTGCCTGGGACGCTCCTGCAGAAACGGCCAAGTATTTTTCTTTTTGAATCACGAGACTGAGCACTCGGGCACAACAACTTACTACAAAAGCGGATTTCAGATTTCTCTCCATCGGGTTCGCACGCGTTCCGACCTCCCGCTCCAAGGCACAGTCATACCACGGGCCCCACGGGTACTTCTGCGAGCGTCAAAACACGCGAAGGAAAGGGCTGGGGGGTTTGGGCTCCTTCGAGGAGGAGGACTATGTGCTGGAACCACTCTTGTGCTGTTTGCCCGTGGCTCAAGCGCCTTTCCCCACGGCTGGCCGGTCGGGCTGCCCGCTCGATTCCTTCCCACCGGTGCCTGGCGGAGGGGGAGTGAGGGCCGCAGGGGCCCTGTGCCGCAGGACGCGGCTCCCAGCAGCAGAGAGGGGCGAGAGGAGAACGGGGAGAGCCGCGCAGGCACCCCAGCCACGGCAGGACGCAGCCGCGTGGGGTGGCCCTTACTCCCACCGCTGGTCCCGTGGCAGGAGCGAGCAGCGCTGGCACATCCCCGTCCTCAAATCCCGACCTGCTCCCGAAACGCTCCCTTGCACCCTGAGCTTTGCTCCCGCGGCACGGGGTGCTCTGCCCCCAACACTCCTCGCTACAGACGCCTGGCTCCGGGGGGGACGCCCCGTCCGGCTAACGGGTGTCCAGCCCCTCACACTGTGCCCCCCGGCAGGGAGGGCTCCCACACCCCGTGCCCCTCTGACGGGTCGCGTTTCCAGAGACCGGACTCCCAGGTCACCTGAGAAAAAACGCCTAACAATCTATTAACGGTTCCGGTTGCTGGTAAGGAATAAATTATCTGAGTGGGAGTGGAGCAAACAGCAGGGCAGAGCTTTAGGGCAGGGAAATCCAAGCAAGGCGACGAGGACTCCGAGCATCTCCCCTTCGCTGCCCTGCGCCCGCAGGCACCACTGGTGCCCGCAGTCAGGGGCACCCGCTTTTTAGTGGTGACAATCCACTTTGATTTTCTTCTGTGTATTCAATCTCTGCAAGAGACTGAAAAGAACTAGCAAATAACTGGAAAAAGCAGGCCCTTAATAAAAATATATATAATGAGGGCTAGAGTCAAACGGTACCTCTGCTGTCAGCTGGCAGACGCGCTCATTTTAGACATGTTTATAATTAAAGTCATCTAAGCTCTGCCGATTTGCATCATTTAACTTATCAAAGGTGTCTCTCATTTAGCTGTCTTCATACGAATCAGCTGGTACAAGGCGTCGCGAGGACGCGGGAGGAAAGTGTGAGACAACATGCAAACGCCTTCTGAAGCCTCCTCTTTCTGTTCAGCTAACGGCTGCAGCCCTGCCGGCCTGGACCTCCGCCCGCCGGCGCCCGCGGAGCAGCCGGGGCCAGCGGCAGTGCCACCCGCAGCGGCAGCTGCCTCCTCACCGCCGCTGCCGACGCTCCCCGCCCGGCAGCCCCGCTGCCAGCCCGGGCACCCTGCTTGTTTCGGACCCGGCTCGGTTTGGGAGGGTGGTAGCACGGAGGGGAAAGAGGCAGACGAATTGTGAGTAGCGCCCTGGCTCTTGTGAAGCACAGCCACTGAAAGAAGCCCTAACAGCACCGCTTCCCTCCGTGTTTCAGTCCCGCAAAACCAGCTCCGCTGAAACTACCGTCCCAAGGCCATCGGCCGCCTTATGGACGTTAAGAACACGTCTGCTTCCAATGCAAGGTTCCAGCCTAAAGGCCTAGTGCCGAACACAAGGCCACATCTTCACCCCCGTGTGCCGCAGCTACAGCCGGGCACCCCTCTGCATCCTCACCCACCCGAAGGGACCTTCCCGTGAGGGTGTTTGGTTTTCCTCCCCGCGGAGTTGCTGCCCCTCTCGCACCCGCCGCTGCTCACTCCGGGGGGGTTTCACTCGGTTTCTCCATCACCCCGAGCAGAGCCATGCTCCCCCCCGGCCTTTCTAAGCCACCGAGGAGCGTGGCAGCGGCGGTGGGACCGCTCGCGCGCGGCCCCGCGACAACCGCGCTCGTGAATCTAACGCGCCGCACACCGGGGCCTCCGCGCCACCGCGCCCGCGTGGGCTTCGGCTGTCGGGAAGCCGTAAGCACGGCAGCGTCGCTCTGCTTGTCGGAGCTGCCCGGGAAACCCGCGGTGGAAGGCAGGGCAGGTCTCTGTCCTGCGCGGTGTCGGCCCTGCCTGCGGGATGGGCTGGAACGGGAAAGGGCTTTTCACGATCCCCGCTGCGCCCGCAGCCGCGCCGAGGAAAGGGGGGAACCAAACCGAAGCCAAACCGAACCATCGACACACGGCTAGAAACTGTTCCTTCGAAGGACACCAGAGACAGCGATGAAGAGCACAGGGAGGCTGGACTTCTCACTCCAGTACTGCACTTGCAATGAACATACACGTCCCGCGGGACAGCGTGGGAAGGCGTGCGCGAGCCTCTGTGTGCGTGTGCGTGTCTGTCTATGTATCTATAATATATATAAAAGAAAAACCCATCAAAGGGAGGGCAATAGCTCTTGAACGATCTCTGTTGCTTTATGTTTTAATTTAAGAAGTTTGTTTTCAAATAACCAGTACCAATTTACACGTTAGTCAAAATGTATTTAAAATATGTAGACAGAAATATCTATTTTGAAATAGTAAAAAAATTGGTTGTTGTGTGAGATGCTCCCTGCAGACTTGCCTGTCTCAGCTTGCAGCTACGGATTTAAAAAAAAGGAGAAAAAAAAAAAAAAAAAGAAGGAAAGAGGGGAAAAAAAGTAAATATGCAAATGAAATGTACGTACCTGGGAACTGATAGCTGTAACTTGGGGCAAATCCAGGATATCCTCGGCCATACGTTGCAACAAAATTCGGGTAACCTTGATCACAGAAACGTAAAAAAAAGCAGAGAGAGAGAGAGAGGTTTGAAGATTAATAAAGGCTTTTTGTGTTTAAATACAATGCAAAATGACATGGAGGGTGGGGGAGACTTGATTTTACAGGAGGTATTAAAAACTAAGATTTATTCCGCTCGGGCAAAACCGCAGAAAGGTGTCGTTATTATCCTGGCGAGCAACCGCGCGAGCCGGGCGGCTCTCCTGCTCGCTCGCCGCCCGGCTTCGTGCGCGAGACCTGTCACTCAGGTAATTAACATGCACTTTGGCGTCTGGAGTCCAAGGACTGTGCATACTTGTTAGCTGGAAGAGTAAATGCCAAATGCTAAGGCTAAACACATAACACAGGTTTGCTCTGACATTTGGAGAGCTTACAATGAATGTACTTTGCTTCAGAGCTATTGACAGTTGGAGATTAAGGTAGTAGTAATTCTTTATCCCGGGAGTGTGAAGGACAACAGTTAACACATCAAAGAGTTAGAGGCAGCAACAGCAATGAGCCAGAGAGTCAAAGAGCTTTTAATTTTTCAGGAAAGTAAAACCCAGCTCCGAGAGCCGCTTCCTAAAGCAATTTCTGAGACACGCGCAGAAACGCTTCCAACCTCAGGCAGCGTTTGAAGTTTTATTATGAGAAAAATACCCACTGGAGATCATTCTGTTACTAAAGACGCCTAAGCGGATGCACTCGGAGGCGACTCTGCCCGCTCCAGCGCAGCGGCGCGGAGGGGAAGGGAGCGTGGGCACGAGGGCAGAGCCCGCGGCGGGCGCGGAAGGTGCCCCGCGGGTGGCTGATGGACATAGGTGCCCCGGCGCGGCCGCCCGCCCCGCGGCTGCTGGGCCGAGGGCTTCCCCGTGCCACGCAGGGCACGCCTCGCCAGGATCCCGGCAGTAACCGCCACCCGGGCCGGGAGAGGGGTTTCACTCTGCAGGCAGCAGGAGCGTCTGCGTAGGTGCCGGAGGTGACGCCGGTCCCTCACCCCTGCGCGGGCTGGCGGCGGCCGAGCGGGCACACGCATCCTCCGCGTCTGAAGGGCCAGCCCTTACGCGAAACAGCTCTCCTCTCTGGTCCCGCCACGGCCGTTTGCTACGGCTGACGCCACAAGCTGTCCTGCCCTCTAAGGACATTTCCTAAAACTGTAACCTCACTTCCCCTCCTCAGCGTCTCCTTGCTCGGTTTTCTTAAACACAGGAATTACCCTCGGCAATTCCAGCGCAATGCGTGCTGCGTGTCAGCCCCGACTCCTCCAGGCTCCAGGAAAGAGCTCTCCAGACCAAGAAACCATCACGACAGTTTGCTCCCACTCCGTCCGAAGTCAGTGGAAATCTCGGCAGTGACAACAGCAGCAGCCGGGCTGGACCCCGGGAACATGTTTAGCAGCTGAATGGTTCTTCTGGGCATCTCCCATCTCTGCTTTTATTTATTCTTTAATATACTCAAACGTCGTACAGCTATTTTTCTGCCGCAGCAAGTCCCTCCATTTCCGATTAGATTTATATATACATATAACGTGCTATTAATCATAATCTAAAACTGGAAGATAAAAACGCTTGGATGAATTTTGATGACGGGATTAAGCAGTGCCAGGGGAAAGCAGCCCTGCGATCCCCGGACAGCACGCTGCGGCTTTCAGCGATATGTACACACCGCTTAGCCCTTGCGTATTTATTTCACAGCTCTACAGCTGGATTCCCTTCGAAATTAATCACCTCTGTCATTAAATCAGATCTTTCAGAGTTAAGCTTTACAAAACTTTTTTCCTTTTTTTAAGACAACAATATTGATAAATGGATTGTTTGCTAAGTAAGTAGCGCCATTAACGCCACCGCGAGCTCCACCATGAAAAATCGCTCTGCAGCGTCCGACCGCAGCCCCTCTCCTCGCCAAGTGGAAAAATTAACTTTTACTCCAATTCGAATGACTCCGAAGCAGATCTGTCAGCTCACGGCTGTGGGGCTGCAGGGGACCGACGTGCCGGGCAATGCCCGAGGTCTGCCCTGGGGAGCGGGGCCTGCCGCTGCGGTCCCCGTGGCCCCGGCCGGGCCGGCACGGCGGTGGATGGCAGCTGCGGTGTTTTTGGAGCTGGCAGTGCGGTGCAGGATGCCATCCGCTCCGCTGCCCTGCCCGGGGACGCTCTGCGGGGCCGGGGATGCTCCTGCCCCGGGGGATTTGCCCCCGAACCGTGCAGCACCGCAGCAGCCCCGCTCTCCCCGGCCAAACCCGGCTGTGCCGGACGGCAGCGGCACCGGCGGAGCTGCCTGGGGGGCTCTCGCCTGCATCGCCAGCGCTCAACGCTCTCTAGGTCAGGCAGATGAAATCATAAATTTATAATACAACATTACTTCAATTTTCCTCTTCATTTACCGCTGCAGTGCCCAGCTCTGCTCTAACGAGTCAAAGCCCGATCCGCGCAGGGGAAATTGCCTGGCTGAATATCAATAGCGCATTAACACCATGCCCGTGTGGATGCTTCATCAAGCCGAATTATGGCCATGCTGACCTACCCACCATTTCCATTAGATGCCATTCTCATCCTGCACTGGGCACCGAACAGTTTATTTGCTTCAGCAGTCCTGGGGCATGATCAATCCCTCGAGTTATCCTTTGTCGCTAAACCAAAAATCCGAGTTTTGCCGCCTGGATTACCTCCTCCGAAGCGAGACCCTCCTGTCCGTGGAAGCAGAACTCAAACCAAGAACCAAAACTGCTTTCACACCACCGCTTCCACCCAGCTCCCGTCTCTGACACCGACGGCAGGTCCGATGCACCCACCCTGCAGGCTGGTTGAACCTCCAGCCCGCGTGCTGGAGCCTTGCAGAGCCCCGTCTCACAGCGGGCCAGATCCTGCCCTGCGCTGGATGCTCTCCGGGCAGTGCTGGCGTGCGAGGTGAGAGCGATGGCTGCTGGAAGCACCACGCTGACCACCCGACGGTCATGCTCAACTGGCTGTCACGCTCTTGGTGGAGGCAACACTTGATGCGGCCACGGAGTCCGTTACCACCGCAGCGTGCGAGCAAGCGCTCCGTGCAGGGACGGTCTCCCAGGGGAAATCCTCCGCTTCCAGGATGAGAACAACTGCAAAGAGGCAACGCTGACCTTCTTACTTACGGCGTACCTGAGGGCATCACAGCATTCCTGGTGCCAAAGCCCATCTTGGTGGGCCCACGGTAAAGCCCAAGCATTGCAGGCATTCTACAGAAGGGGAGAGTGGGCAAAGCGCCCTACCTTCCACCCTGCGCAGGGGATCTGTGGCCCTGGAGACCGAGCAGCTTGCCACGGCACACACGCAAGGTCACTGCCAAGGCAGGAGACCCCGGCCGGACTCCCGACTCCTCTCTGTCCCACCAGCATCTCCAGAGGGAGAAACGGCTTCTCAGCTCCAAGCGGGGAAGTGTCCACAACCACTGAACCAGGCAATGGAAATGTCTTTTCGTGTTCAAATTTGGTGATCCAAGATGGACAAAGCTCACGGTTAGTATGTGGGAACACTGAGCACATTGGGGCCTGGGGACCTCTGCTTTCAAAATGAATTCCAATGTTCCAGTAACTGCAAGAAAATCATTGTCTCCCAATGTTGCTCAGAGCAAGGAACGCCCGGTCCTTTGCAAGGAAAGGCACGGTCCTGCTGCCCAGGCATAACCCCATCCTGCAACAAAAATGCTCAGAGTGTTTCTCAAAAGAAACGTGCTGTGACCTCGATGTAAGGACCTGTGGCGTGTGGGAATGCACACCAGAAATCATCCCCTACAGACACAGGGGTGGTCACGTCCTAGGGAGCAGCTATGGAGAAGAAACACACGTGCTGTAGAAGTTTCTCCCTTGGTCCAACCAAGCTGACCTATCTCCTGCTTCAAGGGACCTGAAGAGCTAAGCTGGAGCTGGGCGCAGCTGCGCGCATCGGCGCAGGCTGCAGCGGTGCTGCCGCAGGAGCCGGGGGGATCCGGCAGGCTGTGCCAGCCTCCCGGGAAGCCTGAGCTAACGAAGGGCTCCCCTTCCTGAATCCTGCCTCGGAGGCAGCTGCCACTCTATTAAACAGAGTCTGACGGAAAAAAGGAATGACTTTCTTTGAAGGGCACAAGCTGCTTTTATGCGTGAGTTCAGCCTACCTAGACTGAACGCGTGCAGCACCGCAGAGCCCCGCTCTGCCTTGCGCAGCGATAGGAGCAGCCCGTTAGAGACCTTCTGGAATCTGGTGTTCGTGTCAGACACCATTTTGGCAGCGTGGGGGTGTAAGCTTTATGGGTCGAGCGCTCCTGTCACTGGAGGGGTTTGCAAGTTGAAAAGAGCCCAACTTTAACGTTAAACACCAGCAAGTCTAAGACGCCCATCGCCAGAAGAAATGAGTGCTGCGGGGCCCCAGCTCGCATCAAACAGTGCGGCAGCCACCTCCGGAGCCGGCCTCGCCGCCGGGACCACCGCACGGCAGCTGCGACGTCCCCGACGCAGAGGGCTGCTTCAGACGGGAGACAGAGACGACCTCCTATTAATGTTGCTCCTCGGTTGCTTTCTTCTTTTCTCTCTTTTTTCCAAGTTTTCGGGTACAGACCTGAACGGAGGGCAAAAAGCTGCGGGGTGACGCAGCAACACCCACACACCCTTGGGTGACAGGGCTCCTGGTCTGCACACCAGGACCCGGGGACAGGGGTGAGGCTTCTGGGCGCACGGCAAGCTTCTCGGCCGCCGAACCGCTCGTGCTCAGCTGCAGATGGGTGTGCTGCCTGCTGGGGGGACACGGCGCCCGTTCTCGAGCACCCGTGGGGCTGGGGAGCAGCTCTTCTGCCGGGTGGGCTGCCAGGGAGAGAGATCTCTGGCACTGCAACCGCTCCAGCCCACTCCCTATGCAGAGCGGCTAATTAATGTTCCCGATCTCCCCCAAGACCGCGTGTCCCACCAGCAGACCGAGCCCGAGACGGCCCAGAAGCAGTCCTGGCAAAAGGCTCAGCCTGCCCGCGCTCTCGGAGTCAAAAAATCCTTTCAGAAGAACACTTTAATTTTGTTCCAATCAACCAAATCATCACAGAAGCGGCTGCCTACGCACCTTTAGACCCCGGCTGCTGCAGGCTCCTTGGGGAGGCTGTGATTAATGAAAAAGACCAACTTCCTTAATAGCTTTGGAGGGAGTCGCTCTCTGCTCTTTCCTTCGGGTTGTCTTGTGCATTCGTTCCTCTGATTCCCTCCTCTGCCCGTGAACAGCATCTGGAGAAGGTGACCTTGAACAAGGGCTTCTGGAAACAGGTATAAAAATCCTTCAAGAGCAGCCCCCCTCGCTCTGTTCCAGTCCAGCCAGGCATCTACGAGGAGGAGGGGGTAGGGCTGACACCGGCCTGCTGGGATCGCAGCAAAGCGCTCGGCTCCTGCAGACGCTGCCTCCGGCGGTGCGTTCCTTTGTGCGCCTCGTCATTTGATGGGTTAATTACACCCCTCTCCCTGCGGGGACGGGGCCCCACCGCCGCGTAGCTGCCGGGGCTCGGGAAGGAGAGATGCGGGCTCCCCACTGAGCCGCTGCCCATCAGCCCCCTTGAAGCCAACTCCTAGAGGCAGCCTTTGAAAGCGGGATTTATAACGGCCAGCCAGCCAGCCTTGCTCTCGTGGGTTGCAATTGCCTTGGTTAGCACTTAATTATTTAACGCGGTGCCACTGTAGCAAGCAGGAACTTGGAAGACAAAAAAACCAGCTAGAGCAGATAATGAAGCATCTGGCCTTCAACACGAATCAATCATTAATTCTGAGCAAGTCACACTCATTTGAAATCTAATAAGAGCACGTTGTGAGAGCAGCCGGAGCAGAGCCGGTCAGGGTGACCCGAGCCACCCCACCGCAGCGGGACGGGGATTTGCCAACGGGCGCCTGCGGCACTTGCTCTGTGCAGACGCAGATCCGCTCGCTGAGGGTGTCTTCCCTTGCTTCTTATGGCTTGAAAGGATCTTTTTCCAGAGAGGCAGCCCTGGTGGGAACGACTCACGCCGCATCTGAGGGCTGAATTTCCCCTTCGGGTCACTGGGGTGGACCCCGGCTCCGTTCGCTCCTTGCCCGGCTGCAAGGAGAAGGGTTGAGGCAGCTCTGTGCGTGTGAGCAGAGGAGGGATGGATGCTGCCTGGGCCCCTTTGCCCGGCCCGGCGTGACCTGGGCGCTCTCCTCCAGCAGCCGTGCGGGACTGGCCGGCAAGGCTGCACGCACACCTCCACCACCCCAAACCTCGGGCACCGCAGCGGAAAGGAAAGAGAAACAACAGAAATCAAGTACGTACGCTCAAGCACGCTGGGAACATACAGGTAACGAAATCACGGGCTGACTAGAAGAAGATAAATATTTTAACCGTACAATTTAATTTCCAAACACTATGGGGCAGGGTGGCGGTGGAGTGTGGGGACAGAAAAATAGATGATCAGCTGAAATAACCGAATTACACATCCCAGAAATGGATCGCTCCAGCCACGCGAACAGAAGTGCTATTAATTCAGAGATAAAGCAAACATGGCAGGAAAGTTTTCCCTATCACATCAAGCGGTGCCTGAAGTCAGACATCTCGGCATAACAGCCTGATGCGCATAGGAACCGCGTCCTCTGACCTGACGCCCACTCCAGGAGCCTCGGGGTCCTCCAGCATCTCAGTCGGCCCGTGGACCTGCTCGGCAGAGCTCAGGAGAACCGAGCACCAGCTTTCGAGGCTGGTTTTTGTGCTCAGCTTCTGGGATCATCTAAACCCAGGACAGAAAACTGAAAGCATCCCGGAGAGGCCACGTACCAGGGACAGTAGCCCGGGAAAGGCTCGTTTCTGCCTGGGAACACCTCCAGCTGCCCTCTCGTTCATGCAGGCTTTACGGACACAGCAGGGACAACTGAGGGAAAGTCCCGTGATACAAAGGAAGGAGAAAGTTGAAAATACATGGGGTTTTACAAAAATACGTCGGCAATGGATTAGCAGCATTTTGGCTTAGTAAATCTGAGGACAGAGTATCAAGAGGTTGTCACATTATATAGAAAGAAGAGCTATCTAGGCAGAAACAAATGAGAACCAATTATACCTAAATAGACCTCATGCACAAATAGAATTTTGCCATTAAATATCATTTATCCCATTTAATTAGTATTTTCTGGACACAATACTCCGGACTAAAATACCGTTCCATCTCCTTGAAACTTGTAATTATTGTTGTGACCTATACTGTTACGCATCTCCCTGCTTTCTCCATCTTGCATGCCATTTAAGAACCGGCAAGATTTTCAATTATCTATGCTGAACTGTCAAAGATACCTTTAAAAGAAGGGGAATAATGTGTGACTCAATTCCTCTAAAAAAGGGGAGAGATCATTTTTAGTCAGAATGAACACACTGCATCTTTCATCATTCTATTTTTGCGAGTAAGAGTAAAACGGGCTATTTAAAACATCCATTTAAATGCAAATTTTTATATTCCGGGAAGGGAGGGGGGTTAATCATTTACCACAGACAGGGTTATTTTCCCCACTCCACCCCTGCTGAAGTTTCAGACTCGCACCCGCACAGGTGCAGGGATTTGCTCGCCCCTACGCCTTCAGCCATCAGAAATCAGGGAGACAAGAGGGGAGGCGCTGGCTCCGGGAGACGTGCGGTGGCCACGGCACTTACCCAACATTCCCATCCCTAGCATAAAAGCGTCCATGGTATACGGTAATCCACGTGCCCTTCCTCTCGTCCCTGGCGGAAACATCACTTCTTTAGGTTGTGCTTTCTTACATTCTACCTATTGAGCAGAAACATGTACAAATGAGATGCAAATGAATTCCATGTAAATGTCAAATGCAGAACTGATCTACTTAAGGGGGGAGTTTTATTTTTAGCATTTGCCTCCCCACGCCGCCTCCCCCTCAACGGTGAACTTTAAGAATAGCGTAAACGGATTTAAAAGAGCAAACGTGTATGTCTCTTTAAACACACATAGCAAAACCCCGCTGGAAAGATGACAGGAACGCTGATTTAAGAAGTTGCCGTGTCGCTGAAAGGAAAACCTGTGCCGCGTTCCCTCGCAATGGTACTCGCGGGCGCGGAATGAATGGAGGGAGGGCTCCAGCACAGCTCTATCGCAATCAATAACGGAAAATGACTCTCAGTGATCATTACAAAAAGCTCCTTTTAAAATAGGAATAAAGAATCAATATTTCTACCCAGCAGAAAATTTCTGTAAACCCTATTAATAAACCATCTGCATTCTTTCACTTCCAGTTACTCCTGCTGCCCTTCGAAGGTGCTTAACGCCCCCGGGCCACGTCGCCCGTCTGCACCGACACCCCGGAGAGGCGGCGAGCCAGCCCGGCCGGCGGCACAGCAGCCCGGCCAGCACCCCCGCGCCCCAGCCACGCCACCGGGAGCTGGTTCCCAGCCTCTTTTTGGGCAGGAAAAGGGAGAAATAAACACTTCTCCGTGTTTTCTACCTCCAGCACTGCCGACTCACCCCCCCAGCAGCCTACCCCCGCGCTCCCCTCGGCACTGGCCCTACAGCCGTGCCAGTGAGCCGATGTGGAGCTAACTAGAGTTATCCCAACCTATTTCTATGGCTCTACACCTGAGTTCATGCTCTGAGCAAAGGGAAAACGCGCAGACACGCCGCGCAGCCCTGCACGGGGTGCGGGGAAGCCCTGAGCTGTGCCGCCGTCTGCCCCGCCTGTACGGTTTGCACGATGCTTGTTGCTGGTCTAAGGGTAAAGGTCTCGGGCTGAATCTAGAGGTTTGAGCTTTATGCATCTGCGTTCTTCAACCAGTTCCTCGTCCTCTTTGCACATTTACGCTCCCCCCAGCCCTTGCCTGGCCAGGCCGGAGCGGGAGCAGGAGCGCGGCAAGCCGGGGCCATGCTCCCAGGAGAGGCGGTGGCACGGCCGCTCGCAGCCCCGCTGCCCTCGGTGCTCCCGGCCCGGCCGCGGCACCGCCGGCCTGCGGGCAGGGGCCTGGGAAGGGGCCGCTTGTCGCGGCGGGCTGGGAGCGCTGGCTCCAAGCAGGGCCGCGTCTCCCGCGTCGCCGCCGTCACTCGCGCGAGCAGGCCAAGGCGGGCGCGCGCCCCGCGCACAAGCAGGGAACTACCCCCGGCAGACCCGGGGAGGCAGGAGAATGCTGAACGTCTCGGCGCCTAATAGCCCGATCAGTGACTGTGTATTCATTGTCTTATGAAAACCAACCGCCTGTTCCTAGGCAACCCGATCAGCTAAAATTTCAGGTTTATACAATTTTCATTTAGGTAACATAAAGGTTAACTGACTGTAATGGGAGTATTTTAAACAAACCCACCTACTCCTCCCCTCTCTGCCGCAAACCTCCACAGCCCGTATTTACTTCGCTTGCTTGCAACGCTTCCTGAAGCTACAATGCTCAGACACTGCCAATGCTGTCAAAACACACATTTCTTGCAAACAACCTGCCCCAACCCAGCGGAGTTTGGACTGAAATTCTTCTGGGGTTCAACTTTTGCTGCTTTTCTGCCGAGAAGTGTTCGGGTCCTGGCAGGGGGCAGCGGGAGAAGGGCAGAGAGGGACCGGGGACGGCTGGAGCGGGGAGGCGTGTGCGCACAGCCTGGACCCCGCTGCGTAAGGGAAACGGAACGCAGGGAACACGGGCGAGCCAGAGCAAGAGCAAGAGAGGTGTCGGAGAGACCCCATCTCCGGACATCCCGAGACTCGGGCACAGCCACAACAGGGCCAGCGATTCCCCCCAGCTCCTCTTCAGTGCTGCCGGGGCAGCAAGTCCTCCGGGAGAGAAGCACCCCAGCGAGAGCTGCGGCGAGGACCAACCTCCACACCCCCGTCCCCTGCACACCCACGCACACCCACACACTCCCACGCACACCCACACTCCCACGCACACCCACACACACCCATGCACACCCACGCACACCCACACACCCACGCGCTCCCATGCACACCCACAGACTCCCGCAGGCATGTGACGGTGCAGACACACTATGGAGAGCACAACAGAGAGCCCCATGGTGCCCCGTAGGGTTCCCAGGCCCCGATATTAAGACAAAAAGAGCAGGAAAAGGAAACAGAAAACCTCCCATCAATGAACTTGCCGAGCAGCCGCTCGCACGCTGCGGCGCTGCTGTCGGAGCGGGGCTGGGGATGAGGACAGCGCAGGATACGTGTGCCCGGCACCCAGCCCCATCACCGCCCCGCGGGGACGAAGCCTTTAGAGCTTCCCAGGGAGGCTTAAGCCTGAGCCTTGACGGTGGGTTTCAGCCTAACTGGGCTGTGTGCCCCCCCAAAACCTCGGTGCCCCCAGAAAGCCCCACCTCCCCTCGCCACCAACCGCCCCCGAGAGCCCCGGGACACAGCGAGCCCGAAACGGCGAGCACCAGCGCCAGCCTCCCTCCCCGCTGCCCCGCACGCCGGTACGGCAGCTCAGCAATATCCTCTCAAACTGTCCTCTGCTTATTTTTAATCAGAGGGGCATTTAACAGGGGTACGCCAATCTAATTTCTCCAGCCAAACGACCGGGGGTGAGCACCAGAAGTGTGTCATTTCATTCCGCAACCGCGTTTTTCGGGTTCGCCACCACTCCAAATGTCACGGCGGCATTGGTTACACCTCGCGGCCGCTTGCGCTGCCAACAGTCAGGATGATAAAAACAATCTAGCCTGGCTCGACGGACAATTAACAGGAAAATGAAGTTTGGATTAGCACCGTTAGAAACAATAACCCAGTAATTAGCTTTTGCAACCACAAAACAGCCTACCGCTGCTCTCTGAAAGACTAGCGTAATTTATGATTTTCACAGCACACGAGGATATAAAGGGAATGGCAGTGAGCTGTAAAGAAGTTTTAACTGGGATTTAAAGGGGAAGAAAAAGCCACCAGTAGGAAAGAAAAATAATTCCTAAGCCTTTGTAAACAAATATACCCCATATCGAGGGCAAAAATATTCTCCGTTATCCAGCAGAGACTCTTCCCCCTGGGAGGGATGACATGCAAGATGCGGGACCAGGAGCCCTGGCCCCGCTCTGCTGTCCCTCGGGAAGGGGCTGTGAGACCCCGGCCCCGGCAGCACGCCCCGGGTGGATTTTTACACTCCCCGGGTGGATTTTTACGCTCCCCATTCAGCAAGGTCAGGCCTCGAGGAGCTCTGCAGAAGCTGCCCACGCAGCATCCCACCGGCAAGCGGGGAAGAGGCAGCAAGAGGAGGTGAAGCACCATGTTAGCGGACCGGCGGTGGGCTTGGACGGCGCCTCTTCACTGACAGAGGCAGCAAAAGGGGAAAAAACGGGACCAGGCTGCTTTTCTGTAAAATGCCAGCCCTCTCCTCCATGGGGAACGGGATGGAGATGGCTGTAACCATCCCGCAGCCACGGTTACCGTGGGGGTAAAACCCTGGAGGCAGCGGGGATGTCACACGTGTGCCGGCAAAGCGGGACATGCAACGGGGCTTCTCCAAGCGGGAATGCATCTGGATTTATGAGTCAGCGCTCCGCTCTGTACCGAATCACCCCCAAGAGCCCGCCCGATGCGGGTACGTTGTACATAAATCTGGATCTTGCACAAACTTTCAGTTCAGCATTTCTGTATATCTTAATAATTTCCAGATTTTTTCCACCTCCCCTGCATGAGGGATGTGCTTCGCTTTCAGCAGCCTAACAAAGAAAGTTTTAACTCTAAGGCTAAAAAAAAAAAAAAAAGTAGGGAAACTAAAATTCACTATTTTTGTTTAGTCTAGTTTGGAGAATTAACATTACACTGGGGTACTCTTGGGTCAAGCCGAGCAGTCAAAGCCACTAGAACCCAGGACGGCTGAGATGGGGAGTGAAAAGCCTCTTATACCCAGCGCAACAACACGGGCTGTCAGCTCCCAGCACCAGGATGTCTCAAGAAAGCCATGGCTAGCAGCTTTCCCGGGACGCAGGGCTATTTTTGAGGAAAGCAGAATGCGCACGTATTCACAATGCACAAACCCCCACTTTACCACCCAAAGACAAGGCAACTTTGTCTTGCCAGCAACGTGCGATCACAGCTAGCTGAGATTCGATTACCTTGGGGACGCCATGTCGCTCCTGCCACGGCAAGCCAAAACGATCGCTCCTCTAACAGAGGAATCTGTATTCACCCAGTCCTGCCGCAAAGGCAGGGCTACACCAGGCAACAGAGGACGGGTTACAAGCGGATTTTAAAAAATGCATTAGATCATTGACAAAGGTGGGGTGGGGACAATGGGATGTCATGTCCTCAGACTGTAAGAGAAGTCGGCAGCTACGGGAGAGCAGAGGAGTCTTTCCAGAGGTTCTTGCGATTCATCAGTTCCGTTTGTCCCCAAACCACCGGGTAACACCCAGTGTTGGGCAGCTCCTCGTCCTGCGCGGGCTGGAGAACCCAGCCACCCTTGGAGAACCTGGCAAGGGCGGCGTCACTGCGCAGCTCTCGAGCTACGTCATTTAAAGCACACTGAAGACACCGCTGAAGGAATGCATCCAGCCTGCAAGCGGTCTGCAGTGTCCTTCAGCTGACAGATGGGCTTTCCAAAGCTCCCGTGCCTTCAGCCTCTCCCTAGCACCACAAACGTGAGTGACACCTTGCGTGCCTGCCTGCCCAGCATCGCCCTCACTGCAGCGAGCCCCCTGCAGAGACCCTGTCACCGTGACCATCGGCCGCTTCGCACGACAGTTCACAGCAGTGCCCCACAACAGCCCGCCACGTGTCAGGCTCCAGCTCTATGAGCCGGGAGTGATCCCCCAGGAGGACACAAGGAGCAGCAACGCTTTCCTGTGTCTGACAACCAGAGCCCCCAGAGCCAGGCACGCTCCTAGCCTCGGTGCCCGTATGCCCCATCCACGATGACAGCTCGCTTTTGGTAGGTCCTACAGATGTGTCAAATGAAGGGACAACCCCAACTCCAAGGAGTTTCCCAGGGATTGCGGTAGGGTCCTTGAGCTGGAGCTGCTGTGTTTAATTTCTGGCCACTGGAGGTTGTTTTTTAACTCTCTGGTTATTTGCTTTGAGCGTATGACGAGGGTTAATGCCCACACGGAGAGCTGGGAGAGGGGAGGGAGCTGCACGGTGTGACGAGCTTGCGTGCCTTGCAGATTTGGGACAAGAGCATCAGAACATGCTTACAGCACTAAAACAATTTCCTCACAAGGGAGAAGGGTGATTTCTGGACCCAGATTAAGCACACGACCACAAGCAAATCTCTCGTGTCCTGTAACTTTCCCCTTTGTCCCTTGACATGCCTTCTGGGCAAGCCAACGCCACATCTCACGTTCAGCCCTACACCCACTCCCTGACCCAGATGCTCTGTGCGCAGAGAGGGCAGAGTCATTCGGTCAAGCCTCCCCAAAGACATCTGCTCCAGAACCAGCTACCGACAACACCCTGCGGCCCAGGGTCATGCCTGGGAACAGCCAAGGAGCACGATGTGCATCGCCCCTGCACTACGCTCCATGGATCCCCCCCAACGCAGCCAGCAAACCTGTTGCCACCACCAGTAAGACACCAACGGGAGAGGCAGCAGGGTCATGCACGAGGCCCAACACCACACCTGGGGGCTGAACTCTGCCTCGCACGGCGTCCAGCTGGCAGAGCCCAGTGGCTTCCCAAAATGTCTGTGCCAGGTTGGAGGTGGTTTGTTGGCCGCACGTTGTGTTTCCTCCGCTCCCGGTTACTGCAGGGACCTCGGACACAGGTGGTCTCGCGCGCCCTCCTGCACGTGGTGCACGGTTGGGTCTTTCCAGGAACGGGGCGCCTTAGACTACAAGGTATCCGGATGAAAACCCAAAGGCACGTGGTGTGCGACATACACCAGGTCTAAAACGTCACCACACGGCGAAGGCTGCCAGGCCGGGGAGAAGCCTGAGGAGCGCTGATACATTAAAAAAACCCACAACAAAAAACCCACAAACCCCACAAAATCCCACCACGAGAGAGAGGAACAGCCGCAGGTGCTATGCAGGGTCAACGCCTGCTTTAACAGCCCAACGTCTCTGTCAGCTCCTCCAGGGTCTGACCTGAGATCCTGCCTTCAGCGCAAGGCACCCAGGCCAGGCTCGGCTCGGCGCACCGCTCGCCGGCACCTGTCCCACCGCGCCTGCGACGTGGGCGACTCTATCACAGGGGGATCTAAAGGAAAATAAATTACTCCATCGCATTTCTTTTCCAGCTACTTTTGCACCCCCTCAGAAAACCAGGTTTCTCTTTGCAAAGCAGCCTGCTCCCGTCAAAGGAACAATATTCTGGGGACAGCTTGTTTGGGTTTTATTTGTTCCCCCCTGCAATGTTTGGAGAGTATCTTTGGCCTCCCACATAAATTCCAAGTTTCATTTATTAAATACCTCACTGGCATTTTCTTTTCGCTTTCACACTGCTCGTTTAATATTACATTTGACATTCTAAGCTTTACGGATGGCAACAGAAGCAGAATGGGTGGGCTAAAAATAGCCTGCCAGGGAGACGGGAGGCTAGAAATAGGCTCGTGAACAGCAGCAACCCCGCTACCCTTTGCTTGCCCCCGCGTTTTGGGAAACGACAGCATTCAGGAGCTGAGAAAGAGCGAGGTCAGGGCGAGTCGGTGCCTGTGGAGCTGCAGATGCCCCAGCCCAGCAGCCTGGGGACGGGGACGGGGACAGGGTGTCCCTGCCCCAGTCCTCCGAGTGGCTGCAAACCCCATCGTCCTGAGCTGGGGCTGCGAGAACCGTCCCCTTCGCAGCTCAACGCTAGAGGGGGACATGTTAAAAACGCAGCAGGAGCGGTCAGTCTCCGAGGGCGCTGCGGAAAGGACGTCCGTGCCTAACTGTGACCCCCAGCCAGCTGCGTGTCACCTCCGGCCAGCCGCACCAGCTCGCCGTCACGCGCGCGTGCACAGGCTCTCCTGCCCCTGCACGGCTTTGGTAATTAATCTGCAGACACATCAGCAACACGATGAGTCAGACCCAAGTCGGGATCATGTCTCATCTCCTCCCTCGTGGGCTGCTTTTAAAATTAGTGCCGTAAAAGAAGTGACAAGAAGAGAACGCTCAAAGCATCGTGGCACCTGGATCGTGCACCAAGCAGGCTCAGAGAGCCAGGAAGAATGTATTTTAATTACCTGCGATGACAAAACACCAACAGCCTACACCGTTTCTTTTGCTCCCTGTGATGTTCCTCGAGTGTTTTCGCCCTGCCCCATCCTCCACGTTCCCTGCACTGCCGTTACCTTCCCGTGCAGCCTTTCATCTGGGAAGAAACCCTCCCAGCAACTCTCCCACCACTCCTCGCCTCGCAGGGGTCTGCAAACAGCCGGGTACGGTTTCTGCGGCGCAGGAGCGCAGACCCCGCTGTGAAGCCGCACATCATGCCCTCTGCCCGGCTGCCGGTGCCGGCTGTGCCGGGACACGCCACCACCCTGCCGCTCCTCCCAGCTGACACCCAGCACCTCACCGGGGCAAGGCTGGGCAGCGCTGACCTGCACCAGGCGAAGGCTGAGCCTTGCTCCGGAGAAAATCCTGTTGTGTGAAATAACTAAACCCACGGAGAACGCCACGGCACGCACCCACCCGCGCTGAAGTGGCAGGAAAGTCCTGGAGCGTGGCACTGTCGCTCTGCCCTCCCAACTGACGATCCTAAATTCACATTCCAAGCATTTCTGACTTGTTGCTGGGTCTGTGGGCTGGATGCTGGGGTGGGGGCGCTTGGGGCTTGTTCTTTTTGTTTTGTTTTAAGGCAGATTAATCAGCATTTAGTAACTACCCAGGGCAACGAGCCTCCCCCACAACCCACACAGATCTCGGGCGAGGTATCGCTGCTGGCGGGCAGGAGACCCCAGAAGCAGGAGGAGGCCGGGGAAGCAGCGAGATGCTTGGAGAGGGCAGAGGCAAAGCCCGCGGCACCATCCGAGACGGAGCGCGAGCCTTCCCGCAGGGCGAGGGGAACAGCCCCAGCCCTGCCCCGCCATCCCACCACGCCGTTTGCCAAGGGGACCCTTACTTTTATTTCAGATGCATATTGCAGCGAGGAACAATATGAGGAATATTATTTCAGTGCCCTGGGAAAAATTAGCAAGTCAAATATTGAATCAGGCCTCCAGCATATGCCAAGGAGATTGCTTTGATCTTATCCACACTAAAAGCTCTATTATTGAATTTAAAGTCTGTGAACACATATCAGACCAATATACAATGCATATCTGAATACACATGTGAGAAGCAAAGGATGTTTTGACAAAGGGAAAAAGAATATTTTAGCTGAAAATATCAAAGTTACTCTATCAATTGAAATACAAACGCCCTTTTTCATCTGGCTCAGTGGCTTTACTGACAGGGCAACCCGCAACCTGGGACTTGACTGTCATTTAAGAGAAACTTCACCCAGGTCTGGCTCCTGGTGGAAAGCGCTTGCGGGTGGATGGCAGAGAGCCACGACTTCCCGCGGGACACACTCCAGCAGGCAGCAGCAACGTCAGGGCACCATCAGGACTCGGGAGCTCGACCAGAACGGCTATTTTGGGAGCACACGGTCTGGAACAGCTACCCCAGCCCACTTCCCTCCCGAAAACCCCTAACGCAGCCGTTCAGCGGCCGCCACGGCTCTTCCCAAGAGCAGGGGAGAGAAGAAGGGCTTCTCCCGGGCTGGACAAGATGCCGAGCGGGTTGATTCACCCCATCACCAGCCCTTTGCCTTCCCACGGGAAAACCTGCTCCGGGTCTGTCCCCTGAGCCTGCAGAGAACATGGGGGACAGACACCCGTCCCGCTGGCGAGGGGACAGGAGCAGGGGCCAAGCAAGCCGTGGTCAAGGCTCAGCACCCCGTCCCCGTCACACCTCCGTGCCCAGCACCCCACCAATCTCACGGAGAAGGCTGTCCCCAAGGGCCACCACCCAGGCACGGCACACGTCCGTGACAAAGGGCGAGAGCTCGCTGCCACCGACACGTGCTGCGGAGGAAAACCGACTTACCATTTTATTATTGATTTCGTGGAAATGAATTTCACAGACTTTTTCCACTACGTCTTCATTTTCAAAAGTTACAAAGCCAAATCCTGTTTAATAAAGAAACAAAAAGGGGAGGGGGGAAAAGGAAAATATTAGTTAAGTTAAACGGATTTCATTTTAATAAAGCATTACTTAGCCATTGGGACTTTGGAAAACTTTCATAAAAATATGCACGTGTAAATACACCTGCTGTCTATGGAGCTGTTGCTGAACTTATTACAGACTAATGGAGGGAAGAAGCATTGTCTCGGGGAAAATTAATACGGTTCTGTAACAGCTCTTCCATAGGATTTAATGGAGAATTAAAACCTCCTTATGGATTTTTTGATCCATCCTGCAGAATTTAATGGATAGTTACACCTCGGTTACATGACGGCTCAGAAACTACAATAAGGCCATATTTTCTTTTACACCTTATAGGTTTTTAAAAGCAATCTCTACAAAACCCAATTATATTTCTATGGAACTGTATTGATTTTATCTCTTGTTTAATTCCACAGGACTTCTCCATTAGAGCTACCTCATTACACGACCCAAAAAAATAAAAGTCTGGGAAGACAGAAGATGATTCCTCATTTACCCCTCGCTACCCCTGGCGAGGAAAAAAATCCCACTGCTTCCCCAAACACGCAGCAGCGCTTTGTGTTTCCATTCGCTGTAGCAAACGCCAAACGTCCCCGCTGCTGTGTGCCGGGGCCGCGGCGCAGCCACCGCAGCTCCGGCCCGCGCGGATGCAGCCGGCCCGCGGGTCAGCCGGGCTCCGGAGGCGGTTATTTGTCCCTTTCTTCCTGAATGACTTCCTCTAATACCTCATCAGGACATCCTGAAGCCTCCAAGAAACCATTCCGTTTAAAGCCTCTGATCTAATCATTCCTCTCTTCTCTATCGCTGCTTCAAAGGAGCCGTGGATTTGGGCTGGTTTGGGGCCGTTTGATGCCTGCTGCCTGCCTGTAGCTGTACACCGTGCTTGCTCTGCTGGGGCCACGCTACCGAAATCTGGCAGCCCACCACAGCCACACACAGCCGCGTTCCCCGCTCCTTCCTTAAAGAAAAAGAAAAATCAAGCTAACAACCAAAAACCGATCTCGTGTGCTACATTTCCGGCAAAGACTTGATGAGTCAACGTCGACACCAATTAAGCTAATGAAATCTTAAAAATGTAACAGAATGAACGTCACCCCCCAAACTGCGCTGAAGACTGCCGGACGCGAGGCCGGCAAAGCGGCACGCGACGTCCTCGCACCAGGCTGAGCGAAACGACGGGAGCCGGGGCGTCCCCAGCAGCAGCCTCTGCCCCGCCTGGGCCGACGGGGAAGGAAGAGAAAGGGGAGACCAGCGCTGCCCGGCGTCATTTTCCGTGAATACTTTTGCCCAGCGAGCATCCCTCCGCTCAGCCACGCATGGCGCAAAAGCAGTTCTGTCTTTGCTGACTCAAGGAGCCGGCTCCCGTCTGCCACCGGCCGCGCGTCCGTCCGTCCCGCGCTGCCCGCGCCCAACCCCCCGGCTGTTTGGGAGCACAGCAGCGAGGCCTCATCTCAAACCCGTTTTGCTACGGACACCTCCCATCTGCCACGAGCACCCTCCAGCGCCGGGCCCGCTCCCGCGCAGCAGCGGCGAGCACCGTGGCCGCGTCCTGCCCGGCCCAGGTGCCGCCCCCGCCTGCCCCGGCGCTCCCAGCTCGGGCAGTTTCTGTGCTGGGGTGCCCGAGCAATACGGCACCGTTTCAAACACCCGCTACGCTTGCTTTGATAGGGCGCAGCAGAAAATATTAAAACTATGCGGGATTTTGGCAACCTACAGGTACAAGATACGTTCTGCACGCTACAATATTTGAAGCCGTAAAGTGCGTTTGCTGGCTCCCACGCTGGCCGAGGCAAGGTCTGAGCAGCTCCCAGCTGGCTTGTTCGGGAATGCACAGTACGTGTAGCCATGGGGAATGCTCCCATCCTTCTTTGGACCCTCTTCTCGGGGTAAAAAACAACAAGAAATGGTTTCTAGATCTCCTCCAAGGCATAACACATCATCCGACAGCACATCACACTCAAAGCCAGCGCTCAGAACACTATTTCACTTTGCACTTAAAGCATGTAGCAGCTTGAAGTATTTTACTTAAGTCTTTCATTTGCCTTCTAAATCACTCCATTTAAATCTACCTTAAACAGACCTGCAGTTAAAACTAAAATTTTTGTGGTTAACTGCCTGAATACGGCATCCCAGGAATCCCGGAGCACGCTGCGTCGGGCAATTACCGGAGCTGGGAGCAGCGTGTGGCCGGGGACCAGCTTTGCCCGGCGCAACGACGGCCAGCACAGGTCTACAAGTCATTAATTGTTTGAGCACCAGCAACATCTTCATCATTAGTAACTCATTAGCGAGTACTGCAGTTGAGGGTTTCTCTTTCAACTTTTGTCAGGTCTCACTGCCCGGATGGAGGAGAGAGGGAATTTAGAGGAGATGAGCCCTAATATGCATAACACCCGAGAAAGCCCACTGCAGTCATTACACGTCTGGACTCGGAAACAAGTTTCCCATTCTCATCCCACTCCATACGGCTTAAAGACAGGTTTATCAAGAAATTATTTGTCTGATTAAATCAGATAGCCACCCAGCTTTCTGTATTTACAGATTTTATAACGAGAATAAAATACCAATCCATAGGTGTCAACACTCATTTGCAGGTTTTTAAAAGATCTATGCCGTTTCGCAGGGGCCGGTCTAGCTGGCTTGGCAGGAAAAAACAGACGTGCCTGGGTCCGTAAGAAAAACCAACACCCCCTTTAATCCCGTCCTCGCCGGAGCCGGCAGACGGGCAGCTCCAGCGGATGGGGGCTCGCGGGTTCAGGCCCAGAGCCCACACAGGGCACTCGATCCGTAGCCGAAGGCTCACAATATTTTCCCTTTACGATTACCGACATCTTTAACTGATTGGGAAGCAACCAGAGGATTTTAATCTGCGCGCATACAGGCACTTCAAATCCGTAAGATGCTATTCAAGAGATGCTATCGCTCCTTAAAGGAACCATCCCCAGGAGATCATATGCCTCAGAATTAAAAACTTCATAAAAGTGACCGGTAATGGGTCCTCTTTTTGTTTCACTTTTTGAATATCAGATTCCAACTTTTAATAATTGCACATACAAAAAAAAATATTACTGCATGCATGCCTTATTAGTTAGCATAATGAATACATGCTCATTTTTAAATTACCGAAACTCTTAGAAACCTTCCTGGACTAAATAGACAATTATTTCTTCTGAGAGGTACTAAGAGTCAACAAAAAAACGGTTCTCGGAAAGTGTATGAAAAAGATTAACGCAAAACAAAGAAGGCTGTTTAAAATGGTGACATAAATAGGATTCCGGTTGTCAAGGAGCACACATTTTAAAATGAAATTATACCGCATCCTTCTGAATGAAGCTATTATTGGAAGCTAACAAGCTCTATTTAAGAGATAAGCATTTAACAGAGTCAAACGGTTGGGTTTTTATTCAAATGAATAAAACTGAATATTCATTTGAATAATCTTTTCTGTAAAAGAAAAGACAAAGAAGAGGGAAAAAATAAAATAAGAGGCAAACAGATGCCCCCAGACGAGAGGCTCCGAGCCAAGCGCGATCACTAAAGGAAGCCGAGACGTATTCACGACCTTCAGGTGAAAAACCCTCCTTCAGCATCTGCTCAGAAAAAGGAGTCACTTCACTCCGTTCATCCGCCGGCTAACGGGCACCGACAGGCACCGAACGGCGCGAGGATCCCCCAGCGTCGCGGCGGCGAGCAGCCCGCGCCCAAGAGGGAGCGGCTTCGCCCTGCCGGTGGAAGGGGCCGGCGCCCGCCGGGGCTCTGGCCGCCTGCCGGGAACGATGCGGGCAAAGGACGGCGGCAGAGGGGCTCTCCAGGCTCTCGCCGTTAGCGTGCGGGCGGCCCGTCGGCACGGGGCGGCGGGTGCTCCCTCTGCTCAGGGTCTCCCTTCCTCCAGGTGCCGAAGGGTCCCAGGCGCTGCACCCCCCGGGCGGCAGCTCTGCTCTTTGCCAAGTTCGCCCAGTGCCCCCCAGCCCTCCTGCGTCCGACGAGAGGCCGGGCTTTTCCCTTGGGCCTGCGAGCTCAGAGAAGTGGTTGAAGATTTCTCACCCCGTCACCCCCAAAATCACCCTCCTTCCTACCTCCCCAAGCGCGCGTCAACACGGGGACCCTCAGGACACCTGGAAGCCCACCCCGTTTTATCTTCTGCTCCCCATGACTGTGCTCACAGCTGCTCGGCAGCTTCCAGTCATCCTGTCCACGCAGCCGTGGCGACGCCAAGGCCTCGTTTCGGAGGGGTGAGGATGGAGGCTGGGGCTCGCAGGCTCTCAAGCAGGACAGCAGAAGCCTCGCCCAGGCAGGCGCTGGGGGGTGCCCCCGGTCTGTCCTCGCTGCCCCCCGCGGCAGCAGGTTTTGGCGAGAGGACGGCTCATTTCCAGCATCCCGCGGCGCCGACGGCCGAGCGGGCGCTGGGTCTGCTCCAGCCCGGTCCGGCTGTGGAACTGCTCCCGCCTACAGCACCGCGCCGTGGGCACCGAACAGGGGTCCCCTTCTTCAGGTGACGTATTTTACTCGCTGGGACTTTCTGCATCTGCTAATTAGAAGCTAAAATGTGCGGGGGTCGATTACCAGCGGGCGCAGCTGCCTGCAGTTGAAGCAAAAGGAGGTGAAGGCACGGGGTACCCCCGCAGACCAGCTCCCTCTCGGGACGGACGGCTGACAGAACCGTGACTCCCACGCGGGGATTTTTTCACTAGGAAACAGATACAGTATTCACAAGGGAGGGAAAATCTGGCAAAACGCATTTCTTGGCGCAAGGCAAGATGGCCTTAAGTATCCAAATAACCCCGAGTTCCCCTGGAAACGTTTCCAATGCGCCTGCAGGCGCCAGCCCTGACGCTTGACGTCCCCCGACACGGGACGCGTCCCCCGACACACCTTCGTTACACCGAAAAGCCTCCTTCGACCCCGAGCCCTGGCCAGCCACGACGCTGCCCAGGCCTGCGGGCGGATGGCTCCGTGCAAGGCAGAGCTCAGCTGCAGCGCTTTCTGCCACAGTATTCCAGAAACGAGAGAAACACCGTTCAGAGAAAGTGACTGAAACCATAAAAAGATTAAAATAATTTTTAAGAAATTGGAAGAAGCCATAAATAATATTAAGAAGCCGTACTGAAGATACCAAATGTCAGTGCTCCTGTGGTCTGCATTCTGTTTTTTTCCCACTCGAACCAACTATATTTCACACCTTTGTCGTCACTGGAGAGGTTTTATGTCAACCTCGGTAAAATACAGCTGAGATGACGACACCATCGCTATGAAACATATCTACTTTCTCTTGCTAGTTGGCAGCAACTTTTCCACAGCCCGGGTTTTATCTGCGTGCACAGCGACACATATTGCAGCTGCGTTCGCACGCACAGAGGACGTCACTCGGCAGCAGAATTACACGAAAGCAGCTTATCCGGTTAAAGGTCTCGCTTTTTCAAGCCCGTGCATGCATTAAAACGAGGAAAACAAGGTGATTGCATCCCGCGCCAGAAAGGTTAAACCTAGCCTAACGCAGGGGTTAGCCCCCGAAGGGCTCTGAGGGCAAACCGGGACCCCCGGCGCAGCAGGGTGCCCACCCCCCGCAGCCAGGGCAGGGCCAGGGGTGCCGGCACCCCCGGCACCAGCTCGCAGCCCGGCACCGGAGCCCAAACCGCCTTCACCAGAGGCACACGCACCACCGCCTACCGTGCGGGCACCGCTGCCCTCTGAAGAGGCTCTTCAGCCCCCAGGAAAGATGCTCTGGTGGATGAAGGCACTGGGACGAGAGCCGGAGGAGCCTGTTTCAACTCCCAGGCTGTCTCGGGGTCACCCGATGGTGCGGAGCAAGTCACTTCGTCTCATCTGCATCCGCAGCGCTCCCGACACCCAGGCTGTGCCTGCACAGTCCGGTTGGACTGTAGGGGCCCTGCAGCGGGGGCTGCCTCTTACGGCATTTAGAGCACGCCAAAGCACCAGAGAGCTCCTTAAAGGGTTCTGGGAAGTGAGTAATCACCAAGGCTCTTTTGTGCCTGCACAATAATCCCAAAGACCAAGGGCAGGAGATGAGCATGGAGAGAAGGGAAGGGATTTACATGGTCCACATGATACCCATAAGCGATGCAGGCTCTGCTTAAATCTCGCTCCTGCTGCTAGGCAAGAATAACCCGACAGTCGCCCGCTGGTGCTCTCGCTAACGCAGGACCAGTCTCCCCTCACACACGTAACCCGCTCCCGCGGCACCGTCCTTCTCCAGGCGCCCAACCCGGCCGTACGGTGCGAGCGCGGCGCCCGGCCCCGGCTCCCTGGGGGTCTGCGGTCCCACCGGCCCCCGGCGCGGGCGCTGCCGGCGAAGGGCCGCGCTGACGGATGGGAATAGCCAGCCTGACGCCCGCGGCAGCACACAGCATCCTAACGAGGAAACATGAGCTCAGGCTGCATTCTCCTTTGTGTCAGGTCTCGGTACCCGATCTGCTCGTCTGTGTTTGCTCATGCCTCTTCTCTTCTCCCCATGTTTAAGTTACTTAAGCTTTGAAACAGAGAAAGGTCCAGTCCTGCTGTGGCATTATTTATGCACCTGCTTTCTTGTTTATACCGATAGTTTTGGCAGCTGGTCCTGTAAACTGTAATAAAATGCCTTTCAAAAAGTAAAAAAAATTAAAAATGAAGAAATGTGACCAGACAAGCCAGGCATAATAACATTAAAGCCCGTGTCAATTAATTTTTCCTCTTCTTGATAAACGAGCCCCATTCCATCCATTAATAATGAGGGAAGAAACAAGAAAAGTTGACACTAGTTTAATTTATTTTCTCAACTTGCCTGGTCATATTTCTCCCCGTTGCAAAGCTTTCTGGTGCTGCTGGGAATTGCAAGTGGCTCCCACACAGTCGATGCATAGATTGGTGTGAATCAATACCGCTCTACTTTATTCACACATCCCTTGTAATCAGAGGGGAAAAAGTTACTTAGTAAGCTATCGCGCATCCCAGACTGCCATGCCACCTTATAAAAATAATAATAATAATGATAAACCTGCAGGGGAGGGGCGGGGAGGGACAGGAGACCAACTCCTGTAATCGCTGCCACCAGATCTTGTCTTTGCAGACAGAACGAACCGAGCGGAGGGGCCGGGACATTTTCATTGCTCAGACAGCGAACCACGGATGTTTCTAACTTCTTGCCGTCTGCGAAGGTAATTCAAGTCATTGCCCCGAGAGCGTGGGAACGGGGACCTGTGGGCTCAATCCTGCCTCTGGGAAAAGCCATTCGTTCGTTAGTGCCAGAACCCAGCAGCCAGGACGCGAAAACTCAGCCCCGACTCCCGCCTTCTCATGTGTGTCTTTGGAGAAGTCGCTTACATCTTCCTTGTGGTCCAGGTCCCACGTTTCTCCCCTCCCCACTTTCTAGTCCCTTCCACAAAGTTTTCATCCGATGCGCTGCATCTCGTTAAAGCTCAAAATCACCTCGGATAAAAGCTGTCAATTCTAACCTGTTATTTCCTGTTATTCCAATTTCCTCTGCTGCGAACACACGAAAGGAGAGGTTTTGGTTTCCAAAGTAACTCTCTCCAGATTGACAGAACACTGCCTTAGTCCGAGACACGCTTCCCAGCTTTTGCCTCCTTCCTTCTAGGGAGGGGTCTGCCGGGAAGAGCGACGGCCACACCTGAAGGCTCCTCCTGCTCCACGGAGAACAAGATCTCACCCCCCCCGCGACAACCACACTGGGAGAGGGATGTGCCAGGAGACGGAAAGGGGAAAGAGAAGGTTAACACCTACGGTCTAGGCTAGAAAATATCACGCTCATTTAACTGTACAGTGTGCTCTCTGGCAGTGCTTCTGTGAATGCCGCTCATCAAGACAGATGATTAGCCTGCACATCCACTCGGTGTTTATGTGCATCCTGGGTTGGGTACGGAAAATAGTCAGGTTCTCCTGGCAGACACAGGCAGGTATTACTGCTGTTTAAAGTGTCAATATATACTCCATGACATGAGAGTAAATTCTCAAAATTAAATCAGCAGACAACTGCCTTAGATCAAAACCTCCATACAAGGTGCCAGCATTTCAATACCAGCGCGGCAGGAGAGCAAAGAGCTGAGGTCAGCCGCGCAGCTGGATAAAGGGCACCAGCAAGATACTCCTTTGCTTTTGTTCTGGAACGCCGCAAGGCTCAGGCTCCTTGCTCCGTCCTCCCACGGCTGTGTGGCATTTGCAAAGGGAGCATCGCTCAAAAAAAAAAGGGCACCTTAGGATGAGCAGCCGTGGCACCACGTAGCAGCCTGCCCCTCTGAACAGGCGAAAATCCACCCAACCCGGTTTTGGGAATGATCCTCCCCGACGGAAGGATGAAGCGTACAGGGACTTGTCCCTCTCTCAAATGACCCACTTTAACCAAAGATTCCCGGGCCGGGGCGCGTGTGCCTCCCCTTGCAGCAGCCACACGGCCGGCGCCAGGATGCCGGTTCTGGCCGAAGCGCCCGCGGTGGCACCGGGCGCCGGGCTGCGCGGCCGCCGAAGGGGAACCCCGCCGCGTGCCGCCTGCCGCGCCAATGTCAACTTTCCGTCGTACATTCTTCCTAACAACAAATCTTCATTAAAATTTTATTCTATTAACGTTCTGAAATCAAACCAAGGCGCTGAGTACATAATGACTGAAACGCACGCTACACACCAACTTACTAAATGCCAGTTTTATCATATTGTTAATTAACAGAAACCATTAATGCATTCACAGATCATTTAGAAGCATTAGCGGTGACCTAAGAAAAATTGCACGTACGTGTGATACACTGAGGTCTGCATTTTTTTGCATCTGAATTTTCTACGCAGGAGGCCCCAAAGTTTGTTCCCGACTCAGCTTCTCTCTGTTGGAGACATCATGTCTCAACGGGCGCATTTTTGTCAGCGGCTCGAGAATTAGTGCATGGGGCTGAAATATGAGATACTGAAGGAGAAAGTTATCTCGGCAGCGTTTGCTTATTCGTCAGTATTTAACGCCAGCTCCTCGAGCGTTTGGGAGCAGACCCACCCTTGCTCCTCACAGCTTTTCACTGCCCTTTCGGTTCAGGTACGGATTTCCCAGCTCTCCAACGAGTTGGTGATACAAAAGCGATGGGAGTGCAGCTGGGCAGAGGAAGCATGGCATAAACAGATTTCTTTTTGCTATCGAAGAAGAAAACCTCAAATGCTCGTAAAATCCAATTAATCTGTCTACAACCAGAATGGGAACCTCGTGCTTCAAGCAAACGCTCGTGCCTGTTCGTTAGCGAGACCTGCAGCACACAGAGCCAGGGACAGACCCGAACGCTGATTTCCATCCCCAAAACGGGCGCCCTGCAGCCCCTCCCCATGCCACGAGGCAAGCCAAGGAACCTGCCGTCACCACCCCGACACCATCTCCACCCCGACACCGCTCGCCTCCTCGCCCGCAGCCGAAGGGCGCAGACCTGCCCGCGGCGGACGCCGGTCCCCTGCCCCTGCCTGCCAGCCCCGCGCCAGAGGACAAGGACCGGCGCGGCGCTGGGGAGGGCAGCGAGTGGCCACGAGAAGGCAGGTCTCGGCAGCAAAGGCAGGGACGAAGGGCCGTGGGTCCCCGGGTGCCAGCTAACCCGGTTAGGCTCCCCCGTCAGAAAAGCAAGCTGCTCCCGGTGCGACCGCAGGAGCCGCTGCCCGCCGAGCGCAAGGTCCTGCCATCTTTATCTGTTTGCCTACAGGCGTCAAATACTCTCTGCCTGTCAATTCTTCCACAGTTTATTGCCAAATTTCTAAAATATTACATTTTTTATTATATCCAAATTCACTTTATTGCATTTGACAATACAGATAATCACATACCATATGCTCTAATGTTTTGAAACCAATGCATGTTGACAGCAGTTTTTATTCATGATGCATAATTCTATCCGGGGCTGACAAAGGCGGCGCAGCACTGAGCCTGGTGTTAGGGTTTTGTTGTGGGGGGATCCTTTTTTCCATTTCCTTTCCTTCATTTAAACAACAGATTTACAATACCGGGAGGAAAGATGCTTTGCTCTCAGTAGAAATAGGAAATTGGCTGAAAAGATGGGCTTATCAGAGAGATGTCTTCAAAATACTAATAACGGGTGGGGGTTGGTTGTTATAATTACTTGCATTTGAAACTTGCTGCTAATGGGGTTAGGGAAGCATGACGGCTCATCCGCGAGCGAGCAGAGGCGGGGGCGGCACGGCGGGCGCGAGGCCGGACCCCCGCTCCCGCACGCCTGGCTGCCGTCACCGTCCCTGAAACCAGCTCCTCTTCCCGAGGGAGACGGCGGGAAGGGAAACGTGCGCATGCCCTGCCTGTCCTGGGATGGCCAGGGGAAGGTCCTCACACGAAGGAGACGCCGGGGCCAGTGCTACCTAGAAGACTTTGAAAGCCACAGGTTCTCTGAAACAACACATGAGCAGGGCCAAGCCCTACAGCCGTCGTCTAAACCCCCCTGCTTTGAACAAGACGTGAAATTAAACACACGTGCAAGAGCTTTCCCAGACAGGGTCATCCGTTCCCAGCACTTCTTCCTGCCCGTCCCTGAATCGATGCTCATGAAAACCACGAGCTGTAAGCAGGCTGAAGGGACGAGCTGGAGAAGTCCCTCGTCCTCTCCCCTGCCCACGCACGTGCCCACCTCTGCGAGCAGCCGAGCTGAAGGGCCATCAAGATCGAGCCAAGATCCTCGTTAAGCTGCTGGGAGAGGAAAAACCCAAGCAACCCCCAACTCCCCACCACGGCATTTAGGCAATAGATTCAACAACTTGAAAGATGGCAACGCCGCGCGAACCAAACAGGATGCTATGTCTAAATTAAGCTGTAATGACCTGCTCTGAGGTCTTTATTAGCCAGGTAATGATCATTTAAGAGGAGGTTACTGTCTTGAGCCAAGGGCACCTAATACCATTACTGAACTTGTTAAAACCTGCCAAGCAAGTCATTATTTCTAACATTATTTCTTTTTCTCTTAACACAGCTTTCTACCTTTCCCCTTGTAGCGCTCGGCTGTAAATCACGGGAGGTGGCGATCACACAGACTCGGTCGCCCTTTCCCAGGAGGCTGAATTTAGTTCCCGCTCACCACGAGCGGGCTGAACATAAGACAAACACCCTACAAGGATAAAAAGCATGCGTTGAAAAACTCCAGCCTTAAAAGGCCCGCGGGGACAGGCCACAGCACAGCAGAAGCACGAAGCAGGTAGTGGTCTTCACAGCCTGGTGGCCTCAAAGAGCCACCTTTGGGCCTTTGGAAGCCGTTTGCGCTGGCATCCGATGAGATGCCACTTGGCGCTGCATGCGATTCACCTGCTGCACGGACCACCAGCATTTTGGCTGTGAAAACAAGAGCTTAAACAACACCCCAGCCCTTACGGATTTTGGGGCTGGCGAGAACGGCAGCTTCAGAGCCCACGCTGGAGCCGGGGGCCGGCTCACCGGGGGACAACCTGCCCGGTGAGAGGACACTGCTCGGACCTACCGCTTCCCCGGGCCACGAGCTACCAGGCGGTGAGGCTGCAGCGGGGCCAGGGGCAGATCTGCCGCTGGCTTTGAGAAGGACAAGACATTGAGACGTTTTCCTACGTGCCCCAGTTATGCCACCAGGAAAATAATACTTAACCCCCTCCCTACCCCTCGCACACCTCCAGTCCTACAGAGGCTCACGTAAGGAAAGGGGAAAAGAAGAAAAAGAAAGATCCCAACGCAAGCACGCAGCTGCTGTACGACTTTGCAAAACACGTCACCGCGCGCTTGCAGGCACCTCGATCCGCTCGCCAAGCGCAACGCCGGGTCCCGCAGGCTGATCTCTGCCGCCCGCAGAGCTGGCGGCTCTGCCCCGGGAATCGCTGCCGTCTCCGCAGGGGGAGCGAGAGGATCCGGCGCCCGGATCCTGGCGGATCCTGGCTGGAAAGGAGTCGAGGCGGCTGCGTTTTACAGTAACCCAGCGTGGACAATATTCTGAATGACACCAGCAAGCTGCCAGCTCAGGAACTCATTACTGTCAAGGTACAACATGGCTGGCTGCCAGGCCCCCAGCTTTCGCACTCGCTATGCCAGAACATCCACACACAATTTAATTGCATTATAATTTCAAAAGTGCTTTTCAAACTGGAAAAAGGCATTCACTGATTAACCAGCGAAGAGCAAAATTGTTTATGAAATTGAATACAAAAAGCTACAGAAATGTAATTGGGTCGTTCTAGCACCTAATTTTCAAGCCATTTTCCCACTTATTTAATCACGAGATACAAAAGGAACTAGTGAATTGACTTCATACTAATTAGATTACTCCCCGCGATACTCCAGGCCTATATTCCAACTGGTTGATAGCGCTGCTTTAAAATGAAACAAAAAATGTAGCAACAGCTTGTCTGGGGCCATAACGCATTTGTTTCCCATCAACCCTCTCTTACCGGAGGGCCGTAAAAGCCAGGCCAAATTCCCCCAACCTGCCGTAGCTAGTCACCCAGAAATCGCCGACTTTCCCGGAAAGGAATGGGAAACGCTTGCCAAAGGGCCGTGGCCGCTCCTCGGTGCACGGCCGAGGCGGGGGTGACAGCCCGGGGCTCCCCGCCACGCCGAGCATCGCAGCCGCCCGGGCGGGCGAGCCGGCATCCCGGGGCTAACCCTGCGCGCAGAGGGTGCTCGCAGCTGAAATCGGAGGCACGTGAAGGCGTCGGAGATGACGGAGGAGGAAAGGCGATGCGCCGTCCTCCCCAGGGACGGACGCTCTGGTTCCCTGAGCAGGGAAGAGCCGGTGAAGGGTGGTTCTGCTCTCGCTGTTAGGTTGCTCCCACTGATGGGCGCAGGAAAACCCCACCAGGCAGAGCTGAACTCTGGGTCTGGCCAAGGCGGAGAACGTCCCCTCTAAAGCCATCACAGAATTACTGCCAAGAATATCTAAGCCGTTTTAAGAATGCGGTGCAAGGTCATCTCTTGATAGAAAACATCAGTAAATTTGCCGGCAGCAAAGCAAGGGAGCGACGGGGGAAGCTGTGCATAAAGACTGTTTTTGCACCCCGTTTTCTCTGCGCCGGCCGTGCACGGAGCACCCCGGGCCCAGCCCTGCCGGCTGCTCGCCAGAAGCTGGGCAGCGACCGGCTCCGCAAAGGGCCTCGGGGCTGGCAGACTCGGGCACGAACTGCACCCTGCCCCGACACCACGGTCGCGTCTTCAGGACGGCCACACACCCCTGAGGTTTCAGCAAGGACCGTAGAACCTGTAGGCATTTTATTGATTTTAAATCAAGTCACTGAATTAAACAGAACGTTTTACTGAGCCTCCGGTTCACTGAAGACCAGCATTTTGGAGATACACGTACGCACGCACGCGCTCCTTCGCAGCGTACGCTCGCGGAAGTTTCTTTAAAGCTGCCCGAGCACCACTCCGCACCTGATACAATCTGCTCGCAGCTTTTTCACTAATTTTAAATTTTATTAGGTGCAACATAATTGATTATATAATCAAATGTAGAATGTACATTATCAAGATATTGTAGCACTTCACAGGCCATTTAATCAGCATATCTGGGACTGTGCCAAAATGAATTAGCTTGCATTAAATTTCAAGTACATATTATTGGTTGTATTTGTCTCCATGTTTAAGCAGGCGCTTGCTCTTACAAAAGAAATCTGAAATCCTTCAATTATAGAAATAGATTATTAAAAAAATGGAAGTACGCTTTCCCAGAGTTGTTTCTTCTGCAACAAAGAGCCCAGAAAAGCTCACGCCCTTCCAGACAATCACCGTGATTGAGCACGGGAGCAGAAGTTTTCAGCATTTATTGACGCACACACATACACAACAGCCGGTGACTTTGCGGAAGCAGAGCAGAAAACTGAGAAGCACCTTTGTATTTTGAGGATGCAGTTAGCGAACACAGGGAAAACAGAGACCGGCAACAGCACGAGGAACGGGACGGTTTCTACGTCAGTACTGCAGTGGTTCTGCTTGTGGTTGGACTCGATGATCTTAAACGTCTTTTCCAACCTGAACGATTCTATGATTCTATGGTGGAAGAAGAGGAAACCAGAAGATCTCCCGTGCTGCACGCTTGCTGTGAACTTGCGAAGGGCTTTGCACCCGCACCCATCCGCGTAGCCAGCAGGACGCACCGGAGCCCCGCTCCCCTCAGCGTGCCTTCGAGCGAGGCAGATGCTATCATCCCCCTCCTCGTCCCCGCGAGACGGAGCTGAAGGCAGAGCTCGCGCAGACAGAGACCTCTCACCCTCACGTGTCCCCCGAGACCCTTCGGTTGGGCTCCGTGCGGCGCCGGGGCCGACCATCCTCAAGAGCGCGCACGAGCCACGTGCCTCCACGCGTCGCGCAGCACCCGAGAGCGTGCGCAGCAGCTCCCGCCACGGGGGCCTTTGCAGTGCCCCGCGGGGAGGCCGGGGGGGACAGACCCCCGGCTCGCCCCCACCAAGGCCCGTTTATGCCACTCGTCAGCAATGGCCCAACTTCAGGCTCTCTCACCAGACAACCTGCCACCAAAAGGCACCGGTAAGCCAGCGTCCCCTGGCGTGGATACACCCCGGGCTGGTGGCGGGGCCATGGTTCCCCGCTGCCCCGGTAAGCCGGCACCGCCGAGCCTGGCAGCCCCCGCGTGGTTTCCGTGTTCTCGGAGCCGACCAGTCCCTCCGGACAAAAAGAAGGGATTTGCAAAGGCAGGGATTTCTGCTTGATTTCAGCAAGCAGAGGAGAAGCACGAGGCACCTCCACGGCAAAGGAATGAAGCCAAAACCTGCCACCGGCGCTACTCCTCTCCAACGCACCAGCCAAACCCAGAAACGTCTCCTTGTTCCTGCCTCCGAAATTTAATTACCACCGCTAGAGAGTTTAGGGGCGCAGCAGCTGCCAGAGGCACCCCGAGAGAAATGACATGTCTACAGAATTGACTTCGCAGGGGGAAATTTTTCAAGCGGCTGCGAGGCTGCGCTCAAGGTGACTCCTGCCTACCTGGTCGCTGCAGCAGCGTCGTGACAGCTCAGGGCTGGGGGGACAGACCCACTGTGCCGGGCGGGCGTCCCCCCCCAAAACACCGTCATCTCACGCCACCCCGGGGCTCACCGGCCGGGCGGTCCCCACTTCCAGAGGAGGTTACAAAGTCCCCCCTCCCAAACTGCAGAGGACGCAGCGCAAAGCAAAGGACACTACTGTGAACGTGCAGGCGGCGTCTCTCCTCTCATTAACACACAAGCATCAGCTAAGACAAATGGGAAGGCAAGAGGCCAGGCTCCACCACGGGCGCGCTCCGAAAGCGGGCTGTGGCGATGCTGCTGTCGCTGCGTTCCCCGGGCAGAGCACCCAGCCAGGGCCGCGCTCCGGCGGAGACGTCCCCGTCCCCGCTGGTCCTGCACTGGGGAGACAGGAGAGCTGACGTGAGACGGGTACAGCCCAAACACCACAGCTGTAACAGCTCGGCGCTCCTCCGAACCGCTGCGGGAGCCGCCAACACAGAGCTCAGGGGAACGAGCACGCGAGGGCACGTTCCTACAGGCTGCGCCTCCGCGGAGGGACCTCACTGCACAAAGTCCCCAACCTTCATCTATCTGTTTGTCACTGCCGTGGTTTACCTGCTGTATGTGCATCTCACTTCCAGGTCAAACGTTGCTGGATGCAAAAACCGATGAACTACTCGACGGCGCACTTTCTTACAGGTCTGCCGTCTGCATGGACGTTTTACCCGCCCTGGGCTGCATCCCAAAGCGCTGCAAGCCCTGGTCGGGAAGGAGAGCACGGACTCTCCGTTGCCCTGCTGACTCTATATATCATACTGGGAAGGAATAAAGAATTAGGCACCAAACAACAAAAAAACTATTCAAGGAATTGAAATAAATACTGACTAGGGTCAAGGGAAATACCAGCAGAAATGAGAAGCGTAGCCTCAGGTTAAAATAATACCTTTGAGCTGAGCAGTATGACCCCTCCAGGCTATAGCTTCAGGCAGCACACAACATTCTTGGACATTATTAATATCCTTGGCCAGGACTCCATCCCTGCTGCTCACGCACCGTATCAGTATTTGCCTAAGCAAACAACATATACTACTGTGAGAAAGAGTGCCTGGCTATGACAGATGCTTTGAATATATGCACCATTTGTTCCTCTGGATACACGTGTAAAGAGCAAAGTATTTGCTGAGCTATTCTGGGAACCAGCTCCCACCACCGAGGAGAGGTCAGCGCGGTGCCGCCCGGCCGAGGGGTGCGAGACGCAGCCTCCAACGCCCCTGCAAAAGCTGCAATACCCAAGTTTTTCCCCCGTGTGCATGGGTTAAAAAACACACAAGAAGTTCAAACCCCTCTGGCGCGCCGTTCCCAGGAAAGCCCTGACCAGAAGAAATAGAGGAGAGGGGGAAATCGCCCTTTTTAAATATAAGCTCAAAGACTGCTTTTTTGTTCAAGACCACAGGCAACGAGAGATAACGTCAATTCCTTCAGTACATAGATGGTTATCAGAGCGAACAGGTTCAGGTTTAGCATGCACTTCAAGCACATGACGAATTAAGACAATCACTTTCTTACGTATATATTTAGAGTCGGTATATGGGGGAAAAGCCCTCATCAACTACATTAACGCCGTTTAGAAATCCACGTCAGCTTTTACTTGACAACTCGAGAATCGCCTGTAGATTTAACTGGCAGGGACTTGTCCCAAAGGCACCTCTGACGTGTGGGAACGCGCCGGGCGGCCGTGCAGAGGGTGGCTTTCCTCGCCGGCTGCCAGCGAGCACACCGAGTGACGTTTCATCGCTCCGCCGCGCCGAAAGCACAGGCATCTCTGTGGGGCGACAAGCTGTCGAGAGCCGCGACGCACGTAAATAGGATCGAAGGGCGGCATCAGCAGTGTCTGCAGAGCGGGCAGGGCTGCTCCTCGGGACTCGCATGAACAATGCTCACCTGTTTACTCCTCCGAGCACCGGCAACTCTGTTTTTCCCTTTTCTTTTCCCCCGGCAACGTCCGTATCAAAAGCAGACAGACTTTTCTGAAAGACCCTGCGGTCAATTTGCAGGGCCCTTTATCGCAGAAAGCCGGGCTTTGATTTCAATGGCACTACACATTTTTTTTTAAGGCACTACTTAAAGAAGAAATCTTCAGTCACTGTATAGAGACTCTTTTCTTTCCCGGTAAGCCAGATGCAACCTGCTGTGGAAATGCACAGTTTAGAAGTGGAAGGCAGGCGAGCAAAGGGTTCTAACAAGCACCTTCCGTCTGAAGGAAAACAAAGGGCACGTAATAAGGCCCTCCAAAAGAACTGACAAATAAATACAAATATTACATAGCACACGCACTCACAGAATTAAAACCCTGTATGTTCCCCGAGGCTGCAAAGCGTACTCTTCCGCCAAGTCAACGCAGCCTAAACACAACTTCGCTCTCACGTTTTGGGGGTTTTGTTGAGTTGGTTGGTTTGGTTTTTTTAGGAATGTTACAAACCAAAGGACACTTGTGGAAGCATCTGCTGCCCCACGCGCCCGAGCGGCAGAGCACTGCAGGCACAGCGCTGCACGAGTCCTTCCAGGAGTGGATGCGGTGCCCCGGCCAGCGCCTGGTCCCACCTCCCCGGGGGGACTCCCCTGCCCGGGCCGGCAGCCCCCGGGCCCTGCCAGCCCTGCCGGTGGTCTCCCGGGGCCGCTGCCTGTCCGCTGCCTGTCGGCCTCGCGGGACCCTGCCCGCACACCCCCAGGGCGTCTCCAGAAGAGCTCACGCTCTCCACGCCCTCCCTGCTGGGCTGGCAGGTATTTCTGCAAGCTCTTCACGCACCGCACCCACTTCTCAGCCCTTCCTGCTGCTGGAGCAGGGTACGTAACGCCTGGCGAGAGGCTCCTTAATTAGCGCTAAGGCAGCGCAGGACCCCAGCCACGTAGTGCCGGTGGCCGTCGCAGCGTCGCCTCATTAACACCATGGACGCTCTCAGCCCCAGCATCCATCCAGAGCCCCACGCTCCTCTCCGAAACAGGGCAAACAGCTTCGTTTTTACAGTAATAGTTCCAGATAGGCAAAATCTGATGACTCCTGACTATGTCTGGGGGCAAAGACTGACAGTGGCCATTAAAATATATATATATACACACAAATTTTTAATATGGCATATAGATTTTTTCTATGGCAGACATACACTTACCCTGACATCTGTTCCCACGGAAAACCCAAAGCCGGTACTGAGACACTAAGGAAAGCTCAGTTCACACACAGAGCAGAACTGGTTTTATGTCTCTGCTCGTGCTCTTCTGCCTTCCCTGCTCCCCGTCTCCGCGCAGACGGGAAATTGCATCTCGGAGGAGCCGAGCGTGAGGCTCCGGGCCACGGCGGGCGCAGCCACCGCATGAGCAGCGACCACGCACGCCCGACCAGCTTGCACTCACACTCCAGTGACCTGACACAAGCCCAGTGCCATCATCTTTGCCTAACCCGATCTGCGCTCTATTAAATTGTGGATGCTTTCTGCTTTTTCAGCTGTCTGTCTCGCAGAAAGAGCACGGACGGGGCAAGTACACATCGCTTCAGCCTTGCTGGAGAAGAGGAGCTAAGCCATTTACTGGAATCGTTTGTTGGTATTACCAACCTCCTGTTGAAGTGACCAGAGTAAACCTAACATATCTTAATCATTTTTTCCACTGTTGGAAGCCAGGCATAAAAAAAAAAGCCAAGAGCGTATTTTGGGAGCACTGTTGGGAAGATCCCATTGTTCTTTGCCGCATCAATAAAAGCAGTTTTGCTGTTTGATAGTATAAAGTGTTCGAGAACCAGATGCAACAAAGGAGCAGAATCACCCCGGGAAAGAAAACTTTTAATAGGGACCACACAGAGTTGAACAGCTCTATAAAATGGATCTGCTGGTAATGGAAAAGGAAAACAAGACTCAGGCACAAAATCCAGAGCCCTTTGCTAATAATCACGTCTATAATTTCAGTATGCTTTCTAATGTTCCTCAGATATGGTGGATGCTGTCCTTCCTCCGCAGCTGCTTTTCAAGACCATGCACGGACAGACGAGGCTAAAGAGAGGCACTTTCTTTGCTGAGCATCCGACCTCAAATAACCACACTCTTGTCACCACTGGGCACCTTAATGCCGTCTTCTAACCTCCCCCGGTCGCCCGAACGGCTGCAGCCGAGTCACTCCCTGCTGCGGGGGGTTCCCTTGCGCTTTGCTCCCCTCCGTCTCCCCCTGCCCCAGTCCAAGCGCAGGCACCTTCCCGAGGACGGCTGCTCTGCCGAGCCCTGGGGAACCGCACGCCGGAGGACGGGCCAGCCGAGCACCGACGGACTGACGGGTTTCTGCCAGAGCTCCCCCAAGAAGAGCGGGCCACGCTGCTCTTTCATCTGCCACCTTCAGAGGTGACCTTCCCCAGCAGCCTCCCTCCCGTTCGCATTCCTCCCAGCCTGGTTCCCAGCTGCGTACGCCCAGCGGTGCTTTCTTAAAAGCCGCCGTCTCTTCCTTGCATTTTTGGTGACATTGTTTTATGGATTTCCCCACACGCTCAACCTTTGTTCAAACCATTGGGGAAAACGCTGAAATCTTTATGCTTAAAAACAGAAGTGCCACGAACAGCAGTCACAGGCAAAGGAAAAGGTGAACTAATTATACCCACCAGAGCGTTCCCTGAAGCATCCACAGCCCGGGCGCTACCGGCCCAGACCTCAAGCTACCGCCTGCCACATCTCCCCCGCCCGCGCTCATACCCAGCCCACCAGACCCCATTCTCGCCCGCAGCGGGAGCAAACACGTGCACCTTTCAGCAGCCAAAACCCCGCAGGCGGAGTGGGCTTCTCCAGCGCGGGCAAGGCTCTTGACCTGAAGACGTGCCTGAAACCAGAAAGGTGCAGGGGAGGCACCCCCGGTACTGTCACGCCGGCAGAGCAGCTCACGTGAGAATACCCTTTGCTTCCCGGCTTTCAACACAGAG
Organism: Phoenicopterus ruber ruber; assembly: GCA_009819775.1. NCBI lineage: Eukaryota > Metazoa > Chordata > Aves > Phoenicopteriformes > Phoenicopteridae > Phoenicopterus > Phoenicopterus ruber. The sequence continues at coordinate 1,846,696 of CM020233.1, read as the reverse complement.
CAAGCAATTGCCTTCGGAGAAGCGGTGCTTATGCGCTGACCTTTTCCCATTGCGTCTGCAGGCACTCGAGAACAAAGCTGTGGCAGAATCTCACTGCAACTTCTGGGCAACGGGAAAGCGGCCATTTAATCGCTCCTGTGGAAGTCGGGGAGTCGGTTCAGGGTTTGAGGGTTTTTTCGTTGGCGTTATTTTGCTGGGATATTCAACCGGTGCTGAGGACTAGAAACCCACCGCAACAGCTCAGCCTGACACCCCATCCGAGTCTCACACGCTGCTTCCAGCAACCGGCTCAGAGTGTTTGCGGCACTCAGAGCTTTTGAGTGCTGCTCTCGGACTTCTTGGCTCGTTCAAATCCCATTTTTTAAAGGGTAAAGCAATCTACAGGGATCTGCGTGCACTCACAGGGAATAGCAACTGCTCGTGATGCAGCTCAAGCACAGAGAAAGGCACCGGCCAGGTTTCACGCAGAAAATGCCCCTCTGCAGATTTACACTTGCTCAAGGATTCACTGTGTCAGAGTAGGGCACTGCCAGGACAAGGGCTTCTTCGGACCAAGTCCTCATCGCTTCCAACTCTTGGGCTGCAGCTGAGAAGCGCAGCTCCCGCTGCTGCCTCGGCAGTTCGCAGCCACCGAGCTGAGAGCACCCCGTCTCCAAACTCTGCTCCATGAACCTACGGTCGAATTTCCACCCGAGAGACAACAAGGAACCTTCTGGGGCGCAGCATATACCAAAGTGCCTGTCTTGCTACCGAAGTAAGGGCTGGCCGTTCCCAGAAGCTATCCAGCGGCAGGGCAGAGGTGGGGAGCCCCAAAGGAGCCTGTCCCCGTCCCCGTCCGGGTCCCTGGGGAAGGACGAGTCGAATGACCAGAGGACGGAGCTGCCAGTCCCACCTTGTCCACCACAAACCCTCCACGCGACCTCAGGCAGATGCCTGCTCTGCAGGACCTTCGCTTCCCGACCCAGAAAGGGAGGGGTGCTATTTGGAAAGCAATCGAGATGAAAGGACCTACAGTATATACGGAGGGAAAAAAAGAAAGCCCAACAAACTAAGAAAAGCCTTGCAGCTCTGCAAGGCACGGTACAAAAGCCTTATTGCCAGTCAATGGGAACAGACTATTTATAGCTGAGGATCATTAACTGTATTAAAAAAGTTTGATGTTCTCTAACAATCTATGTCATTTTAAAACGCTGGCCTTCCCCCTGACGGCCGGCTGATAACTGGAGCGGCAGCGCTGAATAGAGGTAATTATACGCTAGTTCAATAGGCTGAGCCCGCAACCGCGCCGAGCCCCGCTCTGAATGCAAGCGTGTCCTTTCCCCAGGGCTCTTATTTAAATATTATGCCAGCTTCCACAGCCTACCACGGGAAGAATACTGCTATGTATACTCTCATAAAACTGTATAATTATGAATAATGCCTTGGTTTTTAACAAAATAAATCACCACGCACCAAAAAAGTGCTTATTCCAACCTAGTGCTGGAAGAGATTAGAATGCCAAGTGAAGCGAAGCATCCCTCTTCTGAAACACCAATGCTCACTGTTAGTTAGTTATTTGTTGGCCACACCAGCTCTGGCTGGGAGGTGAGGGCAGGGCTGGCAGGACCCCCGAAACGCCTGGTGCCCACCGCCGACAGAGGGAGGACCTGGGCCAGAGGTGCTGAGCATCACCCAGAACAGCGGTTCCCGGGCTCCTCCGTTACCAACCCCCAGACACGCTCTTCCAGCCCCGATCAAGACATTAGCAACAAGGCACGTTGATTCTCATCCAGCTCAAAGTTTATCAGCTTGTAAGAAATGTACAAGCGAGGAACCACAGATAACGCGTTGCCGATTGTTATCGCCGAGAATATAAAGCTCTTGTGATATGACACATTCAACATATGGTTTTAAAGACTTAGCGTTTTGATCCGCTACACGATGCCATTGTCATTTCAGCCTGCTAAGACTGACACCCGCCTGACACCATGCCTCGCCCATCCCAGGATGCACGCTTTATCCTTTGCCGGAGCGCGCAGCACTCGGAAAGAACGCAGCCGTGTTTCTGCACGGCTGCTGCTCCAGCCAGGCGCGCTCAAGGCAAGCCGCGAAAATCATCTCCCCTTCAATGGGCTGCGCGACCGAGGGAACCAGTATAAAAAAAAAATATTGATGGTTTTGATTATCTCGACATCTACTGAGCCCAGCTGGTGCGACCTCCGTTCGGCCAGACCCCACCTAATCCCCCGAGCCGCCCCCAGGCTCGTCAGTCCAAACGCCCGGCGAGGCTGCAGGAATGCACCGACCCGGCGGCACCGACTCCCCGCCAGCCCTCGCTGGAAAAGGGAACGTTTTACCGTCGCCAGCGCGAATCCGGCCTGATCCGCCGGCAATCGGAAGCGGTTACCATCTGAGCGCTGGCTGGCAGCTGGTGTGACATACAGGCCACGAAGCTGGGTTTTCGGTGGGTGTCACGCACATCACAGGCAGGGAAGTAATTGGCAACCTCGCCAGAAGCCGGAGGAACGGAGCCGGAGACCGAGCGGGCAGGAAGGCCGTCTAATGCAAGCACACGGACTCCTTGCAGCCGAGCTACCCTCTCCTGCGCAGGGAGGGCAGGTCGTGGTGAAGGGACGCTGCCGGAGGCTCGCTGCCCGGCTGCGCTGCCTGCGAGGAGGATGGAAAGAGGTCTCTGGTCTCTTGGCTGTCAGTCTAGCATCCTTCACCGGCACGCATTTCACTGCACCGTTTTGGAAGACGAAAGGCAGAGGCCAATGGTCCTTTGCTTTCAACGGAAATCGCCTCTTCCACCGGAGCACCACGTTGCTTCTCCTCATTTAACACAGCCTGGCAGCTGCACGCTGTTAGAACCCTCTAAGGAGCTCCCGGCAGTTGACAAGGCGAGGGCATCGCTATCAGTCACGTACCGCAGACGGGCAAACTGAGGCACGGCGCTGCAAGGAGGTTTGCCACAGGCACCAAGCAGCAAAGCCGCAGCCAGACCCTCGCGCGAGCCCCCGTTCCCTGAAGCAGGAGCTCAGCAGAGATGAGGGCACAGGGGATGTGGCACGAGCCATCACTGTGTCCCAGCTTGGGCGCCAGAACTCGCAGCGCGTGTGCAGGCGAGGCCGCAGGAACGTTTGGAAACCACCAGCAACGCCGAGCTCAGAAGCAAACTCCCAGCAAACCAAGCCCCAGCCCCGGCGTGCGATGGTGCTCCCTGCCCCAGACCCGGGTGCAATTTTTTGGCTTTGATCTGCCTTTGGCTGAGGAAAAACGAGCTTTCCCCCAGAGCAGCAGCGATGGTGCCTACAGACACACTAGGAGCCCGGCTGACAGCAGCGGGCAGGGGACCGGTGAGGCAAGAGCGCAAACCAGGAGCTCTGTGGCAGAAAACCCACTGGCGTCGGCACCACCCCAGCCTGGGGTCTGATGTGCTCTTTTGCCGAGTGGTTCTGTATTTTCTTGGTTCCGTATTTTCTTGGTTCCGTATTTTCTTAGCGAGAGGCCAGACACGCCGGTAACGCTCCGTGAAGCCACACATTTACCCTGAGAGCAGCAAGTCTAATTACCCTGCCAAGCCTCTCCGCGTTTTTAAGCACCTTCCCTTTAAACTCTCGATAACAAGGGCTCTCCTTCCAAATACTCACGCAGCTCTTGTTTCTCGAGTTGCCATAGCCACGGAGCACTGCTCACGGGCCCTTCCAGCCCCGCACAGCTTTGCTAGCGCCCGGCTCCCCGAGGAGGAGGAGGAGGGAGCAGGGGTCCGGGGGGAAGGGGCACACCAGCTTTTGCTGCCCTGCCTGAGTTGTGAAAGCGCTTTCCACGTGAGCCGAGGACTTGGCCGAGCCCTGCGCCTGCTCCAAGGGGCTCCACGGCGCGTGGCAGATCCTCCCGTCTTTGCTCCCCGCGCAGAGGAAGTTTCCGATCCATCGTCGCGGCCGGCCTGGGGCTCCTGCCCCACCACGCGGCTCTCTCCAGATAAACATGGTGCTTTTTAAAATCACCTTCTGCCCACAAGCGAGAGACACACAAAAGCAGCCTTTCTGCTAGTCAATAACGGAAACTTTCAATAGGTCAGGCACAGAGATATTTTCAGTGTGTTTCAAATCAAGTTCAGAAAGACAGCTGGGGAAAGAGGGGAAAGCATTCAGATGTTTGGAGGTTTTCTGCCATTTTGGTAATTTTTCCATCTTCAGTGCAAGAATAAAAGGTTTGGTTTGTTTTTTTTGTTTTTTTTTTTTGTTTTGTTTTTTTAAATAAATTGCAGCTTTACGTTCTGTATTTTTTTCCTCTCCAAAAAACTTTCCCCCAAAGAAGAATTAAGTCTGACCAGAAGATGTAGGGAAGTTGCTGTTACCTGTTATTCGGAGGTCAGTACTTTCTTCGTTTCCACACGCGTACCAAATACATCTACCCCGGCTATCTAGGTCCTCTAACTGGAAAGAACTCAAAACTCTCAAGAAAAAAAAGAAAAAAAGAATGTAAACGAATGCAAAACTGTAAAGGGAATCAAGCAAGCAGGCAGCCAGGGTGTGCAAATGCTGCTGCCACCTACTCGCAGCACGCAGAACGGCTCGGCACCGCGCAGGCCTCCCGCCGCCGGGCACGTGCGCTCCCGCCAGCGCCGAGCGGGGCCGGGACCGCCGGCAGCGCGGGGGACGGGCAGCGGAATGAGAAAATGGAGGGGCTTGCTCTGCCGGGCAGCCCTGTCCTGTCCCCGCCGCCGCATCAGCCCCTCCGCGTACCCCAACACGGGGCTCGGGGAAACCCCGTCCTTTTGTTCGCTCGCAGCAACCCCCCGAGCCCCAGCGACGTCTCCCGCCCGGTGCTACGAGTGTGAGACTTTGCGGGAGATAATTTGACGCTCGAGGCCAACATCAGCAACGCCTGTCTCTCAACTAATCAGCAGGCAATTAGCTGGAAGAATTCAGGATGAAGCTTCAGACGAAGAGCAAACCTTCAGCCACTAAATTCCATCCTCAAATAATGAGACTTTATTTTAATTTCACAGTAATAATACTGCACAGCATCCCCTCCCCTTATTTACCTCCAGGAAGTAACATTAGCATTAAAAAAAAAAAAATCCAGCAACCAGCTTTCACCTGTTCCTATATATCATTCATCATTTAATTCGAGAATTAAGCTCCGTTAATGGACGCAAACTATCATTTTGAGCATGCAGGCAGTGTTAATATTTGAATAAGCTAACAACAACAACAAAACGTAGAGGATTAATACATGCACGGTCATTCTTTCTAACAGGAAGGATTCAGTTTTAATTTTCACAGAATATTAAAACAAATTTTAATTAGATTATACTAGTGCCTCCCTAATAAGTGCTTGCGAGGGGAACTCCATTGTGCAGAAATAGGCTCCGCAGTACAAGAGGAAAAACTTGCCAGTTAAGTAGCTTAATCACTGAAGAGCTTTGAGGTGGCTCCTTGTTTTTTTTTCACTGTAGCCTTCTCACACTTTGCAAAGAGGTTGTCAGAGACGTTTAGTCATAATCATTTCTCTGGAAAATGGAAAGTGAGCTTGACAAACAGGAGCGAGATCAGAAAAGAAAAGAGAAGAAAAAAACCTGTCAATATGTGAAAGACATCCTGTTCCTTCCCAGTGACCCAAAGCGCCAAGGTTTGCTACTTTAAAAAATAAAAAAGGGAACAATCTCCAAGGAACAGCTTGTACGCAGCGGAGACCAGCGCTGCCTCCATTGTGCTTTTCTTTAAAAGCTAATGAAACCGCTCGCACGCTTTTGCTATGAGGAGAATTTAAAAACAAAACAAGAAAAGCAGAGAAGGTTCAATACGTAGATAGAGCCTCACCCTTACGTAAGCCCACATCTGCCACCACGGCCAAGTCTGACAGTGGCGACGCTCACCACTGCGCAAGGCTCGGCTGCACAGAACATCGCCCCGAGACGTCTCCTCCTTGTTTTATCCCAATGAACTTAGGGATGGGACTCGCTCATCCCTCTCTCCCTCCTTCCCAGGGTGTCTTGCAGCTTCTACTAACGTCAAAGGCAAGTGGGCAACTCAGCACAGCCCAAAACCAGAACCCACCTATGACCATTTTCTTTCTCGCCTTGGCAGAGCCTGCAGCCCTGAATCAGCTCCGCTGGGGCACTGCCCGGCTGAGCCCGCTGCCCTCCAGGGTCTGCCGCACGGCTGGAGCCGGGGATGCCGGGATGCCGGGATGCCCAGCAGCGCGCGAGGGCCTCAGGCCCTGGGCCGGGCAGAGCGGGAACATCCTGCACCCGGGAAACCTGAGATCCCGTCCGGCTTCCTTTCTACATCATGCAGGATAATTGGGAAAACAGTTTAAAAATAACCTCTCTTTTTAAGTGTTCTGGTTCTAATTAACAAAATCTCACCAGGACTGGGGGGGGGGGAGCAATTACAGAAAGTCCTGTGTTGACACAGGCCTGCGATTACAGGTGTAGTTACCAAACGCACGCGGCGACTAGAAATCTCTCCTCTCCTGCGTGTCCCCTTCCAAAGCAAGACCTTGACGCTATAGAACAATGGGGCGTTAGGGCAAGAAACAATTATTTTGCCAACTACACTCGCGCAGCTGCTCCTCTAACCTTGGTTCTGCTGACCGAAGGGGTGGGAGGACAACCCGAGCCGCCCGAGGCGCTGGCCCGACCCAGTCCCTGCGGCTGCCCCTTCCCTTCCCTTCTCCTCCCTTCCCTTCCCAGGCTCGGGCGGGCGCCGCACGACGTCCCGCAAGCCGCAGAGTGCCGAGGCGAAGGAAGCGGGAGGCTGGTCCCGTGCTGAACAATGGGACAAAGAACGGAGGATGGAAAGACCAAGGAGCATGGAAAACCAGGATGCAGAGCTTCAGCCCCCAAGAGCAGGTTTTGAGATACATGGACCAAGAGGGTCTTTCCTCCCCCCAAGCCGGCCAGGAGGCACAGCACTGCGCGCTCACCCAGGGCAGGAGCGGGGGCTGCACTCCCGTCACTGCTGCACCTCTCCGTCCTGGTACTGTGCCGGTCTCGGCACGTGTCCCAGCCTCTCAGGCTCTGCGCAGCATGTAGGATTACTTAATCCTTGCAGTTCTTCTGAGAATGAAGGTGTCTTCACACTCAAGTGTCCTACGGGTCTTAAGTTTTCAAACGCAATTAAGAGAAGCTACGAAAACTGCCAGCCGACTCGGCAAACAGACCGAAGGGATGAGGAGAAGGACCCAGCCCTTGGCCTGCTGAAAAACAGGTCCCTTTTCAGCACCTCAAGTTGAGCATCCTAAAAATCACAGGCGACTTCTGGAAACCCCGGGCCGCCAGCGGCTCCGAGGCGGGAGCTGCCGGCGCGGTGGCTGCCTGCGTCGGAGAGGGCTGCTCCCCCGCCTGCAGCCATGCCAGCCGGCGCGGCGCGGCACGGCGCGGCACGGCGCGGCAGACCGCCAGCAGCAGGGACAACACGTCAAAACCCACGAGATGGCCCCAAACGTCCGCGTTTACCTCTAGTTAAAATAAAATAACGCTGCGGCCCGCCTGACACACGGGCCTTTCGGCGGCAGAACCAGCCGTGGCAGCACCGGCCCCGACTGCCGGTTTCTCTCGCCGACGCTGGCACCGGGGAGCCGTGTGCTGGGCCACGGGTGACCTGCGCCACAGTCATAGAATCATAGAATCATAGAATTGTTCTGGTTGGAAGAGACCTCCAAGATCATCGGGTCCAACCATTAACCTATCACTACCAAGTCCCCCACTAAATCATATCCCTTAGGGCCACATCTAAACGCCTTTTGAATACCCAACGCCTTTTGAATACCGGTCAGAGGGACGCGGCCAGAACCAGGACCCGATTTCGGCACGTGCCAAAGTTGGCGGTGGGTGACAGAGCACAACAGGTCTAGCTCCACGGGTCGGGTACAGGCTGCCCTAAACAAAGTGCATCCCCCCGCCTCCATCATACGTACTTGTGACCAGTGGCCTTTTTAATGTATTTTTTTCCTTTATTTTTTTTCTTTCCACTTTTTACTCAATCAGCCCCCGTGTTTACAGCTCACTACACCACAAATCCTTATTTCATGTCACCCACTGGCCCAAGCTGTCCCCACTCACTGTTTCTCCTAGACAAGTTAATAAGATGGAAGGCTCCCCGGAGGCCTCGAGCCAGCGAACATTATCACTTGGAAGCAAGGCAGAAATACTGACACATCGGAAATGACTTCAAGCCTATTAATTACCCTTTCTTCTCTGGCAGATCTTTGAGAGAGCGCTTGACAAATTGAAAGGCAGGAGAGATCATCCTTCCCTGCCCCAGAAAGAGCCCCCACCCACATCAACAAAAGCAAAACACGCACCTCCCTCCATAAAAAACCACATTCTTTGTTTTGTTATCAATTAATTCATCAAAAATTAGCTGGAACAGGCTGCCCGCTAGCGACAGACCTGCCCTTTCCCCGTGTGCCCACGTCCTCGGGGCAGAGGGGCAGGACGCCCGCACCGGCCCCACGGAGAGCGGGAGAGGCTCCGGGGGGCCGGCCCGGCCGGGGAGCCCCGCGGGCGCCACCGGACCGTCGGCACAGCGGGCCCAGCCCTCCGACACGGAACGTCGGCTGCTGCTGCACCGCGAAAGCGGGACTTGGCTTGGAGCTTCCCGTCACCGAATGTCAGTAACCTCCGTTGATGTCATCAACCCTCGTACCCCAGATGCGCTTCAAAAGCTCGGCCAACACCCCTCAGCCCCTTCTTCCCCTCCTCAGCACGCACTTCAGAATCCTTGCTGGCATAACTGATCCTCGTTATTAGAAGCATTAGGTACTAAATGCATTCCTACATCCAACGTGGCTCAACCATGGGCTTTCAGCAAAGTCTATTGTATAAATAAATGACTGGATTTCTTATTCAAGAGCTTCACATTTGACAGTATTAATTTTGATGCAAAATAGCCACGCAAGTCTAGATGAAGTCACTACCTTCCACTACGGCTTTATTTTTAAGGTGATTTTCATAATTTCTAGTTTAAAAAAACCCCTACAAAATAACTTGAACAAAAATCTTCAAGCCATTACCTAGAAAACTATCATTAAATCATTTCTTCATTTTTATTAGTATCATTGTAATTAAAGAGAATCATATTTCAAAAATATATCTTCAACAGCACTTATCAAAACCCATCCCTGCAGCCTATCAATTAGTATTACAATAACCTCGCTCCCTTGTTGCCTTTGCTATTAGCATTTTGATTGAATGTCTGTTGAAAAGTGACTGGTAACAGAAGATTGTGTTCAGAAAGTAATGTTTCTTTATTCGCTTTCATTGAAGCTTGTCTAGTTGTCTCCAGTTCCTACTCAAAAGAGACAAGACAGTTCCAAAAGCAGTAATTTTGATGCAGGATTATTTTTTTTTTTCTCTGCGAGGTGAGATAGATTGGGTTAGGCTGGACACAAATGCTATTAAATCACTTGACAGCAGATTTGGGGTCTGCCATCGGCTCTGACCTCAACACACTCGAACACGCACAAGCTACCGGAGAGGTGTCACGGCAATAACAGCCGACAAACGTGCCCCGGCAAGCCGGGAAAGCACACAGCACCGGGCTTTGCAAACGACCTTTCCAGAGATTCAATAATAATAATAATTAATAATGCATGAACTACTCAGGGAAGTTTTTGGCTACGTTTATTACTAATAGTATTGAATGTAAAAGGCAACAATTTATTAGATAACCCTTCGCACTTCGGGAACTCATCACCGCAACTCGGAGAGAGTTAAGTTCGCCAGCCGTAATAAAGCCTCTAACGAAGGACAGATCTGTAACTAACGTCATTACGGAGGGGAAATGGATGCATTCGGCAAGTACCATGAATTATAAAGACAAGAGTTCATTAAATCTACTATATTAAAATAAAAATGACCTGCCATGTCAGACAGTTCTATTTACTGATATTCCCACTGCTGATGCCTTCCCCTGATAAATCACATTCAGCAGGCGCAACCAACAGTTACCCAAAAACATTTCAATTACTTGGACGTGCTGGAAACTCGCAGCCACCGTTGGGTCGCCCTCTAAAAACACCACGATCCCAAGGGTCGCTTTTAGGGCTCCGAGGGGACAACAAACCGACCCCACCGCCCAGCCACCCTCCCGCCTCTCCCCGCGGTGCTCGCTCCGCTTCCAGCGCGGCGGCAGCGAGGGTCAATGAGACGAAGAAGCAATTTAGCGGGGAGGAAAGAGGGGGAAACATTTGGCAATCGCTAGGACGGGGCTGGTACCGACCCCTGCTAAAACATCCACCCCTGCAAAGGCACGCCGTGCCCCACGCCGTGCCCCACGCCGTGCCCCGCGCCACACCGAGCGCACCGGGGTGCGGAGGGGCCCGCGGCCGGGGGGCTCAGAGGCAACGGCTGGGCTGGCCGAGGAGACGACCCCGGCTGCAGGAGGCAGAGGCCGGTCCCGCCGTGCTTCCTCCCCTTCCTCAGCCTCCTCCATCCCGCCTGCACGCCGGCTCCCGCGCTCGTCACGCCGCTCGGGGAGGCTTTCCGAAGCCTCGCTCCTCCTCAGCAGCTCCCGTCTCCGCTGGCAGCCAGCCAGGAGGGTATAATGGTGTCAGGTAGCAATTTCATTTTTAAAATGCTCTTATCAAAGATTTAAGGTGAAAGATAAGAAGAACATAATAAATCATCATAAAGGAAACATTGTATAAGGCATGGTATTTTACAAATCAAAACAGTTATCAAAATGAGAAGGTATGAATATAAAAACAAACGGAGGCAGCGCCGAGGCGGGGAGGGAGCGCGCCAGATTCGGGAGGCATTGATCAGGTTTCAGGATTTCTTGGCAAGTCTCAAAGCCTGCGAAGAACGGGAGCAGCCACACTTTCACTGTCATTTGAAAACAGAAATAAAATGCCAGGTACATTTATATGTGAGCATGTACACACGCACATCTATACACAAACACGCACTTATTTATATGCCTTTTCATATAGATAGATCTATAAATACAGATACATATTTTTCATACCATTACCCACGGCTGTTGGGTGCTTTTATCAAAGTCATCTGACCTGGAAAGCATCTGTTGTTAATACCACTGTTTTATTATTTATCAAATCCATTTCTTCATAGAATGACTAATTTCATCCCCACAGCTGCTCCCATCTGCCCTCCGCAGCTGCTCCTTCCCCGAGCAGCCAGGCAGGTTATTAGCCCACCTCCACCTCCCACCGCCCGCGTGCCGCCTCCGGACCCCCCGAGCCCCCGGGCCGGGCACGGAACCGGCGCTTTGTGCTCCTCCCTTGCGAGGGCCAACGTGACCTTAAGCCAAAGGGCCAGGAGAAAACCTGCGTGGGGCCGGGAGCGGGGGAGCGGGCTGCGGATTTGCAAGAAAACAAATCCCACGCTTTTGTCATCTGATTTTTGTTTGTCTTCCTGCAATCGCAGGGAACTTCGGGAGACTGGAGGAAAACAAATGTTTTTACTTCTTTGTGCCCGCAGGACGCAGGACGGAGCTTGCCAGCAGCAGGGGAGCGAGCCCTCCGCTCCAGGGACAGGCTGGCATCGAGAGCAGAGACCTGAACGGAGGGAAACGGGCTTGCAGAAACAGAAATCGGCAAAAGCCAAACCCGCCTCCAACACCTTCAAGTGATTTTAGCTCATCCGAACCTCCTGTGAGCTGAGGGGGGAACATTTGTTGCTACCATGATGCTTACAGCGTATTCTCTTGCCAGGCTTCTCCCTACGGATCCTGCCCTAATTTTGAGTGCGCTGTTGAACACGTGTGTTCACGTGTGACTCGTGCAACGGGCGAGGAGGACGGTTTCCATGGCCAGAGCCTTGCTGCGACCGAAGTCACGGGGCTGTTGCCGGCCCCGGTGTAAGAGTAAATACAGGGGGATGGTGCCGCGGGCAAAGAGAGAGCCGGGGAGTCAGACCTGATGGGAGCCACGGCCCCGCGCCCCGATCCCCACACCGTACCGGCTGCGCCGGGACAACGCGCGGCTTAATTCACCACGTGCCTCCAGAGAGCTTTGAAACCACTCAAGGGAGGGCTGTAGGGCAGCAGCGTCCTGTCTGCTCGCTCCCGGTCTTCTTCCCAAGTGGAGAATTAAGGAAGTTGTTAGCGTCGATAGGTGTTTTAAAAGGCTGAACAACCTACCCATTATTACGCTAGTTGAAGGTACTCTTTCTGGTCCAGAACACGCTCAATAAATTAAAAAGAAAAAAAAAGCACAACCCGAATCCGCTGACCCGCAGTTTTCTGAACAAAGCTGTTTTTCAACTAACTTATTCTATCAGATCCAGCGAAAAAAGTGCCAGATGTTCTTACTTCAGCTTATATCTACAAAAAACCATACAGAATAAGCAAAATCCCTTCTTGCCAGTACCTATTAATCAACCTAATTAAAGAAATCTTCAGTCAAAACTTAACGTTTTGGGAAAAACGCCATCGAGCGCAGGTAGGAGGGCACTGACGCGAAATGCCGTGGAAGCCGTGCGAGCTCCGTGCGACACAACCCTGCGAGATGGCTCCTTCCGCAGGACACCGGGCTCACAGGGCGCCGAGATCCCGGGGCTGGAGCCCCAACGGTGCTGGCTCTGTGGCCACCGAAATCAGGCGGAAGAGGATCGTGGACGTGGAGCGGATCAGGCTGCAAACGCTCTAGGGAGCGAGAGAGCAAAGGGGCAGAAGCAGCCGCCTGCCTTCACCCGCCCAGACAAACCGGCCGGCAGGCGAGGGTGTGCAGGAGGGGAGAAGGGCGAAACGGCGGCTGGCGAAAGCTGGAGCAGGAGGCGAGGAAGGCTCCGCGGGACCTGCCCCGAGACCAGACACAGTGTTACTGCAGCATGCATTTTACGTATCTAAGCTAGTAATTTTAACAGCTTCTAATTTGCTAATACAAGAGGATTGATTAGGTGGAATGTATCCACGCAAGAGCTGTAAAACGTTAATTGCAGGGTAGCAACGTTTCCATTTGCACACCCCATTGCCAAGCTCTCCTTCGGCAGCAGAGTCACTCGAAGCTCTTGCCTCGCAAAAACGACCCCGGGAGCTATTTCTGCTCCCGGGCAGAGCGCGGGGCCCAGGTCAGCCGCACGCCCGAGCACACCCCCGTCAGCACGGCAGGCGCACGCGTCCAGGGACCCGCGCAGATGCGCCCCACAGCTCGGACCAGCTCCCCCACCTGAGTTACCAACACTTAACCACAAACGCCCAGAAACCCAGAACTGCAGCCGGGGATGGCGAGGACGGCAGGGAGGGACGGCGCGGCAGAGCCCGCTCGAACAGGAGGCTCGGGGGTAGAAGCCTTCCCTCATGCTACCAGCATTATTTGTGTAACCCACATTTCTGCTGAATCTCAACATTTTGGGGATAGGGGATGCGCTACCTGTTTGTTTAAACAGATCACCGGGAGGCTTTACCTATGGCAATGACCTTGTAAAATTAAAGGCTTCCGCAGCATCCAGGTCCCGGGCGCGAGCGAGACGGCAGCGGATGGAGGGGATTTACTCCAGGGACCGCACTGGGCACAGGGAGGCAAACCAGCCCCTTTTCTGGGACACCAAACGGCTTCGGCTCACCGTCTCCCAGCCTCTCCAGGCTGCTGGGAATGTCCTCCTCGCCTTCACTAAGAGCTTTGTTATCAAACCCAGCAGATATAAAGCACAGATCTAAAAAAGAAAAAGCACCCCCCCGACGCATACTTGAGAGGACCCACCCAGTCTGCTTTCAGCGACCCACTGGGAAAAGGAAACACCACACCGGGGAGTGAAAGCTGCGCGGTGCGTCGCGCTATTTTCATATCGCATTTTTGGGCACAGGCACGCTGCGAGTAGCTGCCTGTTTTCTCAAGGTCACCACGCTGATTTTAATTCTGCTCGTTGTATTAAGACTGCCCCTCTATGTAAATGTTGCATTTTGTTCTCCTCCTGTTTCTGGCCTTTCCTCAATTAACATTTTCAAACAGTCCCACAAGACCCGAAGCACTACCTGCTAATCACTTCGCTCCTACCTTCTGGGAAGCAAAAGGGGTTTTGGTTTCATCAGCTGAGTAGATTCATAAGCAAGAACTTATTCACGGCATTTAGGGTTTCTTTCCATTCACAGATGACCAGGATTTTTGCTAATTTATCTGTCACTCAAACTGGCTGCTCAGCAGTGACAATAAAGATGGCAAACTGAAGCGGTATTAAAATGACCTCACTGTCTTCTCAAGGCAGCTTCAGCGGGAAGCTTACGTTGCCCACCACAAGCACTCCTCCCGGCAGAGCTCACGCACACCGACTTTCTGCAAGTGCAACCGAATCGTTATCATAATTTTTAAAAACTTCTTAAATATTTGCACAACTCTTATTTCCTGACGAACCTTTTGGACATGAGAAAGGTTCTACCGATTTACTTGGCACTCTCCGATACGACTGTAGTCTAATTGCATTAAGTTATTAATACTGTTCAGTCCTAAGTGAATGGGAAGGTTTTTCTTTTTCAGACAGCGACTGGTAACCGCGGTTCTGCGGGAAGGAAATGTCCAGTTTTCTGCTCTCGGTCCTGCCTGTGTCGAGCCCCGGACGCCACGCAGATACCTTCCGTGAGACCACCACTGCCATCTCCCGTCGTCCTGTGTCTCTGCTTTCCCACCCGGGGCATCTGGGTATCAGCCTCTGGTGATCTGCGAAACCATCATTTCCCGCATCCCAGTAACTTCAGAAAGCTTAACCGGTATTTAAAAAGCTATGTAATATCTTCTGCATACAGGTGCCATAGAAAACGCCACGTTTCCTCCTGCACCCCTCTTCCTTCCTGCAGGTTTCATGCTCAGCTCCGGCCCTCCCTTCCTGCCGTCGTTTCCATGGCGGGAAGGAGAGCGGGATGCTGCCTCCCGCAGGGTCAGCACCTGGCACCCACTCGGCCGAGCGGCCAGCGACCCGTCAGGGACGCCCGCCTTCCCTCGCCTCCGCGTCGGAGGGGGTGCGGAGGGAGAGCGCCCGGGACCGAGCGCTTCCGCCAGCGTCTCCCCTTGTCACTCCCTGCGTTAAGGCTAATCGAAAGGAGGCCGGATAAATTAAGAAGGTCAAAAAGGCCCGGCTGTGTAGGGCTCTCCCTCTGGGGAGAGGGAACTAAATAATTTGTTTACACGCGTTAGCTATGAAGACAAGATACAAACGAGTTCTACAAACCTACTGTCCTTTACAATATACTTTTAAGTTGATATTTACCTTAAGAGTCTGATTGTGCAACTGGAGACTTCCAAACTAATTGCTGGGCTGTGTTTGCAACCTTTACTGGAGGTTGGCGGGATTTTTTCTTATTATTATTGCATTTGTTTGTTAAACAAGAAAATAAAAATGTCAAGCCGTCTCCCAAGCGCTGCTGGCAAGCCGAGCCTCTCCTCTTCTTTCGAGAAAGCATTTGCACACATCTATTCCTTCGGTGCGTCCCGGCCAGTGCAGCTGTTCGCTCTTTCTCCTCCTCTGGATGTAATTTTCATTACTGGTATAAAATTAAGCAATAAGGTATGACAGACAGTACATAGCTGGGCAATTATTCCAAGCCTCAGGTGGCGTTATCCAGCACGAGGCTGGGGGCAGAATGACTGTAACCACCCGAGACGTTCAATAATCGCCTTGAAAAGCGTGGCCAGGAGCCTTATTTGCTATTCTGAAACAGAGTCTACTGGGATGCAGGGCTCATACCGGCTTGAATGCATTTATTTTTACACTTCACGTAAGGTGCCCTGATGCAGCAGCAATAGGCGCTGGCCAGGAAATTAAAAGACAAGGGAGACGGATCCAAGAACTGGCAGCTTTTCCTTTTTGTTTTGTGTTTATTAACACCGAAGTAGGGAGCAGGACCAAGCCTGTCGAGCCTGGGGCCACCAGCACGCCGCCGTGCGAAAGCCACCGCCCCGGCAGCGGCTGTCGCCCTGGCCCGGGGGATAACGCCCGCGGGCCCACTGCCCGGCGCTGAGGCTAACGGGGAGGAATTGATGCCAAATGGGAAACCGGTGGGATGCGGCCACCCGGCCCCAAGAGCGGGATGGAACCACGAGCCCCTTCCCCTGCTCCGTCTCACCAGCCGCAGCCGTCCCAACTCCTACCGTGGTTCCACCCGGGACGGACGCGAGCTCACGGCACGAAGCAGAGACGTGAATCTCGCTCTTCAGCGTTGCAGCCGTTAATGTGTTTTATGACATGAATATTTATAAGTGAGGATGTAATATTAAAAACATACACATATAAAATATTAATATGGCACATGTCATAGCTGCCATCTAAATAGATAGGTATGACTGACGGTATTACCGCTCAGCCATCACCACTCTCACCGATAGGTCTGTAAACGGTAAATAGTATTAACTAATGAATCTTTGCAGCCCTCAAGTGAAGTTTTGAAGCAAATATTTGCTTAAAAAGCACTTGAAAACCCCCTGTCTGCAGCTACTCCTCCCTCCGATCCTCTGTGCAGAAGAGAAACACCCTGCGTCTCGACGCAGCAAGGGTTAAAGCCTCTCTCCGTGTTGCAAAGCCCAGGTCCCTGGGATGAATTTCACCGCGAGGGAGCGGCGAGGCCGAGCCGAGCGAGCGCTTCCCTCAAAACAACTGCACTCTCTGGAGTCCCATTTATGAAGTGATACAACTGACAAGGGAATAAAAGCCCGTCTCATCTAGGAAAGCAATAACAATAATCCTGCCTGCATTTATATCGTATGTCACACTTCTCACCCAAAGCCCTTAAAGCACTTTGTGCTCTAAAAAAATACCACCACCGTGTTTGTGGATGCTTTTCCAAAATCCTGCGGGTCAAACCTGGCCGAACAGCAGCTCTCCCTTTAGCCCCGTCCTTCTAAAAGCAGAACTACGTGAGCAGGCGAAAGGTTCCCTCCGAGCTGTCCTCAAAGCGCTCGGTACTATTGCCAGACTGCTGCCAAGGAAAGCTACGCTGAAAATGACCAAATTAGGCAATTATTTCTATATATTTTAAATACTCTTTACTCAAAACTGCCTGGGGATGTATTTTTAAATGCACATGACCTTGCCTTACTTGAGGGAGATGGCGATAAACAAATAATTGCAGCGACTCTTAATTATATTTGTATCTCATCTATAAAAATGTCAATTATAACTTCAGAGGTCAACTACAAAACAGGTTTTGGCAGCCGGACAGAACACAAAAGGCTATTTTTCTCCTAAGAAAAGCATCATCCTTCGCCAAGGCAGAGAGGATCTCTCACTAACAACATCACTCCTG
Organism: Phoenicopterus ruber ruber; assembly: GCA_009819775.1. Lineage (NCBI taxonomy): Eukaryota > Metazoa > Chordata > Aves > Phoenicopteriformes > Phoenicopteridae > Phoenicopterus > Phoenicopterus ruber. The sequence goes on along the minus strand of CM020233.1, from coordinate 1,829,510 downwards.
TCTCTTCCAATAAATACAACCATTACGCCAACTGCTTCCACCTGGACAATTACTTTTACGCACTGAAATCTGCTGGATGGGGCCGGTGCAGACACGAAGCGCGACCCTCACGTTCCTCCCCGAGAGCGGAGGCCGCGGGAAGGACGTAGCAGACCCCACGCTCCTGCCTGCGGTCTCGGGGGTGCGAGGCGCCCCAACCTTTCAGTCTGAATTCCGCCGGCTCGGCCCCGCTCCACGCGCTGAGCTGGGGGGATGCGCAGGCACCGAGCCGCCCGCCAGCCCCTGCCAGCCCAGCCCCTGCCCCAGGCACAGGAACCACGGAGGTCTGCAGCGACCGCAAAAATCCAAGCCATTTCAAGGCTCTGCCACCATCAATGCCTGTCTTTTGGAGACCTTTTAACCCCTAACACATAGGATGTTGTTTGTATCATGCAGCCAGCCTTGCCTTTTTGTAATTTTGTTTAGTTTTTAGATTAAAGAAGTCCCAATCACATGCTGTCACTTCCCTCCTCTCTCCCCTGCCATTCCTAACCACGTGAGAGAGAGTTAACTGATATGAAAATAACTCTGGGGGCTGTATGGCTTTGAAAAACGTATAGCATTACATTCAATACCGGCAATTACAGCTCGGGGAATTCAGTCACTCAAAACCTTTATTTGTCTTTTTGCAATTTCAAGACGTGGGACTGTCGTGATGCTTCTGGAGCAGCACAAAACAAGCACACGCCGGCGGAGACCATCTAAGGCTATGATCAAGAGCATCCCGTACGACACCTAACCGCTATACCACCTTCTCGTGACTCATCTCTACCCTCGTGCCGAACAGCCGCGGAAAGAAAGGGGGGAAAGGGGAGCTGCCAAACAAATTTCTCAGGAGAGGCTCCACACCACCGCGTTTTCCTTTCCACAAAACGTACAGGGCCTGGGAAGGGCTGAGCCGCTCCCGCACCCCTCAGCTCAGACACTCGCATCTAACCCTTCCCTCCGCCCTCCCCCCGAGCAGCCGCCGCGTACGGCGCTTGGTCTCAGCTGTGCCGGGTACCCCAAAGAGCCGCCCGCTGCCGGGGCAGGGGATCCCCCAGCTCGGGCACAGCACAAGGGCAAGGCGGCCGCCCGGTCCGGTCCGGCTCTGCGACGTGCTCGGCAGCAAATCGGTATGCTTTCTGGAGCTCCCTGCCATAACCAAGTCAGAAGGACATCATCATCTTGCCAGGCTCCCTCCAACCCCGAAGATCAATAACTAATGCTGAACTCCAGATTTTATCTGCACTTTGCAAGGGTAACAAAATAACACCACCCTCTTTTTTTCTTTCCAATTACTAAATCCTTTCAAGATTGACCCAGTTATTTTCAGCTCTATGAAATTTTAGGCAGTGAAGAAAGTCACGAAAGTGATCTTCCAGAGCGTTCGGAGAACTTCTGTGTGTGGTTCTGCTCCCTGCACAGAGGTGCAAAAGTACAGTGCAGGGTACGGAAACAGAGCATTACCAACACTTTCCTTCTAAAAAGAAACGGCACCTTAACTAAGCTGACCCAGAGGTATTTGCCATCTAAGGGCTAGTTCACTGTGTGCCCACGATCACAGCTACGTGGCCAAGCTAGAAGGAGAACCCTCGCAAGAAGACACAGCATCTCAGTGAAGCTAGGGATTAATTTACCTACAATACTCCAAAAATTAACCACTCCTTCAATTAAACCCTCACAGACTTTGTAGCCTGCCTTTAATACGGCTAGACAGATAGGCATGAAATGCAATAGCTCCGAGTCTTATTTTCCTTCGAGAACATCCAGGAGTAGTTGGACATTAAGAAAGACAGAGGCAACAAAGTGGTCAGCTCGATGACATTTTTAACGTTATAAAAGTTATGTGCTCCATTGGCAAGGCCTTAGTTTTATTTTGGGTGGGGTTTTCAAGCCTTCCCAAGGCATTAATAAAACTGTTCAACGATGAGCACCTTTGAAAATCCCTCTTACTACGTCTGGTTGAATCTGCGCATTTCCACCAGCTCACCGACGCTGGCCCGGTGCCGCGCGTGCAGGCGAGTTACGCGCCATCGGAGTACGCACACACGAGCAACACACGCCTGCCAGAATCACGTCAACAAATAGCCTCAATTTGCTTGCAAGGAAATTTATCTCACCTCCGAGCAGTAGGGAGTGAACTTTAATACTTTTCCTTTCCCTGGCCTGCGCTGATTACTCCAGGCAGAGACTAACTACGGCAACCCACAACGGGTATTTCATCCCCCGTTTCTCTTTCCCCCGGCTAATCTGAAGATACAGATTGCAACCCGCAAGTGGTTTTAAGAATCGCCATTAACACTGTTGCTGCACGCTACTGCATTTTAAACGTGTTTCCAACACAATCACAATGTCACCATTTGTAAAATCTGAGGTGATTTTATAAACGATCGATGCAGCAGGACTCGCTTCATCACCACAGCTACCGGCCAGTTCGTTAGCCTGATTAGTGGTAGCTACCTGTACAGAGAAGGAAAAAATGTCCGAAGAGACTGGATAAATGCAGGCGTGGAGTGGAAGATGACTTTACTCTGCCTTTTACACTTGTTTCTTCCTTCCACCCGCACTTGGCAGAGGGAAAGACCCGGAGCTCAGACCTTTGTGCCTCCCCGGCAGCTCCTCCAGCCGCAGCAGCGCAGCCCCTCGGCACCGGCCGGGCTTCACGCGCTCGCAGGAATTTTGGCTAATCCCAGCAAACTAGCAGCATTGTCCTTCACCCAGGAAAAGCCTGTTCCCTGGGATACAGCCTCACAAACAGAGCTGACCCTCCCGGCGCCAGAGAACTCCCTCGTTTGCCAGGAGCGGGGAGGGGGCTCCAGCCCACCCTGCCCCGTGGATGGCACAAGCAAGCAGGACAGAGCTGGGGCCGGAGCCCGACGCCGATGCAGCGTACGGGAGGTGCAGGCAACATCACCCCCACCTAACGGCATTTGGAGTCTGCTTTCGGTCCTTTTGGACTCTTCGTTCCTCCCTCCCCCCCCTTAGGTCTCGCCTAGGAGCTCACACAAGGATGCTAATGTGAAATGCTATGACTTGTATGTAGAAAAAACAGGCTGTAAAAAAAACAATAACCGATGAAATAAATTCACAGAATTCCTGGGGAAAAAAGGAAGACCTGTTGCCTCTCATGTTCAACACACATTGTGGGGAAAAAGCCCTTTGTGGAAAAAACCAAAGGTTTCACGGCAGCTGAGGTGCCCCCTACACCTGCAGCCCTCAGCGTCAGCAGCTACGGACCTTTTCTCCAGATACGACAGTGGAAAGATGCTTTCGAAGGAGGAATCCATCCTCTGGGGCTTATCGCTCAGGTTCACACCTGGTAGCAGGGCTCCCCAGCGCGCTATTCCAGCTTCTCCTAAGAGCCCAGAAAAGCTGAGCCGGAGCTGTCGGAGCAGAGCTCAGCGCTAGCAGAGCACAAACACCAGCGCTCCCCGGTGCCCTCGTGCCTCGGAAAGCGCTTACAGCAGCACAGTGCCGCAGGCGGGGGACAGAGCAGGGATCACCTTGAGGTACGCGGGGAAGAGATGAGCGTCTCGCTTGCAGGAAGGAAGGAAGGACTAACACACCATTGCTCTATTTTTATATCCCCGCAGAGTCTCCTGCCTACCCTGGCAGTGGAGCCCTGGCAAGGCAGGCACAAGCTGTTGAAGAGACCACCAGGGGGTTCGGTGGGCAGGAACAGAGCTCGCTGCAGGCATGGCCAAGAGCCTCGGTGGGAACAGAACTCCAGGAATCGGGACACTTCAGAAAACTGAGATTTCCTCCCGGTCTCTGGAGCAGAGCCCTTACCTGGGGAGGAGGCAGCCGCTGGGGCCAGCCAGCCCTGCCGAGGGGCTGCAGCTGTGCCGCAGGACAGGCTGACGTCCCCCAGGACACGCTGACGTCCCCCAGGACAACCTGTCTGCGTGGAACCCTCGGTGCCTCCGGCCTCCCGCGCCCGTGGGGAGGGACGGCGGAGACCTGCTCTGCGGGCTGGCAGCGGCAGGGACAAGAAACCGCGGGTCAGGGACTTGCAATCCGGGCTGCAAAAGCCTCAAAAGGACAGGGCATGGAGACGAACGCCAGGATGCACTGCCAGCCTATCCGATGCACGCCGCATAAACTTGCCAGGTTAAGAAACAGTTTAAGAGAAGAAAACAAGGAATACAAACAGAAGCAGGCAGAAGACTCACTGAAACACATTCACAGGGGCCAAATCTGCTGAGTACGTGCCTTGCCGGGACCAGACCCCCAGTACGCCTTAGGCCCAGCTGCCAGCAGACCATGTCAGAGCGGGGACGCGGGGCCCTTGTGCCCAGCACAAAAGCTCCACATAACACAGCTCTTAAATGCAACAAACAACGTGCCAAGATCCGAATGGAGAAGGGTATTTATGGCCTGTTTAAGGGTGGTTGCAAAGAGAAGGGTGGAAAATTCCCTGGATATAAAAGGAAGTTGTCAGGGATTGAACTTTCCAAACTATGTAAGAGTTTTGAACACTTGGTTCCTGTTACAAAACTGATGTGCACTGGCTGTTCACATGCCTTCCCTGGCTCTGAAGAGCTTATCTTTCCAAGCAAGTCTTGCTCGCTGCTGCTGAGTTTTCCAGGGTACTACGACCCCTGACTTTGGAGAGGGATCAGTGCCTGGGAGGGAATGGCTGGAGGGAGGGAATGCTATCCTGGAGGTTTGCCTGACTCACCCAGCCATCCGCACGCACTAAGTTGCTTGTTAAGGCAATATGAGAGCAGTGAACAATTCAGACAGCGCTGGGAGGTCAGCTCTTCTGGCCCTGCCATGGAGATGGAGGTGAAGATGAGGCGAGGCGGTGGCAGCTGGGCACTCTGGGCTGCTCCCCTCTCCCGTTCCCAGGGCTCCCATCGTTGCCTGGCCAGGCACAGGCTCCTTTACACCCTCTGGCAGCCTCCCTAAACAAACGGGCTACTCCGAGTAGCTGACACATTCGTGGCTGAGACAATAACCGTATCAATCAAGAGACCCCCCTCGAAGAGGCCGGAGCGTGAAGGGCAAACGACAAACCTCGGGGCTACACGTCCGCGCCGTCGCACGGGGAAAGAAGCCACAAGCTGCACTGGCTTTCTGCACCACCTCCAAACACAGTCGTGTTAAAGTGGGGAGGCTGGTGGCACAAAATCAACCTCGTTCGGAGAGAAGGGAAGAGGGTCCCGGGGCCTGTCCCCAGCGCAGCTCCTGGTGCCGCTGCGAGAGCCCAGGTACATTCGCCCCCTCGCAGCTGGACGGAGCGGCTGCCAGGCTGCTCTGCGCCTGGAGCTCGGCGTCTCTGCTGCAGCGATAACGTGAGCCGCTCGCCGAGAGACAGAGGAGCATCATTTATTTCCACTGAAAGGAATAGCCATAACACTGAAAATAATCCTCAGCTCATTTTCACAGAGCTGTACGAGCAGTGATGAAACCTCGTCTCTTTTGTGAAATATGTGGAGGGAAATTCCTCTTCTGGAGATCCTGCTTATTCTGAGCTACCATCACCGGAGGACAAGCAGTCCTCAGCTTCCAAACTCCAGCAGGCTTGAAACCCCAGCGGAGGGGTTTAGCACCTTAATTTCCCAGTATCTCAGCTTAACTGGCCTTACACCCAGCTTAACCTAACACTAGCCACCTTGGTACAAACCTTCTGCTTCCCGGCAGCCTCACCGCACACAGCTCCCCGGGCTTTACTATGTCCAGGGACACCACAGAGCCTGAGAACAGTCCCCCCAAAGATAAGTCATTAGACTGACCAGAAAAGTCAGCGCTAATAAGAAAATCCACGTGACATATACCATTACATGCTCAACAGCCCTTCCTCTGCACACCGGCAGGACAGAGGGAGCCGTCTCAAACACAAATGGCTCTGCTGATTTAGCACCACGGGGTCATCACGTTGACACTGATTTTTGGCCGTGCTCACCATGCAGAGCTGTCACAAAACGTGATGTCTGAGCTCCCGTTCTCTCTTACCTCTATGCCTGTTGGTCGTCTTGTCAAACATAAGCATGGCGTCCTCTACCTGCAAGACAGAAGAGGGGAGATGCGTGCTTTAACACACCGGCTGACGGTTCGCAAAGACACAACAGACAAACTGGGAAGGGGAGACAAAAGCAGGAGCAGCCTCAACTCGGGGACAAACGATGCACCAGATCTCCTTGCTTGTGCTCAGTCAGCTCTTCCTTTTGGAAGTCTGCTGCTTTCAACCCACGTCCTAGCTGGCATTTGATCCTAAAGCGGAAAAGCGAATGGTAAAAGTCCTGTTGCCCTAAAAAGCCGAACATCCAAGGAGCTCTTCCGCCTCTTGTCGGTCCCTGTCTGTGCCTCATCTCAGCTTTTTTCCCTTTGCAGGGAGATAAGGAAGGGCCAAGAGAGGAATCGTGGATGCAAATCAAGCCCATGACTTCTCCAAATTAGAGTCACTGTCTTGGCTGAGAATTAGGAGCTTTCAAGAAGTATGAGCAGAGTAAAATCTGGTCAGCCAGGAAAGGTATTCAGAGGCTTTCAAAGGGCCTTTTGAAAAGCTAGAGGAAAGAGGGGAGAGGGAGGAGGGAGAAAGTTTAATTCGCATCAGGCTTGGCATTTCCACTTCAGAAGAGAGATGACTGATGAAACGTATTGAAGTGCAACCAAATTGCTTTCAACTTTCATTACTATTTGCATGATTTATTCCACCTCCATTTAATCTGTGCAGCCACACCTAGAATTTTACACTTATTTTAGAAGGATGTTGTGCTGGGGTTTATTTTCCAGCATTACCACATTTTAAACTGTTGCTCAGAGGCTGCGGGAGCCGGGGCAGGTCGGTCCTGCGTGCTGCGGGAAACGGCCGGGGCGATCCTTCTGAAAAGAAATTACAGACTTGCTATTCCCCGTTTTAAACTAGGGGCTGATGGAAACCTGTATCACCACTAAATTGCAGAAGATGTTGGGGGAAGGGAGAAGAGCTTTAAAGAAAAGGTTTTATTCTTTAAACGACTCCACTGGTTATCTGGGGGGGTGGGTTTTGGGGTGGGTTCTTTTGTTCGTTTGGGGTATTTTTTAGGTTTTTTTTCCCCCAGTGATTTTTATGATACTTCCATGTTCTTATATTCCGGCTTTCTAGAAATCACTTATTTTAGAAGAAGCGACTCACAATGCAGTTGCACGCTCTCTCCTCCTTACACAGTGCCACCAACGGGTCTCCCCTTCGCCCCAACTCCCCGGGCCCGCGTTGGGCGGCCCCCTCCTTTCCGCCAACACGCCGGCGCAGCAGATCGAGCCAGGGAACCGCTCCAGGTTAAAACGAACCGCGCTTTCTCTTCCCGGTTAGCTCTCGGTCAGGTCAGCTTCCCGGCACGGCCACACGCGCGCTTGTGCTGGCGCCCGGGACAGGCTGCTGCAGAGGGCAGAGAAGCAGCACCTTATGGGAGGGTGCGACCGCTTTCCGTAGCTGCGCCAGCTCCTGCTGCCTTAACTTCACCCTGGAACCACAGCAGGATTCGAAAGCTCCCGCCCGGATACAATTCACGGTTCCGGGAGCGCAGTCCTCTTACGCGGGGGAGCACACATCCAGCCTACTTCTGTGCAGCACTACACCCTCCGGCTTGGCTGGGCACAGACACGTTTTGGGAAGGTGGTAAAAACACAGCTTGAACCGCTCTTAGCTACGGGACTGAAGTATGTTCCAGGATATAGTAAAACAATACAGTGCAGCAAAACTTTACACTATGCCTAAACTCATCTAAAAACCTGTCTCTGGTTAACTTGGTTCTTAACTTTTTCAGTCAAAGTGGTTTGCAAAATGCATTAGCAATGGCCTGAGATGGTGCAGAACAGCATGCCTCCCTGATATCCATCTTGAATGAGACCTAAAGATGCTGATGCACCGAAAAATCCAAACCACATTAAGCACAGAGCCATTTGTCCTGCTGTCTTTCTTCACTCCAAGGAAGAAAACTTACAAGTATGAGTAATATCAGAAAGCAGATAAGGACAGAGCTCCCCTTCACCCTACCACCACCGCTTATCTCTGCTCCAGGGTTACGTTTGCACAGCAATCTTCATTTTTCATTCTCAGGGGTCTCGGCCTCACTGCAACCAAAAATTACATGTTGCACCTAATGCTGTTTCCTAGAGCATCGCGGCTCCTCTGCCTTGGTCCAGGCGAGCGTGCTGACCACCCTTTTGTCCCCACGCCAATCCTTGTCGCAGAAGCTTTAACATGCAACTCTTCCAGTGTAACCTTTCTGCCCCAATCCCACCCCCGAGAGGTCTCAGACCCCGCCAGCCCAAGAAGTTCTGTCCCCCGGTCCGGAGGCTGCCGCCGTGCGCAGGCTCTCCCCGGTTGGGTCCACGCGTTTCAAAATGACACCTCCTCCTGCAAGGACACGAATTACCAGGGACTTTCAAAAGGCTGTTTGTATTGCTGTTTGGGGGAGAAGAGGCGTAACACGAGGCACAACACGGCTCCAACCTCGCTTTAGCGTGGCCGTGTCTCAGCCTGAAGTCTCCCAGCAGGCTGAGGCCCGAGCTGCGGGGTGCAAACCCCTCTCTCGGGCTCAGCTGCGGCCGGCGGCAGCACCACAGGTTTGAACCTCTTGTGCAGCCTCATCCCGCTCCTCCGAGCGCTGCCAGGACAGAGGAGGGACAGGTCCTGGCATGGGAGCAGGCACCGGGGAGGCTGAGGGGGCTCTGGGCCCCATTCCCGGCCATGCTGGGGATCTGCCGGTTTGGTCGCCTCCCGACCTGTGCAAGGTGACACGTCGTCTCGCCCACCAGACACACGGCCTCGGGGCAAACAACGTTGTGTGCCCTGTGTGCTACGGCCCCGCTTCGCGGGAACGATGATCTTGGCAGAGATCTTTTTTATGCAAATAAATCCTTATTAGCAGTAACGAAGGCAGCCTGCACGGGCTGATCCAGGAGCTTCCCGTCGCGCCGGCCGGGACCCCGAGGAGCGCGGGTACCCCGGAGGCGGGCGCTTCAGCCCTCCAAGCAGCGGTACCTGCTTCTGGGATCAGAGCCAGGCGCGCAGCTGCCTGCGGCAGGGTCAGCCCCGCCAGTGCACATCTGAAAACCTGAAAGGGGCGAAGCGGCTCCGCAGCCGAGCTTCAGATGTGGACCAAGTACGCCTTTAAGAAAAAATAATCAGTGGGGTGTTCTTTAAGCCAGCTGGTGCCCTTTCAACAATGTCTAATTGGTTATCTTTTCTGTTTCCTAAGGTCAGAACATTTTATCTCCGTCTCTGCCCTTTCTGAGTTTACCCCACCCTGCGTTATTTTTTAGGGCAGCCATTGTAACAGAAGAATAGCCTCTTTTCTCCATAGTCTGGTGACACAATGAGACTTCTTGAAACCTCCTGAATAGATAAAGTGCAACGGCAAAAGGAAAATTCTATTAACGCTTTGCAAAATAAAACATCTAAGAGCTGGTTAGACAAGCAAGAGAAGAAAATCAATATGGAGAGGGCAGCGCGCTTAGAAAAACTTTTCACCAGTTGCAAAAAGGTGGCGAGGGTATGGGAGGGAGGGGGAGAAAGAGACTTATTAATTCAGAAAACCCATCAATGGTATGGAAATCTGGCAGAACAGCAAGAACTGAAACTAGAAGAATTTGAATATACAAAGGGCTGAATAGAATGAGAAAACCACACTGCCTCACACACACAGCCCGTTTCTCACGGTTCTCTGTGAATCAAACACAAGCGGCTTGTTCAAGTTTTCATCAAGGAGAAATAAGGGACACAGTCAAGGTAACCGGCAGTAAACCCTGTAGTAAGCAAATTGATCCCTATTTCAGGGGAAGGAAAAAAAAACCAACCTACAGATGAAACTCAAGCAGATTCAGGAGCTGTGACTGCCCAGCAGTTAACCCCCTCCTCCGCGAGGCTCCCTTGCTGGCCCAGTCGTTTAAAGACGCCTGAACAGCAAGTTTTCCAGGTCTCAACTCAAAACACCCAACGAGGACCTTGCTGACAGAAGAGGAGGAGGTTTTCTCCAGGGGCAGGACCAGGACTGGAAGGTGCCATCGCCCCCCAGGGCTCGGCCGGGGCGCACCCGGGACCGATCGCCCACACGCGCGGCCGGCCGAGCCCTGGCATCGGCTCCGAAAGCGGCCTCCTGCAAGCGCGTTCCCCGGGCACGGCGAAAAACTGCGCACCAGCAAAGAGCTGAACTTCCCCGGCACGGCGCGAGACGCTCAGCCACCACGCAGAGAGCCTCGTCCCGCCCCGCGCGCTCGGAAGGCTCCCGGCCATCCAAAAATTCCTCTCTCTTTTCAGAGGTAGCATGGCTCAATATGGAGGCTTAAAGGAGCTGATTAATTTGAACTAATTAACGGCATCAAATGAGAGCGTATTACAAAATGAACGCAGTCTTAGCTCGTGAAGTAAATAAAAAAAAATTAAAAAAAAAAAGAAAGAGAGACTCGCCAGACAATACCAGTTACAAATGGACACTTAAGCCCAGCAGACTCCTCCTCTGTCCCAGCATACCCCATACATACATCCAATTTAGACCTAGTTTCTTATATAAAGCCTAACTAATGGGCTTTAGTTTATTTAACATTTTTTTCAATCCACTTGGGGCTCTGAGAAAAGGAAGGGCTATACCACTTCTTTAATCACTGCCTGGAAGGAGGAATAGGGGAGAATAGGAGGAAAGAAAAAAAAACTGGAGGAGCCAAAGGCTTTAATAATCCTAACAGTTCCCAGGGTTATTTAAAATATGCCCAACCAGTTCACAAAAGGCTCCACAGAGATAAATGTATTTGATTTTCTTCCACTTTAATGGAGGCATACATTTAAAGCAACAAAACCAGGGTGACCTAAATAAAATGACTATTAATTGTACTCGGAAAGGCTCTGAATTTAATGCAACTGATCTAGCCCGGCACAGGAACACACAATATTCTCCATTCATTCCTCCCGCTTTCCTCTTGGTGATTTTCAACTCCCGTCTTTTCCGCGGGGCAGCCCCGAGCAGTCGGAGATGATCAAACCCGGCGCCGGCCCATCGCCGCTCCCACCTTAAGGACCAGGCTGCGTCCTCCGCGCAGCCGAGCAGCGATCCCGGGAGCTTCTGGAGGATGGTGCTCCAGCAGTGGGAGCACGGTGCTGCCACCGAAAGCTGAGCTGACCAAACCGGGATGTGTTCTGGAAAACGTCATGCCTCATCTTGTATTTCTACAACCGCGCCACGTCTGCACGGACCGGCAAACCCAAGAGGTGGCCCACGTCCACGTGGCGCGTAAAACCAATGCTCATTCACAAGGTGCCTGCACATGCACAGGAGCAACAACAGCCACTATTTCGCATCTCCAAGTTATTTTTTTTCCATTTGAGTAAAACTCCATGGGGAAACTACCATAACTATACTGAATGGACACACCGCAGTCTTTATGCCTCACACTCCTCCTCATCCAGCCCAGGAACTACTCCCGAGTAGATCTGGTGCTACGTTCTCCAACGCTTCAAGGTAAAGAAGAATTAGGACAGATAAATGAAATAACGCGCTGTAATCGAACATGGTGGCAATTCAGATTGGGTCCTGGGAGAAAAGAAATTACAGAAGGATGACATTCAGCTACACACAGCTGGGTTGTGTTTCTACCCCCTCCGTCCCCTGACTCGTCAACTTTACAGGTCTATCACTTCTTCTGCTCTCCCAAGAAAAGCGTGCTGGATATTCTGGTCTAATTCCTCGAATTATTTATATACACTGCACAACTCCTCCAATATTTTGCTTTCTGAAGCAGAAAAACCTCTTAGCTGCTAGTAAACTGTCAGGTGCTATTATTTTAAATGCGCATGTGAAATCTAAGCACCAGCAATGTGCTTCTGCAGATTTACAACCTTCCCCCACATAAATTAAGACAAATGCATATCGCATGCCAGACAGTTAGAAAAAATGGTTCCCCCACACCAGGCCTCTGGGTTTGATTACAATGGAATTAAACAAAGAAACAAATACTTTAACCTTTTCCCCTCTTTCTGTCAAGCACGTCCCTCCGCTCCCGGCACGGCTCCCTCCCCTCTCCGCAGGCACCCGAAGCACCCTCGCTCATGGCCCAGGCGCCTTCGCTGCAAGGCTGGGTGCTGCCCCTGGCGTCTGCAGCACCGCGTCCCAGCACCGCTGACCACACCGGACCGCGGGCTCCCGACCCGGAGCGTGGCCGGTCCCGGTTCCGCCACCCCGTCACGCTCAAGGGCTCCGCTCCTGCGCCCACCCTGGTGGCTGCTGTCTTGGGCAACGCACCGGGGAGCAAACCGGAGACCTCCAGGGCTGAAAGCACGACCCGCCACAGCTTCACTGGGTAGCCCCGGCCCCTGCCTGCGTGGAGAGAGATCCATCTCCTCTGCCGATCCGGCGCAATTTGTGTAGCGCTCCCCGGGGGGCTGGAGACACACGGTGAGGTCCCTCGCTGAGCGCTTCCCAGTGCTTCGCAGGGACGACTTACCAACCGAGGACTGACATATTATGCACCATGATAATAATCAATGCCATACTGTGCAAGAACAAATTCCAGTGCTAGCAATTTTTCCCCCCAGCAGTCAAGTCTTTAAAAAGTCTTCTTCAGCAATTATAGCTAATAAAACTACAATTTTATTCAACACACACATATCATTGTAACTAATTTTGCTCCATCAGGGCTGAAATTAAAACAGTCATTCAATCACGTTAATCTCAGGGCTTGCTCACCAGCCGTGACATGGCAAAGAGCATCCCAAATGCTTGCCAAAACGCACAGTGGCTTGGACTTCAAAATGCTCCTGCAAAAACCCAACACGTTACTCAACGCTTACTCTACCAAGGGGGATGTAAGAACGACTAACGCTCTCCAGAAAAAACAGCTTTCCACAGCAGGACAAATTAAAGATGACTCCATAGACGATTTCTCATGAATTCCTTCTCTGGCATTAATAATATGAGGTATGGATGAAAGCAAGGCTCTTTGCCACTCTCAGATCAAGTTATCAACTATGTGAGGACTCTTGGAGTTTTCCTTTGACCTGCTGTTGGCTGAGAACTTCCCGTGTCCCCATCAGATTTCCAGTGCCCATTAGCTAACACCACCGACTGGGAAGACAAGGTTCATTGCAAAAAACCCCCCACCTCAACCAACAAACAACCAACGCTGAAACATAAAGACAGTTCTCTCCGGCATCAGGGGCTGCTGCGCCACTACAGGACCAGCAGCAGAGAAGGCAGCGAAAAGGGGAAGGAAAAGAAGCAAGGCCAGCACCAGTAAGATGGTGTAACGTCAGCCTGGGTTGGAAACGATCTCCACCCAGCAGGTGACTGGCATTGTATGAACCCAGGGACAGTGCTCCCAAAGGTACGATGTACCTGTGCAGCCAGGACCACCCCAGGGAGAGGCACAGGGGGCCCTGCGAGAAAAGGGGATGCAGAACAAACCACTCCAGGAGGCAGCACTAACAGCTCATCATTCGTGCAGGCACGGGCAGCTGCTCTCTCCAGACGAGGTGGCCCTCCTCTCCCAGTTACCCTAACACTGGGGACTTCAGGGAGGCCTTTCAGGATGGAAATCAAGCTGAAGACAACAGCGACACAGAGAGCCAAGCAAGACCGTCGCAGTGCTACCCTCTCCTTGGCCGCAGGGCACGTACATGTTTGCTGTGTTTTACGGAGACAGAATAGCCTGTCTCTGTCAGAGCGGAGCAAGCCTTGGGCTGGGTCCGATCTCCGCAATCAAGTCCTGCAGCCAGGTCTAATTGCCCAGAACAATTTATGCCCGCCAGCGCACAGGCGGCTGTCCCCTGGGTCTCCTTAGCTTGACGGGAAAATAGGTTCCAGTGCTGCATTTCTGAAACGAGTAAGAGAGACAGAGGAGTCAGCACCGAGACCACATCTCGGAGAGCTCGCAGGAGCCAGGGAGACATCCCTGATCCTCCTGCCCTGCTCCCAGGCCAGCAGCACTGCCGCTAATAAACATCCAACGCAGTTCAGTGCTCTGAGATCCCGACGGAAAAGGGTACAGAGGGTACACACAACCACCCTGCAGCAAGAACCTGAGTGGTCCACATGGTCACCAGCAACACACACAAACCCCAGAAGACGGGCTAAGAACAACTTGCTAGATGCCGTGCTACTTACAGCCCTGCACTGATGGAGATTTGCACCAACAAACTGAAAATTTCAGCCTGGAAGAGCAGCGTCTTTTGCTGAGAACAGGCAAGGAGGTGGCACTGCCCCATGCCCCAACGCTCACGGCCTCGGCAGTCTCTGGGGACAGCCGCAGGTCCGAGAGTGCCACCGTTCAGGACCTCCTACGTGCCTGAAATATCTCTGGATGGCAACGGAGATGACAAATGCCATAGCAAATCCCATAGCATTTGCTTTGGCAAGAGCTGCCACGATGACCCCTTTTGGTATCCACCAGCATGACGCACACACTGACCCGGCCACGAACGGCAGCATCTGAGCACCACGGCGTTGTCACGGTAATTCTCCCCAGGACACCCCGGCGAGGCAGGGACACACCACTACCTCCGCTGTTGGACAGGGAGGCAAACGCACCTTCGCTGCGGCATCAAACCACCTGCAGCCAAGCAGGTCCCGCGGCGGCCGGCACCGCCGAGAACGGCTGCTCTGCGCCGCTGCAGGCCACTGCCCGCGTTTGGTCCAGTGGATGTGCTACGCCAGCTAAAACCAGTCCTGCACCGGTGGGTTTTTGCCCACGGATGGGATTCGAGGTAAGGGCAACCCAAGCTGCAGCCAGAGCCAGCTCTGCAGCCCGGGGCGTCCCCAGAGAGCTGCTGCAAAGGATGGGGACGTGGGGGGCAGCAGTGGGAGCACCCCACGCTCCCAGGGGCACATCTCTTGCGGCAGAGCTGCTCCCCGCGTTCCTCTCCAGCATTTCAGACATCTGCTGCCACGCACACAATCACATCCCCTGCCCTAGACAAGCCGCTTTCTTTAAAAAAGTGCAAGCTAACCTAACGAAGGACAGAGAGCAGACGTGCATACTTGTTTCTGGAAGCAGACTGATCTAATGCCACACGATACACATGTTTACATGAAGCTGTAGCATTTGGTTAACAAAATGTATCTGTGAATTAGAGCAGCGCCTCCATCCCCGCTATAATAAAACTCCAATCTACATTTCCGCCAGAAATCAGTGCCACAGAAATTTCTTCTGTGATCAAAGTTGTTCTGTGCTACAGTACGAGACAGGCAGCGATTGATAGCTTTAAAATATATGTCAACAGCTAAAAACACTTCAGTATGCGTTAAAGAGCAAGAGAAGGCGCATATTCTGATCTCGTTCAATCTGAAGCCAGTGTTAAATCACGGAGCTCCTGCTGCCGCCCTTCGCCAGAGTGGCAAGAACAGAATCCAGTTCAAAACATCTGCTGGAGAGCCTCCAGACTCTTACAAACATTTAATTCACCCTGCCTCAAAACATCTTTGTGTTTTACCCATCTAACAGACAAGGAAGAGGGTGGGACTAGAAGGGAAATTAAGCTACAGGCTTTTTAAGTGACCCATATGTGGCCCCAGAGCCAACCACAATCCTGGAGACCTTTCCCTTCGGCTCCCTGCCGGCATCAGGGGACCCATCTCCCACATCCCTCCTCGTCTATTTATTCAAGACGCCCCGTCTCCCTGTACACGAGCACACGCATATGCACATATCATGCATTATTATCTACAAATTGCCCCAACAACCAAGTAACTTTTCACAAGTGTTTTCCCCATGTTCTTGCAAGATCCACAAGCAAATGAAGAACCCGAGCTCCATCCGTCCTGCTCCAGCCCCGTCCCCTCACTAGCTGCCTGAAGGAGTTATCGACCAGATAAAACCGTAAGACAAACACACACAATAATTTTAAAATCTTCCTTTTGGCACTCACACGGGAGCCATTAGGGTTTACATGTTTAAGCTTCTGCTGCTGAAACACAGGAGAACTTTTGCTCTTGAAAGCAAACACTTAGAGCTCCAGGTAACCACATCACTTGAACTGAAGCTTAAATATACCAAATATCACGAGCGTCACGGCACTGCCACAAGAGCCGACAACACTGAAGTCCGTCTCAGCTCCTGGACTCCACCGGGTGCTCTCAGGCCAAGCCTTCCCATGCAGTTCGAGGCGCCGAGAGGTGCCGCGGGGCAGGGGAAGGGCCCCTCTCCTCGCTGGCAGCGCAGAGGCGATGCCACCACGGGGCACAGGAGGAACATTGCTCCTTCAGCATTTCAGCAAGCCAGGTGCAAGGCGGTTTGTGATTTTACTTTCACGGAACATTAGCTGCCGTCAGCAGAAATAATTCTTCCTCCCTTCACAGTGCTTGTTTGCATATTAGCCCTGCAAAGTTGCAATCTGTTTTCTTTTCCAAACAATACTTAAGAGGTGCTGCCCGTTAGGCCTGGCCAGTTTGAATTCTGGAAACCACGAGACTGTTACAACTCCGGCCAGAGGAGAGGCAGCTCCCGGTGAACGCGCGTGCGCACACGTGGACAGCCATCACGCCTGTCCTCCCTTCTCTCCTGGCGGGCTTTAGCCATGCTGAGCAACGCCACCACCTGAAAGCCAGCACACGTAAACATCCGTCCTCCCTTCTGGGCTGCAGCACCAGGGACGCTGTCATTTAATTTAAGTACAGCATCAGTTCAAACTCTGCCTGTCTCTGCTTGCTTTGCTGCAGCCACAGGACGCGGCCCCCAGGCCGGGAGGGCATTTTCCGTACAAGAAACCCAGGTTTTACAGCTGTGGAGGCAGGTAAAGCCCAGGCTGGCTTGGACCTGGACCGCGCCGAGAGTGCCACCCTCCTGCTTGAGCCCCCAGCAGCCCCCCTACCCCTCCCACCACCCCACTGTGGTGCTCCGCACAGGCAGGCAGGGGATGGCTGAATTAGTTCTTTTCCTGAAAAAAACCCAGGTGTTAAAGCGCACCGTGACAACCCGTCAAAATCGTGCAAGGGACTGTTTTGGGCCACCACCAAGCTGTGCAGCAAACCCCCCGTCAGAAGCCTTCGCTGCTCCCCCTGGAGCCGGGGAGCTTGAGTCCGACTCTCCGCAGGCGGCGGCGGGCACTGAGGCTGCCGGAGCCGCTGCTGCCGGAGCCGCTCCCGGCTGCGGCACATGGCACGGAGCTCAGGCGAGCGGGAGAGCTGCTGCCGCCGCCTCAGCTCCCCGGCAGCCGCCGGGCAGGGCCCGGCCTCCTCTGGGGCTCCACATGGGAGCCGGACCCAGCAACACCCAGGACAAATAAGGCTACAACCTCCCTCAGCGGAGAAGGAGCTTCAAATGTTTGCGGAGCACTTGCGGGTCCTTGGGTGAAGTGTGCTACACACAGGGTGAAGGCTTTTCTTTCCAAACCCAGCATTTTCCCTCTTGACGCAACACTAAACCGCGAGCAGCTGGTTTGTTTACTACAAACAAACACGCCAAATAACGAGATGCGGAGAGACCATTAAAAGCCACATGCCAGAAAGAGCATCAGAAACGAGCTCTCTGAGCACCAAAGTACAACACACTGGACTCGGAATCATGCATCGACTATTTCAGGAACAACTCCTAATAAATGGAAACTACTACTGAGTGTGGCTCGATTTCAAGCACGCGGTTAAGCCCGATTAAGTCCTTCCAAGATGTGGTTTCTGAAGACAACAATGGCATTTGCACATTTGCCTTTTAAGCACTTTCTGGCCCCACCCGGTCAGCACACCACGACTCACTGCGTCCCCGCGTTACCACGTCACCGAGCGGAACCGAAGGTCCCGCTCGCCCGGCGACGCAGCCGACAGAGAAACCACCTCATCACACACCTTCCACCGCGTCTGAGAGTACGAACAGCTTTTCAAGCATGGGTCTCTCCTACCCACTAAACGGGCCGTACCAACCTACGGGTTTTCCTTCAGCGCCCTTAAGCCGTACAGTAAAAGCTGGCTCAGAGCCGTGCCTGCCGCAGAGCGCACGGAGAAAAGCCCGACTCGCAGGGAACCAAGGGTTTGCAGGCGCCTGTGCGGGACCGTCCCAGCGCAGGCACACAGACCTGATTAAGAGACATCCTGAGTAAAGTAACAGGATCCAGTTTAAAGAGCTTCCTGCTGCCCTTCTGTAAATACCTGCTGAATAAGTGTGAAGATAAGACAAGTATTGCATTACTATGTTTCCTGATGCATGAAGGGCTTTTTTATTGCCCAGAGTTTAAAAAAAAAAAAAAAAAAGTATGAACAATTGCCACAGTCAGCTTCAGCAAAAGGCTCAGCTGCAAAATGAAACAGTGTAGTTTATTAGCAAAGAAAAACTCATCTAAGTTTCCCTTGACTGTAATGAAAAAAAAGTTTCATTTTATTTCCTGCTAGATCCTTTTTCCTTTTATTGTTCTTCTCATATACTGACTTGCATATTAAAGAATATTTTTCCAGGGCTATTTCTTCTAAACAGAACTCTCTCCTCCCTTGTCCTTCAACCCCAAATCAACCACAGCTTATATCTCTGCATTTAGGGACACTTTAATCGCAACCCAGACCCTTGCCGTAGCAAGCGCTGCACGCTGCTGCCCTCCGGAACGGTGCTGAAGCATCGGGTCGGGGGTCCGAGCCCGCTCTCGGCCCCCGGGCTTCGCAGCAGGCAGAGGAAGGCAGCTGGGCGAGCTCTGCCAGCGCAGCTCGCTCCCGAGGCCTGGACTCCTGCGCGCGCTGCTGACGAGGTGGGGGTTCAGAGAACTGTACTCAGACCAAACTCATTACACTGATGATTTATGACTTTTTTTTTCCCGGCTGTACCTTGGCTCGGAGCCCCACCGCTCCTCGCACACACGCAGACACGCTGCCTGCTCCAGCAGCTCACAGCACCGACGCACGGAAAGAAAAAGTGATTCTCCCGTTGTCACGAAGTAGTGATAAAAACGGGAGAAGACAAGTCCCTGGATTGGCTTTCACAATCCGCTTGAAAAGATAAGAGCTCTGCCCCGGCGCTGAAACTTCCCTGGACTTACAGCCCCGCTCGCATCCCTGCACCTCTCGTCACCCACCTTCAAGAGGGGAAATAACATAAACGAAGCACTAGCTCTGATTTGTGGCGTTCGTGCGTTTAGACTCGTCCTTTACCTCTTAAAATATGCCAGAAAGCCTTGATGAGAAGCCAGAAGCCCAAAGCCACTTGTGGGAATGTGCCTTTTAAGTCTGCTCACCGCAGAAAAGCGTCGTTACCAGTAACCCTTGGCAGCAATCACCGCGCCGCTCTCCCGCCACCCAGCCTGCTCGCGTCCCCAGGGCTTTACAAAATGAGAAGCGCTGGGCATGAAATGCCGTTTTGATCACTCAAGACCTCGGGACGCTCGCTGCCGCCTGGCCCCCTTTAATTTGAGCTCAATCAGGGAGCTCAGACTGGAACATTAGTTTGGGCTGTCGGGATGGATTTTTAAAGTACCACCTTGATTTTATTCCCTTCAGCTCCACCCCTTCCCACTCTCCGGTCAGGCTCCTAAGCGTGCTGTACGAAATGCCGGGAAAGGCAATCCACCAGGAGAACAGGCTATTAAGGCTGAATACAATATTAAAAAGAAAGCAATTAGTGGCGCTGGCTGCGGCTCGGCGCAGCTCCTCTCGCACCTCCGCCGAGCGGCGTGCCCCTCTCCGAGCCCCTCGCATGCCAGCGCATCCCGCTGTGCCCCAGCGTCACGCTGTTTGGAGAGAGATTTAATGCCCACGAATGACGGTTATTGGTGGGTAAATTGAGTTTTACACGTGTCAACAACGCAAGCTCTCATCAGTTTGACAGAGCCTCACCCAGTCATCTGAAACCAAGGTTCAGCTGCAATTTTTAATTACCCCTGGACAGCATGGGGATTACAGGCATAATCACCGTACCCACATTTGTGGAACCACGCTACTCCTCTTTTAAAGCCTACTGCAGAAAAAACAATGTTTTCTGTTGTGGGTTTTTTGTTTGTTTGTTTAAAACCACATTGAAGCCATTCAACCTCCCGCAGCTACTTAAATCATCAAAATGATTTCTATGAAAAAGAAATAATTTTCTGCAGTTTATAAATCAAAATTAAAAAAAGGATCCTCCTCCACCCCTATTATCCATGTAACGGGGATGCGAGGCGCAGGCAGAGGGTTAACTTTCAGTACAAACGCAGCATGGTTGAACAATGCCCTACACGTGAAAATGGCCAAAAAGCCATGGAGCAAAGGCTCCGCGGGCGGGCAGGCACCACGGCAGGGCTGCGGGCAGGGCCAGGCACAGGCAGAGACGGGCACAAGCTGGGCAGGAGCACCCCATCGTTAGGGAAAGACGATTTCAGCCATTAATCACGAGTAGTTTGGGTGGGAAGGGACCTTCCAAGGCCATCCACTCCAACCCCCTGCCATGAGCAGGGACATCCTCAAACTAGACCAGGTTGCCCAGAGCCCCGTCCAGCCTGACCTGGAATGTTGCCAGGGATGGGGCATCTCCCACCTCTCTGGGCAACCTGTGCCAGGGCTTCACCACCCTCAGTGTGAAAAACTTCTTCTTATATCTAGTCTAGATCTCCCCTCTTTTAGCTTAAAACCATCACCCCTTGTCCTATCGCAACAGGCCCTGCTAAAAAGTGTGTCCCCATCTTTCTTATCAGCCCCTTTAGGTACTGAAACGATGGGTATTGCCCGGAGTTTTCCCAAGCTGCAACTTCCACCTGCCTCATACCCGTGCGTGGGCACGTGCAGGCGCGTGCACGCCCCCGTGCACACGCCCCCGTGCACACACGCCCCCGTGCACACACGCCCCCGTGCACACACACACGTGGCCGTTTGCCCCTTCTCCTCCCTTGCCCAGAGCCCCGCTCCCCGGCCCCCTGCCCACGGCTGCCCAGGGAAGGGCCGGGGAGCGGAGGGTCTCACACCTCGCTGCAGAGACCTGCGTGGGTTTTTGTTGCGCCGTGGTTTTTTGTTTCCCTGGCCGAGAAAGTGGGATTCACAAGGCAGCTCCCACCTTTTCACTCCTCTTTCTCCCCCAGGCCCCGGAGAACCACGAAGCCCTCCCTCCTCTTCCTCTGCAGCGCCCAACAGCTGCCTTTGAACGTTTTGTTGGAAACCTCTTGGCTTCAAACACGTTTTATTTCTTACCCAAAAGCTATTTGAATGGATTATGTCCCAGTGATGAATCTCTCCTAGAAACGTTACAAGAGACTCTTGAATCATGGCAAACAGGCTCGGTAAATCAAACCAACGGCAAAAACAGGCAAAGAGAGGATTTTGGCGTTAAGAGTAAGGCGACAGGTCCACACATCAATCCCGCATGACTGACAAGATGTCCTTCTGAGATGTGTATATGTATTTTTTTTTTTAACTTTGCTTCACTGACTACACTTTATTATGCCGGAATAACGCAAGATACAATAATTAAGCTGCGATCTCAGTGGATTGTTCACAATGATAATTCCACCTTTGTAATTCAGCTTCAAATAAACCCCCTTTGTTCTGTCTTATTACACAGACTCTGGTATCATTCAAGTATATTAACTGTAGCCTATTACTGTCACACAAAAATGCTCCCTGAGCCATAGCAAAAGGCTCCCCAGACAAAACTTTATGTCATGTTAATCCAAGCTTTAATAACGATGAGGATATATAACTGTATTCTAATTGTGCTTTGTGTTTCTGCATACAAAAACCAGAAGATATCAAAAGTGACGGAGGCAGCCCGCTCCAAACCAAGCACCAGCTCCTCGCCCTGCACGTCTCCGGCTGGCTGCAGCACGGAGACGTGTTCCCATCCCGAGCGGCGGTGGGCAATCCACGCCAAATCCCGGCTCACGCCAAACCCCAGGCTCAGGCGCAGAGGGAAAACGGGGCTGGTGGTGCTAAGTGCTGCGGCGGTTACTGCAACAGGAATTAATACCCTCTAAAATAGCACTTAAACAGGGATAATCAGTGTTATGGAAATTGTACATATTTAATTCTTGAGTGTCTGCCGAAAACATTACATGATAAAGGACTGTAGTAAGCAGAGCATTCATGTTGTAGCCAATGCTTAAAATAGGCAAAGAAAAAAAAAAAAGGAAAAGAAAAGGAAAGAAAGAAAAATAACCTGGAAAGAAGCAATGAAAAGATTCACAAATTTATAATAGTGCATTTTCGCTGCAAGCTGGAAAATGTTTTTAAGAAAAAGTGGAAGGATCTGTCCCACCCCCACGAGGTTGAGGCAGGAGTGTTCTCTACTGTGTTTTGCTCGTGCTTTTGCTAACCCAGTTTTAAGTGCCTCGAGAAATGAGATTTATACCGCTTGCATAAGTAAGGTTACAGTGCTGATCTGGCAGCTAAATCCACAGCAGGCTAAAAGTGCCCAGACTTTAACCTTGCTGCTCCAGCTGTAGGACACTGGCCCTTTCCGCTCCTCCTTATTCTCATACTCTGCTCATTTGCTACTGCAACCTTCCCCATTCTACTCCTGTGAAATTTGCTTCAATGCAATAAATTCAAACTAACCCAACAAGAAAAAATAAAACACGGACAGGACCAAAAAAAGCAGGGAGGAGGCAAGTGCGAGCAGCGACTCCTTCCAGGCCAGAAGACAACGCGAGGCCAGAAGTCAAACCGCCCCCGACGTACAGACCTTGCGCAGGACGCGGAATTTCCTCCTCCCAGACGTGCCCTTTTCTTTGGCCTTTTCTGTGACACTCGGCAACGACTCACCTCGTCACCCCCTTCCTCCAGCCCCGGCAGCGAGAGCCTGGGAGACGCGTTAGAGGAACTCCTGTAATGATTAGCCCAAGCGCTGCCAGAACACGAGGAAACATGCCGGTTTTCCTTCCCGTGCCCTCGCCGTCCCCCCCGAGGGCTCTCCCAGCACCTTCATGCCAGGAGAGTATAGGTAATGGAAATACGTATTTTACGTTATTTACTCGTTACTGATTTATAACACTTAACTACCATGCAGGGTCATTTGGTAACGTCATAGAACTAGACCCCGTATTTTACGTTAAGCTTACCGACAACCTGAGCGAGAGCCTACGCTTCTCGGGATGAGGAGCTCTGCGAAACCCCGCGCTAAAGGAACCAAAGCTGCTGTCCGTCAGGATACAGCCCTTTCAGCTTCTCCCAACTCTGCATCACCGAAACCCAGGGAAACATTATTTCCTATTATTTTTTACGTTACTCTGGACTGACTGTCTCTCCAGCAAATTATTGCCACGTATAGCGTTCTATTAACGGCTCCATCTTCTCAGGTCTGGTCCGGCACTGCCCGGTCCTAGACGCAGCAGCTTGTTTTAAAGAGTCAGGCTCATTTCATCGCTCCCAAGGTCAAATTAAACCATGCAGGTCAGAGTGTGAAATCACTGACCGACTGATCATCTCTCGGCAGCCGGCTCTCCAAGGCCCTTCCTCAGCAAAGCGGGAGAGCGGCTTTCGCGCCCGCACCCCTCTCTGCAGGCACCCTCCCACCGCCCGCTCGTTGCTGACCCCCTCCTGTTTGAGGCGGGAGTCGCAGACTTTCTAGATCTACACACCGGGCCCCCAGGGAGATCATAAGGATCAAAACCGCATCTGTCTTGAGTGTCAGAAATTCAAAAACAGCTCCTTCAGCTCCCCAGACTCTAATTAGGTGGCATCTTCCAAACGTTTCCCCAAGTAAGCCCAAAAGGTATAAAATGCTGTACGTTTCAGTGACAGGAGGTTCTGTTTATTGGTGTGAATTAACCTTAGACAAACTTGGAAAACTTCACTGGATATGTTTAAAAAAATAAAGATGAGTTCAAATGAGACTAAAGGAAACCATGAGGAAAACGTGGGGTTTACTCCTGGAGACACCGCGTCCACCAGCCCTGAGCAGGGAAGGGTCAGCAAGGGCTGGGGCTCAGGCAGGGCTGGGTGCGGAAAGGAAAACGGCTCATTTCTCAAACTCCGGCATTTTAACTTCTCCCACCTTAAAAGACGTGAGCGTTGAAGACCGACGGGCAGCGCGGAGCTGGGGCTGAGGCTCCCTGAGGACAACAGCCAACCTTCACCGGTCCAGAGCACCAGTGCAGGCGCAGAGGGCTGCAGAGACGCAGCAACGCGGTTCCACCCGAAGTAACCGAGGGAGTCACCAGCTCTCCTCCCGGGAATGCCAGCGCACGCCCACGGGCACCGGCGCTCCCGCGCGTCCCCGCCGCCGGCGCCCGCACAGCTCATTAACCGCGTTCTTCGGAAACCAGACGCAGTGCGCGAAAGCAGCGAAGCGAACAGGAGAACAAGTCAGATGGGTTTACCTTGTTCTTCCATGGAAAAGATCAAAATACAAAAATATCTCTAATACCTCTGAGAAGTTACCTTTCTCCCGGGTCCTGTTTCGCGTGGACTCGGACGTTCCACAGCCCACCATCCCCAGATCAGGAGATGCACTTCAAAAGCCATCCCGTTTTAGCCACAATACCGTGGAGGATTTTATTACCCTGCTGACACTAGAGCCTCTTGGTTCCGTATTTTGAGGCAGTTTTCTACAACATGTTTTAAAAATGAAAATGAACAGTCTTGTGTAAATCACAAGACTCCAGAAACTGCAGTATTCGGAAGAAAAAAAATATCACTGAACAGCCTGAAATTCTTGATAAATCGCAAAATTTGGCAGCACCCATCTGACAATGTTTATTTTTTTTCCCCCAAGTTGTACTATGCTGAGCATTAGATCAAAACAGTTTTCTCTGGCAGACACAGGTTCTGCTCTGCATTCCCCTTCTCCCTGACACACCATATGGACCATTCTTAATGAAATATCTTCAGAGAGGGATACTAAACTGGCTCAGCACTGGTGTAAGCACTGCTTCTCTGGAAGTCAGCGACTAAAAAGCATCATGCATTTTTGAACTATCACTTTTGATTTAAAAGTCCTTAAAAGTGCAGTCAGTAAGCTCAGATTAAAATACCAAATAAAGCTTTAGTGATATAAAACACGCACACATCTCTATAAAGTAAAAATACTGCTATTTTTACAAAATGCCTTTAAGTAGCATGCTATAAAAAGAGCCCAGTGAAATGAGAAAAACTGGCTTGGACAGCTTCAATACAGACGAGATAACAAGACAAGCAGAAATTTATTAAAAAGTGAGAGGTGGTTTTTTCTGCAGCAAGATAGGAAGGGTATTGCCGAGATTTCTAAACGCTCGGAATACAGGTAAATGCAAACGCACACCAAGCTTCAAAGGAAAGCTGTACAGTTACGGACAGGTTATTCAGGGAGCTGACGGATCATTTACGCGTGGATGGTCAATAGGTGCTATAGGTGCCCACGGCAAGCACAGCCCCTCTCCGGCCGTGGCGCCCGTGCAGCACAGCCGTCCCCCAACCCATGTCGGAGCGGCCGCACGTCCCCGGGAAGGCGCTGTGCACCCCAACGCCAAAGGCTAAAGGAGAGTCTTTTTTTAGAATGGCCAAATTATCCGCCCACGAGCCCAGCAACTCCCTTGGGATTTCTATCGACTTAAAGGAAATCTGCCAGTAATCCAATCAGCAGCAACAAGGCAGGAGCCTTTGCAGCAGAACAAATCTTTTACAGAGCAAAGTGCTTTTATTTTGGGGAAAAGATCTGTGTTAAGTTGCTTTTAGTTTTACATTTCCTCTCTCCCTCTTCTGTCCTCCTCGAGCAAGAGGCAGGATGGACAGGCATTATCTAAAAAAAATCTTGCAGCGTAATGTCAAGATCGATATGTTGACCTAACAAGTAATGCCAGCTTTAGTAGTGTCTTAATGATGTGATCATTATCTTCTTACCTGAAGTGCAGCAGCAGTTAGCACGTGTGCCAGCAGGAAGACTTAAGACTATTCAGTGCGAAAGACCACAAATACTTCCCCATATGCACACAGAGATTCTCTGCGTTTGGCGTCTCCGGGAAAAAAAAATCAGCTACCCATGCTCCCGAACACTCACAGCGGGCTCAACTAACCAAGTGCAGCAGAGACGATACCACCGTCGCGGAGCGGTTGCTGTCTCCCTCTGGGTAACGCAGCCTTACAGGCCTCTGGTCATCTGTACCAGTCTCCCAGCTTTGCTCCAGCGCGCTCAGAGGCGGCTGGGAACGCGGACGGGTGCGGAGGCAGCCGGGAGAGGGAGGATGCCAGTCTGGAGGCCTCTCTCTCTGACTGAATATACCTGGCTTTTATGACCCTGGTGGATTCGCTCTGTCCTACACCCCGTTTGTCTAGAAACACTCAGTATTTTTGTAAAGACACAAGCACACTATAAAACTCGTCTTGCCTGGCTGCTGTACCCAAGATCGCTCCAAAGACTCACACTTCCAAAAACACTGGTTTTGCAATGAAATGGTGTCTCCGTCACGTTTTAAAGTTTTTGACTTTGCCCTCGCAAACGTTACAGGCCACTTTTGTACCCGCCCTTTCCACCCGCCCGCTCAGGGGGCCAGCCCTCCCCGGGGTGGCTCAGCCGCCCGAGCACGGCAGCAAGTCCGAGCGCCTCGGAAATGCCCTAGGAGCGAAGACGCAAGCGTCCAACAACGCAAGAATCGAACAGAGAACCCTGAGAACAGATCCTTGTCGCTCTGCAAAAGGCAAACAGACAGAAGAGCCCGACCAACATCTGTTAAAGGAAACACTGACGATCCAAGCTATCCCCTGACCCCAGGAGCATCTTCCCGTGGCAAATGCCTCCAGCAACAGCTGTCAAACACAAAACAAAAGACACGATCAACATGAGCAGAGGTCCCTTCCTATTACCACCCCACAAACCCCCACCTCTCCTGCTGTTTTGCCTGCAAGTTCAACGTGCTTGAAAGGCTAAAATTTGTATCTGACACTTGAGCATCCGTCCCGCCCTGCGAAGCAGCAGGCCCCCGCCACCGGCGCTGCCGTACACGACGAGGGCAACAAAGCAATGCAGGCAAACACCTAGGGATTAGCAGGGACACAGCACTTCGCTGTCCATTAATAAGTTATCCCAAAACAGCCCCAAACCCAACAGAAAACAACGTTCCCTTCTTGAAACCAGTAGTTAGCGGAAAATCCATTTTCCACAAGTAGCTTTCGCTGGCCACCAGAAATCACAGCACGCGTAACACGCAAGCACGAAAGCAGCCCCAGAAGTTAGCTTTCAGACTGGTGTGCTCTATCTCCAGAGACAGACCGAGAAGAGATGCCACTAAGACAATGCATACTTAAACAGATTTCGAGACTGAAATGTGTGATTTTTGGTCTAATTCCAAAAAACGTTAGCTAGTGTGAAACATCTCTTTCAGTTGTCTGCCTTGGATCTCCCTGGACAACGCGAGATAAAGAGGCAATTTATCATTCAGCTGAAGGTTGTGTGCAATGCGTTATCTGTCTTCCACAAAGATCCGCGCGTTTTGTGCGAGCCCCGTGTTTTGCAGGCTGACCTCCCTCCTCCATTTTGAGATACCATAGCAACATGAAATTAGCACGCACAGAACTGTTAAATGAATAATTTACTGATTTCATAAGAACCTGTCTTGCAATTTATAGTTCTATTATCTTTTATATCCATGTCTTAACTCCTTTTGTAAAAAGGCTGCAATCAAGCTAAATAACATTTGAAAATCTAATAAGCACACACAGAGGCCCCGCTCCGGGGCCTGATTTGCCTGTTCCCGTGTTCTCCGCGGGTCGGTCCCCCCCGGCCCCCTGTACCAGGGGCGCGGGGAGGTGACCCCCGAGGAGCGGAGCCCCTTCCCCTCCCTGGCAGGGAGATGTTCTTCCCTTCCCGGCTATTCAGGCCCAATCAAGGAAGCTCCAAGCAGCATTCAGAAATATCTCCGTCTCCAATCTACCAATTGTCATTTTAAAACCCGCAGCCAGCGAAGGGCAACGCAGGCGGCTAGGGTACGTACGGCTGCAATGACAATTGGGGTATAAAATATATCTGAAAAGGCTTCTCCAACACTATCAGCGATGCTCTTCTAGTGACTCAACCACATCTTGTCATTCATACTCAATTTAAAAGATATTTATAAAGACAGTACGACGAGAGATTTATTTTCAGACTTATTTATTTGGGTGGAATAGGTTAGATTATTTTTGTTATATGCTCCTCAGCAGAACGGATATCTCCATTCGATATACATTACAAGCCACAGATGAGTTTGAGTGATGCTGTGGGCTGCTACTTTCCAGCCTTTCGCGCCGCGGAGAGGCATCGGTTTAAAGAACTAGATTCAGCATCCCCCTGAGATCCCGCTAACCAAACATGCCCAGAGAGTAGGACAGCTTTCCTTTGATTGCTTTGTTTTTCAGTTTCTATTCCTACCGGAGAGCTACTCTCGGGGTTTAAAAATTAAGAACAGCGCAGCTATTAAAAACAGTGTTTCTGAAGGAGGCGGAGATTTTCAAAGGGGGATTCAGATAACCTCCCGCGAGGAGGGGTGGGTAGGAAGCCCAGGGAGGACGGGGGGAGACAAACACACCCGCCTCGCAGCCTGGCCTCACCTGCAGTTCCTTAAAACTCGTCCTAAGTGCCCGGTACCCAACAGCACAGCGCGACAAAGCAGGGCCCATTGTACGGCACGGCCGGCGCGGCTCGGTGCCGGCACAGCCGCCACGAATCCAGTCATAAACACCTTCTCCCACGAGTCCCAGCCATCTAGCAGGGAAACCACTGGGAGATTAAATTTTCAAAAAAGATGAAAGAAAAGGATAGCACGGTATTACTTACTTGGTATTTATGATCTGAAACAAAAACAGTGAGGAAATTTGCTTTTATTACACAGGAGCCCTGGGCTTTTTAACGCGAGATGGAGCAAACGGGGCAAGAACCAGCGGCTGCAGTCCCCGGCCTCCCTCGGCTGCCTCGCACCCGGGGATGCTCATGAGCGCCTGGCAAAGCAAACCAAGAGACTAAAGCTTACATGGAGAAAGGAAAGGTTTGAGCGAGAAAGATTCACCTCGGTGTACAATATGTAGAAGACTAAAAGCAGGCTTGTGTAACAAAACCGGCCAAACCATGTCGCGCTCTGCCAGGTTCCTTCATTTTCTGATCAACAGTGTAATGTCACCCTGCCACGGGGAAAAGCAAGGGGCCAGAGGAGGGACTAAGAAAACAGCCCATAAAAATATGAGAGGCTAAATGATAAAAACTAGGGGGAAAAAATCAAAACGGTGCCCTCAGCCAGTGAAGTCTTCTTGCAGACATCCTTACAAATCACATGAAACCAACACGCAAACCTTTCGCACCAGGGTCCGAACACAGGTTTCATTAGTGGGAAGCAGAAAAAAAAGGAAGACTTTGGCATTTGCTGCATGACTTGGAGATACAGTTTGCAAAGAAGCCTCAGAGAGGAAGGCGTCCAGCTTCCCGCAGAGCTGCAAACGAACAAAATGGGTATAAAACAGCCACGAATAAACTTAGGTGAGAAATTTGGGGAGCTTCTAGCCATCATAGCAGCGAGGTGTCAAGCAAGCTGTCGGCAGTGCTAGAGAGGGTAAGGAAAGCCAGCACCTTCTAGGGCAGTACTCCGCGAGTTTGGGAAAGGCTGCA
This sequence comes from Phoenicopterus ruber ruber, assembly GCA_009819775.1. Classification (NCBI taxonomy): domain Eukaryota; kingdom Metazoa; phylum Chordata; class Aves; order Phoenicopteriformes; family Phoenicopteridae; genus Phoenicopterus; species Phoenicopterus ruber. Next base: position 1,800,092 of record CM020233.1, on the reverse strand, counting down.
CCATGGAAGCTTAGCTCAGGAAGCCCCTTCCAGCACGGTGCTCCCAAAAGCCCCGGCTACACCACTGTGGCCCAAGGGACCACAGGGGATTATGTGGTAAATACATTGACATGAGGAGGGTTAGTCATTAAATATAATTACTTCTTTTTGAGCACCTTCAGAACTTATAGACACCCCCCATAAACACGCATACACATAGATGGAGATATATGCGTAAAAAAACTAAGCAGCAGCCAAACCCACAACTGCTCTGAGCTGTACTGAACACACCTTGCCTTGTTATTTTTACTAATATAGTTGGGACTAAAAAGCAAAATGTGTCAGATGCCAGGAACACCCGAATAGGAAGAAAAAAACCAGTTCTGTTTAAAATCTCTACTTCCTTTCACTGTTTATTGTTCCCCATCTCTGTTGCTGTCTCAGGCACAGCTGGACAATAGCAAACAAAGGCCTGTTAAACCCTGCTCTTAGCGTTTTATTCCCCAAATGCCCATCACCTATAAGAGAGCAAAGATAAAAGTGAGGAGTTTGACCTGACCACACTCACAACAGAACTGCTTCCCCGTCTTCCGAACAACATAAAAAGGATGTTGGGAGAGCAGGTGGATTGGAAGGGGATTTGGAAAACAACAATACCAACAACAAAATGAAACCCAAGACCTAAAAGTCGTCTCCATCCAGATAAAACCCCTCGCTCCGTTCCGCTCCCCCCGGACCGCGCGGCGGGCGTCACAGCGCTCTCGCTGCCGTCGGGAACCAGGGCTCCGGCTGTCAGAGACACCCTGCTGCCAGCAAACAAAACAGTCGAAGGAATTCAGAGGTGTAACGGGAGCAGAGCATTCGCCACAGACACTTCTGAGCGCTTCACGAACATTAATCACGTTACCCCATACTCCTGCGATGTTGGCAGCGCGCCTTGACGTTTTCCGGCTGGGCGACTGGCACGAAAGCGCTCAGCGCTCCCCCTGCCCCCCGCCAGCTCTGCCAGCCCCCCGACCCCCCGCGTTAACCGCTGCCCCCAAAGGGCCACCGTATTCCGGATGGAAGCAGTTCCTTCAGGAAACTTTCACATCTTCCTAAGACCATAAAATAAAACGGATCTTAGCTTAATTATTTTTTGAAGAAAATAACGTAGGAATAACGAACGTTACCCGCTCCCACTGTTTAACCTAAATCTGAATTAGCGGTTTGTTCTCGGCACAGGACACACTGATGGTCTATCACCCAGAGGAGCCCACATCGACAAGCCTGGAGCCCACCGCACATGGCCATCCCACCACAACCATCGAGAGCCTTCACAAAATCACTTCCCTTCAGGCTTCTCCAGCAAAATTCTCAACCACTGGTATTAAAACACCTGCCTCCTTTAAATGTTTGTGGGTGGTTTTTTGCTTGGGGTTTGTTTGGGGTTTTTTTTGCTGCTGACTTCAGCGAGCGTTTAATCCAGCTTTCACCAGGAGACAGCAGGAGCGGGAAGCGCAGCGGCTCAGTGTCAAGACTGAGGGGCTGCTCCCCCGCCGAGCCTTCCCCAGGACCCTGCCCCACAGCCCACGGGGCACCCACCCGGCACGGGGATGTCCCGGGAGGATGGCAACGCCTGGGGACACACACTCAAGCCGTTAGCGTGGCGGTGGAGACGGCTTAGGTCGAACGCCTCGTTATTCTGCCAGGAAGTTTTAATTCTGCGCTATAAAGCAGCAGAAGCCGAACACGCAGTGGGTGCCCCCTTCCCCCCGAGGCAATAAGCGGGTCAGACACCCGCTCTGGAAGAGCCGCTGCGGCTCCTCTGCTGTTAAAAGGCTGCTGCGCTCTTCAATGGCACGAAAAGGACAGATCTCTGCTGTTACCAGCTAACCTAAAGGTTAAGACATTCTGGCGCATTGTTTGCGGTAAACGGCCAACTGTTCAGGTTCTATAGCTTCTTCCAAGAGCCGCGACCTGCCAGCCTTCGCTCTGCTTAGCACCGCACCAGAGGACACAGGCAGGGACACGGGGTGGCCGGCGCCGCACTGCAAATGAAAACACGCGACGCTTGCAAACGGCCAGGCAGGCTGCGGAAGGGGCTGCGCGCGAGACCCGCGCCCTGCCAGTCACCCGCACGCAGACCCGTGCTGACAGCATCGCTCTAATTAGGCTCCCGCAGCCTGGCCTGCGGCACGCCCTGTGTTCCACCGGCCAAAACGGAAAAGGAATCCCTGGGAAAATGGAGAAGTCTCAGCAATTATTCTGAAAGTACCAGCGTGTACATTCAACGTGGAGGAAAGCAGACGGCCACGGAGTGGCCACTTAAACACGGCCCCTCTTCACCTTCCCAGGGCTCTCCTCCGCAGACGTGCCATGCCCCCGCTCGGCTCTGCCACCGGCACACTCCACCTTTCCTCTCCAGCATCCTCGGCTTTTACCTCCTACGCAACAGTGGCAACGCTGTCCTGACCTGTAAAGAATAACACCACTCCTCTCTCTTCTTGGGCTTTCACTAAATCATCAGTGCAACAAAAGGGATTAGAACAAAAGGTTAAATTAACAACTTGGCTGAGAAGACCGCCTCGGTTTCTGAGGGGTTTTAGCCAGCATTTACACTGAACGCTTCAGGCTGAGCGAGACTCGTGCAGTCACCACACGCCCAGGCTGGTATTTGTACGGTTACCCATGTCGGTGCTGTTCAGCCGGCAGAGCTTCCCAGTACGCTCTCTCCTCGTCGGGGCGGAGGACAGCACAGCCCAGCCCGTTTCACGGCTTCCTTCTGCCCCTCCGAGAGCTTAGTCCATTCCTGGAGGAAACATCTCCTATTGCTGCAGCACAAGGCTTCTTACTAGTGTTCTTTTCTCTTAACAAACAAACAGAATTTTTAAAAGGGTTTCCAGTTTAATTACTTGTATACGGCCTATTTTCAAAGCAGAGGCACAAGCAAACCACACGTTAGAAGACGACCCGCTCCCGACCAGCAGCGTCACTCCCGCGGAGCAGAGGCTCTGCAGACACCCACGGACCCGCCAGGCTTTGCGGCCATTAGCGGTCAGCTGCGTCTGCAAGGGGGTACGCGCCACCGGCAAAGCGCGGGCTGCCTGCACGCATCCTTTACCGAGCAACCACCGCACCGACCCTTCCCGAGCCAGGCGAGCGCCTGCAGCGTGGGATGGTATTGGCGCTCCAACCCGGAGAATGAACCCCAGAAAACACTCAAGAAGTAGAAAACAATTTTAATGAAGTATACTCCAGTAACAGTCCAAACCACTGCGTTATACAAGAGAGACACAGCACAATTTAAAGGAATTACTGTGAATTACTGTGGTAGATTTAAAAAAAAAAATAAATTACATAATGGAATTCTTTCATTTAAGAAGCTTCTTTGCAAAAATCAATTTCTTGCTGCTCTCATTCAATTCAAGATGCTCCAGAACATCCACATGCTGATCAAAACAAGATCTGGGGGTTTATAATCTTCAGAGATGCAGGGGATGGGGAAAGGGAATGACGTGCCACAGGCGGGGGCTGTATTTAATACGGAGCACGTGACAGTCTGGCTCATCACGTCCTTGCTCCGCAGAGCACCCACCTGCCCAAGTCAGCTACTTCACCCCGCACCCAAGTGCGGACACAACACACGGGGTATCACCCCTGCCATCTCCAGCCCAGAAATTAGACCTAAGAAGCCTGTTTCTTGCAGGCATAGCATCAGAGATGGAGATGTGTCCTCATTAGATGCTCTTTTCATGCCAACGAAGTAACTTGCTGCACTATGTAATGGTTGAAAAGAAGATGCAAATCATAGTATATAGCTCTATATGTTTCCGAGAGGCAAACAATTCCAGCTTGTTTGACAACTCTTCCTTAAGATGAAGCTAAACTGCCCTTTTGTGCCAATTAAAGACTCACCAGAACAGAGTCTGAACCTATATTATTGTTTAATAAAAAAGGGAAGAAACAATTTTGCTTCTCTTTTTAAAAAAATATAAACATCTTGCTAAGGATTCTTGTGACAGGATGTTTTTCAGTTCATTAATACTCTCAAACAATAACCATAATAAAAGTCAGTTGCTTCTCTAGGCAGCTCAGAAAACGATGCTCCTTTCAAGGGCCCCACACCCACACTGTGAACATCTCCGCAAAAACAAGGTCTTGCAAAACCAGTGCTGCTACCGGGCCAGGTGCTGATATACTGGAAATCGGGGCAAGACAAAGCAGCCTGCGCAGCCCCGTTCTTCCAACCACTTTGTGAAGGAAAAAGTCTACCACAAGTGCGGTGGGAGGTTTGTGTGGGGTTTGGGTTTTTAATTATTGCTCCTTTTCCCACAGCTCTGTTTAAGAGGCCATATAATAAGCCCGGCAGACTTGGAACAATCATAAAATCATAACCAGAACAACCCTGGAAGAAAATAAACCCAAACAAAACCAAAACCCGCGACCCAGACCACCACAGGCTCTTTGCAGGGCACCAGCAGCGGATGCGTTGCAGTGCCGCCTCCACGCCGGGGTCCCCGGATGAAGCAGATGTAAGTGCCTGCCGCACTGGAACAGCGCATGCCTTGTCGTGAGCACGGCTCATGATGCTGATCGTGTTTTTCTTCTGCCGCTTTATATGAGGTTATTTCTATTCCTTTTATGTTTTTAAATTGTTTCATTATGTTTGTCTAAAACACGTTCACGGCTTTGGAAAAACAAAAGCAAGAACAAAACCAAATCAAAACCCTCAATATGTTGTTCTGGAATTAAAAAAAAAAAGGGGGGGGAGGGAGGAGAGAAGCAGCGGAGACAAGCTGTCCGGCAGATCTGCAATTCACAAACCAGCGGAGGTTCTCCCGGGCCTTCCCTCGCCGCTCGGCGCCCCGCGGGCACCCCGGCCCTGCCCGCAGCGTCACCTCCTCTCGCTGGAGGCCACCGCTCCGCTCCCAGCCGTGGCTGAGCCTCCGGGGACGGATTCCTGCTGGTCTCTTCCCTGGAGCACCTGGCTTTGCTCAAGATCAGTGTGAGCAAAAAACAACATCTGGTAGATTAAATAAGGACTTCTTCAGTTCTTCCCCCTTCTCTGGTACAAGACGCTGTTAGCAAAAGCAGTGGGTGCGGGCACTGCCTGGTCATGCTGAGGGAGGAGGGTGAAAGGGAAACTGGAGCGAGCTCTTCCCATGCCCAAAGGGAGGAAAAAAAAAGAGGAAAACAGGTTTGCGTGGGAAGGACACAACTACCCATGAGATTCCAGTTTGATCTGTGCTCCCTTGAGCTAAGACAGTTGAAGAAACAAACCAACCAACCAACCCACCAGCCCACATCACCAAAAAACTAACAAAAACCGCTTCCCCGAACCGCTCCGTCCCTCGAAGCTCGGCCAGCTCTGCAGCTTCCCTGACCAAACCACACCAGCACCGGCAAAACGGCACCGGCAGGGCCTCCGTGCAGGCACAGCCGCTCACAGCCGGCTGCCAAAGAGAGGGGCATTCCTCCCCTTCCGTAACTGCAAACCGCAGTTAAACACGTATTTTCCCGTTTCCAAACAAAGGTGCTTCCCCAGTTCCCTGCAGCCGGCTGGGCTTTACACAACCTGCCCACGCCGGCGCCCACACGCAGCCCCCCGGCCCCGGCCCCACGGTGCCCCGGCCACTGCTCTGCGCCTGCAACGACGGCTCAGGGCAAGCCCAGAGGGCGGTTTGCAATGTCTGTGTGTGCATGTATACATATCTCTATTATATACATATATATATAAAAAAAATATAAATCTTATTTTCCTTTAAAGAAAGTAGTTCCCGCTGGCCCACAGCCAAAAGTGCCCCACCTCAGCGAATGTTTGGGTTTATTTTTTTTGCTATCAATGAATTTTCTCATGGCAATGGTTTAAAGCTGGACATATTCCATACAGAAGCTAAACAGAAGCATTTGTTTCTCAAATAAAAGCCTCAATTGGGAACAGGCTATATAAAAAATACGTTTAAAAGAAGAAGAAGAAAAAAAAGGAATCCTTTCTTAGTCATGCAACTCAAGCACTATAAAAGAGGAATGAAATGTAAGTATGAAAGTCATGGGAACTCGGCACGGGAAGGGACATCCTGTATCTTACGGTCCTTCGCTGTCTTAAGCAACAGTGTATGTTATCCCTTTCACTTACTGATAGTTTGAAACTTAATTTCAACCTCCGGGCTACATCCATTAATCTTACTTCCTCTGGTTCCCTCCTTGACTCTGCTCCATGGTCACATAACCCCGTACACCCAGGGAGAGGCATCACCCCCGCTCGCTCTGCGGAACCACTGCTCTCCTTTCCTCCCTTTTTCCTCAATCACCTTAACAGCCGCTGCTGCAGCTTCCCAATTAGGATTCATTTCTCTTAATGACGGGTGATCAAGTCGAGGTCTTGTGTAACAGCATCAGCACCTCCCTTTCTTTACCAGAAATACCTGGGATTCGGTGGAGCCAGTTCCCCTTCATACTCAAATCCTCCTCACATGCTTCTCATAAAACTGTTTGTTTAATGAGTCCCTTACGGTGTTTTATTCCATTAATTTATCACACTTTACTATTTCAGTCTTCACTGTCATTCCTAGCTGGTCCTGCGATAGTCGGAGCCTCCTCTGCAACAACGACGCTCTGCAGCTTCGAGCCACCTGCACCGGTACCCTGCGCCCCACCGCGCACCCCGAGCGCCGCAGACACCGACGGCCCCGCGGAGCTGCCAACACCACTGCGGCCATTAAAATGCGTCTTAAAAAAGAATTCATAAAACAAAAATAGCTTTTGGATTTTGATGCCCCCCCCCCAAAAGCTTGCCTCGCGGAACACCTCCCCAGTAGTGAAGCGTGAGCTGGAAAGCAAAATCTAACAGTGAAATGCGAATGAAATGCAAAATGTAAACAAACAGACTCAATGACATAAAATAAAATTATCGAGTTTTTGGATGTAATCCAAACTTAATAGCACAGAAGGAAGTGAACGTTGAACTTGTGGATTTTTAACCTCAAGTGTCTGTTTAATTTTAAAAAACAGCTGCTGGCTACATACTTGCGCGCCACACTTTCACACAACACACGCAGCCTGCGAGAGTCTCCTGCATTTAAATAAAAGTCAGACGTAGCCAACTACCACGAGAACGAAAAATAACCTTCTCGAGTCCAGCCTGCTCCCAGGCAGCTGGGGGGACGCTCCCAAGGGCCCCCGCGCCGCGCACCCCGCTCGCCCTGCCTGCGGCCCCTCTAGAAAGCGGTTTGACCCCGGCCCCGTGAAGAGGGTGCGGGCAGCAGCCCCTGCCCGCGCCGGCTCCCGCCCAGCCGAGACAGCGGCGACGGCTCCCCGTGGACGCCCAGCTCTCCGCTACAAGTCGTCTTCGGGCTCGGTGCGGTTACTGTGCCGCTGTTAACTCCTCGGGTTTGCCTTCACAGAAGGATCCGGACCCGCCGGCCGCAGGCAGCTGCTCCTGCCCGAGCGCAGGCAGCGGGAACAGCCCTGCGTGGCCCGCCGAGGATCTGCCACCCCCGGCTCTGGGACAGCAGCACCCTGGGGACCACCCTCACCCTCCCTGCAGCCCCTTCCACCGGGCACAAGCCGGGGAGAGCGAGGAGGAGCACGGCCACGCAAAGCCCGGGCAATGCCTTAACCTTTCCTCACCCTGCTCTGGGGACACGGGCACGCCGAGCACCGCGTGGAGAAAAATATGCTCCAAAACGGGTCATCTATTCCATACCCTTGTTATTTGCAGCTAAGTATAATGGAAAAAATTGACTGTTTGCTTGGTGCAATAGGGCATGACTCTGTTTACACAGAAATAATAGCTAAACAGTGATGGATTCTAAATCTCCATTACAGTGAAAGATTTGAAGGAGTAAAGCAGTTAGAAAAATAATTGGTTTTCTTGTTTAGCTTTAAAAAGCCTCTACGCACTGCCAAATTGAGAAGACTTCTCACTTTATTTTATTTTTTCCTTTGGGGGGTGTTACATTAACAACGGGAATAAAACCAACCCCAGCCTACTTCGGGACAAAGGCAGGCCTCTGACCTTCACTGCTCGTCCAGAAGGTCAAGGGCTGGGAAGCCCAGGAGGGCAGGACCAGCCCGCAGTCCCATCCCCGGCGTGCGAGGCACGAGATGATAAACACGGCTTAGCACTCAGGGTCGGGCTTTTGTTGTTGTGACTTAACTTAAGCACTCCCAGCCAAGCACCAGCCTGGCCAGGGACGCAAGCGTGTCCATCCCGGGGGAAGAGGCACAGTCGGGGCCCTTCGGAGACAGGACAGAAAGACTCACAAAGTCAGGTCCGACTTACAGACGAAGCCTCCCCAGCACCATTCCTTTTAAAGCCAGGCTGGAAAACAAGCACCGGCTAACCAGAAATAGCATAATAATAACGGCAATGAAAACCACGCAGGACTTCTCTATAATGGAAAAAAGGCGACACTTATGAGTTCAGAGCCCTCTAGGATGCTTCTGAATATTTCAGGCACTAAACCGAGAGACTTCATGCTTTCTGAAGGCAGAGACCTTTCTCCTACCCCCAACTCCTCTGAGGCAGCTCTTTAAATTATTTAGCAGCACGGTGATTACGTTTGGTGCTGGAGGAGACGACGGCACCCACAGAGCGGGATGAGGATACGGCTGCCGGTGACATTTGCGGCATCTCGGCAGAGCGTCTCAGGGACCCGAAGCGCGCCGGTCTGAAGCCACGCCGTCGGGGCGGCAGCGGCCACGGGGCTCCCCGCACCGCTTTAGGTCATGCTTACAGACAAAAGAGCAGCTGCTGTGCAGCCATTATGCCGCAGACTTTTCAGCGGTGACCCATGGTGGGTGCGGGAGAGGGGGGAGCAGCGGATGCAAAGCACCTATTGAGGCCCCATTAATTTTTCAGGAATTCTCAGGCTTTGGCCTTTACAAAACGCGGCAGGAGGAGGGAAGGGGAGAAAGAGACTCCAGCCAGGAGGAGAGTCTCCCCCCAGCAATCCTCTCCCCATCAAACAGCTTTGTCAAAACAGAGAAATGAATAGAAGCTGATCTGAACTCCTCGCGTTCCCTAATTAGAAGGGAAAAATCCCGGGCGGTGATTGAAGCGAGAAGCGGCCCCTTGCAGGGGCGCGGGTGCGAGCTCACCAGCACGCCGCACACACACACAGAAAGAAGTTTCTCTCCGCGGTCCAATTTCCGGAAATTTATTCCAGTTGTAAACCATTAGGTGCCAATTTTTCAAATCAACCTTACGATTCAATAGCACTGGCTGCCTAATAGACTCTGAAAAATCTTTTGCCGGCTCGCAGCTGAGCAAACGTTATCTAAAAGCATCTTAATAAGGCTCTTGCTATTCTTTCACCTCGCTGCTTACGAAAGGGGAGACAGTTAAAGGCAGCTCAGCGCCGGTGGCTGAGGGGAGCAGTAATGCTGGCGAGGAGGTGATGGCCCACGCCAGCCAGCTCCCAAGGGATGCGATCACCCCTCAGCATCGCCCCGTACGACCATATGCTAACGCCAGCCAGACAAGGGAACGGTCCACAGCCCTCCCCACGCAGCCCTGCCTCCCGCGGGCTCCTGCTCTCTGGTCCTTACTAAAGGGGGGGGGGGGGGGGGGGGGGAGGGGAATACAGTTTCTTTGCGGTGTGGAGAAAGAGGTCTGGAGAGGCACCCACCTCTCATCCCCACTGTCACCCTGTGTGGAACATTTTCCTCTGCAGGTTCCTTGCACTGGGCGGCATCGTGATGCCGGTGGGTTATACCCCTTATTTATCAACCAGCCTGAGCGCAGAGCGCCTACGGACCCTGCAACCCCCGCGGCACTGGTGCCCGGGACCCCGCTGCGCGGTGGGACGCGGAGGATGAAGGGCGGCACGGGGCGGCTGCAGGCTCGGGCCCAGGGCAGCACGGCGGCTCCTCGGGGCTGGCTGCGAGCAGCCTCCTCGCCCCCGCCGTCCCCCGCCAGCCCGCTCCCGCGGCCGCCGCGCAGCTGCCGGTTACGGCCATGAATTACGGCCCTGTGAATTACAGAAAACGAAAATCAGCATCAGTTTAATCTTAATATTCCTGGCTGTGGATTTCAGCAGTTCAGCGGCTCAAGGTCACGCTGGGAGGGAGCAGACCAGGACCGTGCAGCTCAGCTCCGGCCATGGGAGATCCCTCTCCTCAGCCCTCTCCTCCTCCGAGGGGGACCTTGGCCAAAAGGCTCCCAAAGTTTTCACTGGAGCTGTTGTTTAGGAAAGTTTAAGAACTGCTGTATAAAAAAGGTCACATTATGCAGGCTGGAAAGCTGGTCAGCAATGACCTTGGCTAACTCAAAGGCCTGTGCTCAGGACGGAGGAAAAATATCTAATATCCTATCTCCAGCTATCTGAAAATTCAGATTACGTGTCTAATGCACCTCATGGTTTTTCTAGCTGTCCCTGAGGCAATTTGACAGCATGCATCTTCCCAATACTTTTATGTTTAAATAAAAGCAAATATTCTTATTGGATTCCTTTACGAATTCCTGCACACAACTTAAGGAAATAAACGTCTCATTCCAAAACCCACCCCCAGGCTCAACCTATCCTCCCTACTTTGCATGCCATTTATATTTAATTGCCTCCAAAAACAATGCCAGGTGGGTCAGAGAAGGGGTTCGCCTTCTTTTGTAGCAAGTTCTCAGGGCTTCACAGAACAGCACACACGCACAAAGCTGTAAAATCAGAGCAGCCAGAAGTTCCCAAATTTGTTCTTGTATAAATGCCACGGCTGAATGCTTTTTGAAGAATGCACGGCGAGAAGAAAGCGCACTCTCCATGCTTTAAGCTCCAAACCAAGTCTTATAACCAGGATCCAAAGCCCCAAAGAAGGGGGGAAAAAAAAAATTAGGCTTACAATGTTAATGCTGACAGATTTACCTTCCGTGTTAATAGAACATCTCTGTGCTTAGGAAGAGACGGAGCCGCACACTATAATCAACACTTGCACAATATCCACTTGACTGTGTGAATATCCCAACTCTGCTCGTATGAGCAGCTTATAGGAATTACAAAGGCTGAGCTAGCGAGGAGAGAAAGGATTACCGAGGGCCACAGTTCATTCTACTTCTGCATAAACAAAATATGACCTTGATTAAATTAATAATCAAACTTAACATTCCCATTAAACTTGCCGGAGAGCAGCGCGGGGCAGAGAGATAACCACCCACACTTCTCCAGCCCCAGTGGACAAATGGACACGCTCAGGCTTTCCATCTCCAAAAAGCCTAAACAACCGCTTAGCAGGATTAATTTTTAATAACTCAGCACTTTGTTTTTATGTACTTATTAAAATTTAAGACACCGAGTCATTGACCCCTGTAATTTTTCAATTGTTCAAACCATGAAGTCTGGGTTGGCTAATTACGCCTGAACAGCTGTTGGAGACGACCTTGCGATCAGTGGGGAAAAGTGACGCAATACTATCGGTTTACTAAGCTCCACAACGGTTCCTCTCCTCCTCCCTACCCCGTTATCATTTTAAATAAGTTCATGAGTTAATTACACAGAATAATTCAGAGGGTTATTTGGGAAAACAAACCCTCTTGATAGTCTAATAAATGACAGCCGCAGCTACATGCGTATGGGGTACTTGCAAACTTCACCTTCACCAACACCATGAAAAATTCAGTATTCATGTGCCAGCCCTCCTCTCCCATAAAGCTCGGGCAGCAGCGAGGAGCCAGCGGCACCCAGATCCAAACCTTTCCACAAGGAACTGCAGCAGCATCGCGGCTATTGGCGTCTGCTCCCGGCGCTGGGGGAGAGCCTCGCAGAATTTTGTCAGGGTAAAAATAAAAAGCCAGGCCTGTGCAGATGACCCAGCAGAAACTGAAGAACTCCCTGCAACAACTGCTGTAGTGATTGAAGCGTCTGATGAAGTCACAAGTTCTCTAGAGGTATCGGTCTCCAGCCGTTCCTGGACTGACTTCCAGGAGGAGGGAGAAAACAATTCCTAGAAAAACAACTAAGAGGAATTCTCATCTTCAGGCAAAGGGAACGAATCTTTTAAACAAAGTGAAAGCCAGAAGATGGAGGGGCAAAAGAACAGGTAATTACCAAATGCATAAATAATGTGCTGCGTGTCCGTTTACCGCGGTTGCCCGGGGACAAACAAACAGCGACGCGAGAACCCTTGACGGAGGCTGCTCGGAGCGAGCCCCGGGCAGCCAGGTCGGGAGCCCTCGCCCTGCCCGCCAGCCGCACTCCAGCCACCCCACCAACGCTCACCTACGCTCAAAACCCCCTCATACATGTTTTCCTTCTGTATCAGAAGACCCTTCTACTGCACGGACTGAGGGCTCAGACACCTCACGGGGCAGTCGATGGGGTTTGAGACGCCACCTTCAACTGTTCACCTTGCTGCTGAGCCCGACGAAGAGGTTCCCTTCCCCACGGCGTCTCACCATCCTCACCCCCACCAGCCCAGCACTCCCAGCCCCGCCAAGGCTTGCTGGGTACCAAGCTGAGTAACAATCACTGGGTCTAAAAAAGATCTATTTTGTTATTAGGTCTTGGTCAATACACTCGCAGTGGCTGAGAGCACATCGCCCCGTCCTCCTCCAACACCCACAAAATGTCCCCACCAGCACACATCAGACCTCGCTAGCTCCCGGTTTAAACTACTGTAACCAGAAAAGGAATTAGATATACATCCTCAGGCCCACAGCAACAGCCATTAGGATTCTTCACGCTCCTGGGAGAGGTAAAAATGCCTTTGAATCTGCAAAGACCCCTGAGAAAGGTGCTACAAACGCACAAGGGATTAAAACAGGCAGCTATAGGTACCTGAGACCAAAGAGGAGCACTAAGCAATGCCCAGCACCTGGCACCAAAGCACTTCAATTACATGACAGTTTCCTGCTATCCACAAACAAACCACATAAAAAACACAAATCTCCCACCAAGAACCTGAAAGTGACGATTTCTAAAGCAATTAACAGCCAAGTACTAAGCAAGCCAGCGCTGGGGACCAACCACGGGGGAAGCGCCGGGAGAAGGCAGAGAGCTCTTGCTCCGATTTAGGACACGTAAGCAAACAGCCCGTCGCATTCCTCACAAACGCTCGCTGCCTGCGCGGCTTCCCAGCAAGGGCAGGAACCGACCGGAGAATAAACTGCATCTGTTGGAAACATGCACAAAACAATTCAAGGTAAATTGGACTTCCTTCTGAAAGACCAAACAGAACATTGCACTTACAATACCGAGCGCGTTCCTGTATACATTCTGTGACTATTATTTCGCGGCAAAACTTTTGCTGGAGCAAGCATACAAAAAGCAGGGGGATTCTCAGTTTAAATAACTCCCGCTCCCTGGTATCTGTGCGCTTAGTAGCTAAATGCATTTAAAAGATGAGAAGACCAAAAGGGAACTTAATAGACAACTGCTGCAATCAGTAGTCCAAACAATCGACTTTGAAGTTTTCCATTAAATCAGAGAGAAAAATTACTTACTGCATCGAGATGCTGAAAAACACATTTCCTCTCTTGCAGACAGCAGTGTTTATAAACACACAGAAGCACTGCAAAGGCCTTAGGGTTTGTTTCCACCAAAAATAGCAATTGTCAACAGAGACACCATATTTCAGCATCATGAGCTGTAAGAGTTCTATTAAAAATTAATATGCATTCGCTATTATTACATACACGTTATAACCGCACAGAAACCCAAACACGCAGTGCCACACACACGCATCGGGGTGAGCGAGAGCGCTCTCAAAAGCCCGGCCGCAGAGTAGCTCGGGTGCCTTTTTGTGAACCTCTCGCTGAGTTCAGCTGCAGTGAAGCAAGTGGGCTTTCCTTTGCAGCGGTTTTTTTCAAACTATGCATTAGCAGATGTTCTTTTCTTTTTTTTTTTTTTTTGGGGGGGGGGGGGGGGGTAGGAGCAGTAAGAAAGCAGAACTAAGTACTTCCAACGTGCGCACACAACAGCAGCCCTGCTCAGCTCATCACACTGCCCTCGCTGCAGACGTGCGGGCTGCCTCAGATCCACAGCCTCCACATCTGCCACTGACGAGCACGTGTGTTTATACTGGAACAAATGCACGCGAATTTTATTGTATTTTTTCAAATGTGCCTTGTTTAAAAGATGATATCCTTCTTCCAGGGGGGTGGCTGCTTCTATTCTTCACTGTGCTGTTGCATACAGATCCACGCGGCAGAACCCCCCCCGCGTTCACCTGCTCTGCCTGGGTTTCTCACGACCGCCGCAGGAAGCGGGGAGCGCACACGTGTCTTCGGAGCGCCCCGCAACTCCTGGGCTGCAGCTTCAGATCCTCCGGCGAGCTGAGAGCTGCTGGTGGTTGGCAGGGGTGGGCAGCCACTGCTCCCCGAGCGAGCGCTCGGGCCTCCTCCGCACCTCCGTACTCCTCTGAGACAACGGATGGGCCCATCCGTCAGGTCCCCACCGTGTCCTCACCAGAAGTCAGGTCTGAATGACAGTTCACACGATGCTCAGCACGCAACATACACCAATGCTACTTATGGCCCCAGGTCCCTCAAGAACTTACAGATATATGACGTGTATTTAAACTTTAGGGTGCTGAACATAAGGGCGAGGTTGTGTGAGGTGTGGGGGGCGGAGGGGAGCTGAGGTGAAGCTACAGTCAGAAAAAATTATTTTGTTGAAACAGAATCGTGAGTTATTTTCAAGCCCTTCCAAAAAATATTGGCTACTTTCTTTATCTCCCATAGTTATGAGAAATTGCAGGTGTCCTGCAGAAACCATTCTGATCACTCTTGGCCACTTTCTCCTCCGCTAGAATCCCTTCTTCCTATCCAGGTGTGGGGAAGGGGCCCCAGTTATTCCCCCTCTGCTCAGCCCATGACTCCTTCGGGTGCAAGTCTGTGTCTGGTGAGAGAAATCTCCAGCTCTTGCCATTCCTCTAAAACAAAACACAAGCCGTCCCCTGGATCACTGACCTGTTGACTTCTTAGGGAGATTCCTCTCCTTCCCCAACACGGAAACCAACTGGCCATCAAGCAGCTGCTGGGAACACTCTTCCCCTTTTGCAGACTTCATGACCACAGGACGGTCACTGGTCTGGAAATGTTAACCATTTTCCAGGAACCAACCAAGTGGAGCAATGTTGCTGCTTCTGCCCAGGCTGAGCTGACGGATTGCAGTTGCGGGAGAGAGGGATTTCTCTCAGAGACATGGGGACCACACACGTAAAACACCCCAGGCAAGGCGAGCAGACGGCAGCACGCGTACAGCCCTGAGGCACGAGGCTGACCAGCTCAGCAAACCCAACCCGAGGGTCTGCTGCAAGTCAAACTGTGAACTCAGATCTTCAGAGAGGACCAGGTGCAACCCCTGGAAAAAAGCCTTGGATAAAGACCAAACCACCTGTGTGCAGCTTCGCATCCCGCACTGGGGCACTACCCTCCAGACCCCTGGGCAGCTTGTGGGGGGACACGTTCAGTGGTGCTGCCCAAGAGGCCAGAAATTGCTGCAGGCTCCGCAGTTACCAGTAAACATGTGCTCAGTGTCGCCCACAGCTCAAGGGGCTGTTAAAGAGGAGATGAGAGAGAAAAAACATTATAGTCTCCTTTTGAAAATGAAGCTGTGAAATCCACAGCAGACAGGCTGAAGTTTAAACTCAAAGCAAATTAGGCTGATCCCAGAGCAGCAAGGGGAGCACGTCCATCACACACAGCACCGACCCCAGAGCTCCACGTCCTGCTCTCGCCCCGCGCCGCAGCGGCCAGAGGAGAGGTCCCGACAGGGCCAAAGCTCCTCTCCAAAACCTGGGTACACTTCAGCACCGACAGCAGAGGCGGCACATATGGCCCTGGTCACCTCTGCCGTCGCTCAGTCACGTCAGTGCTGTCAGAGAAAGGGCTCAGGCTGCAGCGAAGCTCTGACTGCTGACGAATGAGGCAAAATGCAAGCTACAAGATAAGCAAAAAGCACCTAAAGGCACTTAAATCCAGTCTCCAACAACTGGCTGAGTGACAGTGCAGTACAGGGCAGAGACTGAACCGCAATCAGGCTGCTAGATGCAAGGACAGAATCAGGAATTCATTTAAGTACACTAAATAGACAATTACCATTTCAAATATAGCTATAATGAGGAGGAAGGCCCATATTTAAGACATCTTGCTGTGTCCCACCCTGCAGCATGGTTTTCCCATATAAAAATTGCCTGAAGGCAGGATACTGTTCAAAACATTTTTTTTTCCTCCCAAGCATCCACCACTTACCTGGCACACAGAATTTAAGCTCTTGGCTAGCGCTGCGACCAGGCACAGGTCTGACCACAGCAGCTAGAGCGAAGCAGGGAGCAGACACAGCTCTTGGCTCTGCAGCACCAAAAGCAGGAAAGCTTTTCTGTTTGCTTTAGGAAGACTAGACAGATGTGACTCAGAGGAAACAGTAGCCAAATTTTGGCTGGTGGCTCACCCCACACACGCCAGCAAACCTGCAGCCAGCAGCAGGAGCAGCAAGCAGGGACCGCAGCGCGCCCAGCCGCTGGCTGCCCTCCAGTGACATCCACGGCTTTGCAGAGCCGCGCAGGCAGGGGACACGGGGACATTTCAGCACAAGTCCTTGGAACAGGGAAAAAAAAAGGCCCACGCCCTTCACGTACCTGCATTACCCAGGCAAGGCAGATCATTTATGCTGTTACAAGGGATAATTTGCTGGTCTGCTTCAAGTTGGGCTAAATTGCTAACCGTGCTGTAATGCGATAGCCCTGTGCAAAGGTGTGCTGACCTCTCCCTGCTTTTCTGAGCACAAGTCACCTTTGAAGATACTGCACTTGTTACAAAAGAGGACAGGAAAGAACAGGGAAAGCCAGAAAGCATCACTCATCCCCTCTGCCGACGCAAAGCAGTTCAGCGTGAGACGAAATGCCCTCTTCTCAGCAATCAAATACGCAAATAACAAAGGATGCTCAGGTGACAGAAAGAAAAAGACCATCCAGAAAAAGGCCTAGGAAGTCATTGCCTAGGAATCCTGAATGCCTATTCCAGGCTTGCAAATCCCAAACCTTTGAGATCCATTTTAAAACAATACTTTACAAGAAAACAGTGACATTTTAAACAAAAGCAGTTTATGTGGGGAGCTCTTCAGACACCTCTAGGCTGACATTTGTTGGTATATTCAAGACGCTCCTCGGTACCCCCTGCCACGGGGGCCTGAACGCAGCTGTCTGGAAGAGGAGGCATCACCACCCGCCTCTGGGATCGGGGCTTCACCAGTTACACTCACTACTCCAAGTGTCAAAACACATTGTAAAACTCTGTCTACCCATAGTTAATCTTCAATCCCACTAAGTACTTCATAATCTCTAATGCACGTACCTCCAATACTTTGCTACAGTAAAGGCAGAGACACTTCAACTAGATTTTACAGATGGGAAACCGAGGCACAGAAGAAATAAGTGACTTGCTAAAAGTCCCAAAGAAAATTTGTAACAGTGCTGAGACTTGAATCCAAACATTTTTTCTAACTCCCAGGCACTTCTAAGCTCTCAACAAGCCCTTGGGACCATTCCTCTTACCATCTGCACAAGTGAGGACAAACAAGCAAGTACCTTTTTTGCTTTGAGGCCATCTAACAATGATGCATTACTCCCCAAAGAACGCTTCCCAACCTTGAAATGACCAAAAAGCTCCTTACCAGCTGCCTCACATACTTGTTCTTGCCTCCATTTGTTCTGCAAAAAAAGCTTTATTTAAAAGACTTTTTTTTAAAATGCACTTGAAGACGACAGCTTAACTGTCAAAGGGATCAAGAGCAAAAGCTCCTGTACCTCCATTAAACTGTAACTGCTCAACAATTCTGGCAATCTGCTCTGAGGACTCCTGACAAGGGGGCACACATAAACCACTCAATCCCATATGCTTTTAAATCACCCAGAAGCAGCATGTTTCTGCGACACTACTCCTCCTCCTCTACTAACCAGATTTAAGTGGTAATTCCATAGGAAGGGTGATTATCACTAAAGTTTTAATGAGTTGCCATCTGTACCCTGCACTTCATAAATGGAGAGCGTTCCACTACCATGCTGTCCAGGAACATAAAATGTGGCAACAAAGCATTACAAGGTGATCTAAAATAATACTTCCCTTCTCTCAAAATTAATGGCTTTAACTTGGCAAAGAGCTACGCAGCAGAGAAGAAAATGAAGACTGCATTTGGAGTCCTAGGAAACGTATGAGGAGGCTTTATTTAGCATCGTCAAGACACATGGCTCTTATTTGGCTGGATCTAAACTTCAAAATAAAATTATTACGCATTAAGAAACATGATAAATCTCGTATGCCCTCCGAGATGGAAACTGTGTACCGAGTTACCAAAATATGTTCAGCAAACTGGCTACAGAAAATGTAATAATTACATGGATAAGAGCCTCTCTTGGTTTATGGCTAACAAAAGCCTACCCTTTTGTCCCTTAAAGTTCACTAAGTCATACATCACCCAGGCTGGCATGTTTGCTCCTGAAGTATCTAAACTGTTGCAGCTGTCTCAAAGGATTTAGAGAACTAGGAGCCAACAAGGAATTTTTCATTAACAACGTGGAGAGCAGAAATCAATGGTCCCCCGGTGTCACGTCCTTTCAATGGGGAAGGGGAGGAGATGGAGGGAGAAGGATTCTAACAATACCCGTACCCAGGCAGGCTGCCAGGCTGTGGTGCACACCATCTTCTCCTGCTCATTTCAGCTCACAAATGATCTGCAGAGTAACTGTTCCCGATAAATTACCTACCTGCATATGGAATATCACAAGAGCTTTGTACGTGTATTTGTACTTCCACACGCACGCTGTAACAGGAGGACGCTAGTGAAAAAAAGACCGGTGGTGACAGTTTCTTTTCCAGAGAGCTGGCCCAGCACTCAGTCTGGAAAGAGCGCGGGAGGCTTTAAACCACCTTGTGTTCATCCCAGGGCCGAATCCTTCGAGCTGGAAACCATCTGACTGTCCTACGGGCATGTCCACCCGAGTGACATCAGGTCCCCCACCGGGCACGAGCCAGAGGAGCAGGAGAGCACAAGGCAGCGGAGCAGCCAAAGTCAAAGCTCTTCACAGGCTTTGGAAGCCCAACCGATACAGAACTGCTGATTAGTGTTTGCCATATAAGTAATTCCTGCTTTCAAGGGAAAGTGATTTTGATTTTGTTTACTATTTCCAGGAAAGAAAACTCCAAAGCAGAGCTCCCATCTTTCAGTCGATTTCAAAAACGCGGCAAGAGCGGGAGCTCGGGAAGCTTTTTGCTGACGAGGAGCAGAGCTCCAGATGCGTTCGGCATTGCACCACACCTGCTATTTAACTTACTGGACTGAGCCTTGCGTAACATTCAGGCCTCCAAGTCAGCCCCACGGCGTTGCAATAAAGCAGAGAGGGGATCGTTTCCACTTCTGTGCCGGGAGGAGAGGCAGGAGGAGGGAAGGAAGAGAGCAGAGCACTAAGCTTGTGGGGGAAATGCTGGAGCAGCCCAAACTCATCCAAGTGAGCAAGAGTCAATCCTCTGCTGGGATTACATAAAACTTGTTGAATGTTAATATATGCTGCCTCCATTCTCCAAACAGTTTATGAACACTGTAATTTTCTTCACTAAAACACTAATAGCACCAATCCCCCCCTTCTAATTATAGATCTCTTATGCACGATAATCTTTATACAATTAAGCCCACTTAAAAGAATAACTGATTAGATAAAAAAGTGTTTAAATAACATATAAGGTTGTGATAAAAAAAAATGACAAAAGCTCAAGAGATTGAAAACTAAAGTAGAAATTCTACCCTTAAGTGTATAGTAGTGAGTGAAAGAGCAGCCCCAAGTTTTAAACCTGAATTGGCAGTCCAAAGTTGAAACACTAATGTAAAATCACTCTTCCATTTAAAAAAAACCAAAAGAACCCACAACTGCCCTTATACGAATTGTGTATGGAAAGACATTAATCTCCCCTCAACATGCTCTTTGGAATAAAACCAGTTGGTTTCATTTCAAGCGCAAAAAGCTCCCCCACAAAATGTTACTGAACCTTCATGTCTAATTTAGGTAAAGGGTCCTCTAGGTAAAAATATATTTAGGCAGAGAGTCAACATTCGCTGGAAAGGCCGGAGCGCGACCGCTCTGCAAGCAATCCCGTGTTCTGCGGCTGCACCGGTCCCGTCCAAGCGACGGGAGCTCACCCTCGGATGGGGGGGAACGCAGCTTCTCCTCCCGCCCTCCCTCTGCGCGACCTCCCATCCTGCCCGCTCCGCACCAGGAAAACTCGAGCTTAGCCCAGGCACTGCATCATCCTCTCTATCCGAACCCCTCCTAAAAACCACGCTTGTTCTCACGGGCGCTAGAAGTACCCGTTATAGGTCAGAACTGAATATGCAAGTGACTGTACAAATAAAAACCAAAAAGATCACCCCTGCCTGCTAGGTCCTAGAATTAAACTGATTATAAACATCCAGATAACGAACAGAATACTCCTCAGTGCTAGACAGACAATCTCAAAGGAAACAGTCCCTAGACACACTTTTTTCCTTTTTCTTCCCTCTTTTTTTTTTTTTTTAAATGTATATAAAAAAATCACAGCCTTGTCCTGGGGCCCATATAATTAAGATTTAATTAGATTAAGTTTCAACTAGGAGCAGATATTTTTATAAGCAGGGGTTTGTAATGGAAGCAGTGGCACAGGTTTCCTTTGAGGAATGCAAAAGCTCATGAGAATAAACTCTCCCAAATACCCTCTAATTTCAAGTGGGAAGCTGAAAATAAACCAGAGGAAAAAAGCCCTCACAATTAAGAATAGACTGTACGTGAAACGAATCGATGCATCTGCCCTGGCCTGTAACCGTGCTAGCAAAGAGGCGACCTGGCCGCCCTGCCGAAGAAAAGGGCAGGAGGGCTGCGGCTGTACCGCGGCGAAGGAGCGCCGTTAGCCGTCCCCGGCACGGTAACGCGGGCGCTCGCGCTGCCGGCCAGGCCAGCCCTCGCTTTATTTGCTCTCCGAAGCAGGGAGGCTCACCAGGGCACCGGCCTCCCCGCGGGGGCTCTTCTCTCCGTTCCATCGCGCTCGTCCGGGTGACGTGCCGAGCACGCGGCAGGAGCGGCAGCTCCCCGAGGCGCGGCCGCTCGCCAGACCCCGGGTGAGAGCGCGGCGTCACCCCGGCAGCACAGCGGCCGCAGCGGCTGGGGACACCCGCACAGCTCCCGGCACTGCCAGCCCCCGCGCCGAGGGGTCCCTGCGCCGCCAGGATGGGCAGCAGCAGGGGAGGAAAACAGACGGCAAAACATGCAAGTCAACACCGCGCTCTAAAGCCAAAGTAAACTCTCCCTCCGATCCCGAGCCGTGGGTTTCCCGCTTCACCTGCCAGCACGAGCCATCTTAAGGGCCTCTCTCCGCTCAGCCGCCATCTTCGCTCTTCCCAGCTAGGTCAAAAACGTCTCACTTTTCCACTTCCATTCAAAAAAAACCAAAGTCAGCTTAGAAAATATCAATGACAACAATACCTGTGTGTGAACAAAAGGGAGGGAGGGATGAATTAGGAACACAAACAACAGCCGGTTCACAGCGCCGGGGCTGGGGGAGCAGGGGGCCAGCAGCCTGCCCAGCCTTGGCACACCGGGCCATTACGTTGGATTTTCCTCAGCCCCGGTCTGCTGCTGGGCCAAACGCCTCCTGGCCACGAGGGAACAACTGGAGTTCAGGGAGAGACACGGCTCTGCCCCATTGGAAAGAAACGCAGCCGCAAGGGCAGGCCTGGTAATCTGTGTGGCCTCTCTGCGTAGCACGTAACCCCCGCTCCCGGTCCTCTCCGAGGCTGGTTAACCGTGACCGAACCAACGCCGGTCTCTGGTGTTGCCTCCATCTATAAACTGGAAGACTCGCCTGCGATCGACATGTGGCAATTAAACGGGTGTTTACATTACACCTCCTTCCTAGCCGGCAGCAACAGAGCACGAGGCCACCCACACATTAGCTGGGCATTTCACAACACAGGCATAGAGGAAAGAGACACCCGAATTGCTCGCGCTAGGGAGGCGGTGCTGCCAACCGCCATGCCACCGCACTCCCTCCTCGGGTTCCAGGTGCTCTGCAGCGTGTCCCGTGCACACGGGGACCGGAGTGGCCTCGTGCTGGCCCCAGGGCAGGCGGGGGGTCGTGCCGGTACCCACACGCACGATGCACGGGCGGGTGAGGCGCCTGAGGTCACTGCGAAGAGCTGGTGCTCGAGAGGAACAAGCGAGGGGCTGGGAGAAGAGCAATGGAGCAACACCCCCAGCGTCACGCCGCTCCGGCACCGCTGTCCCCCCGCAGTGAAGGACTGTTTGAGCACACGCATCATCTTCTCTGCCCAGCCTTTGCCCACAAACGTCCGTATATACCCACGGTGCGATTGCAGAGAGGCCGTACCACTCGCTGCGGGGGCAGCAGCGTGCTGCCAATGCTATAAATAGACGGGTCTATTTTTAAGTTGACCATCACTTAGCGCAGTCAAACTTCCTCCCCTCCTGCTCCCGCTGTCATTGCTATGGTTTACGTCCTTGCTCGGCTGTGCTCCGGGACCAGGGCAGACCAGGCAGGCAAACACCTCTGCGTTAGCTGCCTGGATAGCCCGTTTGCTTTGCCTTTGGTAACTAATGCTGCGTCCTCGTGCAGCTCCCCTAAGCCGCAAGCTTTTCGCTGACCACCAGCCTGCAAAAGCCCCAGCACAGGGAGTGCTGGGCCCTTTTCTGGAGGGCCCACAGCCTCGCACAGCGTCAGAGAGGCTGCGACGAACACGAGAGCTCCCTCCTCCATAACAGCCTCACTGCCCTGCTGCGCACCTACTTAATGGAAGAGAGGGTCAGATTTATTTTTTGGTAGAACTACTCAGAAGAGGGATTCCGCCCCCCATTCCATATTGTAACGAGTATTATATAAAAACTTGAAAGAAATTCAACTACAGCTTTTATTTACCATTGTGCATATGGGCCGATGGCTGTGGCAGGCTACCAAGTTTGCCGTCAAGCTGGCCAAGTTTGCTTTTATTACTTCACTACTACTGTGTGTCTCGCTTAAGAACAATGGCTGCTCCGAACGCCAGCCCCCGGGCGATTGCAGCAGTTGGATGGAGGGCTGTGCTCCTTTGCCCGGTCCAGCTGGATGGCACCTCGGGAGGCCCCGGGAGGGAGGCGGTTCCTCTGCGAAGGACGGCGCAGCATCACTGCCGAGTTATTAATCCCCACCGAAGAAGTGACAGTCTCGCTCACGCCCGCAGCACCCACCTGGGTAAGAGCTGTGTGAGAAATTGCTAAGGATCCTTCTGAAACGCCACCCGGGGCTGGCACTCGGGCTGATGCACCTAAGGTTTCTTTGGGAGGACTGGATGCTGGTGAAAGATGAACCCAACAGCTTACCTGGGGGAATCCTGGGGACCTTTTCTTCACAGGAGTTTCATCTCCTGGGACCACTGAAATTGCAACAGTGTCCGAAAGCACCAGGCACAGAAAAGGCCATATGTCAGGTGTGGGGCTGGACAGACAGACACCCGCACAGCCCACGCTCCGCAGAGCCACCGCCCTCGGAAAAGGCACTACGAGAGCGCTGCCAGCAAACCCTCAGCTTTGGACTTCGTATGAAACGGGTACGCTATAATTACAACAGATACTAGGAAAAGCAGGGCCTTATTTTGAAAGCAGACTCACAGACTGCTCCATTTCCAATTAAATCCTTCTATTCTTTGAGCAAGACTGTTCCGCAGCAGGTAACTGAAGTCTCCCAAAGAGACCTGGCACCATCCGAGAACCCCGCAGCTCAGCACTCGCCATCTCGGCAGAGATGCTCCGAGGCAAACACACACGACACCGCAACGCTCAGATACCACACGCCATTTCAGACGCTTACAGCCCAACGATAAGACGCCTTTTCCAGCAGCTCCCTCAAAAAAAAAGAGGGGGTAGCATCAACTTCACTTCCTGACGGGAGGTGATCCCGCAGCTCTGTAGCAGCCCCAGCATTTCAGACCTCACACTCCCCACCTTGCAGAGCGCAGCGTTTCCCACTTCCTAAGGTTGTTCTATTTCTTGGCCTGGGCAGGTTTTTAAAAAAACCAAAAAACAAAAAACAACCCACAAAAACACACCCCAAAAAACCACCCCAAAACAAACAAACAAACAAAAAAAAACCCAAAACCCAAAGACTGACCTGTTGGTCACGATTTTAAGCCAAGTTGTTGCTTGCTAAATTGTTATGACCTTCCTCCTCCCCTCTCTCCCCTCCCAGTCATGAGCAATAGGAATTAAATTGATTCAGTCTATCAGTGTTCTGCATCTAAGTGATTAAATTCAGCCACTAGAAAAATCTGTTTTGTGCTGCATCTGAGGAAAAGCAGCGCTGCCATTGGATCCAGCCCCCGGCCTCCGAGGGAGGGAGGCGGCAGCGTGCGGAGGAAAGGCACAGAAGGCAAAATGCAGACTTGGTCATTGTGCTGATATCATAGGCATAATCTTTCCCCCTTCCCCGCTTTTTAAGCTGGATCAGTTATTAGATGTACCATTAAAAGTAGCTTCGCAGTCAGAGATGCGTGGGGCAGAGCGAGGAGGAGGAAGCGCTGCCAGGGCAGCGGTGCAGGCGGCAGCACGTCCCCAGCACGAGCACAGCACTGGGTCAGACCTGCGACGCCCACCACCAGCGAGTCACCGACTCCCAGTCAGACGTCGGGGGACTGGAGCAAGCCAGCCTCGCTGACACTGAGGGCAGCCCCCCGTCCCCTGTACGGGCTGTCTCTCGCACGAACACAGACCAGTACTAGTCCTAATTTATCCGGCCTGACGACCAGGCAGCATTCCTGGGAGACAGATGCCATGCTCTCCGGGCTAGTTCCGGCCCTCACAACCAGCTGACCATCTATTTTAAGCTGCTCAGCTGGGATTTTACTTTGGGACATCCAAGCCGAGCAGAGCATTCTTCCTCCTTCCCTTTCTTCCACATGGCAATTAGAGAAATTAAAAAGGCTGGAGGATTTAACACATCTGCGTAGCCCCCTTCTTCAGAGAACACGCTGTGAGGAAGGCGACAGACCCGACGGGTCTGGGAAGGAGGAGCTGGGGAGGCAGGGCTGCAATTTGTACGCATCTGCATAGGCGCTGAGCGATCCACCGAACGGGGTATCGGAGCCAGAGAGAACCCAGCTCCGGCGCTGCTGTCTGCGGCGGTGGCCTCACCCCCTGCCCTTTCCGTCCTCCGACTCTGTCCGTGGGGACTCTTCTCCCGCCTGCGGAGTGCAGAGGCATTACGGCTGTTCTCTGCACTGCAGAGGATCCGGCCCTCTCTGTTTCAGGAATTTAATAAGAGAACAAATGCACACACAGAGAAAGAACATACTGAAATAACTGCCTGTTCAACCCGCATCCTCCAGAAGTTCCTCGCTTCCTGCATCTGTGGGATTTCTGGCACGGCCAGTGCTCCGACCTCACCTGACCTCCCCAACTGCATCAAAGGGCCTCGTCTAAATAGGTCACTCCTCGCAGAGGGAGTGAAGTTCAGAGGCAGCGAAGAGACTCACCGGCTGCCTTAATCATCACCCCCCCTCCACCACCTCTGCTGGGAAAAAAGAGCAAAAAGAAGAAAGGGGGGAAGGAAAAAAAAAAGATATCCACAGTGGCAGAGACAAAACACTACGGAAAAGAAAATTCAGATCTACATACTGGGGTAGCTGAATTTTAAGCAGTACAAAGTCTAAGAATACATCTGGAAACACACATGCAAATTCTTCATAGCTAAAAATAAATGTCTCTGCTGTGTATTACTCTCCAGAGTAAAAGAGAAGTGCTAATATTAATTGAAGGGGTTTGTTTCATTTGTTTTATTTTATTTTTATTCAAGATCAGAGCTGATAAATTATTTCTTTAAAATCACAGATTAAATTATCCAGACAATTTAAAGCATTATACACTTAAATTAATATTACTTATAGCAAAATACCAATTTGCCCCAGGCAAACTGCGTTACCAACAGTTTCACTTTGTGTTTGAAGTCGATATCCTTTGCTTTGGAATCGAGTGTCCTTCACGTCACCTCTGCAGAACGCCACATCCTCTTTCCCCGGGCCTTTTCAGGGCTTAGGACTAGCAAATATAAAATGAACCAGACTCACGAGCTAGAGCTCTCCAGCAAGGGACTCGGTGCTGATTTACATCAACAGAAGCTGTTGCCGTATTTTCCCCATCAGTTCCTTAGAGGAAAGCTTACAAACTTAATTCCCTCTTTACATTTGCTTATTCAAGTTCCAGCTGCATCTCCCCCTAACGTCCCATTAGGGCTTTCCTTTTAATTACTTTTTCATGTCATCTGCGCATTCCTTGCAAGGTCCTCTTTCTAGGAACTTGGCTCTCTCTCCCCCGGCCCCTTTCACGAAGGATGTTCTCTTCCTTCCTCCACCCTTCCCACCAGGCATCGCCTAGCACCGCGTCTCCACACTCCCCTTCTTGCCCACGCCAGCCCTGGGCACTGCTCGGTTTCCACATCCCGGGCTCGTACCTGCACGAGGGCAGGAGCACGGGAGACACTAAGCAAGTGGGAAGCGGGGCCGGGTCTGGAGCGTTGCATTCACGAGCATTACGCTCTCGGCTTAATGACAATTTCGCATTACACAGACTGTCCTCGCGACTGTCATAAAAGATTAAGGAGCATAAAAACAAACTACTTAATTGCAGGCAGGTGCGCAAACCTATTCCCTCTGCCTGCACCCAATGCTCTTTGGAAACACCTTTAAAGAAGAGAAAACCCTGGGAGAGATTCCACAAGAGATGCACGGCAGAGCTGCGATGGCTGTCCACATGCCACACAGAGACAGGCAACCAGGGCACGGCGCAGCAACGTCCGGGCTCCTCGGGGGCCGAGAGGACCCTCTTCTGACCCACCCCGGCCCCGCACCAACAAGGCACAGGCCGTCAGTCGCAGCAAATGCCTCTGCCTCAAGAAATCACGGCGTGCTGCCCGGCCCGGCCCTGCCCCATCCCCAAAGTAAGGAAACACAGAAAACGGTGCGGCCGACAGCGCCCAGGTTTAAGGCCACGAACCATGCCACGGCTCCGCAAGTCCGCCGGGCAGGACGAGAGGAGTTTCGCCCCAACCAGCAGGAACCACCAAACACTGCAACTTGCTGTTAGCTGCACCCCAGCACGCGAAGCACATACTGAGCCGGTGTGCGGCTAAAAGTCCGCGAGGTCATTCCCAGGGAAAAAGCACACTCTTTTTAAGAAGGTCTAAGTTCATTTATATGTTACACAGGCTGAAAAAAGAACATTCGTTTTCTGTAAAGCCGTGCTCATCTTTTTTGCAGTGTAATAGGCAGAAAGACATCCCTCCTCTCCATTCTGCCTAAAGATCATCATCTTCACTACCAAGATGAAAGACTGGAATCAATGTCAAGATACACAGGAGAAATCAGTTTACTCTCATAGTACAAAACAGCAGAAAAGTAAATTCACCCACAGACATGGCTGATAAACTGCTACAAATTCAAGCCAATATCCTTCAAGTTTAACTACACATCGCTGCAAAAGACAAGACAGATCAGCTACTTGGACAGCACTTTGAAAATGTAAAGTGCCATGTAAGTATTATTATTACTAGCAGGCTGCTGAGGATGTCTCCTATATTTACCATCTGGGAAAAATAACTACTTTAAACAGTCTGTTTGAAAAAGTCCCAAGAGCAGTTAACATTTTCCAAATATCCTCCCAATCAGCCACAGATGATGCAAAATAGTGAAGCTCCTCTTCCCATTTCACCTTAGCTCCTAGGAATCCGGGGAAGGGTTCGAGACCCAAACTTTCACCATTTACATGCCCCGGCTACTAAAGATCCTTCTGTCCACCCGACACAGGGCACTCTGCCAGGAGGATTCAGTCACAGCGGAGGCACATATTCCCTTACAAACCGCAGAGAGCATCACACACCATTCCTCTCTCCTCGGTCTGATGTTCAGTTTAAACCGGACGATTTGTTCTGCATTAATATTTCAGTAGCACTATAAGCAAATGAACGGATTTCTTCCCGGGCCGCAAGCGAACAAGCACGCGTGCTCGGGAGGCACCACGTGCGGCTGCTGCCGCGGCTGCGTGGGCCGACACCGACGCTTCGCTACCAGCTCCTGCTCACGGAGGCCACGAGAGTACAGAGAAGAATGGGAGGCAGATCCTTCACTCAACGGGAATGTTTTTTCCAGCCACACACCGTTCAAAATAAAGTGTCCGATTCGCAGCCCACAGGGCTGCTGACGTCTGGATCGCATTCATTCACGCCCCGTGGGTGTAAATCAGCACCGCTCCTCTCATCCCGAGGAGTTTTGTCAGTTCACATCCACAAACAATCTGGCTGAAATCATCAATTACCTCTAATTATTTTATTTCTAGAGCTCTTCCCTGATCACCAAAGGCCACGGCAAAGCCGTACTACGTATTAGCAGTTTCACACATTCTTACCGCAATAAGGCTGGGCAGCCCCTGACGCAAGAGCTGGCCTGTCCTATTTCCACAACTCTACTCCTGTTTGATTTACATCATGTAAATAGAGGCCAAAAGCAAGCCGTCGGTCCCAAAAGACGCATTATCTCAGACTGCACCTTCTGTAAGTTTTATGGAGCAAATTTTTAGGTCAAAGAATAGTATATAAACCTATCCACATAAACAGAAAGGCAGGAATGGAAAATATGACCTATGAGTCAAGGAAGCACAAAGCTTACATTTCACCAGGAACCCGTGTCCTAATTATCGATGAACAAGCGCAGTTCTGGCATTACAGAGGTTTTCATTTATCCTCCTCAGCTGTTCTGGGGGTGGGGAACAACCAACATTTACTACTTATTTACTTCAGAAACGCCACCACAAACTGCAAACTGCTAAAGATGCATCTGCCGATGCCACCGAGGTATTTAAGCCAGTGGCACTCACGAGGCTTGTCTGCCCACTAACCCAAGCCACGAAGCCTCTCGCCTTGTATCGGCCAGCTGCCGGCAGCTGTGGTGTGGGAGGAGGAGAGCCCGAAGCCACCCAAGCTGACCCCAGCCATCTGAGCACTCCCACGTACGACCTAGTTACGCAGTGCCGCAGCCGCTCACGTGCATGTTCTTGAGCTCCATTTTCGGCAAAGGAAACGTTGAGGCTGTAATTAGCG
Source organism: Phoenicopterus ruber ruber (assembly GCA_009819775.1). NCBI lineage: Eukaryota > Metazoa > Chordata > Aves > Phoenicopteriformes > Phoenicopteridae > Phoenicopterus > Phoenicopterus ruber. Next base: position 1,771,045 of record CM020233.1, on the reverse strand, counting down.
CTCCGGCCACTGCCACCAGGAAGCCTTGCGAGGCAACGCGAGCCTCCCTGATGCACCACAAGGAAAGTAAAACGTGCTGCGTGGTGTGCTTTGAACCAAACAGCAGCGAAGGAGAGGACGTCCTTCCTTCAGCTATGATTCTAATTGCTCATTCTTGCTTTACTAGTAAAAATCCAACACGCATCCTTAGTCAATCTGCAGGAAAAAGAAGCTGAACTCTTCGCCAAAAGAAACGCTTGAGCCCCCTTCTCTCTCCCCCAAAAGCTCCTCCTGGACCCCGGCCCCGGGACAGGCAGCTTTCAGCGAGCGGTGACACAAGGTCACGGCAGCAGTGGGACGCCCTTCCCCGCGCACCCGCCACGGCTGGCACCGGGGACCCCGCAGCACCCACAGACAAGGTCACATTCCAGGGAGGCAGAGCGCGAAGACGGAGCGATGTTTATGTTGATTCACTTGCTTTCGCGATTGCTGGGTATTTAATCTCTGCAGCTCTTTTCTTTTCACACGATGGGCTCCTCTGGAGTCATCACAGCCTAAAGAGTCCATCAAGTAAATGAATCCAGATTTCATAAACAGCCAGCACAGCTCGCTCCCACGTCGCCGACTACCGAGAGCTCACTTCCATTGTGACAGGCGGGCTTTCCAAGCTCCAAACAGGAATAAGACATTTCAAGTGGCCAGTAAGTAAATAAATAGGACAAAAGCTCGGTGAAGTGAGCGGTACACCCCAGCGCAGCACGCGGAGCTGGCAGGGGCGCGAGCACGGGTGCAGGGGAGCCCCAGCCCCACGGGGTGGGCCACTACGGCTCCACGGATCCCTTCGGCAGCCGGCAAGGGTTTTCTCTCTTCCTCACTCCTTTTCTTTCTCCCAGTTCAAGAATCTGTTGCTGGGCTTGGAATGTCATCTTTACCAGATATTTTTTACTTTCTTAAAGTCAAAAGACAGTCAGAAGGTCAAATGAAATACAGTTTTTCCATAGCACCTAACTGACTTTGTGAACTTCGGAGCATAAATTCTAACTGAAGACAACAGTGGGGGGAAAAAAAATGAAAACAAACAAAAAAAAGAAAACAAAAAAATCAATAGCTGTTACTTCTAGAATTTTACTGCAGTTCTCTTTTCTGATTGTTTTCAGAAAGTACAGGAGGGAGAGGAGGAGAGTTTCAAACCATCCAAAAATGGTAGAATTTGTGTTACACTTAAACAAACCTCTGGTTCAAGTTGCCTTGAACTCAAGATCAGTATCTGCTCTGTATTATCAGACAAAGCCTGATTTTTGTTTCTTCTCTTTTATTTTCCTTTTTTGAGGTTTATTTTTGAAAGAGGACTATGTAACAGGGCCTCTTCCATCTCAGGGAAAGTAAACAAAGTCCTTCGCAGGGAGGATCAGGGATGAAGGAACAAAGCCAGCTAGACTAAACTGTATGAAGGTGAATTTGTCATTATTTGGTATCACAGCAGCGCTATGACTTTGATCAAGGTCAGGGCAAGGTGCTGCACACAGACACGCTCACTCCCCCTCAGAAAAGCCTGCAGTTACAGCAGCAACAGGAAAGCCACACTTTTAGTCCCAGATTTGTATAGAGACCTGAATAAGACCAAAGTAACACAGCAAATCAGTGCCACGTCCGCAAAGCTGAACGCCTAAACCGTGGTCCCAGCACAACCATAACTGTCTTTCCCCACTTTGCCCCTGGACTCAGCTGACAGCCGCGCCAGCTCACATCATCATCTTTCCTCGGTACTGACTTATCTAAACTCAGCTAAACCCCACGCCGTCAGCAGCGCAAAGCCCTGAAAGACGTCTTTCCGGTGCAAAAAGCAACCAAGTCACCATGGAGAACCCATCAAGTCCTGAGAAGTTTTAGCACTAATACCCAAGTGCAAAGAAACCGTAGGTACAACGGATTTGGCGGGATCTCTAGGACTTCTTGGGATAACGTGGCTTTCTTTTTTGGGATAGCAAAGGGCTACATGCTGCTGCTACGACCAAGGTCCCTGCAAGAGCTTATGTGCTACACCAAGACTGATTCTCTGGGTGCAGACACGCTCTTAAACACAAGAAATACCGAGGGGGAACTCTTCAAACCAGAGCAGGAGAAACCTAGGGAAGTCCCCTCAGCGAGAGGGCTGGACCCTGCCAGAGCTGGGTTTTGTCCAGAGCATTCAGGAATGGGAAATGAAACGGAGAGGAGAGAGGCCAACAACCTGTAGCCTGGTGGGGACAGGAGGCAAGCATGATAAATATTTAAGTTCCTGCTTATTAGGAAATGCTTGGCAAATAATGTGAAGCCTGAAGGGGGTGTTAAAGAGAAGTATATTCAGTGTTAAGGGAAAGTTAATGAGAAGCTGTAACCATTATGTATGTATCATATATGGAAAACTAGGTGAGGCCCCTATAGACCATTATATACCGCATGAAACTTTATGGACACTGTAATGCATTATTTTTAATGATTCCCTTGCCTACTTCAGGCCCTGGAAACCAAGAAGAGCTTGCCTAGCTTCCTGGTGGTGTTTTAGCAATGACACCTTGCTTGTTGCTAGATTTCTGGGTTACTTTAATGAGAAATAATTGGGTTACTTTCCAAGATTCCACAAAGCCCACACGCAATGAACAAAACCTCTGAGAAAGCTGCTGCCGCGTTGCAGTGCTCTTCACATCCTCTACCTTCCAGAGGGTTACCTCCCCTGGTTAACCACTTATCTACAAATATGCCCGCAAAAACATTGGCACTTCTGCTAGTTCAAGTTCGCATTGTCATCATCCATCTCCAGGGAGAGCCAGGCCACAGAAATAACCAGCTGCAACATCACAACGATTGCCCCTGCAGGAGATGTATATAATGAAAATTGAAAGCTGCAGGATGAACTTCTTACATACTTGTCCTTTTGGTTTATTCATCAGAAATAATTATCTGCGCTCGCATTCACAGGAGCACATACTTTATGATGTACATCAAAATTTAATGGCTTTTTAATAATACTGTAACTACAGCAGAAGCAGAAAAAAAGACAGACATTAAACCATATGTGCTGTGTTGGTGGGTAAATGGTGTTGAGCAAACATCAACAACATGTAACCAGTTTAGCATCAGCGATGGGAAAAAGGAACTATTACTTCCAGCATTTGAAAATCATAGTGATCTCTTAATCCTCAATGTTCAGCTTAAAACCTCCCTCGGTAACAGAAATGAGCGTACGCACGGCACGAGCAAACCGAGTTTCTGACTTTCAGGGCCCTGCAGGTGACACCCTTGGCCTCTGACAAGCGCCCAAACTCCCCACCTCGGTTTCTCCACCTCTGCAATGGAGAGAAGCAACGCGAGTACACCCCACACAGCGGCACGGGAACGCGCCCGAATTCTGATTTCCGTTGTGCCAATTAACGTACTCCCAGTATTTTACGAAGCTATTGATGTCTATTCCTTAAGCATCAGGAGAAATTATTGCTCCAGCGGGAGACTGACACTCTAAACGCTCTCCTCGGAAGCCACTCTGCAGCTAGCGAGTCAGCGCAAAGCAGCACCATGTCACCAATACTTGGACTGACATCTATTTATAGACTAAGAAATTATATATGTGGTGTCCCCACCAACCGTGACACATCTTCATTCAGGCATGAGTCACCCATTCACAAGCATGTTTCCAAAAATAAATCCTATTTACCAGAATTAAATTCCACACGCTCAGGAGAAAATGTCTCCTTAAAAACTAAACAACAACAAAAAGGCACATTAGAAAACCAAACAATGGCAACCAAGCACCGAAGTCTTCAGCCTGCAGGTCTCCACGTTTCCTACGATCACGCTGAGGCTGGAAACGTTTAAGATATAACAATGAAGATGGTCGTACGCTGCCATTACAAACCCCTGCCAAGGTCACCAGAGTGCTACCGTCCAAACGGAAGTATCCGGAATATTCTTGGCGACTCGCGCTTTGCAGAAATAGTAAGTATATTGCAGTTATTAGAGAGAACAGACAGAGCGAGCGCCAAGTAATCCCAGAAAATGTAGTGTTAAATAGAGGGTTCAAACCACAAAGCTGTTGATGGGGAATGTTAAAAATGTCAGCGTGGCTGAAAGACATTCACCAGTGGTGAATGTCAAGTAGCGAGCTACTGTTCAGCAGATGCAATAAAAAAACGTAAGGGTACTTGGGTAATGGGCCCAACATTACAGTTGTTGATACAAATTATATCCAGAAAGCAAAGAAATAAATGGGTAAATAAATAAATAATGCAAAAATGGAACAAGTTCAAACTTCTTTTATAGTAATAGTCTCCAGTTGAGCATAATCACCAAAGCTATAGTGATAAGATTGCCAAAACTAGACAAACATCTGTGAGATGAATTCATCTCAGAGGGGAAGCCAACAGCTTGTTATCATTAAAGAGGCAATGCTCTCTCTGCGTTTGAACTGCAGGCCGCCTTGTTACTGCGTTTGCTGAGGCAATTGCACCAGATGTTGGCAGCTATCTTCAGATGGATGACAAGCACCTGCTGTTGGGGAAATTAAATGCTCGTCGGCCTCCTATCCTTCAGGGAGGGTGGGCCGGGAGGGGAAGAGGGGGAGTGGTGACGGCTGACCCTCTGAAATAAACCTATTTATGCAAAGTGACAGTAAGTGCCGGTTTGCCAAGCAGGGAAACAGAGTGGAAATTCATTGGATCTCTTCCATTGCCCCCGGTGAAGTCTGCTCCCACCCTCCCAGTCCTGACAATTAACATGGCACCAATCTGAACTCGCTAAACCACTCATCAGAGTAATAGAGTCAACAGAGGGACCTTCTCCCGAAAAGTCACCGCTCGCACAGCGACTCCCCCAGAAACGGAGCAACGCTACAGCGGGGCCAGCTGCACCCCCTCTTTTCCAACAAGCACCACTGGAACAAGCTTACAGCCCAGCACCTTCGGGCAGCACAGACCCAAAACGCCTTGTGATGCCAGCGTTAAAATAAATAGATGCTCAAAGTGGAGTCTTACATACGCTCCTATTTGCTCAGATTTAAAATCAATGTCCTGGGACAGGGATGCAAACGTAATCTCGCTTTCACCACCAGCCGGTGGCACGTGAACGTGCCTTACCGGTTCGTTTCAGACCAGCCTCTCCCAGTATCAGGAGCAGCAGTCAAGGTCAGGATAAGCACTGCAACTCATTTTAAGAAAGAAAACACATAGCAGCTGCTTCTCTGCCAGACTTGCTCGTGTTTTCAACTTTCTGCGAAAAGAAAAACTGCAAAATGTGAACTCCTTTTATAGGAGCAATCGATTCTTTATGATATATCCGATACTCTTACTTCTTCAAACTTCCACGCTGATGACATTACAGCAGAGAGGTATATTCTGTGATATATTCTGCCAGCAGGACCCACCATCTGAGCCCGGATCACTATTTCAACACCATTTTGCCCTGGACAGTAAGTTGAAAACACCACTGTAAATTCCTGTTCACCCCAAACCTCTCGCGAATGTCCCTGACAGAGACAAACGGTTGTTTGATCTAAACTGGCCACATGCATTTTAGGTATCCTTCAGATTAAGAGGCAGTTAATCCTCACGCTGCTCCGATTATCTTAATTGGCTCTTTGTTTGAGCTACTTTGCCCTTGTCCCCATTTCTGCAGTTATATTTATCAATACGTACACCGTAGCACCCAGAGTACCACTACACCCACCTCTCCCTCTCAGGACGGGCACGCGGTACCCCGTACCGGGGGATTATTGACAGGACTGACGCTGACCAACCCGCCGTGCTCGGCTACCACTCACTTCTACCAAAATACGCTCCGGTGTATTTTTTTCCCCAGAAAACAAAATACTAAGTTCTCCTAAGAGAGCTATACACGTGTAAGATGGACAGCAAATGAATTTCATATTCTACCTCTGCAGAATTAGCATAAGTTTAATTAAACTGGTCATACCTCAATATTGCATGTGTGAACAAAGCTTGGTTATTTCACCTCTAGGACTGCCTGAAAATCATCTTGTTGATTTTTAGCACCCTGATGGAAAATAGAATAAATAAAAAGAACAAGCACATGAACAAAACAAGAACCACCAGGCTCTGCACAGAACCCTCCACTTTAAAACCAAATTTTCTGTCACATAAATATAAGCTTTTAAAAATCGAACTGCGGATCAAACGAGACATTTCCTTAACGCTGTACAGCAGGGCGAGAGGCAGACACGGCTGGAACAAGTGCTCGACGGCGGGCTGACGGTTTTATTCCCGGGAGCACAGTGAGCTCCGCAGCCGCGGGGCCGGAGGGCAGGGAGCGCCCGGCACCTTCTGCTCGCCCGCGCCGTGCCCCGTGCAGCGCCGGCTGAACGGGCTACGAGCGACCGAGTATGGCCATTCAATTCCATGTGCAAAAAATGTTACTGCACCTCCTTCCCGTAACGCGTGCTCTTTTTCCACGTTTGGAACAATTTATATGAAGTTCCTCACAGACACTTTTAGAAGCCCTTTTCTTAAGGGCCCAGACTCAGAGCTGCATTTAAAAAACCCTCACATTTCACATCCTATCACTCGATACTGGTGTATTTACTACCTAGTATGATGACAACGATCAAACGCTTACTCTCCAATCAATGATGTTTTAACTAACTCACTTTAGCTGATGAGCCTACCCCAAATTTGTGAGCAGGGTAGCGCAAGCTTCAGTTATACCATACAAAGTTTTAAATAACTGCTGCTATTTTTTCATTAGCAAACCAATGTTGAAACATGAGTTTTCCCAAGGCAAAGCTCTGGCACCCTCAGTTGTAGCCACTCAAAGAACAGAAGTAATGCTCTGGTCATCGCTTCGATGGATGTCAGCAGCAGCGCCTCCATTCACAGACACCTTCCAGGAGGCTGCACTTCAAGACAAGTGCCAAAGTGGAATGTGATGCAATTTTGCAGCACGTATTGGAAATATCTATCCGAAAATTTTACCTCACTCCTGTTGCTGTGGTTTAGCACCACAATCTTTTGCTCTTGATGCAGAGCTTGTCCCGCCGCTGTCTCTCTGCACACAGCCAGCCCCCCGGGCCCTGCTCCCAAACAGGGGCTCCGAGCTGCTACTGCAGCACAACGAAACCAAATCATTTCCCTCCAGAGAAGTTCTGCATCCACAGCCCCACTCATCCACACCGGGGCTGAATCCAAGAACGCTCCAGGGATAATTTAAAGATGTTACCAAACATGATTAACTGAATTTGTTAGGTATTTTACAAAGCCTGTCGGGTTTGTATGAAATAGAAGCAGGGGTGAAAAACAAAATTGACTTCCATGGGGTCTCAGAAAAGATATAGGTCATTTTCCTGGGTTTGGCTCAGTTGCAACACCGATACAAAGACACTACAAACAAACATTCGCACACCTGGCGGAGGAGGAAACATGAATGTTTGCTTACAACTTTCTCTCCCCAAACACGGCCCCTGATCAATTGCTGATTTCATTCAGGCTCCTGGGATGATTCTGGGTCGCCAAGGGCGTATCGCTCTCTGCAAGCTCAGGATCAACACTGCTCCCCTACTGTGACTGAAGTATGAGACACACAATACAGGGCACCAGCCATAACTCTATGCGCCCCCCCCCAGAAATCAAAAGATATAGCAGAGTTGTCTTAAAATAAATACATTTAAACAAAGGATGCAGGCCTTGCCCTTACGGCTCCTAGGCGCTGGGGATGCTAAGCTGTACCTGCGGCGAGCTGCTCTGCGGCGGCTCCCAAGCACAGACACCCCAACCCGCTCGGGTGCTGCGGGCACGAGCTCGGCCGCAGCCCGCTTCCCCCGCTGCCGGGGCGGTCGCTTCAGTCTGCATCGGGTCCGCGCTCACGAAGGCTGCAAGCGACACGAGCGTTGGCATATTTACATTTCCCGTGCCCTTCAGAGCTTACTAGGCAAGAAAGGCAAGGAAGTGTAAGGCGAGATAAAACAGCTTTCCCAAAGTCAGACAGCAAGTGGGTGGCACGGTGGGAAACAGAAGACAGATGCTTGGGGCCCCGACTCTCCGCAATTACCTAATCTCGCACGGGTTACGGCGCTACAGCACAAGAGCTTCCTTGCCATTTCATTCACCCAGAGTAGAAAAGGAAATAAAATTGTACTGCAAACTTCTGCTGAGTTCTGATACAGCCTTCTTGCCCACAAATCCTGCCTTAACATTTCCTCTTTTCACAAAATCCAGGTAGAAACCAACATCTAATTTATAACAAAACCACTTCCACAAAGCATGTGTCTTATTACAGACCACCTAAAAACTGACTTCCTGTGTACAACTGCTCATTGACAGAATGAAAACACTGACTTCTTTTTGAGCAACGATCGAGTTTCTCAGTTTGTTTAAAAAAAAAAAAAAAGAAGAAAAGAACATGTGTGGGAGGGAGAAGAAATAATAAAAGTGCTGTAGGCCATGAGGGACCACTATATCCCAGATCCCTTTGTCACATGCCAAAGCAAAAATTTAAAGGAACATTCATTATCCGTTGGACTATCATGGACGTAACATTTAAACACGGAAATCCAGGAAGACGGGAACTTTAAAGCACAAGCGAAGGGCAGCAGCGTGAACAAGGCTGAATGCTGTGCCGTGCCGCTGTAACAGAACAGCCCCCACAAACAGCGTTTTTCATCGCCCCAAACTCATCAGAAGCTGCAAACAGTGACGTATCTGTCTACTGCTCGTTCTGTTTTAAGGAGGTGCAGAGATTGAAGTTAAGCAACTTCTCCCAGGGTACACCCAGGTGACTCAGACAGAAAGAAGAATGTACTGAGCTACGAGCTCCTTCACACCAGGTCTAGAGCTCAGAATCGGGCTGGAAGGAACACTGAGGTTAGCAGCAGTTAGAAAAATGCCAACACATTCTCTATTTTACTGCATGTTACAAATGTTTCGGGAACTCCGGCTCTTACAGGCTAGAATGTAAATAAGAGTCCAGTTCTGTCCCTCCATTTCATAAAATGTAACCAGTTCACAAACACGGAATCTGGAAATACAGTGCTGAAAAACGTGAAAGGCTAACAACTTGTCAAACCAAAAAATGACTTTTCTGCAAAGCAAATACGTTAAGAATAGACCATCCATGTATCCTATTGACCATTAAATCTACATATCAATGTCCAACAGATGTAACAATACCATTCAAACTGTATGCCAAGTCTAAATTAACTAAGCTTTCACTTTCATACAAGCAAAATTCCTTGCACCTCCTGACTCCGGCCTTAGCCCCAGCTCCACGCAGACTTCCAAATCCCCCCAAAATGAACCCATGGCGAGAAAACCACCTTTTCTCATGCTAACAAGTCTATTGTAATAACATCTTCAGAGGCCATACTCAAGGTCTCGGGGAAAAGTAAACCACTGGAGTGCTTAATACTGCACCGGCGCATTAACTCGTTCACACCCAGACAGCCTTGCCAAACAAGGAGGAGTTTTCTCTCGTGTTTTCTTGATTTATATTTTCACAGCTGTCAGAGAGGAAAGCATGTAGGAAGCAAGTTATGTAAACCACCGGATTAGGCCAAAATCCTCGGTGTGGGTCACACCTCCTTCCCTCTCCCCCTCCAGCACACTCACGCAGAGAAAGCAGAGGGACTTCATTACACAAGATTATTTTTTCAAAGGTTAACTGGTCATTATTTGCATCGCTGTCTGCGTTACAATGCGTGACACTGTACAACCAAAGAAGGGAATTCTTGTGCTCGCGTTTCGCTGCCCGCAGCTTCGCTGTTTCAGCTTTAGTGTTCTGGCAAGACGGCCCCACGGCTCCGCTGAGCGCGCGGAGCGGAGCCGGGGCTCGAGAAGCTGCTCCCCTCGCGCTTGCTGAGCTGCCGCTAGACAGTAAGCCACGGCTACAGAAGGGGGAGACGAGAAAACGAGAGGCTTTCGAAAGCTCAACAGTTTCACAGAAAAAACCCAACATCAGAAGCCAGAGATGATTATTCCCCTGGTCTGTTTTGCGTCTCACAGGAAATAACAAGTGACGGTACAAAACGTTTCAGATTCAGAGAGGTAATCCAGAAATTCTGTCTTGTTTCAAAATTTCGAAGTCTTAAAAGCCATTCTTGAGGAAATAGTGTATTCCAAGCGAAGCTGAAACATGCCTATGGTTTGTCTGAGGGACCTCGTGGCAAGCCAGAACAGAAAGCAAAATTAATGCATACTGGCCTGTTCCAATTTCATCTGAAAATTCAAAATAAAAAGCAAATCCCATAGAGCCCTTCCCCAAAAGTAATTTTAGATTGCCGTGAAAGAAAAAACCATAGAGCCAATGCTCCTGCTTCAAGATTTTTAGATGAAGTAGAAGAGCCGGGGCCACCACCACCAGCACTGCTTTTCCAGCAGTTGGAGATAACAGTATGTACAAATATTGTTTGTCCACAAAACTATTTCACATATCTCCTTTAAAAATCATCATTCTTTTTCGAAAAAGTATAAATTTAAATGTACTCTCTCCCACGCAGGAAAACATGCTTTTTCTACAAGAACAGTCACGTTTGGGCTGATCTAACAGCTCAAGACAGCCGAAACGTACCTTTCACATAACTGTGTTCCCATCGTGCTGGAAACAGGGCCCGGGAGGCCGCAGAAGCCTTTTCATTCGAGGGCCTGTTCCCGCCAAGGCCGACTCCAGTATTTCAGTTAGAAGATTTTTTTTTTTTTTACTCAGACTTCTCTGGGTATTTGGGTCAAAACGTGTGCCTGGAGCCCACGCACATTAACGTATCCGTTAACGACCGGGCGCCACCGCTGGGGTCCGTACGCGGCTCGGGCGGTCCCGCCGTCCCACCTCTCGAGCCCGGCTCGCCCCGCGCCAAAGCGGCCGCGGCACATGGGGGGCAACGAGCCGCGGGGGCACTGAGAGGGTTAAACTCCCACGTCGAACAGCGAGGCCTGGCTCCGGCCCAGAAGGGACATGGGAACCGGGGCAGCTGAGTTATAAAGGCCTTATTGTAGCAGCCCACTGGATTGGAAATGACTTGTAGGCCTAATGAAACAAAACTTTGGCAGTAAAACAGAATGAAAGGAATGAGACAATAAAAGAGAGGAACAAAGGGAGCAGAGTTGTTTCAGCTTAGGAAAATAAGCTCACTTTGTTGTTGGGAAAAGCCAAAGCCGATTAGGATAAACCAATGACTAGGCATAAGTCTTCCAAACTAATTACACAGTTAGCCATGTGAAATATAATTGCAAGTCGCAAAATAAGGACTACGCTACTTTCACAGGAGCTCTATAAAGGGAGCGTTACCTAGTAAAAAACGAACCCTAAGAAGTCCCTTATCATCAGTCACTTGCAGCTCAAAAGGTGAGAACATGCACGTCCCGAGAGAAGTGCAATTCATTAGCGTTTGGGGGCTTTCTTCTGCCGGCCACAGTCCTCCGGGTGAGGCTTTAACAGGCTGTTGCTATTTTTTCCTTTTTTTAAATGATACCAGAAGCCTTAACCGCTCCAAAACATCCCGATCTCAGAGAGCACCATTTTGCTCACAGTTTCGGAAAGCCGTAAGCCAGGTGGATCCGCAGCCACAGCCCCGCTGACGGCTCAGGGCAGCGCTTGCGGCCGCTCCGGAGGGGAGGAAAGCGCAGCCCCGCTGAGCTTCCCTTCGGATCTCCTCACTTCTAACACTTTCTCATTTAAATTCTTTTAAAACCTGGTCTTTACAGCCAGCTTTGCACAGGTCAGCACGAGGGCAACGCTGCAGACTCTGGATGGGTTAACACGGCCGGTGAATTTATTTTGTTTGCAAGAATGTTTGAAACATCTTTGACTGAAGTAACACAGGATCACAGAAACAACTGCATTAGACTGTCAGGATTAGGTACTAAGACAATGTGGGGTTTTTTCTTCCTCCTTCTGATTGTAAACAGTTATGGCTTAGTTTGGAGTTTTCCCGGCTTAGCCTCCTCGTGTCCTCCTGTGGATCCTGCTCCCTGAAACCACTGGAAGGAGAAGCCTCAACCCCAAACTCTCACCCAGATACGCCTCCCACCCACCGGCTGCCGGCCTTGGGCCCGCGCCGCCCTTATCGGAGGTGCTGGGCTGTGCCCCCCGTGTCTGCACCGCGAGCCGGGCCGCGTCCCACCTGTGCCTATGGGCCCCACCGCCAGCCCCCTCCTCAGCACCCAGACCCCCCACCCCCCCTCGGCACCCAGACCCCCTTCTCCTCAACATCCAGACCCCCCACCCCTCCTCAGCACTCAGACCCCCCACCCCTCCCCTCCTCAGCACCCAGACCACCCCCCCCCCGGCACCCACACCCCCGCCAAGCCTCTCCGGGGAGCCCCACAACAACTGTATGTGCACGGGTTCAGCGTCACCGGCTCTAAGCACTCGGCAATCACGAGGCTGTTAATTACACCACTTCGTGCTCCTTCTGTTAAGCCTTTTGGCTTCACTCAGGTAATTTTTCCCAGCCTTCCTCCGAAGCTTACAGCAGCTAGGGATGCCCGTCTTTGCACAATGAAAGCTGGGATTCTACAGATCCTGGGCTTTACAGAACGAAAATAAAAACACTATCAGAAATTTCACGATCAAAGTCTCAGGAGTTATCATTACCACGTATTTTGGTGTGCTAACAGGTAGGCATTTTCACTGGTGAAGTCAGGGAAGATGGTTTATTAAAGCAGTTTTACCTTTATTGGAGAAAAAGGCTCCAGCATTTACTTTTCAAAAAGCTGCAGTTTCAAGTTCAACACTTTAGGCCCTTTCGTGCCAACTCCAGCTACATGAGCAGGTCCGCCTGGCCCCAAAGCTGGTCGCTGTTCTAACCACATCGTGTGTTTCGAGTGCTACCTCCAGTTACCAAAACAACCTCCCCTGGTTGCAAAGCTCTTCTCCGCAGCAAGTACAAACAGGATTTCAAGAATCACAGCAGTAGGTAAGCAATTTTTTCCACACCAATAAATAAGCTCAGCATTTCAAAGAGCAAGTCACCTGAGATGCTCTTATCAAATATGGGCGGCTCCTCCACACGTTAATTATGTAATGCAATTTTCTTTATTTTAAGAAAGCGCTAAGCAAATGCAAGCCCTGCCAATCGACCCCGATGCACTGTTTGCATTGCAACGGCCTGACCGGAGAGCGAGGCCTGTGTGCTAAGCAGCGCACAGACGTGTCGCCAGGCCCCGCCACAAAGAGCTCGCGATCGGAGCAAGTCAAGGAAGGGCGGGGAAGCGGAATGGACATGGAGAAGGAAGCGGCTCCTGCAAGGTCCCACAGGGCCAGTCCTGGGTCATTGTATCTGACTGCAGCATCCCACCCACCGTAGCATATTAACGAGTCTTCTAATTTAGCTGGACCACAAGTCCCCATTTCCTTGAGTCCTTAACTAGCTCTGCACCTTCTCACAACCAGAGCCTTGGGGGGAATCACCTCAAAACACCCCCCAAACCAAACTGTCTCCGCTGATAAACAGCGGAGTGCAGCAGAGAGAACCTGAATGCCTGCATGCAAGGTCGAGTCACGCTGACACGGCCAAGAAGCCTCTCCTCCAAAACGCCACCAACTTCACCAAACCCATCTCCTTTTCACAAGCTAGAACAGGGAAACGCGAAACAGGGATGCAACTGGAGAAGGTCGCCTGGTGGCACCGGGGCCAAGCCCTCTGAGCCCGCGTCCTACGGGGCCGAGCTCCAGGGACTGGACCGCGCAGGCTCAGCAGGACGTACCCCAGCGCTACTGCCAGAGGAACAGGTTCCAGCCTTGATCGCACCTTGTGCGATTATTTTCAGCGCCTTAATTTTTTAGCCTTCAAATTAAGACACTTGAAAAAGTATCTGCTTTTCCAAAAGTATTGCCTTTGGAAAGCCAGACCTCTTTTAAGCTATCTCGAGAAAGGCAGAGCATGAAAGCAGGAACTGAAGCGTCCCGAATCACTAGTCACTACTGAAAAACACAGCCTAGCTGTCTGCATTCTCAGGGACTGTAAAATTGCAAGCATGAAACTACCAGATGGTGAAATTAAAGAGACTATATTAAGACAGCATCCAGACAATATGCAAAGCACTTATATTAAAACTATTATTAACTTCAAAAATACAGGTTACAGGAGTTCTGCAATTAGAAGTAACTACAGAAGAAACATCCAAAAGCTCATGTAATCCTTTAATAAAAGGCTCAGCAGGCTGTAAACATCCTGCAGGAATCGAAGATTATTACTGAAAATAAAATGAATGGTTTGCAAAACAGCTATCAATCCAGCACAGGAACAATTTATAAACTGCCCTCCTCAGCCCTCAACAAAATACTGCCTGGCCAAGGCTTTTCAGGGCAGATAAAAGAAACATAAACTAACTACAAGGAATGGGAGCTGCTTTGCTTCGGGATATCCTGCTGTGTCCTCGCGCAATCACGCATTGAAATCATCAACTGATGCATTCCAAGAGAGGGGAATCATGCTCATGGAGCCCCGCGGACAGCGGGGCTGACAGGAGTCTCCGTGGAAGGTGGTACCACGAACTGCTTTCAAAGCAGACGGCTCTGCAAGCTCTTCACCTCGTCGGGCTCCTGAGCAAGCAGCCGGAAGCCTTGGGGATCCAGAAAGCTCCATGGAAGTCGGTGGCACTAAGCTCCAGCTAGGTAGAGCCTGGATTTGTGGGGTTTGAGCTGTTCCATCACTGTAAAGACTATTCTGGCAAGGTTCGGGTTTCCTTTCTTGCATAAACTGTCTTTAAAAAACAAGTCAGGATTCTGCATACATTTCCACAGGATCTTGCATAAGGATTTTTTAATAAGAAATTAAATGGATATTCTAGTAACTTCCATATTATTCTTGCTATTCACGTGGATCCTTCAGGCATTTTCACAACTTAATGAGCTCTCTCAAATATGTCTATCTGCTCCTTTTGCCACTTGAATCAGGGGTAAACAGGAGGCTGATTTTACGGAGTAGACAACTGTGTAATCATTCAGCTAAGGGTCAAATTCTTCCTGAACATACACAAAGTCACCTCCCAATGATCCTTTTTTCTTTAATGAACGTAAACAGTGTTGGCAGTGATGTACACACACACACGCAACAAACAGAAAAGGAATTCCAGAAGCAATTCCAGAGCCTTCAAGAAATTACACTGAAAGGCAAAAAATGTGGCCCTCCTTTGAGCACTGGCCTCATTGCACTTTTGTTTTTCAAAACACACTTTAAAAAGAAAGAAGAAAGGAAAAAAAAAAAAAAGAAGAATTCAAAATATGTAGCGCTCGCTTGGGCAGGAACTTACCTTGCCAAACTGTTCAAAGTATTGCTTTACGTCTTCCACTACTGTATTAGCCGATAATCCACCTACAAATATTTTCTTTGTTCTTGTGACCATCTGTAAGAAATTACAAGACAAGCATACGGTTTAACCAGATTATTTCAAACAATATGCAGAAAAAAGAAATATTCTTCAGATGCCATCCCTAACCCAGTTAATGAGAGTATTTCTTTACAAAAGCAATTCAGATTCTATTTGATCAGATACTTCTTTTTTTCTTTGTCTTATTTTTATTTGAGAAATGGCTGAGTAAAGGCACTCAATAACAACTCTAGCCCCCGGATATTTTTTTTTAATAAATGATTTTTATTGTGCTTCTCAATGCAAATATAAGTGAAAAAGAAGTCCAAGTGTCTTATCCTCATAGCTACTGTCTCAAAAAGACATGTCACTTCCCCCCTTTCTTCCTAAAGACAGAGTGCGTGCTCTTTGGCAGACAACAGGTAATTGCATCAAATCAAAGCGATGTGTTATTAAGTTTCCATGGGTCAGTTTAAAAGGAACTTGCACAGTTCCTTTAAAAATAATCAAATGATGAGAGACAGCGAGAGCTACCGATGCAGTCCTCTAGCTGCCGCAAACCCCGGCTCAGCTGAAGCACTCACAGTATCGCCATCCATCAGGGGCTGGATCAGGCCCTTCAGAAACCCCTTTGTGTTCCCCAAGACCCCAACTGAGCACCCAGCTCTTCTCACGGACCCACATGCGCCCGTGTTTGGTCCGTACAAGGTGGAGGGATGATGCTGGACACCCTACAGAGAACGTACCATCAGATGAGCCATTATGGGTTACCTGGCAAGGGAAGCTGGTGTCTTTGGTGGGCTGATCCCAAACCACTTGAGCCTTGTGGGCCGCCTTAAATCCAGGCAGATCCAGGACAATGTTATCAACGTGCTCTGAAGGGGAGGGCATCATCCCGGTATGCTTGGACAGAGGGGAAACGCCCCAGCTTACAGCGGGCAATGCCCTTACCACTGGAGACAACTCGTGAGCAGCCTACCCCACCCTACAGAGATGTGTTAAAGTCAACGTTGCACGTTAACTCAAGAAACCAACACATCAATAGAAAACTCATGCACTAAAACGCTTGAGTTTGGTTTCAGTATGACAGAAACTAGACGAAGCAGCCAACTTAGAAAGACTGAAGGGGAAAAAATGTCCCATAACTCCAGAACCAGGACTTGCCCGGTTAAATCACGTCCAGCAAATGCTGAAGCAACGCAGAGGGAGCAACACCGGGCAGCCGGCCGGAGACACAACCGCTGCAGCTGCTCAGCGCAGAGCCTGCATTTTTCTCACCGTTTCATTTTTTCACCGAAGACGAGATGCAGTTTACGATAGCTACCGAAGGTCGCAAGGTCCTGGGTCGCCAGGCGCTGCTGAAGGTCACCGCGCTGGGAGCTCCCGCACGGCTCTGCCCCCGCCCCACCAGACCCCGTCCCGCACATCAGACCCACCGAGAGCACCGGTGCTGCCGGCCCTGGCGCCGGCCCAGCTGGGCTCTGCTACGCCAGCGGAGCCACGGTGACCAGCCGTGCCGTGCGGCCGCGGGCAAAGCCTTCGCAGAACCGAGACGCCAAACAAAAAGCTTGGAGTAGCCCCAAATTCTCTCAGCGCAGAACAAATTAAACATCGCTCCCGTCTCCACCGCCTTTCAAATTAACCAGGGTAGATATCTCCCTCAATCGGCCCCTAACTACGCTTCACAGAGCTTCACTTTTTTTTTTTTTTTTTTTAAAGTTAGGAAGAAAAGACAGGAAAAAAGAGAGTGTAAAAATTCAATTATTTTTTCCTGGCTGCAATCTAGGACTCCGAAATTGAAGCCCAAGCATATATTTTTCTGTAGAAAATTGTCATTTACAAATAAAGAATTGGCTAAAGCCAACTTGTAACTAAAGGATTTTGCAGGGCTGTCAAGAGCCCTCTGCCTGCCAGCATCTGATTTAAGATCAGGCCAAGCTTCTGTTGTCATACAAAAGAAGGAGGAAAGCAATTATTCTAAAGCAATATTTGAAATTATCATCATTTTTATATTTGACCAAGAAAGAAAGAAAGAAAGAAAGAGTTACTTCTTTTAGAAGCGAGATTGAAGGTTAAAGAAAAAAAAGACTACTTTGTTTCAATAGCTTCAGTCAAAGAAAATATTGGTAATGACAAGCAAATTCACAACATTTTAATGCCTAGAGATGTGTTGCGAGCTGGGAAATGGCTTCAGAAATCAGCTCTTTGGTACAAAAGTGAAGCACAAAATTAAGTCTGCTTTTACAATCTACGTTTTCCCGAAGAGACGGTTCAATTGCTTTGTTATACATGTTCCCCTCAGCAAAAGAGCAGAAGTAACGTGTAGCCTCAGCAATTCCTCCTATCCCGGCGTGCCTCAACAGGAGATTTCGTTGCCTTCCTTCCACCCGTGGCACGAGGTACCAACGTGCCCCCAGACGCGCCACGGGCTCAGCCACCTTCTGCACCCCATCTCCTCCATCCCCCAGACCCAACGACCACCAGCAGCCCAGGAGACACGGTCACGACAGAGGCGCAGGTTTGGAAACCAGCCTTTTCCCCGTGCAGATCTGGACGCGTGTGGCGGAGCTGAAGGAACGGAGCCTGCTCACCACGGTGCCACGAGAGGCTTCCCACAGCCGGTGATGAGGCCAGCGCCGCGCTCGGCTCGGATTTAGCCCGGGGCGCCTGGGAGAGCCCCAGCAGACGAGAAAAGCTGCCGTTTGCGCTGGAAGCACCTATTTCTTTCTCAAACGTTAGCGCCAGGTGAGCTGCTGTACGCAGCTGACTTGTCTGTGCTGGTACAGCCTCACCAATTTTCAATTATTAGATAACTGCGGTGGGACTTGGACCAACTGGAAACAAAGCCTCCAACTCCTGCTCTAACCTGCAAACCCTCCCTCACCAGCCAAACAGACGAGCTAGGAGGCAAGGCTTCGTCGGGGTAAAAACCGCAGAGCGCTCCCGCGGAGCAGAGCACAGCTTTGCACCGGAGACTCGGAGCGCGCCCCGTTAGCCTCAGAGCTAATAGCCACAGGTTTGCAAACGCGTTAGCCAAACGTGACGGAGCATTCAGAAGACATTAAAAAAATAAAGTATCCACTAACTCAGGGATTTTTCTGCACGGGGGACACCTTCAGCGTAGATCAGCCACTGAGTCACCAATAAAAAAGATCTTAAAGCACAGCAAACTGCCAGGACCAGGCACACTGACACACGAGTTCTGAGAAGACAGACGTTAACGAGGAGGTCCCCCAAAGTCTCATTGCTAACGGCTCTGAGGGCACAGGGACCCACCGCCTTGTTCCTCACTAAGTACCCTCAGCTGACCGCCGTCACCGACAGGCTTCTGGTTCATCCCGCCGAGCGATGCTCTTACTATCCAATGTGATATTCTCCTCCATCACCTCCCCACTTCTGTGCTTGTGCCAGGGAGGAAAAACAAAGGGTTAAAAAGTATTTAATGAAGTACACTTAGTGCTGTTTAGTAAACACTAAAGATGACAAATGATCAGAGGCACTGAGAACTGAGCCAACTGAAGAGCTTCCCTTTTCAAAATTAAAGGGTTTTCAAATCAAAATTTCTCATTTGGCTAAGAAAATAAATCAGCATATCTTTAACCAAAAAAAAAACCCTACAATTTTATAAACGCATTTATGTATATATCTAAGAAAAACACTCGTAATTTTTTTATTATAACAAAAGCCCAAAACCTGAGAGTCCCCGGCCCGAAGTCCCTCCCATGAAAGTCACTGCGCCTCTTTATCTTTTCCTGCGAGTCGATTCCGAATCCGCTTGCTGGAGGCTGCTTACGGGGGGGGACTCCCACCAACAGCAAAAGGGAGTTGCCCGTGGTGACCCGGGGCTCGCTCCCTCGGGCAGCAGCTCCAGCGGCTCTGCCTGGCTGGGAGCAGCCGTGTCGGGCAATAGAAGCGATTGGCGTGAATCAATCACAAATCCGTGTTTGATGAATGACTCCAAGAGGTCTAGGTCACTCGGAAACCACACCGCTTCCAGCTCCAGGTCTTTGTTTTTAATTTGCAGTATAACGTATCTATCATTCACTATTGCAGGGGTCTGCAAAGTGTAGATATTAAACGGGTTTGGAGCTTTTGCATACTGAAGGTGTCTCTCTCTCGCTGCAGAAGGAACCGACGGGAGAGTTAGATCTAACGCTGGTTATAAAGTCCGTTAATTGTAAGTACCTGCAGAATTGCTTTGTTTGTATACTGTGTTAGTGTTGCAGTTAATCAAAACACATGTGACTACTACTGCGACGAGTCATTCAAGGTTACAATCCCTTTACTGGCTTGGCGTCTGAAAAATACATTCACCTTTGTGTTCTGAAACTGAGCAAACACTGCAGGCGGTGCAGAAGCAGGAAAAAACCACCCAGCTTTAGCAAGACAAGTCTTCTGATTTTATGTCATTTTTTGCAAGGTTAAGGTTGTAATTGGATCAGTTTGGGGCATATCACGTAAATCTTCTCTAAACAACAGGCTGAAGATTCAGACTCTGGAAACAAAAATCCCGTCCCACTCAAGCACGCCAACACACTACGTGAGCTAAACCCAACCGACTCGGGTAAAACGCAGGACCTGCAGTTTTGCAAAGTTCCAGCCTCCAGCTCGGTGTCTGTTAGTATCCTTGTGTCCCCATGTAACAACTCTGCTCTTGGTTTTCTTGGGTTCTCCCCCCCCCGCCCCGAAACTGTCTTATTATCACGACTATTGAAAATGAATAAAGGGGATTTTAGGCTGATGAAATATTTTGCAGAATTCCCAGAATTTCAAAACCTCAAGCAACAAGTATCCGCTACTCTTTTCAGATGAGCCAAGGCTCCGTTTATGTTTAACACAGGAGTTGCATATTTGACTTCAGGGTAATGGTTTTGTGTGTCATTTCCCTACCGTTCTTTACACCGCCTTTTTTTTTTTTTTTGCTGTTTCCTCCTAGTTTCAGTGAGGAGCTCCCGGCTTAGGAGGCACGGATGATGAGGCTGGAAAGGACGAGCGCTTACATCCAGCGAGCACAGAGAGGAGACCGAGTGTGTCACTGGCAGGTCTTGTTGCAAAGTAAAAGGCATGTGCTTTGAAACCGGGTTATCCAAAGGTGCAGGACTCTTCGGAGTTAAAACTGACCTGGGCAAAGGCAGACGGCAGCATCAGAGATGCTGGGGTATTCTGCGTGCCATCACATCTGTGCTTGGAACAGGACTGGTTTTTTTTCTACAAGCGAGAGGCAGAGACAGGCGCTGAACAAACCAACACGCACGGCTCAGCGAACGCCCTGGAAACCGGAGCACGAGCTCAGCGCGGTGCGCGCGCCTGTGCGGATTCATTAAGGCATTGCATCCTCAACTTCTCAATATGGTGGAAGTGGACTAGAGTACTAATAGTGAATCTGCATCGCAAATTGCTGAAATTAGCATTAATTTCAGATTAAACTAATTATGTATATGTAACTGTTTTCCAGAGCACTTCCCTCTTCCTCGTACGACAGTGAGTATGCGTGGGTGTATGCGTATTCCAGCTTGCTCACCTAATCTGCAGTTTGACATTTCATCATTTCTAATGTATCCACCTTCTAAATAGGTTTGTAATTGGAAAAATCATCTTTGGTATATATGCTGAACTGCATTTTATACCCCATTGTGTTGTACGTTCAAACTACAGCATTACCTCTAATTAAAAACAACAATAACTCATGTAATAGGGGAAGTGATCTTGTTAACTAAATTGCTAGGCTTCTTTGGCAGAGCACAAACCATAAGCAAGAATTCTCCAGTTTTTTTTTTTGCCTCCGGGATCCTCATAGCAAGTTCCAAAAAGCTATTAAAAAGCAAACTGAAACATGATGCAAAGCCCACGATGAAAAAGGCAGCATTTACTGAAAGCTGCCAACCTTTCTCCACTCACCCAGTAAGAGAACGGCCCAGGAACCATCCCCTTCCCCAGTGTTACTGTACAGTCGACACACGATGGACGTTTTTTGCTGAGCGCCGTGTGCCACCGGCTAGCAAATACCAGACTCTCAAGCTCCACAACAGCAAGAGGAACTCAATCCTGTGCAAAGGCAGCACGGCTTTACGTGCCACGTACAACATGCTTAAGTATTCAAAATAGGATTTCAGCAAGACTTAAACGGTGCAAATACCTTGTGCCTGACCCCTGCGTAAGCGAATGTCATCCTGTGAGAACCGACTCGAGCTACAGAAAGGTATGCAGGAATGAAAGAGCCCTTTAATCCAAACAAGCGGCACAGATTCCCAGCGGGGTAAATCAGTTCCCTTGATTTCTGTGGAAAATACAGATGGGTTGTATTCTCCCAGTCCATTCATAAACGAAACTGTTAACTTAGTCCCCGCTGTATTCCTAGTTTTTGGCTGCCTTTGGTTTTGCTGTTAACTTTGGGAGGGTCGGGTTTTGGCTGGTGTTTTATTTTTTCTTCCTCCCTCGATGACTATGGTATCAGCAGGAGGCAGAACACACAAAGTGATTTTTATATGACAGATTGAATTGGCAGCAATCGCCGAAGCCACCCCTGGAGTTTCACAAGCAAGTCTGGCCTGGGTCCAGCAGAGCCCTTCCCGGTCATCCGACGGCGACCACATTTAACTCTCTCGTTCGCCCCTGGGAGGACCAGCCCCTTATTCGCTCGCAGGTAGAGCTCAGCGACGGCCGCAGCCATTCCCGCAGGAAGGGGCCCTCCCCAGAGAGCAGCTCGTGTCGGGGCAGGAGCATCCCGCGCCCTCCCCGACGTGCCCTGCAAACCCGCCCCTGCTCTCCCGGCCCAGCAACGCGGCTACGGGCACCACCGCGAAGAGCTCCCTTCGCGGGAGACCCAGTCTCCTCAAAACCAGCCCCAACTGTGAGGGCCCAGCATTTTTTTTGAGCAAAATCTGGCTTCAAGCTTCATATCAAAAGACACAGTAAAATTCACCAGAGCCAGACTTGACACCCTCCAGAGAACAGGAATAGATCATAGCCCCACAGCCTCGCTATAACCAGTTATATCACATCCCTCAGGGCTGCTCCCTTCCACTGTGCTCCAGTTAACTCTTTTATGGGTTACAGAAGCAAGGTACAGAGGCAGGAAAAGGGGAGCAGAGAGAAAAATGTATTTAAATCCCCCTGGTTGCTTTAGCTTCTCACGCACAGTATGGTAAGGAAGGGAACTCTAAATATTCGCTGAGTGCAGACAACTTATCTAACATGCCTGCCTGATTACTGTTCAGCAGTGCTTAAAAACAGCATTAATACGTTTAAATGAAGAAGATTATTTTTGAAGGAATACATCTCAGGACCGCAAATGGCGATCCCTGCCCATCGTGACTATGTACGAGGGGCGGGATTTTTGCAGTGCCCATGTAATGTAGGGACAAAGGCCCCAGTGGGAAGCAATTAAGACTCTGGTCCTAAATCTACAGGCTACTGGCAAAACTTCACCTTGTGCGGAAAGCGAGCGAGCGAGATGGCGTTCTGCCCAGGGACCTCACATTCAAAGGCATGGCAGCAGTATTTGATGGCCACACAGCGTTAACTGACCATTACAACGTTCATCAGTTCCTCTATTTATATTATACTGTCTTCGGGAAAGAACCATCATGTGCCATATCCAAAATACAACCAGAAAACTTGTGTCCTCCAGCAGGACATACGATTGTGAAAGAACATGTTTACAAGGGCATGTTCAAGGTCGATTTGGAGTAAGGCTCTACAGGCGAAGCAGGGTGGGCTAACATGGGTCAAAGTGGGAAACCAAGCTAAGGAGCTTCCCAAAATGTACCCAAGTCCTCGTTTAATCTGGAACAATACAAGGAGAAGGCAACCAGACGTCCCTGCTTTCCCAAACCTGGGAGGGGCGTGCAGCAAGACAGACGCTGCGTGGAGGCTGGATATAGCAGCGAGCAGCATTTTCTTCTGCCTCCCCCACACAGGCTGCACCGCTGCAGATCTGCCGAAAGTGGAGATTTGTGGGGGGCTTCCACGACGAAGAGCAGCTGAGGGTCTGCCCCAGAGGACAGCCGATCACAAAGGCCAACAGCTTCAGAAGCTGTGTGTCTGGAGCTGGATGCCAAAATCCATACTGAGGCACTGAAGCGGCCTGATTTTTCCAGGTCCTGCAGGTCCTGTTGACTCAAAACCCTCATCCAAGGGTCCTCACAATATTTTAGTGATTTGAGTCATATCAACCCAATTAAAACCTATAAATCTGTTAGAGCAAAAGCAGCAGACAAAATTGACTAAGTACCTTCGATTGTTGCCATATTTGCATACAGCTGCAGTTGCTGCCCGAAGCGTCGCCAGCTCCCGGGCGCTGCAGGCACAAGGGGAGACGTTCCCACCGGCCACCCGCAAGCCAAACGGCTCGTGGCAGCTCAGGCGGAGTCAAGTTCAACCAAGAGCTGCTGCCTACCAACCAGGTGGGTTGCCCAAGCCCACGAAGTCACGTTGCCACACCACGGCTGCCAGCCAGGAGCCAAAACGCGGATCCCGCACGGGCCTCTTCCATCGGTTGGCATTGCCGCTGCACAGACTGCCACAGGGCGAGGCATCCACCGATTTGCAGGGGACGTGCTCCCATCCTATGGGCAAAACCTACCACTTTTCCCTCTTTGGCTGCTCCCCACTTACCTCTAAAGTTAAGAGAGCAGGCACAGGCGGTTACACTGTTCAGCCAGCCGTACCCTTTAGCATGCAAGGAGCTTCCTCTGTCAATATGCCCCAAAGCACGTGGTTCTGCAGCTAGAATGGCTTTTATGGTGCTGTCAATGAACCTTTCTTCAAGCATGCACTTACAAAAAGGAGAAGGAAGAAATGTATTTGGAGGTTTAACACAGTGTTCAACAAAACCCAATAGCACAGTCCAATTCGGAGACTAGGAAAAGCACACATTCGGTAAGAGTTTATAAATTCTTCCAGTTCCAAACACTGAGGTCACTCCACAAAAAAGTTTATTGCCTCTACAGTGCAGAGAGCGGACATAATTTAAATACTTCTAAGTTAGTATCAACTAATTTTTCATGATAACCCTGTCAAATCAGTGATGAGAGCTCTCTGTTAAGATTCTAGATAATGTTCTGCTAAAACAAGAAAAATTCACAGGAAGGGAAAAGAAACGTGTAAAGCAATTTACCTCCCTCCCAACATACTCCAGATGATTTCTCTGAAAAGAACAAATGGAAAACTTTAACCCTTAGCCTTGATTAATTTCATCTACATAATATAGATGCACATGGCAATCAGTTACTGATGAGCAAGTTTTACTTCATCTGCTGAGTCAAGCTAATGTCTATGCAACACGCTGCTTGGCTTTTTCACAAGGGTGATCTTTTCCTCTGATGCGAGACCACTGAAATCTTGCAAAATGTCCAGATTTGCCTATTACTGCTGTTGAAATACTTTCACAATTTTACGAAATGCCGCATTTTCTTTTATCCTCTTCCCCCCACACAAATGGGTTGGTGAATTGCAAGAATTACAGTACTCCCACCTTCACCTCACAAAAGAAAGATGTTTCCCTTGCCAGGGAGGGAACCCACCAGCCATTATGAAAGCAACATAGTTGTCGCTCTAAAGCAGATCAAATAACCCTTGACTAGGAATAAAAGGGCCCCTGAGGAGCGGCATCGAGAATGAGGAGTGGAAGCAAGACAAGAGAAAACATTCATACTTTTTCCAAAGGAAGGCAGCACCTCGCAGCTACAAGAGCTCGTCTCCCTTGTGTGATGTTTACTCACTTATTGACCACGGGGCAAGTCATTTCAGTCTCCATAGGGCTGCTGCATCAAAGAGTCTTGGGAGAAACTCAGCTGGAGACTGCAGGGCTCAGCATTTAAGCATACATTTTAACTCGCAGCATTTGTGGAAGCCTCATTAGGTTGAGTACGTTGCACAATCGAGTGCTATGTCCCTTGATTTCCACGAAAAGAAGAACAAAAATATATCCCCACAGCTCAATGGAGCCTGTGAGGCTTCACTCATTAAATGTCTAACCCGCTGAAAGTCTGATTTGAAGATGCTGGAATAGTGCAAGATATTGTTACTGACATTATTTTTATTAAAGAAAGAATAAAAAAATATTATTCCTAGCTAGGAAGGTCATACCAAACTACCAAGCAAGAGATAAATCAGCCAAGGTCTCCAAAAAAAGACATTATTTCTCCTTTACTCCAACATCTTAATGTGCATGACTTTTTTTGTGCTGGAAATATATTTCTATAAATCCTCCTCTACAGAAAGCTTTGCTTTCAGAAGGGGAAAAGTAGCAGATAAAATACTACCCATCAAAATGAACTCAAGTCTCTAGTAACATAACTAAATGTGTAATGTTACAGATGTTTTATAGCCAGGATGTCGGATCCATTTAGATCATTTTTACAAACCCGGCAAGAAATATCTCCCCAACGCTGCAGACCATGCTAACAGGTCTTGGACCAATTGTTTATCCAAACAAAGATGCCGTCAGGGAACAACAATAACTACCGACCAAAACTGGGAGGGCTCATTTCTCAGCCGTGCACCACGAGGACCGAGAGCCAGAGAAGGATGCCAGGCTGAAGGAGCAGCTAGCATTAAGACACAGGGGCAGGAAAGGGGGTAAAAGTGGGAGAAAAGGGGAGAGGACTATCAGTAAAAACAAAACGAAAGCAGTAAGGACCGAGGGCAATCGTTACGCCCCTGAGAGCGCAGGAGAACGCGCGCGTATCTGCAGCCAGTTATCCCCTGCCTCCACTCACAGTGCGCAGCCGTTTCCTTTTCCAGGCTCCGAGTCCCCGGAGAGCACCGCTGAGCAACCGTTCCGTAGCTGACGGGAGGCCAAGGAGATGGCAACCACCTCGGTTCCAGAGTGCTCCCCTCCCGAGGCAGGTCGCTACCACCGCCCCGCGCAGCAGGGCCGGAGCCCGAGCGCCGGCGCTGTGAACCACCCGGGAGCAAGGCTGGGGCTCCAGCTCTCGCAGAACCAGACGCACGTTTTTCCTAAGACCACCCTGCAACGCTCCTGACGCTTTCAGGTGCCAACCACACCTCATCTGGTGGCAAACACAGTATCGCCAGTGTGCTTCAACGGCCTCGTCTGGCACCAGCGCACACTCTGCCTGCGAAGGGCTTTCATCCCCGGAGGTTCAGCGGCTCCTGCTGCTCCCCCTCGGCAGGACCCAGACCTCCTCCACACAGATGGACCCCACAGCCAGCTCGCCCCAGAGCCTCTGAAGAACTACGTGCAAAAAGTAGTCCTTTTCCAGGAATAAATAAGTAGATCCAACTCCAGCTGCTGCCAAGGAAAACCAAAGAAAAATGAGGGACAGCTTGATCTGCCTCAAACTTTATGTAGCCATTGTTGTACAACGGCAGCAGAATCAAAACGGCTCATTCACCCACAGCACGCGGAACCCCAGAGCTAACGTACTGCTTCCCTTCACTAGAGTAAGGAAACCCGTGACCCGCTGCCCTTCTACTACTATCACCGCTAAAGCAAACAGAGCACTGGTTTCTACACCTGTAAGTCCTGCCGAGACCAAGGCGTGCAGACACACCGTGAAACCACTACGTGCAGCACAGCCCAACGCGCCACCAGCACCGGAGCACGGACCTCGGCACGGCTGCGAGGGGTCGCACGCGCAGCTGCCTCTTGCCGAACACAAACCCATCACCCGCCTCCCACGCGTGCCTGGGTACGCAAATGGAAATCACGAGTGCGCCACATTAATAGCTATTGCATTACACGCGCACACGCCGCCTGCCCCGGCTGAAGGCACGCTTTGACTGACGTACAGTTTTACTTTCAAAGCCCATTAGCAAGTGGTACCCAACGCTGAAAGATTTATTACCCAGAATGATAACCGCCTCACGCTGCTTTGTTTGTTAATTGTGACTAGCTTTGCCTTCAGAAGGGTAGGAGCCTAATAAATCAGTTATCTCCAGGAAGAATTTATTTAAAGCTGTTAACATTGTAAACCCGAGTACTTGGCAAGAGATTCTGCGAAAACGGATGTGTTTATACATTGGCATTTGGATGGCAGAACACACAGCGTGACTCAGCACCGGGCTTTAACGAGACCATCTCTAAGCAAGACCTTGATGGGTTCAGGCAGACTTTTGTCCACCAGAACAGGCCAACTCTTGCGCCCGCTCCTCGCCTCCCAACTGGGGCTGTGCCGGGACCAGGACTGCGCACCCCTGGGCTTGGGCTGACAGCCAACTCCCCACAGCGGCCCAGGGTACCCGCACAAGCAAGGGGGAACTGAGCCCAGCCCAACTTCAGGCACAGGGACCTACGCTCGGGCTCACGCTCAGCCCCCCAGCACGCACGACGGGGCACGCTGCCAAGCTCTGTGCTGCTAACCAGGCTGCAACCGCGGTACAGCTGATCCTCGGGACATCACAGCGCTCTGGCCGAAGCGAGGACTGGGGGAAAAGCAGCGCACGATGTGGAAGCGGAGGCTCCGGGACAGGAGGCAGAGAGCCAGCAACCCCCACCAGAGCTCACAAAGGCTCCCTGCTCCCTCTCGGCCAAGCGTGCGAACGATCTGAACATCTCGCCGGGCAGCGCCTCCCGCTCTGAGCCTGCCTGACCCCGGGGGGTCTCACTGCAGGGACGCGCTCGCCCACTCTCCGGGAAGATCAACCAGAACCAACTCCCTGCAAATCACGACATCAAAACCACAAGTGTTTTTGCATGGCGCCTCTCTCTGTTCTCAAACGCAAGGCTCCCCTTGCTCCAGCACTCTCAAAATTTGGCACAGATAGTGGATTAAAAGAAAATTGTTGTCGTGTCGACAGTCCTGTCATTTCTTTTTCTCCCTAGGGCTGCAAGACCCGCAGAGCTCCAAGAAATCACTGAATTGCGGCATTTTGGTCACTAGCTTAGCCTCCTACCTACTGAAGGATAAGAAGAGGGGCTGCTGGTTTCTTCCTTCCCCACGAAGGCTCAGAAGCACAGTGCTGGGCTGTATAGGTGTCTTACTGGCTCCAAGAGCAACGGCTGCTACGATGAAGGGACTCATTCTTACCCGATCTATAATACCAACAGGTCTCTAATAATAATTATGTTACTGAAAATAAGCAATTGGCTGGAAATACACTCCTTCCCTGTCTTCCCCTGTACAAGAACTCTGCCAGTATCAAAGACTATCGCAGCTCAATACGCTTACAGACTTGAAAGTACCTAGATCATTACAACACTGCCAAAAATCTCACATGAAAAGGCCAAGTCACTGAGATGACTGGATTTCCAGGTCTGGCAGGACATGAAAAGCTGGGATAACTTCCCATGAACAGCCACTTGTGTAGTTTGACTCAAGCCAAATCTGAATGCCATTAACATCTGCCTCCTGCCTCACACATGGCGATTGAGCTGAAGACCTCTAAAGCTAGGTCCTGCCATTTGAGCTTAAAATCTATCGCAGGAGAAGAGATATTCAGAGGACACAGTACCAGGAGGAAAGCAGCAACACCCTTGCCAGCAGGTCACCTGTCAGGAGGCAGACGTGCCGTTGGCACTGGAGAAACCTACCTCAGCTCGAAGTCCCAAACCGCACACAAGCTGCACGCCGCTGCCTGGCTATCTGCAGGGCGGTAGGAGATTTCGTTCCTCCCGCGGAATCGCAAGGTCTGTAACTATGTCGGAAACTCTAACGTAAGACTAGACGCTCTGTGCCCCGACTTGCATAGTCAGACACAGGGCTAAAGACCACTCCAATATCTGTAAGAAATAACCTATGAATCATGTGAGCATCTGTAAGCTACATGCACGGTGCCGTACATCAAAATAGTTCACACAGGCTAACAACAAAATCTTTCATAGAGGTTTACATCCCACCTCCCCAGACTCCTATCTTTCAAGTCCTATAAAGTGTGTAAATGAGCTGTCCAGACTGAATTAATGCACGGGAGATGCTTTCCTTTTACATGAAGGTTAATATCATCAGAATAAGGAGGTCATCACGAGCTGCGCCCACAGCCACCTGAAGCTAGCAGTAAGTCGGGACTAATTCCCTCCTGTCCTCCATCAGAACTCACAGCCCTAACGCAACACCCAAGAACTGCACAGCAGCCAGACACCTTTCTTCCCTCTTTTTGATAGCGATTTGCTATCCATTTTTATGAACCGCAGTCTGCCAGTCTTTCCAGCTCCGAAGTTCTGCCCTGAAGGCAAATACGCTGCCAGCTGTGGCAAGGTTTTGATGGATCTTCTCCAGGAAGAAGGGGAGAGGAGAAAGCAAAGGGGCTGCAGGTTTGAAAATTTCAGGTTATACATTCAGCTCAAGTTCAGCAATCCTTCATCCATTGTTAAATCACAGACCACATGCTGAGAGTTAAAGACTTATATAGGACTCCAGGGACTAATCGAGGAATGATTTCAGCTTCTAACTGTGCTCTAACCAGGCACTTAGGATGCAAAGCACAAGTTTGTGATACTATTGTACACTGCATCAAAATGACTTTTTGATACATTTCTGCAAATAACTAATAAGGAAAAAAAACCCATCACCCTGGCATTTAACATAATTCTTCCCCTCCGTCCCCCATCCTTATATTCACATTTGTGACAAACAGCCTCTGTCTTCAATTAGGTCTACTTTATGCATGCGTGAAGCCCCCAAAATATGAAAGAGCTTTTATGCAACACCAGATTATCTAATGTGCACATATTTTGCAAAAGAGCACTTTTAAAATACCTAGTCACAGAGACGGGGAAAAAAAAGCATTCCATTCAGTAAGAGAGAAAGGGGAAAAAAAACCCACATAAAAGCTGCAAAAAAGAAACTGAATGCATTTTTATATTAAGCAATCAAGTGCTGTCACACATTGAAAACACAAAGCATTGGAAGTTTAAGTGGGCATACACTAAGGGCCTTGCCATGGGACACACTTTTTCAGCAATACAGAAAGCACTCCCTTATCAACGTAGCACAGTAAGAAGCAGGATCTCTGCCTATTTAAAAAAAAACCCAGAGAAATAACTTCTCTTGACAGCCTGACAGCTGACATTCTTAACTGAAAAAGCTATGTGCCAAGAATTATCAGGCCTGGCTTTTCTCTCCCTGATAGATGACAGAGCAAAAAACAACAACGGCCACACACATCTCATAAATCACAACTTTTATTGAATGCCTCGCCACATAATAGCAACAGTCAAACTGAATAAAGACGCTTTTCAGTGCTCATCTGTAAAATACTGGGGGAGAATAGAGATCATTTCCAGCACTAACAGCCTATCCCAGATAGAACAGGTATTAATATCAGTGTTGCCATATTTCTTACGGAGTTACCTGAAGAGTTTGGAGGGTTTTTTAATTTTTTTTTTTTTTTTTTTTTTTTTTAAGAAGCACAAAAGAAAAGAATGCAAAGAAGAAAAATTAAGTGCAGGAGGAACAGAGGTAGAAGGAAAGACCAAAAGCTCTGAATAGGTAAACAGAGGAAGTTCTTCTACTGCCGACAGTACCGTCCGTACTGAGAAATAAAATCTGGCCTCCAGGATAAAGTCAGTCCAGAGACGCAACCACTTGTTGCAGGAACTGCTATCACGTGCCCGGGTTTTTTCTCCCTGCAGCACAAGGAATCTGCCTGCAGACTCCCAGGAACCGAGGAGACAGGTGAACGGAGAGCATGGGCGTGCTACATCCGGAGCCAGCAAAGGCGGCAGCCCCGGTCAGGAAAAACTAGCGTGATCTCCCACGTCAGTTAACCGGGAGGAAGACTGAAGGGACAGTGAGAGGAGCGGGACCGCAGATGAGTACTAGACGGACCAGGAAAGGGGAGGGAGAGGCAAAGGATGATTTCCTGCAATGGAAACTTTATCTGACAGGTCCTGACCCAAGAGAGCAGCCCCCTGACTACAGCCCCAGCCTGCGAAAGCAAAGTCCTCCCGACATTCTCCGTCAGGGCGTCTCCCAAGTGACAAGGCTCTCTAGGACCAGTGCCGGACCTCACAAAGCATCAAAGACAACTCATCGCCCGATCCCGAAGGGGAATTTCTGGGCACTCTGGAAGACAAGCAGCTTAATTAATGGCCTTTTACAGAAAGATATGGACTAGAGCAGGTCAAATTTCCTTCTGGCAAAGCCCTGTGGGCTTGGGGGTTTGGGTTTTTGATGTTTTCTTTTTTCCAAGAAAAAAATGCCATTCTTTACAAGAAGTTTTGTGGGAAAGTAACACTAAAAGAAAACCCCATAATGTTTTGAAGGAGGAAAACGGGAAGAGGATGATTAACTTCTGCAACCAGCTGCAGGTTAAACACACTTCAGCTTTGGGATCTTCCCTGCAGACGAGAGCCAACCAGCACCGCGCCGGGCACCACCCAAGGGAGGACAACTCGCCAAAGATGATGAGGGGGACAGTTAAAGCTGAGTCCTCTCCAAAAGTGAGGTGCATTGGCTACAGCAGCCCTTTACAACACACACAATAGTTCCAGGTTTAAAGATATGACATATTGGTGGTGGGTTTTTTATCCCATTTTAATACCAGCTATGAAATGTCTGTTCCTAGAGCAGTTCAATTTGCTCTCTGACAAGTCTGAGTCTTAAAAGTTTCCACATTTGATGGTGAAAGCACCTTATCAGAAACCACAAAGACTAACTTTATTACCCAGCGCACTGCCCCTCTAGGGACATCGAGCGTGAAACCTTGTAAATATATTAACTACCAGCAACGAAGGACGGCAGCGACACCAGCCCAGCCCGATCACCCGGGATGTGCCCCAGGTGATGCGTTACTGACGGCACCAACACCTACGTCGTTCACTTTCCAGCAGTCGCCCTGGACGTCGCCAGGAGAGCCGTGCTCCTGCTCCAGCTCTGGGGCGCGGGGGACGGCTGCGACATTAACGCTGGGCTGCGGTTCACAAACAGGGTGCTACATCCGCCAATTCCTACCGCACGCAGAAGATGAACATGCTTTATATCCCTCTCTAATAAAACGCGCGCTGTAAATTTCATGGCAAGGGGATCGTGCTTTGCGACTGGCTGAACTAAAGAGCACTTGGATTTGTTGAGTCACCTCTGACTGCATAAATTCCACTGTCAGTGACTGGTTCCATTATGATGATGATGATGATAATAATAACAATAATAATAATAATAATTTCTCCTTTTATCTGAAATAGTGAAAAATCAATAGTATCTTTCATCTGAAGAGTTTAGAGGCACTTAACTTTTTGATTTCAAGAATATCCTAAAAACGCATTTTAATCTCCCTCGTAATAGAAAATTTCTAATACAATCTTTCCAGCACATAAACCAAAGAAAGCAGAGGGGCATTTGTATATTAAATCAATTACCAGAACTTCCCTTCCCTTCACCCAAGATAATTAAAATTTCATGTGATCCATACCAATAATAGTAGAGAGGATCACAGCTGGTGTTTTCAAAGTCAAATAACTAAATAAAAATACAAGGGGATCTTGGTCTGCAACCCTACTGCTACAAGACAAAAATAGACACCCAGCTCCTACTGAAATTCAAGTCAGTGCGAGTTTGACACCTAACTCCTTTGCAACTTTAAACTTGAGCATGATTTCAGAGCGCCTCAACCCACTAGAGCAGAGTCTACAGTTCCCACCACCACAAGGAGCCTCCGAGGACCCACGGCCAGGTTTACACAAGTAATCTGGGCTCCAGGACTCTCCAAGTCTTGTTTCTTATTGTATCGGCATTTAAGTGGCTGCAACACACACAAGCACAAAGTATGTTCTAGTAAGTGAAAGTCTGACAGAAGAGTCTGCTCAAGGCTTTGCAGGAGCAACAAGAAGCAGCTCAGGCAGAAGATCACTGAGGTTTACCTGTCTTCTCCTCCTTAATGGTAAGTCCACAGGCACATCCCTTTGACATTTGCAAGGGTCTGGCATGCTTGCTGAAACCCAATGACTTGTATTACAGTACCACGAGATCCGTCAGGCTTATAAAGAAGTGACAAGGCTACTGCGATGGGAGGAGGAATCATAGAATGGTTTGGGTTAGAAGGGACCTCGAAGACCATCTAGTTCCACCCCCCCTGCCATGGGCAGGGACACCTTCCGCTAGACCAGGTTGCTCAGAGCCTCGTCCAACCTGGCCTTGAACACTTCCAGGGATGGGGCAGCCACAGCTTCTCTGGGCAGCCTGTGCCAGGGCCTCACCACCCTCAGAGTGAAGAATTTCTTCCTTATAGCTAATCTAAATCTACCCTCTTTCAGCTTAAAGCCATCACCCCTTGTCCTATCACACCATGCCCTTGTCAAAAGTCCCTCTCCAAGGAAACGCAAGGTCAGAGGTGGCCACGACAAAGGACCAGCACTTGTGGGTCAGCCACGGGATGGATGCTGCACTCGGTGCTCAGCCTTCGCTCCATCACCGGGCAGGTACTTCTCTGCCGCATTAGTGCTGTCGTGCAACTCAGGAAGGAACACGCTGAGCACCGAGTGACACTGGCAACGCGGTATCTGTTATCCACAGCTCACCGGTGGCCACCAGTAAGGAGACAGCCTTAAGCTTGAAAAAGTCAGCTGTCTTCCAGTCCGTATGAAAACGTTTACAAAGCAAGCAAGCACCAACCATTCGCCAAGTCCACAGGGTTTGAGGGTACAGAAAGACATGAGCTGAACCTGCAGGACAGCAGATGTAACTTAGATACGAGGGAAAACTTATTGAATTATAAGATTACTTGGAGAGACTGGGAGACCACTGCAAGTCTCCAAGATGAAGCCATACAAATACCTATAGGTTTGATGTTGTTATAACTGATCTTACCTTTTCTGGGACTTCTGAAACAAACTTCCAGCACAAAAGGAGTCAGAACGTAGGTGCGTCCCCCACCGTCACCCCAGGCAGCAGCAGGAGCTATGAGGAGGCCGTGCACCCACCAGGTGCTCTGCAGCTCCAGCCGTGGCGTCCCACCACCCACGGCTTCAGCTCGGGAAACCTGGTCAGTGCAACGCGGCTCCCCAGGGCTGCACGTCCCCGCTGCCCTCGCTGGAGCCCCTGCACAGCGCTAGCCCACGGGCAAGCAGGGGCAACCACTCCCAGGAAACACCAAACCTTCTGCACAAAGCACAGACCGCTCTCCCCGCACAGCCTGCGAGGCTCTCAGCACAAGGGTGTCCCAACACGTTATTACAACTCCTCACCGCCTGACTCGTACAACCTGGTGATCAGCAAACGGCGGACATCTGGCTTCACTCCTCATGTCTTTGTCAGGCCTCAACAGGGAGCACAAAGAACGACTTGTTTGGTTTTCTCCTGCACTCCAGCTTTATTCGCTGCGTGTCCATCCCACGGCGACTTCTGCAAGCTGCCCAGAGTCTCTTCAACCGGGACGCTGAACCGATTCTGTGTTTTTCAAACCAGAGGCCCTGACCTCAAATTTTATTAAGTGCAAAACCCTTTCTGCATCTGTTTCCAATATTATCTTTTTTGAGAAAACAGACTGAGCATATGTTCCTGAGGCTTTTGCCCACGCGGTGGGTGGGTGTTACGATAAACTTCTATGCAAGATGGCTACCAAATGTGCCTAAATACCTAAGGTGAGGGTTGGTTGGTTGGTTGGTTGGTTTGTTTTGTTAAGTTCAGGATTAATGGAATTAGGCCACTACCAAAGTTAATGAAACGACTTCCAGGCTAAATCTGAGCCCTAATTCCCAAGAGAGCTCATTCTCTCGACATCAGTCACAAAAAGGCAGGGCATTCCTCGTCACGCCCTGTTCCAGCACCCCGACATTGTCACGGCAGCGCTGCCACAAGCACGGTGACCACACTGCACCCCGGCATTTGCTGCTTGTCAGCTGCACCGCAGAAACAATTTGTGAAAGTTATGCCGCATACTGGAAGATTTGCAAAGAGAGACGTTGCAAGAAGGGCTTTTATTTCTTTTGGAAGAAGTGTAAGGCGGCAAAGGGAGGGGGTGGGGACTTTGTTTCCAATATCCATCTGCTCCTGCTGCTGTTCTGCATGTAAAATCACACTTCTGAATTTGTGACATCCTGCCTGGTTGCTGTGGAAATAGCTATGCCGTCACCAGCAAAGGCCAGCTCCCTCAGCTGGGGAAGGAGCAGTAACAAAGATAATGTGTTCACTTAAGTGTTGCTCTTAAACAACCGACCAGCCAACGAGCCGAGATAAGGGGAAAAAAATTAAGAGAGAAAATGACGACCAGAGCAAATTTGCCTCTAAACCAAATGTTTTCCAAGTTTCCCAGGAAGGCATTAGCATTTCTTTAATTTCCAGCGGTTTTAGTTTGTTCCATTAAGAACTACAAAATCCACCATTAATGAAAATTCAAAAACGTCTCTGCTCACTAAGCGTGTAGCCATAAACATCAGCATGTATTGTATTATTTCTAATCTGCTTCATGGGAAGGAGACATATATTTGTCTAAAGTGCTGCATCATTCTTTCTATACAAGGGCCCCATTACCAGACTGTACTTATTTGCAAGTCAAATTATGATGCCACTATTTGAATACATTTTCAAGCCCAAAAAAACAAGGCGGTAGTTTCGGCTATCCACAGCTAACTCAATCTGACAGCCATAGCATTGATGCCTGCCAGTGCTGATTGACTGCTTGGATATATTTAGGCACAGGGGGGAGAAAGGGGGACGGGAGCAGCCGAGTTACTGAATTCAAGCGTACTGTTAGTAACCAAAAATAACAAGCACTGATTCAGCTCCAGCACTCAGAACGGATTCAGCGCTATCATGTAGAATCCGGCTAATGGAGAATTTACTACCACAAGGGCAACGCCAAAAAAGACACAACACATTCTGAAGAGCAATTAGGGAATCTGTGCCCTGGGCTTACAACATACACAATGCAATGGTCATTTTCCTCTTGCATCCATCTTCTAACGTTGCCTAAATAAAGACGAAAAGTATGAAATCGGAAGGTCAAAAATTTTCTTCTTTTTTTAGCAAGGGACAAATGAGTATTGTATATACAGGTGTGTATACACATATACACTACATATATCTATTATGTACTCTGATGCTCTTTCTCTCTCAATTCCCATCCTTGTTCAAAACACTTACTTTGAGAGGAAAAGTGCCACTAGCTCAGGGAAAAGACCCTCTCCAGCATTAAAGGACAACACGCAAAGTGTATTTGAAGAGCTGGATTCAATCTTTCCTGCCCCCTTCTCTGAAGTGCTATGCTAAACCTTGGAAAAGGAACTGTATTTACACATGGAAATCAAAAACACGCAGAGACAAAATACCGCTGATACATCTTCAGTTTAAAAGGGGAAAACAGGGCCCGCTTGTTTGTTTTACTAAACCCTACAGGCGGCCAGAATGTCACGTGAAGCTTTTCTTGGGTCTGCTGCAGGACCCCTGGAGACGCGCTCCGGGTTCCCTCGCACCAGCACAGAGCAGTGGGGAGCTCTCAGCAACACCCCAGCAAGGGGGCAAACAGAAAACCAGCCTAGAAACCCCTAAAAAAAAAAAAAAAAAAAAAAAAAAGGACACGCAATGCATGCAAGTGACCACAGCAATGAGAGGCCAGTCACTGTCCTCCCAGGCTCGCTCCTAGGCTTACCAGCCTGGCGCTAGAAAGGACTTGCAAAGCAGGGTTTCGAGCTCTGAAGGATTTGCGTTTGCTGATAATGAGGTCCAAAAGTGGACAGGCAGCTTGGAGGGATAGACAAGCAAGCCGAAAAGCTTTTAAAAGCTGCGAGAGATTATTTGACTACCTGCCCCAGCACACCGTGGAGGTCCACAGCAGCTGAGCTCTAAATACCCGAGATTCCAGCTAAGTGCCTTACCAACAGCATACCACTTCTTTTCCAGAATGACAGACAGACAAGGAAAATACAAAACAAACACCTTCTCCATTTAACACGAAGAGCGTGCATTTCTCAATCCAAAAAACACAGGGCAGCTTGTTATGTTTTCAGAACAGTGATGCAGCCTTAAAATTTTAAGGTTTTGTTTAAGAAAAGAGAACCTTTAAATGTAAGCGGAACCAGGCACCAGAACCTTAATTTATCAATTAGACGCCATCTGTGGATTGTGTTCCTTGAAATAATTGTTGAATTTGACAATGCACTGCTGCTTTACAAAGTTTCTGCCAGCCTTGCTACCATTTAATTAAATTTCTGCACTTAACTTTGATTGCACTGAAAGCACTGCTGGTTTCTGCCGATTGAGTCCCTTAGCCACCTGCTGTGTTAGAACTAACCATGTTTCCACAGTTATATCAAAAATTATGTTTTTTATTTTTAGTCTTTGTCTTTTTTCAGTCTTCACCAAAAGGAAAAATAATAATAATAAAACCCCCAATGATTCTAGCGTGCTAGAGCCGTAATACCCAGTATGTAAAGCAGCAGCAACTCCCACGTCTCCCAACAAAAGCTAGATGCTTCCCTGTTTGTTTTCCACTACGAAACAAGTGTCAGGGCATGACGGCTTAATGTGCTGCGTTTTGCTTAAACAAAACGAGCTTCCTGTGCCTCCTCATTATATTTGTATACATCTCTTGTATTTATATCTAGAGATAAAGGCAAACATACTAGTCATTTACATACATAAATATTGCAAACACAAATAAAGATCAAGCTGTCATTCTCTCTTTAACCCACAGCGCAGTTTGGGCAACAGAACTTCAATAATGTCAAATTAGCAGAACGAAGAGCCCTAAAAGCCTACAAATACCATCAAGCATACAACTTGCTGCTGCGAGTAACCCCACCATGAAGAGGAGCCAGGCTGTCAGATCTACCCTCGCTGAGTAGCAAGCACCTCGCCCAACGCGTGGGACGAGCGCTCCCGAGCAGCCGCGGCTCAGCTCGTCACCAGACGCACTCGCCTCTGGATCCGCGCTCGAATACGGCAGCAAACGCGCGGCTTCCGTGAGGGCTCCGCTCCGGGGGCTCGGTCCTACGGGCACCCTCAGCAGCCTGGCCACGGTACAGCAGTGCCAGGCACCCCGCGGGGCACCGCCTCTCCCAGGTGGAAAAGGTTATTTAAGTGGATTTAATTGGTGTGGGTTCACTCTGGGAAAAAAAAATGAAAAATTGTAGGAAATTAACAGTACGCTTGCCCACTTTCTCAGCTCTGCTGATGGCTGTGTCAGCCTCTCTCTTCCCCTTCTCATTTCCTATTTGTTGTATCAATGGGAGGGATAAAAGACAACGCCAGAATTGAGGCAGGTGGAAACTCGGGTTCTCCTCCCACCCTTCTGACTGTTAAAGTGGGAAAAGCATTTCCTCAACCCTGATGAAGGAGTTCATGCTAAACTAATGCATGCTAGATATTTTTAAATCCTTCACTGTAAGTGTTGTGGAAGTACAAAAATATATTGTACCTACTAGTGTTAAAAAAAAAATAAATCAGATTTAATGGCAGAAGAAATTCAAAGCCAGTAAGAACATGTCAGTGTTTATGTAGGGTCTACAATTTAGGGCATTCTAATAGCATGCCAAGAGAGGTCACAGAAATGAACCAAAGCCTGCTTCTGGGCTTTGCTTGGGCCAAGGAGAGCCAGTCATTTAGATATTTAAATTATTTTAATAATCCTTCATAGAGGGTTATGAAATATTTATTAGCAACCTGTGGGGCTGACTAGCACTGCTCCAAGAAAAATACAGATTTAGGCCATTTCCTAAAGTGCGTATTCTGCAACTGGAGAGGCTGGAATAACTCTTTCAAGCCAATATAAGGCATGAATAGGTTTTATGATGCATTTTATAGAAAATTACAATTACATAATTAAGTCTCAGTAGCAACCCTCCGGTTGCTACCTCTGATTAAGACCACACAGCTAATTCAGCGCTGAGGGACGCAGCCGGACCGCCTTCTCCATAGCCTCGGCTCTAACGCGGAGGGACCGCTCGCAGGGATGGAGGATGCCTGCGACGCCTTCGGCCCAGGGCTTGCGAAAAGACTTCAGAGAGCGGTTCCAGTTAACGCTGCTAGAGGAGGAAGGGAACCGTGAGGATTACGGCAAAGTTGTATTTTCCCTTCCACAAGGCTGAGAACATCCCGGATCTCTCCTACCTATATATTTACACAAACCTATTCTTCTCTCCAGCTTCATGGTATCAAAGGCTTTTATCCATCTCAGCAGTGACAAGAGCTGTCCTAGTGAAAACCTTGTTTCCATGACCACAATCTGAATTAACTTGTCTTTTTTAATAGTCTGCTATGCCCAAAGTCAGCGCGAGACCAAAGTATTCCTGTAAGAGACGAGGACACAAGCCAACTCAGGGCACCGGCACGAGGCATGCCCTTCGAATCACACCGTGCCCCATGCAGCCAAAGGGCGCTGGCACGGTCGGGGCAGAGCCGTTCCTAATAGCTCCCAGTAACGAAGAACACGGTTCGCTTCAGGCCCAGTAGCCTAGAGGTTCCTCCAGTCCTCGCCACCAGGTATCTCTGTCTGCATCAAGACTAACCAAGGACTAACTAATCTGGTGCTGGGCTGGTGCCCACCGCGCTCCTCCAGACGCAGGCACAGCAGCCTGCACACCTTTCCTGCCGCCTCCCAGGTAACCCACCTCATCTCGCTCGCTGCCAAACCTGGTGCCACGAGCTTTGCTGTAGACAAGAACGTGCTTTAACAGACCTCCTTTAAAACCCTTGAACAGAGCAAGTTTTATTCCGGTTGGGCAAATTCCTTCAGTTGTGTTAGCACCGTGCCCCCAGGCAGTTAGTTTCCACTGCCCGAGCGCCAGATCTTGCAGAGGTATTAGGGGTCGATTACATTACAAGGAGGCACAGGAAAAGAAAAGACACTTTTCTTGGTCTTCAGTTCTGCCTTAAATTAACTTTTAATACGGAACAGAATGTCACATTTGCTTCTCCCCATAATCTAAAAATTTCTCCTTATGCAGCAGCAATAAGGAGGGCTTTTAAAAATTAAAAAGACCCGAAAACCACACAAGGGTATATTTCATGGCTATAAAAAAGCATTTAAAATGCGGAGTTAAAAAGGTGTTTCAAGTGTTTTCATCAAAGGAGGGCAAAAATTGAAGGAAAATAGGATTTAAAAAATGCCCGTTTTCTTTAAAATCAGCTTCATGAGTCAGAGCACGCAGAAACCTTTTTGGTGCCACGAGGATCCTGTATTTCAGTCCAGCCAGCAGTGCATCCAGTCTGTTTGTTGAGACTCACATGGCAATTATCAGCGACGCGCTGCCTCTACGGCACGGTCCTTGCTGCTATATTTGCCTGCTCTCCCCTCCCAGAGGCAGGCGCTCCCCGCCAAAGCAAGCACGCAGCCCTGGTCACGGCCTTTCCGCGCTCGCAGCAAACAAGACCCAGATGCAAGACCAAAACCCTAAAATGAGCTGGAAAGCTCAATCCAGTTACCAAGCACGTGTTCACCTCACCATAAGCACCCTCCTAACCCAAGCGCTGGGTTTCGGATACCTCACAGCGGTGGTTTGGACCGTGTAATAGCTGCGCGGAGCCTTGCATTCAGCTTCCGCATGCACCAAGGCCCGCGGGCAAGAAACTTGCTCCTTGCCTCGTGAGCAGACAGAGGTCAGCCTCCGCGTAGCACCTGTCTGGAACTCTTCACTCACCAGCACTGCAAATAATAATAATAAATATTCAAACTAAGCATTTTGGTAAGGGAACCGCTCCAGAGCTTTCAGGGAGGGGAGCTTTAACAAGGACCCAACACGCTGCTCTGCGCCGTCACCATCTGCAGCCCTCGCTGCACAGTCAAAACTTCATCTGACGTCTCTCTGCAGTCCCGTTTTATTTTTATGTCCATTTCCTAACAGCACAAATTA
Organism: Phoenicopterus ruber ruber; assembly: GCA_009819775.1. Classification (NCBI taxonomy): domain Eukaryota; kingdom Metazoa; phylum Chordata; class Aves; order Phoenicopteriformes; family Phoenicopteridae; genus Phoenicopterus; species Phoenicopterus ruber. The sequence continues at coordinate 1,730,092 of CM020233.1, read as the reverse complement.
AGAGTGTTCCAAAACACAAACAGCGTATTTGCTGTTACCAAAGTTAGAACCCAGCCATGTAAAAGCCACCGAGCGCGCTCGGGAAGGATGCTGTGGGCAGCGCCCAGAGCCGCTTTGGGATTGTTTAGAGGCTTGCTTTGCTCCAGCACGAGGTTCTTTTCTGTCATTAAGCCACACTGTAGCTACAAAACACATGGAGAACGGCAACCAGGATACCCCAGCAGCTCTGGAAGGGAAAGCTCAAATTCAAAAAGTAATCAGGGAACACTTTTTCAGGGGAGGCTTCAGAAACGTCTGCATCCAATGCAACCACGGGTCAGGAGGGGAAACCTCGTACCTGGGCTGGCTCATCTGGGCAGGTCTCAATTTGACAAATTCCAAGAACCTTCTAGCAGGTGCCAAAGTGCAAAACAGAAAAGCTTTATACTGGTACTGCCCAGACACCACCTCAGCGGGTTCCCCTGCTTGCCTCTGGTTTTTACACCCACTGGCCCACAACAAGATGCAGTTGCATCCATGCAGCTCTACTGCAAAAATGACAAAAAATCCTCCAAGTTCAGACAGGACTCCACTCTGCCAACTAGCAGGTGGGAAACACCAGACTGGAATTTATTAATCTCCCCTCCCAGGATCTTTCCCCCTCCAATCTCGATTTTGTTAAAAAACACAGAAGACTAATCAGCATGATCCGATACCTGGAAGCACGTCTATTTTCAAGAAAACAAACTTCTGGGATCTGACGGCAAACCTTTCCAGCTGGCTATCGCAGGCACCGGCTGCCATGCAGTGGAGCTCTGGAGATGTCGTAGTGTTTGCTAAAGGCTGAAACATCAAATGACACGTCATGCTGCTACTCAACAGTGCCCTGTAGTGTTTCTTCCCTTCCTTTATTATTTTCAGCTAGCGAACCGCAAAGTTTATTTTCCTAAGTTTCTGCAGCAACTCTTAAAGTAATACCCTTCAGCTCACCATTTTTGATCACATCCTCCGAACATCTCAGATCTTTACCACCAAACCTCAAACCAAGATTCCAGCTGTAAATCAAGCAGAGCAAGCTCCGATTTACCTCTCACCTTAAACCAACAGAGTATTACAACAAAAATATCCTGGTTGGTTGCCTGAAGGAAGCCACGCATCCACGTTACAATTAGCTAGTACTAGCAACGTATGTAAATCAGCATACGCTACCACACGGACCTTCCCTCCCTTAAACTGAGCAAAGTGCAACTGAGCAGTGCTGAAATGCAAATTACCCATAAGAGAGTTTGGGGACATGAAGGAAACATAAGGACTTGGCGTCTGGATGCTTTCCAATGCGAGTAGCTGCAAACTAAAACAACACTCAAGAATGCATATGAGGAAGCTTTTATTAAAAAAAGAATCTGCTCTCTTTAGTTAATAGTGGGAATGATGCAATTACAGGAGGGAGCCAGGATACCCTCAGGCCCCAAAAATCTATTCTAACTACAGAGAAGGGAGGAAGCAGAATTGTTCCGATCATTCCTGGAGCACCGCATGGACCAAGTCCAGCAGCCGCTTGGCCTTTCGGCGCAGAAGGGAAACGATGCTAACACACGCCGAAGGTGTGCCGCAAACAGAAAAGCTCAGTTGTGCTCTTTGGTCACGAAGAAACTCCACCAGACAACAGCAATCGGACCCCGTAAATCCACGCAGCGCAGCCCAGCGCCACGCGGATGTTCAGAGCTCAGGCGCACTAATGTAATTCCAAATGTCTCCACTACCAGCTAACTGATTAAACGGAGAGTTATCTATGGTTTCAATAGGTTCCACAGCCCAGATTTCTTCATCAGGAAGTGGAAGTGGCTCCCAACCTACCATGGAGGGGTGGATTAAGAACAGGAGAGACTATGATGAACTCTCCGCTGCTTCTGAAAGAGATCGGATAAAACTCGCAGCAGAAGGGCTGGCCAAGGAAGTGGTGAATCGGGAATACTTCGTGCATTAAATATAATGGTAACCATAATTTCTGACCTACGCTGAAATTAATTTGCAAATGACTAGTAACACACAAAATGGAAAGACAGGGCCTCAATTGACTGCTAATCTTCACTAAATAATTACATTTACATATAAATGTAAACATACATACAAATCTACATCAATAAAAACCTTTTAACAATACAACTGTAAACCTCTGTCATTCCTTTTAAAAAATGAAGTCAAATTCCCTGTTAAAGGAAAGGCTGAATACTGTAGCATATCTAATACAAACAGTGCAAAGTGACTTCAGCAGAGTATCACTCACCGGAGATTAACACATACTTTTTTTCCCTTTATAAATCATTTGTGTATTGAGACATGCAGCTAAATCAGCTAAAGCACAGATCTAATTAAAGAACCTGGAAACTGCTTACTGAACTATGTAACACATCAAGGGGTTTTTCTTCTTTTTTTTTTTTGAAGGAAAGAGATCTGGCCTGAAATCTTATCAGTCCCACACATGCCAGAATTAGTCCCTGCCTTTGTGTCAGATGGAAACTCTATCTACAAATCATCGAGCAGAACTCACGCTTGAGATGAACAAAATGCAGCTGTCTTAATCTGTTAGATTATATTCTGGGCTTTCCACTATCAGGAGACGAACTGCAGGTGTGGTGCTCTTCAAAGCCAGACACTAAGAACTAAAATAGAAATACAAGTGGTTAAACTGAAAAAAGTTACGTGCCTGTTTCTCTGAGGCAGGTGTGAAGATCCGGGAGCCCCTCTGACGGCGTGGCAGGAGCACAGAGCGAGACCGTGGCTGCGAAACATCAGAGGTAGCTGGCTCTGCCTCCCTGCTCTTCCGACTCTCCCGGTCTCACAAAGCTGCAGCAGAGCAGAGGTCTTCTGCCCGCATGCCACCACGTCCCTGGGTCTAGCCTTTGACAGCTCTTACCCCAGGGAAGCGCTAAATAAAGTTGCATTCACACTTGCCTCACCTTAAAAGACAAGACTTATTTTTTGACCTTAACTGCCCAAACGGCCCAACTTCAAGGGCCCCGGATCCCCCACCAGTACACGCCTGGGCAGGGATTTCAGCTGTAGCTTCCACTGCAGGCAGCAGGAATGAAGATGCAGTTGGACCAACGGCCAGTCTCATGGACGGGGGCCAAGGCCAGCAGAGCAGATGCTGGCGGGGGGCCGGGGGCACAGGGAGAGGAACGGACGGGCGGGAGGTTCGCACTTCTGCTACAACCGTCAACAACTTATTAAAAAGGTAATCAGGAAGACGCTGTCGTGGCACCGGCCCCTTCACCGCGCATCCTCCCTGCAGCGTTGCTGCAGATCTCTTTACGCTCTCCCTCCGGCTCCCGAGGTGCTCAAACTGGGCCACGCCGCCGCGCTGGAGGGGGGGCAGCGGGAAGCGCGGAGACTGGAGCCCACGTCCAGCTTTCACCCACTTCGCAGGGTGAATCACCAAGTGCCGTTAACTTTTCAGCACCTTCGCACAGCTCCCAGCCTGTACCACGACAGGCAATTTTCTGCCTCGTTCCCGGGAGCCGAAGCACATCTCAGCCCCTCGCACGGCACACAAGGAGGGGCGAGATGTGCCTGCAAGGAGTCTCAGCAGCTCCCCCAGAACCCAGCAGGGCTGCGGGCTTGGTAATTTCAGCCAGTGCCGTGTCAGTTCGTGCCACGAAGGCTCTGCTCACCCAGGTGCCAACCTCCCGATTTACCTCTCCAGCAAAGAATTCCCCAAAGGGGAAAGTCACGGACCTGCTGTAGGTGCTCAAGGCTTCACCAACAAGGACTCAAGTGACAGGCAAGGCACTGGGGCATTTTTGCGTTAGGGTATTAACTACCGAATAATAAATATATTTGCCATAGCATCAATTTGTTCTGAAGGACTGGAAGTAAGTGTTAAAGAAACGCTCCTTCCGCAGCTACACGCAGCCTGTTTCGGCTCTCCCCTGCCTCTCTGCTGGAACCACCCACTCGTGACAGATGAGGTGTAGCAGCAGCGTGCGCCAGCCCAGCACCGGAGATCAACAGGATCCAAAGCCCTCCCGGATAAAACCCCTCCTTCATCCTGCCACTGCTCTTAACTCCAGCACCGGGGCAAAGAACCTGCTCGCTTCTGATCAGGGGAACAAACGAATGGGTTTACGGCCCCTCTTTTTCTCAATTAGGTATTTTTGATTCATCTAGTCTAGACTGGCTTAGCACAAAAGCTGATGATGATGGCGGCCATTAGGTCAGACACGCTTTAACACCACACATTGCTATTTTAAAACATGTTGATGCTGCTCTGAAATAACATTTTACACTTACACCCTAATCATCGTTATGGCTTCTGACAGGTTTTAAATACAATAGTATTAACTGCAATTAATTCATTTGAAATTAATGCGGATATTGCAAGCACTTCAGCAAGATCTCCACTGCAATTCACCATTCATTACTGCACCATTATTTTTTAAGTGTTATCCATAAAGCAGGCTGCCAGTGCATTTGCATTTAGGTGACAGAAGTAGGAATATAGAGGAGCAATAAATTAGCACAAAAATTAAGCAGAAGGAGGCAGGAGAATTACCACAGCCCATTGTCTGAAGTTTTAATATTCCTAATGACTTCATGATTCACAGCATCGCAGCCCCGCAAGAGCGGGCGGTGGGCTGCGCACCCCTTCCCTCGGCAGCCGGGCACGCTCGCCGAGCCCAAAGCGCTCGTACCACCGCTTCAGCGCGCCGCGGGCTGCCCACCGCTCGCTCCAGCTGGCTGGACCATCGGTCATTAGCAGACGGAAAATAAACAGGTTTTTTCCAACACTGCCATTAAAAATAGCCAGCGTATCCGGAAGGTAAGGCAGAAATAAAACGTATTAGACCATTAAATATGGTGCACAGCAGCATTCCTCCTTGGGCAAAAAAAAAGGTCTTTGGTGCAGTTAACAGCCATTTTCAGAGCATTAATGACCTCAGGTGAAAGCAAACTGGTCATTAAAAACACGTTTTAAGGGGATTAGCTATCATCAGAACATACAAGTTACTTAAACTGAAGCAGTTCCATATGGTTAATTTATAATTTCCAAGGTATTAATCGGCGAACAAATTCTGATGGTTTCTAGATAAAGTGTAAAAGGGGGAGATTCGCACGGCTTCCTCGGAGCAATCCTAACTGGAAGTAGCGCTGGCAGACCAGTTTCATTTTTCAATTTGCTAGCTAAACTGAAAACAAAACAGAACCAAAGAAACGGGAGGATAAATTTGCCTATGATTAAACAAACATGTTTTCAGTTTGTTGGCAAAACTTAAAAGGAAAAAAAATGAAAAATTTCATTTTGAGTCAATCCACAACATCTTGTTTTAACTCTGAACGGAAATACACTGCGGTTTTTTTCAGTTTATTTAACCCCTTTTAAACCTTTTGTCTTCTAGGCCCACTTTTAAATAAGGAGAACCTATTAGGGAAAAAAAAAAAAGGAAGTTTGTTTTAGAAAATATCAACATTGCGACCTCCAATTTACGTCTGGTCTTTCAAGTTTCTCTTCCTACCCTTCTCCTCCAAGCTCCATCTTATGGAGATACTATTTACGAATAAAATTCACCGAGGTGCCCTTGCGGGTGCTGCTGGGTGCCCCCGTCCCCAGGAGCGGGATTTCGGTGCCACTGTGGACATTCGGGCTTCAGCCACCAAGGAACGGCACGCCACACAGCAAACCACACCGAACCCCCCATGTACTGGGTAAATGCAGACTGTAAGAGCGTTTATGTACAACCCAGCTAAATAAAATACTCCATCTTGTTCGGGTTAGAATCAAGTGCTGAACATCGGGCACGTAACCGGAGCGAACACCAGCGTGGAAAGCGCACTACAGCCGACTGCGGCTACCAACGTCTCCAGATCCACCGGCCTTCGACTGCAGCCTGAAAAGCCCCGGGCTGACGGTCCAGAAGGGAAGGATTTACTGAACGAGCAGTAAGGGAGACATGGAGCTGGGGAGGGCCTTGGGCTGACGGCGCTTCAGCCCAAACGAGCCTCGGATCCGCCGCTGCCCAGCTGGCAGCCGCCCAACGCGCCGCCGTGCGCAGACGGAGGCGGATGCAGAGGCCGGTGCCGCAGAAGCAGCCCGCACCCACGCGTCTGCCTTAGGGAACCACGCTAGCAGCTCCCGTCCAGACTGATCCCTGAGCAGGGGTCAGCTGTACGGACAGACGGAAACGCGCCACAGCGGAGGTCCAAGGGACGCCCGTGAAGTATTACTCTGAGCAGTGCCTCGCGATGGCCCTCCCTGGGACACAGGTGCAGTCAGGCCTCAGAGCCCATCCGTCCTAACCCCGTATTTTAAGACTTGCAACGCAGTTTAGTGTCACCTACTGATATCTAAAGATAAGATATCTAAGACATCTAGATACCTACGGTATCTAAAGATAAAGCCTTAGGACGCTAAAGGGCATTGAAGTTGTAGTACAGTAAACACACAAACAGATCTTAAAGCAGGATCACACCTTTAATATTGACTTGGCATACACTCGCAAGCAGCCAGACAAAAACGTTGAGGAAAGGCACATGCCTACCCACCGTGAGAAGGGAGAAGAGACATACCTGAAAAGTAAGGAAAAGCAAACTTTTGTTTATTGCAAGACTGAATCCATTTAAATAACCAATACACTGCTAAACACATACTCCCCAGAACCTAAAGTCATTTTAAAAAGTGCTCTTTTTATCACTGAAACCTTGGGGGAAATTTCAGAAGTTCACTTCATTCTCATAAAATAACAACCACACCACACTGTAATACTTCATTAAGACGATCGTATAGGACTCTGCAGAGAGCCAACAACAGGTTTGAGACTTCAATTTGTACCACAAAACAATAGCATTATCAAATAAAACACACTTAAATTCTGTATAGCTGAATCTTTACTATCAAGTTTATCATTTGGCCTAAGAAATGCATCTTCCTTCTCTGAATTTCCTGGTACCTCCACCCACCCTAAATCTGCCGTACGCACACGGGATGGGGATCAAAAGGCCATCCAGTGGGCTTGTCCAGAGCAAAGACTCCCTCAGCAATTCAACAGATCCAAAAAACGTTCCTGAAGTTTCAAAGTGTTCAGATTAAAGTGATCCCATTTCAGAATCCAAGAGAAGGATCTATGGAGGCAATCAACATCTCCCTGAAGTCTTCACCCAGAGACGGGACTGAAGACGACGAGCACAAACACTGACCAAAGAAAGCCTCCTGCATGTTTCCAGACCTGTCTTTTATTCCAGTCTGCCCAAGAACCACACTTGTTTTAATCTTTTTGTCAAAATGAAAACAAAACAAACCAACCAAACAAACAAGAACAACAAAACCTTTCCAAGAATGCAGAAAGGCAGAAATCCAAACCCAGCTTAGCTCAAATCTCTGCTTTACTGAGGTCTGAACTAAGTACTTATTTGGGAAAAGAGAGGCTAATCTCTTTCCAAGGTCATTTCAAGGTTTTCATACCAGCGAGAGAAGAATTATTTACATGTGGCAATGCAGCCTGTGTAGTCGATTGGGAAGGTAAATGTGGCTTTAATAAATAAAAAGAAACCCAAAAGACAACCCCCTGCCTCAAAGTGCCTATTTCTGCAGTTAAACGGGAGTACAGGATGTCCACGTCCCAAGAAGGTGTTGTGCCAACATCCCTCAGAGCTACATCAAATATAATTTTCAAACCAATTAGCTCAAAAAGCATCAACACCAAAGCAATGCCTTCCACATTCTAATTACTAGACCATCCTATTCAATTCTTAATGAGAGAAGAGACAAAGGCAGTATATGTATTAGGGTCTACTTCAAGAATTCTTTTTCTTTTAGCAAACAGATCCTCTTTTGTTCTGGTTAAACACCAATTACTCCGTTCTCTCTAACATGCAAATCAGCTGAAAATAGGGCATGATGTATCTCGATCCTGCACCACTACAAGTTTGAATGAAGGGGGAAAATAAAGCAACCCTCTAGGGGCTTTCAATTCCAAGTACTTTGTACTCTGATAAAGCTCTTTTCAAAGAGCTTTTTGTATTATCTACAGCGGTTCCCATAAGCAGCGATTTTGCCATTATGCCAAAAGAAATAGCACATTTAAGGTGTACAATATAAGCAAGGAAAGTAAAAGTAGCCAACAAAGCTGTTTACATGTAGCTTTTAGTTGTTACGTCCCCACTGCAAACAGCAAAACTCGGAAGCATTATGAGCATTACTACACCTGGGGAAAGAGTTATAGCAGAAAGAAAAGGAAACGTAAAGAGTCGGAGCCCCGCTTCACAATGCGCTGCTTTGCACCACTCGGAGCATCGCGGAAGATGCCGCGCCGACAGCCCTGGCAGGGGAGTCCTGTCTGGCCAGGCCGCAGGCTCAACCACAGCCTTCGCTCCGACGCCTCCTCGTAGCACCCGGCCACCCCGCTCACCGTCTACCATAGAAGGTTTAAGATAAGTCTCTGCTATTTTGGAGTCCGTTCGTTTACCACACTCGCTGGCTTTCGCAGAGTTTGCGCTGAACTGCCGGTACCTAAAGCCTCTGCTGGCAGCAGATGGAAGGCTTCGTCTTCTCCAGAGCTGTCGCTTCCAAACCCAACAGCCGTGCCCGGAGGGTCAGCCTGAAGATTTGTTTTGGAAACTGAACCAATAACTGTTTTCACATCTTTTGTCATTGCTCTAGTCATTTCTAATTGATAGTTTTTAAGTGTTGCCCTCTCTTTGTAAACACTTTAAGCAGTGTCAATAACAATTTAGGAACTGTTATATACACAGACATTTCTATACGGAAAGATGTATTTTTAAAAATAGAAATTTGTAGATCTCTGTAAGATGACATGAGCCCTAAGTTTGCAGTTGAGTTTAGAAGTGCAAACTGTGCCAGACAGCGTCACTGAAGTGCCCAGGGTATGAGGGTTCAAATCTCTTCCCCTGCAAAGCTTCACAGCCTCCATTTAGGGAGAAAAAGGGAAAAAGGGTATCCATTTTGTAGAACACACGTATCACGGGGCGGCGATCCTACCAGATTCCCAGCCTGGGAGAAAGAAACTTTTGAATCGAAACCACCTCCCTAGATTAAAAGTAAACTAGCCCGAGCAGTCTAGGGGGTGGCTGCCCTCGCTTAAAATGTCAGAAACGTCCTAGAAATCAGGGGCAGGAGGCCAAAGCATCAGAGGAGGAAGCAGTGGCTTTAACTGATTATCCCACACTACGTCCTTTGTGGTGCGACTTGGTTACACAGAACACAACCACATAACTAAATTTAAAAATGCATTAAAAGGGGAAGAAACATGTCATAAAAAAGTTTACTGAAGAGCAAACACACACAAAGCCAACTCATTCTGATCCACTCGGCCTGATTACTTCCACCCGGCTGCGAGGAGACACGAGGCAAGCCTCAAAGCCTCCTGGCTGTCCTCGCAAGTCCCTGGTGCACCTTTCCAAATAGTAGGTGGTGCAGTTCATCACAAAAGGCCGAGCACATACATACAGTCACATACATACAGTAACATGCTTGTAATAAAGTGTACCTACAGATGTCTGTACATGTATCGGAGAGACATGAATCAGCTCAAAAAGTTTATGTACTGCCAGCCATGTAGTCAACAAGAGAATACAGAACTTCTTGGCTAAGATATCTAGTGAGTGTTTGCACTACAATAATAATTTTTTAATTGAATATTCTATATAAAGTTGTAATTGAATTTATAGAATATAGTATATATACTTAACATAAATTACACACATGCTAATACGCACATTATATACACGCACACAAGTCACCTCTGCTGGTTTTTTTATATAGATAGATAAAATACATAAAAATAGCTCATTTCAAGGAGACGGACCCTAGAGTATTTCACATTTATAAATTCAGCCAAAAACCACAGCACATTAGTCTCTTCTGCCAAACATTATAGACAATCTTCCAAAAAAGTTTTCATCTGTTTTGTTGGCCTTTAATATATTTTTGATTTATGTCATTTTGAAATTTTTTCCCTTCCGTAGCTTAAGAGAAGAAAGCATTCTTCTGATTCCAGATTCCGGATTTCTTTAAAGAGAAACCCAAAGCAATAAATCTGAAGCGTCATGCTGCTACTGTATCACACGAGCGAGAAGTACTACAGCATGTGTTGACTATAGCTTCCAAGCAAAAAATGTATTAAGTAACAGTGTTTTCTTACATTACACGTTCTTTTTCTTGCCTGAAGAGTATATTTCTTCAAGTTTTCACACAGATGTTCTTCATACGCCAATATTATACACATGCAGCGAGCTGCTAACGCCCAGGCTCTCTCCCGCCTCCTCCTTTCCACATAAACAAGTGGGAAAGCTCAGGGGCACGACGGGGTAGCCTTGACTTGGGAAGCACTAACAGCTCTGCTCTTATCTGTTTCGTGGTTGCCACGACCAAAACAAGCTCCCCAGTGCGCTACTCTGTACGGTTTCTGCCACAAACTTACTGCAAGTTAAAGAGTCCAAGACAAATCGTGGGAGAGCAATGGGGCACAATTAGTACCTTTTAAACGGGAAAGAAACTAAACCGGCATTAGTGCTTTTACTTCTTACAAGTACCAAGAAAGCCAGTTTCTTACTGAAAATTATTATGCCAGTCCAAACCTGAACACGCGTGTAGTGGTAGTATAAAGCTACCTTATCTTTCCGAATGGGGCACAGCGTGCTGCTCTGAACAGATTTATTTGTACAGTACATCAAGTGGGACAACCTCCTCGTCGAGAGGAGACTTGGGACATAGCGACATGGAGACCTGACCAAGCACATGAGCAGCTCCAACAAAGTTAGTGGGACTACCCAGAGCTTAAAGCAAGGCATGCGCTTAGACACCCCGAGCCAGCGAAGTCTCTGCAAACCACACCTTTTCCTTCCCCCCCAAGGGAACAGGCTCTCTTCGCCGCCTCTGGCCCTGGCGGGAGGGTAATACGGCCAAACGTCGAGTTGTACAGACTGTAGAAGCATCAGCACTCAACTGTGACAAAAATCAGCTGCACTAACTATAATATTCTTCTTTGGGGGTCACTATGAAAGGGGAAGGAGAGTAGCCCGAGAGAAGCCTGAAAATGGAAGAAAAAATGAGCAATAAACCATGTAATGTAATAAAAATGGCAGTTAGTCTAGGGAGTACAGAGATACCAGGCTTATTTCAGTTTACCACTGAGAACGAAGGATAACTGCAGGGCACTGTAAAACGTTCATTCCTTTGCGTTAATTGCTGTTAGAGTCATGGTTTAGTATATTATACCAGCCTCAGCTTGCTCTAATTCCTTATCCTATTTGCTTTGGCCAGGATACTTAAAAAAAAGAAAAAAAAAAAAAAGAGAAGAAGAAAATGCTTTTAATGATTATTCAAGGAAGTATGTGAAAAGGTATTGCTAAGACGTCCTGCAAGACACAAGGACGCTCCTAAAGGCATCCTACTTTTGCTCTGCGAGACACACAACCGGCAACACAGCTTTCACATGCACACGGCGAAGTCGAGAAGAGCCATCTCCCACACACCGCGGCGAAAGACGTTTCCACTGTCGGGCAAAAGATCCGCAAACCAGCTCCCGTGGAACCCCAGGCGAGCACACGTTCCAAAGCAGCGCCAGAAGAGCAGAGCACTGTGCCCGTGCCCCGTGGGACACGCTTCTACATCGACAGTTTCCGCTGCCCTTGAAAACGCGCACGAGCTCGTACACGCATACCTACAAACCAGCAAAACGGCAAGTTCAGCGGCCACCCCGGGGGCTGAGCGGCACCGAGGGCGGCGGAGGGTCTGCCTCCCTGCCAGGAGCACGGCCGCAGCTCCCCAGAAGGAGGGTACGCCGCACCCCGCGGCCTCGCTATCCCCGACACCCCCGCGGCCTCGCTATCCCTGCCGCTCCCTGGGCGCTCGCGAGACAAGCGCTCCCCTCTCGGAAACGGCTTTGCAGAGCTACCAGCAAACTCCTTGACACAGATCCAGAATGCAGAGAGAAACAATGGTAATTAGGCCCCAAAATGAGTATTTGAATTTAAAAAACAAACAAACAAAAAAGCCCACACAACAACAAACCACTCATGCACACACACAAAAAAAACCACCCGAAAAACCAGATATAGACCGAGCTGATCCTATCATCCCTGGCTTCATGAGTGATTGACACCAATCGAGCCTCTCCGTGTTCCTGGAGAGGGAATGCATGACCTCCACGCCTCAGAAGAGAAAACCTAGACACACGAGTGCTAGAAGTAACCTGCTTTAAAAAAGAAAAGAGAAGAAGAAAGCAGAGGCGAAAGCCAGATACATTTCAATGCTGAGTTATGAACACCCATTACAATACATAAGGGCTGGCATGGCTGCTTCAAAGCTGTGTTGCCAAACTCCTGCAAGATTCTCATTACCAAATAACTGAAAAACAAAGCTTTGCCATCTTCCCCTCCTTCTCCGAGGTTAGCCCCCGGCACTAGCACACCTGCCTCCCCGAGGGCGCGGGTTTGGTGCGTGGTTTTATTTGCATCGGTTTTCAGCAGCACAGGAACCCTGTGACCACAGGTCAGGGCATACGTTGGAACTGGGCCAGCGCGCAGCAATCCAGTTCAGCACGTCGCCTACTGCTGAACTGGTGGAAAGAAAAATAACTGACATTTTCAATACAACTTCATACCTTTATTAATGTAATGTACATAATTATACAGATTACTTAATAACTGCATTATAAATATATTTACCTACACACAAATCATTAAGAATCAGAAAAGCACTAAATAAAAAAGGTAAGTGAAAGCTTTTACAAAGCCATAAAAGTTAAGTCACAACTCCACGCAGAAGTTTGCTACCTCGAGACTAGAATTACAATGCACATTCATTTTGTATCCTTTTATATGAATCATATCTCTGAACGCTTTATGATGTTAAATAACACACAGCTGCACAGTTTAATGAGCAACAGCAACAGGGAAAAGCTGTATAAGGAAGTAAAAAGAAAAGATAGGGAAGCATCTGATTTTCAAGTGAAAGTGAAATGAAACAGCAACGAAGCAAGCATTATACGGGGAAATTGTTCACGATGGCAGGGTCTTCTAAGGTAAAAGCTCTGGGAGAACAGAGCAACAAAGGAGGCAGATTCACTCACTGGGTGGTTAAAACCAAGAGGGCTTTTGAACTTCCAGTAAAGGATGGCATCTTGGTTAAAGGGCTGGATTCTGAAAAACAAGAGTTTCCGACCCCGGCTTCATCACAGGCCTCCTGGGTGACCTCGGGCAAATTTCTTTCCCTTTCCCTAGATTTCATCTCTCCCTCTTCTAGGGAAAGATGATCTTGTTGATCCCTTTCCCCAAAACGTTTCCTGCCCTTTCTATTTACCTTCAAAAATCTCTTCAGCGCTGCAAGCAGACACATGGACAGCAAGGTCCCATGCCTGGCAGCCGATACACACCAGGCAAAAAGGGAAATGAAAAGACAGTATCTCTTAAGGGCAAAAATGAGCCTAAGGTTTCATCTTAGGGAGCTTTTTATGACAAACAGACTTTCAACAGAATATTCTACAAGTAAATCAACAAGTAAATTGTGTCAGTGCTGAGCGGTATTACTGGACCGAATACTCATTAATGATCTCATTTACAGTATATAGCTCCGGCGCTGCTTACGCGCTGCAAGGAGCTGGAAACTCTAGCATCCACCCTCTAAAGTTATTATTCAACAACAAACGAGTACTATATTTAGAACTTTTTCCATGAAGTAGCAGTATCCAAGGGCCATTGAGCCAAGAGGCATTCAAAGGTTAAACAAGTCTATCAGGCTCTTCCCCCAGCCCCAAGTTGCTGTAAGCAGGTTACATTTCAGCTCTCTTACACACGCATCTCAGTTTTATACAGTATCTTTGATCCAAGGAGTCAGACACTGCACCAAAAATGATCCTCTCTGGTGCCTGTATCTGGGTAGTGACCTTACAATTACAGGAGCATATATACACAATTACTTTGACTTAATTTAAAAGGCTTTGCTAGCAAAGATGAATTTAACGCGTTAAACAACCTAGAAAACCCCCATAAAAACCCCTACTTTCTTTTCTCTCAGCTACTTCAGTCAATATTTCAGCTTCTCAAGCTGCTCTGAACAACACATTCTTCATTCTTTGATTTTGTTCATATTTTAGGAAACAACTGTTAGATCACGTAGAGATTTAGATTTCATTCTCTGCAAGGAAGTGTGGCCTAGCTACAGAAACAAGCAGAGACCAACTCTTAGCTCCACTGGAGTTACATGTAGTCTTCAGGAAATTAAAACTACCTCCAGCACCAGCCATCAGCAGGGTTTGCAAACTGGGACTTGCAGCTCCTTAACACAATACCCCATCACTTGAGCTAAAAGAGCAGCATGACTACATCGCTGTAGGAGTATGCTGCTGTCCATGTACGGCAGCCGCGTGGGAGGAAGGGGCATAATGCAACATTTCACTAGCGTGTTACAAGGACAATTTCTCTGTGCATCATTCCTCGACCTCCCCCTGCCTTCAAAAGGATAAGGCTTTGTTACTTTTCTTCCAGAGATGACACAAGGCTTGAACCGTGTTTGTAAAGCTCTTTTGGATGCCGCAATAACCGACAAAGACATCTAAAAGCTCAAGACAAATGCATGAAAGTGCAACAACAGCTGTGGTCTGCTAAACTGAAGTAACAGATAAACCAGTCCAATCACGTTAATAAGAAAATATCCACCTTGCTAAGCAGACCAAGATAGAAAAGCAGTCTTGACCAATCGGTAACGTCAGCGTCTTAAATTGTTGATTGCGTTTCCTCCCAAGCTCTTATGAAACACGACCAGCGGGGCTGGAAGACTCAGCATCCAAGGACAAAGAATCAGCAGGCATGTAAGCACCAATATTTATGTAATGTATGTCATGTTCACAGCCACAATGAAATCATTGTCTTCCAAGGGGGTTGGTATGTTTGGAGCATTTGTTTGTTATTTCTAAAGATGCAGGAGGCAAAGCAGTTAAAAATAAAGAGGTCACTGCATGCAAAATTAATCTTTAACTGCCTACACTGCTTTAAATGACCTGTAAGGATTATAGTGCACTCCCCAAGCTGAGAGTACCTTTGTTAACAAACAACTCCTCAAGAGGTGGCAGAGGGTAGACCACTAATAAAAGTCAGCTGGCAAGTTTTACCAGCTTGCTTCGCTCCCAGCGGCTGCTCTTTCACCGGTGTCGTTTGGTGGGAGCTCTGCCCCCACGCACTGCGGGGAGCGCAAGGACGGGTGCGCTCCAGGAGACCTTCCAAACGCTGGCACGAGCGGCGTCGCTTGAGAGCAGGCAAGGCAAAGTCTTACCCAGTCTCAGGCCTTGCCTAAGCCTATGCTCTAAAATGGAAGGAACAGAGTTTTAATTCAATCTCATTCCTCCTGCGAGGAGGCAGCAGAGGATTCCTTTAAAACGCAACCTGTGGCAACGAGAGTTGTTAGATGCTTACCAGGACGTTATGTGCAACACGACTTTAATGCTACACGCATAATCCCACCCTGAAGAAAAGCAAGAAGAGGGACACAGCAGAGATGCTGTTTCTTCCCCCTATAGCAAGGGATGGCTGTTAAGCACTTGGCTATCAGCAGAGAAGAAAATTCAGCATTAGTTACCAAGGTGCATCATAAAAATCTAACTTAAAAGAATTTAAAAACTGAACTGACACTTGGCATCTCCAAAGAGGAGTCGCCCAGCTCAGATTCATGACCTGCAGTATAAATCCACAGTGGACAGTCTGGAGAACCCTCTTAAAAGGAGGTATTATAAATATATGTTAATATAAACACAGAAGCCTGTTTTTAGTCTAAGAGGCGATCCCTGGATGGCCTCTGGCAGTTTTGCACAAGTCACAGTGCCACGTCTCAGTTTACCTATCTGAGAAACAGGAACAGCACCTTCCTATCTCCCAGCGCCTTCTGAAGATTCATGTTTCTAAAAGCACTTCTAAATCAGAACCACTCTCTTCATGTCACCTTCTCGAGCAGAAAGAGACAAAGCAAACAACTGCTGCAAAATTCACCAATTCAAAGTAGCCTCATCACAGATGCAACAGTTGGAAACTGATTTTTCTGAGAGACAAGGACTAAGGATACAGCTACCCATTTTGCTCCCTAAGAAGTGTCTAAACCATGTCAGCTGTATGTGAAGTGGCTTGCTGCACTCCAGACAACTGGCAGGGTAACAAACTGTCACCTAGGTGACAAAATAATGACCCTTCTGTGAAGCTCTTGCAGCGTCTCCTGGCCATAATTGGACACTGCTGTTCAAAATGCTAAGTGTGGGAGGGAACGAGATGGTACGATCATGGATTTGGAAAGGCTGCAAGCTAACCTTTGGCTCAGCAGGCTAAAACGGACTGCTGTACGATGCTGTACGCAAGAGATCGTGATGGGGGCGGCGGAGAGTCTTGCTGCACTGGCAGGTCTGCAAAGTGCTGGGCAGAATCAGATGGTCAAATAGGGCAGGTCTTGCCTCTACAAATTCTCAGTCACGGGCTCAGCCTCCTCCTACACCAAAAGGTGATGCTACCCATTGACACACCCGCTGCAGTTGCCATTAAAAGACAATGAAAGCATTAAACACGGACACCACTAAGTATTTTTCCCACTCTGTAAACCACTCTTCATGTATTTAGCATCTTGTAAGCATTATATCCATCTAGGAATGACCTACACGAGCTCCACAACAACAGGGATGTTGTTCTGCAAGATCTCAGAAGCTATGCAGGCCTACCTCTAAACATAACAGCATGAAGGAGGGGACTAGAGAATTTGAAGAAAGAACTAGGAGCCTTTGAACTCCATACATTTTTAATTTTCCAACATACAGCGCCCTAAAAACAGCATAGCTTTAGCTGGCATGATATTAACTACATTGATTTCCATCTAAAGAATGAAGGGCTTTGCCAGTCCAGCAACAGCCTGAAGCTGCCATTGCAAGGAATAGAAGAGCAAGTAGTCCCTAAATGCTCCGGCCTTGGGCAAGTAGGGGTGCATCCAGTATCGGCAGGTTGAAGAAAATTGAGCTCTTCAAGAACCTGGAGGAAAAGTATCCAAGAAAGCAGGGACAGATAGAGCTGGCATATCCACACTCCAAGATCAGCGTAGCTGAAGCGTAAGTTACAGCCCAGCCTGGGGTGGCAGAGGGTCTCGCGCCTCTGGCCCCAAAGGCAGGCGATCGACAAGACCGAAGAAAGCTGGCTCAAGTTAATGCATTCTAATTCGCAGTAAGACTCCACGTTTTTTGTTACCAAACGAGCCTTACACACACATGCACACACACTCAGTTTTCCTTAGGAATAAGCAAGTTCAGTCAAGAAATCAAGAGGCATTACTGTCCTCTGAAGGAGAGGCCACGGACTGCCAAAGCCAAGGAATGAGGCTGCTGGCAGTCTTGCACAGATAACCATCTGCAGATGAAAAGCCATTCCCAACAGGTCTGGCCTCGAAAGGGTTACAAACCACCTCGCTGCTGTTCGTGAGGCTGCACAGAATCAGCTTACCAGCTACCCACGACTTCCCCGATGCAACGAGAGGAGGAAAACACAGTATACGATTCATCCGTTTGAACAAACCAGGTTTAGTTACAGGCTTGCTGTACCAGCAGACTTGCTACAACTTCATGTCAAGCATGTCTTCACATCAGGTCCGTTAGATTGGTTGTAACATTTTAAAGTGCTGAAATACATTTGCTAAAGCCACGTAAGGCACATACTTGAACCCCTACTTTCTGCAGAACCAGCTCCCTTCCAGCAGCCGGTGCCCAAACTCGTCAGGCTGTCACACTTCATTAGAGTTAACTTCAGAAGATAAGCAACCTGGCTGTAATGACGACAGCGTGGTCAAGTGGGCTAGGCATGCTATCCTCATCCGAGGAAGAGCAAGCTTTGGACGAGAGACAAAATGAAAACCCAAGAATACAAGTTTAGGCTCATTAACCTGGAATGCAGTGGAGCAATCGTCCGGACACGGCCCGCCCCAGAGAGCGCAGGAAAGCCAAGTTTCCACCTGACCCTGGAGCACATGCTGGCCTCGAGCCAGCAGCGGTACACAGCCGTGCCAGGTAAGGAGGAAAGTGAAAAGTAATAAGATAATACTAGTTGACAAAAAAATTTAGAATAAAAATGTCGCTATCCGTGGCTCCACTGAAGTAGCACTTCACAAGAAGTAGGGCCATTGCTTTTCACGACCCTTTGTTGCACATCGCAAATCCATAGTAAAGATTAGACACATGCAGAGAAAAAGCATTTGCTTAGTGGAAACACACTGCAGTTCAGGACCAGGAAAGGGCCAGGAGAAGCCTGCCTTAAGAAGAAAAAGTGAACTGAGTACACTCATTTCTGTTCCTCTTGGCTTAATCCTGTACATC
This sequence comes from Phoenicopterus ruber ruber, assembly GCA_009819775.1. Lineage (NCBI taxonomy): Eukaryota > Metazoa > Chordata > Aves > Phoenicopteriformes > Phoenicopteridae > Phoenicopterus > Phoenicopterus ruber. Next base: position 1,711,769 of record CM020233.1, on the reverse strand, counting down.
AGCTTCTAAACAGCCAGGAATAGTTTCCATTGTATTTCCCCATAAATTCTGCTTTGATCATTCAGATAAACATTTGTTGCCTTCCCCCTGAAACAAGAATAAACTTTTCCATTCATGCTCATACCAAACCCAAATGTCTGACAAACGAAGGCAAAGAATAGAAAATATTTATATACCCAGGAGTAGGTATGGCTCCTCGCAGCCATCGGGGTAATGGAGTAATAGGGGTTACATCAGAAGTTTAAGGAGGCAAGCTATAGCTTGAAATGAGCCATGGAAACCCAACGTAACTCAAGATGAAATGTAAATCACCCTCTAAGAGGTTTAACCAAGATTAAAATGGTAAAATAGAAAAAAAAAGCATTGCTCAGCTAATCTTGCAGCTCTCTTCAAGTCCCATCACATCTGCACTGGCACATTTGCACATACCACTAGGCAGGCTCGAGCCAGGTGAGCTAAGGCAAGATAAAAGCAGATGCAGGAGAAAAAAAAGTCCACGTGTATAAAGACTTCCTCTGCTCAGGTCAAGTGAAGATTAGACACACAATGCTGGGAGGACTACACTTCTTTCTGTAAAAGGGCTATTTCCATAACTAACAATTGAGAAGAGTGTTTTGCTTGTTAGGAGACGACAAAAGGTTGGCTCCCTTTGATCTTTCCCTTTATCCTCCCCAACAGAATTTTTTAAGTCATTTTCTTTGGTGAGCTACAGATCTAGCTGGGAACTACATTCCTAGGTGTTAGCATATGAACTCCTGTCCTCAGTAGGACTACGTAAGATCCCACGTGAATATGGAGCAGAAAGACACTGCATAGCGTTTCTAATCAAGGTTGTAGGTAAGAATAATAATACAAGCCTTGTGTTTCCCGCTTCCTTCAAGCAACATTTCCTACGGCTACTGGCAAGTCTAATTATTTTGTTCTTCTGCAACTACCCAGAAGGTCCTCTTTCCAAAAGGCAGAGCTGGAGACTGTAATCACAAACATCTAATCCAACAGCCAATCTAATGAGAGACAACGGGGGAAAAAAAATGAACTAAAAGGCAGCAGGTAAGACGACAACAGCACAAGACTCCGACAATATTTCTGTCAGCGCTACTAGCTGGCAAAAGGACAGCCTCCAAAGTAATATGGCCTATTCTCCAGTTACGGTTACGGAGGGTCACACACCTAAAACTTCACTTCACAGCAGCAGGACGGCAGCAGGACTCTTCTAACTGCTTGGACAGGACCGTCCCGTGGGGGCCTGCACCGCGAGCTGGCCGTACGAGTGCTGCTCTCACCGAGTGCCGGGGAGCGGGAGTCTCCAAAACATTTGCTCAGAAAAACTCCAGAGTCAACTATTACGACATGAACAAACGGGTTATCACTAAGTACCTACAATGCATGACGTGCTACGAAATGAAGGATAAGAGACACATTTATATAGATTTCCTGCCTACCTCCTGTGACAATTCAGTAAACATCAGAAAATTTACATTTAACAAATCAGCATCTAAATTTTAACCAGAACAGGTGTTCCAGCCTGCGAGCACCCTCTTGAAAGCCTTACTGAAGTCTTAATCCTTCATGTCGTGCTCTCTTGAGGTGATGAGACAGAAGTTTGTGGATTTGGTATTTAGAAGGTGTGGCTGCAGTCGGGGTTAGCTGAACAACCCCTGCGACAGCAGCAGCGATGTGCACGCACATGTATGCCACAGAACGGGTGATGTTCTGCACCGGGTTCAAGGCACCTCCTTGCTGCCAGTAATTTATTCACACACCCAAGCTCTTAATTTCTAAAGAGGCATCTTTCAAAAAGATTTAGCAGTGCCTCAGTTATTTTGAGGCTCCAAAAAGGAGATTCACTAAAGCAGATAAGCCTATTTTGTTTATTTTTAAAGAGCCGTTTTCTTAACCTTGGATTTGAATGGAAGATTTGACTCCTGGAAAGTCTACGAAACGGACAAACACAGAAACACACCCACCACCCCCCCAATGTTACAACCAGCTTAGGAGAGCAATAGCTACAATCAGGCCACCTTCAGATGGAAAGCCACAGCTTCCAAATCACTTGTTCTTGCAAACCCCTACAGTTAACCACTGAAACACAGACACCATTATTGTCTCCGGATTCCTCATGGCATCAAAGACTTAGCTCTGAGAGAGCCCAACTGGCAGAGTTAGCCAAGTCCTCTGAGCCCCAGAAATCTAATTAGATAGACTAAAAATCACAAAAGCCTCAAAATACTCCAGCAAAGGAATTTCAGAAGAACTGCAGTTCTTCAAATGCTGTATAACCTTTTGGATCCACACTGTATATCCAAAACTGGATTTTTTTTTTTTCCTTTTTAATGATCACCAACTAGAAAGCCAACATCCAAGGGTAGGAAGCACAAAACATCTTCAGAATTTGCAAGAATAAAACCTTTTATTGCACATCTAACAGAGAACCTTCAAATTACGAGGACGCTGATAGAAGGATGCATCTCTGTAAAATCCCATTTAGGTGCAACATTCATAGCAAGCTGCAGACTTGATCACAATTTTCCTACTCTTTGCTTTTTGGACAAACACTCAGGTTCTAGAACCAGAGGGACAATTCTGTCTTCAGTCTTCACCAACAGCTTGGTGGTCAGAGGCTGAGATTTCCCAGGAACAGTTCCACCAGCCAACCGCCCAGCCGAGGTCACCTTGCCATCCAGACACCCCTCGTGAGTTCTTAACCCCTCCTGCCCCCAAGTTTTCTGATCTTGTCCTGTATGCCTGGGGACACGGAGCAGAGGGATCAACGTCTGCTTCTGCCGCGGGCTGTTCTGTTCCTCCACAGCTGCTGAACTGAGCCTTGCCCCAAACCCAGAGCTGTTCCTCTCACAAATTATTGAACAGGAGCCACATCAGCGCTAACTGGTAATGGAAACAAGATGGTGGCAGCGCCGAAAGACAGTAGTTTAAAAGGTTTCATTACCTTTCAAATTAAGTTTACACAGAAAGCACAACTTTCAACTTCTTTGGAGACCCCCGCTACCCTCTTTAGGAACCAGAAAACACTTTTCTACACCTACTGACCCTTCCTTCATTCATTTACGCAAACGTGGATTTTCTCTCCCCTGCATTTTGGAGAGGGACCAAGCCAACGGGTTTCCATGCCCTCCCTCCCGCGCGCCAGAGCCTCCCGAGGCGCGCAGAAGGGCGAGCTGAGCACGCAGCGGGGCTGCTCAGAGGGTGCCTGGCGTTTGTCTTTGCAGGGGGGCTATTATCTCCCATCGCAGCTCACATAGGTTGCCTTGCTGGCGAAGGATTGGCTCAGATGTTCGTTACTTTATGGCCAATTAATGAACCAGGATTTACAGGAACATAAAAATTCACAAGGAAACTTAACAAATCTCAGATAGTGTGTAAATTTACATCCAATATGTTTGGAACATGTCAATAAAATATTTATCATTACATTGTGCCTCTCCCAACTGTTGTGTTTTCCTCTTGGCAGAGGTTAAAATGACTCCCCCTCACCATCCTGTGTGTATGTTATAGATACGCTTTCAAAACTGACTGCCAGTGGGGAACAGCAAATTTGGTTCAGGAGCATACTCTTTAAAATTAGGCTTTCACAGAACAATTCAGATTAGGAGAGCAAGACTAAGTGTTTAATCTTCCCCTGCAATTCTTGACAATGTTCCTTTAGGGGGAAGAGAAATGCACAGCAAATCACTTTTTCTAGTAAGCGTCTCCTATCACCAAAACCAATTCAGGAGAGGGAAACCTGACCGCTGAAATCAGAATCCAGCTTAAGAGTAATGGAAATACGTATCAATACAAACCACCTGCACCTCTGTGCAGCATTCCAGGTTTGGCTAGGAACACTTATCCCCACAGCTTGCTACATGAATGCTAAAAACCACTCGGAGAAGAACAAGGGCATAGACACCAGCATCACACTCCCAACACCAACCTCATTCTGTAAAATGCCCCTTAAAAAAAACTTGAAACCATCATGTACGCATTTGTTAAAAAAAAAAAAGTATAAAAATACACACAGACTTACACACACATGCACAAAACCAGAAAATCTCGTTCATTTGGGCAGAGTTTTAATCCTAAAGGATCCCAGTTGCTTTCCAAAGTGAATAAACTTATCGGCTGCAGCACGATCAGATCTACACGATCATCCCCAGAGCAAAACACAACCACTGCTTTAATGATAAACCAAACCACCAGAAACAAAGAACGAAAAGATGAGGAGGAGGAATTTCAGGTAGGCAGATTATTTTACTGAAAAGGCAAAATGAAAGAAGGCCTGAAATTAAGTGCCAGGGAAGCCTCGGTGGCTGGTAGCTCACATTGCACTTCAGTAGCGCCAGAATTAATATTGTTCACTTATCTCCTCTGGCTAATGCCATCAGAAGATGTGCAAAAGCAAAAAGGAGGGCAAATATCAGCCTCTTTCACCATCACCGTTTTCCAAACGCGGCTGTCTGTGGGAAGAGACAGATCTGATTTACTTCTCTATTAAATAACACTTATGCCTCTCCTCCTTCCCCACAAGTGCCCCGTTCAGAAGGAATTCCCCTCGTGGGCTTAAAAAAAATCTGCCTGATACGACTTGAACTTAATTTTCTTCGGGCAATTTTCCTGAAAGAAAATAATAACAACATGGGAGTGTCCTGCTGAGGTTAACCACTAATGCGGTAAAATAAGATGGAAGGCAAATGGTGTAAGCCTACTTTGAATTCTGATCAGATGCTGGGGGAGTATTAGCTGTCAAGCAGCCCGTGGCACTTACATTGCTCCCTCCCTTTTTTAACTGCTACCAGAAGAGAGCTACAAGCTTTTACTATTCTACATATGGCTTCAAATACATATGTAACAAAGCCTGAAAAATGAGAGGCAGATGAGCTGTCTTATCCAGAGGCAGGAGGTTAAAATGACCTCAAATCATAAAGTCTAGTACAATATTTAATCTTTGAAACTAGAAATGCTTAAAAAAAAGCCAGTATCGATCAGTCGTTCGTGCCAGCCGCCCTCCTGCTGCAATGGAGGCACTTTGCTCCAAAGCAGAACCAATGATCAAAGGCTTATCTATGGAAGAGGAGGAGACCGCTGCTTATGGAGACATGATTTATAAAAGTCAACAGAAGAGAAACATCATCCAAGTTTTCACGATAGAAAAGAAAATATTAGTTTTATGGGGTAGGTAGGAAGATTTGCTTCAACCTCTTCCATTTCACGCTGGTTAGACTTGGATCTCCACTTCGTTAGCAAACGTGTGCCGTAAGCCATATTCTGGCCGTGCACAATCTCTGCTGCTGAGCCTTTGGTGCTGTGCAAACAAAGCTGGAGCAAGAAGAGTACGATCACACACTACTGAGGTGGCTGAAGACGGGAAGGAACAAGAGAGAGGAGACTCTTTGCACGAAGGCCTGAAAATATGTTCTCACCGGTCCTGCCACCAAGCTCTTCTATTTTCACTAGCGCTTTCTTCAGATAGGATAGCTAAAGTTGCCCCTCACATTTCATTAAAAGAAGCTCAAGAGATTCCTTTCAGTAAGAACTTCCCCTCAAATTTCATTAATAAGAGATGACCTTTATGCTGCAACATGCTTAACAATATTCCCCTCCTGATCCAGGAAGCAAACTTTTCCTCTTTCGGACTACACAGCTTGTGCATCCAGGAACACCCTTAAAAAGTTCGGCAGGATCCTAAAGCTCGTGCTGCAAAGAGCTCTGGCAGCGCTTGCCTACTGCACAATTCGCTATGCACAGTCACAGACAACATCTCAGCAGAGACCTTGTCCTTCCTGGCTCCTTCAATAAGGGCTCCAAATCCCAAGGTCACTGATGTTTATATTTTGGCAAATACTCAGATCTCCCAGCAAACCAGGATCTTAGTAAACATTTAGTTCAAGCATCCATTCTTAAACAAGGAAAAAGCCACAAAAAACAGCAAGCAGAAGAGAAGTTATTTGCTTAACATCATACATACAAAACGGCAAATCTCAGCATCGACGCAGACCTTCCTTCTCCCGAGCGCTCACCCTCCAGCGCTGCCGAGCTAAGCTCGCAGGTCTGGGAGTTGCTTCCTTTTTTTTGTATGCTCCAAACCTGAAATTCTCTCTTCGGGTTCAGACTGTGACAGGACAGAGTCTCTGAACTTTCCAAACATCAGGGTACATTTGAAATTTCACAGGTCAAGCTTCCAAAATCACAGCCACTTGAAAAAAATCTGCCCCAAGCCACCACCAGCCCAGGCAGCAGCCAGGCAAGTCCCCTCACCCGGCACTGCCAGCGTTCGGCGTGGCTTTGGGGGACCCCTCCATGAAGGCAAAAACGCACCTTCCCCCTCACTGAGGGACCCGGTATTTGCTCTTTTTCCAGAGATTGCTCTTAATAGTCAGCACTTGCCCCTACTCTTCCCTAGACACAACTCTTACATGAAATACTTAGCCACGTCAAGAGCACTACACAAATGCAAGCAGAACGGGCCCCGTAACCACAATCACCACCTCACAGGGTAGCCAAAGGGTCCTTGGACCTCACCCACAGGGAAAGAGGATTTCTCAGCGCCTGGAAAAGGGAACGCATCATATTTTCCAACAGCAGTCCTGCTGGCTCAGGAAACAAGTTTTTATCTGCAGGATGGCAGCTGCAAGCACCGTTTCAAGATGCAAAGGAATGACAGTGAGGGCACTAAAGCTACTTTGCCCACAAACTTTAAACTCTGCCAGGGAGGAGACTGGAAGGACAGAAAACAACATTAATGTGCGCTTCAGATTCATTTTTCAGGGAAAGAGAGCTTCCTCTCCCCTCAATATCACCCAAATATATCAAAGTGATGGAAATCGTATTATGATAGATAGATCAGTCACTATGATAGATATGTTTATCATGTAAGTAGCTAATTGCAAACATTCCCTTCTCTACTCTTAACTTCCACTCCTGGATGAACAAGACTCTGCTAAACTTGAAATGACATCAGCAGGTGACCTAAACAAAACCAAAACAAACAAACAAAAAGCAACCAAACAAAAAAAGACATGAATCAAACTACACACAACTTCTCTCAATCCCAGCGTTTCCATACATCTGGAACCAGTGGCTCTTCATTGCAATATTTTTAAAACTCCCTGCCGTTTTCCTCCATTATGGATTAAATTGCCTACAATATTTTCCTTTGGCATAAGTGGAATTTGAGTTGCACGCGTGTCAAAAGGCATTTAAGGACACTTTCATCATCACTGTTATTCTCCTCGTGTTATGCCAGCACCCACGGAGGTCCCGAGGAGACCAGGGCCCTACCCCGTTAAGGCGCCGCACGTAGACAGAACAAGACTCCCTGCTGCAGAAAGCTCACAACAAGAGCAGGCACGACAAACAGAGAAGGAAAGAACTGGAGGCACCGAGAGGACACACGACAAGCCCTACCTCATGCAAAGGAAGGAGCTGAGCACAGGTTAGGTACCCAGTAGAGCAGGCTGACCACTGACCCCAGCTGCTTTTTATTGTTTAAGCTCATCTTTGATAGTCCAGTCTTCTTTGCAAAGTAGTCTGAAATCCCCGTAACATGAGGCGCTGTACACAGGAAAGGAAAAACTCAAAAGTGAAGAGACATGACTATTAATACACACAACCAACTACAGCAGCTATTCAGCGTGAGAGGGAGAGCATGCCATGTGTTTCTTTCACTATCAGAAAGTTTCAGCACAACCCAAAGCATGTCAATGTACTGTATTACCTCACGGAGTTGTCACAGCCAGGTTATCCCAAGGATTTCAAAACACCTACCAAAACTACAGAATTGCACAAACACACTCCCATGTCCAATTTTTTCCTCTTGCATGGTAATTTGCACACAGATGATATAAAATCTTGAATCTGGACAACTGAAGGTAACGGGCAGCAGAACACAAGTATTTTTTATTGTCTAAAATCCCGCTTTGGTCAGTAGAAGCTTAAAATAACCGCTGCCTTCTACCCTGCTCAGTGCCCTTGCAAATGGAGTCTGAATGACCTAATGTTTTTCCCAAGGGATGGGTGAGGCTGGCCAGAAACACCAGCTGGAACCTTCAAAGACACCAAAGACAAAATAGTCTGCAAAACAAAATTTCTGCATCGACTTCAAGGCTCAGCCATTTCCTCAGCTGTCAAGCAGCCAGAAAAGTAAGGACAAACGGGGGATGCCCAAGTTACCCCCATCCTGTCAGTAAAATAGGTGGTCTTTGGAAAAGGGGACCACCTCTCATTTCTGTGTGTTCCTCCTCTAGTGCTGAGTCTGTAACAGCAGCTCCTCGCCACTACTGCAGTACGAGTAAATGAGATAAAACCTCCTTCCAGATTCCCACCCCACTAACCAGCATTCGTTTCCACGACCGATTTTACACTGCTTCCTGTGCACAAGGGATCTCATTGTCTTCTGACCCCATGAAAGCATGAAAAGGAACACAGAAAAAGACAAGAAAAAGAACTGAAACATCAGGTGTTGGGGAAGCACGTCGTTGTTCCTGCAGTCCTCCGAGAGAACGGGAAGAGGGTTATATCATGCTTAATTAGCATACTAAGATATCCGAATCATCTACCCCTTACTTTTTTGCCTTCGGCTCTGACCAAAAATTCATTGCTTCAAAAAAGGTAACTGAAGTTTCATATTATGCACCTATACAATTCCCATTAATCCATTTCTGCAAGAAACTCTTCCTGGTTTCTGCTGTGGAATAGTACATTTCAGCTTCAACTATCCATGTTGGATTTTTAGCAAATAATGTCACGGAACATGAATTTATACGTGACAGGGAGGGAGAGAAGGTGGTTTGTTTGAACTCAGCCTTAGCACTGGTCTCAAACTCCCGCAGCAATAACTTCCAGCCTGTCCCTCTCTGAGCAGAGAGCAGGTCTTTGGTTTCAATTTGACTGTTCTTGAACTTCAAAGTATTTTCCTGCTGTCTTATTCAGTTACAGATCTGAAAAGAAAACAAGTAGTTTTCAGTAGGCCTACCATAGTTTTGATTAGCTCGAGTCAGTAATCACGACGAAGTCTAGTTAACACAACTTGGGTTTCAAGACCAGGCATTCATTGAAATATGGCTCTGGCACTGACTGTCAGGCTCTGTCACTCATCTACCAGCTTCCGTGCCTTCGTTTTCTACATCTGTGGAACGGGTAGTGATATGTCCCAGTGGAGGACTAAATGGTTGCATGTTGCTTTGGAAATTTAAGACTCTAAATGTGCACTCGCCATCTTTTAATCCCCCTCTCTGATTATTCTAGTCTTCACAGCATCCCTGCACGCGGCGTCCACCCCAGCAGCAGTCACCGCTGACTTTCCAACCTGTGCTGCACTCTGTGGCGAGGCAGGCACAGCCGCTGTCTCAGAAGGCAAAGCTTCTGACTCCAAACATTTTTTTCGTCGTGCTTTTGTAATGACTACAGGAGGGTGAGGCAGGGACCATCAGTGTAGCAACATCCCTGTGTTCCAGGGCACTTACTCCTCAGCAGCTTAACCAGCACTGCCATATGTAAGTGGCTGCAACCTGGCCTAGCAACTTCTTGCCAAAGCCGCCTTCCTTCATAGTCCTCAACGAGCAACCGGCTTACCTCGAAAAAAAGTTGCAGCAGACACCGGGCATCGTGGAGCACCAGCCTCTGAGACTGTAACAGCTACCTGAAGTCAAAACAAGTACGCTCACACACCGCCAACTCATTACTTGCCCCAACCGAGGGGACTTCAGGCAGGCTACAGGGACGCCCGAAGAACCCGACCACATCTGCCTAGCAGGACAGCTCCCGACAGATTAATTTACCAAATCCTCCGGGTGACTCCTTAGAGAGGTCTGAAACCACCTCGGGTGAGCATGTTGCTAGGGAAAACCACACGGCACCTTCATTTACCTAACAGTGTTATTCCTGTCTTTCCCGCGAAAGCTAGTAGCAGTCCAAAACTGAGGAAAGAAGGCTACAGCATTCCTCCGACATGAAGGGCAACACTGAGGGAAGGAGTGGAAAGACAGAGCAAGAGTACAAGCTAAAAGCACGCAAAACTCTCACTGTAGCAACTGGATAATACAAAAAAAAACAAACCTCACTGAAACATTCACATACATTTTTGGAAGCAGAATTGGTTCAGTCGAGTAAAGATTAAAACAAAAAAAAGAAACCAAAACACACTATCCTATGAGACCAAATCTTTTCTATTTCCAAGACCTCCTAAAAGAAATTTTACTTTGCAGATAACCAGTCATTGCTCAGACCCGTAACAAGTAAACTCCTTTTTAAACAGACAAACAGCGAGAAAAAAAAAAATGTGGATTATTTATATAGTTCTCTCCCTTTTTCAACTATAGTCTTCCTCTCTCTTGTCCTCTGTCCTTCCAAATCAGCTGAAAAAATTAAAATCATGGCTCTGCATAACACTGCTCCCTCGCTAAGCAGAGCTGGCAGCGCTTCCCTCCGGAGCTTGCCATGAAAATTCAGGTTGTAAAGAACAGAGCACTGTTCCCTGCGCGTCCCTGCCACACGCCCTCCGAAAAAACAAAACCTCAAAGCACGCACAAAGAAAAAGCCCCCACCCCCTTCGCAGAGCAGCCGTCCCTACGTCACCAGCCATGACAGCAGCGCTGGCGCGCGCGAGCGACGTGATGCCCACCGAGCCCGGCGTGCTCTCGGAGCCGGAGCCGGCTGGCCCAGCGGCAGGGCCAGATCCGGCTCTCCGGCTCCCGCTCCCCACCAGCCCCGCTTGCCTGCCCACCCCACCGGTGACCGCCCGGGGAGCGTGGCCAGGCTGCCCGAACCCACGCGGGAGACCGCGGGCTCTCAGCTGCCAGCCAGCTCCACGGAGCCCTCCGGCACAACCCCGCGCTTTTTTGCTTTTCTTGTTTAAATTTTTATTTTAAGAGGAAACATTCATGGTAAGTATATTGCTCTCAGTCACAATGGGAAAAGACTCCAGCTGGCAGGAAACCAAGAGCTGTGACGTTAAAAAACACCACCGCCACTAGTTTTGGCAGCTAAGTACACCCACATCACGGGCTAGAGGACGAGAACGTTTGACTGGGACTCGGGATCCATCCCTCAGCCGAGGGCTACGGGAGCCTCGGGAGAGCCTCTTCGCTTCCCATACCCTCACCTGCCGGGAGGCAGAGCAGGCAGCGCAGGACAGGCTCCGGCGGCACCCGAGCCCAGCGAGAGCCCCCCACCTCCGCAGGCACGTGCGGCTGCACCCCAGCACCCCAGCACCCCAGCAGAGCCGGCCTGCCCACCACCGCGCACGTGGAACAGCGCTGCCCGGGTTCGCACGCCTGTGCCGCTTGCAGCTGAGAAGCCACCCCTTCTCCAGACAACGCTCTGACACAAACTAAGATTAATTGAACAGCTGTCCAAGAAGGTCTTGCTTTAAATAATCCAGATGGAAGCCTGTGCAGATGATAAATTAAGAATAATAATCTATCCCTCTGTGGTGCGCACAGAAAATGCGCGCACACCTTCCCTTCACACCCCTCTGCGTGTCTGTGCACACGCTCACAGCCTGGCTCCCGACATCTCCGCAACAGGCCCTTACTTGACAGGGAAGCATTAAAATCTAATTCTTGATAGTCGGGACTCAATAGGTAGCCTTGAAAGAAAGCCACGTTATTCAGGTGGATCTGCCCCAAATGGCCATTTTTAAGCTGTGGAAATAAAGAGACATCTAAAAGAGCTGGTAATCGTCCCCAGAACTCAAAACACCACTACAGTTGAAAGAAATTCAACCACTGCAACAGAATAATCACCAGCCCCAAGTCAAATTGTTATTCTCCTCCCCCACAACATGCACGCTAACTGCCCCCACAAGAGCATTTACCAGAGGCTTGTATTTGGCAAGTCAGCAAGCAGCCTCGCTACAGTTCGTTAGCTTTCCTCTCCAGACGTGTTTGGAAAGGTTCTCTTACTCATTTTGGTGCATGTGGCCATCCTGTCCAAACCCAGATCTTCAGCAAAAAGAAGTCCTCCCTTTCACGGTATGCTTCACTACCTTAACATCATCATCATCACATCATCTTGAGAAGAAGTTTGCAGAATTTGCAAACAACCATTTTGCAGGTTATTTTCCCTTTGGAGGAAAAGCAAGAATTGGAAAGGGTGGGAAGAGAGCGGATCCTCATTCCAAATTGCTGTAATTCAGTTTAAAACTCTGCCATCACAGAGCACACTGTACTGCACTTGAGGTTCCACCCCGACGCGGGGCGCGCACACCCAGCACCTTCCAGGGTAAGGCTTCCACCTCACCGCGTGGAAACCCTCTTCCATCTCGGGTCACAAGCAGCACAGCCGAGGACTGTAATAATCCTGGCAGGAGCTGAACCAGCTTCTGTCACCGATGCCTTTGGACAAAAGACAAAACACAGCAGAAAATTTCTGTGACGAAGGTCCCAATCCATCAAAGCAACAGAAGTTTAAGCACATGGTTGGACCGACTTCACTGGAACAGCTCAAGCGCTTGACTTCCGCACACACAAACCTTGGCAAAACCGGGAATTGGTTTGTATTTGGGGTGGGAGGGCGTTAACAGCAGCTCCCATCCCACTTCTAACAGAAGTTTTGTTATTTCTGTCAGCGTCATCAGAATTGAGTCAAATATCCAAAAGGCATCTTTACACGAAATGAATGGACTGGAAGAAGAATAATTCAAATGCTATTTTAAATAAGCTTGAGAAGCACCTATGTAAAGATTTCACGACTCCATCACGACACTATGCAACAGAAACAAGGGAACAAATGTTAGTCGAACACAAGATGTACGCACAGCATAAATCTCCACATTCATTGTGCAGAGACAATAACATCTTCCCACAGCTTATAACTGTATTTAAAATTCATTTATGTAAATTACAATAGCACACATACGATAAAATTGTTAAAGCAGAACGTGCCCTTTGCTCAAAACAAAAGGACTGACAAAAAGAGATATTTTTAATAGTAATAAAAAAATATCTATTTCTAGTTCAACTTATTTTAAAGTATATGCTCTCAATCATGCACTATTAAATTCCCCAATTTATTATGAAGCCAAAGGCAACAAATTGGTGTTATGGAAGCAATGACAAAAATCATCAGGTCAGAAAAAAAAAGAAAAAAGGCTTTAAGCAGGCAGTCAAGTTTGATGAACAACAAGAATGAAGGAAAAGCCTGTGACTACGTGAACTGGGAAGTGAGAGTTACAGCACCAAAGACAGATAGCAGAAGCAGCGTTTAAAGCCCTCCCATAAGAACAGGCATTGTAAGAGAGACTCTGGGCTTCGGCAAAAAGATAATTTTAAAAGTAATGTGTTGCCTACCTTGTGGTTAGAGCCCGGGAAAGCAGAACCCTTACATGAACCAGAGAGGGAAGAATGGACTTTATTGTGGGAGATTTCATTCAACTGCGTTTAAAAATGAAAATGCCCAAAGCTCTGGAGATAATGCCAAGTTGTATCTGGTTCCAATGAATCGCTAACTCTGAACTCTAAAGCGAGATATTAACTTACAACACATTCACCCAGAACATCGAAAATAGAAGCATTACATAATTAGAACATGGGCGCGCTGGCTAACAACGACCAAATGCAGGCAGGGCGCTGAGTCCAGCCACTTTAGCAATTAACTCTTCCTTTAGAGCCATGAAAGCTGGCTTGTAGCTGAGCAGAGCCGCTCATTGATATGTGCGTTTACCAGCACGCAGGGGCTTTGTAAGAGAGACTGACAGGCTTATACGAAAACTAAGCAGCTTTTAGGAAAACCCAGTGGGATCCGGTAAACCTCAGTGCCGTTTCTGAAGAGACAGTGTGCGTGTGCAACTGCTCACACCAAAATTTTCCCATTGCAGCCCAAATCCGCAAGAGGAGCAGCGTACATTAAAAACAACTCTTACAGTATTTCATCCACATGGAGCTGCTTCCCTTCAGACTCTTATTTCAATTATTCTGCATACAGTCATGTTCTAAATGCACTTTAAAAACGTCAAATCAACAGTGTCCGTCAAGCACTAACTGCTTATTTCTGACGGTACCGGAGGCCGTGATGGGAAGCGAAAGAACACCAGCCAAGCCCAGGCTTCTCGCTAACCCTTCCTCAGAAGTCGCATCTCTCCGCAGGAGGCGGCACGGGGATGTACACCCAGTCATGCAACACCTTCCCGTCCTCCCACCGCTACTCTGAAGACAGATTGGCATGGGGCAGATTGATAATGACAATTACGCTCACCAGATGCTAAGGAGACACGTATCTGAGTCACCAGACATGCTCAGACGAACACGTTTCCTGAAGTACCAGCTGAGGGAACATAATCAGAACTACAAGTACGAGAAAAATTAGTACAGCACAGAAGGGCAAACACTGGACCTAGTTAGAACACAGTGTTAATTTTTCCATGGGAAATTAAAATGTGAAGTTAGTATTTTCACTCTCGGGGAAATTTTCAGACAATCCTCCCCCACTGCCCAAACCATAAAAGTAACTGTACAGGTTTCAAAAAGTCAAAAAACATTCCAGTTTTGGCTCCAAGTTCTCACCTCCCTTCCACATCGTAACAAAAAAAGTGAGCACAGAGAAGAGCAAAAGACAGGGGGAAGCAATACATTTTGCAGTATTTTATCATCAAACATAATTTGGATTAAAAGCAGTTTTTATGGAAGCTCTCAAGCAGCCTTATCAAATGTGACATTTCAGCCCAGACTTCTCAAAAGCACTTCACAACAGAATCCTTGAGAAGTGAGATTAATTGTTACTCTATCCATTAAACAGATAAGAAACTGAGGCATGGAGATCCTCATCCAGAAAACACACAGAACAAGTTTGGTTTTTTTTTTAAAAAAAAAAAAAAAGAAAGAAAAATCTAGGGAATTTTCTTTATGATGGAACCACCACATTACCAAACAAGCGGTTGCTTTCATATAGCCAGGCTGTTGGTACTTGCCATCAGCTGACGCTAAAGTTTTGACAACCATGTTAAAATACATAATTTCTAGCCGTTTAAAATAAAAATCTGTTTGCATTTACACATCTCTCCCCATGCAAGCACTATGCAAATACCACCAGAGATACAAGACTGGGGGATTTTCTGCGACACATCCTGGAAAACACATAGGAGACAGAATTCCTAAGCAAAAGGAAACAAAAACTATTAATTTTGGAAAAGTATTTAAAATAGCACACTTTGCCAATTTGCAGAACAGGTATCTCTGGGGCTTTTATTCCTCCTACCCCTTAGTTCACGCTACCCGGGTGGCTTCCACCCCTCGGCTGCGGAAGCCCGGCCGCACGTACCTCGCCCTGCTCCGCCACCCAGCCCTGCCACTGCCCTCCCCTCCCCTCTCCCAGGCGGCCGCGGGCACACGGGGCTCACGGGGGGCTCACGGGGGGCTCCGTGGCACCGCGGCCCCTTCCTCCCTCCACCTCGGCACGCGCGTCAGCCATCCCGCATCTCTCCATGCTCCCAACACAAGGACGTGGACCTGCTGGAGCGGGGCCAGAGGAGGCCACGGAGATGATCGGAGGGCTGGGGCACCTCTGCTATGGAGACAGGCTGAGAGAGCTGGGGTTGTTCAGCCTGGAGAAGAGAAGGCTCCGGGGAGACCTTATTGCGGCCTCCCAGTACCTAAAGGGGCTTATAGGAAAGATGGGGAAAAACTTTTTAGCGGGGCCAGTTGTGATAGAACAAGGGGTGATGGTTTTAAACTAAAGGAGGGGAGGTTTAGACTAGATACAAGAAGTTTTTCACTCTGAGCGTGGTGGGGCCCTGGCACAGGTTGCCCAGAGAGGTGGGAGATGCCCCATCCCTGGAAACATTCCAGGTCAGGCTGGACGGGGCTCTGGGCAACCTGATCTAGTTGAGGATGTCCCTGCTCATGGCAGGGGGTTGGACGAGATGGCCTTGAAAGGCCCCTTCCAACCCAAACTGTTCTGTGATTCTGTGATGATGATTGATTCCCCCACCAGCTTCTGACAACACAGATCTGCTTAAACCTAAAACCGGAAGCCCTAACTGCGACTAACTGAAGTGTTGGACCAAAGCAAGCGGACTGGAAAGATTTATGACAAAGAGTTGCTGGACTTCTTCCCAGTGGCGAGGGATAAAAAGGTCAAGTAGATATTTGATTAGTGCTAGGAGATACCAAGCTTTGCACGGCCCCTCTCCAGACATGCCCACGGACGCTCCTCGGGCTCCCCGAGTAGCTCCAACAGCAACTGCTTCACAACGGAGGAACTACAGCGTTGAAGAAAAACACACCAAACTCGCTCATCTGTCTCCAGCAAGTGCTGGAGGAGATTTGTTTAGCACAGCATGCATCAGGATACATGTGCCCACATGAATGCCTGAATTAGAAAAAAATTAAGCATTCATATGCGTACCCATCCATTCCTAATACATTTTCCTTCACTGATTACATATTCCAAATGAAGGCAACAGAGGGAAGAAAAACTTGGAGAAAAATTAATCAATCAGCTACTTGAGCCTTTTACGCTTTCACAAATAATCAAGTAATGGTGGCAAAGTATCATAGAGCATCTTCCCCATTATATGCAGGGAAAAGTGTTCAACTCCGCATCATGATGAGCCGAGAAAGGTTGCATCGCAGGGCAAGCTCACCATCCCCTGCTCCTGTGAAAATTACAACAGCAGGGAGCAGAGGGAACAGCTTAAAGCCAGGCTGAAGTTGCATTTTTATGCATACACACACACACACAGATACCCACTTCAACTTTTTTACTTTTTTAATCTGAAAGAAGGAGCAGAAGGGGATTTAAAAAAAAAAAAAAAAAAAAAGAACCCCCAAAAACCAGAAGGAGCAAACACGCAGACAAGCTAACCCAGAGCGTTGCCTGTGTACACCTATGTACGGGCTCTCCTACGAGAGAGTTTCTTTGAACACAGTCCCCTTTCTCAGTCTCGCATGCGGGATGAATAGAAGACAGCCCACTAGCAAGTGGAGAGGCTCCAGGGAACTATGACTTCTTGTTTGTTATTTGTTCACATCCCCAGGGTGAGATCCCACACCACCAGAGCTCCAACCCTCCTCCCCTGCAAGTCAAGCCGTCCCCTGCACAGCACCGTTAAGTGAGCCAAGAAAATAACAAGCTACACATGCTGTTTTATGGAAGCTGCTGTTACATGATGAAGCAGAGATGGGATAACTTGCATCAGTATATTAAATTGGACTTTGTTACGGCGTAAGTTGACTTAAAGTGGCATTAATGGTGATGGAAAAATACTCCCTCCCCCAAATACATGAGAGGCTGATCAGACCAACTAGAGCTCTGCTTGTAATGCTGCTTATTTCACTTAAAGCCTTATTACGGTACCACAGTGCTGTTTCGCTTTTAGAGAGAGGGATGTCTTTACAGCATTAAAAAGGTCTTGTGTTTAATTAAATTAGCTGCACCTGTATATATTATGCTCAATAAATCAACTATAATTTGCTACCATAGGCAGCTATTAATCTTCCCTGTGTTATTTATTGCTCAGCATCATTAGTATGAAGGCTCTTCCAGGATACAGTAAGAAATAGCAGTTTAGGGACCAAAAGCTATAACTCATTTCGCTTTCCCCTCTCCCTTTTTCAGTGGTGTCAATCACATTTCTTGTACACTTGAACAAACACGAATATGTAAGAGATTCTGGCATCCGTTATGTGTGTGTGTGTTCATACATATATTTATATATAAAATAAAATTAATGTTCCCCACACATCTCGGTCTTGACTTCTATTTGCACATATCTACTAGCAAAATGACACAGATCAAAATGTTAAGCCCATAAATTAAAAAAAAACCAACCAAACAAAATAAAACAACAGTCCTGGATTCTCGCTCCTTCATGTTATGCAGTGAAATAACGCTGTAGCACTCCAGCTATGCCATATACGATCTCTGAACACAATTTAGAGACGTACTCGCCTAGGGATCCTAGGCTGCAACCCACCACTGGCAAACAGCAGCAGCTGGCTGTACTACCAGCGCTTTGTGATTTATTGGGGGTTTTTTAGACGTACAGACACACTACCGGATTTTGCACCATTTGGCTCACAGTCAAGATCACGACGGCACTATCAGTTTCGGTGCGTAACTTACAATCAGCGGTTAGGAGGAACCAGCCACTGGCGTACAAGGCGGCAAGGGCAATACTCGCTTACGTTTGCAAAAGAGACTACACACATCTGCCCACCTCCCCCCCTTTCCTCCCCTCGCCTAGCTCCTGCCTCCCTCCTAGCCAAGCCATCATTTAAAGCAGCAAAAATGAACGAAGGACCCAGGAGATCAAAAACCACCAAGAGCTCAGAATCCTCTACCTTGGTTCAGCACGCTACCAGCGTGTTTGCAGAAAGCAGTCTGTCTACTGCTCTCTGGTCTTCATGGTTTTATTGTTATTTTCTTAAACAGCTGTTACAACGCACTGATGTTCACAATGCATTAAATACTTTCCCTGCAATATTTTTCAACTGCTTTAACTGACACGAGAACGTTATGCAACAGCTAATGGAAAAGAAGCTGTCTCAGTGAATGCAAAAGTATTTTGAGCGCTTGAGGTTGCTGCTAAATCACAAGTCCGCTCTAAACACACATATTTTGCGGTTTCTATTTGATTCCTGGACTTGGATCCGAAATAACAAATCGGTTCCTCCTCTCTGCAAACATATGCATGTATGTAGGCATATTTTTTTTAATTATGTTTTTATTTATAATAAAAACAACAACTGACATTGACATAATCAGTGCTACGGCTTTCAGAAAAATGCCAGCCATCAGGACACATACAAGAAATTAGCGACAATCCCAGCAGGAGCAGAGAATAACTGCAAAGGCACCTACTTACAGAGTTCGGGATGAGGGAAAAAGCACTGGCACCCTGAATCACACAACCCTTTAGTACCCAAACCCTCTGCTGTTCTATCCCCACAGAACTGCTGGTCTTTACTACATCCAAGCGATCAGAGAAAAACAGCAAAGAGCCTGAACTTTATTTACAAAAGTTAAGAACTCAATACAGAAACAAAACAGCCCATTTAGAAATGAGCGAGCTAGATTTAAAAAAAAAAATTTAGTCCAGCTGAGATCGGTGCTTGCAAAGAGCAGGACCCCCTCCAGGTGGGGCCAGAGCCGGACAGCTGTGGTCTCTCCTATCTCACCTTCACCATCAGCTTCATCACGTTACCACCTGGTCCTCTCTAACGAGGCCTCCGTCCTCCCACACAGCCTCCCGAGCTTCATTCATGAATGAACACAGCCAACGCATCGCGCGCGCTCCGTCCCCGGTCAGCCCTCCCGCTTCCCTCCCCACAACATTTTTTCAAAGACGTCTCTGGAACCAGCAAAGAAAACACATGTGGAAAAGCTCCGGGCTGGTGGAGGAGCAGGAAGCACGGGCGGCGGAGAGCTCGGAGCGCAGAGGAATGAACTCCGAGGCACACATACCACACAAAGCCGGGGAGAGAGCACGCTACAGTAAGAGAACTATTAATAAAGAGAAAAATTGAAAGGGCGTTCAGGAGTATTACGAGCCAGATTGGAAGCTGGCACTGGATGGGGCTCAGGGAGGCCTGACATCAAACCCAAAAGAGATTATGTAACCTAAGCCGCCCAGCGATCATCTGCTCCTCTGGTCCGGCTTTAAAGCGGCAGCGTGGCTGGCAACCGGCTCCAGCCGGGACCCGGGCTGGGGACCACGCGCTCAGCGTCCCTGCGCACCCCCGAGACCCACGCAACCGCCGTCCTCTTTGTGCACCACGAACACACACCACGTTATTCCCTTCTCCACTGCAAGATCCGCTAACACACGTTTTACGCAGCGAGCGACCAAAGAGCACACGTGCAGGGCTGGAGGTGGTTCTGCTCTGCCATTTAAACACTATATCCTGCTTGTAAATCCCTGCAGTAAGCACTGGAAAAAGCAAACCTGTTTCTCCACCTCTGAGGCACGCGCTGCCCTGCACACAGCGTCAGCTCCCGTCCAGATGGACAAAATGAAAAACCCTCATTATTTTTGCAAAATGCTTCAGCCAAGGCAATACGCTCAGCTTCTCCACCTGCAAAGCAAAGCAAGGGGAGCTTAAGAGGATTTGCCCTGCTCTCCTTGACCCAGAAGACCAACACCTACAAAAAGAAGGCATGCCCAACAGCTAATGGGGTCTTCCTCAGAAAGGCTCCTCCTGTTTTTTCATGGTCTAGGATCAACCGCTGTTCTACACAAAGTCACTAGAAAAGCCTGCCAGCCAGTATCACCTCCCGCCCCTCCTTCCACGTCCTTCGGCGAGACTCCATCCAGCTAGGGAATGAAAAGAGGCCTGAGGCGCGCTGGGCGGTTTGCTGGAGCGGACATGCAGAGAGCGCAGAGCAGAGCATCCATGCACAGCCTGCCATGCCGATGGGACGGGACACTTGGGGGAAGCCACCACTGAGCAGCCACCGCCTCTCCTCACTTCTCAACTAAGCTAACTGCAGGACACAGACATTTTCATCAGCCCCTGCTTCATTTTAAACATAATCTGCAAAATCTACAGCACACAGAAACGCCCTCCCTAACTGAACCCAGAAGTGGAAAGCAGTACATCTTAAAAGAATAAAATAAGAAGCAACTACTGCATGTGTTCAGAATAATTCCCGCAGGCTGGCGCAGCCAGACAACTGCTTAGGACTGCACTAACTTGAGGCAAGTGCTGCGAAAGTCTGTGCCGCCGCAGCTCTCTGAGCACCTCCCTTTCCTCCAAATCAACCGGCAAGCCTTGACCTTCGCGTCTCGTTTTGGCGGGAAAGGTCAGCGGTATAATAGCTCCTTGTTTATCAAGCCTGAATACCAATAACTTCGTCACCTCTGAGAATTAACAACATGAGAGCTCAAAACCTACTTTATTGGTTACGTCAAAGGCTGGAAGACGCTGCCCGAATCCTGGCGGAATGGCAGAAAACAAAAGTGGTCTCAGCGTGAGCAGGGAGCAGGGACTTGATTATCTGCAATTAGCAAATCGATGATTCTCCAAGACGCTGATTTAGGCCAGCACTTCTTATTAGCAACAGTCAAGGAAAGCACAAGGGCAAATTGCATCAGAGCCGAGCCCAGCTCCCAAATACTGTCTCGTTTAGAAATTAATGTACAATTTTGCAAGGACTCAAATACATACGTACAACAGCATCGCTCAGATCAGCCTGCCAGGTACAAGCTGAACCTAACCACCAGATAGGTGGCCCTAGTCACTACCACCACGGAAACAAATTTTATTATTTTGCTCCAAATCTATCGGTATCTCGGGTAGTCAGACATTAAGAGAGAGCACACGCACGTTTTGGTAACTTTGCTGGTGTTACAGGTCCGCACCCTCGCTGCGGGGTGGAAAAGGCCGCACACGAAGTTCAGCGAAGTCCCTGGGAAGACACCCGCTGGTTTTGCATGAGGCCCTTCTGTTTTTAAATACTTGATCTAATTTTGTCTTGTAACATTACACAAGAACACAGCTGTATATTTAATCTGAGTGTTAAACCATTAATTTGCAAATTACAATTTAGTAATACTCCCTATTAATAATGCCATTACATGGGTTATGTTCATTTTCTATCTGGAAGTTTAAACGCAACAGGTCTCGCTCAAACAGCTTAAAATTAAACCATTACGTCCATTTGAGATCAGGCACAAAGACAGGTATGATGTAAAATATACAACAGCAGACAACTTGAATATACATTTTACTTTCATTTGTCCGAGATGTTTGTGCCAAGAATCCACTTGAGCCTGCTCTTCACTCTCTTTTAATACAATTAGGGAGAAAAATTTGTTTTTAAAATGATTAAAAGCATAACACTGCCCAGTGTCATGTACCCTCCAATAATCTTCAATTTGTCTGACTGTCTTTGAAACTGTATCAGAGCAGTTTTATCACTCGCAGCGTGTATTTTTGGTTTACTAATCCCTACGCTTCCAGAGGGCTTACTGGAAGAAAAGGAAAAAACCTTAACATTTATTTTAAAATAAAAACAAACAAAGCAAGCCCCAACATTTAGATATTTTAAGTAAGAATCAGGCAGGCTTGAACCCTGCTGCAGAGCAGCAAGAGAAGTTCTGATTTATACACTAACGTGATAAAATTAAAAAGGCCGAGTCAGATTTCAACACCGTTACTTAACCGGCTTTCTGCATAAACACCTCAAGAACAATGCAGCGATTTACAGGCCGCTCCGAACAGCTCCGGTGCGGACCCAACAGGCCACGCTGCGCAGAAAGTTGCTTAGTTATGCTTTTGCGGAGACAAAAGGACGGGCGCCTTCGTTCTCTCCCTTCGCAAGCCCAGATAAATTCCAGCCCTGAAGTACAGGAAATTAAAACAGAATAATAAACTAAGAAGAAACGCTTCCACCGGGGAAGGAAACCTCGATCCAGCGCTCGTGCCCTGCAAAGAGTTAAAGCCCGCAGCCCCAGCCATGCCTCCCCAGTCCTGGATTTTAGCGCAGCTGCTACCTGCAGCCACGTCCCCTCGGTAGCAACGCACAAGGGGAAAGTGCAATTTTGAGCTTCTCTTTTCATCTCTATGGTGACAAAAAGCTCCGCGGAGGGAAATCAGGGTGCCTTCCACTCAAAAGGTTTCTCATTTTCAATGACTGCCTTTCACAATATTTTAATTAAATCTCTGGTGGGGAAGCTTTAAAGAAAAAAAAAAAATTTTTTTGCAGATTGTGGGGCTCATTTACAACAATAGTTATAGTAAAAAGGGGGAAAAAAGGTAGCTGAAGCATTTTTAAAATAGAAAGATTCTCTGGTTGAAGACGTGAGAATAAATCTACCAGCTGCAAAGTTTTACAAAACCAGCATGCAGAGGGGCCAAAAAGTCTTTCAACAACAAAAACGTTCTGTTGCACACAACATGTCTCTTGAATTTCAGCAGAGGTTGAAGGACCGCACAGGAAAGTGCCCTTTCCCAAGGGGCCGAGCCCAGGCCAGGCACGACGGGGGCATCAACGGGAGGGCAGATTCTGGAGAAGCCCCTTTGTTCCCCTGAAGCAGTGGCACCATTGCACGGTGCTTGGCAAGCCAGGAGATACATTTAACTGATGGCGTTTGAAGACTGCAGTATAAAAGCGAGGTCGTGGCATTTATCTTTGTTTTTAAAAATCTCAGTTCACTGCTACCGACAGAACACAGAGACACCCGTAACCTCAAAGCAAGGGGCAAGCCCGTTCTGCAAGCCTGCGCACACCACCGCCGAAGGACAGCGCGCACAAAGTGCTTTCAGTTTTTCCCCACAAAACACATTTATCGCCACTATCTTCTCCCAGCAGGACATCCTAGAGAAAGCGGTATGCGCGCCATCCCTAGGCTCGGACCCATCCTTTCTCCAACCGCCCCGCTCTCCACCCTGTCCCACGGTCCGTAACCTCAGCCCACGCGAGACGGGGACGCCGGGACCAGCAGAGCCGGTGCCCTCTCGCCGTACCACCCCCGGGGACGGCAGGGCTAGCACGGGCACCGCCGCTGCCAGAAGCCCAGGCGCTCTCCTTGCAGCGCAGCCCTGCAGCCCTGCCGCGAGGAGCCCGCACCCGAAGCAAAAGCGGGTGAGGGCTCCTCAGGTCTAGAGGAACGGCTTTCCGACGCAGCCTGTGGAAAAGCCCATCTAACGTACGAGGGATGGAACCGCTGAAGAGGCGCTGGAAAGTTTGGATAAAAATAAACGAACACATCCGGAAAATCAGAAAGTGGGAGAACGCGGGAAGATCAGCTTGGGAGACGGTGGTTCTGGAGGACAGCCCTACGTAAGGTCTCCCAAAGCCTCACAGACCAGAACACTTGCTCTAGGACGCCCGTTTCAATAGCAAGGCAGAAGCAGTTTAGCATGCTAAAGAGGCGTAGTGTAGAGAAACAGATGACTCTGCAATTAAAGCCTACAAACGGCGCCAAGAGATCCAAGTGTGTTAACAAACGTAAAGCTCTGGACAAAGCACTGTAACTCTCATCCAAGCTCTCTTGTATAATGTGGCAATAATACCACCTCTTTATCCAATATAATTGCTGAAAGAACATATTCATACTGCCAGGTACGGCGAACTCCTGAGAAAGCAGGCTCTGTGACGGTGCAAAGTGTCCAAGTAAGACGCAAACCAGGACAAGCGTGTCGCTAATAATTTTTTTAAAGTTTAACAGTCTGCTGAAGTAAAAAGCAAAGTCTAACTAGACATGGGAAAAGAAATATCCTCATCCTCTTTTTAAAATAAAAATTCAGGCGCAGGGAGATGCAGTGGCACAACAGCCTGTAACAGACCAGCCCAGAGCCCCTGAATCCCAAACCGGCGCCTTTGTCACCACGCTCAATAGAAAATACAAGTTACTCAGCCAGGCTGGCCACTTATCCAGCATTCCCGCCTGTTCGCTGGCAATTGCTATTCTAGGAGCCATCCAATCTTTAACGACTTCTGGACTCGTCTGCATTTGATTTCGGGGCAAAGGCCAAGCCAAGAGGGAGACCCCGCAAGGAACTCCTCCCTCCAGCTCTCAGTTCATTTTTAAGGCCGTCTCAAAGATGAAAACAAAATGTTTTAGTGCTCACAGGGGCTAAATATCTAGAGCTCTAAAATGAAATACAGCCTCCTTTCAAAGCCACTGATAGGCAAAAAGCATGTTCTTTAAAATAAAACACTGGGGCAGGGGTGGGAGTCATTCAGGACCAAAGGTTTCTTTTAAACTGACACAAACAGAACTGCCTATTTTTCCATGTAAATTTTTTTTTTTAAATCGTAATCACTGCTGCAAGTCCAGCTACCCCTGTACGTAAAACCGTTTCCACATACATATTTTCCTGGGGGAAAAAAGGCTTATCCCCACAAAGGAGTATGAAATAAATTGCTTTACTGAAGGTTAATAATATCCTGTCGCCGTGGTAAAAGACTCAATTACAAAACCTTCAGAAGAGCTCCCAAGGAACTCATCTGCCTGCAGTGACAAGGCTTAAATAGCCAAAATACACAGAAAGGCTAAGCACTTCCCAAAAGAGAGGAAAAGGGGAAAAAGATGGGGGGGGTTAAGTAAAAAAACCTGGAAATTGGACACTCAAGGTTATAAAAAAAAACCCAAACACACACACACAACCACAATTCCTCTCTGCACACACAATTCTCTATAATCTCAGCAAGAATTATGGCCTAGGGAGACCAGCACTAATTTTAGTATCAGATTTATTATGCAGCAGGGAGCAGAAATCAGTCAGGCCCGTCTCTCACTCCTAATGGGCAGAACTAGATCACGCTCCGGGAAGGCTCTACTGAAGAATAGCTCAGGCCTGGTGAAAAACAAAGCCCCTGGGGCTCCCCGAAGCACAAACACACTGCGTTCTTAGAAGCCACAATAAAACACAATGATACTCCTCATTTCTACAGCGCTGCCTGCCAGAGGATCCCAAAGCACATGAGTTACAGCTTCCAGCACGCCTGGCAGAGGAGCCTGCAGCAGCGAGGGAGGACAGCACAGTCTTCAGGGTATTCAGGTTGGGACCCAGAAGCCCGGGCTGCAATTTTTCCTCCTCTGCAGACATGCCACACGGGCAAGCCCTCTGCGTGCGAAGGGCAGCGCTGTTTCGCGGGCAGAGGGCTGCCGAGTGCGCGCTGGGTGCTCAGAGCCGCAGCGGCGGCCGCAGAAGCAGCATTTCGCAGCGATGGAAGCAGACAGAGAGGTTAAGTGCTGCTCAGAAACAAGCACAGAGCTCTGCCTCCCGCACGGCCTCCCCTTCCCACGCAGACAGCAACACTCTTCAGCGCTCAAGTTCACCGGCACACCTTCGTGCGATGAGCCCTGGGTTTCAGCACCGCTTTGTGCTGCTGCGTATTCACGCGCACACAGAGCTTCCCCCAGAAATTAATCAAACCCTGGCAGGGAGCAGTTCTGCATTCGTTCCTTCCCTCTCTTGCCCCATACTACAGTAGCTGACTACAGGTTCTGAAGCACCCGTCGGATGTCGGATGGGCGTGCTGCATTCAGTCTGTTCTTGGGGGCACTCGCCCCTCAATCACAGAATGGCAGGGGTTGGAAGGGACCTCCGGAGATCATCTAGTCCAACTCCCTCCACCTTAAACATTTTATAGCTTACCCCCACGTCTGCTTGTGCCCCGCTCAGACCTTGACCACCACTAGCATCATTCTTAAGATGCTTCAAATGCCCGGTGAAATCAGGCCTTTTCTCAACAACTGTTTCTAATAAGCCAGTATTAGCTACAAAAGCCTTTTGCAGGGGGTTTTCATGACTAACTCACGCCCATCTCCAACAACGCAACACTAAGGCAATCCTTGCACGTAGCTTCGTCACCTTGTGGGGACTGCGGCAAACGCAGAGTTACTCACACAGCACTGACCGCAGCACCGCCGGGACGTCAGATTCGCAAACCCCACGTCTCCTCTCTTCACCAACACCTGGAAACATGCGGCACGGCGGGTGCAGCCCCAGCACCGCATCCGATTTGGAATCACCCTCACCCAAGGCACCAGCGATTCCCAGTGTCTTGAGTATTGCGGAACACGTGAGCAGCACTTCTGCTTTCCATGTCCATAAAACAAGGGTGATGACAATCACTTACCTCATCTCCATATGATAAGAATAAGGGTCAGATTTAAACTATTTTAAGTCATTTCAGCACATAAGTCTTTCGTGAAAGTAGGATGCTGATGTCTCCAGGAATGTACGTCCCACAGCCTTTCAACTACATTTTGGATAAAACTTTTCCAGGAACCAGTTTTTCATTGGCAGCTCACTAAGATGAAGACCAGAAACTTTCAAAACATCACTATGTCATTTTGATTTCAAATACAGGACAGGCAGGCACACACCTCCAAAAACCGCATTGCCTGCTTCTTTGTAGGCACTTTACTAGTAGTTTTCTGGTTTTGTTTTTAAAATGGCCCCAAGTGTATTAGGCAATTTAGGAGCTTTGCTTTGACCTGCTCCAACAGAAGTTAGTGGTTAACTCCTGCTAACTTCAATGAAAGCAAAGACAATCATCACTGAGAAATTCAGAAAAGCCCACCAAAAACATACATGGTCGGTTTGGGGTTTTTTCTCATCCTAATTCAGTGCTAGAGCAAATAAAAACAGATTTAGAAGTTTTGGATTCCTCTGCATCTATTTTCCTCCTTCAAAATAGCTGTCTTTTTGCCTCCAAATTTCAGAAAAAAAGGAAAAAAGTGTAACCACTTTCCTGCCCAACAAGTGCCTCCCCTACCCAAGAATCATCCACAAAACAGTTACCTCCCTAAGGCCCAAACTTAGCCCTGGCCTATTCAGGTTCTGTTTGTTACGAGCTCACAGGACTTCTGGCTCCTCTCCCATTTCTTCCACCGAGTCCCCACCTCACCCCGAGCAGGTGACTGCAATGAGAATTACAGACGGAGAAACTGATTTCAGGCAGTGAGCACACCTGCCTGAGAAGCACCAACAGCAAGGGAGCACGGGGCAGAAAAGACAGCAAGCACACCCTAGCAACACTGGCCTGGATCGAGTAAACTCAAGCCATCGAAGCCTGTGCCTACCTTGGGATTACTAACCGCAACGCAAAATGACGGAGCTCTGCACATACTGCTCCTTCCACCGCTCTGGCTGCCAAGCGGCCGAAAGTCTCTCACCCAAGATTTCTTAGGGCAGTGGAGACATAAAAGCCTCTTTACAAAATGGGCACCAGATTACAGTTCAGGAATGCCACGTTAGATGTGGTCACTCAATTGTACCCGCAGTGCAAGCCCCCCTTCTGCAGAGCAGCACCACGTCATGTACGCAGTCCTCAGAAGCACCCAGCGAGTTCACCAAAAACTAACTGGGTAGTTAATACCGAGAATTTCAGATCTTTAGGCCTGCCGAGCAGCAGGAAAGTAATCTTGCATACAACCACCAAATTACCTCTTCCTCCCTCTGCCTCTTCACAGCCCAGAGCACATTTTCACCTGCATAACCAGCACCAATAATCAGGCCAAGCAATTCAGGACTTGCTCTCTGATCTCTGTTCCACCTCAAGAAGCGCTTGGCAGCATCCATTTGTCTGCCTTGATCCAACGATCTCCAGTTCTCGGGAATGCAAGACAAACAGGTGCTGTTGTCCTTCGCTCAGCTGCAGGAAATTCAGAACATTTCAAAGAAACAAAGGGAGGTACCTCCAAAGATGCAGAGCTGCACCTGTCAAAGACCTCTAAGAACATTAAGAAACAGCAAAATTTCTTTTGACCAGGTCCGTAGAAGATGCTTACCCTGCCAACTGCACTCCTTCAGCTGCAAGCTGGATGAAGTAAGGTTATGTTTTCTGCAAGGATACTCGTCCTCTCCCACCTTTTCTTTCCCCATCATTTCATATGAATTGACACTTTATTTTACTTTCCACATACTGCAAGAGATCAGGGTTACACAGCATGAGCTGAATAACGTTCTGCACACACTCTCATCAGCTTCGTGTGTTCAGATGACAGTGACGGGGACTATAAAAGCATGAAGACAGATAATCACTGCTTATGTCTGCAATTACAATTCCAATAAAGTTTCTTCATGGCTCTTTAGCATTAAAGCCTTCGGACTGGTAACTAAATTGCTTTAATTTTTTTTCTATTCTATATTTTGTTCTTTTCCAATTGCATACACATACTTGTTTGAGAGAAGAGAAATGCCTCTACTAAGATATCCACTGGAGACACCTACAAAACAGAGGTCCAGAAATCTAAGCTGACTTCTAATAACTACAACAAAATCAAAGCCATGCTCACAAAACTTTGGGGGAATCGTAACTATGGAGGACTTTCAACTATCATTTTATTTGATCTGGAAGATTAATGACATGGAGGATGTGACCAGATGAAAAAGAGGGGAAAAAAAATAAAAATCACGTAAGATGATCACAACTCCCTCTTCGTACATAAATTGCCGGGCACTTCGCATGCATAACCTGCTGCTTTGATCACAGTTCACGGGAGGCGAGTCAGGAATGTAAAGCACAAAGGTACTGTGGCAGGAGACTCTCTCAAGGTGCTTTTCACCGCCATCCACCCACCCCCGGGATCCCAGGCCAGCTAGGGCAGGAAATCCCCGCTCCGCAGGCAGAGGGGGAACGGACGCACGCAATTACGGCGCAGCCCGTCTCCGGCGCTGCGCTTCGCAGTGGAAGCGCGTCAGGACGCACTCCTCGTCTGCGTAAGATGGAGGAACCACCACAGCCATCCCTCCAAGCTCCAACAGGGAGGAACGACGGGCCACACAGAGAGAAACGGGTACGGTCCTGCAGCACAAAGGAGAAAGCCAGCTTCCAGGAGCTGGACCGCGGGGGCGGAGGAGCATCCGGCATGGCTGAGCGCCCAGCTCTGCGGGGAAGAGAGGAGCCAACGCTTATCTGGAGGCAGAGGGACTCCAGGACACCTGCAGCTTAGCATGCTTCCTCCTCTCCTCTCGTTACTGAGGGCACCAGGATCGACCCTGGGCTGCAACGCGCCGCTGAGCCCATTTAAACCCACTGCCAGCCTCCCCCTTGCCTCCCAGCGCACAGGCGCTGCGCCCCAGCCCCCACGCTAGTTTGTAACCACCATGTGACCGGCATTAGCCATAACTCATACCACAAACTACCTTTCACAGGCTGTGGCCTAGCGTCCTTATCTCGCTTCCCCCTCCCCAAAGCCTCGCCCCGCCGCCGCCGTTCGGAAACCCCAGCGCAGGGCAGAGCAGCGGGACTCCGCAGTTACCACCTCCGCTGCGCACCCAAGCACCGGCACTCCAGTCAGGGCCTCCCTTGTAAATTTTCCAATCAAAAGTCGTTAAAAACAAGAAACCCTCAGTTTAACCCCTCAAAGACAAGCCGCATAAAGAGGCGGCAGCGTACGAGACCGCTTTGCTTCGCACACTTCCTTCCCAACGTCCAGGGACGCTGCCAACACCTCGTTCAGACAGAGGCGGCCGTTTACCTTGTGGTAGCGAACGCGGGCGTCAGGAAATGGCTGTGTTCTCTGCCACGCTGAGATGCTTTGGATAATCCCCTGTTGCCCTTTTTTCCCCCCTGACTCTCGCCTCTCCCGGCTCAACGGCAGCGTCAGTACCAGGCCCATCAGGGCCCTATTTGGGTTCCCACACGCTATGCCAAGAAGAACCAAACTCTCACCGACAGCGACTCTGCTTCCTCAAACCCAGCTGACAGTGGTCCTGGGACATTATCACGGCAGGTTTTACAGGCGGCTTTTTCACCAAGTGCTATTTGAACAGGGCAGAGCTCAAACGTTAGGCACGCTGCGTATTCAGCAGGCCACCCATCCGGGGCTGGAGCTACAGAGCTGACCTACAGAAAGCAACTGGGGAGGAAGGTGAGCTGCCTAGTACAAATACATCCATCAAAAAAAACCCCAAACACCTTATACTAGAGACTTTTTGAGGAGAGGGAGCACCAGCCGCAAGAAGCGGACATCTTTCGCCGTAGCCGGCTCAGTGGGGCTCGCATGAGAGATCACCCAGGGATCCCCAGGACATGGCAGAGAGCAACAGCCTGACACCATCCAACACGATGGTCGTAGCAGCCCCGCACCAAAAGGTGGGGCGATACCCCCGTGTCCTCGGAAAATTCCTATCATATTTCACATCTCAGCATTAACTTCAGATTTCTTTTCAATGTTTTCTGTTCCCTTCCACAATTCACTGAGCACACAGCGCTGCTATAGGCTTTGTAGGTCTGCCAAATACAACACCAGAAGTAGGCAAATTTCACCAGCAAATGAACATCTTTATACTCATTTAGAACACTTTGCAAACCTTCTGCAGAAGCATAAATGCTCTGCATATGTATCAGGCTCTGTGCACAGCTCGGGCTCAGAGCAGGGAATAGCATCAATGCATCTCTGAACGTAAATGATTGATAACGTGGCCAAACAGAAAACTATACAGAAGTTGTACTCTTTCAGTGAGCACTGCAGAAAAATCACTAGCAATGTTCCCCTCAGCAACACCTTTTTCCAGCAGTGCAACAAACAGCAAACCTGCTGCCAGTGCCGAGGGTTTGCAGCCGACAAGCCTTCGCCACAAACCAAGCCTCCGACGTGAGCGATACCTCTCAGTTCAGTGGGATTTACGGATACTTGGGACAAACGCTCAGCTCCTTGCAACCTCTTTACACACCACACCAAATCACCCCTCGGGAAGATTCCTGAACAACATTTATTCAGCAATTGTTATAAAAACCTCTACTGACTCTCTATCTAGCAGGCATTCTGTTTCCACCAGCACTCAAGAAGCTGGAAGTCTTGCCGGCACTTCACAGTCCCTATTTTAAATAAATCAAATTTTCAAAACACTTCTTCACCCTGTGCTCCTCACCTTCTCTTTGATGCAAAACTGACCCACAGAACAACATAAAGATGAGCTCAGAGCCAGAGATACTAAAACACAAATTCAAACAGCACAGAGCAGGTTTGGGGACACTGCAGAAGAATTTGGGCAACACCAGCACTCCCAGTGACCCAGCCCTGAACCACGAGGACCGGAGCTGCACTGGGACCCTGCCCACGTTCTCAGCCAAGGAGGCCTTGCTCCAGCCATACCTCGTAGTTGTATGGCACATACAGGGGAAAATAAAACCAACAGGACTTAACGTCTTCAAACCCTGGGAACTACTTAATTCACTAGATATTAGTTTCTTTCCCCCACCTCACCACTCTCCCTCCCACCTGCCAGGCCACCTCATTACTGTCACTCTGCATCAGTTCTTGCTACAGTAGTTTTCTTGGACCTTTGCCCCTTGAGTCAGCTTGAAACCTCTTCCCTATTGTACATCAGAGTCAATGGGAAATTAATGCAAGTCTTTGCTGGGGGGAGGGAAGGGCAGAGGGAACGACGCTCTCTGCTGCTGTCAATACTTCTTTTCCTTTACCCTTCTTGCCACGTACACTTCACCAACATATTAACAAGCCTGGTCTGCATTTAACTGTGCTTGCCGAGGTCTCTGGAACTATTCCTCGTGTGTAGAATTGCATAAGTCTTAGCAGGGGAGGGCCCTTTCTTTATAATACAAAGTTCCCGAAGTACAACCTTAATACTTAATTTAAGCCTACTCGGTCACAACAATACACCCAGCTGCCGATGTCCCAGCACGAGCAATGACTGAGCAGGGGAGAACAACTTCCTAACATTCTTCAGATTTTCTCTGCACTCAAAAAATAAAGGAAATATTTTCAACAGGAGAGCAGCAAAATGCCAAAGTTTAGAAGTAACTTATTAATACCGCATGCTGATCTGACTACAGACATTCACATTAACTTTCAAATTACTCAGCAAACCACAATTTCTACAGCAATATCTTAGAAACCTAAGCCACGTTGAACACTACTCACATAGTTTACAGAATTATTCCAGTGACTAAGGCAAATAGAATGTGTGATTGCAAGGCTAGAGACTAAATTAAGCTTAGACAATGATTTTTTTTTTTTTTAAAGCCTGATGCTACACTGACCTTGCAATCACTTTTTTGAGGAAACAGCAGATGACTATTTTCTTGTGAGTGAGATCCTCTGGCGGAGGGGGGAAATGAGAGAAAGATGAAACTGGCTCTCTCTGAAAGAGAAGGGGTGGGACTGACCATATACAAAGTACTGTCAAATACACAAAGTAATCTTTTAATCTTTTTCTGCTACGGGCTCCCCAGTTCAACAAAGCATTTAATAACGTACTTTTAGTCCATCCTGATTCAGCAAAGCACTTACCCACATGCTTATGCCAACTTAAGTATATGCTTAAGTGCTTTCACACAATAGGGACAGAGAAGATTCAGGCTCCGCAGATGAACCATTTTCTGAAACAAGCCATTTTTCCCTAAGATGACTGGCTCTATTTACAGCTTCTCCTCCCTTTATAGCATGACCCAAAATGTGTTTAAAGAGAACATTAAAATACAATTGAAAAGTCAAATAACTATTAGGAACAGCAAAGACATCTACGTATGGCTTAACGAAGTAGAAGAGTTGTTCTTTTTCCTTCTCAACATAACATATACCTTGACCTACACACACCACGTTACCCTGTTTCAATAGCTCTCCTCCAAAAATAAGTTACAAGTTCCCTTAATGCTTTGGATTTCACAACATTTATAAGACTATCACCAGAGTCAACAGGCTAAAAAAAGAATCCATTAGCATTAACTGGCCTGTCACTGGCAGTGACAAATAAATGAATTTGATGGTTTTAGATCAGTCATTAGTAGACCTACCCCCGGGCTGATAAAGGCTCAGCACTTTGCAGATGAGATGTACTCAATCTGGAAGCAGAGAGGAGCGCACAAGGGTGTTAGCATGCTGCTCTTCTTCCATTTCCCCGACCCTCATTTCGGACCCTTTCCTGGCATATCCCAGCAGCAAGGTCTCGGTGCAGAAAAGTTACCTGTTAGACACCATTAAAAATAATCCAGCAACAGAGAAAAGCACGGGGAATGTAGAATCCCCTTTTAAAAAAAAAAAAAATCCCAAGTTAGATGATGTTCAATTTTAATTTTGAGTTAGCAGTAAATCAAAGGGAAGGAAAGTACATTAGGACTATTCTTAACATGGAAGACATCCTTAGGCAATGATAATGGAAATACATATATTTTACACAAGTACAAGACAGTCTGTGGGGATTAAGGACAATGTGAGCGATCTACCTGAGTGGTTGGGGAGAAGAAATAAATGTTTACATCTCCAAAAACAACAAAATTACAAAAATTCAGCTCAGCTCTTGCTTCTGACAGAACTCGCTGCACTCCACAGAACGCCTTGCACAGCCGCTTTTTCCTCTGGCTGCCGGCATCCAAGACCAGAGATCATGCTCTGCCTCGACCAGGTCGCAGAGAGCAAGAATCTGAGCTCGAGAAGAACAGGTTTCAAAACCCCGATCCTCTACTACCCAAGAAGATCTGGCTTGATTAGCCAAGACTCAGACTCATCCACTTTTCCATCTGACCATCCAATGCCAGAGGGAGACAAATTCTAGGAGCAGCTTACCCTGGACAACAGATCTACGTCAAGGTTGGTTGACCAAGATACCTGAACACTGGCCATCAACCACAAAAAGAAATCCCTCACATTGTCTGGTAAGGACTTCACATTACTCTATATGCAGAAGATACAGCAGTATCATTAAGGTACACATCGATGCCCAATGCCAAGAGCAGGAAATACTTCCTCTCTTACTCCATCCAGACCTGCAGGGGAATTTTACAAAATAAAAAGAAAAAAGAAAAAAGAGAAAAAGAAAAACCACAGGGAAAGGCCTGACCTTGCTGCTCTTTACAGCCTGGTGGGGAAGGAAGGGTGGCAGGAAAGGAAGAATCCTGAGTTCTGCTAGTGTGTTCAGTTCACATTCTTTTGAAAAAGACTTCAAAGTCTACCCAGTACTTAAAATAAGATGGGAAGTAGTGGGACTAACCTGGAGGAGTTTGCAGGCAGAAGCAGAGGAGGAAACAAACAACAGAACTCTTGATTTTCAAGGTCCATCATTCGCTTTGGAATGAAATCTCTCTCTGCTACTCTGGCTCACGCTTATCAGGCAGCCAAGGGACACAGACACCCCACCCACAGTTAACGTAATTGGAATCAGACATCCAAATCCACTGGTTAGCTTTAAAAAAAATATCCCAGGTTAGCCTGGGTGTTATTCCAAAAGGGCATGCCCTCCATTTGCTGCTCTGGCATAGCCAGCTTCACGTGGGTTTAACCAGGGGCGACTCCAATGAAAGGAGAGTTGTTGACACTCTGTTTCTCGCCAGAGAAGGAGGAACAGATGTGCACAACTGCACCTCCCAAAGCCCGCGTGCCCGGCCAGGCAGGAAACCACCGAGTCCACAGACAAGGTACGCACAGTTCGCAGATGCACCGACTGACGGGAGCACAGAGGTCCCAGAACCAGCTATCGGTCCCGCACTGTCCTCTGCCAGAATAAAATACGTCTAATGAAAACGTCGGTGTTCAGCATCACCATCTGCCCATCAAACAAAAGGCTTCCCTCACCGAATAAAGACCTTTTGCTATTTTGTGACCGAACGGTCACCAGAATATTGTACCCAACCCATGTAGATTAGATCCCAAATTAAAACATGCAATCCCGACAACCACCACCTCCACTCTGGGTCGTCAGCAGACGGGACGCTGGACACCCAGCACCCAGCCCACGCCGCCGAGCTGCAGGAGCAGCTCCCACAGCAACAGCAGTTGGCTTGCCCTTTTTATTTAACAGCTGCTGAAGAGGATGCATAGAGACTATAGTCAGCAGGTCACATACACAATGCTAATGAATGCTGCCAAATGCTACTACAAGTAGTTCCAGCTTGTTGACTTGCCGGAGCAATTCCCAACCATATGCATTATGCCCCTGTAGTAAGTGCTGGGAAGAACAGGCACCTCGGTTCCCTCCTGGAGGAACCTGAGCACAAAATACAACTCAGCGGGTAGCCTCACTAACTGTAAACTTTGAAGTTTTATCTGTGTCTGTTTCATACGTGGCTTTGCACGACAGAGCATCCAAATTTCTATACCAGTAAGTCACACAAAGATAATTTCATGGCCAAAGAACTTCTTCATGGACTGAGGCTGCTGTCCTTTTGCTCTTCAGGTTTGTTTTGTTTTGCTTTTTAGATAAATCCCCAAGGCGAGGGGGGGGGGAGCGTGGAAATTGCTTACATTTGAAAATATGTAATGAACATGCCAAATTTGATAAGGCTTCTCCAACCTAATATAGAATCATAGAATGGCTTGGGTTAGAAGGGACCTTAAAGACCATCTAGTTCCACCCCCCTGCCATGGGCAAGGACACCTTGCGCTAGATCAGGTTGCTCAAAGCCCCGTCCAACCTGGCCTTGAACCCTTCCAGGGATGGGGCAGCCACAGCTTCTCTGAGCAGCCTGTGCCAGGGCCTCACCACCCACAGAGTGAAGAATTTCTTCCTAATATCTAATCTAAATCTACCCTCTTTCAATTTAAATATAGCAGGTAATGCCAGAAATGACAGGCTATGTATATTAAAAAGTCAAATTATTGTAGTCTTCAGTATTCAAAAGGGGGTACAAAACTACTACCCCCCATCACTGCTGCTTTTTAAGGATTTTTAAGTCAGCAGAGTTATAAACGATCAACTGTTACAGAGCACCTTCCAGCACTTGGAAGCAAGACAGATTTTTATCAAGGAACAGCAGCCGTGAGAAAGCATACGTACATTCTTTTCATCTCGCTGTTAGCCATATACCAGAACCTCAACAAGTTAAACCCCTGCAGCAAATTTCCTAAAACAATGGCTTCAAGTCGTCCTGGACTTCACAAGGCGAGCAGGATTACACATCATGGCGTAATCCACTGGAGGCAGTCACCCAGGATTTTCTGCGAGGGTCATTCTAAGAAAATCAGGGAAGAATGCTCTGCTGTTACAACCTGCCACTTCTTGCTCAGTAACCCATTTGCATCACCAGAGAGGTGTCAAATCACCGAGATGCGGTTTAAAAAGCCCAAAAGAAAGCATTTTCCTGGGCTAGGGCTTGAAAGGGGAAGACTAGCCAATTAAAGTGACTCAGAAGGGGGGGAAGGAACGAGCACAAATTATTGCGCGTGCACAAATAAGTGAGCGTGACCCCGCGGACCAGAGCGAGCACGCGATGTGGCGAAGGAGGCGAAGGCAGCCGAGAGCCAGCGCGGCCGCTGCCCGCTGAAGAGTTAATCGCGCCGAGGCAGGTCAAAAGGGCTCCCAAGGAAGGGGAGGGATGGAGGGAAGCGCTGCCAGAAGGTCTGCCTGCACGAGAAGGGGGAACGCGCCGAAGCCTTGCTTCCACCTCAGCACCCCGTCACTGCCAGAAGACCGCCGAAAAAAGCCCAATCCCCGTTTTGCTACACACACCAGGAAGACTACTCAGGAAAAAAAAAAAAAAATCTCCCCTCGCACCTAGAGAGAGAGACAGACATTTCATTAAATGCCATTAATCTCCACAGACCCAAGCATTAGCTAGTTAATTAGACTAAAGCACAGTCACATTTTAACGCTGAGCATTCGCTATTCAACTGGGATAAATGAACTAAAGTCCAAAACCTTAATTCAGTATCTAATTAAAAAACAGAAAACAAAAAATCCAGATTATGAAATGCAGTCCAGAATAATACGTCATAATTGATGTAAAGTCTGTTCTTTATTGCATCTGATTTTCTCCAATTTCCTGATAAGGCTCCTTTCAATCTTAAGATTTTTTTTCAAGTGTGCTGTAGAAATCCCAACGCTTTAGAAAGGACAAGTGTGTAAAAAGCAGAAACACACACTGCTGATCTCTCCGGAGAGCGCGAGTTCCTGCTAAGAGTGGAATCCAGCGTACGTTCCAGGATTTGCCCCACACTTGAAAGATGTCTGTTACCAAAAAACAAACAAAAAAAAACCCCACCCACCTATGTGGAAAAAAACAAAATCCCCTTTGTAAAAATGACCTGATTTTGCATTCTTTAACACGAAAAATTAACTCGCTAGTATCCTCGGTGTAAGACATGCCCTGTTTTTTTTAATTGTTATAGAAGAAATCACACGGGACATCTTAACAGCTCTGTTGTAAGCGTTATAAACTTTTACAAATAACACTGCGGAAACAGATAACTGGTAATTGACGACAGTTTAAAATGTAAATAAGCCTTTAAAAGGTATTGGGGAGGGAGAGTGGAACATCAGTCACAGCGCAAGACCATCTTCATACTTTAATTATGAAACCCTTCAAAATTCTGATAACTTTAAATTGTATCTTAAAGACAGCATTAATCCAACAACATAATCCAGAAGCCACAAACCCTACGAACTATAAACTCTGCTTAGCGCAGAAGCAAGCCAGGCGCGCCATTATTCACTAATTAGTTACTAGATATGTCCTATGAAGAAAAGAACCTCTAAACATTTGACTACATTAGTTTGGTTTAAAATTCTGCAAGTAGGCTGTTGGGGTTTTTCCTCTCTTCCCCCCTCCCCCCCTCTTTTAAAGAAATCACTAGCACCTCTCCCACTACATCCATAAGGATTTTAAATTACACACCGTTTTTCCTAGATGCACGTTTTGTCCAATATTTAACATTACGGTTCCACACACTATTAAACCGCTTGCTTTCATGAGGCACTATACGCAATAGAATTGCTGGGTTGAACTTGTTCAGGTAGTCTCCTGCCACCAACTTTAAACCACTTTTCCTTATTGACTTGCATCCACGACTTTGCAGCCTTGTCCTTCCATTTTTTAGCAGAATACCGAAGTAACCCGAGATGATTAGAGTGTATACAAGTGGCATACACCAGCTAAATTAAGTTCTTCCAATAGACTCTCAAAAACAAACAAACAAAAAAGTCAATTACAAGTTTTCTTTCAGCCTCTGGCTTTCAAAACTCAAACACAACCGACTGCACACTTGGATGTGAAACTGATCGGTTGTTTGCGCCAGGCACAGCCTAAGGAGCAACCACCACTTCCACTCCATCAGCAGCTCCTCCAGAAGGCACGGCACCCAGCGCCACTTCCGAGCGGGCACGCAGACAGCGGTTCCTCTGCACGGGGCTACGGCGCCTTTGTCCCAACGAGGAAACCGGCCGTGCTACGGTGAGAGCGCCCGGGAAGGAGGAGGTCACCCCTCCAGCCAGCCCCATCGGCTCAGAGACTTAAAGCTCATTGTTTCACTGTTCTTGCAAAAGAATACCCCGTGGCCTGAAGAGTTCAGAGCTTCATCAGAAACTTGCTATCCAGTGCTTATTAGTCTCCAAACACATCTCTGAAGTTATACAAAAGAAAATTTGCAAACAATGAAGGCAGAGATATATTCCCATCCATCACAACCACAGAACTGAAGGCTCAGCTCAAAACAAGCCTGAAGTCTGCACTTAATCCAAACGCTCTTCATAAACACCATGCAAAACACATTGCGTAAAATAGCATAACAAACGCGAGTGATGCAGCGACGCTCTCCCGCTAGAACCAGAGAAGTCCCCGCTTTTCAGCCAGCCACAACTGACCAGCACTCTGCAAGGAGACAGTTAAACTGGAGACACGTAACACTGCACAAAGCAGCTCTCCTGTAGTTTCACAGCCCTACGCTGATACCCTTAAGACGCCATGCACTCCGGCTTTAAAAGCTTTCATTGCCAATTCCCTGTTTGAAACCTGAACTGCCTGGCAACAATGATTCTCTGTGTGCCTAAAATCCTATTATCGATCCTCCTACTTACCTTAGGCTGTGCTCGTCGGGGAAATGCAACTTTAGGGTCAATCTGAGGAAAAAGAAAGGGGAAATCAACAAGATAGCTTTGGTTGTCAGTTTATATACTTTTTTTTTAATCACTGAATTATTAATCCCTCATTTCTCAGGCTTATAATTCAGCACATCGGGTCATCTAGAACTACTCTGGAACTGATGGATCACAGGCTGGGTTTGTCTGGGGCTTTTTGGCAGGGGGAGGGAGACGGGAAGAAAGGAAGAAAGCGTCTCTTCCGTACACCTCCTACATCATCTTCTGGGCGACAGACTCCGCTGGCGCTCAGCGAGCTCTGCATTAGTCTCTGGGTGCTGCCTCTACAACCAAAACTGCACGTTAAACGTCATCTGCGTGCTCTGGAGGTGGCACACAAAGACAGCCAGCGTCCCTGATCAAGATCTTAACCTGTTGGTTTTGACACCTGCACCTTCCTTCAGTTGGGTTTTGGGTTACGACTTTGTTTTTCTTTTATTTTTCTGCTTTGTTTTGCCAACTGACTAGCAACACCACACAAAAAAGAAATGCACAACACAAAGTCAAATTATTTACATTTCAATTTTTAAAACTAAAGCATTAGAAGGACTACAAGATTATCCTTCATAACAATACGGCAAATTGATCTGGTTTGCTCACCCTAAAAGAACATACGTGAGCAATGAAAGACTACAAAGGGGCATTTACGGGAAGGGGGGGAAAGAGGGGAGAGCACGACACAAATGAAACATACAGGCATTTTAAACCAGAAGAAACCAAGTTCTTAAAAAAGATTTTCCATGAAGGAGTTCCTAGAGTATTCCTGAATGAAGCACGCCACCGCAGAGACAAAAAGGAAGAAAAAAATATCTTTGTTTTACCCCATGCTCCCTTGTTTTAAGATGCAGCATTGACTCCCATGTCGCTGCATAAATTAGAAAGCGTGTCCACTCTGCAATTCCAAAATGCTAATTCTGCAATTTTAAAAACAACTTCCACACGGGTCATCTTTAAAAAGCGACTCTTCTCTACCATTCAAAAATCACTTAAAAACAAAAAGACACCACCGCAGACGCGTGGCTGGATGTACATAAAAAATCATCCCTTTTAAACAACTGCCCATCTTAAATTGCCATCTTTAAAAATGATTGCAATAAAATGCCTACGTGCTGCTGGTTTCACCTCTGGTTTTTAGCAGCATCTGCACACAGACACGTTCTAAATAGAGAGTCTGGAAAAGGATTTTTTAAAGGACTAAATCCTACCTTAACTGTGTGACTTGTGACTGCTTCCAGTGTCATCTTTGACTATAAAACAAGCTGATGAAACTAATCCTGATCGTGTCAAGGCGTATTTAGAAGTGGAGGCTTTCTTTAATAGTTTGGGTTTGGGTTTTGTTGGGTTTTCCCCCCTCAAGCTAGCCTTGATTAGGAAAAGGAAACGTTTCCATTTGGTATTGTTATTCCTGTGGTGATAAATATTCCTGTCACTGATAAAAAAACCCACGGGCCTCTCCTAAAAAGCAGTTTTACTCAATTAATTTGTCAAAATTGGAAATAGCACAAACATTTGATGTGCGACTGATAAACTGATTTGTCTACATCAGATACAAATGTAGTATCTTTTTTAGGACATACCTGAGAAATGAGCGATTACATGCCACTTTATTGTTGAAAAAGCATAAAAAGTAAAATTCTTTATCTAGAAAGCTAACCTTTTCATAGAGATTAACATTATCTACAAATATATTCAGCACTGACTAGGCATTTGTCTACTGGGGAAATACAACAGGTACGGATTTTCCACAGCGATACCCAAAGGTGGAGGCAAATATGCACGTTTCTACATCTGCTTCAAAAGGGACAGTTTTCTCACCAAAGAACACCAGTCCCACCAGAAGGACATCACTGCAAAGTCCCACCGGTAAAAACTCGGAAGAGCCGTTAAAACTCTAAAGCAACACAATCATTTTTGAAGGTCAGTTCAAAGAGCATGGAGTTCTTTGCACCACAGCGACAGCCCTTCTTAAATAACTGAATTTTCCTTCACAAAACCTTTTGGATAAACACCGTCGGCGTTTGAAGGTGAACGCTAGCAATCAACATGGCAAATCCATACCTTTTGCATATCCCTGTCAACTATTTAAACAACAACAATAACAAAAAGAAAAAAAAAAACTTCTACCAAAAAAAAAATTAGTTAGTTAGGTACAATTCTACTTACTGTATCTACAAGTCCTCTAGGAAATGACTATAATACTATTTCTGATATGAATGGCCATTACCTAAACAAAGCTTTTAACGTAACTGTAAACAAGAGCGACGTTTCCATGCCAATACCCAACCGATCTGCCTCCTGTGCTGAACGTTGAAACAGAGTCAAATGCTATGTTATACTAAAGAACAGTTACTATAATACGTCTACAAATAAACGGCTGAAAGGGAACCTGGCTAGTTTTCTGGTTTACTCTCAAGCTGCGTTACTGATTCTAAGGTCAATTTCTTATTCAGATTGATTAAATCATTATCACACAATCAAAACTGAGGCAAATTTGTCCTGGTCAAGCTTTTCACCCCTCCCCCAGAGAAGAGCAAATTAATACATTGCAGGGACTAGACTGTGATACAGGAAAAAAGCTGGGGGAGGACCTAATTATAGTCAGAAATATGACAGGGTGTCCTCCCATGATGTATTTTTTTTTTTTAAACCCTCATTCAAGACACTGTTTGCCTTTGTTCTTCTTATCTAAATTAATCTTTAAAAACACATAGAAAATATAGCTGTACATGAAAAGTCTGGTGAGTTTCATCTCAGGAGCACAGTTGAATCGGTTATCTTACCACATCTGATTAAACCCAAAATCAAATTATTAAGGCATGTGAAAGCATGGGCTGCGTGTTCCGACAAGCCCAGCAGAATTTGTAGGTCGAATCAAAACACTAGATTCCACCTGCTTCTACGAGAGCTTTGGGCTTTTTGTTTCCATATAAATTACATTTAAAAAAAAAAATCATACACTCATGTTTGCTCCCTGCTTCTTCTATTCTTCATTTAGCTACAATCGCATACACACAGGCACACACAAGATGTTCCAGCACCGAGAGAGGATTTCCTCCTAACACCATGCTCATGGTAAAACAAAACCTTTAAGGTCCAGAATACACGCTATAAAAGACAGTTACAGCCACGAACACATCGGATACGTTCGGCAGCAGCTCTCTGCCAGACAGTTAAACCAACACGATCCTTCCCTTCCCAGACACGACCCCCTTCCGACCGATCAGGACCAAAGCGATAATGACCTCTACCAGTGTCCTTCCCCTCTCCCCTTCCAGGTTTGCTGAGGCTTAAAATTACAACAAAGTAAGAGGCACCAAAACTTCATCCTTTTGCACGGCCTTGACCGCAGGGAGAAAAACGGGGCCTAAAGCTACGCACGCCTGATACCTTTTGTTTGACCCAATACTGAGAACGCCGTATCAGGTCAAGGGGCAAACTTACATGTGCGAGGTTTGGTTTGTTTTTTTTTTTTTTAAAAAAAAAAAAGGGAAGCAAATGTAATGTTTATTAAAAAAAAATAGATCAGCTGAATCTCTCCTTATGTTATCCACTGGAGACTGAGTGTAGCAAAAAGCTCTGGAGAAACAACAACAAATTAGCACTTGTGCTTCTCTACCACATCTACTCTCGAGCTCTCGTACAGCTTTCCACAAATTAATGCGTACGTTTCATAAGGGCCCTGGCATCACGGGTGAGGGGGATCTCTCCAAAAAATGACTTTGGGAAATGGCACTAAAAGCAGCTTTTACGATTTGACAGTAAGTCACTCCCACCTTGAAATGCACGCACCAATAAATAAATAATCAATCAAAAGAAGTAGAAAGTTCCCTGCAGAAAGCATTCCGCAGCAGAACACCAAAAAAAAAAAAGTTGGATTTTACTCTACAATTTTTTCAATGTCACCACTCAATAAAATATAAGGCTGGGGGAGGAGCCATCGGCCGGTATGGGTAAATTCGGATTTAAAAAACGAAAGTTACCGCTTTTCGTAAGTTAAAGGCGGACTGTAGCAAAAAAAAGGAAAAACCCGACCACGCAAAGCCCCGGTTCAATGACAGCTTGACACCGCCCCGCAAAAAACAAGCCCAGGAGCCCGAGGGGCAGCCGCGGCCGAGCGCGGGGCGAGGGCTCGGTCCCCGGAACGTCGCCTGTCACGGCCGTGCGCCGCAGCAGAGGAAGGGCAGCCGGGCAGCCCCACGCACGACCTACCGTCTTGGAGTCCAGCTCGTGGTGGGGCTGAGCCAGGACTTTGTCTACACTCGCCGGATCCGCGAACGTAACGAACCCGAAGCCTCTGCGAGAGACAAAGAGCGAGGGGATGGGGGGGGGGGGAGTGATGAGAACTGGAGACAAGGAGAGAAGTCACAAAAACCAATCGCTGTTCCCCCCCCCCCCGCCCTTCCCCACGGCCGCGGGGTCCGAGGGGCAGCCCCGACCCGGCCGCCCCCTGCACCCCTCCGCCTCCGCCGGCCGCTTTGTTTCCTCCTCCCGGCTGGAGGGATGCGGCGCAGGGAGCGCGGAGAAACCTCCCGAAGAGCCCCACCGGCCACGCGTGGGATGGGATGGGATGGAGGGGGGTGGGGGGTGTGTGCGGGGCCGGGGGGGTCCACCCGCCCCGGCGGCAACTCGCGAAGTTTGTCAACGCGACTCGGGTGGGCGGCGGTTTTACCTGGAGCGCTTGGTGGTGGGGTCCCGCATGACCATACACTCTCTAATTTCTCCGAATTTGCTAAAATAGTCTCTAAGGCTGTCTGCGGAGAGAGAGAAGCAGAGAGGCAGAGGAGGGGAAGGGGGGGGGGGGGGGGGCGCGGGCAGGCCCCGGCGCGGCGGGACGCGGCCCACGCGGGGCGGGACGCGTGGGGGGGGGGGGGGGGGGGGAGCCGCGACGGGGAGGGGTGGGGGGGCGGCGGTCCTTACCTGGTGAGGTTTGCCAGCTGAGGCCGCCGATGAACATCTTGCTGGAGGGAGAGAAGAGAGCGGAGTTGAACGCCGGTGCGGGATCGGCCATTTTGACGGGGCACCTCACGGCGGCGCGGAGGGGCGCGGAGCGGAGCGGCGAGGAGCGGGGCGGGGGGGGGCCGGCCGACCGACCGGCCGGCCCCCCCCGCCCCGCTCCTCGCCGCTCCGCTCCGCGCCCCGCCGCCCGCCGACTTACCCGGGGTCGTGCTGCGCCTCGCCGGGGCTCCCCGAGGTAGCCTGGCTCCCGTCCGCCTCCATGGCCGCGCGGAGCCCGCAGCGATCCGCGCCGCGCCGAGCGAGAGCCCCTGAGAGGACCCCCCCCGCCCGCCCAACCCGCCCCCCCCGGCCCGGCTACGGCTCGGTGCGCTCCGGTTGCCTTTCCCCTTCCCTTCCCCCCTCCTCCTCCCTCCGCTACCGGAGGATCTCACTGGAGAGGCGCTGGGGAAGCAGCCAGATCCGTCACACGTGGGATCGGCTTAGCTCAGCGCCGCGCCGCGCCGTCCCTCCCTCCCCCCGCCACCATCCTCTCCTCCCTCCATCCCGCGCCGCCTCTCTTCCCCCCCCCCTCCCGCCCCCGCGCCACGGGGCGGGGCCCGCCACCGTCGCGTGGCCCTGCCGTGACGTCACCGCCGCGCGCGCGCGCTACCGAACGCCCGCCCGGCGCGCGCGCGCCCCACGGCAGCGAGTACCCA
Source organism: Phoenicopterus ruber ruber (assembly GCA_009819775.1). Lineage (NCBI taxonomy): Eukaryota > Metazoa > Chordata > Aves > Phoenicopteriformes > Phoenicopteridae > Phoenicopterus > Phoenicopterus ruber. The sequence continues at coordinate 1,666,915 of CM020233.1, read as the reverse complement.
CGGGCGAGCAGCGCCGAGCACCCCCGCGCGTGCGGCGCCCGGCATCAGCGGGAGCCTCCGGCTGATAACGCGCCGCTCTGATAACGGCTCCGCTGGGCCCGCTCCGGGCGTCCACGCGTGTCCGTGGGCCGGTCCGCAACGGCAAAGCAGACCCCCGGAGGGGGGCTGTCTCTTGCGGTGACGGTGGCGCGAGAGGTGGGCTCTCCCGCCAGCCCGCTGCCTGCCTCCCCCTCGGCACAGCCAGGCCGGTGTCGGATCCGCGGCTCCCGGCTCGGGGAGAGCCCGTTGGACGGGGCGGGCGGCCGGCAGAGGGGCCGCCCTGAGCCCCGGGGACCGGTGAAACGCCCGGGCGTTGCTGCGGGGGGTCGCTTGTCCCGCCACCGAGCCCGGGCGTCGGCACCCGCTCTGCCCCCCGCCTGGGCCCCGCGCCCAGCCCGGGCCCTGCAGACACCCTGCGCTTAACCTGCGGCTTCCTGGGGCTGCTCGCAGAGCGGCTGGTGCCCCCGTGTCCCGGCGCTCCTGCATCCTGGGGCTCCCACATCCCTGTGCCCCCATGTCCTGAGGCTGCAGCATCCCAGTGCCCCCACATCCCAGGGCTCCTGCATCCCAGTGCCCCCATGTCCCGGGGCTCTGGCATCCCAGTGCCCCCGCATCCCAGGGCTCCCACATCTTGGTGCCCCCATGTCCCAGGGCTCCAGCAGCCTGGTGCCCCCACATCTCAGGGCTCTGGCATCCCAGTGCCCCCCGCATCCCGGGGCTCCGGCGTCCCGGTGCCCCCAGCCCCAGAAGGGCACTGCCCAACGCGAGCGACAGCGTTTACCCTCAGCTCCTGCATTTCACACTCGGTGTTTGAGCAGCGCTTTGCAGCGTCGGACGGAAGCGGCGATGGGGCTGCCGAGTATTGTCGTAATTATATAAGGTGAAAGCAATCAGTTTCACCTCAATTAAGAAGCGCCGAGCGGGAGCGCGGGCCGCCCGCCCGCCGGGCCTCAGCCACGTTGCCCTACATTTTCAGAAACATCCATTGATTTTGAGTACCTCGGCTCGCCCGAGGCCGAGTGCCTCCTAACTGCAGCCCTCCCGGCTCGGCGGCCCTGCCTGCAGGAGCTATTTTGGGGTCACCAGCTATTTCAAACTCAGGGATTATAATATGGGGGGGGGGGGGGGCAGTGTGTAAATGTACTCTCCAGCGGTGACTGACGAACAAGGCGTAAATTAGGGGACGTGCACAGGTCTGGTGGGTCAGGCCTACCAGAGAAACAGCCATCTTCATGTTTTGATGCCGACCACTGTAAAATCTGATCAAATTCCCTTTCCTGGGTTTGTTTGGCCATGCAGGGCTGAACTCTGGTTCGGCAGGGGCAGGGGCCCGGCGGGGCGGGAAGAGCCCGGCTGCTCCAGCCGGGACAGGAGCTGACCCGGCCCTGCCCCAGCAGGGCGAGCGGCACCGATGTGCAAAGTGAACGGATGGGGGGGATTAAAGAACAGTCTTTTTCTCCCCCCTCTGAGCCTCCTTTAGATCTTAGCTATTTCTCCTAATAATCACCGGGAAATTACTCGTCAGGAGGGTGGTTCCTGGGGTTATATTGCCCCTTTAATCTCTCTGACCGCGGTGCAGAATTTTAAAGGGGTTCCAGAAAGAGCAAGCACGAGACAGATCTGGCTGATGGACAGACGGGACTTCAGTGGAGCTGATTACAGCTCAAGAAAAAAATTTGGATTTCTATATATTAAAACGAAATCTCCGCTCTTATCCCTTACATCAGTGAACATTACACGTCAAATGGCTTTTGAAAGACTTTATCGGTACTTTCTCTTTTCCGCCGTTCCCAGAGCCGTGGCCGGGTTCAGGCAGGTGACCAGTTTCAATCTATTCAGTCATTTTTGCTATTTCTCCCGCACATGCTGCTGAGATTTACAAACTCAGGTCATTTTCAGCGGCCTTCCATGACTGTTTGTTTTTGCCCTCGGTGAAGTTTACAAACCCGAGCAGTTAATGTATGTACATTAAGCTGGAAACCCCCCGGGGTCCTTACTCCGGGCGTTTTGGCAATGGCTGTTTGATGGCGCTTGCCGGAGGAAAATCCCACTAATGACTGATTTTGAGAAAGCTCGGGGCAGCGCAGCCAGGAAAGCGGGCGCAGGGCTTTCCCCTCTCTCTGAGGCTGCCCTCGCGTCTCTCCACGTGCCCAGAAACCAGCTCTGCTGCCCCAGAGCAGAGCCCGCTCCCCCAGAACACGATGTGCCCGCGGGAAGCGGCAGATGCTGCAGCATTAGAAACAGCCCGATGCAAACCGCTGCCCGATTGCGTCTGCAGAGCACACCCAGGCCAGCCGCCCGCGATCCTCCGTAACGTCACCGAAAGGCAGTGACCCACCTACCCTGCCTGCCACCTCCGCTTGCATCCCGGTCAGCACACGCCCATGGCAAGTAATTGCAGCCCAGCTTTCCGAGGAGCAAATTATTCTGTCATTACCTAGGGCAGAATTTGGCCCAGGGAGTTAGTAAATTTAGTGAAATGTTGGGGCTATGCCCAGAGGAAACAAGTTTCCCTGCCGCCTGCTCCGAGTACAGAGGACGCAGGGACCCTGCTTTGCCCCGGGTGCAGACGGAGAGAGAGGAAAGGCTCAGAAGAGGGGTCAGCACTGCCGTGTTTCTGTCCCCAAACCCTCCGTGGGCAGCATAGCCCTAAAAAAGGGACTGCCCGCTTCACTGCCCCGTGTTCAGGCAACAAAAGCCATAACCGCTTCACCGGGGATGCTCTGGGGGCGCATTCTGAAGCCCACGGGGGACAAACCAGGACCCGCTGTCCTGCTCCTCGTAGCAGGCGGCAGACAGCACCCGTCTCCAAAGGGGCCGTTCCAGCCCCGGTCCCCAGCCTTTTCTCCGAAGCAGGGCGAGTTTGCAGCCTTGCCCTTTGCTCTCCTCCTCTCCGAGCTCTGATGTTCACGCTAAAAATCTGAGCTCCCGGCAGACGTTCGGAAGCAGCTAATGAACTGCGAAGCTGACGTCTGTAACTGCTGGTCAGTCGTACCGTTCTCCCTAGCTGCACAATTAAAAGTTGGAGCATTTGTTCCAATAACAGGGAAAGTTACTGCTAGTGATACAAACCCACCCAGACGCTAGAGGGTAGCTCTGTAGACAGAACTCAGGACGACCACGTCTGTCCGTGTGCTCGTATAGCACCTACTTCCCATGGACGGGTCCCAGCCGTACTGATCTCCTTTCCACGTACGGCAACTCTGTTTCACGGATCGGGGACTGAGATGCCGAGTTTAAGATAAACATTTATAAGGCCTAAGTAGCACAGGACTCCAAATCTCGTTGAAGACGCATGGGTCCCGAGAGCCTGATTTCTGAAATAAATAGATCTCGGGCTCCGAAACCAGCTAGGGGCTTGTGAAAATACTGTGCCGGGTAAGGAAGGTGGCAGCCGAGCGAGGTGTAGGTCCTAATGGCCGCGCCGCAGTTGCGTACCCCAGCCGTCCGGACACCTCGTCTGTGCTGTGCGGTGATGCTGAATGGCTGCATCTAACTCACGCCGCCTGGAGAATGAGTTCATCTATCTGGTGCTGGAGAAATCTGCATTTATGTTTTGTATGCTCTATAAATTCAGTGTCATAATAAAAAGGGTCTAGAACTTTACTGAATAATTCATTTTCGTGCATAGGGAAGAAATAATGACCTATATTATATTCCATCTATCATTTAGTAAGTTCTTGAGATTGATCAGCCGGTGGGTTTCTGAAATCCCCGGTGACTAACAGCGCGCTGCGGACTGGCCTGCCTGTTACCCAGATGTGGCTTCACCTGACAAACATTATTTAGACAGCGTTCCGGAGGGGCGATGCCCCGGGGAGCTGCCAGGAAATCAAAGATCATTTAAAATGCAGAATATGTCATGGCAAACAATTGGTCTTCTTGATGCATCTCTGCCTTCGGCGTTACCCCCAGTGTCTGCAGCAATCTACAGAAACACGCGGGGAGATAAGCTTTGCCAACCCCGTCTCGGGGACGATACGGCACGGAGGAAGGAAGCGACGTCTTCAGGGGCCGTGGTCGGGGGGTGAGGGAGGGTTGGCCACATAGCCGCCACATCTCCAAAGAGCTGGGAGAAGGTTTTCTACCTGCCCCCGGCATGCACAACGGAGGACAGGCTTCCAAGCGCCCAGCACCCAGCAGCTTTCTTGTGATATTTGTAGGCAAAATTTCAACAGAGTGCAGACTTAATGGGTTAGACATTTTTTATTTTGTTTTATTTTAGGCTGTCCATCCTTTAATATCCGCCTGCGTTTCCCAGTGGTGAGCTCCGTGCTCTTCCCAGGTCGCCAGTCCCTCTCTTTGTTACCAGCTGCTGAATCCCGCGAAACCAAACCACGAACCGCAGCACCGAGCGCTGCCCGTCCGCGGGGTTTGCCGGTGCCCGAGACCGGGCGCTGCCCCTTCTCCGGCAGCTTGCCGGGGAAAAACTAACCAAAGCCGCCTTGCCTACAGCAGTTATTTAAATCCACGGCGACCCATCCCTAGACTGAAATAGGTTATCCCAGAACCGGTCATTTTAGGGAAGCAACGCTGGTTCACACCTAGTGCAAAGGTGGCTCTAGACTTTTTGGGTAGACACTGGAGTTTTTCCTGGTGGAAGTTCCGGATCTGCATCGAGTTATTTCAGCATCTTGCTAATGAAGACGTTACACCGACCTTATTAAAAACATCGGGATTTTCATCTTCATTGAGAAAACAGCACTTTTCAACTGTTTCAAAAGAAGAATAAAACCCAAATATTATCAGGTCCATCTTTTAGATGATAAGGGAGGGGGGAAGCTCTGTGAGGAAGGATTTCAAAGCCTGCTTTGTTTTCATCAGCTTTGAAATCAACAGACAGCCCTGAGAATTTTGTTTTTCAGAACTACAGTGTTTAATTTTATTTACTACTGCCAGGCAATTCTATATATATACACCGAAAAACCCAACCAGACCGCTTTAAACAAATCCTCCTGCTTTTTTCAGATGTGTCATTTCTCCTGCGGGTAGGATCGCGGGATACAGATCAATTAAGTTAAAAACAAAAACGAAACGGGGAGGAGAGGCGGGGGAAGAAGAGGGTTTGGGTTGCCCCTGTGCAGCTCTCCCTGCTTGCTCTGGCTCAGGTGACCATCTCGCAGACACCTTTGCTTCATCTTAAGGAGGGGTTTAGTGCGGATTTTTTCAAGGACCTTGCCTTAACGACGCCGGTCGACAGCAGCTGGAAATCCAGGCACCCGTTCCTGCGCTTACAAACGTCGGAGCAACCCGCGTCACCCCCTGCCTCGCCGCTCGCCGCGGGACAGCTGGGCAGCAGCCCCCAGCGACTCGCGCTGGCCTCGCTCTGCCGTACGGGGCCGTGCTGGGGCAGAGGCCGAGCGCGGCAGCGGGACGGGGGCTCCCGCGGCGCCGCCGGCGTTCAGCCGGCACCGTGCCCCGGCGCAAGCAACCGGCAGCAGCGGGGCATCCTCGTGCTGCTTCTGCGGCCCCGGTCAAGGAAGCACCCGAGAGCCTGGGCAGAGCCACCGCCACTTGCCGGCGTTGCACCGTGGGGAGACGCGCTTTTGGGGCCACAAATACGTGTGGCTAGAGTTATGCCGGCAATCCCGTTTCCTTCCCTCTCCCAAAACGGGGCTGTCTACCTTATTTTTCTACCTGATTAATTGTTACCAAAGGCCTCTGAGATCCTCTGATAAACTGTTCCAGAAGTCCAAACTAATAATATTAACTATGAATCTTCTCCTATAAATAATTCCCAGAAGTAGATCAATGCCACAACTGAGTCAATGGATTCACTGGAATCATTTCTTCCTGTTACTCCTGGATTTTTTTCCCCTGTCGCCACTAATCAATTATGATGATAAAACTACCCTGGAACACCCCCAAAATAAAGATAAACAGTGTGTATTACCAGAGGCTGGGAATGTGCGTGGCATTGAAGATGTGTTACCTTCTCTGTGGCACATTTGTTTTCCCCTACAGACAGTTAAGGGAAAAAAAAAAAAGGAGGCGCAGTAAATGAATGGTCTGGATGTAACACGGCATTAATTCCCTGACCTTCTACATTGAGTGACTAAGAATCTCAATCTCAATTATTCCTTTCATGATGGAATCTAAAATAGACACAGCAAGTCCTCACATTCTTGCTCAAAACCGGGAGAGGTGGAATGAGATGAGCCAGCCCGATCATTCGGTACTGAAACCACATTCATTATCAGTTCCATGTCATTCAAAAAAATTGACTGCAAGAGAAAGCAAGAGCATCCAAGGAGAATTACTGCAAAACATGCGCTGGCAGTATCTGTATAAATACAGACACACGGTTATATATGTACACGCACTTAAAATTCACAAGTCTGAAGCTGAATCGGGGGTAGGAAAAACAAGTCACTCCCTAGAGGGCATCATCGCTATAAATTTCCAGCAGGCAGATCGAAATTGGTGAAAACACCCTGAAAGGCTGATAAGCAAACCCGACTCGCTGTGGATGGGGGATCCTCGCAATCATGCGAGTGCACCCCCACTAACAGGGACGGTCTGGGGGACCCCATCGTGAGATCCGGACGCACCACGCGACCTGGCGAGGCTCAAGGACGGGAGGCCGTACGTGATGAGGCCCAAGGAGAAGGTAAAGGGAACCATTCATTCTGCAGGGTCAATTGCTCTGCAGATCATCTCTGTTGCACAGTTATGTCCCAAAGCATCTGCATCCAGCGGCTGTGATCTAACAGCGAGAACAAAGAATTTTTCAGCTTTGCGTGGCTGTCGGGAGCGGGGGGAGGACACGTCCCACCACGTCCCCTCGCCCGGAGCAGAGGCACCGCGGTGGCCGCTACGCTCCGTCTGGAGTATTTTGTCCCTTTAGCTCTCTGAGCCATATGCTCCTCTGGCCACTGGTCACATTTTGAAGTCTGGGCATTCCTGCACCTCTGGCACGCTGGAAATGGCAAAACCACCAATTTCTGGTGTTTCCTCTCTGACTTTAGAGAGTTAAATAGTTTATTTACTCCTCTCCGGTTAATCAAGTAATTCTTATTGCTGATGCAGCAAATTCCATGACCGTTAAGTTCACATCAAAGGAGACACGAGCAAGAAAGTTTCCATGCAGCTTTAGACTATCTCAGCACAGATCTTCGATGGGTATGAAATTGTCATAGTTACACTAGCAATGTGTATTGGCTAAAGATCAACCGCTCACGCGTGCACCCTTGAAGGTATTTTCCTGCAGCTGAAAAGCCAGGATAAAAGGGCCCCAGCCCCAGCCGTGCGAACCTCTCCATGCAAGGGGCTGTCGTTGCAGCTACGCTTGGCCGCGTTACAGCGTCCCGGGACGGCAGCGTGCAGGCAGGAGCCTCGCGCGTTGAACGCAGTGGCTGTTACCCAGGCTCCTTGGGCTTCCCAGCCTGGATTTACCTTTCGTGTAATTCCAGCGGCAGATGTGAATGGGACTCCAAAGTTTGCCTTTCTGGCCAGGGCCTGGCGTAGCACATGGGAAGGCTGCGGCAAGCCTGGGAGACAAGCAGTCATACGCAGCCTCTGGCCATACCTTAAATTCCAGCATTGTACGTCAGGAAGAAATGTGCCTGGTAAATGTAGCTGTAACGACATTAAACCACCATAATTTAATTCTAACCACATCATTACGGAGGCGCAGATCAGATAAGCACGAAGAGCTCGGGAGAGACGAAGGCGGTGTTTGCCCGTTGCGCCAGGCTCACGGGAGCCATGCCCCGCCGACACCCGGCCCGACCCCGCGCGCCGCCGCACCCGCGCGACGGAGCAGATCTCGGGCTCGCAGAGCATCACGCTTCCTCCTCACGGGGCGTCGCGCGCATTTAACCTGCAAACCCACCGCCTGCAAAAGGCACCCTCCACTCCCTCCCTCCGCTCCAATCCGCCGTCCGGCAAAACCGCTGCACCCAAACCGGGCAGATCTCTGCAGCCCTCGCCTGGGAGGGTATTTTGGTCCACTTTGACCTCTCCCGGTCATACGCAGTGCCTCCCGTGTCCGTGAGGCTTCGTCGGTGCATTCACGCCGGGTGGGTGACGGCAGCGTTTGCCGAGCGGGAGGGAGCACTGGCAGCTCCTGCCCCAACACTCCACCACGCTCTCCGGCCCTTCGCCGCGCTGCCCAGGGGTCTCCAGCATCCCAGCCCGGAGCCCGGCGAGGGATGCGAGCGAGGAGGGGTCACTGGGTGCCCATGGCAGCATCCTCTGGGCTCACCTGTCCCCACACGCTGCCGCCCGAATGCCGTCCTCCCTCGGGGCATCAGCGCCTTGACCAAAATCGTGCCAGATGACCACATCTGACCACAGGCCAAAAAACAATCTTTGAGTTATTACGGATAAACGTCCTCCTGCCGGGCAGCCTTCCTTTCCTCCATGCCAACCCTTTGTCCTCTTCCCATATTTGAGAAATTCCTCATCATTAAGCATCCTCTCCCTTTAGATTTAAAACACTGATGTGCCGACTGTCAAGGTCCTGGATGCCCGGTCTGGCTTTTGGGCAGCCGTGAGATTAACTCTTTTGTTCCAAATCATCTTAAGGGGAGGTTAATGCTGAACTTGTACTTGTGCCTTTGCTGAATCAGGGCTTTGCTGAATTCCTGCTTTATTTATTTGGCTTTCTGCGATTGCCGAGCCGAGATGGCAAGGATCCTACCTTGAACCTCCCCTGGGACTTCTTGTGATAAAAAGCAAAGGCTGCAAACATTGCAGCGTGTCTGCTGCATTAGGAGAGGAGTTTCATGAAGATACATGTCTTTCATATTGTTCTATGAAATTAAAGAGCAGAGGAAAATCACTCTCGAGGAAGTGAAGATCTACTGCAGCAATTTAGATGTAAACATAATTAAGCAACCGGTCCTGGCATACCTGTCCCTTCTCAGCCAAAGTTCAGCTGGAGTTTTCATCAACGTTAAGATCAAGCTATGCAAATAATTTGAACAAGCTTTGTCAGGAAAGTAAGACCCAAAAGAGATTTGGGGTGACAAGATCTCTAATAATGCTCCCCTCAGTCCTTCTGAGCTGGGTCCAGATCTTCGGGTCCTTCATTTCTCTTCCTGCATCACCTACCTGCCACATGAAGGCTTAATACTCACACTTAAACCTGTACAAAAGCCTGTACAAGCCACAGCGGCCAACACAGCAAACCTGGTTTCAGACGCCAGGTACCAAATCCAGAAACGCTGCAATCGCATGTGGAGCACTAACCTGGAATAACGTCACTCTGCCGCTTCATAGTTGTTCAGAAATACTTTGATGGGTTAATTTCATACTGAAGGCTCTTGGCCGGATCGGGCATCGTCTCTCCCCTCCAACTTAATGCCGGATTAAGGACTATGTGCCCTCCTGGAGGTGGCCACAGCCAGGTTAAGCCGGCACAGATGTCCCACCACCTCGTCTGGCTGCACGCGACAGCCCGAGGTTGCATCCCTCCGTCCCACCCGCAGCAGTGGGCGTTACGGCGCGATTTGGGGTGCAGAGCCTGGACCGGGGCGAGCTGGGACCCCGGGTACCACCCCCCGGGAGAGGCGGGTTTTTAAAACCTTTCTTAAATCCGTTCAGCTCCAATTGTGGGAGCCAGGCTGAGAGCCCCCAGTGTTGGATCAGCAAGGCTACAGCCCCGCGCCTCAAAAGCCAAACCAGTACAAAATCCACTCTGCCCAGTTAAAGTCAGCTCAAAGCACCGCGTACCGTGACTGGGTGGTGGCAGACGTCGTGCCAGACTCAGTGTGACCTTTTTCTTCCACAGCCGGGGCATAATTAACACGCACCCTAACTGATGCAACCGAAGCAGGACCGTGTCCTTACCCCGGTGCAGATCGCGTCCGTCCAGCCCAGCAGCACGCGGGCCCCGCGCGAGGAGCCGGAGAATCAGCTTCGGGCCAGGTCTGCAGAGCTGCACTTGCTGAGGCAAAAGTGATCCAAACCCAATCGAGCCACGGGATTTTCTGTGCAAGCTTTCCTGAATTAGTTTAAACCTGGCTGGCACGGGGTTAGTTGTACACTTAACTAACCGAAAGAAGAACTGGGGATTTAACACTAGGTTTTGGTAACTTGTTTTTGAACAGGCACAATTACGAATGTGCAATTTATAAATGTAAATACACTTACGAACTGGTTATAGCCAAGCAAAATCAAGCTGCTCTTAAGCTGAGCTGGGAGCATCCAGCTTTGGCAGTGATATTTAGAGCTTTCCCGCGTCCCTGGGTGTGGAGAGATTTTCTAAAATTGCTGTGTTTTTTCTTTTTCTTTTTGTTTAAAGTAAATGTATAGTCTTTGAAGCTCCAAGGGAAGAACTTGAAAAATGTGACCTTTAGAGCTTTGATACTAGATGACAAATAAAAGGAATTCAAAGGACAATCCCTTTAAAAATATACATGGCTATTACTTAGCAAGCAGAGAAAGAAAATAAGGATGACATGTTTTGCTCGGAGGCCAAGATTGAAGGCAGGCTCGTATGTTACCCTTAAAATATTGGTGGGATAACACGGTACCGGCAAGCGTGCGCTGTGTGCGACATCGCCTGCCCGATGCCGCAGGCCCAGGCGCTGTCTGGGTCCGGGCTCGCTGGGCTGAGCCACCAGCCGCGCGCAGCCCCGAGGCGTCGGCGGCTCCGGCAGAGCTGGGCAAGGCTGCTCGAGCCTGAGCCTGAACGCCTTCCAGAAGGTGACATTTGCTGAGCTGGCACTCGAGAGCATTTCAGCTTCACCTTTCCAAATCGAAATCTCTGCACCGTTTGGGAACCACGCCTGGAGGCCCACCAGGATCCTCCGCGGCTACTCTTCATGCTATTTCTTATCGGGATGCTCTTTCAAGGAAAAGAAAATGCTTGGAAAATCTGGGCAATACTTAGCTGGGGTGGACAGAACCTCCTGGACTTGTTCTTCCTGACTGAGGCCATTTTGGAGTAATACATCATTAAAGCTCTGTCGCTCTCATGATGTATTAGCGTAATGCATCATCAGAGCAGCATTGCTCCAGTGATGCATTACTCGTCACGTAACGTTAGCCTCTCACCGCCCGAACATCCACCAGCAAGAACATGTTCGGGACAGCCAGTACATTTTAATTTATTATTTTCAAAAACTTTTGGAAAGTTGCACTGTTTATTTTGAAACTCGGTTTTATTTCCCCTTGGTACCCAGCTGGGACCAGAGGTACCGTCTTCAGGTCTCTGGAGAGCAGCTGCCATTCCTGGAGAATACTCCACAGGCTTTACGTGCCACGCTACTTAGAAGGTGAAAGCGGTTTTAGCAACAAACTGAGGCCAAGGGAAACCCCCTGGGGTTTCTTCACATTTCACATTGCGTGTGCCCAGATGAGCTACGTCTGCAGTTTATCCAAAGAACAAGTATTGCAGGGCTTGCAGCCCCACAAACGTCCCAGACCCCCCCCAGCTGCCAAAAGTAGCTTGAAGCCAAGATTTAGAAAAATTGTGACCCGGATCCCCCACCCAGATGCCAAACTCCTTGTGCCACGTTGCCCACGGACCACCGCAAAGCCTTCGGTGGTACTTAGCTGGTGGGAAACGCTGCGCGCAAAGGACCGCGGAGGAGTTCGGTTTGCATCGTCTGAGCCCACGTGCCTCGGTTTCCGTGTTGAAGCCAGCAGGCTTCTGCTCAAGGTTCCCAACGTTGGTATCTGGAATAACCCAGCAACCTGAGCTCGGACACAGCGGGATACGTAAGCTCACGGCTGCCTGTGTGTGCAGGACAGGGGAGCGGGAGAGACCAGTGCCGTGTCTGCCTCTCACCTCTTCCACAGCAGCCCGCCTGCCCCGCCGCGGGGGCTCCCTGCCGGCCACCGGCACCGCCCAGCCCGAGCCTCCCTCGCCCCGGCGCAGCCCGAGGCGGGAGCACGGGCAGGAGAGGCCAGGCCCGGGCAGAGGCCACGCTGCAGATGGGAAGGGTGAGCATCACCCCGAAGCCTCCTCCCTCGCCGGGGCTGTGCTCCGCTCCCCTCCTCGCCGGCGCGGGGACGCCGCCGGAGCTCGCACCGGGCGGTGGTGGGGCCGGGCCAGGGGCAGCCCCGCGGCGCTGCTCGCTGTTGTGCTCCGCTTTGAAAGACACCAAATAGACACCGACCGCACGGGACTGACCCTGTTCCTGCTGCTGGTCTCTCTTTGGGAGCAAACCCCGGCATGGCTCTGTCTCGCTGGAAAAACCTTCCTCGCCCGTGCGGAGGAAGCCTTGCAAACACCGAGGGCTCTCCGCACGCTCCCAGGTGTCCGTGGGGTTTCTCGTAAAACCATCATCCAGGTAAACCGGCAGCAGCAAAGCTGCTCAGCAAACTGCTTTAAATATAATCTGATGAAGAAATCCGACTTGAAAGTTCAGTCACAGCAGCCCATCACACTATTTTGGAGACAAATTTCTGAACGTTTCCCGTCAAACGCGCTCCTCCTGCCGTGCGTATCGCCGGGCAGTGTGGCCAGCAGACCAGCAAAGCGCACAAAGCTTTTTGCTGTGTGAGTGAGGGGTGGCTGACTGGATTTGAGTCACCTCCTTGGTGGCCAGAGGGATAAATACAGTGAGAATAAATGTCTCCAAAAGCTAAAGAGAGAGTGGTTTCCCAAGTTCTTTGATTTTTAGTCCATTTTGTTTTCATTTTAGCACAGCGGATCTCTAAGACCCATTGCAGACGGTGCCCCCCATCGCACAGAGGGACGGACCAGAGGGAGGTGTAGGAGCTGCCGCCGTGCGTGAGGACACCGATCCGCACGGCTCGCTGTCCTGTCTGGGGACCGCGGCCGCGGGCAGCAGTGGAGCAATCCACAGGGGCACAAAATTCCTTAGCTCAGGAGAGGAAGCCCTGAAGCCTTAGTGCTCATATCCCCTTCAGATCTCTGCCTTTGTTCTTCAACTCTGGCTGCAACTGTCCAAATATCCCGTGTTTCCCCCGAGAGTTTCTCATCCTCCTCTGAAATTCCAGCCCAGCACAGGGAGTTACCGGAGACTGAAAAAAAGTAGGGATTTTGGCATGTCCGTGCCAATCCATTTCCCTTCGCATCGGTTTTCCCGTGGTCGGAGCACGCTGCGCATGCCGGCCGCAGCGGCACCGGCACTGCCTGAGCCAGCGGACAGTTCCAGTGGCACGGGGACGGATGCACCCAGCCTGCCGTAACACAGAAAGCCAGCCGATACGTCATGGGCCCTTCAAAATATTTTGAATACGTGGTGGGTCAGGATGATGAGTTTATATCTGAGCACTTTATATCCAGATTTACTGTATAGTCACATCAGGGCTGGAGAAAAAGTCCTGGAAATCATAGAATCATTTCGGCTGGAAAAGACCTTTAAGATCATCGAGTCCAACCGTGAAGGAGAGGAACCGTGGTCTAGAGGCTGAAGACCTCAGTTCTATTTCAGCTGCTGCCTTTTAAACGCTGCGAGACACCAGGGAAGTCACATTTTACCTTGCTGACTCCCTTCCCTCCTGTCTCGAGCCTTTTTCCCCCAGGTCCTGCACCGGGGCCACCCCTCGCCACGCAGCCGGGCGGCTCCGGGCAGCGAAGGGCTGCTGCACCGGCACGAGGGCCACGGCGCGTCCCCCCCCGCCCGGCGTCCCCACGTGACAGCCCCACGCGTCTGCTCGGCACACGTATGGTTACAGTCCCACCGTTAATACAAGTCACTCGAAGGAGCAGGAGAGGGGCGGTAACAATTATCAAAGCTTTATCTCTTTTAAAGTCTTTTCTTTTTTCAAAACGTATGGAAGTTTTAAAAACTTTTTACAGTTACTCCTTCCTCCCTCTTTTGCTCACCTCGCTATACCGCTGCGGTTTACCGTAGATACACCACGGCTGGTTTGAGTCAGTACAGAGACAATAGTTAGCTGTTCTGTATCAACAACAACAACAAAATAAAGTTAAAACCAACACAAAGTTAGCCAAGAAAGTAATAAGAAGGCAAACTCAATTACTGTTTCATCTGGCATTATTGTAGCTTTGCTGCTCTTTGTCAGGGACTTCTTCCAGGCAAAATTGGAGAGATTATCTTGTCTGGATGTTATGAAGTAGCTAATCCCTTCTGCAAGTGGAGGAGAGCCAAATGCTTCACATTGGGCCAGTAGAAGTGTAAATATGGTGACAAAGTGCTGCCACCGGCTCCCTGGCTGACCCTGCCCTCGCCTCCAAAGCAGCCTTTTGCCAGGGCTTTGCGCCGTCCGCACCTTCGCAAGGCACCAAGATTCCTCCAGGATGGCCCCAAAGATTCCCCCGCTCCCCGCAGCCCGCGGAGCCCTCGGCGGCGAGCCCCAGCCGCACGCCCTGCCTGCGCGACCGCCGCCGGCAGAGGAGCCCCGAGCGCAGCCGGCAGGTCGGAGCGCCCGCACACCAGCTCCGGGCACGCCAGCGCGTAGCTGCCTCAGCAAAGCCGGCACAACTAGCGTTGGCAGCAATCGGCACCGCAACGTGCAGAGGTGCCGGGGCCGGCGGCGAGCGGGGAAGGGCTCACCCAGCCCCGAAAAGGCAACTCGGGGCGAGGGGTGCGGGGCGGGAGCACCTCGCGTGTCCCAGTGCCGATAACCGCAGCACGGATGGCTCCAGCAAGCGCGGCCCCGCACAGAGAGGGACAGCGAGGTGTCTGGGAGCCGAGAGCCGCGGGCAGGGACGCGGCTTCGGCAGCGGGTGAGTAAATCCTCCCGGAGCCGGCGGATTCAACACGCTGTCTCCTCCTCTGCTTGTGGAGAACAAGAGGGAAAAGGTATTTTTAGAAAAGAGAAAGGCCGCTGCTTAATGTCACTGTGCTAAATGAGTTAGCTCTGTTCCAGCTCTGCCGGTGGCAGACATCCCCGCCGGGCAGCGAGCGCGGCTGCTGCGAGAAAACTGCTCGTGGGAGGCAGGGACTCCCCTCCACGGGCACCCCGGGAAAGCACCAGGACTGGAGCAACACCACTCTTCAGGCAGATCTTCCCGGCGAAGAGCAGAGGGTTCGGTCCTGCTGCGACAGAAAGGGAGGCAGAAGCCGCGCCGTCCCTGCACCACGTTGCCAACCCCCGGCAAAGCCGACCTGGCAGACCCGTCCCTGCCGAAGGAGCGCTGCCGCCATCGCCCTCGTCCCCGCCTGGGCCACGCCACCGCAGCCGGCTCTCCCCCAGCGTTACCGTCAGTCTGCGCGAGGAAGACGGCAGCGAGGAAGGGCGAGGTGTGCCCCGAGAGCCCCGCTGCCTGCCCCAGCAGACTGCAGCAGCGCCCTCTCCTCAGAGGTGAGGATGAGGATGTTCCTGCCTTCCTCCATCCAACCAGCTACAGGACACCCTGCGGCAGGGCACGGAGTACAGACATCAGAAAGCAACATTGGGAAAAAAACTACCCACCTACGTTGTATTCATGAGGTTTGATATGGCAGATATAAAAAAACTCCAGGGCCATTATTTCCAGTAAAGACAAAGTCTTATTTTCACCTAAGAACGGCTGGTTTTTTGTCACTTCATACTTAACGTAACCAGGGTAAGGTTGCCTTAAACAGAAATTCATAAAGGTCTAATCTTTACTCACACTGTACATTAACCCAGAGCAACATATTTGTGTAAACAGCACTGACACAACTAACACCTTTCGCTCAGTGAGAGATCTCTATTACCGCTCCGAGAAAAAGAAAATCGCGAGCCCTCATCCATCACCATCCCCAGGACGAAGCCCGCTTGCCCTCCCTCTTCCACAGCGACAGCAGAGACACAAAACAATCTCTCACCTGCCCGTCCGACCCCCCCCAAACCCAGCGCCCAGGTAAAACGCATCTGCCAAGCTGGGGAAATGCAAACCGTGGCTCAGCTGGAAAAGCTGACCAGCCGCTCGGCCCTGTATGTATAGATGCGTCTGTGTGTATACACACATGCATATATTTAATGATAATTACTTCTTTTCAGCAGCAAGCAATGTGCCTGTTACAACCAAAAATGATTTTGCTACTTCAACGTCGGGAAATCTGCAAGTCAAAGGCGAGGGAGCGACTGCACAGAGCAGCCAATATTAAAAAATCACAATCTGGCAGCCAGCAGCAGCCTGCGATTTCTGGGAGAGCTGGATTGCCAATCATTTTTATACCTCTGCGCTTTAAATAGCAATAATGTGTTGAATGTGAAATTGCCTGTGCTGATGTGGTTTGCTTCACGCTATTAAAATACAAGCGTTGGGACACATATTACACATTTGTGATTCTTCAGAGACATTGTTGGGGGAAAAATACAAACTCCAGTAGAAATTGGGAGGAGGGGGGACTCAAGAGGCAAAGGGGGAGGGAGAAGTGGACAATCGGGTCTCTGAAAGATCACAAGTGTACAAAAAGAAACAGGGAGAACACTGTTTAGCTCATATATGCCTTGGCAATAGCCAATTATTTCAAAGTCACTGGAGTGCATTAAGTGATGGAGATTATTTCCCATAACGTTTATTCCCCCTTTGTTTTGCCCTGGTTCGGCCCGTGCCAGATCAACCCTTGGCCCCGCACCTGAGCCCCCGTTTTGGAGCTGGGCTGCTGCTGTGCTTCCCTGCGGCATTTTTTCCTTTACAGAGACAAAAGCACCAGCAAAAGGTGCCCGTTATCACCGCACCCGTTTCACAGCGGCACAGAGAGTTGAGCGATCTGCCTAAGCAGCAGCGCAGCCACGGAGGAGGCGAGGGCAGAAACCAGCTCCGGCCGTTCCTTTGCGGAAGACCCCTGGTTTTGCCGGCGAGCCGACCAGCGCCCCGTCCCGCGTTACACGCCGCCGGCGTTACCGCCCGAGGAGGCTCGAGGGGCCGGAGGTGCCCCCGCACCGCAGCATCCTCCACGCAGAGGCTGTTGCAGCTCCGTCTGCCCACGGGTAATTCCAGCCGGGTCCACGCGGGTGGGCGCTTGCACGGGAGCCGTTTAGCCGGTTCGGGAGCAGAACCGAAGGCAGGATGAGGCATTGGATAGCGCACAGGTAACCCGGCTCCCAGCTGAATTTGGGGTCCGTAGGACTTGTCCTGCCTGCGCCTACCGCAGCGTGCCTAACCCAGGGGCTGCGGGGCGCTGGGCGGTTGGTTGAACGGCCCTCTCGGCATGTGGGTTGACCACCCAAATCCCCCCCGCAAACCGTGTCACTGTTCCCATGACACACCTTCCTGCAAGCAGCCCATCGGCTTTGCCAGGACTTTCCGAGACCAGCAGCCACCCTCTGGCAGCTTTGCCCGGGCAAGGACGCGGAGTGATGCATCCTTACCAAACGCGTTGCTTTGCATCTTCACAGGAGCGTTTTTCCTCCGAATCAGGTAGTCGTTACACACTCTGACAGCCACATAACTCTTTTTGGATGAATAGATCCCTTAATCTACGATTTTATAGCTTTACTTATATACAAGTATCCACGTATAATGCATATCTGTATGAAAGAGCATGCAAGCCATCTCCGCATAAGCAGCTATACGCCTGAAAGAGGAAAATCCCATGATGTATGCACAGTGTTATTTCCGTCCACCTAAGAAGTTACTGCATGATTCATTAATCTCCGCCCTGCTCTCTGCTCTCCGCCAACACCCCTCTTCTCTGTCAACACGTGAAGAGCCATTTCTCAGTCACACCTTCCAGGTGCCAAACTTCTGCAAAGCCTTCCAAGAACAGGACATGCCCAGCTCAGACGTACAAAACCATGGGCTGAGGGTGAATAAAATAAAAAACCACGCGCCTTTGATGTGCTCAGGATTAGTTTTGCTACAGCATCATCTAGCGCCCTGGGCCAGGCGGGGCGGCCGCCGCGCCGGGCGCTGTACGGAGGAGCCGCGGGATCAGGGTCCCGCCGTCGGGAGCACGGCGCGGAGACGGGCGAGACACGGGAGCGGGAGGCGGAGAACCGGGATGCACGTTTTACAGACCGGGAACAAAGCAAAGAGATTTAAGGTCCTGTCATACTCGAGAGTTTTATTAGTCCATCTGCAGCGGATATAAGACTGATTTTTTTATTAATATTTTTTAAGAGAATAGGCATACCGGTAAAGTCGTAGTAATAAAAGGTGCCAGAATGGAATAAAACCTGAAGTATCTCTGTTCATCACACTCATGGACCCTGTGCTCTTTCAACAAGGTCACACAAAACTAGTACTCGCAGCCCCTTCGCTGCCTCTGCGGAGCGGTACCGGCCCCGTGCGCGGCACGGCTCCTCTCCTCGCCACGCTCCAGCTTTGCTGTGGTTTGTCACCGGCAGCGACTTCACCTTGAACGGCAACACCCTCCATCGGTCCCGCGGCACGTCGCTGCCCGCCCGCTCGCGAGGAGCGGCCCCACGGACGGACCTCAAACCCAGACAGCCAGAGGGTACAACGTAATCAAAATAAAAAGGCTGATAAAATTAACTTCAAAATGTTAAATGAGAAGAACAAAGACTTCAGACGTCAGCTGGAAGACGAATTGCGCTCGGAGGAGAAAACAGCCCGGGCGGTGAGGTGCAAGGGTGCTGTGTGTACAGCGGTTGCGATGCAGAGGAGATGGCGAGGGAGATATTGATTTGATAAGCAGATGAGCTGAAATTCTGAATACATTGGAGATGCCGATAGGAAAAAAGAGGTAGATGGAGAGACAGGAACACAAGAGAAACAGCTGTGTACACTGAGATGCATGAGATGTTATGGAAAATAGAAGGTCATCGTGATCCATGAAATTCTCAAAAGAAATAGGAGAAGTGGAGATCGAAGGGAGACAGCAGATGTTTTCATGCCAAGACAATGATGGAACCATAATTACAGCGAGATAGAGCATCCTGCATAGTCACAGCACCAAAGAAACAAAACCAAACCCCAAACCAGACACGTTTGATTGGCAACTGGAAAAGGCTACAAAAAAGTAATAAGCATTTAGCCCTTCTATTACACAGGAGTCAGGCAAGTGGAAGAAAGAGGGCACCTCTTCGCTGCAGAGCGGGAACGCTGCCCGAGAGGTCAAGCTGCTCACAGAAAGCCATGTATTTACACGGGTCTCGCACACGATAGAGCTGCGGGCTCAGAAGTAGTTTTTTCTCCCCGTTTTCAGTGGTGGGGGCAGGTCCAGGCCCATTTGGCTTGAGGCTGGGACGCTCAGCACTCCGCGGGACAAGTGCTCCCGCACGGTGCCCGGGCAAACCCACCCCGGGGGCCTCGCTCAAGGGCAGCGCCCGAGCGAGCGGCAGAGCCGGGCGCCGGCTGCGGCTGCCGCGGCCCCGCACCTCGGCGTCTCGGCCCGTCTCGGCGGCCGCTGGCAAGTCTGCCAAGGTTCCAGAGGAGGACGAGCGCGGTCGGAACCTGGGGTGGGGGCTGGCGCGCTCGCAAGCTCAGCTGTCCCCGCGAACGGCCAGCCCTGCGGCGTAGCGACAGCCCTGCAAGTGGCAGCAACGGCCCTTGGACACCCCTTGGTGTCCCCTGCGGGACCCAGGGAGCCAAAGCTCTTCAAGCAGGGGACCTCGGCGCACGCCCAGCACACACCGCGAGCCCCCATCCTGGCAGCGTCACGCGCATCGCTGGGAACGCAACAGCCCAGGTATCGAGTTTACGTCAAGCAAAGGCAACTAAGGGAGGAAAATTAGAAACTCGTGGGGAGTGGAGCAGCGTAGAGCACTACAGGGGGTAAAAAGAGCCCTCAAATACACGTGTCTGCATGAACATCACCACGGGTTCCCAGTTTTTGATTCAGATCTGCGCAAGGGCCAGACTTCTTATTTTGCAGGATGGTTTATCCTCCAGTTTGCCGCACTCGGCGCCTGTTAACACAAAGCTCACAAGGTCTGTCCGGGCAGATGTACACGGCGCTCGCTGCCTTCAGGAGGAGGGAGAAAAGGAAAAGGAGAGGGCCCTGGGATCACACTCGTTTTATCAGGTGCCAAGATATACTTCCAAATGCAGGTGACCACCGTCACAGTCACTATGCAACACTCATTTCAAACCCTGGGCTGAGGCAGCAGCCGGGACAAGCCAGCACAGCACCGCTGACTTCATTTGCTCCATGTGACTTTATACCGGCAACGTCTGAGCCGTCGGTCGTGTGACGGGTCTGTAACTCGCCCTGTGCTTACCCGGGCAGCACCGTGCCGCTCGACTCGCAGCAGCGTTGCCTGTGGCGGGCAGCAGTCCTGCCTGGCTCGCGGTGCCCGAGCACGGGGCTCCTCAGGAAAACTGGGAGGGCAGAACTTGGCTCCTGTGAGTCCATCCTTCCTTCTCCCTCAGTGGTGAGAACACCTTTGAATTGTTTTCGTCAGGTCTTAAAAAACAAAGTAAGATTGCAGTCACGATATACGGCATCCTGCGCCTACCAAGCGGCTCCTGAAAGTGCCAGGTTTGTCTATGTCAGAGGAATGACATACATTCAGGTTGCGATCTGTCTCTAAAACACAAATGGGCTTGGAAATATGAAAATAAGGTTTGAATTTATCGCTAATTAAACAAAATAGAAACACCTTCATGCACTATCTTTGCAGCATCTCGACAGGAACGTTCCTTCCTGACTCATTCGTACCTGTCCGGCTGCTGCCTGTCTGTAAAAAGCACACTGAACTGTGGTTTTCAGTACCCACATCTACAAGGCCATTTTTCAGCGCGAGCACAATGAGCTCACTTCATTTTGGCTAGGGGAAAAAAAATTATCTGATTCGAAAAAAAACACCCTTGCCTCTGTGCACTGCAGCTCTGTGCAGAAAGGCACGCCACAATCACAGGGAAAGCATCCGAGCAAATTAGGGGTCAGTCTCTGCAAGTGGAAAGTAACACTTTTTCTTTATCATCTCAAGTCCAGACACTGTGTAAGGACAAATCTGCACAA
Organism: Phoenicopterus ruber ruber; assembly: GCA_009819775.1. NCBI lineage: Eukaryota > Metazoa > Chordata > Aves > Phoenicopteriformes > Phoenicopteridae > Phoenicopterus > Phoenicopterus ruber. The sequence goes on along the minus strand of CM020233.1, from coordinate 1,646,147 downwards.
GCAGAGATACAATCTGGACCTGCGAGCAGGGAGGAACATCCAAAGCATGTAAATCAAGGTTCTATAGACGCATCTTACGGCTCAAGATGATACGTCTTCCTTCAAGGACTGAGAGCCTGAATAGCTGCGCTTCTCTTGCGCTGTTCAGGCAAAAATAATCCCGGCGCTGACGGGCTGGCGGCGGCGCGATGCTCAGCTTATGCTCGAGTGCCATCTGCTGCTCTGCCCTCGCTCCCGGCACCTCCAAGGCGAGATGGGCACCGAGCAACGCGCTTCGCTCGCTCCGGCCCTGCGTGGGAGCTGAGCGGTCCCTATTTTCACGCTTGATATCGGCACCAAACGCTGGTGGTCTCCTGGGGAAGGAACGGGACCTGGGGGATGTGTAAAGGGGACGGGGCAGGTGCAAAAAAAATAAAAACCCAAACCAACTTTTCTGCACTATGAATCTTTCCTCACCCATTCAGGGCTGTTTTCCAGCCTCAGCAAGCGTCTGGGAGCAGGACCGGACACCTGCAGCGCTTCGTGCTGCCGTTCCTCGCCGTGTACCTGCATGCGACGCACCGGTTTACGCCACCGAAGCGCAGCCCCGGTGCCTGCCCTGGTCGCAGAGCGATCCTACTTTGTCACCCGGACACGCAGTAGAAGAATTAGAGCGATGGACTCGCCGAGGCAGCCAAACATTTCTTTCCCGCTCCGACAAAACCCCCCTTCCAGCAGAGAACACGCGTGTGTCGAGGAGGGGCTGGGCTCCCCGACGTCCCTCCCGAGCGTCCCCTCCGCACCGGGGACAGCCAAGCCGCGGGAGGGGGGGCTGCGCCGCGGGCGGGGGGCAGCAGGCAGCGCCGGCAGACACGCCGGGCGAGCGGGGGGCAGCCGAGGGGCCGCCGAGCGACGACGTCCCTCTGTTACCCACCCATCGCGTCGCTCCGCGGCTGCCGTGCGGCAGGGAAAGGGGAACAGCGCGGGGTCGCTCGCGGGGGCTGCGAGACAGCAGAGCTCTGGGCACCGTCAGACCCTGCGCTGTCTGGCGAGGACGAGACGGCAGCGCTGAGCGAAGGAAAGGCCGCAGGCAGGGAGAAAACCGGCTCCTGGAGGGGAGTCCACGCAGGAGGGCAGAGCCCAAGCGCAGGAGCCAGCTGGCCCGAGCTCAGCCCGGCTCCTCGGCCACGTGCCCCTGCCCGTGCGTGGGGACCTGCCCGAGGGCAGCACGAGCACGCGGGAAACGGGGGAAAGATCCGACGTGTTTCCTAACGGGATTTTGTCATCCTCTCTGGGCACTAGCTTCCAGCAAGCCTCTAGATGTCCATAGCAAACCTTAGGGCCAGCTGCTCCTGCAGTCCTATGCAGAGCTTAGCAGGGAACCGCGATATAATCAAGAGATGCTTATGTTGCTATCTGCGGCTACAAACGAAAGAGCATTTCCTGAGAGGGCCAGAAAAGAGGTTTAGGTGCACTCGGAGAGAGACACAGACACTCTAGTCCCAGACAACACACAGGAGAGAAACCCAGAGCCACAAATTACTTTGAAAGTGCTGTTTTCCAGAAATGAGGGCACCTCACTTGAAACGGCACAAAACATCTCGTCAGCGTTCTTGAATCCAAACTGCGGAGTTCACGTACAAAAAAAAGAACATCACACACGCAACACGCAGAGTTTTGAAGCTGGGCCATCAACTGCACAAACCAGTGAGTCCCTTTGATCCCGTCTCCCCTCTCCCAGGGGAAGGCTGAAACCTCAGTGCAGTCACGGCTACAGCGCAACTCCCGTCATCTCCTCCTGCTCTCTGCAGGGATAAAGAACATCGCCATAAACATCCAACCCCGTTTTTAGGCACCAAAACACACACCCGGGAATCTGCAGCAGCTACTCTACGTTCTTGATTCAGCAAAAGGAGGAAAGCTTCTGGCACGCGTTCGCCTCAGCAAAGGCACTATAGGGCTAGCAAAGGTCCAGGGCTGGGCTGGGGGATGCGCGGTACCCACCAGCTCCCACGCGAGGACCTAAATACACCCTGGACGCTTCAGCCTGGACCAGAGACAGGTGACAGAAGAGAAGTCTATAAACTCGCAGGCAGCATAGACAAGCCAAAGCAGGGGCCATTACTCACCTTTCCGCAGTATCAGGATGATGGATTAGCCAGGGATGCTTTCAGGCAATTTAGAAAACAAACAGGAAGCACTTTTTCCACTCACACATAATTAAGTTGTGGGACATATTGCCACAGGATGTCGTGAAGGTCAGAAGGACAAATGGACTCAAAACGCCATTACACAAATTCACCCGAGGTAGTTTATACGTGTCTGTTAAGTGCAACGCTGCGTGCAGCATTTGGCTCCGGAGTCTCTGCGTTGCTCGCAGCTGGAAACCGGGAGCGTGGCAGGGCAAAACCGCTCTGTAGGGGATCCCTCTTTTGTACCTTTTGCCCGAACCCCCTGGATGGCCAGAGTGGGTATGGGCCAGGCGGACCTTCGGTCCGATCGGCTGCGGTGCCCGGTCTCACGCGGCAGAGCCCCATCGCCCGGCACTTCTGCCGTACAAGAACCATTCACCTTTCCCTGGCAAAAAGCCCGAGCCCCGAGGCTCTCCCCCAAGCGCCATCATCCCCCCTGCTGCCCGATGCAGCCAGAATTTTTTCCTCTTGCTTTGCAGCGTTGCTGTTTTTTCTGTTGAAGGGGTGGGGAAGGAAGGGCAGAGGAAGCAGCGGGGACTGAAGCCAGAACACAGCCCCTGAGGCAATAAACCAAATGCGAGACGTTCTTTAATTCTAGCTCAGCAGCCTCCGACACGCAGGCTTCCTCGGGACAGCACCGAGACAGGACCCGATAGATTTGTGTGACGCAGTAGAACGAAAGTAAAAATAAAGTTTGCATCTGTTTTGTTTTTTTTTTTTTCTTTTTAGGAAAAACCCACTGCCAATGAAGTTTCCACCACGGAACCGCAGAGCCAGGCTCCCCGTCGTGCCACGAGCAGCGGCACACATGGCTGGAGAGGTGAGGAGCTGAACTGCTCCTTGTGTCAGCGGCTGAGTGCCAGTGTCAGACAGGGGCACCGTTATCCTCCATCTGCTCCAAAAACACTCTCTTCGCTCCTCCCCTCCTCCCTCACTAAGGAGCCTTTGAGTCGACGTGCCAAAGGAAAACCCTCTCGGGGCTCTGCCGAAGGACCGGCCCTGGCGCTCGAGGGTCTGGCAGGAAGGTGCCGCTTGCCCCGGGGCCGGGCCCTGCTCAGCTGCCCGGGGCCGAGGCTGCGGGGCGAGGAAGGAGCCCCGAGGGGGGAGCCCGGGGCTTCCAGGGGCTGCCGGGCGCGGGAAGGCCGGAGCGTGCCTCGCGGCCGGCGGGAAGCTCTCCGGGCGGAAGTTATAAATCAGGCATCTCCAGAGACCTCATTCATTTTACCCGTAATAAAATTACCACTTTTCAAAGGGGAAAGCCCCTTTGAATGGCTTCAGTCAAACTAACCCCGCGGGACGGCTTAGCTCACAGGCACGTATGCTCAACCTCAGGTTTGCAGCCAGGAATTATACAGCCGCTCTGGGGACACGGGTGGCATTACGAGCGGCACGACCCCTTCAAAACCCACCCCAGCCACGCTCCTGAGGTCTGACGGGGCACAAAGCACCACGCTGCATCTCGGAAAGGAACACGCAAACACAACTAACCTGTTTCAACCTTCCCTGTTCCTTTTTTGACCTGTGCCTTTTCCCCTGCTCTTTTCCAAGCAGTCCGTGTTCACCTCCCCCACCTCAGCGAAGCCATTCACCCTTGTCCATAATGTGAAACCCCCAAACCCCATGCCCCTGGGGTGCTACTGAAGCTGTTCATGCATCTATACAGGCTGAGACTCTTAACGAAAGAAGGGATGCCTATTTGTTAGTTGCCAGCGCCTCCTTATTTTGGTTAATCTCACCCTACAATGTCCTATTTACTACAGCTTAAAAAAATAGGCAGCTTACAACATAAATAGGGAACAGGACATTTTCCCACGCTGCAGAGCCAGAGGAAAACAAGGGGGACGGAGCAGCCACGGGAGCGCTCCCCCCACCAGCTGCCAGCAGTTGCTGCAGATTCCCGACTTTGACACACGCCCCAGAGCGAGGGAAAACACCAACATTAAGACGAGTTAAACTTTGTCACGAACAACAAGTAACACATTCATCCCCATGGACACAGACTAAGTAGCCCAGGGCTACTTGAAGCTCCTAAGGAAAAAACCCCACCACTTCCAAACTAACGTGCACTTGTTTGAATCTGATGACTATGGACTGTATCTTGGAAAGCTATCTGGGATATGGGAATAGAGCCGAGGGAGACCCATTTGCTTCCAAACCCTAAAACCGCAGCGTCTGCAGCCCCTGGGGATGGTGCTACCACCTCAGGGCTGTCAGTCGGAATTATATTCTTCCTCTTCTACTCCGGCATTTGGTAAGCAAGCCTCCCGGCTTGCAGCCACCCCGCTCCTGCGTCCCACCGAGATGACAACAGCTCCGATTCACCTGTTCAGCAAGACTCCCGCACTGGGACCAGCTTCAGAGGAAAAAAAAAGTCCATATACAATGAGTCAGAAGAGCACTGGCATAAGGTGGAGAAGGGCTAAGCCGGTACCTGCACGGTGCCGTGCTCGTGAGGGCCCACCACCTTCCCAAGAGGCAGAGCCGCGTTATCCGCCTCGCGCGGAGCTGCAGCTCACCAGAGCCCCAGCCCAGCCGCTCCCGCGCTTCTATTGTTTTATCCCCCCGTGCTCCGGCAAGGCTGCAGCTAGAGAAAGCAGCAACAATTCTCTCCTCCTTGCACAACCACCAACAGTTTGTAGTTCTCTGTCCCAGTGGGAATCTAGTCTGAGGGGATAAAGCTTCCCAAATAAAAAGCCCTGGCGACCAATTCAGAAGAAATGCAAGTGAACTCCTCTGGGCACTGCACGCACCTGCAGCAGACCAACGCCTGTGCAGGGCTCTTCGTTTTCTCTGGACCTTTCATCTCCAGCCTGTCCACCACGCCAGGCGCCGGCAGGAGAGCGCGATGAGGTCTCCGCCTTAAGGCTGAAATGCAAACCCTCCCCGAGAGGCTGGCCCCTGCCCAACACAGCTGGTTGAGTTAGGGGAGACCTCACCTAGCAGGGAAAGTACCCAGTAAGGCATTGCTGAGCTGCTGAGCCACTCGAGTTACAGAGCTGAAGGACAGACCACCTCCTTCACAGCTACACAGCAGCTTTTTCCTCCCCTTAGCCAGAAACTCTGCCCAGGGAGAGACAACTGGCCGGTGATTTGAAACAGCCAAGTCACCCAGACTGGCTGCGACAGCGGCCGAGCGCTGCTGTGCACGCGCAGCTCAGCGCACCACATGCGAGGATATCAAGAATGTGTGCACCACCCACCGTGCAAGAACCCCATTTCTGCCTGGGAGATCATGCCTGATGGCGAAAGCCATCCCTCAGCAGACGCTGGAGGCTGGCAAGGGTTGAGAAACCCTGAGAAGCGAAACCCCCTTCCTGGGGTGAGGAGCAAGAAGGGTGGATATTGTCGAACTTTGCTAGTTTCCAACCCCACTACTTCCCCACGAAAAAGCCCCCATGCTTTACTCTTCACCTATCACTTGCCTAAGCAGCACTGAGTTGTAGTCCAGAGCATCTACAGGTTCTGTGTATACTCTGCAATGAGCCCAACGGATCGGTTTTAATCCTCGAGATCAGGAAGACTGGTATCTGGAACTGGAACTCTGAACAACTGTGCATGCACGTGTACGCATCTACAGACCACAAAGGCAGTACTTGAACACTAACTTTGGTCTGTGCAGCCCCAGCGTAGTCGGTCCAGCCCATGCCTTCGCTTCTTTTCCACACAGAGTGTGAATACGTCCTGCTGCAAGAATAGACTTTCCCAGTTGCAAGGTGCTCTCACACCAGGGTAAGGACAAACTGTTCACTGGGACACCAATTCACATCATTGCACTGCTTGGCTTGAACAAGAAACCTGTCAACATTTTAAAGAGGGGATTTTACAGCCTGCACAATGGAAACAGACTCCCAAGCTTCACTTTTCAACACACACGTGTGACAAAAGGGACATCTTGAGTCCACAGTAAATTAACTCCACATATATGTAACAGTTTTAACAGCCTTGAGTACCAGTGCTCAGACTAAGGCTTACTAGTAAGTAATTCATCATAAAAATAAACCCAGTTTTCAGCTGGAAGTAAAAGGAACCCCAGGAGATTTGAAGCTTGACCTTTCCGCATCTGTTGACAAGCCGTCAGGATCTTATCTCACCTGCTTATCCCACTGAGCTCCCTTCCCAACCCTGCATCACAAGAAGTCAGGAAATGAAGGCTCTTAGTCATCACAGTTTGATTAAGACAGCTTAAAATTCGAGCTTTAATCGAAATGGAAAGAAACATTCCAAGAGGATATATGTTTTATAGATTTAACTGAGTTACCAAATTTAGTTTTCATTGGATGTTATTGCAAACATGAACAGTAAATCATAAGCACCGAATAGGAGAGAACCCAGAAAAGGATATAACCATACCGTATCAGAAGGGATTGGACCAAATGCTTTCGTAGGCAACTATCCAAATGTGTGATGCACTGACATGTTAGCTCATAGGATGTAAGGACATCCTTGAATCCGCCTGAAAAAACTTCTGAGGACTGACTACATCGACATTTTCCTGGCAAGTACCTTCTCTGCCAGCAATAAATCCCAGCTCAATACATATCTAAAATGATATACATTAGAGGGCATGTGTTTAAGAGTATTAAGTCAGCTTAAATTACTTGAGCAAAATTTTAAATATGTGATAGAAATCTAAAAAGGAGCAAAAAAAAATTGAGAACACCACTGCAATATTAATGCCAAGTTGTTACTTTTTTTTTTTTTAAACAGATCTGTACAGCAGCATAGCAAAGAATGCAGTGATCACAATTCAAACCAGACAGCCATCTAAGGGAATGCTAATCCTGTGTACAGCAGAACTGAAACACTCCCACCATTCAGATGCTCCAAATATGTCGGCTACCCTAATGCACTCCAAACCAGTTCTACCTACATAGGACATTTTGGTGTGAAAAAAGTTTCTGTAAAGTTCCCTTTGTTTCCAGTGTTTTTCTTGTACAAAATATTACAATGCTTTTTTATATATATTTACAGACTTGCACAGCTAGAAAAATATAAACTACAATTGGGCTTGGCAATCAGTTCTTTTCTTTAAATACATGACATTTCAGAGCAAAAAATTGTAGTGGTAACATATCCTGCACTTCAAGCACCTGCACAGAGAAGCTTTCTTCCTTAAGCATATCAAGCCTAAAAACCATGACTGCAGTGAGACATGTGCCACAGTAAGTGCAACGAATGCAATTCATCTACCTCCTGGCATAAGGAAGACACAAGATGAATGTTGTTTGTGTAGATTAGCGGCACAATATAGAAAAATCCATAACTGAACATTAAATTCCTTAATAACATTCATTAATTTCATAGGCAGAGCCTGTTAAAAAAGGACAACCAATGTAACTTTTAGGAAAAGTAGACACTAAGTTCATGGGGCGTTGTACATCTCGAACAAAAATGCAACCACAGTTAACATTTCGGGGGCGTTTGCTACCTTCAAGCAAGCCCCAAGGTTTTAAGGTTTTTTCCCGTTCAGCTTTTGAGTAGAGGTCAGGGAGGATTTTTTGCTTTAAAGCTACAGTATCTGTCATTATGGCTTTTAACACCCCGCCTTTCACCGAGATGAGGTATGCGTTTCTAGTGAAATGGTAACAGTTGAGCAAAACGAGTTCTAATAGACCACAAAACTCCGCACTCAGGTGTAAACAAGTCTTCGTATGAGAGGTTGCCAAACCAAATTGTAACAGTGCAAAACAAGATTTCTTCTTTTTGTTTTTCTCTGCAGAAAGAGTTGTCGAGGCATCGAGGACATTGCTAGTAGTCAAGCCACTGAGCAAATCCTCTTTCCACCAGAGTTCTGTTTATTGACACCACCTAAAGGGAGGTGAAAACAAAAAGTAGAAAGGTGAAAAAACCACTAGCAAGAAACATCAGCAAGTTCCTAATCAATAATAAAAAGCCTGCATAATCATAAACCCCACAGTGTTGAAAAAATAGGTATGTCAACATACGCACCTCGTCTCCCATCAAGTTCCACAGCTGTATCAGTGGCAGACCTGTTGCACTGTCGTAGTTTGTGACCTGGAAGCACAGAGAAACGTTAGCGTGCAGCAATTCTGGTCTGAGCCACGGAAGATGCAAGGCTAGCATCACTCACTGCGTCTCGGATACTCAATACTTAAGCTGATGTGTAGGCTAGAGGAAATGTAGCTGCCACCACGAGGCGGCTGGGACAACCTGCTGGCAGGTTCCCTCTAGTCCCTCAAGCCCATGCCCTTGCTAGAATTAGCGATGCATTTGAGCACTGCATTAAACCAAAGGAAGCTACGAGATTGCGCGTCACAAATGCTCTCAGCTTCCCACTCGTCCCAATTCACTTGTGTGGACAGCTACAGCCACTATCAGAAACACTTCACAAGAGGTAAGCGACTCTTCGGTGAGACCAGGCGCTGCACGCGGAAGCCTCTGGGACACGCCAGAAGCCTCACTTCTCCCGCTGGCCAGCCGGAGGCCAGGTCCCAGATGTCGCCGTTGCAAAGACAGCGGAGACCGGCAAAGCAGCGCAGACCCAGGTGAATACTTGATCCGCAGCACAACAGGCCACTCTGTGCTCTGTAAACCCATTCAGGTGCCGTTCCTCCCTGCCCGCATCAGTACCAAGGGGGAATACTCCTCCCTTCCCAGCCACAGAGCCCTGAGCGGTGCTGATGCTGCATAAGGAAGTTCTCAGCGCCAGGATTTTTCCACAAGAACCCTGCCCAGCAGCCGGGCTTACAGGCTCTGGCTTTGGTTGCGATTTTACCGCAGACAGTACGCTAGCGGGCAGAGAGGATAACCGCAGCAGTCAAATCGGCAGCAAGGCTTTTCCAGACAGCTCTCACGTACCTGCGCCACTAGGACTGCGCCCCTGGTCATCTCACTAACGGCAGCGTCAGCTTCGGATGAGAAGTGATCCTCGTCTTCGGAGAGAAAAGAGGAGAAAACAAATGAGATATTCACAGGCTTTAAAGGCCAGAAGGGACTATTAAGCTAATCTTGTCTGACCTCCTACATAAGTTAGGCCAGAGAATCCTCACCTACTGTTGCTGTAGGCATTTGCTGCAACCAGTCTATTAAGCTGGAGATCGCACAAGCGTTATGCCTGCTGTGCTGCTGAAGGGAAGGATGAAGTGCTTTCTAACGCCACTAGCTATGTTAATGTGAACACAAGTGGCTGATGAATTAGAAGGCTTTAAAGACAGAAAAGTATAATTCCGCAGTACCTTTGAGCTGCCATTAGTATTTTGATCCTTAATAAACTAAGCTCAGGGCCCTCAGGACTTTACTGACCCCGCACAGAGTGCAACACTGCAAACAGGAGCTCAGAAGCATTTGCACCCCAGGCTGGCTGGCACCCCATGGCTCTCAGCCTGCGCAGCTCACGTGGGTGCTGTTGCTAACTCCACACCTAATGCAGCAGGAAACCCTTGTGTTCTTGGCAATACAGTTACAATCTACACTGTACACCAGACATAAGTGTTTACATTTGGGAGGAAAGTTGCTTATTTCCTACCAAACTGCTGCAAAATGAAGTTTCTCCTTTGTGCTCTCCACCCCGAGACCATCTCCAGCAGCAAGTGAACTCCTTACAACCCCACAAATACTGAAGGAGGTCCATTATCTCCGGGAACATGCAACACACGGGCTTCTGCTAGAAGCAGCTTAAACCTTGCCATCCATCTACAGTCTTGGCAGGGCCTGTACCTCCTGGAGTCCTGCCAGCCACAAACCCCAGCGGTGAAACCTGGCCTGACCCCGCGCTCCTACAGCCACCCCTTCCGCACCCAGAAGGGCAGCTCTTTACACACCAGTACAGCATGCAACTCTAACACCACTAGAAAAGAAAAGGGGGGGAAAAAAGCAAACCAGAAAGCATTTCTAGGCAGTGACTGACATTCTTGCAGTGCTTGGAGGGTAGTCTTTTGAACACAGAACTACATCCATCAGTCATTTTAGTAGGAAAATGTCAAATATTTGTCTAGCAGATTAAAAAATAAGTTTGCATTTACAGTTACTCTATGACAGAAAGCGGCAGAGCACTTACAGCTACTTCACCTATACCCTGCCAGTCCTGCCAACTTGCTGTTTAGGAGAGTAATTCATTCTCTCCTCCATGCAGGAAAAAGCCTGGACATTTATCATCCTTCCCCTGGAGCCTGACAGGTTATGCTGCGCTAGCACATTTAGAAGAATAAAATACAATTTTTCCAATCCTTCCTCTAGTCACATCAGAGGCTGCGCTTGCAATAGGAGGGAGAAAGTTTAGACAGAATCATCGCTTGTACGCAGTTGGCATCCATTTAAGCCTGCAGGAGAAGCACCAACGGTACGTCTCGAGAGCTCCATTACCTGGAAGTGGCACCACATTGTCTAGTAGAACTTCTGCTCCTTGGAAAGGTAGTGATAAAAAGTCAGACCTTCAAGAAAAGAGAATCAATCAGAATAAGAACATGGCTTTAAGTTACTCTTGTATTCTTTAAGGTGACATTGATTAATCAATTGCTCTAACAGGAATTCGGTTTAAAATGGATGACAGTCGAAAAAAAAAATCAGACTATTCTCCCCGCAATCTAAGCAGCAGCAATAAATTGTCTGATTAGCACGCCAAGTTGGACTGGGCCCCAAGCACAAGCCACCTCCATAATGGAGGCTGTACTGCTTTTCTCCCACCTCTGGGGCACAATCAAGTATTTCATGGGCTTGTGTAAGAAAACCCTCATCCAATGCGGCCCTCCCAGCCAATGGGGCTGGGATGTAGAGAATCTCAATCTTGTTCCTAGGTCATCAATTAGCTACACTTCGGGGCCTCCTGAAGGCATCCTTTTGCTCAGCTTCCAGGGTGAAGTGGCAGAAGTTGCCATTTCCTCTTCCTTCCCCTTCAAAAAAGCCTTGCAAGAGCTTGCTGTGCTCCCAAGGAATCCACACCCACTGCCGAGACAAACCTTTCTACCATTTCCCACTTCAGCTGGGGAAAAACCTACAAGCAATTCAAACAATATGGATGCCTCTGATGAGGATTCAAACCAGATGTGGCCTCAGGCCATGGAAGAGGAGGTAGAGACCTGATTTGTCTGAGTGTGTCGATCTTCACTTTGTCATATCCTCCATAGTCCACATATCTGAGCTCCACTTCGCTGGTCTCTTCAAAGTAGCTAATAACTTGAGCCCGTAACCATGCCCCATCCAGGCCTGGAGCCGCGCAGATAATACCAACTGCAAAACATGAGAGTACAGAGAAGAAAGGCTTGGTGTAAGAGGATTTCCAGAAATCAGCACTCCAGGCATTAGTGCTGCAGAGTTATCTACTAAGAATCAACAGCATTTCTTATGCTGCTTCTGTCTTCTTTCAACACCACCCGTTCCCCCACCAGGCAAGGGCTGCAGCTGGGACACAGGAGAGATGGGGTTTACTCTCAAGTCTGTCTGCCACTACCATGCTGTTCTACCCAGGTGTCCAGCTCCCTCCCAGCCTTTGGTCACTAACAGCGAGGTCTGTCTCCAAAAAGGAAAGTAAGCGCTAGTAACCCCTTCCGTGTGATGCACCCTCCACTTTACACCATGTGCAGACAGTGACACTATGAAGATCTGGGAGTAGTTCCACATTTTGTCAGCAAAAATACACCAGATGCCAAGTTGATTAGAAATAACCCAAGACTTTATCTCATTCTGAATTTCACCATGCAACTAAGTGGCTGGGGAGGTACTCCAGGGATGAGTGCGGTACGGAAGAGTACAGCAACATCTGTACTCTGGCAGCAGCTTAAAAAAAGATGAAATGACAAGGGAACTATTGCATTCTCACTCACTGGGAAACCTCCCAAGCCTAACTCAGGGGCATCAGGCTTTTGCACGAGCCTAGAAGTTTCTCAACTGAACAATTTGTGAGCAGTCACGTTACTTGCCTTCTACTGGAGTTGGCAGGGTTGGAATTTCAGGTTGAGAATAGCAGGCATACATCTGCTGGTCCAGGCTCCGCAGGACATGGAAAGTGGGGTGCGTATGCTGCTGTAGAAACATGTGCCCTGCATCGACTTGGTTTGCCACGACCACCTCTACAGTGACGCCATCTGGGAGGAACAGCTGTCGTGTGGAGGAAAGAAGTTCTCATCAGTGTTCCTTGCAACACAGGCTTCATTCACAGCAACTCCATGTTCCACCAGCAACTCCTGGGGCTTACAGCCATGGGTGGAAAGGCCCTGGCACTCTGGTATTTCACTTCCAAAGGCTGCTTTGGATCAGGAGCAGAAAGCTCCTCACTGTTACTCCACGCTGTTCTAAAGGAAATCAGACTTGGGGTGGGGCCCATCTTGTATACAACAAGGCTATCAGCACAGAGCAGCCGCGAGACTTATTTACCCAAGAGATTACCGAGTAGAGTCAAACTATGCACGTCAAGTCACGCTGCACTATCAACACAGTGCAACTTGCACAGATTCCCTGCCCACGGGGTTTTTAAACATCAAGGTAATCTTCACAGGGTTGTCCAAGATTTGTCGCAGAGGTCTCATTTACAAAGTAATTTGCCCTGGCTGTTAGAGGGCCGTTGTGTTGGGCAGCTTCTGAGCATTACTGTGCTTGGAATACATCTAAAATGCCTTTAATTTCCCAGCATAAATTCACTTCTCCAGAACAAAGCCTGTCTTAACATCCATGGAGACAGTTATGTGCGCAGTTACTGTATAGATTCTAGGTGCCCAATGTAAGCAAAGAAATGTTTTTAAGTATCCATATCGCAAAAGAAGCATAAAAGCTCTTCTGGGAAACACTGATGTGAAAACCTCCTTTAAGCGTAATTAAATACCATAAGGAAGTAAAACATTTTGAGACAACCAGCTTCAGGATTTAGGGACAATACCAGTAATGGCAACAGCTCAGGGTGGCATTTTGACCTCACGGCAAGCGGCCCTTAAGCAGAGGGGGCAGACAATCAACTCGGCTCCATACTGAAGTGTTATTTCCTTAAACAATAACCTAGTCTGTACGTAAAACCTACGAGGCCACATGTGCAACTCCACGAGATTAACCAGAGTGTAGTGAAACACTCTGCTACAGTCCCGGGGCAATCAAGAGAGGCTTCAGGGCCTTGGGACGACTGGTTAAGGGATCAGGAGCACAAGCAGTGTTCTGCTCTACGCTTCCAGTTGAAGGGAATGATGAAGGAAGAAATGGGAAGAGCCAGCAAATCAACACCTGGCTCCGAGCCTGGTGTCACCAGCAAAATTTTGGGTTTTTTGATCATGGGTCAGTCTACCCAACACCAGGCCTGCTGGTGACAGACGGGGTGCGCCTGTCTTGAAGGGCAAAAAGGATCTTTGTGCAGGAGTTAGCAGGGCTCATCAAAAGAGCCTTAAACTAGATTTGAAGGGGGAAAGGGATAAAACCAGGCTCGCTAGAGATAAGCCTTGGGGCGGCACGCTGATGTTTGAAGGACGGTGTGCTAGCGAGGTCCTTCGGTCTGCCATCTCAGCGGAGGTAGAGAATAGAGATCCATGCGGCAGCAAAGATGCAAGAGTTATTGGTGTGTTGGAAGCCACAGAAATGCCTGAGAACGGTCACATAGGAATTAGGGCTTCTCGGCCTTTTGGCTAAGATCAAGTGTAGTGTAGTATCTCCTTCTATGACAAGGTGTCCCGCCTAGTGGATGAGGGAAAGGCTGTGGATGTTGTCGACCTAGATTTTAGTAAAGCCTTTGACACCATTTCCACCACAGAATTCTCCTGGAGGAGCTGGCTGCTCATGGCTTGGACAGCCATACTCTTCGCTGGGTAAAGAACTGGCTGGATGGCCGGGCCCGAAGAGTTGTGGTGAATGGAGTTAAATCCAGCTGGCAGCCGGTCACAAGTGGTGTTCCCCAGGGCTCAGTGCTGGGGCCAGTTCTGTTCAATATCCTTATCAATGATCTGGACAAGGGGATCGAGGGCACCCTCAGTCAGTTGGCAGATGACACTAAGCTGGGCGGGAGTGTTGATCTGCTGGAGGGCAGGCAGGCACTACAGAGGGATCTGGACAGGCTGGAGCGATGGGCCGAGGCCAAGTGTGTGAGGTTCAACAAGGCCAAGTGTCAGGTCCTGCCCTTGGGTCACACCAACCCCCGGCAGCGCTACAGGCTTGGAGGGGAGCGGCTGAAAAGTGCCCGGCGGGAAAGGGCCTGGGGGGGTTGGTCGACAGTGGCTGAAGATGAGCCAGCAGCGTGCCCAGGTAGCCAAGAAGGCCAACGGCATCCTGGCCTGTATCAGCAATAGCGTGGCCAGCAGGAGCAGGGCAGGGATCGTCCCCCTGTACTCGGCCCTGGCGAGGCCGCCCCTCGAGTGCTGGGGTCAGTTCTGGGCCCCTCACTCCAAGACAGACACTGAGGGGCTGGAGCGTGTCCAGAGACGGGCAACGGAGCTGGGGAAGGGTCTGGAGCACAAGTGCTGTGAGGAGCGGCTGAGGGAACTGGGGGTGTTTAGCTTGGAGAAAAGGAGCCTGAGGGGAGACCTTCTCGCTCTCTACAACTACCTGAAAGGAGGTTAGAGCTGGGTGGGGGTCAGTCTCTTTTCCCTAGTAACAGATGACAGGACAAGAGGAAATGGCCTCAAGTTGCACCAGGGAGGTTTAGATTGGGTGTTAGGAAACATTTCTTCACCGAAAGGATTCTCAAGCCTGGAACAAGCTGCCCAGGGAAGTGGTTGAGGCACCATCCCTGGAGGTATTTAAAAGACATGTAGGTGTGGTGCTTAGGGACATGGTTTAGTGGTGGGCTTGGCAGCATTAGGTTTATGATTGGATTCTATGATCTTAAAGGTCTTTTCCAACCTAAACGATTCTATGATTCTACATTTCTCAGCTCAGGCAGAATGGAAACAGTAGTGGAAGAACAGGTAGATAAAGCTGATCTGTAACAGTTACACAAGCTGGACAACAGATAGCCACACAAAACCAAACTGGTTTTCAGGGCATCTGCGAACCAGTCACACAGATACAGCATACTATGACAGCAGCGACCAACAACAGCCTTCCACCCTGACATCAGCATAGCCAGCAAGCTGGGACTTACCCAGGCAGTCATAAGGAGGGAATGAAGCGTCAGTGGTGTTGGTGGAGGTAGAGCGTGGATGTTGGTGAGACACAGCTCTTTGAACTTCTTGCCAATCAGGCTCAGTACTTTTTCTACTTGATGCGAGGTGCCTGGAAGACAAAAATCCCACAGAAAGTCTGTAGCACAGCTATGCTGAGGACACTCCCATCACGTGAAGCAATATAGCTACTAGAAGCCTTCTGCGCTACATCAACAACTTAAGTTTTAATACGTTGGCCATGTAATCTGATATCAGACCAACATGAGCAACTCAGACCGCCAGGCCTCAGTTTCAACAGCTTTCGCCTCCAGGATGAACCCAATTCACTGGCAGATATTTTTCAGCCACAATTAATCTAACATCCTTCACAGTCAAGACTGCATTTGCTCATACAGATCACATAGCTCCACCTTCGAGCCTGAAGTGATCCTGCAAAAGGTGTCGGTTAAACTACAGCAGCCAAAGGCGTTAAAATGCATTCTCATGTCTAGCGTAGAGAGTTCACATGCCAAGGCACAGGTGACTTGGCATATACCTCTACCATAACAGTGCTGAGCATAAAAGTTTTGTAAAGCACTGGACTCACGAAGCCACTCAATCTGTTAAAATTCCTTGCTCACCTAATTAAGGCCCCTAAGTTACATATTAGGCCACGAATAAAGAGACATTCCACTTACCTTCGATGTGACAGACTTGGGAGTCACGGAAATAAGGTAGTGTTGAGACATAAATTTTGGCACCGGACGCTTGCCTCAAGAAGCTCATAAATCTTCCTTGTTTGCCGATCAAGCGGCCAACTAATTCCTTTATGAAAGAGACAAGAAAGCAACAGTCAGGAAGAGAAATGTAGATCAAACAACACTGTTCCCTCTGGCTTATTTCACCCACATTCCCAGTTCCTGTAGCATAGGGCCAGGCAGGATAAATATAAGGCAATGCTGGACCAGTGCAGAGTTCAGCTGGTCTGTGGTAAGGCAAGGTAGATACAGATCAGCACGCACAGCTCATTTCGATAGATCTATCTTCGTATCTTGTAGAAGAACACAAAGACACATGGGGACAAAACCAGGCCTGGTAAAGGCTACTGTCTTCCTACAGTCAAGTAAAATAACATCCTCTCCCAATCTTCCACCACTTCTTTTTTATTTTAAAGCATGCTACATACATTTTTCATTCAGATATGAAATACTAAGTTTTAGCAATTTTTAAACAAGCTAATTAGGTTAGAAGGGGAGTAGACAAATTCACGGGAGAGTAAACCAGGCTATCACGCCCATTAGACTACAGAGTCCCTGGACAGCTGTGTAGGGTGATGAAGAGATGTCTGTGCAAGCCCTGTCACTTCTACTCTTCCACTGGCATCTGCCACCACTTACTGTCAGAGACCAGAGCAGCAGTGTTGGGCCCGAGTCAGTATGGATAATCCTAAACAATGTAAAGGTAGCTACTCTTAAGAAAAGTGACAGCCTGCCTTCACTAACCACTGAAACGTATTTTTCTGCTGTAGAACTGCTTCCTTAGCCTGTGTTTTACTGATCCATTAAAACGCACGTTCCGTGTCTCCACTGGGCTCACAGCATCCAAGCACTCAAGGCAGCATGCTCATCCTGCCAGGAGCTGCTGTCGCACATTACTGCTGCCAGTATTTGGGTCTGCTGAGAAGAACTGCAACAGCAATGCTGAGCAGGACAGCCACAGGTGATTTTGCATATACAAAGCAGGGAAAAAGGTATGAACATAGTCCTAAAAACCACAATCTCTCTCTCAACCCAAAAGAGAGCTCACTATAAAGACAGAGACACAGCAGCTCCACAGAATAGCTCAGATGAGCATTCAGCTTGTGAGGAAGGGTATGGACAGGCAGTTGAAACATAACCCTCCTACATAGTGGAAAGAAAAAAAATTCATCACCCGCTCTTAATAACTGTGTACCCTCAAAGTCTTCTGAATGCTTTCAAAGCATCAGACTAACAGATTGGGGTGGAAGATAATGGGAAATAATGAGCCCAACAACCCTGGGCGTAGCCCTGACACGCCTCTTGTTTACAGTTGTGTACTGGCTCTTCACTCCTGTTGAGTCCTGGCGGGAGCTAAATGCCCGAATCCTTGTTGACTTGTTGTTGGCCTCCCTGGGACGGCACTGAGCCAGTACCAGACTGGAAGAACCAGAAGACAGCTATGTAGGGCAGGGCAGGATGCGCGAGCAGGCCAGCGGCTGGTTACCTTTGGGACCTCTATTTCCCAGACAATGATGTCAGACTTGCTGGATTCTCCTCCTAGCTTAGAGTTCTGGCGAGTCACTGTCTTCCTCATGGCACAGCCACTGTCCACAAAATCCAAGCCATTTACTTCCGAACCTACAAGACATGCACACGTGTCAGCATTCAGACAGCCCACACAATCCAGCTACCAGACGCAAGGCCGTGAAAATACATCATTTCGTAGAGAGGTTACATTGAGCTCTTCCTATGCATTCGGTTGGGATGTTCCTGTATCAGGTTCTCCAGTATTTCAGAAAGGGTAAAGTCTCATCACACATAGCCTACTGAAAGCTTCCTTTTATTCCTGGAGAAAAACCCGCACACCTCTGGGCACGCAACAGGAGGAGGCCTGGGTTCAGCGGGAGTCCTTCAAACACGGCAACACCTTACACAGCAGCAGCGACAAGACGCTATAAGTCAAAGTTACCAGCTGACTGAGAGCTATGCTAACATCGACACTGAGCTGCTGCGGCAGCAAGGTATTTTGCATTTTCCCCGTGGCTTAGACAGGGGTCTTCACAGGGAGTTCAGCATGCAGGGAGGGACACGCAACCTATTCATCTGCTCTGCGCACTGACATTATGCTCCTGCCCCAACAGGGGTTGCACGGTGACCCGAGGGCCAGGTGTGCCCACTACTATCTGTGGTAGGGGATTGCCTCTTGCCCAAATTTGTCATATGCTTGAAGAAACAAGGTGCCAGAGCTGAGCTATGTTTTGTTCCCAAGCCATCAGCCGATACCAGGAACACTTCTACTTGGGAAGTGGACAAACTGAAGCAGCTTCCTCCTGGTCAGATCCCAGACACAGTCAGTGTAACACAAGGTTGATCCTTCCTCCAGATTAACAAGCAGAAGCATGAAGATCCTCACTCGCTTGCAAGTATTCAGACCATCCAGTGCAAGACCAAAGAGAAAAATAAACCCAACAGCTGCTTCACATTTGCCACATCTTAACTAGTAACACAGGACAGATGCCTAGAAAGTCAAACAATGCAGCTGTTTGCCATAGGCTTCCTAGACACGGATGAGGATTTAAGTCTCACAGCCCAGGTGTGAAGTCAGCTGTAGCACCTCTTATCCAACACAGCCACATTATCAACTCTACCTGCTATATCCCCTCTCCCTACCCTTCAGCTGTCTCAGTGCAGAGCTTTCAGCCCTTGTCATCACCAGGCTCCACAATACACTCTTGTACCTTCTTGTCACACCAGCATTCACAACACGGCAAACCCATTTTCTTCCTACGGTTACTCTCACTAGTGCAAGTGTTTTGTGGGTTTAATCCTTAATTGTTGGCAAACTCGATCCCCACGTCTTGCAACAAGCAGCATTCCAACTACTTTGTAGCAATTACAAAAGACATCCTGTCATTAAGGGCTGTTGGCACCACAGGGTCCTATAAAGGATTTTAACATCCATCCCCAAGACCACACGGGTTAACATTTGCTCAGCAGCTTTGTATTCTGCCAGGCACACACCATCCAGGATCTAGAAGGCAAAAGCAACAGAGACAGATGGAGGAACTCCTTGAACGTCACTCCCTGTTGGGATTTCTTGGTGTGCACCTACTCTTCCAAGCAAAAAGGCTTCAGGGTAATTGGTCTGCAACCAACTGATTTTATCACAATTCATCAGAGCACTTCCCTGGTTCGTCCAGCAGCGCCTCAGAAACCTGCCTTACAGCTCACTTTCAGCAGCAGCCCATCCACACAGATAAGAACCCAGTGCTTACTAGAGGCCGCCTGAACTGAAGCAGAAACCATTCGTATTAACAGGTCTCAAACCAGCAAGGTGTTCAACAGCCTCGCCTACATCCAGGCATGGTCCGTTTCACTGGGCTACTCAAGCACATGCTTAGCTTCAGACAATTAGCTTTGTGCTGAAAAAAGCCTGTTCACCGCAGTACACCCTGAGGATCACCCAGCTAACGCTGGATCCTACAGAGATGGGAATTCTGAGAACAAATCCATACCCATCTGCACATGAGGGCTAAATATTCATCTACTGGAGAAGTTAAACCATGAAGAGGATTTATCTAAACATGTAGGGTTACAGCACATAAAGTGCTTGTTCATCACGTTTTTATAGGAGGATTTTCAAATCCCTTACCTCCCGAGTGATCTCTATCCATCCCTGCTGCCCTGCTACACTCATGATGTGAGTCTGGACCATCCTTTTTCAGCACGCCATTACTGTATGGCACTTCGCTGTCTTCAGGTAGCTTCAGAGTAGAAGGCTTTTCACTTGGTACTGAGCTCTGCTCAGCAGACGTGTCTTGGGTTGCAGATATGCTCAGTGAGTCCGAATGCTGGCCTGATGCAACAGACAGCATTGTGTTCTGCAATGAGTCCTCCACACTTGTCCCACCTTCAGATGTGCATGTGCTGCACCCAGAGTCCTCCATAACCAAAGGTGGCTTTTCCAGTGACCCTCCATGGTTTTCCACAGGAGTCCAGTTAACTCCTTGGGACTCACTGCACACACAGTTCTTCATCCGACAGTCTTTTGCGTCTCCGTGAACAAGGCCTGATAAACAGCCATGTGTTAAACAGCTGGAATCTGTCACGCCCTGATCCCGTTCCTCTGTCTGCAGGGATGTCCATACCGCAGCATCACTCTTCACAACAACGTTGTCATCAGCTACTGTAGCTTCCTCTGCAACCATCTGATCAGAGGAAACAATGCTTGTCGTCTCCAGAGGTCCCTCAACTTGGCTGGCAGCAGCCTGGCAGATCCGAGTGGAGACATCACTTGCAGAACCAGACAGCACCTCCTCACTGCGCACACGGTTCTTCATCCGACGGTCCTTTGCGTCTCCCTGAACACGGCCAGATAAACGTCTGTGTGTTAAACAGCTGGAATCTGTCACACCCTGATCCCGTTCCTCTGTCTGCGGGGATGTCAGTACCGCAGCATCACTCTTCACAGCAACGTTGTCACCGGCTACTGTAGCTTCCTCCGCAACCATCTGATCAGAGGAAACAACATTTGCCATCTCCAGAGGTCCCTCAACTCGGCTGGCAGCAGCCTGGCAGATCCGAGTGGAGACATCACTTGCAGAACCAGACAGCACCTCCTCACTGCGCACACGGTTCTTCATCCGACGGTCCTTTGCGTCTCCCTGAACACGGCCAGATAAACGTCTGTGTGTTAAACAGCTGGAATCTGTCACACCCTGATCCCGTTCCTCTGTCTGTGGGGATGTCCGTACCGCAGCATCACTCTTCGCAGCAATGTCGTCATCGGCTACTGTAGCTTCCTCTGCAACCATCTGATCAGAGGAAACAACATTTGCCATCTCCAGCGGTCTCTCAACTCGGCTGGCAGCAGCCTGGCAGATCCAAGTGGAGACATCACTTGCAGAACCAGACAGCACTTCCTCAGTTGCTGCCAAAATGACCTTGGAAATGATCTGTATTGCCACTTGCTCAATTTTCTCAACTTCTTCCTTGTCCAAACTCACTCCTCCAATCTTCTCTCTTTCCAATTCATCTCCTTTTGGCTGTGTGTCCTCCTCCTGACACACAGGTACAGTACTGGCAATTGACTCGGACATCTCTTCTTCCTTGGACTGCTCCAAACAGGCAGACTCCAAACTATCCGGTAACATGCTCACTGCAGAATCCTTGTGACTTGATACAACTTCAGCTTCATTATTGAGAAAGGCTTGTGGGGTATTGGCTTCCTTCTCCAATCCCAAGCAAAGGGCTGTCACAGAGCCAGTATCCGATAGCACAATTTCTGGCATCTGGCTTTCCTTAGGGGGCTTAAATGAAGAATCATCTGACTGCTCTGCATTGCTGATCTCCGTGATTCCCAAAGGCTTTTGCGTCAGTGTCACCGATGCTGATGGCCACTGATCTTGGTTTGCACTAGAGCTTGAAGCCTGTATGAGGCTCACTGCAGCACTGCCGTGACACTCTGCGCTCTTTGAGATCAGAGGGAGAGAAACACAAGCAGGGACACTGCTTTCATCTTGAGATCCTATTGTTTCTAGTTTTTCACTGTCGTCCTCAAGGGTGCTGGGCTGAATTGTAGTTACTGACAGGTCTGGAAGGTCCTGTGAGAGATCTAGCCTCTCATGAGTTTGACATAGAAGAGAGGGCGTCGTCGACCCCGCTGACAGCAGGGAGGTCGAGGTTTCATTCTCTGGGCATTCCTCATCCGACGAGAGAGGCAGTCTTCGAGGAACACGTGCTTCTGTTTTGGGTGATGAATCATTTTCTGGCACTTCTTTCTGCTGCTCTTCTTCAAGGGCTATTGCTTGTTTGTCATGATAGCTTGCATGCTTTTTTCTGTGGGAATACATCCACCAGCAGCCAAGAAGTGCCAGCACTCCAGGTATGGCATATGGGATGACATTGCGGAAGCGTAAAGCCATTTTACAGAGCCTCAGCAATTATATCTAGAAGGAGAAACAGAAACCATGTTAAAATAGTCATAGGGAAGGTAATAGGAAGGCTAAAGTTTCATAAACGCCTTGAGCTATTTCTATTAGCATGAACAGACTTGTTTTCCAGCCGCTCTTTAAATTCACATCCCTGCTCTACCAGCAGACCACAGAACAAGGTCTTTACCCAAGACTAAGGATATCTCACCATTTCTCACCATTATACTCATCCCTTTCACCTTACCTCACCTTTACACTTAAAACAATTCACGTTCCTTCTCCTTTCACCTTTGCCGGTCAGTGCCACGCACAAGGACAGCATCCAGCACCGCAAGTTCCTCCAGCATCAGGCTGGGTTCCCAGCACAGCTGTACCACAAGCATTCCAAGACACAGACTTGATACACTGCAGGTCTCCCCAGTTCTCCGCTTGAAAGGCAGCACCACATTCCTGAGAGTTTCATAGGCTGACAACACACGCTTCTCTAAAACATAGCAGCTCCCTGAAGGTGAAGTGCTTTGCAAACATTATCATCCACAACACGGCAAGAGGCTGGTGTGCGGGCACTCGACTGAAGTCTGCAGCTAAGTAGGAGCTAAACAGAAACACGCAGCTACTCCATTTACTTTTACACACACAGTGTAGGAATTCCTAAACAAAGAGCAACTACTGCTTGACAAAGCAAGTGTCTCCCAATAATCATCCCTCTAAAAGATTCTGCAGTAGTGAAGATGGGAAATACGCTATAACACCCTTGTAATAGTGGTATTTGTCTAGCAAAAGCAGCCTGGATAGAGACACTACTACTTAGGAACCCAGCTCCAATGTTTTTTCTATACCTAGATTTACTACGCTGACAGCTGCTACTCTGACTTTCTAGAGTTGAACGCTGTCTCTTTTACTCTGGAAAGCGTGTGAACCCTTCCCCGCCTGGACTCTGCTGAGACTCATGTCCCAGCCGCGCTCCTCCACTTACAAGCCTCACCTGGGCTGTACGCGGCAGGGCTGACAAGCCTTTCCTTTCCTTCAGGAAAGTCTACAGCTGGAACACAAAGCTAAACAGTTACCCACATCCCCAAAACAGCCTTGCTGCAAAGCACGTACTGTTTATATTTTCACTGAGCAGGAATTAAAGCAAAACACCACGTGTCCGACGATGCTTACACACGACAGACTTTTCTCCAAACAGGCCTCAAGACTTTTGCCAATGAGCAACAAAAATAAAGATTGTTTTCAGGAGATAGCGAAGTCCTAGAAATGGGAACCACCCACTGGAAAAAAAAGTATTATCTAGTTCCTCTTTAGAAGCATAATATTTCTTAGACAAGAGAAGACAATCAAGTCAGTCTGTCAACTGTGCTTAGTCTGAATCAACCGGAAAAAAAACTTTTGTTATCAGAGCAAGCGTTCTGACCACAGCTTCCAAATACAACTCTCCTTCGGGGCCTCGATTTTCACAAGGAGCTGATTAGGTTCTAGCTGAGGGACAAAAACATGCCTCCCTCAGGCCCAAACTGAGCAGCCAAACCTCAGATAATTTAATATTCACTCCAGATTTCTCACCTCTTCCAGCCACACCCTCCCATCCCACCGGAGCAAACACACTGCTTTATCCAAGCTAGCTCGGACGCCAGCCTTGCTTCCGTACTGTTTACCGCAGAGTCCTAACGACTGAGGCAAGTAAATAAATGAATGGCAAGAACAGGGACTAGACAATTTCTTGCTCAATCCCAAATCAAAGGTCAGCTGCAGACATGCTTTAAGAAATCCAGTAACATCTCCAACATACCACGAAGGAGGTATTTATGTTGTTCTACATAGGAAACTCAAGTCTGTTCACTGGACATTCCTATCTGATGCCTTCTAAATCCAAGTTACTTCCAGCTGGCTTTGTACAGTCAGGTAGCAAGGCTCACTGCCGAGAATGAGCTTTCGGTTAACAGCAACATCTGAGATTTGGAATTAAAAAACCCCAAACCCATGCAATAATTTAGATGTTTGGTTTTTGGAACTTGGCAAATGGAAAGGGCGAAGTTTGTGCATTCCTAAGACAAAAGGTTCACATTTATGCTCTACAGCACAATGGCACATTGTGAGCCACTGCAAGTGCTCATCTGCTGTCCGCTTAAGTTGTTGTAATTAATGCAGAACCACCCTACAAGCTGTCTCACAGGCGTACCACAAACTCAAATTAAAGTAGCTCACATAAGTCCATTCCCAGCAAGCTTTCCTGATTAAACAGACAGCCCTATTATTATCACCCAATTCCCTATTAAGTTGCACCAACTGTACAAACAATAGTCCCACACAATTCTGCGGCGCAGGATGACAGTAGCACCGGGCCCCGCAGAGGGACGGGCCCAGCCCAAAGCCTGGCAGACAAAGCAGTTCTAAGAGTCACTTTAAACATTAATATCATTTAAGATAAAGATCTTCACTATGCTCTGATATTTAGATCAGTGAGGACTGATGGATTAGCTGACTGCTCCTTGCAAAGCTCATTTAATTTTTTGTTTTTAATTTGACTTGTTTTAGCAAGAGCTGCATTATACTACCAGTGATCGTGTTAAATGAGAATTCCACATCCTTCCATCAACTAGAAAGGGATAAAAGGCAGTGGCTCTGCACAAGATGCCAGCAGACATCCTAAAGCATGGGATGGCTAGGGGGCAGCTAACACCGACAAACATCTCCTTACACAGACGCGATGGGACGACTTCGGTGCCCTGATTTTGATATGCTGGTCACAACATCGCTTTTTATGTGATGCCTAGAAGATGGGCGATTTTTAATCTGCTCAACCGTATGGTTGTAAGATGCAGCACATACTTCTCTTTCGTTTCCTCCACAGGAGAGCTCCTAAAGCCCGCATTCGTTTTCCAACACGTTTAAGAGCGACAAAACCCTCTCTCCATTGCCAATTTGACAGCCAGTTCAGGACTGCAGGGGCAATGGGATCATTTAAACACATGGGGGGAAGAAAGCCTGGGATTCTCCTGCCAGCAGCAGGAGAGAAAATGGCAACTTGTCAAATCACATGGCTTTACACGCTGCCAAACTGGCGGGAGCCTGGCCCGACAGTCCTTGCGCTCTCCAGGCAGGAGGAGCCAGCTGGGGACACGCAGCAGCTCCAGAGGCTTTGGACCAGAGAGGATCAGCTTGCAAAAGCCAGGACCCGCGTGAAGCGCTGGATGCCCCGGTGCGGCTTCCCAGCGTGCAGGGCCCCGTGCAGTCCCGCACCAAAAATAGAGCCGAGCTAGCGCGGAGCTCACACACTGTACGCGCTCGCCCCGCGCCACCAGCCACTTCCACTTCCTTCTGGCATGTCAGGAATCCGGTCTAAATGTCACACCTTATATCAAGGCACGGCCGGAGAGCCGCAGCTAGGACATGAGACTTCTCCGACTTGCTAAATAATCCCCACAGTAGGTCAGGATGGGATTAAGACACCCAGGGGAGAGTAGGGGTCAGTCAGCTCTCCAAATCTGTATCCTGACTTGATTTATGGAAAACTCCTGGTAAAGATCAGGGAGATGAGGACAAGAATGAACGCACACACTCACCTACCTTAAAAAAAAAAGCCAAGGACTGTCAACTTACTCTACTTGTTCGCATTAGGGTCCCAGAGCAGTTTTAAGCCACCTTGTTTCTCTAGCCAGGACAAACAACCCTTCAGTACACACATCCTTATAAGGTTAGAAATGTTTGCAGCACGAGGTTCACAGAGAAGCCAGATAATTCATTCTCAAGGTCCGAGAGGAGAGCTCAGCAAGCACTCGCTCCAGATTTTCAGGGGTTTCTACACACAAGGTGGTCTGTCCTGGGGGCAAGCTGCTTCAAGCCTCTACAAGAAGAGAGACAAGGCCAGCTCCCAAGTGACCGAGCCCCATGCTCTGCAGGGACGCACTCCACAGCGCTGCCGGTCCCTGCCTCCTCCGCTTCCCTTCTGCCCCAGCACTTCTAGGTTTCCAGACCCCGAAAGCAGTGGAGATCAAGGCTGGAATTAAAGACCATCCCGAAGGACCACAGAGCAAACAAGCGGGCAGTTAAACTGGAAACGTAGCTTCAACAGCAAGGCCAGGATGCCTCCTTGCAAACCCTGTAGTTAGCAATACAGCACTCGGGAAATAAATGCTATCTGGGTGAAAGAGAACGGGACAAGGCTGGCACAGTTAAAACTAAATGGGACC
This sequence comes from Phoenicopterus ruber ruber, assembly GCA_009819775.1. NCBI lineage: Eukaryota > Metazoa > Chordata > Aves > Phoenicopteriformes > Phoenicopteridae > Phoenicopterus > Phoenicopterus ruber. Next base: position 1,620,103 of record CM020233.1, on the reverse strand, counting down.
ACGTGGGCTCTTAAAATTTTCCATGCTAAAAATAACCAGTAGCACATGCTCTGCCTTATGGGAGGCATAAGAACAGGAGTTGACAAAAACCTAAAGAACTGGAGGCCCTACTATTAAAATAAGAGAAATTATTGCACAGAAACAGACATAAAGACTTACTTGACCTACCCTTAGTATAAGGCATATTTTCATCGAAAGCCAAATTGGCACGCGGCAGTATCTGAACTGCAGCGTTTTTGTTCTTCGTACAAAGATAAAGGAGACAGTTCCCAACAGAGGGACTTTTCCTACTGGAAAGTGGGTGCTACCCACACAGGTTAACACCACAGGATGGGTCTGTGAGGTCACAGTGGCCTGCTGCGTCACCAGGCTGCAAGCCCTTGCATCACACACTCCTGGTCACCAGGGTGTCAATCCACCACGAGACTTTGTGGCCTTTCCCACATTCTCCTCCCAGGCCAGCCTGGTGTACCACCATCAAAACCAACATCACCCAGAGGTGAGACCTCGGAAAACATGACTCAGTAGCTGCAAAGATCCAAAGACAGGCAGGAGCCAGGCAAGCAAGATCTCAAACTGGATGGCACTTATTTTAGAGAAGTGAACAGGTAAGTTTCTCTATACTTAAATAAAGGCAAATGTTCTGCAGCAATTTCTGCTTCAAACACCAGTACTGAAAGTCAAGAACAGCAAGAGATACCCCTCAAGCAATACCACCTTTTCACAGCCCAGTTAACATGGGCTACAGAGCTCATGAAACCGTCTCCTCTGTGAATGAAAACTACTAATGAAGCCACTCCACCTTAAAATATTTAAGAACCAACAGTCCTTTCTGCAGAGGGATCAATTCTGATGCAAGTAAAAGGCTGAAAAAGCTGGTTGTTGTAGAGCTAAACTAGAGTTCTGGAACAAGAACACCACCAACACCAGGCTGTCTTATCTCTAAGATAAAACCTGCTTTCAGTGTAATCAGCTTCACTGACATTCCTACAACAGCTCACTCCCCTCCTTCGCAGCTGAAGTTGCCACGCTGATGGCCCAGGCTTTTTTAATATTTCATTTTACAGCCGCTGCTTCTGTGTATTTTCTCCCACTGAGGAGCCCAACAGGGGCCCAGCACAGCTCCACAGCTCCGGCAGTGTCCCTCCTAGGCCAAAGCAGGACTCGGAACAGTTCTGTTTACACACTCGAAAGCAGAGGTTTACAATAAAAGCATCAGCCTAGCCAATCTGTAGGGATTTTCTTCACAGATGTTTTGGAAATCGCCAAGCAGCTCATCTATATGCAAACACTGACCACCAGCAACCCTCACCACCTGCACCGCCTCTTGCATTAACGTGAGGCCCTGCGCTCGTCACTCCTCTTGCAATAAGCACAGGTTACACTTTGTAATTAACATTAACCCTATCAGATTATCAAGCTCCTTACTGCACTTTATATCTCATTACCTTCCTGCTCCAATGTTTCATTATTTATAGTTTCCTCAACCAAGCTAGTGTCTCCCTGCGAATCCTCTGTTACAGAGGAAGGCAAGATCAAGTTTTCACCACTTTGCCAGAAAGGGCTCTCAGATACAGAAGCAAACTTCAGAATCCACTTCTGCACCACTTCACCAATACCACCTTCATCGAAAGAAGGCTACTCCTCAAAATCTGGTGGAGTGTGGGTTTTGTTTGTGGGTTTTTTTTTGTTTGTTTGGGGTTTTTTGCCAGTTTTGGAGTCTGCTCCAGAAATGGAGCCAGACCAAATGTTCTGTTCCTTCGAGCTAGCCAAAAGAGTTTAGCACACAAGCTAGAGGCCGCACGACCTTTCTGTTATCACCTGGTTTTAAACTGCAGAGAAAGTCCTCTGATTCAGACTAACCCACTCCGCACAGGCATCCCCGACCAGGGAACGAACACCACTTGTACAGCCAAGAGGCTAAGGCATCAGTTGTCGGGACTCTTTCTGAACAGCGACCTCCTCGACACGCCTACCAGTCCAGATTCAACTCTTCTAAAAGCATTTTTCTTAGAAGACTAAAGAGAATCAGTCCTCCACAGTACAAGCAAAGTAGCTTTTATTACCTTTATAATCTACCAACACATTACAAAGATTTTCCCTAAATCCAGATTTTATCATCTTTCATTCTTTCTGCATTTTCACCCAGGTTGGAGAATAGAACAAATTAATTTCCAGAATTTCAGAAAAAATACATCCAATACTTAGCATTTTGTGTTTGTTTCTACACCAATGAAGCTAATGCAGCCTTTACTATGGGCAACATAGTGTAGTGTCCACTACAGGTGCAGCCTATAAATTAAAATTTAAAAGCAGCCAGCTAAGTCAAATACCTGGCATCTATATCAATTTCCACAAAACAGGCATGCACAACACTCGGGAGCAGAGACTAAACTAACCAAAGGCTTCCAATATACTCTGCACACAAGACAGAAAACAGATTTGAGTTTTCAAGGAGACAGAATGGTGAGGTTTACATCACAACACGCTGATACCGCTGTAAGAGACGGCGAGAAAAGAGGCAGCGCTGAGACCAAACAGGTATCTGGAGAACAGCATCAAGACCTGCTCACTAGGACATTTACTGTGCACAGCAGCAAGACCTTGATAAACAGCTTCTCAAAACAAAAGCTGGACTAGACTTAAACAGAAAAGCAAAAGGCAGTGGTGTTCAGTTGGAAGCCTTGTGCCCAGAGCTTGGCTTGCTGAGAATAAGCCGCAGAAGCACACAGAGAGGAAGAATATCAAACATTTGCGAGAAAGGCACTCTACATCCATCTGCGCTAGAGAAACTTGTCCTGTTCCTTCCTAAGAGTCATTTAGGCTGAACAAGCAGGAAGATAACTTGTATGCATTAACAAGCTGGCTACAAGAAGTTACACAACATACTTGAGACCTAATCAGAGGCAGCCACGCTTCACTTTGATCCGTATTACAGCAGCACCTACAAGCCCTCGCCCAAATTACGCTAGGGGCTGTTCTCATACGCAGAAAGGCTTCCCCCAAAGATCGCAGGCTGCCTCCTTTCCTCAGCTTTGGCACCCCTTTTTTTAAAAAGCAAAGCCAAGACAGAGATTAAGTGACCTTCCTACAGTCACATCGAGTTGAAGGAAACACAAGGAATAGCAAACAGGTACTCCAACTCAGGAGACGGGAGCCCATCCTCTTTACCAGGCAGCAAATAGAACACTATACTCCATTCAACTTGAAATACTTCAGGGAAGTGATGTGCAAATTTCTTTCCTGCAGCCCTGAACACCAAAAAATTCTTCCTAACCCGGCATTTCAACAAGAAATGGAATACAAGTCCAAGCTCATAACAAAAGAGGCTCCTCTTTAAGGAAGGGGAAACTGCAGGGTCACAGCCCTAAGATTTATGGGGATACACACTCCAACCCTTGTTCCAGAGACTTCAAGTTTCCAATTCACAGATCTATCCCCATGCAAAGCTAATGCCCTCGCTGCAAGAGGCACATGCAGATCATGGGCTTTTGCCAGGAACTGCTGCTATTTATACACCGGGAGCCAAAACCAGCTACAGCACATGGTGAGTTTCTCACCCTCATTGCCAGGTGGCAGCAGAGGTCAAAGGCAATCAGGACCTCCTCAGGTCCACACGCAGTGATTTGTTTGCTGAAGAATGATTTTTAAATGATCTTTTATGAAATATTCAACTCTGCTAATAGTAATGTACAGGGCTCATAAATTCAGAGTCAGCTTCCAGCTGGAGCACAAAATGCAGGAGCAAAGTTAACCAGAATCTGTGTAGTGGACAATAAAGAACACACAGTAAAACAGCTGAAGACAGATCATTTGCAAAATCAGTGAGTGACATGCAAATGTATCACCTTCAGCAATCCCCACGAGAAGCAAACTCAACAGCCTTAATTTCCAGCAAATATTAAGCACCTGCTGAATAAAACAGCTTCTTCCAAGTATCTGAGAGTGGCTGCCCAAAGTTAATCATCACTTCACGAAGTTTAACCAGCCATTTGCACTAAGAGTTCCACAGAAGCACTATAGTTAGAAATCAGAATTTAAAAACAGGTAGTCATTAGATCTGAAACATTAAACAATTAAAAGTAATTAATGTTTTAATTAATGTTTTTTATTACTTCTAGATGTTACTAAGGGCACCTGAGATACCAGCCCTGATCTTACTACAGTCTCCCTGGACACTAGAAATACCTTAAATAATTTTTTCACATCAGTCAAGTGCACATGAAAGATGAGAGCCACAGATGAGTGGGGTATGCTGTTTTTAAAGCATTATGCTCTTCAGATAACTCTACTACTGCAAAAGTAGACTTGCTCTCAAATACCCCTGAAGTCAGCCTGCAATGTTTTCAAAAGGAACACAAGAGTCTCAACATAGCAAATCAACTGCTTCTGGCTCTGAACAGCTTTGGCTGCGATCCCCAAACAAACTTCTGTCACAGTTAACTCCCAAGAGACTCTGCAGGAACTGGGAAGCTACGTACCGTGGTGGATCTGAACTGCAGGTACCTCCATCTCACACCCTGGGTGGTGAGGGGAATTCCTGTTGTCTGTCTTCAGGCATTGTGGAATGTCTAGGTTAAAGGCAAGGCCTCCTAGGCAGTTGATGATTTTCAGTATTAGTATCTCAAAGCATCTCCAGAGATCTTTAAGAAGGAATCTGGTTCCTAGGACGGGTATCTAAACTCGGTGCAACTAAGGAGAGCACAGCTAAGAAGCAGCTACCAGAACACACAACTGCGTTCCCGCAGCACCATCCATGCGGACCCTCCAGACCTAACACTATCATGTGTTTCATGCCTGAGAGCAAACAGCCTGTAGCCCTGTGGTACAAGATACCGTTACAATCGTGGCGAGATTCACCTGCCTAAATCCCCCAGCACCGGCATCCCACGGGAGCTTTTAAATGTCCTTCCAGAGCTCAATGAAACACTGAAACAGCAGCTGAGGGACTGTATGAGTGGTACCAGGACAGCAAGCAGTGCAATAAGAAGGTGGATTCTAGCAAGCTTCAGGCACAGCTCAAGTTCTACAGGCTGCTCACTCCCTTTAACTTACTGAGAGGTTGTAATTTCCTTCAGTGCACGAGGCAGCACCTGCAAGCAAACCAAGTAACAATCAAGAACTAAACTGCCACCAAGATACATGCAGTGAAGCTGTACTATCCTTTCTCAGAACCACAGGTACATTCAGACCACTAGATGACAGGTACAGCAGCTCGGCAGACGTCTGCACAGCATTTCCCCCTTTACAGAGGAAGCTCGTTAAAGAGTGAGGAGGTTAAGTGACTTGAACTGGGTCACACAGTGACCCCCGGCAGAGGAGCAAGCTCAGCTCGGTCGCTCTGACAGCTCTGGTCCATGTGCTACCAAGAAAAAGCCATACCTCCCTCGCGAGCAGCCGTGCTGCGCTCCAGCGTGCCACGTGCTCCTCCTCGGCGACACCGCGCACGCACGTAGGGCTGTAGCTCAGTAGATAATTCACAGGCACAAAGCAAACAGGAGAAAAGTAAAGTTACCATCTCCTGCTACTACTTTCCCCAGTAACAAGCCGTTTCCTTTCACCTGAGACAAAGTCCACAGAGGCTCTGATAACACTCAGCAGGTGCTAGCACAACCGCCGACCTGACCAAGGCAGCGCGTGACCCTGGAAACACAGAGAGTCAGAATTACTTCCATTCCGCAGCCCCTTACTTTTCCGTAACAGACGGACTGTGGTCAAATGCAACTTTTGTTGCCATTTCCTACTATTAGAGATAACTTTCATGAAAGGGATGCCCTTACTGAGATGCCTTTTTGTGTGCCCTGCTTCACGATATAACTCACTAGACTGCGATAAAGAACTTAGCCAGACATAGATTAAGCTGCCCGATTCTGGCACACGAGTAACTTAGATCTTACTTGCTTCAAGGAAGGAGAAGAGGAAGAAACAAGGAAAAAAAAGAGTCAAACAACAAGGATTCTTCCAGGAAGGCAAGGCTACCAAAACATTACTTCCTCAGTAGCAATATAATTTAATTCCTTTGCTCCTGACTATATTCCATGCTGGCTTACAAACAAACAGAAGTCACTACAATATATGAAAAGTTTGCTAATAACAGCTTTTATCGGCTATTACCATAACATAAGCAAGCCTTGCCATACCAGACACACAAGAGACAACACAAGGCATCCTTAATCTTTACTACCAAGTCTGCAACACTTATGTCATCTCTTGCTTTCATTTGTAAGCAGCTACAGCACGGTTTGCAGCGGGAATGAATCACGTTTAATACCAACTCACACGATTCCTCTGGCCTGCACAGCTGTTTCTCTCATGAATGCACTAATTGACTTTGCTACTGTCGAGTGGGAAACGAGTAGTAAAACACACACAAAAACACTGAAAGACTCGGAACCGCCACTTACTTCGCCGAGACCTCGGAGAGCGGCGCGGCGGCCGCTGCACGCCTTCCCCGCGGCAGCCCACCGGCCGCCGCAGCGCGCCCCGCTCCCGGGCGGGCACCGGCACGGCCCGGCCCGCGGCGCTCGGGCCCCGAGCGGCGATGCCGGCGGAGCCGCCGCCGTGCCTGCGGGCGGCCCGGGCGGGGGCGGCCCCGCACCCTCCGCTCCGCGCCGGGCGCTCCGGGCAGGGCGGCAGCACAAGCCGCCCCACGGCCGCGCCAGGGCGGGGGTGACCTCCGGGCCGGGCCGGGGTCCGGGCGCGGCGGCGCTGACCTTGGGCGCAGCCGGGCTGTGCGGGACCGCTCCCGCCGCGGCCACGGCCTAACGAGCGGCAGCCCGCGGGGGGGACGGCGCGGCCAGCACCCAGCACCCCCCGCCCCGCCGCCCCCCGGCCGGACCCGCGGCGCCGCGCTGAGGGGAGCTGGCCGGCTGACAGCCCGGGGCAGCGGGCCCCGCCGCTCCCCGAGGGGTCGGGCGACAGCCCGCGGCGGTACTTACGGACGGTCCGGCGCGGCGCCGCCCTCCCCGCGCCGGTGCCCGGAGCAGGTCCCGGTCCCGCCCGCCGCCCCCCGCCCGCCGCGGCCGCGCCAAGCCCACGTGCAGCCCGGCCGGGCCGCCGGGCTGGGACATGCAGCGGCTCCCGCCGCCCCGCCCGCCCGCCACGCCCCTCTCGCGAGAGCGCCGCGCCCCGCGAGACCTGCCCGCCCCCGACGCTGCGCATGCGCGCTCGCCTGCCTCGCGCCGCCGTTACCTGAGGGGAGCGGCGCGGCGGCCGTGGGGTTTGTGTTCGTGACTGTTGCCGTGGCGTGGGGAGGGCGTTCGGGCCGCCGCCGCTCTGCCCCCCCCCCCCCCCCCTCCGTGCTCCTTCCGCGCTCGGTGCTCGCGGGGATTCGGCGCAGGGGGGCCCCGCTTTGCGTGAGGCGGGCGGAGAGGGGAGGTACCGCCGAAGCCCAGTCAGCCCTGGTCACGGCGGCGGCTGGGCCGGCTCCTGCCCCGTCCCTCATCCCCAGGCGGGGAGCAGCCCAGCGCCTCGCCGGGCGCCAGGCTGGGCCGCTGCCAGCAGCCCCGGAGCTGCTGTAATAGAGGGTTTCCCACTTGCTGGCGTGGCGCAGCCCCGCGGGGTCCTGCCCTGCCGCAGCCGCCCGGCCCGCCTCGGCGCGGCGCTTTGCCCCGAGGCTCCTGCGAGGTGGCGAGCTGCCGCCTCTTACTGGCAGGACCTGCTGTGTCTTCTGCTTCGGCCAGTCCTTGGGTGTCTGAGTCACCCCTTCAAAGGACTAGGAATGGCTCTTTGCTCCTCTTTCCTCTCATGGTCCTTACAGGCTGCATCTGAGCACCCTCCTCCACTCTTAACTGCTCAGCCCTGTTCTCTGCTGGGATCATCAGGCTCGGCTCAACCCTGGAGCCAAAGCTCTCGATTGTCTCCTAACAGCCAGACTCTGCTAGCTTCCACCGTGCTGTTCAGACAAGTAAACAGAGGTGAATCTGTGCTGTATACAAAGTTTTAGACAAATGCTGCAAATGATGAAATGTTAGACAGTGAGCAAGCGTATTAGCTAGCAGCTACGGCAATGCGGGATTGGAGCTGCTGTCTGCCAAGGCTGAACCAGAATGAGAAATGAATATTTGTGTTTGGGCAAGGTCACTGCTTAGCTGCAGTAGCATAAAGTTGGAATTAATGGAGACTTTTGTTTTCATTTTATTGTTCAATACTTGCGACATTTCCCTCTAGAGCTTTTTTTCATCCTTAAAGAAAATACGGTGTGTAAATGATTTTGGTGTCCCAAGGAATCTCTGAGGTGTTGGGGGCGGGGGATACACAGTAGAAAAGCGTGACTTGTCGATGCTGGTGTGGAGCACACTTTGGGGCACAGGGGCTTGTTTGACGGTAGCTTTCAGGACAGCTCTGGGCAAGTCACTCAGAGGAGACTGTGGGAAATAGTTGTAGTTATTCTAAGGAGCTTGGGAGTTTGCAGAGCAGGCTGGTATGAAAGAGGAAAAGGATACGGGGTGTGGCTGGAGCAATCTGAGAAGCAGCCATGCCTTGGGAAAAGTTCTGCGCTGACCTTTATGGGGGATCATTGTTAATTTCTGTGTTAATAACACTGTAACACCCGGGAGGGGAGGAGTTTGGCCTCCACGCTGGGTCTGTGTGGGAAGAGCAGTTCGGGAGTGGTGTGTCCTTTCTCCAAATAATCCACCATGGAAAGGCACCGAGTCACAGGAGTCAGCTTTTTCTGGGTGCGTCTCCTTCCTATGCAGCCTGGCATTGTATTTGCCGCCGCCGCAAATGCGAGGGCACCTGCTGCATGTGGGCGCTGGGGGGCCCCGGGACACTGCTGCACCTGCACGTTTTCAGGATTTGGTTCTGAGTTGTGTGCAACGAAGAGGGAACTGTTCTTGGTTTGTTGCTGGCCCTGTCTTTGTGGTAGCAGAGATGGCTCTGGATTTCCCAGTGGAACAACTTAGGCTGCTTTTTTATCTTTTGGAAACTCAGAGGCAAAGTCAGAGGGAAGAAATAGGCCAGGGAGAGATGGCTCATGCAAGTGTGCTTTGGGGCAGGAGAAGGTAGCAGGGAACAGCAGAGCAAGGAGAACTGAGACTGTAAACCAGAGTAATTCCTGGTGGTAACCAGTGGGAGCTGCAGCAGTGTAGGAAAGCATCAGTCTCCTTACAGCTGTGAAAGCCTGATCTTCCTTTTCATCTAGAAGTAATAGATTACTCCCAAATTAACCTCCTTCCTTTTGCAGTAACCAAGTCTTTCATTCTGCAGAGCCTTTTCCACTCCTGTGAGCTTGCCTGGCTGTAAACAGCACGCTCTACGCTCTGTAATGATGCAGGAAATCTTCTGTTGTAAACACCTCAGCAGCAGGACACCAGGGTAGTTTTATTGGCCTAACTAACCAGGTTGGCTGGAGTTAAACCTGCTCGGTTGTTTATTTACACATGTATGCAGCAAGGGGTTAGTACATTAGAGAGTGTAAATGAGTAACTTGGAAAAATCACAGAATTGTGTTTGAGCAGGATTGTCCTTCCTAAATTACTAACTTGTGTAAGTATTTTTCTGTGAAAAGTTCCTGATTTGCCTCCATCTTTTTGTTTACAGCAGTCAGAAATTAATAACAAATATCTGCTTAAAGACTACAAATTGCGCCACACATGAAGCAGAAAAAATACAACAATGCTAAGACTTTGTCCTTTTAATGTCTTTAATCTGAAGATCTCAGAAGTTTGTCTGTTAAGAATTCTGCCAACTGACGGCCATCCTTGAATTACAGTTGGACAATTCAGGCGTTTATGATGCCTGGTCGTAAGATGTTAAGAGATTTGTCCAAGGTCACAAAGCCTGTGTCAGACACGCGTGGTGACCATACACGTTTTAAGCTCTCAGGACAAAACCGGTATCTTGCGCTTTGTGCGGTGCATAGCTGAGCTCTTACAGCAGTCAGAGTCCGTAAGCTTTACTATAGTGAAAAGAAAAATATATTCTGTTGAGTAATAATAAAATTATACTGATGTCAAATAAAACAAACACTGCTAACAGAACGATTAACTGCTTCAGTGTCTGACAAGTCACATTCTCCTTACAGAAGCAGTTCATGTCCCTGAATTTTTCATGAGCGGGAAACAGCTTTCTAGCCTGCTAGTTCAATTTTCATGATGATTTGAAAAGCAAACAAATGTTCCCGGCAAGAAGAATTGGCACCGTACAAAGTAAAACGATTACTGAAAACGAGAAAAGAACAGGTAAGGTATGTCAGCGTCCTCGAGGCCAATTTATTCTTCTTTGTTGTAAATTACAGGTATACCCATTAACATCTCAAACAGAACTGGAAAATTAAGGCCAGCAGAGCTGTACTTGCTGAATGGCTTTGCAGGGTATTTGATCCAGTCCTCAGAGTGCTGCAGCAGGTTCCTTGCGCTCAGCGCAAGCCTGGTTTCATCTGTCTGTAACTGCTCTCTTCTGCTGCTTTTGTCAGCAGCAAGGGGTGCGCCGTCGTGCCAACGCTCCGGCGCCGCACTCCGCAGCCCCGGCAGAGCCCTCCTCGCCCAACAGCAGGTAGAGAGCTGCGCTGGGCGAGAGGCTGCTCGCTTCTGGGAGCCGTGCCCGCTGCTGTGCGGGGCTCCCTTGGAGCAGCCGGCTATGTTTGCACTGCCGCTGATGGAGGGACTAGCAGTAATTTCTCCCTCTTTCAGGAACTGCGTGAGACCAGGAGTTAAAAACAAGGATGGACCTGGCTGGAGGGAGAGCAGAGGAGAATCAACCCTGGAGAACAAGATCCCGTGCAGCCTTTGGAAGGACAGAGCACACAGCTGGCGACAGCCTCTTCTCCCCATTCTGTGAGCATCTCTTCAGGTGAGTAATTCAACATACAGCAGGATTCAGCAGCGCAGAGGCAGCCTTTGCTCTTTGATCCCTACTGCACGGAGGCTTAGATGCTAAGTGTTTTGGGCAAACGCAGAAATTCGGTGTTTTGTTGTGCTGCCTCAGCCGCCCCAGTGGCCTCGCTTGTGTTTGTATTGCAGGGCCTTTAAGCCTTTGTGCGTTTTGCATTGCTCTGAACCAGCCTCTTCTCTGGCTCAGGGCCACTGTTTCTGCGCTGTCCCCGGCCCGTGCTCAGTCATGCCTGTTTATAGGCAGTTGGGTGGGTCTCTCTCACACTATGCAGAACTTTTCATTGCACCCTCTTTGCATGTGCTGCCACTGCGAGGGGAGCTGAACGCCTCCTCTTTTCCTTGCCTGGTGCTGCACCAAATGCGCTCCAGGCCTCTCGGAAATGAGAACGGCTGCCTCGCAGTGAGCTCCAGGTGGGGCAGGGGGCAGTTAGTAAAGGGAAAGGGAATTGCTAAGAAAGGGGGAAAAACCCGTGGCTGATACTGCAAGGAGCTGGGGAGCACAGCCAGCAAGGGGAGGAACTTCACAGAAAGCAAGTAAGGGCAAAGGGAATGGAGCCCAGAACAGGAGAGGCAGAGGCACCCGCTGCCCCCCCGCCTGGCATCTTGTATCTTAAACAGAAGTAGCCTCAGGCAGCAGAGTTGATAAGCTAGAGCTTGGAAAACTCCCTCCCAGTCAGGCCTGTCCCTGATCCAACTCTTCTGTGCACGGCCGTTTCATTTACCGGTGCCTTCGCAGGCCGTGGAGGAGGTCTGGATGACCCCCTCCTTCTTCAGTCTGTGCAACGTGTTCTACTGAGCGCCCGGATCTCCTGGGCAGACCTCGTTCTCCAAGTACGCTAACTGGGGGTCGAAGCAGCGGAACAGATATTTCTAGTTTTTCTGAAGGACAGTATGCTATGAGAAAAAAAATTAAACTACAATTTAATAGTTCAGTGGGATTTTCTTGAACATGTAGTTAAGTTACTCATCGCTATTTATAGCACTATCATTTGAATATCCCTAAAGATGCAGTCATCAGACTTTTTTTCATTACTGCTTTGAAGAACAAACCCGTACTTGTTTTAACAAGTCACATCACAGGAGATGTTATTCTACACTCTCCACCCACACAACCCTGGGATTTATTTTCATTTGAGAGCTTGTTAAATGTAGCAGCAGTCAACTGAAGAAACCAATGTTCCAAGACACAAAGGATGCACACTTATAAATCATGAACTTCGGTTGTGGGAAAGGACCGTCAGTTTGAAATGGAACACTCGGTAGCGCTCTTCATAGCTACAAGAGGTTGGCTTTAGCTTTCAGCTCTGTGACACCGAGTGACTAATGACGTTATCCCTATTTAGGTTCACGTGTTCTCTGTCCACCTTTCCTATACAGATGGGCCCAAGGGGAGGGCAGAAAAATACAAAGCAGTTGACAGGCGCAGAAGTGACTGCTGTGACGTAGAATTCAGTCCTACAGTAGGACATAAGGGACCAGCTTTCACCCCATCTCGTGCATGTGGGTGCTTGTGTAGCTGCAGCAGCGTTTGGTCCCTTCACAGCCAGCTGCAGCAGGGAACAGGACACGCTTCTCTCCCCACCCTCGCAGCAGCTCGCTGCGACACAGCGGGCAGCTCTGTCCCTCTGCAGCCGATGCATTTTCTTGAGCCACCGCTCACAGCTGTGAAGCAGCCTGAGATGAGGCTAATCCTGGCAGTGACGGTGACATTCAGAGGTAGCGAATTCATCGCCAAGATTGGTGCCACGGTTTCTGCTAGTGGCAGCATCCCACTAGCCTTGGGAAGGGGCTTTTAACGTTTGTGCGTGTTTCTGTGCAGTTTTCAGTGTGCTTAAGAAAGTCTCCTATTAAGGGAATTACAAGTTTAGTATGAAACCTCTGGGATATCTAAAATACAAATATTGTGAAGACTTGTTATTCCAAGTCAGAGGTATTTGGAAATATTTGTGCCAGTCAGAGACAGCTTAATATTTAGGAATTAGCCACTCAGGTTATGGGTCAGTCTTATTGCCCATGAATAACGACTTCCTTTCTCTTCCTCCTTGTACAGTTTTGCCCTACTTCACTCTAGAACAGAATTTATACCCCTGCATCAAGAAAGTTCTGAATTTCACTTTGCTTTTTTTTTCCTTTGTAAAATATTTTAGCAGCACCAGCATCAGCTGGGCAGGGATTTTGAAGCTATTTCCTACGACAGAACTGCTTGCTCCAAGGGTGCAATTTTTTCCCTAAATATAGCTTTTCCAACTGCATAAAGACATAACTAAAATAAAATTCTTTCTCCTTTCATTCCCTCGCTGTGGCTACAGCATACTTTGTGATCTCAAGTAGCAGGGAAGCTCAACTGTCCAAAAGAGGAACTTCTAAGATGTTTTTAGCAGCAGTGATTGAGCACGCGTTGTTCAGGAAACATCTCCTGAGCAGCTCCCCGCTCCCGTCAGTGCTGCTGTTTCTGATTTGGGATTAACGAACATTGCCTCTAAGGTGGAGAAATGTGCTCCTGAAATTTCACCGTTCAGAAACTGCTGCTCTTCCGCTCATGCAATCCCTCCCGGCAACAGGAGCAGCGCAGTGAGGCACCTGGTCCAGGCGCCCGCGCGTCTGTCTGTCTGTTTCCAACTGAGCAGGCCTAATGGTATGTTTAGTATGCAGGAACAATAAGATGTCTCAGAAGAAGTCAATGCAGTCACGCTTTAATGTGTTTTTACATCCTTTTACGATTCACAAAGCCAGAATATAAGTACTTATACATTTTTAATAGGAAAGTAATATATTCCCCTAAAAGAAAAATAGATTTGATTAATCATTTGTCATAAAAGTTGCCTGACAGTTGAAACCTCAAGCTTCTAAGCTAGAAAAGCTCAAATAGACAAATTATACTGAAATGTTCTTTAAAGACCAAGCAGCAGTTTTATTAAAATATTAAATTTACATTTTAAAAAGAAATATTCTGATTTATTATTCAATTATGATAATCTTATTGAAGTGACATGAAATTCATGACAATGGGCTTTATTCTGTCCAAATTCTGTCCTCAGTTAGCCACAGGCAATCAGTTTTGCCATTATTTAGAACTGTGCAAGATCACACAGAGAGAAGCACCATCCTGGAAAGACAAATCCGAGACACTGGATTTCAGCTTGATTCTAATTTTCCCCAGAGAAAGTGGGTTTTCGGGTCTGGGACTAGGGCTGGATCCAGCACCTGCGGCGATGAGGCCCTTGGTTCAGACCCCAAGAGCCCATCCAGATCTCACTGTCACGAGAAACAGAAAAAGCATTTTGGGATACACCGACTTCGTCCCGCAGCACAAGCGAATGACCTTCAAACAACTTGAAGCAGGTTTAATTTACATTTTACTTCAAAAAAAAGGGAAAGTACATACATGAGGGGCAAACGGGGTGAACAACAATTATCCGAAACCAGGTTTCTACCATTTTTACCTACAGTTACCAACTGCGTTTGAACCAGCAGGGCTCTTGCCAGCTGTCGCACACTTGCTTACAATATGAACAGGATTGTGGATCAAGGAAACATTTTCAAAATTGAGGCCCAAATGGAAATAGTAAGATATCATACACAGTGTAAGTTTATAGTACACAGCATTTTTTTTTTTAAATGACGTAACGCAACAGCAGGAAGGAGTAGTAGTAGTTAACAGTTACTAACACTAGAATAATCAAATTTGTATGTTATACATATACAGCAACTAACTGCTTTACAAAAAAAGCAAAATAATACAATATATTGTCACATGTATTTACAGTGTAGTAAATATACTTTTCTGTCAAATTTTACACAAAAACTATTTACAGGTGAATATACTGCATTAAAAAAAAATGTGGGACCAACACTAAAAGTGACTTTCTGTGGTAAGTTTGTTGCATAACAATAAGACGTGCTTCATTACATTTGAAAAAAATTAACCTTAGAATGAAACAGAAGAAGCCCTAAAACCTACAACCCAGTTAGGAAGAGAGCACTGGAACGCTCCCAGGTGCTCAGTCCACAATACTTAGGTGAAATGTTTCCTGTTCTTGGAAACCTCATGCACATTAAAGCAGAAACATTGGCATAATTAACAGGTAGGTTATGCACTATTCAAATACTACTGAATTATCTTTAAGTCAGGGAAAATACAAACACAAACAAAATGTTAATCATCTTTACAGTACTTAACTGTAGTTAGTGTGTAATGGAGAACGTGTTCTGAAACAGGGGTGTCAAACCTACAGTCCCCGTGATATAGTTAATATGGTCCACATGTGAAATCAGGTTTTTCTGAACCGGAGTTTTCATTTCAAAGTACGCAGACTCCACGGCTGCGGCAGGAGCGGCTGCCCGGTAGTCTGCAGGCTGCCTGACAGAGCGACTCCAAGCTCGGAACTCTTAGGTCTGTCTCCCACTCGTTAGATCAGGTTTCCAGCCCACATAGTCACCAGCAACTACCTGCTGATCACTATGAGCATGGACGGAGTAACGGGGTGGGGAGAGAACGGAAGCAGGCCGGACTGGGAACCGAGAGCGGTGCTCAGAGGAATGGGACAGAGCAGGATGGAGAATATTCAAAACGGGAGAAGAGA
Source organism: Phoenicopterus ruber ruber (assembly GCA_009819775.1). Classification (NCBI taxonomy): domain Eukaryota; kingdom Metazoa; phylum Chordata; class Aves; order Phoenicopteriformes; family Phoenicopteridae; genus Phoenicopterus; species Phoenicopterus ruber. The sequence goes on along the minus strand of CM020233.1, from coordinate 1,604,685 downwards.
ACAAATAATAAAGGAGGATGCGAGAAAAAAACCAAAAAGGCAAAATGACAGCAATGGCTGCTGCAGGGAGCAGGCTACGAGATGAATGGACAGTAAGGCACTGAACAGCTAATTACTAATAGAAGTTTAATCGTTAAAGGAAGGCCATGTTTTCCCCCTTGACCTAAGCACAAGCTTCCCAACCTGGGAGAGAACGTTCCTGCGTATCGGGGCGCACGTGATGCTGAATTAAACCTTGGCCATTGACTAATTACAGCCGAAGCCAGCCCCCGTTACCTAACGTGTTTGACACCCCTGCTCTAAGAAAGTTCAGCTCCTCTCACTGAACCATGCACTGAAAACCTGAAATTACTCCCCCTCCTTCCAGGAAAGGGAATAAATTAAACTTTGTTGCCTGACTTTATGAGGATATCAGGTTTTTTTTCAGCTGGGACTGAGAGCCTGGAGTAGTTCTAGTTCTCACATGAAAGGTAATTTTGATCGCTGTCCGTTTTGAGTTCACATTATATATATTTCAAAGAATGCATTAACTCTAATTTCGGGACACTTTTTTAATATAGGCAATGCAAAACATGGAAAGAGCTGCTCTCCAATGCGCCCAGTCCAAACAAATCTGCTTGGGTCGTTCATCTGGAATTACTGCCTGTTCAGAGAAAATCTGCTCGTAGGAGAAACAACTGAAAGCTGTGTTTTTCTAACAGCAAATTACCTTTACAGGAGATTCTTTTTTCCTCCTACCTACAACTCTTCAGGCTTCTACAATTCATTGCCTTCAGCCAAACGGAAGGGCTGGAATTAGCTCGATTCAGTGAAACCAAGTGCAAACGGGCAGTGGCGCCGAAGGTGGCTGCTAGCGATTTGATGTGCGAGATGAGAACGGTTTGTAAGTCGGCGACTCCCAGTTTTACACGCGCAGCGGGTCCCGACGCGGCACGAGTCGCGGCTCTATTCCTACGTTCAGCTCTAGCCTCACCATCCCTTTCACAGCTCTGCATCAGGTCAGTAGCCACAGTTCTACTGCAGCTCCTGCACGACCAAGGATACAAAAATTTGGTTAATTGCACAAGTCTTCGTATTTTCCAACGTATCTATTTCAAGACTGCTAATTCTAAGTTTTCCTCTTGTTTTGGCAAACTATTTGCATATTAAGTTTGTGTTCATAGTTTTTCCAGGACTGTAAACAAATTAAAGAAAATTAAATTGTTATTTTATGAATCAATACAACAAAGGTATTTTTATTTACATAAATGTTACATTGTTACTGTGTGGATACATGTGAATTATGTGCTATATCAATAAAATCTGAACACTTAATTGTACCATTCTCTAATAATTTAGCTGTGGAGTTTGATTTACTGAAAGCCACTAACAACATTGCACTAGAGGATTTTATTTTATATAGTGGATATACTTTTTTTTTTTCCTTTCAAGCCACTTATAGATTGTTATTTTCTAAACATACAACAGGGACCTGACACCGGGGAGTTCAACTGCTCTTCAGCAGGAGACGTGCTCAGCCCTCCGGTGGCACCCACCGACAGGCCCTTTCCTGGGGCGCTCTGCTCGCCCCCGGCACCCAACGCTCTGCGCGTGTTCAGTCCAGGCAGCCAGTGCCGCAGCCGCCATGCGTCACCACCGCAGCCGCCACGCGTCACCACCGCAGCCGCCACGCGTCACCAGCGGCACGTTCTCGCAGCCGTCCATCGCTGACACACGGCTGCCGCTGACCAGTCTCTCACAGGGACAGCAGCTTCAGTTTCGTGTAACCCCCGAGTATGACCCCTTACAAACGAAAACCCCTGGAAGTTCTGCAAGACGGGTTGGACTGCAAGTGTCTGTGCTGAGACCGGGGATTGCCCCGCAAACGTTCAAACGTTACCTGGATTTGACACAGTGTCAGTTATTCTTAAATTCATGTACCTTAAGCAAACATTACTGTTTCTGTCTCACTGCTCGGGCAGCACAAAAGCAGCTTTGCCAAACACCATCCCCCAGAGCTGGAAGTTAATTCATTAAATTTTCCCCTCCATACCCCCGTGGTTGTTCTGCCAGGAATTCCTCGAAGGTGCACATTGTTGGGAAGGGCAAAACTAGAGTATACGCTAAATGGAAGAAAGAAGCAATAAATTTTCAACACTGCTACAATGACAGCATAATAGTCAGTTCTCGGTGACGTCTTCCCACTATACAACCTTGTTTAGTGCAGTTAAAGTACAGCAAAAAAAAAAAAATCTGCTTTGGAAAAAAGCCAGTTTGTCCAGTCTGGTCCATATGCAGTCCACGTACGTGAAGCTACGGTCTGGGGAATGAATGAGACTCATGCAGCCTCCTTGTCCTCTCAAATTTATTGCTAATTACTAGAAATTTAATCTGATCCACCACTTCTGGTTAAGCTCATTGTACTGCGGCTATCGTAAGTTTCTTTTAAGTAAGGTAAAAAAAAGTCCACAGCTAAAAATCTTACAGGTTTGAATTAAAACCAGGATTATAGTAACTTCCCCCGGCTCACGAAGCCACTACCTCGAGAAGTGTGCAAACAGGATTACGGGTTAACGCTTTCCCTTAGAGAAGAAACAGACAAGGCAGATAACAGAGGCAAGGCGGAACTGTCTATGGGAAATGGCTTTCGTGTTGGGGCAAGACACGGTACTGCAGCGTTAAAGAGCTCCGCGCCTCCTTCGGCTGCAAAGTCCGCCAGGGTCTGCACGAGCGGGTCTGAAACACTGGCTTAAATCAGAACAGAAGGAAAGAAATGAAGGCGTTAAAATTCAGGCAATGATTCAAGAGTTGATCATCTGGCAACACGGCTGACAGGATGGGAACTTTAAAAATTAAGTGCAGCATCACAACGGGTGGAGGGCCCTGGGCGAGCGGCCCGCGCGCGTCAGTCAATCTCGAAATAAAAAAAAAAAAAAAAAGGAAAAGAAATAGTCACACGATCTTTTTGATGCTGTGACGTTTGAAACTGCCAGCACTTCGCTGCTTTTGCACTTGGCTTGCGGAGCCGTGGCGCATCCTCCCGCTGTTGGAGTGTCCGGCGGTGGGCGAGAGCTCCACGTTCTCCTTGTCGATCCCTGGGGAAACACAAGGCCGGGGTCAGCGCCGCCGCCCGCCCGCCAGGGGGCGCCGCGGGACCGGCCTCACCGGCCTCCCCCGGCCCCGGGGTGGGCGAGGGGCGGCGGGGCCGGGGGGCGGCCGGGGGGCCGGGGCCGAGGGGCGCCAGGGCCGGGGCCGGGGCCGGGGGGCAGCCGGGGGGCCGGGGCCGGGCGAGCCGGGGGGACCCGCCCGCGCTGGTGTCAGCAGCCCGGAGGAAGAGGGGAGGGAGGTCGTGGTCCAACCCGTGCCAGACTCCGCCGTGCTCGCAAGCGGCGGCTCGGCCAGAGCGGCGTTTGGCGACACAAACCAGCCGCCGAGCCGCCTCTGCCCGCGAACGCGCTGCGGAACCTGCTCACGGTGTGTTTTAAAAAGAACACGACGTTATTTGTGGTCACTTAACCCCAGCGGGCAGGTAAGTGCCGCACAGCCGCCCGCTCATTCCCCTCCACTCCAGTGGGATGGGGGAAGAGGAAGGGAAGAGTAAAAGCAAGAAAACTTGGGTGTCCCAATTAAAATAATTTTTTTGAAGTCCAGTTAAGTGAGGGATTTGTGGAAGAAGAAAGGAAGCAAAATAAAACAAGTGGTGCAGAGACAATGGCTCAGCACCTGCCACGGGCAGACCGGCGCCCGGCCAGGTCCCAGCGAAGGCGGCTGACCTCCCCAGCGCCCCTCTTCATCGCCGAGCACCACGCGGAAGGGCTCCTCGGCGAGCTGGGGTCGCCTGCCCGGCGCGGCCCCCTCCGGCCGGCTGCCCGGCTCTTCGCCAGAGGGCTGAGCGAGGATCAGAGCAGCCCCGACCTGCGCTCACGCTGCTCAGCGCGCTGTGGTCGCAAATCTGAGACGGCCCCATGCCAGCTGCTGCGAGGAAAGTAACTGCCCCAGCCAGGCCCAGGGCACTATTTCAGCCAGATGTAACGCAGCCTCCCTGTCAACGGTGTCTCACAAATGCCAAATCTGACACAGCTATTTTGCTGCAGCACTGTAATATGGAAAGTAATTTTTTCAGGATCCAACGTACAACCCCGTGTTCAGTGACAGCCCGGACTCTGACCAGATAGAACACCTCCACATGCTGAAGTGGGATGCCTACTCACACAGATCTACGCGCTCACCTACACGTAGCTTATCACATTTCAACATGACTCGCATGACTCGTTCGAATAGTCTTCCCCCCCCGAAGCTGCAGATTGAATTTGCTGTTAGTTTAATCTGCCTCCAACAATAAAAGACAAAATACTTTGGCCTACAGGCCTGGCTGATCTGTTTCAATCTATGCTACTTTCCTACAACTGTACGAAAACAGACGGGTACGAACTGTTCACCGAGTTCACCTGGTCAGCTCCTCAAACAGAAACAGGGACGGTATTTAATACGGGAAATCGCATACGTACGGGTTCACACGGCAGGTGAAGGGCTCCCCTCCATCCACAAAGCGTCCGCGCCAGTCCCCACTGAAAACACCAAGCGGAACTCTTCCCGGCCACAAAGCCCTTCCTGACTCTAGTTTTGAGAAGACTGAGGAAATGAAAGTTTGACTCAAGTCTCTTCTGGCTTTTGCATTCTCTAGGAGGCAGAACTGACTGTCAAATCTATGGGCTTCTTCCAGTCAAAAACCAACGGCTGCTATTAAACCGGGGAGCGGCAGCGTGAGGAAGGTTCACTTCTGAACCTGCAGAATTCTGCTCCAACAGCAGAGGCTGATTCTTGCTACCAGGGAAGATTCGAGTGTATTCAAGCACCTAAAATTCCCCTCAACACCGAATCTTGGCTCACAAATAAAGATCAGTAGAAGTACGTAAGGTACAAATCAATGTTTGGAGGACTCGGTCTCATTGCCAGGAGGAACGAAAGGCGCGGCCGGCTCATTCTGCATACAGCAGAAATAGAACTGATGCAGGTATTCACCTGCAGAGTTAAGTGTCAAAGTGTAGACACCAAGTACAAGGATTTAAACCCTGGCAAATTGAGAGTTAAAAAAAAAAAAAAAAAAAAATCAACAATTAACTTTTAACAAGGACAACTAAAAAAACCAGTTTTCTAAGCAGAGCATTAAGAGGAAACACAGAACAGGTGAGTCTGGAAACCCTTACAAGAGCTGCTATTGCTAAGCTCAGCTCCGCCGAAGGCAGAGGAGGCTTACGGAGTTCAAGGTGAGGAAGAAACCAGACAGGCTTTACCCCCACGTGCACGTACTTTCCTGAGAAGCTCCGGATGTTCTCTGCAGGACAAGGTAACTCTATTATGTTTTGCTAAAACAATCACATCAAACCTCAAAAATGAACTGCTTTAGTGTAAACTACGTGCTGCCACGATGACGCACGTGAAAGCCCTGGGCTACGAGCCGTTACTCTACCAGCTCTGGACACAGTCGGTAACTTGAAGACTGAAAAGCTGAGACTCCAGTTTAATGCAGACATGCTTCCAATCAATTATTACTTCTATGCTGACGCGACTACGAGTTAAACATTCCTGTAGCAATACCTCAGTGTAGCTGTCACATCATTTCTGCAACAAAATGAGTATGTTTGATACGTGTTTAGCAACACTCTCAGCACTCGCGGTGCATGTGCAGCACTGGAATGAATAGCAGGAAGGGTGTTTTTATGCGAGAGGCTAAAGGTACAATCAGCAGCCAAAATTAGGGTGCCCGACAGTGAATAAAAAGGTTAGAGCAAAATCCTATTACTACAAATGACATCTCCCACAGGTATGTCTCATTCCTGTAAGAAACCAATTCGCACTGGCATTAGCAAGAACAAAGAGCACCCTCCACATTTCCCACACGTACAGGGACAATTCCAGCACTCCAGCCAGAAGCCGGCTGCAGGCTGCATCATCCTTCCTCTCCCTGTGTGGGTGGGAGCCTACAAAAGCCACAAACTACGATGAGAATAGGAAGCCACCCACGAGTGTGAGCAAAAAACCTCTTCTGCAGCTTTTTCTTACTTCTCCATATAGCAGCAGAAATCAAATGGTGCTGAGTTCCCATTTTACTGAGCTGCTGCCTGCTGCCGTTTAGTCCCAAGAACTGGTGCCTGTTTTCTGGTGGCGTGGAATTGAAGTTAAAGCTGACTTCCCGTGAATCTAAAGAGCTCACATGAAATAGTTCTTCATTTTAGCTTAATACCTGCAGCAGAGTAATTTCACATACCAAGCATCCACTTCTCTGCTACCACATTTATCTTAAGGACGGGATTGACTTTCTTTGCCTGCCCTATCATCACATATTATTAGCATCACACAAGAAATGCAACAGCTTAGCGCTAACACCGAAGCCATTCCCGTGTCAAAAGGATCAGTAAACCACTTCTCATGCCACAAGCCCAACCCTAAAGCAGATCAAGCAGTATTTCGTGCAAATATGATGAAAGTAGAGTGTACCTGGATGAGGAAGCTGCATGAAAACTGCAGATTTAGAGCAAGGCAGAGAAGCTTCACAGACACAGAATGAAAGAAAAAATGTAAGTGAATAATGTCCATGAGAAGGGGAAAAAGGGAAGGGGAAGGGGAGGGAAAGAAGAAGAGATGATGACAGACAAAACATTTAGAAACAACGATCTCGCCTAGTTGTTTTCAGATGCAAGAAAAGAATTTTTCATGTATCTGCAACTTAATATATTTGTAACCATAACAAAAAACTCACTTGGCTGAAACTGTTTCTTTAACTCAGTGTGATGAAGTAACTCACCACTGCTAAGTACCGGATTTTCTTGTTCAGTAGTTCTCAAATCAGAGGAAGTAGACAATAGATCTGCATCCCTTATTAGTCCCATAGTTGTCTTGCTGTTTTTCAAGAAACCCCGTGGCCCACCTTTACCTCATATTCTGTAATTCTTTCACCAATGACTTTTATCTTGGCAGACAGAAGGTCCTTCCCCGCTTACTCCCTCTCTCTTGTCTCTACAGTGTGATCGCGTACAGCAGCGACACCGCCATCACACGCCTCTAGGCACAGTTAATGAGAATGCAAAATTCATGTATGTAGCTCTGGAGCTGTATACGGTGCCAGAAGACCAATTAAATTTTTAATACAATTAAACAGCCTAAAAAGCAAAGCATGTTTTATGCAAAGTCGCACTGGTTACCGTACCAGTTTAAACTAGTGAAATTGTATGTGGATCAAAGTGGAGCAATGTAACAAACGGGGGATGAAGGAGCAAAAGGAAAAGCTCCACATTGTGACCTGGTCCACAGTTTGAGAAAGCTGGAGATCCCCTGACCAAACCCCAAGTCTTTGCAGTCACATTGCTAGAATGAAGCGAGAATGCTCAAGGAAATAGGCCAGACACTACTAAACAGTAAGAGATGATGGGAAAATACCAGTTAGATTAAACACTAAGCAAAAGGCTTTCATAAAGCAGCAACCACTTAAGGCTGGTTCACGCCAGCCGGGCACACTACAAAGGCTGACTGAAAAAATGGAACCATTAGTAATCTCCTGGCCTTCACATCGGTCTTTTAAAATTTAATTTCCAAGCAAACCATGCACAGAGAGTCATAAATGCATTACTAGACTCACTAGTATCCCGAATCCTGTAACAAGTTCGCTAGTTCCTAACTCCGTTTGGGGAGACAGGCTCTCAACCAGTGTTTGAGAAAAGCCATCTGTTCGTAAACACTTGAAAGAAATTTTTGAAGAGCTGGATTAATTCCTTCCTCTTAGCTAACAAAGGAAGAAGGAATAGAAAGTGAGGCGTGAGGAAGGAAGACATTTACATAGCAAAATGCTTTTTTCGCTAGCAGAGGGCCTAATCCTGCATCATCACTTCATCCTTGCAAAAAGACCTGCTGGAGTTGCTACCAATTCCACATTCTAAATGGAAAGCTTCTGCCCATAATGTACGTCTTTTCACACTGACAGCAAGGTCTATTTTTTCCCCCTTTAATTTTATCCTTCTCACTGTTCTAACATCACAGGTAGCCGTACGTTAAACAAGAAAGTTTCTATCGAACCACTTCCCTTTTCCATAATCTTTGTTGTTATCTGTACCTGTAGTGTATTAGGAGTTTTTAGACAGAAATATTTCTATATGCAGGATGAACTGCATGATAATGTAACACAGTGGCTGCATTATATATTCGTAACGTATAATGGGCACTGTAAAACGCTAAGTACACCAGCAGTCTCTAAAACGTCTTCAAACCCCGCTCAGTCAAACGGGACGCCAGGATGGCACCAGCCAGCCCCTCTCAGGCCCGCGCTCTCCTACTTGTTCTCGGGCAGGAGCACAGACCAGGGAACAAGGCAGCAACCGCCTCCTTTAGGCTAACAGTGCTGTTGATAGAGCAGCAGAGAGCGAGGGAAGAATTGGGGAAAATAAGCTTCACACTTCCTCTCCTCACTTGGGATAACATTATTTAATGTAACAAATCATCTTGAATTGGCAGGAAACTGGAAAGCAAATCCTGTTTTGAGTATATTTAGACTGACAGGCATCTTAAAGTATAATTCCAGAACACAGCATCAGTCTATCAAGAAGGTCAACTCCTCAAATTTGAACAATTTAAGTTGGCTTCTCATAGTGGAAAAAAGCAAGTTGTAATCTCTTTTCACTGCATGAAATAAAAAAAGAAATCACTATTCCCAAATTATTCAAACACTGTCTTACCTCTGCTGCCCCTCTGCACAGGCCTCGCCTCTGCAATACTCATCATATTCAACAGGAAACCTGCCCAGCATCTGTGAGCACACCGATAACCTGGACGACCAGATTTCTTGAACAGAGCTAAGTCCAGCCAAGTAGAGCTTATTTCAGGGCTACCAGAAACCAGTAAACAACAAGAGAGTGGAAAACCCAACACACCTCTGTAAGTGTTACACCTACATACAAGCAGTTCCCAGCCTTCCATCAAGGTTAGGAGCAAAGCAGAAATAAAAGGCTGACCGACTTCAGTGTTCAGAACTGCAGCAGTTAAATCAGCATTTGAGAAATACCACACAGTATAATCTTTATGATGAAGAGGAGTAAAGAATTTCCTCAATATATGAGACACTAATCCAAAATCACTGCAGGAAGAGTCTTCGTGCAGATTTCTTTGACATAAATTCCATTTTCTTCCTATATTTAATTTCCTTTAGCTTATGTTTCATCTGCTATACTGAATAATTTTTACTCTCTTTTTTAATTTTTTGCCCTGAACACCTATGCTGTTACATTTAACCTCTGCATCTCCCTGTTAGTCCCCTCTCCCCAAGCCAGAAGGAATTCAGTGTTTTCATCCATTTACTGCCTTTGATGACTGTTCTTTTCTTGAACGCCTTCATTTTATCATCAGCATATTTCCGGCAATGCAGTACTCGGAACTGACCCAGTATTCCACATGTATCTCCGTGAATACTTTTTTCTTCAAGGGAGAGTACGACCTCTGAATGACGCTGCCTGCACGAGCACTGGCCCTACACCATATACAACTGAAACCGAGTCAGCCCAGACACGCTCTTCCACGGCACAGCTCTGGATTATTTTTCCCAATACGTGCTACATTGTCGTGCCCAGACAGGTACTATTCTCCTTGCAAATACCACGATTATATATTTATATTGATTAATTTTCAAGGCCCCACTGTTGCCTATGTTCCATACTAAGATGCAGCTGTTATTCGTTCTGATGCATTTAATGCCGTTTCCCTCACGGGTAAGGACGTGGAAGACAGCCTTTGCGCTGGACAGAATCCAACACCTGACATACCAGTGTAACAGCTTAGTAAACAGTTTAATATCCATTTGACTCAAGAATGCAACGATGTTTGATGCATAAACGCATCCGAAGAGACGACGAGACTGAGCGCTTGGCTACAAAACCAATAAATGCAGTTCATTTCCCGCCCCTACGTCGTACCGGAACAGCTACTGACCTGGGGAGTGCTGGGAAGTTGCGAGCGAGGTCATGGAATTGGAAAGGTTAAGGTTAGCAGTGATGCTAAGCTGGCTCTGCACTGCGGGCGGATACGGAGATGTGGGTGTCAGGAGAGATTCTTCACTGGTTTCCTCATCAATGCCAGGCAGATACGTGTCAATCAAGGCATCAAGAAACTTCACTATGAGCTCAGCATAGTCTGGGATTTGTGTTTGCTGTGGGTGATGGGGGGAGGGGAAAAAAGGGGGGGAAAAAAGAGAGATTGATTGGTTCTTTCCTTTCTACTTTTCTGTCAATATGAGCTTTGCCCCAGAACTCACTCTAGTATCACACTGGTTTTACCTGAAAATTTTAAAAAGCATTTGATGTGAGTATCACTAAAAACTGATTTGTGGTCTCTTCCAGATTAATCTAAATGCACACGTCAAAGACCACTTGTAGGTGTAATTTCAGTAGCGCGTGGAAGCACAAAGTCAGAAAAGAGGGGCCGTCTCATGCACGAGGTGAACAGCTACCTGCACCTAACGTTATCAAAAGCATTGCCCCTGCCCCCAAAGCCAGAGCACTGCCACGCTGCCCATCCAGCGCTTGTGACGATGACGCGGGGGAACAAATGGCAGCACGGATGGTCAGTGCTCGACTTATTTGCGCTGTTGTAACATAAAATTCAACCTTACGGGATTACCATTCTTATCAAATTAATCCCAAGTTACACGTAAGATACACGTAATAAACAGAAGACTTCCTGAATGACCTGCACGTCCAAGGCCCCTCGGTGAGTCCGGGAGCCGTGGAAAGGTGCCTTTACGCGCCTGGCTGCTTCTACCCGCCTTGGGTACTTCGACCTTACCAAGTGATCAAAGTGTCTGACACAGGCTCGAAAACGGCTTTCGCTATAGAAGCGAGCCTTGTATTACTAACCTGCTCACGTCAGTTCTGTGACTTGTCATTTATCTGCGTCTTTCCTGGGGCACCAATGTGCTTTATACAGAAAATGAAGGCAAACTCATGAACTTACATATAGCATACTGTCCTTACCTTAGAAAATGGGCCAGCAAACCTCCATAACCCATTAAATCCAAAACCTACAACAACAAATTGAACGTTACCACAAGAACAGAGTTCTCAGCTGACAGAAAACAACTAGAAAGTACATGTAGAACATCCCTTGGATTTACCTGGGCATGGAAATGAAATGATTTGGAGATGCAACACTAAATTTTGTCCAAGCCATGTATAACAAAATTAAGGCATTTTAATTTGTATATGAAATATGTAAGTTGTAAAAACCTCGAAATCTCAGAACTGTCATACAAGAAATTCTTGATGATATTTTAAAAGGTAAATTGAGCATGTGAATACACATCTCATTTTAAAAATTATGCCAACGTGTAAGTTCTTCTCAACTGTCATCTGCTTTTATGGATCTTCCTCAAAAGTTTTTGATTAAGGACCATAAAAAAAAATTTAGGTTTTAAGTGTTCAAGTGTCACGTGAAAGTGAGTTGGGGCACTGAGCAACAAACATTACGCTATGGAATTTACCAATAACGAAATCAACTCCTACCTTGCAAGGTTAGCTTAAAACTCACCATTTATCACCACCATCCATGTTTTCATTTCGTTAAATTGGTTAGTGGAAACAGAATATTGAGTTTCAACTTCTTTTTACTCACATAGATGGTGTAATGCTGTTAGTATTTGGTGCACAACTGCAGCAAGCAGTCTGAATATTCCTGTCTGTAGGGGTTTTAATATGCGAACTCTTGTTTTTAACTAGGATATACGGAGAGATGCCACACAAGGCTGACTGACTTCTATTAGGGCTGCAATTCTGAAACATTTTTAGTAGTAAATCTAACTGAAAATACAGCAGTTAAAAAAGAATGGAAAAACATTTACTCTGCAGATATGAAGTCTGGTATTGAGGTGGAGACTCTTCATGGTAGACAACACTCTGAACAATCCCATGAATTGGATTCAACAAATTTGGATCCTGGCACAGCGATAAAAGGGTATTGATCTTGGAATCCAATAAATTATGCCTGAAGAAAAGAGAAGTCACTTATTTTTTGTTCATTAAGTAAAATAAATCTGCAGTTCCCAACTGACTTTAGCAAGCAGCAGTCAAGGTGGGGTTTTCAAAATCTCGGTGATTTTAGAAGCAGAACACAATTCCTATTTATGTTCAGTGAGGACTCGTACGATGTGTAACACTTTCAAAAAATTGTACTAACAATATACCCCATTAAAGCATTTACCTAGCACTTTAAATTGCAAATATTTTAATTATTTTCAACCAAAAAATTATTCACTGGATTTGTGTACATGTCAGAGCTGGAATTTCAAAGCAGCTTTTTAAACTTGTGAGAGTTCTGTCTCATTTGAGCTCCCTTGCAGATCTCATGCATGTTGGGTTTTGGTTTTTTTTTTTTTTGTAATACAAATGCCTGTTACGTACAATTGTGGTTTCAGTAACTCACAGAACTTGTATGTACTTCGACCATTACTTTATAAAGCCAGAAAAAGGTAGCATTATTTTTATATCATGCTCAAGTCAGTTTTAAAAGACTACTCATCTTAATTTCTCATAGTTGGGTTTCCCTTACATGTATCGGCTCCAGCAAATGCTACTTTTAACGGATATCTAAAGAAATACATCCAAAGAGTATCTTGAACTATGCTTTAAATCAGTTTCGATACGCGCTTGGGGTACTGATTAAAAAACCTGAGTCTGACCAGGGTGAAAATAACATTTAAGAGGCTGGATATATTGACTTGTACAGAAAGGTGCATGAACGTATTAAAAAGTAATTTGATTCTCCGCAGCACCAAGCCAGCGATAAGGCCACGCTAAGTCACCACACCAGAGGAACGGCAGCAACGATGCCGAAAGCGTCTGGAAGCAGCTGACGGCTGCGCAGACAGGCGCCCTAGCAACAGTGGAACAGCGCTCTCCCACGCGCGCCGGCCTGCCTGAAAATCCGACGCTGAAGAGCTTTGGAGGACCATCTGGAGCAGTGGTATCTGAGGACGCCTGTTCCAGCAAGAACATTATATTCATTTAACATCGGGGAAAAGGACGATTCTCAAATGGGTATGGACGTTTGTCTCAAGGAGCCACAGCCAGACTGCAGCTGGTGACCTGCAAGTGAGTATCCCACACGCGCCTGTCCTGTCCAGAGACCTTTCGAAGGAAGGGCCAAGCACAGAGTCATCACCAACGGAGCGTTAGATACTCACACAACAGGAAAGACCTTTGGGAAGACAACACTGGCTTCTGCTAAATACTCGTACAGAATCCGCTGGTCGAACTCATCAGTAGTGTACTTCACTAACGTTGCCTGTCGTAACGGAAAGGATTAAATTAGAGTGCTTCTGATTAAATTTGAGTGGTTACAGGCTTTTGTTGCTGTTGTAGTTTAAGATTTTAAGATTTCTGAACAGCAGAAAGTGGCATTACAAAAGATTAATTTATGTCCTCTTTGGACATGAAATCAAGTTATTCTATGTGTATGTGGGAAACCATGAAAACAGTTGGTAATAGCTTCTATTTTGGCAAAAAATTTCGCTAGTCAGTTTTTGACAAAAGTGGGCAACTGAGTCTTTCCGAATTATATCAGGAGTTATATCAGTAACTATTGGTACATCTGAAGAAAGCACTATCATACTGTACCTATGTTACTAGTTAATCATTTGAAACTGAATTATGCTGTGATTCCAACAATTTTCACTTCTTAACTTTTTAAGTATAATCTATTAATATCCTTTTATCATATAAAATTAGTTTGTGATAAAAATCTGCCAGGAAAAAGGGACAATTGTTGGACATGTTCTACAAAACAATACAGAATAATGAAAATTCAGTATTGGCTCTCAAAGAGCATTTAACACACTTCTAAAAGTGATTCCTAGAAAGTTGGGAAAAAAGCAACGAAAGAACAGACTTGCACATCACAGTGATTCTGATCCGTATGAATTTAGAAACACGGCAAGGAACATGTATGCTGCTTTGGAAGATAAAAGAACACCAGGAAATAACAGACAATACACAGAAAGAAAGCTTACAAGAACTGTAAGCAGCAGTGCTTGAATTTTTGGGTCAGTCAGAACTTCTTCATCGAGGAGGACATTTGACTCAGAAACAGAAACTTTTCGAAGGTGTGGGTGTTGCTGCGGTGATATTCTCTGGGTTTCTGCCAGACAAAAAAGAGCAACTCATCCAAAGCAAAATAAACCCAAACCAAAATAGAATTTGCTCTTGCACAACAAAGTCATATGCGAACTTCAGAGTTCACCAGCCTTTTCATAAAGTACAAAAGCAACAACTATGCTGTAAGACCAGCAGCGCTAGGCCATTACATGGGATGTACCGTCAGATGGCGAACAATAACCCCAATTTCCTATTCGGTGAAATACAGGCCCAGGGGTGGTAAGTACCATGTTCCGGGTCAGGCAGACTGACATCAGATACAACAGAAGAACCCTGGTCTTGCATTGCAATTGGGGATGGGGCACAGGAAGCAGATGGGGGAGAAGATGAAGAGAGGCATTCTAGGCATTAGGTCACGTTCCATCTCCTGCAGGAATTTGCAGCTACAGCTTATTAACTTACAGAAAGCCCAATTTTATTTATTTCATTTCACTCCTGTATGCGATACTTTATAGCTGCCCTTTATTCTGCATCTGCAAACTGAGCAACTCTAATTCAAACCTCAGTTGCCAGCGACAGGGAAGACTGTACTCTCCAGAAGCCACTGTTAACAAAGATGTTTCTCCCTTACCTTGCAGTAACCTAGGCAAATAAACATTGAATTTAGAAATAATCCTTTGTATATATATACAAAGCATTTATAATTAGTATTATTCTTAAAATGTTAGTCCTGTTTCTCACCCATTTCATAATCATTTTCGGCTACTCTCCTCATTTTGGGAGGCGTTGTGATTCCAGATTCCATGTCTTGCCTTTTAGGAGCCTTTGTGTCCGATATCAAATGGTCAAAACTTTTCCTTGTACCTAAAAACAATTTATCAGGCAATTAAAAACATTAAACCTAAATCCATAGTCTAACTATTTCTGATTTTCTGGCCAAGCTACTCTCCTACCCACAACGTACTGACAGGAATCTGGGGACATTTGCACCGTTTTCAGGGATGGTAGAGAAAATACGATCACACCATGCCGCTCTCCATCACAGTTTCCAAAATGCGTCACAATACATATGAGGAAAGCATGCAATTTATTCAAATACGTAAGCTGTGGGCATGCTATGGTTTCCTGGTCAACACGTCACACCAAATACACATGCCAAAATGTGATTACTGAAAAGGAAGCAGTAATAGAATTGTAATGAAGGAAATGCCCCTCTTCCAGATATACCGTATAATGTAAAAGGGTAACCACAAGGTACGCAAAGCAACTCATCTTGTTTCTCTGATATTAAGACTTTGCTTGTAAATATGGTGCCCTGAGAAGCAGATCAGATTGCTTCCAAAACATCTAAAATGTTTTGGGACCATCTCTTCTAGCATAAGACAGAGTGTTCAATATAGGGGCTAAGCTAAGGTATTGAGCTTCTTGGTCTTGTTCAGGGGGCTGGTGGCAGAAAATCGGCACTATAACTCTTTAGTATCTGCAATATCGCTTTTTCTTCCCTTTTTTTTCTTTTTTCTCCACCTCAACACGCACATTTTGAGTGTCATTCTTGCTTCCCCCCCGTCCGTGATCAAAAGAACTGAGTTACTCCTCTTTAACTGTACAGTGTTCTCTGATTTGTATTTTGTAGAAACCGCACATATTCCTCTGAATAAGGAATAAGCACTTAAAGTCAGAATAAATACAAGTATAATTTTTCACCATAACACTTCCTGAGGTATTCTGTAGACAAATTAGTAAATTAATTATCTTAATAACCTAGAAGCTTTTTAGTGTTCGCTTGTGAAGGCTGCCCCATATCCAAACTCATGGATTTTCGTGTTCGAGGGCTTATCTGTCCCACTGTCGGGTAACTGGCAGCCAGATGTCTGTCTGACCCCTTTGGTGATGACCATGGTTGATTTTCCTTTAGTGTCCTGAAAGTGCAGAGAAATTACATTAAGAAAATCTTTAAAATTGTGCACATTTAGGCATAAATTTTTCAACTAGCCAAACTATCCTTTATTAAACTCATCCTTCCTAACAGCTTAATCTTCCAAAAATACATATTCGGAAATAGTAATTACTTTGCTTGCAAAAATGTCTGAGCTAGTGGTAACTAACAATCTGATATGAATGTAATGATCAAGAGAGAAAAAAACAAAGCAACGAAAAGAACACAAGCAAATCAGCCTATGAGGCAAGACAAAAGGTATTTAATAATCAGCTACTCCATACCGGATGCTAAAAAGAGAGATACTGAGTAAAGTGCTCGCTATCAAGAGAAACTGGCTCTCCATGTCACTTCTAGGCTGATTTCTTAGCTTATCCCTGCGGCTGCTATAAGGTGTCAAGATTTTCCAATGACACGGACCAGGTGATTACTTAGTACATGCCTTGAAGCTCTTAAAAGGACAAACAAAACTTTCTTCTAAAATATAAATGAAAAATGAGGTGAAATTAGGTCTTGTAGAAAGAGGTTAGCAAAGAGTTTAAGAACCTCCAAACCAGTTAAGCTCTGAAATAGCTTTACAGATCTCAAAATTAAATCTATAGGAATTCGATACCCAAATATTTTTGTGACTCTTGCTCATGGTATCGCAGTGTAAGTAGCAAATTGGTCTGGAACCAATAACAGAACATTAACTTAGCTTTACGAATGTGGGTTTCGGTTTGCAACATACTACAGGTTACCTTTAGATAACTTACTATAGTAAACAGACATTGAGATTTGGATAACTTAGCTAAAAGTCAGACAACCAACCTATAGCTAGTGTCACTGTGATGTATGGGATATGTATCCATAGGAACATTTTCCATTGAAACGTCTGTCAACAAGAGAGACTTCCTATGTTTTAGGCTGCAGCGACTTCGAACTTCCTCAGATACTGTCAGCAAAGCTAAAAATTCAAAGAAAGCTAATGTAAGTTTTCCACAGTAGGAATACATTGAAGAATGTAAGCAATATTCCATCAATTTCAGTTTTTACTTAGCATAAAGATGACCACTGAGACGTAATTACACCTTACTGAAACGTACAGATTAAAAGTAGGTCATTTAAAAAGAACTATATTCCCCATCCAGTTACAATTGCATGATTTAGACATTTGCCCTCACATGGTCACAATTTCTATTTCTAGACCACTAGAAATATGTATGTTCTAAGGCACGCACTTAAACCAAGAAACCTTCGGCCTCCCGGAGCATTGTCAAAGTTGCGCAGCAGGTCCTGCGCTGGCGAGCCTTCCGTCCACAGAAGGCTTTCATCCACGTCCCCCAGCCTGGCCCAGGCTCTTGTCCGTCTCCAGGTACAAGCTTCCTCTATGTTGGTACAATTTTATCAACCTAAACCCGCAAGAATTCCCACAATGATCCATTCCTTTTCAGTTAGCACAGATTCAAGAGAATGTTTGTTTGTTTAGTTTTACCTGCTAGGTAAGCCACGCTCTGGGTGTTCACCTCAAACTTGTCACAGTTCCTGTGTTTGTTAACCAGAGCTAGTAGTGTATGTAAAATCCTTACTGTTCGTGCTACAGTGGTAGGAGAAGGATGCCTGTACCCTAAGAAATGAGGTTAAGAAACCAAATATTGCATTTAATTTTTAATGTATATTTATGTAGCGTTAATATTTTGAAAATATTTATAAATATTTTTCAACATGTTGTCAGGAAACTTCATGTAAACGGTAAGGAAGCACAATGCTAACAGAAACTGCACATACAAGACTGATTTTTTTCTGTCCCTTCTCCCAAAATCACGTCATTTCAAATGTCTGTACATATAGCGTATCTGTTACCTCACAAATCAATCTCCTAAAAGAAACAGGGAGCCTGAACACAGGAAGACATGCAGAGGAGGACAGTGCTCTTGGAGGAAGTAGTAAAGAACTGCAGCAAATGAAGCCACGCATCCTGTGACAGTTCAGAACCTTCATCATTAGCACTAAAGACCTTCACAGGACACGTATATGGGAAACCTGGCAAAGTCCTTTAGCCAAAGAACGTTTAATCCTGTATCTCTTCTTACAATCTCTTACAATCCAAGTTACTTAAAATCCACCACCCATTTTTTCCCCTTTATCCTTGGTCTTGTTTTTGTTTCTGAATTAAGAGTGTTCATCCAAAATGAACAGCAATATGTATTCTTACCTTTCAGGAGGTGTCCCACTAGTGCAAAGTTAAAGTTGGAGTTGAAATTTAGCCCAACAAAGTGATCCATCTGCTTGCAGTGCCATTCGAGTGGTCTCCTGATCTCCATGAACACCTCTTCGGGGCTCTGACCCAGGAAAATAAAACACAGGAGTACCGCATCAAGAGTTACTCATCACCTCTCAAGTTTTTTTTAAGAAGTGACAAAACAGGAGCTGTAGGAGGCCTGGCTTACCTTATCGTTGAACACGCGAAGGCTATCCAAGGTATGCAGGTTCTGTTCAAGCAGCGCTGTACCTGCCGAGTACAAGTTTACTTCATCCAACTGCAGCACTGCCATAGCGACCCAAAAGAGAGCCTTGTGCATAGGGGAGTCCTAGAAGGAAAAAGAAAGATCCCTGATTTCACTTTCAAGTCAGTTCCTGTAAATGAAAGACAAATAGGGCTGACACGCGGGTTTGTATGTGCATTACTATCCTTCTTGTAGCAGGTTCTGCCCTCAACCACCTCCATTCCAACAAAACAGATGGTCATATGAACCTGTTGTCTGAATGCACTTAACAGGTGAAGAGTAGAAAGCAAATTCATGTCAAGCCTTCCCCCCCGCCCCAGCCGTTCCTTCTCCCTTATATTCCCTCCCTTGCTCACAAAGATGTCAGATGCATATTGCCCTACACCAGACTGAAGAGAAATGTGTCTTTCGTTATCAATTTGAGAGCACATGCTGGAAACGGATTGCAATTCTGCACGTATAACTGGCCAGGCAATTTCTTCTCCAAATCAAAAAAGCACGCAGGAAAGAATTGGCATTCAACAAATCCTGCGTCTCTTGGGTAGAAGGTTTTTCTAGGAACAAGTTTTATTTACTAACAGTAAATACACGAGGCTTTGCATTAATGGCATACCCACTGGTATGCTGATCAAATAACGAACGTGCCAGTAACGTGAGATGGCTAACTTAACACCAAATCAGGTAAGACTAACGTTTTTTACAAGCCATGATCTGAAAAGCATATATTAGCAATCCAACATTTGAAAGCCAAGACTGAAAATCTTTTGGAAAGAATTAAGACAGCCCTTGCCTGTATTGCCACGGCCCAGTCTGATGAAGCAGAACAGAACATCCTGAAGCATTTTTCAAGCCACTGCACAGGTCCCGCAGACAAACGTCTGACGTATTTCCCATATGTAGTACTTTCGAGCATGAGTCATAGCAGTGAAGTGTGAATTTCAGATACCACAAAGCTTACTTATATTTTTGAGATTATACCCATAATTTTCATCTACAAAATATGTCCTCTCTTTACTCTGAAAATCCAGTTGCTTACCTTGTTAAGAAGGGGCTGCAGCTTGGTGAGTGCTATAACCGTAGCTTCTATTAGAACTTGGCTATTGTAATTATCAGGGCCTTTTAAACAGCTCTCAAGTCCCTTTTTGTAGGAAAAAAAGTGATAAAAAATACAACCATAATTAGATTTTGCTTTGTAAAAAGAAGATCAAAGCTCTAAACAATAACTGTTGCTCTCAATTAGTTTACAAAGCTTGAGCTCATTTTAAACCAATTCTCAAGGACTTTTACAAATGGAGATTTACACAGAAGTGACAGACATATTGCTGAAAGCAACTGCACGACGGGTATTAAAAAAGTAAGGGTGCAGGACAGGGCCCGAGAATGAGAGAATAGCTCTTTTACAATTCAGATGCTCTTCAATTAAAGTTTATGTCCATAAAACTCTAACTAAATGCTTAAAGGAAACATACTTAGCACGCTGTTTACTTGCTATGGAATGCAACCTTCTCTAGAAAGTGCGGAATGCCATTACCAAGCTAGGCAGTCTGTTTCAAAATTTTCTTATACGAATGTCCTGCTCTTTACTGTATTTACTTATAACACATTAGATTATTAACTTCCTTTAAAAAAAAGGAAGTGGTGAATCATGTGCATGCAGCTAAATGCCTTAACAGAAAATTTCTCATTTATTTAAATACTGACTTCTGGATCAATCTCAGTGTCTCAAATTTTAAACTCAATGTTGAAAACTATTGGTACTCTAGAAGTCGCAGCACTGATGAAATTTATTGCCACCAAATCCATGTACGGTATATGGGTCTATTACCTTGCTAAGAATTCGGATTATTTGTTTTATTTGTCCATGAGACACACGTTTACTGATACAGCCAAAGACAACAAGTGCTCTTGGCTGCAGGGAGGGGTTATATTGGAATGCAAACCTGTGAAGAAAGAGAGTACACTGTATTAAATAAATGTACAACAAATAGGCTGTATAATGAACAGTTGAGAATTGTAAGTGTACTACACAGGCAGGGGTTATGTTTTGAGATCTGCGACATACTTTTGAGCTAGTTCAGTCCACTGGTCCAGCCACTTGCACGTTGGAATGTCCCTCATACAAGCCTAAAAAGAATGATACTGTTTGAATACATGTAATATTAAGAAAAAGTCTTTTTAAAGTTCAGAACGTGCAGTTAGTTTAGTTCTCAGAAGTCAGCTGCTCAGCTATTTATTACCACATCATGGGAGGCACATCTCGCCACACTGCTTGCCTGTAGAAAGTGTAAGCAGCGCCGTTTTCCCTTAAGCATCGTGTCTTTTGTTTTGAACCACATACCTCCATGATCTCCAGCAAGGCTTCAGTAACAGTTTCCAGCGAAGTCAGTGCAAAAGTCTCCCTTTCATAGGAACCAGGTGAAAACGACCTGTCTCGATAGCTGGATCGGAACGCTATGACTGCGGCTGATTTCACTTTGCTGATTCCAAACAGCAAATAAAATTTGGGCAGAGAGAACTCAGTCAAGCTCAGCCTTAAAACTTGCTTGGTCTCCTCTGTTGAAAAATTTTTACATATTAAATTTAAACTACTGAAATCCGATCCACATTTTCAACGCTCTCAGGCTCACCCTCCCATGAATACAAAAGTAGATAATCATCCTGTACACCACTTCGCACATTCCAACACTGGTCTCTCTGCTGCTTCTCCCAGAGCATGCCACAAGAACTGCGGTCTGTGGCACAGACTGTTGAAACCAGTCACCAGGAAGATGTATTCTAAAAACAGGTAGAAAGGAACTCGTTTAAAGATGTGGCTCTGCGAGACTTCTCCTCACACTGGTTCAGAAAATGGAAACCTGGAGAGTCCCTCCTCTGAAATGCCACCAGTACCGTAAGTTCAAACTGCAATCAGATTCTGGTTTTGACTCTGGCACTAAAATGAAGAAAGCCACTTAAATCAGAAGAAAATGACGGCCCTGCTACTAGCACTGAATATTTTTACAATTCTGAACTTTCATTTCATTTCAGTGTACTTCAAATTCATTGTTTAAACAGGAAGGCTTGCCTTTCTCTTTTCTTTATACGTATATATGTGTGCATGTGCGTATTCACACACTCACTCTGTCGATATATATAGATATAAAATGAGATTTCAGATACTAAAAAAAAGACAAGATTACATAAACTTTTAATTTTCTTCTGCACAAAATCTAGCCTGGTTTTATACTGTACTTCTGTGGTAAGAAGTGACAGCTACATATTTGCTAATACCAATTATTTTAGGACTAAAATACAGCAGTATGCAAAATACCTGTTTTAACAGTATAGTTTCACAATTCCCTTATGTAATTGATATTTTTGTTACCACATTACGCAACCATTCAGAAGATGCACATCAGCCAGTTTTAGCACAGACGTATTTTCTCCTTTCTCTGCATTACAGGAACTTACTGGTACTTTCTTCTCTTTTTCTAAAACCCGTTATACAAACAATTTACATTACGCACCTGCTCTAAACCAGATAGTCATTTTTGAATTCCATACTCATTTGTTGTAGATCATATCCTCATTCTGATTTGTATGCAAGCTGAATTACAGCACGGTATTTTCAAACTCTCAAAATAGTTTAAAAAGAGAAAGACAACTTAAACGTTTCTTAAACAAACTAAGGAGCAATTAGCTTAATTGAAAATCTGAGAAAAACTTACCACTAAAGTGAAGCTGTGAACAAGTGCAAAGAGAATGAATGATGTTGATGACGAGACCATGAGTGGAAGCTCTAAGAGAAAGGGGACCAGTGGCCACCAATAAAGTAACTACGTGGAAGAGGTAGGGGAGATGTGCTGCCACATCCAGCGAATTGTTAAAGGAGAGCATCAGCATGTAACGTGCCAGAATAGCAATATCATCCCACATCAGGTGCTGTTCCAGCGTAGGGGTTGGAGACAGACAAGTCTTGTCAATTATTTTACACATCCTTCCAATCACCTGAAAAGAGAGCAACCGTTCTGTTTCACTCAAACGAGGAGCAGAGCTCAAAAATTCAGTAAATACCAATACAATTTAACATTGGGATTACTCTATTGCTCGGAACCTATTTTATCATGTACTGAGTTATCAGAAAGCATCTCAGTGTCACATTATTATATAAATTGAAACTATTATATAAAAGGAAATTAAGGCAAAGAGGGAACTCACTTTGCTTGAAACCAATTTTACATTTCCAGAAGCAAGCGCTACAGCTGTGTCTGCCATAACCTCAGCTTTTATGGATCCTAAGCCCCCTGTGGCACTAGTTTTGATGAAACTGTCCAGCACTACATCCAGGAGATCTGTTATCTGGTAGAGAAAAAACAATCTTTTTCATCAGTCAGATTAACTTTATTTTTCCACAGTAAACCGCCTTTTAAATAAGCAATCACTCATTTTTTCAGCTGAAGATGCATAACTACCATAAATTGAAGCTTCGGTTTTAGTGATTTGTTATCCTTTTGGAAAAAAGCCTGATGTAAATTTTAGAAGTGTCAAGCTGAATTCTAACAGGTTTTGCTCCAGATCAAAGGGCTCCAGAACTGTGGAGAAACTATAATTTAGTTTGTATTATTTTTTCTTTATTTTCCATTTTAAAATATTCATAAAATGCTGAACCTAATAAGAAGAAACAGGATTGAAGCAGAGGAAAAAAACATACTTCCAAGAAAATACGCAATGTCTCATCTGTCAAAGATTTTGCTTAGAGCACTAGCCATGCGTGAATACGGCTACCAGTAAAACAAATTTCTTATGTTGTATGTTTGTTTGTTTGTTTTTAAAAAAAAGACAGACATTTCACATACGCAGGTAAGAATCAAACCCGCCCAAGTGCGCAGAGAACTCTGAATGCAACACACAGGCTAAGATTAATGCTACTGCAGCGACGGGGCAAATTCAGCTCTCATTATTTTATGAAAATTGGTGGCAATTCTGGGTCAACTAAGTCAGCAATAAAATTTCCACCGACTGCTGTGGAACATTTAATCTTTTGATTTTGTGTTCTCCACATTTACCTGTTAACAAACATGTTTCATACTGGACATAACAGCCATATTGCTCTCAATGAGACTGAAGCTTTCAAACGACATTGGGGTTTGGGTTGTTTGGGGGTTTTTTTGGCCAATTGGACCAAGCAAGAAAATGCACTCGTGCATCCATTTGACAGTTCTCCCGCATTCTCCAAGAGCAGCTTTGTGATGCTGGGCTGCAGCAGTTTGGATGACAGTTAAAAAGAAAAATAAAAGAGTCTGGCAATGAGGAAGCTGATACAAAGCCTGTGAAGCCTGGTCACGGCAAGTAAAGCTGGTCTCGTTTGTCTGGACCCCTCCTCCATGAACGGCATATGTAACGGCAGCTTTATTTTTTTCATTTTCTTTACGTTGCGGGGAGGATGAGGACAGAATTTGGCTAAGGGTTAAGCTAATGATCGACAGGAAGAATGATATTCTATTAATTGTAATCAAAATGCTTCTGTTTTAAAAGTGCAAACAGAGGAAAAAAAAAGAAGAGTTCTTTCGATGCCACATGCCTAACACTCCTCTGAACGCTGGTTCTTCGTTCTTTCCATTCAGCACCCGTACATTCAGGGGGGTGAGGAAATAATTAGTACTAATACCAAAGATTTTTAATTTTCAATTCTCAGTGGGGGCCAGGAACACACTCCTAGAAGCCAGAGTTCATTAATGATTTTATGAAGTATTTTATGGAATTGAAACTTCCGAAGAACTTGCACACTACTCTCCATACAGCTAATACACTTAGGTCATGCTCAGATCCATTTTATTTTTCTGCATTAACATTTAAGTGGTTAAAAACTCTATAATCTGGTTATAAACAAATTGCAATAAATTATGCAGAATTTGTACCTGTCCAAGACTTCCCCATATCTTAGCTTGAATGGAAGGATACATCTGTTTTTCATTTATTGTCATTGTTATAAGCTTATCAAGAATAGCGGTGACTCGCTGGCGCTTAGCATCATCATTGTGTTTACAGAATCGGACCAGATTGGACAGCCAGGGAGTCATATACTCCAGACAAAGATGTTTCAGTTCAATACCTGAAACAAAAACATCACTTTGTAACACAGAATCAGCAGCGGTCTCTATTTATAAGTAAGTAATTATTTGTGAGCACTTTTCCTTTCAGTTTCATTGTCTAAAATAATTACTATCGGAGCTGAGCAAATAACATTGGGCAAACAGACAAGCTTCAAAAAGAAACATACTCTAATAATGACATCCAAGAAACATCGGTAGGAATCTGGCAAGGAGATGTTGACATTTTAATATCTTATTAAGAGCTATGACATAAAGACATGTACATTCAGTACTAGGCAGGACTACTTAAGATAATTTCTTTTTAATCTTGAGAATGTATTCTAAACAGCTTCCAACAGAAAGTCAGAGCTGTATTATGCCTGGAAAAAAAAGGATGACAAAAGTAGTGCAACAGAACCAGATGGACAATTGAGAGATACAATCAATCTGAAACGATTAATTTTGATATGACTGAAGAACCCTGTAACTCTTCTGCATATATATAGTCTAGAGTTCAAACCTTCACTATTGTGGACCTCAAATTTTGATTTTTGTTCTGCAATATTCTCTATTTCTGGTGAATTAATAACAGCCTGACAGAGATCTATCCAAAGTACTCACTGTTCAAAACTCTCAACAGTGATATGAAACAAATAATTTGTACTGTGATCTCTCTGAATGAACTGAATCCTCCAAACAAATGGGAGGTCTAGCAAAACTTGTTTTAACATTAATTTAAAAGTTTAAAAGGCAGTTGCCTTTTTTTTTTTTAACTCAACTTCATGAGAAAGGAAAGGGCACATTCAAACGTGAAAAGTAATGCTTTTGCTCCAACAGATGCCATTCCAGTTTGTGAAACTGCCTGGCTTCAGACTATTACACAACTTGATTATTAAGAAACAGATATAAATGGATAATCTTGAAAACAGCTAAAACAGCTCTAAGAAGCATTTGCAATTTAAACTTATCACGACCTAGTAACATGAGGAAGCTTCATTGACCAAGCCAGACAGCTACCAACTTAAATCTTCAAATTCATGATCAGCATTAAGGAATACTAGTGTTACTTACTAGATTTGCTAAATCCAGAAATACACTCTTCCAAGAACTCTAAGGTAAGGTGTGGTTCGTTAGCTGCAAGAGTCTTACTAATAGATACAATAAATAGCGTGTTGTTGGCAGGAATACACAGACCTGAAGTTTCCAGTAATTGGCCCTCAATCTTTAAATTAAAGGTACAGGTTAAGGCACATAGAAGATTATAGGCAGCAGACCTGTAACAAAGCAAGCAACGTGATTTGAAATAGTTTTCTTGCACATTTTAAAATACACGCGTTACACCAAGGCATCACAGCAGTAGTACTGACATTTTAAAAACCAAATCAATACTGCTATATAAGAGATTACATTTACATCCTGAACTTTTTCCCTGCACCAGTTACGATTCAGAGACAGCAGCATTTGCCATGGAGAAATGAAAGAAATTACTCTTTCACTTGCTTTAAACAATTTCTGATGAGGTTAAAGAGTATGCTTGAAGGACTTTGTACCGGACTTCTCAGCTCCAGGAAATTCTAAATATTTCCACGTGCACCTGAGCTGCCGGGAGAGAGGCTGCCAAGGGCCCCAGGCTGCCGCCGAGCCAGCGCCCAGGCTGGGGCAGCCCCTCCTGGCGAGACCCAGGAGCCCGCTCTAAGAGGTACGGCCCCCACGTCATTAAACAAGCAGCTCAACACCATGAAAATCAAATGTACCTAATAAACGTATATTGCAAAGCATAAGTATTTCTCATTATAAAGAGAAATTAAGCTGCCTGTATGCCTTCAGTTACCCTGACAGTACGTATGTCTGTCTTCACCTATAAAAAACCCAATCTTTCTTTATATTAAAAAGTACATTTTATTGAGTTGTGGTGACAGAAAAATGGTTTTGTTCACGAGAGATTTTCTAACACTAAGAAAACCTTGGAAAGAATTCACATTTTTGACCCAAGTTGATATTAATTTAAAAGATCTGTACCGCAAGCTGGGGTCTGAGCTCCCCAGGTTGAGCAGCGCTATGTTCAGTAGTGTTCCGGGGACATCCTTAGGACGGATTTTAGTATGCTGTGGGATGGAGTCTGGTTGCGACAGCTCCCACCGTGTCCGTATATGAATGATGGACCTAACGATGGCTTCGCACTCCTGATGCATGAAGGTGAGCGGTGTGCCTTGGTTGGCAATGGTTAAGGTAAACTGGTTCTCATCAACGAGACATATTTCCTCAATTTCAGAGGCGTAGTATATATCATTTAAGAACACTGTTTGTCCCAGGACTCTTGTTCGTTCTGCTGACGTCACCTGCACAGCTGTCGACCCAACCTTAGAAAGAGAACAGAAAAATGCTTCAGCACCTATTGTTAACAAGTCCGACACTTCTAATTTTATAAAGATGAATGTATGAAATTTCATACTTCCTAAAGAGGCATACTAATAAGTTGTGATTTCTCCTCAAGACAGGAGAGGAGAACTAAGAGACAGTAAAATCATATTCAAATCCTTATTAAAATGTAACAATTCACTAAGAACAGCATTAAAAGGACTTACTTTAATAGAAACTTTGGTGTCTTTATGAGCCAGTTTGAGAGCATTGTGAAATACTTTCAAGTCCTCCTCCAAAGCCAAGGTAGCTGCTGGGAGCTTCTGCTGGTCGTGTTCGATGTGCTCTGCCAGTTTCCCTGGAGAGTCTATGAAAATAAGCCTTTTGCTTCCTTTCAAACCTGTCAAGAGCCTTTCATGGTATTTGGTGTATTCTCTGACCCAAGAGTTACAGTTATAAATAAAAACTGCTGAGACATTTTCATAAGCAAAGCCTGGAAAAACTACAAACCATTTAGAAAGAAAGTCTGTTTTAAAGCGGTTACTGGGGCCAGCGTGTGTGAGGTCCACTACAATTTCATATGGCTTTGCATAGTATGGCTTCAGAGTTAGCAGTACGTGGTATATCAGTAAATCTCCGTTGATCTGACCGGTCTTGAATCTGTAAGAAAACAAGACACACATCGTTGGGTTTGCTTTTTAGATCCACATTACAAACATTTGAGCGGTGTATTACACGTACTACTACTACATTAAACCAGACTGATCTTTCACATAGTCCTAAAATACCATCAATCCAAAGCAGTGGCACCGGACGGGCAGCTACAGCCCAAAGGTGTCTGTTACTGTTCTGTCACGGCTCACGGTCTGTGCTCGTTTGGCCGGGGCAGAGTTAATTTTCTTCCCAGCAGCTACTATGGGGCTGTGTTTGGGATTTGTGCTGGAAACGGTGCTGATAATGCAGAGATGGTTTCGTTACTGCTGAGCAGGGCTAACACAGAGCCAAGGCCTTTGTGCTCCTCACCTCACCCCACCAGCGAGGAGCTGGAGGGGACACAGCCGGGACAGCTGACCCCCACTGACCAAGGGATGTCCCACACCGTATGGCGTCATGCTCAGCATGTAAAGCTGGGGGAAGAAGGAGGAAGGGGGGCACGTTCGGAGTGATGGCATTTGTCTTCCCAAGGAGCCGTTACACGTGATGGAGCCCTGCTGTCCTGGGGACGGCTGAACCCCTGCCTGCCCATGGGAAGCGGTGAATGAATCCCTTGGTTTGCTTTGCTTGCGCATGCGGCTTTTGCTTTAACTATTAAACTGTCTTTACCTCAACCCACGAGTTTTCTCACTTTTACCCTTTCGATTCTCTCCCCCATCCCACCGGGGGGAGGGAGCGGGCGGCTGCGTGGGGCTGAGTTGCCCGCTGGGGTTAAACCATGACACACTCCAGCCAAGTTTAACGTCCAGTATGATGAAGCTTGACATGGGATTTAACTCAACTTCGTTTTGAAATGCCACACAACCTACCACAGCCAAGCAACCTCCAGAGAGACAGGAGATTTATTCAACTAAAAGGAAAAATACAATCCATGCTGGAGAGCAACAGCGCATCAATTGGATCAAAACTGGATTACATGAAAAGAGATCAGAGTTTCTTTAAAAATAAAAGTAAAGTCTCTCAAACTAACTTTTTAACCTCTCTAGAGATTCAAATTGTATCTATTTTTATATGTGGAAAAATACATTTATTTCAGATTTCATAATTAAGACTAATTAAGTATATACCAACTTTTTCAAAAGGTCTTAAGCTCATTTCATTTGCTATATACTGCAGCACACTCTAACGCTTGGTGGAGTGTTTCTCAGAATGGTCAGTCCTCTGAGCAGTACAGAGGATCTGTCTACAAAATAACTCTTTCCAGAAAAACATTCAGATAATATATAAATATTAAGAACCTTTTGTTCTCATTTAATCATTCAGTAAATTTTATGAGACCGGACAGCACATCTGCCTGAACCAACAGAGTTAGCACAGCAGACAAAATTCTACTCGGAAGAACTAATTAAAAATCAAACTCAGCAGTAGCTCGTGGACATCTACGGTACTTTTAAATACCTGTGAGTGTTTCAAGCTAGCATTAACTCAACTCTTTCAAGGCAAACCAACGGGCTATGGGAAGAGCTGGTAAATACTGTAAGCACGTATGTAGGTTTGAGTGTACTGGGACACTGCTGCTGATAACATCTGAGATAAACCACCTGAGCGTAGGATAACTGAGGAGATAAATTTCGTGAACATAGAATATTTGTCTACCGAAGATACTTTTTTTTCCCCCGTGTTACTTCCTGTTGTTCCGAGAGCTAATTTGGGCAAGTTGGTGTTTTTCCCCCTCTAATGTGTCATGGTATAGTTGTTACAAAAAGGAAGTGTGTCATCACTGCGGTTTTAGTTCTCCACTTAGAGTAAACGACATATAATTTCAGTTACGGATTTGCTTAAAAAATACCAGCATTGTCTAAATCTACGTGCTTTATGTTAATGGTCGTTTGCATCCTAAGAGCAAATATACGCACAAAGAAATCTTATTCTTAAAGGACTAAATATCCGAAACACCAATTTTCTTTTGACTACATCTTGGCAAGGTAAGTACACGTTTTCCTTCTCCTATTCTAAGTTCCACTTCAAAGTTTCTTAGATTTTGTAGAAAATTACATACAAAAGTATTTTTAAAGAAGTTCAAGTAACTCAAAAATAGTAATCTGTAAAAATATCTCCAACTGAATTAAGGAAGCTGACAGAACTGTATTTTTAGTAATGTTAAAGGTTATTCATAATCAGACTCTGAAGAATTAACAGTGACAGTCGCTACTTAGCTCTGTTGTTCCTATGTATTGCAGATCTTGCTGTGTACTGATAGAAGACCCTATCCATACCTAGGCACAAAGGGTTGAACTAAAGAAAAAAACCTAGCTCTTTAATGATCAGTTCCTTTGCTCTCAGGATTTTAAGCGAAGCCCTTAACAACACCAGTTTGTTTATTTTTAAGATAAGCACATCTGGTCTAGAACACTACAACTAACACTGGCCTTACTGTGCTCCTGGAGGGAGCAGGCAGAGAGTTGCAACTCTTGGACAGTAACATTAAATGTTGGAGCATATCTGTACCAGCAAACCATCTCAGTTCTGCATGTCATGCAGAAACTTTATGTGAAATGTTTTGTTTCCAAAAAAAGGCTTTGCTGCTTTTGCTTTCTTCCTTTTTAAAGTATGCTACAAGGCATCCTCCGGGCAACCTCTACCATGAACATGCTGAGGGACTGGAGCATCTCTCCCGTGGGGAGAGGCTGAGGGAGCTGGGGCTGTTCAGCCTGAGGAAGAGGAGGCTGAGAGGGGACCTCACCAACGCTTATCAATATCTCAAGGGCGGGTGTCAAGAGGACGGGGCCAGACTCTTCTCAGTGGTGCCCAGCGACAGGTCAAGGGGCAACGGGCACAAACTGGAACACGGGAAGTTCCGCCTGAACACGAGGAAAAACGTCTTCGCTGTGAGGTGCCCGAGCCCTGGCACAGGCTGCCCAGGGAGGGTGTGGAGTCTCCTTCTCCGGAGAGATTCCAACCCGCCTGGACGCGGCCCTGTGCAGCCTGCGCTGGGTGACCCTGCTCTGGAAGAGGAGGTGGACTGGATGTCTCCAGAGGTCCCTTCCCACCCCCACCATTCTGTGATATAAAGATAAAATTTCTACCTGAGCTGTAGCTGATCACTAAGATGGTTTCTAGTTCAAACTTAACAATAAGGATTCATCTCAGAATGGAGTCTAATTCTGTGTTATGGGTGAACTGCAGAGTAAAAGATACATATATCTTTTGCTGCTCCTTTGTCACGTAAGGAGGGACACCCATAGTTTGTTCCCTGGTTACATACCAGGCACATCACTTCTTTCACTCTCCTCGAGGACTTCAGCAATACAAAGGACTGCCACTGGGACTTTGCAAGACAGGCAAGTTCACCCCTTTGATTTTTGGGAGTGAATAGAAGTTGTTCTTTGGTAGGCATGCTAACTTTTGACTATGATAAAAGTAAACATTGTCTGGAATATTTTAAAACTACCTAATCTTACAAACATACAGGTATGCTTTGTTACCTCTAAAGTAATAGCTCCAAGAACAACTGTATTTATAAAAATAGCACTGTTAGTGTTGGTCATTCTCTATAGTATTTATATTTGAATCAAATGTAGTCTGTAAGATTTAAAGGAAACATTTTGGTCTGTTAATAGAGACAGGTGAAAGAGAGACACTGGATGGGATAATGAGCCTTAAGGTCTGAACATGCCTCACACATGCAAAGAGGACGAAGCAGCAGCAGTGAAGTGGTTCACTGCTCGTCTGATTTGTCACTCTTATTTAGAGGTTATCATCTTCGTATCAGACTGACCTAAAGGTCAGCTTCCTGCCCTCCAGACAAATTCAACTGGTACAAATTTGAATACTACACAAATGTGAAACAGAACATACTAATGGTAATATCATTTGCATAATTATCTCAGGCGTTTTAAAGAAAATGTCACAATCTGTAGCATGTTTGTGAGAAAAATTTGAGAAGTACATTTGTGATAAATAGCCTTTTGTACAATAAAGCAGAAAAATTAGAGAACAAAGATTTTCCTAGGCATTTATGAAATACTCCAGACAGCTGTGCTAAGAAATATAAACAATTAAAATAAGTTACTGCTGTCACTTACAGGAACATTTTAGATTAAAGCTTTTCACTTGACCATCTTTACAAGCATGGTTACATTTCCCACATTCACGCAACACAGGAAAGTAAGAAGCAGTGATCTGTAAACTTTAGACGGGTTTCTCCTTTCACTCTGTAAAAGCAGAAGCAATGAATTTGAAGTTGTAATATGGCCAGCTTTAAAGAGGAGGAACTACCACAGAGGCTGCCTCTACATCACCGAGTAGTTAGCAGGGAACACTTTCCTTTCTCTCTCTGCCCCATGTTCTTTTTTAATCTTCATATATTTTCTATAAACCTCAAACTGTCAGAAGTTCCAGACAACCTATTCCTTCAGAATACCACGTACTTGAACTCATCCTCCTACATCCACTAAAAAGGAGGTCAAGTCACATATTCTCCATCAAAAAGGCTGCTGCCTGCTATTCCCCGAGAAGTCCAATTCAAACCTCTAAGAACTAGCATTTGCCAAACTAATACCATGATTTGTATTTTTGCAGGTGACTAAATAGGAAGATGAAGACAAAGAGACATAATAAACCACACTTCGCCTTCCCCATCGTGATAATCTTCTCTTTGTGTTTGCAAACAAGTGCAAACCATACCGATTATCCTAGGATTACATATGAAACCTGGAATCCTATGAGCCAAAACCTAAGTGGAAGCCAGAACTCAGGGGAAGCCAATACAAATTCTCCTCTAAGCACCAATTTCAACAGCAAAACAACTACTTTTGAAATGCCGACAAGTACCCTGCAATCCTTATCTTCAACAATGGCCCCAAATTCAACATCTTCCCCGGCCAGAAGTGCTGTTTCTGCCACTGGAGGACCTAGGAACACCAGCAAATCGAAGAGTAAAACGACAAAAGAAACATGTGAAGACAATAAGTCTCTTATACTGATTTGCTTCATTATAATAGCAGTACTTGTGCTTATCTGCACCTTCTTATTTCTGTCGACAGTCGTAATAGCAAACAAAATGTCCTATCTCAAAAAAACTAAGCAAGGAAAACGTAGGCCCAGGAGCAATGGTGATATTCTGGCTACTAACAGTTTATGGCCAACTGCAGCAGGAACGTGGCAGAGGATGCCTAAGGAGACAACTGGAACTGACTTGATAATGCAAGACTTAATATCAGGGAGAGATGCTGGGATCCCAAGGAAAACCAAAGATGAAACTACTGAGAAACTCACTAAAGAAATAGACAACGAACAGGAAAACAAAGAACCATCCAAGTCACACAAACCCATTTTAACCAATTTTGTAGTTGAGATTTAATTAATACTCGGGTAAAAACTCATCTTTTGCCTTTTTTACGCTATTAATTTGAGGCAAAAACTTAGCTTTCGAGTAACAACATGAATTTTAACACAGGAAAGCTAAATTCAGATCTTAGGGTTTTTCCTTTTATGGTAGTGTGAACGCTGCAGCAACTTGTAGATCTAGAAGGAAATAAGATTGTGTTAAATAGCTTTTCATAAATAGCATCAAGACTGGTTTTACTCCTTTGACCAGAAATCATGGCGATAGGAGCTGAACGGGATAAAGCAAAAGGACAGAAGTTTGCCCATTCTCAAAGATCATTAGGGGGGAAAAAAAAGGAGAAGACTGTTAGCCCAATAAATATACCATACCATACGGTGCTACGCGGGCATGTCCAGGTTGCTGTTTTAAGAAAACAATCATTCAGTCACCACTTGGACACAATCACTGAATCAGGAACTAGACTCTCTCAAAATGCCCTTTCAGGTTTTTCCATCAAGCACTTCTTAAACCAGCTTAATTGCTTTTGAATCAGATTGAAGTTTGAATCATATTTATTGTGTTTTGACTTTGTGTATGAATATATGAAGTTTGTATTATATGTTAGAGTATGAGAACTGTTTCAGTTTGTTATCTCCAATAAACTAGCACCATCAGTTTTTACATAACTTATGTGATGCTACTTCTCTAAGTCAAAATACTACAAAAAATATTACACGAGGCATTTTGGAATATTATATTCCTATAACATTTGCTGAA
Source organism: Phoenicopterus ruber ruber (assembly GCA_009819775.1). NCBI lineage: Eukaryota > Metazoa > Chordata > Aves > Phoenicopteriformes > Phoenicopteridae > Phoenicopterus > Phoenicopterus ruber. The sequence goes on along the minus strand of CM020233.1, from coordinate 1,570,969 downwards.
GGTCAGGAAAGGTCTTCTCTGATGACTAGCTGTGATTTCTTGCATCACGGAAACATCCGTACGGAAACACACTCCTCTTTGTCCTAAGACAACCAATTAGAACACGCCAAAAAAATCTTCAAGAACCACCACGACTTTTAGTTTCTTTATGCTCATAGAGACCTGATTTTCCCATATTTCTGGGGAGATGTCTGTATCTGGTCTCACTACAGCAGAGCTTTGTTATTTTAAGGAAACACAGGAAGTTCTTCACAAGCTACTCGGGGTTAAAGATCTGTTGCACCATGGTTACAGGTGTTAAAACTGCATAGTGACAAAGCTCTAAACATCCTGTGTGTCTGCAGTAAACATTTTTGACACAAGAGACGGTTGTATGAGCTTGAAAGAATCAGGACATAAGACCGAATCCTCAATCCACCTTCCATTACATCACCCATAAACTTAATTGAAAGGGCAGGTAAAGAAGCAACAGAAAAGCAAACGAGAAGACAGTATTCAAGGAAGCCAAGAGAGCGCAAGATCTCAAAAAAAATGCAACTGCCCATGTCAAAGGTGGTTTGTGTAATAAGGAAGATAAAGTTGGAAGGAGTTTGCAAGCTTAGCCCAGAACTGGGAGTCATTAGAAAATAAGTTCATTGGAGATGAATAAAACCAACCCAACTACAGGGTAAATTCCAATGAATCTGCGATAAACCACATTTACGGACCTTAGAGCTCAAAGGGAGGAGGCACAACACAACACACAAGTAGAATGGGAAGACCGGGGATTATGTCAGGCATTTCTAAAACATGAGGAGAAAGGCCAGGAGGAGAATAAGGGCAAATTGTGACAGATCGGTGGTGACAACCTAGTACTTAGAGGAGATGAACTGAGAACATCTCACACCGGTGACAGAAAGAGAGCTAAAGGGCAGGGTTGGGGGATGCTGCATTGCAGTTACCTTCTCCTTCCCCAAAATGACCATGAGCACATGAGGCCACAACAGAGGCTGTGCAAGTACTAATAAAAGAATCTGAGGTAGCAAACATGAGAATCTAACCTGGTGTAAAACTGCTCCCGGCTAGGAAGGTAACAGAAGTAAAACAGGAAAATGAATCTGTAAGGGTTAACCAGCCTGCCTACAGGAACACGGCAAGTTGTTCGTAGGCAGCAGATTAAAGGGGTAAACCAGCAGTGTCATGAAAAAAGCAGGCAAAAAAGGAAGGAATCACGATCATATCAGTGGAAGGAAGGAAAACCAGGAAGGAAAAAGAACTGTCAATGAAGTGGGATCCGTGGCAAAAGACAGGTGGAGACTGTGAGGGTTGAAGAGAATGGGGATGAGATGAAGGAATTGGACAAGAAACTATGAGTTATAATGTGAGTATGGGATCAGGATTTGTGTTTGCTGCAGGAGTAGGGAGAGTCTGAAAAAGAACTATAGCGCAATCAGAAGAGAGGCACAACAGGAAAAGCAGAAGGAGTTGAAGCTGCAGAAGGACCTGGCAGTAGCTACTCGGCACTGGCAGAATACACTTGCAAAATGCAGCGAGGACATGTTTGTGTGGGTTTCTTCTTGCCAGGCAGCCTTTCCAGGCAAAAACGCTCAAGGAGACAAAAGAAAGTAGTTTGGGTTACACTAAATGGTACAGACAAAGACAGACAGTGGGAAAGCAGCTGCTCAGAGAGCACAGCCCCCCATTAATGATGGCAGCAGGTACCAAAGATGTCCAGACAGAAAAATAACGTGGAGAGCAGGGGGCAGGAGAAGGGTGAAATGTGTAGTTATCTCCCTTTTAATGCAACTACACAAATGCAGATGTGTAAGCCAGCCTGTGATCAGATAGCTTTCTATGACTCACGGTAATGAAATCTAAGGTTGTTTTTCCACTAATCATCATGACAGCACACCAAACCCACCACGGAAATTAAATCAGGAAGATTCAAGTCCAACCCAAACTTGCACAGTTCTTGACTCACACAGAAGTAACTATAACTATTTTCAACAGAGACAGGCAAACATCTATTAATGAATTTCTACATAATAGGCACGTACTGGACAAAAGCCACAAACATACAATATTTGAGTTTTATAAAAACAGAGCCGAAAAGTTTGCCCGTAAAGCATGCAAACTCTGAGATAGGGCTCTTAATAATCTCCCTTCTCTTGACACTTCCTGCAGCAAGTGTTGGTGAACTTCCTCTTCAGCTGCAGAAACGTACTTCAACATAAAACGAGCCATTTTAAGCTGCTTGACTTCCAGCACACGGTCCGTCTTCCTAAGGCTTCAAACAAAAAAGTAAGACAGTGCTTGCTTGACAGAAGATAAATGTGCAGGTAAGAATCAGCTTCAAGACGGAAAGACTTACTATTTGTATTACTTGGTTTGAAATGGAACTGCATGTGTACAGCACCGCGTATGTCCTGACTTCAGGGTGTATTCAAAGCTCTTGTTGAATGCCTGTATCTTCAAAGTACTAGGGTTTCAAACACATGTTGTTTGATACTGTTACTGTGAACTATCATGAACTCTGCATGTAAGTATTATTTGACCATATTTTGAAAAGAGTGGAACAGAAGAAAATTAAATTGAATCATTTTTACCTGTTATAAACCTTGCAGTTCAGATCATGCCTCTCAAGAAGCATTAATTTACTACTCATAGGTGTTTACACTGTTGCATCTGAATTTTAATTTTGCTTATTTGTAAACCCACAAAGATTTATGCATATTGATTTCCCAGAAACAGCTTCATATGACTAGCATTATAGTAACTAATAAATTAGCTCAAATTGCACAAAAATAGCTTCAGACAGAAAAGTGTTACGTATTGGATGTATTTTATGATTTGTTTCATAGGGACACGTTCACAGCCCTGAACTCTAGACAGTACGGGGCTGGGGGGGAATCTGTTTCATGCTAATAACTTAACATTAACACAATCTCCTTCATTACAAACTGTGTTCCACATGCAGGAATTTATTTATAAAAACAGTTTAACATTAGAATGTCATTCTATTACAGCATCAGTATTTGGAAACTTTTTAAAAATTATTATGCTGTACCCTTAACTGCTGAAGAGAGGCAAGATCAGGAAATAAAAGTTTAAGAGAACTGTAGAGAGCTTTTTACTTGGGTCTCGGCTTATATCCATCAAAACAAGACAATTTTCTTTACTCATGATAATGCTGTTTGTGAATACTGCTGTGAGTGTTTCATATTTTGTTCCAGATCCACAACCATTTACATGATTGATAAATGTTGTTATTTTGAAACACTCTTGGGACTTCTCTGATAAGAAGATTCTCTTTTTCTGATAAGGTGAAAAAAGGTAATAATAATAATAATAAAGACATTCTCCTCAAAAAAAGTAACTTAATTAGAATGATCAATAATGTTGAAAATCTGCTTGTTGCTTGTAAAGTCAGTGACAAACCTGCTGATTATGCAAATGGGAACAGGCATGAAATTTTAAACATTCAGTCTAATATTATTTTCACTGCTATAGTATTAAGATAAAATCACCTGGTGTCAGTAAAGTGTAACAATACAACAAATGCTGTTTTCAAGTTAATACGTTCCATTTCATTCCTGCTATAGGAGAGAACATATTTAAAGAGGCTGCAGGAAAATGGCCAGCAACCAAGTAATACTGGCTCTCTTCTATGGAGAAATCTGGAAATCGCTGTCTACAGCAATACCTCAAATCGTTGCCATGAATAAAAGAAATGCATACACCAGTATCAGGCATCCAACGGACGACAGAGCTGCTCTCTATCAGTTGCAAGCAACTGGACCCAGTTTACACAAATCTGGAAGAGGACTGATGGCTACGACACCACCTCAGTTCCCCAAAGCATACCCAGAACCTAGCGACGGAAGCTGGATAGCAGCACTGATAATTGGCATCATTTTGATTAGTATGATAATGGCTATTATTATAATTGTTCTGTGCAAATGCTGCAAGAGGCCAGTTGTAGTTGATTCAAATTGGGCAGGTCGTTCTCCATTAGCAGATGGAGACACACCAGATGTCTTTATGGACTCTGACCAGGCTACCAAACGTTCATCAGTCCTATTTATGTTGCCTTGGAAATTGAAACAAGACACACACACAGAGCACAATCCCACTGCATCAGAGAAGCCACCCCACTGCACTACCAGTAATGACACCCCCCAGTTGCCTCCACCAGAAGACCGCTCCGGAGCCAGCGTTTCAGCTTCCAACACGGCCCCATCTCCAGCTCCCACCGCAGAAGCAGCAAGCTGCGCACGCCACTCCTGTCCCGACCCAGCGGCTTTGCCCGAATCCCCAGACCTGCCACCGCCACCCGACTGGCTCAGGGAACCAGCTGAGGAGCACAGCGCGGATCTCGGCAGGTACCAGGAACTTCACTCGGAAGCAGAGGAACAGTTGCCCCCACCACCCGAGTTACCGATTCAAGAGATTCACGAACCACTGCCCCAGCTGCCGCAGCCAGAACACCCTTTGTAGCCTGCCAAAATGGGTTTCCAGCATACTTCACATTTTTCGTAAATGAAGTATTCTTCAAATAACCAAAAAAGGAGAAGTTGATGCTGGCAAGAACAGTGAGACCATAGCATGGGCATTTCCCCAGTGCTTCTTAACTTCAGCTTTCACAAAAGGGAAAAACCTGCTTCTGCCCGAAGCAAGTAATTTCAAAACACAATACGGATTGTGCCCACTAGCCGTCTGTAACTAGTGATTCCAGATTTCGGAGACTACAGAAAACTGAGCAGGCATACCTTTGTGTGTCAGTATATACATCTATGTAAACACACACATAGACATGGAGCTTTCCAGAACAGCAGAGCTTTAGAGGTACTCAGAGCTTCTAAAAATTGTTTGTTCTACTAGGCTGTGTAAGTGAATGCAATGAATTCAAGTTAATTTTAATAAAGCTTTCTAATTCAAAGATGTTTTGGTCACTTAAAGCACAACTGAGTATTTGCTTAGATGTAAAGCTTCAAATTCAAAACAAAACCTAAATGCCTCAACACGCACACACATCGTCCGTCTTTCACACAAAGGCCCATTTTCTGCACACGACGCGGGGACAACTTGGCAACAACAGATTCCAGGTATCTGGAACAAATCCTCCTAACAGCCATCAGTTGCTCTTTACTAATAGCAACTGGAATTCCTTTAGATCAAATATTGCCAAAAAGTTGGCTGGCGTAAAACTCCAGTCCCTTCACACTACTGTTTGGTAAAGCAGAGCACAGTGCGAGTAAACAGTTAATACAGTGGTCACTAAAAAGCCGAAATGGCTCCAAACACTTGAAGTAGTCCAAAAAGGGTTTCTTTTACCAGCTACTCTTGATTTGTATGGCTAAAATAGAAACAGTTCCCAGAACGTCCAGGCAAATGATTAGCAGAATTAGTTGTGCACATTCACTAATTTCTTCCTCTGCAGCGGTATTTTCAGAACGCAGTCCATATTATAAACTATACATGATTTAAAGTTGCCTGGATGCCAGACTCCTTTCAACTCAAGGTGTCCAAGTGTTTTCCAGGTTCTTTCCTGGGCCCTGAGTACAAGCGAAGCTCCCTGTCCTGTCTAGAACCATGCATTTTCAGAAGCTAACTTCTTGGTGGGAAGTAGGAGGGTGGTCTCAGAGGTAATTTTTTTTTTTTTTTTTTTTTTCCTTTTTTAACTAGTATTCAATGTTTAGATTTATAGAAAGAAGCTGCTGGATGCTGAAGTTAGCTTTCCATGACATCTCTGCAAAATGGCAAAGAGTTTGCAGTTTTGAGCCTGCTTGGGGAGGGAATATATTTGTGGATGTTGCACAGAGCACGTGTTTGCACATATTGTAACAATAAACTTCAACATCTTTAAATTACCACTAAAAATTAAAGTCCTAAGTTAGGCAAATGCAATGCTAGGCTGCTGTGCATACAATGGACATAGGAAAAGATATTTACAATTTTTTCTTACCATTTATATAAGCTGTATGATTGTGTATGCCTAAAGAATCGTATTCCAATCATGCAAAGATTTTTTTAAGTCTTGTTGCATTACACCATGTTAAAATTAACAGCATTATAAACTGTATCCACTCTCACCATATTTTTTTTTAAGAAATTCATATAAAGATTTCCTATAGAAATCTGTAGAATGCTACAAGCTGAGCTATATTATACCTGACAATATAGTGATAGCCAGATCTGAGGAGTAGAAAACTGAACATTTTAAAATTATGAAAAGATATCCTGGCAGTGTAGCTTAAAAAAGCTTGAGATAGGAAGCTTAAATTAACATTAACCTTTATTACAAGAGGAGAGGTTAATCGAAGGTAAAAAAGAACACAACACGACTTTTTAATAGGAGCATTTAAATGGAATCGTAGCTTTAGCTAAAACAGCCTACAGGAATTTCACTCGGTACTGTTTATGCAGGCAATCTCACATGCTATGTTTTGATGCATCAACATAGCATAGACTATAGATACGGAGAAGTTAACCGATTCAAATTATCGAAAACAACTATTTTACTGAACATGCTCGCTTTGCAATGGATTTGAGTCAGCACCAGCGACAGCTCTGCAGTCCTCCAGTGTAGTGCAGATCAGGTGGTTGCAGAGCCCCAGCCAGCAGCAATACGATGCAGCTGAAGAGGCAAGCACAATCCACAGACAGCAACTGTAGCTACTCTCCAGAACAAGACGACCTCTAAGCTCAAATCTTTCACAGAAAGGATGTGCTGATATTGCAGAAGAGATTACGGTAAGTTTGTGTTTTTTGTTTTTAATCACAAAAACCTACTACAAAATTAGGGACAGAAATCAGAATGAAATTATTAGTTGATGATAGATGCTTGCACCAGAAATTTGCTGCAGTGTCAGAGATTTCTTACTAACATTAATTCAGCTTTCAAACATGTGTGACCAGCTTTGAGAATGTAATTAACACTATAATAAGGAAAAATAATAATGTGCATGTTAGCATGAACATGGAATTTGGGTTTCAAACTAAATTCCTAACAATTTAAAATGTATTTTAACCAATTCTACTTAAGCAAATAGCATGCATGTATGGGGGGGACTGCTACATTGCTGCAGAGATTTGTAAAGCAGATCCAGTGGACAGCCATTTTTTCATCCTGTATAAAAGAACACATTATTCCAAACATAATATAGGCTTGAAATCACTAAAAACAAGAAGCAGACATTGTATAACGTTTGGAAGAGACTTGCATTTTCGGAAGAAAGCCCTCATTTGAGCTTGAGGGGGAAAGGGAGATGAAAAAACAAGTCTCATTCTGCCAGACAACATGACAGTCTATGAAGGGATGCTTTGTAAAGTCTCTCTTGAACAATTCTAAAAAGGACCATGCCACAAAGGGGTTTATTGATATTTTTACTTAATTTCTCCTGCAAGTGGTCATTGCAAAGACAACCCTTATAAAGAAATAAAATCTATTACATGGATTTAAAGGGTGTCATTTTGGTATATTTATTTCCAGGCAACAATGGAATACCTGATATTGAATACATCTACCTGTCTGCTGGTCCTTCTGTTTTTCATACCCCCTGGTGCGGGTATCTGTCCTTCTAACTGTACATGCTCAGGAAATGACAGGAATGTGGACTGTTCAGGCAGAAACTTAACTGTACTGCCACATGGACTTCAAGACAACATTACATATTTAAATCTGTCCTTTAACCAGTTCGTAGATCTCGATCATCAGCTAACGAGATTCACCAATTTGAGGACCCTCGATATTTCAAATAATTGGCTCAAGAATGTTCCTGCTCATCTGCCCAAGTCCTTATGGGAATTATATGCCATAAACAACAACATTAAAGTTCTTCAGAAACTCGACACAGCTTACCAGTGGAATCTTAAAGTGCTCGATGTTTCCAGGAACATGGTGGAAAGAGCTGTTCTGATCAACAACACACTGAGCAGTCTCAAGTTTCTCAATCTCAGCAGCAACAAACTTTGGACAGTTCCAACCAACATGCCCTACAACATAGAGACGGTGGATCTATCCAGTAACTTCTTGTCCCAGATACTTCCAGGAACACTGCTGAGACTACATCACCTTACAAGCCTCTACCTGCACAACAACAAGTTCACGTACATTCCTGACAAAGCTTTTGACCAGCTCTTTCAGCTGCAAGTGGTAACACTATATAACAACCCATGGTCCTGCAGTGACAAACAAAATATCCTGTACTTGCTTAAATGGGTGCAGGGAACAGCCGCCAGCGTTACAGGGGCTCCCTGTGCTAATCAGTCTGTGCCCTGGGTGGATGCCACGCCAACTTCAGCAGCTCCCACGGTTCTAGACCCTAGCCTCATGATTAAAGGAATGAAGGCAGCAGACAAAGCTACTTCTCCCGTGGCAACGGAGCCAACCAGAGTGACAAAAATGCATAAACAATTTAAAGCTAAGGAAGTTACTGCCTTGGCGACCGTAAGCCAAACCGTACTGTTTACGAGCACAGACCGACCACTACTGCTCTACCCAGAAGATGTGACAACCAGGAGGGTGAGTTCCCAAGAAGCAGCAGCCACACACACAATCTACATCAAAGATTCAACCGAGGTGAACTCCAGCCTGACTCATTCCACAGGATCGTCCACTACTCCTATGACTTTAAGTATCACCAGTGGAATGCCAACAAACTACTCCAAAATGCCTCAAAGCACAACTGCTACCTTAAGGAAAGAGGAATCCACTACAAATATTTTGAATACTCATGTGCCCTCCAAAGCAAGTATCTGTGAGATATATTTGTTTTATGTTGTAATGCTTAATGCAGTGGCAATATGTATTGGCTAAGGGCTTGTATCTTGTGAAAATTACTGAGTTTATTCCTGTGATACATAGCTGGAGTTAAGACATCCAGGTCAAATAATGCATCAAAATACAAGAAATTCAAAGTTCTGACTCTGATCTAAAGAAAATAACAGTTCTTAATTAAGAAGTGCACACTAATGTCTTGATACTAAGCTGCTACTTATTTTAATATGTCTTAATTGAGTAAACCTAACCTATGGTTTTGTTTTTAAAAATGTGCTTATTTTGTATTTAAATTTTTAATTTTACTGGCACAGAATAAAACATCAGAATTTTAAGTACTGATTTTATGTATGATTTTGTCATTAAACAACTGAAAAAAAATAGAAGGCCTGTATCATATCTGCATTGTCTTGCTTGACTTGCCAGTGAGCAATTCTTGTAATATAGCAGCACAGATTCTTTGTAAGTTATGATGACATGCAAAAGGAAGGGGAAAAATAAAGGAACTAAACCTAGCTGTTTCACTAATCAGAAGTTATTCCTGAGAAAAATTGCTAGCATGTATATCTATGTTTGCTTCATATGTATTAGGATATTTTAAAATGAAGAACAACAGTTTTGAATTTAGGAATTAAATATGACAATGCCATGGTGTCTACAAAGAGGGTGTAAACTGAGAAGGCAACATGGTCCAACTTCAGCATGGAAAAAGCGGTAGGGGCTGATATCTCTTTTTGCTCTGTATTGACTTAGAGACTGCAGGCAAGTTATTTCTCACTCTCCATATTTAAAAAAAACCATAAAAGTAGAGGAAAACACAAGATGTTCAATGCCATGACACTCTCCAACAATAAGGAGTTATCTACACAAATTAATGAAATGGAACTACTAAACTTTATTTAAAGTAACATCCAAAAATCTGAAATGTTAATATATTATGCTTAAAAGAATATTGCAAATCAGCCAGAATGTATCAAGCTACTACTTGTTGATCAGTAAATGAAAGATCAGCCAATTTCTAACACAAGTTATGTAACAAATCCATTAAGCAATTAGTTGTCAAGCTGTTGACATTGCAACAATCCTTGAGTCTTGTGACTTAAAAAAAATTAATTCAGTCCGTGGCATTGAACATGCCCAAATCCTTGCTTTATAAGGATGAGCATGAAAGCTATTCTCCTTGACATCTGCACCATCAGTGAACAGAAATAGTTGCACGCATGGTTCTGTCCACTCTAGGAAAATAACTTAAATTATGTGGCAAAGGTACTTGATATACTACAGATGACGTTTTGCAAACAGCATGAAATGAAAACTGAAGAACAAGTTCATTGAAAAAGTATTATTCACTTAATATTACAAATCTTTATACAATGGTTTTCCATTCATTTCAGGCCATTTAATTTCCAGTTAATTGTAGCACGAAGGTGCTGCAAAACCCAGAAAACCTCACTAATGAGACTGGAGTCCTCTACCTGTTTCTCCTAGGTGTCAATGAGGGCTGTAGACCATTTACAACCACTGGTATCAGAGAAATCACAACTTTCCAATTGTGAACAGTATTTCTATAACCAGAAATGTGTTTTAATTTCTAACAGTAAATGTTACACAATGAATTTGTACAGTTATTTCATTGGCATTTAAGTAAAAATAAAGTTATGTTTGTATTGAACTGAATTAGTGACAGTGCTTCTTTTCAAATAAGTATACTAATGTCACTGAATATATAATATTTTATTATACAAACCCATTTCAAGCAGACATTTGGCTCAATCTTCATGTCTTATGGGGCAAATTATGGTTAAGTCAAATTATATTGTTTTCATACTAAAATATCCCTAGTATTGTTTATTAATAAGCTGATAAGATAATAGTAACATAGGGTCTACCCTTCCCTTTCCTACCCTTTAGGACTTGCAAACACCTGAGGCATCCCTCTTTCCACTAGAAAAAGGCAGCTCGTTCTCCCTCTCAAAAAGAGACTCCCCATGTTTAATAGAACAGAAAACTTTAAAAAAAAACGCCAAAGCAAAGACTGACATTTCGTAGACATTTTAGGAAGACAAGAACTAGTTATCCAAGTCAAAGTTTAGACACCCCAGACCATGTGCATGGTACCTCCAACGGCCAGCAGTGCCTCATCATATACAGTGTTCCACATATTTTCCCCAGGTTAAATAACCTGACATGAACTGATAAATTCCACTAACTAGGACCAGTATTAAAAAAGCGTCACTGTGTGCCGCTCTCTTTGGACAGTCAATGTATTTGTTAAGTACTGACTGATGCTAAAACAGTATCAACCCACTTATGTTCAGAACTAGGTATTTCCTAGAATTACCTCATTCTTATGGTTTCATCCCACACAGTTTAAAGCAGCTTAGCTTGCAAGGTAGGACAGAGATCACAAAATAAGGTGCTATGATTAAACCGCCTTGAGTTGAGGCAATTACATGAAATACTACACGTCTGCTGAACAATTCAATACAGGTTGCCAAGTTCTACTGAATGCAAAAAACCTACATGGAATCAACTTTAAACGCTCTGAGAATGTCTCACCCGTAATGAGACTATTCAGTGAACAGGGACCCCACGAAAAATACTTTTCCAGAAGTTGTTTGGGGCAAATTGCAAGTCCTCATACAGAATGGCCTGCTACCCAGACTTCAAAGTCTTAAGCATGCTGAAAAAAGCCTGGAAGTGGGGTTGTGGGCCTCTCCAAACACATGCACAGGACCGGGAAGCTAGGAAACAAAAAAAATCGCAGATGGGTCTGAAAGCGAGATGGCACTCCCAAATTCCAGGGCTATGCGCTCTATCCAAGCCTTGCCTGGGGTAGGTGCAAGCAAGAGGGCTTCGCAGTCAGACTGCTTTCAATAAAGCAGACCGAAATTTAGGTTTCCTTGTATTTTTCTGGAATACAAATGAGTTGACGATGGAGCAGGGAGTAGGCAGGCAAATGTGGGAGTCGTGCACTTGTTGCTTGGCAACAGTGCAGTCAAATTGAAATAAAACTGATAGGCATGGATGTGAACATGACAGCATCGGTTTGTGTTGTTTTAAACACGCTGGTCATTCAGTCCATGATAAATAGAAAATAATCTATTCTCAGAGAAATTCTTTTTTCCAAAATAACTATTTAGCATTTCAGGACAATATTCAAAATACCCAAAAAAAGGTCTAGCACATCTTGTAGTAGAAATATGCTTGCTTTGGAAAGGTTAAAATTGCTGTAGGCATAGCTGCGGTCTGAAGCAATAACTCAGAGGTTTGTATTCCTATTAATTAGTTTGGGATATCAGCTTTAAAACTTAATGGCAGTACTTCAGGATCAATATTTATTGATTTATTGCTCATTTTAGTAACAGCATAGGGATTAAAAACAGAAGAGCAGTGGCTTTGAAAGTCAGGTTGTTGCCCAGGAAACAAAATGTGAAGAAAAATGACAGAAGGGATTAAATTTTGCAGCACAAGAAGGATATAAACTGATCCAGATATATCAGTAAAATGACTCAACAATGCCCTAGCAACAAGATCTCAAACTACCCAAAAAAAAAAAACCAAAACCAAAACCAGCCTGCTGCAAGCCCTCAAACATACTGGCAGCTCCAATCTAAACAGTCTTTCCACATTTCACACCTTAGAAAATGACATCTGGCTCAGAACCACAAGACAAACCCCCCAAATAAGCACCACTTCACCACATCCCTTCTCAGCAGAAAAGATGTCAGAGCATCATCCCAGAGCAAAGCCCCACCTGCTCGGCTTGAAAGGGCAGGCAGCCTCACGGAGAAAAACTGAAGGGTAATGTAGCTGCTGAAGAGAAAGGAAGCCATAAAAAGGGAGGTAAGGGCAAGCAATATTCCAGCAAGTAGCAAGGCTTACGTCAAAGCGCAACAGTATTTTCATTGTCTCCTGTACCTAGATAAAACGTACCGAAATCTGCCCCTTACCACCCCTTTACACAACGCAGGAACGCCTGTCTGACTTGTGCCAGGATCACTATGGTTCAGCAGTGATTATTCATCTTCCTTTGACGAACGTGGTTTGTGTTCACTCAGAAATCCCTGGGACACGGTTCATAAAGCTATTTTATTGAAGACAACTTTTCAGATTGTTAAACTGATAGGTAACTCGGTCACTGATTAAAACTTCAGAATTTCTGTAGAGTTCAGTATCACAAAACTAGGGAAATCATCCCCATTCTTGTAAGACTGAAGACCAGTAGATCTGCAAGAGATCAGAGTCCATTCTGGAGCTCATTTGTGTTTATAGCCTCTTTTCACCCCAAAAGCAGATAGATTGCTGCCTGCTGAACCCGCCAGCTGGGTGGGACACACAGATCATAAAGCAGCATTGGAAAAACACCACAGCAAACCTGCACAAACACTTGCCTCCAAACATCTTTCAGACGGCCAGTTATGAAAGAGGATTCACTTCCACTATTGTCTGATGTTCAAGCTTTATTTTTAGTCATCCACTCCTTTCTGCTGAATTCAACAATCCTTAAGCATCAGTTACTAAACAAAAGGTCACAGCTATCCATACTACTTTGCCAAGTGAAACAACTTAAAATGCAGAGTTACGCTCAGAATATGTATTTTAAAGTTTCATAGTGATGTAAATGGAATTATGTAATGAGATACCCAGAACTAAAGAGTTCCCATTGTAGGAATTTTATGCTGCCTGAACAGGTACTAGTTAATACAAGAAGGTTCAGAAAGATGAAGAGGACATAACTTATTTTGGGCAAGTCAGAAGACGAAATGTTTGTCTATCTTTTTTTTCTAAAATTGTGTTATCTCAGCGTGTGCTCAGCTACTAGCAAGCTGATAATTAAAAAGTACTTTGCAGTGCTTTCTATTTGATGTTCTCCTTTTTCAGTTTTTACATCTATTGTCTCAACAGGCAAATTATCTTGTGAACATGTTTCACAGCCAAATTTCAACATACATCCATGACAGAACACCACCGTGATTACTATAGTTACACTCAGTAGCTACCAACACAATAAACAAGTGGCATCCTGCTTTATTATTTATATACTAGCTTTATTAGGGCCCATCACTGGCTTGCCCAGACTTGGAAAGGTTTACTCTCCAACATCTGTGTACAAACAGTCACCCACTGAGCTGGCACCTTCGTCCAAGGAATATCGCATCCCCAAATCACAGTCAGTATTTAATGATGCTAAAGATCATACACTTTCTCAGGTAGGGAAGCAAGCAGAAAAAGATGAATTATGTGCAAGTAAAGGGCATGAAGATATCGGTCATAAAATCTCATAGCTCTCATCAATAGCCCTTATGCATAACTATGAAAAGCAGATTCACCTGCACTTGATCAGATATTCTGCAGAATTCAGCCCCATAAGGAATAGTTATTATCACTATTCTTTTAGCTTGCAGTATGCTTCACTCATGACAAGTGGTAAGCAGTACATATACTTAAAAGCGAATGATACCGTAGCCCATTTCAATGCAGATTATGTATTTTTGTAAACATGTCACCAGCTTCATTCTTGGATTCTTGGATGTGTATAATCAAGTTCCAAGGAGTGGTTAATCAATTCCCCAGCCTTTCTGCCGATAGCAGTGTTTGACTGTGTGAGAATTACGTATTTCCTAACTGTATGTAGTCCCAAGAAATATTTATAGGTATCTTATACAGATATTATATGTTAACTTTAACCCATCTCATCCTCAGTAAACAAGAAAGAATTTTGAACAGCTACTTAAGGCTTAAGCTCTCTTGTGCCTCCTTTTCAGGTACTCTGCTGCACAGAACTTGAGATGCAAACCACACGGTGCTGAAGGGACAAGATGATTCTATATCGATAACAACTCCTCAAATGCCTGTAAAAACACGCACCGATACTTACTCTTCTTCTACTCACCAACATTCTAACAGCACACTTAAAATATCTCTGCACCTTGGACCAGCTAACAGGAAAATGTCAAGGTTTCAAATACTGAAACAAGCACAAAACCACCAGGTCATTTTCATTTAGGACAGATTTATATACAAACAGTCTGCAGGCCTCAGCTCAAAGTACCAAAGTAGTCTGTCGCATTTAAACAGCAACGCACTTTTGCTGAGATCGCTTCCACGTGTATTCATTAGTCAGTCATAACCACTACGCGCGTTAACTTCCTCACAGATACAACACGGCTACTAAGTTAGCCAGCTGGGGATAATTTTATTTTTCTGCTTTTAAAGAAAAGGTAGGTAAGTGATCTAGGCCTAGCAAGCACGTGTTGCACACTTTTGTATCAAGTTATTTCCAGAAATTCTTTCTTTACAGGTGAAATAACGGCTTCTTACTGTGCAAATAAAGAAAACACACTGCATGTCAAGTCTTCACAGAATACATAAGGATGCCTTGGATCACTCCCAGCCACAGTAAATTTTTTGAAGATGGGTTAGCACTATTCTTGGCATTTGTATGCCTAATTTCTTGTCCGAACAGGACAGGATAACTATGTAGGCATTTTATTTTACCTGACATAAGACAGTGTCTAACGGAAAAACTGGAGGAGAAAAACATGGCAAGTAAATACAGAGAATTTTTTAAAGAGAATTCAAAAGACTACCTTCTCTTCTAACTTCGTGTATGGAAGGGGCATAAACACCTGGGATCTTGCTTAAAAAAAAACAAAACCCAACACCAAAAACCCCACAAAAACCCCAAACCACCACCACCACAACAAAAAACTGCAACAACAAGCCCCACAAACCAGCCAACCGGGACGGGCTTTCCTCGGGGATGCCCCCGTTGGCCCTGCAGCTCATGCACTGTTAGCTCCACCCCAAGCAGGAGCACGTGTGGGTTCCGTGGGCGCCTCGATGACGCTGGGCCCCCCAGCCTTTAACCACAGCAAACCCCTCCCTTCCAGGAGCGACGGCACCTTCGAGGTTGAACGCCTTTTGCCTGGAGCCCGTGAGCTCAGTTTAGCACAGACGCTTCAAACAATCCTTTCCCACGAGGCTTCCCAATGCTGTTGTGTAAGTGGCTCACAAAGGAAAACAATCCCGATCGGAGAGAAAAACACCCATTTACTTCTGAAGAGAGCTAGTCAACATCCCTTTACTCATTAAACTGCAACTAAGTCCTTCTGTTGCGCATGCAAAAGATACCACACTGACTGAAGCAGACACCGAAATACCATCCTCCTACCCCAAATGAAGCTATCAAGCATTCCAAGGTCCCTTCAAATGTCTACCTGTGTCCACTACACATCTCACTTGAAGAAAGGGAGAAGAAATCTCCTGTAAACAGGCTCACTCATACTAAAATTAACCACGCAAGGATACAACAGTACTTTTAATATATTAATACTTTTGTTGTTGTATATGCAACACTGCTCATGAAAGACGTGGAGGGAACACCACCCCTCCAACGGTTGTCTTAGAACGGGACGAGGCGTTTAACAAAGTTGAAGTATTCCTGAAAGTATATATTCTACTTTTTTTTTTTTTTAATCCTAAAGAGAAGGTATTTTGTCTTGTGATATGTACTTGCATGAGTCTCAGAAAAACAGTTTCTGAAATTACTTTGAAGGAATTGAGGGGAGAAAGGGAAATGCAGGTGGGAGTAGGCAGATAAAATGACTCCAGCTGATCCTTACAATTTGCAATAGTCTGACAACTTTTCAAGCTTACTCCACTACAACAGTAAATAAACACAACAACTGGGAGAAAAATTGAGTTTCCAAGCATCCGTTTTTATTCCTGAATTTTCAAGATCAGTCTTTTCTCGTGACAGCAGTCCAATTAGTTTAGAAGGGGTCTGAACATTACACATTCTTCAAAAATCTACTGACATTCAATTGCATAAAGTTATGTTATCTGAAACAATCAGCATGCCTTTTAAAACACATTTATTTAAGCTGATACATGCTGTACATAACTACATATCCTTTTTTAAGCCCATGCAGAAATCAACTTTAGCAAAAATCATAATCCAAGGATGTATGATTTTAAGTGTTCACAATGAGTCAGACCCTACACAATACAGCATTTAAGAAGGTGTCCTTAGTTAAACTTTTGAAACTTTGTGTGCACATTTAGTGTCAGGAATCTCTAGGAAAAAATGAACTTACAAACAAATGGAAGACAGGCAAACTAATTTCAGTTTCGGCGCTGTATACTCTCACTTTACTGTCAACTCTGTGTCCCCTTTGAATCTTCAGGGCATCACTAATGTTTTTTCTACTGCCTAGCAGAAATGCAATGCTCAAACTTAAGATTCAATAAACCTGCTCCTAGTACAGAATTACACGGAACATTCAGATATCCCAGTAAAGTCGCTCTACAAGTCACGTGCTGTTCAATGTTTTCTGGAAAGCAGAAAACAGCATTAGATGCTAGATATGCACATACATGTTTCACTGAAAACAAAATGATTTTGGTTTTGTTTCAACAACAATCACTAATACTCCAAAAGGAGAATTTCCAGAAGCTATCCCTCTTCTCAACCCTTTTGTTGTAAAATGTGGAAGATACACACGATCACCTAATTTAACACTAGTTAATTACTGTTAGAAACTTACACGGCCATTTATACTGCAAACTGAAGTTTCATGTAAGGTTTTATAAAGGCCCACTTCAGCCAACACAATAGGCTCAAAGGTGACTCAAAGACCTTAAAGAGGGCAGAGGAACATGGTATGGCTTTTGAAGACAGAAAATGAGGACAGAAGGTAAGTGGTACTACTCATCTTGCTTTCCTCCACTCCATCCAAAGCGTCAAGGGTGTTGAAAATGCAGAAAAGGGGTCAAGTTAAAGGAAGGCAATGTCCCAAGCAAAGGGAAGGGAAAGCTAAAGGCTGATTTAGATAAATGTTCTCTCACATAGATTCTATTTCAGAGCTACAAATCACTGGAAAAAAGTTCAGGTTTTTTTTTTTCTTACCTACTTCTATGTAATGAGACTTCGTGTTATTTAGTATTCCTTTGATTAGCACGAGCTTACAGATTCATTCAGTGCAGAACTGAAAAATCATGGACACTTTACTCTTGTTCACACGAATGTTATCTCCAACGGTACCAGCCATAGTACACTTTCTTTTTTCTTCCACCTCTGGACTGCCTTACACATAAAGTCTTCCTAAGAGCTAGCAGTGAAGCAAGTGTTTGAGAACTTTCACAGCAACGAATTTCAGAGAATGTAAGCATTTCCTCCCTACATTACCAGCTTGAAAGCAAGTGTTTTGTGTTGGTTTTTTAAAGCACGAAAAAAGCCTTTGGCATGCCTGTACAAAATTCCAGAAGAAAGAAACAGTTTTGAAATTTATTTTACCTTCCACATTGATACTGAACAGAAGTTTTGTTTGTTTGTTGCTCTGAAATCAAAAACATAGTAAAAGAAATGTGAACAGATATATTCATTTGTTGGATCTCTAATTGCATCCTGGCTAGGAAATGATATTTAAGTAGCAGAATTCAACTACCAAGTTAGAGGTAGGTTGGAGAGGTTCTTCAAAGCTTGCTCATTATTTTAGCCTCCAACCTGAATTTGGAATAAGGTATGTTTACTATCCAGTGGTAAAACAATAAAGTCTTCCAATCATTAAAATTGTTCCTTATCTGAAAATTTGGAAATTTTGAAAATTTGAGCAGAAATGACAAAAGTCACACGGAGTAACAGAGCACAGATTTTCTAGGAAAGGAAGCTTGTAACAATCTACAGAGTAAAAAGCATGACTGAAAACAATTAAAACCCATGAAAATTAATAAAATTAAGGATCTAAAATTTTAATTAATTGAAAACATCTTACATGCCTGTTGGGTATGATTTTCATTAGAAATATGTAAATTCAAAGAACGCCTTGTTTGCAAACGCTTATTGACTATTTATTTAAATTGTTGAATACAAACAGAAGATACTGCTGAAGAAGTGGTTTCCTCTGCTTGCTTTCATGTTCTTACATGCGCTCAAAGGGTCTGCAGCAGGTTCACCACTGATGACATCTCCTCAGATCACGACAATACTTTTTGTGGGAAGCGGCCCACCAGTGAAACTGCCACCATCGGCACCACGAGCAGCAGCGCCGCGACCCACAGGGAGCACGCCACGGACAGCAACGCTGGCACCACCGTGAAAAGCTCTCTTCCCAGCCTCACCCCAACAAGCAGCTCAAGCAAGAGCTCCCCAGGGACCACAACCATTCCTAACCATGCCGCAGATAAGCGCAGCAGCAGCAGCAGGGGTACCACAAGCAAGCACCCCACCGGTGCAGCAGCCACCCCACTGGCATCACAAAGCACCCCACCAGCAACAGAAGCCCCGGGAAGAGCCAAAGCAACCACACAAACTCCACCAGCACTGGTGCCACAGGCAGCTCCACCAGCACGAACTCTGCTACCACCAGCAAAAACCATATTGGCAACAGCAGCAGAAGCAAAACCAAGAGCCCCGCTGGCACGAAATGCATCGGCCATAACCCGACCATGAACACCCACACAGGAGCTGCCGGCATCCGCAAGGGCCACACTGACACCAGGACTCTCGCTACCACGATCGGTGCTGGCGAGAGCTTCACAGCCCTCGGCAGCACCACCACGCGCTCGCCAGCGCCAAAACCAGCAGCCCCACTGCTGCCAGCCCAAACCTCACCAGCAACACCATTACCAAAAGCAAAGGCACCAACAACGCAGCACAGAGAAAGGTACAACAGCTCTCATCTTGTCTTTGCAGTTCTGCCTTTGATTGCACTTGGTTGTGAGCACAAGGATTTCCCGTTTCTTAAAAAGTCTAAGAATGACTTTTAGTAATGAGTGTAATTACTACGGAAACTGTTTTGAATATGCTGTCCTCCATGGACTTCATAGTGCAGTGACTAGATTGAAATATCAAGTTTCAGCTATATTCTTACTCTAGTTGCAGCTTTATGACTGCAAACATTAATTTAAATAAAAATACTAATTTATTTAAATTATTTTATTTTTTTTAGAGAGAGAATTGTGACTTATTTGACCATAAACTGACTAATATTGATCTTGGGATGTTCTTCTCAAATTCTTCAATACTGCAGCATATGTTACTCGTTGTTATGAGTCACTGTCTTTCAGAGTAGGGAAGGCTTAAAGCTTTCAAAATTTAGCCTTATTGGAAAAACACAGTCTTTTGCAAAGTTCACACGTCAACATCTGCTTTTCTTTAGTGATATTTTCACAGATCTCAATCTTTTCCAAAAACACGGTATTATTGTCACTTAGAACATAATGCTGAAACTGAAGCAACATCATCGTCCTGACTACATGTGAAACTTCTCAATACTCATATTAGTCTTTAAAATGGGATACAGGGACCACGTTGAGAAATGTTATCCCATGTTTTAGCTTGTTACTCAATTTATACTTCAGAAAATGAAGATGCTAAAATCACTGATAAAGGGTTAAGAGTAATGCGGTGCAGATGTCGTTTACTTTAGACAGTGAAAAATTAATAAAATTTATTTAAAACTTTGGGTATTTTTCCACAGATACTCACATACTTCTGGGTGGAAAACCTATGATAGTTCTGATTTAGGAAACAACTCAATTAAAAAATACTGTCACCAAAATCTGACAAATAAGCTATTTTCAGATTCTTGTTTGTTATAAAGTTGGTGTCCCTTTCTTATATACCCTTGATACTTTTGATTTTATATGTTTATTTCAGACAGGGAAGGTGAAAGATTCCTTACCGCCGAGCAATGTAGTAGAAAACAGGATTGCCAGCTTTTGACGTCCCAGCTTGGTAGAAAATATTTAATGTCTTCAGTGCTTTGAACTCCTCTTTTTCATGTACCTGATGCCTAAAAAGCAGTACATTGACATTAACTTTTCACAACTGCCTTTCAAAACAAATTTTAAAAAATCCCAAACCCTCTTTATTTGCATCTTTAAACCAAAGCATTAAGTTCACACAATCTTGAGCCTTTGTTAAATCAAACATTACTGCCCTCTCCAGTTCTCAATTTAATTTTTGAAATTAAAATCTACTCAGAAACCTAAAAGGTATATGTAGACCCAGCTTTTTAAACTCCCCTTCAAAACAAAAGCTGGAGTCTTAATAACTACTTATAATGCCTTACATGCTGAAGTCACTCACAATGCGTGTCCCCTCCACGATAACCTCATTACCTTGTCATAAATTCTTCAAATTTGGAACTGGTGAGATTTAAACTGGACCAATGTGTATCTGCCACGGGTTTGTGCTCAGGAGGACCCAAATAGGCAAGAAGAGTAGCCATCTTGTCAAAAGGTCGTCTTCCAACAGCCTTGTGGTCCCTAGAAACAGCATATTAATTAAAGGAAAAGTCCTCCTTTACTCAGCAATTCCTATTCTTTTGCCCACTACCATTCCTTACCTTGAATAGCCTGGATTTTCTTTTTTAAAATTAAATAAGTGTTCAACAAAGAAATAAGAAAAACGCTTGTTACACACAGAACAATTTTTACAAAAGACAGCTATACACTTGCACAAATGTTGGCAGTAAAGGGGGCAAAGATGTTAGGCATGTTCCCAACAAGGGCTTGTCAGTAAGACAAAAGTTTCCAAACATAAGATTTTTCAGCCATGATATTCTTCTCAGTAATAATAGCAAAAGCATCTGAAAGTATTTCCAAATATTCATTTCCCATCAGCAACTCCCTTCTTCACAGTATTTCTGAAGTCTTACCTGTTGCTGGAAAGGTACTGGCCAATTTTCTCCTGATTGTTCCAGAGCAACCGGTGCAGAGCAAGTACGTTGCCATCGCTGATGAAAGACAGGCTGTGATTGACAGTGTCGCTAGCTGGGCAATCAGATGCAATATCGAGGAAAAACCTGGAGTTCAAAACCAGTAATAAGCATGTAAGGGAAATCTGCCAAGCAGACTCAATGCAAATTAAAAGGCTGTAAGAACATTCTCCGCTTACTCTTTACACATGACACAGACTTTGTGCAAGTTTCCAAAGGGCCTACCTTCGTGCTGCATCAAAATTGCTTTTTACAAAATCATTAAAAGGCCGCATGTGTTCTTCTTTTGTAAACAGGACATGGTTGGCAATACTCTGAAGTATCTAAATAGTAAAAAGATGGCAAAGACACATAAAGGTTTAATGTATTAACTATTACGGTAGCCAGTGTAACTTCACTATCAGAACACTCATTTTAACTTGTGAAACCTCAAGACAAAAACAGGCCAACAAGCCAACTAATTCAACATATGTTCACTTTCAAAATATTTTCCTTTACATACTTCTAAATACAAGAAAACAACTTCCCTTATTTATGAACTTTATTCGGGTTTAGACAAGGAAAATAAATTGTCTTTCAAAACCACCATTGACT
Source organism: Phoenicopterus ruber ruber (assembly GCA_009819775.1). Classification (NCBI taxonomy): domain Eukaryota; kingdom Metazoa; phylum Chordata; class Aves; order Phoenicopteriformes; family Phoenicopteridae; genus Phoenicopterus; species Phoenicopterus ruber. The sequence goes on along the minus strand of CM020233.1, from coordinate 1,548,889 downwards.
AAGTGTTACTATTTCTCTGGAAACGATACAGACATGTAAAAGCAATAGCATTTGCCTATTTAAAGAAAACTGTAATTTCTCAACATTTAAAATGGATCATATACACAGGCCACAAAATTTGTATGCCATCATCAAACCTTTTTATTTTAATTTTACAGGAAATAATACCAAATGAGATTAAAAATAGGAAAAATCACTTCTTCAGCACTAGTATGAACTTAATCAACATCTGGCTGCCATTATTCTCACTGTGCTAAAAGTGACATTGGTTTCTCTGTTTTTAAATAAGGTTAGAAGGTCACGTGAAGAGCCAGAAGGCATTCTGTTCTCTTATACATCGCTTTGGCAAAATGGGCTCTCTGTTTGGTTTGGGTTTCTCCCCATACAGACTGGTCCCCATACTTACATTGCTGTGAGCTATAACATTAACATCATGATGTATAAACATAGTACAGAAACTGCACTTTAAATAAACAAGATGGTTGCTACAAAAAAACACGAGTTCAACTGAATTTTCTCATACTAGTCAAAGAACAGAACTAAATTAGGTGGAACATACAATATGGCCAAATAAAAATATTTACTGATTCACCTTTGACATCAGTTTCAATCCCCTTTCAATTCTGGGTGGCGGCTTTTTATCTAGAATCCCTGCCTCGTACGGGGAGACGATCGCAGGATTGATGAACCGAAGGAACATCGCACTTCCGACTGCTCCGATGCTGTTCTGAGGAAACCGCTGACTAACCACCTATGAAGTTGAGAATTATAAAGAATATTTTTGCATTAAAGAAAAGGGAAAGCAAGCTGAGAAAAGCCTTGTATGGTAACCCAACTTTAAGCATTCTCTCCATACCAATCAAGCTCAACACGTTTGAGTAGGACTCTCTTGCCTCGACAGGTCTTGCATCACAGGACAATCGGGACGGAGAGGGAAGGAAGAGCAAGGGGCGAGGGGGCTATCAGACACTGGCCAGCTTTACGACAGCTTTTGTGCAAGCTTTCTCGCTAGGGGGAAACTGCTACAAAACTACTGGACAAAGACAAGAAGGTGCATTTCAGAGTTAGTGACCACTTCATTCCAGGACCCTGCCACTGACAGTACAGCAGAGAACGCCCTGTGCTCCTACCCGGGCGTGCGCAGCCGTCCCATCAAATACAAATCGTTCTTTTTAAATCAGTGGGTCTTTTATTTGCGTATTTATAATTTCACTATTGATCACAAGACCCTCTCCAGCAATAAGGCTTATGCTGTAAAATTCCAGGAGTAATTTTAAATTTGTGGGAAGGAGATATTTGTAGAAATACTCTTCAGAACCACCACATCTCAACAGATTTGCCCAAGGAGGAAAGACAGAATGAGCCAGAGCCGAGTGGCCAGTGCACTCCTCTGCCTATCCATACTCTGTCCAAAATCACTTAGCAGGAATTTGCTAGAAGAACTACCGATTTAAAATATTGTTCTTTGCTATCTAGGGAAAAAAAAAACTTTTCTGAAAACGTTGTAAGAAAAAAGGAATCTCCTTTCTTTTTAGGAAATCAACTATGTATTACTAAGAGGACAGATTCTCTAGACGCTTTTCATTTGACTTGGAAAAGTTAAAGCTCCCTGACAAAAATAAAGTTCTTAAGTATGCTACATTTGGTTCTATAAAGATTCAATATATATATGTATATTTTCTTATGAGCAACAAAGGTTAATGAAAACAAGACAGATTCCACCTTTTCACAGAATAAAATTAGCAAGTTTTGTATTTTATATTGTTTAAAATAACTAACAAACAAACCCCACTTTACTAAAATACTTCAAAACATAACTAATGCAATCTCAAATCATGCTTCTTAAAACAGATAAAGCCATTAGTACATACGTAATATATCAAGAATCACTTTGTTCAGTAGCAACTTCATTCAGTTACCTTGTGATGCAATTACTGATAATATTCTCTTGTCAACTACTAGTTTGCACACGGATTTTGCATTTAAACATGATTACTATTCTGCTCAGTTACAGTGAAAAATAAGGGAGTATTTAATAAAAAAGTCTAAATTTCCATTCTGCCTCTGTTTTATTTATACTCTATATTTTGAGGTCACTGTCAAAGAAAAGGGTAAGTCTTAACTTTTAATGACACTGCTCTTTCACAATCTACATATCTAAACTCTTTAACACAGCAAGTTACTTAAAATGGGAAATCTGTTTTCTCAGTAAATAAATACAAGTGCTAAATTGCATTGCTTAGTCAGAAGGCAAACAAAAGAAAATATATCAGAAACAAGTTATGTAAGTCTCTTTTCAGTATGTATACATTAATCGTTCTTCTCCCAGGATGCAAGCTGAAGTCAAGTTATCTGCCAGAGTGTTAAAACAACTAAACAGACTCAGATTTTCCCCAAAACCAAAGAAAACATTTTTATTCTGCATTTTTTTAATTTGAAGATGGTGGCAAGGGTAGAAGAATCAGAGCATTAAATACTAAGCAATAATGTTAAAAATGTCTTTTGTTTACTCAAATAGGCACACAGAGAATATTTTAAATATAACTTAATTCCAGTGTTAATTGAAATGAAAGCTATTTTGTGCCAGAATTAGTAGAATGATTTTACAGTGAGGTCAAATAGACTGAAGTGAAGATGTTTTGAACAAACAGCAAAAGATTTCTGTTGTGCTTTGAAAGAAATGGCTAATAAAAAGGTCTCCAAACTTACTGATTTTTTGTTTTCCTTTTTTTCTTTTACGGTAGCTTTATTCAGTAGAGAGTGGCAAGTTGCCTACAGAACAGAGATGAGCACAAACAAGTCACAGCACCAACTACATACAGCAACAAAAAACCAATGTTGACTTGTACATAAATTACACAGTAAAATGTAACAAACATAACCAACAGAAAATGAAATATATAAACTAAAGACTGATGATGGAGTTTTTATTCCACAATTTTATTACATCTTATTTACAAAGCACTAAATACAAAACAAGCAAATGTTGCGTTTCAATCATTTCTACTATTTCTGGCTAGATTAAAAGTCAAACCACATCAATGTGCTCATGATATACAATATTGGGCATTAAATGGTATATTCAGCTTTCAAATGTATTTCACCATCCCCAAATGATTTTAATAGTTAAAATAGTAAAGTGCTATACCTTTGAAATACATATTACTTTTAAAATAAATTTAGAGTTTTAAATCTTCCCAATGTTTCTCTGTGTGTCCTTCAATTTAGTTAGATCTGCGAATCATCATGGTTATTACTACTTTGGCAGCTAAACACTGCCGTAAAACACTCTGTGGAAAAAGGAAGAAAAAAGCCAGCGGGTCGACATTAATTTATTATAGATTTCCAAATCAAGATATCCGACTTGATTGTGCTTATTTCTGCATGTCATTTAGATGCAAAGGGACCCACCAAGCAGCATCCCATTCTCTCGTACTTCCCATCGGGATCTGAGCAAGGCTACAGTACGTCAGCCTTGGGCTCCCCTGCACAGAGGCACCTTTTGGTCTTGGAGCTCAATCCCACCTCCTTCGTATTAGCTGTGACAGTAAATGAGCATCACTGAGAAGCCCTGCAGCAACCAACACCTGGAGCTGCATCCACAGAAAGCCAGCAGCATTTAGCACTTTGAGAGCACGCGTGCACCCACAGTTCAAATCATCTTTAGAGTATCACACCAACTGGAACTGGAAGAATGTGACAGAGTAAAAGGAAAAAAAAACCCCACAACCCAACAGTCAGTAAAAGCTATTCTGCTAACCAAGCTACATTTAAACAGTTCAAATTTGTGCAGGACCTATTAGTACTTAAGCAATGGTGCCCCTGCCAAATTTCTGACTTTGTGTCATTTCCACAGCGTCAGCTTCTGCAGCAGTCACAAACCACCTCCACTCATCGGGCCGCTGCATTTAAAGCAAGTGAAATTTCCAGCTCTCTTTATCAAGAAAGATCATGTATGTTTGTGTGGTTTTTATGAAATAGCCAGCACAAATTCTTTGCATGAGTTACTTTGATCAGGCTTGTTGGTGACCACGTAACGCTCCTGAGCATACGTTACCTGCAAACGAGCCCGGGGCAATCTATCACAGCAATTAATTATGTGCCATTTCCAGAGGAAAACGCTGATTAGGGCTCTGTTCCGGTACAGAAACGCTAGCCAGCGTAGACCCCAATATCCAACTAAATACACCGTTTCCATAATGTTGCTACATTGATTAAAATTAGCTACAAATCATTTACAGAACACACCTGATGAGTATTTTTTGCACACACATTTACTTTAAAAGCCTAAGCATCAAAAGACACCGCAAAATCCAGTCTCATTTACACTATTGCTTGGGATGGACCACATTCACTTAACAAAAAAGTGAAGTCACCTTATAAAAATCACCTATTTGTTCTTATGATAAAAATGGATTAATACCCAAACAAATTCAGATTTTAATTCTACTTTCTTTCCGATAAAGGCCAGACTCTTCAAAACTCCCTAGAATTCGAAAGTACAGAATTAATTATTACACTATTTGTGATGAACAAACATTTGTACACAAATATAGGTGTTACTAGAAACAGTTAAAAGTAGTAAACGTTGAAGCTGAGTATCAGTTAATACCACTTGTATATTTGTCAGCAAATCAAATCTTTCAGGAACAGATTACCCTTGTTACCAAAAAAATGTAAAGGCAAGAATAAAGCCAATAGACTTGATACGCTTCCATAGAAGAATCTCTGGCAATGCCCACTGGCGAGTACTTTTTAGTAATTCCATTCCACATAGGAATTAAAAATGGTTTGCATAGAAATAATTTCTAGCAACTTATCACCGAAATGGAAATAAATCTGTACATCCTAGTAACAGCATATAAAAGCAATTCTAGGAAAAGATGTGGGACAATGTAACATCAAATAACAGAAGCAACGATCAATGCGTGATTGAAGATGTGTGACGTCTTCAGCAACACCCAAACACACTCCCAGTCAGCAGCTGTGAGACTGTGGCCGTTTGAACTTGAAGGAAACCAACTCATCCCCCTCACTTCCCAATTTAAAAAACCAAACCAAAAAACCCCAAAACCACCCCCCGCCAACCTGAATACAACCACTGTCGGAAAGAGAAACCGATGACTTTAGAAGCCATCTATACAAGCTGTTACAGCAGAAACAAAGGCACATCATTTGCACACCTAATTCCTTCCAACAGCTCACAATAACGACCCAAGATCCACGACAGTCACAACATACAAGTCACTGTTTCTCACTTCCAAGTTCTGAGAACTGCAGCAGTTGCGTTTACTAATGCAGCATTCACTGTAAAAATGTGACTAGACTACACTGCATAGGATTATTTATTACTCATAACTAGTTTGCACAGCTCAGAAAAATCTATTTTCCTTGCTTTACTTTAGACCCGAGATACAGACTCTATGGTTGAAAGGCCAAAAGTAGCTCTTCCAGACCACTTAACTGGGACCACAGCTCAAATATTCTGCCACGCACAGCTCTTCCATGACAGCTCTCCGACAGCCCTGGGCATTGTATTTCCTACGAGCCCTGAGGGCAGCAGGAGTATCCCCCCCCACTGGAATTTTTGCAGCTAAATCCATCAGAAACACACAAAGAGCACAAGAGAGACCTATAAGCATAGTGGGCTCAGCAACCTGCTGCTGAGCCGCTACGGAGAGCCGGAGAAACAGGACAGAGCAGAGGAATCAGGGATGGAGGCCGGGGAATGCAGGTACTTGAACGGGAGGCGGCCAGGAGGGTACCACTGCAGTAGAACTTACTCTACAGAGGACAGCCCACCCCTCAGGAAGCCTTCTTCTCTTTAAGCATCACTTACAAACGGTACCAGAAACAAGCCAGAGGGTGGTCCCACCTTGGTAACTTTCCAAGGTTTGTGTGACAGCACTAAAGTTTTAGCCACAAATAGACGTCAGTCTCTGTAATTTGCCTCATTAAAAGAACTCTATAAATACATTTATCTGTCTCTTCCAGGTTCTCTTCCTCCTGTTTACCTGCTGAATTTCTCAACACTGATTGCAAAATGCGTGGTCAGCCGTTTAATTAAAGTACGGCAGCCCTTTGCATACAGTACCATGCTCCAGCCTCTGACAGGCAACACCAGCTCCATCAGAACGTGCTGCCCATGGCAGATGGAAGATGTGGGCCAAAATGTATTCCTGTTGTCATTCTACCTCTCAAATACAAAACCTGTCATGCTCAGAAGTGCAGAGCATCTGCAGCACCCCAGCTACAAGGCTAATGCTATCTACCAAACCCCATGCCAGGGGGCCTCCTTCCCAGCACAAGTCAATGGCTTTCCTTCCAGTTGTCCACAGCACCCTACAGACGCCTGCTTTCAGAACGCGATACGAGACGCGACACTGAGCGTGATCAGAATAAAGCCTGAATGATGCAGTGTCTTAGCCTCACCCGCAAATGATCTTCTTTAGGGAAGCACATATAGCCACAAACAATTCTCTACCAAACACAGCCAGCAGCATTTTATACCTCTATTTCCTTCCATTATACTCGGCTTCAATCCACAGTTTCTAAAATTTAGGACTTGTAGCTACTGTGGTCCCACTGAATAACATACAGGTTTTTTCTTATGAGCATCTTACACCCATTTTAACCTGTTTTTCTATCAAAGGCAGAAAGTATAAGATTGTGCCCACCTGTAATGGACAACTAAATAGTCCTGGAGCAATGACCCGAATAATACATTTCATAGACAATTTTTGTAAAAATTTACTTCAGAGAGAAAAGGTCTTGAAGAAATTGCCTCTATTTTTATGCAGAGAACAACTACCTAGAGTCAGTAACTGCACAAGTAGCTATTTTATTCACAAAGATAAGGCTTATGAAAGGCATGATCCATAAGACTTTTAGATAATTAATTAACTTTATTTCTGATTTAATTGATCTAATTGATCCTGTATAAAAAGTAAACAAACACACTGTTTCTATATTCAAAACAGAGTTTTGCATTCTCTCAACCCAGCAGTGATTTTTTTTTTTTTTTTTCCCCCTTTTGCTGCCTTCCCTATAGATGGCCCACATGATACACTGATAAAAGCAAGTGTAACCGTTACCTCCCTGGTTAATCTTCAGTCTCCCATAGGGATCCTAAAGCAGACATTATCGCTGCCTTGTTAGGTCTGCGTTCTTAGCTGTGATTCAACTCCATAAAACATAAAGTTTAGCCACCTCCTGGTTGTCAACCCAAGTCTTAAAACACCACTCAGTCCCTACGTTTAGATTCCTGTTGTTTAACAAACATCTGAAAACAGTCTTTAAGAAATGCCCACTGTGCACCCGCTACTGGACCAAGCTCCAGACTGCTAGAATTACAAAAACAAACCCCAAAGTTCAGGGGCAGGCAACCACTGCAGGCATACCTGGTATAAACAATGGCACACACTGCGAAGCTGTGGTGGGAACTCCGAAGAAGAATTAATGATTGCATGAAAAAATTTTTCTGTCATTTGCAAGAGACTCCGCTGGTTCTCTTCAAGGCTTTCTGTAGGCTCCAGCCTGAAACAGACCCATAAATGTATGACCAGCAATCAAATAAATGATACTAGCTGTACTTATATGCTTGGTAGTAACCTTATTTCCCAGGGTAAATAGGAACCTTACGGAAATATTTATGATCTTTTACACAAAAGTTTCCATCAATATTTTAAACCATATAAGTTACAAATACAAGGTCATTTAAAATTCAGTAATAAACAGATAGCTGTAAGTGGAATTCTCTCACACCATTCCATATGAAGACATGCATACATAATTCCAACTGATAATTGCATTATTAGTTTGATGGTTTCTCTGAAAGGAATTTGAGGTAGACACAGATATTTGAGAGTCAAACTATTAAAAAGAAGGCCTATCTTTTGGTAAGCTACTTAAAAGACGAATACTTGAAGTTTTTCTAAGAGTTAGAGATAATTCAAAGCCTTAGAACAACAGCTACTAAATCCAAGTCTTGAAGTGATATAAGAGAAATTAAAGCAAAACATTTACACACAACATGCATGCATTCCATCTTGCTTCTGTAATTAATCAATGACCTAAAGCAGATGCTTTCTGGTACTACTGGAAATCCCCACATTAGTGGCCTACATAAAAGTATGAAGTAGTAAGTAGGAGAAGAGGTCCTGCAAGAGCTCTCTATCTTCCTTACTCTCTCAGGGCTTAGAGGACATGCAGCAAAACTCATCTCGCTGTGTTGGACAGCTCTGTACAATTCTCCCTGCGTATAAGGATTGCAGATACAATTAATAAGTCTGGAAAAGTGAGGAGGGGAAAAGTATGAAAGTACAAGAGAAATACTTGCAACAAGGAAAAAGGAATCCTATTATATTTACAATGACTGGGAATCACGTTTGCAAATAAATACATTTGCTCCCCCCCTTGAATCTCAAACCTTGTTGGATCCACCTCAAAGCTAACATGCTGCCATTCAGAGGATGTGATCACAGTCCTTAATAAAGGTTCCAAAAGCTTCTGCAAATACGTAGCACCATAGACCTGTGCAGAAAGAAAAGCAGAACAGGTGGCCAGATCAACATGGCAATTCACAGGAATGCTCCAAAATTCTGTTAAGTGTTAAAAGGGCCTGAAAACATTTGATTTGTTTTGGCATAAGCCAAATTTCTGCCAAATTGGTGTTTCTACATTATAGTCTCACTTCTGAAACACGACTGTGATCAATTTCTACAAGTATTTTAATTAATTTCCAATTCAGAGAAAACTATAGGTCACTAGAGGTCACAACCACAACCACCAGATGGGCTTCTTTCTTGGAGCACAGTGACTCAACGCCCCTCCTCGGTTTGTATAGTACTACACAACTTTTTTAAACTGAAATCGAAGCATAAACAAGACCTCAGAGTTTGTCTTCCCATCTTTAAATTGCTTGTTACAAAAAGACCATCGGGAACAGTCTTCAAGCTGGTATTAGTCCCAGAATCACTCATATAACTAAACTAGTCAGAAGTTTAAAGAGCCCTACTATGACTGAAGGTTATTTAGGAAAGGACTTTAAGATAACTAAAACTTTTACAAATATTTAGCTGTTTGTATCAAGTAAGTTACGTTTTCTAAATAACTAGTAATCTCTATTGAAATCTACAAATCTTGCAAACATTTTTGTTACTGCGACCTGTTTTCTTCTTTACAACGCAGAATATACAGACTAGACAAAATGAGACATTTATTGCCATGGAAACTTTCAAGAGGACTAACTGTAAGCTTAAGCCTAACCGGTTGAGTCATGAAGTCTTGGCAAAAGGTTAGTTCCAGGAGGATTTGTATTTTTTAGTTGGGCCTGAGCATAAGAGATCTACAAGAATTAGTTCATCAAACGTTAAAACATGAAAAGCAAAACTCCCTAAACTCAACAGATGTGAGAGCTGAGACTAACTTAAACTGAGACCCAAAGGCAGCTCTGTACTATTTTCATCTAATCCAGTTACTCAAGTGCTTAACACCACAGACTGACAGTTTTGTATTTTTATATTACTAGACTTTTCCTGTTATTGAAGTGATCTGTAGCAGAGAGAAAGATTAGATAATATACCTTAAAACAGAAAGTCATTATTTTACTGGCTAAGCTGTTTCCTCGGAAGAGTGTCTGCATGGAATCTGCTAGTTCAACCTCCTTTGAAAACATATTCCAGAGTAGCTGGTAGAGCAAGTGCCGGGAATCAAAGAGTGTGACCAGGACACGAGCTAGCTCATCCTTAAAAGAAGCAATGAAATGTTAATCTGCCTAGCAGTGAGCCAAAGCAAGTACGAAAAAAAGAATTATGAAAAAAACACCAAGCAGTTTGCACTAATGCTTTAAATTTGCTATGGAGTCTTGCATGTAAATATCAAATTAAGTATACATAATCTCTCTCTAAATCTTTCCTATGCTATTGCTTGTCTAAAAAGCTGCCTCATGATATCCAGTCATACAAATTCATAATTAGTTAGTCCAGATTGATAATTCATAATCTGGTTAGTCCAGACAGATAAGCAGTTATTCTGCTATACAACAAAGCCCAATTCATCTTGCTAAAATCTAGAGGAGCAAATACAGTTCTGTTTGTCTGCATTACAGCACAAACCATCCATAATAAATAACCAGCCCGAACAGATGCATTTATTACAATAACTGTATCTAAAATTATTCCTAGACATTAACTAAAAATTTACTGTAAAAATGCAGCTTGTAATCAAGATCTCTGACAATTAGATTCAGTACACTTTTCAAGAACGCACTAAGAAAGCCTAGCTATTGTGAACGGTAGTCTAATCTCTCTTTAGCAGGCTGTTATTAAACCCTTAATGTTTGCACTAATTTGCACAAGTCTTAATATTTTCAAAAATGTAGGAAATAAAATGCATGAATCAACTTACCCACTGAGAACAAGGCACCACATTGGCTAAAGCCATAGCAATAGGAAGCTCCCCCTGATCACCCATCATTGTAACCAACTCCACCAATCTCTCAAACCGATCTGCTAGCACTGTTTCTGCTAACGTATCAAATTCTGTTCCCTGCTGCAGAATTTTGGTGAGGACTTCCATAAACGTAGCTCTTGTTTGGAGGTCTTTATGATAGCCCAAGCCTGATTAAAAAAACCCAGAACTACTAAGGAAGATGTAAAAATAAATTAAATACCAATGTCTTCATTATGTATTCATTTATGCACAGTTATCTTTAACTACTTTACCTATTGAGTGCATAAGACCACTGTCCACATTCGCATTCAGTAAATTTGACATAGCGAGAACAGTGCAGTGCCGTAGCGAAGCGAGTCTTCGAGACATTCCACGTTTCCTGCCACCTGTTTGGGCACTTTCATCTTCAACTTCACTACAGTCATTTAGAAGGTTCATAAACAGTGTGAAATATCTGAAGAAAAAAGACTTGGATAAGTAAAACAGATTCTGCAAAGACAACCATCTGAAAAGATTTGCATGCAGCAGCAAATAGACAATAAGCCTCCCAAAAAATCTCATAACTGCCCCGAGTAGTCTTTCTTGTAGCATAGTTCAAACTTTCAAATGTGTTGTAACAACCAGAAGGCACTGCCCTAAAATTTGTATGCAAATTCTCTCAAACCAAGCAAGTGAATTTCACAGGTGTGCCTTTACAAATAGGTATCTTGAAAGGGATTTTAAGTTTCATGGATAAAAAATATAATATCCAAGCAAACTAATCCCTCCCATGAATTAAGCAAACATCTGCATTAGCAGAAACAAAACTAAATGAAAATGTTTCCATAAACCTAGGAGACAGATTTGTGAAATGGGATATACAAGAGGTAATTCCTGTTTGGGTAATAAAATTATTTCTGCTAGAAGAAAAACCATAGTTTGTAATAAAAGTCATATGGTGCATCTACTTAGAGTCATTGTATAGGAAATAGTTAAAAGTCACTATTTACTTAAGAAATAACTGAGATTTCGCTTCCATCAACTCAACACCATCTCCTTCTTCAGGCTGTAGTGGAAGCCCAGCAAGAAGAGAGACCACTGCTTCCATACTCGCTTGGTCCAAATCTCTGAAAAATAAAATTTTAAGCAGCTGTGAATCAGTTCAGCAGAATTAGTCGCTCCTTCCCCTTGATAATGTTCCCATCTGGTACCAAGTCCCTTTTCCTTATATATCTAACTGCAGGTGAAAAGAATCTTTTAAAAAAAAAGTTATTCTAGTAAAGTTCTGTCCATCAGGAAAACAGCTATTACATTTTGTGGCACAGGTTCAAGCAATGCATCTCCTAAGGACAACAACTGCAAACCAAATTTGTCACTAAAAAGAGAGTTAAGTATAAATTCAACACTATAATGTTTGATGATTTTATTGCTCAGAACGCATCATATGAAGATGTAGCTTTAGGAAATCAAATGTTCAATCCTAATGCTAAATCAGAAAAGGTATTAAAAGGAATTAAATAAACTCAGTAGATTTAAAACAAACAAACAGAAACACAACATCAAGAGCCATGTCAGTTAAGACTATGCATTAAATACAATTCTGTTGCTCCTCACCAAAACTTAAGCTTCAATTTTTGTCTTTTCCTTAAAATTACTACCGAAGTCCACACGAGCCAGCTCATCTGTGGGTACCAAATGCCACCTGGAACAGTGTTAGCAACTTTAGAAACAGTATAAGAATATTCTTTCTTACCTTGTCAAGCATTTCACATCCTCATCTGTTGCTTGATTAGATGTTCCCATAACCCAGTCTGTCAAATATTCCACCATTTTGTTCCTGTTACATATAGATATATTGCTTTAGCTTTGGAGGTTTGGGGTTTATTTGGTTTTGGGTTTCTTTTTGGTTTTGTGGTTTTGGTTTTTTTCTCCCCCACCCCCCCCACCCCTTTCAATAGCCCTTCCCTCAAACACACTTACTACTGTTGGCATCACTCTTAATTATTACAAATCCAGTGTAAGAACTATTTGAACCACCACACACTGAAGATGAACTGAACTAATTTTATTATACCAAGTAATATGCCAGCCTGTATCACACACAAAATTTTTACATGTGTTTAGTATCCCCACAATCAAAATAAAATTTTAATGCAGCACCAGACTCTAAATTATTCTGAAGACAAAGACAGGGGTACTATCCCTCTACCAGGAATACTGGTCTGAGACAGTTTTTGGTTTATTTTTTTAAACATATAACCAAACAAAATTACACTTGTCCACATTACACTATCCCAGAAGTTATATAATGCAACACTTACCTAAATTTCATTTCTTGGCAAAATGAAAGGTCATCTCTCCTTTCCATCATTACTTCTACTAACTGACAGAGCTTAGTTTTTATTTGAATTGCATGTACCAAATTTCCAAGCACACGCACATACCTGAAGAAAAAAGCAAAAAGATTAATTAAATACTTCACGCTACTTCATACTCCAAGCCCCACACATCTGACAGATCTTTTCAGCTCCATGCTGGACCCTACACACTGGCTGACCCAACAGACTTGGGGTTAGCAAGTGTTTGGGCTACCTTCCCCCACCACGCCGAGTGAGCCAGCCCCTGTATCAGCTGAAGACCAGTACCAAATATCTTCTGGCCAAAGAAATTTTCTATTATTATAAAACTGAACAGAAACCTGCCCCTCAGCTGGTTTTTAACCACTAACATCATTGTACAGAAAAGAAACCAGGAACGCTTACAAGAATAGGGCCAAGCTATGGAATGGTTAGTTCCTTAAAAAAAAAGTGACCCTCCATCAGCATACTTTATGCTACAGTATAAATGATCTCCATGATCACTGAAGTTGTCAGAACCATAAGGAGGAGGATCAGAAAATCAGCTACTGTTTCTCCATGGACAGAAAAGATATCAACTAGAAGGCTCTACCTCACTTCTTCAACATATTACTTTGTACAGGAAGGTCAACAGGATTTCTTACCTAACCAGATTCAGCATCATTGTCTCAATACTAGCTTGTCCAAGATGTTCTGAGCTCCCTTCTGTATGATTGTCAAGCAAATTCTTCATTATAGCAATGGTTTGCTCTACAAATTGTGTGTTGGTCTCAGTTAACAAAACCTACAGGAAGAAAATTGCTGGTCTTAATGCTTTACATACAAAACCAAAATAGGGTATTTATCAAATATACTGCAGCATTTCAACAATCTAACGGACAAGTGTTTTTCTAGTTATCACCTAGCCAAAAGAATTCCAATATATGTCAAGATTAAATATGTCAATACTACCAGCCATAACGATTCTGAGAACATTCTCAGAGATTCTGTACTCAGAGATCACTAAGAATTCAAGAATGTTTTCAATTACTTGATGTTAAATATAGCCTGGAATCACAAATACAATCATTATTAATGCATGTTGTGAAATACAATCACAATGCTTGCAGGTTTTTTGTACAAAACACGAACAGGTATCCATTTCAATTGCCTATGTGAAAGACAAGACTGACGCTTTTTATTAAGACACAAATGTGAAGGAATACATCAACACTTTACCTGTCCTTGAGAATCAAAAAACTTGCTGATGGTATTCTTCAGTTTGTTAAACAGCATTGGATAAAGTGCTGGACTCAACTCCAAACCCACCAGATCTTTAATATTAGTCCGTATCTGAAGTCCCACTTTCTCATGGTTACAGACCATCAGAGTCAATAATCGATCAATAAATTTGCTAACAGGAGTCTCTGCATTTCCCTCAGTGGACACCATAGATATCATGGAGCCCTTACGCTCGTTGACAGGGCCCATAGGTGGACTGTAGGTTGCTAATCCTGCATTGCTACGATGCTGTAGGCACACTCCTCCAAGGGCACATAAGAACCCCGTCATGTTGATCCACTCCTGAAGAGAATCTGTGTCAGACAAGTCTATGGAGCCTCCCCCACTCACATGCGACATTCGTCTCTTAACAATTGTCTTATGAAGGCTTTCAGTAACCTGAAAGAGAACAGCTGAAGATGAAATCTCTTCAATTAAACATAACTAACGGAGAGAGATCAGAATTCCGTAACACATCCTGCCATTTACAATTCCAGTCTCATGAATTTTCTAAGATTCACCTTTTATGGTTTATTGCAATAGCATGAACAGAAATCTACACTGAGGCACTGTTTTTAGAGGAGTTGAAAAGCAAGGCTAAAGAGGACTGAAGGGGGTTGCCTAGTCAACTCCCTGCTCTGCACCAGGATAAAGCATATTTAAATCATGATAGCCAGCGGCTTGTTTAGAAACTTCCAGGGAAAGGGATTTCATAATTTCTCTAGTAGTATTCCAGAGTTTTCACTATTCTTTTTTTCAATTCCCTTTTAATTTTTAAGTTCAGGCTCCATCTCCCTTACAGCAATTTAAGTTGAATTACTTCTCGGTCTCTCAGTAAGCGTAGAGGACAACTGATTACCATTATTTTTCTGGAATACTTTCATGGAGCTTAAGTCTGCCTACAAAACTCATTTTCTAGATTAAAATTCAATTCCTTAAAATAAATAAGCTTTAATAGTTATTTTGAATTTCTAAGGGTTGAACCTATGGAAAAATTCATAGTCACCTGCCCATCTTCCATTTTGGTCTTTGGATAGTTAAGGATTAGTTTTGTAGCTTGTTCCCATTTTGCATGTGTATCCTCCCAGGCCTAAAATAAGATATATCAAGATTTAACTTCAAAACTACTTGTAGCAACAGTATTTTCTGTTTTCAAAACAATAAGCATGCAAAGAGTACACAAATTCAGAGGAAAGTTTACCTCCGTGTTGCCTGCAGTTGGATGTTCAATGCGTCTTAATAACGCCATCACTCTCTTCTGAAGAGCTGCTCTCCCTACAAAGGGGCACAGACCATTTAACCAGGTTTTTTGAAAATCCACCTACATCAAATATGAGATCTTTGAAAGTAATTATTAAACTAACAGAGGAACACATCCCCTTAAAGCATTTAGAACAGGATTCTTCTCGTTACACTTTAAAATCCTCATGAACTCAGTCACCAATATTCTGTACTCTTTATAGCAATTCCGATGACTAAGATATTTCAGTGAAAGCAGGAGTAGCAATCAAATCAAGAATCTCAACCTGTTTAAAGAACTCGAACACAAATAATAGTTGTCTTATACAGGCAGGAAGGTATTTCACAGATTCAGCGATTCTTACCTGTTGACATCATATTGCTAACAGATGCAAACTCCATGAAAGTGTTGTAGTTTGGCAAAAAATTATGCACTGAGACTTCATCTACTCCACATCTGATATCTGCTTCCTCACAGAGGTGACGGAAACAGGACATTGCAACAAGGACTGCCTCAATATCCGGGCTCCACAAAAACATGTATAAGGCGACTTCCAATTTTGTTTGGGCTTGGCGACAAATCGGTGTTCCGCTGCATCCTGCTGTACTTTCCTTGGGAAACAGAGAATTCCAAATCTGGTAATATTGCTTATGAATATGGCAGTTTTATTAAAATTCAGCCTTATCCAAATTGTTCTTTAAAACTGCTTTTATTCTAGTAGCAATAAGCAATCCTAAACAAGATCAGAGCTCTTATATGCTGTTGCACGAACACAGTGGCTAAGAACCTGCTCCTTTCATAAGGATAACCATGTACTTAGGAAAATCTTATTGATACCAGAAAAATATACATTAAAAAAAACAAAATGAAAGTTTTGGGTCATAAAAGATGTTCTAAATATCCTCTTCATTTTTTCCTGCAGCTGGAACTAGTAGTAAAACTAGGCTTGAGAAACTTGCCTGTCAAAGGGTATACCTTACTAAAATGCTTGATTTTATGATCCCTCACGGAACATTCAAACTGCACATGATACTTTAAAAAGTCAGATTTCAGATTTATTAACAATAGATTAATGTGTTCGGAAGCTATGTACAAACCTAAGAAAAAAAATATCCACCAACATTTTAACTTGAAAAAGGTGTGACTTTTTAAAGTCTGAAACATCATTATTAACCAGCATATTAGATACATACATTATGCGGGATACAGATGTCTTCTCCTCCTCAGAAATAATTCATTTTATTTTTAAAAATTACTCTCAAAGTAATTTAATTTCTACTTGCACACAGGTTTTTCTCCCCAAGTGTTAAAAAGAATTATTATCATGTATTACTTACCATGGAAGAATTCCCTTTCCCTTTCCTGAGGGTAGGTCCTGGAGCACAGCGTATCATCTCTTCATGGTCAAGAGAAATTTGACTAGTTCCACCTCCAGAGACATCATAAAGGAAGAGAAAGTGGCAGGAACTCCTATCCGATTGCTATAAAGAGAAGGAAGAAATACAATAAACTTATTTTTTAAAAAGGGTAAAAAGGCTAGATTTCAGGAAGGTAAAAAGCTCTTCCACATTTACACAGTACTTTTCACACTGGTGCTCTCAGGGCTTTATGAAGTTACCAATACTAACAGTATCTTAGAATGACAGTTCCCCTGAAGAGATTATCTGGAGAGGCACCTTCAAAAAACATCACCTTGAGGTAAGCACAAAATAACGCCTTTTCCTCCCTTCCTTGGAGCCTCCCGAAAGCCCCACAGGCTTCTTGGTTTTACTCCACAGAATACATACTAACATAAATATAATTATAATTTAGATGTGATTAAGTCTAAAGAAGCCAAGCTCAGGAGTACTGTACATTTTATTCTATACATTTTATATTTGATCGGAAAAGCAGGAACTGAGATTGTGAAGCAGAGCTCTAATAACAACTATTATGTTTTTCTGATCCTGATATTAATGAACACCCTCTAAGCACTAAGAGGAAACAGATTTTTAAAAACAACTAATTACTTCTTAACTGGAAGGAGAACGATAATGCTAAGCGTACTCTGTATTTGAAGGACAGTTGATTTCCACTTAGAGGCCAAATGTAAAAGTCTTCCTGAATTCATAGAAAGCCAGAGAATGCCTAAGGTCTTCAGCTGCAATACGTGAGATTATATTTTACAAATACATATTAAACTGGAGATACCAATGGAAAAAGCCTACTACTCAGCATCAACACAGACAAAAAGTAGTGTCCGTCAGTAACAGAGCTACGAAAGAGGAAAAGCGAAGAAAAGTCATTTAAGGGTAAAAAACCCTCTTGTTGAAAGGGGACTTCTTAAGCATGCTATATACTACGCACAAGACAGTATCCTTCTCATGCTAGCGCAACTATTTTGAGGTCAGACAGAAAAAACAGAAACTCTTTATTTTTTCCAGTAGATCTTTAATTCAAATAGTAATACAGCAAGTCTGGTTTTAATTCTAGCAAGTATAGCATTACAATGTGTGTTTAGCTTGGAAAAAGTCTCTTGAGATTATTGGAAAGAAGCAAGTCAGAACTGTAAGACTCACATGAACATGAGATCCAAACCAAAATTTTTATTTCATCCACGAAGAAGTGTATTTTATCATAACCACCCTTCCCTTTTTCTCACCTTGTGGACTACTTCCCTTTGTATTAGGCAAATAGGTATCAGGCACCAGGTTTCTGTGAAACATACATTTTCCAGGCAAGTAAAACAACCTGTGTAGCTAAATTAAAAGGAAAAACAACTAAACCTAACTTTGGTTAACAATTCCAATCAAGGGTGCCTCACAAAGCACCATCTCTCAGCAGAGAGGAAATCAGAAAACAGAAAGTGTAGGTGTAGCTATTAAATCTCTTCCAACCATAAAAATAACCTGGTAAATAAAGGGAGTGACAAAACAGAGAGCAAGTCATTTTAATGATCCTAACAGATAGATGTTAACTTTTACTTACTTTGTTTTTTAGAAGAAATTTATTCCTACAGATGAGAATCTCTCGCAGCCACTTGAGGATTTCTGTACTGCTGAGCATCTGATGACTAGTTAGTTTCTTGCAGATATAAAAAAGCATTTGTGAACTGCAGCAAAATGAAATTCAGCATTAGCTTTCTAATCTAGTAACAACTTTTGAAGATATTACTACATTTTACATAGAAATAGCAATTAGCATGAATACCCTATACATATGCTAGCATCAGCTTTTAAAATGTATAATAGATATAATACAGGTGTGTACTTTAAATGACAAGCTCCCCTCTGACCCTTCCCACCGCCCAGCTGGCTTTTTTAGTTCCCTAGAGGAAGTTAAGCAATTGGGGTACTTGTTAGAAGTCCAGACTCCAGGGCTGTCGATTCAGAAGTCCTCCATTTATCCACAGAACAGATACAGCACAGACAGTGGCAGTACAAGTTTACCTACACTGCTCTGACAACGTGTCTCAACTCTGTTCTGGAAGGAACACATCTAGGGATGTTCCTTCTTCATATCCATTCAGGCCTCACACTCTCTGTTAAAACTGCCAAAGGGTCCAAATTAGTGTCAATTTTAATGGGTTTTTCCCCCAGCCCGAACAGACCACAAACTCATTTCTACTATTCGAAATTACAGTAGTGAGTTTCAGTTACTGCCCATTTAGGTAGGGCTCAGCCCCAAACCTATCCCATAACAAGCCCCTTGAGCCACATTTAGCAGTCATGCAGGCCAAGTTGTTGACGCTGGTAAGAGTGTTCCTCCTAGACTGTTGCTCCCTTTCTTCTAAAACAAACGTCAGTACCAATTCAGATTAGATCACCAAATTTTTTTTTTTAATTATTTAGCTCAGGCAATTCTTAGAATTCTGAGTTTACAGATTCCTATTTTTTGCTTTAGCATTTTGTGTAATTTTGACTTTATTGGAACTTCATTTCCCTTACTATTCTCCAAGAAATCAACCGCAACAGCTGCTGTGAAGTTATAAAAAGCAAGACAACTTTAATGAATTAAATTTCTTTAAATACATAAGAAAGACAAATGGAGATCACAGGTCAGGGCAAACTACTACCTTCTCTAGGTGAGGGCTTCAGAGTCAAGATTAGCAAATCCACACTTCTGCAATTGCTTAGCATTACCCTCCCTCAGCCCAGAAAGGATAAAACAGAATTTAAACTAGTAGTAAACATTCAAATGAGGGGGAAATGTGTCTAACTTTTCACGCTAATAATCATTTCTACACTTTAACATTAGGCTGAAGAGAGTCCTTCAGAAAGCCAGCAACATGTTTGTTACTATATTTTTGTTAAATTCATATAGTATAAGGAAGATACAACATTTTCATGAATACACATAATAATTTTGACTGCAGATTCATGCCAATGTTGCACAGCTTTCCCAAAACATTCACAGCTATTTCAAAAGAGAAGACAAATCAAACCAGCTAGTTCTCTAATTTACAAAAGTTAACTTACATACCTAATTTCCCAGAATGTTTCTATAGGTGCATCAGGATTCCACAAGTCAATGCTGTCTAACTGGTGAAGAACTAGCAAGGCCTAAATGCAAAACAAAGTAGAGTTTCACTTAAAGGCAGAAGTTTACAAAGTACATCAGCATAGGCAGAGAAATAGGTGCAACCGCATATTAATTACATTGTTTTAAACACAAGAAAACATATAAAAAGCATTTTATATAGAGGAACAAGAGTTCATTGTCAGTCCGCGTCACAAGTATTTCATTTTAGTCTTTATTACATGTTTATAACCCAAACCTAGAGGTTTTACCTTGTACTTCCACACAAATCCATACCAGACACACAGACACAATGTTTTTAAAAGATAGGTTTTGGCTTTAATATTTACTTAATGTCCAGCTGCAAAAAAATTAATGCAACCAATCCTACGGATATAAACTTCTAATGGCAACAACAAAATCCCTGCAGTTCAAGCTCTTTGCCAAGTCAGGACAAGCAAATACTTTGCTCTTTGTAACCATTCCCTGCACAAGTGAAAACTTCGATAATAAGAGGTTCTGACCATATCCAAGAGCATACTGGTGAACTATGACTAAAACTTTAATCTCTGCTTTTGATTTAGTCAGATGAGCTACAAAAATTTCAAAAATCAACTACTTATAAATTAGTTGAAGACAATTTTCAGAAGAAATACATATCTGATAAAAATTAAACTTGTCAAAGGCTATAAACAAACACAAAATTATTGATTAGAAGTTGTTTATCTTTAATTATATCAAGCTACTATGACAAACAAAATCTCTCCTCTTATGTCACCTGTTACTTGGGGCTGTCCAATACTCAGGCAAATAAATTTTCACTTTGGTGAAAATAC
Source organism: Phoenicopterus ruber ruber (assembly GCA_009819775.1). Lineage (NCBI taxonomy): Eukaryota > Metazoa > Chordata > Aves > Phoenicopteriformes > Phoenicopteridae > Phoenicopterus > Phoenicopterus ruber. Next base: position 1,528,268 of record CM020233.1, on the reverse strand, counting down.
AAGTTAAAGACAGAAACATTGAAAGTCTTAGCTATTTTTTCTGAGAAATTAAAAAAAAAAGTTTGGTGCAAAGGGATTGTTGGAATACTGTTAAAAATGGCATTTTTTTTTAAAAAAAAAAAAAAAAAGAAAAACAACCCATAGTGTTCACCAACAATATTTAAGTCGTTATTTGAAATTGCTTCCTAGCTTAACCAAATGCTCCAGAATTTATTTACTAACCTACTAGTCAAAACCAGACATGAGACACCAATCCTCAGCTAGTTAAGCCGATAATCAGGTAGATTAGGGATCAAGATCAATGAAGAGTCAAGACTGAACAGTACACTGAAATTAAATTACATAATGGCTGAAACTTTTCAATCTCTAAGTGACCGTAAGGATGTTACTACCCAACATAAACTTCCCCAGCGACTTTCACACCAAAAAGGATTATTCTTATACAAGAAATATTCTTGAATTCTACCATTAAACTATGAAGAAACGTGGAGTTCAGATATTGATAGGTAGTAGTGTATCGACACTATTTGTGGCAAGTCTTGTTGAAGTAAGGTTTAACAAAAAAGCGTTAGTTTACCTAGTAAAATTCAACTATTTACGTAAAGCTTTAATAGCATATAGGTATAGTTAATCCTTTTTTCAGTCTACCTGTGAAAACCTAAAACGTGAAAGATGTCAATGAAGCACAGACGCTACAGTGCGCTTTTTAGAATGGGAATCTAAAGACGGCAGGATAATGTAAGTGGCACCATAGATTAAAAATAGTAAAATCTTTCTGTGCCATTATGCAGAAGGAGAGTTGAAGCCTGCTTTCATTGCGTACGAAGTGCTCTGGAGACCCTCCACAGTGAAAAACATACAAATGTTACAACTGCACTGACAAAGTCACAGAATCAGCAACTTTGCATGGGAAGGCTAAAAATCAGAAGTAACTCCGGTGGTTTGTTAGCTTCTTCAGTCAAAGCCGGCGGGAAGAAGATTGCAGTAGCCTTAAAGTACCCTCTCCGTCCCTCCCACACATACAGCCCCCTCCGATTCACAACAGAATCGGGACCAGCCACTGCGTTCGGCATTTTTCTCACAGCCGTTCAGAAAACAGAAGAGAAGGGGCAAGCTGAACGGTGCTCTCTGCAAAGATGGGACAGAGGAGCTGTCAAACTGTACTTGATCAACACCAGGGGGGAACAAACCCTATACAGACGTGCAGGGTAGTCACAAGAGGCAGTACGAATCGCTTTTTAAAATTTTCTTGTAGGCCCCTCGTGTAAAACTTCCAGTGCAGGAGACATCTAGAAAAAGATCACTAGAGACCAAACTCTCAGACACAGAACTTCATAGCTAGTCAATACGTCAGAGTTTCTACAAAAGCCTTGATCTGTCTGTGCACTACTCATTCGGCAGAGCGAACATTTGCCCCTTACCTCCATGGCTTCTTGCGCTATATCTGGCATGCTGGACTGCGGAACGAGTTGTACGAGGCCTGTAATTAATTCAGCCGTGCTACCTTGCGTCTCAGGCCCTTGCTTCCTTGGATTCTAAATAGCAAAAAGGAAAGCAAGTTTAAGTTGTAAAACTTCTTAATGACTGACTATGTTCCTGACCAGTACGGCAGCATTCCTGTAATTAAACTAGGTGGATTTCTGGATCTTTAAGAGTATCTCATTTTTTTTAAGCTATGATAGCCCTAGCATATCCTATCTTTGACAGAATTAAATTATTTTAAAATTAAACAATAAACAGACCTGAGAAAATGGAAGATGTAAGACCACATCTGTCTTTCTACTCATTGAAATGATGACTAATTCCCCCCCCCGCCTTACTTTAATTTTCTTCTTGTTCCATTCCCCCCTCCCCTTCAGAGTTACAGAGCTTTATCCTCCCTTTCATTGTGTTGCTCTCCTTCTGTAAAATTTCTTACAGTTTCTTTTTGGTTTTGCCTTTTTCCTTTGAAAGCACAGAAGCATTATAACCAGAGAAAAGAATGAGTAGGGAAGTATCCTAGATGCTAGGTTTATGTTTTTAATTTTTACTTATTTAGCAGCTTGAAGAGTAAATTTTACTATGAATGAATAGCATGATATACTTACACACAGCAAAAGCTTTGGATCAGCATGGATCAGTTTTACCAAGGATAACAGCAAGAACTTGTAGCTTCTGGTTTCCAAATCAGTGGGTTTTTCTTTAAATTTAAGGCTTGTCATTTTCTCCTTAAATGTAAGACTCTGATGGAAGGAAAAATCACAGGCATTGTCAGTAAGGTAGTCTACATCATAGTTGTAATTAAACATCTTATGAAGTGTATTGCTTTTATAATCCATAATTCATGAAAAAGTTTAAAAGTATACAAAATTCACTCAAGGATAGCCGCATAGCCTTCTACTTAAAAATCTCCATTTACATATGCATATGTTATCACTTTTTTATATCTTTAAAGTTTCCTTAAGAATTGTTTTAGGAAGCTGCATGTGGACACAAGAAAAGTTTTTGTATAGGACAAACTGTGGCAAAAGAAAAATGGATAAAAGGACCAAGAAGAATTTACTAGATTTTCCCTAGTCTGAGAAAGAAACAAAAATAAATGTTTCCAAGTAAGCTTCAATGCAGGAGAGGGTAGGGAACTTTTTTCCAAGGGCAAAATATTCTCCTTATTTTCTGCCATAATCACAGTCCAGAGGATAGCATTTTCACCTCTATGACCTCTGAAAAATGAACCCTTCCGTTTCCACAAGGTGAACAGTGCATTGCTTAAATTAAAAAAAAAAAAAATCTAGCTTCATCTGAAAAATCAGTGAACTACTTCTGTACCATTCAACTTCCTCAGGTGAAATGGAGGACATTTTAAGGTATGTATTGAGAGGTCACATAAGGTACTCTGGTTTGACTCCAGTGTGAACTATATCATATTCTACCACTGCTGTTCACACAATAGACTCCAGGTAGCAACATGACCAATACATTTAACAAATAGTCATACACAGTGCTGGCTGTGAAATAAGTCTATATGGATGCTACTGGTTGTAAGGATTTCAAAAACTGAGTTTATCCACAACCCTTCAAAGTGAACCACCCCGTTGTATGGCAACCAACTGCAGTTTCTTAATCTCAACAAAAATAATTTGGATGCATGCTAAAGTCTGTGGAAAATACTATACGTGTGTGTATATATATATATACGTGAGTGTGTGGATATATACACACACATATATAAATACATATATTTAAAAAACGTGAACTTGCATTAATTGGTCCCCAGTATGTGCAAAGACAAAAGATTTTCATGTCTCTCCAATAAGGTTACAGAATTTAATCTTATATCAGCAGGGATCAAATTAGTATTTTTGCTTACAGCTACCAAAACAGTCACGAGACAGTAACTTGGACAAAAGATTGCCATTATGGATATTCAACACAAGGCAGAATGCAATGCTCTTTTAGAAACTCAACTTTTTAAACTATTTTGTCTAGCTTATTATTTATGAAGATCTCAAACAATAACATGAATTTGTTTTTCATTTTCACTAAACTTACAAGTTTTGAACAAAAAAAAAAACTAGCTTGAAATCATCCTCAAGGTAACTGAACAAGAGATATGACATTGTATAATTAATTTCTACAAGAAATTAGGACCTCGTGCTATTTTGCTAAATAGTAATTGTGAAAATATACCGAATAAAATCTACCACATAAAAAGCATCCAATCAGGAAATTGATACCGCACTGGTGGGGGTAGCTAATTCTGTGCTAAACCTTAGCGTGCTACCGGTAAGGGAGTTCTGAGAAGAAGCACATAGCAAGAGAAGCTGATTTGTTTCTGTGAAGCAATTTATTTACTTCACACAATCAAAACTAAAGACTATCAATAAACAAAGACAGGGACATGCCCACTCTCTGCAAATACATCAAGGGGATAAACACCGGTCTGAAGCTAACAGACAACACTGGAACAAGAACAAATAGGGATAAGTTCGACATAAGTAAGTTTAGGCTGGAAATTAGAAAACAGTTCTAACCACCGGAGCAGGGAGATTCTGGAAGAGCATCGCGATGGAAAAGTAGGGGGCAGAAAGAACAGAACAGAACCAACAAAAAGCCTTTCCGTCTAGGAAGGAGCTCAACTGGCTGTGAAAGGGATCGCCTTGCAACTGCCAAGAGCCGCGCGGACGAGGTCTCCTCCAGTCCTACATTCTTCTGTAACACATGCTACCTTCCGTATCCCAGGCGAAGTGAGGTGACTGCAGTGGTAACTATGCACAGAAAAGTCAGAGCAAGGCAAGGCTTTTCTGCGGTAGTTACAATGGGTCATACTTACAGCAACAGAGGCCCACTGCCATGCAAAACAGTGACTGGTTGGCATCTGACCATGTGAGCGACAGCAGCCAATAAGAACGGAAAATAAGAAGCAGAAGACAAAGCACCACCAATCAATGTCAGAGTTGCCATTACGATACCCCTGCTATTTTCTCAACAGATGAATATATACATGTAAAAAGCAAGTTAAACATGTCGTGGCTTTCAACTAAAGGTATTTTGATCATTGGCTTTCATTTGAGAAGCCCAATAGGAATGTTCTCATGTATCATTTTAGGCCTTCTAAAACAACCAACCAAGTTCACTTGACACATCGCAAGTCCTAAATGGAAAGTTCAGAAGAAAGGCGACGCAGCTGCATGTGAACTTACTAAAAAAATTTGGATGAACTACAAATTTGAATTTACTCAAGACTTTTTCCCAGACAAGAGTACTGACTTTATTTCATAACGCTTGAAAAATCTTTTACTTTGTTGCTGTCACCAAGACCAAACAGTCAACTTGCTCAACAGAAAGCAAGCAAGACAAATGAAGAGAAGAGATACTCATGCCAATCGTGGTAAAAGCATTGCAGTTTTCAGAAATTATCTTCACATACGGAATGCTTTTGTTTTTCAGATTAAACAAGAATGGACATATTACCTAGCTATTCACACAGCAAGAAAGCTTAAAATGAACAGTTAGCCACAGAGGACAGTTACAGAAGAATTACTTCTATGTTGTCAGTTTAAAAGCAGCATGAAAACTGAGAAACATACATCACTAACTGACTAGAAACAGTTAGTCAATACACCAAAACCTGCAAGGTTTACAGAGCATGTATGGCTCTCTGTTGCTTTTTGGATTGCAATGTTCTTCCCCCCTCTAGTTTCCAGTCTAAAGTTAATGAATAAAAAAGCTGAAATGGAATGGAGACCCAGGAAGAACAACAGGTTTGTGCTTTAACAGCTTCTTCAGAAGTCTTACCGGAGTCATGCGAATCGCTGGATGTGCCCCACAGCCTTGAATAGCTTTATGAAGCGTCTCACTGAACATGCTACGGAGCTCCATGGAATGGCAGTACACAGCGTCGATCTTGGGCCACCAGTCCAATGCAGACTAGCATGAAAACACAGGAATGCTCAAATGTTAAACTGGTAATATCTGAGTTAGATTATGATTCATTTTAGACCTCTAAAAGTTACAAAAGCTGTAGTATAACTAATCTTTTCACATGAGTATTTTACACAGTATTACCAATATATTAATTTTGCATTCTCATCATAAAACTCTTAATATTTAAATGCATTGTAACAGAAGCACTACTTCCAACTTAGCTGCTCACTATATTACTCCTCTTTCTGAACAAGCATAAACTCTGAAACTATAAATGCAGGAAACCATGGTGGCTTTCAGGATACTGAACGCTAGCAAGTAATACTTCAAAACAAACAACATGCACTCAGTTCATCGTGATACTGATTTTTTCCATTTTTACTGTATTTTAAGTGCTTGATGATATCTGAAAAGCTGTATTACTCCACCACAGATACACCACCACATCTACAGTAGCATTTTCTCCCCTATTTGTCAGTGCCTAACACCTTTTTTTTTTTTTAATGTAGCATTTTCATCACGATGTTGGGATAAATGCAACAGAAAATGTTATGTAAATTAAGTAAGGCTGGTTGCTCAACGCTGACTGATTCTGTTTTCACACTGATCAGGAAAGTGCTTCTGAACAGTATGAAAATTAAAGTCGTACTTTAGTGACTTAAAGTACAATACCAAATTGAAGATGAACGACCGCACAAACTTTCAAAATATTTTTGGCACTCAGCATTTACTACAATTTTACACCATTTAAATTCATACTGGATCAAATCCCTGAGCAAAACCATGAGGCCAGCTCTTCCCCTAAGTTCCCGTGTCAATATACTAGCAGTAGCAGGAGGTGGTTTAACTATGCTTGTCCTGAGAGTGTTTTTCATGTATCAATAAAGCAGTACCTATTCTAAAACCAGAGAACACGAGATTCATTTGTCATCCCACATTAGAGGGTATTAAAACATATTTGTACTGAAATTTTATACTGGAATACAAGCTTTCAAACTGGGAATCCAACCGGTGGACAGCGTGAACAAAGATTTGTATGTCCTTCCTTACTAGCAAGCAACTCTTGCTGCATGCATACAGGCAACAAGATTTGGTCTACTATTCAAATTGTATTTAATACGCAGATATTGATCTGAATAGAAGCCACAGATTGTTGGGCTGATTAAATACTTTCAGAACTTACATTTGTGATTATTCGGTGGAGCGAATTTACCAGTACATAATGAAACGTTGATGGGGAACTCTGTGCCAAGCAGATCTACAATAAAAATACATAAAAGCCACTCAGGAACATCTTTGTCTTTGCTATCTTTCTTATCACACTGAATAACATACTGGAGCCTTTTTATTAAATTGACAAAGCTGTCAAGTCTAAACAAGAGAAAGTCTAATCAGCTAAGAAAAGATTTATAAAAACATGCAGGGATTTATTACTAAGGGATATTTATACAGTGGAACTTATTTATGAGGTTCCAGCTGCTGTTAGCATATCTTGTATAATTGACAAGTCATCAACAGTATGTGGAGAATGACTTACCAGTAAGTAGTGTTCTCACCTTAAAGTGTTGGTTATTATGAGGGTTTATGCGGAAGCAGGAAACTAAGCAGTCAATCATAAGGTCTACATCTGCATTTTGATTGCCTCTTGAAAAAGGTTTGCTTGGATTAAACAGCAAATTCTAGATATTTCAAAAAAAATAAATATATAAATCAGATACCAAGATAATTCTCATCTACTTTCAATACAAAACTTTCCACTGAAAACCACTATGGTATTCAACTAAGGAGAAATTCAAAGTTTTTTTTGGGTATTTTACAATTCAAATTTCTTCATTGCAATTAGGAAACAGACATTTTTACCTTAAGATCTACTACCATGGACTGCACTAGTAGGAAAATGACGGAATTATCTTCCCAGTTGATGTAGGTAGATGCTTTGCACAGTTTAACACAAGCAATAGCAGCACTTTCAGTCAACTGTCTGCTCCCACTGTGGCCTGCAAGTGCTTTCCTGAGATTGTCCAGGAACAGTTTCTGCAGAATTCAAATCAGGAATAGCTTTAACCAGAGCTTTGGTAATCTGTTCTCAGGGTTTTTATCCCCTTAAATATTAAAAACAAACAACACTGCATTTTCTGATCAGAAATCATGGATATTGGGATTGCAAAAACCAACTTGATGCAGCATTCTGGAGAAACGTTGTGTTTATTAAAGACATTCATTTTGCACGATCTAGGGCAATCAGAACAGCATAAAGATAGACAGTTGTTTACTCTTAACCATAACGTTTGCAGTCACATCAAATTCAACACCGCTACAGGTACTGCAATTATGGAACACACAGTACACGCGCTGCAGAAACCTAGCACAGTCCGACACAGGCCGGCCAGAAGCAACGCTAAGCTTGCTACTGGTGAAGGCAGGGGAAATCACAACACTGGGACTCAAGCCTCCAGGGAGATGTAAAAGTTCTGAAATAACATGGTTTGGGACACACTATCTGTATGAATTACTGACAGTGAAAGAACATGTGTTAGGTGAGAACTTAAAAAGGGCGCATAAATTTACATAAGGAATTGTAATGCATTTTTTAGGCAGGAAAGACAAAATAAAATATACCTAAAATACAGAATAAGCAAAACCAAGCATCCTCTAGAGATCAGAACCGAAATTCAGATACTTTTCTTCTCTTACCTTGTTTATTTTAGTTTCCTCTACCACATCCTTTGCTATATCTTGGATTATCTCTGGACACAGGACCAGGAGTATGATTTGCAGTGGCCAAACTGCTGCTTTACGTTTTGTGCTTTCAGCAAAGCCATCCACTAAGTCAAACAACTTCTCTGCACAATCTGCACAAAATATAACCCCAAGCTCAATATCAATTTTAATTATGAAAAGGTAAAGAATAGGTTTAAAAGAGCAGAGGGATAGCTCCACCTACACAGAAAGTAAGTTCTGTTTTGCACATTACTGGCATGCTACTGGGGATAAAATGGTCTCAACCCAGTTAAAGACATGGTTTACCTGAAAATAGAAATTTTCCTCTCTTTTTGACTAGAGACAAATACAGGTGATGTTCTCTTTAAGTTTTTTTTCCCTGTATCAAGATGAAAAATATATATTTAAAGAGTTTCCATCTTTTGGGTTTTATTTCTTTGTGTTGTGAACCACAAAATTTATCTCTTTAAAAGGTGAATGAGGAGAGAAGAGAGATAGTAATATATCCTTGCCTGCCCTGACAAAGGTCAACAGAAATTTGTTTCTTATTTGCAGGCTGCACAAGAAGCAAAGAGGGCACAAAATGTAAGTGACTGTGGAGATGTCTGAGAAACCAGCTTTTGAAAACTATGTCATTTGTTATGCCTTACCAGCCATATCAGTCTGTGGTGTTTGATACAGCTTTGTGAATTCATCAGGATAGTTTTCCACCCAGTTCCAAAATGCCTGCAGATAATGCAAAACATCTTTACATTCCAGAGCTTAAAAATATTTTTTCTGAATTATGTATTTAAAAGAAGAGAGATTTTACTCTTCCAGTCACTCGACATTTCTTGCAAACACATGTGCATCGAAGGGATGCACCAACTTATATTTTATAGTAAATGCCTGAATTGCAACTATTCCTAAATTAGAGAAAGTCTGCAAATAAGCAATGAAACAGAAGATAAATATTAAAATACTTACCTTTTCAAGACTGTTGATAACAGCTAACTGAGCTACTTTCTTAAGGGCTTTAAACTTGAATACAGTCTCTGTAAAGGTAAAACATTTCTGCATTTAGAAAAGAAACTTGGTTCTAAAAAGCAACACATTATAAAAGACATCTGAAGCGCAAAGCAACTTTTAAACCGATGTCTTTATGCTACTTAAGTAGTTTTAAATATTTTGGTAAGTATATGACTATTTGGAGTAAAATTCAGTAATAAAGACATATATATCAATACCATTGTGTCATCCCTAACTAGCCATATTCAGATAAAAATATTTCAAAACGCAGGCTCAAATCATACCTTGCAAGAGTCGTTTTAGTTTTGAACAATCCACACTGATGTACTGTAAAAGTTCAATATCATGAACATCAGCATTATCTTCTGAACAAACAGTCAGTTCCTGTAATCTAAAAATATGCAAAGTAAACTAACCTCTCAATCAGATTTCGTCAGACAGGTATGAACACACACCTACAATTCAATACATCTGAACAGCAGGGGAATATTCTATGATCTCATATAATACCAGCTCCTCAGATAAACTTTTTCAGGTTTAGAAATGAAAGACAGATCTTGCATGATTAAGAGTTAATATTATAGTCTTATTCCATCCCCCTACTGAAAATGGATCTAGAAATACCAGTGATGAGTCTTACAAGATACCAATACCATCTGGTGATAGTCTGTTTATGCCCAAGCTTTGCCTAAATCCTTCTGTTATCTACCATACTGTAGCAGTAATCTTGTCATCTTTTCAACTGAATATTAAATTGATGGAATCATGACACCTTTAGACTACTGCTCCTTAACAGCAAGTCTTGCCCCAGCCAATTTCTCAAGAGCAGAAGCAGTGACTGATGGCACTTAGTAGCGCTGAAGTGAGCTACAACCACTCTTTGTAAGCTAAAGAAGGTCCATGTTTTCCTGACCTAAACAAACAGGATGAAGTTTAATCACACCAGTTTAAACACAATGGCATCTTTTCACACTTTGTATTAGATGATTTACTAAACATCTCATCAGACACTAAGCCACTAATAACTAAATCATACGTTCTCACAAACTAAAGATTGCCATGTCTTGTTCCAAAGCTACAGATGCGTTTTAGACATGGAATGTGATTTCTAGTACTACACACAAAAGCAGTTCTTCATTTCTTCAACGCCAGGGAAACTTAACAGCCCTCGCTGGGAATGGGAAGGTCCCCACTGCTGTGCTTTTCGTGCCAAAAATCCCCCAGCTGCTGTACAAGGCCTAGAAATATGCCTAAACAGGAAGCACAGGTCAAAAGATCAGCAATGCTAACTGTCGGCAAGCTGACCCCTGTGGAGATCAGCAACAATTGGTCAAATATTTAACTATTTATGCACAAGCCATCTTGAAGCGAAAAACAGGTTAGGGAAAAAGCACTATGCTCCGGCTCAAACGGATGGTAAGAAGGGCTCTGGAGCTTGAGAACTAAGCCATGCTACAGACACACAAATAAATACAGATCCATGGACTAGATTCAAAGACTGTCAAAAAATTTCAACTGAAAAATACTTCCTATAAAAGGAGCAAAAGAAATTGTTTCCATTTCCATAAGCAACAAAACATAATCAACCTATTGAGTAAAACCACATCCTCCACGCTAGCTGCCAAGTCTATGTTCTTGAAACAGAAGTTATTAAAGGCTCTGTACAAGTTTTAAAAATACTTAAGATTTCAAATTATTAAATAATTTTAGACTGATTTCTAAAATGCAAATATTTTCCAAAATGTTGGAATGGAACTGTTTTACATTATAAGGAACATATAAATCTTTGTTTCAATTAAATTGGCACACTCATTGCTATGCAATCACATAAGGCTGCCCAAGCTCCACTTCTAATAAATCAAGGATGATGTTAGCTGTAACAAGGTGTGATAAGAGCTAAGCTACTTCAAGCAACTTTCAAAAAACATCAAAGTATTTCAGTAATAAAAAGCTTAATACACAACTCTAGTGGATTGGCAAATGCTGAAGGATCAGAAGGATCTGGAACAGGGCAAAAAGAGCAAAGAATAGACGGAAACTTTGGGCCTGTCTCTCTTCTCACTTAAAATAGCAAAAAAGACAGTTATTCTTACAGTAAATGTGCTGTGAAACTCAAGTCAGTCAGAAGACAAATGGGTCTTTCCCAACAACTAACAAGCAGTCCAGCTGTTTTGTTCCCTTCAGGCATAAGACAGATTTAACATAAAAGCCTTCAAGCAGGAAAAATCAGGAAGGAAAACCGCCTTGGGGCTCCAACAGAGCTGTAGACAATCAGAAATTTTGCACTCTAAATTGGTAAGTAAATGGATACAACCCATTATCTTCAGCATCCTTTTTTTTCCAAAACACGTTGCTTCCACAAGAACTTACTCAACTTATTCAGCTGAGTTATCATTATTTTCACTCTACAACAGCATCTGACTTGTAATTATGCAAGCAGATTAAAAAAGCAATAAATGCAGTTCACAGAAAATACGCTGGCAGTAACCTAGAATGGATATGAAACAGGTTCATTTTGTAACCTGAAACTCAAGTAAAATTTTGAAAGGTAGAGGGAGCTTCACTTAAGAACTATCTTGTTGAATATCATTTAAACAGTTAACTTTTCTGAAATTAGAAAGACTACAATTCATGACAGATGCTCTAGACACCAGAATGTAGATCATCTAATACTCTTAAGTCAGGCTACTGAAAAACACCTACCTGGTGGAAATGCGGCTGAACACAGCATTAAAGTTATTGCAGCTAAGAGAAAAAAGAACCCCAGAGGCAGAATTACGTAGTTCAGCTGCATGCTGGTTCCCTTCACGGTAAGTGTGGATGAAGTGGCAGATTTCTGGCAGCAACTGTTTTACCAGCATAGTCTCGTCTAGTCGCATGGTATCCTTTGGTTGCTAAAAATAAACATTCAGTATTTCATGAAATTCCATTTTGTAGGTTTGGAGGGAAAAAAAAAAAAAGGAGCATCTGCCACTAGTAGGCACAGGACCTGAATCTAAACTTGTACTTCTGCCTGCAGGCTACCACTGACCATAGTGTAAGTAGTCTACACAGAAAAGGCTTCTTTCCATTTGAACAACAACCCATCTCACTCAAACCATCTCACATTTTCAGTTACGTCTCCAAAATATGTGGGACACCAAGTTGATTGATGTCATCAAGTATCAAGCAAAATACCAAACTAGTTTTTGAAGTAAAACACACTTCTGTTTTGATGAATGCACCCTGTTGATCCGTGCAAAGTACTAGCAGTAGAGCATTAACTATTTCGGCTTTGAACGGAAGCTCAAAGGGCAAAGATCCACCCTCACTTCTCTTTTGGGTAGTATTCTAACCACTATATTTTAACAGCAAATATTTTATATTAAACAACGAACTGAAAAAGAGGTGCTTCTCCCTTGCTCTTGCCTGGGATTGCTCTATAGGAGTCAAAAATGGCTTAACTTTCCTGCAAAAGAAAAATCTAATTTTTGCCAGTTTGCACAGTATGAGACATAAGGAAACTATTTACAAAAGAATTCAAAGTGAAACTTTGCTCTACTAAGAGCAAGTTTTAACAGAAGGGTCAGCATTAAAGCTTTCTAAAATTCTACCAATGAATTTACCATAGGGAATTGGGAAGTTTCAGAGACTCCCACTTAGTTGACCTGAGTCCTGTTGCCATGAGAACTTGATGAAACATTGAGCAAGAACAGCGAGCAAGAAATACGTCTGAAGATATCACAGAACACAACGCTCTTTGTATAGAACTTTGGCTCAGTCCTATTAAACATATACTGGCTCAACTTGCTCTCATTTGAATTGACAAAGCAAGAAGTATTCAGCACAATTTTAGGCTGTTCAAGTATCATCATCTATCAGGAAAAAAACACTAATGTTTCAAACAATATGCATATAAAATATTTAAAAAGAATTAATTTCTGAAGTTAAAACAGTTTTTTGACTCACTGTAAAGATACAAAAAGTGCCAAAAAGAGGTATTTACCCCAGCTGTAAAAGCTGAAAATTATTCTGGAAAATGTATTTACCTGGATCTTTTGTGAATTTAGAAGAATCCACAATTATTCAGACTGTTTTAGTACTGTAATATAAGATATGCCGCTTGACAAATCTAACCATAATAAGGTCATTACCTTATAAAGAAAGAACCTTCAAAAACTGTTGCGGGGAAACAGCAAAGAGCTTAGATGATTTCATGACATTCATCCAGGAATACAGCTTTAAAAAAAAAATTCCTTTCTTGTTAAAGGAATAAACCATTGCAAATTTTGCTCACAGTGAAGTTTGGCTTTGCAATTACCAGCTTAGCACAGTAAGTTGTACAACCGCTCACATCCCAGAGGTAATAGCAAACTGCCTTGCAGCACAGCTCTGATTGGAAACCTCAGGACTGGACTCCCAGTGGAAGTTTGGACATGGTTAACTAATGTAATCTAGGAAACACCTGCAAAAGTAATCTTCAGAACAGTGATAGCAAAGTTTCTGCGGTATATACAAGTACATGAAAAAATACTTCAACAAGTGAAAGTTTTAAGAAATTTAAAGAAAAATCAACACTGTATGCAGAAAACTTACTAGCATAAAACTCAAATACTTGTACCAAATTATCTGCTACTTTTAACGTGATTTACTATCCCATCACTTTTTCTGTTTAAATTGTGGGATGTAAATGTTTTGATGCATCTGTTCAAAAAATACTTAGCAGAATATGCCACAAGCAGTTAAAGCTCATAAAAATCTAGTGAAGCTTCATAACCACATCTAATTCTTCATTTGGGTTTGTGTCTTCCCTTACTCCAGTTCACACGTGTCTCTGAGTACAGTTGTCTGCAATTCTTTTTAACAAATTATTAAAAGAAAATCATCATTTATAACTCCACAAATTAGTTGAGTAGTGGGAAGGGCACATTCAAAGGTTTACTTGAATGTATTTAGCTGAAAAAAGATCACTAATTCTAGGCAAGAAAAAAGCACCCCACGAATTGTTAATTTATCAATTATATCAACTACTTGCATTTATAGGAAGTTTTAGTATTTTTTAAATGGCATTAATCCTACTTTGCTCTAAATCAGATGAGTTTTAACTTTAGTACCAGTAATAATAGATACACAAGCATTTGACTTGTACTCTCTAACTCATTTGCTTCCAACTTAGCAATTGCTTATGCAAGCCTACTCACCCCTGCCAGACATTTTTCCAGTGTATCCAAGATAATCAGCTGAGATAGATATAAATTCTTTTCAGCAGTTTCTCCAAATATTCTCTAGAAGGAGAAAGGATATGGGTTCATCTGAGACACAGGCATTTGACTTGTAACGCATTAAAGTAATGTAGCAAAGTGGCACAATAAGTTATGGCTCCTTTAGTGCTCTGGTTTTGAGTGTAGAAATAAAGCTGGCAAATATTAGATTAAAATAGGAATTAAAACCTTATCGCTGAAGAAATATCTTTGTCTAGACTGCAATGCCAAATCTAATAAGGAACAAACAGGTACTGCAAAGTAAGACTGGAGGTACACTGCAGCCCCTTACCTTCGTCAGGCCTATAGTTTATTCAGAAATGAAGGTTGTACCTTTTCAGAAACTATTTGGTAGCAATTACTGCTGACTCTTTTCCAATTATGTATTTCATTGCCAACATCCTAATAGAACTGATGTTACAACAAATCCATATTGACAAGTTTATTAAAGCGTTGCAAAATTTAGCACAGACCACAGGAAGAAACACAGGACACCCTCCAAAAAGATGCCGCACTTCAGATACACGATGAAGGCAGAATTCCATCGGGTGTTTGAGCTAGCACCCGATTTTACTGACAACAATAGTGACTAGTTCCAGCAATATTAAGACGGCAAAATAAAGCAGAAAAGATTTAGCCAAAAATATATTGGTACTACTGCCTACACACGGAACACATGCAGAAGTCACCCAAAGGAAGTTACATTTTACACCACGGGAGAGGTTAGCTCAACTAAGTCTAAGTTTCAGCAGAGTGCAAACCCTCAAGATGTTTTTCTAAACCAAGACCATTATGACAATCTATTGGTCTGTTCTGTTTCAGCTATAGAAATCCTTCAAAAATATTGCTGATTCATACAGTGGCGCAGTCCATCAAATGGGAAGTTTTACTCCTCAGTGCAAAGCAAATGTTGACTTTTTTTATTGACATTTTTAGCTACGCCTTTTCTCTCAAAATCTATACATCATATACAGAAACTCGTTTTAACGGTATAGTTTTCTCATTTATCAGACAATCATCTTACACATCACCACGTTCCTTCGTGCCTATGGAGTTTAATCAAAATGAATTCTCTCTCAAAAGGGATTACAGGTAGCTTTAAGCAGCCTACAATCCCTAGCAGCAGGACAACCTATTTTCTGATTTTATCAATCCTTTGTAGTGTTTTAGCAGATGCACATCTCTATACAACTGACATCCAAAAGAGCTCACTGCAAACTATCTTACTAAAACCATGAAAAAAAGTACTGCTAGAGTTTGGCCAGTTCTGTTACCTGTTTGTGGAGATCCACATGATCACAAATCACATGGCTTCAAAACTCAATGAACTAAACTTGTCTCATGACAAATCCAAAACCAGACCTTCCATAAAAAAAAAATTCAAACTGCATCTTTCTCCTCATAAAGGATTCCTAAACTTTCCATTTACCCAACTTGATGGTAATAGTTATTTTTCTAGAGTTGACACTACGGACATCCACAGTCATTTTTTTTTCTTTTCTAGGTTTCTCTTCTCTTTGGTTCCACTGAGATCTATTTTAAATGACAGTTTTAGTGATGCTGATGAGTCAAATATTTTGATGGATTTCAGGAATCATCTTATGGTTCCCTCGGAGGCAGAAGAGAAAACCCATGTGCAGAAGGAAACCATCTACTAAGACACTTGGCTCTAAAGATTTCTTTTTGGGAACTCCTAGAAAAAGCACCTTGAATGTCATCCCTTCACACCAGTCTACTGCCCTCAAGTATCAACATCAAGCGGTTTAATGAGAGGCTGCAATCCATATCAAACTATAAATGGAAGAGATGTGTATCACTCCCGCACATTTTTCATTCATTTTTCTTACTGACTAGTAAGGTATCCCTTTGGAGGTACGAGTCTGTAGTGGTAGTAGTAGACAAGAGACTGTTTGAAAGATTTTTCTTACAGGGTTCTGACTGAAATTCATCTGGTTGTTAATATTATATTTTATATACACACACGCAAAAATGCTAGAACATCCAAACAGCCTGGAAAATTCAAATAGCCTAAGTTTTAAATCCTCTTCCCTTCTTTTTCCCTCCTTCCTGTCCCAAAATGATTCCTGGCAGGTCATGCTCTGGCAGGACAGATGAGAGGGGGGAAATAAAAACCTCCCAGCGCTGCTGCTCAGCAGCTCCTTTGCCCCGCCACATTCCTCCTCTAAAGATTTCGCTAGCACTCTTCCCTAGATAACCGAAGCACCTTTCCACGCGTTGGCAAACGTCCTCCCCGCCTCCCAACAGCACCGCGTTCTACTGATATCTGCACACTGCTCAGACCCAGTGCGGCACGAGGTACCTTCGTACCCGCTCCTGAGCTCCCCACACACCCTCCCGGCCGCAGAGCGCTCCCGTGAGTAACGGAAGAGTCCCCTTAACCACCACCGTCCTCTAGACTTCTCTGCCACTACTACCCCATTGCCCTTATGTGCAACACGGCTCAGCGCTGTTGGTGAACTTCAGCACATGAGGATGAAAAGAAAAGAATTAAGTGTAAAAGGCAAGCAACAATCTGACTAAACTTCAAGTGACTCTCTGCAGACTGTATAACATGAATAAGTAACAACCATTTTGAAAAATCACCCAACAAACCAAAATTAGAAAACTTACCATGTTATTAACATTTTTTAAGATATTGGTGAGACCACTGATGACCAGCGAAAACTTGTACTTGGAAATGTTTATGAGACATTCCTTGTTGTGCTCCGTACTGACTTTGGTGTGGGTATTCTGCTGGCCAGCCTTTATTGGAAGCTACAAAGAGATAAGTATTATAAGCTTTTTTACATTGAAATTTACATCTTTAAAGATCGGTTAAAAATTTTTCACACCAGAAACAACCTTGAAAAACATTCTACAAGAGACAACTACAAACACAGATGATTTCATTTTCTCTACATTCATCTTTCTATTAGTTATCTATAAAACAAAATACTGAAGTTCACCTGTTCCTTTTTCTGAATTGAAACTAAACCTCTATTTTGTGACAAGTTTTCTACAAATCAAATGTCAAAGCAATCAAAAGAAGCAGAAAAATGTGAGTAAGATAGAATTCTGAGAATAAAAGTTTCTTTATTTCAAAAATTGGTTCATTAAATACCAAAGATCTTCAAGGGGCTAATACCTGCAAGAAAAAAACGCCTCTTGAAACCTGAGAGGAGGTAAAATCACAGTAGCTCACAAAGCAGGTGAGCTGGAAGGTGGCAACAGTGGTTCCACGTGTGTCCTCTACTCCCTCGCAGGACAGAACGGGCCAGGAGGAGCCACCACCGAGAGCCTCCGCGGGCCCTGCTGGGTCCCTCTGCCCACGAGCTTGCGTTACTGAGGGGTCCCCCCACAACGGCACCCCGCGGCTAGCCAGGCGACGACGTCGCGGCCTCCAACACGCTTGTGAGCCAAACGCAACTTGAGACCCACATTACCTACCCTTGCCCAGCATCCAGTGGTAAAAACTAGACTTGAAATGCAGTTTTTCCAGACAAGATAAGACTCAGAGCAACTGCACAAGAGGGAGATGCTGCTCCTACTGCGGGAACACTAGACACTTTGTTTGACGCTGTACCCAAATTCTGCAAGGGTCACAAAGGAGTCACTTCCCAAGCACGCACTCGCTTCCCCTGCACGCTCCTCGCTGGAGTCGGCCCGGTACGAACCGCCACACAGAAACGCAAGACGCGATCCTTTGGAAAAATTCATTTCACTGAGGATTTATATTTTTAAAAAGCAACCAAATGTGGGAACAAAAAAGGAATCAGTATTATCATCTCTTTTTATAATTCACATGTGACATTTGTATTTTAAAGCGTGACCTAGGAATTCACTATCTATAGAAACTTCAATTGCTACTACAAGTTTTAACCAATTTTGACTAGAATTCTCAATAAACATGTATTCTGAAAGACACTGATAGCTCAAAGTAAATGCCACAATGTATTAGAAAGTATCTTTAAAAAAATTTAAAAAAAAAAGATCATTTAAGAGACATTAAAAGAAGAATTCTGAGGAATTACCATCAGCTTTACAGCTGCAACATGCTTCAAGAGGCTGGGGGCCTCTGCAGACTCGGTGAGGGTATCTCCCATACTGTCACCCAGTTAAACTGCTGTCAGCAGCCAGGAACAGCCCTGCCAACCAGTTAACATTACTGTTTCTCTTGATGAAGTTTAAAGGCTCATATTTAAAATCATAGAATGGTTTGGATTGAAAGGGACCTTAAAGATCAATGCTAGATGAGTTGTACTAAAAGAACCCCAAATGTGGAACTTTTTTTTCCAACAGCTTCAACTGCATCATTAAACGCATCATTAAATACTTATCATTGACATCTCCCATTTGTAGGGAAATGGACCTCTTTAATACACTATCTTGTTTTTACGCCCAAGTGTAATTTCCTTTCCATATAAACTGTGGTTTGGTATCAGAGCTCTCAGTACCACCGACTAGGATCCAATGCAAATTGGCTGTTTTTTCCTAAGAGAGTGGTTGACTCAATTAAAAAAGCAACGGAGCTGCCATGCTAGATCACACCAAAGACCCAACAGCAACGGAAAGGTCTACGCGGAACGCTTGCTCTCGGCTCAGACGGCGGGTTAGGGACCGCTGGCACCGAGCGCTGCCTCCAGGGAACGGCACTAAGGGACTACCCCTCCGTGAGAAGGTCTAACGCCGTTCGCCTGCACAACCTACTACAGCAGCAAGTTCCGTAGGGCAAGCCAGGTAATTTCCACTTCACTTGGTAATTCGCTTGCCAGCGTTCAGATTGTAATGCTTTACCACAGTGCGACGCATTTCAATGTGCTCATTTTAAAACTGGAAAAAGCAGAACAAACAGCATTTATGACTCAAGCTTTGTTTTCATTGTTAGATGTTATTTTTACAATATATTTTCAGAAGTCATTACTGGAAGATAGATACATTTAATTAAAAATTTCACCATTACTAGTAGTTTTTATTTGAATTTTCAAGTCTCCGTGCTGACAACAGCAGAAAAGCTCAATACCACTGAGTGATAGAACACTTCAGAAGTGCCTCTCAAAGAAATTGTGTCACAGACCTAGTTCTGTATGCTTCCATGCTATAGAAACATCATATTACACACTTCTGGAGCTTCCTGCCACAACAGCCACTGCAACAAGGTCACCTAGAAGTAAAACTGCTTTTTATACTACCATTTAAAATAGGAAACTACATAAAAAGGAAACATTAGCACTACTGTTGTTCTTTTTTTATTTCTCAGTTATTTCCTCCGTGCACTCTGACATGCTGGAGCACTCTATGTCCCCTCACAGAATGCAGTGCCAGTCCTGAGTGACCAAAAAGAAACGATTTAACTTCCACACAAATATCCATCCATCTAAACATTACAAGAAAAAAAGAAAAGGGAAAAGAAAGAAAAAAAAAGTTGACATTTTACTTTCACTGCCTTTAATTTTATTTTAGAAAAAAGAAAGACTGACACAAATGGTTTCCTGTATAGCTTTTATTTGAATTAGAAACAGAAATTAAAGAACAAAGCTTAAATAGAACTGGAGCTTCAAACTATGAACACATGCACCATTTTGAACTCATCCCAGTTTAGCAAAGGGATAATCCACTACTCTAATTCAGCTGTTTTCGCCGTTGAAACGGGAAGCAAGAGTCAACAGCCTTGTAACTACACGGGTGCACGCACAACGCACACGGAGGCTCGCTGTCATACGCCCCCTCTCTCCGATCCAGTTGGACTATGGCTCGTTAAGGTGTCAAATAAGCTACAGAAGACAGAACAAGGGCATTTGGGTCTATAATCTGCCTTATTTTATGCAGCGGGCAAAGGCAAAATAGGTAGATGAAATCTGGAACCTTTCCAACTATCAAATTTTAAATCTTTTCAGACCAATTAAAAAAGAACATTGCTGCAAAAGACAAGGAAAAGCCATTAAGTAGCTGCGCCTGACAGTCGCAATAATACAGTACAAGGCCCAGGTATCCTCAATTCAGGATACAAGTCATCTTGTGCATCAGGTATTGCTGAAACCATGAGAAAAGCAAATCTGTAAGATGAAGCATCAAAGTACCTGCCCGCTTACACAAGCCATGCAAGCTCCCTAGCTGTTAAAACGCATCTTCTGACCACAGAGACAGTTTAAGTCAAACTTTGCTTCTAGGAATGCGTTTCCGACTCCAACTGAAGAAGCCCTGCTGACCTGTGTACAGCTTCTCCCAAATCCGCTACTGATACGACACTGAAAGGGAACAATTCTCACAAGGTTTACTGAATGCAAAGAGATAACTAAGCACTATTAGAAGGAGAAAAAGAAACACAGATCATATGAGATGATTATTTTCTTTACATTTCCAAAAGGCATACAACAGATAAAACTTAGAAATAGAGATCTGAGCCACATACCGTCAGGAAGACAGGATTGTTAAAACTAATCCAGCTGAGGTAGGAGCTATTAAAAGATTTTTATTTTTTTTAAATCAGCATTTAATATCCAAAAGATGCAAATTCCTCTCTCAACTTGCCAAACTGAAATGAAATTCTTCCATCTTCATGAAAAATGTAAATTAAATCACTAATCACAAATAATATTATTCAAAAATGATATTGTTTAAGAAAAAAATATGACTAGCCCAACTCACAGATACAGAATCACAGCACATGGTCAGCTGCTATCATCTTAGAAAATAATCCTAGAACAAGCTTTTCAACACACAAGTTTGGTATCTGAAAACTTACTGCCCCTGTGCATTAATATGGCCTAAGTTATTAACCATTCAATGGCGTCTGGCAGCCACAACTGGTCTGGTCAATCTTCTGTCTACAGTGACATCCAGGAGGTCTGCAATACTGCTCAGGAGAGAAAATGCTAAGCTTTTCCTATGCCTAAGCCCTCCTACCTATTTGTTTCTGGAGATAAAAGCATTTCAGTCTCTTCAGACTTGTGAGACAACAACTTTGCCAATTAAAAAAAAAAAAAAAGGCAAGTACTTGGCTATTCCAGAGGAAAAAAGAAAAAAAAAAAAAGATGTAATGTGCATTCTTAACAAGATCTTTACGGTCAGATTATAAAAACTGGCTTTGAAACTTTAAAGTAAGTGCTACTACAGAATTGCAAAGCTGTTTAAAAAGTGGAAAGCACTGTGGTATCTGATAGCATGCAAGACTGTCGTATCTTTGGAAGTGACCTCAGTTTAGAGACTGATGTACTTTTATCCAAAAATGTTCAGTTAAAGAATCCTTCTTTGACCACAGATGTTAATAATTAAAGAAAAATGGGTGGTTTCCATGTCTGTAGATGAGATATTAGCACCTGTTTCAGGTTTGCCCTAGTCTGACACAGTAAGGTACAATCTTTTGCTCAATGTACATGGACCTTGATTTGAAACTAACACTACTAATAGGCTTGAACGTCTGCAAGATACTCCACTCAATGTTAGCCTTTCTCAGCAGACTGAGTCATGGATTTTTCTTTATCACCTGTAATTAATGAACACAAAGTTTAATCATCTCTATTTAGTAAAAGACTGTATTTAATGTTCTTATTTTCACAGGTTATGGAGCAAGTGTAACTGCTTTATCACTTCAAAGTCACTATTTCAACTTTTTTGTGCAAGATACAACTTGGCAGAACATTGAGAATGGAAAATGTGACAGCTACACCTGGTCTGGCACAGGATTCGGAATGAAAGCTGTTGAAAGCACCACCCTGACAAACCTCTTAACACAGAAAGCGATGCCAACCACACACGGGTACTGGGCATTCAGCACTGCCCAGGTCCCACTGCCCAGAGGCGGCAGGCTGCAGGGCCCTCTCGCCGCCTCCACCTCACGGAAAGCACCGAGGCCCAACTCGCCTTGGGAGAGGGGAAGGGCGAGACCACCCCCGGGCATCTACCTCCAAGAAGGAAACTCTCCGCCTATCTAGAATGGGCTCATCATTTTCAGTAAGCAGCGTGAGATGTCTGAATGCATCTCAGGTTGTGCCTTTGATCCAGATTCAGGAGAAAGTAACAAACATAACATCTAGAAAAAAATCCCCAGTGCCATCCTTAACAGCACAGAAACCTACCTAGCTTTTCCCTTTCAAATAATTTCTTGGAACCTCTTCAGTAGACGGCACCGCACAGATGTGCTGGTGAGAGACAGACCACGCACACAGCACCACTCTCTCCTCAGCATCAGTACTGCCAGAACCAGATACAAATCTCCAACAATCAACAGGCGTCTTCCTCCCAACTATAAACACGCACTGCATCACCTTCTAAAAAGGCATTATTTAGTAAAAGAACCTCACAACTAAGCCTTCAGAAGAACACGGAACTCTGAAAATATTTTATATAGGTTGCTCTAAAAAAAAAACAGTATTTTCAAAAGGTCAACTAGAAGTTGACACAAAGGTGTATTTACCCATACTGTTAACGCAAACTGCTGTGTTAAATAAGGAAGGACCACCAAATGATGCTTTTCAGCAGCTCATTAAGGGACTCAGGTAACATCTGTTGCACGCAGGCCATTCCTTTATCTACTCTTTAGGACACCATCTGTGTGCAGCATAGCACGTCGTTTTGAAATACATTACACACACAGTTTTAGAAAAATAAGATCAAAGCTGCTTCAGGTTTACGTTAGAGAAAGATGAAATCGCACCCTTTGTGCTTAAGAGCAGCGTTACAGTCTCTTTCGGCTCTGAGCTCCTGTGGAAATCCACTCCAGACAGAGCAGTTGTGGAAGTTCCCTCTTCTGCACAGGCCAGCCTTACCTCACAGCAAAAGGTACCACGGCACGTGGGGAGCACAGTCAGCAGAACGCACGCAAAATACTTTAAAATACATCTTATTACTACACTAGTGATTTCTTAACAAGCCAAGATGAAAACAAGCAAAGAAAAACACCAAGCTGGTACTGGCAGCCAGTGCTTTTTCAGGTCTCGGATTCTGTACAGAGTTCAAATGCTGCAGAGAGAATCAACAGGAGGAGGAAATATTTGCTTTAATTTAATGCCTTTTAATGAAAGTAAGAATGGAACATTCCTACTGGCTTTCAGTTTTTACAAAAGCTTTCTTAACTGAAAGCGAGATCTCACAAACTACAAATGGGGAGCCTAAACCATAATCCACATAATAAAGGGCTTCTTTCTTTAAAGCATATCGTAATCACTTAAGTCACCACAAGTTTATACAGGATTAATACCCTTTATTATGTCTGATAGTTTTAAAACAGTCTAGATTTAAATGGTTTAGGCAGTCAGGCTTCTCTGACTGTGCTTAGAACTACTTCACTACTGTATCAGCCTTCCCATGATTTCAGCTTATAACACATTTAAAAATACTGTAAAAATACAGCACATAAAATCGTAAGTGAACATTTCCACAGGAAAAAAAGAGATAACTTTATTTTACAAAGACCTGATTACGTCTGAAACCACAGAGAATTTTACTAAAACATAGCCCAGCCTCTTTGTGCTACTGCAGCCTAGTTCTATCCTCATCACTGAAAGTTCTGAAAAACATAGTAACTAGTCCTACATACAAGATCAGCCAAGAGATTTCACACGTGCTATGCAAGAAACGCGACCCAGCCTCACACGTACCACCAAGAGCTTCCTCCTGCACCAGCCGAAGCCTCCACGCCGCCTCCGAGGGCGGCTCGAAGAAGAGCGTGCTGCAGCAGCGCTGGCCTCGGAAGCGCGCGCAGCTGGGCCAGGCTGGCAGCGCATTTGAAAAATTTATTCAGTGAGCCAGTCATTGGTTAATTCATAAAACGATGCTTGCCAGTCATTTTAGGCCCACAGAATTGTACACACAAAAGCAGATTTTGGTTAAAGCAGCATTTATAACAATAAACAAGAGTAGACGAGAACAGACTGGTTTGCACTGATTTTCCTTGTTTTCAGTACAGATTAGCATTCTCTCAGTTTGTTGTTTCATCTGTCTTAAAATGAATTCAAGCACTCAGCAAATGAATGAAAAGCCTGTCTACATCTATAAATTTTGGTGAAAGATGGTTACATTTTCCTCCTTTGTAAAGGAAGGAAGAAACCTTGAAACATTCTGTCTTCTCCCCCGCAGAAAAAAAAACCCAACAAAGCTAAACAACTCACAACAAACATGAGCTCCCATCCTCATTCAAACATGCCGATGACACAGTAAGTAGCGGCTCGCTCGGTGCCGAATCAAGAGGTCCTGCATTTAGAAGCGCAGAGCACGCAAAAACTCAAAAATGCATTATCGCCACTAAAATAACGTGCATGTATGCTGTATATTTTAATGAAGTATGAACCTGATGCTCAAATGAGCGGCCTAAAACGTGATGAGTAGATAACGTAACAGCCGCGTGACTACCCAATGACCGCACAAACGTAAGGAGGTACAACACACACAGAAACGTCGCCACTGATTGACAACGCGTGTAGCAGCAGTGATGGTGTCACAATAACCTGGCACTTGGGCATCCAGCTAGGAACAGTCACCTTTCCACCGCGGAGATTCAGACCAGGCAAGGCAGAGGAAAGGATGGATTAAAAGCAAACAAACAGAACTGAGAACCCTGAGTTGAGATTAATCAATGAGAGCGAAGACTTCGCACAAAATTAGAGATTAATGTCTCATCCTTGCTTCACCGCTTCATTCACTTGATGATACAGTATTAAAAAAAATGTACTGGTTAAACAAAAATATGCAATAAACTAATCAAAATTTTGTAAATAGCACCTATCACACAAGCTACGCTATGACTACAACAGTCAACACCATATTGGATGTATATTATCCCTTGCAACTCCAATATTTTAGCATCTCAAAAATCAGAACAGCTTTTTTCCTATCAGGAGAGGATTCCTCCTCCCATACACCTATCTGTAATTATCCCATAAAATGTATAGAAAAATAATTCCGTTTAAAAAGCTGAAGTTCTTAACTCCTAACAGATGTTGGCAAGCCCAATTCCACAATATACATAACAAAGCGAACGACAAAGCCTAGGGCCTTTTAACACCAGTACACAAAGAAACATTTTCTCGCATTATTGGGAGCATAATCAGTACCATGCTTTTTAAGCTTATGGAAAAAATGATCTATGACTCAAGATAACGGGGAGGGGGATAAGTTAACTATGCAAATATGCCTAAAATGTATTGGAAAAATCTGCATCATTTTAATGTCAAAAGACAAAGTTTGATATTTCCTTTTTAAAATAAACTTCATTTGCAACAGCTTTAATATAAATGTAGAAGAGAATGGCTTATTTTTATTCAACCAGGCCACAGTCTGTCTGCGGGTTGTGAAGAGCCAAGCATCACTGCGAGGGACATACGATTATATGGCAGGTGAACAAAATTCAATCTATAGAACCAGCTTCACGTTTCTGATAGACGTTACAGTGAAGAGGGTCTCACAGAGCTGCGTCTTGGGTGACACAAAGGCTGTACTCACAGTACAGCAGAATGAGAGACAACACAGAAACTGACCACTCAGCCTAACTGAGCTCACACTTGCACGTCAGGAAAGCATCTTGGGAGTAAAAATGCGGAGTCTAAGCACTAAGCTTAGCCCCACTGAGAAAGTCATGCCACCTAATCCCAGTAAGCAGTTTCTGCGTGTGGATCAGAGAAATACAAAGTCTAAGGCCAACAAATCCCTCTTCCTTCATTCAGAAAATCCTCCTCCAAACTACTAGCACTGACTTTTGTAAAGAGGAGTAAATATCTATCACTGTAACAACACTGGCTGGAAAACCCTCTTCATGCCCTACAAGCGCGCTCCCAGTGATGTGGGTGAAATTTCACACTGACATCCACCGCTACGCTATGGGGAACAAGGCAGAATTGCCTGCGCAGTTTCACGCAGTCCTCCTTAAACTCATCCTTGAGGATTTATCTCCTTCCCGATGAACAAGATGATGTAAAGCGAAGAGGTAAATTTCACAGGAATGTCTACGAAGCGCAAACACACTTTTGGAAGAGGTGGGGGAGCAGAGGCGAGGAGGAACCAGGCATCCCCCCTCCCCGCACAGCACTGGCTGATACGCCACTGCATCTCGAGCAGACTGGCACGGCGAGGCCGCCCCGCCGCCGAGACTGGGATCCCCCCGCAGAGAGGTGGGGAGCAGCAGGTTGGCTGGAAGGGACACCAGCCCGCAGGCAGCACCCGGCCCCACCCAGCCACCCTGCCCAGCACAATGGGCGCAGCGAGCCGCCGCCCCCGGCCGGGCTGCGCGGGGACCCGCCGCCGAGCGGGCACTGGGGGGGCCCAGCTCCCTCGGCCCCCCGGCACGGCCAGGAAGCCGGCGGCGGGGGAGAAGGCAGGAGGCAGCGCTCCCACCCGCCGCCTCCGCCCCGGGGAGCGGGGCGGCCTCCCCCGCCGCTCGCCCCCTCCCCGCCCGCAGCGGCCCGCGCCTCCAGCCCCCGGCCCGCAGAGGCCCCTCACCTCCGGCACCGGCCCGCCCCAGCCCTGCCCGCGGCGCCGGCACCCCCCGCGCCGCCCCTGCTCCCCCGCCGGCCCCGGCCCAGCGCGGCGGGGGCACCCGCGCCGCCGCCCCTCCTCACGGCCGCCCCCGCTACCTGCTCATCGAAGCGGTTCACCACGGCCTGCACCCACTCCACCGGCTTGTGGGCCGCCATGTCCCCCCGCCTGCCCGGCCAGGGAGGGGGGCGGATCCCCGCAGGGAGCGCGGCAGGAGAGGCGCCGGGCGAGGGGAGGGTCTCCGTATCCCTGGCGCGCTCCGGGGCCCTCAGCTCCCCGCAGCCATCAGCGCCCAGGGCCCGCCATGACACCACACCGGAAGCGGGAGCCCAGGCCGCCCCCGCCCGCCCGAGCAGCAGCGCCGCGGCCGCCGCGCCAGGGGGAGCGCCGAGACACAGGCGGCGGCGGGCGGCGCCTGCGCGGCCGCGGGGACGCACTGCGCCTGCGCGCCTGCGGGGCGGGGCCGCGCTGCGCCTGCGCCCCCGCCCCCGCCCGGCCTGCGCCGCGCCTGCGCCGCAGAGGGGCCGGGCGGGAGGCGGTGAGGGGCCGTGGCGCGTGCGCTGTGCGCGGGGCCTTGTGAGGGCCGGGGCAGCGGCCCCGCTGGGCG
The DNA here is from genome assembly GCA_009819775.1 of Phoenicopterus ruber ruber. Lineage (NCBI taxonomy): Eukaryota > Metazoa > Chordata > Aves > Phoenicopteriformes > Phoenicopteridae > Phoenicopterus > Phoenicopterus ruber. The sequence goes on along the minus strand of CM020233.1, from coordinate 1,500,824 downwards.
GGGGTCTCCGCCCGGCCGGGCCCGGGCAGCGCCTTCGCTTCTGCGCTCGCCGCGGCGCTCAGTGTGTGCGGGGAGGGGGCCCGGCCCGGCCCTGCCCTGCCCCGCCCCGCCCCGCCCCGCCCCGCCCCGCCCCCGGGCGCACGGGCCGGGTACCCGACAGGCGGCCGGGTCTCGGCTCTGGCCCCTGAGCGTGTCGGGGAGAGCGGCTGGTCCCGGCGAGGGTGGCCTGGGCCTGGGCCTGCGGTTCCCCCCGGAGGGGAGCCCGGGAGGCGCCTCTGGCTGCACCGGCCACTTACGGTCCTTCCCCCGAGCTTGGGCGGCGCCGGAGCGGCCGCCGCTCCCCGGCAGCGGCGAGGAGCAGCGCTGCTCGCGCCGCCGGTGCCGAGAACGGGCTTGAGGCCGCGTCCTACGGCCGGGCCTCCCGTTTGCAAACGGGAGCGGGGTCGGGCGGCCGCCGGCGGGAGCAGCCCTGCCCGCTGTCCCTCGGGTGGAGCAAGAAAGGGCCTCGCCGGTGGTTCTCTCCTCGCAAAGAGGCGCCGGCACCTGCCCGGGAGGCCGCGCTCGGGCCCGCCCGCAAGGGCAGTTTCCCTCCGGCCCTGCCGTGTGTGCGTTTGCCGTCGGTACCTGCAGAGCCAGGGGGACAGAGAACCGCCAAAAGCCCTCGCAAGTTGAGAAGTGCTGAAGTAAACTGCTCTTCAAAACGGAAGGTTGCTTTAAAAGTCTCCCTTGGAATTATTTATTCCATAAATTACTGTAAACCAAATTTCTGTCCTTTGACCACAGGTTATAGGGAACGTTTCGCCTCTCCGAACTGGAGCTGTGGGTTGGTCTAAAGTTCCAGTGGGATTTTACACGGTGATTTGTGCCTTCTCTGGGCAGAAAGACGAGACAGTTGGCAGATGCTCACTTTATTCAAATTGCGGTGGCCATTTCGAAGCTTGACAGGGATTATCTACGATTTGGATATTATACACAGACTGGAACGTATAGCTGTATTTTACCTTTTAAATAAAAAAAGGTTATTCTTTAATAAATTAGTTTATTTCCATTTAACGGCTTCTGTTCCCTCTCAAGGCTTCACTGCAGAACTCGAGCAGTAACTAAAAATACGTAATGTAGCGTACACAAATTCTTCCCCAGCCTAGTTATAGAGTACCCAGCCGACTGTTTACTCTTTGTGACTCACAAAAGTAGGATACGTGGATAACAAGACAAATAAACATCCACTTCAAGTTTCTTTCTTGGGAACGTTAATTTGTTTTCCTTCTGGGTAGACAGAAGCACAAAATAATGTCCTTTCATGCTAGAGTCAAGTTAAAATTCTGACAACAAAGATGCAACTTGAGGTAAAGCCTCTCGAACGTAGGATTTAAAACTGACAAACGCGTAGTGAAGAACTGGGGAGTAAAATGGACTTTCTTTCTGTCCCTCCCCCCAGCAGCGGCCTTGACTTGACTTGGAGACTCTTGCTCTTATTGCAGCATGTATTAATTACTACCAGCAATAGCAATGTGAAATATATTCTGAGGTAACTTGCCCTGTAAATAACGAAAAATGACATCCCTGTAATTCAGATTTACAGTATGAGCAATTCCATTGCATTCTAGCAACAAATTCAGGAACTTGGTTCATAGCAAATATTTGAAGAGGCAGATGTTTTATAAAAACATGACAATTGATTGCAAATACTTTATTTAAGAAAAAAACAATTAATTGGTAAATAGTAGTTTTCTTTCTGTACAACTTGTGGTACTATCTTTCAGGAAATGCAAAAAGCATTCTGATTTATACAATTTGTGAAGTCTAATATTGGGCTGTTAAGTGCACTGAATTTTGTATTATTCATTTGCTGTGCACAATAAACTAGCTGTGGTGTAAAGGCTATCGATTCCTTTGCATTAGAGTGCATTATAATGGTCAGCGTTGATATGTTTCAAAAAGGTTTTTAAAACCAAATGTTGCCTTATGTTCTAGAAAAGACTTCTAATGTATTGAGTACATATACTCGTAGCCAAATCAAACCTACATGATACGTGTATATATTTGCTTAATTATCAAAATCTTAACTGAGTTGGATGGCGAATGAAGCTGGTCCCTGGAACCTTTTCTAACTGTACTTTGCATGTCTGAGCACAAAGAAAGGCTCAGCCAATAATTACATCAGCAGAAGAGCAGTTTGCATCACCACATCATTTTATAACCATTTGTTACTCTCCCCAGCATTCCCCTTGAGCAGGTGAGTGGTTACTTCTGGAAAACAGGATGAGGCTGGGGGTCTATTATCCAAGACGTCCAGCTCCTACGGGTTTCCTTCCCCGTTGAGGTGCACAGGCTATCCGGGAGCAGGGCCGAGTTCCCGGAGATCACAGGGTCTGGTTCCTCCACTACGCGCCCAGAAGCTGTGTGGACCAACAGAAAAGGCTTGGTCACAGAGAGTGTAAAAGCAGAATTGAACACAAAACACCCGATGGACTCAGTGGAGCAAAGATCTTACCTAGAACTGTTTGTTAACTTATGATCAAAAAACCCCTGAGGGCTCGGTCTCATCCCTTCTCGTATTCCTCCAGCGGTGCCTTGGGCTGGCAGAGAAGCAGCAGGAGCGTTTGGCAGCTGGAAATGCCAACACCTGCGGCCAGCTCGGCTCTGTCTGGAAGGGGTCTCACTGTTTGAAACGTCAGCCTTAAAACCGGTCTAAATCTGTGCAGAGTGAGGCCTCACTCGGGCCGCAGACGTACGCTCTCTGCCTGCTTTGTCCTGGCTGGAGATGGGATCACTGCTTGCCCGTGACCAGCGCTCCCTCCTCCACGTGCAGGCAAAGTCAAACGGCTTTCTCTCATCCTCACCTTCTTCACTGGCTCGGGCTACGTTGGCTCACGCCTCGGAGCAATTACCCATTTCCCCCAGCGAGTCTATCGCTGTGCTCGTAGCTGTGCCGCGCCGCAGCGCAAGCAGAGCGCTCCCTCCCCTGACACACCTCTCAAATTCCCAGCAGAGAGCAGTTCTGGGGCTGCCGGAGGCAGAGCCACTCCTGCTGGGCCCTTTCCTCCACAAATTTGTCAAATCTCCTTTTTCAACTGTTTATATATTTGACCTCTAAGTATCCCATAGCAATCAGGAAGGAATAATATCCACTTAAGGCAATACAGCCACAATCTTCATAGGGATCTCTACATTCTGCCAAAATCTAAACAATAATAATTCATGTAGGGGGCAGGAAAGGGCTCCAGCTTACTGATACGCTTATGAAAAACATGTCTCAAAAAGCCAGAAAGAAATCAGGGGTGATAAGATTAGCTGAGAGAGAAGCATCTTGGGAACTCCTGACTTAGGTAGAAAAAGACAGGCTATTTCTTCCCTTCAGAATTTACCAAACAAAACAAACAGTGCTTCTTCCTGTTCCTCAGTGTTTTTCCCCAAGCAAATCTGTTCCCTGAAAGCAAACATGACTTGCTGTAGTATTCCCAGATCTTAGACAGGGGGAAACTTCAGAGGTTGAACGGTGATGTTGGAAATTCTCATAGTGTTTCCCTCGAACTCTTGGGAAAATTCCAGCCAGTATTTGGTCAAGATGGTTCTTTCCCAATGCTCTCTGCTTCCTTTTAGTTGTTTCCGCTTCTTCCTGGGCTCAATACAAAGTGCCACTATCCTGGCAGTGATCTGCTGTCCTAGAAAAAAACACCGTATCTCTACTATTACTTTTTGTGCTAGGCCCTGTCTGTTGGATACATGAAAACCCACATGATTTTGTCCTCCAACAGGCAGCCACACGACAGTTTACAAGTGCTAGTTAGATATTATTTGAAGCTAAATCATTCCAAGTCCCCCAGCTCCAGATAACTTCTGAGTTGTGGTACCATGTCTTTAGCAGCTCTTGACAATCTCGTGCTTCTCAGTTATTTTGGTGGATTTTTTAAAGACACTTTAGCAAGAGCTTCTTAATGCACTTCCTTAAGCTTTTATGTAAACTAAAATAAGAAATTACAGCCTCAGGCATCCACAAAGTCTTGTCAGGCTTTAGTGCGAATGCCAATGGGTTTTCCTCACTAAAAATTTCCCATTGTGGCTGTCAAAAGTGGCACTAGTGGTAGGAGTCACATGTAAGAGGAAAGTCCCTGCTATGTCCTCTATTCCCTCTCAGCCTCAGTTTAGAACTACTAAAACCTGAAGAGTCAAGCCACTAGAAGTATGAGTTGAAAATTTATCTCTGTGGAAACAGTCCCTCTCATGAAATTTCCAGGCACCGACGTTTCTAGTCAAGCCAAAAAATGCCACTTGAATCACTTCCCTGGAGGTATTCTGGCACTTCTGCTTTTCGCCTGAGTAAGAGGACGGGGAACCAGACGAGAAAGTCGAGGCACACAGAGAAAATGACCTGGCCAGATCTGTAGCAAAATCCACACTAATTCCCAACTCACTGGCTTTGTCCTTTACTCCAGAGTAAAGGTGTTGGTCCTGTGTCGTTAGATAGCATCATTTAACAACACAACTTCCAATAAAATTCCCTTTAAAGCTAGAAGCCCTTAAGCATTTCCTTTCTTTCTGACATGTTTTACCCTTTAAGATTCAGTTCATTTCTAGATATTACCTACAATTTACTCAGGAGATCTGGGCCTCTTTTTTATTATGCCTGAACTAGCTCTCGGAGGTGACACTTCCCTTGGCTTCTTGCCAGACAATATGGATTTTTCCCCTCCCACATCTTTTATCTTTTGCTTTTCTCTACTTTGTATTTTCAACTTAAATTATTTATTTATTAACCTATCTTTTTTTTCTCCTACTCACTGAAGTCTCTGTTTCATACTTTGATTTCTTCTCTTCATTCCTCCCATCCCACTTTCACACGTTTTCACCAGCATTTGTCAAACGCTCCAGCAGGGGCTCAAATATGCTAAAGGATACTTTTTAATTTCTGATAAACAGCTTTTGTCCAGAAACCTCCCGCCACTTACATAGGCGCTCCTCTGGAAGGCACGTGTTTGGTTTCAGTTCCTGATGAACAGGGGATCGTTCCGGAGGAACTGTGCCAAATCTGGGATCAGCATCAAAAATATTTTCCTACTCTTCTTAAGTGAAGCTAAACAAACAAACTTCAGTAAATGAGGAAGGAAGGGAGGAAGGAAAGGCTCTGACAAGTCTTTGCACGAGGTGACCTAACGCCGCCCAGCTCCAGCCCCCTCGGCGGGGGTTGGGGGCGGCTGCCGGGCCCCCCGCCCGGGCCCCGGGAGGACTCCGCTCCAGCGCGGCGTCCGTTAGAGGGCATCAGAGGCCGCCACAACCCCCAGGTTTGGCTAGGGGAGAGGAAAATGGTCCCTGTCTCTTTTGGTTTGGTAAGCGAGCGGTGGTTCTGCATTCTTTCCGTGACATGTACCTTACTGACCTACCTGACACGTGCTGGGTAGATTTCAAAATGTGAAGAAACTTTTTTCTGAAAGATTAAGCCGTGGATTTTCTTTTGCATTCTCTGCTTCCCAGTTCCTCCCTGACTGGAACAGGATCTGTTAAATATGAGCAGAGCAAGCAAATGATCCGACTAGATTAATAGTAATCCCAGAATGATGGATTATACGTTAGAGAAATTAGAGATTCTATACAAAATATTCACACTGGAACTTTTATCCCGGAAAGTCTAATCAGCAAAGGATAATTAAAATTGTAGCACATGGTTTCACACAATCAATTTCTAAATGCAAATATTTCTGTTCCAGTAGAAATCTCATTTGGACGCAAAACACCAGTTTAATCCCTGACACTTGATCTGATATACAAAGAAATAGTCCATTGTCAAGACGTCGTAAGGGCTGAGATACTCTAAAGGAACTTAATGGAACAGAATATTTTCTGAAGCTGAGGCTTATGTCATGCACTGGAAATAGATAAAGCCGTATTAAGTTGGTGTCTGCTATTTTGCCTCAGAGGTATAAACACGCTCTGTCAAATCCTGCTGAAGTCTGTTTGATCAGAAACTCTCACAGTGTATGTGTTTATGTTCTAAAAACTTCAGAGGAATGAGATCATTTTGTGTATCTGCTTTTTTCTTCCCCTAGCAAGCAGATACCTTTCATATTACAGTCATTTGCAGAGGTTAAGTTACTTAAATATTATAAAGCAGTATTTTAATTGTTCTGGATGACTAATCAGCTCAGCCTAGTTTATCACATTGCCCCAAAGGATAATTCAAGGTTATCACTTCCTCTCCCTGAAATTCTGTTTCCTTACTCATTTGTCATAGAACAGGGGTCAAAAAGAGGAGAGATTTCACAGGAGAGGAAGACCAGATAGACCTTGTGACTTTAGCACTGACTGCTATTTTCTGGCTTCTCTTCTGTGTGATCTCATAGAAAGGGCAGGAGCCTTAGTCACAGAAAGCAAGCCGGAGGTCTGGAGCGTTGCTGGGAGGAGACCAGGAGAGACAAAAATGCGGTAAGAGCTGCAGGCCGGTCGCGAGCCTCCTGTGCTCTTTCACTGCAAGGTGTTTTCATTAGATTCAGTCTTCCAGGTGAAGTGATTGTGCTTTACTTCCTAATGGTGCTGAAACACTTCAGCATTGGTTTTCTCCTTCATAACCAATCAAGAACATTGCAGATATCGCAGCTCTGTTACTGGGAAGGTGCAGATTCACTCCCCATTAACTCCCTATAGAGGATGCTACTATAAATAACACAAAATTTACCTTCTTCTCTTGGTTGTGCTGCGATTAATTGGTTTTTATGTTTTTAATCTTTATCTGTACACATATTGCTGTGTGCTACTGCAACGTGGGACAGCTGCCTCTAGCCAAAGCTTTGGGTGGCTATGGTCGGCTGTGTGTAATGACCAACGATGCTCGTTATCTTTGTTGTTACTGTGTCTGTGGCTTGGGACCCTTTAGCTGCTTACACAAACCGCTCCCCGGGGAAAGCAGCCTTGGTTTTCCAGTCTGTGAATTTCTGTTTGGGGCTCTGACTCTGTTTCATTAGGATACACTGAATGGTACATGTTCCTTCTTATCTGTTTTGGGTTTTTCCAGCAGCCTTTTGCCTTTGCTGTTCACTTCTCTCTTGTTGTTTGTGAGTATCCCTAAGGACATCTTATGCTCCATTCCCATTTAGAGCTGAATTCTCTGAATTCTGCAGCAATGCACTAGGTCTTATTACCTGAATGCAGATTGTAGATATGGTAGACCTCACATAAAGAATTTTTCTGACCATTACTCTTGCCAGAGCATCCAGCATCCTTCCAGCCCCTCTCAGAAACTGCATATTCCTACATGTTTAGTAAATTCACCCCCTGACTCATCCAAGGCATTTTCCTATTCTCAAGCATTATGTGTGTATCCCTCTAAGAACATCCCTCTTAAATCTGTCAGCATTATTGTCTGATGCCTTTTCAGCAAAACCTGTTGCATTTGCACACCTGCTCTCTCACTAGGTAGCAAAGCCAGCTCACCTGCTCAGGGTACATCCTCCTGCAGCATGGCCCGCTGGGAACGCGTAAGCTCTCCCTGACGGGTTTTTGCTGGGTGATACACATTCGCTCCCCTTTCAGCTTGCTTTCAGTCTCCATCTACTCTGCATTCTGCAGTGTGTAACCTGCACGGTGTTTCCACTGTAAGCAATGCTCCTTCTGGGTGACGCCTTATCCTTACTTCACCAGGCAGGATTCTCAGTAAAATCATATTATATTTGCAGAGTGCTTGTCTTCATAAAGCCTTCTAGTGCCTCGTGATCAGCTGTGCCAAAGGCTACTCACACCCAAACAAACCTACCCAACAAGTCACAGATGAATACCCATCACTCAGATGAACTGTGAAATTAAAACCAGTCTCAACTTGCTCAGGGACACAATAAAAGACTGGGCCTGATACTTTTTTTCCTTTGACACTATATAAAGCCCTGTGTAATTTCCATTAACCTCAGTGGAATTACTTCTCAGTTCGATCAGCTGATTTGAGATTATAATCACACAGTCTCAGAGCCAGGATTTGGATTCAGTAACATGAGCACATCGATAAAGTATGTCTTTCGTGGGAGTGCCCAAGGTCTAAGCTCTGCTGACACAATAGCATTCACACAGCACTCCTGCTCAATTCAGTAATGACAAAACAGCTGGTATCAGAAAGATACAATTTACTTCTATAGGCATGAGTCAATGGTTTAGCAAAGATCTGCATAAATTCACAGTTAGTGTATTTGTACTGTTATTTTAACTTAGGTTAAACAGTGATACTTGTGCAGCATGCAGAAATGCCACTGGACCGGCCCATCCACCAAAGGTTGCCTTTTTTTCCTCCTCTCTCTTCTTAAATAATTGGGTGTACAAGAGGGACTGAAGAGGGAAAAGAAAGTGTCTGATGGAAAGATAAGTCTTAAGAACTGGCACATCTCAAGACCGGAATTTACTTTTCTGCTTCTTAAACAACGTTTTTGTAAGCCTCGTGTTAGCCTGTATGAATTTATGAATATAAAGACTCTTTGTTACCGAACAGTTTTTACCAACTGCTGCTCTATTTCCTTCCCATGAGTCATGCTATTAGCTTATGCTGCCCTATTTAATTTCAACTGCTGCTTAAGCCCACACAAGTTTTCTAAAATAAAATTTTTAAAAGCTTATTTGAAATAGGCATCAAGCGGTTTGAATGGACGGTGTACGGCACTGCCCTGCGGATACAATACATGCTGGTTTGCTGGGCTCCCAAATAATGCTGAACAGCGTGGAGCCCTCAGTTGCAGGGTCTTAGAGCTGCTGCTAAATGGAGCTGAAAATTGAGAATGAAGCTTACCCTGGACAGAAAAGTAAGTACTACTATTTGAAAATTCATAAGGAGAAACATAGGAAGGTAAATTTTAGCCCCATTGAAATTAGTTAGACGTGAGGGTCATCCTTTACCTGGGTTATAGATAGATAGATAAATGGGTATTTGCTAAATGTACAGATACTTGCTAAGCAACCAGGGGTTGTATTTTTGCTACCGCCTTTGCGGCATTGCTATACTTGGCACTGTGCAATGCTTTTATCAATGGCAAATCGTGACCTGGCTGGCACTAGTGTCAAGACCTCAATCTAAAGTAATAATTAACTACCTGCCTGCTACCTGATAGTAAAGTCTTATGTGAACTCGAGGAAGCAATGCAGAGGCCTATGGTATCACCTTCTACCATCTTTTCTTTTGTATAGATAAAGCCACAAAGGAAAAGGGTAGTAGGAAGGATCTGTTGGACATGTCGAGGGGTGTTTCTTGTTTCTGAGAACAGTGGGCATCTAATTATTTTTAACCCCTAAAGCAACAGCATACCTGGCACCGTGCAGGACCCCAAAGCCATGGCCCTCTTGGGAACACCACGTTTACATTTGCACTTTCCTGGTGAACTCCCAGCTGGTATCCAAACACAGGTCCAGTCTGTCTTTTTCTTTTTTTTTTTTTTTTTTTAATTATCTGGCCACATGGGCAATGAAAATATTGGAGAAGCAAACTGCTGGCCACTAGTAGATATTGTTGCCCTAAACTTGAACCTGACCCTTTAAGGATCTGGGCACTCATTAACCCATTTTGCAGGGCACTCATTAACCCATTTTGCATTTTTGTAATCTTTGTTTCATTATGGGTGTAACCTTGCAGTACTGCAGGTCTACAGATTTCCTAAATATCATCATATGACTTAAAAGCAGCAGTGAAACAAAGACACCACCTCTGCCTTACTTGCAGTCGTAACAGGGATTGAGAAACAGGAAGAAAGCATTCCAAAGCTGCAAAGGGCAGGGAAAAATGCCAAGCCCTTTCAAGAGTATGTAGTATGACAGGAAAAGCCAGCTCCAAAAGAAAGGAGAGAGGGAAGGCAAGAGGGAAAAATACTTCCTAGTTCAGTAAGAAAGAAAAGGAAAAGACAAGGTTACACCTGTGAAGCACAAGAGCTTCCCTCAGCTTAATCCTGTAATGGAATTGCACTTAAAATATTTTGTTGTATTAGACTGGCAGAATTGAAGTGGTCAATTCATCTTTTCCTTCCATGTCCAGAAATAATTACACTGCTATAAAAGTCTATTTCTATTCTGAAAAGCAAAAATGTTATTCAGTCCCGTGCACTTTTACAGCTGTGTAGCTGTACCTTTATCAGAACTGTCACTGGCACATTGATCTAAGTTAAAAAAAAAGAATTACACAGCCATGGTAGTACTACCTTCAAAGGTAGACCAAAAGGGCATTGATTGAGCTCTCTTGTGAGACAGAAGGCTTTATCACACTAGCATGGAAGAGATTCTAATCGCAGTTTAAAGATTAGAAGCCGCACAGACATAAATGGGGCATGAGTACATCTCCCCACCCTGCACGTGGCAGCATTATCACCCTACACCAAGGTTGTGTAACACAGCTCTTTACTATAAAACGTGCTGTTTGCATTGCAGTAGCTTGTAAGGACTCGCACTGAAACCTAGATGCCTTTATATGAGGTGTTGTACAAATACAGATTAAAAAGAAATCCCTTCCTTGCAACCTTAAAAGATGAAACAGGCAAAGTCAGGAGGGCAAACAGAAGCACGGAAAGCTGGTACGAGTGACTCAGTGGTCACGCAGCAAGCCAGGAACACAGCCGTGAGTACAGTGTCGGTCTCCTGGCTCCCAGATCAGTGCCCTCCCTGCTAGGAAACCTCTTCACCAGATCCTCAGAGAACAGCTGAATTGTCTCTAGAAGAATGTAGGCTTGGAGCTTAGCAGCAAAAGTGAGGATAAACACTAATTAGTAGCTTCTAATTTGGACACTGTAGCAGCAAAAAGTGAGTTCACCCATTTTTTATTTACTACTATAGCAATGGAAGGTGCTATATCAGTATGATCTACCCTCATATTGCCATATCACTTGACAACACTGCCTTTTGTGTTCGTACGCACAGTAGGCTCTCAGCCTTCTAATTGCACTGTAAACCGTGTTTGGTGGCACAGGATGTTTGTGCCGCGTGACGCCGCATCGGTGCCCGACAAGGCACTATCACATGATGCCACGGCATTGCGTCCTGCATTGATTCTACCACGAGCCACGGGACAAACTGCTCATCCGAAGCCCTGGTTTCTGTTTCCAGTGCAGCAGCAGCACGTGGCGGAGTCCCCTCCCCTTGCAGGGGCTGCTCTTCTGCACATCTGCAGCTGATGCTTTGCCATTTCTGGAGTGACACTGGGCCTGTCTCATAGCACGGGCTTTGCCCCTGCCATAGACAGAAAGGTCTCGGCTGAGAAGGGAAGACCTGGGGACATGGTGGATGCTGCCCAGACAGGACAACCTGCCAAAACAGCCGCAGCCAGAACCTCCCTGTCCCCCCCCAGCAGGAGGGCCAGGAGCCAACCTGGCTTTCAGAAACTTGGGCATTAGCAAGGAAGACAGAGGAAACACAGTCCTCTTCCATCTGCATCACCCCATCGACAACGTGCAGTGCTGATGATTACAGCTGCTGCCAGGCAGGGCTTTTTGCGGGAACGTTACTGAGGTTTGCTGCCTTCCTGGGGCAGTTACTGTTTCACAAGTGCTTTCTGCTACGGCAGCGCGCCCTACATGCGGATTCTGGCCTGAAGGGACGCACTAGCTAAGGGGATCTACTGAGAGTATCCAGAACCCACGTAATTCAGCACCGTATGAGTGAAGCTCCGGCCGTCAGCCTCCGTAGGAATAAAAGGATAGTGCCTGGGTTGAAGTACTGGACTCTGGCTCTGGAGGAGTTTTAGTTCTTCTATAGACTATTCCATACAAACTTTGGTAAATCCTGGATCTTCAGTCTGAATTTGTGTATTCATCTATAAAACAATGCTAATAATAACCTGTAGTCAAAGCCACTGTGAGCCTTAAATCTTTAATGTAATACTTTTCTGTTTGTGGGAGTAAAAAGTGTTATTACCATCATAACACAGGATGTCTGACTGAAAAGCAGAATTTATAGCCCAAATTCTACAGTGCATATTTTAATGTACAATGTGTTACTGAATTAGGATATGTACTTCCTGTTCGTGTCTGGATATAGGCTATATTTCAGGTCTTGCAAGAATACTCTCTCTTTCCTGTGTCTTTATTTAACAGCAGCCTTTTCCCGTTCAAAACTCCAGCGACCAGACCATTCACAGAGCTGAAGCGGCAGCGTGCAGCTGCTGCGAGACAAAATGTTCAGCTGCAATTACCTTTGCTCTGCAGCCCGTCCATCCGTCTGTAGGTCTGAGCACATATATCTCATTCCCCCTGTTTATGGTTATCAAAATGACATCCGGCAAAAAAGGTAAATTATACTCCCCCAAAATCCTGCTTTGCTTTAGTGGGGAACCTATTGCTACTGTCAAGGCTTATTTATTATACATTTTCTGTGCAATCTGTGACTTCAAGAGAGATATAATGAGTGTGTAACTAGAGATCTCATCAGTCTGTTCCGGGAAACGTTTATAAACAGTGCAAAATAGAGCCTAGTTAAACTTGAAGTCATACCTGTGTACACACTGCCCACTACGCTGCTTGCGCAAGGTAGTTATTATGTACCAACTTGTGTATTTTCAGGACTAATGGCAACACTGAGCTTTTACTTTTTGTGCTGCAGAGGCTGCTGGAATAATGGAGCACGTAATTACATCCAGCCAGGCTGTAGTACTCAAATTACAAAAGCGGATTTCTGTGCCAGGCCTTCAGGAAGTAAGACATGGAAGGAATCTCACAAATAACCTGCAATTACGTTAATGCAGAGAGCAGGTCCTTCCCTTAAAAGCGACCAGATCCACTGGCATGACTCCACTCCTGCTCTGTATACACCGGGCAAACACAGGTGTGCATTCTCAGTGTAACATAAAAGGCTGCGTTGCCCCATTTTCTCCCCTCACTCTTATCCCTATTTCCAACATTTTTACAACCCATCAAAAATGGGGGCAAGAAGACATCTTAACAAATTTTCTTGCCCAACCTCCAGCTTCAAAGAACCTCCATTTCTCTCAAATTCTTCACCTTTTCTGTAGCCCTCTGCAGATGTTCCCTGTACAACACGCCTGGATACAAACCACCCAAATATTTTCAAGCTCAGTTCCACATCAGCTCAGGCCCATCTCTGATCCGTAAGCAAACACTCTTTATCTGTAAGCAACCTGCTCTTTCCCAACTCGGCCGCAGCAGGAATGCGGCCTCGTCTGTTTCCAGGCAGAAGCTGTCAGACACAGCGCTGTAACTCCCCAACATGCTGACTTTTTCTGTTCTTATTATGTTATTGATCTGCTTTACAGAATGTAGGTAGTCTATCCCTTTCATTTTTCGTATGAAACTCAACTTGCTTTTCTATAAATTGAATTTATAGACAATTTATTGAAATTTACAATGACACCCTTCCTGCAATTGGTTTTCCCTCTGTTTGCATAATCCTGCTAGTCCAATGCCAAAACACAGATTTCATGAAAAGCAAAAAGTGTTCTTCCTATTGTAAACATGTTCAGCAGTTTATTACTGACTACATCCTAGGTCAGCATAAATCACTGGACATTTCTGCCTCGGGTCAGATATTTAAAAAAAAAAAAAGGTGGCTATTTGATATTTACACAAAAGTGTATGGGGCTGGAATGATTCAGAATATTCTCTGCTATCCTGTCAGCTGTTATACTCAGAGTCGGCCAGGACATAGCCCTTATTCTGACTTGTTATGTGACTGCTTTGACATTCCTCTGGTCTCGCATCAGCTTCCCAATCCCAGCCCTTTTCGGCTAATACATGCTCACACCAGGCAGAAGAGCTTACACATCCCCTTAGCACTTGCGGAGGCAGCACTTTGGCTTTGGAAGGTGCAGGTTGTTACCCACTGGGACACTCAGCTCTTCTCGCTTGTACGTACCAAATACTCCCGGGTGCCTTCCCTTCAGGGCAGTGCATGCTGCCGTGGAGCCAGGACGGGAGCAGTCTCTGCCTTGGCGTCGACCCCAAGCGCAAGCAAGCGCTGAGGCGAGGGCTGCAGAGACACGCTCTGCCTCCTCATCGCCTGCCCACCCGGGACCTCTGCCCCAGCTTCTCCGCCCCAGCAGGTTCTGCCTGGAATATTTAACTGCGCTGTACTTATCGGGAGCAGGGAACGAAAAGCAGGACAGAAGAATAAGCAGTCCACGAAAGGTCATTTTAAATCTGGCAGACAGGGCTTGCTGCAGACTAGAACATCAGCTGGATAGATCCTCCGCCTCCATATCGAAGCAAAATGAACGTTCTCACAAGGTGGGTCTGTCTCATCAGACAGCACTGCTGTGCTGGGAGCTGCTTGATCAGCCCTGCCAGCCAGACCTTGGTGCCCTGAAGATGAAAGTCAAATTAGGAACCTGGCATCTTGGGGAAGGAAGGGGAGCAAGTTTGCAAAACGAACAAAAACCGGAGGGGACTGAGGTATAGCTCTCAGCAGCCAAACGAGAGCTAAGCCACGTCTGCCTGGAGTCTGCAGCTGTGCTGGCAAAGGCAAGGCGGCCAAGAGGCATCACTTCTCAAACAGCTTCTGGGCTGCCTGCCTATGCTGCTTTGTGGCGGGAGGACGTGGCAGGAGAGAAGAGGCCTGTGCTGGAGCTTTGAATTTCTGTTATGTGCGTTCAACAGGAAAAGGCCAGGACTAGACCTTTGCTCAAACCCTATCAAGCATTGGCAGGAATTTGCGTCGAGGAGCGTCTCCGCGTTCAGTCAAACGGCACATAGTGCTTGCTGAAGGGCAGTGTCCCTGTCCTCACTCTGCGTGAATACCAGTATGTCACCAGCCTGATTTTCTATTGTTTAACACCTCTGCCTTAGTTTATATTATTCCCTCATGGTACATTTTGCTTGGATGTAGGAGGCTTCTAAATCTACAGGGCAGAAAAGAAACTGATCCACAAAATAATTCAGTATTCAATTACAATATTTTGCAGTTCTGGTAAGACTTGGCATCTCTGCCTCAGAGCACTATATTACCATTCCTGAACTGAGTTGGCTGTATTTAAGTTTGGTTTAAGCCTGGGCTTAATGACTTACGCAAATTCTCCTAGGAAGCAGTGAGCAAAGTGAGGAAGTGAAGCTAGTTCTGATTCTACATCCCGTGCTTTGGCCACGAGGCCTTGTATCCTCTCTGATTTTAATGAACCAATTAGAACAATGTTTTTAACCCTGGTTATAATGAGAGACTTGGTGTTTTGCACCATTGTAAATAATCAGATATAATTACAGAGCAGAGTGAGGGAATTGAAGCCAAAGGAACACAAAACAGCTCAGTAACATTTTTCACTGCACAGTGGAAAAGAATGTCATTTCAAATCACACGGAAACGCTGCAGACTGAGTGCCTGCGCCTGCCAGGCATCACGCTCCTCCTGCAAGGAGCCTGAACGCCTTCAAACAAATTGAAGTTATTGGCAGCTGAGTTCAGAGAAAACACAGGCTGAAGAGGAACACGTAAAACTAGTATGTTTTAGAAAGGATTTTTTAAAGAAGAAGTGAAATAGTTGTGCGTTGGAGGTCAGTGATATTTGAGATTACGCTGACATAGATTAGGGTGTGGATACAGTGAACTCAAGCAAGGCTGACTGGCTTTCTCTGTATTACAGGGGCCCTTTTCTATTCTCATTGTTTAGGACAGTTCAAGTTCAAAACTCTCAGCATGACCTTCAGCCATCTGAGATAACAGCTCTTGTAACTTCAGTGGGTAAATTTAGCACAGATGTTTCTGAAAGCAGCTCCCTTACAAGGTACAATACCCATGGCTAGCTTACAAAGAAGGAATGGGTTTGAACCTAAAAGGAATAAACCCGAACCTCTGTCTCCCTTATTCCAGTGCAGCTACTCGTCACGAAAGCGCGGAATTCACCACACACACTAAGCCATCTGCTCTATTTATTATTCCCAAAGACGTGGTCCAAAAATTGTAAAATCCCAAAGAGACCGAAAGAATGCAGAGAAAACATTACTGTAGTCTATCTCTGATATTCCATCTGTGCAACTTTTCCACAGCATACTCTTTGAGCAGACCTTTGCAGATTAACCCCTTAGGTACCAGACATGCATCAATTTATGATCATCTACAGAAAACTAGTTCTAATTTTCATGATTAGCAACGGTGAATAAGCTACAGAGCAATGGGGGAAAAGGGGACAGAGACATGACGGCTCAGAATCACAACAAGGGAGGCAGTCTCGTCTAGCGCGTGAGGTGCCTGTGGGACAATCAGAAGATTATGCTCCTGGCTGCTCCACGATGACCCTGAGAAAGTGGCCTCGTCTCCCTGCTTCCCCTCCCAGCCATTGTTTGCCTTGTCTATTTAGACTGCAAACTCTTCAGGGCCAGAAGCCCCATACTAAGCAGCTGAACTGTGCCAGTATTACTTGTAGTCACCGGGCAAATAACAACACGTACATGAAATGAAGTAACAGCTGAAACTGTGCCAGTCACAGCAGCGTTTCACGGCAAGGGATACACTATAACAAGGGTGGCAGGGAGAGATTGAGAGGAGCAAAGACCGCTTAGAGTTTAAAAAAAATATTTACAGTATATGAAATTGCAAAGCCTAGTACACAAGGTCTCATACACTCTTAACAGTTTCTTGCAGGGCTGGGGTGTTGCTTTATTTGTATGTCAAGTTTTTTTAACCCTTCAACTTGTGGAGCTGTCACTTGGTCCACCTTCACCTTCTGCTGAACTTCAGTGCTATCCAATCACTGCTTGGAAAGTCCATTAACCCGCTATTTTGGCCTAAAGTTTTTCAAAGAGAAAAAGGAATCTTTTCACCCAATTCCCATAGTAATTCAATAATCACTGAGCATGCAACTCTCAGTGCTTTTGAAAATGTCTTTTTGTTAGAGTTGGACCTTTGCTACATTCTCTCACGGGTCAATAATCCATCCTTCTTTACATTTTTTCCTCTTAAGGAAGATTACCACTAAGGCCTGCACATGCTGAGCAGAAGGCACCTTCCTCTCACAGCCATGTAAGAGCTCAGCGCAGTCCTAGCTCCTGTACTCTGCTGAGGACAGAGACGGGACCTGGAAGTGAAAACTGCTGCAAGAAAGGCCAAACAGAAAGTCGTGAGACATTGCAATTCTCTCCGTGTAGGTGCGTACCTATAGGGCAACCCTTCCATCAAGACTGCAGCTGGCAGATGCAGTTCCCAGCGGTACCTGTAAGGGCTATACCTACTCCGCCTCTCAAGGGAGAGGTCTCAGCTCTCGCTGCTTCCCCAGGCCCCTGGACTCACTAGTCAGTCGGTGCCGAGTTTTTGGTGTGTACTGTGGCAATAACAGCAGCTCATCTGTTTTGGGACCCTGACAGCACTTGCTTCTCTCCGACCAACGCAGCTTCTCTGCTGCTTACCATTCCCTTCACTACAATCCCTTTTTCTCTTCAACCCTCTTTGCCCTCTCTTTCTTTCTTCCATTCTGCTTTTCCCTTTCACCTTCTGTTTTGCCTCCACAAACTCATGCTGAACTTTCTCTGTCCCAAGGAGGCTACTCAAAACAAACAGGAGCTTGTGAATTATTAACAGTGTAGACTATAAATAGCATAATTTTTAATGATAGCCAAACCACCAAGATGCAAGCACTATTGCACAGATCCTTGGTCTCAGTGTGACTGGCCTTAATTGTTCCCTCACCTATCATTTGTCAGGAATGCTTTATAGAACGACAACTGTGAAGAGGGGGGATATAACTTGTGGGCCTGAAAAAGCTCCATGAGCTTTTCTAGTGCTTTGCAATGTATTTTACACTTTCTGTGCTGATCTAACCTCCAGAGGCCGGTCTGTACAATCCAGCCAACCACACCTAACAGAAACCGATAGCCTCGGTGGTCCCTGAACAGAATAACCTTGTTGGGGTGGCTTGCGCAAGCTGAATAGGGAACGGCGCAATAAGCAGAAGTTGGACAGAAACTGTGATCTAAATTCACTGCTGATCTATACTAGGATTCATAAACTGGAACGAACAGCCTTTCAGTGGTGGAAGCCTTCCAGCAGGAAGCCACAGCAATGGAAATGAAGCACAGCAAGCACGCTGCTGAGAGTCTTGCAAGTGGCTAGAAGACAGCAAACGCATGAGGCAAACGCCTAGGCTCATTTTACAAACCATAGGTAATATTACAAAGGGGTACAAAGAGAAAATAGCACCCAAACCAATTTCTATAAAAGCAGCACAGTCCCTTTTTTGGGATACGCACAGATTTCAGATGGCTTTCCTAGTCCAGTCTAATGACTGACCGAGTCAAAAAGACTTCAGCAAAGCTGATTAAGAAACATACAATCACAAATCAGTTAAAAAAATCAGAGAAGAAAAAACAATTGAAATGGGTATAACTAGATTTACCATATCAGAATACCAGAATGTTAAATAAGCAGATCCTGGTGCTTCAGCAGCCTAGGGAAAAGCTCTGTAACCTGGATCTCGGAAAGTATTTTCAAGACAGGCAGACAACAAAAGTCCTTTCATTTGTGAAAGCTTATTGCAGTGCCTACAGTCTTGATGGAGAAAGATGGCACTGAGTTTATTAGCTTCCCAGCTGAACAGCACTGTGCAGACTTGGCAGCTGCATCCGTAAAGGAAGATAATGGAAAACACATAAATCAGCCTTGAGTCACTGGCGCAGCCTTGCAGGCCCTTGCAGCATGTGACTGTGTGGGGTATGCAGCCTGGTGCCACCCTTGATTCCGCAGCTATGCCTCAGCAGTGCAGCACAGCAAAAATCATCTGAAAAATCAGCCATGCGGTTCACTTACAAGGAAAATAAACATGACAAGGGCACCGAGAAAGGCAAGTATGGATTCCTTATCTCCTCAAGTTTTGACTGAATTTGAGAAAGATACATTTTGCCATCCAGAACAGTTGAGTTGGTAACTTGCAGACAGAACGCAGCTTTCCACCTCTCCTACTCTGGCTTCAGACACAAGACAACAGCCCTTCCAGCCAGGCGCGAAAAGAGAAGGTGTTAGTAATGTCTCCAGGACAGCCTGGGGCACCAAACAATTTCTAATAAACTTGCAAAAACCTGGGAATTTACTCATCACTATTTGCCTTTGTGCCCATAACACACAAAACGTGGAGTGGGAAGTTTAAAGACTGGCATTTGGACTCCAGTGTTGTCAAGGCTGAACAACAGTGTAACTGCTGGAAATCCTCACTGTTTGAAGGTGTGTTAAATTAGATTAAATTATATTCCTGTGTTATACAAAGACCAGGCTAAATGAGCTAATCATTTCTTCTGGCCCTCGAATCTATTACATCAATGAGCAGAAAGCACACTGAGGAAGAAACACCAACTATTGGAACAGTACCTACAGAAATACAGAAACTTAAAGAAATACTAAATTGCCAAATACTTAAAGCTAGCAAGAAAGCCAGTAACGTGGTAACACTCCTACAAAGCTGTGTAACTCGACTGCTATCTTGCCCCAGCTACAACAGCCCCCCAAGGTAAGCAAACAGAACCCAACCTTATTCTGGCTGTACGTGAGGCTCAGACCCTCAGGAGAAATCTTACAAAGTGAGTCATCTCAGCTGTGAGATGGCCTGGTTCAAACATTCACAATTTATGAGTAACTCCAAAGCAACATTTCACAACATTCACTGGCTACAAATCTGCCTTGTTATAAGAAGTTGTTGAGGGATTAAGTGAAGATAGCTGCTTAGGGCTTTTCCATCTGCAGGCAGCAGAGGATTGATAGAGCAGGAACAGGATTATGCTGCTAAAAAGTACTGTGTCAAATTAGTGCTATGATGTGCTAAGAGAGTTTATACAAACCAGCGTTAATCCATGCTAGTGTCTGGACCACCAAACATATTCAAAACTTCTTCCTGCTCCTTTCTTTGATGTTGTCTCACTACGTGATTTCAAAAATGCTTTGCTGGCCTTGCTTATATAAGGGTAATTTCTGGATGTTGCTACAGCAGAATAGCTAATCAATACAGCTATTTCAGTGCATCTACCAGCGAGGCCACCACTTTGGAACAAAATCATAGTTATTATCTGCAGTTAATTATCCTGATATGTGCTTTTCTAAAGTCCAAAGAGAGCAAGGAGGAGTCATCTAGCCTTAGAAGAGGGGCAGAACTTAGATATGCAAAAGGAGCAAGAAAGAGGAAAAGGAAGGGAAGGAGACAGGGGAATACACAGATGTTAATACAAAATTACACAGAGAATGAGGTGGCCTCAGGGTCTTTTTCTCCAAGTTGTTTATGGACAACTCCATTAACGTTAACAGTAAATTCAAAACTTTATCATAAACCAGATCTTGCTGGATTTAGATGCTGAACTACACACGTTTAGAAAGAAACATCAAAGAGTAGGAAACTCCCAGGACTTTTCCAGGCCCTAGTTAGGGAAGATGAAATCAAGCGCACACGTCACTGTCCTACACTCATCCGCAATGCAGTCATATAAGCTTTTGCATATTTTTTGGTTTACGTGTTGCCTTGCAGTCCCATGGTCAAACAGACATCAAGGATGTCACAACCTGGCTTAAAAGATAATGAAGACAACCCCTATCTAACTCACTGCGGCAGGAATGTTAACTGCTGCTAGTTGGGCATTTAAGCAACATAAGAACATTTCTTATCCCATTTGAGGACTCTGCGGTTTATTGGCACAACCTCATCAGTACACCCCCCCAACAGCAGCTATAAAAAACCTTTAGATTGCAATATTGAGGGAGTCACTATGGTGGTTCTCTGTACTGTGAACCCCCACGTTTTGAGGGACCAGGGTTATTACAGATGTAGTCCTTAGTGTAGTTAAAATGTGACTCATCTTTTGGCATAGACGGGATAGAAAGATGTTGCTAGAAGGAGCTGTAACTGCAGAGCCGGCCAGGGCCGCACCGCAGCCCAGCCTTGCTACCATGTTGCCATGCACCATTCTTCCCCCAGACACAGCAGGAACGGGGTGTATTTCCAGCATGTCCTCAAGGTTATGTTACAGCAAAGGCTGGGTTCCTATCAGACCGGGGGCTTTGACCATCTCCAGGAACAACACGCTGCCTTTTGCGGGGTGCACGGGGCCCAGCTCCACAGGGCAGGGCGAGCCGAAGCGATGCGGGAAGCCAGGTGCCCAGCCAGCGCGGGCGGAAAGGACGAGGCCCCGGGGCCACGCTGAGCCCTGTAGCGCAGTGAAGGGGCGTACGACGACACGGGACGAGATCAACGGTACGGCCGAGGAACGGAAATCGGATTAACGGTGAAAGCGCGGAAGGGCAGGCAAGGAGAAAGCGCAGGGCGAGGGAGTCGGCTCCCGGGGGACGCCCGGGCCGAAGCGGCTCTGCCAGCGGCCGCCCCCCGCCCGCAGACCCGTCAGCTCGCGGGACGAGCGAGGGCGGGCGCGGCCCCCGGCGGCGGGGCGAGGCCGCCGCCTCCCCGCCCCGCGCTACACCCCGTGCCGCCGCCGCCATTTTGTCCCAGTCCCTGCGTCTCCGGCGAGCGGTGGTGGTTCTCGCTCCGTTGCAGGTCCCGAGCCGGTCCGAAGGGCGGCCCCGTAGATGGCCAGCTTTCCCCTGAGTGTTAACGAGAAGCTCATCGGTGAGGGGCGGGCGCGGCCGGGGGAGCGGGGCTGGCTCGGGTCGGGCCTGGGGCGGCCGGGCCGGGAGGGCGGCCGCTGCGAGGTTAACACCGTTCGCGAGCGGGTTCAGCGGCTCTGTGACCGGGGCTGGTTCCGCGCTCGGCTTTTCGGGGTGGCGGAGGTGCTGCGGGCCCGCCGGGTGCGGGAGCCACCGGCTCTGCGGGCGGGGAGCGGCTGGGGCCGTGCCAGGGCGCGGGCGCGGGGCTGCACCGCGGAGCGGGAGCGAGTGCCTTCCCTCGCCCGCTTCCCTCCGGCTTCATTGTACGCAGTAGCGGCTTTCACGGGGGGGAGAAGACCGCCGCGGTCCTCCTGGATTTTAGAGGGAGATGGCCGTCGGTTGCACAGCCCGTTTTAAACTAGCCAAAATGCATTGTTCACAGAGGCTTCGTCCGGCTGAAGCTGCTTCCTTCCATTAACGGGCAAGATCTTGTGAAATAGCATTAGGGTGACATTGTTCCTTTCACAGCCACGGGCCCTTTCTTCCCAGATGTACAAATAAGCGGGTGCTGCCCGGCTGAAAGCGCAGGGGCGGCGGCAGGGCCTCCCTGCGAGGCAGCCCCGGCTGCCATGGCGGGTCCCCGGGGCCGCTCCGGCTCCGGCCCGCCCCCGGCCGGGGGTCTGCGGCGGTACCGCCAGCGCCCGCTCGCTGCGGTCGCCTTCACTTCCTCGCGGCACCGGGCGGCTGCCCGCTGCAGACTTACGCTGCCGCTTGTCCCCACGTTCCAAACGGGGGGGCGGTGAGCGGCACCGGTGCGGGCGCTCTGCGGCTCCGGACCGACACCCGCAACGAAAGCGTGGTACATCCAGCTGCGCTGTGCAGCTGGCGGAAAATCAGCTAATCTGATCGCGCAGGGCTAACCTGTTTCCTATGATTGTTGCTGAACTTATTTTTTCTGAAGGAGGGCAGGACATTAAAGTGTGCAAGTGTACTTACATTTTTCTTTAAAGGTAAAAAAAAAAATCATTACTGGGCATCTTATTTGCTAAACTCTGAAGTATTAGGTCAAGTTGGAGCACAGTTCTACTGCTGTCTCTAGAGCTATAGTTAGAATAATTGATGTAATAGCTGGTTTCGGTAAATTTTTAATTTATTTGAGTTCTGCTTCTGATCTCGAGATGTGATACTACTTACGTGACAACCAGGACATTTTAACACTAAGCTGTTGCTCTTTAGTGACTCAATCGCTTTTGCAGCTGAGGCTTAGTCTTTTGATTGGTTATACAGCAACAATAAGACCCCATCGCCAGTTACTTTAAATGTCATGAAATAAAATCAAAACAATTAACATATTGCCTGGTTCCCTTGTAACATTTTAAAATATGCTGGCTTTTTTTTTTTTTTAATGGAATTTCCTCTTTGTTTTTTTTTTAGCACGGTCACGCACTGTAGGAGAACTCTTAGCCCCAACTTCTCCTTTTGACAAGAAGTGTGGACGTGAAAACTGGACTGTTGCATTTGCTCCCGATGGATCATACTTTGCTTGGTCACAAGGACATCGCATAGTGAAGCTGGTCCCCTGGTCTCAGTGCCTTAATAACTTGTAAGACAAAACCATATGGCTTTTAATTCACCTGAAAAACTCAAGAATTTCAAAACAGGAGATAACTTGGAATAGATTAAAATGCATGCGTTGGCTTTTTAGGCTTTGACGTCTTTGGGAAAAACTGATTATTTAAAGTAACAGCTATTGTTTTATCTCTTCCTCTGTTGCCACTAAGAGAAACAACTGTATTGCAACCTCACAAAGGCGGAGTGATTTATTAATTGATTCAGATGCTCTAAAATAAGAGGAAGTTAGAATGAGAAGGAAATTTAAAGACTCAGGCAGATCTGGACTTTTAAATTTCCTATCACAAAACTATTTGGTTTTACCTTTCAGGAATTTACTTAAAGGCGAACCTCTTTCCTTATTATTCTTATTGGAATGCAAGTGAAGTTCCAAAAGACACATTTTATTTTCACTTGGGGTTGCGTTTTAATGAAGTTAGTAACCAGCAGTTGCATCTTTGTAGCTGGGTACATTTCCCCTTCCAGCAAACCCCGCCTCCCCCCCTTTTTTTTCTCTTTCTGGTGGTGGCTTAATTGGTTTTCATATGCTGGCTTCAGTATCTCTTCCCAGTATTTAACACATGTAAGTGAATTGCAGGGAACTTCTTGCTCGTTTAGCAGAAAGTCTTAGAAATTTTTGTAACTCATTTTTCTGCAAATATTTTAAAAATGTTGTTTTTCACAGCAGCTAAAGTTAATTTATTGCTCTCTACAGAGGTAAAAATGTGTACAAAAGTGTTAGTGTTACATTGTGTAAGAAGGTTTCCAGGTGTTAATAATGTTTAACAGTTAGAAGAAAAAGCTGCTTTTATAATTTGAAAGTAAAAATGCATCATTATGGGCCTCCAAAATGTACGTTATGGCAACTCACAGATTTCATTACATCTTAAACACTTTTTTGCTCTATTTATTTTTCAAGATACTTCATGCTATTTTTGGTAATTTTTGTTTGGTTTGCAGCTTGTTGCACGGCACAAAGAATGTTGCAAATTCTATCAGTACAAGACTTCCGAGGCAGAACAGCGACAGCGGTCAGAAAAATAAGCCTTGTGAACATATAATAGACTGTGGTGATATCGTCTGGAGCCTTGCTTTTGGGTCTTCAGTGCCTGAGAAGCAGAGCCGCTGCGTGAATATAGAATGGCATCGTTTCAAATTTGGGCAAGACCAGCTTCTACTTGCAACAGGCTTGAACAATGGGCGCATCAAGATATGGGATGTATATACAGGTAGAGTATGTGAGAGAAGTCGGCGCTTCATTGTCGCTTTATGCAGTAGTAACATCATTAATACACAGAATGAATTGCTTACAGAATTTTAATTGGGAACTGAACCTTGAATACAAATTAAATAATCTAAAAAAAACCAAAAACCCCAGCATGAACTCCTGCAGCTGGCAATGTTCAAATACTGCTAGAGGAAGGAACAGACTCGGGTCATGCTTTGAGATGTGAGTGATGGAAGATGAAGCCTTGTTGCTGCAAAATGGTTAAGTGTGTGATTGACTTTGTGTTTATTAGCTGTTTACTCTAAAATCTTCTGTTGGATTGTAGTTTTAATGTACTTTCAAACAAAGGACACTTTCAAAACATGAAGTTGCTCTCTGTTCTCGAGTATGGGGAACGATTTATGTTGATGAGGACCTTTTTTTTTAAAAAAAAAAGTAAATAATTGTTCAAATGATAAGAGACAATCTGAAATTAGCTGCTAGGTTGGGAGAGAACAACTCAGCTTTAACAAAATGAAACTGATGACTTGAGTAATTTGTCATTGTCTTGTAAATTTAAGCTTAGAACAGAGATGTCTATCAAAAGACAAGTCTTGCCTTATTTCTGAGACATATGGTTTTAGTGTATAGATTTAATAGCTTTTCAGGAAATTGCCTCTCGATACAGAAGACTCTAAAAGGATACACGTGCTTCTTTGTAGAAATGCTCCCTACAATAAGAAACCTTGGCTTTAAGTGCTGTAATTTTGTACTCTGTATTTGTATCCATAAAGCATTTGATCTGAATAAAAGTACAGTCCTTCATTTTAAATTGTGGTGTTTTCACGTAACAGGAAAACTCCTCCTTAACCTGATGGACCATACAGAAGTTGTTAGAGATTTAACCTTTGCCCCAGATGGCAGCCTGATTTTAGTGTCTGCATCCAGAGACAAAACACTGAGAGTGTGGGACCTGAAAGATGATGGTATGCATTTTAAGTTTATCTGCTGTAATACATAGGAGAAACATGCACGTACTCTTCTCCTTTATTGCTATAAACTCAGTTAGGTCAGCGTTTCTTAAAAAATTAATTTCGTTCTATTAGTCACTCGCTCTGTATGCTCTCTTGAGATTCTTTATCTATATGTACCCTAAAGGTATAAGCTGGTGTTGCGTTAAGTTAGAAGAGTGCATGAAGTGACCTTTTTGAATAGGGACATAGGATTTAGAGGCTGCGTGACAGAGTTTTTATTTCTGTGTAAAATGACTCTGCAAGATGTTGTTTGGGAAAATACTATAAAACTTTATAAAGGAAGAACTAATTTGGAAAAGCTTTTCAGTTTGAATTTGTAATATTTAATCAATTCTTACAGGAATGTCTTTCTTTTTAGGAAATATGATGAAAGTGTTGAGAGGACATCCGAACTGGGTATATGGTTGTGCGTTCTCTCCAGACTCTTCTATTCTCTGTTCTGTTGGAGCTAGTAAAGCAGTATGTGTCAGAGTTTCTTGTTCATTAAATCTGCTGAATTGTGTGCATAATCATTTTAAATCTAAGTAACATTAAGCTTGTGCTCGGTGTCATGAACTTCTAATGTTTTATGATGATGTAAAAGTGCATGAAATTAAACTAGTAAATGGTGCGTTGAGACGCTGATTTATGAATTGAACTTGCACTGCTTTTAGTTGAAGAAACTGTAAGCATTCCCTGAGAAATAGTTCTACACATCTGCACACGTTCATAGTATAAAACCAAAGAAGACTAAAGGTTCCAGTGTTAAAAGATACTTAGATTAATGCATAAAACTATTTTGTTATTGATCCTATCCTTTCTATTTCCTGCTCAATGAAAAGGACTTTTCAAAGTCTGAGCCAGTCATGGTATCTCCTGCTGAACAAAAATGTTTCTACATGTTTTCCAATACAAATGGCACTCGTGTCTAAAAGATCTAGAACGAAGAGCAGCATACTGGTTTTGTTTTCATCCATATCCTAATGCCCTGCTAGAGAACTGAAAGCAGTGCAGGTAAAGCACGTCTGCCATAAGCTGCTTTCTTGGCACTGAGGAATTGGGATAAAACAGAATGGGGAATTCAGTCTAGTTACAGGGGCTTCGTAGGTAGTTAAATGAAGCCTAGTGACGCTGAGCGAAAAGCACAATTCAATCATTGGATACTACTTTATATGGATGACTGTTGAAATGCATTTTATACTTTAAATTATCAGTGCAGATTTGATAGAGAATAGTTGAGGTCCGGGTTTTGTTTTTTCTTTAAATAGAGCAGATGTGGATGTATACATTGATATCTTTAGGCTGTGTGTTTTCCATAAGCTTCTTGCTTTCCCTGTCACAGGTGGTGGCAGCAATATTGGTGTGATTGAGGTTAAGCTGGCACCACTCACACAGGAGCACAATGGTGTTAGCTGGGCAGAAAGAGTGGCATCTCTGGCTACCAGGCTGGGGGCGAACTTTGCCGTAGGACGAAGTAACCTTGCATTCGACTGCAAGGTGTACTGTACGTACGCAGGTGCTGGTTGATGTCCACTTTCTGCTTTCTTTCTTTCTTTTTTTTTTTTTTTAATGTTTCAGTAATTTTCACAGCAGTGAAACACACTGACTCCTAAAACTTAGTTTCCAGTCTTAAGGAATGTTGGGGTTTCCTTAGAGAAATCGGTCAACATGTTTACAACTGATTGTAAAATGGTTCAGTTTTAGGAAGTATGTGAGGCACTAAGGCTATGTTTGCTTTGGTCAAACATATAAATTTATCCAAGATGTCAGTATTTAATCTGTGCAGTAAAACTGAGTCAGGGCAAAAAGCAAGGACCCTAATGAGCTCTTTAAGGGACATAACATCTTATGCTAAAGACTTAGATTTTTCTATAAAATTATGCTGCCGTACATAGATTGTTCCTATTAAGTAATTCTGCACAGTCTTTATTTTGATAATATATAATGTACAACTGCATGTAAAATCCCAGAATACTATCATCTTTTATCAATTTTTATAATACAATATGCAATTAACCGGGTAAATTGTAATATTAATGTCTTTTTTTTACTGTTGACTTGATTTAAAATGCATAAATTCTTTCTAATAATGTGGTTAGACTTCCCTGTTGTTTTGCCAAAGACATAATTTTTGGCTGTGAAAATTCTTTTTGCTTGCAGTATCTGTTTCTCTTCCTAGGCTGACGTTGGTGATCCAAGCCAATTGTAAACAAGTGATCTTAAACTCAAAGGGATGCCACTGGAGTAACAATATGTTAACCTTACATTTTCTGTCTGTATATTTCTTAAAATTTTGGTAGTTACTGAAAAGAGGGGACTGTAGAGTTTAACCCTATTTATTTCTGCATATTTTAATAAAATAGTTTTGTAATACATGAATTTCAGTAAGCTACATGGTTAAATTGTGTTGCCTTTATCTTATATTTTGGCTTATTTTGTTAATAACATTTAACAAACTTGAGTTAGAACTTGCATGTCTGCTTTAATTATTTTTTAAAACTTGATTTTAATCTGAGTATGACACTGAGCATATTTCTTAATTGTAGTAATTCATAATGCCTGATTTTAATGTAATCCTAAATAAGACTAGCAGCTATACTTAAAAAATAAAAAAAGTAAATGCTTCATTGCATCTCTGAGCAGAGCTATAACATTAGCTTATTTAATTGCAGGTTTTTCTCTGGGATATGGACAAATACTCCATGATACGGAAACTTGAAGGACATCACAATGATGTTGTAGCTTGTGAGTTTTCTCCTGATGGAGCTTTACTGGCTACTGCATCTTATGATACTCGAGTCTATGTCTGGGATCCACATATTGGAGTTATTCTTATGGAATTTGGGTAAGTAACGTAGTCAAATCTGGAAACTCTCCTAGAGTGAAGATGACTACTGAAAATTAATGGGTTTATATATTAAACTGATAATTAGGCTTGGGAAAAATCTTAGC
This sequence comes from Phoenicopterus ruber ruber, assembly GCA_009819775.1. Classification (NCBI taxonomy): domain Eukaryota; kingdom Metazoa; phylum Chordata; class Aves; order Phoenicopteriformes; family Phoenicopteridae; genus Phoenicopterus; species Phoenicopterus ruber. The sequence goes on along the minus strand of CM020233.1, from coordinate 1,472,589 downwards.
AGTGGCTGATGGAAATCCTAAAGTGGCAGAGCAGTGGAGTTATTCTTCCCTCTGAGAAAGAATTTAAAGCACAGATATTTTAATGTGTACTGATTTAAGCATCTTCAACACAGCTGAAGTGTTCAGTACTACAAAAGATACAGTAGTTCAATCGCCACTCCTGATTTCATAGTTAAATGTTCAATCCATTTTTTCTTCCTCAGCTTTGCTAGTCATGGCTGAAGGAAACACTTCCACCGTTCTGAAACATTATGCTGTTAGCTAAGTGTCTCTCTATCTCCAGGCATCTGTTTCCTCCTCCTACTCCAATATTTGCTGGAGGTGCAAATGACCGATGGGTCAGATCAGTATCTTTTAGTCACGATGGACTACATATTGCAAGCCTTGCTGATGATAAGTAAGTATGAGGAAAGATTTGTTAGACTCCTCTAATTCTTCCCATATGATATGCACTTTTACGTACTAAGTCAGCGCTTTTTTTTTAACTGAGAAATGACTTCTGATGGTCTCGGTAAAAGTAGATGAGTTGTCTGGTGTATGTTAATGTTCCTTCTGAATGTAGAAATAATTAGTTGTGTACAGAGTACATGATCTGAATAACTTAAGTGTGCAGCAGCTGAAAACAGAAAAAGAGGGGTTGTAAACAGTGAAAAATGTAAATGGAGTTAATAATGCAGGTAAGTCTTTTGTATAGTAGTAGATTCCAAAGTAAAAAGAAAAGTATTCTGTGATCTCGTATTCAACTTCTGCTAACACCGCAAATAATATTTTGAAGAACTATATTTTAAGAATATGAAGAATGCTTTCTCAAGATGACAGCAAGGGTATCTACAGGAGGGGTTTGTGTTTTTTTTTAATTAAAAGACAAGCATTGTTGGGATTTCCTAGCATATGCGACACTTAAGAGAGAGAGTGTCTAAATCTATAGTTCAGGGTATTGTTTTCTGCTGTTGAAGGCAGTCTTGTATTTTAATTGGCAGAGTTAAAATGGTTGAAGAAGTACAGATCAAGGTATATACCATGAATGAAGAAGTCATAGCATTTCAGGCCAAATCTGAAACACTTTGTATGCATATTAAAATGTTTATAAAAATTCCCTGAGCTCTGCTTCAGACTAGTTTCTTGTGCAGCGTCAGGGAAAATATCAGGCAGAATTAAATGTCTACTCTGATAACTTACTACCTTGTTCTTCCCTTTTCAGAATGGTAAGATTCTGGAGAATTGATGAAGAATACCCTGTACAAGTTGCACCTCTGAACAATGGGCTCTGCTGTACTTTTTCTACTGATGGCAGTGTTCTAGCTGCAGGGCAAGTATATACTGTGTTGGGTTTTTTTTTTCCCCCTAAAATATTAAGGTAACACAAAAGTTTGAAAACAGTGGTTAAGTGTTCTAAAAATCTTCAATGGTAACTTGCAGCTTGATGCTTCTGACTTGGTTTTGGTACTCTTTGTTTAAACATGCCTGAAATAGCAGTAAAATCAAGAAGCTGATAAACTCCTTTCTTATCTTTGAGAATAAATAAAAGACAGACCCACAGACATGTGGATTGGAAAAAGACCATTAGATAATCAAGGGCAGTTACTCTGTTTCGGGTGGTATACCCAATAGCTGTTGGAAGATCTGCTTAGGCCTGTTGCATAGATAATCAGCAAGTTGCTTATTGTGCTGCTACAGCTTAAAAGAAGAACTGGCATCTAGTGCAAATGAGTCTGGAGCAGCTAGAACTAAGCAACAGGAAGTTCAGAGCGTATTCCCCCTAACTAGCAGTGTCTGTGAGAATTTGTACTAAGTTGAAATCATTCAGGTGGGATAATTCTGGTGGGGTTTTTTTGTTTTCTTTTTTTGTGCAGGACACAGGATGGCAGTGTGTACTTTTGGGCAACTCCAAGACAAGTTTCCAGTCTCCAACATCTATGTCGCATGGCAATTCGAAGAGTGATGCCCACCAGCCAAGTCAAGAACTTGCCTATCCCATCAAAAGTGGTGGAGTTCCTTTGTTACCAGATTTGAATTTAAAAAAAAAAAAAAAAAAATCAAACTGGCAGGTGGCCCAGCTGCTGAAACTGGCTAAACACTTTAAAGAATCCTCAAACTTTACAGCCTTTAAGCTTAAAACTCTACAGGTTTTCAAGAGCTATTTAAAGTGATAACCTAAATACTATTTTGTCAAAATGCCTGACAGGTAAATTTTTAATATTTATAGAAAACACAGTAGAAGTATTCCTGGTGTTCTCAATTTTCTAAAATATAACTGTGAAAACATGTACATATATAGACATAAGCTGCTACATGTTATCAATGTACCTTTAAAAATTGCTTTTATGATTTTTAATGTGTATCATGTATATATTGCTTTGGTAGAGCCATCAGATGCATCTGTGCTGTAAAGTGGAAGGATAGCTATTATTCTGGGACACTGGGTTAGAAAAAATATTGACTTAAGGAAGCTTAACTGCTCTGTATGTATGTACAGTGGTTGGGGTTCAGGAAACTGATCCACAGATAAGAATTTGTGCTAGTTTATTTCACAAAGAGGTACAGCTTGGCTTTTTAGAGCAATGTATAGTGAAGGGAAGTAGGTTAAGGTAAGGGTTGGAGTATATCTCATGTAAACCCAGGAATGTTGCCTGTATGTCAGCTGAGGAAGGCCTTAAGTTCCATAGCAGCAAACCAGGTTAAATTGCAGTATTGGGCAGTGTTAAAGAAGTATTTCCTTACATTTCTAAAAATCTAACTACTGTATTATTGCCTGATACTTTGTCTGTAATGAGAGGAATTTACAGACTCAGTTTATTATTCTTTAACCCTATAATATCTCTTCGGGGGTGATTATTGGTTAATGGCCAAAGATAAGCAGAATACTTGGTTTTGCCTTCTGTTATTTATCTGTACCTGCAGATATAAAGAATGTATGCATTGCATAAAATGCCTGATTATATATATATTTTTGTTGAATTTTTTTATTAAAAACTTGTATAAAAGTTTCCTGATATCGCATCTGGTGACTTTTATCAACACTACCTGCATGCAACGGTTCTAGTGGGAATCTGCTCCTGCAGGACTCTGTACAGTTTTGCTTTTCGGGACCACAGTACACTAATCTTGGTGAAACGTACTGTGGGGAGCTACAGCAAGATCTTACGGGCAAAGGGCGAAAGCATACGCGATGTAAGCGCTCCCCTGCTCCTGCATGGGGCTGGCCGTAGGAAATGGAGTTCCGACTGCACCACACATCCCTGGTTGCCACAGGCTGTAAAACTGCATACGCTGAACATGGCTCTTTACTCCCTTGCTCTTCCAGAGTACTGGTTTGGTCAACTCTTTCTTCGTCATATCAAATATTACACAGTTCATATGATGTAGCAGGCAGGTATTTTCCAACTTGCAATCAAGAGACCCAAATTCTTTTCCTTGCAGGGGCTGTGCTACAGAATTACCGGCTACCCCAGTTCCAGGGTGGGTGACAGGTACAAGGCGGCTGCAGGTCCTCTCAGAGCACAGAAGCTTTGGCTTAGGGATGAGAAGTAACTCCTGTAACTGGGTGCCAAGCCCCAGGGAAGCAGCCAGCACAAGGTCAATCTGGGCAAGGCCAGATGCTGAATCATCACAGCCCAATCCATAAATGTCCAGTCCAGTTAAAATTGTCTAATGACCATGACATACAGCTTTGCAACCTTTGGTAACTCGCTTCCTTTGCATTTGCATGAACTTCCCACATAGCAAATCATAGACTGAAGTTAGTAGGGAAGGAAGATGTGCAACTCATGCTTATCTGTCAAGAATGGAAGGGAGATTGCAGCCAAACCCATTTGATCAAGTAATACATCTTTTTACTTTTTGCGAGGACAATGCTAAATGCCTTCCTGGCTTCCACCAGCTTAACTGCTATATAAAATAAGTATAATGAAATCAATTCTGTTCTCAGGCATGCTATTAGCATTTTAAGAGCCTAGAATGCCTTGGAATTTCAAAGGCACTTTTCTGCTTCAACAATCTGGTCTCACTGGCAGATGTATTTTCTGATCACATCCTTGTTTTCTTGGGTGAAGTACAAAAAGTCTATGACAAGGCAGAAAGAACTCTTACTGAGCACAGCCCAGCAGGCCTTAGACTGAAAGCACTATAAAAAGCCCTTCTGCTCTGTGTCTATATTGCTACACCACTGTCAAGTGGCAACACTTGCATGTCAGATTCAGTGAAGGAGAAGTAATGTGGTATTTCAGTCTATTTTCAACATAACTTACTTTACTTGCACATAGACAAAAGAAGAGAGACAACCGCCAATAGCAAGCAAGCAACTTTCCCTTCTAGAAAGCTCAGCCCCAACACCCAGGCCTACTTTCCAGGAAGATTTCCCTGAACACTGTTTCCAAACACCATAAATCAACTTTCCACTTTCGGAGAACTACAGAACAAAGCCAATGGGATAGAACTTCCTCAGGAATTAAAACCCAGCTTGCAAGGAAACAGAATGTGTGTCACCGTGCTACTTACTTAATGACTCACTCGGTGCAGTATTTTTCATAAAAATATGGTGCCTAATTGAAGCAAGTATTTCCATCTTTTTGTTCTAAATATATGTATCATTAACACAAGGCTTCTCATATATTGTCCAGTTGATGGAAGAACTGGCAAGTTCTGTGCCCCCCCAGAACATCTCATCTCAACTTGAATGCAGATATGAGTGAAGAATAGCAAGCAGGCATGAAGTTTTCGGCCAGGGAGCTTCCTAGTTTATAAATATGTGCCCCCCCCCAATGCAGTCACTCAGATCAGCTTGAGCACTGCGTGCTCCGTTCTGCACTCTCTCCTGCGAAGTTTGTCTCGAGGCAGCTATAGCCCTTCCCATCAGAGACCCCAAACCAAAAAGCAAGTGGTTACCAATATCTGTATCAGCAAAGATTAAGCAGATGGATGCAGACAGCTGTGATTTTAAAGTAGGTACTTGACAGCTCTGCCTGATGAAGGAAATAATTATTCTACGACCTTGGAACAACATGCAGGAAATTTGCCAGGGCCACTACCATTGAGTGTGCAGTCAGGAGTGAAGGGAATAAACTGAACCTCCGGAATGTTATTAAAATGGGTGGAAGCGGTTTGTAGACTCAGGTATGCTTTGCTGTTGTTACCATACTGTCAATAGTCTGGCCTAGTTAAAAACAGCTCATGAAGAGAAAAATTGAACTGAGCAAAGCAGCACCTTTGGTGTGCTCTTTAGCTGGGGCTGAGCAGAACTCGTTTTAGATCTGTTCACAGCCATCTAGGAACATATTCTGCATGCTAAGTGTAATTAATGTCTATAGACCCTATGCAATCCTCTACTGAAGTGTGCTCTGGGTATGAAAGTCAACAAAGGTGACAGGAACTGAGTCAAGGGAGCCAGAAGCAGAGCTAGTCCTGCAAAACACTGACAGGCTGCTTGCGTGGTCCAGCTATTGCAAGCACCGCTCACCAGGGTAGGCAGCAAAGACAATGAACAGGAAAAAGGGATGATGCAACAGCTTGCAAAATTTCCTGACAGGAGCAGAAATATCAAGCAAGGGAAGACAGAAAGAGACAAATAAATAATCGAGAATCACTGGGTTAGAAGCTCTTTTAAAAAGGAAAGCATGTTAATGACACAAAAGCAATAGACAGAGGTAGTCAAAATAGGCAAGAGGAAAGTTGAAATTTCTAATTCACTGAGGAGGAATTCGGTCATTTACACTGTGGCTGGGCACTAGTATTAGAAAGGTTGAGTGGCTTTTTGCTTTTTATTGTTATTGTTTATTAATCCCATGCAGCAATATAGAACAGATGTTTCTACTGGGGGGCAGGATGTTGGACTACATGGGATATTTACTGATCTGCTCCATTCCTGAGCACAGTAAAGCCTCAGTATCACCGTACTTGACTCTCTTTTCTAGGACACCTATGCCTCAAGCCCTGAGTTGGCAGATTCAGGTGTTCCGGAGCTGAAGGAAAGGCCCAGATCTGGTTCTGAATACAAATTTGGCTCACGTGCACTTGCTTATACTGCAGAAGCACGTCCGAAGCACAGGCAAGAATGGTGGCTCTGTTGCGCTAGGCACTACACAGAGTTGTAGGAAAATTAAGAAAAGATGATCAGGAGTCCAAGACGATCCAGAATAAGTTTCCTTTCATAAGTGTTGCCAACTTTCAGATTTTTTTTTTTCCATTTTAGAACACTTCGCTTTTCAAGCTGTATGGTCTCTGGATTTCTTCCCCACCCCATGCTCATATCACACCTAGCACACTTGGGTCTTAGTCTATAACCAGGGCTTCTTGTGGCTGCCACAGTACAAACAAGAAAATAACTGAAATATTGTAATCCTGTTTGTTTTCTCTATAAATAAAGTGTCCCACTGGTAGAGGTTGGCCTGCTACTGCCTGTGTTTTATATTTACCTGTCCTTCTTTGCCTACAGCATACAGTTAATGCTTTTCATTTTGCTATGCTTGTCAGCACAGCATTCAAGGCTGAGCTTTTAAGACGTGGTTTGTGCTACCAGACAGATGCTTACAGAGCTTTCTCAAAAGGAATGAAAGTATCATAAGCGTGTGTGAGCTGGAAACACGCTTGCTTAAGCACCTCCATGAACTGAGCTAAAAGCTAGGCTTGCCAAGTGCCTATTTCTGCAAGATCACAGTTCCAGTCCTGGAATTAGCAAGCGTGACTTAAATGTGGAGTCTTACAGGAGAGGCTTATTGAAGGGTCCCCTCCTCAGGTTGCATTTGCTAAGAGCTGTGATTTACGGAAGCGGAGGAAGAAAACAACATCCATGCTTCCCCCCCTCACCAACTCCGAACACTGTGTCCCAGCTATTCCAAAAGGAAACTGCCTCCACGAAGTCTCAGCCTGCTTCTCCTAGCTCTGCCTGCATCAGTTAGTCTGTTCATTCTAACCTTTTTCCCAGGACATAAATGATAATTTTAGACTAAGTACACAAGCTTACCTCATTAGTGAGGGTATTTATAATCATTTAAAACATTCACAAGCCTCTGCCTGCTATGGTGGGATACCACAAGGTGAGGCTCACAACTGATTCATCCCCAACATCCTCCAGGAGCTTCCAGTTCTGACCATTGTACAAACCTGAGCCCATCAATAAGGCCAGGCATGCAGCGTCTCCCAGAGACACAGAAGCCACTTCCCAAAGCACAGTACCTCTTCTGTATGGCAACCAGGGAGAGGGACACTGCATCCCAAGAAGCTTGGCTGGGGCTTAACTGCTTGATCCAGATATGCCTAAATGTTAGAGATGTTTATGTCTGCACTTTGCAGCTGGAGGAAGGAGGGGTACCCCTGAGGATTTTTGTAGGCTATCACTGCATGACTAACTCAAGATATCCCTGAGGCTCATGCTAGGGTATGAGGGAAGACATGCCTCATTAGCTGAGACTAACTGAAATAGAAGCTGTGTGACGTTGTAATTTGAGGATGTCAAACCTGGTTGAGAAGTGCCATAACAGGTGAGTTACAAAGCTGCTGGTGTTCCTTGTAGCACCACAAGACTCAAGGGCCTTTGGGTGATAGCCAGTTATTCTTTGCAGAAAGATGTCTAGTGCTCTTCCGGGAATCTAACAGTAAAAGACTGGGTTTTGATCAGTGCATATGTATCCTCCCTTCCATTTGCTCATAGTAGCACTTTCTAACAGACCTGGATGCCTGAGCAGCCCAAACTTTGAGGACTGAAGCTGCTGTTATAACTTTGATATTAAAATTTCCAGAAGCACAAGACACCCACAAATGACTTACAGGCAGAGGAGCTGTGGCAGGCAGCCTGGTCTGGGAAATCACTGGGTACTAGCACACAGTCAGCAGAAGAAGCATCTGAGAAGCAGCAGCACTCATGTAGGACACCAAATAGGGTCTTCTCCAAGAAACCCCTTCCCCAAAGAAGGCTGGAAGGGAGGAACTAAAGAATTAAAGGTGCAGGGAAGGAGTTTCCTCAGGAGGACACAACTTGGGCTTGACTGCAATTAAACTTATCCTAGGCTGATATCAATTCCCTCCCAGTTCTTAAGTACCGGCTGTCAACCAGTTACAAGGAGAAGAAGGGAAAAAAGGCAAAGGAGGGGGGAAAAAAAAAAGGCGATCTGAGCTAACAATAAAGCCCCTGTCCCACCTTCCAGGAAGGCACTAGTTGCTGGGCTGGGTGCTCTCTGCTTTGGGCGTGAGTCCTGGCCAGTGCAGTGAGGGCTGCAGCAGGCTGGGCAGACAGATGCTGTTACAGCCCAGCCCTTAACAAGCAGCCGTGACCGAGAGTAACCACGGAGAGGAAGCAGGAAGGAGCATTTCAGACAACGTGCTCTTCTCCTTTCCAAAGTAAATCCATACTCTGCTGCCCTGGAAGAGTCTGTGCTTTAACTGCCAAAGTCTCTTTCACACAGGCACTAAAATTATTAGGTTGGATACTCATGGTGTAAATACCATGGAGCTAAGCAGATTTTCATCTGAAAATCCAGCTCTTCCTAGCTCCCTGCCAGCTCCGTCCCCACAAGGCCATCCTATCAGGCCTTCAGATGAGGGCAGGGAGAAGGAATAGCCTACAACTGCAGGGACAGTTTGCAAACTGGTCCCCGGTGACTGCCTGCCTTGGGAGCCCAGGGGACAGACTAGCCTCTGCCTACAAACACCGGCCTGCAGTGGCTGTCTGAAACTCCGCATCAGAGAGAAGCAAGTCCTGGAGAAACCTGGAGCTCCAGTCAAAAGGAAGGTATTTCTCTGGCAATGGTCTGAAAACAATATTTATTTTCCACATTCATATATGGCATTTTAGTTGAATCACTTAGGGAGAGACTGAATAACACTGCTAAGTATTTTGTGTGATTTATTTTTTTAATACTGAATGAGGTCTTCCATTGGAACAGTTTAGAAATAGGGTGGATGAATCCCATGACCTCTTTTCCTTACATATTACAATATTCTCATAAAGGACAGAGCTTATGTAAGATCCCATGGGAAATCTGGCAAGAGTGTCAGGCAGAAACTGTTTATCCAAGTAATTATTTCAGATTAGAACCACCTGAGTAAGGCAAATGGGTTTTATGTGTGATGCTGGCTGCTGCACAAGGATAATTTTGTTTTATAAACACCGCTCCACACAGCACACAAATCCAGCTGCAATAAGCTATTTCAGAACAGCTTTCATTATTGACGTACTAGAATGAAAAGTAAGCCAGTGTAAACTTCAGATAAGTAATCAGCAACTTTGTTTAAGTCATAATAACAATATTAGTTATCAGCAAGGTTATGCCTTGTATAACTAGTTGAGTTCCAGACAGAAGTGCTGGGGCAGATATTATTTATTTCTAACATGAGATTAGAAGTTCCTGAATGCTCACTTTTATTCCAGATGGCTGAGTTCTTTGTTGCATCAAGGAGAAAAACATTTATCTATGAGCTCTTATATTAGAGTTGCTAGACTGGGGTTACATGACAGAAATCATAATCCCATCTCTCTCTGACCTCACGTCTTAGTCTACCCAAACTACACAAACATTAAAGATAGCTCAATTTGCCCCCTGCACACTAGATATGAGGAACTTTTTCTCATTTAATTGCAGAGTACTTCACACTTCTTCAGGTGTCTAAGTGACAACACAACTTTAGCTTATGTCTGTGCAGCTAAGGACAGCTTTCTACTCGGATGAAAACTAACTACAGTTCCTGCCTGCATGGTTCTCTGTGTACATGGAAAGAAGATCATATAAGTAGAAAAACCTGCAGGTGAAGTCATCTTATTGCAGCCCTTTGTACGTGTGTATCTGCTTTCCCTGGTATTTCTAAACTCCGTGCAGAATGGCAGCTACTTTCTAATGATAGCTAAGGAAGATAGAAGCACAAGACTGTCTGTAGTTCTGAGATTGCAGGGATATTTTTGCTGTCTAATGCACAGAATTGAAGGCAAAAATGAGTCCTAAGCACACTTCCTCTTTCCCCTGCCATCCAGCAACATAGGGCTTCATGAGATAGTCAAATACAGAGTATTTAATTCAATAAAGCTCTTCATTCTCCTGTAAAGCCTGTGAAGTCTCCCTGAACTGCTGAGTGTCTTGGTGGGGAAGACGAATCATAACTGAAAGACACTGAGCAGGCACAGATCTAGGGGATAAAAGTCACTCTGAGTGCAAAGCTGCACTAAGCTCAAATCCAGAATTAGTTTAGAAGTTGGGCTAACATCTTCCCCAAGCCATCCCTGAAGTCAGCATTTTCCAGCAAAAGCTGCTCAAGCCAGCTCACCAAAGGCGTAAGAGCCTAGTGAATAACATCCTGAGGGATGCTTTGTCTATACTGTAAGTGCAGATGTGGAACAGGTCTTGATTCTTGTTACACTGGGGCACCTGTTCCACATTTGATCTCTGAGAGAAAAGGAGATCTGCCTTCTGGCTAATTGAGTAACATTCCTACTGTCAAGAAGTTATGAAAACTGAACTCTTAAAAAACAAAACAAAAAAGATGTGTTGCTATAACACATGAAGTGAGATTCCAGTAAAGGAATGCATTTTCGTGCATTACAAAGTATTTCAAACCTGCAGTACCTAATATTTCAAAGCTGTGGTGGTTTCAAAATCTAAATTGAATTGGGAAAGAACAGCTCTGTTTACATTCAGGGCTGGGACTACTCAAAATTAATGATTATAGGACTGTTGGGTTTCAAATCCACTCTCTAAAAAAGTATGTAAAATAAATGCATTTTTCAGCCTGCCCTCTGAACTGGCAAAGCTGTAAGCATGATTCTGAGTCTGGCAAAAATCACAGGGACTTGGTATGGGTAAAATGCACACTTTTTTTTTTTTTTTTTTTAAACTCAGAATGGTCACAAAGGCTTGGATGACATTTAGGCACTGATGCTATCTATGAGTTTAGTTGCTGCATAGGAGCTGTATAATGCTGAAGAATAGTTAGAGTGCAGGAGAGCTGAGGCAAAAAGTAGCGTTGTATTGCTGGTGCTCAGAAATTTCTGAAATTGCAAAGTACAAGGGGAGAGTTACAGATGAACTGTTACTTTGGAAAGAAACTCTGACTGAGGGCTGCACTGGCAAAGAGTAGACCTGGCCCGAGGCCCACTGAAATGAATAGTATTAGTCACGCAAGTGGGCCCTACGGATCCCATTCATCGTCATGAACAAATGTGTATTATACTGCTATAAGTTATGATATGCTGTGCAGAACTATGCTCCCATTGCAAGGTACAAACTAGCGTTTTCAAGGAGGCATATCAGAAATGATAATCAAAGTTTAGGAGTAATTAAAGCCGGAGAGGAAAGCTGTCACTGTGTTTCTGAAAGACAGACACAAGAAGCTTTTCCTTACTTTCTACCCCTTTAAAATCTGAACTGCCATTTATCTGTGCTTTCTCCCATCTATAATCTTTCCAGATCTTGTACACTCTGCAGAAAAACATAGGGGTTTTGGCATGCCAACTGGTCTCTACCTTGAATTCACCCTTAATCTCTTGAAAGCACAAGGGCAGAAATAGCTGCTCTGATGGATATGATTCGATTTAAAAGCATCACTCACTAAGACTGCATTTTTATTACTCAGATCAGAAGTTCACTACAGATAAGGTTAATTGGAGACACAGCCATGCAATCCAACAGAAGCCCTGAGTTCCTTTTTATTTTGTCAATAAATGTCAGGGTTTAAGAGATAGATGGCTAAATACTAATTCAGCAACTAGACTAGAAACATAGCCTTTAAAGGTGAATTATAAAAGAAAATTGTACATATATGGTGTCATTTAGTGCTCTATTAGAATAAGCATTTTTTTTCTGCTTCTTTTTATGGCTTTTTTGTTATTATTTCAGTTATGTTAGGCCACAGAAATCCCATTGTGCTATGTATACACAGCAAACCAAAAAGCTCATCAGGTCAATGACCTGTGGAAACATGTTTCCTTGTTAATGATGCCAGTATAACTAAGCCACTAAGATTTTACTGATGCTGCTTCCTTCTCTGTTACCTGCTGCTCCAAAAGACAAACACTTCTTTGGGAAGACTATCTTAATCTGCTTTCAAATGATATAACATCAATTACAAAAAAGCATCTTGTACCAGAATAAATACCAGGATGGAAAAATTAAATTGAAATTATATGGAAAAAATATACCAGTGTACGCTCTTAGCAGTGTAAATTCACACCTTCCTGTGCACCTGCACAGGAGCCATTAGGGTATGTTTTGATGGTACTATTAATTATTGACTAGCTCCTTGTTGTCACAGCAGAAGAAACACGTCCAGAGGAAAGATTTAAAAAAGAAATATTGCTTCATCTTAATTGCATCAGGGGAAAGAAAAAAAAAAAAATCCAAGGTCCACTGCAGATAACAGTAGTGAGAAGACTTAGTTTGGGAAGAACTTTGATCCTGATGTGGCATGTCACAAGACAGATATGTTTGCTGCTGCCCCAGTCCAGAGAGCTGTTCTGGTTTTTGTTAGGCCATTGGAATTCCTGAAATAAGGATCCCTCCAGGAACGGGGGCAGCTGTGGAACTACCCCATGCCTACAGACCTCAGCAACACGTCTGCAAAACAGCAAGACATCCTAAAAGGTCTATAGGCCACCTGCCATCTAAGGGAGGTTTCTAATGTGCCAAGTGATTTTCTTGACACCGATTCCAAAGGCGCTGTTCATTCAGTCAATCAAGGGAAGCAGCTACGATTAGCACACTCTGGAGAGCAAACAAGAATTAGGTGGGTGGCACACTTTTTCTGCTGTTGCTATAAATCAGCACTAAATCTGGCCTGCAGTTTGTTAATGCCATTTCTCTGATCTCAGTGCTATCATAGGTGAGTTTGATCTGCTGCCTAGAGAACCCTCTCCTGAATATACCCCAACACAACATCATGAATGAAAACCTAGCTAAACAGAGTACCTCATGACAGTAATCTGATCCACGAATGACCAGATCCTCATGAGTCATATTCATAGTGAAGACAGACTTGCAATAAAGAAAGGGAAGTCTGATATATTGATTGTGCTGTAACATGGATTGATGTGGGGATGAGTACCTCCCTGTGTGTGACTCAAACACAGTGGTGCCCAGCTGACCACCAAGGTTTATTTCCTGAGCCTGGGAAAGGCTCGGTACTTGTGCTGTAACTGGCACAGTAATCTTGTTTCTGGAGAGGCGGCAACCATGTGGGTGTTTACTGTGGTGTCCCAGGAGAAGGTACAAAGACCGCTTGGCTTCACAAGGTTTATTTACTGTGTCCACTGGCTCATGAGACATTAGAGAAGCTGGAAGTGGACTGACCTGCTTACAGGTTTGCATTTGGTGAAGAGCTGCCAGCATGGCATTCAGCCAAGACAAGTGTTGCATCTTCTGATGTGACCCTCTTGTGATAAAGGCTTGAGCCAATAAATACCAGAAAACGACCTGCCCTGGCTTAACACTCACTGCTGCAGTGGAACACACATTGCACAGCCAGCCTTGTACTTGGCGAGGAAGGGTCTCTTTGCAGCTAATCTGCATAATCAGACCTGGAGGGCTTGATTTAAACAAAACTGCTACTGTCCACAGAATGGTACGCAGGCCAGATCATGAGCTCTTTTGGCAACAGACTCCAAAAGAAATGAATTCAAGATGTTCATCTGTGTGGATGTAGAACTTCTGAAATGACCCTTTTCCTATGGAGTTCTTTGCCCAAGAAAGCTAAGCCAGCACCAGACCCCAGATTCCCATCAAAAGAGATCCTTATATTCAGCTGGGAGGATGTTTTGCGCAATGCGATGTGTAGAGAATGGTTTCCTCTTTTTAGTATCAGTTCTGTCTAGTAATTCATAAGAAATGTGGTGTTGACGGGTTTTTTTAGTCTAGTTTTTTTCCTGAATCTATAATAGTTCTTGGCTTCAACAGCTGATGTTATTAACTGCTTATTATTCAGAAATAAACCAGTATTTTGGGTAACCAATTATCTCAAATTATACTTAAACCAAAATGTAAGTCAGTAGCATATATGGAGAAATGTAAGGATAACAGCATCCAGAATGTTTCTCGAAATCTGCAAATGGTTGAATTATCTTCATTTGTGCAACACAGTCGCATCCAAACCTTTAATAAACAAGTCTCTCTAGTCCAGAGAACTCCTAAGTTAAACAGACAAGAGAAAACTGTGAACAGAAAACATAATCCCTCTCTTATAGGTAAATAAATGAGGCACAGAAAGGGAGTCCAAGGAAAACTGTGGCCAACCTCAGAATTTGATTTTCCTCCCTGATGTGGTAAGACAGTACCTTTGGCACATGCCTATCATCTTGCATCTCAGAACAAGTATCAAATGTAAATACAGTTCTTTAAATTCAGTCTACGGGGACTGCTCCAGAGATTCTACTTCATTCATCACAGATGTAGCTTTGCTGCTGGCTTGATTTTCTCTGCTCTTTCAAAACACTAGCCTTGTGATTTTACACCAAGTATCAATGCTCTTAAAAGCTACATTTGCAGAACAAAATGATCTGAGTTGAATCTCATCTCAAAGCAAGAGGAGCAAAATTTTGCTATATTTCTAGAGAAATGTTTGAGATCATGATCTCAAATTATTTCTGTACCAAAATCAAGAATTACCGAGGTACCTGGATCGTGTTATTTTTAGGGCCACATGCTCCTTAAAGACAGGCTCAGCATTTCATACTGACCCTCACACTTCAGATGAGTGCAGCTGGCAGCCCTACACCCAGCTCTGACCCTCTGTGTATCCTGATGAGTTTTTACTTCCACATGTGACCTTGGCTGTGATTTGTTCAACTTCTCCTGAGAAGCTGGGATTGCTTTGACTTGTTGCTGTATTCATTTGTCAGAAAAAAAAGGCATGGGGAAGGAAGGACAAGAACACCCCCCACCCCACCCTTCAAAAAAAAATCCATTTAAAAATTGTTACCAATTTGTGAGAATTCATCTCCCCAGACCAGAACCCTTTCTGGGTCTGCAGTGCTCTCTGCTGGGTGACACACGCTATTGCTCACCTACTGTGAAATGGAAATAGCCTCTTTGATGGAAACCGAGGGAGCTGCGGCCTTCCAGGTACGTCCCTTGGCTCATAGTTCTGAAAAAAGGTGAACTCTGTGTTGTCAAGCTTCAAGGTGCTACCTGCTCTATGACTGCAGAAATCGCTTGCAAACAAGAGAAATGCAACCAAAAATACAGCATTCTGTATGCCTGTTGTTGCAGGATCCTGTGGTTCCTTTGCACCGCTACTGTCTTTAGCTATAATGTGTTGTGGATGGGGACCGGGAAGTCAGCTGCAGAATTGGTCCCCCAAGCAAGCGTGCTTGCTCACCTCCGTAGGCTCCTGGGAGGAGGCCCTGATGCACGGGTGACCTCCCCATGTTTATACATGAAGGCAGAGACTCTGAAGTCGGAGTGGAGAAAGTAGCTCTTTAGCAGGTAATAAAACCACAAGGGTGTGTTTGCACGGGGATTTGCAGTTTGGCCTGGGTTTGGAGGCAAGGCTCCTGCAGCAGCTCCGCTCTGCATCATAACAGCCATTTGCATCCTGCTGCAGATGATAGGATTTGTCAGCTTTAGAGAAAGAAAATGAGCTGTGTGGGATTTTCTGTCCCATTAGTGTCCCTGGCTTCTTGTAAGTTGAAAGCTGCTTGTGGACATTGTAAGCAACAGCATCGAGTATGAAAGAGTTCTGCCAAGGCTCTGACTTCTTTTCTTTCCCCTGTTTAATTTGGAAAGAACCAATGCATGAAACACAAGCAGTCCCAGAAAACCAAATAAATGTAAGATTTCAGTGCTTTCTTTTCCTGCATACACACCTCTGTCAGCTCTTTAGTCTGTCATCCCGTCTGAAACTAAAGGTCAGTTGGGCCACATGTGAACTGCTGCCCTCGGAGAGGAAGAGGAAGGAAATCACACATTATGCACAGCTTTCTAGGCCTTTCTTGATATACTTTGTGTATGAATCATCAGAGCGTGACGGCAGCCTGATGGTGACTAGAGACTGGCATCTATCAAAACTTAGTTTTGCATCTATCAAAACTTGGTTTCCTCTTTTAAAGTTGCTCACTTGACATCTGCAAGCAGTATTTCTTACGGGCCTGTGAACAATCATGCTTTTGTTTGGCGGAGCTGTATTGGAAGAGTCCTTTTGCTGGAAAGTGTCAGGAGAGTTCCAGCTAAAGCTGCTTATTTTCATCACTTCTGGGAAAGACCAGTCTGGCTCCCGGCCTAAGGAAGAGTAGAAAAACTGCTCTTCCAGAAAGTATTGAGGAATTGCTTTCTGAAATTGTCCCAAACACAATGAAGCCATCAGTCACCACTTTATAGGCTTCCAGCTTCGTAACGACTTTGTTGCTCTGTCACACATAGATGACATTTTGTTAAAGAATTGAGGTTTTGTTGCAACTTTAACATCTTAATGTTCTGTTTTGCTCACCATCCCCAACCCGACTCTTGCAAATAACATCTTTCACTGCTATAAAGTTAACAGTTCCTTTTCCAGCAAGGCAGCTGGAAGAAAGCCGGATTTAAGATGCAGGTAACTGAATTCCACTTCCATCTCTGCAACCATCTTCCTGTTTCATGTAGCCTTAACGTCTTGGTGCCTCAGTTCCTGATACTGCCCCGGTACCTTATATATGGCCTGTTAAATACAAGCATTCAAACATCTGAAAAGTGATGGGAAGCTAACTTTAAAATAATAAAATTGTGTTCTTTATTGCCTTCTTCTAGGACCCATGCAGTCAGTCATACCTACAAGCTTCTTTTATTCTTTTTTCTGAAGTCATGAAGAATTTGCTCATTATTTGTTATTAAGTGAAAGCTGAGGTTTACATGAAACCATGTGACTCCAGGAAATGGGGCTTTTAAGTGAAAACACTGTAACACTAACTGTAAGATTATGAGACCAGGCAGATGAGTATGAGGGGCTGAGTCACTCAGGTGACAAAGGCAAGGTCTGTAGATCAGGACTATATCTCATATTCAGACACTATATCCCTCTCTGCACCATCAAGGTAACTTTCCAATAGCTGCTGTAGAAATAATGGGTTTGTTGCTTTTTAAAGGATACCATCACCTAGACTTTGGTATCAAACACTTTCCAGGGATGAGCAATGGCAACCTGGCCAGTAACAGGAGGCAAGGATGTTTAGTTCTATCAAAAAAAAAGTCAAGAGTTTTTATTTTTTTTTTAGTAACCAGTAACATCACCGCTTCTTTCACATTTTTTCTGAAGTATACCAGGCACTATGGCACTATTCTGACCTGATCTAATGCTGCAATGTCCATGCTGAACACAGATGTGATCAGGATTGGGCAGACACCCCCCCAACAGTACAGTATGGCAGAAGGTCAAGGAAGAGAGCAGAGCACCCTCTTTTTCTTGAGAACTATCACACCTCCACAGCCCTTGTGTTCCTTAGAGGTACTGCCCTCCAATACAGCCCCAGCAGCCTATCTTTGCTGCTAGTACAAAATACTTCAGTGGGCTTGTAACTCCCAGAGGCATAAAATGGAAGAATTAGTCATCACAAGGACTATCTTTTCAAATGGATTTTTTTTCTAAGATGGCAGCATGGATGTGAACAGCTGTTTCCCAGACTTACAGCCACGGGGCTACTACGTTACAGCTCTGGTAAGAAAGGAAACACTGGCAGTGTGAGGAGGCAAATGTAAAATTGGCGTGGAAGGAATGCAAGGTCTCTTGGAATGCCTGTATCGATAATGCTGTGTTCTGCTCAATGGCTATCACACTCACACATGGGGACAAAGAGCCTCTTCCTTGTTGACAAAGCAACCTCAGGCTTGCAACATCACACCCATCATTTATCTTTTAGAAGTCTCCTTAAGGAAGTGCATTTAGGAGGGGTTATAACCGGTCGGTGCTCATGGTCAGGAAAGAAGTTCTAGGAATAGCAGGTATGAAATCATGTCTCTAGCCCACATGCAATCCAAGGACTATATTTAGGAAGAAGCCTAAACTGGAAGTTTAACAGTGGGTCTTTTAGGACTTGTTGCTGTTATAAAGATGAAAACAGTAAAGTGAGCATTGCCTGAGTTTACACAGTCACATGAAATACCTGAAGGTGCCAAAGAGACCTTTTTAGTGGAGTATAGAGGCTAAAATTAGCAAGGGCATGGGACAATGTTTAGGAAACTGCACGACAGTGCTATTTACAGAGGGGGGGGACCTTGGGTGACTTGCATGACATGCACAGCGCGTCAGGGCAAATGGTGCCTGAGCACCTACTGTGCCTTTGGTATTCTTACCTTTTATTTACTTCTACATGTAGTATGACTATCATGGCCTCATTAATAAGGCGTCTAAGCATCACCTACTTCTACATCATGATACCTTTGGGAGGCAGAGAAGTTCTGGAGTACATTTGAAACACAGAGAAGCCAGGGAACTTACCCAAAGACACACATGAAGTCTGTGTAACATCAGAGATGTAAACATAGGTTTCCTGTGTCTTTGGTTAATACTTGCATTATGGAGGTCTGTATTCTCTCTTCAAAAACAAAAGAAACGGGGCTGGCTGCTAGTAATGAGAAGCCAGAATTTTAATGATGCCTTATTTCTTAGCAAATGTGCTGAATATTTGGTGACTCTTAGTTTATTAATTGAGAAACAGAATTAATGAGACCTGTTAAACTACTTAATCTACTAGTAAAATGTTAAGATCTGTGTAAGATAATGCTCTCCTGTTTTCCTGGGCCTTTTAATTGAGGCCCAATATTGGTCACCCCCATTTTTTTGAGTTATAACTTTTGTTTCTTTACTTATGCTCAGGACTCACTTGCTGGGCCAGAGAGACCTGGTATGGCTGCTGGAGGTCAGTCTCTTTAAATAAAAAAGTAATCCAGATCAATGTGGGATTACAGGGCACAAAATCTCCTCATGGCTAAGCAGGGTCAGTGTTCTTGGATGGCAAAACTGCCCTGAAGTTGTAGTTTGCAACGAAATACCTGGCCTCTTGCTGGCTGCTGCGTTCCCCTCCCAGCAATGAGCTTGTCAAGTGCTATTTTGCTTTTAACTGACTAGTGACCTTGGTCCAGCTGAAAGGATGTGCTCCACATACCCCCAGGATTCCAGCAGTCACAGCTCAACGCCTGCTCAGCCACTGAGCTCAGGAGTACAGATGCCCCCCCAGGTGCTGAGCCCTACAGAAAATCTGTCTTTTTCTTGAGTGCCAAAAGGTCAGCTGAGCACGCAGGAAAAGTCAACCCAATAAAGTTGGCATCATTACTTTCCTCACTGCTGTTTGGATTCAACACTGTTTCTGGTCACAGTGGCCAACTTTTGATGTTGTGGCAAAAGATTAGATCCTACCTGTGTTCAAAGAAATTGTAAGGGAATTCTCAATTTGGACACAAGGCCAAATCCAGAGTTATGCTGACCAGTGACTTCCATGGGGAGCCAAATCTCTTTCTGAAATTGCCTCAACACACATACATAAACACCCCTGATTTTAGAGTCTCTGTGTTAGGATGCTTTGTCATCACAAAGCGCCTTTCCTGTGTCTTGTTTGTTTTTCCCTATTTATTTTTACCTCCTATGAAATCATCACTAGCAGCAGGAGCTATTTTAATTGTCTCTGTGCTTCTGACAGAAGAAGTAGGAACATTTTGCTCAGACTGAGGCTCAGCAGAGGCACCGTTGAAGCCAAGTGTTCAGAGCTCACTTCAGGAAGAATCTTTACATCAGGAGTCCCCCCCATGGGCACAGAGAGGGTGTTACACTGCAGGATCACATGGGGTGCCACAGACCCCTTACCCCCCCAAGAAGGAGGGATGCCAAAAGTGACTGGGGGCTCTGTCCGCAAGACAAGTGTCCATTGTGGATGCCGAATGACACATCTGCCTGCTAGAAATAGCCTTCTGACGAACCCACTGAGTCGTGAGTGAGCTTACAGCTGGCCGCCAGCCTGAAACGACTTCAAAGCTCTGAGCTGGGCCCAAGGGGTCCAACATCCTCTTCCTCTGAGCTCGCACAACACCTGTGCTTAAGCAACAGCCACCGCCAGGAGCGCCTTTTCCTGACCAGAGATGCTAAGACCTACACATCAGGGGCTGAAGGCAAAGCTGTGCCAAGAACATCAAAGTCAACTTGTATTGGCAACTGTACCTTTGAAGAAAATGGGATATTGCTTATGCAGGACATTAGCAATGATTTTAGAATAGCTGTGTTTAAAAAAGTAACAACTTCAACAACAGGAAACAAAGCAAGGAAAGATCTGAAACCAAAGTTCTCCAACAGAGAATACATTACAGCATGGGACTCCAGTGATAAGACTCAAACCACTGAAACAGCCACCTGAAAAAATATTTCATCAGGGCGTGAGAGTGAGTAACTCTTAGAGATTGTTACTGCATAACGGAGATGGTTTGAGGTCACGCCTCACATTTACCTCCACATTTCAGCTATTGGTAGGAGTGGAATGGGTAGGTGGAGGGTAGGTACCGTTCCCTTCAGCACGACTGATCCAAATTACCTGGAATGCATCTTATTTCATCACGCCCACAACAGGAGAAACTGTACGCTCTCACAAGCAGCGCTGAGAAGAAAGTAGATTTGACAATGATTTATTCAGTGAGTCTGTTAAGACCACTGCTGATTTACTCCATCTTCTTAAGCACCCCAGAGTCTCTTGCTCCCAAGGTTGTTTTATATATATATAAAAGTATACATATATCTGCTATTTTATAAATACACACAGAGTGTAAATGTTTTGGGGCAAGAACCATTGCTAACTATATTCCCTAGTGACTCAAACAATGGGGAGGCAGTCCCTGACTGAGGCTCCTAGGGCAAAACCATGAATAAATGCATGGCACAATGAAGAAAAGAATATTTAGGTTCATAAAGAATAGGTCCACAGGAGAGCAAGAGGCCTGTGTAAGTAGAGGGACTGGATGTGGGGAGAGCAGCTCGCATTCGCCTGCACTGTAAGTATTCCTTATGCATGAAACAGCACTTGGACACAAGGGGCAAGAGGGCAGGGAGCAGAAGAGGTCTGACTCTCAGCCTATTTATGCCGCTGTTATTCCAGAGGTTGCAAGAGGGCTGCTCTTGATTTACGTACATTTAAAGCAAGCAGGTCCTTTATCTGCCCTGCATGTGGCTCAGTTAAAGCACAGAGGGGGATCTCTAGGTTGTATTGTTCAGAATTCACGTTCGAGGGTAGAGAAAACATAGAATATAAGGGGAAGAAAGAAGTACGTCCACCCTCACCCTCTAGCCCCGTGTGTACACGCATGCAGGGAAACCCTCCGTGGCTGCACGACTCCCTTTCTCGAAGGCGGCGGCCTCCGACACTGGGAACACCAGCGTGTTAAGTTAATCTAATGAAAATAGCTGTCTCCCGGCAGGATTACATTTTTTCATTTCCTGCGATTGTCTGCAGTTCCCGCCGGGGAGCCCCGACCCCCCCGGCCGCCCTGCGCCGCAGCTGCTCCCCGCACAGCCCCGGGGGCGCCGGGACGCTGCCGGCAGGACGCGAAGCCCCCCCGTGCCCGGCAGCCCGCTCCCAGCCCGCTCCCAGCCCGGCCCGCCTGGCTGCAGAGGGCACCAAAGCGTTGGGAAGAAATCCCGCTGCAGCCGAGGCAAACGCCTTTCCTTGGGGTGGGGGCAAGGAAGACTGCGAGGGGGAAGAGGGACAAAGCCCAGCCCCTGCTGCAGTTTCCAGTTGTATCTGTGCAGCATTACGGGGATACCCTGAATCCTGTTATGAAACACTTCTTTTTCGGGACCATCTGGCATTGCTGCTACTGTGCTAGAGAGCCTGCGGTACTGGAGAGCCTACGCCACTGTGCAAGGGAGGAGAGAAGGGGATTTACAGCCCTGAGGGACTTGGTTCATCTGGGTAGTGGCTGCACACCAAAAACAGTAGCAATAAACACACTGGCCCAGCCAGCTCAATTTCTTACTTCAGTAGATTCCCGGACTGGGAGAAAATGCAGAATTGCGCAGTGTTACTGGGTAGCTGTTTTCTCACTGTTGTGTCACCTCAAGGCAGGGGGATGTCAATAAAAGCTGCGTATGTTGCTTATCCCGGAGAGACCTGATGAAGCCTCAGCAACTGCGAGTAAGCTCTGGCCTTCGTGCCTAGGAAGGCAGAATCCAGGTGTGCAGAGGTGAGCATGCAGTAAGGGCTGTCACCTCCACAGCACCACTAACACTGATGTATATGTAACCCACCCTAGCTCGGACACACTTCTGTCCGTGGCTTTGCCACAGCAATGAACAAAAGCTCTCATAAAATTTGCAGAGATGTAAAAGGGTTTAGGGGCTCATACGCGCTGCTTTTCAGAATACGTACTACAGTCCCAGTGAAAGTGGGACATTGTCCTCACTAGTCTCCTTACCTACACATCTGAACGCATTAGGAAGCAAAATAATCCACCCAAGATGACTCTCAGGACACATCACAGTCACTTTTCCAACAATTAATCACACAGCTAACTTGTTTCCCTCCTGGCTGACAAGTGCTCGCTCCAGGGGGGAACTAAGTGGTTGGTGTGAAGGAAACCAGCCCTGTAAAACAGCTGAGAGTTTGAGGTGTGACTGTGTTCTTTAGCTTCTAATAAATTCAGTGTGTCTGCGTCTCCCTGGCTTACTGGAGGATGCTCTTCACGCAATACATGGAGAAGGGGCTAAAGAACCGTGTCTGGTTTTGGCAGAAAGAGCAATAGTTTAGAGACAAGGCAATTGGGAGCCTTTTCAAGACTTCAGGAGACACTGGATCAAGCCCATAGGGAACAGGGAATAAGCACTACTCTTATCTGCAACACCAGTGCTTCATGTTTAGCAGCCTCCATATATAGCTAGCATCTGTTCTGCAACTCTTCTTACAGAACAAAAGTGTTTATACATTTTTATCCCAGCATCTTTAAATAGCCCTATTTTGTGTGAAAATTGTTGAACCTTTTACTGCAAACTCCAAGTGGGAGACAGGTAAAGTCCCAGCCCTGAACATCCCAAACATGTCAACATTTCAAATTTTCATCTGAGTTTAGCAGACAAGATCCTTCATTCCCAGTAACAGAAAAGCATTTTCACTATGACCTCATCATTTACTCCCTTTGTGACATCACTGCAGAGTATTTATCTAAGTAACTTGATAAACTCTTCAGGGCTGGGATTTTTTTTTTTTCCACTTTTAAATCAGTAAGAGCTCCATTGTTGCTACAGATAAGCAGCCATTTTGGGTTATTTGAGTGCAAACTGCAGATAAGATGACTGTCTCCTGGAGGCTTTTGTTGTCTCTTTTTGCTAGTGGCTTTTTGTTTCTCCCCTCTTTATACGAAAGTTCTCTGAGGTTGCTCTGTGTGTGTGGGAAAGTACAGTGATCACAACTGCTTCCACAAGTGGTTGTGGAATCTGTACTGCCCTTAGGACACCCAGCCTGAATTTGCAAGTCTCACTTCCATGTGTGAGCTGCCCACCCCCGCAATAACTCAGCCTTTCCCCAGCACTCCTGCAGAGAGAGTTGAAGGCTGGGCAGATTCTTAAATGGCTAATGCTTTTGTTAAAAATGCCTGTGCCACTGAATCTGGGAACCAGGATCCTTACATGATGAAAATGGATCCAACTCTGTATCAGCCCTGGAAACATCGATTCTGTGAGCCTACAGCAAGATACATGGGAAGAGAGTCCTTCACCTTCTATGTGCTGAAGTAGGTGAATAGGGAGTCTAGGATTTGGCAAAGATAAAAGGGATTCATTTTCAATTATAAGAATGGGATGGTACTGCAAGCTGGAGAGAAAGTTTTAGCCAGAAATACAAGGTTCATCCAGCAGGTTCTGATTCCTACGATTCAGCTGTGTAGAGTTCACAGCAACTCCTCACTTCCCTGCTCCCCGAAATGCAGGCTGATACTTATTTACCTGTCAGAATCAGCTGACTCAGTGAACACAGGCAGAGTGCCAATCGCCATTATTTCTAGAGCTTAGAACTTTTCAACTGAATCATATAGACCACAGTCCAGATCAGGTGGATTTGATGTGTGTCCAATCACTTGTTTTTTCTCCCCTTTTCAAATAATTTAAAATTGCAAAACTCGTATAAAGAGCTGACCTACAAACAGTTGTTTCTATGTGCACATAAAGCTCGTGTCAGAGTTGTAGCACGCTATACTGCTTTTCATCTAAGTTTTTTGCAGCTCTTAGGAACAGAAGGGAGCTGTTCTGACCATCCAGCACAAATCTCCTGGCTTGCCCAGGCCAGAGCCTTCTCCTGTGATACCCTGACTACATTCCTGTTCTTTGCTATCATGGTCCAGGTAATAATCAGAAGGGAGTGCCCACAGTCACATGGGGGATGAGCCAGTCCACTCTAGTTCCTGATTTTCAAGGTCAACAATTCCTTGTATTCCTTCACACTTACAGAGGATTTCCCAGGCTACCAGATGAAGCAGTTGCAGTCCACTTTCAGCTCTGCCAGTAACCTGCAGCTTAAGACAAACAGCTAACTTTCCTTCCTTTCGTTCCTGGGTCCTGCAAGGCTTTGAACAGCACTTGTCTCTAAAGTCAGTTTAGGGCCTAGCCTTTTAGGACCTCCAAAAATCTCCTCTAAATAGGAGTCATCATGATAAATTACTCCTAATTAAATAATCAACCTTTTCAAAAACCTTGTGAAAGAGAGAGATAGCTAAGTTTTATCAGCCCCAGTTTACAAGGAGATCACAAGATTACCTGTGAGATATGCCCAAAGCTACATATCACATACAACCAGAAGGCAAGCCAGGACTGCATTCCTCTCCTAATGCCATACTGTAATCTCCAGAGAGTGCACTGCCTCCAAAACCAGCCTTTACCATCAGAGCCTCATTCTCTTGAAAGAGTTCTCTCTTTTCTTCACCTTTCTGTATTATAGATTTTGCTTCTTTAAAACATGCTGGAAGAGGCAGTCCTAGTACTTGAACTGCACTTGACTATGAGGGGTCCATCCTTGTCTACAGGTAACTGCAACACTTGCTGAACCTGCCTTGCACCGTGGTAGGGCTTACAGTGAGCACCATGATAAATCCAGCTGACCTCCAACTACAGACTCTCCCAGCATCCCCCCGATTCAGGCAGTTTAACTGAGCGTTGAAGATAATCAATTGCAGCTGGTTTGTAAGCATCTGAATTGGTGATTCTCATCATTTGCTGAGCTTTTTTCTTTCCCCCACAGATGCATGTGCCCAGGGCTCCATGCCCTGTTATTTTTCAGTCTGTTTTTCCATACTGCTTTCCCCATACTGCTTCATCCCTACCACCACACCTGCCATCATGGAAACACCTAATACACTTGTGTATCTTCTGTTGCCTGCAATATTTTAACTTCAGGGCACCTGTGTTTCCTGATAAGTGTGTAAAGGAAATGTATCTTCTAGAAGGGTGCTGTTATAGGAGGTTGAGGTGATGGACTGCTCAGGCAGTGTTCTCCCTATATCACACAAGTCAGATAGCATTTCTCATCTCTCCAAAGGGAAAAAAAAAAAAAAAAAGAAGCTGTCTTAACATGTTTATAACTGTGGCTGCATCCTAGAAAATAGATACCCTGGGGAAAAAAAAACAAACAAAAACAAAACACTAGCAAGTATTTACTATTTCTGCACCTCCTGTTATTCGTTGTTGTGGTATCTTTTTGATTTCTCTGCATGTAATTGCCTCAATGTATATACCTTTGAAGTACCTATTAAAAAGAAAGGGTTAAATAAAAATACTGCGTGCAGCAGATGTGCATTGTGATGACTTTGCTAGGTGTTATGCCTCTCCATTATTCACAAGCTTCTACCAGTCTGCTCTCAGCTGGAATGCCATATGTAGGATTAAAGGAAGCAGAAAAACAAGAACAAAAGTCAGGTTTCCCTGGCAGCACAGTTCATGTGCCTTTCTAATGTGTTGCTTTATCTATCTCACAGAATAGTGATAGCCCCTGCAGAAGAGAAAAATAAATTATGCCTTAATTAAGCACCTTTTTTTCTGCTTTTCTTGTGTCCCCAGGGAGGGAAGGCTGTGTCATTCTAACTGCATCCATTTAGAAAAAAAACCCCACATGTGTACTTAGACCCTTAGACCCTTGGAAATATTCTATAAGGCAGACAAGTCCCTAACATCTATGCAGCTACCCGATACATTGCAGTCCAAGGGGTTATTTTTTACCTGCTCAAGGTGCAGACAAAACCCTGTGTTATTTTCTCAGCTCAGCTGCTAATGCATAACTTAATGTTTTCTTCCGCTCTGTAATTCCCAACTGCTTCTCTGGGAGCAAGCTACTCTGTTTGGGGATGTCGGCTTGTGCTGACTGCAAGAGCCTGCATAACTTGATTCAAGGAGCAAGCAGAAGAGGGGACAGTCATTAATTTCCAGTTTACCTCTGAATGATTGCGTGGCCTAATATGATTAGTTGGGCTGCCTGTGCGTAACCTTTCAGATGCATCAAGTAATTCTGTGAGCAAAAAGCAATTTGGATTTTGTGGTTAACTGCACGCTCCAAACAAAGCGTTTCTTATGGGTAGGACATTGATGAGAACTTTTCTTTGGTGTCTAATTAGTAATGAGTTGATGCTACAGCTTGGCACTTTCATCATAAGATTATCTTCCCCAAACAGGTAGGAATTTAATTATCTCTAATATCTCCACCCTTCTATGAAATTTGCTTGAAATCAAAATACTTTATTAGGGAGTCACACAGGCTGCCTTGATCTACCCAGTATTTTCATGAGGACAGGCCGCACACCATGTGGACCAGAAGCTCGTGCGCCCCTGCGCCATGTTCTGGTGCACAGTGCACCTCTTACCCCTGTGTCTCACGCACTTAGCCAGTCAGTGGTTTGGACTGAGAACTGTCTATGTAATGACTAATGTAATCAGAAGCCAATCTTGATTAGTCCCTCTACACATCACTGTATGGAAAAAAAAAGTGCATTAAGTCTGGACTGGTAAAAGCTAGGTTGAAATGCTTTGACCACATCACAGTAACAACAATTAACAAGGCTAAATGTCTCCTGTCGTAGCCGATTCCCAGCCTTCCCTATACTGCTGTACTAAGCAAAGCAGCCTGTTTGTTTTTCTAGCACAAGCTGACCTTCTGTGCAGTCAATATCTAAAACACATTGTCTGAGAAGAGGGAGTTCACAACATTGAATTATGCAATTATATGAGTGCACCCAAGCGTTTAGCAATGCAGACTGCATCCATTCCTGCTGACTAGTTGTGATTTTCAGATACATTGGAACTGGCATGTCTTGAAACATGAATTCTTTGCAGATGGCTGTATCTGCTGAGCATAGAGCTGTAGGCAAAACTCCACTATGATATTCTGAACGGCTCTCCCATTGTGTAGCTCTGGGGCATGTGAGAGGGGGAAAGATGTGAGCAGAAAGACATTTGCAGCTCCAATTTTGCTGTTTTCCAGATGGGCCAAGACTGATAAACGGAGCTGGGCAAATTTCTGTAACAACCTTTCTGACTGTGAAACTTTCCCAGTTTGAAGGGTATGAAGGGGTCAGGATGTAGAGAAAGTACAGGGAGCATTGGCTGGGGTAAAATTCCTAGCCTCACAGCATAGGTGAGCAGCACGTGCTGTTTTGAAGACATCTAGGACAGCCAACAACTGCTGAAACTCTACAGACATATCACTTTTTTTAACAGAAATACGGAACTGAAAAGGACCATATGGGTTCTTTCATAGCTTGAACACCTACATAAAATTATTAGCAAGTCCAACATCCTGACTGTCCTTCATAGAAACACTTGAATGCTTGTGGGTTTGATATTTCAGATTTCCTATTTTAAATGTGAATAGTTTAAGGTAAATTACAGTGTTTATGGTTTGAGGGGGGCTTTTTTGTTTCATGTTTTGGTAAAAGATAGGCAATACTACTGAGCTATACTTTTGAATTTGGAGGAGTTTGCAAATCTCAGAGATGGTGCAGAACTATAGAGCTAACAGGTTGAAACGGCAAAGAGGTTCATGGAGGGATGGGAGCTGGAGACATTCTGTTTCAAATAGCTATGACTGCAATCCCATCAAAGAAGAATAAACAACATGAAGCACTTAGATCTAGTATTATAAGTTCTGACTTCATTTAGCTCAATGAATATGTGGAGTAACTCCACTAAACCAATGGAATTATTTTTTACTATGCCCATCGTAATGGACAAAATCTGACCTTTTGGAAAGGATTCTGGGAAGCATGGATGTGGATCACATCTACCCTTTTCATCCTTGCAATTTTAAATCCTAAGTGCTCTATATGGTTTAAATAGACATGTCAGACAGAGGAAATGTTATCATCTCTACTTCATGGGGGAGGTAGACAGATTAGATGATTTGCCCATGGCTATACTTTCTGAAAGAGCCAGGAACTGAAGCAGACTGGTCCAGTCTCAATGTCTCAACCACAGGGTCATCATTCCCTTCCTTGAAATGGTTTCTGAAATCATGATTATACTGACTGGAAGCCAAAGTAGTGGAAACACATACTCCCAATAAACCACAAGCTACAGTTACGGGCTCTTTCCTTGCACTGCCTAAATAAAGTTTCAGAATATTTCCCTTAGTTCTTCAGGGCATAAAAACGTATTCCGGCTTGAAGAGGAGACAGTTTTACCAAGATGAATCTGTTGGTTTTGAAAGCCATTTTCAATTTTTATTGAACAGGACTTTCCCATGGGAAAGAAACACAACACGCTGCTTTGCGCCAACATCTCCTTTCCCTATAACTACCATTTTATTCATAGGGAAGAGAGGGATTGATTTGAGCAAAGAACAAACAGAAGACTGCATCGAATGGTGGAAACATGAGTACCTGAGATGTGAGAGACACCATGCCAATCCACTGGTTCTTTAGTCCAGGTAGCTGACCTATTTGACTCCTTGTACTCTGCCACTTTCCTCTCATAGCTTAGTGTTATGCTTTGGGCTACTCCAGTTGTATTGGCAACTTATACGTGAGGAAGGCTGCTGCAAACATGTTGCATTAGTGTAATGCAAGTGACCCGAAACTGCAAAAGCTGGCAACTCAGAATATCGTGTGGAGTGTTTGGAAATATATTGGCTATAAAAAGAGTTGACGATAAAAACAAGGAAGGAAGCAGGAGAGGCATGCAGATAGCTGTTGTAGGACTGGTGTCACTCTACTTCAGTCAGAAACAAATTCCTCCCTGTTTTTTTAGATAGCTTTGCAAAGAGGATGTGCTAGTTTTACTTCCTGACACTGGGGGTTTGTTGTTGGTGTGTATGACGAGAGGCAGCATTCCAGAGAGGCAAAGGTCTGTGTAAACTGGTTGTCATCCCCAAGTACAGACAGATCCAACTTTCCAACTGCCTGTTCGTGATGATCAAGCTAAGCTCTCTCTCTCTCTTCCTTCAGATGAGTGTCCAAGCTCCCGTAGGACATACCACATGGGAGACACAGAAAAGCTTTACTTCCTTAAGATAATTATTTTCTATGTTTTTATACAAGTTTTTGCCTTCAGAGAGATTTGCCTCTCCCCTGTTAGTATGCTCAGAAAAAAGAGTGGCACCGATTTCAGGACCTGCAGTTAGAATTCCTGACTTCGCAGTCAGAAGCTGTGAATCATCTGCTATTTAGTGATAAGCAGGTCATTTAGCCTTGTGGCTTCTGCCCAGAACCTGACCATGAGCTAACTGAAGTCAAGGGGAGTTTCTCCTCTGGTTTGCATTGGACCTACACAGCTACTTACAGACACGCTGAAAACAAGATCAGTGCCCTATGAAGTATGAAGTCTTCTGTATTAGCTTTTTCAACTCACTCTTTTCTTCTAATAAAAATAACTTACAGTTTGGGGTGCACAGGGATCATTCCAATGGCAAAAGCTGAGTTTCTTCCACCTTTCTTCCATGAATGGAGTGAGACAATCCAGAGTGAGAAAATGTACTACAACAAGCTCTGATTTAGCAAAATCCTTATGCCTGTGCTGGTTTCTGTTCCTTTCCAAGGCAGCACACCTGAAAGTGTGCTTAGGCAAAAGCTATGCAGTAGCAATTAAAATCAGATACTAACTTGACTCCAGTGTAAATGTTTCTGGCATATTGACTGCTGTAGCGCTTAAGTATGGACTTAAAATTAACTCTATGCTTATGCAACGTCCTGAATGAAAACACTTTCCTGCACTGAGACCTCTGTCCTTATTGTGATCAAGTGCTTGGGTCTTGTCAGGCGATATTCCCCAGCAGAGAACAATGGGGACTTTTACCTTGTGAAGTGCAGAAGCAGGCAGTAGCCAGAGACAGCTGACTATTTCTCACCTGCCTGAATTCGTTGATTTTGCAGTGAGAGCAGAGGTAAAGAAACAAGTGAGCTGCTGGATCAGGAAAAACTAAGCTCAAATATGAGGGAAAGTGGTAAGCGTTTACTTTGTTCTTTCCTGTACATTTGTCTGCCATAAATGCAAAGGGCTTCCTATTTGGTGCTGTGGGGTGAGAGCCAGAATTTTCAAAACTTTGGCTCAGCTCCTGCGAGCATTCATGTTCTGCTTATCTTGCTTCCGGTGCAAACCATTTCCAGAGATGGTGTTACTGAGAAAGTCGATGATTGTGATGGAAACTGAGGAATAAGTGTTAGCAGAAAACCAAGAGACTGAATTCAAATGCTGACAAGAACTGGCCATGACCGTTAACTCTCCAGGCATTATCAGCAAGATTAGAGTGTGCATTTGTGCAGAACTGGGGCAGCTGAGCCCTACCACACTAGCAGCTACTGACAGAAATAGGGTAGTGAGACAGCCTGTGCTTTCCAGCACTTTCTGTCTAAGGAGATTTTTCTAAAATCAGAGCAATGCCACCCATCCCAGGTATGTGTGCAAGCCTCATCAGCAGGCTATGCTCTTCTCTGCTGGGAAGCAGGCAGAAGAGCAGGACTGCAGTACTGAGATTGCAGCGTGACTGCAGTGTGCCCACACCCGACACAGACCAACGCGGCAGAATGCAGCTCGGGAATAAAAATTTGACCACTGCAAAATAAGAATCAGTTCAGAGCTGGATTTCTAAATCACCTTGTTATGTATGTGCCCTGATTCAGCAAGACACAGAAGTGTATCTCCAAGTCTGACTTTAGCAGGACAACTAGTGTTTAAAAATCATGGCTGAGTCAGGGTCAGTATCAGGAGCTATAATGTAACACCATGCATCCCCATTTTACAGCCCAGGATTTCAGATTGTCTTATCCATCCTGCCTCCCAAGAATGTTCCATACCACTGAAGCAGGACCATGAAGCACTTAAAATTATCAACGATAAATATAACTGACTAACAGTGTCTGGTAGTGCCCATTGCAGGAAAAGGCTAGTAAAAGTGTCAGCACAAACAGCTCAAAGGCTTTTTGACACCGAAGGCATCTAAACTTAGCCTTCCGGGTGTATGGTTTTAAGTTGCCTCTATTTGTCTGAAATGGTCTATTCTACGAGACTTTATTCGGACTATCATGATTACATGTTTAGGAATATCACAATTTATAACCACAGAACCAAAATGGAGAGCATTTCTACCATGGTATGCTTTCAAAATGAGAAACTTAAGTCAAATGTTAGTATAAAAATTATGCCCATTGGATTCTACAAAGACTTTTACTGCATTTGAGTAGACTGCAGAATATGTAGTTCACTATTTTCTGTAGCATCTGCATGTACATTTGTGCTTGGTAAGTGG
Organism: Phoenicopterus ruber ruber; assembly: GCA_009819775.1. NCBI lineage: Eukaryota > Metazoa > Chordata > Aves > Phoenicopteriformes > Phoenicopteridae > Phoenicopterus > Phoenicopterus ruber. Next base: position 1,440,965 of record CM020233.1, on the reverse strand, counting down.
TTTGGGCAGCGACTATCTGCTGTGTGAGAAGTGAAGTATATGCATGAAGCCCTGGCTCTTCACACTGACTGAGACAAGTGTTTCCATTTAAAGGAAGCTTTGCATAGTCTTGCACAGAAAGTTTAGGCTATCTTATTACTTCTCGCACTCATGCTAATGTATGCTATTAGCTGGTTAATTCATGGATGCACTAAACAGCTTGAATATGGTATGACTACCATAATCCACAGTCCATGCAGAGTTCAAGCAGGGATTTGGATAGTACATGCCCTTAAAGGTGACTTTCAAAAGAAAAAAAAAGTTAGAAATATGTGTTTGCTGAGAACTAAGGTGTACAGAAACAGCCTAAAGCTATTTTAAGGATGTCTCTTCTTACTTCTCTTTCACTTGACAAACTCCTGTTTGACCAAAATTGTTTACTATTTATAAATATACCATCAAGTGAAGACTCCTGGCACAAACATCTAGTGACTGTCCACACCCTAATGGAAGGGAGTATCATTCTGTGAATATGAACAGTACCTTATTGGCATCTCTTCATGCTACCACAGTCAAGGCAACAAAAAATTTGCAACTCCCAAGGGCTCACAAATGAAGACACAAACCTCCTTTATGTCAAGAATTTGGCCTACAAGTCACGACAGAATAAAAGGGGTAGTTCTTTTCTTTGCCTTCTACTTAAGAACTAAGATGGCAGATTCTTCCTGCTGCTTTTGTTTTCATTTTAGTCTGACTTGCCCTCTCCCTCCAGGCTTTGTTTTAAAAAAACGCAATGGTCCCATGGATGCTTTGTCACAGTTTCTCTGTGCCCTTCAGTATTTTCCTCTTAAACTTGAATCTCAATCCATTGGCTGCCTTGAGACCTGACCCAGTTTTGTACAACGTGGTAAACAGAACCGTTGTTCCCCAGGGACTGTCACTGACTTGAACAGAGCCCTGCACAACGCTTATATTGCAGCTTTGGGTCTCTGGCTGCTAGTCTGCCATACAGAATGAAAGGAAGGGGTTAAGTTTTTTAGCTAGTTCTGAAAAATAGGGTGCCACTGTGAGCCAGAATTAAAATGAGAATGAATCCAGACTGCAGCTCTTTAGGATACACAGTATTTGCTATAGATCTCCCTTTGCCTCTTCCCTTCAAAATCCCACTGTCTTTAACATATATTACAAGTATTATATTGTTATATAGAATTCTAATTAAGAATAGTTAAGTAATGTCACGAAATCTGCTAGACCAGAAACTAAGATTCTCCCTTTAAATATGTTTCTCTACCAAACAACTTAGCACTACAGTAATCATTGTGAACAAAGGAAAAATGCCAGACCCTAATCAGCACGCAGCAGGGATGGGTCATGAACGCATTTATCTTTCTTCTCACAAGCCTCCCCTGGATAAAGGAAATGCCCTAATACTCAAGGCATCTTGGACACCAGATGGCTGATTATTAGACATTTTATGAAGAGGAAGGAAGTAAAGAGAAACAGCCTGGATTTTCATGGTACTGTAGGGACAGGGGAAAGGAAGGCAGAATGAGGACCTAATCCAAAAGTTACCGACTGGGAAGACACTGATTTCAAAGGACTTTGAATCGGAAGGAACAAAAGATCTGTGTTTGCTTTTCCTTCTGCAGATTAATTCTCAACTCATCAAGAGCTAGAATGATTGATAGGTGAATAAAATGTCCTTTCTATTATCATCACTGTAATGATGTACAGCTGAGCCAGTTTCTTGCAGGGGACAGGTTTGAGTTTTTAAATATTCACAATAATGTTGCAAGTTTTCTTTAGACTATCTGCAGGCTTTTCATAGACCTGGTCTCCAAGAGCCTGACTCAGTAGAGCAGGAGCAGGCTGTGAGGCCAGGAGGAACACCAGAACGCACAGGCAGTTGCTTGCAGAATTCCACCTCCTATGAAGGAACTCGACAAGCAATGCCGATCAGATGCATTTGGGCTGATCCTCTACTAGTATAATTTGGCCCAGCATGTTTTACAGTGTCTCAACTTCTAGAAAGCTGTGAAAGCCAGCTCCTTCCATTTTTATCTACTGCGGGGTTCTTGGAGCTCTTCTAAAGCAGAGATGTTAGTCCATCCAGGCTCTCCCCAGAGATGACTACGTAACTGAGAGCTACAAGACGCGTGCACCAGAACACTTAAGGGAAAGAGACTTTGGAAGTGTTTCACAAGTGGAAGATGGCAATAGCTCCTCCCAGGTCCCACTATGCACAATGGAGGGACACAGCTACATCAGATGTGCAGACAAACCGTGGGAAGAATGCGGATGTTGGATCTAGCGGTCTTTGTGGTCCTGCTCCTCCCATGGAAAGGGATGTGGATTATCCAGCAGGCCCTGCTGATCCCAGGATGGCCTTCTTGCTAGGTATGTGACGAGACACATAATGAATTGCTTGAGAAATGTATGTGGCTACCCCACTTCTGAGGCATTGCACATACACATGTGGAAGAAGGGTTGCAGAACTGGAAATGAGGCCTCCCGCAGAACAGTATGAGAACTGGTGGTAAAATCACTCTCCACACAGAAGAGGCTGCATCAGGAAAAGTTTGGGTTTTTTTTTCCTTTTGCCAGCAAAACTGGCATTGAGTCAGAGTTTTGCTGACAGAAGTACAGCACGCAGGGGTGTGAGGAGTTTTTTCTCATTTTGCTAATCAACGTAACTACGTTGCCAAAATCCTGAGTGTAGGACAAGCCTTACACAGGGCGTGCACAGCAGCATCTGGACTCACGTCCTTTCTACAGCCCTGGCACATCAAACAAATCCAAGAGCACAGGGTATAATGTGAACAGATGATTAACCTGTCCAACTCCTTTCCCTTTATTTAAAACAACAAGAAAGGGCTTGGGGGAATGAAGCTAATAGCCATGTGGGGTAACAGCTCTGAAAAATGTAATGACGGACCTTGAGACTTTTTCACACAGATGAAAGAGGGGCTGTTGTGATGCAGTTCAGTACTGTGCTAATGACAGAGGCAGCGGCAAAAACAACTAAAACCTTCAGCCGTGTTTGTGTTTCAGACTCAGGGCTGTAATCTCCTTATGCAATACACTTGACAAAGCTCTCTTGTGGAATATGAGCCTGCTTTTTCCACCACAGTATATACCCCCTCCCTCGTCAGACTGTGGGATACTAGACTTTATTTATTTATTTATATATTATTTTTACTCTTGTAACATTTAACCAAATAAACTGGTTATTTTGCTGCAGATAAAACAAACATGAGGAAGCTCTGCTTGCAAGGATGGGTATGCCTGCCTGAGGGGGAAGAGCAGCAGCTCACCTGCTGCAGCGTTTTGAGAGGTAAAGCTGCCTAATTATTTTTCATTATCCCTGTGTTGTTTTGTTAACCAAATATTTGTCTTTTTGCCTCACACACGTCTAATGCCAATATACAAATTGCACAAGGGGATTATGCCAGCATGAGTCAATCTTGGGTGTGTTTATCCTCGGAGAGACATAAGCCTCTGTTTCTAGAGGCGGGTGTTTCTTATCCTTGTCAGACCTATGAATATCTTTCGCCAACAAAATTTGTCACTTTTCACTGTTGGCATGTCTGCTGCTAGAACAAACCCCGCAGCCGCAGACTGGCAGGCCTCCAAGTGGGGTGGGGGCTAAGTCCTCTGTGACTATCATTATTTAGTATTTACATTACAGCAGAGCTTAGAGGCTTCTAGCTGAGATGCAGGCATTGCTGTGCAAGCAGAGAGTAAAAGACACTTCCTGCCCCAAACAGTTTATAGTCTAAACAGAAGAGACTGGTGATAAATAGCAGAGAAAAGGCAGCATTATTGCAACACAGCTAATGCTAAAGCAAGACTGCAAAACCCATGAGATTCTTCTAAAAATAAATGTTAAGGATTTTTTTTTTGTTTTATAGACTATTAAAATTTATATATTCAAGCTTTCTTAAAGCTAGAAAGTTTTTGGTTGCTTTAACAGCGGCAATTCTTGCTTACTCACGTGACTCCAGGAGGTGAGGTCTTACAAGATGAACACATCACTCCAACGATCCTCCTTTCTGTCCCATTTTGAAGTTCCTTTCTGTTGACCTGTCTACAGAAAACATTGAGTGTCGCTACACAGCTAGTTTCTTGTGTCCTCCATTTGCGGAGCAAGAATTGTTTCCCTTAGATTGCCCAAGCACAATGGTTTTTCCCCACCCATGAAAATGATTTTTAAGAACAACAGTAATGTTTAATTTTCACATCTTTTCCTCCATTATTCTCAGCATACAGTTCGGTTTCCTGTATCTATCCATGTCTCATTGGTATATACTACTGTCAAACCTGTGGATTTGCTGTTCCATCTCTTGCTTTTGACCTTGGCATTTTACCTGGCAGAAGACTCCTATTAAGTTCCTGGGTTCTCTGATGACAGGTGGTACAAAAGAAGGAAAAAACAAGCAGACAGAAAGGAGTGGGTGTTTCGCCTGCCCAAGGTGGCCTCTACTGTAATTTGTGCGTGAGGCTCAACAAACGGGCAGCTGAGCAAAAAGTCTGTGCAAGAAGTGGACCTACACTAAAAATTTTCTTAAAGGTGCAGGCCAAATCTTAAACTGATATGAACTGGTTTGGCTCAGTTGCAGGCAATGGAGATGTTTAAACTGGGGAAAATGGTGAGGATTTGTCCCGTGACCACCATCTTCACTTTCTCTGTATATCCTAAAAAGAATATCCAGCAGCATGTCTAAAAATAGGACTTAAGTTCCTCAACTTCACAGCAGACAAGCATGCCAGAACTACTGTGTATTACTGTGCTGTGCCGCAATGAGAAAGGAATAGTCTTACTGTCTGTGTAGGAGGAAGCCTTTGAGGGGAAAATCATTGATAATAAAGGCCTCTTTTATCTGAAACACCTAACATTTCAGCTCTTCAAATTCCAACACTGCATTTTCTTAAAACAGGTTTCTATTATGTGTTAAACACATCAAATAGAGTAATTCAGTCTCATCATCTAAATTCAGTGTTGTGATAGCTGAATGAAATTGGGGCAAGCTAGCTAAAAAGGTAATAGAAGCTTTTCATAAAAGCAGCATGTGAAATGCATCAGTGCTTTTCTTTCTTCAGGAAAAAAAAAGAAAAAGGTCTTTGCTTTTCTCCAGCGAGCTTATGTTACTGAGTAGAAGACCCTTGATATGGTCTATAGGGCAGGACTTCCTAGAGGCGATCAGCAAGGTTAGGGCTGTATTGTGGTAGTTAGCAAAGGAAAATTCTTGTCCTGGAGAATTTGGTCTGTGTGGGCAAGAGACATGGGGGGCAGTGGGGAAGAGAAATCCTTTCAGTTCTTAGGTCAGTGGTTTAACCAAGGACTTAACAGTTTTCTCTGATACAGTTTAGGCATTCCACATTTTATTGGTGTTTTCAAAACTATTGGTTTTTGATATGCAAAAAAGGCCACTGTACACTGTACATAGGAATGAAGTATACAATGTGTTTGTGGTTCCCCTGATTCAAGAAAAAAACGGTTGTTTTCCTCTACAGAATGCAGTTCTTATGTCTACCACACATACACTGTACATTCAAGAAAAAGTCCCAACAAGAGCATCAATAAATATATAATGTATGGTATGAAAAATGTTACTTCCCCAAATCTCTGGGCAAAACAGCTCACTCAGTGTGCTCACATGGTCCTTCTAACATTGCCCAGCCACGGTATTTCTCTTTTCAAAACCTCTGATAAAGCAGTGTTTTCATCCCCCTTTTCTTGTAGACAGAGAGCTGTGATTCCAGACAAATTATCAAGATTACACACAAAGTTTGTGGTGAAACAGCAACCTGAATTTAGTTTCCAATTGACATGCTTTCCTTCTGTTTCTTTCTGTATCTTTGTTTTCAAGGCAAGGACCATGGAAAAAATCACAACAGGATCAACATGGTAGAATTTGAAATTGTCTGTACAAGGTGCAAGATGCTGGGAAATACTGCTCACTAAGCACAAATGCTAACGAAGTTGGAATCATTTTTTCCCCCCATTCTGAGCTGCATTCTCCAATACATTCTCTGTACAGACCTCATATGAAACACTGTGTTTAAGGAATTAAATAAAGACTCTAACATAGATGTGTGTGACAGTTGAATAGAATCTGTGTCCCATCATAAGAACAGTATATGGGGATGCTCTGTCGTGGCTGGTTTTGTGGGTCTGGGAAAAGGGATACACTCCCTGTGAAATCCTGCTGGCCTCATCCATGAAATCACAAAAATGACACTCCCTCCTCACCCCCATGTTCACAAATGTCTGCTCCTGGTATCTCAGCACCACATCTGTTCAGTGGTCACCCTGGATGACGCAGGCTGCGACTCTGTGGGACACCCAAGGTTGCAGTCCTGTGTTAAGGCAGCTCTGGGTTCACCTCAGCATAAGACAATGGTTCCCCTGTGGTTCAGCGTGTGCAGCTCTGCCTCCTCCTTCAGCCTTGCTGCTGGAGTCAGAGCAGCTAGCTAGAAGGAGAGCAGCTCACTCGCGTGTAACCTGCTCCCACAGAGAGCACTCGGAGATTCCCCATTTCTCCCGTGAATGCGACAGCCTCACGAACACGCGAGCCAGTGAGCAATGCTGAGCAGGGACGTGAATGCACGGCACGTATGGAGTGCTTAGTCAGCACATTTTTCCATGCAGGCCTGGAGGGCAGTCTTGTACGCTGGGACTGGAATGCTGCCCACTTATGGTAGCCAGTTAATGAGGCCGGCACTCCCAACGCGGTACGCAAACACTTGCAGAGAATGCCAAGTATCTTGTGATGCACAGCCCACAATTTTCTTAGTTTGCTTTCTTATGCAATAAACTCGGTTTCTTGTCTATTAGCAAATGGATGTTCTCAGGTGGGTATACAGAGAATATCTATAAGAATAATATCCCTGTTAATAACATTTCCCAGTTCCACAGTCACCTGTATTTGAGGTGTCAGTCTGTCAGAGTTCTACAAACTAAAATTTCCAGTGCTAAACTTCCAGTGCTCCTAAGAGGAGAGGGCGTAGATGATAAAGATTTTTTCATAAGGTCAGAAATATGGAGGTAATAAGCAAAATAAGTTACTTTCCCAAAACCACAGGACTCATCAGATGGCAAACTAATTAAACCCTAATCCAGCAAAGCCCTTAGTGCGTTTATTTACAGCATGTGAATAATGACAATGAAATCAAATACTTAACCTGACCCACATTCTTATGAAAATTACTAAACAGCATATGCCACACTACTTGATGCAAATGCACACAAACTAATGTGGATACCAGTATCCATCTAACCATGAGAAAAACAGCCCAGTGTCAGCTGATTTGCCCTGCTCCATGGCCTCATGACCTATATTCATATTGTTTCCCCCCCTTTTTTTGCATAAAACTCTCTTCTGTATTGCCACATGTGGCTCAGATGTAATTTTAGCTTTTAAAACCTAATGTCAATCTAGTCCAAATTAAGGAGGCTATCTTCTGTCAGCAGGACGCAACCAAATTGCTTTTCTGGATCCCTCACATCAGATGAACAGTCCTAATTCTTCTAATGACTGAGAAATGCATAATTCCTGCACTGACATCTCAGTTCTGTGCGAGTTCATCAGACAGTTAGGACATGCAACCAAATGCACCTGTAATACAGTTACCTGTACCATTTTTCTAGCATTTCCACTGTGAAAGCTGAAACGACTGTGGTTCCACGAGGCCATGACAAAGTTCCCTCCTACTCATGATATGAATGGACCCGCATGAATATTGCACTGAAGTGTTTATATTCCCTAAAAGATGTTTATAATAATGCCCACTTCATGTACTGGACCTGCATTTATTCTTTACTAAGTAAATGTTTATGTCAAATAAAACACGTACCTGATCGATTTATAGAACATTTGGGAAAGGCTATTGTAGGAAAACTCTCTATGGCCTTAGTAAGTGACTTGTTTATAGCTAGCACTTGGTTTGTGCCAGTGTAATGTCACAGATGTCACCTGTGCCAGTGAACTCCATAACTGCTCACGCCACACCACAGACTCCAGCCCCAACAGCTCCGGCTGTGCCATGGCCACAGCAGACCACCCCATCTGGAAACGCACAAGGGGCTTCTGTGGGATGGCGCTGAAAACACACAATGCCATTTTGATGCTGTTGTTAACTCCCAGACCTTCAGGTCCTCGTGGCATTTAGTGTCTGCAGACATGCAGATGGGCTCATCTCGTCGTGTTGTGCTCAGTGCTCAAGCTACAAGTCCTGACATACCTGTGGGAGGGCTGAGGTGGGCTGAGAGAGCGGTGAGAGGCTGAGGCAGGCGTAGGAAGGCGGCAGTAGGGATACTGAGGCAGGCGCTGAGGCTGAGGAGAGCAGTGGGAGGCACTGAGGGGATGAGGCGGGCGGTGACAGGCTGAGGTGGGCGCTGAGGGGCTGAGGAGAGCAGCAGGACGCGCTGAGGGGCTGAGGCGGGTGCTCCTGAGGGGCTGAGGAGCGCAGCAGGACGCGCTGAGGGGCTGAGGTGGGCGGTGACAGGCTGAGGCAGGCGCTCCTGAGGCACTGAGAGGCTGAGGCGGGCGCTGAGGGTCTGAGGAGCGCAGCGGGACGCGCTGAGGCGGGCGCTGAGGGGCTGAGGAGAGCAGACGGAGGGGCTGAGGCGGGCGCTGAGAGGCTGAGGCGGAGGGGCGGAGCGGCCGCCGCGCCCCCTCGCGGAGCAGCCGCCGCCTGCGCGGGCCGGCCGCTCCCGCGGTGCCTCGCCGGCGTGCATGTTAATGCGCGGTAATTGCCCGGAGAGGAGAGGCGGGGCGGAGCGAAGCGAAGCGAAGCGCCGGCTGCCCGCCCGCCCTCTCTCCCTCCCTCTGTGCTGCTTCCCCCCCCGCCGGCGCCGCCTCTCCTCCCCGGCCTCCCTGATGCCGAGGAATGGATAGAGCGGCTGCCCTGCGAGCCGCCGGCATGCTGGAGAGGAAGGAGCGGAGCGGTGGCGAGGCGGCGGCCGGCGGCGGCGCGGGGCCCCGGGCGGGCGCGGCGGCGCGGGGCTTGCCGGCCGTGCGGAGCACGCTGCAGCAGTGCGGGCTGCTGCAGGACCTCATCGACATCTCGCTCTCCAACCTGCGCGGGCTCCGCACGAAGTGCGCCGCGTCCAACGACCTCACCCAGCAGGAGATCCGCACCCTGGAGGTACGGAGCTCGGCAGCCGCGGTGGGGCCGGAGGGGAGCCCCGCTACCGCCCCCCGGGGTGCCTGTTCCTCACAGCTGGGGGCTGAGGCCTGCCCCCTCCCCTGGCGCCCTTTCCCTTCAGCACCGGTGGCCGCCCGCCCTCACCGGTATCTGGGCCGTGAGACAGCCTCGCCTTCTCTCCCTTCTCCCCTGGGTGGAGGGGGGTGTGGGGGATGTACGTGGAGGGGAAAGAGGGAAGGACCCCCAGCCCCGCTGCAGCCGTCAGTAGGGGGTCGGCCCCCTCCCCAGCCGGGCTATGGGGCCAGGCTGGCCGTGGCAGGGCCCCCCGCCCAGCCCTCCGCCGCTAGAACGGCGTCCCGCGGAGCGGGGTGCTAAAGGAGAGGTGAGGGCGCGCCCGGAGAGCGGGCGGGGGAGGACAGGTGCGGGGGACCCGCCGGGCAGGCCCGTGGGGGCCGCGTCCCGGGGCGGGCGTGAGGCGCCCCGGGCTGTCAGACGGGTTCGCGGGGAGTGGGAGCTGCGTGTGGTCGTGGTCCGCCGCCCCTCGGCACGCTGCGCGGCCCTGGGGCCCGTGGCTGCCTCCGGAGGTCACTGTGAAGGCAGATGCGATGCGAGGTGGGGACCAGAGGTGACTTGAGGCTCCCTGGCAGAAGGTGGGCTGCCACATCGGCTGTCCCGGGAAGCTGGATGGACTCACGTTTTCCGTCGGGTCTTTGGTGTTTGCTTCTGGTGGTTCCTGCCCTCTACCCCAGGCCTGTCTCTCCATCCCTGGCTCGGTTTCACTGATCTAATCTGATCCTTCTTTTCACTCCGTTGGTGTGGTGACAAACAGCATCACGGTCCAGGCTGGAGAGATGTTTTCCTGTTTGGAAAAGATTATATGAAACTCTGTAAGCACAAAACATGTGCTGTTGTTATGCTTTCAAAGAAGGGCTGAATCTGTACACGCGTCTGCGTAAGTATTTAGAAAGGGAATGTAGGTTTACTTTTGCTTAGTTTGTTTGACCTTTAGGTACTTAAATAACATTTCCTTTTACCTTGTGTGCAGGTAGTGTTGCTCTAAGCAGAGTAAACAATCCCCCCACCGCCTTCTTTGATGGAAGTTTCATGTAAAGGCTGATGGTCCTCTTCTCTAGTCTGAGGCCGGAGGCTGTGGAGCCAGAGCATTGGGCCTTTAGGAAGAAAGATCATTACAGCAGTGTAATGGTAACAGACATATATGCTGTAAAATCCATCACATGAGGAGTGAAGGTTGGGAAAAAAATTGTGAAACAATAGGTGGTAGGTAGCTTTTGGCACAACCTCTTGGAAACGTATTGTTCTTCCTTCTCTCTTCCTCTGCCTTTTTTTGTGTTTTTTTTGTTTGTTTGTTTTGTAGGGGTTTTTGTTTTGTTTTGTTTTTTCAAATTTGTAGCACTCTTTTTTCCTCCTGCCACCTCCAAATAGCGTTCAAAAGGCTATTCTTTATGAAACAATATTTGTGTAGGCTTCTGGCAACCCTACTGACGGCCTTTTTAATGCTCAAACAATGTAAGTCAGCATCGTTTTGGAAAATGATCATCAGTATTTTGCTGGTGGACCTGTTCTAGAAGGAAACCTTTATTCACAAAGGATAAAGGCCTGCTATCATCTTCAGGTCATTCTTAAAGTAGCAAAAGCTGTTTCTAGTGATAGCTGTCGAGTGTGTGCATGCATTCTTCTTAAACATTTATCTGCTTAAACAAATGTGTGCCCCGTTCACTGATCATAAAATTTATGATCATAAAAAATCTTAGCTGAAAAAAATCTCCTTGCTGCACAGTCCAGTATATGATTTCTCTGGGAATTCAACCAAGTACTGGATCTCTGCCAACACGTGAAGCTATGGGCATGGATATAGACTCCGTGCCCTTTGCCCTGTTCAGTTGCCTGTACCAAAATACGTGTTGTCAAGCATAGCACGAGTCTTGTGCTTAACTCTCTGCGCCAGTCTGGAGTGGGTTTGTCTACAGACGCAGAGCAGAGAACCAGACAGTAGGAGATGAAGGTCTGTGTTTACTTCTCTAATTTCCCATGGTGTACCAGAGGGCGGTGGGCTGCAGTGTTGTCTCAAGTGCCAGGTGGCCTGCCTGTGGCATTACGTGGTGTAATTACTGGGCCTTGGTTAATGTGTCAGAAATGTGTGTGTGGTCATACGCAGTTGCCTATCGGATCGCATCGGTAGAGACAGGTGCTCGGATACCGCAGAGAGCCAGCGTTACTGATGGTCTGACTGTGGTGCGCCGCTGTATGCAGGCTGTAGGCAACTCCTCAAGAGTCGGTAGCTTAACCAGAAGCTAGGAGCTCGGAGACCTCCCGTGCCTGCTGTGGTTCCCTGGGTGGCCTTGACGAGGCGTGGAATGGCTCTGTGGGTCGTGATCAGTGTCTACTGGTGGTATGGCGGCTGGGCCTGCGAGCCTCATCTGTGCTTTGGATTTGAATCTACATGTGTCTTCTGTTCTTGTGCAGAAACTTTTTCATGGAAAAAGAATTATGAAAACTTATCTGCATCAGTATAACTGGTAAACTGTGTAGCAAAGCCACAAGGCAATGATAAAACATGAGAGAGAGAAAAGAAGCAAACTGGAAGCAAGAAGTACTAGTTTGGGAAGGGAGGGGACTTGACTCTGGGAGTTGAAGAAGTAGCTCCTGAGGCCAAATGTGAGGCTGCACGTGTGTGTTTTGACGACAGTCCAGTATACTAAGTCAAAAATCAATTTATTGATTTCACTTTTTGTTTTTATTCAAAGGGAGGAAAAGACAGGGAAGCTTCCGTAATATGATTTGTATACAGCTCATACATCTCTGAAAGTTCTGTAATGTCTAGTTTTGGTGTCAAAACCATGAACTTAACAGGTGAAGGGATATCTCCTTGAACACAATCTTGTGTATCAGTGAACTGCAGGCATTCAGACCACCCATGCGTGGGGGTGAATGCTGTCAGGTGAACGTGGCTGTCTAAACTCTATACCAGCACAGGTCGGACAGCAGTGCATGCTCATTGCCACTTCTAATCCCAAGGCTAGCACAGCCCTGAAGTAAAGTTCTGAAAGTAGTTGTAATGTGAACGGAATCAATAGCCTAAAACACCAGTGCAAATTAATCTAAATGCTTGTGTTATTTTATTTTTTACACTAGACATACTAGCTTGGTCCTTTTGGCACCACTTCCCTCTGTGCCTGTTCGCAGCTTAGATAGCTGTCATGTATGCCACGTGATTCATAATGTGTGTGTATTTCAAAGTCGAGAACATCAACCTAACTAAAGGTATTTGAGTGCATGCTTACGTCCCTCCCAATTTACTGAAATGCTTTAAGTCCTTCCTCATTCCTCTTGTGTATAAGATCTTCTCAAAATAAAGCACATGGTAGATAAGGATTTCAAACTGGGACCTTGACAGGTAAAGATAAGCACTCGTGGTAGCTCAAATGAGTGCAGGGAGAACTTTCTGTAACACAGAAAGAAAAGGGGGGGAAGGAAAGGGCTATGGGAATTGCTTGCAAATAATGTGTTGAGTGTAGATGTGTTACATGAGCTGTCCCTGTTTCACATGTCAGAAGGCTGTTTCTTAGAAGGGCAGGGAATTTCCCTGTAGTGGAAAGTAGATTGTGTTAGTTTGGTTATTAGCCGAGTAGGTTCTCTGATGCCACAAGGTCTTGTATTTTTTAAAAATTTTTATATGTTCTGCCGAATAAGTGCTTGAGTGTTTTTCTTCTTACCCAACACTTTGGTATATGGCTTGCTTTCAGTTCTGTCCTAGCAGGTTTACTCACTTCTCAAGTCGACTACAAAACTGAAATGGAAAATAACAGTAACTTTAACCCATACCTAAGAGAGCAAAAAATGTCTTGCCATGTGGTGAGCATGCAATGTTCCTCCAAGCATCCTTGGAAAGGAACAACTCTGACAGTCTTTATCCCTATGCTAATCCCTTGCATGACTCTTAAATTGGTTTTGCAAAGTTAGAAACATTGTTTTTAGCCGTATTTCTTTGTAAAAGTGGTATCTTTCTGGATTCATTTCTCTAGCGAGGAAGCTGGTAATGGGACTAGACTTGACATCTGTACTGAAGCACATGAAACTTCTAACACTGCAGCTCAAGCCGGCCTGTTGGAGGTGAGGAGGAGAATACGGTCCTGTTGCTGGCTGCAGGGAAGGTTCCTATGGTTTCTCAGTCTCTTCTGCTGGAAACAGCATAGCTGGTTCGGCAAACTGTGGGAATTGCCAGATTAAGCGGGACATTTCCCCCCCCTGCCCTTTTAACTCCAGCAAGGATGAGGCAGGACCGGGCTGAACTGAGACCTAGAGTGTATTTAGGTTGCAGATGTATTTTCTTTCTACCTTGATTCTTACATCACAAGAGCTAACTAACTGCAGTGTTTCTGGCATGGAAGCTGCCTCCAAACTGGTTATGGTGGGAGTGTCAGGGTGGGGCAGTAGCACGCATTGCTGAGATCTGCCTGCTCTTTAAGAAAAAACTGTCCTCGTTGCTCTTTGGCTGGACTGTGTCTGTGATGGGGACACTCTTGGCCCAGTGTGCAAAGATCACTTTGACCTCTTCCTCCTGTCTTCTGTTCAGCACCTCCAGAAAATACACCACCAGATCAGAAAGCCTGACTCCAGCTGTGCTGTCATGAATGTCTACTATGCCACAAATCAGTCTTTCACATTGGCTGAATGATATCTGTGGATTAAATATGTTTGAACTTGCTTTGGCATTATCTCAATTCATTTGGCAATTTGGCTAGAAAAGGCTTATCTCTTACCAAGCAATCTCTAAGCAGAAACAAATGCTTTGAAAATGGGGGGAGGCATGAGAGGAAGAGGAATTGTAATCGTCCAGACTTGCAGACTGGAAGTTGGGCATGTGGTATGCATAAGGAAAGGAAGACCATGTGTTTGTAAATGGGGAGTAGTGGGAGTAGTGAATTTTTCGGGCCAAACTGCAACCTGTAACCACATGTTTATGAGCCTTGTTCAGCTGAACAGACTTCCTTTTCCAGCAGGTCTTATGTAAGAGAAGAAGAAAGTCTCTTACTTCATCTTACTTTTTGCATATATGCAACACATTTGTTTTTCTTAAAGGTGTCGTCTTTTTTGTAGGACACTCTTTTTTTTCCTAAATTTCTGTGCTTGTTTGTATAAGATAGGCTTCAACAGAGATTCTGTTTGACTTGGAAGGAGGGAGAACCATATATTAGACATACAGACCTATCAAGTCTGTAGACATCATCTTTTCTTTGTGACAGTGTGTCTCTGTATATGATCAGAAGTTGCACATCATAATGGAATTTAGCTCATGTCCTACCATTGATTTTTACATAAATGTTGACACAAAAAGTCAGCAGCAGTGTTCTAACTTACCTAGAGTTTCCAGGACAAGCTCTGATGAGTAGGTTATCATCAAGGTGAAGATACGATAAGGCCCTCTCTTCACTTTTCTGTCAAGGTCTGTATGTACTCCTCCCCCTGGGTTGGATTCTACGATGCACTGACTACTGGGAAGCAAGAAAGGAATTATCAGAGTAAGGCTTTGTGCTGCCTTTGTCTCTCTAAGGCTGCTTGTGTGGTCACTGGATTATGTTAAAACAGAATTATTCCTGCTCATCTTCATGCAGAGTCAGCTCGGAGACCCTTTTCAGCGACTGAACTCCAGTAAAGAAGTTCAGCAGAGCCTGGAATTGAGACCCCTGTATGTACGTGCCTACTCTCACTAACAGGAACCCGCAGTCTGTCATGCCAGACAAGCTTCAGTCTCCGCATACGATTTCTGATGCTTATTGCATGTTCAGAATTGATCTAATCAGTGAAATAGCCCGACTAGAACCTCAGCTGTATCTAGCTAAACTCATGGATGTAACCAAGCTTGCACAGATACCACCTGAGCAGAACTTGGTCTGATACTCAAGTTCAAATGCTAGCTATTAACTGCATTTTACACGAGGAAAACCCCAAGTAGTGTTACAGCTGCATACTAGTGACAAATTTACAGCTATGAGTCAGCGTGGTGGTACACAAATTTATCACCTGTTCTTGTTCATAAATAGGAACACTTAACAAAAGAAGTCATGTGACACACCAAATTATTTAGGGAATAGTTATACTTAAAATGATATTTCCAGCATAGACCATGTAATCTTTCAGATGCTTGAGGGATAAACCCTCACCTTTCCTTTAAGGCTAAGATTTCTTATCCTTATTTTCAGCTCATAGGGATTTCTTTTTTTTAATTTTTTTTTTAGTAAAAGGAAAATCATAATGAAAGCAAGCCTGTCTATCTCTCACTGGTTTGGAGGTTGGAGAATGTATTCGCTAGATAACTGCTGCAGTGAAAGGCACAGTATGATGTATAGATGACACCACCCAGAGATATTGACTCAGACATCTCTTGGAGACTTCTCTCTCTGCTCATTTCTCACTCCTGTGGAGTAATCCCACACAGTCGACGTTACCAGCAGCACAGTGTTGCCACGGCTAGGAAATCGGGGGAACAGAGGCTCTCTTGAGTCTGGAAACACACCTGTTCCAAAAGAAATGGGTAGTTCTTCCAAGACATAACTTATGAGCAGTTGTGTATAGAAGTGTCGTGGGCACTCCTGCTTCTTGGTGGGAGTCTGAACCTAGTCAAAGACTAGCTTGACATGATGAAGAAACAGTTTGGCAATCTGGCTTGGCTTTGACTGCAGCTATTCCTTATTGGCATAGCTCGGGTGGGTGAGGGCAGGTGGTGGGTTGTAGTCCCTGCGCCCAGAATCTAGGACAGGATCAGTCCCAAGTTAAACTAGGGAAACTCTGTATTGCTGATAAGGTAGGAGGACAACGGAGAACCACCAAAGTATGCAGGTGTCAGATATGTCTTTTGCCTTAAGCTGGAGCTGCGCAGAGCTCCTGTGCTACCTAGAGATCCCAGGGGCATGTCCCAGCCCAGCTGTATTCCCACTGTACATGCTCCAAGGAGCGTGAAGTAATCATTGGTGCAGCTGTAGTGTTCGCTTGAACCTGTGGTAGTTGACACTCACTGGTTCTGTGTCTGAGCTCACTGTCTACATTGTAAACCTATTTTTTGCACTGTCTAACCTGTCTAAACTGAACCCTGGTGCATTCCTGATGTGGAAACTCAAACCCTAGTTTAGGCCCTAATCACTCTGGGCATACGTGTATCACAGCCCAGTCTGATAACAGATGTCTTTTGTTCATCTTTCTCTAAGTGCAGCTCATGTATCTTAAGTCTGAGCTATTGGGGCTGTAGGTAGGTGGAAGATGCAAATCTCATTGGACTTACACACCTGAGCTCAAGACTGTTCAACTAGCAACATGACCTATACAGCGATGCTTTAAAGTGCTGTTGAAATTAATGTGGTTATGCAAGTGCACAGGAGATGAGGAGCTGGCTATTGTTTTTGCTTCTAAGAATTGAGTGGGGTTTTTTTGGGGGGGGGGTGTTTGGTTTTTTTGTTTGTGGATTTTTTTTTAAATTTTTTTTTTAAAAGGGAGGGAAGAGATACTAGATGGAAATAACTTGCAGAAGGCTGCAGAAGTGTACAAGTTTAGCCTAGCAGAGGGATTGTGATGTTCAGCATAGTGGGAAAAGCACACGACAGCAGAAGGATGTTACTGTGGAAAAGACTGAACCAGAATCAGAATATTTGCTTGCTTTGGCTCTGTTTGAACCTTTTCAGGTGTTATTCAGGATATCATTCAAAATACCTAAAATTACTTGTTTCCTATGAAGTAAAGCCACAATGACAGGTAAAAGCAGACAGCTTTTCCATGGAAATCTCCCCACCTAAGTATGGGCTGTGAATTTTGTAGCTTGACTAGCAATACTTTTGGTCAGCCAAAAGTGATTCGGGGAAGGGGGTGCAAACAGATGGTGCATGCAGAATGTGTGCTTAGGTGGCTGTGACTCTAATACACTTCCATGCTTTAATGAATGAGAGGAAAAAAGAGACGGCTTCCTGTTGTGGTGGTTTTTGGTTTGGTTTTTTTTTTTAGCAGTGATTTTCCTGAAAGGAGAAAAGGAGGAGTTTTACGTGTTTCTTCTGGTTATTCTTGGGGAGGTGGTTGGAGGGACAGTGTTGAGGGCTGGGGCTGAATCCCCTTGCAGGCCCATGGCATCCTCTGTCTAAGAATAAGATTGGTGACTCCTTGTCATTGTGTTGAATTTTTTTCTGTGAGTGTGTCATCTTCTGAACCCTCCCCTTAGAGATAAAGGATGCCCTGGCCCATCACAGTGCAAAACAAGCCACTGACCAGGATGTCCTAGTTTTAAATTTCAGTAGGGAGAATCTGTCTTGATGTTCCATGTTTTAAAGGACTGATTCCGAGTCTGCTGAGACTCGCTGCTGGGGCTACGCCGTGTTTGCATTTGTCTGCAGGGAAACGCTAGCTTGCCCTAAGTTAGGGCAGTGATTCTCCAGAAAATAGTGAGCAGTAGTTATTCTTTTAATGTCAGTGTAAATGGAATTGCACTTATCCTCTGCAGAACCTCCCTGGATATTTGCTGATATAACTCAGAGAACAGTTGCAATGAAGCTGCTTCACGCCCATTAGCCATTTGCTGTCTGTTTTCAGGGTTCTGCAGGCAAAATTGGATCCACTGCCTCCATCTTGCTTTTGGTACTCTTAAATTTAGCTTTAAAGTTAAAATATAGCTGTCTTTTTTTCTCAGGAATGTATTCTAAAGTGAACAGAGGCAAGGTCTTTGTCATTCCTTTTCTGCCTAGAAAGAAAATCTAATTTGTAGTGTGTGCATCTTGGGGAAGCAGAGAAGAATCACAGGACACTTAATCAGTAGAATAAGGAATAGTGCTTTGATCAGGGGCCACAGAGTGCCTCTGATAGGATGATTATTAGTTATCGCAAATGGAAGAGCAGAAGCTGTGAGATCCGCTTTAGAGCAGTAATTAAAGTGTCACTGAAGAATCTTGCTGGGATGCTGCGGATCCAGGCTCTGATCTGGTCAGATCTGGCACTGCCAGAACAGGTAATTGACCACTGTATTCAGAATGCAGCCAGGAGCCTCAGGTCTGGGTCCTGGAAAATCCGCAGAAGCCTTTTGCAAGTAAGTTTAACAGGGCAGGCAAGCACTTTTCTGCCCAGTTCTACTCATTACGTGCTTCTAAAACATGGGTTTGTTGATTTATCAAAGAACTTTCACTTCTGTTTGAAGCAATCTAAATTTAGAAAGGAAGTCTTGAGCTTCTCATGGCTGCTGTGTGTGTGGGCTATTGTTGAGGCTTGCAGATTCCAGTGTGAGGTTTTATTTTTAGTTGTTAGTGATGCTGAATAAACTGGAAAGAAGAAATAATTAGTATGTTTTACAGATCGATAACTTCAACCAAGCATCACCACTAAAGGATACTAGATAGGGGAGGTAAGTGGATCTTGTCAGTAAGTACTGGAAGGTGTGTCAGTGCCCCCTGGGCTGCCCGTAGTGCTCTAGGAGAACCTCTCCACACCCGTTTCCCTACTCATCCTTAAAGCATGGAGAATTTTCTAGCAACAGTTTTCCTCTTCGAGAGCAGTGATTTCTTCTTTTTACCTTTAGAGTAAGCTGGCAGACTAAATCCTGCTTTAGGATACAGTTGCATAGCTCCACTGAAATAAGCAGAAGTAGTAAGATTTTGTTGCTTAAAGCTTCCTGACTTTTTCAGACATCTCCCTCTTAAAAACTGTTCTTCATCTGCCAAGCAAAACATTTCAGTTTACGGGCCTTTTGTCTTTCTGACCAAAACTGAAACTTTCCACAAAGTAAAACATTTCTTACGAAGATGTTTAACTCTCCCACAATTTCTATAGAGACAGTTCCGAGTGCCTCAGACCAGCACCAGCTAGTAGCATCAGACTCTCATAGTGCAGGTGCAGATCAGATGCAGTATTTTTTTCCCCCCTCATTTTAGTGAATTCTGGAAGCTATGCCCTTGTTTTAAGGAAACAACTGACTAAAATACACAGGTAGTGTTATCAGGAGACTGATCCATTTAGGGAGATTTGCATAGGCCTTCAATCTGCTCCCTTTGGAAAAAAGAAAGGTTTTGTTGTGTTGTTTTGTTTTTTTCCTTTTTCCTGTGAAACACAAGGGTGTCTGTAAGCACTCTGGAAGAGGAAGGAGGTCATGGTGTTGAAGTAAGCCAAGGTGAGCACAAACAGCAAAGACTTTTTTTAGCGATTGCTCACACAACTAAGCTGGGAGAAACCCCAGAGCAGATGTCAAAGGGCCTGTCAACCCCATTTGTATTAAGCCAGGACATTACGTGTGTTAAAACTGGTTTGGTCTTACTTTGTGGGTCAAGTGTAATATTTGTAGAACCATTGGCTGACTGCTACAGGCCTGATTTAAGCACTGTTGTATTGGTGGCATTTCGGATGGGTATAATGAGGCAGAGTTTCTGTGGGACACCTCTCGGTGCACCCTAAATTCCTGGGCCATTTGCAGTCATGGCTAGGGACTTGAGTGGAGTCTGTGAAAACTAAGGTTTGGAGGGAGAAAGGAGAGCTGCTGTAAGCCCAGGTCTTCAGCTACGGCACTGAAACACTGGCTGGATTTGTGCTGAGACCGCATTTGTAGGAAATATAATCCTACTTTTGGGGAAGATGTCTTTTCTAATGATGTTGAACACACCTCTGTAGCAGTAATTACTTATTTGCATCTAACTAAATGGGCCTTATCTGCCAATCTGTAACTGGAGGCATAGCTGACTTAGCAAGAGCTAGCCCAATACTTCACTAGGGTGACATTAATATTTAGTTTTTGATTCTTATGGCAACTAAATCTACAACACCATTCTGCTGCCAAGGCATGCTCTAGTTCCACTGATACGTTCTTTCCTTATTTTTTCTACTGTGTTTTTCAAATTGCCTCAGTTGCCAAGAATAACTAGTTTGTGGTCCAAGGCGAAGAGCTTTGAAGTTAATGGATGCCTCGCACCAGAAGATTTCAAATTGAAGGTAGTAGTGTCTACCCCTTCATTTGGGTGAGAAATGAGTACTTTGGCAGCAGCAATGCAGTGGTGATGCAGCACTGCTCTTAGCTGAAGTCCGCTGTAGTGTTAGCGTGCTCCTTGCAGCTCCTCTCTGTAGTCGAGTCGAACTGCCTTTGCTGTGTTCCTTAATGAAGGGGCAGATCCTGCCTTATAGCATTTTACTAACAGATTTTTTGGTGTCCTTTTGAACTGTTGTACCAAGAAGGGTGAGTTGAGAGAGACTTAACATCTGGCTTTGAGGCATCCAGTTTTTCGTGGCAGCACAGGGAAGAGAATGCAGAGCTGACAACTACAAGATATTCCTTCTTAAAGCCACGTACAGAAATGTTTGATCGCTGCTGTGGTAGTCAGCTTTGTGATGCAGTGGAGCAATGAGGAGCTGTTTGGAACAAGGTGGGGGGGTGAGGAAGACTGAGAAGAGGAAGCATCAGCCAGTGCTGGTGGCTCAGGTGTCTCTGTGATAGTGAGCCTGGTCCTGCAGGAACTGAGCAGTAAGAGCTC
This sequence comes from Phoenicopterus ruber ruber, assembly GCA_009819775.1. NCBI lineage: Eukaryota > Metazoa > Chordata > Aves > Phoenicopteriformes > Phoenicopteridae > Phoenicopterus > Phoenicopterus ruber. The sequence continues at coordinate 1,420,335 of CM020233.1, read as the reverse complement.
TGAACCGTGCTGACCACCCACTGCTGCGGGTGCTCTTGCCCAGAGAGTTCAGGGTTAACACGCTGCTGATGTATGGGTCTTTGGGAAGAGAAGGGACGTAAAATGCCTGTTACCTGTCTAGCTCCAGAGGCCGTTTTTTCTTAACCCCTCACCTCGCTGAGTTTAACATCTGATTAAGCCAGCTGAAGTTCTGACCAGAATGCTGGCTCTTCCTTGCAGGGCTAAAGGCAGACCCCTTTCCAGATAGACTGGAAGTGTTTGCGATGCAGGAGCTTGAACTCTGTGGCAATAGAGACCTCCTAAGTGCCTGAGGTGCATTTTGGGGCATCTTTCTCATTGTTAGAGGCTGCTGCTGTACGTCAGAAGAGCTTTGAGCAGGGTTTTGGGGAGGTCACAGAAGCACCCATGCTCATTTCTGGCCGCCTTTGTTGTGCTAACTTAGCCAGAACTAGCTAAATCCTTCTGCTAGGGTTAACCTGCGTCCTCTTTCCAGTTCCCTTAACGCAAAATGCTTCTAATTCTTAATCTTTCGCAGGCGCAGCTCCACTATGCACCTTCAGCCTAGGGAATCCTGCCTGTGCCTGCAGTGGGTGCATCATGGCCCTTCACTGGCTCTGCCCTGCAGTGTCTTTCTAGCTGCTCAGCTTTCTGCCTTATCACAAGGCTCTGTCCTCTGGCTGAAGCGTTGCAGACAGCCTCCCTGAGGCCCCACAGCGATAGCCTGACTCAGCAATTTTGCACAGTTCTGGCTTGATCTTTCCTGCAGCTGTAAAACCAAGGTGCAGGGGGGAAGGGGAAACACATGAGGAAACGCGTGGTCTGATCCCTGCCCCTCCCCTTCGCTCCTCATGGATCCTCTACATAAATAGGCTGGCTCAGCCTTTTCTGTCTTCCTGTATTCCTGAGAACAGCCTGGTGTGAGGTCCCTTCCATACCAGGCACGGCCCCTTTATTCTGCAAAGAATAAAGTCTCCGCATTCAAACTGTATTTTGCAGGGTGGGTTAGCAGCATGGTCTTTGTCAGCTTTCCTGACAAAGCCTCTGTGGTGTGGGAACAGCATCGGCAAGCACTGCAAGTCTCTGCATTGCTAGAATTCTTTAGAGCTCTTCTAAATGCTGAGCCTTCAGCCCCTTAATGCAAATAGCTGTGGCTCTGAGATTTATCTGGCCTCAGACTTTGGGGCAGAGGACATGGGGAAAATTGGACAGCCACCCTGATGGATGAGAGATTTTGAAATTTATAAGTAAGAAAGGCTCATTTCTTCGGGAAAAATTATTTTGAGAGTTTTTCCTCTAAGAAGTCCTGGTACCACCTCTTCTTGCAGTAGCCCAAAGCGCCTTCTGTTCACGGGAGAGTGTAGTACGGTTTCCATGCTGCTGTGCAGATGGTTGCCAAGTTGTCTTAAGGATAAGACTTTCTAAAGTGCATGACCTTCCTGTCTTTAAATTATAGACATTCTGGGAAAGGTACTTTACAAGTTAACCTGCACAGCAGCAGTTGTGAGAACCACCAAGGAGAGGGGTGAGTTTTGCAGTGTTTATTTTTGAAGTGTGAGGTAGTCTAACCATTTCCCCCTTAACAAAAATCAGCATGTACCCAATCCCAGTGTAACTGACTGCAAATAGATTGCAGCTTCTGTGAGATCAGTGTGGATAACATGGCATAGCTTTGCTTTGATCTCATGTAGCTGCACCAGAATCACGTTTAATTACTTTGAAAGCCTGTCTCTGAGCAATAGATTCTCTTACCCCAACTGGGATAGACAAGCTCGGAGACTAAGATGAACCTTAATTTCTGCAACTAGCAGAAGAGTTACTGTTGTCTGTCATCTTCTGAGGTTGCAAAACAATGGGGAGACCTTTCACAGCTTAAAAATCTGAGGCTGTGAGAGATGGGCAGAAAGAGGCAGGTTGATCCCGTGGTTAGTGTCCCTGCTCAGGAGGGGTGGTTCAGCTCTCATGAGCTTTTCAAGTCACTTGGGCAATTTTCGGGGTACAGGAAGATTTTTTGCAAAATAAGAACAATGGCACTTAATACTATCGGAGCACCCCTCCTTCACCCATCACACCGGTGACACAACATACACTTTCACTCAAGAGAGTTCAAATCCTTTTCATGTAAGGATTTCACGCAGATTCAAGTGAAATAGGACCTATTTGCTTTAGCTAAGGGTCTGACCCCAAAGCAGGAAGCATTGCCTGTGTGGTCTCTGGTAATTTGGGGGTCACTGTGCCCCTGCCATTGCAGTTGCGTGTGCAGCAGCGAACTCCCCAGTGAATGACTGGAAAAATCTCTTTCCTTAATGACTATTGTCCACTTGAAGGGCTGTCTTCCAAATCTGTCTAGAAATGGTGTGTTTGGGTACCTGCCAAATTTTGATTTTAGTATCTTTTAATGTTGCTTTCATTTCCATTTTTGTTTATGCCTTTGCTGTTGGGGAATGGGGAAGATAGTTAGCAATATATCCTCAAAAGAAACCTGTTTCCAGGTGCTGACAAATTGGGCTATAAATATGCATTTGTGGCTGAGGGCTGGCATGAACTCTGTATGAGGAAGGGATGATTTATTTTGGGTTTTGCATCCTCTAAAGTGGGCTTATATGGGAAAGAGCTATTCTTCTGGGTGTCTGTATTGCTAAATTTTTAAAAAGTACTGAGGATTATATCGGAGCAGTTTCCTCTCAACTTTCTGCACTTGGCCCAATCTCTATATTTACCCTAACTTCCTTCTACTATTCAAAATCAGCTCAGTTTTACCGTACCCAGTGACAGGGACCCAACCTGGAGGTGTCTATCAATTTATCCTAGCGAGAAATAAGCATGACTTCTGGGGTGTTTGTCTCTTCTGAAACTCCACAGCGTGTCTGCTGCTGCCTGGCTGTCCAAGTTTGACCTGTTTGTAGAATAGGATTTAGGGCCTGCATTGTGACATACCAGTAGTGCAGTCTGCAATAGTCTGTAACATGCTACAGTCTGTATTTATTAAGATTATAACATCACTCCTCTTTAATGGCAGCTGAGAGACCTAAGCAGTGAAACTCGTTCAGACATGAGAATGAGAAGAGAGGCACATCTTCAAGAGATGAGCCTTGATTCTACCCTGGGCTGCCCTTCATCTGATGGAAAAGAAATGCCTTATTTTTTGGGTCTACCTTATTGGAAACAGACAGTAGTGTTAAAGTGGCATGCACGTGGTTCATGCCCTTCTTATGAATTGCACTTCATTCTACAGAGTACAAAGTCTGTATTTTCTTCAGTACATTCTTAGTTTCCAAGCAAAACTTTGAACTGAGTGATACGTATTTGAACTTCGGGGCTACTGTAGTTTTATACTTAAAACCCTGATTTTAGGTTTGTGTACATGTCTCTTCTTAGGTGTGAGATAAGAAATAGAGCTCTTGTCCTCCATGTCTTTCAACCTTTGAGGAGGAAATCTGCTGTGGGCTGTGTTTCTTTATCTTAAAGCACATATAATTTGCAGCAAGGTAGTCATTATGTTCCTATAATGTATTTTCCAACTATTATTTAATCCGTAAGACACATCTTTCACAGTACAGCAGACACACAGCTTTAAAACTAATGGCCTTGCAAAGTTTCATAATATTGGCTACCAAGTACTGTAGTCATTAATGGCTTGATTGCTACTAACAGTCCTCTATACAGCCTTTAGAAAAAAGACTGCCAGTTCTATGACTCATGCAGTTCCTAACTTTACCTGCTGCTCATCACTAAAAGATGCAGTAAACACTTTCTAACCTGGTTGCCTAAGAGATTAGGTACTTACCCTACAGGTGCCCAAATGCCACTCATGAGGACAGCCAGTACTCTTGCTGTCACTTCAGATGCCCAAAGGCAGAATGAAGGAATGACCTCCAGAACAGCCAGCATCGGACAGGTGGAGATCACCACAACTCAGTACAGATAAAGGTACCTTTTTCTAAATTATTTTCTCATGTTCTGGTAAGCTTCTACTTGCCATCTGCCCTTTACACAGTCATCATATCATTATCTGTTCTTTCAGACACAATTTAATTAGATCTTCTTTCAGTAGGTTTTAATCAAGTGTTATGGGGTTGCTGGTAAATTATTTACAGCCGTATCACTTGATGGAACACTTGGTCTGCTAAAGCTATTACCTAAGTGACGTATCTGTAGCAGAGAGTACAGCTGGCTTTAACTTAGGACCCCACTTAAGTTCCTTGGGGTTATCCAGTTGACATTAGACGAATGTCAGGTTATGTGAGCCCACTTTCCTTTACAATAGTAGAAACTGAATGTGACTGTGCTGAAAACAAAGGAGTTGAAGCAGTTTAAAACTAGGGTAAGAGCTGAATTTAGCTCTAGTCTCTGCTGGCTCAGTTCTTTTATAAGTGCCTTTCAAGGTTGAATACCTTAAACAGTGTGGCCTTGACCCTCCCTTGAAGCTCCAGCTATTTAAACAGAAGTGCTGTTGTACTGCCTTCAGACTCGGTCTGATGTAAAGTGAGTGTTTTTTGAATGGGCAAGGTAGTAAAAAACAACACTCAAATAGCAAAGGATAATAAACTGAGAAAGTGGATATTTTTAGAATACAGAAGGATTCTTTCTCTGCCTTATTTCACCTGTCCCTTAAGGTGGTGAAAATTTAACAGCTCTAAGATACCTCTTCTTCTTTACTGTTGTTGGATGCTTGTTTCGGCGACATTACTTTTTTTCCAGCTCAGCTCACGTTCTTGGTGAGAAAGCCCCAGCACGGGAGGATACCAGCCTGCCTCCACCCAAGTATAGCTGTAAGTGTACAGCAGTAACCATCTTCCATTCATTGTTTACACAGCCTCTGAGGTAAAATGCAGTTTGAAGCTATATAATCAGTGTTACAGAACTGTCACCTATGGAAACCTTATTCCAGGTATTTATTATGCTTATTTGGTGTTTACAATGAGCATAAGCTTGGATGTGTTTTTAGTGCTTAGTGTGGAGGCTGTAGATGCAACTCAGATTCCATTCATTGTTGGAAAATTACTAAGTACTTTTGAAAATGAGTTTCTTTCTTGCTTCTGTCGAACTCCTTCCAGTGCAGGATTTAAAGCAGTAGTTTTGCAGGTTCTTGGTGGTGTCTTGCTTCACTCGATGGATTCATAGTGCTGAAGTAGAGAAATACAGCTCAGTTGAAGCTTTGTGATCTGATCCAGAACAGAGGACAGTAATATGCCTTAATTTTGAAGCATAAATCTCAAGTGAGTGTATGGAAAAAGGATATTTGATACACAGTGGAAGGCCATATCTGACATCAGGCCAATGACTTTACCCTGATTTTATTTCTCCCATATGCATGGTAAAGAAACAAATCCTGGGTTGACTTACCCTGTGCATCTGATCTATAAAAGCTGATGCAGAAATTGTCCAGACTTTGTAGTTGCACAACCAAGTACAAGATTTGATGTAGTTATATTACACAATGTTTAAAACTGGGCTTAAACCAGAGTATAATGATTGTCAGAGTCCTGTTTCCAGCTATTCTGCCATTGCTGGTCTCCAACCTATAAACAACTTCACTCATTTATGCAAAACGTGTCCTGCACTCAAAAGGCCGATGCTTCCAGATCAAAAGTTGCAACTTACTTCGCCACACCACCGCACAAGCCAAAAGAACTGTTACCAAGATTGCAAGACCATGTGACAAGGGCTTCTAACTTAATTTTCTCTCATCAACTGTGGGGCTAATACCACAGTAAATTGGCAGAATACCTTGACAATGACAGCATACCGTCAGAGCTATTTCACCTTTCAAAGCCTGTGTCTTGCTCTTGACCCTCCTCCATTGCCTTCTTCCTTGTTCCTCTGTGTATCAGCTTTGCTGCTCCAGCTCTTTCAGCCCCTTCATAGCATCCAGAACCAACTCTTTTGTTTCTTGCTTTCGAGCCATATATGTGGCAAGAAATTTCTTGCCTGATGCTCTCATCCATGCCCCCGTAATATGCAACTACTGCTACCCATGACCTAAATAATATTCACCGTTTGTATAAAGATTTCATTTGTTCACACCTAGCTTTAAGATCTCTGCCACTGAAATGATTACAGGAATGCTTTAAAGTCCAATTACTCTTAAGGTCTTTCTCTGCATTTTTAAGAGCTTGAACACTTTTTTTTGAGGCTGATAATGAACTATTAGTATAGTTAGGAATCAAGAATAACATGTAGGAAAGTGACTGTACCATTACCGAAGCCGTGCGTTCTTTCAGTGGGTAAGTGCAGATGTTTGACTTTAGGAAATGATGTTCAGGGAGGTCCTGGAAACCCCCCAAGAGACCAATAGACAATTTAGCAGGTCATTGTATCTCGTTGGAGATCATCATTTGTCATGAGCCTTTTGTGAAGGAAAAGACTAATTTACAATCTTATTGTGTAGATATACTGGATGTGTCAGCATGTTTTGAAAGGCTCCTCAGAAGGAACAATTGGGGTGAGAAGTTGTGTACTCTACAATCCGACCCACCCCCCCCCCCCCCCCCCCCCCCCCCCCGCAATAAGAGGGAGTACTGCCTGCACTCAACCCATGCTCTTTTATCCTTCCTCATTCTCCAGATGACCAAAGACAAGAAGGGAGTTTTTTAATGCTCGTGAGTGAAAGCTGAGCACATTGCAGTTTCAGCTGAAAGGAACTGAAAGCAGTCCACCTATTCACGAGAGCACTGCTACCAGCCACAGTTTTTCTAACCTCTCTTGGCAAGTAGCTAGGGCAGACACATTTCAGAAAAAGTGCTTGTAGTCCTGACGTTACTTAGTATTTGGGAGACAGGACAACGTGGAAGTTGGGGTAAGAAGGGACTTAGTGCAATAGAAGTGCAGTTGTAATTCTCACATTGGAATGACTATTACAGATGGCATGGTTATGAGACAAATGGAGCCTTAGCATTGCTTATGTGGATTGGATATCTGAAACAAACTCCTGACAGGTTATCTGCTAGTCTCAAGGTTCAAGCTCAAGTGAAACTATGTAGTAATTGCCTTTATAGCCTGGTCCCTTCCTTTCAGCTGCTGTATAATCCAAAAGTGTTTTCCTCTCTCTTTCTCCCATTACTGTGTTTGTTGGTTTCATATATATCATCACTGGTCTGAAGCTTTGTGTGGCTGCTAGAAGAGCATTTGGCTTTGCAGCAGAAGGCAGGTTGCTCCGTGTCACTGAAAGAGTGTTCCCCTCCCCCAGGCGTGGCTATTATTTATGCAACATGATCTAACCCAGAGTGGCTGGGAGCCGATGGTCCAGAGTTCATTTCCAGTTATTATTGTAGTACGGAGTCAGTCTGGTTAGAGGTACTCATTTCCAGCACAGAACATATACCCTTTGAAAGCATAAACAAACTCTAGGTCAGTTTTACTTAGCTTCATACACGAGTGTTTCAGCTAAACAGGAAAAGCAAGCTGGAGTTGAAGCACTGCAAGAAGCTGGTTCAACAGTCATCCATGCTGAACTAAGGTCTCTTTCAGTGGAAGAGATATACAAGGAGCACTAAGCCCTAAAATAGCAGTGGAAGCTTCCCTTTTTAATCTCTAGAGATGCATTGAGTACAGGTTTTAGCTTTGACTCAGTGTGTGTTTGAACTCCTGAGCTAGGGCATAGTGGAATAAAACACCTGCAGAATTACCTTGCTGGGTTGGGGGCAGACTTCAGTGGCCCTAGCAGATGTGCCTGTTCTGACTTCAATGGCTGGAGCAATTACACCTGCTGTCACAACCCTGTTATGGTATGTGGGTGTAGCTAGTCTGGAGTTCAGTCATCCTAGCTACCACTAACCATGCTAGTCATCTTAACCCCAATGCGCCTTTTTTTTTTTTTTTTTTTCCTTATTATCTAGGATACTACTAGAAACCCTTCATAGACAAGATCACCCAAGGCCCTGGCTTTGAAGGCAGGCATGTTCAGAAGTTGTTGGCGTGGCCTCCTAGGCTGGAGATTAGAGAGATTGAACTAGGTGAATCACAATCCTCAAAGTATGAACTTCTAGCATTGGGGTATCATCTTTGGTGTTAGTACAGTCCCAACTACAGTAATCCGTTTGTAACTATAGCCAGCACGGGAGCACTGAGTTAGTGAGGGTGCTCGGCTACTAGCAGTAAAGCCTTCCTCAACAGTACTTTGCTGCATGCTAATACAGCAGTTTTTTAGATTTGAGTCTGAAAAGACACTTTGTACAGCTCAGTATCTGTACTTGGAGATGAGACTATGGTAATTCACTCTCATTGCCTTGTTCCAGCTCGTAATCTGTGTGCTGCCCTGGGAAACGGGAGGTCAGGCAGCTCATGGAAACAAACCAGTGTCATAGGCTGTTAAATTCAAAGGCAAAGTTTAACAGGGCAGCACAGCCCGAGTGGGGACGGGTTCCTGCGAGCTGGACAAACAGGTCACACAGGTTTCCAGACACTCCGTCCTAGGCGAGCAGAGCACCGAGACTGCAGGAGCTGGATGCTCTCAGGTAGGAGCAGCACCAATACTTTATAAGATCAAAGTTTAACAGAGTTGAGGCTCCATCAAGTACTAGAGTGTTTAAGCTTTGTTTAGCAAGAGTCCATCAGAATAGTCACTAATTTAAGTCCTTTGCAGGTAATTAAGTTCCTACTACAAAGCACCGCTGATGTCATTAAATTCACAGTTTCTAACTCAAGATTAACAGCTTCACTTTGGTCCTTGCTATAGTCTTTCCTTTAGGGACACACCAGCTTGGATATCATGATCTGACCATTTCTGCCCTATTTAGGGAACAGAAGTCACATCCTGCTTTGTCTCTGTAGAGGCGACTCCTACTCTTCCTATTGCCTCCCTCTTTCTGTTCACATCCCTGCAGAATAGCAGGGGGAGTAGGAAGGAAGGAGAACTAGTCCAGTACAAAACCTCATTCAGCACACAAAGAAACCAGCAACTGAGCAGCAATTTTATAGCAAAGTAAAACAGTAGAGCTTGTGCACATAGCTCACCTCAGTAACTTTGAAACAAAATCAGGAAAAAGGCAATAAACAAAGCCTTTCTGCAACACCATTCTTCTACTTCATAGCATTTCCCCACATCTCACATTAAACCCCAACTTCTAGTCCTTTGTTCTCATTCCAACACTGACTCCTTCAGCGGGATGGTCCTGAGTTTTCAGAGAGGATTTTCTACCTGTAATCCACTGCAGGAAAGTCCCTCCTGTGTTTTTGGGTGACTGGCTATCCAGAATGCTGTTCTCCCTTGTTCCTAATTGCATAGAAGTAAAGTTCTCAAACTGTGTTAAATTTCATGAATCTTTAGCCTTCTGCAAACAGTGGAGTTAAGTGAATGCACTAGGAGTGTGAGTACTACATTAGGAAATCAGGAGTGTTTTGGAGAAGTGATTCTTCAGCTGAGAATTCCTCAGGCATAATTGGAATTTCTGTGTTCATTGTACTGTAGCCTAATTGTGAGATGTGCTGACTCGCCATGTCGCATGAGAGTTGGTTTGGGGATACTTGCCTGATGGGAGGCATGTCTCAGGCCTCGTGGGCTAGGCTCTCTGTTCCCTTACATTGTCTTCCCACTTGTAAGTCAACTACACTTCACAGAAGTTTGCTGAGACTGTAATGTTCCTGATTTTGAGGCGGCAGAAAGGCTAACCTGAGGACGCATGGGACTGCAGAAAGAGAGGGAACTGGAAAGATAAGCTGTGTGGGTTTACACGTGTGTTTTCTGAGAAGGAAAGAGCTGACCAGGGAAGCAAACTCGGTATGATTCCCACTTACTAATGACATAGCCAGCCCTGAGGAAAGATAAAGAAAACTCATACAATCCATTGACTCCATTTTATTTTTGAATTATTTTAGGAGTCTTTTCTAGAGCTGAGCTGTGGGTGACCCTTTCTACTCGGCAGCTGAATCTCAGTTATGCTTGCATAGATTTTTCATTCCTGTATTTCGTGCCTCAGTGCATTGTACATAGCGCTCCGGAAGCATTCTCTAAAATTGATGAGCAAACTGAAAATCTCTGATCCCGGTGGGAGAACATACCAAAGTTTTTCTGTTTTCCTCTTAAAATCTGAAATAAGGAAACTTGCTTTATAGATTCAAAGCATTTTGAACAGAGTGGGTTTTAGTGTATTTTGTTCTTTTTGACAATCCCAAAACGCAATCTCATAGCAGCTTGTTAAAATAAAGCTGTTTTGCTGTTCTAAAAGACACTTTCAGAGAACGTGGCAAGTTGCCACATTCCAGTTGAGCAATTTCCTATAGTTGACATAATTTTTTTTTAAAAAACGCATGGTTTTCTCAGCCATCTCCCTCCTCTATTCTCACTGCAAGAAGCCAAAAAAACCCCCAAACCCCACAACACAGAAGCCCCCACCCCTGTATTAATACTTATACATCTGAGGTGAGTATTCTTTGGGAAACCATGGAAAGGCAGTGTCTATCAGTGGCATGCTTGTGTATTTTGATTCATTGTGTAGTGTAAAGATCTTCTGATTGTAAACATCTGATCTCTTAGAAACACTATGGAGTGGTAGGGAATATTTGATATCAAATATGGTGTAAAAAAAAAAAATACTTTCTTTTAACACTTTTTTCTTTCTGAATGGGTTACATATTTAGAATCCAGTTATAGTGCTGCAGAGTCCAGAGTTTTCATAGCTGCATACCTCTTAGTTGCTCTGGAGAAAGGTGTTACTGGTGTATTACATGCTAGTATTAATAAAGTGCCTGATGGATGAAATAGGCATACAGCAATAGCAAACTTACTCCCAGGAGCTGAGTTCTGTCCAGCTCTGTGATGCTAAATTATTCTTAGACTTACAACTGTTGGCAGTACAAACATCTTTACATAAAGAAATAAAAGCTTTTACGTGAATTGTTTTTTGTCTTTTTCCCCCTTTTATATGGCTCCTCGCCTGTTCTCCTCCAAGGATATTCAGATGCATTCAAAGAACCCACTGCTTTTTGCTGAGAAGTTTCAGTGGAAGTAGTGCTGTTAGCAGTAGCTTGGAGCAAACTCCACTTGTCTCATCATGAGAACAGAACGTGGAGCCTTGGCATTGCTGAACATAGATGGCAAACTTGATTTTTTAAGAACTGTGCCTTTTTTAGAAAAAGGCTTTTCCTTCATGGGGGTAGACTAGATTTTTTTTACTGCAGCAGACCTCAAAAGCAAATCAGTAATGGAATCTTTGGGAATCCTCCCCTTACAGATTTCAGCTTGTGATAGGGGAATGAACGGGTAGTTGTTCAGCCAGGAACAGCAGCACTGCTGTATCTGATGCTCTGTTACAGTTTGAAGTAGTGAGGCTCACTTAAAAAGCCATGGTTTGTCTCACTGAAGCAAGGGGGTAGCAGTAACTGCCTTGCTGAGCTCAGTGGGAGGATGCGTGTCCTGCGAAAACAGGTTTTGGCACGTGCGTTTAAAAACTGGCTAACTGATTTAAGAACATCTGCTGAGTAATCGAAAAGGAAGAAAAGCAGGCAAGTCCTCAAGGTAGTGAGTAATGCTGTAGCTTCCTATTTTTGAGTGACTGCGCTCAGTCCTCTCCCTTTCTCTTAGCAATTGAAGAAAATGATTGGCAGTGGCAATGTTGTAGAGACAAGATTCAACATGCAGGGTTTTTTGCAGGCAGGCTATGGAAATGGACTTCAGAACATGAAACACTAGGCTGAGGACCAGCGTGGGCAGCCACGCTGTATTGAGCTACCAAATGCCTGTGTTTCTAACCTAACCAAGCACAAGGCTCTAATGTCAGCTGTACCGGTAGGGTAATGGACAACACAAACAGGACCTAATCCAGCATTCTGGGAAATTAGTAAATCTGGGAAATCAGTTTCCGATAACTTCAGTATTCTTTGAATCAGGTCGCAGCTGGAAAGCTAATAATAGTCTGCTGCTCACTATTTGCACTTTCAAGAGTATACTGTAAACAATCTAGTTGAATTTATAAATTCCCGTTGCCAAAACACAAAAGAGAAATAAGACTATGAAGAAAGGATGGAAGTAGAAAATTTTTTGGTTTAAGACATTTTGGATTCAGAAGCTGGATACTAAAGAAAGGCTGCTGATACTTAGGGAATCCTGCTATTTTGTTCACTCATCCCGTGATGGCTGAGCAGATGTAAGTTTTTTATCTGTGGGGATCCTCAGAACAGCTGAGTGTTGGAAGGAGACCTGATGCGCTCTCATTTCCAAACTACCATCTGAGACAAATATTAGGAAAGCTGTATGTGGGCACTGACTTTGTGCCTGTGAGATAGGTACGAAGCTGTCTGCAGCGCTGCTGGATCCCTCAGACGTTTGTAGGCCTTCACTGTATTTCTGGCCTTGTTACTCCGGAGGAGTGCTGTAGGAAGAATTACTCCCAGCAGTGTTTTACATCACACCTAGCAGGAGGTGTAGTAGAGTACCAGTGGCATTGAGAGTCTTCCGCTGTACAGGTGTGGTGTTCCACTTTTCAGAAGCATCCTCGGGAGGTTAGTATTTTCAGTAATGCCCAACTCACTTGTGTTCCTTTTGGAAAGATCAAAATGAAATACTGTAAATGAAAGGAGTCTGGAAAAAACATGAGTGTTCTTTGTATAACTGTGGAGAGTCGGTTGGCTGCAGTGAAAAATCTTAAAGCTTAAGGAATGAATTTGTATCCAGCACTCAGAACTGTCAGTTTGCAGGCAGAAAAATACAACATAGAATCCCTTTGTCTTTCCCCTGCTCCTTAGGAGGGGAGTATTTCCACTACAAAATAGCATACAGGCTTGTTACAATGGCTTTTTATTTTCTCATAAGCAGTCATGTTTTTTTCCTGTTTCTGGTCGCTGTCGCTCAGCGGAGTCCCTCCTCTGATGCAGTCATCTCAGCACGAGACTGAGCAGAAATCCTGAACCCCAGAGGCTGCTGAACTTGCTCTCCAGTGGATAATCAGAGGAGATACTTTAAGACAAAAGGGATATAACTAGGTACGTGTGAAAGAGGTGATGAAGAAGTATTTTGAATGTTTCCTAAGGAGACTGTAGAGCATGAAAAGTGAAAGATGTAAAAAATTGCAAAGCTCAGCAGCTGAGTGGATTGAAGGAGAACAAGTGTATAAATCACGCTGTAGAAATGTTGCTATAGGCTGATGCTCTGGGATTGTTTCCTGAATCTTGGAGTGATCAGGAGCTCTGGGTAGAAGTGATGGCAAATGTGAGAACTTTCCTGCTCCAAAGGCCTTTTTCCAATCCCCAACTGGAGTGAAAAGTCAGGCTCAGATTTTCCACAAATTCTGCATCAAATAGTTTTTGGACACACACACGAAATGCTTAAATTCTGATCCTGAACGGGCACATTTCCTTTCATTATACATTTAATGCAGAAGTGAAGTATTTTTAAATGCAGTTGTTTATTAGAAAAATATGTTTTGAGAACTCTGATCTGTTTCCGTAGAATGCTTTGAAAAGGAGAAACTTACCTAAATCAGTTTCATGGAAGAGTCTTGGTTTTAACAAACTGTTTGTGACAATACACTTCTCTTAAATAAACACAAACAAGCAAACAAAAAACCACCCCAAAACCCCACCTCCTTTTCTGACTAGGCACAGAGACAAATGTGCTGTGCAGAGTTTCTGTGGAAATTCACGAAAGTAATGGATATCGTGTCTGGCTTAAAGATGCTAAACTTGGAGCTTGTTGTCTCTGTATGTATGTGTGATCACTTCTCAAGTGTTGATTAAGATCTTTCCAGGCTGTTGTATCATGCCAAGTAGCTGTCGCAGTACTGTCTGTTGTATGGCCAATTGTTCCTTTTCGGTCTTCCGTGTATTTTTCCTCATACAACTATTACTATGTCAGCAACTGTATTTTCCTCCACTTTCTAAGTGGGCACATCATGGTTTCGATGGAAGTCTCAGAGTCACAAAGAAAAAATGTTCTTTTGTGGGGTGGGAATCTGGATTCAGGTGTCTCCACTCTAAATACTATATTTGTACTTAAACTAATGCTTGAAACCCCATGTGGTTGCTATAGGCAAATGTTAACCGGTAAGATAGAGCCCCAAAGAGATTTTTGGAAAAACAAAATGTGAGCAGTGAGCCATGGCAGCTTTCTCACGCAGTGTCTGCGAAAAGAGAAATGTGACCCCAGCCTTTGCCAAAATAGTTCCATTCTTTTGAGTGGAAAGCTAATAATTTGGAGCACTTCACAGAATAAGGTTTCTTAGCTAAGATTTCCCAGGGTGCAGAGACATAATGTCTTCAGCTCAAAGACCTGCAACCTGCTCCTACATAGACTTAAACTTTTTCTGTATAAACCTCTTCCCCAAGGTCCAGCCCAGCAGCAGCTTGGGGAAGTGTGTGTGTCCGAGGGAGGAGGGGAAGGTGGAACTCTTGAAGTGCTCAAATAATTGAGTCAAACGAGCAGAGGATTTGATTTTGTTGTGTTTTGTTTCCTTCCCTTGGTCTGCTAATAAGTCCAAGTACTGCAGAGAACAAGCTGCTAATCTGTCTCATTCCCCAGCCAGTACCTGAGGGGATAGAAGAGACAGGAGGTTTGTGGATGTATTTTACTTTATTGAGGCTTCAGAAATAGAAATGTTAAGATGAAAGGGAGATGGTTGGGAAGGCAAGGGGAAGAGAAATATGAAAAAAAAAAAACCCTTTGGGGTTAGGGACAGCATCCTGAGCAGTAAACTGCTTCATTAAAGGAGCTCAGTTCCTTCAGAGACTGCTCAGTTCCTTCAGACAGTACGGGGAGCTTTCAGGCTAGACATGCGAGGTGTTGCCCCTTGGTCCCTCGCTGTCTCTGATGGGAGCTGTGGGTGCTCAGTATGTTGCAGGATGAGGCTTGCAATGAAGAGGAAAGGGAAGTGCAAGAATATGATGGGGACCTAGAATTAGTCATTCCCTTCCTGACCTCGCTGAAGGAAATGTCTGGCTTTATATTTTTTGCTGTAAACTCTACTTCTTTATTTGTGCTGCAAGTTTACACATGGAGAGGTTGTTGGTTTCTTTATTCCTCCCTCCCCCACCATACAATCAAGTATACTTGAGAGTTCTTTTACAGATATGTAAGAATGATTAATGCAAACATAAAAATGATGGAGGATATTATCTTTAAAGGCACTTTAAGTTTTGAATTTTACAGAGAGATCCATGAGTTGTAACACAGCCCCTATCCCCAAAGCATGACCTGGTGTTTCCTCTCCAGATTATGAACCTTTTGTAATCTTTCTCCCTGTTGCTTGCTGCTTTCTGGCTGCAGTCGCTGTAAAACCGGCAGGGGATTCGGGGTAGTTGTTTTCTTTATGGGAGGAGAGAGACAATGGATTTGCCAAGACACTGAACAATTGTAGTTATAGGGAGAAGCATAGTATTAGTGTTATCTTTGGGCTGCATTCACCTCTGTATAACTTTACAGGCTACAGCGGCTAAGTTGGACAAGCAATTGTTTATCTGCAGTGCTTTGAGAAGCCTGTGTTGTATTGGGATCTGAGCACCTCATAAACTCCTCCCTTTTCCCCAGCTCGGTGAAGTAGGGTAGCGCTGTGTACACTCTAACAAACCAGGAACTGAGCCGTGAGGACTACAAGGTGCAGAACCATCAAAGTATGT
The DNA here is from genome assembly GCA_009819775.1 of Phoenicopterus ruber ruber. NCBI lineage: Eukaryota > Metazoa > Chordata > Aves > Phoenicopteriformes > Phoenicopteridae > Phoenicopterus > Phoenicopterus ruber. Next base: position 1,404,792 of record CM020233.1, on the reverse strand, counting down.
AAGCTCCCAACTCGCTGTTGAAGTCTGCAGGAGATCTGGTCTGCAGTGGTTTGCTTAGGGGCATGCGAGAAATAGGAAGGAGAGGAAGAATCTGAGTCTAGGTTTCCCCAGCTGTCAAGAAAGATTTATTCAGGGCTGATCTTTGCTTGGGGCAGGGAGGTGGAAGTCTGATTTCTTGAGGCTCTCCAGATTTCTTTCAGCGCAGTTATGATGCGGGTCAGTGTCTTAGCCAATGTAGAATCCCTGGAAGGGATCTCAGGAGATCCTTTTTGCTGTCTTGCCAAAAGCATAAGTAGCTCTGCCTAGTCCATTTCTGACAGATGCTTGTTAGCTTATTATTAAAGACCCTGGTTGAGGGCCACGACTCTGTTGAACTAGGCTTTGTGAAGCCTTAGTTGTTGACCAGGTTCTGGACTGATGGTGATACCCTTCCAGATGGTCACCCAGTTTGAGCTGGTTGAGATTTGCCTGCATATGAACAGATACAGGATCTGGGGACCCTGTGGAAGGAATCAAATGAGTGAGAACAAGAGGTGTGCTGTGCTTGGACAGAAGTATTCTTCATAGCAGGGTAAATCCATAAGCCTGCTAAATGGGACATGCACTCATTTCATGAGTGGATGGGAAACCTTAACAGGTTTGTAGTTTGGAGTAGTGATATCCTTCAGTATCTGCTTTGTGCCGGAGGAAGTATTAGTCTTCCTGTGCTCCATATGGAAATACAGTTATGCCTAATGAAGCATGGCTGAGCTAAAGAAGCTGGATGGGTGCTGGAGAGAAGTCTGAGCTGAGAGGAGGCTGAGCTGCAGATCTGATGTGGCAGCAGCAGGGTTGTGCTCAGCAAATGGTGAGTACAGTTCTTAGTCTTGCAGAGCACTCTCAATCATTCTGTTGCAGTTGCATGTCCTCAGCTTATGAAGGAAGGGGGGAGGGCTTTCATTTTTAGTGTGCAGTGGGTGTGAAATCTTTTTGATATTTAAGCAGAAGGCAGCTGCATTAGGCTTGGATGCCTCCCTAGGATGAAATCTTTGAAGAGAATCATGTTATCAGGCACAGGGAGCCACTTGATTGTGCAGTTTCATCCTCCCGTCTTAGCTGGGGAGGCCTCAACTGAGTGTTTACAGCTCTCAGTTGCTGGGATTGTGAAAAAGAAAGGAAGGGAGGGAAAAGGGGTGGTATGTGGCCTCCAAGTGACCCAGAAATGATGCTGTCTGCATCATCTGACAAAGCAGAAATAACATACTGTAGTGTTTGGGCAGTGGCTATTGTGTCAGCCTCGGGCATGACTGAAGGTTCAAAGGAAAATCCATCCATCTGGTGTTCCATCTCTCCCTATCCCTCTACCTCTCTGTGCTTTTATTTACTATTTTCTCTCAAGGCTTTTTTTCCTTCCCCCTCCCTCAGAGTATACCTTGTCTGTACACTTTTCTGCTGGCGTGTGCTGGGTCCTGTTTTGCAGGGTTTGTTTAGCAATGCATTGAGAAACTATTTCCTTTTCTTTTATAAGGAAAACCAAAAGTCCTTAAGTCAGCCCAGACAGCCAGGTTCTGCAGAAGCAGCAGGCTGTCAGTTGTTTCTGCGTGGAAGCTGCTGCAAGTAAGGCTGGCATCGAAACTCCCTGGATAGCCCCTCCGCCGCCGTGAGCTGGCGCGGCTCCTGCGCTGTGGCGTGCTGCGGCCTGCAGTGGCACCCCAGCGTGCAGCTGTCACTCCGCATGCTTCTTCCCATCTCTGTCATCGTTCTGATTTCCTCTGCTTTTTAGAAGCTCCATTGCAGTCAATGCTGCCATGATCTAGTGGTTAGATCAAAGGACTGAAAGTCAGGTCTTTCGTGACCTGTTTTTAGAACTGCTCCTTGACTTTGTGTAAATTATTGTTAATCCTTCTTCCTCTTTCTTATTTTTAATAAGGTGCTACTGCATGGGGTCTTGTGAGTATGTTAATGTTCGTAAGTTGTTTTTTGGCATTCAAAGCAGTGGCACTGTTCTACAAGCTGTCTTTTTCAAAGGGGACTGTGCCTGTGGTCCAGCATGGCAGTAACCTACGTACCTGGTGCCTTTGGTTTCACTTGTATAATCAATGGCGAGGTGGATAGGAAACAGACCCGAGGAAGTGAGTACTCTGGCTACCATTTTGGCAGAGCCAGAACTAGAAGCCAGGCCTCACATCTGGGACAGGAGTCCTGCTCACTGCCACGCTTCCTTGCTGGATGAGTCCGCTGGGTTCGAGTCAGTGAATGTGAATTCCACAGACTGCAAGTCAGTATCCAATATGTATGCGAGCTCCTTTTCTCAGGTACCATCTCAAATAAACAAATGAATCTGCTACCAGGTATTTCTTTGTAATGTTTTATCCGCTAGCTTGGCCTTACTCATATATGGCTGGTGAAGATACATGTCAAAATGTCACCCTGTAGTGGATTCAGTTAAGTTGTTTTTGAGGGCAAAGCCGTGTGGGTGAGAAATTGAGTGACCTCACTTTTTTAGGATACAAATAATTCCTTGAAATGTTTTTTGAATCTTTTCTTCTTATTTTGGGTTGTACATTTTGCTGCTCTGCAGCTCTTGCGCTTGCCTTGAAAAGAGCTGTTTGAATTCCATGCTGGATTCAAGGTAGCTTTGAAGACTGTGAGATTATAAGACTCTCCAGCTGAATCCTGCATCATCTGAGTGTCCCTAATGAAAGCACAGATGGGAAGGATGGTTTTCTGTGTGGTCGAACGAAATGTTCTATGAACAGGTTTGGATGAGTTTTCACTGCAAAATGAGCATATGTCATGTTAAAAGGGTACAGACCCACTCTCTCCATTTCACCAGACAGATTTGGTTTTAAATCAGTCAAAACCAGGCATTGGTTTAGTTCTCCCTATACTGGAAAGGGAACAGTCCACATTGTTGTAAGGTATCTTTATGCCTGTACGCGCAACAAGCTAGTCCTCCGAACAGAGAGGGGAAATGAGAATTTCTGAGACTTCAGTTGCTGCTTGGTGATGCTATGATCAGATGATGATAACGATTCAGATAGCCGGGAGGCATTCAAATGAGTCAGCTGCTTAAAGCTTAAGTTCACAAAAGGAACAGCTCAGTGTTGGGTTGTGTGGGTACAGGAGTTGCAAAGACAGTTGATTTGTTGTTAGTTGAAGGGTATTGCAGACCGTTACTTTGAATCAGAACTGTTTAGGACGGTTGACTGAACACCGGGCCTCACAGGCACGCATGAAGTGGCTTGCCCTGTGTCTGCAGATCCCTGGCTGAGCTGAGACTAGAAGCTATGTCTTGTGATCCTCCATCCGTCTGCTTCTGGCTCCATGCACAGTCTGTGGGACAGACCGGAGAAACCTCAGCACTGTTTCTGCATGATTCTTTGGCCTTATTCTCGGCTCCTCTGGTCGTCCTTGCATATTTGTTTGGGTCTCCTCTGGCCCCAGATAAGCGTTCAGGCTCACAAACTGCGATTGCCTTGATTACTGCATACCAGGGAAGGTTCTGCTCAGGACACGCTTAGCATTGCTGCATTTCAGTCCTAACGGGAGAAACCAGCCAGCATTTCTACTACTTTGGTGTTTGCTACTTCCCACCAGTTTGGTATTCCCTCCCTGTTACTGTGGCATCCAGGTGACTCGGCTCCGTTGTGACCATCTTTCCAAAACCCATGAAAGACAGTCTGCTCTTACGGCCATTTCAAAGATGGGAATCTGAGGCAGAGCGGATAGTGACAACCGTATCTCATAAGTGCCAAACGGTTTCCTCGCTGCTGGGCTGTATGTACGAGCGAGCCGCTGCGCGTGCCTCGCATCGGCGAGGTCAGGAAGGTGGTGTTTCGTTGCGCCGGCCATCTGCACGGGGCCTTCTGAGCTCTTGTTCAGATCACAGGTCCTTCCCCAGCTCTCGGCTTTCATACCTCAAAGCAAGCAGCCTTGCATGCAGAATAGCTTGCTCTATAAAAATGAAATAACAGTTCTTTCCTTTGCATGGATCAACTCAGTTGCACCTTTTTTTCTTTTTTAACTCAGATGACTTTGAAAAAAGTGTCCTGAAGTACACTCACATTGCTGCTGGTCTCTGAGTGGTGGTTGAGATCTTTATCAATTTCTCACATGGTTGCTGAGCATGACTTCAGAGACAAATTTGGCAAGTCAGATTCTGACCTTTTTTTGTTCTCTTCAGTGCTCAGGTTGCTCCAGATTTTTTTTTTTGATCTGACTTAGGGTTTGTTTGTATAATAGCACTGGGGAAAATAGATAAGAGTCAGCTAAAGGTGTGAAGTGAATCCAGTTTCACTGGACACCTTAAAATGACTCATCTTACTTTCCCCAGTGTCCCATGCAGATAAACTCTGAGATCAAAGTTTTGTCTTCTGTTTCAGGAGGTAGAAATGCAGAACGTCCCTCAGTGTGTGAGGTACTGATCCAGCTGGTGCGGTGTCCTGCTCCAGCAGCAGCTATTGTCTGATGCTTCAGAGCGCGCACCCTTGCCCTCTGGGTCCTGTTCTTGGCAGGAGGTTAATAGAGGAGTTCCTTCCTGATTAATTCCTGTCTGAAGGAAGATAGATGATACGCATTTCTCTTAGCCACATGTAAGAGCTGGGTCATACATTGATCTGATCCTTTTAAAACTTCAGCCACTGGCTTGTTAAATTGAAAGGCAGTAAGTGGTTGTAGGCTTGGGAGTATTGGTGTACGCTCATATTTATCATCTTTTCAAGTGCTGCCAGACTCCGCGAGATTTCATCTCCTGGGACAGGAGAAATATGATCTGCTTTTGAATATGTGCTTGATTTGTTGATTAAATAATAACAGTTGTTTTGGGTATTGCAAAAAACTCTCTTCTAAACATTGCATATGTTTCAAGTCATCAAGAAAAGTTGTAGGCATCAGTGAGCAGAACATTGTAAGTTTTGTGAAAATGTGAAAACACGGCATTTGGTTGTGAAATCTATGAGTGAATCAGACTTGGTCTCAAACTGTTGATATTCTGAAGGAATCTCAGCTGGCACTTTGGTAGAGTCCCTATCAGAGTCCGTCTGGCTGTCCCCCAGTTGTTTAATGTATAATTTCCATTCTGTGTCTCAGTTTCCCTTTTTTGTGAATCAAAAATAATTATTCTTGCTGCATTTGTAGGGTATTCCAAGATATGTGGATTAAAAGCATGAGAATAAGCTAGGGAAGACTTAAGAAAAATGCATGCTCTTCTATCCTCTGCTCCTTTCTCCCTGTTTATTTGGATCAATTGCATTGAATTCCGACTGACTGCTTTTTGGCCAAGTGCAAAAGCTGCAATAGGTTTAATGTGTTTGCCTTTTAATGACTTGTGGAATAACACGCCACTTTTCTGAATATGAATAAAGCATAATTGGCAAGAAGCTGAGAGACAATTGACCCCCAAATGCATGAAACTTAATTTCTCTGGTTAGGGACCATAACTAGTAACATTCTCTGACAAATGAAGTTAGAATGTGATTTCTGATCAATTAACCAGAGGTCAGAAATATTTGGGCTGCAGTTTGAATACTGAATTCTTCCAACACATGCTTGTAATATCTCCGTGCTTGCCAAGGACTCCTGAATTTTGCACCCTGATGTCAGTGAACTAGTTTTGCAGATGCCATTGCTTTCTTGTGCCATGTCTGCAGAAGTGCAACTGAAGAACTTGTGTGTTTGGGTTTTGTTCATAGTCGTTTAAACTCCCAACTGTTGGTTTGAGGTCATGGATATGGGCGAACTTGTATCTCAAGAGATCTGCTGTTTATTATGTATAAATAAATAAAAAAGTACAAGCTTGGCAGTTTTTTCCTAAACATCTTGGTCCTGATTCTCACATATGCTGTAAAGGGATATTCATTTAAAAAGTGCTGTAAGGGGAAGATAAAGGTGCATCCAGGACCATACCTTGCAGCATGTGCCGTTCTTGGAGCAAACGAGAACTGGGTGTGCTGGCCGTCAGCTACACCAGGCAGAGAGAAGGAGGGCTCTAATGGAGCACACCCTGTGAACAGCAGTTTACTCCAGCTGCTCCATATCCTCTCTCTGTTCTTGCTCTTTCCCGTCTCTGTGGGTTTAAGGCAGTTGGAGTATCGCTGCTTCTGCTGTGGGGCTTGCCATTTGTGATGAGTAGGATGTGCCGTTCGGCAGGCAGGCAGTGAATAGCTTACTATTGGCTTTATCTCTCTGTCTAGTTTGTGGTTGGAGACCTGCATGTTGTTTGTGGGTTTTTATGTGCGTCACTGAACCCAGAAGTTTTATTATATTCTCAGAAAAGGGTTTTGCAACAGTTCAGCTATTAAAGCCAAACCATGTAGTTTAGTTAAAAGTCTGGGCAGGAAATAACAAAATGAAATTCATCCTAGGGGAGAAGCGTGGTGCATGTAGGGTGGGAAGAGAATGCAAATAGACTATTTATAGGACTAGGGGAAAACAAATTTGGACTCGAAGAGTAAATGCGAAGGAGTTATCATGGGAAAACCAGACTTGGCGCTCTAAGATACTCAGATCTGTGCTGTCAGACTGCTTTTCCATTTTTGAGAATTATATTTTTGTTATATCCCAATGAAGCAGAGAAGTTTGACATTGAAATCTGTGCTGCATAAAGTACCTTCCAGCAGTATCCTTTTAGGAGTTTATGCCATGGATGAGACTTGTCAAGTGAAAATATTTGAACCCGTATTTTTTTAAGCAGTACGAAAATAGTTGAAGACAGCACCTGCTCCAGGGAGTTTATGCAGTACAAGCAGGCAGAGCCTGATGCAGGATGATGGAAGAGGAGACAGATTATTTAATTTGCTCATGGTCAGACAGCAGGTCAGTGGCAGAGCTAGGAGTGGAGTCCAGCTCCCTGGAGCCACAGTCCATCTCTTACTCATTTAAATGTGATGCTTCTGGTGTTCCCTTGAAATTGGTGAGGAGAACTTTTGTGGGGAAGGCAAGAATAGTGACTGTACCTCAAGAGTATCCTTCCTCAAAGTAGCATGCTGTCCTCGTGATACTGCAGATTGTAATAGGGTAATGTGGGGCCGTACGTTTTTTTGTATAATTTCTTTCACTTAAATTGTGATTTTTAGTGTATAAATAGATGCTAAGTCCATCTTGCCTTCCACCATGGTTTTTGGAACAGATTCTCACACCTTTTCTTGCCACTGTCAGTGCTTGCAGTTCCCTGCTTTATACTGGGTCATATACTGTGCTACTTTTAAGGCATTTGCGTATAATAGATGTTACATATAACTAAGCGTGGAGCTCTAGCTTTAGAGAGTGTGCTGATATCTCATCCTTCTTCCAGGAAAATAAATCTTGCCTGATGGGAGGTCCTACACTAAAATAACAGATTACAATCAGACTGAGGAGCCGAGCTGCTACTTTTACAAGTGGGCCTGTCACAGCTGGCTGTACCAGTTTCAAAATCACCGTGCAAACAATCTTGCTTCTTTCCCTAGGTGCTCAGCAACCTTGAGGTATGCCCAGGAATGGGGAAGGGGTGAGGTGACCTGGGGGCAGAAGCAGTAACATACCACAGTACCCTGGGAATTCTACATACCGCGGCTTACAAACGCGCAGCTGACTTGTTTGCCTTTGGCTGGACTTTGTGGTTGCAGTTTGTATATCAAAGTGGATATCATCATTGAACCTTGCTTGGAATGGCCTCCAGAAAAGAGAAGGCTTGGGTGATTTCTGTCTTCCTTCCCCTTTCCATGACATATCTATTGCACAGCTGGAAAGCTATTTTTGATTTACGTAGGCTGACTTCTGGCATATTGGGGGCTATTGAGCAGTCCTGAAACTTCCTGCGACCTCTTCTTTCTGCCTCTTATGAGGGGACCTTCCCCCTCTGTTCATACCAGTTCTTTGTTGTTCCTCTTGCCTCCGTTCCCAATCTGTATTCTTGGTTAACCTCACTTCTAGCCCACGGGTTTCCAAGATCCCCTCTTTGAGAAGAAGGGCAAATGTGCTCCCCTCACTTCTCCTGTCAGGCCTTTGACTACCCTGTTCCTGTCTTTACCCACAGCAAAGTCCCTCTTTCTCAGTCTAATCTTTCTCCTTAATGTCTTTTAAGGGAAGAAGCCAGGATACAAACAGGATATATTTGGAGGCAATAAGAACAGAACCGAGTATCTCGAGTGGAATGAAATCCTAATGATGAGAATGTAGGTCTTTCCTGTTAAAAAAGGAGTTTTAGGACGGATAGACAAAAGTCACAGCCAAGATCCATGATAATGCTCAGTCTAAACTGTGGAACAATTGCTTTAACCGTAGGAGACAGTCTTTCCAGCTCCTCCCCCCCAAGCCCCCCAGCTCTGCACAGACCAACTTTTAACGGCTAGGTAGATCAGCAGAGTCGCACCGCATCTGTTCGGGCCAGCTGGCTGTACTGTGTCAGGATGTATATGATACAAATCCAAGCCATGAGGTGGGGAAAAAAGCACAATGAGAAGCAGAAAAAAATTAAACCAAGCACTTAGCAGGAAAATACGTGGAACAGCATCACCAAGCTCATTTCTGACCTCACTGTGAACAGGAGAGCTCGCTGGATAGGCTGTTACAGGAAACTACGTATGACAGTGAGAAAGCAGAAGGTCATGACTAAGCCAGCCAATGACATCATATGTGCCCCTTGCCTGCGCTGAGTGAATTCTGAAGGAGCAGAGGACACATACTCCAGAGACATCTTAATCCAGGGGTGTGTACAACTGAAGGTGCGACTGTGTAGGAGAGTACAGCTGACAGCAAGTTTAAGATAACGGGTACAGGCAGAACAAGCGGCAGCAGCGTTTAAAAGTCACGGTCACACTAGCATATGGCACTATGCAGAGGGAGCGAGCTGACTTGTCTCTAATTGGCGCCGAGTGCAGGCACGGGAACGTGGGTGTCGGTGGTGCCCAGGGCTTTGCTGAGCCCATTGCCAGCCCCTTCGGAGCCCAGCTGGCTTCGGCAGAACCGTGGCTGCCTGCAGGGACCTGCCGTGCCCCGCTCTGCTCTGCAGCATGGGGTCTGACTAGAGAAAGCGGCAAAGGGGGGGGAAAAGGAAGTGGTACCATCCCCTTTTTATAAAAAGAGGTACTGAGACTGAGAACGATTGAGTGGGATTTCCAAGGTAATTTCTTTTAAGTCTTTAACTCTTATCCCAGCCAAAACAAGCGCATGCTCCAAAGCCATGTCAGGAAGTTATGGTTAAAAGGTTCCTCTGGTTTTAGCTGGGTGGTCAGAGTGTAAATGCAAAGGGATGGCTGAGCCTTCTAGGACGTGACAGTCCTTTTATTGCACAACTGCCTCTCCTAAGAGTGGTACTGCTTTGCATTTCTGTATTCATTGCATGAAGAGTTTGAATCACTTTTGTTTGTATCAGCTCACTTTTTGGTAAGTCTCAAACTTCATGACACTGCTGTCTGAATTCAGAAGCATGTGGGCAGAGACGAACTTCTTGTTACACCTGATAGTTGTGAGGAGTCAGATTGCTCATAAAGCAAAACCCTCAGCTAACGGTACAGGAGACACAAGCTAGAAATGCCTTATCAGCAGCTGCTGGCTTTCTTCCTTACACAGAACTGGTGGTTCTGCTGCTAGAATGCAACCAGCCTCCAAGAAACATCCAGTGTGGCGTTTTGCTTGGGGGCTGCTCCTGCCACTTGGCTTCCACTGCCTTCAGCTGCAGCTACAGTGCAAGTGGTTTATGTGCTTCTTCCATTCACCTGGAAATAGCTTACTTTTGAAGTTGGAGCCACAAACATCCAGCTGGATGTGCTGGTCTCCCACATTGAGGTGGGGTCGCTTCAGTCAAATGGTGCTGCAATCTGTTTCTATCCCAAGGATGGCCTTCAGGGCTGTTCCTACTCTTGATGACCAGTCTTTAGCCATATGCAAAAACTGAGGCGCACTATGGCTTGAGTCCCAAGAAATTGTGACTGTAGCTAGAACCATGGTCTCGTCAGCCATTTTAAAAGAATAGTATTAGTAATGTAATAGCTTAGCAGAGCGTAGTTCCCCTGTGCAAATACAGGTCCTCCTGCTCAGTGCTTGTTTATGGTTAACTGTGTTTCTGTGCATGTTCTGTTATTATCCCCTGCAGAGCCTTGCTTATTTAACAGGGTTGTGTGTAAGAGCACATGGATCAACCTCGTGATTATACATTTGCAGGATGGGGTCACAGTAAACAAGATGAGGAGAAAGAATTTTCCCCTTTCAATAAAACAAGTGATTCCCATATATTGCCAAGGAAGAATTTACATTTGTTCTAGGACAGTTACTATGAAGTAGTAGCTCTCCCAAACTGATGAGCAGGCCAACAGCATTATGCTCCATATGGGGGTCGTTCAGTTGAGATCAAATGCAGTATCTGTTTTCCCTGTAATATCTGACATATCCTTTAGCTGGGGAAGGAGGAGATGATCTAATTCCCTTTTCCATGTATAACTGAGATTGTGCATACAAGTCATGTATAGCATCATTCAGATACATAGACCAAAAATATTTTGAGCAGAAACTTAAGAGGAGAGACATTATAGTGGTCAAAGAATCCATGTTTGTTTTTTCCTTTTCATTTGTAGGCTAAGCTTGTCCCAGATGCTAAAATTTGTTGACTAAGAACATGTTTTAGTTTATAAATCACGGATCAGCTAACTTGCTTTGAGGCATTGTTTTGTTAGGAAGGTTTTGAAGCTCAAGTCTGCCCCATGGGAATGTGTGACATAGTGAGAAATCTTTTGAGAATACTTTCTTTTTGATAAGCAAGCATAAGGCACAAATAATATTCCTTCTTGCCGTTTTGTTTTTCTGTGTCTGAAGTGAAGGTTTCTGTGTAGTGCATTTGGCATGAGATGGTCAGGTGAGAAAAGCTTTGGAATAAAACTTTAGAATACAAGATGTACAATGATCATCTAGTATAACTGCCTGAATTTTTGTTCTTTTAAGATCATTGTTTTTAATGTTGATTTTGTAATGGAAATGCTCATCAGGTAACGGGCCTCAGAGTCTTTAGGTACTTTGGCTATTCCTGCCTCACTGGTCTTCTAGCCCATGAAGTCCAGATGTAAGAGAATATAATAAGCATAGGGGAGCAATGGGTGGGAGGGCAGATAGTCCTGTAGGTTAGCCTAGCAATACCCGCAGCATCCAGACTGAAGTTGCACGTACGTGTGCAGTGCCTTTAAACTGAATGTAATCAATTGTTTCAAACGGTTTGAATGCCCTTTCTTCATGTTTTGACATGACACCCAGCCTCTGCACAGAACTTTTGTTGATATGATTTAGAGAAGAGTCCTGCAGGGATGGGCCCTGCAAGGTCCTGCCTTCTGCTGAAATGTTGAAGAATAAAGATGCTTGGTGAGAGGGAAGTGTTTCCCTGTATGAATTTCCCTGACTGCTTGTAAGAGTGTGTCATTTTTATACCATGAAAGAGCCCCCCTCACAGACCAGCATCCCCTTTGGCTAGGTGCTGTACAAACCTTGCCCAGGAAGGTGACAACATATCCCACGGAACTTAACTGTTTACTTTCTGGATCCCAACAGGTGAAACTGATTGACTACATCCACAGACAACGGCAGTGTAAGCTGAGTGTGCCCCTGAATGACAGGACAGCAGAGCTCAACAGCTACCCAAGATTCAATGACTGGTTAGACATTGTCAATGTGAGGAAAGAAGTTGTACAGGTAAGGGGAAGACAACCCTCAGCACAGAACCTTCCCGCACTTTCAAGACATTCCCAGCTGCCTGCTGGGTTTAAGTTAGTTTCCTGAACTTAACTTTCAGGCAAGGTGGGAGTATGTGGGTATGCAGAGGGACCTTTGGTGGAAAGGGTGCTTCCTCTCTCCCAGAAGCAGTGATCACCCATCAGGAGTCCTGAAATACTCCTTTCCCTTTGTCCTCCTCCCTGCTCATTATAGCATTTGAAGCAATGCCTCACACCTATTGCTCAGTATGAGACAAAGGTCCTGCATTACCAGGACCTCCTCTCCTTCTGCCTGCTAGGGCTGAGAATGATGCCCCCCTGCCCCAAGAATGAAGAGGAGGGGTTGGTGAGAATGATGCCAACTTAATCACTTACTAACTTTTAGATAATAATAATAATAATAATATTGTACCATACTATATTCCATGTCCAGTACTAGCCAAAAAAGGATAAAGAGTTACAATTCTGTGCACTGACATATCCAACAAATGGACAAAAATGTTGAGTTGATACAGCCTAGAGGTATTGTTTATTTCTCAAAGCATACATGCCACAATTATAAATTAGTGAAGACCCAGAAATAGCCAATAGCACTGTGTCGCTCTAAACTTAGACTAGCAAAAGGGGTCAGAGTTTACAAGTTTGTCCCAGACTGATGGTCTTGAAGCTGTGTGGCCTCACACAGCACTCAGACTACAAAATCGAGTGGACTGCAACCCAGTAACGGGCAGGTGGATTTTGACTGGATGGGAATCTTTGCTCAGAAACGAGAGGTTTTTTTCATTTTATACACACCCTTCCCGAGTAAAGTCTCTGGTTCAAACTGATACCAAAGAGCATTGCATCAGTGTAAAAGAATGGAATGAGTAACTCTCCTGCGGTGGTCTGTGTGGTGGCCAGCATCAGCTGTTCATGCTTGCAGACCATAGCTCCTTCTGATCTTTACAGTTTAATTCTTAGCATGCAAATCACTGGAAGCCTCTTTACTGCACATGACACTTCTGCTGGAATCAGAAATGACCAGATAAGCCCAGGCCCCCAGCTCCTGTTTCTGATGCATTTTTTCTTTTGGAAGAGGAGCCTGAAATCCCGGCCACGTTTAGGTGGTTACTGGGAACTCCAGGACTGCAGGACCCTGACATCAGATTGTTCCCTTGGGTCTGGACTGTTCATGGCTTCCCCATGCTGTCCAGTACTGGGGACAGTTCAGTTCAGTGTAACATTAATGGCAATATGAGTAGAGCTCAGTGCACTGATGGCTAAACAAAGCAGAAAAGGCTTTTTCCATTCTTTTTCCAATTTTTGGCTCTGCAGGCCAGATCAGTGTTCTCATTCAGTTTCCCTTTGATCCTTACACAAGCAAAAATTTTCTTTGATTTCAGCAGAGATCTGCCTGAGTGAAAAATTCAGCAAATTTTCAGGGAAGTTATTCCAGCTTGGTCCTGATGTAACTGAGCAGACTCTGATAAAATAGGATGAGTTCAGGATGAGTTATTCTTTTTATTTACTGCTATTTATTTTGAATGTGATGCTGCATATTGCCTTCCAGCCCAGCAAGGTTTTGGGTAGCACAGCTAAAGGTGCAGCAGTGATAATGAGAGAACAGAAAAGCAGCCTGTTGCTGTGGCCAAACTGCCAGGCTCACAACTATTGCTGGTTTCTAAGGTTACTGGAATTGCCTGGCCTAAAAGAATGTCTTTGTAGCTTTTAAAAATCCTTTGTGATGCCTGCAGAGCTGGGGGAAGGGAAGAGGTGAAGAGGAGGGGTGGAGGAAGGGGGAGGGAGGTGGACAGTTCAAATCTGCCACATCCTGCTAATTCAGGGAGCAAACAGTGTTGAGGCTGCCCTTCCATTTGCGTGGTCACTAAAAAGGGTGAACAGGTTTGGTTTTGGTCTAAGGCAGGAAGAGAATGTATTCCAAGTGCTTATTATTTTTATTCGTGCTCTCTTGCTACCCTCTCCCAAGCAGTGACCAGCGTAATGAACTATGTTCCTTCTGTTCTCTGGGACAGAAATATAAGAGGTGTACAAAGTATTTAAATTCCTCTGTGATTCCAAATGTATGGTTATTTTTTAAAAGTTCTGTATCCATTTCATGCAGCTGCAGACAGCTTCTGTAGCATTTATATTAGCTGGACAGGAGAACTGCAACACCCATTGGATTATTGAAATTATTTTTGAGTAGGCATGCTGGAACAGGCTGTAATCTAGGGGAAATAGAAATAGCTGGGCTAATAAACCAATTGCTCTGTTCTTGCAGTGACTTTTTTTTTTTGTCCTGTTATTTCACTACTTAGAAAATAGCAATGTGGCCACTGTTGGTGTTTGTGGCATGGACATCAGCAGGGGAGAGGTTTGTGATGAGTTGTCTTTCAGAAATGTTAAAGGTATCATGGGATCATTCCTGCTGTTGCTTAGATTTTATATAGTATGTGAACTGCAATTCAGCTGAATGCTTTCAAAATGGAAATCACTGACAGAAGGAGCTTTAATAGGTTAGTTATTAAGAAATATACAGTGGTTTCCCTGAGCTTTATGCGCACTGCCTGTGACATGACTGGGGAGAGAGGTGGCTAGGGAGCCTTTAAAGAGATGGCTGAGTAGGTCAGGCAATGAAAACGAGGACACTTGAGTCCCATACCTCGTTCTGTGGCTGGTGTACGAGATGCCCTGGGGAATGACTTCCCATCTCTAAGATACTGTTAGCTCACTGTAAAACTGAAATAGTCATACTGGGTTTCTTTCTTAATGCTTCCAAAAAGTGCTACAGAGAGAAAGAAAACCCCACAGATGATGTGATAGTGTATCCATGTTGGGCACATAGCCCTCTCTTCTTGAGACTTTTAGGCTCTGAAACTAGTTGGAGAAGTTGCCAAGTACCTGCAGAGTCTCGGAGAACAGCTGCCACACAGCCCTTCCCTGTCCGCCTCTGAGGCCTAAACAGAAACGGCAGGTACGATGCAGGAGGTGTGTGCAGGTGAAAGGCTCTCCTGTGGCCCACTGCTTGTTCATGGATTTTTGCTTTTTTAAATGGTTCTGATTCCCTTTGTATTTCTAGTGTTGCTGGAGGGACTAATTCAAGATTGTGCTAATCTGTGACATAACACCTTTGAAAAACAGCCTAATTGCAAGCAGTTTTTTAGCTCAGCAGTTAGAGAAACAATGCTTTTTTTCTCCCTCTTTCTCCCCCCTCCCCTCTCTCCCCCCAGTCCTCTCCCAAATAAAGCTGCCATGCAGGGAAGCACAGAAGCTCCCAGGCTCTCCTGTCAGAAATAGAGCACCGGCTCTAATTTAGAATATCTGCTGACTCCTCTAGTCCAGAGTGAAGACTATTTTTGCTCAGTGACTTGCTCTAAACATTGTGAAGCTTGAAAGCTCTTGCTGTTATAATTGCTGTCTTGTTGTCGGGCTCCTTTCTTTGTTTCTTTGAAAACCTATATTTAAAACAAGAATAATGACTGCTTGTAAAATCCTCTAGTTCTGAAAGAGATTATAGTAATAACAATGCACTGTTTATGGCGTTGGGCAACAGCTAAAACTCCTGTGAACATGGATAACAGTCAGCCGGTCATGCTGCGTAGAGTGAAAGGGCTGTTCTGTGTGGACCTAGCAGACTTGGAGGTAGGTGGTGAATACAAGCTTCGAGTTTGTGATCCTGTTTGTTCTCTGTGAATACACAATTCTGAGGGGTGAGGAAACTTTGAACCCCTACCCCGACTTGTGCTATTTCTGTTTCTTTGTTATTGTTCCTCTAATCAGTTGCCAGACAGATTTTTATCATAGAAAACGATGGCTAGTGTGGAGCAGGCTCTGCTTTGGAGCTGGGCTAGGATTGTTCTGTAACTTTCTTTTTAAGTATTTTTCTAGGAAATGCTGGAGTCCTTGTTTTTGGCTAGGAGTCCTAGAGATTGATTAGCACTGTGTACATGTAGTTTAATACCATAAATGATGCGTAAATGGTTAAATATGGTGGATTGAAACTGGGAAAAGAGATACTTGAACTGAAAACTAGAAAAGGCAGGACAAGAAACCATACAGACAGAAGATATATTTAAGCTATGTAGTGGTCTCCAGTGGGTAAAAGTTGCTCTGAAAATGGACCTAGAAAAATATACTGATCTGGATTGTCCTGCTCCCCTTGAGAGTTGGAGTCAAGAATTGAGGGGGGAATGGGAGGGAAGGAGGATGTGAACAGAGCGCTGTCCCCGCTCTTAGGCTGATGGAAGAAGTTTCTTGCAGAGCTGCTTACTAGGTTCTGGGCTTGGGGAATGTCTACTAAAAAAAAAGAGATTAAAAAATGTCTATTGGCTTATTTTCTTCAGCACAGAAAAAAATCCTCCCTGTCTTTACCGTTGTTCTTCCCAGAAACGTCACTATTATATTTGTTCCCACATATAACTTGTCACCATCTTAAAAAGTAACTTAAGAACATAGTCATCTCCTTATCATCTTCTGAAACATGTCTGAACCAGCCCTGTTCACCATGTAGCAGGGGTTCCAGTCAATCAAGTTTGGAAAGCTGTTTTTAGAGTAGATAACTGTCGTGCACAGGGTGGGGCAAATCCTGCCCTAGTGATTGCTGGCTATAAGCGGAACTTTGCCACCAGGGAGACTATGTGGGAGCAGATGTGAAACGGTGCTGTGGTTGGGTCTGGTTTATGGATGTTGCATTTGGGGAATGTATTTGACTCCCAATGTATATATTTTTTCGTAATACCTCCTTTTTGCTTAGGAAACTTGTCTCGTTCCCCATTTAGCATTTATGCCAAAGACCTACTTTCTTGTAAGCAGTCGAGAGTGGTTCCTGAGTGAGCCAGGGGCAGCGCATGGCACACTGGGGAGCAGAGCAGAAAAGGCTTGTGCCTTGAGTAGGAATTGTCTGTTAAGGGTCTCCTGCTGCCCCGTGAAAATCTGTAGAGGATGAGGCATTGGCGTAGGGTTGCTACTGTGAGACCACGGCAGATGGTTATGCTTGCTTGGACTGTGATCTCGCTTGTAGCAGTTCGTCCTGATCAGTTTTTGGAGCAACAGTGTGGGGTTTATGTGTGTGCATCCTTACTTTGGCTGGGGGAATAGAAGACGCAGATCTGCCTAAGCCTATCAGGTTTCCACAGCTGTATCCTCTCATCTTTTTCTGTCAGCATATCTACATGAACAGACTATGAGGACTTTGGCCGTTTGCTGGGGATTTCCATGGGTCTGGCAGCAGAGGCTCTGACTGGACTGCTAGATAGCATAGATCCTGAATGTGCTAATTGTGTGTATGCAAATTAACTCTGTCCTGCAGGCTTCCTGGATCTAAAACTCCATCACCATGTTTCAACTGAAGGCCCCTCCCCAGTGTAAACAGCTCTTGGAAAATATTCTCTACTACTGCCAGGGTTCCCTTCCCCTGCCAAGGGGTCCGGGTGCCCCTTGCACAGCCTTGTTCACTGTGAATTGTTCACGGCTTGAGGTCAGCACGAGGCTCACGCTACCTACCCCTCAGGATCTGCAGTGAAACACTGCAACCGCTACGTCTGTCTTCCCGCAGAAAAGTAGTGAGTGACAGCAGCTATCCTGTCCACAAAGAGCAAACTGAATGGGAATGCCCTGAGAGTGTCAGCTCCTCTCCACCCACCTGTTGTGTGAGAGGTGAAACAGTGAAGAGGGAGATGTTATGTGAAACAATAGCCTGTGTATACTCACAGCTTAATGCAAGGTAGAAATTTCATGTGAGAGGCTTTCCAGAATGCCCATAAAATTTCCAGAAATTTAATAATACAACAATTTTTCAGTACCTTCTTCACTGGACACCAGAAAACCAGAGCAAAATAACAACTAGCAGGCACAAGATATTCTTAAGAGCATCCTTACATGCTTTGCTTAGAGCTATCAGTGGGAATTTAAGCACCTTATGTAATGGGCTTTCTCTTCTAGCATCTGCTGCTTTGAGGGAAGATGATTGGTGAGGGAATGTATTGATTTAAGAGGAGGCATTTGAGGCCTTGACAACTGTGCAGCTTTACTGGAAGAGCCATGTCTACTAGGTTGAGGAGCAGGTCAGGCTGATTTTGCAGAGTGCTAGCAGCAGCATTAGCTCCTTAGGCTTATCTGCAGGGAGGAATCTTTACCAAAAATAACCCATCCACTGTGTTAGATACCAGCATTTTTGCCATGTTTTGGGGACTTAAGTTGGACACCAGACAAGATTAAAGACCTTCTTACACTATTGTGAACTCTTCACCCTGACTAATTGAGACTAACCTTTGGATGGCTTCTTGGATGCACTGTGGTTTACTTTTCTCTCTCTTAAACATGTGTACCATGAAGTGCACAGTCTGTATGTCTGATAAGCAGGAGGGCTTTGTAGAAAAGTTCTCTTACCTGTTGTAGAATCATAGAATTGTTTTGGTTGGAAGAGACCTCCAAGATCATCGGGTCCAACCATTAACCTATCGCTACCAAGTCCCCCACTAAATCGTATCCCTTAGGGCCTCATCTAAACGTCTTTCGAATCCCTCCAGAGATGGGGACTCCACCACCTCCCCGGGCAGCCTGTTCCAATGCCCGACAACCCTTTCGGTGAAGAAATTTTTACGAATGTCCAATCTAAACCTCCCCTGGTGCAACTTGAGGCCATTTCCTCTTGTTCTGTTGTCTGTTACTAGGGAGAAGAGTCCAACCCCCATTTCTCTACAACCTCCTTTCAGGGAGTTGTAGAGAGCAGTAAGGTCTCCCCTCAGCCTCCTTTTCTCCAGGCTAAACATCCCCAGTTCCCTCAGCCGCTCCTCATAGGACTTGTGTTCCAGACCCTTCACCAGCCTCGTTGCCCGTCTCTGGACACGCTCCAGCACCTCAATGTCTTTCTTGTAGTGAGGGGCCCAAAACTGAACACAGTACTCGGGGGGCGGCCTCACCAGGGCCGAGTACAGGGGGACAATCACCTCCCTACTCCTGCTGGCCACACTATTTCTGATACAGAATAGGAATATGTAGATAGGAATATATAGATATTATATAGATATATATATTCCTATATAGATAGGAATAATTTCCTGGCTTGGGCTTTTTAGCGTCACTTCTGCTGAGCAATGTGTGGTGAGTAAGGCTTTAGATTTTGCTGGCAGTTTTGATGTGCAGAAAGATTGAAAGCAGGTTCTGTCTCCTCCTGTTCTTTTGTGTTGTGTTTTTTTTTTTTTTTTAATCTGACCTTATTATTCAAGAAGTATCTGAACATCTTGCAGCTTCTCCTGTCATTCTGTAGTCAAGGCAAGGTGTGCCCAGGGAGATGGTACTTAGCTTGGCCCTAATGCAAGCCTTTAAGCTGCATTTTTTTAAAGTTGTATTTTTTTAAAGCCACAGCACCCACGAAGAAGCAGGTAGAGAGAGGTCTATTGGACCCACGTTTCTCACCCTCAGTGCTGAAGATTGGGAGTAACCCCTTTGCAAAGGCCCAGGATTGCACTTGCGCTGAGGGGGTTGGAGCCCACCACATGCTCCTCTGAGATGGACACTGTCAGGGCGCTTCACAGGGGACATTCTTCCCCCCAACTCGACAGCTGAGCCAGAGCATCAGCAGCAATGGAACCTGTTTTAAGAGCCGTCTTGAACTAGTGACCCTCATCACACTGGCTGGGGGGCTAACACAGAGCTAAATGATATCAGGCCAGTCTTACAGGGATCAGGTTGACGAGTTTTATATTAAGCCACCACATATGTGCAGCACATGAGTGGCTGTTTAAAGAAAGCCTCTTACTTCCCCTCCCTCCCCCCCCTTTTAAGGCTTATTTCTTTTGTCGTGTGTCATGGGGGCTGGCAGCAGGTTCAGAAAGTCTGAGCCCTCCCAGCTTAAGGTCATTGGGGTTGTTTAAATGTAATCTCCTTTTCTGTACTTATACTTTCCTACAACTTGCTATTCTGTCTTTCTAAAATTAAACTATTGAGTAAAAGGGTAGTTTGGACTTTACATGCAGGCGCAGGAAGGGGGCAAGCTAGCAGCCGGCTGGACCCTTTGTCAGGGTGCGTGTCTGCATGAGATCGTGCTAGGGACGCGGAGCAAAGTTCACAGTGAAGAGCTGGGGCTGCCCTTTGCTGCTTAATTGTGCCTTGTGCCAACCATTGTAGCTTGTCATGGCAGGCCACACATTGAGTTGTAGCGCACAGACCTGCTTAAGGAAGTGAAACCAGTCAGCTTAGGGGTGATCAAGCCCTCCGTAGTGATTGTGTCCTGCAAATGAATGAGACAAAGGAAAAAATGCCCTAACACTTCTAAAAAGCTCAATGGTTTGGAATGTTTTGTAATTTTTGCAAAATTGTTTTCAGTGTTTTTCTCTGCAACCAGGAAGGCTTGAAAATTAAAAGTGAAAGCTGGGGATTCCTGGTTGCAGGGGGTTGATCTTTAAAAAGCATTAAACACCATCAGAGTTGCAAGAACAGGCAATCCTGGAGTTTAACCATCAAGCTGCCATGGGAAAAAGATGACAGCTAAGTTCTTTGTGCCAGTAAACATTTGGTTGTGCTCCCCTCTGGGAGTGAGAGGAGGACCTGTGAGGCTCTGACCACGACTGTGCAGGGGTGAATACTGCACCACCCCATCCCTGCCATCCTTGGGCGTCTGCACTGGTTGTGAGCTCAACAGTTTTGTGCCTTGAGTTGTGCCTTGGGAGGAGCGAGTGTGTGTGCTGTTACAACCAGAAGCTGAGCCCGGATGCCATTCCGCATACCTTTTACAGTAGGAAATGGGAATTCCCCAGTTAAGCCTTGTCTATTCTAGCACAACCAGGAGAGCTAAGTTAAAGTAGTCACTTCTGCCTTATTGATACAAATTGAAGCACACGCTCAGTGTATATACTATTTTTTTTTCAGTCCAAAGGCCTAATAGCCCATTTCTTACTCCACTGAGGACTAACTGTACAGGTAGAAGGCTCTTGTCGAAGGCGTGGTGTCATCTGCCCTAGGTAACTGCTGTACTTTGCCCCCCTTGTGAAAGGAGAACAGACAGAAGAGAACCTGACTGCATCCTGGCTACTCGAGTGGACTCAGGCTTGCAGACCAGACTGATTTCCTCCTTTTTTTCTAGCCTCTGTGTTTTGGATTTTTTAAAATTATTTTATTGTGATTTGCTGTACTCACTTCCCTGTGATCTCTAAACTGGACAGGGAGAACCTTCTTCAGTACCTGATGCTGCACTTGCTTTTTTGAAGCGTTGTGGCTCACTAGCATTTCTGCCAGCCCTGGTGTTGTTTGCTGCCAAGCCTGGTACCCCCCTGTGCCATCACTACCCGGAGCGTTAACGCTGCAGATCAGTGGTGCTTGTCCACTCGGGATTCTGCCACGGAGCAGGCACGGGAGGAACCAGATCCCCAACTGTGCTGCGGCCAGTCCCGTCCCAGATGGCCCTGCATTTCAGCTGCTTGCGCTGGCCATTTAAAGCCTGGGCTATGGAACTGGCTGTGGTGGAAAAGCTTTGCTTTCCCGAGGAAATCTTAGTCTCTTCCACTTTACTGATTGACTTACTAGCAGCTCTAATAGGTTACTGGTTACATTTGTGTCATGTGAAGGATAGGGAAGTGAGTAGATACTGGGTAACGTGACTCGGTAGCTTATACTGGGATCTGGAATGACGCTGCTGCTTAAAACAGTGGCTACGTAATCTGGGTTGTTTTCTTAGTGGGGAGTGGTGGGGGTGAGGAAATGTTTCAAGATAATTCAAGAATGACATTGCTGTAATCCCGCTTACTCTAAGACCGTGTAAAAGCATGAAATGGGATAAATGTTTTTGTAAGAGACATTGGCTTTCCCTTATGCGTAATGGGGAAACGTTAGCTTCCCTGCTCCAGAGCACAGCGGCACGCGTGGTGGTGTAGAAAACTTTCTTCTGAAGTACGGCACAACTCGCTCCATGTTTGCCCCCAGCCACTGTCCCTTTTAGAGCCGCTTGTGTCGCTGCGAGGCTGACATCCTGCGTCGCAGAGCTGCCCTTGTGATACTGCTGAACAAAGATGCTTCTGTGAGCTGCCCGTCTGCGTGCAGGGGAGAGGAATTCAGGGGGTGCTGGGGAAATAACTAACTATAAGAAAGACTTGGTTTAATTCTCTTGTTATCAGCCCAGTTTGGCTGGGGATCTGTGTGAGCAAACCTGTACTGGCTTCATGCTGGAATATTTGAGCTGTGGAAACCCATTACAATTTCAGCTCAGATGATCGGAACCTCTGGGGTTTTTTGTCTTTTGGAGTGTAATACCAGGTTAGGAATCCCAGGAGAGCAGATTTTGCACTGTGTTTTACCTGGAGTCTTTGTGCTTCCTGCATTTTACCCCAGTGGAAGTCAGTCAGAAATGAGCTTTTTGGGGCAGTCTTACTCCTGCATCTTGGTGGTGCAGGTGTGCAGAACAATGAATAATAATCCCCAGCGTCAGGTGGGATATCTGTGCTTTTGTTGTTCTGCTAATATTAATTATAGAAGAGCAAGAAAATTTACCCAACTTCGTTGAACTCTGGCTCTACTGTGGACCTGCTTTGTGCTTACTGCTCATTTAAATTCTTGGCCTCTCCTCGAGTCAGCTGTGTTTTGTGTTTCATCTGGTTCAAGGCATGTGACAGAAGATGCAGGATGCATTTCTTAGGCTTCTGCCCTTTCTTAATTTATTCTTTTTCTTTGCTCCATGCAACAGTTACTAAAAATGGAAACTATGTGATTACTCTTTGTGTTACCACCTACAAAGCTCCAAAGGTTGGGGCTGTTTCCAGTGCTGTCACAGTTAAAATCAAAAGTCATGTGTCAGACCTCAAAGGCGTGAGTCTGGATGAAGATAGATGTGATTGTTAAAGGACATGCAACAACATTCAATGTGATTTATAGTCAGAAGCAGGGTTTAAGAATCTAGAAGATTTCAAGCTTTTTGTTTCTCCAAACAGTGAGACACACTTCTGAGTTTCCCCTTCAAATAAAAGTTGAAACCCTTTTATATAGCTTGATTCCAGGAGTTGAAACTTTAGGAAAGAGGCCAAATATTGCGAAATTGGTGATCTCATTGTGAGAGTAGGCAGCAGTGAGGTTTGTTTAGGCAAAACTTTCAGGGAAATTCCTGGGTATCTGGGCTAAATATCCTGGTTTTGTTTATTAACCACAATTGCTGCAGACTTACACTGGAAACATTTGAATGGGGGAGGAGAGAGGCAATACAGCTCAATTCTGTGTCAGGAAATACCAGATCATTTCATGCTTTCCAGTCTCTTGTATCTTTTGTGTCTGCCTGATCTAAACGTTATCACTTTGGGGGCTTTGGTGTATTAAGACATACACGGAGTTCTGCACAAATATCTTTCCAAGCAAGATAGGGGTAAAGCTGGTTCTCTAATGAAGGAAAAATTGCTTGAGGAGGAGGTCACTATCTCTTTGTCAAAACACTTATTTTTGCTTAACAACAGAAGTGATTTTCCTCACTGTTTTTACTTTTCACTTCCTTACTGAAAAGCCAAACATCTTTATCTGACAGTTTTTCAGGTTTTAGGCCTGTTTTGTTTTTGACTGCTATTTTTAATGAAAAAGTTAAGCTTTCATTAGTAGCTTTTCAAAAATACTGACTGAAAACTTTCTGCAAGGGGAGAAGAATATTTCAATCACTTCTAATCCTAACTTAAATATCAGAGAATGACATAACATCCTAATGATACAGAACACACTCAAGCATACACCTGGTCTCTCATGATGTAGGGAGGAGAGAGAGCAGCTGTTGAGCACTGCTGAGATCTGCCGCATGGTCGTTACTGACCCACTGATCCTTAAGAGAAATGCACTACCAAAATGAGTAAATCATGAGTCAGACCAGGCAGTGAGACCGTGGCACTATTTAAAGTACATCAGAATAACAAGTGACAGTCTTACTTACATTATTTTTTTAAATATACATATATATCATCTTGTTTTTCTGCAGAGAATACCAGAGGAGCTAACCTTAGATGCCTTACTAGAAATGAATGAGTCAAAGGTGAAAGAAACAATGAAGAGATGTGGTGCCAGAGACGAGGAGTGCTCCAGACTCAATGGGGCACTGAGCTGCTTACGGAAAGTGACTGAATCAGGTACAGACTGCCTTGTTGTTCCATGGAATTAGTTTCTTGGCAATCCAGCCCCCCGTCCTGCTTCCTTTCATAGAATCATTTGGGTTGGTAAAGACCTCTAAGATCATCGAGTCCAACTGTTAAACTAACACTGCCAAGGCCACCACTAAACCATGTCCCCAAGCGCCACGTCTACGCGTCTTTTAAATCCCTCCAGGGATGGTGACTCCACCACTGCCCTGGGCAGCCTGTTCCAGGGCCTGACAGCCCTTTCCGTGAAGAAAGTGTCTCATATGAGACAATCTGCAAAAAACTCTGGAGAATGTCTTTGGGTATATTCTGTAACCAGTATCAGGTTATGGCTCTTGGATGTACATGAAGTTGCAGTGATCAAACACATCTAGAGCTGTGGATTGGATTTGGTTTTGACAGCATGTCAAATAAATGAATAAATGGAAATAAATGTAAGTAGAAATATCCTATCCTACTCAATAGACTATATCCTTATTCCCTCTCTGTTCAGAGTTGTGTCTAATCCTCCAATTAATCCTCCATCGTTCAGCACACATATCCTTGACCTAACGAATACAGCCAGATTTCTTGCGGGTAATCCCCTCCTCAGATACTGCTAGCTCAGAGAGGAGGTGTGATTCTGTTTGGCATTACTTTGCTCAGAAGCCTGAGTATTGTTCAGCTCAATGCTTTGGAAGAGAAAAACATTGCTCTGACAACTCTTTGTCACTGCGTAGCTTGTAGCGTGCCAATTGATTCACTTCTCTTTAAGACCGCTTGCCTCCTGCTATCTTTCTTTGACTGCTAGAATTGATAGAATCATTAGCCAAATTCCAATAGCAGATTCAAGAGCTAGAAAGAGCCCTGATTTACCTTGAAATTATGGAAAGAAAGGTACTGTGTAATTAGAAATGCATGTGTTCAGCATGCAAATGGATCTGACCAAGTCATTTAAGATCAAACTCAGGGTTCCCAGAGCACCATTTCACTGTCTTCCCCTGTCACCTTCCCCAGGCTACTTTCAAAGGCATTGTAAAATCTGTTTGTACGAGAGTGTTTCTCACAGCACACTGGTACTAACGTGCATCAGATCTTTCTTTGTAGCAGTTATCAATCTGTCACTGAAAGGTGATGTTTCCTGTTGGTATTATGACAGTTCATACCATTCGCAAATCATAAAGATTAGTTAATGGAAAAGTCAGCAAACAGCTCAGTTTCATACTTCCTTTTTTCTAATCTTTCTTGTCCTGGGCTGTCAAATATTTCCCATCCATACTGTGGCAAAACCAGTCATTGTTCAGTCGTCATGGCATTCGCTTATTATAAAGAAATGACCTTTTTTAAAGTCCAAGTGTGTCATCTCTTTTCAACCACTGACTGGTCAATAGGACATCAGGGCCTGAAGCTTTGACTTTTCACCTTGATTTAAGTCATTAAGGACATACGTACTTAAAATTAAGACACGGAGTTATCCTGATGAATTAAGCCTCTGAAATGATCCCAATAATCTGTGCCTTCCTGCTTCGCTGCCTGCAGGCCTTTGCACTTTTTTTCCCCCGTTTATACCCAGAGTTGGTCTACAAGCTGTACCGGATCATTCTGAACTACAGTGCTAGGCGTTGTAGAAGGCAGTGCTGGGCTCCACCAGCGATCCGGCAGGATGTGGTGGTTCCCTTTTGGCCAGCTGTCTGGCCCTGGTGCAGCTCTAGCTAATACAGTCTGAACAAACCCAGCAACTCTGTGCTGAGTGCTGCTGCTGCCTGTAATTGAACAGCAGTGCCCCGGTACTCCAGGTGTCAGGTGAGTTCTAGGCACTGGTTACATGCCAGAGAGGGAGACAAGTGGCCAAATGAGTATCAGGAGCTCCTAGATACCCCTTATTTCCAATCTAATGGTCTCTCTCAATTTAAGCGGTATTTAGCAGTTCTGTTGGCTAATAGAAAATAGTTTCCTCTTTTTACCAAAGGCCAGTCTAAAAGCAGGCAGGGTGCCAGGTTGGATGTACAGATCTGTCTAAACAGACTGGCACCAAATCCACATAGGCTTGCAGTGGGGTGTGGGTGCCTGGTTTATGTAGGTGTGTATATCCCACATTCCTCAGTAGGGCCCCAATCTGTTAAAACTCAGCCCATCTTAGAACACAGGACCTGATTTTAGCTTTTGAGATACATAGCTACAGATAGGAAAGAAGGGTAGTTACTGCCATTCTTGTTTTAAAGGTTTCTTTAGCTGATGTCTTAGGTGTCAGAGGAGGAGAAACTAGGCTTGCACCTTGGCTAGGTGCAAAGCAGGGGGAAAAAAACCTCCTTATAGCCTAAAGCAGCATGGTGCAGTATGGGTATATACCTTGGCTTTTCATTATAATCAATCACTAACGTTGCTATGGTTGTTGAACAGGTGGGGAGTTAAAAGATGATGTGCTGATGAATCTTTCTGAGGCACGCCGAGAGAACAGCTCTACAAGCATGATGGAATCCCCCTGCTCCTCTGCGCCCGCATGGACTCCCTCTGCACTGCACCTTCCCAAGGGCAACGCCCAGCAGGCACGTTCTGTGTCAGTATCTACAATCCCATCTTCAGATTCTCTTGCCTCGAGTCACGGACCTTCTATCTATGCAGAAAACCTCTTGGACCCTTTTTCATTCCCCGCACACAGTGGAAGGTTAACGCCAAGGACTCCTCACAGCATCACCATCACTCCACCAACCACTCCTCAAGCCAAGAGAAGGCACAAGTTGAAGCCACCACGGACTCCTCCTCCCCCTTGCCGGAAGGTTTTTCAGCTGCTACCTAACTTTCCAACCCTCACAAGGAGCAAGTCCCACGAATCACAGTTGGGAAACAGGATAGATGAAGTTCCTCCAATAAAGTAAGCATGACACTTCCTCCTTCCCCACAGGCCCTGGTGGGCTGTGTTCATACCAAAGGGCGCTCAGTGCTCCAGTTCTGACTCTGAAAGAGCTGGTGTCCCGTTGCCTCATCATGGTTTTGCTGTAGTCTGGGAATCTGTATCAGTGGGATATTCTAAGATAACCATAAAACCTGCTTGTTAATAGTGTACTTTACTTGAAATTTATTTGTATTTATTTGAAATTGCACCTGCTGGGGAGGTTGGGATGGCTGCTGCTATTAAAGGGCCCCAACCAGTTTTTTCTCAAAGATCTAGTAGCCAGTTCCACGTACTAGAATTCTCTTCTGTCCTTAAATGTTCCTCACAGTTCAGGTGGCTGGTATCCTTTTATGTTTTTATCTTAAGATGTATTTTAGCTGCTAGCGTGAGCTTTTAAACACATTTATTACAGTGTAGACAATTATAGCTCCATAACAAGACAAATGGTCTTAGGCTACACCTTTTTTTGGACTGATCCAGGCTTTGAGATAGGCTTTCTTTGTGTAGGTAGGATGGAAGGTATTAATCTAACATTTAACTAATAGTTGAAACTGGGAAAGAAACGTGCCTTCCAAAGACTCTGGCTATCCCTAAACATTGCAGAGACTTAGGTCAGCATCCAAATTCTGTAGCAGGCACTGGGTTATTACAACTCTTTGACCACTTGGAAGAGTTCGAAGAGCCTGTTCCACTCAGGACCTTTTTGCCAAAATTACTTTTTTATGTAAGGGAAACTAGCCCAGCTCAGAATAGAGTTGAGATTTTGGGTGTGAGCATTAACAGCAAAGGGCTGTGCTTTTGATGCTGCAGTACTGTATTGCCTGACATGAAAGAGTTCATTATAAATGCGTAGCCTTGTAAGTATTCTTCCACACTGTGAGTGCGTACGAACTACATACTAAAACCTGCAAATTGCTAAACGTCTAAATGCAGCAAATGAGTGGCCAATGCACAGCTTTGTTTTGAAATTCAGTGGTAAGAACCTGGTTCTGCTGTGATCCAGGTCCTGTTGATTAAGTCTGACAGGAATTGCAGAACGTAGCGCTTCTGTGATTGAGGCACTTCCACGGAGCCTGCCAGCTGACTGAGTTGCGCAGCCCCATTAACACTTCTCGTCTGCAAGCCAAAATTCAGGTGCACTCTTGTACACGTCACTCACAGGCTGGAGCTGGAGCTCTACCCAGCAAAGACTACCATTTGTAGGCAGGAAAATACTGGCTACGCAGCAACTTCAGGAGCCTGTGCAAAACCAGAGATGTTTGTAAACCTGACATCAAATGCTGCAGGAAAGAGTTTCTGCTCTAGCAAAGTGTGTATCCTGTCACGTGAATATGAATGTCTAAAAAAAAATATTATTTTTTTCTCTCTAGGTTCGGTAAGAGATTTTTACAGGGCTCTCTTCGTTTCATTGCTGAGAGAGAAGAACCTGTCCTTGTCAACTATCTGTTGATCATCCCTGTGCAACCTCTGGAGGTCCTCAATAGGGCGTCCTATCCCAGAGTTTCTGTTAACTTTAACAGGAGCTTGGCCTACTGGAGAACTGCAGGATGTTTACATGGTCTTTTGTACCTGGTATTTCTTCAGATGACAAAAGCAAGGAAAAGGAATACTGATGTTTAAAGTGTTAAAGCAAGGGGTTTGGGTGTATTGTTTGTCTGTGACTTCAGACAGCTGTTATTGACGCCTCTTGGTACTAGAAATAACTTCATATCTAACCGTTTAGTATCTTTGGATATTCATTGCCAAGTATCTCTGTAATGAAACTGGACAGTTGCGTGCAATCTTCTGAGAAATGCTTCAGCCCATGCTTAAATGTGGAATGCTTCCTCTGATGTTGATGAGTCTGTTCACGTGTCCAGTGGCTAACAGGACTAGGGCTTGTGTTTTTATCCAGTAACGTGTCAATGCCATTTAGTGTTTTAGCTATCCTGATGTGCCTATGTGTGTCTCGGACACACCCTGTAACCTTGGAAGCTAATGTAGAGGGATACGGACATCTTGGAAAGTGTCTCACCTTTCTGTAAAGTATAAAAGTCCAAA
Organism: Phoenicopterus ruber ruber; assembly: GCA_009819775.1. Taxonomy (NCBI): domain Eukaryota; kingdom Metazoa; phylum Chordata; class Aves; order Phoenicopteriformes; family Phoenicopteridae; genus Phoenicopterus; species Phoenicopterus ruber. Next base: position 1,376,152 of record CM020233.1, on the reverse strand, counting down.
TAAGGACATTATAGCACCCACGTATATCTAATGCCCTTTAAAACAAAAATCCCAGGAATTACTTTCAGAAATGAAAAAGCATAGAAAGAAAATTGTAAAATGCAAATGCAAGCAGAAAGCTGAGCATTTCTCTGTGGAGAGTGATAGAATTTATGCAATAAATAAAAAAGGCATTAGAATAAATTCAAACAGAAATGAAGAATTTTGGGGCTTCTATGCATGTAGTCATATTGTCTGTTTTAAAATCTATACTGCAGGCTCTTTTAAGTCCCATTCAATTCTAAGCTTTGTTATATTCATTAGGATCCTTCAGTAAGGATTTAGCCATCTTAACTGATGTTAACAGCCATCTTAACTGTTGTATTACGATTAATTCAGATGACCGTGCATTTGCATGGCCACACTAGATCAGCAATATTCCTTGGAAAAGCAACTAGTTATTCCAGCCTGTTCTAAGATGCTGAAGACCACAGATGCCTTTAAAAGTTCACTGGAATAATGATAAAAAAGAATCTGGTGCCATCTAGGGTCAAATAAAGAGACTGGCTTTTTGTAGGCATTGACAGTGTCCAGCCTTGAAGCTGTGTTGATACTTGCAGATTTGCGGTTTCTCCAGATTTGCAATATGGCTATAGATTTAATTCAGAAAATATGCCAGAATCTTAGTATTTGAGAGTTTTTAGGAAGTTATGTAGTATAACCACTGGAGTGCTGGACTGGCATTTTGGAGTCAAGGTCTCCCTTTCCACACTTATCAGCTAGCTAAGTGATCTCACATAAATCTTTTTATTCTTCTGGGTCACGCTGGCCCTTACTATAAAATGGAGATGATAATTTTCAGTGTAAAAGAATATTCTGAAGTCTACTGACACTGCATGAAGACTGGGTGATAGTATTCATGGTAAACCAGTTGGGAGTTAAGTCTGACTTTCCACTTCGTTTTAAGAATGGTCTAGACCTAATCAGATGGAATTCTGTGATCCTTAAACGCAAAACATAATGATTTAACAAAAAGAAGGAAGAATTATGATTCCACCACCAAATCTTATCTTACGTTGCCTCCATATGAAAAATAAGAGTAGTGTCTGATAGTAGCTTTACAGCAGAAGGCAAACCAATATCTCAGCTGTGCTGCTAACAGTGTCATGGCTACTAGTCCTTATCTATGACAGTGATCGCTTTGTTTCTGCCTAGACTGGTAAGCACGCTTGTGAGTAATGCTTCCCTAAAACATCCTTTTGTTCTCCATCAGAACTTTCCCAAGGATCCCCTCAAATGGTACGAAGAGACTTTGGCTTAGCTGTAACACACAGGTAACGCACGCATGCTGTGGGAGCCACAAAGGAAACAAACTGAGGGGTCAGACCAGGACACCACCCTAGTTAGTGCGTTTGTAGCAGTCACGACTCTAGGATAGGTTTGAAGTTGGGTAGGATGCCTCATTTGCCAAGTTCAGCGTTAACTATGTATTTCAGCTTCACTTCTTTTTAATATATGCACTTGAAATCCTTTTTACAAAGCCAATTGACTCGTGATTCCGTAATGACTAGCATACCAGCAGTAGCAATGTTGTGGATGGGGTGATAGGACCAAGCGCACCAAATGTCTAACAATGCCTTTTCTAAAACACTTCCTTCCACTGCTACAAATGAAAGGGGAGCTGCTCCTTCCTCCCTATGTATCCTACCTCCCTTGGGTATCTTTGACTGCATGAGGCTTCAGATCTGCAATTGCTGAGCTGCAGCTCTGAGGACCTTCTAGAGATGTGTGTTCATGCACACCCCGTCTCCTCGTCAGAGACATATCTGAGGACCTTCTAGAGATGTGTGTTCATGCACACCCCATCTCCTTGTCAGAGACATATCTGAGCACCTCTCAGCCCTGTTCTGAGAGTGGAGAACTAGCAAGAGGGCAGCAGAGTTGGTGCCAGCCTTCTTTCAGTTGCTTTTGATCAGATAAGTGAGAGCTCTTTTCCACAACACCACTTGCTCTTTTCAGAAAGAGCTAAAGAAGTATAGCCTGTCTGTAACTACCTACAAATGTTAATGTTCCTTTAGGCACCAGTTAACATCATTTTCCCCTCGTCTCTACTTAGGTTCTCTACAAAGTCTTGGTTATCTCAGATTTGCCAAGTCTGTCAGAAAAGCATGATGTTCGGGGTGAAGTGTAAGTACTGCAGGTGAGCACACAGTGATGATCTTTTTCAGAACAACTTTGCATTTGATTCATTAAAGTTTGCCAGTAACACGTATCTCTTGATGTGATGCACTCTTAGCAGTGGCATCATTTTTTCAGTCAGCTTCTGAACTGGCAAAGGGATGCTTTGGCACAACTTACGCTTTAGGTTGGCAGCCTGACACATGGGTGAACCAAATGTATTTCCTTGCCACAGGCTTCCTACCTGGTCATGGGCAAATCTTGTCATGGGAGCTGGATACGTAATTAACAGCGAGGATTTTAGTTTTTGCATCTCTGTCTGGGTTGTTAGTCCAGAGTGCTGAGATTTTAGTGCTTCACTGTCGCTGGATGAGAGTCAGTGAAGGTAACTATATTAAAAATAAATCAGATGCTAAGATATGTATATGGCTTTCATTAGCCTAATGACACACGTAATAGGATTATTCATGTGAATGCATGCTGCTTTGGGGCCCGGAGCATTCCAGAACTCCCTCTGAGATTAGCATAAGAATTACAAATTAAGGGTAGGCTTCCTCTTTTGGGGAAAGAACAAGTTGCTATTTAACATGTAATGTTTCTCTTTCAGATTAAAATGTCACAACAAATGTACTAAAGAGGCACCTGCTTGTAGAATATCCTTCCTTCCCAGTAAGTAATTTTCTACAAATTCTTAGCATTTCAATGTAATTGATGGTATCGCAAGAATAAAAAGTCTGATTAAAGCTTTTTTTCTCCCTTCTCCAACCTGTTTTTCAGTAACAAAAATAAGAAGAACAGAGTCTGTCCCTTCTGATATCAATAATCCAGTAGAGAGACCAACAGAACCACAATTTGGAACTCTTCCCAAAGCACTAACTAAAAAGGTACATGGTGACTGAAGTGAGTCTTGTGTCTGCAAGTCACTGAGGAGCTACAATAAGGAGAGGTGGCAGCAGTATCTTGCTGGTTGGAGCAAGAATGGCACCTTGAGCTTTCACTTCGCAAGGAGACTTTGATATGTGACATTTTCTCCTTGTAAAACATAGGTTGTGCACAGCTCCAGCTGCCTACTCCCTTAGAAAAACTATGCTATGATCGAGGCTAGGGACAGCTTTCCTTTCTCTGTTTTTCAGTAAACATTGAGGGGCATTCTTTCTTTCCTTTTCTTGTTTTCTCATGAGTAAGTTTCCTTGCTTTCCAGGAGCATCCACCAGCAATAAATCATCTGGACTCTAGCAGTAATCCTTCTTCTACAACCTCATCCACACCATCTTCTCCAGCACCTTTCCAGTCTTCCAACCCTCCCAGTGCAACACCTCCCCCAAACCCATCTCCTATGGGCCAGAGGGACGGACGATTTAACTTCCCAGGTAAACATCTTTTTCAAGAGACCTCTGCCAAGATCAGAAAGGCCTCAATGCAAGCAGAAGCTGACCATGACTTCATAGGTAGTTGCAGGTTTCTGAATACATGGTTGTGTCTTAAGCAAGGTGTGGAGGTGTATCTTTTCACCTGACAAAAGAAAATGGTCTGTTTTTACGTGGTTTCAACAAGATACTTTTGCAGGAGACAGATTATTGAGGAATGTCGGCACCTTTCTTAAATGAGATGATCTTTCTATTTTCTCCTTTTTTGAAAAGGACTAAAAAAAAACATATATTCTTTCTCCCTTTTCTCATTGTGTTGTAAAATGCATGCTGCCTGCTGTGTTTGGTCACCAGTGGCTTTAAATCATGAGTAAGTTGATTGCTAGAGCAAAACGTAAAAATGAGAACTGGAATGAATTACTTTACCAGTCCCTTCCAAAAGATAACCAACAATCAACACTCATTTTTAAACCATTGACATACACGTATGGTGGAAAAGAATTTACCCTACATACTTTACAGATTAAGAACCCAAATGTGCAGTCTTTACCAAAGCCGACAGAGGCAAGAATCTCTGACAAGGGCAAAGATTTACATAGTGAGAATAAATTTAATCCCTTTGATCTGGAAATGAAGTCACATGCTGCTCAGTAGCTGCTACATCTAGCCTTCAACATTGCTGTATTTTGCATCGAGCTTTTGATCTGAGTATAAGTTGCTATTTTAGCCCCCTCAAAAGGAGCAGAAGCAGAGCCAGTTTAGTACAAGGGTTCTACTGCAACTACTTTGTATTAGGACATACTGCTCAAATTCACTGAAATAAAAAAAAAAAAAATGCTTGCAGATGGCTCATGAGCTTCAGCTTCTCCGGGTGCATCTCTGAAAAGCTGAAGACATGCGAGAGCATCGAAGCACCAGCCTTTACGTGGGCCTGCCTTTTAGCATTCCTGGGTTCTCTAAATTTGCTTCTGCCACTTGAAGTCTGGATGTGTTGTTTTCCCACCAGACTGTTTGCTTATTAGTAACATAGCTTTCATTTGATAAGTATCATCTGTCCTAGTCTTCCAAAAGTGCATGTGCTGAAATTCACCCCCTCAAGCAGGCTGATAATCTACTAATCTGTTTCCCAACAGTGAGTTGGGACTAATTCATTGAATGCATATGGAGCACTTACTGATGATCTTCTAACTTGTTTGTTTGTTTTTGTTTTTCTCCTGGTAATTTTTTTTGCTGTTCTTTTTTTTAAAAAAATAAAAAAATTAAAAAAAAAAAAGCTGCCTACTACATTCAGCATAGACAACAATTTATCTTCCCAGGTGAGTTGATTGTTTTAATTCTACTAACTAGCTTCTGCTGCCAAAAAATAACTTGTTTGTAAACTTCTGCATGCTGCCCAAGAACAATAATTCTGCTTTAAAAAAAAAAGAATCTAAACCAATTCTTATCTCAGTATACAATTCAGGCCTCTCTCCCCTAGTATGAGGTAATGATGTGATTTATGTACTAAGGTGAAACTTTGAATATTCATTTGTAAAACAGTGGCTTTCTGCGGTGGGATTCTATACACAGCCATGTTCTTTCTTTAAAAAGGCTTGCTTTTGGGGTTATAGTATAAATGGGCACTGTCAATTCAGGAATGCTGAGCTCACCTTTATGAACTGAGGCTCTTGCCTACGGGATTTAACCATGACGAAGCACTATTCATATGTGGATTTGCATATGCAAACTTTTCTCAGTCAACTGTTTGTGAACCCTTAGAAACAGCTTGTTTGTTTCCAAAGTGAGAGTTGATGACGTAGGATGCCAGGTACAGAGTATTTATTCTGAATTTTGGAAGGATTTGCAACCCAAGCTGAATTTCCTGTGCACTGGTGACACTGGACAGACTAGGTGCATTTGGAATCCATGACCTGCAGTATAGATGAATTCAAATGTCCTAGTTCTGTGAGGATTTAAGTATTTCTGATTGTCCAAGGCAACCTGAATGCTCATGAGCAGTTCACAGACAAGGACTGACCTTGAAAGACATTACAGATAAGTAGGTGAATGGGAAGAAGACTGGGCTTGGTCAATATACAGGCATTTAAGTACTAGGAAAGATGAGCATAGTTTTAAATGAATAGAATTATAAAATCATATTATCTGTGGTTGAGTTTACTTTATAATTCCTGAATAAGAAGCAAGTAATCACTATTGCAATGCTAAAACTTCCAATCTATAAGAGATTAAAGTGTAAAATATGTATCCTAAATATTTCTACTTTCCCAGAAATTCCCAGTCCTGCACAAATAGCACAGCCTCCAGAAACAGCTGCAGACACTAAGTAAGTATAGTTTTAGATTCTTTTATTTGCATAGTGTTTATCTGATAGTCTTCAGATCAGTCTGAAAGCGCTATGTTATGACCAAACTTGAACTTATCATCTGAGAACTCACAGGATAATTTTAGTCAGCAGGGGTGATACTGGTATTCCCAGTTTTATAAAGCTGAATGTGATAGTTACTTTAAATGGGACAGTAAGAAGTCCATGCCTTTAATATCTGGTTATGGTTAGGTGTGCATTCCCGAGATCAGAAGGGTCCGATGAAACAGAAATTACGGAGTTTTACAATTAAAAGAGCATGGCACACTTAGCTACAAGCAAACATCTTTTTTAAGGATCTGAATTGTACGGCACGCGAAAGATTTTAGCGTGCATTGCCAGCACTCATGATTGCTTCTCCACTGTAGGTGTTTCAGTAGGAATGGGAGTATCCATTACTGGAACACACTAATAATGTAGCCATGCCACTGCCAAATCGATTCCTACCAATTAATCATTGAAAATCACTTCAAAGTCTTTGTCCCTTATTTGCTACAGTAAGCTTAGGAAGTCCTTATCTGTTAAGTGGAGCAGTAGTTATATTTTTCTCTGACCTACTATAGTGCTATCAAGATCCATTCTCTATTTGCTTCTTTCCATTGCACTAATGGCACACGTAGCAGCCTGCTTTTCTAACTCCGGTGGATATGCAAACATTATTTTCACTGTAAACCTGTCTTCTCTTGTTAGTGCTGATCAACAGCCAGACACAGATGGAGTTGAATGTGAAGCAGAGGTAGGTTTTCTGGTTTGCCCTTTTGTACAATCAGAAACGTCACGTTGAAAGTGCAATGAAAAAGTTGTGGCCCTGGAGTTATGAGTGTAGACTAGCTGTGCCTTACCTCAGTTCCACTGAACTGTTTGTACGGCGAAGATCTCAACTGAAAATTCATGGTTTCTGTAGCTAGGCTGAAACAATACAAGTACTTGTAAAAGTACTTGACTTTTTCTAATCAGGCTAAGATGATATTTTTCACACTTCTGGCTCACTCAGTTTAGCACAGCCATTTTTACATTACAAGAGTGGCAGGCCTGCTGCTGGAGTTAGGAGGTCTAAATGCTCTGCAGATCTCAAATCTGCAAGTAACGCATGTGTAGGTACTACCAGTGGTTAGATTAGCTCATGGTATATGCTGCAAAGCAACGGCTGTAAGCATGGGCTTATGTTTTGCATAGGAAAGCCTTTCCATACCTATTCACGAGAGTCTGATTTTGGTAGTGCCTAAGCACGTGTTCACCTTGTAGTATGAACACTGAAATGGGTTTCTGTAGGGATGAGTAAACCAATAGAGATTGAATCAATGATTTCAGCAGAAATTACTGGATTTTGGATCAAGCTTGTTGATTTTTGGAGCACTAGTAATCTCAACCCCCCCCCCCCCCCCCCCCCCCCCCCCCCCACCTACATTTATTTGAAGAACAAAGAGGTTCTTGACCCTTCCTTTTAGAATGGTCTGCAGCATTTTGCCCCACACTGAAGGCCAAATCCTGAGAGGCGCCGAGTGCCTAGATGTTAGTGCTGGTTCTACAAATTTACCTCTATATGGGATAAAGCCTTTCTTGCCTTCACCTGCGTGCACTGACATACAGAAGGTGTATGCCTTTTTGTAGCCTTCTGAGATGACTTTGTCCTGTGAGGTGTGTTTCTAGAGCTGTAGTCAAAGGCGTACATCCAGCCCCCTGACGTTCTCTCAAAGCAGCCTTTGCTGCTGGCTGGGAGGTGGCTTCTGCCCCTCAGATGGGAATCTCAGCATATATTTCCCTTCTCTTCTTGTGAACAGGTGGAAGAACCAGAGACTAATAAATCAGAACCTGAAGATGATGAGGATGAGGTGGAAGATTTGCCAAACAGACGGCCACGCTTGCAAGGGATGATTTATCGCAAACCTAGCCAGACCAGCGTCTACCTGCAAGAATGGGACATTCCCTTTGAACAGATTGACCTGGGGGATCCTATTGGCCAAGGACGGTGGGGGAAGGTTTACAAGGGCAAATGGCATGGGGAAGTGGCCATCAGGCTGCTGGAGATAGACGGGAACAATCAGGACCACCTCAAGCTCTTTAAAAAGGAGGTGATGAACTACAGACAGACCCGGCACGAGAACGTCGTACTTTTCATGGGAGCATGCATGAACCCTCCTCATTTAGCAATCATTACCAGGTACAGATATAGCATCTTAGTATTATTTTTATAGATACATATTATATAGATAGATAATACTTCTTTTTTATATATAAAAATAAACCTCTCGCTGCAGTCAGGAGGTGGCAGACATGAATGCAGTCTGTGTTGCTCAGAGTTTTGGTTACTAGAGTTGTCTCCTTTTAGGGAACATATAATATTTTTTGGCAATTTTCTTTTTATTTTTGAATTCTTAAATAATAAAATTCAAAAAGCAGGAGAAAAAAAAAATCTGGAATAGGCTGTTCCTCTGCCATCTACTTCCAGATGGTTCCAGTTGAGCAAAGTGACAATAAACCAATGTGTGAGGCTGACAATGCAACAGTTATCTCTTCCTTTCTGTTCCTCTTAGGGACACTTGCTGGTTAGACAAAAATGTTACTTTTTTTCTCCTTTCTTCCATTTTCAGTATTTAGTTGAGATGAGGATCACTTAGCCCCTAAATAACAGCTTTTTGGGATGTTCATATGCAGGCTGAGTTTAAGTAAGGCCAAGGGCATGCCATCCTCGTAGTCTGGCACGGAGGGACTTGGGCATTTCTAATTGCCAGTTCCAAAAGAACTCTCCTGCTTAAGCGACCAGTACGCACCAGCAGCAGAAGCTGGTGCTCAGATTTTGAAAACTGGACTTCAGATGTCCAAGCAATATAGCAACAACTGGGTCTCTGAAGAAATACATACGCGCTTGTTGCATGTCCTTGAGCATGCTTTAACACTAGGTCTCCTGTACATGTGTACACCCACACAGATGTAAATCAATCGGGTCCTTCAAGTTCTTCAAAATGGCGTTTCTCAGCAGTGGAAGAGGGCTGGGATTCTGTCAGCATGCTAAGAAAACCAACTGAACATCCAGTATTACATTCTTATTTCCCTCCAATATTTTGAAGACCTTTTTAAGGATTGTTGTTCCTCTTTCCTGTAGCTTCTGCAAGGGAAGGACGCTTCACTCGTTTGTAAGGGACCCCAAGATATCCCTGGATATTAACAAAACCAGGCAGATAGCACAGGAGATCATTAAGGTAAGGGTATGTTGTGCTAACGGAGGCATCCGCTTCTGGGCAGGGCCTCAGCAAGAGCTTAAAGGTTGCACAGCTTGAGAGGTTCTGCAAGTCTCAGTAGCCCAACAGGGTGTTGCAGCAGGAGATACTCAAAGTTGGCTGAAAAAAAGTACTGATTTAGTGGGCAGTAAGTTAAGGGCCTGTAAGGAGAGAAATAGAGCTTTTGCTTGTCGGTGAGGGGCTGGGGAGGGAGAATTCAGATAAAGGGAACAATGAAGGAAGGTATGCAGGACAGGTTTCCTTCCTGGTCTCTTCTCCTCATTAGTAACTGCAGCTAAGTTAATGCATCCTGAGGTAGATGGCATTTTCTCCCAGATTTGCACAGTGTTTTCTGTGCTTGCTTTCAATATTTCTCAACTGAAGAAGGATTTCTAAAGCTGCTGTTTTCCTTTCTGGCAGAAATATCCTGTGAATTTAGTGAGCAAACTTGTCAGTTGTTCGTTGTTCTTACACATAGAGACTTCTTCAGAATTGTGAAGTCCACAGCCACTTAATGCTTCAACTGAGAGTACCCTTCCAGCAGCCCTTCTGTGCAGAGGATGAAAAGCAGTTCAGAGGCTGAGCACTACACTAAGATCGGCTCCCTTGCAGTCTTCCTTTGTACCCTTCCTGCATAAGTCAGACAGCTGCTGTTCCCCTTTTACAATTAATCATTTATGCTGGAGTAATGAGAGTAAATGTGTATTAGAAAGCAAAGCATGCCCAGAGTTAGAGGCTTGGAAATAATAAAAAAAATTTACATCTCTGCATATATTTCCCAGGGCATGGGGTATCTTCACGCAAAGGGGATTGTACATAAGGATCTGAAATCCAAGAATGTGTTCTATGACAATGGGAAAGTTGTGATCACTGACTTTGGATTATTTGGAATTTCGGGTGTGGTTCAGGAAGGAAGGTAAGTGGAGGTTTCAATGTTTGGTTCACTTCTAGAATGATAAATAACGATCAAATAGGGAAACATTTTGATGCATTACACAGTACAAGTGAGGAGTGTTGATTGCTTTAGTCCATACACACATTTTTGGAATACACACTTTTTCTTTGTTTTCCTTTTTTTTTTTTTAGCAGAGTTGTTTCTGCAGTTCCCATAGCACATTGCTAGCAAGTTATGTATGGAGTAAGACTCAGAACACAGAACAAAGAAAACTTTAAGCCCAAGAACAAGCTGGAGAGTCAGGCTAACACACGCGTATTTTTTAATACGGCAAGAAAATTAGAAAGGAAATGTCAGCGAAAACATTTGAGTAAATAACGTCAAGGCATTAGGTGAAGCACAGATACAGTCCATACGCTGCTTCTTGGTTGAATCAGTAGTGTTTCAGTACCCCTTCTTTCTTTTGAACTCAGGAGGGAGAATGAGTTGAAGCTGCCTCATGACTGGTTATGCTACCTGGCCCCTGAAATCGTTCGTGAGATGGCCCCTGGGAAAGATGAAGACAAGCTGCCTTTCTCCAAAGCTGCAGATATCTATGCTTTTGGGTAAGAGAGGAACACCTAAGAGTGCCACGAGAGCTTACTAAAGAGCTTTGTTACAGACCTGAGCCTTGTGAGTCAGTGGTCCTCTTCTCACAGACGCAGGATTCTAGCTAGGACGCATTTTTGTCACCTAGTACAAAAGGCGTGGGCGGGAGGTGTGTGGGGTGGGAGGGATTTGCTGCACAGCCTTATACACCTTCATTATCTGAAGAAATTGGAACTGTGTCAGGGCTTTGTACCTTTCTCTTAAGAGCGGGCAAAGGCTTGATTTGTCTGTTGATGTTGCAGGACTGTGTGGTATGAGCTCCAAGCAAGAGAATGGCCTTTCAAGAACCAGCCTGCAGAGGCACTCATCTGGCAGATTGGAAGTGGCGAGGGAGTGAAACAAGTCCTTGCAACTGTTAGTTTGGGGAAAGAAGTCAATGTAAGTACCTCAGTTGCAGGAATCCTTCCATATAGCTATTTATCAGGAAAAGAGGGAGCTGCTTAAAGATGCGATTTATTTTACTCATAACTTTAAAGGGCAGGAGAGAGAACAGATGAGAATGGGACACCAGGTTAGATACTAAGCCTCTGCCCATAAGGGTCATACAGAAGTGGACTTCCACCGGTGCGCGGGATGCTGTTTGATTATAAGAATGTCCAGGACCTCTGTTGAACTGTATCTCTGGCTGGGCTCACACAAATCGCGCTGCTCAATCAGTTGCCTGCTCTGCACAGTTGACCTGTGAACTAAGTGGAGATAATGAGCCACCAATATCCTCTGCAGGAAATTCTCTCAGCGTGCTGGTCATTTGATCTCAGTGAGAGACCCAGCTTCACTGTCCTCATGGATATGCTTGAAAAACTGCCAAAATTGAATCGTCGGCTCTCCCACCCAGGGCATTTCTGGAAGTCTGCTGAGTGAGTATTTGCTGCTGTTAAGAACATTTATGCCGCTCAGAATTTGCTAACTGATCATTTCTGTGCTTTATTTTGCCTTCTTGGGGGCTGTCAGACCTCTGATGGGAGAGTAACAGTGTGCTGTTCTGCTTTTCTGCTTACTAGGAAATTATGCAATTAAGCTTGCGTGCTTCAGACAGTTAATTTCCTACTGTGACATATTCACCTCCCTCCTTCAGTAGATTACTTATCCAGCTTTATGTTTGGTTTCAGAGAGTATCTACCAACAGTTCTGGAAAGGGCCCACGCTGACCCTAAAGTGGTTAGAATTTCCCCTGTAATGGCTGGTGCTGACTGAGGAAGGGAAGGACCAAAGAACGTGCCACTGTTTCCCTTTGAAACTGAACTGTCAAATTCAGGAAGAGTCCTAAGTTCGTAGCCTTCCTCAAGGAGCATGTGGGGAAAAAAATCCACCCCCCTCCTCCTCTTTACGGGAGAGTGCCCGATTTGCACAGGCAGGTAAAGAAATGCAGCATTAGTCCTGACTCAGAATAAGTGACTTTTGGGGAAAAAACAAAGTAGGTGGTAATCATGTGTGAAGTCATTTAGAAATCCTGACGATGCAGTAAACTGACAGCTAGGAACGACTGAATCTCTAAGTTGGAATTAGGTCAAGATCTGGACCAAGGAAAGATAAATCATGAGAAGTCGGCATAAATCCTTGTCAGATCGTGATACTTTCAAAGTCAGTTTCTGTGTTGCAATTGGGGAAGAAAGGTCTTATATGATCAAGCGTCCGTAAACTGTCAAACCTGGAAGAGGTCCCTCAAAAGACCTGATTGTACATCCCACAACGTCTGTATGACAGACCAGACCAGAATGTAAAACTCATTCCAGTTCAGACTGGATGAGCATAAAGCCACAAGGCCTAAAACTTTCAGCCTCCCTTCTCATGACTAACCTGTCGCTCTCAGAGAAGGATGGTTCCCGGTTCCACTTGTACTAAAATCAAGTGGAAGCAAAGCAGATACAATTTCTGGAGCTGAGAGACTGAACCCCCCCACCCCTCCAGACCACTCTTATGTCCGTTGTCTGCTGACCGCTGCTGCCCCAAGTAGCTCCGATGGAGTTTGGTGGACAGGCTGGGCCCGCAGCCCCGGTGGAGGACAGCCCGTCCGCTGGCCGGAACCCGCCTGGAGTTTGTCAGGCACGAGGCTACATTTTGGTGACCTCGGTGTTTTAAGGTCTGCAGGAGATCAGACATGTTTGTGACCAGTGCCCATTTACCATGCACTTTGCTCAGTGTTTATTTTCATCTACTGAACCTCTAATATTTATTTTCTCTTTTTTCTTCTTTTTTTGATATTTACCCCTTTCTTTCCCATAACCCTTCATGATCTTCCTGCAATACCTTATCATAACTAACCAAACACTTCTGTTTGCTTATATGGCGACTGCCGTGGCATTTTGTGCTTTGGTGGGTGTGGTTTATTTGGGGTTTTGGTTGAAAATTTTGCCATTTCTCTCTTGTGCAATTTCCCCAACATTTGTACTGGATCCCTGATACATGATGATGTCTAACAACTTTAAAATGCGGAATGCTTCTCCAAGACTGTGGCCTCATCTTTATACCAAAGCAGACTATTATCAGCAAAGACTGAATGCTCGCTACCCACTCACTGATAGAACTGTCTGGTATTTTTTCCTTACGCTAGGCAGGTCTGTGTGTGTATCACAGCGCTCGTTCTCAAAGGTACAGCAAAGGGTGGAGAGCGCCTTACGCTTGGCAGTTGTTCTTTGCGTGTCCGTGACTGCCTCGGTGCCCGGGGCGCACAGTTGGGCGACAAGCTGTCTCTCTGCGCCCTGAACGCTCGCTGCTCCAGCAGAGCCGTCACAGCTACACTTCAGTCCTTGGGGTTTCAGTTGTCTACGTTTTTTTAAAAATAAAAATTTAAAGAGAAACCAACAAAATCTGAGCTAAAAAAAGGACCTGCATGTAATTGCTGCTCCTTATCTGTCCTTCAGTCATAATTTAAGAGAAACAATGTTGTTTCCTCTTCTGGCCTAAAGCATACCAAACCCTATTTCCAGGCGCAGCTTGCGTTGGCCAGATCTATACCCAGCTACCTTCAGGCTGTGCTTTGCCATTATCCATTCCTTCACCTCATCCAGCTTCACTTGTGACATTTCCTCCTGTTTTTTTTAAACTAATCCTCCCTTGCCTCAAAGGCAGATCGCTGTATTTAAGTCATGTTATGTTATGAAGACAGCAGTTCTTCTGCCAGGCGATTTGCATGACACAGCAGTGTCCTTTGGTGATATTTTCTCCTTTCTAGAGAAGCACACTCTGCTCCAACACTACGGTTCTGTTTGTCAACACTTCCATGCCCTCATTTCTCTATACAGTGAGATCCACTTGTGTTGGCTCATTAACTCTGATGACTGATTTGACATCTTCTCCCCTGCCTAAGCAGCCACCACAGGGCAGCCCGAGAGCCCAGGCTGTCTACGCATTCCCGTGCAGTCACGCTCCTGCGTTGTCCTCTACCATCCCACTGGAAATGAACTCGAAGTAATGCTTCCCATTTGGGCAGTCAGTTCATGAGAATGCTCAATTCCAGAGCAATTTGCCAAGTGATTATTTTGGATTAGTGTTTCCATAGGGAGTTATTCTTGAACAGCTTGTGGAACCGCAGAACGGTGCCTTGTGTAGTAGCTACCCTAATCATTTTTCCCTGGGTAGACGGACGGACGCCCCCCCTCCACCCCCACAAGTGGTTCATGCCAATTTGCATACATTACTACTTTTTCTCTGCTCAAAGCATTTAATAGGGGAGAAGTACTTTAAGTGTCAGTATTAATTACCAGCATTGACAGCTGAATTAGTGCTCATTGAAATGACAGTGCAGGCAGCTCCGTTGCTGTTCATCCCCGGCAAACTGCATTCCATTCCAGTCGCACTAGGGTGGCTCTGTAGCCACGCCAGCCAGAGACCTGCTCGGATTCAAAACCCACTGAACACGTTCGTGTCCCCTCTGACAAATCCTTTGAGAAACATTGCACTAACCCCATGCTTGTTCTGGTGTGAGCTTTATAGTATGTAGTTCTCAAGGGCTTGCTTTAAATAACTGAAAACTAACTCTCATGGTGTCTTTTTCCCTTCCCTCCCATGTTTCTTTGTAGGTTGTAGCTACTGGTGCAATAATGGGCTCCACCTTGCATGCTTCCATGTGTTGTATCCTAACCGGCAACTTGGACAATCACCTTCCATTTAAAAAAGCAAAAACAAACCACGAAATTAACCCACGGACATAATCAACACTTTATCCGAATTCTCCTTTTCTGCCTTTTTCCGCTTGGTGTGGGCTGTTAGCTTGAATAACAACTCCTGTCTGCAAGAAGTTACTGTCTAACAACGTGGGCACCTTTCACCCCTGAAGCATTTCAGCAGGCTGTACCTTCCTCCTGGGAAGGGTCTAGTGATCTGCTCTCTAACTAACCAGGTGCAAGCGACAGCGAGTGCCGCGTGTCAGCCCAGCAGGCTGCGGGTTTCCTGAAGCTGCTGTGACTTGCGCGCGTGCTGCACGTCCCACGAGGCAGAGGGGTGCAGTTTCCTAGTCGCGGCCTGAGGTTATGCCCGTCATCCTCAGTGCGGGACTGTGGCTTTGCGACTGAAGGGAACAGGTACATGGAAATGGCAGGCACAGCCGAGGACTGACCGCTCCGCTCGCACTGCCAGCCGCAGGAGTGAAGGGCCAGTTGTGCCGGTTCTCCCTTGGGCCAGAGCCAGCACTGAAGCCAGGGTCAACTGTGTCAGGGGCTGGATGAAGCTGGTGCAGTTCTTGAGTGGGAAGAAGGACGGCACTTGCTCTGCTTGGAGCAGACTGCGGTCCCTCGGCCTCCCGGGGACCAAGCCGCAAGCGGGGTCCAGAACTGGCCTGCGGGGGTCAGCCGGGCTCAGCCAAAGCTGTGTAAAAGAGGAGGAAAGCAAGAGCACCCTTCAGTTCCTCCTCCTCCTCCTCCCCTTGCAAACCTAGTGCTTTGAATTTCATTATTTGCTTCTGTTTACATCCCCTGTTCAGCAAAATGTCTGGCTTACCTACAATTCTGCAAAGCCCCTGACGGTAACGCAGCAAATATGTGCCTTTTTAGAAAAGGTCTTTTTTCATTCTTTACCGATTCGTGATTTTGAAAAAATACCTTGGTTCGGAGGGGAGAGGATAGGGACAGAGGAGAATATGCACCAAGAACCAGGGAGGTTTCTTCTGTCTTCGATGAGGACAAATACACCCACGTCCTCATTCTCAGAAAGTCTCCTGCAGGAGCTCAGGTATTCGGGCTGTCTGCTTTGCTGTCACCTGAGCGCGTGTGTGTAGGAAGGCGTTCTGAAGTGCAAATGTTTCTAGCTGTGCTAGCAGTGTGAGGGTGAAGGAAAAGACATCTTTGTGCACTTGCTGCAGCCTGTAAAGAGGAGCAAATGGGTTTGGGTTTGTTCTGTTGGGTTTTTTTAACTGATTGATGTACCTTGTCAGAAACCCCTTCCTTTTGAAAAGAAAGAAAATTCTGTAAGTCGTTTTTTCCTTCCCTTCTACTTCAAGGAAACCAAGTGCCCGTTGAAAATGAGTGTCAGGCTTCTACCCACCCTAGGTACTTCTGAAAACCTCCTGCTTCTCCAATTTGAGGCAAATCAGCTTTGTGCTGTATGTTTCCACTGAGGAGGTTAGCATGAATAAGTTCATGTGTTTGCTGCTTAATTACTTAAGCCTCTTTTCTGGGTGATCTGAAGCTGTACAAGATCAGAATCAAACCCATTTTGGTTCCTGTTATAGGACTGTAGCTTTGTGAGAAAAATTAAAAATAAATAACTCTTTCCCCCTCCCTTCTCCTCTCCCTCCCCACTCTTTTCAGCATTAACAGTAGCAAAGTTGTCCTGCGTTTTGAAAGATTTGGCTTGGGAATCCTGGAACCAAGTAATCAAAAGATATAGCATGGTGTGTAATTGTCTTGTGGTAACGTTGTCTGCCTCCTTACACAAAGCATCAGACGTCTTCACTGAATCTTCCAAGCGCTGAACCTGGTGCAGCCACAGCTGAAAGCCGCACGACCATCAATTCACAGTCCTGTGTTGTTTGCAAAGTCTGAATTCTGCCTGAGCACCAGCAGTTATTTAAAGAATGTTTACATGATACTTTTGTGTGAACTATATTTTTTTAAACATAATAAACAGTGAATCAAGTTTAACTACAGCCATTCTCAAATAGCACTGAAAAAAGAACTATTTCTAGTTCCTTCTTGTGTCTGTGGCAAACAGGAGCTATTTTCTGCCTTCAAAGCATTTGTTCTCCCTAAGAGACGTGGAATGGGCTTGTTTCGGAGTGACAACGTGTCTAGCACAAGGGGTTGGAGTTCCAGATTGCGTTTTTTTCTCATTAAGGTAAAAATCAGTCTGTTACACTGTGATTTGCCCAAACCCATCATTGGGCTCTGAGGTTTGTTGCAGCAGGGTTAGCCCAAGCTCGGGGTTGCCTTCAGTTAAGTTCCACTAAAACAAATCTGCTTCTGCTGGGAGAGTTTCTGAGCGTGAGGGCTGTCTCGATTAAAGACTCAAGCGCTCTTCTACACCGAACTTGCAATAAAAGCTGCTGCTGCTCGTACAAGCCCGTAGGAAGCTTAACCCGTGCTGGCCTTAAAAAAATAGGACTTGTTATAGCTCTGCGCACAGGCGCCTAATTCTCCTTTTGGCGTTTTAGGCATGCCACCTTCTAGTCCCCCAAACAAGCAGCTTTTCTGGAACTACACCACCGACTGCCCAGCCTTGGCTCTCACTGCCCCAATCGCCACTTCATGCGTAGAAAACAAGACATTTCCCGAGCTGCAGGGAGAGGCAAGACAAGGGAAAAGCCATCCCTAAATAATGCATTAAAGAAGGTCTTGATGCGCAGAGCTTGTCAAGAGCTTCACAGTCATTGCACCCCCCACACAGCGCTGCCAGCTCCTAGAGCTGCTCACATGCAAGTTTGCGAGCTGTTTGCTTTAAAAAATTGAGGACTAAAGCAGTTGTTGAGGGGAAAAGTAAGAGCAACAGAAATCTTGGAACCAGGAAGGCTCCATCTGGGTCTGGAGGACCCGACTCAACCCCACAGCTCAGACTTGTTGCAAAGGTTAATTTAAGACGCCCCCCGCCCTCTCCGATGTGTGAGGTGCAGGTTAGAGAGGACGCAGCTGCTTCCCAGCCCGCTGCTGCGCTGAAGGTGACAGACGTGTTCTCCCCGTGCCAGCGAAGGGCCAGCAGAGTTCGCGAAGGCTCCCTCGTGCCTCCCGTTCTTATTCCCTGCCTTCTGCCAGGGCAGCGGGAGGACCCTAATTATACACGGAACATTCAGATCCTTTCTGTCCTTGTACAACTTCGGTTTGGTGAGATGGTTCACTAGGGCTCCCCGGGAGGCACCAAATTTCGTTTCTCCAACAGCACTAGTACATCACCCCCCCCGCCCCGCGCCTCTCCCTGGCGTCACGAGGGTCTGACGTGAGGATCGGAGGGAGAGGAGCTGAGGGGAGCTCTGCGAGGCCGGCACGGTGACGGGCTGGCTGCGCGCAGGCGCCTGGCTTTCCTAGAACATTAAGCGGCAAAAAGAACTCCTGAGTTCTGCTGAGCAGAGAGCTTTGCTCCTACTGCGTGCAAGTCAGTTACATTCGCTTACAAACACTTTGATAGAATGACTTTTTAAATGCGTCTCAGACATAAAAGAAAAAAAATGGCTCTGGTGGTAGCCAGGCGTGGCATCGCGGTACTCTTGACCTCCTTCCTCTCCCCCACCTTTATAAAGCAAATAACCCCCCTCCAAACACTCTGTGTATTTAACCTGCACCACGTGGCTCTCATCAAGACTTGCTACCGTTTGTTGTCTCTCAGTAATTTTGTGTGTCAGCAGTTTTAAGCAGAAGTTGTTTTCCCAGCAATTACTGCTTAAATAACACCGGCACAACACAACCCTAACGCGGGGCGACGTGCTGCTTCGCCGCGGTGACACGATGGCCCCGTCGGCCGACACCTCCCTGGGCTTCCCTGTGCCTCTTGCCTTGGAGGAGCCACAGCTGCTGCTGGATGCGGGTCGTTGCTCGTAGCCGGCGGTTCCGAGCAGCCCTTCGGCTCGCTCTGTGTCTGAGGGCTGTGCTCCTCCCTGCGTATTGCTGCCATCTGTGCACATAAATCCCGTCCCGAAAGCTGGGACACCCGGAACGCCTCAGTGCGGGAACCAGTCGCCAGCCTGTCCTTGCCGTTCAGCAGCAGTGATGCTGCTGTGCAAATGTGCCAGAACCACGCTGGGGAAGCAATATCGTCTCAATTTCTTTTCTGATAAGATGCCTGGCCAGGGGAGGGGCGGCCGGCACTGGATGACCAGCTGGATTAAAACAAAATAATAAAAACTAAAAAAAAAAAAAAACCTGTCACCCTTCGTCCTTCCTACACCTGCCTGCGGGTGTGATTCAAACTCTGCCTGTGAAGACGTCCCAGGCACAGAGCTGTGTTGCCCCTCGCTTTTAGGCAGGGCTTCCCCGCCTGCTGCAGCCGGGCCGCTCCCCAAAACCTCACGGCCCTTCGCGCTGCACTTTAACGTGCGCTGAGCGCGACTGGGAGCTGAGCACGGCCCGGTGGTGCCCCGCCGGGAACCCGGCCCTGCTGCTCCGGTCCAGGGCCGTTCAAAACCTGCCTTTAACCTGAGAGTTGGGATTCTAATTCAGCCTGACCTTGGTTTTGTGTTGAACGCTCAGAAATTGCTCTTGAAAGCCAAACCCGGCCTCCTGGCCCCAGCGTATCAGAGAGCAGAGACTGATGACTGTCTCTGCGATAATTTTTGTTTTAATCGGCTGGTGTAGGACACATGGAAATGACCGAGAGCTGCAGAGAGAGCGGAGCTCTCGTACCCTCGACACGGTGCAAACCAAGCAACAGCCGTTAGGTTGGGTTGTTCCACGGTCACGCGTGCCGTCCCCTCATGTGCCGGTGTCAGGGCGTGCTGCGTGGTAGGCCTGTCCCCTTTTGGAGTTGTAAATGTGAAGCTGGCTGTAAAATGCTGCTACAAAAGCGACACGTCAGTAGTGAATGTAAATGGAGTCTGTACTATGGTGAAAATGGACACGTTTTCTTTTCAAATGTGATGTAAACTTTGTACAGTAAAAAATTTTTTTTTATATTTTCTATATCAACTGAGTGTCTTCCAGAATTGGTATTAAATTAATTAAAAATTGTTAGTATTAACAACAGTTTCTGTATTAGTTTATGCAACCAGCAAAAAAAAAAAAAGAGTGCACTCTATGCTAATGAAATTCTGGATATGTAGGAACCTTTTCAGTGAATAAATCTCTGCTCTGGATAAAGCAAGTGTTCCAGAATTGTGGTTTGACCTTTTTCCCCCTCATCTACTTGTAGCCAAGTTAAAACACGAGCAGATTTCCACAGTGCCCCGCTAACACACGGTGCCGCGCGGAACGCCCGGCGCTGGAGGACTTGCAGGATGCTGAAGCGTTTCGCGTCCCGCAGCAGTTCACGCTGCAGCAGCGCTGGGAGGCTGCGAAACCGCCCCCGACCAGCGGACGCCCAGACGGCGTCGGGTCCTGGGAAGTTCACGGGCAAGAGACAAAGCCCAGAGCAGCACTCGGGGCCTTCTCGCTCCTCTCGCCCAGGTACCGTTGGCCCCCGAGGACACGATGGCCCGAGTCTGGCTGAGCACGTCTTTGACAGCGGGAGACACTCACTGGCGTTTGAAGTTAGGAACTCACGGCAGCATGTTTCAAAGCCCAGCAAACGGGGAGGTGTGTAGGAAGCGAGAGGTGGATGGACGGGGATGGCACCCACCGTGCTGGGTCGGCTGACGCGCGCGGGCAGGTCACCAGCTCCATCGTCACTGTTACGGCGGTTCTCACCCTCTCCCCCGCCCTTCGCCGGCCCCGAGCGCAGCGGCAGGCGGGGATTTCCCATCGTTTCCCCATTTCCTTTGCCACGCTCAAGAGCCCGGCAGCCGCGGGGTGACGCGAATCGGACGGGTCAGCCTTCGGGGAGGCACTGGGCAGCGTGGGACCGCGCGGGCAGCGCACCCCGTGCACAGCTCCCGCCGTGGCACACACAAACCCGCAGGAGAGCACGGATCCCCCACCCCACCGAGGCTGCGGGCATCGCCGCAGCGGCCGGCCAAAGCCACCCTGCCCTGGCGCGCCCCGGGCCTGGGGGGACAGCAGGGAGGCAGCAGCACCTTAAAAACCCCTCCCTGGACTGGGCCAGAACAGGCAGCTATCGTGACAGAAGGTGGTCCTGGTTCTAGAAATCCTGTTGCAAGAGAGAAGCTCTTGGAATAATGTGCTGAGGCAAAGGGTGACA
Organism: Phoenicopterus ruber ruber; assembly: GCA_009819775.1. Taxonomy (NCBI): domain Eukaryota; kingdom Metazoa; phylum Chordata; class Aves; order Phoenicopteriformes; family Phoenicopteridae; genus Phoenicopterus; species Phoenicopterus ruber. Next base: position 1,355,293 of record CM020233.1, on the reverse strand, counting down.
GAAGCCTCGGGTTTAGGTCGTAAAAGAAAAGGTTTAAAAACCCCCCAGCATTACAGCTTTTGTCTGTAGCCCCTGCTGTGTCTTACGGCTTGCTTTCACTAGACTGACTTGTTAATTTATGCCCTTTGAGCCCATTTGCTTTCTTCCCATTATATTAGCTGTCAATCACTGACATCCCTCCACAAGTGAAATTACAAGTGTGTGTCTTTTCTGCAAGCATGGTTCGTTTTGTTTCCTCTTGGAAGTCCTATTTAAGAGGCCTTCAGTTACAGGACAGCTGGCAAACTGTTTCTTCAGCTCGTAGGACAGGCTGAAGCACCAGGCTGTTCGCTTTCTTTTTGCTCTAACTCGGATTCTTGCAACAAATCGCATCAAAGAGAAAAATGGAGCAGAGAGGCTGGACCTGGGCTTCCCCCGAAGTGCTGCTGCGCCCGCCCGAGTCCTTCCCTGGGCTTTGATGGCTTCCTCGTGGCTACTGCCTCCAGTTGCCACTATCCCTCCCGCCCAGGCCCCTGCCGCCCCCCGCCCCAGGCACAAGGCCCGTCTAAGAGAAGCTGAGTCTGTTTGCAATTATCACAGAAAGTTTTCCCTCCTGGATACGATGGGCCGCGTTATTTCGTGGTTTAAGAACTCCGTCATTGCGTGTTGTTGAAACACTAAACTATGCTGAGAAGCTGCCCCTGCCGACCCGCCGCTCCAGGCGGTTCCTCGGATCCCGATCGCCTTTCCCCCTCCTCGCTCCTCACCCGCCGGTGCCTGCACCCCGGCCACTGCCCAGGGAGCAGCCCTGCCTGCACCTAATCCCGGCCTGGCCACCACCGTCGCACCGGGATCCCTTCCACCATCTCCCGGGGAGGCGGCACCGGCGAGAGCGGGTGGGTTTGGCCGCCCGCGGGGTCTGCAGGAGCTCCGGGAGCACCACGCAACCCCAGCGCGGCCCCTCCGACTGCCGGGGCTGCCGGGAGCCCCCCGAGCCTCCAGGTCCTGCCACAACCTCTTCACCGATGAAGCGGGGAAACGCTCTGCCAGCGAGACACAGGCTGCTTCGCTCCCCTCGGTGGAAGTGACATTTAATTAATTAATCCCAGGAACGTTACGCTGCTGCCAAACAGCTTTATGCTGAAAATAACGGCAGCATTGTACTGTCCTGCAGGGAGAACGCTGCGGCATTATAAAAGCACAATTTTACATTTCATCCATCTTATCTACAGCTTTCATATGCAAACCATAAAAAGCTTAAGATAAGTTGAGCTTTGTTGTCTTTCATAAGGAATCAGAAATAATGAATTTAATTCTCAATTAAACTTGAAGGGCAAAGGTGTTTAATTTAAAAAAAAAAAAAAATATAAAACAAACCATCCTCAAGCAGAAAGGTTATATTGCACCAGCTGTGAGCTGGAACACTTCGATATTTGCCCGGCCGTACCTACACCCCAGCAGTTGCACCCCGGCTGGCTGAAGCACCAGCCGAGCAAGGCAGCTCGCGGCTGGAGGAGCAGCAGCCGCCCTGGGACGCCACAGCCAGCAAGGGGAACGCGAGCAGCGCCTGCCTGCGGCCGCGGCTCCCTGCGCAAGTGCACGTCTCTCGGGTCAACAGGCGCTTCAGTGCTGCCGCTACTGCGAGCGGCTGGGGCCGATCTGCAGAGACAAGCAGCACATGGCAGCACCCTGCTGATCACTGGGTCACCCCGCCAGCTTCGGTCAGGAAAAGTTCTCGTTCCCACCACAGTAACTGTAGGATTCCTCCCACACCCCCTCACCACCTTTACTCCCATCGAGGACTTGCAGCAAGCATCGGTCTTTCTTGCTTTATGTGAGGATTTTGTGTCTCTGGGGGCTTAGATTCCTCGTCAGTCTGAAGGCAGGAGAAGAGATTACACCCACATCAAGCCAGGGTTTGGGCAGAAAACCACAGTCCCCAACACCTTGCTGAAGCACCCGGGGGGAAGGAGAAGCCCGGTTCCCCACGCAAGATGCCGCTCTCCCGGGGCAGGACCTCACAGTACGCAACGCCATTTTACACTGTCGCTTTTTGCGCCAGCCGCCCCGGCACGGTCCGTACGGTCGCCCAGAGCCCTGGGCAGAGAGCTACGCTGCGGCCCTGTTTGGAGGCTTTCTGAAGCGACCTTCAGTTTCGGACGAGCCCAGAGCTCAGCCCACGGGGCCGAGGCGGCTGCGATGGAACAGCCTGAAGAGCCTCAGAGCTAAACCACTGAGAGCCCCTCAGCCGTTTTTCAGGTTCACGACCAGGAGGACAGATGGTATCTGCGGGTACGTTGTTAACCAGGACAAAGACTAGAACTCTTCGTGCAGTTTCTGAGAACAGCCGTGTGTTTTCTGAGATCAGGTAAAAGCCTCCAGCACCTGACAAGCGTTCATGGTTTGCTGCCCCTCCACATCCAGCCCTGCGGGAGGCAGGGCCAGCCAAGCAACCACAGGTTAGTAACGGCTCTAGTAACAAGTGGCAGCTGCCATGCTAACCAACCACTGCGGGTCACAGCCCACCAAGGCTTCCCTGAGACCTGCCAGATGACATGAGCAGCACTGGATCACTTCCCTTTCAGAGCTGGAAAGCAAAGGCTCACATCAAACTTTCTGTGACGCAGCAAAGCAGCGAGAGCTACACGCAAAGCCGCAGTCCTGGAGCATGATCCAGCCTGTGCAACGCGTTAGCCCTAGCGCAACGACTCAGATTCACGAGAGCAACTTCACAGAGACTCGACAAATGGGAAGATTTGCGTTTGCTTCCCCTATTAAATCCTCGGTTTCCTCTATTTGCTGCGGCACTCCCCACTGCCTCTCCCCATTTATAGCTTTGGATCCACTTGCCCAGCGCTCCCAGGCGACCAGGAACAGACACCACCGGTTCGACTGCACCTACAGGGTTCCTGGTCTGCAGCAGGTGGACACGCTCGGGATCGGAGGAGAGGTGACTCTGCCCCAGGCTCTGGTTTAGCGACAAGATCCCGTGCACAGCGTGACAAGCCATTAGGTATCACAGTAAGACATCACTTAACATTAGCAGCCATCTCGGAAGTCTGTCAAAGCACATTTTGTTAGAAAAAGCTTAAATCAAATACCTGTCTCCTGCTGAAAGCCTAAAAACACTTGTTAACCTATGATTTATACAATGCAGTGTACTCCTGTTTAGATCATATTCTTAGATTTTTAAAAGCCTTTTTACAATATTTCTCTTCCGTTCATGAATAGTCCAAGAATTTGTTTTCTCTGAAAGACAACAAAGCTTCCCCCCCTTCTTTTTTTCTGAAGCAACCAGTACTCACATCTCAACGGAGACAAATTCAAGCACAAACAGAGACCATTTCTAGCTCCAGACTGCTGCAGTGCAACACTCAGTTGCATTTTAAACCTTAAAACCAGAGGGGACCATTTCACCCGCCCTGGTTATTCAGCACTCCTCGCAGTGCACGAAGCCTCTCAGTGCAGCCGCAGAAGTGGTGGTTCCTTCAGAGAAGGCACCAGATAACAACCCACAACGTAGATCAGGCTACAAATGAACTGACTGAAGCGAGATCTAGGAGAGCTGGAGGCAGCACATCACCGCTTTGTCTTCCCTCGGAGCTCAGCCTGTTCTTGCCCACTAAAAGCCGCAGTTCAAGCCCTCTCCTGGCCCAACCCTGCCTTCCCAGCAGGTTATGGGGCCGGCCAGCCTCCCACCCGCCCAGCCCCCGGTATTCTGAATACACACTCAGGGAGGAGAACCTCTCTGCACAGCTATAATAAAATACATTAATTTCAATTTAAAAAACCAAAAAGCCTTTCACCTACCCAAACTCGTTCTGCCTTCCTTGTGCCACAGCCGGTCAGCCTTGCCCCGCACCACCGCACAGTGGCCTTTCCCCGGGGCGCTGCCCCCGAGCTCAGCGGTCCCTCACCACCCTGCTCGGCAGCCACTCGGCCCGGCCCCGTGGCCCCGCGGCCAGCACTGCCAGCGCGGCACAAGCACCAGCCGGCTGGGCAGCCACTGCAGCTGCAGACACGTAACTTACCCTAGCGTCTGCCTTAATGCAAGGCCTGAGCTTCTGGTACCTCTCCGCTGCTCCTCTCTCCTATCCATCTATTCCTTTCCTTTTCCGCAAGGAAAGAGCTTAAGTTAATAGATGTTACTTAAAACCAGGTTAAATTATATACAGACTGTTACTGCGATCAGTCAGCGTTAGATTGCTCAACGAATTTCAGAAACACATTCATATGTCCAAGCCCCACATGCTTACGGGATACGGGGCTGCAATCAGGGCATCTACACCGCAAGCCCAGTGACACCCCAGCCGGCCTGGGGCCTGGGAGCTCTCCGTGGCAGCCTGCAGTTTACCTGGACCCTTTACTCCCTGTGTCTGAGAGTACGAGGGCATTTTACCAACAACCCAAAGTGCTGAGAGAGAGAACCAGGCTGAGAAAAAGGTCTGCACTGCAGCGCCTTGGCACGCAGCCTGCTTTGAATGCTGAATTCCATGATAGCCATGTAAGTTGGGCTTAAGTGTTAATGAAACAAGCCACTAATTGCTTCAGAAAGTGTTGATCTGTAATGCTCAGTCAGGTCCCAAATCAGCGAGGTGCATAATCATCTCGGTAACTTTTAGCCCAGAGTAGTTCCTCTGCCTCTAGCAGCATTAATCAAGTGCTTAAACTAATGCACATGCTTAAATCCTTTACTGACTTGGGGCTGTAATGAACACTTTAATAACCGCAAAACAGGCTATTTGATCATCTTCAAGATTTTAAAAGGTGTATTTTGTATCTGGTTTCTTAAATGAAGTTTCAGTTTTTATCTTGGAATAGAATAATTATCCACTGACCTTAACATCTGCACTTTATCTTCCCCATTTATTTCTGTAGCAAAAGCAATTATACACAGCTTCAGATCCGTGCTGCAACTGAAGTTAACTTGCAGTTGGGACCAGTTTAAATAAGTCCACAAAGAATTAAAACAGATCTCTGCTTTTCCTAATCCTTTCCCTTTAACTGCCTTCTCACCTCCCTGCTAGGGGGAAATTTTTGCAGTGGTGGAATTAAGATGAAAAGGTCCCCCAATAAAACTTGCCTCATCAACTTAGAGTATACAAATGGAAAGCCATGCCACCACTGGGCTGATACACGAACACGTGTGCCTCTTGCTCTGACTGGAAGGATCAGACGTTCTGCTTCCCTGGCTGGCAGCTTTCAGTGGCACCTCACACCCTCAGGACATGGCATTACCCAAGGGTGCCCCACTCTGCTCTCAACTTGCCACAAACAGCGTGACTTCTCTTTCCTGCGTTTCTGACCCTCCAAATGAAGGCGAACTATGATCCTTTAGTACACAGCAAGCATTTATAAAGTGTTATGGTAATGCTTTAACGTAAGTGGTTACTTTGAAAAGACACCTGAGATACAAAGAAAACACCCTGGCAAGGAAATTCACCTCTTCAGTCATGTGCATGGAAAACGGGCTGTGCAGTGATGCACCTCCCAGAAGGGCACGGAGCATATTAGCACTCTGAAGTACAGAACTTACTTCTTCTGTTTCCTACTCTTGCTGGACTCATTTGGAGTCTAGGACTCAGTGAGCCCCGGGCTGATGGAGAACTTTCTTAAAGGAAAGTGCAATTACCTTGTTCCATTTCCATCCCACCCCAAAATCTACAATCAGAAAACAACAATTAAGCAAAGTATGAAATAACACTGACAGTATATATACTCGGTGCGCATCAGGACTCCAGACTTGCTAGGAACCTCCTCTGTCCTTTGCTCTTTGTACCTGTTGTCCGATACGGCCTGTTCTCTGCCATCACTGTTCACATTCTTTCATCTACGCTGTATTTTTGATCTTATGTCTAAGGCTGTCCTGAAGCAAATGTGAAACACACCGTGCATACATGTCACTGTTGACTTTTGAGTCTCAGCTCCTCCTTCATCAGATTCCAGCTCCTGGAGGCAAGGGATGACAGGAAATTCTCACCTTGAGCTTTTATAAGATGATCATATAGCTTGGTAATTTTAGAGAAAGAACTAAAACCCCTGACATAACTGCAAGGCATAGAAAGAACCAAAGTCAAAATATAACTAGGGCAGAAGATATTGCTTTCATTGCTATTTTATATTCTTGCAGTTTGCAAGCCAATCTCACAATCTATGGTGCGAATTCACACTCGCCTGGCAGTAACAAAAACGCATAACTGATCTTAGGCAGACTGTGTAACTCCTGGAGACGGGCTCTTTCCTTATGGAAGGAGCGCTGGCTGGAGCCCAAACCCACTTCACCGGAACCTGAGAACCTACTTACCTACCCCTAGTTTTGAGGCTGAAGCCAATAGCAAAAAGAGGTACATTTAATCCACACCAACTTGTTTGTCTCAATATAAAGGCATCTTTTATTACAAACAAATCAAATAAATCAGAGCATATAATTCAAATGTACAAAGTGCTTTTGAGTTTTCTGAACCTTATTGCCATAGGCTCTGTAACAACAACAATTCAGGTTCAAGTACCTGAATCACACAAAGCAGAATTCAAAACTACTACCTCCTCATATACATTTGAAGTGTATGCAGAAGGTATTTCCACTTATGAACCATATTATCATCTTATTTGCAAATATTGCTTCAGACTCAACAAGTTGTGTGACTATACATTTCCAAGTGACACAACCATCCATTTACTTGCTTTCAAGTGAAGATAATAGGCACAGTAAAACAATCCGATAGAAATAAATTCACAGAGATAAACAGTACATTTCAAAAAAATATTTCAGTTCTAGCTTACATAGAGTTTTTACTCTAAATTTTCCTCAGGAGTAGGTTTTATATTTTTCTTGTATTTACAAAAAATAGCAGATTTATACTAGCATAGACAGTATTAAAAAGTAATTTGCATCTTCATTATTAAGATAATCTATTAAAAGAAGTCTCAGAATAAATAGCAACAAAAGTTAAATAATATATTTTTGTTACTTAAGGTTTAAAAGTCAAATCCTACAATCCTATACACGTGTACGATTTAACATGTATAAGAAAGAGGATTTGACCCCTTGTTTTCTGAAAATAAAAACAAATGTGCAAATATTGTCTAAAACATATGTTGGTTTGTTCTTGGACTGGTGGGTTGCGAAGCTCTTACACCTCTTTTGACTTCATGTGGGAATACAGCCCCAAATATATCTTCATGGTATCGCTTTTGGCTCTGCAAAAACAGAAAGGAAAGCCAAGAGGTTGATTAAATCCTGCTAGCTCCTCCTTAGGTGACAGTTAAGTAACTAGAAGGTCTTTTGCATTCATATGAGTGGTTCTGTGATAGTGGCCTTTTGTTACTGTCAGTGAAAGGAACTATCTGCATCCCAGACACACGTGCTCCGGGGCGAGTTCTGATAACAAGAGGGTCCTAAAAAGCCAGCAGACCCAGGCTCTGTGTTTTCAGTGATAGGCATACTAATTTCTTAAACTCACTTTCCTCTGTTGGTACAATAAAGTCTCAAACTCTTGATGTTCCAGACACACTGCAAAGCTAATGTCCAGGACCCAACGGGAGACACTGGGGAAAACGGTAGATGTAAGAGAAGAACATCATGTGCCACTCTTACACCCTAACCAAACAGAAACTATGTGTTTTAAATCAGGGTGGGTGGACTAAGCTGATCACTTAAAGCTTTTTTCCTTGTGCATTCTGCTGAAAAGAAGCTCATGGTAGACCGCAAGATCTTGAGTGTGACTTTGAAGACTCCTGTAGCCCATCCTGGAACACTGTCTGACTGGAAAGAATGCTTTGCATATCACAGCGTACCTTTAGCTGGAAGAAATACTCCTCTGTCTGCTGCTCATTGAGGTTCAGGGTTTTTGCAAGCATCCCTTTCACAGTCTGAGCAACATCCTTGGCCATGCGTATGTCTCCACAGACATACAGATGCCCTTCCTCCTTATGCAAGAGGTTGCACACTTTGGTCTCCAACTTGCTTTGAAGAATGTCTTGAACATAGACCTTAGAAACAGAAAAAGGATCATTAGACAAGGTTTCTTAAATGCTACTTTGGCTATTGGCTTTTCTAAATTCAATGTGGGTCTATGTAGTAAGGTTCTAAATGCCCTATCCATTCCCACTGTGTGTTGCACCACCGCAAAGGAGAAGAAAAATGTCTTCATGGTGTCTTTACAAGCCCCAGATCTGGAGGGTAGACCTGATTCCTGATTAAACTAGAGCAGACCAAAACTCTTCTTTTTTAGAACCAGTTACAACTGCCGAAGTCTCCTAACTTGCCAGGAGAGCAGGCTAGCTAAAAAGAGGATAGCTTAAGCACTGTTGTTTTCTCCAATCAAGATTTCACCTGAACAAAATTAATTTCCAGGGTCACTGTGTCATTGAAATGGTGACAAATGGCCAGAGGCAACTCATTTCTAACTCATGGGCTAATCAAATCCTGCAAAATTTAAGGTTTCTGAAAACATTCCAGCTTCTAGTTTCAAAGGCTGTTTGCACTTAAAGTACCTCTCTATACGGCAGTGAGGGTTTTATATTTATATAGCTTGCTCATACTGAAGTGCACAGTGAGATTCTCCTTTATTTTGAAGGAGTGGGGCCTTTTGTCACTTGTTCACAATGCACTGAAGCAAAATGCTAACGTTTTTTTAAAGAACATTGTTAAACAGAGCCCAAATCTTAACTTGAGGGACCATTCTGGAAGGAGCCAACCCTTAAAGAACAAAGGAACCAGCCTTACTTTAGCCTGGCCAGGTTGTCTGGAGTAAGCTGTATAGACTTCTTTCAGGACTCCCTTCCTCTCCATTTCCTCGGTTTCTTCTTTGTAGATGTGATCCATGTCTGGCTGCCGGCAGCCAAACAATAATGTCATGTCACCACCTTTGATCCCTGAAACCAAAATTGGGAAGTTTTGTTGTCTTTCCCGGTAAGGCCCATTATCTCCTATGACTAGTCCCAGAGGGCCCCGTTGTCACAGTGACTAGCTGTGTACAGCTGTCTGTACAGCTATTTTCTAACTAGCCTTTCTCACCAAACATCTGAGAAGGAGAGTGCGTGTGTCTGTGTGTGACAGCTTCTGATTTTAGGGTCCTGCAGTAGGATTGAGCCTGCGCCCGAGTCCTTGGAGAAGTATGTGGAATCACCTGTTGGAGCAGGTTCCCCAAACGGCTGATACCGGCAGGCCAGAGCATTTCCTCTCCGTGTTGTGGCCCCTGTGTGAGCGCCTGGGCAGCCACTGAACTTAACAGTATTTACAAGGACACATAGGCTGCTCCCTCCAAGTGACCAGATACCTGAAGACCACCAGAAGGGTCTCAAGTGGGATGGAATTATTAGCTCTTTCAGTGCAGCCTTCAATCAGTCTTGGGACAACAAATCTCTACGGGGTTTACTTGGCTAATGTTTCTGGGTGTCTCCATCTGTAGAGATTTTGTTTGGAGGACTAGGGATGTCTTCTGCTGCTGGATGAGTTATGGCCTCCCCCTTGTGGCAATCCCCATCAGTACCTTTCTTCTCCAAGTCATAGAGGCGCTGCTGCCAGAAACTTCTGAACGGAGCGATTCCTGTTCCTGGGCCGATCAGAATGCATGGCTTGGTTGGCTTCTCTGGGAGCTGGAATCCACTAGCACTGAAATGCAAAAATATGTTAATTCGGTAATTCGTTATGACTGACTTCTCAGTGTCGGTTTCCTGAATGATTTTGAACAGCACAGCCTAAGTTACCAATCTGAAAACAGGAATGGGGCTTAACTTGGTGACGGTTGCTTCTTGTTTCCTTAGCTTTACTTGCTTTATAGTGGATATGCTGACAGTGGGGATGGTGTCATATGAATAGAATTCTTTCAGAATTTTCTGATGATTTATGATTTTACTCAACATAAGACATGATAAAGGGTCTCATCTCTGGAAAACAGGGAGTCTCCTCTCTTCTCAAACTCAGATACTCCAACTTGCACTCACCAGTCACTTGAAAATCATATGCAAACAATGAAAAAAAACCACTGAAGAAGCTGAACTAAGAACTGCTGTTTGTTTGTTTGTTTCTTTTTCATCTGTCATACACTCACCTGCGTATAAAGCATGGGACTGTTTCATTGAGAGCTATTGTATTCAGCCATGTGCTGCAAACTCCATGGTGCAAAGGCCCTTGTCCATCTAATCAGAGCAAAGGAAAACACCTCTGTCAGTATTCAAAAGCTCCCAATCTTTTAAAAAAGCACAGTTTATACTTAAAATTATGGGTTTTAAATAAGTGTATATCTAGTAATGACTTATAAAACAAGGATACACTGATGATGATGCAGGATTTTAGGAAATCCTGACACAGTATGAACATCTGCACTGCAGTATACTATTCTGCATGTATCACAATACAAAATTTTTGTTACAGATATGCTTCATGCCATATGGCAGACACCATTTTTTTCTGAACCATAATGCAGCCTAAATATCATTTAATTAAGAAAGAAATGAAAACAACAATTCATTACCTCTTGTCCTGTAGTTTACAACTGCAACTGTCAGATGAATCTCTCCGGGTGTCATGTCGCAGGAGGAACTGACAGAATAGTACCTGGGTTTCAGAAGTGGCAGCTGAGTCAGTAAGAAAGCTGTTGAGACCTCAGCAGAAGGAAACTCTTCCAGGACCTCAAGGATGTTCGGGCTGTTGTAAAACTTCCATTTATTGTATTCTTCTGTGCTCTAAAAGCCAAAGGCCACCATCACAATGTTACCAGGTCATGCTGAGTTCAGGAGAGCAGCGATATTTGAAGTGCCACTTATACATAAGATTCCTGCTTCACATTCAATTAAATATGCAGGCAAATCAACTGAGAATTCTCAAAACTTTGCCTAGACCAATACTGGGGTTTCCTAAGAAATTGATCAATTTTTGAAAACAGGAAATTGTTTAATTTTTGAACACAGAAGTACAGAATACCCGCTATAATTTTCTCAGATACCAGCGCTCTCAGTGAGGATGTAGAAACTCAAGTAGAATCTGTTTCTCGGCCCCCTGCTATGGGATATCCACAAAACCGTGTGGGCCCAGGTCCTGATACCTACTGAGCCTTGCTGAACCCAGCAGGAGAAGCAAGCACTTACCACACCTATGAGTCATTGGTTACTTAAAGCGACATCCCTCTTACTCTTACAGTACCAAATTCTCTGACAAAAATATCTACCAGCTCCCCTCCAACTCCTCCACCTGAAAACTGTAAGGTCTTTTAATGGTGTATCATCAGAAACCACCATGAGGCGAGGCAAGAGAAACAGGCAGGCAAAATGACCCACCCAGAACCACACAGGAAATATCAGATCTGAAGAAATCTCTTAATTCCCACGCCCAAGTTGAGCCACAAGACCACCCTTTCTCTCACTGTAGTTGGTTTTACAAGCACATAGAACATGTAACAGAGGGATAAAAATCAAGTATCACCACTACAAAAATTTCTTAAGCTTCTGCTACACAGTAAAAGGGCATCAGATGGTCCAGTATGCAGCACTTCTAACATAAATCTAGCCCTAACACTTACCTGACATAAAACTTCCAGTCTCTGTTTGTCTCCTTCCGCTGTTACCAGCTGGGAGAGTTTTCTTAGCAGTTGTTGGGAGGGTGGAGTAGTGATATCAAGCAAGTATGTCAAAGCCTCGGGGAGTGTGCAGGCTGGAATCTTTTTGTCACTTGTCCAGTAGCCACCTGGAAATGAGGGAAATAGAAGAACACTTGGCAATTCCCATGATATTTGACAGCTGTAGAGCTTTGCAAAACTCAGCGTCCTTCAAAATACAACTTCAGACTAGGTTGCAGCAGGTCTAGACCACAGGGCCCTTCAGAAAAGAGGTTAATGTGAGGGTTAAAAGTTTTTGTAAGGGGAGGATTTGGTGCAGAGAATTGCATGATAGCAAAACACCACTTTAAAATGAAAAGTCTTTCATTTGAGGAAATCATCTTTCTGTGTGTCAGAATCCTATGACTTAGCAGGGTGTTCCTACTAGGATGGAAAAGATGGTCATGACATGTGAATTTATTTTAGGACTCCGATATGTAGGAACAATAAGGAAATTCTGTTGATAAATTTAATTGCGGTCCATGGCCAATTTAGCCTAGGATAACTCTGCGAACACTGGTGAAGTTACCATGGACTGCTAGAGTATGCAAAGTCAGAATTGAGAATTATAAAAATAACTAAAAGCATGAACAAAATCCTACTGAAACTTAAGAAACGGATAATAGAATCAAATTCAGTCTATTAAAATTCTCAGGAATTTTAGAGAAATCTGCCAAACACCTCTGTTATTTTGTTTAAAGAGAACCAACTTACCATCAGCGCAGGTTTCAAGTCTGATAGTCTGATCAGCTGGAGGGGCATCCTTGACATGTGCAATGAGGCCATGGACTAATTCTGGCTGGTTGCCTGGGAAAATCCCAATATGTTCTCCGGGCAGGTAGCGCACTTCCTGATTAGTCTCACAGGAAAGCTTAACTAGAAGGGTAACACGACTAGATATAGAAAAAAAAGAGATCAGACAGATCTTGGTTACGTCGACAGGATTTCCTTTGAATTGCATAGAAAAGGAATAAATCTGAAGTGACAGTTAGCAAGGGCTTACTTGTGTTCCTTACCAAATTATCAGACCGGCTTAGTACTTCACGGAGACTTAAACAAATAATAGCCAGATATGTGAAGTACTTGTATCAAAACAAGTAAGGTGCTGAAGTGCTGCCTGATCTGTCCAGTATAGAATAAAGGTGCCTGCAATCAGCCAGTGAAAAGAAGTGCAGCTCTACTGAAGAGCTCACATCTTAAACCAGCTCAGAGGACTTCCCATAAGACGACTGTATTTAGAAGAGGGATGAAAGAGACCTATCGGAGGATGCTGAAGAGCCATTCACGGATGCTATTTCTAAGACAGATGTTAGCATTGATTATCCTTTTGTATTTCTTTGTGTACTGTCTTGTCTCAGCTTGCTTTGCAGTACAACTGAATGCAGCAGCTTCTTGCACTACATCTTTTCCCTTTTTTTCTTTTTTTTTTCCTGCTAAGGGGCAATTTTTCCCCTAAATGAAGTAAACAATTGCCTGGCCTGTAGCATGCCAAGCAAGGAAGAGGGACCATACATCTGACCTTCCACATTTAGTAGGTATCAAAAGCCCATCTCACAAAGTTATTTAGTTCCCTGCACTCCCAGAGACTCTACTGGGAAGTTGCTCCTATCTAAATCAGAGCTAAGACTGTACGTATTCTTGTGGTCTTGTGATAATGATTTACTTCTACTAACGATGGTACAAAATTCATATGTATTTCCTAATAACTGTGGGGAGAAGATGTTTATAACCAGGCATTTCAGATGTTTAAGATTTTAGTAAAATGTAGTATTGCAATATTCAAAAGAATGAGGTATCATACCTGGATTTTAAACTTTGAAGATTCTGTCTGAATTTCAGCTTCATGGGAATGATATCCTTGGCATGAATGTTTGCAAGTGCTGTTGAGAAAAGAGGACATGACTCATGGCAATTTTGTGATTAGGTTTGTTTAAAATGTCTTCAAATAACATGCAGAAAAGAACTGAACCATGCTCGCCCTAGAATGCGATATACTTTTAGTCAGTTATGTGTCCTATATGCATGCCTTCCCTGACTAAAAGTAGCTCATCTCAGCTTCCGTTCTTCTGGGGCTCTCAAAATGTGTGCTAGTTCTCGTGTTCTGATGTTATTGCGCTGGAAAAGATAATGATTTGTGCAATCTAAACCGATGTCTTTTTTTTTCTCTGACCACTGTACTCTATTATATGAATTCTATCATCTAGCAGGACTGATATCACTTCTAGGTCTGAACTGCAAAGGGTTTCTATCTGAAGCAAAATGAACAGAGGAAGTGGAAGGAGGGAGGTAATACCTTTAGCCAAGTCCATGGTTTGAGAGTCATGCACTATCCTGTAATTCTTAGGATCCCAGCTTTCATCAGAGGTATATATCTTAGGCAGCTGAATACTGTTTTTCCCACGGATGTTAAAAATGTCACAGGCAGACTAGAAAAAAGAAAAAATAAGGCTATTCATGGTAAAAAAAAAAATCCTTAGCATTGTCATAATCCTAACAGGGACATACCAGTTTCACAGATTGCTATTGTTTATTGATTCTGTTGAGTTCAGTGATGTTATAGGGGTTCAGGGAGTTCAGTAAGGTTCCACTTCTATACCAGTACAGCTAAAAAAATTATTTACTTTGAAAAACTCTGATGTCTGATGCTACCACCTTTGTTCATACTGAGCATCCCACTATCCAAAAGGTTTCATGGAACTTTATGTGAATATTAAAAAATAATAGAAAAGGGGCCCAGTTCCCTCTTCAACTTAGGCAAGCAGTAGGAAAGAGGGGAATTTGAAATTCAGATGTAAATGCAGATGCTTATTTTCCATCATTTTCCCCCATTTTTATGGGATGTGAGTGAATACTGTAATAAAATGAATGAATGAACAAACTGAAATATGAGCTAGCTATTTATCTAGTCACCTTGAATGCAGTGACTGCCCATGTGCGAAAGGCTTCTTCTTGTCCACTGAGTTCATCTCCTTCACCTATTGGAGTGAGCTCAGAAGCCCCTAGTTGGGCCAGTTTTTGGTCAATGGCATGAGCAAAGGCACAGAACTCTGGATACATGCTGGACCCCAAACCAAACACCGCATATCTGCAGAAGGAGATAAAAATAAGATCACTATGTTATGCTAAATGAAATGCAAAAGGATGCAATCACATGCAAACCAAACAACAAAGTATTTTTACCTAATTTTTTTTCTCAGCAATTTCAGAGTGAGCAAGGAGTTCTTCAAGGTCTGTAAAAATTCATAAAATACTTAGGGTTAGAAAAATACTCTGATTTAAACCAGAAGTGAGACCCTGATCCATATCTTACTCAAGTACATGGGACATATGAAAGGGTTGTCTTTGGTCCCAGTCTTTGAGTTGAGCCTCATATATACTTCTGAGGTGAATATTACCTTTCCATTATTTGGAGAATCTCCATTTCCAAAAGTGCTAGTAACCACTAAAAGAAGTGTTTCTTTTTCCAGGTCACAGATGTTGTACTCATCCATGCATAGAATCTGCAAGGTATAAAGCTCATGAGAAATTGCTAGCAGACATAAGAACTAGCATTAGACATCTCTCTGATTGTCAGATGACCGTTGGCCAAATTTACAAGGCATTATGCTAAAGGAATACAAAATCAAAGTTCTAGTCCAACTCATATTTACTGGATATTCAAAACATAGGTTTAGAGAATGAGAAAGTTTGCAGAAGCTGATAAAACTAGCCAAACTTCTTTCTCCATTTAATGTGGATGATTTATACTTTCTTACCCTAGTGTTGAAGGCACAGTTGAACAAGGTGCACAGATTGTTGGCTAGTGTTTCAGATTTCCCGGTTTCTGTTGCATAGATTACAGTGACCTTGGACCTGGTTGCCATTGTTTGTCGCATGAGCGAAGACGCAAAGAGTACAGCCCTGAGAAAAAAAAAAAAATCACATATAATTTTTAATATAGCTACACAGTAATTCAGATTGCCAAACAAGCTAGAAAAGACTGATCTTGAGCGTGGCTTTTCCTTGGAAGATTGTTCAGAAGCAATACATGATAGATAGCCCTGAATAAGAATCTTAGATATGAATATTACCTAACTGGGGACAGGTAAGTCGATGATTCAAACTATTCAAGTGGTCCCTACTGTAATAATTATTAAAAAAAAAAGTGGAACAGAAACATTACAAGAATAGAATAGTTGGACAAAAGCATGAAGACTCTTATTTGAACAACTTACTTTGCCAAGATGCTAAACTTGATTTCTTTTTTCTTTGGCCTCCGGGTCTCATCATGCCAGATATGTGTTTTCCATGCATCCACCTTTAAAAAAAACATTAAGCTTCAGGTAAGAAATGTATAATAATAAATACACAATCTGTATATCTTTGAAAGGGTCAGATTGAATGGAATCTGTATATACAATCCACTGTGTACAAATACAGGATCAGTCTCTGGAGCATTAAATTGAATTTTACTTACAGCTTGAGAATTCAGCAGAACTAACATAACCTTCCCCAGTATAATAGATATTGCCTGCTATTTATGAATCTGGTGAACTTCCATTAAGCAGGGCTTTTCATTCAGACTTCTTCAGGTCCCATATTATCATCTGCACTGCTGAAGTTGTCTACTAGAATCATATTTTTGTGGATAATGTGTACCTGGTAGTAATAGAAGGGAGTGAGGACATAGTTCAACATCTCCTGGTGGAACACAGGGGTTATGCTCCCTGACATAGGAGGTACAATCCACACCCAGTCAGCTGGGCAGCCTCCTCGCACACGGTACTCATTCTGCATGTATTTCATGAAGGACTCAGCAGCTGAGTGGTGATCCATGATAGTCACGTTTTGCTTCTAGAATAATTGCAAAAAGACAGACATACATTAAAAAGCCCATTCTGCTCTTCTTCCTGATGCAGTTAAAGTAATCCTTTCGCTTTGCTTAATATGGTTAATATTTCAAAGACTTTATACAGTGCTGGGAAATAATTACTATCAGCAACTATTACATAAATGCAGATTGAGGTGGACCTTTGATAAGGACTCATGTCTTTTTTTTTTCTTTCCTCATCAGTGTTTTACCTCTCCAGCGCTAGGAGTGCATGCTGAAAAGCCTCCGAGTCATTTTCACTGATCTTTCATATTGTTATATGTTAAATAAACTGTAATTGTAAATAAAAGAGATATTCCAATGGCTTTACATAGATTTTGACACTTAGACATATGTGTCAAAAGGATCAACAATCTCACCCTTAACTTCCTTTTCTTTTTCTCTCCCTTCTGCCTTCACCTGAGATTTTTTCTGGCAACAACAGGAAATATGGATTCCTCTACATTCCCAGGTGCAAATCAAGAATAACTCTATTGGAATCACACTGATAACCTCCACTGAGCATTGGTCCACTGGCACTATATTTGTATAAAGCTTTTATAAGTGAAAGGAAAAAGGGACACACAATATTCAGAGTCTCTCCAGATACCACACTCGTTGACTTACTTGGAAGCTATAAAGCACAGCCACATTTATCTCTACAACAGCTCGGTCTTTCCATAACGATGAAAGTTTGTTTGTTTCCAGCCCCATTCTTCTTCCTACCTCCTACATGTGAAAAAGAGAGAGAAAAGGGAAAAGCAAATTTACCACGTGGGACTTAGACCTCATGATTTCTCCCCCTCATCACACTAATATGCAGAAAAAAGTATTGTGGAAGCGGGAAGAGTCAGTCTCATGCTGGGGAAAGAGATGGCAGCAGAAACACTTGAGATTAGAGGTAAACGTGAGTTATGGAGTTTTTGATTTTGATATTGTGTCAGATTAGCACTGAAGCGTTAGTGTGATGTAAATACAACACCCCCCCCAGCAAAGACCGATACAGTCTCTTTTTCAAACACGCTCCACCCACCAAGTCCATTCCCTTCGCAGATCAACACACTTCTACTTGAGAAGATTACCTTCAGGATGTTGTATCGCTGTACATCACAGAAGTCTCGCACTCCTATCTCTGTCCCCATGTACCAGCCGTTGAAAGGACACCCAGTAAATTCCAGGCCTCCCACCTCAAGAAGCATGTTGGCAACAGCAGGCAGCGCGTACCACTTCAGATCCAGCTCCTTAAACCATTCATACCTGTTGAACAAGCACTGTGATTTATTTTCTGTGTCTTTTCCTCCTTTAGGCGATAACCAGAAAAGTCCAGGCAGATAAAGAGTACTAACTCTAGGAGAAATGACACGTGAAGCATGGTCTGCAAAAGCTCATAGCAATTTTCGTTTACAATGTGGTAACTGGGAATTGTCTGCTAAAGAAATTGCAGAACAGTATTACAGAGATCTGCAATCTGCAGGCCACTCCCAAAGCAAACATGAAGAAAAACACAGACAGAAAGGCAATAAACATTTTGTTACGAGTGCAGCCATATTTTACATGTGTATTATACCAGCATAAGAAATGATGATATTTTAACTTCTGAATATAATTGAAATGTAGATTGGGAAAAAAAGATTCCCAACAAAAATGGTTTTGGCTTCCTTAATTTAAATCTCATTTCATTGTTCTAACAAGCATTTTATCTTTCAGGACAATTTACCATAATTTCATCCTAACAAAGAACTCATAAAAAGACTGCCACAGGCACAGGCTAATAACCTGCCAAGGTGAGGCAGAGGCAAAAATGCAATTATCTAAATCTTGCGTTCTTACTTTGGATGTTCCATTGGCACTTCGAGGATAATTTCTGGCGGGTATTCAAATATTTCTGGGTCTTGGCCATTTGCTTGGAGAACAAGTGGAACTACATCAAAGCGGCCATATTTCGGCTTCCACCCAAGCTCAATGCACAACTGTAAAGAAAGTACGTTTCACCTTTTTTTAGGTTTTTTCCTCCCTTGATTTGAAGACAAAAGAATGTTAACCCTCTAAAACTTTCTGAGGTAAATTCTGAGTGATAAAGATTAGCTTTCCCATTCAAACAACACTGAGACATGTTGTTCAAGTACTGATTGTGTCCCTGACTTACGGGGAGCACTAGCTCATCCTGTTTGGAGATGGAGGGGAATATTTTATATCAGGATTGTAAGAAATTATCGCTTCAGCCTGCACCTAGAGCCTGTGGGGCAGCACATCCCATTCCCTCCCACTCTGCATGAGCACACAAGAAAAAGAATGGGTTAGACAAGGTGGAAAGCAGTTATGATTCTGCACTCGGAACTGTACCTGTGTGAACTCCACACTGGCAGGGTCTCCTACAATAGACCCATCCGGCATTTGATATCCAGCATATCGGATGAGCTGGCTGTTCCAAACACGGAAATCGTGTTTCCCATCCGTTCTCTGGGGGAAGATAGTGATGGCTGATCTGCCCAGAGAGACAATCAAATCCCATTACACCACAGCAGCACATCAAACACATTCTAATTATTAAGACGTAAATTGTTACTGACAGCAATTATTTTATAATTCTAAAATAAACATCAGTAGAAATAAAATCATTCATCCTCTCTAACCTCCCTGAATCTTCAAGTCATCTCTTTTCCCCAGGAATTACAAAAGATTTTGCAACATCAGCCATGAAAGTTAAAAAATTTCAAAATGGTTGATGGTACTTATGAGAGGAACATCTAAGTACCAGGAGAATTAAGAATTAAGTTGTCAAAATATTTAGATAGACCATTTCAGGTATTATGTAGAGTTTTGAATCCAGATCTGGATGTGATTTTTGTTGTTTAAAATTAAAGAGACCTACCTTATATTTCCATTGTTTGTGGCATACTGAATATGACGACAGATATGCTCAAACATTTCCTTCGCTGTTTTACAATCACGTGCATCAAATACCTATATGTTTCCAAAAGAAACATAAAGAAAAAAACTGATTTTGAAACAGCAATGTAAGCTCATTATTTTTCTTATGCAGTTAAGGAAAGGAAAGATTAAGGAAAAAAGTGAAATGAAAAAATCAGTGTTTCTCAATTTAGTTGTAGCTCCACTAGGAAAGGTTCATTTTTATTGTTCTTATACGCATCATTTTCACACATAACAATCCTCCAAGGACCAAGACACGCACTTGGTTCCATGACATCGTTGGTTCCTACGCTAGCACTCCTACTCATGCTTTCATTCAACTATGAAGCAGAGAACTACCAAAAAAATGTTGATCTTATGATATGTACAGGAGGGAGGAGTCCTCCATTGAAGCAACTGGCATATTTTACCAAAGTAAAGGACATTCTTCTGATTTACAGCAGATGACTATTTGGCCCATAACGTCTAGACTCAGAGGTTACCTGTAGATTGGACCACTGGATTCTCCCAATACACCTAGGCGCATTCCTCCAGGCCTGTTTGGCAGCAAAGATCAGTTCATCCTTCGTCAGATGGTAGGTTCCTGTTGTTTCTATCTCCTTGGTCACTGTTTCCAGTCGGTCCAGGTGTTCTTCTATTTTCGGCCTTTTGAACAGGAAACAGCCATGGAAAGAAACAATGAGAATTTCATTACTTAGAACTGATTTAAATTGCAGACATTCTTCTTATGTTCTGAGTCAAGAAGAGCACAGGCATTGCTGAAGCCCTAAATCTTTTGAGCATCCTTCTGCATGAGAAGACTTCTGCTTACATCACTGATTTTATCTGCCAGGACGCAGGTAGATTTCCAGGGAGGGGATTAGCATCGGTGTAGGCTGAGATACGGCAAGTTTGGATAAACGCTGATAAACCTGTCCCTGTTATAAATCTACACTCTCTGAATGTGAAACAGGTCAACATAAAATGCTCTATCCTTTATGAAAGCATCCATCACCTCACAAAGTCAGTAATTTTATTGTGCTTCAGCTGTGAGAAGTCACCATCATCTGCTCCCCACCTCCCCTCTACCGCACCACACTTTTGTCCCCAAAGCACAGCTGTTACCTATTGCAGCAGTCTAGGGTCTGAGATTTTTATCAAAAAGTGGTGGGTGTTCTAGGTAAAAGGGATGAGTTGAGTACATAGGACTCTGACAAGAATTTTTCCTGGCTTCAGAATTTAGGAACTGTCCTTATTGAGTGCAAATGACAGAGCTTACTAGCATAATGAAGAAACTAACACACTAGAAATTTAAGTAGTGACACCATCCTTTCACCACCCAACACATACACAGATTGATCGAAAACTTTTCTGTGTAAGTTTCTGTAAAATTTGGATTTTCTAGATTAGTTTGGAAAAAAATTGTCAAATCGCAAGCAAATGAAAAGTAGAGAACAGGCTAGCTTCAGCCCAAAAGTAAGGTTATAGTGACTGTCCTCTCAAAGTTCTATTATTTTCACAGGGACACAGCTCTTCTGAGCAAAGTAAGTAGGATTTTCATTCCTAAAAGGAAGTGCTGAGCAATTCCTTTGTCAGGGAAACCAACTCTAAAATTCTTCAGTTTGATAACAGAGAATGAAGTCAAAACATTAGGAAATATTTATCACAGCACAGACAAAAATTGTTTTGTTGGCTTACAGACAGAATGAAAACAGCCTGCACTGTCCGAGAGTTTTCACATTTTCAACAAGATGAAAGATCAAGGGCAAGCATGTAAGATAGTGTAAATCAATGTGATCAAATAGCCATGAGCAGAAACACAGAGATGTGCAAATGCAATACGCAAGTGAGTACAGCTTGTGTGTAAGACAAGGACTTTCAGAAAGATTCAGATGGAAGAAAGCTTTGTAGAAGAGTTCAAAGTGTCTAAAGAAGTGGCCATTATGTGGCTGAGTCCCTTTGAAAGTCTGATAATATTTTATAATAGGATGAGCAAACATCGAATTGTCACTTGAAAGCTTCTAATGCAAAAACTTTGTCATTGCACACTCTTGGACCTCAACCAGATGTTCCAGCTTTTCCTGCAACAAGATGTCTCTGCACCATGTCCGTTTTTGCAAAAACACAAACCTCTTTTCTGAAGCTAGAGCATCCCTCTCAGCATGCTCAGTAAGCTTATGTTGATGATAGCACAGAGCAAGGTTGAGAAGCAAGAGACTGGCCTTCCAATCTTTGGCTAAAGCCTTGAGAGTCAAAACAGAACAAAAGAACACAGAGAAAAGATACTTGGAACAGCACAGACAAAAAGCATTATCCATATTATTCATGTCTAAGACTGATCTGAGTAGGAGCTAATCCCATTAACATCCAATGTTAAGAAAACAGAAGGTAACACTCTGTAAGAGAGTCCTAACCAAGCCGCTTCTTGTAAACGTACTATAATGTAACACACTCAGAAGGGATGGGGCTGAGGAATGCACTGTACAGAGTCCATTTCTGTATTCCGAAGACCTGGGATTGGCGGATATAGCATATTAAGTGCAGTAATAGTTTTATTTAGCTTTTCTAATAGTCCTTATCTATTTTTTGAATGCATGCTATGTAACATGATAGTTACTGACAGCTGTGAAGAAACCAAACACTCCTATAGTCTTGCAGACAGGTAGGCAGGTAGAGGACTTTTATACCAAAAATGAAGGTAAAGTTGGCTTACTCTTTAAATGAATTGTAGTACTGCTTGATAAAGTCTATTGCCTGAGGTAAAAGCTCTGCCGGTGGAACTGGCCCATCTCTAGTACCTTTCACTAGGCCCTTTGGGGTCATGAGCGCCCCTTGGCAGGCTTTGGTCCGGCAGTTGATAACCTGAAAAACAATAAAATGTCAAAAAACAATGTCGCCCTCTGTATCTTTTCAACGTTATGAAAAATCACTGTTCAGGTTTCCATATCTTACCTCCTTTGCTGTCAGGTGTAGTGTGTCGAGAAAGCTGGATCCATTTTCCAAGTTTCTTACTTTTAAATGTCTTGGACATCTTGATATTTGGTTTGAAGCTTTCATACCATTTTGGGGGGGCTTCTGGACAGAGAAAAGATAAAAATACATACTGTCTTCAGACCTATTAAATATCTTAAAGCTTCATTTTTAATTTTATTTGACCATTAAAATGCTATAAATTAAATTCAAGAAACTAGGTATAAATGTGATCTTCTCCAACATGTGTTTATTCATTTGACTACAAAACTATTGACCTAATCCACAGTTTTATATGAAATGGGGGAAAAAAAAAAAAGGTATTTTTGTAATAACCAAACACTATCTGCCACTGCAAACACCTTTTTAATTTCAAGAAGGCCTCTTAATAAAATAGTCACAGTCTCAGGAAAACAGTGAACCAGACAATTTTAGAGAAAGGACATGTTTGTTACTAAACACTGGGTTTCCAAAGGTGAATAAAGGAATCAGGCACTCCAGTCCCACTGGGTCACCTCTTTTCCTTAAGTCTTACCAAAGCACCTTTTTATTCAGAAAAGATCTTTCATCCAAAGATCTGACAGCAGTCCTAACCTCATGTAACCACAGTTAGTCCTCACATGAGGACTTTGAGAAGTTTTGAGCAGTAAGCACAGCCCGTGTGAACTGTTAGTATCAAACAATGACACTAGAAACAGACCTCTCTCCCATCACTGGCCTTTGCTGAAGTTACGATAGGCGGCATCTCTATCTGCTTCTTGCTCAGATCATGTAATTTGGCATCATCATTTTCTAAGCTTTAAAAGAGAGAAAGAAAATTCAGTATAAGGCAACATGCTTAGTTTTTGTTAGTTTTACCTGCAGCATCAGCAGGGAGATGCTCAGAGCTGTCTCTGAAAGATGTACTGAGTCAGTAAACCAACCCCTCGCAGCAGCACGACGGGTGGAGTGGACTAGAAGCCAATAATAAAGCTACAATCACCCTTTCCAGATCACTATGTGGGAAGGAAAACAACAGATATGGCCTGGAATGGTAAAGGTTGAGTGTCATTGCTGTAAGCTAAACAAAGGACATCTATACAATTATGATCTGGCCAGAGCATACTCAGCGGAATTAAACAAAGAGGTTGAAATCTTCAGGGAAACGTGTGAAAATTTCAGCTAGGTCCAGTCTCCAGCCCATTAAGCAAGTAACAATTTTATATTAATTTCCTTTGTTTTCTGCTTTCTGAGCTCCTACTTTTTAATTTGGCTATCAGGTTTCAGAAGATGTTCAAAAACACCCAAGAGGCATCCAGACCACAAACTCCAAACAAACCCCTTAGTTTGGAGAGGGCAATGATGTGTTTTGGCTAGCAGAGCATATGTGATCATCCACTTCCACTAGTCAGCTTCACATATCTTCACATTTGAATATAAACTACTTTGAGCAATGACAGGAAAGGGTAGGGAATGGGCAGAGAAAGAAATGGTATGCAATAGAAAACTGAAATAAGTCACAGCCTGAAAACTGAGAAATTTAATATGCATCTGCAATTTCTTTTATACAGTGTCTTGTAGAAATTGTATCACAGAAATACTTTACCAACTTAATCACAGCATTAATAATCACTTTGCTAATTTTTAAAGCATACACATGCCTCCTAAGTCCTAGCATGCATGAAACCATTACAACACACCAAATAAATACAGAACTATGAAAGAAAAAGCAAGATGACTTCTTTCCTCAGTTATTGTATAACTTAGACACAAAAGCTTAAATGTACCTTACCAAGTCAACACTGCCCAGTGACAACTGTTCTGTCGTTAATATTACTGCTTTGGAAACACATTACAGGTTTTTCCAGAACCCATGTCACCTAATATCTTCCCTTTTCAAATGAAAGAGAAACTATGAAACTATTAAAAGATAAAAGATCTTACCCATGGACGTTCCTATTTTTCTCCACGTTATTATTGATATCATTCTTTTCAGAGGACTGGTTCTTGGCAACACGAGGTTTGAATACAAACTGCCATGGGCACAACATTTTGTATGCTTTATTTATGATTTTAGTTCACGGTGCTGAAGTCTTGTTTTGTGTGACGTGGGACACTTCTGAGGAGGGAAAAAAAACAAGAAGGTCAGTTTTTAACTAAGAAGGTAACTCCCTTTAAAATTACTCAGAAACTCACCAGACTAACTGATCTGATGTAATTAACATCCTGTTTTTAAAAATGAAAATTGCTTGACTCTTAGCATAGTGATACTAAAACTAACAGTTCTCTTTGTCAGTGTAATGCTGCAGCCATGCCTTATTCTAAAATACTGGCAAGAGAATTTCAAATGTCCCCCAGTTGCATAAAACAGCAAATATCTGTGTCTAAGAGAACGACATGCATGCTTTACTTCTATGAAAAATACACCTTGACACTTGTTGGTTTGTTGGGTTTTTTGTTTGTTTGTTTTTGTTTTTTTAAGTTCTATGTTTTTTAAAAGTTGTTAAGTGTTATTAAATGTTCTGTTAATTCACATCACTACATGTTAGATAGGAAAAGGGATGTAAAATGTTGCTGTGTTATTCACATAGCAATGAGAAAAAAAAATTGGTCTGTAAATTAACCAAAACGTTTTACAATGTATTCATCTGCCAAAGAAATGGAATTCTGAGATTCTGAATTTTGTAAGATATATTTACATAGCACATATTTGAATGTAACATATAGCATCTATAGAAGAATGTACAAAGTTTAATGCTATTCATTTTAACATACATTTTCTGCTAATTTCTGATCCTAAAAGGGTTTTTTGCGCTAGGGAAGGTGTGACAGAAGAAAAAGAGTAAACCAGGAAATTGCTAGGTAAAGCAGAATTAGCTGCAGCGTTTGAATCTGGTTCATTACAGAAATCAAAAACTGATGTTTCCAAAAAATTAAAGAAAGAAAATAGACATTGCTACATATTCCTGATGTAAATTATGTATTATTTTGTTATTTATATTGCCTTTTCAGTAAAATTTATATTGCTGGGCTCCCAAGATGCTGTCTGATGTAAAATCCACCAGAAAAGAAATCCATTCAGCTATCTGTGCAGAAACTGTAAGGTGTTAAGACTCATCTGTTACTCCAAGTAAAAGAAATAGTGTGTAATAAGCATTTCTCTACAGTTACAAAATAGGAGCAAATCTAAATTACTATTCTGTAATAATAAAAAATGCTGCAGTGTGCCTCTACATTTTTGTAAAACATGGGGAAAAAGAGAGAAGGAAAGGATAGGGAGAGAGAAAGAAAGAAAGAAAGAAAAGAAAGTAAGAAAGAAAGAAAGAGAGAAAGAGAAAAAAACAGAAAGAGGAAAAAAGGAAAAAAGGAAAAAGAAAAACAAAACAGGAGAAACAGAAAAACAATACACAAAAAGAAAAGAAAAAAGAGAAAAAGAAAGAAAAAATAAGAAGAAAAATAAGAACAAAATAAAAAATAAAAAGAAGAAAAAAAAAAGAAAAAAAAAGATAGAAAAGACTCACATTTCCCATTCACTGGCATTCAGAGTAAGAACTTGCTTGCTTTTCATGTTCTCCACAAAAGGGTTCTTTAAATAACATTTACAATATTACCTGTTACATGCACAAACCTTTAAACCAGCAGAAAGGGGGACCAAGTTTTCAGAGCAGCAGGACAGCTCGGAAATAAAGCAGGAGACTGATTCCAACACTTTACTCCTAACACGGGAAAAAAAACCACAGCTTGCCATACAATGACTTCCCTTGCGAGCTGCAGTAAATGAACAGCACAGTGCACGCTTGGACACAGTGCTGTCTTACCGTGCTTTTGTGAGAGATTTTTCCAACCCTGCTGGGAGATGGTCTCCTCTGCCAAAGTTTCTCTCCTTTGATCTCTCCTGCTCTGTGTCCCTCCTGTGAGGCAAAAGCATTTTATACCCTGGGACCATGTATGCAAAATAGCAGAGTAAGGCTGCACATGGACAGTGGACAAAAGGGGAATCCCAAAACGTCCCGTATTTCTCTCGGAACCGAGGGCGTGTCGCCGATGTGCTGCTGCGGGATTACATAACGTGTGTGACGGGAGGAGAGCGGTGACTAGTTCCTGATGTTATGAGCATCCTCGCCTTCCTGCACAGCGTGCCGTAACCCTGATTTCTACATGTGCCCGGCGATAAGGGCAGCGTATCACACTGAACAGTCTCTGCAATCTTGCAGGCAATGTTAAAATTAAAAAAAAAATCCTGAAATAACTTACAGATTTTATCACTAGATGGCCAGTCTCCTGTACGTTAAACTAGCAGCTGTGGAAAGAGAGAAAGCAACTTCAAGAGAAATTTTACAGAACCATAGAGCTTTAGGATACGGACCAGTAAAGATTTATCAGGTGATTTTAACAAAGGACAGGTATTTTAAGTTCAACATAAATATATTAATTCCTTATTTTTGATCAGGTTTTAAAGGATCTTTCTCAATAGAGTATTTGTAGAATTTCTTCCTCTCCAGAGCTCCCCATTCTCTCTATTGCTGCCTGTGAGGTTTGTCCCTTTGTGCTTTTCCAACGTACTAGAAAAACTGGAAGGAAACTGCAACTCCCTGAAGTATAACCAATTCACACCAGGTTGTACGTGGGAATGCCAGAAGGACAGCTAGATGATGAAGACGGGATTGCTGAGCTGATTTTCCAATTTTAGGCAATGTGGACATTTACATGTTACAAAGCAAGGTTTCCACCTGCAGTCTGAAAGCCACAAGCCAACGGTGGCACGCGGCACAAAGCACTGCCAGGCAACTGCCGACTCAGGAATGCTGCAGCATGCCAGCGCGCTCTCGGGGATTTCGGCCCGAGTTATTTGCTCATTGACAACATGCATGACTATTTTAAGGAAACAGTTTAGAACCATTTTCAAATTAAGACAATTCTTAAATGCGCTGACTAATACAAGGTCAAAATCATCACAACGATAACTAGAGAAAGATTTACAGCTGCTGACCAAAGATCTACAGAAACAAGGCATAAGGCTGCAAGACAAACAAGGAAACACACATTCCTCTGACACATTTTTACCGGACAAGCTTGGGCAAGGCATTTTCTTCTTTCTGTGTCTAGTTTCTCTATCTAAAAATGAACATTAAGTGCTTGTCTAAAGCACTCCTAGAGGTAAACCGAGTTATGTGTACATGTGTTCATATACAAATACACCTGTATACATCCCATCCAGGGTTGCTAGAGATTAATCTCCTGAAAAATAGACCTGAGTGTTCTGTAGTTTGAGCATTCATCTGCTTGACTGTATCAAGCCCATGCTTCTTTGCATTCACTACTCATGCTTGTTCACACTCATATTTATTTACTTTTTTTTTTTACATGATGCCCTTCCTCTCACTGTAATTATCACCTGACACCCCTTTATTTAAAATATTCCAGACATCTAATCAGGAGGCAGAAATAATGCGTGAACTGTGACCCAATGCTATGCCACGATTTTTTACCTTGCTTCTGATCCATGACAGCTATTCCCAAACCATATAGACAGTTGCAATTGCTTGAGTGTGAATACAACTCTACATATCTTAAGGGTCAAATTGAAAGTGCCTAAACTGAAAGGAATCTTCGGAGTTCAAAGAACAAGGTTACGCTGCTCTTCATTTTGTGATTTTGTCAGAGTTTAAAAATTCTGTTTGCATCCTTCCCTTTCTTATTAAATCTGACCTCTCTTTTCTACAGAACATGGGGAATCTTAATGTCTAGTACTGTAAAAAAGAACATCTCTTAGTAGAAATTTAAGTGAATTCAATTATGTCCAATGGTTTCTAAGCTTTTATTATTCAGCCTCCTTATTTCCCTGTGCTTGGAGACTGCTGAAATCAAGGAAAGGCTATGTAAGGCTTGGATATGAAAAATCAGATTTGGAATGACCAGAAGAGGAGAAACATCTTTGTTCCTTATGAGAATTGTTTAAAAGATTTGCTGAGGTACAGCCATTCAGGGAACTACTGCTCTTTTACTCACCAAAATTGATAATAAAACTACCTCTGTGCAGTAAGAACAAGAGAGCACCATTCATTTCTTAGGTGGAGTCAGAGATTAACTAAACAAGCTCACTGTGCACTCCTTCTGCAAATATTCTACACTGCTTGGAAAGTTCCTCCCTCAGAAGACCAATTCTGCACATATTCTTATTTTGCACAGCCACTTCTGCCTCTGCCATATCAAACTGCAAGCACTAGTTGCTTTTCTTGCATTAACTTTGATGAAAGAGGTGCCCTTTCAGAGCAGAATGTTTGACCTATTCAATGGCATTCTGACCATGCTGTCATTTTGAGTTAAATTTTGTTTTGTTTCTGAAAACGTGATGGCCTCTAGCCTCAACAATAAGCCTTCTGCAATTTCATTCAAATCAAGTCACATTCTTTGTCTGACTGCAATATTCTGCATCAGCTCGAGAAGTTGTATTCTTAAAAAACATTTAAAAAGCAAGCTCTGTTTGTAAGGTTGCTCCCCTGAGATGAGGACACCTTGAGTCTTCAAAGAACTATTACATGAGGCAAAGCTGATGATAACATGAGCTGTTTTTCCTAGCTTCATGTAACCCTAAAGAGATGATGTTCAATTGTCCCAACTTTTCATAAATTCCTAGTGATTTTTTGTCTAACTCCCTTTTCCTATCTAATCTATTTTCTAACTATTTGAGATGTCGTATGCAACATTTCTGAAAGATCATCATGAAGACATCACAAATTCAAAATATAACATTGCAGGCACCTTAAAAGGTGCCAGGAACACTTGGCATCTTAGAAGATTTGTTAAGACTTCACATGCTCCTCCTGTGATAAGGATGAAATACTCTATTTGCATTTACAAATTGATGGTTCTGTTCCTTATGCATTTCCTTTTCCTGAGGAAACATACTCTGCTTCCTGTGTTACCCCATTTGATTAACTTCACTGGCTGAACAGGAAATTTGGTCATTAAAGTACCAGCAACACATAATCCTTAAAAAAAGGATTGGAAAGGACCCCCACATGGCACCTGGTCCATCCCCCTGCGCCATCAGCAAGATCAACTGTGACTAAGATATTTTTGAACCACCAGAAAACAGTTAGAAGTCAGTACGAGGGGCAGGACTCACAGCAAAAAAGCTGCCTAGTAGCCCAAGATGGGACACCGAAGAGTAAGATGATCAGTCAAAATGGAGTCAGATCACAAAAGACCATTTACATCATGAAAATGGACTCCTGCTTTTCAGTAAAATGCTCATTACTTCTTTCACACATGACCACTTTGTGGTACAAATAACTCCTTTGGTCCATTAAGAACATTCATTCACTTTCTGTTTCTTTTCTGGGCTGAAGTGCTGTTTTCTCTACTAGCTATGACTCTTCATTTGCATTTTCCAGCTTATTTTCACGTGGCTGTAGAAGAGACAATTTCCCTGACAACACTTTAGTGTGTATATTTAAGACAAGTATTGTCTCTTTGTTTGCGCTGTATCCAATGCCTGGTACAACGGGGCACTGAGCCACAGGAAAGCCTCTCTGTACTTTTTCAACTCAGAGGTAAATACATAAATAATGACAATGGTGAGGGTTTGTGTCATAGACTGGGTGCCAGACCACCCTGGGATAGTATCTACAAGTGTCAGTTTGCTAGCAGCTTTGCACTTCTCGTCCAAAAATGTTTCCTTCAAAAAAAAAAATATTTTTAGTTCCCAAATTCCTACACTAAATAACAAATGTACCAGAACTGGAAGAGAAACCCTGTGGTACATGGGTTGTGAGGAATCCAGGAGTTGTACGATAAAGAACTTTTTAAAGGCTATACGTGACCCACTTCTTCTGTTGGTCTTATTTTTCAGTGCTTGCTAATCTCATGCGGGTGTGTTTCGGAGTCACTGTCCTTAAAGCTCTTCTGAACGGACTCTGGTGAAATTGTTCTATACTGAAGGATGGAGACAGAAACAGTGACAACTGCATATGCGCGTCATGTTTGGAGAATTACACAATAATATAGACTAGACATTTCCATTTTCTCACCCTCTACTTCTTTAATTGTCTGATGGATACGTAAAAAATGAAACTGGTAACTTCTATAAAAATGCAAGACTTCAAATTTATCAATTTGCTATATTTAATTTAGAAGGTGAAAAAAAGCTAAAATAATTCCTAGAACACTTTCTTCCCTTGTGACATTCCACCCTTAACCACACAAAAAAGCGGGTCCATGGAAGCCAACTCCCAGACGCTGTATGTCTTAAAATGAACATTTATGCAATGAAACAATAGAGCTTCTCACCAATTCTTCCTGCCTTTATGCTCTGGAACCTCAATAGATTCACTGTTTTTATTGGAAGCTTCTGGTAGTTTCTGACAAAGAAAGATACAATTAATAACACTAATAGCTACTGTTTAAAAGGTGTTCCCAAATACCTCCTCATATTGACTACTTTAATCATCATCTTTTACACTGGTTTGGATTTTCATTTCCCAAAGAAAATTTGTTTGGTTTGAATATTCCCTCAAACTTTGCAAGATGGCAAAACTGCTCCTTTAGTTTCGTGTTTTGCTGGCTTGCCGTACCCTTTAAGGTTTTTAACATACTTACCATTAACTGTAGCAT
The DNA here is from genome assembly GCA_009819775.1 of Phoenicopterus ruber ruber. Lineage (NCBI taxonomy): Eukaryota > Metazoa > Chordata > Aves > Phoenicopteriformes > Phoenicopteridae > Phoenicopterus > Phoenicopterus ruber. Next base: position 1,324,393 of record CM020233.1, on the reverse strand, counting down.
CTTCTTCACTGGCTTCTTCATTATTTTGAGATGTTCTTTATAAAGTGGGGATAACAACTTTCTGTCAAAAGCAAAATAAAACCCAGGTCTAGGCACTTTAAAATATGCAAATACAAGTAGGATCCCATATCTACTATCTGGACTCCTTTTTAGTTTCTGCAGATTTAAGGTATATTAAAACCAGCGGTTTAGGGTAAAAAGTGTAATTTTCATTTGCTGTCTCCTGATCTAGCCAGTGTAAAATTGCATGTCAAATGATGACAGGGCAGAGTGGAAAATCTCATGATGTGAACATCTGAGGGCGAAAATGAAAGTATAAGGGGAGTGTTAAATTTACAGTGCTATGCCAGTAAACCCATCCCTTCCTGTCTGGTAGTTGTAAGAGTCAGGCCAAATTCAGAAATTCAGTAATAACAAAATCCCCTCATCAGCCACCCTTTTCAAAATTCCTGTGTGTGCATATTACTAATATCAACAAGGAAGTGAAGGAGGGACAAAGCAATCATGCAATCAATAACCAGATGTCTCTGTGCCTGGATGCACGTTGTCTCAAGCAGAAGTCACTTCTGAAACATACTGACTCACTCGCAGGCTCCGCAGCCGCAGCTCCGGCAGCAAAGGCTAGCTGCTAGCGCATGGAAGCACAGAAGTAAAACAGCCATCGGCGGCTGACTGGGCATAAAACCCGGTGTCCTGCGTGCGGCTGTCTGCTGGGCTGCGTACGTGCTGGGCTGTCTGCCCCACGCTCCGTGACATAATTTCATTATATTTAGCCTGTTGAAGATGTCACCGGAGCATAAGGAAAAGCTGGCATGTGGATGCGGAAAACGTATAGAACCGTGTGTGTTATCTCTGGTCCTGCAATTCACACTTGTCACAGCAGAATGTAAAGAAAGATGACCTTAAGATTACCATGTGCAAAAAGATTTTTTTGCTTGAGAAATAACAGTGAACTACAACCACAGAATTGCAAATGTGTTCTCATTTAGTAAAAGCGTGGTCTGAGGAAGAAACTCCAATTTAAGTAACAGAGCACTGGTTGATGTCAGTAGGATTCAGAATTTCTAATCAAGCTCAGATAATACAAGAGATTTAAATACTGGTTTTCAAAAAACAATCCATAAATTTCTGGGCTGAAACAAAGAACAGAATATTGAAGTATAAAAGTAACAAGTTCTGAAAGTTAAAAATACCTTAAACAAAAGGGAACATAAGCTAAAATTCAGCCTAAGAAATCATGAGGACTATTTTTATATGGTATAACTGCATTCTGCATTTCTGTGCTGTTTTTCATCTGAAGATACTAAAATATTGCTAAAACATATACAAAATGTTGATCTCACAGCACCGTCCTTAACCACAATGTGAAGGACCATACAGCCAATTGTTGTATTATTTCTCATGGGAATATGCTAGAAATACCATTAAAACAATGCACTTCCATAGCAACTGCTCCCAAACTGTGAAGTTGGATAGAGAATGATATAGTTCTGGAGGTTGATTCAGCCGCTCTGTAAAATCCTTGAGTAGGGTTATAAGTCTCTGTTATCATGGAGGGTGGATCACGTTCTTCAGCTTAACAGGACTTAAAAACTTGCCCGCAATTCACACCAAATAAATGTTTAAAGTCAGGCTGAACAATGATGAGGGCTCTTAATCCAGTATTCCATCACTGATTTCTGAAATGTGGGGAGTTTGGTTTTTACCTTTACATAACTTTCTCCTAAATGCCTCATTTCACACATTTGCATTCAACTTAGTGTAATTACAAAATACAGTCCATGCTTTGCATGAAATATGAACAGAGACTCTTTCTTCAGGGTTTAATGAGCTCTGAAAAAGGTTAAGTCTATTGGGAAGTCCACCAAAATCCCTAGAGCCTGAAGTTTGCACATAATGCAGTCTATTTCTGCCATATTCTGTTTTGGAAGCACATAAGCATAATATTACAATAATGAAAATCACATTTTTGCTTAATGCTAGAGTTGGTAATATGCACTCAGGATAACCTTAGATGCAAACAGAAGCAACAGTGTTCCATCCTGGATTAAGGAAGTTAAATCATTAGAGAATCATTAATGAGTTTACCTGTATCAGGAAATAATCAGAAAACATGCTTTCAAGTCCCTTTTTTTCCCCTCACAGCATAAGCTTTTCATTATCATGCCCTTGGTTACTGTAGACTCACTGTGCGCATAGGCAATAACATTCACGGTGACTTCTTTTTCTCTTTCGTTTGGGGACTGTGCTGAGGTCTTTACTTCTGGAGCTCTGACCAACTGGAAAGCACGTGTTCTCTGCTAAAGCACCACTAATCCTCCTGTCAGCCTTTCCCACAAAACCTCTGATGTGTAAAATTTTCCTTGTCCTCCTGTACTAGACCCAGAGACTATGTTTCTCATTCTTCTCAATTTCTCTCACCCTACTTATCTCCATATTTGAGTGTCTTCCTGACTGGCACGTTAATACTGTGTGCTGCTGTGCACATTTTGAAAAGATGCCGACCATCAGTTCTTTGACTTGGGCCACTGGAAATTGGTCTTAGGCACAAGTTCAGACATTGGTTGAATTTCATTCCCAAAGCAAGTGTTTGCATTCACTGTAGTACTGCATCCCAGTCCAAAAATTCTCCCTCTGAAGAAGACAGACCAGTTGTGACATCCAGAGAAGGATGGAACATTGTCCAATTCTGTACTTCCTCACTGAGGGACAATCATGAGCTGAATTTGAAGGGGACAAAATCAGGAGAAAATAAGAGCATACTCATAAATCATTTTGTCTTCTGAAAGTGTACTGCTTCCTTATTTATGCCATTAAACCATGTGCTTTCTTTATGAAGCAATTGTGAGACATTTTCCTTCCATAAGGAGTTCGTGATGTTGGGTGGCTCAGAATGCTGAAATGAATTCAGAAGGCATTACTAACGCGTTATCAAAACAGAGGGCCACCCTCCTGCTGAATTCTTTACAGTGTTTGCAGCAGTTGCAACTGCTGGAGCAGTTGATCTGCTTAACACTGAAAAAGAACCATTAGGCATCTTGGTCATTTGCTCCAAAAATCTTAAAATGGCTCCACTAAACAATCCACATCAAATAAAAAGGAACTATTTCAAACTACCTGATCTGTGTATTTACCACATCTGTCTTTCTATCAAGTCATACTTCTACCCAAATCTCTGGAATTTTTCTCTCCCTGATTGATTTCTTCTAAATGACCAGCAGAGAACTTTTCTCAAAAACTGCCTAATATTTCTATGTCAATACTGTCGCAACCTGCTTATCTGCTTGATAAAAAAGGGATTAAATACATGGGTAGATCAAGGAGGAAACAGCCACAGGAACATTTCCCACATCTAGAAATGCTAAGTCTCATTCTGCCGACCACATTACTGATCAACCTTTTGTACCTGCCCTGCCTGTGGTTTTGCACTATCACTAAGCCCACAAATAAGCCTTCTCTAATGAAGCAATATTCTGGAAAACGTCAGATCTGGAAACAGACGTCTGAGACCAGCTCTGCACAGCCTCATTTTTTTATAGTCAACGATCCATCCTCACAGCTTGCCTGTGCAATGCAAAGCACTCCCTTTTGTAACCATACATATTTCTTTGGGTCAACCTGGTTTGACAGACTTAAATTTATCATCAGAAGCGTTTTAAAAATTTCTTAGTTTTTGTGACAGTCTACCATGAACCATGATATAACCTCCATATAAAGCCTAGCAGAGGCAGACATTTATTACACGAGCATCTCAAATATGTCAGTTGTATGACACCAATAAAAAAGAAAAGAAAAAAGAAAAGAAAAGAAAAGAAAAGAAAAGAAAAGAGAAAAGAAAAGAGAAAAGAAAAGAGAAAAGAAAAGAGAAAAGAAAAGAGAAAAGAAAAGAGAAAAGAAAAGAGAAAAGAAAAGAGAAAAGAAAAGAGAAAAGAAAAGAGAAAAGAAAAGAGAAAAGAAAAGAGAAAAGAAAAGAGAAAAGAAAAGAGAAAAGAAAAGAGAAAAGAAAAGAGAAAAGAAAAGAGAAAAGAAAAGAGAAAAGAAAAGAGAAAAGAAAAGAGAAAAGAAAAGAAAAGACAAGACCCATCTGTTCTACCACTTTCCAGAATGGAAGATTTTCTTTGATTCTCTGGGTCCAGATATACTTACCAATATTCACACTGGATCTTAGTAGTAGTAAAAAATTTGATAGAAACTGGTATATTTGGTTTTGGAAAAGGAGATGGGAGTGTTTTATACAGCTTCTAAATTTAAATTTTTTAGTCCATGTGGAATCTGTCCTTTTTTTTGCTAATTAGAATGAGTAGTGAAGCCTTCCTGTCTCAGTCCCTCAGTAAATAAAAAGTGTTCCCTCCCACCACTACCTGCAACAGAAGCACACTGAGGTAATGAGTTCATTTCCCCTCACATCAGTTTCTCACCTGCTAAACACAGTACGCGAGATCTCTCTGCTAGAAAGGGGAAATAATTTGCAATCCCTAACTACAACATTTCTCTGTCCCTTCCTTTGATTTTTATTAAAAGATATAGCACTGTTGAAACAATTTCAATAAAACTCATGTGCTTATCTTTATTGCTGAGCTACAAGTCTCTAACTTTTCCTTTATACCAGCCTTTACCTACTCATTTTTTTTTTCCTGCACACTCAAGGATCAAACTCTGGTCAGCCCAGCTCAGCCTGCCCAAAATCATAGTATGTTCAGCTGCTTTCCATCATTTCCTGGACGGAAAAAAGGGTTTTCTCAGGCAATTTTATGGCTCTGCTTTATCTTTATGAGCCTTTTTACTGCTTCAGGTTTTTTTAATGACTTCTTGTCAACCTCCCGCTCAAAGCAGGGTCAGCTATGAGGTCAGACCAGGTTGCTCAGGGCTTGATACAGGCTGGTCTTGAAAACTTCCAAGGAAGGAAACTGCACAACATATCTATGCAACCTACTCTACTGCTAGACTGTCCTCATGGGGAAAAAGGTTCTCCTTATACCCAGTCTGGACTTCTCATTTCCCCTTCTGCCCATTGCTTCTCATCTTCCCACCATGCACTACTGTGAAGAGCCTGGCTCCATCACCTTAGTGACCTCCTTAAAGTGACTGGAAAGCTGCGATTAAGTCCCTGGGTCTTCTCCAGGCCTAACAAGCCCAGTTCCTTCAGCCTCTTCTCACGAGGCATGTGCCCCAGCCCTGATCATCTTGGTGGCCCTCCACTGAACTCACTCTTGTATCGGATGCCCAAGCTGGACGCAATATTCTAGCAGTAAAAGATGTAGATATCCTAATTGTGCTGCTTTTCCTACCTGACTCTCTTTCTATAGTATGTCCCTAGCCTGGAATTCCTATTTAGCTTGTTTTTCATTCGGCAAGCAAACATACTGCTTATTTACACAACTCGTGACCATACTGACAGAGAGGATAGCCTTTGAAGGTGCATTTGGAAGGGGGAACATCACCTGGGAGTTTGAAAACTCACTTATTAAAAATAGAGATGTGGAAGAACATGTGTTGATATATAGTAAGGTCAGATTCTAGAAAGCAATGGATGGCTTTATGAAGTGGGTTAAGTCATAGGGTTTAACCTATAATAAGCAATTCTAGTACAAATATCAAAGGATTGTTACAGATTAATTAGCAGGTGCTATTATTATCCATAACAATTCTTGTCTCTATTCCCAATAGGATAAGATGCAAAATAATCCCTTCATGCAGTCTAAATGCTTCATGTAACTATTGCAGTAAGGGAGTATTTGGACCACAGCCACCAAAGCAAAAGGAGCTGATGTAGACTGTGTACTTCGCTGTTAAGTGACAGAAATAGTAAGATTTTTGGTCAAAAGTACGTTCTTGCCTCATCTTGTTTTTATGATGATTAGTTTTGGCTTAGTCATCTGAGACCTGGCAGAAGGGAATGTAAAGGGGAATTTGCTGTGACTTTAAAACACTGTCTGTAAGGTTAAAGTAGCTCAGGGTAGCTCTCTGACCACACAAGCCAAAAACCACTGTTATTTCCTTCTCTTTTCTCAGGTACCAGCTTCTAAGACTTAATTAGTCTGAGAATTCTCCAAAAGAACACGTTGTTCATCCTCCTAGTAGGGCTTTCAGGGATCAGTATTTCCTGTATTTCCATGAAGTGTCAAAACCCTCATCCAACATAACACCTCTGATCCTGATTTCTTCCCGTGTTTTTGCTTTTGAAATCCCATTTCTTTTCAATGGAAGAGCAAGTCTGCATGTATGAAAGACAGATGACTAGCATCCTGAAATGACTTCCCAGTGATAAGAGATAAATCCTCACAGTCAATGTCATGATTTGGTAGAATGACCATATCAGGAAAGACAACTTCAAGTACATAATGATGTATCCACAGTTTCTGCCCACACAATGTCTGATAGCTTTGGATAAGGAACTAAGAAATTATAGCTCATGCATGCTTTTGGTAGGTTCAGTTCCTAGTCCTAATTCCAGTTAGATGATCATTTTGCAAAAACCACACCACCCCGTCCCTGATTAATTAGCAGAAGTGAATGCACCATGGAGAATGACTGATCATTTTCATCAGAGAGGTATTCCAGGTCAGTGTTGATACACACAAATGAGCACACTATAAACGAATAATCAGCAATCCATCAAGTGATTTTTAAATAGACTGCAGGTTTTAATATTGATAAAGTTGAAAAAGAGAAAAAAGAAATGTAGTTCTTCAGCACAGAAGACAGCAGCATGACTTTTAATGTTTACTTTTCCAAAAGAGCATATGAGCATGGGAAATGAAAGCAACTAATTAGTGGTCAAAGAAACTTCTGAACCCTCTTTCTGCCTTCCCCTTATTTAGCAGTTGTAACTAGGAGTAATGCCTTTGCTTCCAGTCTCCCGGCTGACTTGCTGAAGGCCAATACATCCTCAACATCAGACCCACCTCTTTAACTTAGCCCATCTGGACCACTGCAGAGACTGTATTTTTAAAAACAAGATGAACAAAACTGTTTCACTTTTAATTCTGGTAAACACGATCAAGCATGGTACATTTCTCTAAGTATTCAAAGTGGTGAAAAACGATGTAAGATGGTGACCGCTCACTGAAGTACACAGGAGTCTTTCCCTTTGATTTCAGTGGCTTCGGCTCAGAACCCAGCAACAGCATGAAAAGTAAACATGCTGATAAGCAATTATCTAGAGTGCCTTTGTTCTTACAGACCAAGACAGAATTGGATAGAGCATAAAGGCAAGATTTATGTTTCCCAGTTTTTCTGTTAACAGTCCCTAAGAATTTCAGAGGTTCGAGTGTTAGAGTTCTATAGAGCAAATTTACCTAATTATGATCTGTGATTTTTTTCAGATATTTATAAAATTGAAAACACTTTCTAAATACTAAATAAAAAAATCCCCCACACATATAGTGCAATAAAGTCAACTGATTGCAGGTTCAGTATGGCAGCCAATCTGTTCCTTTCAAAGCGTCTTTGTTAAATGAAAGAGTTTATGGTTCTGTTCCTCTCTCAACCAGGCATGGATTTCATTCAAGTTACTTTTTATGCTAAATACCACTCATATTATGTACATTCTTTTTATTATTGCATTTGCTTATGAATTAACTTAATGAACAAGTTATAGAGGGAAGGGATTGGCTCTCTATCTCTTAAGTTTCATAATACACACTGGATGCCTTTTCATTGCATTTAATCAATTAGAAATTACCAGACTTGCTATAGCGTAACTGAAATCCTATAGGCTCTATTATGTCATTTGGGAGCAGAATTTGGAGATCTCTATATTACTGTGCTTCTGAAATAATCGTAAAGTGATCATTACCATTTTAGTACCTTCCTAATTCAGAGTCATGCTAGTAGGGGAATAACTATTTTACTGCTACTTGCCAACAGTCCCAACCAGTCAGAGAGGTGCTCTGTGCACTGAAATCATCAGGCTAAAGGAAGATGGTGAACACAACACTGGGAGTGGGAGCAAATGAGCATGTGAGATAATCAGGTATGTTAAGAGCTTTCACTGGTTCTTAAAAACCCACTCCAGTATTGAGATCCACTATAAGTTGTTGTTTACTCTTGCCCATGACAACCCAATTGTTAATTGCAGTCACAAGCATGCATCGCTATGTAGACAGTGAACCAGAGACTCTTCCATGTAATCCAAACAAGACAGAATATGAAATAGCAGTCCAGAGAAGTGATCTTATTTTCCTGAGGTTATACCGCAACACAGTGAAATATATAAGACTATCACCAAGTATAATTTTTAAGGTCTCCCAAGTTAAGCACCTAAAAAGCAATCTGAGAATTACTTTTGAAAGTCTTAGCCATAAAGCTGCAACCTGCTCTGTGAGATACTTCCAGCTAAGAGAGGACAAACTCTACAGAGCTCTTTGGGGAGAGAAGTCTCCAAGACTCAACAGGTGTCTGCATTCTGTATTGTAAACTGCGGCTAAACACACCATTTCGTGACCTCTAAAAAGAAGAGGAAAAAAGCCCAGAAAATAAAAGAGAAAGCAGCTCTTACAGTTGCACAATTGTGGAAAACTAAATACTCTATTTTTAGGCATGAAAAAATCAGTCCTCAGATTGGGGACTATCAGGGAGGTGCCTCCAGCAAATACAGCCTTTGCCTGTGTCCACCATCATGATATAATATTTTCCAGACTAGTAACTTCTGTTTGACGTTTGTTTTGAAACACACTGTTTTCCTTGTTCCTTGTTTCATACCATCTGAGATACAGCTGACTTTCTGTGGATGAAATAACGAAAGTAAGACTGAGAAAATTCAACATCCTGTGTGACGTTACCTAATACAGAACATGAGCCAACCTAACCAGTTGCAAGAATTTATTGTCAATTTTCTACCTTTTAAAATCCATTCTGTAAAATGGCAGGAAATATTAAAAAACCCACCATTTTTAAATTTCTTTCAAGAAAGATACCAAAGACTATGCAAAAAATAAGCTGTAATAATAAAAGGACATAAAGTGCACAAGTTTTTAAACAGATGAAGCTGAACCTCAGCAGAAGGAAGCACACAGGTAATGCGGCAGTTCAGTCTAATGTCATGGGGCAGCAGCTGAAAGAATATTTTATATGAGGTAGTGAAGCACCCAAACAAAGCTGTCTCAGAAGTTACTGATGAAAAAAAAAAAATCAAGTTAATCCTTTTCAAAATGGATTAATGCAGGATATGAAGGCAGATTCTTCTGAGGGAAAGGCATCCAGGTTGATAGTTACAGAACAGGGAAGTTAACTTCTTAGGCCTCTCAGTTTATAGGTAAGGACAATAAGCAGTTCCAGAACTGTCCTCTTCATAATCTACTAGCTTACTTAAGTGTGCAATGTCAGGGACCTCTCCCACCAATGATAAATACAAACATTGTTAAGCTCTTAGCGGCAAGTGACAGATGCCTCTGTCTGCTTCTAAACTTTTAAAACTATTTTGAATATCAAACACAATCATGAGGAAAACAGAAAATATTCTTCAAAGAACAGGTTTTTTTAAAAGTTAATGTGTCTGCCCTGATTAATCACAAGCTGAAAGGAGTACTTGATGACTAGTGTATACTTCAGTTAACACTATTTCATAAAACCTGGCTTGACAGAAGTATAGATAAATTAATCAAATAATACAAAAGTTGAAAGATGCGCCAGCTGGCTCATGCTTAAGAAGAAATACACTGCCTCTGAACAGGAGGAAAGACTGCAGTAAAGCAACTGACCAAGTCGGCAGCGCAGTGCAGCATCGAGCCATTTTCACAGGTTATTGACTTGCTTTACAACACAGCTCTTGACAAAAGAGACTACTCACACATTTCAAGTAAACCTATGCTATTTTGGATGACACTGAGGGACACTACATTGTGGAGCGTAAAGCTCTAAAGACTCGTTCTTACAGTTTAACGTCAAGGACTCTCATATATGATGAGAATCATTCATATGAATGAATATTATGATATTGAAAGTCTAAGACTCACAGCCGCTGGGCTGCCTGTTCAGTTTGCCTCTTATCAGAGCTTTATATGAAGGCACAATTTGTAATGCCATGTTAAAAGCTATTCACAAATAAACTGCTTCCCGTAAGAAAATATCTCTCAGAAATAGCGTGTATGCTTGTTCTTTATAATATCACAGTAAAGATCACTTCCTTATGACATTTGAAAATGAGCCAAACACCATAGATGTTTTTGTTTAGCATCAAATTTTTAAGCTCACATGTCTCTAAACAAAAAGCAATGCCTGTGACATAACAAATCAAGTGAAAAAGAATTTACAAAGTGCTAAAGCTAAAGAATGATTTAAAGAATATTCAATTATTGACAAATGGTGCTAAGCAAAACCTGGCTTGGGATGGAAGTATTCTATTCAGTACCCACAGGGCTCAAATGACTTTCAGTGGCAAGAGTGAATTGAAATCAGTAACACCTCTAACACAAGAATGTGATCATAAATATATACATCATCTTAACCATGTGAAGTGCAGAATACTATCCTATATTTTAGATAAACCACAAATTTACAATCTTTTCCATACCAAAACCTGACATCAACAAATGAAAAAAAAAGAACAATTTTCACTACACAGAAAGCTTCTACCTGAGGCTCCAAGGCTGGCAATAACAAAAGTAGACCCTTTAACATTTGTGTGTGGGCTTAAGAGCAAGAACCTATACGCTAAACAAAACACATCAACTAACCCACCAGTAACTTGCCATTGTTCCAGTCTTTCTAGACATGTCACTTCCATATTTGTAAGGTACAGATTATTTCCACACACTTTCAGCTTTAGGTTCCTAATGTTATATATAGAAAAGACTATAGCACCAGATTTGGTTCTGTCCTTAGACTGAATGTTGGTAAGCCTATGACCTGGAGGTAATGACTAAGAACTTTTTTTTCCTCATTTTCCTTCGCTAAAATATGATCTGTTTCTCCATACTTCAAGAATTAAAAGCATGATCCCAACCTATTAAACAGAAGACTCTCAACTGTCTTTTCCTTGTTCTAATATTTGTCTTGCATAACAAGCCTCCTGTGAAAACCTCTCTCTAGCTTAACCGGCAGAGTTGTCCATACACAACCTTTGAACCGTTAATTCCACTCAACTCCTCTAACTGTAGAGGAGTACATAGAAGTTATTGAACCAAGGTCTTATGAGTAACCAGCTGCAAAACTGTTGTCTCCAGAATGTAGTTATTACACTTGTGTAAACACAATGAAAACCCTCAGGCTAATGAATGGCCAGGTAACACTATTCCACACAGTGATGCTGGTAACTGAATACTTACTATAGGAGTGCTTATCAGTGAGGCAACAAAAACTGGGACTTTGACATGACCTTCTGATGGGCCCTCAATCATACAATTATTGTGTATGCCCATCAACAGTCCATTACTTACCAGAACTGGCCTGATATACAAGCACAGAAATGGGTTCCTCATTTCGGTAAGAAGAAACTAAACCCTACGAATGTAATAGGCTTGTCCCTTTTTACTGACGTCATCCTTTGTTGCGTCAGCTGTTTAACGAGCACTGTGAGCTTTTTTCTCTTAAACTTTGCAATAGTAATTACAGTATACAGTCTCTTTTATCCCCTGTTACTTAATTTGCACCCAACATCTTTATTTTCAGAGATTCTGGATGACTGAATATGGAAACAGAGATGCACCAATCTATTTGGTGTTGATATTTTCTCTGCAACTGCCAGAGAGCCATGAAGGAGACTGGCCAATGAAGTGTCCCCCTGTGAGCAGCAGGAATAAAGTTATGCCTGCGACTGTGTAAATCTTTCCCACAGCGGGTCCTGTCAGAGCTGCTGGCAGCTCATCATTAGCACAGTGGCATTAACACCAAATGAAGACATTGCTGGAACAGAGAACAGTTCTCCAGTCTCAGCAAGGCTGGGTGGCAGAGAGTTGCTCAAACAAAGGTGACCCTGGATACTAATGAATAGAACTCAATTTACCGTATAAACTCTCAGGTCAAACAGGTTAGTGAGTGGTAAATTAGGGCAACTCCAGGATTAAATGACTTCTGAGTAGCAGTTTTCTGGATAATAACTTTGGTCAAAAGTATTGAAGCTCTGCCTAAATCCCTTTTCAGAGTTCATGTTCTCATCTACATCTAGGCTAATATAACATCTTTGGTCTCAAATTATGCTGCTGAAGAACAGAATTTGTATAGTGTCTTGAAAACTTAAAAGCCTCAGCTATGCAGCTGAATGACTCTTCAGTCCAGTCATTAGAGAAACATGTCTGTCTGAGACATTGAGGTTACTTTCAGTATTACAAGGAAGTAAATAGTTGCTTGCATCGTGTCTCCCCACCATCAAGAAAATTATTTGTTCCATAACAGAGTAAATGAAGTTATCTTCACTTTATATTCCCATTCTATTAAAAGGTTTGTTATACAAACATAATCTGGTTTCCAAATTTAAAAAAAAAAAAAAAAAAAGACTGACATCTCATCATGCCCTACAACTGAATCACTACTGCCAAAACATTTAGTCACGGTGTCTCCTGCCTCAGCAACCATGTTCCCCCTCTGCACCCTGCTGAGAACGGCATGCTCTACCAGTTTCCAAAGACTAAAATTCACAGATCCTGGTCCTACCATATCAGTTACATCTATCATACCTTTGGTCTGATGTTCCCATATCTCAGCTGGCGCCTCAGACATTTGGAGCTGCAGACATGCCACGGTTGCACCTTCCAGCTCCTTGGTGCCTTCCCTCTTGAGTTATCCATAAATTAAATAACAGGCGTATAAGAATGATTTAGACACATGCAGTTATCCTATTTAGTAATTGAACAAAATATTATGTCTTACACTACATCAAGCAAGACAATTGAAGCAATGGAGGGTTGCTGAGCACACTACACTTAAAGTTCAGTAAACTGGTATGCTTCCATATGCTGTTAATCCTACCCAGTCTTATGGTTTTCACTATTGCACCGACACAAAGCTCAGTGCATCTCCATACTACAGACCAAATATATATAATAGAACTGGAGCACAGCATGGGTCATCTGTTTGCTGTTCTTGATTAAAAGTAGCACATGCAGATATCTTCTATCAAATCTAATTGAGCTTTTTTATTAGTGTTCCGTTTCATATTGGATGCTCCTTATCAACTGCCAAGGTTGAAGTTTTCTATGCTCTACCCTGCATCAAATTATTAGGAAAGTTTAAACCAGAATGGTTGCACTTTCAAAAAAATTTATTTAAGTAGAAAGACAAGTGGTTTTCCTCACATGAAGAGGAAACACTTACACCTACTTTGTTGAGAAACTATTACCTTCATGCTTTATTATTTGAAATTAAGCAGAAGGATGGCCCCAGCATAATACCCGAGTATCTTCTGATGCATCTGTCAGAAAAGGATTTGAGGAAGAGAAAGAAGTGGAGTAGAGAGCTAAGATGAGAGGTAACAGAATTAAGGAATATGTAGAACGAGAACAAAAGTTGAAGGTGTATAAGGTGATGTGAAAGATGTAGGACTAGAGAGAGGAACAATAGTGGCAATGGCAGAGGAAAGAATAAGAGAGGGCAGGGATTCTTGAAGAGGAGGGTTTAGGGTTTGCAGAGAGAGGAATTTTTTTTATACAATACTTTATGGTATAAACGTTCACTTATGGCCCCATTTCTTTCATAGCACTTGTCAAATTCTTCTTGACTACTTTGAACTAGGATTTTCTTTGTTTCTTTCATGGTTTAATGAAAAAAAGAAAATCTGGAGCCTAACGAGATCTGCCTTAACATTTGAGTTCTGTTTTTGGCAGGTAAGGAAGCTCAACAATTTGGAAACAGTAAAAATAACCCAACCCCCAAATCCTTAGGACTTCGGATACGCATCGCAGCATGCACTGCCACCTGGAGGCAGAAGGTTCCAGGTACAGCTAAAAGCAAAGGTCGTGTTTCAAAAGGAAACTCTTTTACCCCTAGATTAATTTTATTTAAGAGAGCTAGTATTTCTATTGAGTTTTCCCTGATGAAAATCTATTAGTGCAGTGAAAAGATAGTCTTTTTAAAAAGGACATGGACTCCCATTTTTAAAGGACATTTATTATGTGTTGCAAAAAGTTGTGAAGGCCTTCATATCTGTACAACATCGCACACTTCAGTCATTATACCATTCAGTGCACAAACCCCATCTGAATGGTGTCTGTTTTCACGAGAGTTTAGGGTGACAGGCACCTATCTTTAAATAAGAAAAGACGACCATCAGTTCAAGTGCAAACCTACAGAGTAGAATGAATATATGCCCGTAGCATGGACAGGCAAGTGGACAATACTGTGGTTCAAGTTTCAGATGGGCTTAAAGTTCCGGCGGGTACGTGCTCCACTCAGTAGCCCATGCTTTTGTGTCTGCTACTAGATTAAAACCACACCTGTGCTCTGGTCATACCTCTGCTTCACTCTGAAAACAGATCTATGGTCCTGACAGAGGATGATCTGACATAACAGACTGACTACCCTAATTAAGAACGTTACACAAACACACCATTAGTTATGCAGAACAACCTTGCCACCAAATAACCTATGCAATAAGTGCATCAAACACTGATATGCTGCGGTGGATCTAGGCCTAACAGTATAATCTAGTCCACAATCAAGTAAAGAGAAATTTGCTCTGATCCTCACTGAGCATTTCTCAGGTTTGCAGGCTCCCAGTATAGACCTTTATGCTCAGATACTAGTTAAGTTCTTTCAGATGAGATGCTGTAATTCAGATATGAACAACAGACAGGGCACTATTTATTATTTGTTAATGACTTGTACTCCATTACATTTTTATTCTCAGTAAATTTTCCTGAGAAGCTCTCTGTGTTACTCAAATCTTAGACAAGTTTGGGCTTTAAGCTAAAGTTTGTGATTATGCAAGCTAATACTTTGAACCTAGACTGTGCCTTTTAATCTACAGACTCAAATAGCTTCAGAAATATTAATTTAGCTTCATGACATCCCAATGAGATATAAATTACTGTATTTGTATTATCTAACAGAAAACACCAGGCAATAACTATAATATAGTCCTGGGCTTGACTGCAAGTCCTCTAAGGATGTTTACCAATGACATTCTTGTCTTCATCATTCCTCTTCTACTTCTGTTTTTTATACTAAAAGAAAAAAGAAAGAAACAATTATTTGTGGGAAAGAGCACATAAAAGTAACAGTTCATACTGACAAGGATTTACAATCCTCTTCACGATCTACATAATTTTATCTCAGTTTCCTTTAAGTTAGATTGACATTTGATAGGCTTTCCCTCTACAGTATAAAATAACGCTTCTTGGCAAGCACTGTGAATCCAATCCTGCTCTCACACAGTTCGATTACCAGTTTTCCAATGAAGCAGATGACAATCTCTGTAGCATAATCAGAATGAGGGTTTTCATAATTGTAGGGAGAATAAAATCAGATTCAGGCACAGACAGTTATTTACTAGGCTGTAACTGCTGGGATTTGGCTACTGCTATAATTTTATAATCTATGACTAATCTGTGCTTACTCCTGTAACAATTCTCATTTGGATTTCATGGGCTGGCAGAGAGAAAGACTTAACAGTCATTTAGTAAATTAAATCACAGATATTTAGAGCAAGCTGAACTTTTGACTTGTTTCGTTATACTCAGAAATCCATGTTAACTTATCATGCTCCCCAATCAGATTTAAATCCAAGGAAGTCCAAGTGACTCTCAGCTGTCTAACAGTACACAATCTTCATTCTTTTAAGAAACCAGTTTGAGAAGTATCTTTCAGTGCTGTGACGGTAAAAAGGCACATCTGCTGGGTGATAACAATGGCACAAGCAAAGCCATTACCACAACTTTGCCACCATGTTGTCTAACCCTGATACGTGCAGCCACAGGCAAGATCTGAGGAAAAACAACAAAATCGTTCTGGGAGTTTATGTAAACTGACTAAGAGGGGATAGATTCCTGTTAGGAAAGCAGCTGATGCATATCAACAAGCTGTGGCTTGCAAAATATTGTAGGTTTTTTTTCTATAGTAGAGTTATACTAGCCACCACTGCTGAAAGTTAATATAATTCTCAATGGAAACAAAGATTTATACAGAGACCAACTTAAAGCATCATTGGTTCTAAAATACATACTGAAGTTTATATCGACAAAAGAATTTTTAAACAAGAACTCTCACAATCATAAATCCCTAGTGGCTAGGTATTTCCTTTCACCCAGACACTTCAATGCCCAGGACAACGGAACAGTTTGCTGTTCCTAACTTGCTTTCCGATGTTTTCTTCTTTGATCTAACAGAGAGCGCAAAACTTAAACGATCTGGTGCACTTACTTTATTCATGACCCAGTCAGCATCTTCAATGGCTCTCTTAATAATCTGCTGGATTCTCTCAGGATTGTCTTCATCTGCGTGAACTTTGAAACTCTGCAACATTCAATCAAACTGTTACACTGACCAGCCGACTTAATGCAACAGTTGTCAAAATAAGGATCCCTTCTAAATCTCAAAGAAAATATTTGATGCAAACAAACTGTTGATCTGAAAAGGTAAAAATATACATGGTAGCACCTGGCTGTGCTATTTCCATAACAAGTCTTGTCAAATGTAATTTCATAGTAAGTATTTTACTCCTTTCATGCATCATCAAACACCAGAGAACTTCAATTCAGGACCACAGTTGAAATTGTCTGGTATGTTAAAACCAGAAAGACACAGGACAACAGGTATGATCAGAGGCATGAAATTACTTCCATGTGAACAATTAGATGAGATTTATCCAGCCAGGGGCGGGATATATATATTAAAAAAAGACTGACAAGGAACCAGTAAGTCACCATAAAGGATGTGTTCGCTCTCTTGACTAACACAAGAATTAGAGATGAAAGCCAAGGAAAACAGAAGGTTTCAGATTCAAAGCAAACTAAAAGAAATGCTCCTTCCTTCACATACCCCCAGTACAATCCTTCAAATCCACTAATGTTTCAAGCTTGCAGAAGAATAATTTCTTAAGTGACAGGAGTTACAAAAGTTGGTCCAAACTGTAGGAAGAGAAAACCAAAACCAACCCCCACAACACTGAATTCTACCAACAGAAAAGAAATCTGTTTCTCACCTGCCTGACTGCATGTCTGTAATGCTGACGAATATTCTCTTCAGGAAGTTGCTTACAGCATCGAAGCAGGTAACGATATAACTGCAAAGAGTTCTGAACTAATTCAGCATTCGGTAGTGGGGCCATTATCAAGCTTTTTAGCTGTTGAAAATAAAACAAACAAATCAAGCTACCTAATGAATTTTATTAAAAAAACAGAATTAAAAGTGTAAAGTAATTTTACAACAATGAAAACAGGGCCAGGAAATCAGGGTTTAGCAGTATAACTTGAAGAAACCTTAGAAGAAAACACAGTATGAAATGAATCAGAACTTGCTTAGTTCATGGACAGATGGGGGTTAGTTGTCATTGATCAAGGTATTAAAATACAAAAATGTGCAGTTCATGCAAGATGATCACTTTATGATGGTAATGTTAAGGTGTATTGCAATATTAAATTTTTTCTAGTTAAAAAAAAAAGACCCACAGTGTAAGCTGCTATCAGTATATAAAGCAGTATCGCAGCCCCAAGGGAGTTTTCTACTTGATAAGCTACGATTCTTAGATTCATTCAAGCTTCCAGTGCTTTCCTTGGGCAACCGTAAGGGTCCATCCACGTGGTGACACTGTAGAATGAGGATACTCATAATTGCTGCAAGTGGTGTTGGAATTTAACAGTATTTCCTAGTATTGTCATTCTCTCAAGACCATCTTGTGAACCGGCCTATGAATGTCAGGCTTTAACTTGAAATAACATGTATAAATATAGGAGAAGACAAGCAAAAATATTGATAGGTTTGAAATTTTCCTTTTTTTGGTAACAGCAACAGGAAAAGCACAAATCTAACAAGTTTCACCTCCATAACTATACTTACATATTGTAACAATAAGTCCATCCAAGCTATATAAAGTGCTAATCAAATACTGTAAATGACTTGTCATTTACCAGATGGTTACCATCTGCAGAGAACTAAATTAACATTTGGAAAAAAGCACTTTTACATCATTACTCTTAAGAATAAAGATAATAAATAAGTAACTGAATAATGAAGTAGGTGTATGGCATTATTTTAGTACCCATGATACTTACTCATCATTTGGAATATTTTTTCCTTTTTCTTAAGTAATTTCAGTCCTTCAGTCAAATTTATTTCAGAATAGAACACCACAGCTATCGCATGCCTGGACTGTATATTCGCACAGACTACATCATCTTGCAGTAGGGAAAATCTCCTCACTACGTACCTATAAAATGCCCATCATAATGGGATATGTACTATTGTAATCTGTACTTTCAGTAAAACAAAATTCCATCCCAGGCTATAACTAAGTAGGTATAAATTAGCATACCTCTATAGCAGTAACAAGACCTATGCTGATTTCAGTAGCACGGGTCACTGAAAATCTTTAATATTTTAGGTGCAAAAAGTGCGATTCTTCTACGTGAAGAAACGTAAAGAATTATATCACAGAAATGCAGACTGTGTCTTATTCTTGAGGGATGGGCCTCTACAGCATTGCTTTACTCACGGCACAAAACCTCAGTACAAAGTCCTACCTGAGCACCTCATGGTATTGGGTTTTTTCCTGTTCATTACTGAAAGATTGGGTGAAACCTATGCTATATTGATTTTTTTAATGTAACTATCTTTTGTCAAAAGTAACATCTTGTAAAACGAGAGGGAGCCGATCCTGTGGCAGAGCTTCTTGTCTACAGGAATGTGTGAGAAAGAGCCTTGCAATATTAGCATTATCGGCATTGGAATTGTGCCCATACTCTTCAGTCAAGGATTCAGGCTCTATCATGGTAGGTACTATATATACATACATATCTAATGAAAAAGTTTCTGCGACAAAGAATTTACAAGGCAGACTAATGACAAGTCATAAGATAAGGCAGAGCGAGGCAGATGAGCCAAACAGGTGGGATGGGAATGGGGAGGAGGTGACAGTAATATGAGCCTGTTTTTGTGTAGACTAATAGAGCACGCAGTATAGCTCACCACCTGCTTAGCTGGTATCAACAGGCGAGTTTTATAACACTATTTTTTTAAGGACCTGCAGAAACACAGTGAGTCACAGCTGATGGGTGTTATGGAAGCCCCTAAGAAAGGCTCTGATGACACTTCAGAAAAGCTTTTCTAGCCTCCAAGGGAAAGAGCTGACTGTCTTAAGGAAGTACTTAACAGGGTTACTATCTCATGAGCTGATGATGCAAATTATTAAAACTGATTCAAAGATATACAATAGGCTAAATAGGCATAAACCTTGGCAGAACATATGTCAGGATCCCTTTCCTGCTTATTTATACTGACATCTTTCCTTACATCTGAAATAGGTTCTGTGTAGTTCATTTGTGACTTTACTCAAAATCACTTTAGCAACACTTTCAACAAGCAACACCCTTTCCCCAAGTATTAGAGTGTACAGATTTACGAGAAACAGTACTCCAGAACAACTGGTGATCCCAGTGACTAACTCCCTAGTGAAAAATACCCATACAAGTTACAAAAATCTCAATTGGACATTCATTACCAATATGCCACATTTTTTGTGATTGCAAGGAGCTGAAGGATCAGCGTATGGTGCCGTTTACCCCAATTCTGGTTATTAACGTTATAAGAAACCCTAACCAACCAAAAAAGGCTGTTGGACCCCAAGCTCTGTAAACACCACTATAATGGCTGCGATGACTTTCCACTGGAGCTAGTACAACACAGCTTCTCATGTACCTGCACAAGATTCAGCTTGGTCACTTCCTTAATTAATCACAGGTTAATCACTACCTATTCAGGGGATCTTGGAAAGAAAAGTAGACAAAGAACATTCCCAAGATGGATAAGTGGGTGATGCCAATGTCAAATATGGGAACTGGAAATCCTGCTGGTTTGTACTATGCTGGTAGTGCCCCATCCAGGGCAAGGACTAATACACATCATGGAAATACAAAAGGTGGATCAAATTTAAAATTTAAGATAACAACTTTGATTTGGTTGTTAGTAATAAAGTCTGGAATAATGATCTTGGGGGCTGAAATGGTATAACATTTAGGAAGATTCCATGGACAAAATGCAAAAAGTGGCACTTCTGATTTTTAGTTACAGGTAACTCAGAAGTAGATGATGTTGACTGGACCAAATTTTTAAACACCCCCTTCTCTCAACATGGTTGAGTGCAATATCATGATGTCTTGTGGGCAAGAAAATCTTAATTAGTTGGCTCCTGGATTCCGTCATCATAACCTTTACCCTCTGCCAGTTATCCACTCCTCCCACAACTGACATGCTGTAACGAAGGTGAACCTGCACCAGTCTCTGACAGGTCAGTGGTGTGCCAGTAAAGCTCCCTCACCCCTGAAGAGCCACATCTTTCTCTAGTATCTAAAACTGACCAGTGGTTTTCTGCACTTCGAGCTTCATGGGGTGTGCCTGCTTTTGAATACTTGATATATTCTATCAGTAAAGTACGAGAGATGAGGTAAGACTTCACAATGATCCCTCCGGAGAATTACTCATAGCCAAAATACGGTTTCCATTAGCTTTCACGAACAATTAGAAAACCATTCTTCCATCGTAAGGGCAATAAGTTGGCACTACACTGCTGCTGCAATCTTCTCATTTTGCTTGTTTGATTCCAGTTCTGTTTTTTCATATTTGTTTAATAAAAGCCATTCAGCCTCACACACTACAGGAATTGGATACTGTCCAAAAAAACCCCATATGTAGGGCAGAAAGATGTCACAAAAATTCAGAAATATAGACCAAGAGCTGACTTTTCAAAATGGCTTCAGTCTGACTAGTCCAATTGCTAGCTAACTTTCCAAGCACACAAGACATGCTAATTATGGCTTTACCTAAAAAGTTCAGGTTAAAATACAGCTCAGAATACCCCCAGGCTTCAAAAAAGTTCATCTCCTGTTTTACTCCAATCTTTTTTCTCTAAAATACAATTTTCTCTTTGCAATGAAACCTATGCTGGGCATTAGCTCCATGCATTTTCTGTTTTGGATTC
The DNA here is from genome assembly GCA_009819775.1 of Phoenicopterus ruber ruber. Taxonomy (NCBI): domain Eukaryota; kingdom Metazoa; phylum Chordata; class Aves; order Phoenicopteriformes; family Phoenicopteridae; genus Phoenicopterus; species Phoenicopterus ruber. The sequence goes on along the minus strand of CM020233.1, from coordinate 1,303,329 downwards.
ATTTCACTTTGGCATTTGAGTACAGGAGGTGATCATGCTCTCAACAGTCAGTAGAGAGATCCCTGCATTCCCCCTCCAACCAGTAGAAAGATAAGCAACTCCAAAGTGTGACTCAAATAATATATAGACTGAATTACTCCCTGCCCTTCTCTCCACTGGACACAGAAGGAGTAGCAAAACAAGAATTGTAATATAGATCCTGCAGTTACAAGCCTAAATTAGGTAGGATGATTCCAAGTCTGTGTCCTATTTTGAAAATAGAAATATAATCATAGAATGGTTTGGGTTGGAAGGGAGTTTTAAATATCATCTAGTCCAAACCCCTTGCCATGGGCAGGGACATCTTTCAATAGATCAGGTTGCTCAAAGCCCCATCTAACCTGATGGGGCTTTGAACACTTTCAATGATAGGGCAATAATATATAATATAATATCAAATAACATCAAGTATAATAAGAGTTTCAGAGTGGCTCTCAGTTTTGTTTTGGCATACGGGACACCTCATGGCATAACACCCCATCTGACTTACTTTCCAAGTGCTGAAGGTCTCAACAGGTACCTCAAGCAGGGATATGCACACGTTGTTATTTTTCTAACTGCCACGTGCGCTTCTCTTCCAGCAGAGAGAGCCACGGGCACGTTTCCAGCATACACCTTTCACTCCACCCTTGGTATCACTCTCAGCAAAAGCTTCCTTCCTTGACTTCTCTTCTAAAGCTGTTTTCTCAGGAACCTTCCAATACAAACGGACTTTCAAAACCGATTTTGGTACGCTCCTTCAGTTTCTTCCTAGCACTCAGTTCAGGGATATCTGTGTACTCCTACTATGTGCCACTGAACGCAAATGAAACTTTGAAAATGGTTGTTATGCAAATGCTTTTGCTTTCCTGCTTAGGATATTTAGTTTCACCTGGCTCTCTCCCCCTTACTATTTGCATTGAACTTTCAGCATTGAACTGGTATTACCTTTTTAATTATTTTGAGGTTGCCAATTTACACCATATGTTGTAAGAAACATTTACTATACAAACATCATGCTAAATCCCCTCCTTCAGTTTTCCCCTAGCATTTAGTACTGCAGGTGACAAAGCTGAGAACAATATATGTAGACTGAGTAATATTCCTGACACATGCTGATAGTTCAAGGGATTCTGTCACAACAATATATTTATAGAAGGAGATGTAAATGTTTGTCTTTTTCAGAGGAACTGGGATGTAAGGATTTTAAATTTTTTTTTATCAGTATCTAGATTTACTTTTCTTTCATAACAAGAAGTTGAATACAGTAACATACACGTTGCCCTTCTTTGGTAGCCTTGAATTTTTTACCATATGAAATTACATAGGGGAAGCAAGACCTTTTCAATAAAGTTTGGATGTCCTCTGTGTATCTAACTCCAAATTTCTCTTTTACCAATACATTAGAACAAGAACTGCCTGAACAGATACAGCTATAAAAAAAGGCAAAATGAAAAACAAAACAGCTACAAGCACACCAGAAATCAGAAAAATATGCCTGTTAATAGCCCAGTGATTGTCAAGGTGCTTTATCTGTCAGCCATTCAAAGCCTGATTAATCAAGTCACTTTTCTAAAGAATAAAGCACCTTCTAGAGTCTGTCACAAAAAAATGACTGAAGCTTAAGGATTACTATTTAGAGGTGTTGCACCCACAGACATCTATCTAGCTTTTTAATGTATTTCTGAATCTTCATTACCATACCCCGAGTGTCTCCCAGTGTCTGACACAGACACTAGAACACTGCTCAGACTGTAGACTGCTCTCATCAATAGGAAATGAGGCACAGAATTAACTGACTAGACCAGCTTCACACAGGATATCTTTGGCTCCAACCAACATTTTCCTTTGCTCCTACCTTCAGCAGCAGTTGTACATATTCTCCAACTCTGGAATTCAAGCTTCAGTACAGCTAGTTTTTTGTTTAGAACCCAAGTGGCTACATGTTGAGCTGGGCAATCCACATACAAGAATATCTGAAGCCATCCGACTCCTTTGCTGTGACCCACAGCCCATGACCTGACACGAGGAGCGAGGCTAACATGGTCAGCAGAGGATGAAGGCCTTCTGCATGCTACAGAAAGGGTCCACAGGGAAACAACCGTGCCCTGAAGGTGAAAGCTCGAGACACGCTGCTTTACTGGACTGAGGCAAAGGCTGGGCATTCGTCATTCCTATACAGTTGAACTAGGTGCCACACTTTGAATACATGGCACTTTTGTTCTTAAAATAGTCTAGTCTCCTGTGAGTACAGTGTCTCAAAACACTAAAGCAGTCCAATAACCACAGGAAAAGTGGATATTTGAAAATAAGGGATGAACTCAAAAAACCCAGCTTAAATTTCTTTTGCCATTATCATCATTTTTGTGTTCTCCATACAGAAGAGAGGTTTTTTTAATCTTTCATGTAATATGCACATTAATAACAGTAAGACAAAAAGGACCCACTCCATAACCCTGAGTGTAGACGAAGTTGGCATCTGGAAACTATATCTCAAATTAAGCTTTCCTGAAATAAAATTAAAAAAAAAAAAAGTATCTGTGAAACATCAAAATTCCCTTATTTAACAAAAAAGCATTTATGGAAGGAAAAAATTGATACAGTAATAAGTTCTACTTCTTGAAATTATAAACCCACATACATGTTAAAGATACGTAAATAAAGCTCTTCATCTTGTAAGTGATAGGGCACTGTAATCCCTGTCTGTGACTTACCAACACATAAGTAGTGCTACAAGTGAGCAGAATATAAAGACCATCTGTGCACCTAGATGTAAGCTAACCCCTCACTCCACTACATGGCAGGTTAAAATATGTCCTGGGTCTATACTCAGCTAATTTGCACCAAGTTCAGAGAGAACTGGGCATAGAAGTCAACTTGTTACTTACACAGAACCTATGGGAATACGTTTTTTTTATCATCCGGTACAGAAATCTAGAATATGCAGTTGGATTCAAGTTGATCTGAACCTAAATTTAACTTTATTCACAGGTTATTTTGGGCTAATATATATTGGTGTGTATATATATAATTCGTACAGTTCCACTGACCCTAAGAACCTGACCCTGTATTTCATGTATGCCCACTAAATACAGTGAAACATCCCAATTCAATACAGATCCCAAAATATACTTTGGGACTAGAGCCAATTTGTTGAGTTGTTTCTAGGCTTTGATGTGTAAACTCATCATATGTCATTGTGCTCTAATTAAACCTAAGTGGTGCAATAGATTTCCTGTCACAAAAGCAAAGATCCCTCATGTGTTAGGAATGTACAGGACAGCTTGCTTCAGCATAAAGAAACTAAGCTACGGGAGAGAGCAAGAAACCAGTCACGTAAACATGGAAGGATTAAACTGACCAATGGAATTGAAAATGTTTCACTATAGATAATTAGGAATTTTCCACTGCAGTAATTTTTCACAGGAAAATGATGAGCTGTTGAATCCTAATCGTGTGACAAATACATTTACACTGATGAATTTCAGAAAAAAAATCCTTCACCTTCCCGCAAATACTGGACTTTCTAATAGATTTGAAGACTGAAGTTCTCACCAGGTCTAGTTATCAAACATATACTGTACGAGACTCCCATACTGAAAGAAAAAAATATCCTGAGTTCTGACACAGATTCATAGCTGCAAAAATGCTACAAATTTCCTTGCATGGGTAAGCTTCACAGGGAAGTTTAGTGATAAAGATCTGTATTTTTCTGAGCATGCAACTTTAGTGTTTGCAATACCATTTCCAGTGAAAACTTCACTGGAAATCTACCAAAGCACATGGAAAACTTGATGCCTATTTTGGTAAAATGGCTGTTTAATGAGAAATAATCTTATGACCTGACCTGCTACTAAGCTCTAAGATACTAGGGCACTGTATGAGTAAAACTCAGTGAATAGATCCTGAAAACAGGTAAAGCTAAACTCCACACGTGTACACTCCACGACGTTGCAGAATTTGCATAGTTACTATTGATAATTTGCCCCTTACTTCGCACAAAAAGGACAATGAAGCATAGTAAGAATCTGCACTATTGCCTTTTGTTCTAAAAACACCCCCCCCCGAATCCCATAAATGTTACCATTTTTATCTGCCAAGAAAAAACCCTTGACCTCACAAAATCTGGCTATAATCCTGACTAATAATGTAAATCTCCTCCCGATAACTTAAATATCATGCATAGCACAACAAAAACTATCTAAACCAAGAACTGTTGAGTCAGAAATAAAATAATCCGCCAATTGTGCTTTTCTGGAATGGATGACTGTATAATGTCCTAATCAGAAGGCTGAAATCACATTTGCATTTAGATAAAGCCCTGTTTAAAAAGAGAAGTATAAAAGGAGACACTGAGACTACTGTGGCATTTCCCCGCATTGCATAATCATTTACATTCCTGATAATGATATTCAGATAGTGAAGCAAAGGCTGACCAAAGCCAATTAATCTTGCACTCCACATTAGCAAGCTTGTGAACTGACGCAGTGTATAGCTGAACCCATGATGATCCAGATAGGACACTCTGCCACTGCTCTCAGATGGGTTCTTTTCTGCTAATGTGACTGTTTTTCAAGCAAATCCCTACAGTTCAACAGTTAGAATCTCAGTCCCTCAGGACTTGTTAGTTAAATGGCCACCAAAGCTGGGCTTCAGAGACTCAAAGTGTTAAAGGACTGCAAGAGTTACCTGAGCTGTTGCTGTTTACAGGTTGGCTCCCCCTTCCCCCTCTTCCCCCCCAATATACAGGCTGGAGATTTGTTTTCTTACTACTTCAAAGTATTACATCTCTAGAAGTCCAACTTGGGAATTTACGATTCCCTATCCTAGTTAAACCTCACTATCTCTAAAGTAGCGATTTTACAGAACCCCAGTAAAGTGGCACAGCAGTATTACATCCATTTTTAACAATGAGGAACCAAGACAGGCCTGGATTTCACTCATTTAATTTGGCCACTTAACTGACACAAAGCTAGCCTGGAACACTGCCTCGCCAGCTCACTGTAGTCAGGTGAGACACACACTTCCCCAAGGCAAAGATCCTAAGGTGCTGAATACCAACCACGAAGTCGTATTCAGCAGAATGGACCTGGGCTCCCACAGACTGCCTCTGCATTCTGACCACTGAACCATCTTTCATGAGGAACTTATCTTTACAATCGGGTTCTCTGCTGGGGAATGCATTGCCGTTCACCATTGCCATGCCACACAAAACAGAAGTTGGAGGGAAAAGAAACTAGAAATGGAGACATAGAAAAGTCTGATATTTTTTACTGTTTGCTCTGTGTTACCGAAGGTACCTGTGGAATCCAAAAGCTGGTACCAGTGTTCGCAGCTGGCTCCAGGCTCTTACTCCAGATTGTCTGTTATGCCAGTTGATCACACTGCATGTTCAAGAATAAATTCCTCAATTAAAACAAAAAACCACAAACCCCATACCATCTCCCTGGGTGTTAGTAAGCTGTGTTTGGACTCAATCACAAAAATCACCAAGAAGTACAGAGTGAATTTTGCAAATTAGGATTAAGCAAACAAACGCTGTAAAAAAAAATTAAAGAAAAACAAATGCAAAGCATCTATTGAGTAGCACGAGTTTAGTTGTAATTAGGAAGATGTTTCAGAATATTCCCAGCAGTATAAGCACTCATAAAACAGCAGAGAAATGGACTGTTTTTTCAAACCTATGTGTGATTTTAGCTATCTTGGAATTTGGTGTTGAACTTGGAACATCTTATACAGTTATCTTATCTATGGTGCCAAAATTATTTATCCTCCTTGAAGCGTCCAGTAACAGACTCTGCAAGAAAAAAATCACTAATGAACTTACTATTAAAAATTCATAGCCAAGTTCTGTAACCTGACTCATTATGCCTTCACTGGACCTGCTTTTATTAGTATGAATACAGATTCCAAAAGTGGTATTTGTGCAAAAGGAGATGGTAAAATTTTCTGCACAGGAAAGTAATAATCAAACTGCCAAAATAAGAATGAAATTGGAAGCCTCTTGAAACCTCTTTAACCACAAAACATCTTGGTTCATGTTTTGACATCAGTCCAGGAAAACACCCAAGTGGACTGCTGTTACTCAGAAGGACTCTTACTCTTTCGTCTTAGTATTTGGCTACATCAGTCCTCCCTTCCAGGTTTCACAGGTTCCCAGCTGGTAAATATAGGAAAGGCCTATGACTCTGGCCTCTAACTTCTTAAATACACTTATATCTTATTGCAGCAGAATGGGAGACCTTACGGGTTTCAGTGAACTAACTGCCTTCTCTGGCGATTACGCCGCAGTGTATTTTCTTTATTCCCCAGCAGGTCACAGAAGAGTGACTAGAGCGCTGTGTTCAAAGCCAGCTCTGTGGGTTCTGCTGCCCTAGGCAAACCAGCAAATGACCGTCGCTACCAAGTCACATTCACTCACGGAGCTACAGAATACATTGCAGCCCTGGGCAACAGCCTGCCCTGTAGCTATACCCCTTCTTGTGTATGGGTGAGCATGTACAATGCTGAAGACACTTTCCAATAAACACATCTCTCCAGCATGCTGGGCTTTTATTAATCTGCTCTTTTGATGTGATCACTTCTGACGAGCTCTGGCCTGGCATTGTTGCAGATTTTGTCCTTTCTAAATATGATCTGTAAAGTCCTATTGCATGAATGATGAGAGCCAGTCTTGTTCTGTTCACTTCTATTTCTGTTCTCTGCTTTATGCTTTGCTTGATGCATGAGGCAGAGAGGCAGTGTCAAATGACAGTGCAACAGCAGCACATTTTGGGGGCACAGCCCTGCAGCGCAAAGTTAGCTATACACAATATTAGTAGAGCATACGAGGGATTAAGAACTGGCTAAATGACAGATCTAAGATTTGTTTGTTGACAAGGAATCGCCATCAGTTGGACATCCTTCGTGCAGTTCTATAGCATCAGGATTAGGCCTGATGCTATTCAACTCTATCAGCAGTTGCCTCCCTGCAAATATAAAGTTATAACTGGTAAAGCTTGAGGATGACAAAGATTGCTGAAGCTGTACATAACGACAAGAGGGCAGAGAATGTGGTAAATTTCTGCACAAGCTGAGTCCAAAGTTGTGCTTTAATACACCTGAACATTATACAAACAGCTGAGTGCAGGTTACACCTACACAACAGGCAACCATACCCTAGAAGGAATAGTTCTGAAAAACGCTAGTCATACTGAACAAGCAACTGAACATCAGCTCCCAGTGAGCTGCTGTGCAAAAAAGAGAGATCCCTAAATGTATAAACAAGGAAACTATGAATAAAAGGTAAAAAGTAACTGAAAGTGGAATAGAGCTCCATTTTATTTTGTACATCCACATTTAAAAAAAAAAAAAGAGATAGGGGCTGCCACTATCACAGCAATTCCTCCAGCCCTCAACCTGCTACTGAAAGTCCATTGTAAAGGACAAAAAGGAAAGAGCTTCACACAGTCGAACTGTCCCAGCAATCAGCATGCAGCCTAGGAGCTGTGAGGCACAGACGCGCTAGCCCAACACGAGCTGTCTGACTTAATGCAGGGTTTCCTGGGTCAAGTTTTAATACCACATTACAAAGAGTCAATCTGTATAATCTAGTTGTCCTTCTGGTCTCAAACCCTGAAAATACAGGAAGGTGCTGAACAAAGATCTGAGCACACCTGGTAGCCTAGCATGCTCAGCACAGAAGAGATCTGTATTTTCAGGCTCTGAGAAGCACGGTTTTCTTACAGATCAAATGTAGATTATATTTTCTATACTCACTTTTTGATCCCTTTACTGCTGATATGGTGTAAAGCAACTTTAAGGCAACTGGAAATCAGACCTACAATGTGTTATTCCCAGGGTCTGAGTAGAAGCTTAAAAAAGATCTGTATGGTAAAGGAAAACTGAATATAGACATAAAGCAACAGGATTATAAAAAGGCACAAAAGCTCTGGGTTTGGGCCATTTGTCATGATGAAGACCATTTATATAAATTAACCAAAGCCACAGGGCAAATGTTTTACCTTGCACTCTTGTTTGGTATCACGAAGCAGAGACACTCAACACAAACACAGCAAATAAAACACTGACTTTTGCAATCTAACACCAGTGAGGAAACATGCTGCCCACACTGAGGCCAGATTACCCTGTTCTGGATAATTAATAAGCACGCTCACACTAATTAGAGTAATATTCTTTAGAGCATGCTCACTAAGTGTCAAGTTCAGGCAGCAATGGGAGGATAGGAATCTCCCCGGCTTAGGTGCAAGTCAAACTTCTCTACTTACTCTTTTCTCCTGACAATGACTTCCCCTGGCTTAAAGAAAATTCTGAAAGGCACAGTCTCAAAAACTTCATCTTCCCAGCTGTAAACCCCTCAGTTCAGCTGCTGTCAACATGAGTCTTGTTCTCAGTGGCCAAATCTCAGTATTTACCTTTGAGATCACACCTGAATATGAATTGAGTTATAACTTGGTGCCACCAGCTTTAAAGCAAAACTCACTGTTCATTCCTTCCGTTCTTGTAAATATTATATTTTGAAATGTTCCAGTGCTTAGTTCCAGTTTAGCAATCATGTTTCTCCCTACTACTTTATGGTAGTTAGTATAACAACATTCTGCCTGGGCTTATATCACCTTCTAATACTTTCTGAATCTTCAAATTTTTGAAAAACTTCCAATTGGGCACAATACAAGCTACCACAAATTTTGTTAAAGGATGGATACCCAGTCGGCAGCATAAGATATGAAAGTTTTTTTGAAAGGTACAAACATGCTGTCTTTGATTAATGAAAACATTAATTCTATGCACCATGGGTCATATAAGCATGGGAAGAATAGCATGTTTTACATAAGGTTTTGTCATGGTTCCTAACTCGATTCAGGAAGGATTGAAACTGGTTAAACTTTATTTTACCTTTATGCTTTAAGATAAGCTCATTTTGCTCATGCAATCCAACTTTATTTTTTTTGTTTAAAAGGCAAGAGGGTAAAAGCACATAATTCAAACAGGCAGCTATCACTTCGTGCAGAAAGGGCTCTACTTAGGAAAGCACAAGTACAAAAGTTTGATAGAGGGACAAAGCCATGGGAAGGTAGAGTCAGAATTTAAAAAAGCAGAAGTCACTGTGACCCACACTATTGACTAAATATTAATAAAAAATGTTGCTTTTTTTAAAACCAAGAATGCCTAACATACACCTCAACATTCCTTTAGTGCAAACATCATATCCAGCCTACAAGGGAATAAAACCAGCAGTATAACAGGGCTTTCCAGTATGACCTCTTGTTTTACCGATCTACCACAGCACATCCTTTCCAGTCCTAACTATACACACATAATCCCTAGACTAATGACGATGGTACTTTTACAATGCCCTAGTATCTACAGTTCGCCCTGTAATCGTCCTTCCCAATTTACATTATCCTTTACAGCAGCATCAAGAACAACTTCCTGTCTCATTATTCCAAATCCACACCTCCTGAAATTTAGCATCTTCCAATCCTTTGCTCTCAATCCAAGTAATAACCTGAGCCAAAACCTTCCCTGGCATAAACCCTGTTTGTGGTAGAATTATACCATGGATGAATTTGGCCCACCACATCTTGAGTAAAATACATGCCTGTTGACAGAAGAAATGTTTAAGCAGCAGTATTACAGAACATTTAAGTCTAGGAGTCTTTAGCCTCTTAAGGGGGATTTTAACTTGTACAGATCACTAATCAGGGATTGTTACCATACCAACAGCTAATCACGTGGGCAGACACCTGCCATATCTTAGGAACATTTCTGAGGTCTTAAAGCCATATCTCAAGTTTTCCCAAAAACTTTACTGACACTCTCCATGGCCTAGCCTAGCTTAAGAAGAATCTGTTTCGTAAGAAAAACAAAGGAAAACTCTGGCTAGCAACAAGCTATTGCACAGAAAGAGTTCCCAGTCCAGCAACTCTTTTTTGAGAAAGGACCCTTATCCCTGAAAAAGCTCTGCTGGCTGCAGTGGGATGCCACAAGAGAGAGCTCCTCACAAAGCCAGCTGCAGCACGAGACCTGCACATCCTCCATGCTTCGGATGGCCAAAGAGCTATACGCCCCCCCCCCCCGCCCCCGTTCCTTCAGGGACCATTCTCCTCTACATATTATAAGATACTGTTATTTTAGAAAGTGGCAAGATACCCTTTTGAGATGAAAAGAAAAATGTTGAAGGAACTCCATCATCCAGGAAATTGGTACCTGGCTCCAGAAAGGGCTACTTAACAACTGATTCCAGTGCTTCATGATTTGACCCAATTAAAAGAGGGAAGTAATTAAAACTACAGCTGACATAGTGATGGCAGATGTTAGCTAGTGTAATGTATTTAAATTGCAGGCCTACACACTGCTTGAGCGCAGGACTCAATGTGTTGTTGCCTATGTTAGCTCAGTCCTTGTTGTTTCTCTCCTATTCTGATTAAATATAAGCTTCCAAAAGGAAAACAGAAGCTGTATGCTGAAGAGGACAGCTTTTAAATTCTAAATAGGCTTCAGAAGCTTACCAATAGATCAGACTTCTAACGATATCAACCGGCTAGCACAGGTCCGTCGACTTTAACAAACCTACAGTCATTTGTGGTACAGGATCTGCCCTCCCGGGAGCGTAACTCGCTGTGGTGCTAGAAGGGCACCTGCGCACCCCAGCACAGCCTGCGTGCAAGAAGGCTGTTTGTCATCTATTTTCATGGCAAAGTCACAGACATGATTTAGATGACAATAGAAAGCATATGTTGAGAATTTCCATGTTAGTAATATGACTTCCCTCCTCCTCCCCTATCCTCATCAAGATTTAAATTAACAATCAGCTAAAGTAGTAAGATGAAAAAACAAGTACTTATGAAAAATTCTTATAAATTTGAGAACTGCAGAGGTATCCACAATTTAAAGCCACTGTCATCTATTGCTTAGAACAGACAACCATCTCATGATTAGTAACACTGTATTATAGTGTTATACATTATATTATTAGCAATATTGTATTGCACCTTTTCAAAACAAAAGGTAATCTTATTTCTTTCCAACCTGATACCATCTGAACCTAGGATCAGAATGTCAGCAGCAGACTCACTTCCATTTCGTCCCAGAATCTTGTAAGCAGTTTTCAAGCAAGACAGAGTTTTATCCACCTTCTGGGATAGACTGCAGAAAATTCATCCATTGCTAAATAATCCTTAGCATACACAGAACTCAAATCAAGTATAAATGCAAACTGAATATCTTTAGCTCTACTTTCCCCGAAAAGACACAAAGAAAGAAATTAAATAATATTCTTAATTGTCCACATAACACATCAATAGCAGAACCAAAAATAGATCTGTTGGCCAGGTAAAAACCTTACAACTGGGACATGATTTCTTCAAATTTTCACTTCCCTCCCTGCCTTTTGGATATTTTTGTCATTGAGACAGAATAATTTACAAGAAAAACACTATAGAATTCTGCAGGACATTTGTTTTCAGAGGTACAGAAATGGCTTTTAATTGATTACACACAATGCACCAACTATATTGAGTAACTAATTTATAGCTCTGGCTGAGATGAACTTAGGGGGCAAAAAAAATTTATGTTTTGTCATCTAGAGAGTTAAGTTCAAGCCAAAACTCTTGATTAGAGTGTCTAGCTGAGAGCTCTTGCTCTAATAGATTAAAACAAACATGCTGCACTTGTTGGAAAGCGGGAGTTGGATCTCCATTTTGGCCCTCGGCACTAAAGGTAAAAGCTTGCTTTTACCCTGGGCGAAGGCAGAGTTCTTGGTGTCAGTGTAGAGATCCATCGCAATACATCAAGACACCAGTGATTCAAACATCCCATTGCACTATGCCTAGACCATGGGTGCACAAGCAGAAAGACAACCCTAGCCTGTTGGATCTCTAAGAGGGAAAACATCTGAGAAAAGGAACTGTGCTCCAGAAAATTAAGCTGCTTGTGCAAAGTCACAGAATGAGTCAATAGCAGAGCTGGGAATAGAAACCATATCTTCTGATTCTCAAACTACCACCTTATACAAGGAATCATGCTATTGATGTCTTACGCAGTGACGCACAATAGCATCCCTAATTCAAAAAGCTCTCCTCTGAATCCTGGAACCTATGTCTTAATTCTTTTTGATGTATGTCAGCTAGACCAGGTTCAATATCCTCTATATATCTGAATTTTTATTAATGATTATTCTATCTTTCTGGTTGACTGAATGGCTCTGGGGTGATTAAAATACTTCCTTTTCTCTGAAGTACTTGGATGTCGATACAGAATGCCACAGTATTCTTTTCCCTTTGCAGCAGACAGCACATTTATCAACACTCGTCCGAGCGAATGAATGTGGCAGGATAGTTCTTCTGACTGGCAAAAGCACTTGATGGAAATGGGACTGCCTTAGGTTTCATCCATGCCTCAGATTTGTTTACATCTTGTGAAACCTCAGGAAAAGGGAGATAAAAGCTTTGGTTCAATTGAAGTCATATTGTTAACCTCCAGTGCTAATAATTAACTCAATTATGCTGAATTAATTTGATGTAATTATTGGTGATGGCACAAAGACACTGGCCCAAAGAAAGTTTGAGAGACAAGAGGAACAGAAGTCTTAACAATACAAAATACCCCATAAATAGCATCTTTTTTTGCCAGAATGAGTCAAAGACACAAAATGAGTTCATTACAGTCATCTGGCTTCACTCAACCCTCCAAATTACCCCAATACCCAGACAAATAGCTGTGAAATCCAGCAAGTGAACTAGAATTAAAACATGCCCTGACAAATTTGACACAGCACTCAGCACAAGTGTCTTTCCCCGTCCTATTATCTAAACAATGCAGATTTAATAATATATTTAAGAGAGCCACAATGCTTTTCCTTTAACTGAAGACATTAATTAAGACCATTTTCTTGTTGTAGTGTTGTCAGTTGGGTGGTTTTTTGATGAACAATCTGGAGAATGCTTATGGAGTCTTTTCATTTGATCTACAGTTTTTATCTAGTATTTTCAGACTTATTCAGTTCAAAACAAACTCCAAGTATAAAAAACAAACACCTATCTTTCTCCTTCCCCATTTAATATTTCTGTGATTTGCTTTGAAAAAGTATAACAGAACTGCATTCTTTGCTATGAAAATACATGTATTTTACCGAGGCATTTTTAAATTTTCTCATGTACTAAAAAAATCATTGGAGGAAAGAATCACATGTGATTGTCTTAAGTCTCAGGAATTGGATTAAACTGAAAATGAAAAGTAAGAAATTCTATGCAAATTAATGCTTTAAGTATCACCAGACCCGCTACAGGACTCTCACCTCCTCCCTCCACTCCTGGAGGAAGCACACCTAGGCTCCCTTACACTTCCATTTACGGCCTAGTTAGATGCCACAGAGAAGGGATGCATTTACCAAATCAAAATCACAACAGACAGAATACCAAATATTGCAGCCAAGTCAACGACACAAGCCTCTTACTACTCAGGCTAGAAGCTGTCAGTAGTAGGCCTCTCCTCCCATGTGTGGGCCTGTGCACCTTGAGTGCAGAGACTACCACACACCGCAGTTTTGTGTATAAAACCCGAGGTACATCTTTCATTGCCTTGTTTCCATCCAGCTTCATTGTGTATATGGATTTAGCACCATGGGTTGTTATTTTCCTGTTGTAAAGAATTTTAAAAATAAGAGTTTAGATTACAGCATCACTATATTTAATATTTTACCATCTTGGAGGACAGTTAATGCCTAACCATGGTGAGCTGGGCGCCTTTGGCTGTCTAGCTTCAGTGTGAAATACTACTTGACTTACACTTGTCATAATGCTGTAAATATACAAGCTTCTAAACTTCTACCGCATTTTTATTATCCTTGGTGACAAGAATAAAAATATTACCTCTAACATCACCAATTACTTCTGAAGAGAGAATCCAAGTGCTTAGCTGTAAGAAATGAATAGTATTTTTCTAATTTGATAAGTAGGTGCTGCTAGCACGCCTACAGATCATATCTGCATCGAGAGTTCTGATGATTCTCAAACACAGCTGATCTTTCAGAATGCAGTTTAATTGCCATCAGGCTCTGATCAGACTCATCATTCCAAAGCAAGTTGTATTACATGCATAATTTATGCATTTGATTTCAATAGATCATTTTCTGGCCAGTTCTGAGAGGGCAAAAAGCGTTTGCCATGGGGAAGCTGCTAACATTTTCTGAAGACCTAGACTGACTTTCCTCAAGAACAATTTCTTTAAAATATTATTTGGGAAGGGACACTACATTTTAAAGTAAATTTAGTGTGATGGATTGTTTGAAGTCTCCTACATTTATCTGGACAGCTACCACAAATTTTCTCTATGCCTATTTACTACAATCTATTTAGTTTTAGTTTAGTGAGCTGGGAGTTATTGCTGAAAGTAGTTAAAAGAAAAACTGAAATAGTGTATGTTGCCATAAATTAATTTACGTCCAACGTAAGAATCTGGAATACTGGTATTGTATCTGTACTGGAACTCGATTTGAAGAACTTCATTTTTGTGCCATGGTTTCTCCAGGCAAACGCGACTGAAGGCAACATTAAAGTCACTAGTCCAAATGCTTGGCTGGTGTAAATCAGCACATTTTATTAATTTCTGTTGAACCACAAAAACATATGTTTGCTGACAACCTGAATGTCTGGGCTTGAGTTTTATGATTGTAGCAGTGTTTCTCCAAAGTTACTTCGGAGTAACTGAGTTGTTCAAGGCAACTGTCTCTTATAGATGGACAACACCACTCCTGCAATACAAGAGCCTTTTAAGGGTTAATTCATGTTTTAAGATGTTTTGAGTATATAAGTACTGTATATTAGCACTCAAGCCCTACTAGGCTACTAGAATTTAATACACTATATGAAGCACCTGAAAAATATTTTTTTTCATACATTTCCACTGTGGTTTAAGTAAATTTTGATAGATGTGATTCACAAATTTTATATGCTTCCTCCCAGTTTTTTTCCTTCAACTTCTTCCTGCTTAATTAGGTACACTCTTCCTTTAAATTTACTACTATTTGTTTGGTTACCCCACTAGAAAAAAAACCACAAGAACCCAAAATCTCATCTAGTAAGGTACAACTGTACAAAATGCATGCAAAAATAACAGAACAAATGAATTGATTTCTGCTTATGGAGCTGCCTCAGAAAACACCTAGAATTCCACAGGTTGACCCAGGAGCCAGAAGAAATACTTCCAATGTTAGCAAATTCAACCATCATGTAAACAGGCACAAAGAACTGACTAAAGCTGAGCCATTTTGCACCATGCTGATTTTAGGCTTGGGAATTTGATACTGTTTTGAGAAGAAAAAAAATACCTAATGAACAATCCCTACATCCAGGCAGCATACGGTAACAGCTAAGTCAATGAGAATAAAGCTGTAAGGGATTTAGGACAATTCCTGCAAGGGACTGGGTTAAGCTGAGACATCCAAGTTAGCAAAGACCACTCATTAAATTTTTTTTCAATCAAAATAAGTCAAGTTGGGAAGCAACCAATGAGCTCAGCTTTGAGATGTCAAGGGGAGATAGTCACAAAGGAAAGGGCAGGTGGCATGCCTAGAAACAAGCTGGAGGGAACATAGCTAGTAACGTTTTTAGCCAGCACAGAAGGAACAAGAGGAGATGTATGTGGTCTAACATATTCTAAAACCACTTCACACCAATCTGACAATGCAAAGGGTGTTTGTGTAAATGAGAAGTTCATCAGCTTTTCCCTGACACCAGCCCACGCCTCCATCTAGAACTCCCTCTTCTCACACCCCCAGCCCTGCTTTTCATTTCTATCGTCACAGACTTGATTTTCCCTTTCATGGATTTTTGCTTGAAAAAGCATCACTGCCTCAATTGTCTATTTTCAGCCTGTATTTAAGAAAACCCTTTGGTTCCATTTGTAGCCACATCCTGTCTCAGCCTCCCCCTCTTTTTGTTCCTAAATATAAGGCTGATGCAATTTGATGTGACATGACAAAATAGCACATTTGCATCGGCAGAAACTTTCTCTCAACAGCAGTAATTAAAGGGAGTAGATGAGACATTGCTGAAATTGGTTGTTTATTTAGCCTGGAAATAAAAGGCTTAAAGATGACTTGAGAGGGATGTTCAAGTGTGTCATGAACATGAAATTCGTCGATGAATGCCTTCTTTTACATGCTTCCTTACTGCAAAAGCAAATGGTCATTCAAACAATGTAATCAATTTGAAGAGAGTAAAAAAAGATTTCTGTAGACCATATTCCTAATCAGCGAAAATCATTTAATGTGTTTCTTTGGATTATAAATAGTACCAAGACACTTGTGGTTACACATAAGACAAGGTCATTGAATCTCTAACTTCAGAGCACAGGATCTCTCAAATTAAGCAGAAGAGAACTGAGATCTCATTGACTACAGTGAAAATTAGGTGCTTAAATATCTTAATTTTTGAGCTGAGATGCATCAGCAGCAGATAGGTACTCACCTTCACATACAACACAGATTTTTGTTAATTGTCAAAGACAGGAATTCAGAAGTAACAGCCCAGGGCTCTGAATGCTATGACTTCAACAGGATTCATACAGCAGATTAAAAGCACATATCTACAAAACCTACAAAATAATTTACTGTGATTGGTTTTGCAGAATGGATACACTGCAAATACTTGACAGAATCTGCTACTGTCAGCTTCCTGCACTGTGTTCCATTGGTGATGACAGCAATAGAAGGCAGTGGTGGGAGGGAGAGCCACATTTGGAAGTTGAGGGTGGGTTTTTTTTGATTTTTAGAAAGTAAGTTTAGTTTACTTAATCCATGTGAAGAATTAATGGAAAAGTCTGATGGGTGTTCCATAGGCTACAGAATTTGACAGACATATGCTTTCAAGTGAAACTTCCTTCTCTCAGGAGAATCTTCCTTCTCTTCTTGTTCACATGAGGCTATTCTTTTAAATCCATCTGTGATTGGCACTACCACTCTGCTTAAAACTGGCAGACCACATTTTGAGCAGGCTCATTTCCATCCTAACACAGATGGCATCAAGAATAGGGCAGGCCAGAAAAAAATCAGTTTGCATATTATGCTTCAGTTTTTATGGGTCAGATTACCATTCAAAGCCATCAAAATGGCAACCCATATGTGATGTGTCTGCCATTGGAACTAAAGTGATACACCATCATAATCTTAACACAGTTGGTTAGAAAAAGTTTTATTAACCATTAATTAACCTCTGATATTTAAAAAAAAGATACTTTCCTTTCCAACAAAATTTTGACTTTGACAGATCAAGAAAATAGCTTTGGTGAACCAAAAAGGAAAAGACATTATCACATCTTCATCCTGAACAACTGTATCGGCAAGGCTTTCTTGGCAGAAGGTAGTTTAGCATCTATGCCAAATATTCGCTTAACAAGTGAGCCAGGTGCAGATGTTGGCTATGTAATTTGTTCTAACTTCTTTGTTCTACAAGCCAGAAAATTGTTCCCACAGCTTTGGGGAAAAAACAGGGGTATGAAGAGCTCTTTGCATGTTTTCATTGGTGCAAGAATATCAACTGTTTTAAAGGCACTCTCATAGAAATAAGAAATGTGTCATTAGCAACACGCATAACTATTAATTATAGAATCAGCAGAGAGCTGTGTCCTAAGGATACTAAAGGAATGCTGAAACAAGGTCAAAACCATGGCATTTTGTTTGCAGCCCCCTACCCACATTCTGCCTCCCTGCAGTAGCCTACCAGACAGAATCGCTGGATTGCGCGTACCATGGGGGGTACTAGCCCAGATGCTCCAGAAGCCATGCTTCTACGCTTACAGGGTTTAAAGTCTGCTCCTGTGAGAAGTCTATGAAACAGTAAAGACGTATTTTAAGTCTCCTGCTATGTTATCATGGCACCTGAAATTCAAACAACTGGCATGCTAAGTAACAGCCAGGGCCACCACCCTGTGTCATTACCAAAGGGAAAATTTTTCATTCACAAGTTTTATCACACCTCTGACTTCTCTACATGATATTCTGGTTAAGATAATATACTGATATCTCAGGTGTTTATTCTCAACGAAATACAATACACATAGCAACAGCAGATTCCTTCCACTATCCTGAGATTACTCATCTAGTTGTAGTCCTGACAGAAGTATGAAAATATTGTTTCCTTTGGTATCTTTACCGGCAATTTGCAATTAGGATTCTGCTACTGCTGTTATCAGCATGGTTGGAATGGAGACAGGGGTGTTCCTGAATATAAAATGCTGTTTCGAAATCTCTCCTGCAAACACGTATGGTCATATAACAAATCTGCACCAACTTCATTTCTACCATTTGTTTGTGATTTAGCATTTTCACCTTTTTTCCCCCTACATGAGGCAAATACGCTCCTAATGATTTCCATAAAACAAAACAAAAATCACTTACAGCCTTCAGAGCAAAGGAACTTTAATTATCTTCAGAGATTAGGTCTGTCGAAGTCCAACAGTAAGCAAGAGACCTGCAGAGCAGAATCAATTTTCATTAACTGTTTCTCCTCAACTCGCTACTTTAAGTACCATCAATAAAAAAGTGCAGAGAAGCCCATCTATAACCCAATTTATCAGTATGTATGCCTTCACTTTTGTCTAACTAGTTACATTAAACATGAATTCATGGCCTTGATATCAACAGGTTATTGCTTTCAGTAATCTACTCAGAAAACACTTTTTAATAAATATACACTACAAAATGATATAAGTAGAGACCAATTCCAAAGCACTCCGTGGAACTGAACCTTCAATATTTCCTCTTAAGAGTTTCTGAAGGTAAGAAAGCATTTCACCATTTTAAAGAGCCATATTTTCTAGTATCCAGAACTCTGTACAATGACATAATAATTTCAGAGGTTTACATATTTGTCAGAGCACAGAACATTGCTTTGGAAAAAACATTTATCAACATTAGGAGAGCCTGGTAGCTCCCAAGTACAATTTAAGAAGTATTAGGCCTGGATGGTTATTTGGCTTTCTATTCGACTGCCATAGTGGTGGAATCTCATCTCAAAATGCTCAAGTACACTTCCGCAGAAAGAAGTACAGGGAATAACTTCTTGAGCAATACCCTACTTGCAGTACCCACCTCCACTTTCAAAAATCATCTCCAAGGCGGCTGCAGAAAACTACGAATTACTTCCCTGGGAGTTATTATTTTAACTGAAAACAAACAATGCACAACCAACATAAAAGTAGAACATCTTTACAGCTCTACCAGACAAACATCTGAGAATCTTCCCTTTTACAGTATTCTTTTTAACACATTTTAACAGCATGTCACACATTGCTTCAGAGTTGCACCTTGGTGTAGTTTCTGGATGACTCGTTTGGCCCCTAACAGGAGAGCTCAGGCTTCTGTTTTCCAACTGCCTGTCTAATCTTTTGGTGATCTGTATGAGCTTACTCCCCTTCCATTGTGTTTTGCCCTGACAAAAAACTGCTTTTGACCCATGGAACAATTGACTCCATATAAGAAATTCCTGCTTTATTGAATACTTGATTGTACAGTGAGTAAAGGAAATCAACTAATTCTCTAAAGTCAACACTAATTCCTTTGTTTCGAACTTGATCAGAATTTTGTTGAAGTCAAGAGAATGGATTGCTCTGACTATCCAAAGACATCTGGATCAGGTCTTATCTCAAATCATCTGGTACTTCACAGAAACTTTCAAAAATCACTTGAAACAAAAGTCCTGGAAGATAACAATGACAGAAGAATCTGAACTGATCTATTTCGCCTCCCTTTGAAAGATGCAAGTCTTTGAAAAATCTAAGGCAAAATTCTGAACTAGATTTACAAACATGCAGATCAAAGATAACTCTTGTCATGGGTGAAATTTTTTTTTCAAGTATTAATAGTATCATAACTTTGCGACACATGATGGCTGACAACAGCTTGTGATGTTCAATTTTTTGGTATCTAATTTAGGCATTCATAATTGCCCTCTGAAGGCACACAATTGCATTGGGAACACAGGTTCCAAGAATTAAGCATTCAAAAATCGCACTTCAGTTACATTCACAGGAGATGCTTTGTTTGCAGCTAAGGCCTATGTATGCTTTCTTGCAAGACATCTGTCATCCATTCACACAATTAACACTGCCATCCAGATTCTCATCAATCTGCACCTTGACCATCCAGTGCCCTTTTCTTTGGATTCAGTGTTGTCCTACTATTGTTCATCTATGCTATAAAATGTTTTCCTAATCCACTGCTTCATCTCTGTTAGTCTTCTCTTTGCATTCCCTTACTGCTTCTCCCTTTTATTACATAAACAGAAGTTACTCTCATTTTCAAGTTCCTGATAGCATATTCTCTCCTTACTCATCTGAGATGTGGAATTTTGCCTATAATACTAACTTCCACCATTTACTTGTAAAAATTTTAATGTAATGGCTATCTCAAAGCTCTCTTCCATGCTATTCCCATGCTACGGAGGGGTGCTCTGCAAACATCCACTAACCCACTTCCATGTTCCACTTCAAACACTTCCTTAAGCTTATTTCCCTGTCCTGATGCCTCAGGAATTTTAAGAGCCAATTGTTACAGTTAAAAAGACTAAATGTTTCCCTTTTGCTGGAATAACCATCTGAAACAGAGTATGCTAAGATAAAACACATGCGGTAAGATTGCAGGAAGCTAGGTCTTGTCGTATCAAGATGCACACAGGTAGACTTCCCATAGGAAGTGATGTAAAACAAGGACCTAGAACAGCAGATTCAACTTTAACTAACAGCCAATCCTGAGCACGCTGAAGCTTTCTAGCTTTGGCATGAGAACTGAACACTGAAAGCTGCCTTATAACATTATTTTCATCCATCATCCAAATTTTCTTTTCTGAATAGCAGGTAGGACCTCCAATATCTACCGTAGATCAGTCCTGCAGAAAACACCTATTATTTAGCATTGTTAATTAACATTTTGTAGATATACCCGCAGTTATTTATCCCACTAGGACATTTATGATGCCCTTTCAGAAGTACATTGTCCTTTGTTGTTAACATGTAGGCAATATAATAGCCAAAGAGCAATGCAATTAACTCCTCCATAGGCTGAAATTTAAACCAGCAATTACTTCTATAATTCACTTAGCAGAGCATCAGGCACCTTTGCTCAGAAAGCTTTCCGAATCCACTCAAAATACACCCAAGTTGAGCTTTGAGAACACAATAAAATAGTATCAGTTGCTATATTTCATTGTTTAGTGATAAACATTGCTTAAGGTCTAACTTGAATTTCTACTTTGGAAACAGTTGAGTCTTTAAAAGAAAAGTTAGTTCATGTCAAACTTGAGGTTCCTTTACACTGCCAGAAGTGCACAAAGAAGCACTGATGTAAACGCGAATTACATTCCTAACACGTTTACTAGCTGGTATAAGTTAGTTAAAGCCAACAATCTCCAGCTTGCTGTGCTATTTTTACCAACCAAAAGCCCAGTGTCTTCTCTTGCTCTTAGAATACAAAGCTGATCTCCACTCAATCACTTTTATGCATCATTGATGATAATATTTCTGGATGTTCGAACACCACCAACAGCTGCAGCCTGGAACAACATTTGCATGGTACTGTTTATTCTAAAATATAACCTTTTTTAAAAAAATAAAATAAAAAAATCAAGTTCTAGTGTGCCCCTAAAACATGTTTGAGAAAACATAGGCTTGCGTTCTGTTTGTAAGTGCAGCCATATTTCCAAACAAAACTTGGAGCCCATGTGCATTCCTGTCTATGACTGAACAAAAGTATTGCTATTCAATTTCTTATTTATATCAGACATGCTTGCCATATCCAAAAGGAATAGAAAAATGCTACATGAAAATAAAGTGATCAAGTATGATTTACTAATGTAAACAGGTATAAACATGCCATTTCCAACACACCAAAAACTATTTATCAGAAAGTTTAAAATAAAGACGGGTAGGAGAGAGGAGCAGGATTATCCACACATGCCTCTACTGCAGTATAAAAATATGAAGTTCTGATCCAAAGGCCAATGAAATCAATGAAAATTGGCAGGGCCAGGAATAGAGTTCAGAAAATAGAAATGAAATGGGATTTAGGTACCTTTGTACCTTGGGTTTCCTTGAAAATTCCAACCTTACAGACCCAGAACAAGAAAATAAAAATCATTCTTTATATTCTGTTCTTCAATTTTTGCATTTGTCTTTATGTAAATTTGCTTCAGTGGGCAGGCAGAAATTGAAGCCATATACTTGGCAACCTTTTTAAAGATGCTGTGTGTTTGTTAGCCGAACGATGAACCCCGTTTACTTGCAACACAGCACTGGCTGTATATCACAGCTGTGCTTCACACTGTTAGAACAGGATCAGAAGCAGAATCAACTGACATTCTCATTTATTTCTTCCACAGTGTGCACTGGTCAGCTTTTATTGAGAGAAACATTTCCATAATAACCCAACAAGACTTCTCCCTCATTTGTTTGCAATGAAAGAGTTAATATCTGTGACCCAAATATGGAGACCCATTTTAAACTTGCTGAAAATTGCTTTTTAATCCTAGCTCTTGAGGATTTCCTTTGAAACCATCTGCCATGCACGCTAGGTACTCTTTTCCTGTATATATGCAGGATTACCATAATATGGATCCTTTTGTGTAACTTAATACATTTCAGCATATTAAAAAAATTAGTTGAAATTTCCATTCTTTTCTGATTTCAACTGTACGCCATAAAAGTAACTGTAAAAGTCAAAATCAGCAATAAGTTCATAGCAAAACCAACAATCAGAATTATCTTATTTACTGCAGTATTTACATTGCAATTTAATATATTTAGTGAGTCTAACACTGGATAGGATTTGAGCAAATAGTTATGAGTCATTTAACTAATGTAACTTATGCACATGCTTAAAATTAAGCTCAAGCCTTTTCCTGGATAGGAATGGATTTAAGCCTGTGCTTTCCCAACTGGAGCATAGTTTGAAGACTGGAAGACACAATTAACATCATGACAATTAGAGATCAGAAGAGATCTCCAAATATTATTTCAAATCTATTGTTCAGCTTTTTCTATCTTCTTGCCACAAACCTTTATGCAGTTGTATTTTTATATTATAAATACCAAGAAGAAGCAATAAAGTCACATTCATAAATAAACTGAATCTTAAAATTGGCGCATGCAACCATTATATTTTAGCAATCATCCAAAACAAACCAAAGAAAATATATTGTTTCCTATCAGAATAATCAGAGTGATTGAAATAGCAAACATTCAGCCAGATAGAATTATAATCGATTTATTGGATCAACCTCCAAAGTAAAAAAAAAAAAATCAAAATCCCAACACAATTATTGAGCATTTTCAATGTGGAATATTTTTTAAAAATGGTGATTTGCCTGCAAACATTCTGAGAACAGAAAATAAAGAAAACTTGCATAGTTTTAATCACGTAAGATGACACTAACATTTCAGAAGACAGACAGGCCATGGCCTATGAACTTCTGTTTCACAAACACACTTGAGAGCAACATAGCTGTGCACGGGCTTCATGCTGGCAGCCCTCAGTCCTCCTTCACATCATTCCGTTTCACAGCCAGTCACCCAGTATCTAATAAAACTGAATGGCAATACAAAGTCCCCCACCAAAACATTCCCCTCCTAACCGCAGATGCAATTCCACACCCTTTGATGGATTTTCCCTGGAAAGGAGCAGTGTTAGATATGATTAACATACAAGACAGATCTACACATGCAGATGTTGGAAGAATGTGGAGAAAGGAAAAAAACAAGCAAATCATTTTGTTTCAGCAATAACAGATGTTGGAGCATCATCCTGCAGACATGTTCCTTTTAATACTAAACTGCTCATAAAGTGAGGAGGGGGTGAGGACAGACTCAATGCCCAATTACCCAGTTATTTCAGTGTTTCCATTTCAGTGAGCTTCCTGTATGATTTTGTCCTTTTTTAATTTTCCTTCTCTAATAATCATATCAAATTAGTTTTGTCTTAAACATCAATGAAAAGAAATTCAGCTGTCCAAAAAAATTCCTAAGAAGGCTGGTAGTAGGTTCTTAAAAATGACGTGTTATACTGTCATTTCCTTCTGTATAAACCCAGAGCAATTCACAAGATCCTATGGCACTACTTGGGATTAGATGTGACTGACTGAAAACAGCTTCATGTCCTGATACATCTGCCAATACAGCAAATGGATAGTAAAAGACTAACAGTGCTATGGCATTTGCAGGTGTATCAGTGCTGAAAAAACAACCAAATGCATAATAAATAGATTAAAACCACCTTCCTCTGGCTAAGAGAGGGATTAACTGAAGCCTGGTCTGCATTCCAGCTGGGGAGTAACCTGCTTTCCTGCTAGATTGCATTTGCTACTCACATTACCAATAAAGCACCATAGTTTCTTTCCACTTTCTTAAACTTGGTCAGTGATGTTGAGGAGCTGGAGAGACACCAGGGATGTAAGCAGTGCCAGTGCTGTGGCTACAGAGTAGAAAATGCAACTGATACATGCTTAGCTCTCACCAAGTCTGTCTCTTCACATACAGCACAAAAAACCCTCAAACAAACAAAAAATCCCAGAAATAAATACATGCCCAAACCTGCGCAGTGAAGTACATGGACAAGGCTTCCAGGCAAGGGCAACAGAAGCACAGTATGCGAAGGCTAAGCAAGCACTTCACTGATAACATCCAAGTCCTCTACTAAACAACAGGAACCCAAGTGGTGTCCAACTGCTTATCAGAAGCAATTCAGAAAAGCTTACGCAAGATAGATATGAAAATTTTGACACTGTATAGATCCTCTGGGATCTGCTGAGCAGCATAGCATCACACGGCAAAAATAAGGCTTAGTGCATGTTGGATCAAGAGAGCCATCTCTTCTTCATCTATATATTGTCATATAACGCTGCCACAGTGGCTTCTAAATTGCAACTGTCATCTCAGATAGTTCCTCTTTAGACTGCACCTCCTTCTTTTTAATGCCAGGCTGCTACTATGTCACCCCAGAGCCTCATTTACAGAATATTTACATCCCACTTTCCTTTACAGTGAATTAAATTGAATATCATTAAGACCCCAGGGCAAGAGTTACCAGCAGCCTTTAGGATGCCTGGAATTCAGACTGATACATTTAAGAGTGCCATCACAGTGGCAGCAGGCACACATACACCGACAGACACAAGAGACTTAGGCAACAGCTAGAAACGACTGTTGTACTTCGAGAGCCCTGTATCTCTTGGATGACATTCTCCATCGTAAGTATTTTTGGAATAAATTTGCTTAGCTGTGTGTAACATGGCCTCTCTTTAGTACTATGTGAAGTCCATAAGCAATTAAAGCTACCCCACATTTCTTCATGCACATGTGTAAAACTGTAGGTTTTCAACAGCTGCCTTGTAAAAGATGTATTTCAAAACAAACAAAAATCCTCACCAAAAAAGCAAGACAAACACACAACACCCATAACTGTTTACAAAACAGCTTTCTTGCAACCAACTGGTCCGCCAATACCACAGAAATTAGTGATGTGTAACTAATTGATACAAATCTCCCGAGGGGAGTATTGCTGCTGGTTATCTTGATATGAGAAATTTAGTCCAGGAGGATAAATTGGATGGACAGCTGAAAAGCTTTAGTTTTCCTCGTAGGAAAGGAATTGATCTGGTAAAGAAAGCCCTTCAAGGGATATTATCATGTCAAAAAGCAGGATCAGGGAAAACATTAGTCTTAAAACAACTGAGAGAACTTTGAGAACTTTGTGTTCCTATCAGTAATGTGTAAAAGGTGAAAAATTGAAGATGTCAAAATTTTAATATTTCTAAAATTATGATTTGAATGTAATTATGAAACTGTTTGCTGTAAGAAGTTGTGTTCTTGAATTAGTGATTTCATTTTTGCATCCACTACTTCTACTTATCAATTCCCCTTCCACTGAGTCCAAGAAAAAGAAAAGCATTCAGATATTCACAGACCTGTAGAAGATTCTCTTCATGTTTCTGGCAAAATGTTGTATCAGGCTTTTCCTGACTAATTTTATTGCCCAATCCTATACAAATTACTCAATTCCATAAGCAAGACAGGTACTCCATTCATTACAATGATTTTTTGATAAACAAAATAACAACAGTTGATACCTATGTTGCATGTAAGGTGTGCATTTTTTGCTCCCAAGTACACATAACACAAGATTTATTTTCTTCAAAAACATCTGATTTCGAGTACAGGACTGCATGAAGCAACAGCATAACTAACGAATTCTCAAAGTGTACCTCACATGGAGTATTGCTTCATCCGCATGATTTGTGTAAAACGTTAAAGTTTCTTGAACTTCAGGAATAGAGCACTGCAATATATTCAGAGAAAAGACAACAGATGTTATAGCCAAAATAGCTCATGCTACACCTGCTACTACATTCTCCTGCTAAGGCTGGACCTTGACAGGGGCTCTCCTGAGGCTATCAGGAAATCAAACACCCCAAGCTAGCTGATCATTCGGGTGGAAAAATATCAGCAAGAGCTCTTAAACTAACAAAATCCTCCATGTACAACATAATGATTGTTGTCTAACCAAAGAAACAGACCTTCCAGTCACCTCAACCAGTAATACCCAGGTTACATGCAAATGAAGATTATTTCCTAACCCTTTATCTTTCTTAGCCCGTAGGTTTGAATCAAGACAGCAAGTGAATTGCATGATGTGTAAACTCAATGCTGAATTAAACAAGTTGCTTACCCAACATAAAACTGAGGTGCAAATTGTGTGATTACTGTCAGAGATTTGTCCTGATTGATAAACCTCCTGATCTTTACCTCTACACCTGACATTACGCTCACCATATTTAAGAGCATCGCAAGCAAATAATTGTGCACATGGTCACACTGTGCAAATTAAATAATCCACTAATATTAGAGGTATGCTGCAGAAAACAAGTGAATCAAAAGCACCTAGCAGCAACAGCAGTCCAAAGAATGTATCCAAACTGTAATAGACTGCATAGGGCTAGAGCCACATAGGTTTTGTTATCACATATGAATCAGTTTCCTTGAGGGTTTCACCTATACAAAGTATTTTACATTACACTAGCTAAGAGTCTCTGCTATCCATAGAGGCCATGGTTGCCCAGATGCTCAGCTAGGGTAATTTAGAGCAACTCTACTCAGCTTCTGGCTTTGTATTATTTTTAGCTAGTTTTTACTCCAGAAACAGTGGATCACATAGAACAAGGTCACTAAACATGTGACATGTTTAAACAAGCAGCAAATGGTGATGCAACTCTTGGAAAATATATAAGTGTACTGTCACACACAGATTAAAATCACGCAGTGTCTTTTGCCTGGAGAAACTGGTTTCTGTTATTCCATTAACAATACCGTGAATAAGTCACAGTAAAGGTAAAAAGCTTTTGGCTCTACATTTATTGTTGATTACCCGAGATTAGTTATTTGAAATGCCACTGAACAGATCCTTTAACAACACCACAATATTTAATGTAACTTAATATCTCTACATATGAAACACTTTCCTGCAAGAGATGAGAGCTCAGAGCATCAAAAGGTATGTAAACCTATGGTAAAAACAACTAACATAAGTTAATAACTTGGGCAGGTGGCTCACCAGCTCCGACACAAACACCACAGGCTCAGACAGGTAGCATTAGTACAAACACCTGACAGAAGTTAAATAAAGCACATGGAAAACAGAGCATTGAGTGGCTCCATACACCACATTGCACAAAAAGCTGATCTTTAAACTATTTCCATCATAACAGAGTTAAAGCAGCTTGCTTCTAAAAAAGACCCAAACCAAAAGCCAGCACAGAGGTAGGTTTGAAAGAAGCCATGCCAACTTACATGAACTAAGCGAGGATTTGGCTTCACACAGTCCATTTCAAGCAAACATTACCGAACTCTATCAAATAAATGGATATAATTCTGGAGTCAATATGAAATTTGTTTTTCACATCTGTGATGACCTAACAAAGCACAGGCTTCAAGTTGCACTAATTATAACAAATCTTCTACGTAAACATAAGTTTAATTAGCATTACATCATCCTAGTTTACCAGGACAACACTCTGAAGACAATGCTGGAGTGAAACACTGTCATGAACTAGGCTGAAAGTTTGTTGTTTCCTATTAGTTTCCAGATGTCTTGGGCCTGTATGTATTCCTACCTTGACTATTTGTGTATGACAAAGAAATACAGTAATACTGGCAAGACCACAGGGAATAATCACTACTCTGTACCTCAGAGAAACACTGTTTAAGTTGCATTCTCAAAACTGCCCTGTTGTAATGGATAGGTGTGCTGCTGCAAAGACCGCAATTTTAAAATTACTGTTTAAGTGTTTCCGTAACACATTGTTCTTTTTTTGATACTGAATGCATATGGTCTATTACAACACCAATGAACTCTGATATGGTGAAGGACTTATAAGCTATTATGCTAGACAAAACTAGTCATTACATGAAAAAGCACTAAGAAGCTATCCAAATTGGAAATAAAGAGAGTGGGAAGAGGAATCGGAATCAGGCTGGACTTTGTACTATCATTATAAAGCTAGAGCAAACAAAACTAACTGGGATTTACAGATACATCATCATCTGCAATAACTTAACAACCTAAAGGTTTAATCTCCTACCCAGGACTTCAATGAATCATACCCATAGAATACTGGGTCAAAATACAGCTATTCGGACATAGCAAATTGTTGCAAACACTTTGTTTCTGTGTAACAATGTAGGACAAGAAATAATCATGACCATTAGCTATGATGTTGCAAACAAAACTCTTAGGAAGAGGCATACAATCAGAGAAGTGTACAATCAATTCAGATCAACTCAATTGCTTTGTTCAATTTGTTGTCACTGGAATCAATGACAGAACAAAAAGCTAACTGTGGGACAACCAGAGCAGGAAGGCGGGTCTCTGAAAGATGGTGTTTCCAAAAATACCACCACAACAACAGTATTTTCTATTCTGATTAAATCTACAATCCAGAAAATTCAACGTAAGTGTTGGTGTCTCAGCCTCCTTCCTCCCTCATCACCAAACAAAAGATACAGCAGAAACACAAAGTGCTCAGATATTATTGTACCCATTTTAATTTGGAGGAAAAGTTATCTGCTTCTCTCCCCACTCCAAAAAACATTATTTAGGGATCCTGCTCACACAAAACCAAGTGACTTGTGGTGCTGTTTTCAATTCTCCACCTTCTAGGGAAGATAACATGCTGTGGAGCTATTTTAAGAACATGTCATTCATAAAGGTCTCCAATTCAGTCTTCAGAGACAGAGATGATTTTCTTGCTGCTTCAACATCTTTACTGGCATGACATTTGCTTCAGAGGGAGTTCATTTGCTGTTCCAACATCAAAATGGAGCAAGAGCAGCTGCCAGGAAAGGGATAAAAGAAAACACTGGTGACAAAGAGCAGCAGGGTCATTTCTGGTGCAAAGAAATGTAGAACAGAGAACTGCAGAACTGTCACTTTCTCCAAAAAGCTGCAGGGGATAAAGACCTCCCCTCTACCTCCTGCAACTGGTGTCTAGCAGCAAGAAGGAAAATGAGACAGAAAGAACGAAACAATCAGGCTGAAGTCTTTAAATAGCAAATTATTATAAACCAACTTCAAGCACCTGAGCACTCCCAGTTAAAGCCAAGCTCATGCTTAAGCTCTGCAGTGAGCAAAGAATTCAGTAACTCCTTCAGAAAATTCAAAAGAAAATGCTTCTGGCTCGAAAGCACTACAGGTTATGGAGTTCAGGAGGCGATGGTCTTGGGGATGAATTCAAGCCCCAGTGCTAATCATGATCTTCATATTTGTTTATACAGTATGCTGAACAACCTCGGGGCAAAGCTGTCCACTGCAACATGGCCACCACCAAAACTACACTGCGAGAGCCACAGGCGGGGCGGACACGCCAGGGAAGCAATGTACGTGCCCATAGGGTCTGATCGCCGACATCAGAGATACGCACTATCGCAGACGATGCCATCTGCCATTTACACCAGTCGTCCCCTGCCCCGTACCTCAGTCGTATCAGTGCCGCTCTATGGAAGTAAGCGCCATTCCATCATTTGAATCGCTTTTCAAAGAACCGCCCAAGTTCCCACACCGCTGCTTTAAAGACTCATCTTGGTCAACGTGCCTTTTTAATAGACTAATAAGCTTATGGTAGGTCATCCACTCAGTTTGACTGCCTGGTTTTTCCCTATCTCCCCATTAATACATTGCCCAGAGCAGGACAGGGATTTGTCCCTCATTCAACAAGACGAGCAGAACCTTGCCCTCCTCTTAGATGAGGGTATATTGCCATCCTCTCAAACTTTAAGACACAAACTTTTATGTATTAAAGTTAAAACAAAATATTCTTTGCCCCTGCTCCTCACTGCATTTTATTAATAGATTAATTTATTCTTTTCCAGTTTTGTAGAGAAAAGGTTTTAAAGATGAAAACGCTGGAAAAATTATTCGTTGCAAAGAGAAGGACTAATATACACCAACAGGACTTTTAATCCTATGATACTTTGTGTATATTAATGTTTATTCTGTTGTATATTAGGACCATAGTTTATTTAGAGCATGATATTTATCTGACTAACCAAACCCCCTCAAATTCACAGGCATTAGCACTGCGCTTATGACACCTTAAGGGCTTCAGCATTAGGATTTATGAATAAAATATTACCAGGGTGTTACAGAATACTGAGGACTGTATCTGCAAAGTTGTATATCAAGGTATGTGTGGGCTTGTCAAACACCCACATAGTAAATTATCAATAGTGCAGCTCAGAGTACCCCTTTTGTGGATTAGAGACAAATCCGTGCAAGCATTTTATTATGCTTTGTTCCACTTAACGTTACCTTTCCTGCATTAAAGGGTCACAAAACACCCTACGTGCATAACTGCCAAAGGACATTTATGCACGATACTCAGCCATGAAGTCAAAAGACTTATTCTAATATTCAAAGTCCTGTTTTCACAGCTAGTTCTTGTGGTACAAGAAAAAACCCACAAAGCCTATGTCTGGAACTGGAACATAATATTTTATACTGTGCAATATGATACAATCTTCTGTGGAGAATTTTAAGGTTAAAACACTGCTGAGGAGCATCAGAGAAATAGAACTGGCTGATTACAAATTGTCTTCCATCCCTTGCCCTTATGCAGAGCACTGTCAAAAAGATTATACCCCTGCAAAGCAAGTGGCAAATCCAAGGGCAAAATAAATCTCTCAAGAGTCAGAAAAGACTAAATTTGATCCAGCAGAATGTCAAAAAGGGACAAGTCTGTGCCCTGCGTTTCTAATGCACAGTATTTACTTTTATATGCAGGTTTTAAATGAGTTTAGCAAAGAGCGCCTGACAAATCTAGATATACTAGCATTCAGTGTTTGCTACTCAAACAGCAGACCTGCTACTGCTTTACAACGCTCTTACTGTGAATAAAATAGTAAGAGACAGATGCATATCCCCATGAATAACTGTCTTCACCAGTAAGAGATTAGAATTGATCTGTCATGTTTCATCAGCAGTAGTCACCAATCACATATTTCCATGCATCACTGGGGATGACAAATTAGTTGCAATCAAACTGGGCTTTGGCAGGATCTCGAGCAGTGTCTCTACCTGCCCAGTTTAAATTACTATGGTTAGATTTTGCCAACTCACTCATCAAGCAGCTCAAGCTCATTGAGCTACTCACAAAACACTCTTGCTCAAAGTTATGAGCCAGCTCTAATGAGCTCCCCCTCAGCAGCCTTATGCTTCTTATTCAATGCCTCTGTATAAGAAGGAAGCACTGACGTACAATAGTACACAATTAACTCATTCTGCAGCCCTGTTCCAGGCAGGAGTGATTCATATAACTAATAGGTAACACTTCCAAGTAACAGACTTGTACTGAGGAAACAAAGGGTCTATTAGAAGTGGAGCACTTTGTCTGCAAGTTTCATGTTTCCTTAATATTCTTTTAAAAGGCTTTTTCCTTAAACATACCTCCATATGAATCAACTGGATCTTGTCCCCCTTAACTTCCATAGCATGAAGTGCCTAAAAAGCAGCTGAAATGACAGTCTTAAGCTTCACAGCATGACAGAGGCCAGGGACACCAATTAAAAGTGTTTATAAACCCAGTGTAGAAGGAAGATATACTTGTTAGGGTGGGTCGTTCAACACTGGCATCTGACATAACTCCATATGGACGCCTAAGATAAGTGTATCCCTTCAGCTGCCATCTCACCAGTCTCTCACCTCATTGAAAAGAGCTGGTTCTACTTCAAAGGGCAAATAAAAAATGGATAATATGGTTGTAGCATTTAGTCGAGCTAAAATAAAGTGGGTCCCAGATTTTACTTACACTTTTCAGACATGGAAATTAGAAAGCATGGTTTGTAGTAGTCTAGTCAAGAGCTGTCAGGGAAACTGGTGACAATGCCAGGACTGCAACCCAGTTCACTTCTTTTGCTCTCACTGCTGAAAATTCATCTACATGACAGTGTCTAATGACACTTTTAGAGTATTTCTAAGATAAGACACTTATTTACTCATGTACAGCCAAAAAATGAAGTCACCATGGATTTAATTCACTAAAGCTAATAGAAAAAGGTTGTATGACAAATCAATAGGAAGTCAGTAACTTTAGACAAAGGCATGTGGGGAGAAACTCTTTATGCTGGATACAGTGTTCTGGTTCAGGCAACTAACACTACTCAAACAGCAGACCTAGAGTTGCCCCAGATCACCTGGTGGCAATACACAAATAAGCAGTCAGACTGGAGGCTCTCCGAGCTAATGGAACTGGTTACTTTTTTCTTTGAGATTTTCTAAAGATAACCTTTAACCAAAAACTTGAGATTGTTGGTGTTTGATGATAACCATGAAGAAAAAGGGCATCAATAAACAACATAAAACTTTAAAAAATAATACCACAGGTAAACTTTTGCAAAAGAAGTCTGTTTTTCATAAAAATACAGGCAACATCCATGATACTGTAATGCATCATGTGATACTTACCATGGAAAGCTGCACATTTGTAACATCCTCAACTACAGCAAAGATGCTGAGTACAAGCCCCATAGTGTTGATCCTGCCTTAAAGTAATAAGGATAAGGAAACAGCATGAGCTTCAGCCGCAACTTCCCTCAGGTTAATTGGCAACTGGTTTGCTCATGAGCAAGTGTAAACAGATGCTTCAAACACTGATGACAAGTGGATCCAACTCCCATCTTTTCATGAGCACAATACTTGCAAGAAAGTTTCTCAGGGACACAAGCTGCTCCAGGGGAGATGGCTATACAAAGGTTTAAAATATGCTACCAGAGATCGAGGCTTGAATTATTCCCTATCCACTGCAAAACCACCCTGCTTAATACTAAACATTGCTGTTCAGAAGCTTCTCTCTAAAGGCTCCACATAGTCCATGGGGACAGAAGTGTCAAGGTGACGTCCAGACACACCTGACATAGGCTCCCCCAGACAGCTGTGCAGCTTGCCTCTTCACCCTTTAACTCTAAGGAGCCTACAGAGATTAGGCTCCTAAATTAGTCACCAAAACTGCACATGTCTATGAACACATCTCAAGAAGCAGTCATTACAAGACTTTTGGTTTATGCTAGTAAGAGGTTGACTTTTTCCTGTACCACTGAACGCTTTATTTATGATGATAAATTTGACTATAGCCCAACTTGCCAGTCCAACTGGCGAGAACAAGATAAGTAATTTCTTCCTTCCCTTTTCTTCCCAAGATGCAGTTGAAGATGACTGACTTTCCGCAACTACACCAGTAAAAATTAAACTCTGCTGAAAATCAATTGTTTAAAGACATGCGATCCAATTAACTCAGTAATGTGCCTAACTGAAAAAAAAATTGACATGACACTATATTTGGACTTGAATAGTGCCACTGAGACATTAATCTGCAAATACATTTAGAACCCAAGTTTCCATACAACGATTATTAGGCAATTGCTTGATTTTACTACTTCGAAAGATTTTGCAGTAACAGAGAAAGAAAAAAGTCCATAATGAAAACATGTGGGAGTTTTAAAAGCCTTCCAGCCCTTGCAGCCCTTCCCTATGCCCAGGCCCACCCAACCTCCTTTGTATCTACTTCCTTCCATTGGCCCACACATCTCACCTCACCCCTCCAGAGCTTGAGGGGAAGCAGAGACCCAAAGAATCCTTGGTGCACGCCACTTTCATATTCACATTAGCAGTTTGTTATCAACTTCAAACAGACAGCTAGAAATACAAGTTCTAAATAAGTATTCTGTCTCTTCTTCCAATACGTAATATTATAAAATGGCTGTTGGACTTGATCTGAAAGGTCTTTTCCAGCCTAAATGATTCTATACCAAATCTACTCTTGCTTACTTTTTTCTTTTTCAAGTGAAGTCTCAGTTTTTAAAACTGTGACATGATAGCAAAACTCTACTACAATTCCAGACTGGAATATTAGATAACAACATTTCAAAATGCAACAGAAACAGTTCTAAAAAAGAAACTTGTCTTAATTCCTGCAAGAATTTCCTTGTTCACATTCTCAAAGAGCAGACAAAAAGTATCCAAAATCCATTCTTAAAAAGATTTTGCACTCAACTTTTTGGAATTGCAACAGGCTTTCACGTTTAGAGTCTCCTTTCCCCCACGCTGTATAGAAGTCCAATGATGTTGTTCAGTTTTTAGACAGACATACAGAAGAGACGGATCACAGCACTTGATACTGTACCAACAGGGATTTGTTGGTGAAACTTCAGCAACGCAGTTGTACTATTACAGCTCTGCTAGTCTCTTTTCCCCTGTTCCGACAGGAACCAGATGCAGAGAAGGAAAGGCTGTCAGCTCACCCATCACAGGGGCACATACAAATTCCCTGTCAGTCATTTATTTCCTTTGGAACTGCTCACCCAATTTAATCCTATGAAGGAACCTCTTTATCACTCTCACAGTTAATTTAACTCTACTAGCATTATGGGTAAGGCTCTGATAACTAGGAGTTTATGTGAAGTAAAACTATAAATCAGATATGATTAATATCCACGCAAGAAAATGGAAAATGTTAAAACTGTCAAATTTTTATTAATCTGTATGTTTTAGGAAACACTTATGCGTTAAAGAACCACACTGCATTCCCCAAGCATGCAGAATAATGGCATAAGTGAACTAAAACAACAAACCACAAGAAATATTTCGGTCCTAGGTTAACACGCACTTCACATTCGAAACAACTTCTGAGCGTGTTAATGAGCATGCTGCAGCAAGCCTCAGAAAACCAGACTTGGAGGAGAACTGGCTACAGTATCCGCTACTAGCTGTCTGCTGAAAAGATCTAAAACCTCCGATTTTTTGCTTCTTCCCTCCTGATCTAAGGGAAGGGGGAAGCTCATCTCGCAGTGTGACACTGTGCTTCCCACCTGCTTCTGGAGCCCACAGACAAGGCTCGGGCCCTCAGTGCCAGCACTCTGCACTTTCCTCGGTCTCACTTGCTTCAAGCCTTCAAGCTCTACCTTCTGGTCTTCAAATCGAAGGAAAAAAAAAACCCACAACAAAAAACCGCAAAACACCGCCCCCCTCAAAAAAAAAAAAATCCAACTAAACCCCCTCGTTTCGAGGCCAGCCCCCACCTTCAAAGCACATTCGCCTTTCCGTTAGCCGAGTTAGGCAAGCTTCTTTTGTGAAAGACAGCTTTAGTAATCACCTTCCTCTGGAGAGCGGGGCTGAGGCAAAAACATCTACCTCAGGAAACCAAGCTCCTCTTCCCCCGCCCGGCCCCGCGCGGGGAGGAGAGCGGGCTCACCCCGAGCCAGCGCAGCCCTGCGGGCCCCACCACCGCCGCAGGGGCCTGAGGGCCCCGAGAGAGCCACACCAGCGGGCACAGAGCCGCCGCGGCCCGGGCCCGGCCGCGCCCCGCTCGCCCCGGCCCTCACCCCGGCTCCCGCTCCGCTTCCCGCCGCCACCCCTCAGCGGCCGCAGTGACCTCCGCGCCCCGCCGCGTCCTTATCTCACCCCGCCCCGGGAGCGCCATTGGCCCCTGCCGCCGCTCATCAGCCGGCTCCCCGCCCTCCATTGGACAGCTGCCCACCTGCAGACGGGCGCACCAGCGACTTCCTCGTCCGTCACCCGGCGCCTCGCGCTGCGATTTGAAGAACAAGGGCTCCTTTGACGCCCATCGCCGCTAATCACTCGTGAGCAGAGCTGTCAATCACGCCGCCGCCTCGCCTCTGAGTACTATTGGCCCAGTAACCCCTTTTCGGGCTTTCGTTTCTCCTCATTGGCTAATTGGATCGGATAGGACGCTGCGATTGGGCAAAAAGCAGGTCTTGGGGGCGGGATCGGCTTAGGGGGAGAGTCAATTGGCCAGTAGGCTGGAGCGGCACCATGTGATTGGCAGGAAAGGTGAAGAAGGCGGGGCCACCCGAGGTGAGGGTTGTGTGAGGTGAGGGAATCTCGCGGGGTCTCGCTAGCTCTGGGCGCGGAGGCGCGCGGTGATTGGGCGGCGGGGGTCAAGGGGGAGGGACTGAGTCAGGGAGTCTCTGCAGCGGCCGAGTCCTATGGGCCGGCCGAGCTGGGTCCCGCTCGGTGATTGGGTGGGGGCGGCTCTCGCGGAGCCTGGTGGGCCGGGTCCGATTGGCTGCGGGCGGGTGTCGGGCGCGCGCCCCGCATGGGGGCGGGGGGGGCCGGCGGGCGGAGGGCAGGCCGGGTGCGCGTGCCCGCTGTGCGCTCCGCGCTGGGGCTCCGTGAGGAGGTGAGTGGCGGCGGCGGCGGGTCGGGCGGCCGAGGCGGCGGCGGCCGGGGGGCGGAGCGGCGCTGCGCGGCGGGGGCCTGAGAGCCCGCCGCCCCCCACCTCTGCCTGCCGCACGCACGCAGCGGAGACCCCCTCCCCCCACCCGGCCCCGGTCCTTCCCCGCCCCGCCGGAGGGGGGGCTGCAGCCGCCGGCGCCCCCCGCAGAGGCGCTGCCCGCCGCCGGCGCTGGGTCAGGCTGTCAGGGCGCCGCCGCCGCAGGTGGGGGCCGGGGCGCCGCCGCCGTCCCTCGCCGCCCCCATCGCATCCTCCCCCTCGCCCCTCTTTATCCCGCGGCCCCGCGCTCTTCCCTGTCATTCATTTGTCACTTTCCCCGCTCCCATTTTTCCCCCTCGCCCCGTCTCCCGCTCGTGCCTCCGCTGTTTTCTTTTCTGCCCCGTCCCTTTCTCTTCCTCCATCTATTTTTATCTTCTTTTCATCCCCTTTTGCCCTCCCCCTCCTGATCCTCGCCCTCCTCTCCTCCCTCCTTCCGTCCCTCTTCACTTGTTCTGGGGCTTGTGTGTGTTTCAGGCCTTCAAGGAAAAGTTGCAAACTCCCAAGTTTTTTTTGCTATATTTGAGGGAGCAGGTGTCTGAAAGGAGGGAGCTATGTAGGAGGTGCCTGGGCGCTCAGGGAGGTTTCGAGGAGATAAATGGAGAGGATGTGGGAATGGAAGGGGTAGACTTGTCAGTCCTCTCAGGGTTTTCCAGGGGAGAGACTCCAAATCCTCCTTCTGGAGGGAAGGGGGATTGATCGCTGTATTTCTTTTTTATTTAAAAAAAAAAAAAGTGAAGAAAAAACCCAAACAAAACCCAACCCAGTTGCCCAAGGATGGAGTTTCAGTAGCCAACCACAGCTGGACTCTTGGGGAAGAGGGTTTGTGCACTCTGGCTCACGCACACATGAAGAGATTCTCCAAATTGTTTGGCTTCACGAAGAGATAAGGCCAGTTGAGCTCAATGTTTTTAAAGGTGGGCTGTGTATGATGAAACCCAACTTCTTTTAAAGTGTAGCAGATTTCATTTTTATGGCCAAATGACAGCTTGACCCAGTTGTTATCCAATCAAAGGGCATTTTTTTGAATGTCTCTTTGTGGCACAACAGCCAACGCAAAAATGATGGCGGCTTACAATGGCGGTACGTCTGCAGCAGCAGCAGGTCACCACCACCACCATCACCACCACCTTCCTCACCTCCCTCCTCCTCACCTCCATCACCACCACCACCCTCAACATCACTTGCATCCAGGCTCTGCAGCTGCGGTACATCCCGTACAGCAGCATGCCTCTTCGGCAGCTGCGGCCGCAGCGGCTGCGGCCGCGGCCGCGGCAATGTTAAACCCAGGGCAGCAGCAGCCATATTTCCCATCACCGGCACCGGGCCAGGCCCCTGGACCAGCTGCAGCAGCCCCAGCTCAGGTACAAGCTGCAGCAGCTGCTGCAGTTAAAGCGCACCATCATCAGCACTCACAACATCCACAACAGCAACTGGATATTGAGCCGGACAGACCTATTGGATATGGAGCCTTTGGTGTTGTCTGGTGAGTAAAGAAAAAAAACTCAACCAATTTTTCCTTTTCATTTTTTACCAGATCATAATTCATTCTTGTTTTTGTCATTTGAATCAGAATACAAGAAAGCTGCTTACTACAATTTTTTTTACCGGTTCTTCTCTGTTCTTAGAAAGTTGGCTTCACTTGTTTTTGTTGGCAGAACGAGGTTTAGAGTGGTGAAGAGCAACCTCTGAGTAACAGGCCGCACCACCATTCTCTTTTCAGACAAATGCAACATGTTTATATACTTTCTATATGTTTTATTAGAATATGTATTCTGTGTAGCTAAGCTGCGCTTTCTAAAATTTCAGGTTAACAAATGAGCGTTAGAATATATGTTTTGACCTGACTTAAGAGTTAGAAATTAAAAGCGTATGAAAATGTCTTCCTTCTTCAGTCGCCTGTCAAGACCTTTGTCTAGGAGACTGACCTGCGGTAGTATGCTGTATGCTACCTGAAACAGAATATCTGAACTTTGCTCTCCTCTCGTAAATGTAAATGGGATTTTCTGTCCTACCGTAGTACTGCCTACAGTCCTTTTATTCCCCCAGCTGCTATTTCAGAGGATTCTGTCAGTGGAGCATAATCTCTTCTAACATATTTTGTAACCACCTTCAAGTAATGTATGTAATTATTGCCCTTCAGGCAAAGCTGACATGATTTTTTATATTTCTTTTTTTAATAAACGGTTGTCAGTTTACCGTATCCTGAAATGTTGACTAGAAACATGAAAGATGCCTTGGTGGTGTTTTTGAGAGCAAGCAAGTTGCAGCACACTTCCTGTATCACGAATACAAAGTCTGAAGCGTGCGGCAGTGTCGTGTCCCTACAGAGCTTTCCACAGCATTCAGTCGAGAAGACTCTCTGTGGTGCTTAAGGAGTTTTGCTTTAGGTACTGCCCGCACTTTAATTTTACTGAGGTAGAAGTAATATGTGACTGGCGTTGCAGTCTGAAATGGTGGCAAAGTGCTTTGCAGGACAGGCCTAAGAAGAGCAAGACGTGTTATTCCTTCCTCCCAGCCCTTGAAGTTGGTCACTCATAACCAGGCCGGTGTTTGTGATAAAATCCTGTTTTCTAAGAAGGCTGGACAAGCTGCACAAAGTGGGCGCAGGTTAATGTTATAGTTGATCTCGTGTCCCTTAATTCAGAAGGCCTAAGGAGTTAATTTAAATGCGAAGTTTTCAAAGTCGGAGGGGTGCTGTTGTACAGTCAGCACTGCTGTGATCTTGCTGTGGTACAGGATAAAAAACTCGACACCAAAGAATGAAAACTGACAAGAAATCTGCTGTAAAAAATTATCTGAAGATTATTTCCATCTGTTCGTATATTTTTTGATAAAGTGTGGAGGTTTTTTAACTTAATTGTTACAGGCTTGCTTAAATGTAGATTGTTATGTAAGATCAGACCTTGTTACCGTTTCTACAAGCGTTTTGGTTACCTGTATGTATTTCCTAGGTCTTTATTTTCTCAGATTTATTTGCCAAAAAATAAGGTGCAGAGAGAGATCTGCTTTCATAATATTCAGAAGAATACAAGGTCAAGCTTGCATATTTAAATATAATATTAAGAATGCTGAGGGGAAAAAAGAAGTGTAGAAAGCAAAGGGTCTGCTCTTGAGTGACGGTGCCAGAAGTGCCCACCCATCCCGAGACCCCGGGCCGTGCAACTGCATCCCCACAAGCAGGAATTGCCGCTAGTGGGACTGTGCTTGCAGAGTTGTAACTACAGCTTTTACTTCA
This sequence comes from Phoenicopterus ruber ruber, assembly GCA_009819775.1. Classification (NCBI taxonomy): domain Eukaryota; kingdom Metazoa; phylum Chordata; class Aves; order Phoenicopteriformes; family Phoenicopteridae; genus Phoenicopterus; species Phoenicopterus ruber. The sequence continues at coordinate 1,263,255 of CM020233.1, read as the reverse complement.
AGATAACAACAGCTTAAAAAAAAAAAAAAAAAAAAGAGGGAGGTGGTTGAATAAAATAAAAGCAAAAGCTTGGAGGTCAGACCTCCTGCGGTAGAGCTGTACGGCAGCGCAGGCTGAGAATGCGATCGGCTGAAGTTCAGTTCCTCTTTGCTCACATGTGTTTGAATTCAGCGGTCGCCGTTAGGCTCTTGGTGTTTCATATTAACTTCTGGAAGTGAATGCAGACTGAATTTAGGAGTCTGTAAGCAATAATTACACTGAATTTCAGATTTCATTCAAAATGTGAAAGTGCCTGTGTAATTTAATTTTAGCCACGTGAGATAATGCAGCTGAACATAAACATTGATTTGGATATTTATAGTTGAAGTTGACTTAGACATGAAAAATGTATACTTTGGTTACAAGTGTAACACAGAATTTTCAGTAGCATAAGGCCTAAGCTTATTTTGGATAAGGATTCTGTTGCTTGTCTGTGTCTCTTTCTGAGCATGTATTGGCCCTAATAGATAACGGGAAAGTTTGTATCTGTACTTCTGAGGGAAATGGATGTTATTCTATAGACAGTTTGAGCATTTGAAGAAGTAGTCTTTCATCTTGCTACTCAGATGTGTCACTGCATTGTCTAGAAAGATAGAACTTATCCTGCAGTTAAGTTTAGCTCGTCAAATAAGTCATCAGGAGTGTGCGGCATTGAGTTTCCCGCTAGCTTACTGAGAGAGATTTTGGCTTGGCAGTCGAATTAGCATTTGTCATTAGTTCGTTTGTCTGGTACTTTATGATGTTTTGGGGTAGCTAATGTGCTGCTGGAGTTTTTCACTCATGAAGAGCCAAAGCATCGTGCTTCAGCATTTTCATTATTAACTCATGCAGGGTTGTATGCTGCCGCTAATATTGGTATACACAGACGGTATCCTTGCTCATCTGGTCACCATTACGTTTTAAATCAACTGTCCTTGGCACGGTATCTCCTTTGACTACATGTAGATTTTGAAGTGAACTTAACCCAAACTGGCAAAGTAGAAAAGAGTCTCCTGAACAATCGGCATTAAATTGCTATATTTATCCGTTTTCATTGCGCTTTAACATAGAGTAAAGATGTGCATATGAATGCGATAGCAAAGCCTGGTGTTTCTGAACCGTGACAAAGGGGGGGCGTTGCTGAGGCAGGAGAAGATGCGTACGTACCTTCCCCCAGGTTCTGCGCGTTTGCTTAACTGTGCTCTAGTTTGGCAAATGGCCAAGAACCCAGTTGCGTACTTAATTTGCTGAAAACAGAGCAATTTGCTCTTTAAGTATTTGCTGTTAACACGTTCTTAAAGTACGGAAAAAAGTCCGGATTTTAGTTGCAGTGACAAACTGTTTGTGCCCCATGTTTCCGATGGCATATCTGATTTTTGGAAGTCTTGTGTATATTCTAAGAACAAGGAGCTGTCCTTTGCAGAAGTGCTCCCTGCTTTGCTGGGGAGACATGCTGCTGCCATCTGGTGGGATTCTGAAAAATAATAACAACAATAAAAAATATCGGATGAACCTGCTAAGGCTCCTAGGTTTGGGAGTGAGGGGTAAAGCCTTAATGCCTCTGCAAGAGGCGCTCGTGCTGTTCTCACACGGGATTTCTAGACCAGCGAAGAGGAACTGCAACTTCTGTGGAGGCAGAGAGGGAATAATTACTCTTGTTGCTGGTTCAAGCTGTTACCTCTGCTGCTGAAATTTTATGAAAATGTCTTCTTGGTTGGGATATATCTGCTCACGTGGGATAAGAAGCTGTGACTCTGTAAGTTGTGCGGGGTTTGTGTTTGTCTTGTATGTATCTCTAGTTTTGAAAAGTTCTTGTAATTCATCAAAGATTGCGAAATCAAGCAATCTGTTTTATTATTATCAAAACTATGTTAAAAGGCATCTCTGTGGGAAATCTGTTACAAATGACAACAGAAAAAAGTATATGAATTCTTTTTTTTAAAGAAAAAGTCCTGATTTACACAATTTTAAATTGCAGTGTGGTTTTTAATGTATTTGCTTCTAATACTTTTTATTCAGAAAGTCAAACAGCAGTGTGACATTCCAAATAGTTTGGCTGTTGATAGGACATTATGTACAGGCTGCCATAACTTTTAAAGGCAGAAATAATTTAGCCTAAATCTGCCGTTCATTCCTGGCCTTCAAAGGCCTAAAATCACTAAAGTCATTGCTAAATAAAAATTGAAAGAATATTGCATACAATTGATCGGTGCCTGGACCCTGGAACTATTTTAAGAGGGTTTTATCACTATACTGATACTAAGCACAGCAGTAGGAAAGACGTTTCTGGGATAGACCGATAATCTCCTCACTGTTACTTTAAAGGAACGTGTCATGCTGAGCAAGTATGCAATATAGATAATTTGTTTTGGACAAAATTTCTAGAATGTGTATTAGGGGGAAAAAAAAGGATGTTACAGCTTCAAAAAAGTATGAATAACTGCAGGATAAGTTCCCCTTCTGGTGTCTGATATTACTGTGAACGACAATGATGTTTTGCATAGTTAATGCAAATAGTAATGCAAAAGTCCAGTCTGGTAAACATGAAAAGTTTAGAAAAAGGTGAATTATGAAAATTTATTTTCTGAAATGTTTTAAGACTTTTGGTGTGAGAGATTTTTTCCTAAGCTAAGGCTGTTTGTACCATGATCTTTTTCCAGTCCCTCAAAACTCACCTGTTAGTGGAAGACAGTACTTGAACGTTAGGAAAATGCCCTGTGTTAATTAGCATTAGATGGACAATTGTTTGCTTTAAACTAGTTCCTCTGACATTTTGTATTAGTCTAAAAGGACTTTTTTGTGATTGATCAAAAAGATACAAAAGGGCTCTAAAGTTTCTCTTGGAGCCTGTTGCGAAGGGGGCTGAGCCCAAATGGAGGACTGTAAGCAGGAAGCGCTGTCTCCGGTAGGTGGGACAGAATAGCCACCAGAATTGGATAAAGAGGCTCTGGGAGGAGTAATCCATGCCTATAATGTTATCCGGAGAGAAGATCCCTACAAAACATTCAAACTAAGCAAATCCAAGACAAATCCAAAGAGCCTTTTAAAGTACTGATATTACAGCTGGCTAAGATGCAACAACAGTACTAATCGGAATATAACTCAGGGTTTTTCTTAAGAGTGAAAATCATCTACAGTGTGATATGTTGATTTTTGGTGTAGTGAAACTTGGTTTTAGTAATGGGCAACAAAAATGTTTAATGAATAAAATGGTCAGAAATAGTGTAAAAAAAAAAATCTTTCCAGGATAGTGGGAGGACTTGGCTGTCTGTATTGGCTGTTGTGTTTAGCATTGCTGACGATGTGCACTCATCTAGGTAAATATGAGGCTTTTCCATTCAAATAATGCGTCTGCTTTGTCTATATAGACTGTAACAGAAAAATGTGAACAGAAATTTGCAGTTGGAAAAGATTACCACTGTTCAGTTCTTTCTAGTTCCAGTATGCAAACACTTTCCATTAGAAGCTGTGATATAAATGTCATTATAATTTCCTGGCTTCTTATGGATGACATGTTTTGGATAACGTAGCCTTTCGTTGTTCAGCTGGGCAGAGTTTTCTGCTAGCAGGCTGTCCTGCGCGGGCCGCGGTACCGGACAGAACCGTCCCGGGTAGGAGCGCTGCATTGAATGCTGGCTGTTCTGGGTTCCCACTGCTTGTGGTACACTGCAGCGAGTTTTTCGGTTGTCTGATGCAGACAGGCGGTGATTGCCTAAGAAAGAGACTAAGTCGTTTTTATCCAGTTACTTCTTGGAGGAAACCATGAGGATGCCTAAGGCCAAAGAGGCAGTAGTGGCAATGGGCACATTACAGAGCGGAGTGTGTATTGTGTTTCACACTTACCATCACAATTTCAGGATCTGCAGGTGATTAATCGCTATGTCAGTATTTTTTAAAGGATTGCTTTATCTAAATTGGGTTCTGACTCTGTTTGTGAAGACATACAGTAGAACAATTACCTTATTCAGGTTTTTTATATGGGAAATTTTGCAAAGCTTATATGTGTAAGTTGCCTTTTTTTTTTTCCAAATTTCATGAAAAGAAAAATTTTGTTAACATTTAAATGACTGTTCCCCAAATGTGCTGAATTAAATGAAATGGATATAATAACTCCTTGTATTTACATTAGACGTTAGGAATTAAGTGAAATTCTATCTAAGTAATATACGAGATTGTTCGTTATTGTCTTGTAAGATGATGCAAGAAGGAAGGAATGTGGGTAACATTTTTTTCTCGAAGTTGGGCAAGGACCATTTTGGATAAATTAGTTCACTGTAAATTATGCCAAGGTCAGCATTTCCCAGGTCACTTGAAATGCATGCTGTTTTGCAGCACCTGCAAATCGTGATGTTTGTATCCACGCACAACTGCATGCGGATAATACAGTTAGATCATGGCAGCATTCGGTATTTTCTCTTACCTCTCCATTCTGCAAATGTTACAGCGGAACAGCTTGTGCCTGGATCTAGAATCTAATACGGGTTTTTCAGAAGACATATTTCAGCTGTTCTTTTCCCCTCTCCCCCCCGCATACTCTTTCACCTTTTTTTAAGAGTGTGCTTAAATTGTCAGTTCTACTAATCCAAAACCACAAATGCCTTTAGCGTTTGTAAATGGGTGCAGGTGTAAGCATTCATACCAATTGCGTACGATCGAATAGAGCAGTAAATAAAGGCAGGTAACAAGTGTGTGTGTTGTATGAAGCTGCGTGATGTCAGGAGGCTGCTTGATTTCTTGGGGGAACAATGGGATTGAGAGTGAAAATAGCTTTGGGCAGGTAAAGTAGAAGGAAGCCTTTGGGATGTGTTTGAAGTGGTTTTTGATGACTTGTAATGGTTGTATCTGGGTCTCATGTATCTTTAATCCTCTGGAAAGTTCTGCCTTCTAGTCTGGAATACGAAACATTTGGCTTTTCATATGAGAAAAGCTAGCTCAAAGTTGTATAGAGCTTACTTAAACTGAATTTGCGTTTATTAAAATGAACAATAATTTGTTAATATAATTGGTAGTGGTTTTTTGAATGGCATATTAAAAAAATCCACAAAGAACTGTAAATTAAGTGTTAGAAAATAAGAGAATTGAGAAGCTGGCTTAGTCTGCAAAACTGAGCATAGGTGAATGAGTTCTATGATGGAGGGAGATGTTTAGGGGAATGATATTTTATTGTAGGTTAAACTATTTCTGTAGGCTCCTGTATGTAAGTAGACCCATCTGTTCTGTATTTGAGAGTTAGCTTCGGAAGTCCTGTTTGTCCGAGTTGTTTGTAAGCAAATACAGAACAGTAGCTTTACTACTAGATTTTATGTACCAATGAGATCCAGCTCCCAGGTTTTTTTACATGGAAGTTTTGGTTACTTGAGCACAGTGCGCCTTTGGTTTCTTAATAAGAAGAGTTGCAATGGAGCAGTCGAGTCCTCTTTTTACACAGAATGTGAAAAATTCTCCCCTCTCTATTTTTGAGAGAGTGAAGTGGCACGCAGGGAATGCTACAACCTCCTTGCATGATCCGGGGGTAATTTAGTTGGGTGGAGCGTGCAGCTGGGTTGCAGCATTTAACCAGTTCACATCTGCATTCCGCTCAGTCTAACAGAGGTTCTCCGTGCTGACAGCGTGGTGGCTGCCCCATAACCCCTCTGGTGTCCACAATTGCTTGGTAACGCCTGTATTCTCGTACGGTACTCAGAATAAGGTATGCTGAAGCAGCGTTAATTACTTGCTAGTAGCAAGAATATGTTATAGGACTGTTCTAACTGTTCCAAATAGAATTTCAGCTGAGACAAAGAATAAATTAACTCTTTTCTACCTTTGTTGCTTATACCTTTGCTGCGTTTAGATTTCTGTTAGTCTGATTTCTGTGCTAATTTCCTAACTCTGGAGGTTTCCTGAGAATAGAACTGGCTACTTTGTTGAATTCGTTGAAAAATGAAAGTCCTTGGAACAGAGAATAAGATGATACAGGGGCAATTTAGATTTTAAAATCCTTCTGGAATATGAGAAGTAATGTAAAAAGTAGGATCTGTACTCAGAACAGCTTCTAGGGCCCATTTATTTCTGGTCAAAAGAATTCAATAAAAAGAAGCTTGGCTCAGTTACTGCAATTTCCTCTGTAACCTTTAGAATCTAAGAGTAAGCACTTGATTAAAGATTAAGTTATAAATATTATTACGAGAGTAATCTATCTGAAAATGTTTGGATTTTGTTTCTGAAATTCAAGTATGTAGCATGCCTGGTACTTACTTAATAGCTGATGTCCATTCTAAATTTCTGTAATAGATTATTTGATGACTGTGATCAATGGCTATGTTCTCTATTGCTTAGTACCAGGTATTTGCAATGATATAATCACTTTCTGTAAACAAAATGTAGTCTCAGTTTTCCAAGCCGTAGCTTGGATTTATGCCAGTTTGAGTCTATCCTAGCTTACCTGTAAAGTTGGGAAATTCTTAAAGTAATAAATAATGTTTTCAGGTGATGCAGGTTTAGTGTTGATTACACTAGTAAACAGACTCGTTAGCAGCGGTGTAAGCTGCTGAGTTTGGAGCTGTATAGATCTCCTCCCGTGTTAACCAGTTACGGAAATAACGATGCATGTGCTGGAGAGAGGTGGGAGCAGAAGGCTGCAGAGCCGAGAGTGGGAGTGCCTAGGAGGAGAGGCTTGGGATGAGGATGGGCTAGCTGGAAACGTAGGGTGGGGAAGCGGGAGAATCCCTGCTGCGCGTGAAATATCCCACTGGCCGGGGCCACAACTGTGTCGTGCGTCTGTCACTGGTGACGCTTCTCAAAGGTGACGGTTCTCTTCTCTGGGTTGGAATAGTGCAGATTGGGTTTCGAACACGGGAAGAAGCTTTATAGCTCTCCCAGTTGTCTAATGTGGATGTAGTCAGCTGCTCTACAGGCAGCTGAGCGCAGTCAGTGTGGACAAAGCCCCCGTGTTATAATTTGAAAGTACGTCACGTGGTTGCTATAAGTTTTGCTTTATTGTGAGTCAAACTAACTATTACATCCAATTTTGTAAAAGTAGACCCTTGAGTGAGGTAGTAGATGCTTAAATGAAAGTGGCTTATGGCAGGCAGTACAAATATGTATGTGAAGGATAGATGCTGATGTGGTTAATGCATTTATTTATTGATAACAGTATTTGACCATAATAAGCAGTAACAAGAAAAAAGTGAACGCGAGTGGTCGTGGATGCGATGAATGCTGAATGGGATGGTAGCTAAGGGTGGTGCAAACCAGAGCAATTATCTGCTATCTAAATACACAGAGGTTACAAAAATTAATGTTGTTGTTGTAGCATTAAGCCACGCTTTTAAAAAAAATAGCATAGGTAACATATTTTCTTTATTTTTTTCCTCATTGTGTTCTGACTGTCCTTTTCATGACTTCCACCCCTTTTTCTTATTTTCCAGTGATGTCTGTGGTACTTTGTATGAAGTGCAGCTTATCAACAGCATGTTTAAATGAAGACAATAGCATTTAGATACGAGGGCTAAATTGTAAAAAATAAATACTGCTTCTCTGTGGAAATCACTAGAGCTCCATCCATAGTGTGTTGTAGGAGTAACCTGGAAAAGAGCAGAGTCTTCTGCTCTACGGAAACATTTGGCATTCCTTAGTGTGCCATATATGCCATATGAATGGGCTGTGGATGCAAGACGTGTGCAAATACTTGTGGTTCAACTGTGTAGATCACAGAACTGGGTATCTTTTAGGGAAATCTCGCCTGTGGTCAGAAATGCTCTAACTTGGCCAAAGTATAATGTATTAACATTTTTAAGGCACCAATACTTTTAACATTTGATTACATATTGTAAAGTACACTGATAGCGTTGATCCATCAAATTGTTAGCACATTTTTCTAAGTTTCAGAGTTCTGTAATTTTGCTACAAATTGCCTGCTCGGAGTTTCAGTAGTCGTGAAAAAAATGACAGTTGTGTTCAACTGAACTCGGGTGCGTAAAGTGTGAGCGCGTAGGACGTGGTACCAGTGCAGTGCTGGAGGACACGAGTGCATGCAGCTTCGCAGGAGAGAGGACAGGACCTGGACAAACTACATTAGGTGAACAGAGCCTTATTCCAAAATGCATTGCTATTCAATACACCAAAACACCAGCAAAATCTGGACTTCATTTTAAGATTTAAAGCTATATATTTTTAATTTTGTTATGTGAGAATAATGGATAAATGAAGGTAGGCTCATATCAGCCTTTCTATTAAATAACTTCCGTGGCTGTGGCTGACTTTGGACCGTGGCCGTGTACAGTGTTTAAAAGTGCTTAGTAAGAATTTGAGCTTTGATCATGAGGGCTGTAGCAGAATCAGTGTGTCCTAGTAGTATCATTCTTTAATTTCCTGATGTGGTATTTTTCTATGAAGGCTTGGAAACATATGTGTGTGAGTGGAATTTTTTTGCTGTTTATTATGTCGGATATAACACCAGAATGGTTATAGCAGAATCATTTTGTAGAATATGTACGTTGATAAATTATCTTCTGTTATTTCTTTAATTTTCTTAGAACGTGGTACGATGGTATTTATGCATAATTTGAAAAAAATAAATTCAGACCTTTCTGTTCAAGAACTCTTGCAGGAAATTTTGTGGAAAAGTAAAATACACTGGAAAATGTAGGAATCCTTGGACTCCAGAGAAGGACTTTCTTTCCCCATTCTTTCATATGCAAATACACTTTAATAGGTGCAAAAAAATTGCTCACCAGAGAAACTGGTGTTTTAGTTTCCTTGTCATTTTGGAATGGTACTCTTCCAAATTTTAATCCTAAATCTATTCCTGGTTTCATGGCAATATTTGTCTTCATTATTCTGGCACCACCAGGCGGTGCTCTTATAGTTTTCTTCATTTTGTAAGCTAAATGTAGTGTCACAATAGAGCCTTTGCTTAATGGGAGCAATAAAGCTGAGGATGGTATTGAACTGATGGTCAAGTAGTTACTCTGGCTTTGATCTACATTACTGTTTTTTTTTTCTGAAAAGCTACTGACTTTCCCTTTGCTCTTGGAAGTGTGCATAGGGGTTTTAATTTCAAATAATGTATTTTATTATTTAATATAAATTCTTGTAACTATTGAAGAATATTTGTCTATGAATAGCAAAACTTATTCCATAAAGGTAGTAGCAATTTTCAGAAATGGGCAATCTTCTTCACGTGAAGCAGTTGCTAAGGTCTGTGCTAGCACTTGTTGAGCTCTGCAAGTGAGGCTTGAAAGCCAGTCTAGGTGTAGGTTAGGAAGGAGAGAGTCTAGCATGTGGTCTGGGTCAGTGGACTTTGTTTCTCTGAAAACCATTTTATTTTTCTTGTAGCTGTTTCGGTTCCTAATTAATAGGTTAAGGTTTATTACAGGAAATACAGGGAAGTTATATCACAGTCCATTTTGAACCCTTTTCTGTCTGGATTGGAAGCTCACAGCGCGCTGACTTCTGAATAGAAGCGTATGTCTTTCTGCCGTTTAACAGAGTACCTTTTTGGCTTCCTCCTGCCTTCGTTTTTAAAGGCCCTTGACAACCAATATGAAACTAATTGAAAGCCCCAAATAAGAGCTTTTTCTCCCCCAGAGATGACATAGTAAGCAGAACAGAAGCATTGTTAAAAAGGCTGTTCTCATATAGCAGTACAATTTCTCTTTGGATGTTTGTTAATTCTTGTTGGCTCGTTTACTTCGGATCTCTGATTTGGAGGGAGAGTATCTTGCAGGTAAGCTTTATGGAAGAAGGAAGAGAATATATCAGTTATTCCCAGACTGCTTGCAATCCATCTTTCTTAATTTTATCAATTTCTAGGCTAGAGTTTTTAGGTAAAATGAACAAGAGAATTTTCTGAATCTCTTAGTGCTTTCAGAATGTCCCCAAGTGCTTTTGAAATCCTCTAGACCAGACCTCCTTGACGTTGATTTGTAGCTTGTGGGTATGTTGATGAAGCAAAATTATTCTTTTTGTTATTGCTCTGACTGACTGAAGGGACGTGGGTCAAACAGGTCATGGAAAGACATGATATTCACAAAATTAATATGCATAATGTCGTACTGCACAAGGTTACAAATGTAGACTGTATAGAGCACTTAGCGTCCAAGCGTGCCTTAGCTTCAGCAGTTACTGCGTCTGGCTTGAGCTGTGGTACCAGTTTAGAAAGGTGCATCTGCAAACTGGCTCTTAGCTCTTCATATACATTTAAAAAAAAAATAAAGATAGTCAAAATAATACAAGAAAAATTGAGATGCTGGTTGGTTTTTTTTTTTTAACAAAAGTGAGGAGTCCTCCATTCAATTAGCATTTTTCAAGTCCTGATTCCTATTTCAATTGCAAGGACACATCCAGAACAAACAAGAATAGACACAGGCTGAAAGTGGCATCTTGGAAAATGAAGATCTGCCAATAGTTTTGTTAAGGGCGCATGTCCTCTAAGTCATCCTTCTGGAAACTGATCGTGTTAACATGATGTACAGTTAAAGGACAATGGAGTTTAATGGTTTATGTTTTCTTGTAGTTCAGCATATGTAAATGGAAAAATGAAAACTCAAACACAAAACCAACCAAGGGTTGTATCAAGAAAAATACCCAGCTCTTAAAGTGAAATAAGCAGAATGAGTAATAACTAGCATCTACCTTATTTTTATGTCTAAATTCAAATTGTTGGGGAGAGAAGCTTCCACATAATAACTACTGTTAATTTAAATAGGGAAAACTCTGCGTTTCCTCATCCCGTATTCCTTTCACTGTTTTGAATTGACCAAATGAATTCACTGTTACTGTCCGTGACGTTTTCAGATTTTTTTTTTATATGCCTCATCCTTGCTGACTAGTGAATATCTGATTTGAAAGACTCAGTTTTAATTTAGGAGCTGCGTTTGGTTAAGGACGCGGTTTCACGGCCGTGGCCGTGGCAGCCCGTCCACTGTGCCATTCCTGTGACAGCGTCCGAATTGTTCATCTTCTGTCGAGCGCTGCTTCAGAAGTGAGTATTCAGATCATGAACTGGAACAAAAGAATATGAAATTAAGACCTGCTAGAATTCTTTTCAGCTTTAAATCTTAAATCCATTAAGAGTTGCCCTTTCTGATCTGGCAGAGCAAGACGTTTATCATCTTCATATGGATCCAGACTGCTTCTTGAGAGGGAGAGTCTCCGTGCACATTCTGTGGAATACTTCTGTGTCAATGGCTAAAGACCAACTAGCGCAGATCCTGCATGCTATCAGTCTTCATGCATGATTATTCTAACAGAGAATGTCATAAAGCAATACTGATAGGCAAAAATATTTTTAAAAAATAATCTATTTTACCATAGGTCACTTGATTTACTTCAAGTGAATAGCGTTCTACCTAACAGCTTAACTAAAGGCAGTTTTTAATTATGAAGTGGAAAGTACCTTTTATTTGTTTTTTAAATTATTACAGATAGCTCAAGGTATCAAAGTGCTTTTCTGAGCATATTTGCTCATTGACTGTTTTAGAAGTCAGGATTGAGGTCTTCCACTGTGCTTTTGATGGCAGGGCATTGACATACTTACCCAAGCCCATAATCTGAATTGCAGCTTTCGTTTTGCCCCTGCTGAAGGAGAAAAGTATTTATGTTCTTCAGGTTTGGATTGTTTATTGTTTTCTGAAGCAGTTGAAGAAAAGTAGGTGAATGTTGACAGAATCGGGACCAGCTTTGACCTACTTGTGGCTTTTTCTCTGATCTTTGTCTTGGGCATGTCACCTTATCATTTTTATGCTACAGTTTACTCATCTCAAGCCTCATCTAAAATGTAAGAACTGACAGGTGTTTGGTAATTTGAATATTAAATGTATGTATCTTCACTCCCACAGTTGTTCCCAAGAAGATTTTGTCACCCATCATATGACCCAGTAAAGGGAACCATTCTGTAATCATTTTTGTTTCATACTGAACTATTGTTTAAACTTTGGGTTTAAAGTGTTTTAGAGCCATTAATTTCATTCCCCTTTGAAACTCTGCATTTTCTTCCAAGAATCTGTATTTTACTTTAGAATGTCCCAAGACTGGAGTTACACCCATGGTAGTGATTTATGTTATCACAAGGTTTTTGGCTGACTCAGAAGAGAGAAACATATATTAGGATTTTCAGGTCACTTTATGGCGATCATTTAAAACTAAATATAGCTTTGAAACAAATAGGTTAGACAAGAGCCCTGCAGGTCTGACTTCGATGTTTCTTTGGATAAAGTTGTGAAACCAAATCAGCCGCCATGTAGGATGTAGATTAGTTTGGTTTATAACAATTCAGGTTTGGGTTTTTTTGGGGGGGGGGGAACACTTTCCCTGAAGCTCCTGTAATATTTTAAACAGTTATCTAAGATCACATATGGTGGGTAAGTTTTAAAAGGAGGGAAAAAAGGCCAAATATGCCTGAGGCTGTGCTGCCTTCATGAATATGCACTCTCCTCCAGCGCCTGGTTCTTGTACCTGCTTACTTGGGCACTGGCACCAGGAGATTAACAGGGTTGGTTGGTTTTTTTGTTCTGCTGACAAGTCTTGTAGACATTTACTAACATTAAAAAAAAAAAACTTTTCACCAGTGTCTAGGGGTACCATCCTGCCAGCGTCAGCACTTGGAGAGGACCAGGGGACCCTGGAACTTTGCTACTCTGTCTTACGACGCCTTTTGTAACTCAAGCCGGTGACTGTAATTGCTGGCCAGTAAGCGTATCGCATCTTCAGGCCCTGATCAAATGTATTGAATGAAGACATAAAGCTAATGTAAGAAATATTATGGAAGGGTGACATGAAAGGAGCAAGACCATTCTGAGTGATCTCTCCTTTATTTGTGAATGCCAGTAAAAGAAATGTGTGGCGTGTTCTGCTTAGCAATAGAAAATATACCGCACATCAGCCAACAGAGCTGGAGTAACATGTCTTTCATTTTATACCTGAAGTACATTTATATTTTAATCTCTGAGGGTTTAGTATGGTTGATGGTATCACTGATTAATGTTTCAGTTATTGATCATTATAATGAATTTATTACTCAATTCTACTTCAATCTGAAAATACTGTCCTGGAAAATGAAACAAAAATAAAGTCAGCAATAGAGACCAGCAAAAATCAGTCATCACTGTTTTTACATTGATCATTTATTTGTTCCTGTATCATTAGGCAATTATTAAACATTCAGATAGACTTGCAATGGAAAAGTATCTCAGTTCTGAAGCTAGATGTTCATCCACTGGCTTTAACAAATCATCTGAAAAGGTATACTTTGCTTCAGATCAGCATGAGACACAATACTGGCGTAGTGATGCTGTCTTGTCTTGCAGAAAACCCAAATTATTTGTTCGAGCGATGGCCATATACTGTATCACAGTTGGAAAGGGGGTCATGTTAAGTCTTGGGAAGTGTTGCAAAGGTAGAAAGTTAAGGTTGACGGACTTGAACTTTGACAGGAACAGTACTGACTGCCAAATGCTCAATACCAAGCAGTTACTTAAAAAAAATATAGACAAGGACTTGATTTTACCTGAAAATTTAGATTTTACAGTATTTCAGTCATTTGAGTAGTAAGCCAAACGATCTCTCATAGAATTATCAACAAGGTGAGAAATTGCATTGGTTACACATTCTGCCTGTCGCAGGCGTGAAAGAATTTGAAAACGTCTTGTGTCGCTCTCAGCAGGCTGTTAATTCAAAGGTACTATTTACCTGTCTGTTTTAGTCTGTCACTCTAATATCTTAATATTTCTGAAATTGCCTTTTGAATCTAATGAAAAGGAGTGGTTATGGCTCCAGTGTAATTGAGACTGTCAAGGAAATAGGTGGAATTTTTACAGCGCTATGAGACTTGATGGTAAGTGACAGAGGATCATTCACTTCACTGGTCCATGGTAATGGGAGACCAATGGCTCTTTAAACTCCCTGTTAATAAATATAAGCTTTATTTTATTTTTTTTTTTTTCCTTCTTTGCGAGGTTGTGGGTCTTTCTTAAATCTTCATTAGCATACGCTAAAATAAAAAGCACTTCTTTCACGTTCCAAAAATATCCTATAACCCTAAAGCATCTTCTTGACTTTTGGGTTGTACAGGTTATGAGTTTATTTCACACTTGTGTTTTGACATGTCCCTTCTATTCCTACAGTAATTCAAAGAAGGAATGACTCTGCAGTGTTGATCCCATAGAAATCTTTACAGAGGAAAAAAAAATAGCAGCAGTTTACAATAGTGTACATGAGTAAAATGTACAGAGGAAGCATCAGAAAAACTGATGTGCGGTTGCCTTGTATACAATGACAAGGAAGTTGCTGTTAATGTAGTCGGGCTCTTTACCACTATTGTCAAAATACGTAAAGGATTATCTTCAGTTTGAGGTGCCATTATGAGAAGAAGCTGTGTTGTCTCTGGAAGAGGTGCCACTAAAAGAACTTTGCTGCTCGTTTTGTTTCTCAGCTCTTAGTTTTGGTTTACTCAGTAGAGGAGGAATTGACATGTCTCTGGTTAGAGTTTACTGTGGCCATTGTTAAATGTTGGTGTTGGGAATTACAGAGCCTTATAAGCTTAATGTATATTTTAAGTAATATTTTAAAATTCTGTGATTCTAACAACCATTCCCGTGCAAGACAAATAAGAATACTGTTGTCTGAAATAATTTCTGGTAAAGGGAGTGGCAACTAAGAAGTATTCTGAGTTGCAATACTGTGTTCTGTATTATTGTAATAAATATTTGTATTATAATAAGGAATAGGCAGGATGTAATTTGAAACTTGAAAGGTCAGTAAATAAAATTTGCCTCTTCCAGGTAAAAGCCTTGATGAATGTTCATAGATTTATCATTACTACAGAGTTTGGGGAGATGAATATAAATAGCAGTATTTCATAAAATTAAAAGGTACTGTGAGTCTCATACAACAAATGTATCGAAGTCCTGAGGCTTAATACTTAACCGACGCCGACAGATACAACTATTTCCCTTGGTGGTAGCTGAGAACGCTGGAGTGTAATTACTTCGGAGTGAAGTACTGTGTTTCAAATATTTGTTGCAGCCTTTGGTTTCAATACTCTTCTGATTTTTTTCATATTCTGGCAAACAGCCAAACATGATAATGGGGAAAAAAATGGATGGCTGAAACACGATAGATTTAACCTGGAAGATGAAGTATTGAGAGATTAATTGAGGGGAGGTGCAGTGCTGGTTCACAGTGGTTATTGTGTAGCTTCATTGGAGTAATGAGGCAAAAAGGTGTATTTTTGGGTGTTTTGTTTTGTCCCCATCCTCCCACCCCAGGCAGAGGGTGCTGGGGAGGACGGGAGGTGCAAGGGAACGCTGACAGGGAAACTTCAGCTGCTGGGGATGATTCCTGCGGGAAACTAGGTATCTGTCTAGAGGATATGACCAGAGATTTATTAACCTACTTCTCTATGGAGGTGCAAAAATATTCCAGGAACTGTGCCAAAGCCTGGAGGCTTGGTGGACATGGAGAAGAAGGTTTCTCATTTGGTTTTCCTTGGCTGGCTAGTGGGAATGGGAATGGAGGTCAGTGAATTGGGCCAGGAATGTAGTAGTTCATGTCGCTGTGGTTTATGCTTTAAAAATAAAGAAGAAAGAAGTACAAAAATACATGGAGATTTCTATGTTTATTGGGCAAGTTATTTATTTATGAACATCACAGACCTTACAGAGCTATACCATTGACTGGAAAAAAAAAAAAAAAAATTGCTGTTACAGAATTAAAAAATGTATCCAGATAAATGTCCTGTATAGTGTAGTAACTCATTCTAGCTGTGGTTCATATAGGCAGTTGAGAAGTAAATAAAAAGGTCTCAAGCATAGCCAGAGAATTTTGTGTAAATGGGGAAATAAATTTGATTTGGAAAGCAGTTTCAATTTTAAGCTTCCATGAAGGAAGACAAATTAAACATTTTTAAAGATATTAACCGTAACAGTATCCCTTTAATTTTCTATCCTTTCTTTTAGGTAAGATACTGTGAATCAATTTTTGTTCAAGGAGACAGATTTCTTGCAGTAATCAGTTTTGCTTTTAGCTCTGATTTTTAAAGAATAAGTGATAATGGCTCACATGCTTGAGGGTGTGATTAGAACGCAACATTAAAAGGCTTTTTAGGACATCTATGGTTGAAAAAGGAGCTCTGGAGAGGTCTGCGTTTGGCAGCTGAGCAAGACAGAATAAAGCATACCTTTGAAGTGTGGTAGGAAGAACGGGTCGCTTAACCCTTTCGTATAAAATACCTTTTAGTGAGAGTTAAATCTAGGTGTGTTCTTCAGGCTCATCTGAAAGTTATACATGAAATCTCTTAGCTTGTATTCAGTCTTTTCTTTCCCTGGATGCATCCTGTACCTCTAAAAAGACCACCCGTCAAGAATAGGTATTAGAAAGACTTGGGTATTTGGAGTAACTTGCAGTACAGGTTTTTTGGAGTGCCTTTGAGTATTTTTTGATTACCTTCCAGTATTCTGTGGAGTATGTTGAGAAAACTTAATGAAATGCTGAGAATGCACATTGGTAGTAAGTTAATTAAATTGTCTTTTTTCATTATCTCCTTAAGGAATTTATTTTCTGTTCAGTGTCTTTAAAACACACACAAATTGTTGTTCAAACGCAAATTCCTGGATGTGAAACCTACTTTACTTGCTTAAATTTTAGGAAAATACTTAGCTGGTAGAATATATTTTTGTAGGTTCCAGGTGTCTAAAAGCGTAGGAAGTTTTTACTTTTGTCTGTGAACACCTTCACCCAGCTTTTATCAATCTATATCAATCTGCAAATGACTTCTTGTCTATTTAATGTCAAGCGACCTGCTGTGTGAATGAGTGCTGAAACTGATGCAAATCTCCTGAAGCTGACCGCCAAAGATGGGTAAAGCAGGGGAGAACTATTTGTCAACGAACTGTCACTTCTGGGTGGAGCGCTACTCTTTAGCCTTGATGCAAGCTGATGGGACACTTCGCACTTTAGGTAGGTGACAAGTTGAAACAAAGCGGACATCAGGGTGGAAAATTTTCAGGATCTCCCCCTCTGTCCCCAGCAGTGCTGAAGGAGTTGCGGGAGTTCCCAACCAGCCCTACAGATTTAGCATCCAGACCTGTGTTACCTTGTTACCTGGCCAAAAATACCCCCAAAACAGGCAACGACCTCTTTTATCCCTCTACCATCTCTATAAAACTCAGCAAATGCTAACTGTTAGTGAAGACTCCTTAACAAAAACTAGTTGAATCGCAAATATTGAACAGCCAGGTAATACTGCTTCCTCCTGGAGAGTGGTCTGCGTTTGAGCTGTGGCATCTCGCCTTCTGTTGCCAATTGCAATGGTTTCTGGGGAGAAACCAAGCATTTCCACAGTATCCAGACCTGACTAGGTTATGTCCACAGCGAGATGCTTTGAGTCTGGTGGTGCTCTTAGTGTGATTTTAATTTTTCTGGAGTTTTGGCTAGCTTTTGTTTTACTTGATCCATATGGAGACACAGCTCATGCTTCCCATGTTAGTTAGAACGTGTCACTTCAGTTTTAAATGAGATATTTTCCCCTGGCATGGGCCAGGCTTAACTGTAGGTGAGGAGTGGGTAAGAGGTGAGCTGAAGAAGAGGAGGAATACTGAAATTTATTACAACAATCAGGACTCTCTGATTTACTCAAAAGGGAAATTGGAAATAGATTTTTTGAAAAGGGTTTGATGTCACCTCTCATAAATCAATCACAACGCGTTTTGTTTTGCTTGAGTAGCTCGAGTAAGTAACAGCTTCCAAAATATTTTTCCTCTTTCCTGTACTTTTTTTTATGTTGACCTGTGAAGACTGCTGCACATCTCACCCTTTGCTTCTTTAAACTTCTAAGATATTCATTTCGTTAGCTGAAAGTTAACTCTGGGACATTCTCACCACCTCCAGTAACATATCGTACTACTTACTTAAAGACAGTATAACTAGCCAGACATGCTCTCAAATTTTAATTAATAGAGTGAACATTGATCTGTAGATGAATAACTAATAGTAAATACCTCTCTATAGAGTAAACATATCCTTTTGTTTCTTCCTCTACATTTTACCCTGATTTGTTTTAAGTTAGACCAGTTCCTTCAAGACATATACTGTTACTTATTTTATCTGTAACTGTGTAGCACAGTCTGGGCTCAATTTCGAGTGGATCTTTACAGCCCCACTTGAGATCAGAGGAGGAAAAAAAAGAAACCACAAAACAGCAAACAAACCGACCAACCCAGACAAACCCCAAAGAGGTGGCTGTTAGATATGCCACTTCACTACACCCATGTTCTGGGGAAAGAACGGGTTTGTCTCATACACTTAACTGTTTAAATTCCTTTTACTTAGTTGTAGGGGCAGAGTATGCCATTACCAAAGACAATAAAGCAAGCTGCTTCCTTATGTTGCAAAGGTTATTTTGTAAGGGTAAAATACACATCCGAGAGAGGGCAGTGGGTGTCGTGTCTCCCAGCGGCAGCGATGCTGTTACATCCTCCGATGGACCTGTTGAGCTCCTACCGCCGGCTGCCATTGCGTGTCTGCATCGTTCCTTATTGCTTTCACACTGACTGGTCTTGGATGTCTGTGTCTCAAAGTTAAATCTAAGTGAAATCAAAGTTTTGCTCAGTAGTATCTCCTCAGCTATCTTTTCCAGTTTGCTTTCATATCATATCTCTCAAAATAAAGAAATTTTTTACCCACTGTTAATATTTCATTTTAGCATCTTTGAAGTATTGCCAGCTGGAGACTGCTGCAGAGCAGTAGTGACCTGAAAGTCATTAACAGCACATCCATTTCTTAAATATCTCAGAAAATAACAACTGTTCTTTTCAATACTGTCTTTTAACAATGAAATCTTTTTCTTATTTTTCCATGCTTGTGTGCTAAAAATTCTGCGAGCGGTACCAACTTTTACTCGGTGTACTCTTTCAAACTCTGTTAGAAACGAGTTAATCTTCTGTGCTGCAGCCACTGGGGGCTCTTTGTAGGCAGTGATTTGCAGCAGGATCCTAAAAAGATTTTGTGGAAACTTTTTAAGTCCATGAACTGCAAGTGAAAATATGTTGTCGCACTTCATAAGCGTCAGTGTTAGTGTTACGTGTGTCTGTCTTGTGGGCGCTGATTAGCTACTTAGGGTAAGCAGATATGTAATATAGCCTGTAGGTAGGATAACAAGGAATTACATAATTTATCCCTAGACTTGTGTCTCTGGCCACTGCACGAGTACAGGATCCACCTTTTGTCAGTGCCTTTCCTCACGCCAGTGGGTAGTCATCCTCAGATTCGGTGTGCTTCTCTCACTTGGCTGCTTCTTCAGCGCTGATGATGCTATGACTGCCCGATCGGTTGATTTCCGTTTGTTTAGCCTTCCTTAGTGGTGACGGGCCTCGCGCTGTACGTTTGAAACAGCCTTCCAGAGAGCTCTGGTCATTGCAGTAAAGTGAAGTGAAGAAGACTGGACGCTGCACTGCTGTAATATTTTCCTCCTCCTCGTAATTTATCTGTGTGTGGCTTTTCCTTTAAAAATTATAGCTAAAATGATTATGAATATCTCTTTTAAATGAGGTTGTATCAGCTTTTGCATCTCTTAAAGAATGTGCGTACAGCCAGAGGGTAAAACACATTATAATACCATGCTAATTGCATGAGTGTGTATGCTAAAATTCTCTTGTTGAGAAAAATCCAGCAAAAACAAAACCTACCTCCCTTCTAATGATGCCGCTCAATTAGCCACCTCTCCTGTTTCTCAGTGCAAGGGAAGCCTAAGTCGCTCCACTAATAGGAGAGGATTTAAAGTGGTTTGTAACATATAGCACTGACTCTCAATTCAGACTTGGCAGACAGGAGGGGGAAAAGGCTCATGTAAAATTAAAAAATGAGGGTCCTCAAATCAGCAAGCTTTGGTTATTTACAAGCGAGGCTTCGTTTTAAGCTGGTTCTCTGCAGTTAACTGCTAGGGTGAGGCATTTCTAGAGAAACCATTCCCGTGTTATCTAAAAGAGATTAATCCCACCTATCCCTCTCCTTATTGACTAGACAGAGCCAGTGTGACTGACTTAGATCATATTTGACATATGCTTAAGCTGTCATTGTTACTGAAAAAGCAGCATGTCTGTCTTCCCCTTTGTCTCGGCGACTTCTTTTCCTGCTTTCTGCTTCATTGTGCCAGCACAGCTGTTTGCACAGCCACACCGTGAGCCGGATCTGGGAGCCCAGCAACAGCCATTGACCAGGTTAAGCATGCCACGCTTAGAGCCTTGCATTGGAAAAATGACTTGTAGGCTACTAAAGTTGGACAAAATGATTTAGCATTTGAATAATTTAACTTCCATTAAGAATTGTCACAAAGCTTTAAAATGTATTTTATATGCGTTGGTGAACACCAGCACTGGTGGTCAAGAACCGTTTTGGAAGATGAACTCTTCAGTCTATATTGGAGAAAATTCTTCTGTTTATTAGGCAAGGTCACTGGAGAATCTAGAACGTTACCTTTGTGCTGTCTCACTTGTATTTGAGTGTTTATAATAGGAGAATTGTTAAAGCAGCTACTTTACTTTGCTTAAAAACTCAGTATATTTGCATAAATTTCCTTTTTATTCTTCAATAAGAAATCTCTTGTTAAGTGTGCATACATATATTGTTTTCTTAATGATTTCACACGTTATGTGCGTGCTTTCCTCACCTCTCCCCTCTGCTACCTAATAGTCCATTAAATGTGGTTGATCAGTGTTTGTCGTGTTTTGGTAGGGCTCATTGCCTGTCAATAATTCTACAGAGATCAGCTATACCGGATCTGATGGACTGTTCTGTGTATAATGTGATTGTACCCAATCAAACGTTTCCCAGATGGGTGAGTTGGTAACTACACACCCTCTCCCTGCCCTTTCACTTCAGTCTTGGGAATCTTTTGGTTTTGTGAACTTTTCTAAAGGATTTTTTTATTCATCCCATGCTCAAATATATTTTGAGATATGCCAAGATGTGATTGATTGCAATACTGTGTACGGAAAAAGTGGTATATTGGGTATCACGTGCCCTTGAATATGAGCTGCATTATTTGCTTAAAAGTGGTATATCAAATATGCTTGGGTGAGCAGCTGAAATGCTTGTGGGACCAGGTTTGTTAGATATCTTAGAGGAAGGCTTTCTGGAAAAAGTCTGCATGATTAAGAGTCAAGCAACTGAGGAAAAAAGTTCACTGACTAATAAGGAAAACTTGGAAAGTAATCCTATTAACCCCTCCCTTCTGATAACTCCTGATGCAAATTTATAGGTATTCTCTATAAACATAAGGGAAGGTTCACTTCCCCCTTAGAACAAACTCCATCAGCAGTTTCCCACACCACCCCGAGAACATTCTTTCATTATCTTGTTTCTGTGTAATAATTGCCACGGAGTAGTCACAAACTTGTTTTTCTACCAGTTGAAACTATAGAACAATGTGTATGTGTTGACCTGGATTCAGAGAGAGAAAAAGTTACTGTTGGCATAGTCTCCACCTTGAAAATTTGCCATCAGCGTGGTTGAGAGTTGCTAAAGACTTATAATGCGTAATTGAAAAGGCTAACTGCCTGCAAGGGTTCTGTGAGATAAGAATTGTCTTTGAAAACATTTTAACTAGAGGTCTGGATTGTATCATTAATCCTTTCTGTAGTTCTATTACTCTTTAAAATTTTGTTATTTCTGGAGTGGTTACCCTGCAATGAAAATAGAAGCTACAGTTTTTGTAAACTATCTTTTTTCTTGCTATGTTTTGTGTCAGACTCTTTTTTAAAACTTTTTATGTAGTTCTTAAATGTGATAAGATATAGATATTTATATTATGTATAATCAGAAAAAAAAAAAGTTTTCTGATGGATAGAAGAATGGCCCTTCTGCCTCGGGCGCTCAGCTGCAGGCCGGGAGGTGCAGTCCCCACTTCTGGCTCTGTCCGTAAGCTCCCAGCGTGACCGAGGGCCTGGTTTCCTGCTGTACCTGATCTGGCGTAATTGCGATCTGCTGCCCCAAAATCGCGCCGTCTTGCACTTCGCCCCAGCCACGCACTCGCGCAGCTTCCCCTCTGTCACCCCAAGGGATCGTGCGGCTTCGGGATGGCTTCATCCCGCTCGCTGCGTGTTTGCTGCCGCATCCGCCTGCGCTGGCTTGCCGTGCTGCGCTGACCTGCCCCGTGGGCAGCTGCTGACCGTCTCCGATGCCGGCAGGAGGGCAAGAGCCAGTGGCCGGCGGGAGCGGGAGCCCCGCTCCGCAGCAGCTCGCAGTTACACGAGACAGCGCGGTGTGAAACCACACCATCAGTAAATCACTTGGACGAGTATGTCCTTATCTGACTGGCCTTTGAAAGGGTAAAAATCTTTTACTTGGGATGGTACTGTTGTATCTGGGGTGGTTCGGAGAGACAGGCAGGGCAAGGGCCCGTCTGCCCAAAAGCTTGTCGTCTTCTTTACACTGGTTTGTCCTGGTCAAACAAGAGGACTGGATGGATGCTCTAGGGGAAACCTTACCTGCAAAGCCAGCTTGGTCGTTAGGGTCACTGTACTGAATTACTGCTGTGGAACGGTATTAATGTTCCGGTAGATTTGACTAACTTTTAAGGAAAAGATAAAGCAAAGCAAAACATATAGGTGTTCTTGTTGTATAATAAGCAGGTTTAGATTTCCTAGTGAATACAGGACCAGATATGGAAGAATTAAACAAGATGGACTGTAAGCGCCTTGCAGCCTTTAGTCCGGAACACGTATAATGCCTTCTGGTTAGGTGTAGAAAGTTTAGCTTTCAACCTGATGGAGGATTTGATGAAGGATTTTGCAAAATGTTGATGTTTGAAAAAAATGGGCAATATTTCAAGAGGAACATTTGTCTCATGTTAAGCATTCAAATATATGTGTCTTTGATTTTTTTTTTTTTTTTTTTTTACAAGAACCAAAGTCTGAAATAAGACAAATTGTCTTGTTTACCCGTATCTTAATCTCTTTACTTTCATGCTTGTATTTCTTTTCCCTCTTTTTGACTAGAGGGATCATTTTCCTCATATTTATAAAAAGGGAGAACTGACCAAACTGATGTTACAGAGGAAACTAACTGTTCAAAATACCAGCATGTTATCAAATACATTAAGAAATCAAGAATAGAAGAATAACCTTCTGTAATATTTTGGCTATAGTAGTCTTGCTGTTACCTGTACCAGTAGGTGATACTGCTACAACAAATTTTTTTAAGTGGCCGAATCATGAAGCCAATTAGTTTAGTTGAAACTTAATATAAATGTTTTCTTTACTTTCTTACATTCCTCTTAAGTACTAAAAACTTGGGAAGGTAACAGGGAGAGCGTCTCCCAATAAATTTTTTTGAATTTTACAAAATGCATTATTTGATAATTTTTACAACTTAATAATCTCCATTACTGTGTAGGTAAAGTGTGAGTGAGGAGGGGAGACAACTGGCTGCTGTTCAGAGCCGGGAGCAGAGGCGGCGGCCGTGACCTTGGTTGCATTAATGAACACATAGCCGGGCAGCCCGCTCCTCTACCAGTCACCAAGCTGCTGGTGTGCGCACAAGTTAATTGTATGGAAAGACTTGTAATTGCCGTGAAAGCAAAACATGTGACTTGGTTTAATAGTATTAAAAGTAGCTTTTTGCCATGGTTTATACAGTATAATAACAAGTACTAAATGATTGGGTGTTCTCACAGAAACATCTGGAATCATGTAATTCTTAGAGGCATGATTAAAGCCAAACTAGATATTCCTTGATATGCCCCCCCTCCAAATTTTATTTATTAACTTTTTTTTTTGCCCCATCCCTATATATAATTTTTTGCTAAGTTATTTTTGGTTTAAGTCTTGGTCTCTTTTTCTTTATCCCCAGCTACAGTTGATGCTTAATAAGTGAAATCTTTGCAGACTTCAGTAGTGGCTTGAAAGAGCGCCCCGTTGACTCTGTGCTGAGTGATGGATAGATTCCCTGCCTGCTGCTCGCTTTACTGCTAGATTCACCTAGGGTGTAATATCCTAACAAAGCAGAGGAGGGAATTGAAATGTGTTCTTCTGAGAACAGCAGTAAGTAAAGCTGCCTTTCTAGTTGTTCTCTCAATTAGCTCCTAGGAGATTTTCGTGCTTTTCTAGTTTCTCTTGGGGATATGTGACCTGATAGCATATTGCTATAAATAATTATTTTACTAGTATCAAAGTAGGTACTGTACACAAACACAAAGCAACGTTTTCAGCATCTTTATTGGATGCTGTAAATACCAGTTTTTCAGACGGGCTTTTTTCTTTCCTTCTTTCTTCCTTTCTTTTTTCTGTTCTTTGGAATGCAGTCCTGACATTTCTGATCTTCATAACTTTGATTGTTAGTTTTGTGCTGCCCCTTGAAGTGAAATTGCTAGTGAGTAGTATAAAGCTCACAAGCTAAGGCAAGGAGATGAGGAGCAGTGTGAAAGTGTTGCAGCTATGGGGGAAAGAGTAGAGGAATTGCTTTCAAGCTGGTTATTGCAGGTGATCATTACTTGTTTGTAGAAGTGGGTTATTTAAAAGAAAAAAGAAACTGGCCTTAAATGCATATGCCACAGCAACCCCATTTAACTCTTTCATTTATCAGAGACTACAACAGGAGCACTAGGAAAAGACTATTCACCTAAACCAATTTTTGTTGTATGGAAGCATTTGAGAAAACAGAGAGCAGACATACCAGGCCTTGCTTACACAGCTGTGATGAACTTCAACAGTTCTGCAATGCGTTTAGCTCTTTTTGTTCTTTTAAAATGGGTCCCACAACTAGTAAAAATTAGCATCAGTAAATCTGTGGTAGCTATCAATATAAATCAGAGTTTTCATAGAATCATAGAATCATAGAATTGTTCTGGTTGGAAGAGACCTCCAAGATCATCGGGTCCAACCATTAACCTATCACTACCAAGTCCCCCACTAAATCATATCCCTTAGGGCCTCATCTAAACGCCTTTTGAATACCCCCAGAGATGGGGACTCCACCACCTCCCTGGGCAGCCTGTTCCAATGCCTGACAACCCTTTCGGTAAAGAAGTTTTTACGAATGTCCAATCTAAACCTCCCCTGGCGCAACTTGAGGCCATTTCCTCTTGTTTTGTTGTCTGTTACTAGGGAGAAGAGACCGACCCCCATCTCTCTACAACCTCCTTTCAGGTAGTTGTAGAGAGCAATAAGGTCTCCCCTCAGCCTCCTTTTCTCCAGGCTAAACATCCCCAGTTCCCTCAGCCGCTCCTCATAGGATTTGTGTTCCAGACCCTTCACCAGCCTCGTTGCCCGTCTCTGGACACGCTCCAGCACCTCAATGTCCTTCTTGTAGTGAGGGGCCCAAAACTGAACACAGTACTCGAGGTGCGGCCTCACCAGGGCCGAGTACAGGGGGAGAATCACCTCCCTACTCCTGCTGGCCACACTATTTCTGACACAGGCCAGGATGCCGTTGGCCTTCTTGGCCACCTGGGCACACTGCTGGCTCATATTCAGCCGGCCGTCAACCAACACCCCCAGGTCCTTTTCCACCGGGCAGCTTTCCAGCCACTCCCCCCCAAGCCTGTAGCGTTGCCTGGGGTTGTTGTGACCCAAGTGCAGGACCCGGCATTTGTATTATTTGATTAAAGACCAACCATTTTATCAAATCTTTCACTCTTGCTAATGAGGCTGCGTGGCAGCTACGTGCATGGGAGGACTGTCGGAATTGATGGGACGCTGATGTTTGCTGGTATCAGTTGCCGGATTATGTTATGACTTAACAGAATTTAGTATCCCTCGATAAGGGTCATTGTGGATACTAAACTGAAGAGCTGTGGTACCTTGAGGTACAAAGCGCCGTCAGTTTTCTCAAGTGGGGCTCAGCAGCAGCAGAGGCTTGGGAATCAGTACTCAACAGTGTTAAGTACCTGCCTTAGGTCAGGGAGAAAAAGATGGATATCCATTGCATATTTTGGGGGTAGTGGTTGAAAGGATTTTTAGGCATTCAGCACCTACTTTCATATCTATATAATCTTTCTGAGATAATTTTTATTTTAAGGTGTTTCCTCTAATTGTTTTTGAGTTTTTTATTTTGATTTGGGTTTTTTTGTTTGGTTGCTTTTGCGGTTTTTTTGATAAAGGAATTGGGAAAGAGGTTAGACAAAGTACAGGCTTAATATCAATAGGGGGAAAAAAGTTTTGCAGTTTATATTACTGCTCATGAGTAATTGACATTGATTTATGAGAACTTTAATTTAGGCAACTGTAAACTGCCTCATGACTTTTTGCAGAACAGATATAAACTTGCTCAACTGTAGATGCTCAACATTCGCGTCCTAAAATTTATTTTCAATCTGAACTAGTTTTTGTAAAAGCTGGCTGTTGCATTCTTGTGTTTTTAGGCAACTAGTATAATTTTGTAGCAGTACAGCTGAAGAAAGCAAGTGTTTCAAATCCATCCATCCTATTTTAGGTATCTTTTTACAATGACCTCCACTTCAGACTTTCTGGTTTTCATTTGTCTATTGGAACTCCAGAGATTACTTTCTCTGAATTTGTCCCTTGGATTCAGATTTTAACTTTGAACATATTACTTTCACAGTCTTGACCCGTATCGCCTCCATCGCTGCTGGTAACACAGCTCATAGGCAGCGGGAAGAAGTAGAACGTGTGCGTTTGGCTGTGGTTTCAACGTGTAGCTGCCGTTTGCTTTAGGTGATGAGGTCAGACTGCTTACTTTAAACAGTTGTTATGGCTTACTTTAAAAATCGTTGCAGGCATAACTACAGAGGCACTGCAACTGAAAATCAGTGATCAGTGAATGCGAGTAACTTTATATTTAATGCTATTCTGTATTTTATCATTTCCATAATATTGGACAGTGTGAGAAGAGTACTTCTACTCTTTTAAAGTAATGTATTGAATTTCAGACTTTGCCTGAAAATGTTTCAGGTTACTATTCTAAAACTGAATTCTGTTATTCTATTTTAATATTTTATTAGAATTGAGGGTGACTATTTTAATCTATAATTCAATTAAAAGGACACCTTTTGAGGTCTTCTGGTAATTGTGTGTGGAGGTATGGCACTATCTGAACAGTGTACATGAGTTTTTAATGGTTTGATTTTTAGATTAATGAAATGAAAATGTTAGCAGCTTTTACTTTAAATTCCATTTATTAGATAGGACTATGTAAATAGATACATTACTGTAAAAATCAGATGTTTGTTTGGTATATGCATTAAAAGCACACTGTACCTAATATTTAAATAATTTATGTGAAGTTGAGTTTGACAAGTAACTGGTCATTAAGACAAAGAGATGTTTTGAACAGGGTCATTTTCACTGGCGATGGCGGAAGCTGCCTTCAGAGCTGTTCGTTATCTGTGCAGCCTGAGATTCATTAGCTAATACAGATGGGATAACCCGTGTGTTGCAGAACCAGAAGAGCTCAGCCCAGCAAGCCTTTCAGCAGCAAAGAAATAAAAGCATTCCTCTGTAACAGGCTTCAGCACTTATCTCTTTTCTCTGGTACTGTTTGTGCTGAACCAAAGCAGCTGCTACCCTGAGTTAAGAGAGAACAAACTCAACATGGCGTGAAATTACTGCACTTCCATTCACATTCATTAGAGTTATATTGTTACCAGCTACAAGCATGACTGGTCTTTGCATGAATAATAACTAGAAATGCTACTTTGTGAGTTTTACCTTAAAATGTTAACAAGACACAATGCAAACTTTGAAACCATGTGTATTATGGTCCATCTAATAATACATATTATAGCATTTTTCTTGTCAATTGCTGGAATAATATTTATAGTTATAAGATCTGGAAAAAGGCAGATAGGAAGTTTCTAAACGGAAATATGGTTAAAAGGTGACTATTAAAAATAACTCCAAAAGGTCTTGAGTGTAGGTCCCCAAAGCTGTGTTGCTGCTACTAAAACATGCATCCTCTGAGACGTTTGTCATGAGGGAGGAGAACCAGTGCCCAAATCCTCCAGTACCAAACAGACAATTCCCCCTTGCTCAATTAGAAATGAGCCAGCAAGCAAGTGGAAACTTGCTTTGGTATCTGTTCCTCTTCCAGCAGATCGGTTTCATCCTGTCTGCCAGTAGGTTGAATTTCAGGAACAGCTCTGCCGCCTGCCTGAAATTCAGCGTCGTCTTGGTGCTGCTGCAGGGAGACCTGAACAGGGCTAAGGATCCGCTGTGTGCGTCGTCGTAGCGGGCCTGCTTTTCCTCTCCCTGCGCTCGCGGCCATGGTGCACTTTGTCTACAAAGCCTCCAGGACATTAGTAATAAGGAAACACTGAGGAGCAGAGAGGACTTCAATACATGCTTTGTCAATCCAGCAGTGTAGAATTTTCCTCAACAGGTTTTGTTATGGTCTTTTGGTTCTTACTAGTCTTTAAGCCCAAAACCAAAGCCAAACTATTCTTGCTCTTTTCTTAATAATGCAGTTTTTATTGATTGATTAATTGCATGTCATCCAAGCACTTCTTCAATTTCTTGTATCTGTTTCACTTAGATATGTGAATTGTATTGCATGCCAGACCTGTTTATGAAATTTTAATATGTCAAAAATACCTTAAATTTCAAAGCTGATTCTGACATGTTGAATTATTTGCTTGCTAACATTTACAGAATGGGTTGTTCTATGACTAATTGGAATTGTGTCTTTCTGTTGTGATAGTAC
This sequence comes from Phoenicopterus ruber ruber, assembly GCA_009819775.1. Taxonomy (NCBI): domain Eukaryota; kingdom Metazoa; phylum Chordata; class Aves; order Phoenicopteriformes; family Phoenicopteridae; genus Phoenicopterus; species Phoenicopterus ruber. Next base: position 1,234,605 of record CM020233.1, on the reverse strand, counting down.
TCAAATTCAGAAGCTGATTGCTATAGATACAGCCTAATTATACAACGAGGAGCTTAAAAAGCTTGTAAGCTTGTAAAGCTCACAGTCCCCAGAGCCAGAGGAAGAGTGTTCAGCAAAGCCACAAGCTCTCTAACCCGTGCTGTGGCAACTGGCTTCCCCTTGCTGTGAACAGTCACGGTGGTGCCCAAGTTTCAGATGACAGATTTTTGTCAGTCGTGGAGGTAGCATTACTGGTTTACAGGTCTGTCTTCAAAAACGTTGTTGTTTGTGACTTCTGTTTGGTTTAGGTCTGTCCATTTCAGTTTCTATTAAGCTGATGCAATTTGAGGTAAAAAGCAAACAAAAACCCTATTAAATCTGTGAAGCTGCAGCTAATTTCTTCAACAAAGTAAACCTACGGACAAATGGCCATTGTTTTACTTTACGCTCTTTTTGTATTGTACAACCCCTGGACAATGAAGACTTCTTAGGCTTTCGTTAGGGAAAATTATATATGCTTACCGCACTAATTTATTACCGGTAATAGAAATGGTAGAAGTAGATGTGAACTCTCTCAAATAAGCTGTCTGGATCTTAAGCATTGTTTTATTCTGACTTAAACAAATTGAAACCATTTTAGAGAATTAATTTGTTTGCAGTGTAAAATAGCACCTGTGTCTGCTTAAAGAAAGTCTTTTGTTGTAGTTATGTTTTTTAGATACGTTTCTAAGGAAAAAATAATGAAACAAACCCACATGTTTAATTTTCTTCACCTTATTCAAAAAGAATTGTAGAGCATGCTCTAAATATGCTATAATATAGCATAAAAAAAATTTTGAAGGCTTTAAATCGAATATTTTTCATAGCCAAGATAGCTATTTAACTATTGTTTTAACTGTGCTGTTGAATATAACGTAGCTGAGGAAGGTGCTTGTGGTCTGCCTAGGTATTGCCAGTCATTTATGAGGAAATCTCATGTTGTCAAAAGCCTCAGGTCTTGCATCGGTATGATACCTCCGTGTATCATCTCTGCAATCCACTAGTGGAATTTCTTCCGTAGCTGTGAATATCCTCTTGACAGCAGTGTTTTGTTGTGTGCGTGCAGTGGTCAGCAGTAGCGTCAAAACTCCAAAGGGAAAAATTCATCATTCAGTAGCGTCTGCAGTGTAATCAGTGAGGATTTTTATGAATAAAATTTTGCAACTTTGTTTTTGTAGCAAGAATGTATCTATTTAATTCCCAGGAATCAGCAACTTTCAAGTTTTCTTTTACAGGTTAGAGGTTTGGTGGCTTACCTTTTTTTTTTTTTTTTTTTTTTAAAGCTGGTAAAACTTGTCAGGGGCCAGAAATGCTGTCTCATAAAGAGAGAAGAATACCACTAATTAGCTGATCAGTGGTGCTTGACCTTGTGAGCAATGGGAGCTCTCAGCTCATGCTGGGATCAAATTTATATGAATTTGTGAGCCACTGCCTGGTACTGGCCCTGCTGTGTGTCGTTCCGAATCTGCCTCTGCTGTAATCCTGGAGCCGCAGGCCAGCCCGACGTCGCCTGCCCCTCATGAATCGTACCTTTTTCTGCAAATAGGCTCACGGAGGTTCCCCGTCCTCTGCGAGCGCAGTCACTGTGCAGCGTGAGGGAGGGTATTTCAGCCTGGCCAGTGGCGAGTGCTGAGTCGCATTAACAGCGGATTTTCTGTAGCTCTTCCAGTTTTTATTCCCTTTCTTTCCAATTTAGGCTAGAGGCAAGAGGCAAAGGTCCTAGAGAAAATAGGAAACATATTGTGAATTAGAAGACCTTTTCAGATTCTTTTCAGCTCTGTGTTTCCCACCATAGAAATAGTCTGGTATCAACTTTCCCGAGTCCCCCTCTGCCCCTTATTTAAAATATAAATATGCAGTGGCTATTAACAAGTGTTCTAGCCAAGCGTGGTGGGATAGGTTTCCTTTGACTCCCAGCCACTGGTGTCAGTAGCTACTTCTGCCTTTTTGGATTGATTGAACCGTTTTGTATGTTGAAGTCAGATGTGGTACTTGGAGATAAGGCGGATACTTGATTACCCCATTCTAATTTTTTATTTAGATACTTAAAACAACATGGACCTGAGACAGAAGAAGCAGCCTTTCATGTCATCTGTAGGAGACTCACATGGTAGACAGAAAAGCCAGCAACTTTTTAAGGACAAATGTAGTCATCGGGGTACACAGCTGGATGTAGATTCTTATGTGGTTACGGGATTGCACTGAGAAGAAGGTTATTTTGGTCGTCTCAATAAAAATATGCAGAAAAAAATGAAGGTTTCCTAAGAACTGAAGATCTAGAAACCCTGTTTTGGAGTGAGGTTTGAGAAGCCTCACCTTAAAAACTGGGATTGGGAATTGAGGCACCATAATCTCCTTGCTCTAGTTTTATGGTTCTCATTATAAAATTCTATTTTCAGAATCTAATTACTTTAAATTAAAATACTTGCCATGTGCAAAGCACCTTATAACTTCTGAACTACTGTACTTGCATCCCATGAGCTCCATGGGAGAAAGACAGGTATCATGCCTGTTCTACATGTGTGGAAACTCAGATACCTTGTGCTGTTGCTTCTCCAGAGTAACGTGATTTGGTGATAGATCAAGTAATAGTCTCACACTTGCCAGTGTTCTGTCAGAATAGGATGATTAATTTTTTTGCCCTCTTAGGAGAGGAAGAAGAAAGCAGTAGACCCAACAAAATGGAATCTGTGTAACTGAGAAAATGCTTTACTCTTAATAAGGTCTTTTTTGGGAGGTGAAGGAGATGTTTATCATCGTGTCCGCTCCTCGGCTCAAGGTGTTGGTCTAACTTTGAGCTACAGTGCGTGGCAGTGACAGGCAGTACATGCACTGAGGTACACGTGTCCAGCCACGTAACAGCTGCAAGCTTGACTGGGTGTGTGTATATGTGCGCTAATCAACGAGTGATCACGCTACCTTTAATACAGACTCTGTAGTACAGGGCATAACGCCCTTTGATGACTACCTATTTTCCCTGAATACTTTTTTCCCTAGAAGTGTCTTCATATTGTTTTGACTCACCGTCTAAATTGAGAATGATAAGAATTCTAAAATTTTCTTTTCTGATTTAGAAAAATTGTCTAACAGTAGTATGTGATGTTCTAAATCTTTTATTCTGTAGGTCAGTAACAGATCCACGAGATGGAAAGAGAGTTGCACTCAAAAAGATGCCCAACGTCTTCCAAAATTTGGTCTCTTGTAAAAGGGTCTTCCGGGAGTTGAAGATGTTGTGTTTTTTTAAGCATGACAATGTAAGTAAATTCAAAGTAATTTTGAAGTCTTTGATAAAGCCTAATTGTAAAATGGAGCTATCTATAACAGAAGTATTTTTTTCTTTTAAGTTATAGAATATCTAAAATGCTTTACGAGCTCTCTAATTTTGCGGTTATCAGATTTCCTGGAAACTCAGATATTACTGTTGCAAACACTATAAAAATGAAATTATCAAGAATCTAAGGATATTCATAATTTCCAAAATGTTTGCAAATAGACAGGCAATACACTTCCACCTAATCTTATTTTAGGCTTTAGATAAATGTCAGTCTGCACAAAGCTATGCCAGCTGGAGATGCTTTCGCTTCCAAGCTATTTCTTGCTCCATCTTCCTCTCCCCTTTGTTGGAGTTTATTGCTCTCGCAGTTCTTCTAGCAGGGTGGTTCTGCAAGCACTCCCAGTCTGCTTTAGGTAAAATCAGCTAGGTTAAGTTAAAACATTTTAAATAGTCATTTGGATTGACCCATATGGTTGTGTCTGAAGTGAATCGAAATTACTCACAGAAACTGTTCCACAAGTGCCCCTGTGGATGTGGTAACCCCTCCCATTGATGAGCAGTAACGAGCATCTTGGGAGTACCATCTTCTTCTAGTGGAATGGGGTCGGGGAGCGCGTACCTGTTTCAGAACCTTATTTCATTGCTTTTCCTCCTGTCTTCAAGTTTATCTTTTTATTTCTGAGGGTGTCATATTCCAAGACAGATTTTGTTTGCGGTTAGGCACTGAATTCGGATAAAGTGGTGTTAGTGGGGTGCAAAAGAGATGGACTGCCTTGCCAGCTTGTACCAGATTGCATAGTCCCATCCCATCCCCACTATCACCAGTCCTTGGGAGATGGATTCTGGGAGAAGATTTCTTTTGAACTGGTGGCTTAAACTGCTCCTCACCAGGGTCTTCATTATGGAAAAGATTTTACTGAGGACTATAAAATTAAATAAAAGCATCTCTGTAAGCAGTCAGAAGTTGAGCCTGATAACTGCTGAAGTTTGTGTGCTTCACCTAAATGTCATAGATATTCCTAGGGCAGGATCTAAAAGACTACACCAAGGTAGTATTTTTTCCTGTGAGAGGATGTACATTCTGTGCTGCTGCTTTTCTACCTTTTTCCTTTGTGCAGAGCGCTGAGCTGCTGATTCAGAATGTGAACAACTTTGGGTTTTGTAATCCCCATGTGGAAGCAGTATATCACAGAACTCTTAAAGATGAAAGGCAGAACAAAGTGTAATATCTTTTGCTTTTGCATTTCTCTGCTAGAATTACTTCTTTCAAATATTTTATGGTTATATATATTTGAAATAAACTAATTTTTACTGGGTAGATAAACTTATGTTTTTAAGCTAGTACTTGAACAGTTGGAAAAGTTTCTTGAATTAAAAAAAAAAAAGAGACCCTGAATGTACAGAATATCTGACTTGGTGGGCTATTAAATTTACGTATCTAGTGAGACAGAATATTGGTCTGTCTGCGTGGGATAGAACAAAACTAAGGTCTGTAAGAAAGGTGCAGTCTGACTGTCTTTTTGAAAGGGATTTGGTTTTGTTTGACTGGGATAGGTCTTGATCTTGTGTGGTGTTTCCTAGGTACTCTCTGCCCTCGACATACTCCAGCCTCCACACATTGACTATTTTGAAGAAATGTATCCTAAATATAAAATAGAGCATCTTAATTGAGGTAGGTGTAATTTTCATTAGCTTAGAAACGGCAAGGAGTTGGTGGAATCCATGCAATAGAACTACAAAAACCTTGAGCCTGTACCCGAACAGTTTTATTTGAAGAAGTGAATCTATACTATCAAGAACTCTTAGTTAACGTTAACATTGGAGGCGAAACGGTGCAGGATTGAATGTGAAGCTGTGACTATGTAAGAGCCAGTGGATGCAGGGCATTGTGGTATTTACCAACAGATACTGCTGCTGCTCATGGTGATTCCATGATTTTTTGAAAACTATATTCAGTCATTAACTTCCTCTCAGTTATTAGTGCCTTAAAATACTTTCTGGTGTTTTCAGAGAGTGCTGCTGTCACATGCTTTGAAACCATGACTTTTCACGGATGTTTCAGCAGAGTAGTTGGGTTGTGGCTTTCCTTGTTCAGCCTCTATCTTGATCAAGAAAACAGGTTTCACACAGATGTATGTGCTGTTTAATGTGTCACTGTACAAAGCTACATGCTGTCTATGGGCTACTGTTAAAAAATTGAATTTTAGTACATAAGTTGACATGAGAATGCCATGTTTTGTTTTGTTTTTTCCTTTTTCAGGCTTTATTTGGCTTATCTTCTATTTCGGGGTTGGGAATTTCTGCATTCTTAAATACTGAAAAGTCAAGCCATTAAGCTGGGTAGTGCTCTTACTGACTCTAGTTGGAAGAGAAGTTCTGTGACTCAAAGCCGGTTGTATTAGTACTTACTCTAGTTTTTAAATTGCTAGAAATTACTCTAATGCAATGAGTTAAGTACAGATTTTCATGGTACAGAAAGTATCTAGAAATATTGTGAGATTGATTTGGAACAAAAAATTATTTAAAACAGGGGTAATTCTGTTCTTCTCTGCGGAGACTTTACTAGCTACAGACCAGGAATCATAATAAAGGTTGTCTGCCTAGATTAATCCCACTGTCTGTTCTCTTCTTTATGCCATTTTAAAAGTTTAACATGTTAAGATCCAATTTTTGGGAAGTTTTTAGCCAATAAAAAATGAACTTGGTAATTAGCACTGAATGAGATTATTTATGTTTTGTTTTTTGTGTGTGTAGGGAAAAAGCTCTTCAGCAGACTCCTGCCCATAACAGTTTTAAGCTTATTTGCAGAGTTTTATGAACTGTTCAGATATTTTTACAACATGCTGTTAGTAACAAAATATCCTTTCTAGACTTTAGTAAAAGTGATATTTTAGAGAGCAGATAATCAAATATTCTAACACGTTGACATTTCCATTATCAAATTAGCATTTCAGTACAGGGATCTGCCGTACAGCTGAGGTCAGCTAATAGACTTCTGCGTTTTCTATGGAAAACCCTAGAAGCAAACACTGAAAATGAAACTCGGTGCTGAATTGTTGAAAGTGAACACTTGAATCATAGCATATTCGATTGTGTGTCGTCTCATTATGCTGCTGCTCCCTTTACAGCTTTCGTTGCATTGTTTTTCAAGTTTATAATTCGCAACCAAATTGTGCAAATAAAAACTTCCTCCCAAACCCAAAATTGTTACCAAAAATCTCTTTGTAAATCAGGCAGGGCGTGATGAAATGTCTGTTACAAGCTTAAGTAAGCTGCCAATCAATTTTCATCTAAAAATGTATACATATACGTTTAGGAACACGTTTAAAGTGTTCTGATTGAGGATTTGGGTTTATTTTCTGAAATTATATAGTTTTCAAACGGTTGTAACTGGGACCCAAGAGCTTTTTCTGTTACCTGGATGCATAGTAATAGCTAGGTTAAAAAAAATTCCCTGTCCCACAGCTGTCCACATCGTGTGTTCTGCTTTTCCTGCAAGTAGCTTCATTGTGCTGGTGCCAGTCTTGAGTGGAGCGGCTTGAGGTTTGAGTGCGCCAGCTTACTCCTATGGTTAGTCTTTGGAAGGTTATTTTTTAATTACTGATAGGTTTTAGCTGCTTTTTTATATGACCTACTTTACAAGACAATTAATGGGTGGAAAATTGTCATTCTTTATTTTTAGATAAAGTGAACTTTGTGAGATATGGTTTTATCTATTTATAATGGCTTGAATTGATTGGTGAAGAAAGTAGGTGTATTTTAAACTCTGATTTTAACCAAAGTACAGCATGATTTACTGATTGCTTGAAAATATTGCTGTACTATACTGGGGCTTTTTCGTATGAATGTTAGATAAAGCTCTTAAATTTTGCTTTGATATTTCTTTCATGTGAACAGCATATGAGTAGTCTTCAAAAACTGGAGTTTGGTTATTTGCACTAGTTCAGTGCCCTCATTTTATAACAAGTCATATGAGTTATAAATCAGATCTAGGTTAAGGATTACTCCTTCCGTGTAATTGTACAATCAAGAATATTTAAATGGGATAAGCTTATTTTTATGAGCTTGGCTACTGCCAAGTTCTGTATATAAAACCAGAAATGTTAGTTTCCGTCATAGTTAACTGATTTTAAGTCATTCTGACTGGTATTTTATAGGGCTGTCTTTTTTTTTTTTTTTTTTTTTCTTTTTTAATTTGTTTGAATTTCTTGACTCTAATATTGGTAATAGAAGACTATTTGCTTTGTAGGCTTCTTTCTCCTTTCTGTTGAAATAATTGCAGTAAGTGCACTTATGACCTTTAAATTCATTAGAAGAATGAATGAACAGGTGTTTGAATTTATATGCACATTTTTAATTGCATGTGCTTCTGCTTACTGTAGTACAAGAACAACTTATTTCAGATTCATTTTAAGAAGATCAGGTAACTATATTCCATATTGGGGGATGTAGTTGTAAAAACTTCTTGTGTTGATTCACTAGTATAGTTCCTGAAGATATCATAGTGACATTCCATTTTTACAATAAGGTATGTTGATGAGTCATAAAAGTGTAAAGGGCTTGAGTTGGTACTGCTTGATTTCCTTTATTCTTTCTAAGGACTTGTAGTGCCCTGTTTGGGGAAAGAAAAAAAAATAGTGAAAGAATGACTAAAATGATACGAATGATGTGTTGCAAATGAACTAGTAGAGTTAGTTTCAATTATTCAGTGTCTCAAAGGTACTAGCAAGAATTGCAAAGTATATTCTGTAAAGAGAACTCATTAGAAAACTGACTTAAAATTTTGATGATAAATTAAAAGATTTCGTAGGAAACTGGTGATGAATAAAGGAATTTTAATCTAGTGAGATTTTTGTTTTAGAATGCAAATTCTGTGCAATCTCTTAGACTGAGATATAATTTGAATGTGTAAGGAGGTTTTAGATTGAAAATCTTTGTGAGCATTTAACATCTTATAAGGGTATTGATATTTTTGCCAATATCACCTAGTGCAAATAATGGGGCATACATTGTTCTAGATGTCTGTCTTGAGAAAATAAATGAAAAAGAGGTTGTTAGCAAATTTTAGGTTTTATATGTTCATCGTTAAGCTGAAGTTCAAGGCTTATCCCTGCAATCATCAACTTACCTTGGTGGAACAGAAGCGTGATCCCCGATACAGAACCGTGGATGATGCTTGGGCTCTGTTGCACGCCTGTGTTCCTAGGTGGACCGAGCTAGCTTTAAAGCACATCAGTTATAAAGGTAAATAGTGACTCACAGATCTTGCTAGAGCATCTAAAAAGCATTTCATTAGAAGGACCCATATCTGTTAATTCTTGATTGAACTGATTTATAGCTCTCTTTTTTCTAATGGCCATTTCAGCAGTTTAGATTTACAAAATCTTCCACAATTGATAGTAAATACTGAATTCCGCAACTGGAGATACACAGACATTCTCTTCTAAGAACTATCCTCAGTTTCTATAGTAATTTTTTGAAAACTTTTTCTATTAAAATGAATATTAGAAGCAGCTGAAAAGGCATAACTTTCGTCAGTCTTGTACACTGACTTGGAAAGGTTTTAATACTGGTAAAAGCAAAGGTGTGCAGCAATTCCTTCCCATTGATGTTATTAAGAGGTGACAGGACTGTTTTCTGACATACTGTGGAGTAAATCCCCCGTCTGTGTAGGGTGGAGGAGGGTAGACAGGGACAAGGTAAGATCTGGTTCCTCCAGCCAGCAGAAGGGACAATGACAACACTGTTGGGGTACCGAGTAGCGTATGCTCAGGCTTCCCGTTCTTTCACGGTATCCTTAGAAAGGGTCTCCTTGTTTAAGTACCCGTCTGAAATGTCATCGCGGCAGGTTCCTCTGGGCCAACACGCAAACAAATTGAACAGGGACCCCAAGAATTAAGAGGATTAGTGTACCCTGTAGAAGACTACGGGTTGCCGATCTGCAGCTGGTAGCACAACAGTTTGTATTGTTGGGTCAGGCAGAATTGCGACTTAGATTCTCACTAGATATTCATGAGAACAGAATAGCTTGAGGTACTTTTTACAGGTAATGAAAGCACGGTGGTGTTATTGTCGAACCAGTAAACTGTATGCGAGGGAGTCCCAGATGCCTGCTTGAATGAACTGCGGGCCAACACGGCTCTGTTCTCCCTGTGACACCAGGGTCTTTTGCCTTGGGTTAAGATTTTGCTTTATTCCGTAGTCAAGTTGTAACACCTTTATTCCAGTATTTGCAAAATCTAGTTGGATAATATTGCCTGGAACTGAAAATGTTTTACCGAGTATGCATTGATATGAAATTATTTCTATCGAGAAGACTGTGTACACAGGGGAAGTTTTAAAGTTGAATATCATGCGTCTTTAGCAGTGATCTTTCACGTAGAATCTGCTGGCAGTACGTGCCTGGCTGTCAATGATTCAGTAAAAATAGACTGAAATGTTCCCCTTTGTCTTCTCAATTTTAAACCTTTTCTAGGTACTCAATAAATTATCATAATTCCTAACTTAAGGATTATGACTTGATTTTTGAACAACCTGAAATGACACTATGAGAGGAGGTTTTAAAATGTTAACTTTGACTAGGAACTCTTCACTCTGTTTGACATTTTGTGTTGCATTTTTTAAAAAAATCTGTTTTAAAAGCTATTTGTAGAATAAATTATCAATAGTAGTTAGTAATTTATCCACAGATCTACTACTGATTAATCCTCATTCCCCTTGCACTGCTTTGCTTTTTTCTACTCATGGAAGTATTTGATAATTTTACTGCTTCTGTCTGTAAGCGCTGTAAATTATCAGAATACTGATTGCAAGAAGTGCTTTGTAGCACAAATGTATTTCCCATTTGAATATCAAATTCAAGTAGCCTTGAGACCAAATAATTAAATAACCAAGTGAAATTTTCAAACTAATGCTGAAGTAGCGGGGTGTTTTTCTGTATTCTGCAGGCTGCGTCCTGCCATACCTCTGGGGAATGGCTCACCGTTCCCTTTCAGACACGTGTTTTCACTGACACCAGAGAACCTGTACGTCTTACTCTTGCTAACGACAGTGTACAGCCAAGAAAACGTGTCACGACAAGCCTATACACAATCTTGCAGGTGCGATATGCCAGCCATAGTTGTCTTCCCAAAACAGCTTCCGCAGCATTCAAGCTTTGTTTTGCAAATACATAGATACAATTATTTAGATATGAAAATTAGTGATTTTCTTGTACATAATACAAAATATGGTGCTACCAAACTGCAGGTGATTAATGCCAGTGCCAGTAACTCGGAGCTGGTTGATGGTGTGGAGCTGTTGTGGAAGGCTGGGAACTCCGGCTCCCGGTGAGTTTTGGAACTGAGCAGGAGTGGGGAGGTGGGAGCTGCCGCTTCACCTAACCTAACCGCTTCTCTCATCGTACCCCAGCTCAAGGAGGTGGAAAGGCTGAATTTGCTCTGTATTAGGAGCTCATCAAGAGCTTGAAGCCCTTACCTTACACAGAAGTAAGATTCAGATGGAGTTTCAGTATTTTCTTCCTGGTATGAAAAACTGTTTCTTTAATTTTTTTTTTTCGCTGACTCCAAAACCATGTCCCTCCCAAAAGCTTCTGCTGTTGCTTGTCTGTGGTCTTTGACACATGCCATAGATTGCCATTTCTACCTTCCATCATTAGAGGTGACTTGATGGCAAATGTAGCAGTAATTTTACCTATAACAGAAAAGTCAGCCTATTTTAAACATAAAAAATAATTTACACAGGCATTAATTAATTTTTTTTTTTTAATAATTGTTGCGCTATTTTTACATGGACCAGGTCTTCTTTTGGGTATTGATACAGAATTATTTCTACTAGGAAGCTATCAAGTCTGCAAAGAGTTAGAAGAGAACAGAGGTGGCATCACAAACTAAGCTTGGTATGATCCTAATGCACAACCAAGTATAAGTAAAGTATACTAAAAGAGGAGAAAACCCCTTGTCTCCATTTTATAGAAAATCCTGAAATGTGTAAGAAAGAGTTTTGTTTTTAAAAAAGCATGTTTCTGACAGTATCGTTCAGCTAAACCCCCACTTTACTGTTAGCATCCAGCAAATCCTACCCCAGAACTTGTGCACAGAATGCTGGCATCTTCCCAGAAAAATAGCCTATAGAATTGAGTTTTGAGGTATGCAGAGACATAATGAAGAAGGATACGAGTCATTAGGAGAATACCACATCACAGAGTGTACTTTGTTCCTTTTTAAAATTTGCCTGTCACTTTGTAAAATTTACCGACTCAGCCGGTCTCCCAGTCAGCAGAGTAAGTGAAGTTCTTTTGTGGCGAGCGTTTGCCTTGATAATTATTCTGAAGCAAATTGGTACATTTGTAGTTCTAATTTCATACAGCTACTTAACTAATTACTGCTGTCAGTAGCAATTTTTATCTGGTAGTAATGTTCAGCTTAGCTGCATATTACAGCTCCAGTGACCACCTCGTAGTCAGCATATTTTATGGTTCGACTTAGAAGAAACCTGCGGGTACCTGTTTGAATAGTTGATTGAAATCCCATAGGGGGTTTGTGGTTTGTTTTTGCTAAACATGTGTAGTACTGGCCGGAGTAAAGTCATTGACCCACTTGGGTACCAGCTGTTTAAGAAGCTGCCACATTTGTAAAAGGCAGGAACATCAAGCAAGTGCTGCTTTCGCTCTTGTTTAGAGACCCTCATTAAATTATCTAGAGACAATAATCAGATAGCTGCTGTTCAAGTTAATGGCACCTCTGAGCCCCTGTCAAGAGAGCTTTATTTAATGCGCAACAGACCTGGAGTGGTGCAGGTGCCATTTCAGGCCCTCATTTAATTTAAGCTGCTTTAGTTGGCATGGCAACTAGTTGAGACATCTGGGAGACATTGTGCTCGGGATTGAGATTTAGGAGGATTTGTGGCGTAGCAAAACAGAAATCTTATCATAATAAAGTGCAGAGTAATGCTTTTGGATTTTTTTAATATTTTATGTTAAAAATGAAATGTAAAGATGTATTGCAGCCATAAGGTTAAAACCAAATTTTAAAAGGCTGATATAAATATTTACGAGGGCCTTTGCAAAAGGAAAAGACAAATTAGAGGACTAGAAATTATGGTGCTGCAGGGTTGGGGTTTTTCTTTATGAATTCTTTATGAATGCAATTCTAATTTGGGGGGGTGTGTCAAAAAGTTGGCAATATTTAATTTATAAAATTAATTTTTGTGTGGTGTGCTGATGGCAGATGAACAATTTGGCTGATAGGGATTGGGCTGGATAGGGTTTGCAGAGCAACAGATGGAAGGAGAACATTGATTAGGTAGAGATGAAAGAAAACGTAAGTTCTCTCTAGATCGTTATAAGTGCAACTTGACCTGTGCCAATTAATTGATGATAGTAGTAAGAACAAGTAGAAGTTTCTGCTGAAGCTGACTTGCTTACTGTGTTACCGAGAGAGAAGTATCTTAACTGAAGTCAGGGTTTGCTATTATATTTCAGACGTGATACGTAGCAGAGCTGGATATAAAGAGCATTGAACCAACTGGTAGGGTCCTGCAGGATAATGGTGAGATTTAAAAACACAACAAAACCCTCAACGTTGACCTAGTTAGCTTTGCTTTCAGCAGGAAGGTCAGGACGGCACACTCGTAAAAATACCACCACGAGGTCGATGAGTTCATGAAGTTACCGGAGCTCATGCATGGCAGATGCGGAGGACAAGCAGAACTGAAGCGTGCAGCTTCCTCGTGCACAGCAAACCCTGTTTCTTCCCGCGGAGAGGAAGGCAAAGCTGTACACCCTCCAGCGCTGAGGTGGTGCCCCGTCGGAGGAGGGCAACGGAGCTGTTGCCCATTCTAACAGATGATCAGTTTGTATTTTTGGAAGGCGGAGAGCTGACTACTGCTTTGCCTTGAACTGTGGATGAACCTAGTAGACCGAGGGAGGTACTAGACTGGGGCCCAGGAGATGCAGTTTTATTTCTAACTCTCTCCTTGATCTTTTGCATGACCTTGGCAGTGTGCACCACCTCTCTGCCACTTTTTTGTCTGTTCTGAATGTTGCAGGGCTTGGTGTGACTCGTAATGCTCAATGCCTAACGCAGGGGCCCCAGTGAGACGATTGATGCCTTGCTGTAAGGTAGAAGTGCAGTTAACATATGGCTACCGTGTTTTACCTTCTTCAGCCACAAATGTAATAATATCAGAGATTTTCTTGTTTCAAATACGACTGCTAAAGGTAGCTTTTAAAGCAGTAATGTTTCTTAATTATCTCATCAAGCTTATTTGATGTAAAAGTTGAAAATTCTCAGTATTGCAAGTTCAGTCCTTCTTGAAAGTTCGTTTCAACTCTGTTCTGAACCGCAGCTCCAAAATCAAAACTTACTTACCGGTGTTGTTCGTGAATGGAGCAGAGTACAGCAGCGGCAGCTTCTCTGCAGCTCCATAGCTCTTCGGTGCGGGCCGCAGTAAAAGCTGTGTGTCGCCAGCTGCCCTGTGCAGCTCCTGGGCAGCGTATGTCTGTAGTGTCCCGAGTATTTATCGTAATAATTTTTGCACGTTTCGTTACTGTAACATATTCAGGGAATTGACACCATGATATTGATTTTGTGGGCTAAGATATGCTGCTTCTGTCTTCTGTGTTTCTCCATTTTTGAAACGTTATAGTTTTAGTATTTCTAGTGCTTCCTGAATAAACACAATACCCTTCTTAATCCGCACCTTACCTTAGTATAAGCCAGACCATAGACAGCTCTTTGTATCTTCACGTATTGGTGTAAATTATCAGCGAGCATGACTATTGCTGTGTTCCGCATGTCTATGCGTATGTGAAATAGTGGCTTCTGTTTGGTTTTTTTTTTTTTAGTTTTCCCTCCTATAGAAGTTTGGGGTTTTTTCTTTTTCTTCTCCTGTTATAACCCAGAAGAGGTTTTATGACTGGGATTTGTATACATGCGTATATGATGCTTCAGAAGGTAAAATAGTGGGTACTGGGTGGATTTAGGGAAGCGTATGTATTTCTAAAGGTCTGCATTACTGATTGTGTAGCAACCCGCAAGGTGCTTTTGGTAACCGACTTTCACAGGCTTGCACGTGCCAGTTTGTCTGGTTAAACCACGTCGATGTATGTCCACTATGAAGACACTACTTTAGTTGCTTGTAATTTGTGGCTTACCGATCTGAAGAAAAAATTTAAAGGTTTCAAGATGCCATTAATTGTATTAAAATTTTATTTTGTTTTCTGAGTGGTAATTTGACTTTGGAATAATTATGTAATGCAAGCGCTACTTTATTGAGTAATCTGTTTTCTTTCACAACCCGTTTTTTATTTTCATTCTTGTAAGAGTCTGGAGACTTGACCTCTGTGAAGAAGCTTTATTCTTTTTTACTCTATAGCTCTGACCTGTAAGAGCTCAAATTCCTAGGAGTTAGAGTAAATGTTTCAAGAGATTATGTGCTGGACTTTCTGCTTTTGCCTTAACTAATAAATTGAAGATACGTTGTCACTGAATTGATGCAGAGTGACCTCCATAAGATTATCGTCTCTCCTCAGCCACTCAGCTCGGATCATGTCAAAGTTTTTCTTTACCAGATTTTAAGAGGTAATTTTTCTTCTTTTAAAATTAATGAAAATTATGTAGTAGTATTATATTTTTTTCCTCTGTTTCTTAATGTTTATTCTCAAGCCATCATCATCCTGGATAAGTTTCCCTTGGAAACTTGTTCTTTTTAGTCCATACTATGAATGAAAAGCAGGCATTAATTATTGTAGTTATAAGAACAGGGCAGCCCTGCTGCCTTCCATCATAGTAGTGGGTGAAGGCGGCAAGACTTACACTTCAGCTGCAAAGGCTTTTTTAATGGCCTGTGAGAGTCTTAAGGTGGGGGGGTATTTTAACAGTTCTCCAGTGCTTTTTGAATCAAGGTACAGAAAGGACACCTAGACTGAGCCAAACTGATAAATATATGTAACTATACCCACTTAAGGTATTCTGGAGAGCAGTCTAGTTTAAATTGTTACGCAACAGTCCACTGAAGTTTGATTTTTAGCTAAAACAATTTACCGTAATAGTAATTTTAAACTTGATTTATTTTTTTAGTCCATTTGGAAACTTTTATCCAAGAAATGAGATTATTGTGCTTGTCTCTTGAACATCTGATCAGTGTTAGTCCAGTTACTTTTCCATTGGCTTGAGTATTTTCACTGGAATAAGCTGAAACTAAATAGTCAGTTTTATCTGGTAGTAAATAAATAGTAGATCGTATTCGTAAAGAGCAGAGCAAAGAAATCTAAACTATATCCAGAATTAGTATGGGCTATTCCAGGTATCTGTTGTGCTATGGAAAAGATTTATACTCCTGAAGGACAAAAGGCACTTGTGCCTCTGATTACTGAGTTTGATGACTGGGGGAACACTCAAAACTCTAATTTCTATCCAAAAGGCAATGCAAAACTGTCAGTTAAGGATTTTTCAGGAGTTACTTGAATTCTCATTCCCTTTGCCCAGGCGTTTGACCTGAGAGCTCAGTGTTCCCCAGTTTAATGCTGCTATTAATTTTTGCTCCTTCTGACCCTACTTGAATTATGGCCATTTTTCCGTTTTTCACCCTTTGTCTACTACCGCAGTTCATGCGCATAAACAACTTCACGTTGGCATACTTTCTTCCGCTGTACTTCTTAGTGAGGTGCTTTCTGCATTACTTTCATTTTCTTAAAAAGACCAGAACTGCAGCTCCAGGGACTGCGAAAGCACATGGGAAGCAGCGGTCAGCTCTCCTTCCTAACCACCAAAGGTTAGAAACATCCCCGATGGCTGTGAGCAGATATCCTAAGTTCGTTAGCTCTAGCTTTGAATTTTTGCACTAATAAAGCTCAGAAAAGGGCCTAGGCTTTACTGTAACTTGGGCCTGTGTTCTCTTAGCCTTGTTTTACATTATCTGCTGCTGGCTTATGAGGTTTTAGTTTGAAAAAAGTGATTTTGAAAAATATGCAAATTAGCTTGGGTTTAAGCTGAGTTTATTTCTGAAGTGCAGCTGTTACCTAGGAAATTGTTAAGTCAAATTTTAGTGCTGCAGAAGTTAAAATTGTTACTGGGAAACAGAGCAGCAAGAGCTACATGCCAATATTCCAGTGCTGTGATTAGCAGAGTATCCATGTCATAACCAGGGAGATGAAGTTTTAGTTTGGGGTTGTTTTTTTTTAAACAAATATTTATTTTTAAAAAAAGACTGCTTAAATTACTGGCTCTGTTTAGTTTGTATACTCCAAAAGTTTTATCCTTTCATTGAGTGACTGAGCGTATACTAGAGACTGGAAGTTAGAATCGTATAAAAAATGAGCCAATGGCAAAGTCTTTGCTGATCAGGAGTTGCAAGACCTTCCAGGAAAATGTTGACAGCCTTAAACTTCTTTTAAAAGGAAAAAAGGTATTTATTTTAATTTCGTTTAATGTTTCAGGTCTGAAATATCTACATTCTGCTGGCATTTTACATCGAGACATTAAACCAGGGAACCTACTTGTGAACAGCAACTGTGTTCTTAAGGTGCTACTTAAATTTATTGAAAATGTACATATGTATATGCTGTTCATTATAAATCAGTTGTTATTTTTTTAAACAAAAACACTTAATATGAACCCTTTTCCTGAAAGTCATTTTAAAAGAAAAAAATCCCACAGATTCTTTAAAAATTATAAATGAAACAAACATCTTCCTTTCCCCTTTCTCCCTACCTCTCCCCAAATGTATGGAAACAAGATAGACATGATTCTTTTGCTTGACTTGCGTGGGATCTCTTGTGCCCTGGGCAGTTGAGAAAGGCAGGAGTTTCTTCAGGTATTGCAATGTCGAGTGCGCTGGTCAAAGTGAAGGCGATACAGAATGCCCAAGACTCTCCCGTTAACTTCTTAGGCATATGCAATTTTGGGGGGCTTAGGTGTGTTGGATAGCTATGCCAAATATAAAAAAATTAAGTTTTGTTTATGCTGATTTGCTAAGCATTCTAATTGTAAAAATTTTGGTCTGTTTTCTTAAACCTTCTGGTTCAAGAAATTGTTAAAAATTCTCAAAGCCAAAATGAGTAGAAGGCTGAATCTCTCTGTAACATTTTAAGGCATGTCATGAACAAATGAAATCTGGTTTGGGATGAAATATTCTGTAGCCAGAGGTTGGCAATATGCATTTTTTTAGCGCAAAGTTTTTAAATCTTTTAGATTATAAATATTGTAATGCCAACTAAAAATGTACTGTGATTTCACATAAAATTGTAGAAAGTTTAAATGGATGTGGAATAAAGTAGCATAATTTCTTCCTATTCCCCTTTCCCTTTGCTTATGCAGTTACAGCAGATTATCTGATTTATTTAAATGCTGGTTTGGAATTTCCTGCTTCGTTACTGGAAGGTTACCTATTTGAAATGCATTAAGTGTTTTGGTTATTTTAATTTTTTTATTTACCTTCTCAATTTAGATTTGTGATTTTGGATTGGCCAGGGTGGAAGAATTAGATGAATCTCGTCACATGACTCAGGAAGTTGTCACTCAGTATTATCGCGCTCCAGAAATCCTGATGGGCAGCCGTCACTACAGCAATGCTATTGACATCTGGTCTGTAGGCTGTATCTTTGCAGAATTACTTGGGCGAAGAATATTGTTTCAGGCACAGAGTCCCATACAGCAGGTATCATTAAATTTCCCTTTAAAAAATTTTCTACTGCATAATTTCGTGGAATCAGTTATACAGATGCGTTTTGAACCTCAACCTTGCTTTTGTTTTGCTTGGTTTACACACAGGCAAAAAACCAAGCTACTTCGAAACACTGAAATTATAGCTTCCAGACAGTATTAAAAGTAGTGGTTATTAATGTTAGCTTTTGAAATGTGTATTTTTTTGTAATCCCCTGTAATCTGCTGCAGTACCAAAGCCTGCTGTAGCATTTTATTGAGATAAGGTAAAGGTGTTATAACCGGGATCAAGCTGTTTCTAACAACTAATATGGGAATGTAGTAAGTTTTCTGTCAATATATAACTGGAGATACAGTATTGGCATTTGAACTATTTAAACTGCCAATTAGTAGTATTGCTCAGACTGCTTCATTTTAGTATCAGTCAAGTAAGAAGGTATGGAATGTTTTATGTTGTATAGCTGTGGCTAGGTATAAAAACATGAGCTGCACCAGAATACTTCATCACCATTCCAACAGTAAGCAAACTAATTTACTATACATGTATCTCTAATAATCTTGAAGTGCTATTTTTACAGTAGAGTGAAAATAATGTCTGCAGTAAGATATTAGAGATGGATGCATTTATACTTCTGTCTAAGAGAAGGAACAAGATGTGCTGACATAAAAATGTTTATCTTCAATGTTGCTAGTATTCATCTACAGATTAGAAACTACATAGCATTAAAATTGTGAGATTATGTGTATTGATTGACAAGAAGTAAGAACACATTCCAAACTTCTGTTAAAGGTGACATTCCAAACTCTATACTTTTCTTGCTTGTTTACGTGCAGAGCATTTTCACAGGTTTGAGAGACATTCACATTAGCATGCTGATTCAACACTCGTGTATTTAAAATGTTGTTGTGTTGTGTATATATTTTTTCAATGCTGTGTCCTGCCTGGTGGTACCTATCATGTCACCGTAGTAGCATTCCCAAGGAGGGACTTGCCAGTCGCTGTAGGCAGCGCTGATCCCTTGTGTGATCACAAAAAGTAGGGCTCTTCCCAAAATACCCCTCTCTCTTACCCTTGTGAAGAGACTGCAGAGGGGAAAAGCAGTAAAGTAACCAGAACTACTAGTTAAATCGACAGCTATCCTGTTGCAGACCCCAAAATATTTAAGATCCCCTGTTTTTCTAATCTTTGATCTTTTTGCTACACCGAAGCTAAACACGTGTGTGATTTTAATAGCTGTGGCTATCCTTCCTGAAGTTTAAAGTGCAAAGACATGCATCAGATAAGTCTAGAATAGCATTATGGGGTTGGGTTTTTTGGGTGGTGGTCACTTTATTTGATTGAAAAGTTGTACAAAGGTACGTAAGAGTTCCTACATCTTTCATAATCCCTGTGCGGTAGAATGGTTTAAGAAGTAATCACCATATATATTTCAATTATGTTCTGAGAAATTCAGTACTGTTCAAAGGTGGAAGCGCCTTGGGCTAGTCAGTGTTATGCTCTTTCCTTATAGCTGTGCCGTGCCCCTTAGCGTAGCCCGTACCCTAAAAATGGTTATCCCATACACCCGTTGGAGTTAGCCAGGCCAGCAAAAACTCCCTGATGTCAGGAGAGCCAGCATCAGGCTAAACTTTGCCTGGTAGAAAAAACAGGGAAGAGATCATTTTAAAACTGACTGTACTGGAATTTTTAACTCAGATCTTGATGAAGAAAGTGAATAACGCTTTTCATTATAAACCAGACTGGAACTGATAATTTTGGTATTTTAAACTTTGGATAGTATCATGTTGAAAGTGATGAATATATCGAAGTTGCTTACTCAAGGTACAATAGCTAACTCTTGGTAAGGATTTTGTGGGATTTCTTACAAACGCAAGAAATGAGATAATCTATACTGAGACTTAGACAATCAGAAACACTTTCAAATGTAGTATTTCCTAACACCTCCTATTTTTGCTTTTTACTGATACCGTTTAGAATAGTTAGCATTTTTGTATGATACAATCTTTTTTTGTTTAAAAATGCATTTTTAAAGGTGCAAATACAAGTTATTTTTAGCTATATGTCCAGAAACATTTAATACACCTAATTTTATCCTTCAGTGCATCGGTAGTGCAGGAAGGGTGATCTCTGACTTTCTGACTATCTGTGGGAGCAAATGCCTTTCTCTGCTTGCTTTAAAGCCTCGTCTGCTCACTGCTTTGTAAAAGGCAGGTACAGGGTGCTGAGTTTGAACCACCGTCCTAGGTTAGCCAGTTCCTCTAGTCTGATTTTGCTGATTATTATTTAATCCTCCTTAAAGATAACCGGTCACGTGCCTGAGCCGGTAAGCAGAATCCATTCGGAAGGATCAGGGCGTCGGGAAGAAGGGAGAATCGGGCGATAGTGCCAGCCTGGTGTAGCCATTCCCATCGGCTGCAGCACGCACGTGAAGCTGCGTTTCTGGCGAGACCTGCAGCCAGGCCCTGACGCGTCGGCACGCAGCGGGGAGAGCCTTGCTGTCCTCGCCTCGGTGTACCGGGGCCGTGCTTGCTGCTGGGTACCGCTTTTGTATTTCTGACTTGAGCAGCGGTTACCGGAGCAGTCAGTGCACACCAGCAGGAGGGGATCTGTGGAGCGAGGTGGTCGGTGCCGGGCGCCCACACCCCGTTTCCCGCAGCTCAGCGTGGAGGGGAGCTTTGGAGCGGGCCGGGTCTGCTTGCACAGCCCGGGTGCCCGCTGGCGGGTGAAGCGCCTTTAGATGTTCTCATGAAACGCATCCCCCCGTCAGCCTCACCTAAAAGGAGCCAGTGCCGGTGCTCCGCTCCGGGCAGACCAGGGCGCAGGCAGCGGCAGCAGCTGAGCAGTTAGCTCTGAAAGCGCGCTTCTCCTTCTGACCTAAAATAGTAACGTAGGTTCATTCCGTGTACCCGAAAGACTTGAAATTCACGCAACTGAGGTCAGTTGAATTCAAAATTAATGTTTTGTAATATTTTTTCTATTTTTACACTAAAATTTCAAAATATATTTTGTAATACTGTAGAAGAATATGTTTAATGACTGATGACATGCATCTAGATGAATGAAATCAGACCTCTTAACAAAACTCTTCTGTGAGTGTATTGGAAACGTATGGGCTAAGACAAGAGAATTTGTATCTTGAGAGATGTTAAACATGAACTTTCAGGAGATCATTATGAAAATTTTTTTCAGTGTTTTTTCTTGTAACCATTAGAATAAAGTGTGTGTATTTATATCCATATCTCTCTATATAGATATAAATGTATATTAACATATCATTGCTGTGTGCTTCAGGAGTAGTTGGCTGAAAAAATGCAGGTGTTTATGCAGTCTACATTCCCCAGTACGCTGGTATAATTTATTATATTACTTTTTATATTTTGTAAATACATTGATCTTTTATTATATCAGCTCCACGTGTCTATTTCTCAATTATATATTTTTCACTTATAAAACCCTCAAGGTTTCGGATTTTTTTCCCCGTCTAGTTTGCATCTCCTTACGAGCGCAGGTACTTGGCTGTCCCTCCTCTCCGCAGTCAGGCCGGCCCCGGCCACGCGTGCCAAGGCGGCTGGGAGGACGCCGCGTGTCCCTCGAGACCAGCAGTGCTGCTGGAGAGGGGGACGAGGCAGAGGGTCGCCCGGCACAGCGCGTGCCAGCAGCCAGCGGGGCATTGCCGCGCGCGGGGCCGGGTACCGCCGGTGACGGGGGTGCTCTCAGAGGGCTCCGCGGTCGCTCCGGCGCGCGGGTGGCCGGTGTCGCAAGGCAGCGCTTGGAGCCGGGCGCTGACCGCGCCGCCGACAGGCTGTCCTTGCTGGGCTTGACTTCTGCGGGGGTTCCGTTTGGCTTTATTCACTAAAGGGGTATATACACACGCTTTTGTAGAAATAAGGTGAAAGCTTGTCTGTTGCCTTCCAAAATGAAAAAGGCGAATGAAATGTCATTTCAGTTAAAGGTGAGACCGGCTTTAAACGCAGCATCGTCTTTGCTCTTTTTTAGGTAGCTTTTGTTTTCCTTGTGCCCAGCACCACTCCTTTTCCTTCCTCTGGTGCTGGACAGATTTTTTCTTTAACTTACTTTTCTCATATATTGGAATTTTTTATATAGTATGTTTGTACTGTAGTTCTGAGGTTTTTTTCCCATTTTCTATAGGTTTTTTCCTGTTGATGGCAAAATATTTCATGTAAAGTAGTAGTTGACCTGGTCTTGGGGGGTAATTTTGTGTGGTATATCGTTATGCAGTGCTGACATTCAGTTGAGAACATTTGGGTTTTAGAATGAGTAACACACCATTAACAGAACTTCACAATTTTCTTAATGATGTAAAATTGACTTTTAAATTGCAATAACATATTTTACTAAACCTGTAAACAAAAAAGCTCCCAAACTTGAAAATCAGCTTCTGTCAGGGCTTTTCAGTGAAATGACAAATGTTTGTATTTGCTATTTACTAAGTGTACACGTTAATATTTGTAATTTACTATCCATAAAATAGTGGTTTTGAACTGATTCATACCTTAAATGTAACTTAGGTTAGCGTAAGAAACTGCTATCATAGTGAAATACGTTAATATATATCTAAGATCCCAAATTTGTATATTCTATACCTACAGCTGGATTTGATCACAGACCTGTTGGGAACACCGTCGCTGGAAGCAATGAGGACGGCTTGTGAAGGCGCCAAGGCACATATACTCAGGGGTCCTCATAAACAGGTACCGCTGGAGATTACCCGCCTTTTTGTGCACTTGGTCGCGAACCCTTCGGCCAGCCCCCTAAGCTGGGATTTCCTCTGTGCAGGCTCGCAGTCGTTCACACCTTGCTTAACTTCTCGTGGCATGTTTGTTCATAAATACTTGGTTTGGGTATTTAATCTCGGAGCTGTCCCTGTCTGTAAACCGGGTTAAGTTTACCCAGGGTGGCTGTGGTGTCGCAGTGGCATGGGTCAATGGTGTAGTTACTCAAACTGCTGTGGAGACAAGGCGGTTTTTCACTAGTAAAGTGCATTTCTGGCTTCTGTCTTGGATGTATTGTTTGACTTGATGATACAGGTGGAAGTCTCCTTTTTTGAAGTGACAGTGTTTTGATAGCTATTTTGAACGAAGGTGTTAAAGCTAAGTGATAATATTGGCAAGAGACATAAATTAAAATTGATGGTATAGTTCATAAAGCCCCGGAGGGACTCCTGTACCGACAGGATCAGGTGGAGATCACCCGTTACCCAGAGCCGTAAACAGAACAGTCCCGCAGCTCGTCACCAAAGGGTCCCCTCGCACGTCTGTGCAGTGACCTGAGCTGTTCGTGGAGGCCTTAACAAGATACTGAAAACTGCGATACAACGTTCAGCAGAACTGAAGTAAAAGTTAATTAAAAAGAAAAAAAAAAAACCCCACACAGAGAAAAAAGGCAGGATGATGTCATTATGCTGACTGGACAATAAAAAGGGCAAATGAAATGTACTGTTAATAGATACAAAGAAATGCTTATGCAGGAATGCTTATGCATGGTGCAGTAATAAAGCAGTATGTCCGTCCAATATGGTCATTTTTATGATTGTGAGATAGTAAAAATTAACAAAATTAATAACCTGCACATGTTAATACATCAGATCTTTCCAGTAGTTAAGTTTGCATCTTTATTTTCTGCATGTTGAAGTCATTTCTCAAGTGTCTACTCACCACAATAGTAGTTACCATAGAAATGAGCATTGAATATATATTCTGCTATATTATTAGCACGTGGGAGTTCTGCCTCCTTGGCACTTTTGATTCACTACATCAAGTTGTCTCTATTCCATTTTATGACAGATTTTTTTTTCTTTTAACATTAATAATAGGAGGATTTCCTTAAGACTTTCTCTACCAGTTTTAAAACAAATCAGGTCTATTTTTTTTGCTGTCACGTGCCAAAAGAGTTGTAACTTCTAAGCTTGTAGTCCTGCACGTTCAAGGTTTGAGACATTAAAAAAAAAAAACAAACAACAAAACCAGTTTTATAGTGATTGAAGCTGGGAGAAATACATCCACTATACTTTATGTATAAAAATAGGTAACCGTATACAAATACATCCAGATACTTAATAGAATGCATTGTTTTTAAATTCTGATAATTTGATAATCGCTTGAGATTTCCAACGTGCAGTAGTTGTGCTCTTGGTAGTAGTAAGCAAGAACTCTGGAATTTATTTGTTAGCCTTGTTCAGTTTGTTAAACCAGGATGTTTTATCCAGAATTGAAATGGGGACAAGAGTATCTTCTGATTCTCTGATCCCAGTGCTAAGGCTATTCTTGTTCAGGCCACTGAAACTGTGTCTCCTGACCCGCTGAATGACAGGAATACTAAAAAGCAAGTAGGGTGACATGGTATAAAAAGTTTCCAATAAAAATTTAATTTCCTATAGACACTAAGTCATAGGAAAGAAACTATAAGCCGTTAGTTCTGTGTCTGTTGAGGAAAACAACATTCATTTTTCATGGAGTGCCACTGAAGTTGAACAGTCTCGAGCTGGCGAGCTCATTTGCAGCTTGGAAATAGGGGGTGCATCTAGTTGATTTCTTTAATGGTATTTCGCTGTTTTCAACTTGAAGCACACTTCATCTTTGAATGCGAATTCCTGACTTTTCATCTTTTAAAATGGAGATTTTCCTGGTTATAAGTAGCTAAATGTTACCAGTTTCTTAATTAGATTAATAAGGAGAGAAAACCAAGTTAGAAACTGGTAATTACTTTGTCGCACAAACTATTTTTAATTGATGTAGGTGAGCATAGTAGGAGTTAAGAGGTAAAGCATTTTGCTGCTTTATGTAAAAATAGATTAATGCGTGAAGTTTCTGATTTAAAAAAAAAAACACACCCCACTGTGTGTGGCATAATGAAAATTTACATACTGTGCAGACTTCTTTTGTCAGTTTTGTATTTAAAATTTTTACTTCAAACTAAATTTAAGTGAAGTGATGAAGTTGCTTAACGGGCAGCTGTAGGAAGAGCGTCTCCTCCCACGTTCGCAGTGTACGGTGAGCAGCGGTTTGGCCCTCGCTGGCACGCGTGTGCTGACCCTCTCCTAGAAGTAAAACGTGTTGGAGTTCATCCCCTCCTTGCTGTGGTCCTTGCATCCGCACTCGGAAGAGAGGGATCCCGGATGACGC
Organism: Phoenicopterus ruber ruber; assembly: GCA_009819775.1. NCBI lineage: Eukaryota > Metazoa > Chordata > Aves > Phoenicopteriformes > Phoenicopteridae > Phoenicopterus > Phoenicopterus ruber. Next base: position 1,209,507 of record CM020233.1, on the reverse strand, counting down.
ACAGTGCTTGCTGAAGGACCTGACTGTTGATTCCATGATAATCAAATCTTACAGCAATTCAGTTTTTACCAACTTCTTTCGCCCTTGCTAGTACTCTTGCCAGGACTGTTTCTGACCTCTAGCAGTGGACTTGATTGCAGTTTGCCGAGAAAATGCTGTCCCTGAAAGCTGTACGTAAGCACGTGCTCTTGGAGCGGCGGACAAGGGGCGTAAGTGTAGCAGAAAAAGTGCATCCTTCATGTGATGACAGTGCTTTTTTGTGGAGATGGCACTTATTAATTAGAAAATCATATGAAGTTACCAAACATTATAGCTCTATATCGTATAGACTGCACTTAGAAGCTAAGGCTGAGACGTGCTTAGTGCTGTATTTGGTAGTTCAGGGTTAACTTAGAATGATGTCACTGTGGAGGTGTAATTTTTATATATACTGACAAATTTACAGCAACAAAATATATTTATTTGCTCTGCTAAGCAGGTAGAAGCAACAGATGCCTGCCAACTATTAGCATTGCGTACCAGCTAGAAGTCTGTAGAGTTAATGTAGTTCTGGAAATCCTGTGGATCCATGCAAATGTACTATAAGGTCTAAGTTTGCCGGTGAATATTGTCCCATAAATACGCAGCTAGCTTTCAATTGATTTGTTTTATTTTACGCAGAAGGTTTTAGTCATTTCTGTCAGCCAGCTAGTATATTCTTCCCACAGCTCGACAGTAATTAATCGCACGCGCTAGCGAAGCACTGTGTAATCCTTCCTGCCCTAATGGCTCTTCCAACACCTGCATTCTAATATGAATGCCGGTTGAATTTTCATGGGAAGAATACAAAGGGGGGGTGCTGGTGGCTGCACGTGTATGTGATGGGTTATTGCTTTTAAAAAAAAAAAAAAAAAAAAGGTTAGGAGTATGGGACGTGGAAGTAACGCACTCTGTAGTAGGAATTTTCTTTGCAGTGGTGCCTGTCCTAGTATCTATGGGGCTCTTTTTACCTTCGGCTGGGGGTTTTGGTTTCTTTTTTCAATAGGTTTGTGGTTTTGCTTTCTTCTAAGTGTGAAAATTGAGACTTCCTTTCCCCAGTCTTACACCCCCCCCCCCCCCCCCCCCCCCCCCCGCAGTGAAGTAACTGTTCGCATGTTCTGCAACACTTGATTTACTTTGAAGACTAACTGTACTGCACTCTGCTGCCATTCTGCAAGCTAAATAGGAATAGGAATAATGTCAATTAAGCAGGAGAATATTTTACTTGATTTTGGAAACTGACATTGTTGTGGCTTAAAAAAAAAAAAAAAAAAAAAAAAATCTTTGAAGCTCATTCCAGAGAGTCTAGGATATAGCTAATGCTTTAAAACAAATCGCATATAACATTAACGTTATCGTCGATTAGTTGTTTTCATTTTGGGCAACTTCAGGCAGCACTTCTTCCCACGTGTTAGGAATGTGGGGACGGGGGTTGTCTTCACATTTTGCTGCCTTAGTGTCAACATTTGATTCCAGAGTCAGAGGAGACTTTCGGGCTAGAGAGTATGTGCCATCAAAAGTTGTCAGATGGCAACTTTACACGTTGAGTAAAGTCCCTCTGAAATGCGACCTGCTTGTCGGCCGGCGGTGCCGGGGCTGGGGAAGCCGCAGCCGCACAGTCCCCGCTGCCCGCACGCGTGGTGCTGCGGGCTGGCGCGTGCCCCCGGTCCGCGGCCGTAAGGAGGGCGACGTGCTCGTGTTCCCGGGAAGGGACGGATGTCCCCGGTCTTCAAAATCTGTCTTTGCTCGGGTATTTGGACTGCAAGCTTTTCTGCTCTCGACTAAAACTGGAAGCTTTCAGAACGGGCAGGCTGTCGTGCTCGGGAGCGTGAGCAAAACGAGGAAATACGGGAGGAAAAGGGTCTGCAGAGCTGGTTTTTGTGGGGCGAACCAGAGCAAGCATCGCGCTGCTGCCGCCAGCTCCTGGGCTGTTCCAGCTCTCTCTAACCGTGCGGTTCATGCCCCGAGAGCGCCCCTTTCCCCCTCCCCCAGCCCTCCAAGCTGCGGGAGCTGGCCTAGTTATCTCGCTGTAAAACGCTGTATGCCTGAAGGTCATTTTAATTGTACTGGATGTCAGTTAGATATGGATTGCCTGGGTAAGGAAAAGCAAAATAATCCATAATTTGCAGTGATCGAGATCAGACAAATGAAATACTGGAAATGATGTGGTTAATCAAACCCCTGAGCAGCTACAGCTTAAAGTGGTGTCTATGTAGAAAAATAAATAAATAAAATACAGGTTTGTCCAAGGATTACATCTGAACTAAGGACAAAAATAATCAATTAGATCTCTGTTACAATTGCTGAGTAGAGTCTTGTTGGAAAGCGTTAGGTAGCGCGTGCCCTTCTCAACAAGAAGTTTGTCCTTGGTAGCGACACAACAGCGCGTGCTGGAGCGGTGCTTTCTTGCTGACGGACCTGACGGGACGACTCTCTGTGCTTCTCTTCCTCCTGTTTCCCCTGCAGCCATCCCTTCCTGTCCTATATACACTTTCCAGTCAAGCTACACATGAAGCAGTTCATCTCCTTTGCAGAATGCTGGTCTTTGATCCAGTAAGTATGATTTTAAATTATTTCTAACACTTTTTGTTTTAACAGTTTTTGTTCTCTACTGCTTAGATGAATGTTTTAAGTAAAGGCCTGCTTTAACTGATTTTCTTCTACATTGTGTTCCAGTACTTCTGAGTCTGTAAGATGTAAAAGTATCATCTTATAATTGGTCGATTAATTTCCCCCTGGAATGAGGTTTTCGCATTTAAAATCTAGTGGTCTTTTGAAGAAAGCTACGATAGAGTGAGAAAGATGAGGGTGTTCATGAATCATGCTCTCTTTTCCTTGCTAGGTGTAGGTAGCAGAACATCAGATACTTTGATGCAGTTCTAATTAGAGACGCGTGGGTGTTCATGGTCTTGCAACACACAAAAAACTCCTTCTACATCCACACAGTCACATAACAGGATCTTTTTTCCACTGAGCATCTGTTTTTCTAATAAAAATTTGCTGCTGTGGATTTTGGATTTCATCTCGTGGGCTCACTGTACAAAATTGTCACTAGAAAATCTGCTACCTAAATCAATGACCTTAGTTATTTCGTCTTTACAGGAAAATCCCTAACATTTCACGTGAAAAAAAGACAAATTGAACTGCAAAGGAGGAAGCTTGTAATTGATAAAGTATTCAGAAGGCAGTACCTTTTGATTTTATTTTTTTAAACTTTGAGATCGCTTTACTGAACAAAACCATAGAAGTGTTAAATCATAACTTCCACGTAAACAAACTTTATTTTTTTCCTTTCTACTCCCTCAACGTTCAGAACACTGTTGTTCCCAAATCATATTTAAATAAATGTGGGTTTGTTTTTTTAAAGAATCAGGACAATCCTTTAGAACAGGTGATTTTAGTTTAAACTAAAAAATATCCTGGGAATTGGGACAGTTGGGTTGTACTTCAGGCTTTGCCGCTGCTTTTGCTCTGTCACTTTGAGCAAGGAACTTTTGTTCTGTTTGTTCATGTTTTGGTTGGTTTTTTTTAATTCACCTGTAACAAGGGATTTCATTACACCTTGAATTTACAGTAGCACGTCTGCGTGCAGTTCTTTAGAAACAGATAGTATTCCCCTTTTTTGATGGGATGGTGCTGGACACCTAGAGGCTGAGTACGAATTTAAACCATTGCTCTGGCCACCTTCTTCCCTGCGCTTCCTTTACCACTTGTTCTCTGAAACTTGATGTGTGAAGTATTTCTCAGAACTCCAGATGCCATATCCTGAATTATTCTGTTATCAGCGATGCTTAAATTTGTGTTTTACTTTAAATAGGTATTTAAGGACACATTAAAATGTTTTGCAGAGTATGCACCTCCAAAATGCCGTATTTGCTAAGATTAAATTCTTGGGGATTATTTTGATTTATTGTAGGAGTGTCGTGGTTTAACCCCAGGCAGCAACCAAGCCCCATGCAGCCACTCGCTCACCCCCACAGTGGGATGGGGGAGAGGAACCAAAAAAACCCTCGTGGGCTGAGATAAAGGCAGTTTACAGGACAGCAAAGGAAGAGAGAGTGATAATAACGATAATGATAAGAGAATATACAAAACCAGCGATGCACAATGCAATTGCTCACCACCCGCTGACCGCTGCCCAGCCCGGCCCCGAGCAGCCACCCCCCAGCCAGCTCCCCCAGTTTCTATACTGGGCCTGATGCCGTATGGTATGGAACGTCCCTCTGGCCAGGCCGGGGCAGCTCTCCCGGCTGTGCCCCCCAGCTCCTCGCGCCCCCCCTCGCTGGCAGAGCAGCGGGAGCTGAGAAGTCCTCGACTTAGCGTAAGCACTGCTCAGCAACAGCTAAAACGTCAGCGTGTTACCAACATCGTTCTCATCCCAGATCCAAACCACAGCACTATACCAGCTCCTAGGAAGGAAATTAACTGTGTCCCAGCCAAAACCAGGACAAGGAGTCGTCATTTTAAGGTCATCTGGAGAAAGTAATTATTGAAAAATATATTTCTAAAAAACCGTGTAGCGGCATTTTCTGTCAGTAGCTGTAGTACAGAAAGGTCAATGTCATCTTAGCGATCGGCGTGTTTCTGAGGAACATCTTCCCCCTAGTGGCAGCGTTCACGTGCAGATCCGAACCGTCTTCCGACCTGAACTCCTCCTGTGACGTGGTTAGGCGTTCATAAAACCGTGCAGAATTAGTTGATGAGTACGTATTCTTTAGACTGTCTCAATACCTCTGAAAATATCCTAACTATTTTTTGTTTTCTTTTCTTTTTCTTTAAATGCAATATTTCAGTCCAAAAGAATATCTGCTAAGGATGCCTTAGCTCACCCGTATCTTGATGAAGGGCGGTTGCGATACCACACTTGTATGTGTAAATGTTGTTTCTCCACATCTACTGGAAGAGTTTATACTAGTGATTTTGAACCCATCACTAATCCCAAATTCGATGACACTTTTGAGAAGAACCTCAGTTCTGTTCGGCAGGTTAAAGGTGAGTAGTAGTTAACCTTTGCATCTGCGTTGGTCGCCCTGCTCCATCCTGCAGTAGAACGTCGTTAGGACGTGCAATCGGGATGCATAGACTAACCCAGGTGGTTTTTTCTTTTAGGTATTTTTCCATGGTAGATACTGGAAATAATTTCCTTTCGCTAAAAGAGCAGAATTGCTTCTAAATGTTCTGACACAATATAGTATCACACGTGTTAGCTGGTTTCGAACCGTAGTAGCGTTGCTCTCCGATGTCAGCGCTCCCCACGCCGCCCTTTTGTTGAAGGATCGCAGCGGGGGGAAGGGAGGTGACTGTTGTTGCCTTTGGGGGGTGCGGGGTGTCACCGTGATAGCCGTCCTGCAGAGAGGGTCAGCAGCGTCGAGGAACTGGAGCTGAGCGGCCTCGTGGCTCTCCTGCGGCGTCTCCTCTCCCCGTCCCGCGCTGCTCCCGCCGACGTGCCCGTGTCGGGTGCCGCCACGGCAGCCGCTGGCTGGAGTCTGATTCCATCACAGCAGACACGCCACAGAATGGGCTTTGTTTCTTCTGAACTCGGTCCTTTTATGAGAGCGGTACTGCCTGAGAAAGAGCAGCAGGGATTGAGGTTCTGTTTGGTGGCAGCTCGGATAACTCGAGAGGGAGAGAGGGAGAAGAAACGTGTTACCTCAGCAGTTTCTAACAAACAATTCAGTCATTTGGGACAAAAATACTCCATGATGTTGCCATGCTAATGTGACTTATTTCAGATATATCCTGAACTTGTAATTCTGAAATTCACATTTATGGTTCCCACAAGTTCATGTAACGTTTTCTTTATATCCTGTTATTCTTCCCATTTCCCTCCTCTCTTCGGCCATCCCTTTTCAGAGCCGTACGTAGATCTGCTCTCTTCTCTGAAATCTGTTGTTCTAAAAGCTGCCTTTAAAGTTTGCTGACAGCAAAGCGGGTTCCAGCACGCTGCCTCTACCGCGCCAGCCGGGCGTGCGGAGCTCTGCTGGGCAGCCCGTGGCCAAACCTTCCAGGCTCTGGGTTTTTTTTGGGGGGGGGGGTGGTGGTGGTGGTGGTGATGTACGAGATGGTGTTTTGTCTGGCAACTGCACATGGAGTTCCTCTTTCCTTCCGAAAATTCACTTTTTTGTTTTAATCGTCTCAAGCGGCAGTTTTGCGCTTGGTGGTAGTAACTGAATTCATGAATCAAACTGGACTGAGTAACCAAACTGTGTTCTTGGTATTCGCAAACCAAGTTCAAGTTGAGAATTCTTTGTTTTTCAAAAAGTTCCACCCTAAAATTGGGATTTAATCTGTGACTGGTTATCATCAGTTCAGTCTTACAGCGGTGATTAGGGGTTTGGTTTATCTGCATTTCTTTCAGTGTGCACATAAAGTTCTGTGTGAATTTACGCTATGACGTATGGCATCAGGTTGGATTTAGGGAAGCTGGAGTTCTTTTACCCTTACTAAAATGTACTTCCAGTAAAGGAAGCTGTATTTTCCTCCAGTCTGCATTGCATTTTACTGAAGCAAAACGTGCTAATGGTGTGGTGTTTTTTATTTTTCTCCTGTGTACAGAAATAATTCATCAGTTCATTTTGGAACAGCAGAAAGGAAACAGAGTGCCTCTCTGCATCAACCCTCAGTCTGCTGCTTTTAAGAGCTTTATTAGGTAACTGTATGTAATCACATCTGATATTAATTCACATTTATTAGTAGCACAGAATTCACACGTCCAAAATGTTTTCATGTTTTAAGTTTCTGAGAGTAGGAAAGGCCCATAGAGAACTTCTGCCAAAAAATACCTTAAGGACATGTATGGTTACATTTCAAAAATACTTTATGAATTCTTCTAGTATTTAAGTAAAATGTGCAAAAGTTTTGCGTAAAAGTACAGAAGTCAGACTAAAAATTAGAATTGGAAGATTGACAAGTTGAATTCCGATTGTCGAATTTCCCTGTAAGAACATTAAAATTAATGACCGACAGATGAAGAATCGTTAAGAAAATCAGTAGATAAAATATAGCGAAACGTTTGTTGTCAGCGTTGTTACTGTTGCTCCTGGGGTGTTTGGGGTGGTTTTGGTGGGGGGTTTTGTTTTCCGTGAAGTGTTCGCTTACTGGCGGAGCATTAACTGTCTTGCCCATTAGCTATTGCAAATGAACACTGATTTTCTGTGTCGCCTGCATTCTAGTTCCACGGTTGCTCAGCCATCTGAGATGCCGCCATCTCCACTGGTTTGGGAGTAAAGTGGAAGATAATATACTACTGAAGATGTAATGTAGCTTTCCACTGGAGTCTGGGATTTGCAATTCTGGAGGCTAATCATGCTTGTACTGTAATTTTACTAATGAAGTTTTAAATTAACAACCACTACTTGTACAATATGAATAATATTTAGAAATGTACTAGACTTTTAATCTTGTAAAGTGGTTGTGCTTTTAGAAGAAAATATTTTACCCAGAGTTGCACGTGTTTTATGAATTCTAGTGCAGCTGTGATGGCTCAGCTCAGAACAAACAGAATTGAACCAAATTTGGGGAGGTTTTTCCTTTCTTCTTTTTTTTTTTTTTTTATTGAAGTGAGATTGTACAAAAAGATAGACATACATTTTGATATTGAGCCATTCCTGAAGATTTGGGGTTTTCTAAAACTAAGGAATACAGAAAACTTGACTGCGACCAATCATGAAGTCCCGTCAGATGACAGTGGCCACAGTGAGTGGGACGTCACCTGGCGATCGAATCCTATAAATAGCTTCTCACTAGAGCTGTGATGGTGATGTGTGCTGTTCTCAAATCAGATGTTGTGAGTAGAGAGAATGAGTTTGTGACTAGGAGAGACTAAACTTCTGTTTCCTTACCCAGTATAAATATATATATATATTTAATCTATTTTTATTAGAAGTTTTTCTGCTCTTTCTTACATAAAACCCCCCAGCATGCATCTTCTATGTGTGTAAATAATTCCATTTATGGGCTAATTTCAGAGATCCCTGACATCATTGCTGTATAGAGAGAAACTAGCTTGCACATTTTAGGTCTGTGAAATTTTGTGAGAACTTTTTCCTGCACTGGACAGTTGAGAGAAAAAAAAAGAAAAGGAAAAAAAAAAGCACATAGGGAATTACGTTAATTGTGTTCGTGTCTTTAGGCGAAGCTGTGGAAGTCTTGAAATGTCACAGTAGTAAATAACTTTTATTACTTTTTGGCTAATTCTTTTTCTGTTGGAACACTGAATTCTGTGCATATGTATATATGAACACAAATTGAAGGCCTCTACCTCCTGGAGTATACAACTTGGTTTGTTTACCTCCACATGATTTTTTTTTTTTTTAAGTTCAGTGTGGAGACTTGAAACTTGAATGTCCCTTCCAACTTTTATATTTAAAACAAGACTAGAAAATTGAAGACTGTTTTTCACCTGTATAAAGAAATACTAAAGGGTGGTCTTAAAATTTGAGCATTGGTCTGGAGAAAAACCGTGGTGTTTGTTATGGACAATTAACTGTTAAAGTTATTGTAAGTTATCTGTATTTAGCAGAGTATTTTCAACAAGAGTGATCTGAGCTGAAATTGGAGACTATTAGTAAGTTATGTTTGGAAGTTTTAACTTCAATGAAGTAATTATTTGCTGTGAAAGAGACAAACATTGAATAACTGAACAAAGATGGTGCAATATCTTTGTTTTTTATGAGGCTCCTGAGAATAAAACCAACTGAAGCATTTCAATTCACTTGAATGAGAAACGTGTTTAAGTAAAAGAGCCCGAGAAGACACTGGTATGAAAGGTAAAATCTCAGAGGTTGGTCAGTTAATGTGGCACGCTTGCTGGTCACTTTGTAAAATGTAGATTTGAAGTACAGTGGTGAAAACATTAAATGTGACATTTGAAAAAGAAGTGGTGTTATCTTTGTTTCCTGTCTGATCTCCCACCTTTATTTAAGAATAAGTTGTTACGATCTTGATTAAATACTGTCTAAAAGAATACAAGTAAAAAGAGTTTATAACATCTTGGTTTGGGCATGGTTCTGATTTTTACACCCACACGCATACACACGCTCATATATGTATGCATATGTATGCACATATATATGAATTCTTAAACAAAATACTCATTTACTCTTTAAGCTCGATCCTGAATAAAGGCAAAACTTGCTGATTAGATCAAAACAAGCAATTGACTTGCACTTTATCGGGAGGCTGAAAGACATCCAGTCAAGGAGGGATTTTACGTAATTTGCAGAGTCCCCGTCGGCTTTTTCAGCGCAAATGCTTTCAGTGGCTTCTGTAGTCCTCGTGCCACGAGCCCAGCGTGCGGCGGCGCTGCGGAGTACGGCTGAAAGTGCTCACGTTTGACGAGTGAGACCTTTGTAAAGATCAGACAAATGGAACTGTGTAGCTCAAGCCTCCGGCCCTCACAAGAAACAACCTGATGAGCCTTCGTAGCGTGTGCTCTCTCCCAGGGCTGGCCCCCCGGCGCCCCTGACTCGCGTACGTGCCTCTTCCTCAGGCCTCTGCTGAAGTCTCCACAGTTACGAGCTCAGTTTTCACGTGTTTTAGAGCTGGTGATGGGGGTGTCATTATTGCCTCGTGGCTCTGTTGCTGTTAATTCACGGCCACTTTTACTTGCTCTGCTGATTGGATTCTCCTTCAGCCTAAGACTAGAGCGCAAACGGGCGGTTTCCTTGTTGGGTCTGCTCGCTGTGACACGCGGTTTTGTCGGGCTGTGAGCACATCATGATGCAACTGGCAAAGACGGCCTTGTGCATCAGGGTGGGGTTTGGAGCTAATTGCTCAAGGTCCGGGGGTTAATCTCGTTCCTAAACATAAACAGCATAAAATGTCTCTCGGACATTGACTTTTCAGCGTGTCTTCATACGAACGTGGGCAAGGCGCTGTGCGGAACGAGTAACTGACATGGGCACAAATGTGTAACTGCGATTCTGTGTGCAAATATGTATCAAACCAACTATGTAATGTGTTCTGTAGCCTCGACTGCATTTTACATGTTTAATGTAAATCGATTACAACGAAAGTGAGAGCTCTAAGAGCTGTCTTTGACAAAGAGAGTTCTGTTCCTGAAGTGAACGCGCACGTGTTGAGTGATCTAAACGTGAGGTCATCGAGAGAGCTGCTTTCTTTCCCAATGAGGTTAAAATCTGGCTTGCAGTTTTCAGAGTTGCCTTTTAATCATTTTCAGCTTTGTTGATACCCATGTCCGGTGAATTAGAGACTGTAATCGTAAGGCTTTAGCTCTCTAAATACAGCTTCTGCACCTCCCTTTACTAATTGTGCCTTGAGAACTCGAGTACAGAAGTAGTGAGTGCAAAGAGTAACTTCCAAGTTACTCACAACTGGCCAAAGGCACAGCCGAGGGTTAGGCGGCCTCATCTCTGCCTGTGTTCAGCTCGAGGGGGCGCGGAGGAGCTGAACAAGGGCAGCTGTGGGACCGTAAGTTGCCAAAATCCATTTCCTGCTGTGTGGTGAAATATCATCGACTGATTCCAATCAATTCATTTCCGAAAGTTAGGAAGGGCTTCTCTCCCTCAGCCGATTTATTAGTGCCGTGTTTGGGACTCTGTTTGGGACTCTATTTTGTATTTTGGATGCGCACCTGATGGAACAGACCGTTTCAATATTTACTGGGTTGCGGTTTTTCTAATCATCTTTCTTACCCTTTATTTGTTTTAGTGACGGAGTATCTTGAGATCCTCGAACTGTTTGTTCTTTGTAACTTTTTAAAATTCTTCTGTCGGGTGTAACTGGACAGAAACCTCCGTTCGCTGCACTTCTGGTGCGGTTACTTGGAACCTGCTGGAGACAGGGATAAACGGGGGAAACTGGAGCCCGGGCAGGTAACTGATGTACAGCCCCCGTGTGCACCTCGGGCGCCTTCTGTGCTCAATGAAGGACGGAGTCAGACCCGCGGCAGCCCCTGGTTATGCTGCGCCTCGCGGCGGTGACGCTGTACGTCGCGGCGGTGACGCCGTGCCTCGCGGCGGTGACGCTGTACGCTCCGTCGTCGAGAGCGGCGGCGGTTTGTCGGCGCGAGGCCGGACGGGCCGTGCCCAGGGAAAAGCGCGGGGGCTCGCGCCCTGTCAGCACCCGCTGTGCGCGGGGCGGCCGGTTGCCGGCGGGAGGAGCGAGTGTGAGGTGGGGGACGGGGCCGCGTGCGGCTCCGCTGCTCCAGCGCCTGGGGCCGGAACGGTTGGGGGGTCCCGGAACGGTTTGGGGGTCCCGGGGCTGCCGGGAACGGGCGGGGCCCGGGGCGGTGGGCGGGGCCCGGGGTGACGGACGATGGGCAGGGGCGGGGCCCGGGTGATGGGCGGTGGTCGGGGGTGGGGCCCAGGGTGACTGGCGGTGGGCGGGGCCCGGGTGATGGGCGGGGCCCGGTGTGACGGGTGATGGGCGGGGCCCGGGCCGGGGGCGGCGGGCGCGGCGATGGCGGCGGGTCCACGGTGGCGGGAGCGGCTCTTCGCCCTCTACTTCCTCTCGCACATTCCCATCACGCTGCTGATCGACCTCCAGGCGCTGCTGCCCGCCGGCCTCCACCCGCAGGCCGTGAGCAGGGGCGGGGGCCGGGCCGGGGGCGGGCTGGGCCGGGCTGGGCCGAGCGGGGGGCGGCGGGCGGCGGGGCCGGGCCGGGCCGGGCCGGGCCGGGGGCTTATTCGGTGGGAGGGTTTTGAAGGGAAGCGGACGTTCGCGGAGCCCTGCGCTTGATGTAACGGGTCCTGTGGCATTTCGTACAAAACCCAGCACGCAGAGACCAAAGGGGGGACCGAAAACCGCCGCAAATCTAAAAGGAGCCGGCGCTTAACGCGAGCTCCCGAGCCGGCTCTGCGCGCCGCCCGCCGGTTTCCGCGGGGTTCATTCGGCCGGAGCGCGGCCGCGGCGGGGGGGCAGCACGTGCCGCGGGCGCGGCTGCTCGTGGCGCCGGTGCCGGGGCGGCCGCGGGGGGGGGGGGGCGAGCAGCCGGCGATTCCCCGGCGGGGGACGCGCTGTGCTCGGCGGGCGGAGGCAGCGAACGGGCGCGGGACGAGGCGCCTGGGTCGGGAGGCACCCGCCGCGCTCCCCGCCGCGCTCCCCGCCGCCCCGGTCTGCTCTCGTACCCCCGCCACACGCGGGAGGGGGAATTGTCGCGGCTGCAGAAGCGGGCTATGCTAGCGGCCAGATTTGTTAGTAAGAATCTCTGGTTTGCTGGGCTTTGGATAAACTTGTAGAAGACGATGAACGTAACAAAGCCAATTAAAATAGCAGTCGGATAAAAGATAAATCGGTTCAACTCTTGTCATCAGGGCGAGATCGGCCACAACTTCCTATCTGAGCTGTACAATTAGTGAATTTGATTTTTGAATCGCCTGTAGAATTGCTCCATTATAGAAACCATTTTTAATTAATAGTTAACTACCAAGTCTCAATCATATCTCTCCGTTCAAAGTCCACCTCAAAGCCACGCCAGAATTTACATTTCTGTCATGGAAAACTAATTGCAACTCGCTGAGCCAAAATTCTCGGATGGAGCCGTAGGAGCAGCAGTAGCCAAACACGACTTTGTGATCCGCTGGTGCGCTCCCCGGCCGAGCCAGGCCCCACGCGCCTCTTGGCTGGTGAGACCCGGCCCGCGAGCATTTGCGACAGTGAGCCCACGAGAGCAGGGTCAGAAAGAGGAAAACACGAGAGTTCTTTGATATCTGCTAATAAGGTGCAGGGTTTTTGTGGTTTGGCTTTTTTCTGGTAAGAAATGACGTTTCAGGAACAGTTTTTGGAAAGCAGCTGCACTTAATGCTGTGGTAATCCCAACATTGCCTGTAGTGCAAATTCAGCGTGTACTTAATGGAGAGGGTTCATCACGTTAAAGACTTCGGAAGCGCGGTCCCTGTGCAAACTGAACTGCCGTGTGACGCCTTGTGCGCCAAGATGCGACCGCTTCGTTTTTCCCACTGCACCGACGGCTTCATCTGACCGCCAGACGAGGGTCACGGTTTTCCCCCGTTGCGTTGGCGTTCGGTGTGTTCACCTGTTGTTCTGTTCTTTTTCCTAAGCTGACAGAGCTGTTACAGTGGTATGGGGCCACCTTTAGAGACCCCATGATGCTCCAGCCCCCCGAGTGGTTTAAGGCGTTCGTATGGTGCGAAGCCGCCTTACAGCTGCCTTTCTTCCCCGTTGCAGCGTATGCCTTCTTAAAAGGTTGGTACGAAGCGAGCGTGAGAATGTCCTGTGCAGCACTTCTGCGTAACGCGTGCTTTTTGTACAGCAGAGAAAGTTTATTTATCAGTCTTAAGCAATTAGGGACGTACCGTGTGGCGTGCGGTGCTGTTTTCATGGCAAGTTTTCTCCGAGAAAGCAGCGTAGAGCAAGGGCTGTGAGAAACGAAACCTGTAACCATAGGCCCTTCTCCGTGCGGCCGTTTATACGTAACCAGCACCAACACTTGACGTCTGGCTCCCAAGGTAGATCAGTTCTGGGTCAGGCCCGTGTACTCATTTTGTCACTTTAGAACTCTGGCGATCACACCATCGTTCTGAATTTCCACAAAGGTAGATAACGTTCCTGGGTTGCTACTAGTACGTACAGGTTTTTTCTACTACCTATGTAATACGACGTACAGCTCATCCTGTCAGATACAGCAGTTAATGTTCTGTTCATTTAAAAGCCGCTGAATGCTGCTTTTAGTTATTAAATTAAAAAAGCAATTAAATGTTGTTTCCTTTTTGCTTCTATCCAGGTGGCTGCAAATGGATAAGGACTCCTGCAATAATCTACTCCACCCACGTAGCCACAACTTTGTTTGCTATCCTCGCGCATATCCTGTTCCACGATTTCTCAAAGTCTGAGCACTTGGGACCTCAGACGCAACGCGAGCGCCTAACTCTGCTATCCGTGTACGTGCCGTACTTGCTGATACCGCTTCTGATTCTTTTCACCATGCTCTACAACCCCCATTACAACCAGGCGGAGAAGAGGAAAAGGAAGTAGCCCACGGTAACGGCTGTAAGCACCCACTCACGCTGGTTTTGATTCAGACCCGTGCTGACAGCCCTCCGGGACAGCTCGCTCTGGTGTCGGCTGCGGCGGCACTTACCGGGGCGTCCGGCTCCTGCCAGAAGCGTTGGAACTGGCTTGAGTCTGCAGCTCTCCTTCAACCAGGCACCGCTCTGGCAGAGGCCTGTTCCGGCGATTCCGGGCGGCTTCTGGGCAGGCACAGGCGCAGGGACCTCGCTCCTCTCCCGCTGGCGCTTTTGTGCGGTACATCTGTAATAGGAAAACGGACTTTTAGCCATCTGACGCGTAACTGCGCGATGCGGGGGTGGACGCTGCAGCTGATACTTTTCTTTCAAAAGTTCCCTTTTCCCAAGATGACCGTTAGAAAACAGAAATTTGTCTTCCAAGAGCATATTCTGCAAAACCCGTAACCGATTACATACAAATTTGCAAAGCTATGCTTTTGAAGCACTTCAAATCACATTATAATTCTTAACTTCCTCACCCCTTCCTTTAAGATTTCACCTGCCTTTGCTCTGCTTCAATTTTGATTAATTGTAAATGTCTGATCAGTGATAAATGTGCCAAAATCCGGATTTCTGAATGCTTAAAGCGAACTTTGTCAAACAACGAGGCATATTTCCGAGAGGATCCTGAAGTACTTCAGGAATCGTAAACAAGGATTTGTACATTTCTCTGTTCCGTGAAATCACTTCTAGTATGGAAATAAATAACTAAACGCATTAAACTGCATTTAATCTTCTTAAGGGAATGACTAAAAGGAACTTAAAATGCCCACGAGATTGTAGGTAGCTCACACTAAACACATGCATAAGTTACAGTAAATAAAACCTACTACTGATAGGAATTCTGAGCTGGTGGGGTTGTTGTTTGGTGGTTTGGTTTGGTTTGAAGTTCTCAATCTGATCCGCAAGAATCAAACTTGGAGGCTTGTGTAAAATTCCAGGTCACCGAGCAGCCTGTCAGTCACCGCCTACGTCTGTCAGGACTGGTGTAAAATGTAAGCCTGCCACAGGCTTTGAAGAGGCCAACGTTGCCGGATTCGGTTGCCTACAGACAGACGTAAAATGCATCTATTTGCACATGAACACGAGGCTTGATTTTAGATCACAGGCATTCCGCTTCTAAACGTCACATTCGTATGTATAGTGTATATATGCTCCCGGTGTCACTGCGCTTAGAATGGTTTGTCTCGTCACTTCGCAGTTCTGTCACTAATAATGCCCATGAAAGAATCCTACTCTCACGTTACCACCTGTGTGGACATACCGCAGACATAGTTTAAAGGTCTTAATTCTGCCCTATTTTCTGCTTTTTTGTGTGTCTGTAATTGATCGTTCTGTTAATCATAAATTTCTGGGTTTTTTCCTAACTCTATAGAAAAAATAGTCTGGTCGATACAGATAGAAGTTACCACTGCTTCGGTGTTGGGTCTTTACAGACACAGAAGTACTACATGTAGGAAAATCACGATGGCGAGCCAGGGAGTTGTGAACTCTTAAGCGCAAAAATAACACAGCAGAAGCAACTAATTCTGGTATATCCAGAAACTCTGAAAACAATAATTTATTTCTTGATTTCTGTGAAAGAGCTGTACACTTCAAAAAGTGAGAGACATAACATAGCAACAGTAGCATTAATTCAACTATAATTTGAATTAGAACTACTGACTGTACAAAACTTTTATAAAATCAAAGGACAGAACAGTCTTACATCTGTTAGAAAGCCCTCCTTATTGCCACTTTTAGTGTAATTCACACTGAATTAAAAGACGCTTCCATTTGTACAAACCATCTATTCATTCAGACACAGTGAAAAATTGCATATTTTTTAAGTTCTCAAGATTCTGGAATGGTCAAGTTTCCAAGTTAGTTTGTGTTTATTTTAAAATCCTCTATTTCTGAAAAATGAATTGGTCAATGAATTCGTTCTGGTCTGCTTCAATTTTACAGAGAGTCTCGTACTCTATTCGGTATCTGAAAGAAAAAAACAGGGTACGGTTACGAGGCACGTCCGGCCGTCAGACAGCTCGGCGCAGCGCTCCCCGCTCTGCGGCGAAGGCGCGGGCGGCAGCTGCGAAGCAGCGGCTGCCCCAGGCAGGCTTCGCCCTTCAAAGGGCCGTCGCCAGCCAGAGCCGCGCACGCTGCTGCCGGCCGGTGCGTTTCTTGGACTGCGTGGCCTCACGCCACCCGTTTGCGCAGCCAGAAAGCCGTCGGAGACGAACCGACTGGCGCGTGGCAGACAGGGCCTTCAGAGAACTCCAGGCTCGTGGCTCTGCACGGCTCCACGTGCGCTGGGGGCAGCAGGACGCGTCCTCGCTGCGGACGGACTGCTTGAACGAGCTCAGACAGCGTCCTGCAGCCCAGCACAGGTGGCGAGATTGACTTTCCAGCCCACACAATGCCCCAAAAGTATCTAACAGAAAACTTACCTTTCCAGCTGCATCTTTTTCTCAGTTATTAAAGCCTGAAGTTGCTGTTCCTGAGCTTCCCTTTGCTTTGCTATAGACTTCAGCAAATTTCGTGCGCCAATGGCCTGTCAAAACAGGACGGTCAGTGCTGTATTGGGATTTTTATTTTTTTAACCCCTTTCACCAATAGCAGGTTGATTTTGAAGTGTTTCAGCCACGCTAACAATAAAGGAGGTGACATCTGAATACTGCCCGGTTGGTGGAAGCGGCAAGCAGTCCTGCAGAGGCTGGGCAGAGGAAGGCACGTGAGGCTTCCTTCAAACTCACAATGTTCCTAGCAGCCCGAAACAAGTCACTGACTCCTCTGGAAATACAAACTCATCATTGCTGGCTGGTCCTACAGACTGACAAGCTCTGGTTACAATTTTTTCCCCAGCGCAAATAAGGAAAAAAGCAATTACCTACAATTGTGCTAAACATTAATTTCTATTTCCACAATAACATGGAAAAAACCCCACACCACCTGGGGACACACAGATACACAGAAAGAACATTTCAAAGCGAATAGAGCTATTCACTGATCTGGTCTTTAGAAAGCCTTTCTCCTCCTCCTCCTCCTCACAGAGCCTCTCGTGCCTCTTGAGGACAAAGTTCTACTAGTAGAAGGAGTGATTAAAAAACACATTCTATTCGTGTGCAAATATACAGATAAGCAGCAACAGCAGGACTGTAAAATGCAGGAGTAATGTGACACAGAGTGTGCCTATAGAAGTCTTCTTCATATCAGAAAGCCCCCTGTGTTCACGCTGCAGACAGACAGAGTCAGCTACCACAGAAATGCCTGTGCGATACCGACAGAAAATGGTTGCTTATGCTGTAAAAGGAGGGAGAAATCTGGTTTTTCATGCACAGTACAGAGCAGAGTACATGCCAAGCCAGTAATTAATTGCACGGTACCTTCATCTTCTCACTTTCAGCAGCTTTTGCCAGTTGATCAACAAGTTCAATTAAGCTACCCACTATTTTTTGAAATTCTACTATTTCTGCAAAGAAAAAAAAATTGTCAAGTAATATTCAAAACACCCCTAAAGAAGACCAGTGCTTCTACTACACGCTGTAATTTTTAGACGCGGCTTTATTTTTAGAGTTTACTGTAAACAGGCACATTTTAAGACTTTCCTCGCTCTCAGACAAGCTGTAAAAGGGGCAAGAAGAGAGAAAAGCCCGTAAGCGCCCACGGGAGCCGGGGCAGCGCCGCGGAGCGCTCAGCCGGGCTGGCGGGGTCCCAGGCACGGTGCTACTACGGCCACATCTCCTCAGAAAACGGTGCCGGGGCACCGGGCGGGCTCCGGGCGAGGCGGCGGCGGCCCGGCCCTCCCCCGGCCCCCGCGGGACTTACTGTCCAGGAAGGCCCTGCACTCCTCGCGGAGCTGCGCCGTCTGCTGCGCCACCTCGGGGTCGAGGACCCGCAGCTTGTTCAGCTCGTCGAAGTGGAGGCCCGCCGCGCCCAGCGCCGCCTGCGCCATCTCCCGGGCCGGGCCGGGCCCCGCAGCGCCGGGCGGGCGCTGACGGGAGCGGAGCGCCTCTCCTCGCCGCGGGCACGGCCTTCCCGCCGGCCCCGGGGCGCTCTGGGGGCCGCGGCCGACCCCGACGGGACCCGCGGCCTCCGAGGACCCGGTCACCTCACGGCACCTGCCCCGCCCCGGCCCGTCCCTCCGCCGCGCCCCGCGGCTGCCACGGCGACAGCCCGCGCCTGCCGCGGGCAGGCTGGGAGCCGCAGTCCCGGCGGCGGCGGGAAGCGCTTCCGGGTTGCCGGTTCCCAGCGGGGCGCGGAGGAAATGAGCTCAGCCGGGGGCCGCGGCGGCGGGGCTGTGGGGCGGCCGCGGGCGGGTGAGCTCAGCCGGGGGCCGCGGCGGCGGGGCTGGGGGGCGGCCGCTCGCGGGGCTGTGGGGCGGCCGCGGGCGGGTGAGCTCAGCCGGGGGCCGCGGCGGCGGGGCTGTGGGGCGGCCGCGGGCGGGTGAGCTCAGCCGGGGGCCGCGGCGGCGGGGCTGGGGGGCGGCCGCTCGCGGGGCTGTGGGGTGGTCGCGGCTGTCCTGGGCCGCCTCTCGCCGCGGCCGCTCGCGGGGCTGTGGGGCGGCGGGGGGCGCGGGGCGGTGCGTGTGTCCCGTCCCGTCCCCGACGGGCGGCGAGCGGTGGCCGCGGCGGGGCCTCCCGCAGCAGCCGCCCCGCTCAGCCTCTCTTTGCTTTTGCAGGTGCCGGAGCGGGCCCCGCCAGGACGCGCGCTGCCGGCCGCGGCGGGAGGGCAGCCGGCGTGCGGAGCCCGGCGCTGGGGCAGCCGGAGCCCTCTCCCCGGACGCGCTGCCGTGCCACGGTGTGTAAGGCGTCGGTGCCCCGGCCCTGCGCGGGCCGGCCTAGCGGGGCCGCGTCCCGCCGTGACGGCCGCGGCGGGGCCTGGGGGTGCCAAGAGACCGGGAGGACCGTTCGGGGTGAAGCAGAGAGGGGCTGGAGGGGTTAGGCCCAAAGCGTGTGCGGTTCGCAAGCGATTCCGCGCAGGAGGGCTGGGTGTTGGGGGTTTCTCCCCCCTGAGCCGTTAAATTATTCCTTTTTATGGAAGTTCTGAGCGGGGACCGTTTCTTGATGTGGTGCCCGAGCTGTTGTGTCATTGTCCCGCAGTCCTCCTCCTGCCTCCCACACAAGGCAGGAAGGAAGGGACATAGAAAATATTCTCCTGTGTTAATGGGGGTAATTAAAGGTTACATTACTGTTTACAGCAAAAACCTCCTAGCTTATTCGTTAACGAACACGTTGAAGTAATAGTACTGACTCCTGCTTGGGTTGGCTGTGTAGGGGATTCTGCTCGTGTTTAGCTTCGTTCTGCTTGGTCAGAGAAGTACGTAACCTGGTGGAAATGACTGAGAACTTGATTCTGATGAGTACGCTCAGACAGATCGCTGTTGGAACTGGAGAGCTCTGTTTGCGTCTGGATTTCTCTCTCATTACAGAATCAGTCTGGCTGTCCTTAAAAACACGCTTTTGTTCTAAAAAAGGGATTGCTGAGGCTTTAAAGCAAGGCAGGACGTCAGTGGCAAATGTGTAGACCTAAGGCATATTTCCATTGTTACCAAAGGCCTTAACTGTGAGAGAAGGTGTAGTTGCTTCTGGCCTTGATTTACTTTTTCGCCATGGATTGCAGTAAACACCTACGACTAGTTAGGAGGAGCTGTGTTACTTGCAATGTTGGGACAGTTTCTGATCGATTTCTCTATAACCCTTAGCTGCTTTGTTTGAGTAATTAACTTCTTATATAACACCACGACCGTAGTACACAATTTTGGGTTGCTGTCACTTGTTTACCAGTCGGGAGTTTCTTTTCTGGCCAATTCCGTTTGCAGCCTGCAGTTGCTTTTGACTTAGACTTGCTCACGGACTACTTGACGCAAGTGATGCCGCCGGAAAAAACTCTTGTCTTGCCCAGACGTGGGCTGAAGCTTGCTATTGTGTGTTATGGCGGTTAGTTGAAAGTAGAGAATGATGGCAGCTAGTGGGAGTTCCGGTTAAAGCATTTATAGACAAACTGAGCTTTTGTGGCACTAAAATTCTTAGAACTGGTTTACATCTTGATGATCTGCACAATATTTGTATTGCTTGTTATGTAATAGACATTGTAGTGTTTGCTCAATTAGAATAATTGAGTTAAGAATTGCAGAGTAACGTTATATTTAGGTATTGTTCTCAGTTCAGTAGTTACTCAAATCTTTGACAATTTTAAGATACCATCTATAGCTGTCATGTAATTTGCTGTACAGACGGATGGTTCTGGGTTTTTCCTCTGTTGAAAGCTGAGGTGAGCTGAGAAGGAAGAGGGATGTAGGAAGAATAGCAATATAATTAGCAGGTTGTTATATTTATTTATAAAAGGTTACTCACATGCCATAGGCACAGGACAGAGAAGGGAGGAGATATTTGTAGTCTGAAAGAGATTAAAAATAAGAACAAAAAAACCCAACAGCAAAATGCTTTTGAGAACAATAATTATTAGAAGAAGGGTGGGTAAGAATCTTGTATGTGTACTTTTCTGGTTAAAGAACTTCAGATCTGGCCCATTAAAGTTTCATTCTTTTATTTGTTTGTTTCCATTTTGAGCTTATTGTCGATGGAAAGATAGGCATAGTGAGACTGGGGAGAGAAAGAAGCAGTGGATGTCTGGCTGGCTTTTTAATTGAGACGAGTATTCCTAAGACTGGACATACTTGGTGGGGGGTGGTGTTAATTTTTTGTTGTTGTTGTTTTTAAAATTAAAACTACATTGACTGCTCGGCATTCCAGGACGGAGGAAGAAGAGTTTTGAATGAAAGGAGTTGCCAGGAAATAGAACGTTATGGTCCAGCATTTCGGTGTCCAGGCATTCAAAGAGACATTTGTAAATGTCTTCAGTTAAAAACCAAACCAACATCAACAAACCCCACAGGTACAGACACACACCCCAGCTGAAGGGCAGGCAGAAAGTTCTGCCATTGTGTTTCAGCTCCGCACAAAGAGCGTTGCGTTCTTTTAGGAAGCTGAGAGGGAGCCGGATTCCAGCGAGCGTTTAAGCTTGGACTGCAGTATTGTGTGGTGTTTGTAGTGTTGGCTGAAGACAAAATAACAGGAAGCCCGGAAAAGTTTCGCATGCCTCACCAACAGTAACGGAACTGTCACTTGACTGCATTGTATTGCTGCGTAAGTGGTCTGAAAAACAGCTCAGTCTTGTTTTGTCAGAATGTGTGTAGATGTGTCCTTAGGAACCTACTGAAAGTATCTCTTCTTTAATGGGGGCTTCAAGTTTCTGTTGTAAATGGAAATTCCAGGCTTCTGCACTGATCTTACACATTTCTGTTTCAAGGGCCCGGTGGTTATGACCGCTTTTGCCTCGCTGTCCTCGTCTGGTGACGCGTGACTCTTACCAATCACGGCGGAATCCGTCAAGCCCACGCTCTGCAGGGTCGTCATCTACCTACAGAAGGAGATGTCGGGGGACACGTGTCTAACCACCACCCTTTGTCCGGCTGCAGGGCCCAAGCCCAAGACTTGCAGCTTCAAAGGGGGCAGCCTTGGTAACAAGTACGTGCGACTAAATGTTGGGGGCTCTTTATATTACACTACAGTGCAAGTACTGACCAGGCACGACACGATGCTTAAGGCCATGTTCAGCGGCAGAATGGAAGTGCTCACAGACAAGGAAGGTAAGAGAATGTCTCTTGTTGAGAATCTTGTAAAACAACTGGGTTTTGGTGGTGTTTTTTTAAATATGTCAATACTATGCTCAGTTAAGGATGTAGGGAAAGATATATTCCAAAAATAACTTGGAACATTAGGCAGCCAGCTCCCATTGGCGCTAACAATCCTCTGTGCTTTATAAAAATGTGTTCTTTTGTTACTAAAATTAACTAGCGGAAGGACTGGTTCTCTGTCCTATGATCACAGCTGGTATGCAGATCGTTGATGTTACGAAGACTGAACAGACAGTATGTGGGTTGTCATTTATGTGGCGTCATGTAGTGGCATCATTCGAAATGCGTGTGTGGGGAGGGACATTCCGTTTTCATCTTTAAAACTCAGAATAGCCTTGCTTGCTATGTTGAAAATTCTTTTTTCGTCCACAATGCTGTGACAGTATTTAACCGTCAGTCAAGTAGTATGTCACCTCCTGCTGGACACTGAATATTGGCATTATAAAAATCCGTAATACAGCATAGAAAGTAGGACGAGTAAGAAGACCAATATCAGAATGGCTACGAGTGCTTGCATTTTCCTCTCTTTAGTAGCCCAGGGCAAAATGACACGTTAGGAATGAGGGCTGTGGCACTGTGGAGAAGAGGCTGAGAGAGGTTGGCAAGTATTTCACCTCTTGGTTTTTCTGAACACTCATATGCGAAAGCTCTTCTGTGTGCCCAGATTAGAGCAGTTTAAACTTAACGCACAACAGTGTGTTTACTTAACTCCTTGTGGATTTCACGTATCATTTAAACCAAGTTTGCCTTGAGTAGGCTGGGTCTTGTTTGGCGTTACGTACAACTAAATCCATTTAGTCCAGCAATTCAGTGTAAGAGCCGCAGCCTGAATGGAGGACGAGGTTCATGTTCTGACAGCTGCAGCTGGAGAACCTAGCAGTGGTTTAGCTTACTTTCCTATGTTGTTTTCTGGACCTAGGTCCCAAAATAACACTTTTTTTGCCTGCCTTCCGCATTATGGAAAAGGGTTTGGCACGGTATTAAGCCCTCTGCCTGTGTGCATCCTACATTGCTATTGTTTGCCAGCAAGTCAGACATCCTGTTTCCTAGTGAATGTGACTTCAGGGATGTTTTAAAATTGCAAGAACTGTCTGGCTACTGCTGTTTCCTGTGCTGCATCCCCTCTCCGCTCCCTCCTGATCTGTCTCTGTCCTGTTCTTTGCTCTGATTTGGAGACTAGAACAGCTTTTTTCCCCATACTGGGTTTTCTGGGCTAGTCTACCTTTTAGCATCTTCAGAAAACTTCTCCCTCTTTAACTCTGAACAACAGCAGAAGATGTGGTTGGAAAACTGCCAAATCCTTCTCGTTAGGCCACAGAACTTATCCCAAATCTACTTGTTGCAAACACTTGTGAATTCTCTCTTCTAGTCTTTCTTTGGCTTTCTTAGTGATAAGTTTCTAGTTGCCCAGCATTACACTGTAGCAGCAGTTATTACATTTATTCCCATACAAATACAGCACATGCCCATTTCCTGGGAATATGACAATAAAAGAACCAACCTACCTAGCAGTAAGCTCCACCACCCCCCCCCCGCCCCCTTTTTAAAGGTTTGAATGGCTTGGACAGTCAGTCAAACAGATGTAAATTAGACTTCCTATAGTAGTTTAAAAGGTCCGTTCCTTTAATCAGAACCTAATACAGAAAAGACGAAGCACAGATAATAACTTTGGTCAGGCAGCTGGCTGACTGATCAATTGATACAGCACAGTCAGGTTCCTGCAGCAATTTTAGTGTCTTTAGGAAGCCAAGTATTTTTAGCTTGAGGCTTTTCTTTTGGGGTGCTGGGAAGTGATGAGACCATATGGGAGGTACCAAAGGAGTGGTTCCACTGTCAGTTTCTGTTCTGTGACTGACTTCAATTTGCTCCAAGTCAGTAAAGACTTCTGCTGAAGGAAACGGGAAGAGTATCATGTGCAGTTTCAGGAAACATTAGGCTTATTTAAGCTCTATGAGGAGCTTTTTCTTGCCCCCTAGTGTTGAGGTGATTGAAATGATGTGATGGTTATTTTTCAGGCTGGATCCTTATAGACCGCTGTGGGAAGCACTTTGGAACAATTTTAAACTATCTCCGAGATGACACGATTGCACTTCCAAAACACAGACAGGAGATCAAAGAGTTGATGGCAGAAGCCAAATATTATCTCATTCAGGGTTTAGTGGACATGTGCCAAGCAGCCCTGCAGGTAAGGAATAGAAGTAGCCTGTAAAGTTTTTTGTGGGTGTTTTACTCATAAAAATTATTTAAGACAACTTGAGAGAGTATTTCATGGCCTTAGAGATGGCATCAAGTCTTAGATGTACGAGACAGCCTGGAAAGAAAATGAGACAGCAGTCAGGTAAGTTATAAGAGCTTATCCAGTACGTTTGTTAAAGCCATAGGTATCCTTTCCCTGTATGCACACCTGAGATTCTGCGATGCTTTGAATAAGAGACAAAATTTAGGTTATGATCTCCCTGGAAATGTTTTCAGACCCATGTGCTGTCATGGCACAGCCTTCCAGGCAACAGGTGCCTGTGGTCTGCAGGCATGTACTGCAATTAGTGAGGCGGTTGCATTATCAAGGGAGCTGTTTCTTTGTAAGAAGAGGAGATTGTCCACTTGTTAGATTAGAGAAAGATTGTCCCCTGCTTAGGTTATGAGTCTAGAATGTGCAAGACGTAGGTTCAGGTTCCTGTCATTTCAGAGATGTCTGGTATGATGATGGGTAGAGCATTTCCCCTTGTGCTCCTGTTCAGTTGTCCAGCTGCCCCCTCAGAAGGGGACAGTAGCACTTTTCTACTTCACAGGTATGCCAGGAGGATGAATAAAGTAGAAACTGTATTCACAACTTGTCATTTAAATAGGAGCACCTAGTTCTTTTCTGTTTTTTTGGGGTTTTTTTTAATTTTATTTAGGAAATAGATAGTGAATGAGTTCCTCTTGTGTGAAATGAAATAAAAGCCAGAAATTTAAAGGAAACATTGAATAAATATGATTATTTTGAGCATGTGTTTTAAAAGACCTTATGGCATTTGTCTAAATTTCCCCCAAGTTATGTCACTTCTAATTAGATAATTTTCTCTAAGTTTGAATCTTAATGGAGAAAAAGACCTATATGGTAAGCACTGAGTACTTTAAGGACTTTTCTTTACATCAGTTTTGCAAATACATGAGCCCATAGTAGCTTTATTCACTTATGAGTCCCTATGCATTCAGCTGATTGAAATCAGCTTGTTCTGCCAACTTATTAAAAAGGTTAGCCCAGGTGCAGTATATATAACTTGTTATTAGTCTTAAGATTGTGAAATGAATGTTTCTTGCAGGACAAAACTTAGTAATTAATAAATGCCTCACATACTAGGTTCAACATACTTCTTGTATCCACTGACAGAAATGCAAAGCCCCACTGACAATTTTCCTTCTGGTTTGGGATTTAAAACCTTTCTTCTAGAAACAAAATGTTCCAAGGCTTTCCTGTTAGCTATTGAGCTCTCCTTAATTTGCCACATGAGGAATCTGGAGTCACAGACTGTACTACAGGCTCTTGATTGTTGCTTTTGTGTCACAAGGGGCTGAAGTCCATTTTGGTGACATGCTGTTCTTGCCAAATGTTCAGTTCATAGTGGCTGATATTCTTATATACTGCAGTGTTTTGAGTTGATTAAAACTAGTGCAAGCTCTTACTATCCTTTTCTTCAAAAAAGGATAGAATAATAAACCCACTTAAACCAAATATGACTTGAGCTCAGAGTCCTTGCTATAGCTAAGAAGGACATCCACCTGCATCCCAATATTTCAATTACTGCTGCCTTCTGGGGATAAGAAATGTCTCCGCTGTATTTCTGGGTTGCAGATCAAGGTAATGCTGTGTGGTTACTATAGCAATACTGAGCTTTTCCTTTGCATCACAGGATTTGGGAACATGGCTGGAGGGGTTGGAGAAGACGGCAGCAGTAGATGTTGGCTTTAGCATTTCTCTCTCGAGTTTATTTCCTCTCTCTCGTCTTTCTTTACAACAGGACAAGAAAGACCTGTATGAACCCGTCTGTAGCATCCCTATTATCACATCTCCAAAAGAAGAGGAGAGACTGATAGAATCATCAATGAAAGTAACTGCTTTTCCACAACTATCCAGTGGGAAACTGAATTTTTGCTAAATGTATTCAAACACAGAACTTACCTTTTCTGCATTTTTTTTTTTCTTTCTCTCCCAATAGCCCGTTGTTAAGCTGCTTTATAATAGAAGCAACAATAAATACTCCTACACCAGGTACGTCAGTTTTTTCCCTACTGTAATGGGAAAGTTTCCCTTTGACTATGGGCATGGAGGAAGATGTGATTACAACCTAACTTGTGGGGTGTTTCTTTGGTTGGTTGGTTTGTTTGGGTTTGGGGTTTTTTTTGCTTAAGACAGTGCTCTTCTATGGATTTGAGTGCAGTTATTTTTGGCTGATGTGAATCTAAATGGGGAGAGACACAACAAACTGTATCTGTTTTAGTCTAGTGTACAGTTCAGTTGTGTGAGAAAGGAACAGAAACAAGGGACAAGAGAAGAACAAGGAGGCTATTAGTATTGGCTGAAACCAGGTGTAACTTAGGGAATGCAACACAAACGGTAACCAGAGCGTTACCTTGTCAATGCAAAGCTAATGCAGCCATGATCCCTACGTCATCAGTGTAGCTTTACTTTTGAGCATATACCTCTGCCAGCGCTCTTTTACTCTGACCTACAGGCATTCTTGATGTTCCAGTGCCTCTAAATGAATTAATTATTTGGTTACAAAGGAAAGTATCTGTTCTGCTCAGGAACAACCCAGATAGGGCCAGGGCAAGAATTTACTGGCTTTCCTCCTGTATAAAGTAACATTATTTATTTAGCTTTATGCTGTAACTACCATGATCCCTTTGTTATGATGCTATCAGAATGGCTTTGGATTTCCCCAAAGCAGTCCTTGAAACAATGCGAGTAATCCTTTCTGCTATGCAGAATCCTCATTTTTGGCCTTTTCAGTCTGAGATGCAATCTTGGAAGCTTTTTTCTCTGGACAAACTGATTGTCTGTCTGTCAGAGAGATGGATTCTAACAATCGTGGTATTTCAGGTAGTTGGGAAATGCTACCTGCGGGAGTGCTGAAGAGCAGCCTGTTTTTCAGCAGACTGCGTTCTGTATCTGCCAGTCTTCTTAGACTCCTCCCTGTGTTAGCCTTTAGCTTAAGGCAGTGATGCTAAAGCAAGCACAGAATAGCACATTAGTCACCACGGGTCTGGAAATGTAAACGTACTAGTAATGAGAGCAACGGAATCCTAGCTACCAGGAGGTGCTGGTATCTCAGCTAGCTGTAGGGTTCTAATTATTCCTTGCGCATGAATCTGCATGCCTTGATGGTGTTTAAATGAGGCATCTTTATTTAAAATTCCACACTGGCTGCTAGCAAGCAGAGATTTTTTCCTTCTATTCTTCCTAATCAACAGTATAAAAGGAGTTTTCTCAGTTACGTTGTCAGTGCGGTCTGATAACATAAATGGCTGAAGACTTCCACATTCTTTTCCCAGCTCTGCCACTTGAGAGAGGCTGGGACTTGTCACTGGCTGAAGCCCAGGTTGCTTTGTCAAATGATTCTTGCGAGCTGAAGATTTTGTCTGGTTGCACATCATTCTTTTTTGATCTAGATCCGAACAGAAATACTTCTCGGACTAAGTATTTTACGTGAAGCCCAGTCGGCTGTTCCTATTAGCAGTGCCTTGATTCACAAGTATTTCATAGCCTTCCTGGACCACTTGCAAAAGTTAAGACACTGCATGCAAAAGTACGATGACATGTCTCTGGGTAGATTCGTGGCAGCAAGGTGTGAACCTTGAGCTTCTGGGTCCAAAGAGTAAGGAATGTGACTGTTAAAGCTAGCAGGGTTGGCTTTGTTGTCTAGGCAATAGTATGTTCACTAATTTCCACATATCCGCACATAATTTCCCAGCCACCTATGAAAAGAGACAAAGGGGCACAGAGTACTTATTTTTGATACAGCTGCATTCAAGCTAATATCAGAGGATTAAGGCTTTTAGTTTTTCTTTTTACTTAATCAAATTGGACATTGATTGGCCATGATGTTTTGTTATTTAAGTAAAATATTTTAAGAGTAGCTTTCTGATAGCTTTACTTGATTTTAAAGTTATAACACAATGTGTATTTTTTTTCCTCTAGAGCATCTAGATCTTGCTTTGAAAAGTAATTAAGATTCTGCATTGCGTTGGCTTTCAATAAAACTTAGTTTCCTAAAAAATGTATTCACCCTAGAAATTTGTATATGGTATCACTAGTGTTAAGGCAGAACGCCTTGCTTTTAGCCGGCCTTCTAACATGCATTGACTCTTTGGACTTTTGCTGTTCCTAAGCTAAAGAGAACTGCAGTTAGTATGCGATTTAATCGTCTTGAGCGTCAGTCAAGAGATAGTTGTAGATAGTTGATGTAATGATTTGGGAAATTGTGCTGTCGTTATTAATTATATAACTTGACCTCTAAAGGCTGGTGTGTTTGCTCATGGGGATCAGAGCATCTTATCTGTATCTGAAATTGGCTATTACCCTCTCTTTTCTTGGCAGCATATGGCAGTGAGTCACTAGTTATTTGTATTCTGCAGTTAGATCAATGCTTAAAACTGTGGTGGAATAGGCATATAAATTCTGTAGAGATGGCCAGTTGGAAAACCACAAAAGACGTATTCCTTCTTTTGTTGCTGTGTTTCAGTAACTCGGATGACAACTTACTGAAGAACATAGAACTGTTTGACAAACTCTCTCTCCGATTCAATGGCAGAGTTCTTTTCATTAAGGATGTTATAGGGGATGAAATCTGCTGCTGGTCTTTCTATGGACAGGGTCGGAAACTTGCTGAAGTCTGTTGTACCTCTATAGTGTATGCTACAGAGAAGAAGCAAACCAAGGTAATGGAGTTTTACCCACCTGTCTCTTATGGTTTAAAAAAAATCAGGTTGACGATACATTGTAGAAAGATACAGATTTTGTATAACTTAAGCCAAATTGCTAGGGGCAAGCAATATCACTTATTGGAAAAGCTTTGATATCAACTCTCCTGAATTTTGACTGGAATTGATGGTCAGTGACACCGAAATTAGTAGGGAGGCTTGCTGCTTAGGGAGCTGCAGGATGAGCTGGTGTCTTGGTGAAAGATGCTGCATACTAGGTAAAATTCAGAGAAGACTAAATATGGTAGCAGAAGGAAGGACTGAGAATGGTAATTCTGAAAGCACGTGCATTTTAGCACTAGTCTCTTACAGTTGATGGACTTTGTGTCCCTAAAGCATGTAAATGCCTTTAAATTCTTCTAATTCTTTACTAATTAAATGAAGTAAAGATCTAATTCTGCTCCTAATTATACCTGCATAAGTTTACTCCATTGCAGTTACTTTGTACTGTGTTTCACTTGGCACTGATGTAATCATCGTATGTAATTGGACTAAATGGTTGTGTCTGGGAGTATAAATTTCTCCAGAGTGTTGGAAAATATATGCCAAAAAGGAGAAGACTGAAACGGATCTGTCTCAACCTGCATAACTGAAATGGATGGGATGAAATTAATGAAACAGAAACTTGAGCTCAAACCCTATTTAGAAACATGATATTTTTATTATCTTTGTGCTTTTATGTGCAAAACTATAGAGTATCTGCTAAAAAAAAAAGTTCAGGAGGAGTGCAGATTCCCAGTAATCAACCTATCGATTTCCCTACATTTCCAGCAATTCTTCTCGTAGTCTTCCTGCCTCTGATTTTGCAAATGTTACCTAAATACTTGCTTTCAAGCACAGTACATCCTAAAGAGATGAGTTACATGCATGAAAACATGATAATGATTAGCATGATGAATCTACAGAGTTTCCCTAACTTCAGGAGTTAGCTTCTCACTTGCAGTGGTGCAGGTAACGTGACCAGGGTCCGACATTAACACTTAAGAATCAGAAATACTGTATTCCATTCTAGAACAATCTAAAAGAAGAGGTCAGTTAGGTGAGCTGGTGGTTCCTCTACTAGGAATTAGGCTGCTTTGCTCATCTTTCTCATTTACGATTGTTTTACTCTCTTTATAGTGTATGTCTTTTTATGGCTCCACTGTCTTTTTACCTATGGGCATGTGTTCCAGTCACGTTATCCTGTATAGATCCAGAAAAGGACATGTGCTGTTTTTCGTAGGTTGAATTCCCCGAGGCACGAATTTATGAGGAAACACTAAATGTCTTACTGTATGAAACACCACGGGTTCCTGATAACTCTCTGCTGGAAGCAACAAGCAGGAGCCGAAGCCAGGCGTCTCACAGTGAGGATGATGAGGGTTTTGAACTTCGTGACCGAGTGCGCCGAATCCATGTGAAGAGATACAGCACCTATGACGACCGTCAGCTTGGCCACTAGCATATCGGTCAAGGAGAAGGGGTTTGGTGTCAAGGCTTGTGTCGATATTCTTTGAGGGAGATCAGGAAGTAGGGAGGGATCAGTTGGACTCTGTGGATTGATCTTCATTTGGCTTCTTGGCTCCCTAGAGAAGCAAATGGGCATTTGTGCGCACAAAGCAACACTAAAGGCCAAGGGCTTTGAGAACTGAGATGTTAATTTTGCACCGTGTGCTTTACATAGAGACTGGCCCCCTTTTCTTGCCATGTGAGGAACGGAATTCGGAACACCGATTCTGACAGTTTGTGGTTGCTCTTTCATGGCTAATGACTTGCCAGCTTTCTTACTTCCCGTGAGAAGTACTGCTTTTCCTGAACGAGATGTCGTGATTTGAAAATCTTGTTCCAGATACCTGCCCTTTTTAGGGTTTTGTATAATGGAACTTCCAGTTTTTAAATCAAGATACTGAAGAGGGGGTGGAGAGAACTTGAACGTGACTACTTTTAGCAAACACTGCATCTGATAACCCCCAGAAGAAATGGTTAGCTATCCAGTAGTCAGATGCGCTGCACGTGTGATTTCTCCCACCTCTTTCCCCCCGTACGCAGGCAAAGGTTTGTGTTCCAAGATAGCGGTTTTTAAAACTCATTAATTCTAAGGCAAGCTGTTCCAAAGAGGTAAGAGTCACGGCATCAAAAAACCTCCCCTTGTGAAAAATGAGAAAACTTTGAAAATGTAAACATGTATGTAATGACTTGTCTTGGGAGATGGAGAAATGGGTATGGCGAAGGAAGAAACTCCTTCGCATAAGAAAACTTCAGGAATAGATTGTGGCAAGGTTGCCATTGTTTAGGCTTGTGATAGTGTAATCCTATTTACATAAACAATGGCAATTTGGGGAATTAGTTTTACATTAGTTACCTCCTGCGGCCCAAAAGTGCTACCTGATACTAGATTTCTCAAGCAGCAGGGGCAAAATTTCAGTGATTGGGGAAGTACAGACTAAACAGCATTTTATAATGCTGGATAATGTTCACAGACTGAAGGGTGAATTCAAGTTTTGTGTTCCGAATCCCTTCTAGAGCGTAGAAGTTGAAGTGGAAAGAGATGAACAGTTGTAAAAATCTTGTTCTAGTGTGAAACTGCAAGAGGCTTTGGGCACAGGTAGCTTATACTGGATTTTAAACTGAAATAATCACTTTTATTCTGAGTGCTTGGCTGGGTGCTAATTGTAAATGGCCTTTCAGAAGGTTGGAGTCAAGGCTGCTCTGCAAATTGGGTCTCTGGAGACAGCTTTAAGTTTAGTTACTGTGGTTTTAAATGTTTGCTTGTATGTTTCAGCTGTAGGTTGCAGATTCAAATTTTACCACTGTCATAAATGGTTATTACTTGATGGCTGTTCGTGGGCAGCCGTAGGTGTGTGACCGCGGTGGAGCATGCTCCACAGCTGCTTTTATGTTCCCATATTGTACGTGAACGTGGAAGCGCCAGATTCCATGATCGTTAGTCTTGAACTGCCTTGACCAGTGCCGAATCTACCTACAAGTTTTAAAGCTAATTACTGCAAAAGCCCGACAAGAAAAATACTTGCAAATTAATACAGTGAAGTCATAACTAGAATTAAGGTGGTTTGGTAGTAATAGAAGCAGGGGAGAGAACAAAAAAATTATTTCCACTCAATTAGGCTTTTGAAAATGAAATTGTTGAGGCTTGGTAAGAAAACACTAAAGGCTGCAAACTTTCGGGATTTTCTTGCCTAGCCAGGCCTCTCCATGTGGCAGGCTTTCACTTAATTCTCCTCACGTGCAGGAAGTGGCGTTGCCACAGTAATGCACCTGCCTTTTGTGAAAGGCCTCTTTAAAGCTCTAATAACCTCTGTTCTTTTTATATTGCTTTCTGTAAGTTGTTGTTTTCCAGCTGTTTTTTCTAGTGTGCCAGTGAAAATACAGCTGCTGAGATTAGTTTTGACAAAGACTTTTGTGGGTTTTTTTTCTTTAATTCTGCTAGAGTGTGATGTGGATTTTTTTTATTTTTTTTTCTCCCCTCCACTGATACTATTTAAATTACACTGTGGTGGGTTCTTTGAAGCTACCAGCAGAGCCTGTAGTGACAAGGTCTTTGTGCTTTACTTAGTAGCTTCAATTTATTCTCTTGTACTTTTTTTCATCTTGTAACAAATAAGACTGCCATTTAAAATTCATGTGTGGCACTTCTGTTTCTTGGCAAATGATTTATATTTTTTTCTTGTTACTATCATAATGAATGTTAACAGATTAAGTGAGTGATGCTGGTGGCCTTGCAAAACTGTGTTTCAAAGAAGTTATAAGCAGAAAAATGTCATCTTTGCATTTATTTCCTCTGGGGAGTACAGGTATGGGAAGGAGTGTGTGAAAGAATGAGTGGCAGATCCGTGTGTGTGCATTCCGTGCTTGGATTCTGTACTCCCAGAATTCATTAATGAAATGGATTCAAATTGTGACTTATTACGCTATAAGAAGCAGAGAAAAGGTTGTGTTTTGGTTTAGTTGGTTTTCTTTTCCCTGCCTCCCGTAGCCAACAAGTAGTATTAATTTCTGATTTGAATTTAGATTAATTTAATCTTGGAAACAAACTGTTTTCAGAACCATCTGGGTTGTGAGAATCTTTTAAAAAGTGCAAAATAACTTCTTGGTATTTATGGAATGTGGAATATCAGTAAGAACTGTAAGCAGTTATGAATGTGTTTTTAAATATGTATCGATACCCTTTTCATTTCACCACCTTCTCTCATCCCCATTCATTCTCTCTTCTCTACCCCCAATTAGTACTGATCACAAAACACTTGCTTTTAGATTCAGACATGACTAGAACTGGAATGATGTTAAACAATGTTTGGTCACTGCGGACAGAACATTCTGTCAGTCTTTAAGCTTTACTCAGATGCATAAACACTAAAGTTTTGTCTATTCAAAAGACGTTTCAAAACCATGGTCTTGGTGTTCTTTGTCCTGATGAGGTTTTCAGGATGTGGCTGAGAGATGCCAGTTAAATGCCTGTGGCTGGCTTTGACTGGCAGTTCTGTAGTTCCCTCCGCTGGAGGACAGACAGGAACGGGAGAACATCAGGAAACGCTCTGTGTAGGTGTGTTCTGGGAGGTGTGCTATTCGACACGCACAAGGCTAAAAGCATTGTAGTATTAGAGATCCCCTCCCTAGGTAGGGCTGCTGTACTCGGGTTTCTGATTAAATCTGGAACGCCCCGAGTTATCCCTTACCTGAGTGCTTACATAACTGCACAATTTACGTGAAGTCTCAGTAAGTCTAAACGTAGACACGGATGCAGCCGTCACTTAAACAAGTTCATAGGTTGAACATTTTTCTAATACAAGTGATAGAACACTATGTTTTCTCTTAAGAGTCCTGCTTATCTGGAACGGCTCCAATACAGGATGTTAATTGAATGTCCTTTCCACCAAAATCATGGCATGTTGATTTATACCGTCTCAGTACGGTATAAGTTATCAGTTATTCTGATGGCTTTGAATACTGTAGTTTTGATGTAACACATGCTTTATATTCTCATCTTAATCATCCTTTACTTAATTGAAGACTATAAATTCTTTTGACAAGAACATTCTAGAACATATTTTTACAACCTGGTGTAATGGAGAAAAAGCAGCACTGCAAAGGATAATGCAGTTTTGAAATGCAGCATCCACTTATTTGTAGTAAGCTGTCCACTTCTAGAGAGAGCGAAAAGCCATGCTTCCTAAGACTCTTCTCTGCTGGCTTTAAATATCACAAATTATGATCCCTATTAAGACAATATAGATTTCTAATTACATGCATTTGTCTGCAAGTTAAGAGACTTGTAATGGCTTCTTACATAGACCATCACCAGTGGATGTATTTACTGATGTGCCTGTGAATTTATAGTAGCCTTTAGGAGGAAGAAACGCCTTTTTGCCTTATTTGTAATGTATGAATTCGAACTACTTCAGCTAGCGTTCATTAGCTGCTGGAGCTCTTTTTGAAACCTTACTGTCCTCTTCACTCCTAAATTTAAGTGAACTTTTGCATGTTGGAATATTATATTAGCAGTCTGGGAGAGTGAATGGAAACCATTAACTGACATCTGTACACAAGTACTGTAACGAAGGGTGGCATGTTTCTGTAATGGGGTCCTAACATACTGCAAAACAGCCCCAGTCTTTCTGCAGAGAAGGAGACTTGGTGCCTTGAGTGAATGTCTTACGTTAAACAGCTTTTCAGTATCAGTGTTAATTAGGCAATACTGTCAAAAGAGAGAGCTCTGCAGGGTAGCAGCCTCCAACTGCTTGATAAATGCCGAAACAAAACTGAACGTTTAACCTTCACCTTGACATTTTGTTTTTGGAACAGGAGACATTTATCCTATCGTAACGTTCCATTCCGCTGACTTTTTGTCTCTTGCACTTCTTGGTTAAAATATAAAATAACTGACCGAGACTGGGAGGGCATTGGAGGGACCGATACGATGGTGTTATTAAAAAGCTGCATTCTGCTTGGAACAGGCAATGCTTATTGTCGTTTTGGTTAGACTTTTTTTTCAAGGTTTTTTATTTTCAGACACAATTCACTCTTAAAAATACTGATGAAGTATACCTTAACCGAATGTGTCTGGCCCAGCAGTCCCTATCTT
Organism: Phoenicopterus ruber ruber; assembly: GCA_009819775.1. Taxonomy (NCBI): domain Eukaryota; kingdom Metazoa; phylum Chordata; class Aves; order Phoenicopteriformes; family Phoenicopteridae; genus Phoenicopterus; species Phoenicopterus ruber. The sequence continues at coordinate 1,174,784 of CM020233.1, read as the reverse complement.
AGACAATTAGATTGTCTGACAATCCTTGGCATTAAATCTTTACAGCCAAATTTCACACCATTCATTCTGTTAGGAGAACTGAGGTTTTATTAAGAGATGAGTGGGCAGGAGTCCTGTTTCCAGCTTTGCCACTAACTCGCTAACACACAGCAAGTCAGTTTTTCTGTACGTGCATAATTTTTCCTCATCTGTAATAAAATGGTGGTAAGACCCTCCCCTACCTCAGAGGGATGTTAAAGCTTAATTTGTTTAATAATAGTAAAAGACTTTGGATTTCTATAATATTTTGTATCCAGAGGATAGCAAATATGATTGCTGATCTTGTTTAAACTGACATTCTGTGATCAAGCTGTTTTCTTATAGCACCAGGCTTTGTTTTGTTTTTATGTCTAACTTTTAAGGGTCAGCCGTATGGATAAAATACTTAGTTAATGCAGTAACCATATTAGCTATTGATTAAAGCGTTTTCTCTTTTATCAGTGCATTAAATGGAAATGGAACACTGATTTTTAATAAAGTGTTATATTTTGTCTTCTGTGATTTTTCTCCAGCATCATAACTTTTTATTCGTCACGTTGGCCTCTGCACTTTTGTTCTGCGCTGTAGTTGTGATATTCACCAAGTATTTAGGATTCCTGAACCACAGAAATACTGCATCAGCAAATGGGTTTTGTATTGTATGGAGCTGTTGCTACCTTTCCCCACGCCCTGCGAGTTCAGTCTATTTGTAGGAGGTATCAATGTACTTACAGGTACACTGCAGACAACTCGTTTTGATTTTCTGTGGGCTTTTCCTTTAATTGTAGAACAATTAATTGGCTACAGTGGTTTTTCATGTTCATGGAAATAACTTCATTTCCTAATAAGAATCACAGAGCGTTTTGATCTTTCATTAAGTCTACACACAATTTGTATCACCACAAAGGTAACCTAACTTGTATTTTCAAAATCTTTAACCGTTCTTGACTGACAGAGCAGCCTAGCAGGGAATTAGATCCAGAGAGTCAGTCTATGTTCTGCAGCAGGTGTGCTTTTGAGGCAGACAACATAAGATTATCTGTCTGTTCTACTTAGCTGTTCTCTTTGCTGCTGTTACTCTGCTTTCTTAGCTAAGGCATAGTTTTTTGTTGTGAGCAACAACTGCAAAAACTATTCCACAAAGTATCTGAGTGTCTTTGAAAGAAGTTGGGTAATCCTTCTGTTTGGAAAGGTGAGAAACCTCTCTGACCTAACTGTGGTTTCTAGGGCATACCAGCTATTCCCTCCCACAACTGCACTGTGGAGAATTGGTTTACCTGTAAGGTAGGTGCTCCTACCTCCACTTTATGTTATATGAGAGCTTGTAGAAAGAGCCTGCTTTGATTCATCGTGGTAGGATTTTTGGTTCTTGTGACTGGGTAATATGATTCAGTCTCCTCTAGCTGCTGCCTCTTTCTCTTGCTACATGCTTTGTGCAAATGGAACAACTCTTCTTTTTCCCTTTTCTGCCTGCGCTAACGGAGGTCTCTTGTTCTCGGTGCGGTCCAGCTCCTCCTGCCTGCCATCTCTCTTGGGAGCTCTCCCTTTGCCTGGGTGTTCCTGGGGCGGCTTTTCTTCTGCAGCCACAACTAATGTAGGATTTTCAGCAGTAGCTGGAGGACTTAACTGAGAGCAAGCGCTGGTTTATTCAGTCTCCTGAATACCTCCATGCTATTTGCTTTGGAGGGAAGAGCTTGAATGCTTCCTGGGCAGCCCTGGGGTTTCGCAAAGCGCTGTCCTTTTGCCAAGATCAGAAAGTGGATCAAACAAGCCGAGTATGCTGTGCACTGTTAGTGGGCAACGAGGAAATAAGCGCTAGAAAAAGCAGATTTAACTTATGTCACTAACCTGATGCTTCACCCCCCTTCCCCTCTCTGGAGAGGCCGGTGTGCCGCTGCTGCGCTCCCAGGGAAATATCGGGGATCCCCGGGCCCCTCCCGGGCTGCGGCTCCTTCGGGGCCGGGCTGGGCACGGGCTGGTACCGAAGGAAAGCGGGGCTGCGGGGCAGGCCCGCCCGGGGGGCACCGTGACGGCCGGGGCCGCCTCAGGGCCGCGCCTCCCCTCAGCGCCTGGGCCCGGCCCCGCCCCCGGCGCGGTTGCCATGGCGCCCCCCGCAGCCGGGGCGGTGGCGGCGGCGGCAGGTGCGGTCCCGCCCCGGTGGCCCCGCCCTCGGCCTGACGTCAGCGGCAGCCGCGGAAAATGGCCGCGGAGCTGCGCGGCGCGCTGCAGCCTGCGCGCGCTCGGCCGGGCGGCGCGGAGCCTTCGCCCCGCGGGCGCTCCCGCAGCGGCGCGGACGGGCGGCTCTGAGCGCGGGGCGCGGCGGGCGGCCCCGCTCCCCGCTCCGCCATGAGCTGCTCGGCGGACGCCGTGAAGGAGAAGCTGCTGTGGAACGTGAAGAAGGAGGTGAGGGAGGAGGGAAGGCGGCGGGCGGGTGGGTGGGTGTCCTCCCCGGGGCTCCGCGGCGGGGCCGGGGCTGTGAAGCGGGCAGAGCCCCGCGCTCCGGCAGGCGGAGATCGCCTCCCCCGGGAGGCTGCGAGGCCTGGGGCCGCCCTGCGCGCCCTCCCGCCGGGCTCGGCCTCCCGCGGCGGGTTCAGGCCGGCGGGGAGAGGGGGAACCTCCCGCGTGACGGGTTTGTTTAACCTCCCTTGCGGCGGGGCCGGCGGTGGGGAGTTTGCCCAGAGTAAATAAAATACAGCGTTGGCCGGGTTGAATTAAAAGCCGCTTTCCCTTCGGGAGGCGGTGAGTGCGAAGTGGAGGGTTGTTCGGCTACAACCGTTTGACCCTTTCTGCGCTGCCGCTGTGGGGTGCGTGACCTTCCTGTGAGTGGGGGTCAGGAAGCGGAGGCGCTGCCTCGCCGGGCTGGCGGCGCGGTGCGGCTCCCGTGACATGTCGGTGGCTTTGCGGGTTTCCGAAGCCAGCCCAGAGGTGCTGCTCTGCGGGCTCGCCCTTCCCGCCCCCCAGCAGGCCGGGGCTGCGCCCGTCTGCCCAGGCGGGAGCCGGCAGTGAGCTCCCGGTCCCGGCTCCCTTTCCCTGGGGTTATGGTTCCTTTATTCCTAGTTCTTCACTAACTTTTCCTTAGGGTGAGTTTTAGAGGAGAAAGGAGGAAAATCAGTGATAAGAAAGCTAGTCTTAAGATACCCTTGAATGACTTGAATTGGCTCCCAAATGCCAGACCCCTGGCAGAAGCGTCGGGCCTCGGGGTGTTCGTGCCGGCGCTTTAGGAGGTGTGCTGGGAAAGGGGGACTGGGGTGGTGGTGGTGGGGTGTTCTTGCAAACAGCTGCGTGACATTTACCTGCTGGGATGATCTGAGATCTGTTCACGGACAAACTACCGAACACCCCGTGCCTGAACAGTGGTGGTGGCATTTGATCACGCTTGGGCTGGTGGTGCTTCTGTCTCTACAAGGACCGATGCTGTTGCCCGGGAGGGTGCGCTCAGCAGGACGGAGCTCCTGCCGTGCTTTGCACTTGGGTGGATTGGCTGCTCACCACAGAGCAAGGCTCCTGCTGAGGCCGCTCCGACAGGACGCTTTTTGGGGTCCCTGCCAAGGTACAAGCGTGCCTCGGTCCCTGAGCACCTTCGTGAACGCGCTCCAGGTGGAACTGCCAGCTTAGTGCATGGCCACCTCTCCCCCGTACACCCGAGTACCACATTGTGCATTTTTGTGGCATTGGCTGTGTAACAGCTGTGTGCGGCTGCCTGTTCCTTCATAGGAGCTAAGTAAAGATGTAATGCTTATCTATCACAGCAATAAAAAGTGTTTTTAAAAAGCTAACTATCCTCCTGCTCCTTCTGCTCCCTCGATTCACAGCTGGGGAAATTAGAAGTAGCTAGAGAGCAGGATTCATTAAAGCTCAAGTGGAAAGTTGTTGCTGTGGCCAAGGTTCCTGAGCCTGAATCTGGTTCCCTAATATTTGTTAGCGCTGAAAGCAGGAAATATCAGCTGTTTCGGTCAGTGTAGCTTGGCTGGAAGCGGTAGAGTAGGGACAGGCACGTAACGCACAGTCTGTACGCAGAATTGTAGGACCGTGTCCTAGAATGACCCAGGCAGCACCTGGCCGAGGGCGCCGAGCAGGCGTTACCTGCGGCTCGCGCTCGTGCTCGTGCTGCGGCTTAATGCAGCCGTGAACCTGCCGCTTCATTTAGAAATTTTAGCTTCAACTAGGACCTTTGAGCCAAGATAGTACAAGGCTTGATTTAGAAGTGTGTGCGCTCACTCTCCTGGGTTAATGTTTAAATATATAAATAAATTTGAGAAATGTTTTCCAACTCTGAACATTGCAATCTTGTGCTAATGTACAAGATTGAAAGTGAAATGGATTTTCACGATCCAAGCCAGCTCGAGCCGAGGAGAACAAGTGGTATATAATTAAAAAATCTGAGGCTAATTTGTTTTTAAGTCTCTAAAATGTTTTTAATTGGACTCTAGCTTTTAAATTACTCGAGTAATGCATGAAAGTGTTATTTGTACCTTCTATGTCATCTTTTTGTTTTGTCTTTGACTTGTTTTTTTTTCTTCTCCAAATCCTCACAAATGCTCTTTTAGAGGATTTATATTGGCTTGGCTTTTGGGGGTTGCCCAGAGCTTTCCGTCCTAAAACCGTCATGAGAGCTCTTTGGTGATCGTACGCGCGTTGGGGTCGCTCCTCCTGCCCGCGCGCTGCACAGACGTGTAGCCGGGGACCCTGTCGCTCCGCTCGTGTCAAGACAAATGGTGTCAGGAGGCAGTCAGAGACACTGAGACGGAGATTTTATTTTTCATTTAAACAATCAATCAGTGCAGCCAGGAACTGAATGCAAACCACTAGTGTACCAACCACCAGATTACGCTGCCCTTAATGACAGTAATTAACCTTTTCCGGTAGAATTTTCAACCTCGTTTTTTATTCTGTGTGACTTTTCACACAGCCGCTTATACCTGCATGCATGGTGTGTTGGTGGTCTTGTTTTGAAAACTTGAGTAGTCTGTGGCCGTTCTCAAAGCAATCATTCCCTTCCCTTGTCCTTTAAGCCCAGGCTCTTCCTCCCATTGAATTATTTTCACGTAACCTCAATATCTAATGGAGTTCTGAGTAAGCTTATTCTCTCTGTGTGTTGTTTACACCAAGCCCTTTAAAATTCACTTGTCTTTGCAAAATGTAAAATGGTTGTCTCCAAAGTCACTTGGTGCAAAGTCATTTTATTTATTTTATTTTGTCTCTCCTTCTCAGCGAAAACTTCTGCATTTTTCCTTGGGGAAAACTTCATGTTGTTTGCTTTTTCTCAGATGGACTTTCAATTCCCATTCCCATAAGAATGTATTTTGTTGGCTCTAATAGAAAGGAGGACATGTAATGTGTTTTGAAAATTTAACTCTACTGGGATTCATGCTGAGGCTGCTTATAAGTTCACGTTTCAAACATTTATCTCTCTCTGCAGGAAAATCGGTCGTGACAAGTAGACTCATAAAACAGGCTTTTCTCTGGCCACTTCCTTCTCCCTACTGAAATGGAGGTTTTTTGCCATTTCTGGATTTAAACACAGCACTCTCTAGCTGTGAAACAAATAGGATAACAATAACCTTAGCTGTTTCACCATGAAAAATTTCAGAGCACATCAGAAATGCAATTGCTCATGTTATAACTAAAATGCAGCCACTTCTGAGCAGAAATATAGTACTTGTTTAACAGCTTGTATTTGCGCTACCCAGTTCTTCATCAAGAGTAACAAAGAGTCAGTGCGGCAAGAGGGATCAATAAATGAGATGAACAGTAACTACACACGCTAAAGAAGGCACAGATACTGGACATAAGGTTTTCTCCTTTGAGGAAAAAAATGCTGTGGGTTTTAACTGTGGTCCTGGTTATTCCAGTGTTTTATGAGCACTGTTCTTTGCCTCCGACGCTGCGTTGTCCCCGCGGCGCTTCTCCAGCGTCCCATCGTGATGCACAGATGGGGAAAGCGCTGCAGCCTGCGATCTGAAAGAGCGGTGCTGGTTTGGAAGGTCGTTCCCAACCCTGAAGGCTGCAGATATGTTGAGATGTGCTGGGTCAGCCCTGGCCAAAAATCTGTCATCGTGACATTTAGCAAAATTGTGGTAAGGCAAGTCCTGACTGTCTGTTCTCATTGGAGCAGACCAGGAGCTCAACAGAGGGATGGAAAAGGGAACATCTGTGGGTCTCTTCCAGCGCTGTGCTTGTGAATAAATTGGTGTAGAGTCAGTGCATGTCGTGTCTTAGTAGTCTTCATTTTCTTGGTCTCCTATACCAGCAGGTTGCTGCAAAATTGGAGTTTATTTCCATTTTTAAAGCTTCCTTATAATGAAAATTGAAATATTAAACATAAAGGCATTTCTCTTGTGTTTTTCTGTGGTGAAAGTTATTAAATAATTATTGTGACCTATGTTTGGTGTTTGACTCCTGCTGAAAGTTTGGGCCATTCTTGGATGTAGGAGAAAGTCGGAGCAGTAATCTATTATAATACTGTGCAAATGCATATCCACTTTTATTCGAGAAGCTTGCTTTGCTTTACGTGGATAATGCTACCCCTGGGATACCGCTACAGGTGGATGGGTGAATGCAGGGGGGCGGGCTGTTGATGTTTCTTTTAATGAGATTAATTTGCAGTTTGGTCAGGTCCGCTAGTATCTGCAAGTGGGTGTCTGTGTAGGCTTATGCTCAGAAAGCTTCATTGACAAGTGCCTCCCCAGAACAGAGAGACACAACAGCATAATTCCCTGCAAAGAGAGCTGCACAAAATTGCAAGGGGGGGGGAAGGAGAGAAAAAAAAAAAAAAAAGAAAATGGCTTGTGTTCCATTTTTCCATTTGATCAGAAACATTTGATTTAGTTCCTTGCCTGGAGCATCCCTGAATTACGTGGCAGTGAGGAGTGACGTGGGATTGAAGAACCCTGCATTCTAGCTTTTGAATCTTCACATCTACTGTCTATGCCCTGAAAATGTTTTCTAATAACATCCACTGACTCCAGAAAACGTGCAAAGGTTGCTCCGTGTGCGACGGCAGTTGGGCACAGACACCGGTCGCTCGCTTAGCTCTGGAGGTCCTGCATTCAAAGCCTGCTGACAGGCTGGCCGTATGGTGCTGCTGTATAAAAGTAGGGTTGATTACTGCATCCGAAACATTTTTCTTTCTAATTTTTTATACACTTTAAATTTTTTGTTCCTGGGCTACAGACTGGGATCTGAGTAACATACTGAGCTAATAACGACTAATGATTGGGGTATGCCTGGGAAATGTGTGACAGCAGGGAACTGGCCTCTGAGCTCCAGAGCTCTTGCTCCTGGTAAACGACTCTTCTTTCTCCCTGTCCTCGGGAATTGAATCCCAGTTACTGTTCTGTGGGGAGCTGAGACTGAAATCACGGTCTGCAGTCCTGAGTGGTGCCTGAATTTATGTTGGTGATCTGCAGTCATACGTGCATGACTTACCCTGGTGCAGCTCTCCGTGTTTCCTCTTCTGTCCGTCTTGATGCTAGTGGCACTCAGAGGTGCTTTTCCTCTTTAGTAAATCAGGGCTTTCATTTGGTAGATTAAATACAGTTTTCATCCAGTGAAATCGGAGCAGCTTGCAAAGGTTGGGTCACTCCTCTTGTTTCACAGATGGGTCGGCCGAGGCCCAGAGACGAGTTGGCTTGGAGGGAGCGGATGGCACCGTCTCTGTGCTTCCACTGCGAGCTGTGTTTGCCGGAACATGCTGCCTCCCACGTGTGAAAATGCAGGTCAGGGTCTGAGCTGGAATTTAAACAGGCAGAGCTGTGCAGCTGTCCTGTCCCCTTCCCTTTGCAGAGCTGTGGTCTGCCTAGGTGCTATTATCTAGATGATTTCAAACCTCTAGGTGAGGTTTGGAACAAGTTTTGTTGGGTTTCTGCCAAGACAGACAGACATCAAGCTTGCAAACAAACAATGATGTGAATAAAAATGTGAGAAGGGGAATGCTGGATAAATAGGATAATCCAGATGCTTCCTGTGTGAGATCCCATCCATGAGACTTTCTCACACCTTTGCTGCTTTCTTGATACCTTCTTACTCCTCCACCTCCTGCAACTTTATTGTAAGGTCCAATGTTCTAATAGCCATGTCAGAAATGCCACAGGACAGAAACAAATTGCCTTGTTAGGAGTTTATGTTGTCAAGCCTCAGTATGTGAACAGTGAGCCAGGTTCTATAAGGTGCGGAAGACTTGCTTTGAAGTCCTCAGATATAAAACATGTTCTGCTTTCAAAGCCTCTTATGTGTTTGCTTTTCCCATTTTCTTTGCAACCCAGAGGGCTCCCGTTTGATAAGAAGTCCAAATTCTGTAGGATCAACTTGATCCAGAGTTTGGGGCGAGGAGAAGGCCGGGTGTTGAAAGGCTCATGCAGCAAGTGCCAGAGCTGGAGCTGCAGACTGCTGCCAGCCGGGCTGGGGGTGTAGGAGTGGGCATGGAGGCTTCAAGATGATTACGGGGGGAAGGCATGCTTGATTACAGCATCCAGAATTGGCTTCGCAAACGATCTTACTGGAGGAGGAAGCCCTCCAGCCCAGAGAAGGCACTGAGCTGCCACCTCGCCGTCCGTCTGCCCAGCTGTCTGTCGGGCATTGCACCTGCAGCTTCTCCTGGTTCCCGCGCTGAGCGGCAAGGCTTACAGCCCCCGGGCCTGTCCATGCCGCGGCGCGGCGGTGACCCAGCCGGCTTTAACCGGGTTACCTCGGGTACCAGGCGCAGGCTAACGAGGGCTGAGCGCGCAGCTGCCAGCCCTGCCGAGAGGCGTGGGTGGAGGTCTCTGAGGCACGCAGACCCTGCGGCAGGCTGGTGGTGACCGTCGCCGCGCAGCGTGCGCTGGCACGCGGGTCAGACCAAGCTGATGCACGGGCTGTGCTGCTGAGCTTGTTGGGAAAGAGCACCCACACAGTGATTACCTGCCAGGTAATTCACTATTTGTTGGATTCCAGGACTGCCGTAAAAATTGTTTTCAAGTAAAAAAAAAAAAAAAAGTTGGAAGAGGAGAGTATCTTGTTAAATCTTCTGCCACAGTAGCACGCACTTTCATATATTGAAAGTGATGTGGCATTTATTTAGGCAGAGTGTCCTAACCCCATAATTATAGCTCACAAATGAGAGAAGCCAAAAATGGTTGTGGATTTGTGTCTGGAAAAGCAAGTGCTCCATGGCCAGGAAGGAATGAGTGTCTGATAAATGCGTTGGTTGAGGCAAATAGGTTACATCTGTTATCAGGCTGCGGAAGCCATTGGGGGAGGAATGAGCTAGCAGATGAATGGAGGGTAACTGCAGCCTCTCTTCGAGAGCCTAATTGTAAGATTTGTCTGTTTTCTTCCTTAATTTTTGAAATTCAGTAATCTGCAATGAATTCCCTCTGGAGCTTGACACATCAGCCTTGAAACTGGAGAGGATCTTTGTTTTAAATCAGTAAGAAGTGTGATAAATGTGATTTTATTTGCTGTAATTGTTAATTTGTGCCTAGGAGCGAAAACTGAAGGCACTGTCTTCTCTATAGGTACTATATTATTTTTGTATAGTGTCTGGTGCAGCAGAGCTTCGAGAGCATTGTTTGTAATTACTGTGGCATGTGACGTCCCCGAGCGGGAGAAAGGTTGCTGTAAGCCTCTCTTGGGATGTACGCCTGTGTGGCTGAGGGATTCTTTGTGCTTGAAAAAGAGCAGAATGCCACAGCTGGCAAGAGGACATGGCAATACGTAATCTCGTTTCGTGAGCAGAAGTAACTCTACGCAGGAAGGCCAAGGATGAATTAGTTAAACAGTTTTGCACAGCCCTTTGGAACTTCTGCTGAAGAAGTTCTCCAAAGGGCACTCTGGGTGCTCTGAAATAACTCGGCCTTTTATAGACCTGTCCTTGTCCTACCAGAAGTTCCCTCATCCCATGAAAAGCGGCTTAGTTTTGTCCTTCCTGTCCCTTCTTAAATGCTCTTATCCTCCCTTCCCCGCAAAGAGTAACTTGTGTGAGTTGTTAGTCTTTTGGGGATGGGGAAAGGGCAAGCAAAGGTTGAAACTGAAACTCCCAAATGCTGTGCTGGTTTGTGTTGGGATCTTACAATCAGTTCTTTTTATTTCCTTGTTTTAGGTAAAGCAGATCATGGAAGAAGCTGTCACACGGAAATTCGTACATGAAGACAGCAGTCACATCATCGCCTTATGTGGTAAATGACACGCAAAAGAGCTAACACTACATACTCTTACTTTTCCTATAGAAATGTGTTTTCCCTGCTGGTTGATGCAGGGATTTAAATATTAGAAATCATGGAGTTCAGGCCCCTGTCACCTTTTCTTTACGTTTGCTACATCTGTGTCTACATTACAAATAAGAAAGTAACTCTTCTTAAAATGGCATTATTCAAAGTACGTACCAAGCCAAAATGACAAGGTGATTTACTAGGAAGCACTAGTAGGTTAAATAATACGTATTTGGAGTTAAGGTACAACCCAGAGAATAACTGCCGAAGAATGAAGTTTTCCCAGTCATGGGTTAAAATCTGGCAGCTACCTTCCAGCTGAAAGTAGTTTGTTCTGTAAGTTGTCTCAATGTATTTGAAGAATAAGGTGTCTCATTTTGAGTATAGGTGACAGAATCCAGCCAAAAAAAGTCATTGAAAGAGCTGTTGCCTTTTTTAAAAGAAGAGAAACAATGGAAATCTCAATGACTTTTCTAGCCAGCATCATGCCACTGGCTAATTGGCATGTTTCAGATATTCACAACACTTCTCTGCTCTCCGTGCACTGAATGCTGTATTACATAAATGGTCGTTTGAGAGATTGAGGTCTAGGCTTTGACATCGTGGACATTCTTGTATATTTTTTAATATAATCTGTGAGCCATTATGTTTGTGGCTTTTCCTTATGACTGTATTTTAGAAGTTGCATTACCAAGAATTAGCAAGAAGATAACATTTATTTGGAGATAACATCGTGTATACCAAGGGCAGCTGGTGTTTCAGAACTCTGTGAATAGCTCGAAGTCTGAATAAATTATAAAATTTGGTGATGGTTTGTCTGGTCCCTGCAGACTTAGACTGATGTGTGTGTTTTGATGACGGAGTGAAGCAGACCCTGGGTGGGTAAAGGATGGCCCAGTGCTGGATTCTCAGTGAAGTCAGCTCCCGAGAGGCCACACCGAGTACTCCTTTGGAGACTTAGCCTGAAAAGGAACTGTTGCGTGCTGGTCCAACAGTTCTGTCACCTCGCCTGTAATTTACTAGGGCCAATAAAAAATTAACGCTCTTCATCAGACTTTGGTGTGTGGAGAAACATCACAGCAAGATACTGCTGAGAATTAAAGCTATGTACAACTGTAAATACGTGTGTTGGCCTGTGAATTCTTGGCTGCTTTCTTTTCATGCGTCAAATTGAAGACTTACTGGGAGCGATGCTGAGAATGACTGGAGAACAGCCATCATCTAAACACTTCTGGATTTCACAGAATGGAGCATTTGCAGCCAAACTTACCCAGTTATGTGTTGATGACAGTGGAGAGGTTAAGAAGAGTGTAGGTTACATTTGGCTTTGGGGAGAAGTGGACTGTTACTGAAAGCAAAATTCAGAGAAAAGTAACCTTTTCCCGTTGCAACATTGAAATTCCAGCTTGCTCTGCTATGTGTGGTTATTATGTATGCAAAGCTAATCTTACACTAGCCTGCTTGCTGTTTCCAAGTTATCTTTTACTTACAGCTTAGGAGAATTTATTCATCCCTACGTATTCAGTGCAGCAGTGCAAGATTTGGCCATGTTCTCTGGCTAATGTTTTATTGCTATTAATATGGACTGTAGCCGTTTCTTCCATTTAGGTTGTGGTTATGTTAATTATTCCCCTTTTATCTACTTCATATTTGTACTATATAGAGAAGAAAAAGTAGCGGAGGAAAATAGTCCCGAGATAGGAGCAGGCGAAGGAACCCGAGCCTGTGCCCTTGCTGCAGGCTGCCTGCTTGATCCGGGGAGCTCCCGGTGTTGAGTGTCTGTTCTCTGCCTTTATGCTCTGTAAGATGTGCTGCAGTGTTGATGTAAGGGGTAGTGGGGCGGCAGCTATTTCTGCTAGAATCTGCTCGGCCAAAATTAGCAATACTGTAAAATCTTCTTAATATTTCTCCCTTCCTCCTGCTGTGATTCCAGTTGGTTTTGTGTTCTGAATTCTGTAGGGTCTAAAGAACTAATAACTCTCCATGAGCTGCCTTATTATTGCCCAGCAAGCCTACCTGTCCTAAGGAAGTATTCCAACCTGCAGCTGCTTTGAATGTAGGACTTAATTAACTCTAAACCAGAAGTAGGTGAAGCTGAATGTTCTGCTGTCACTTCAGCTAATTGAATGGAGAACCCATTTCCAGTGGATTTGGCTAACAGCTCCTGGCTGGGGCTCTCCTGTGTGTGCAGTTCTCTTCCCTCCCCCACTACAGTTTCATGTGCCTCTTCAAGAGGTTTTTCCCTTCTATTTAAAATTAGATTGGCTCAGTACATGAGTCACTTTCAGTGAATCTTCGTTATAAATATAGAATTCTTGTGAATCATTTTACTCTCCTGCAAGGCTGAGTTGAACAAGAGTCTCTTAACTACATGGTAGCTGATTTTCAGGGCCTGTCTGCATCAGTAAAATTTCCTAGGTCCTGAATGGCTGAAGGTCCCAATTAAATAGTGTGTGCCACGTTTTCCACACCCTTCTTGGGTGCCTCTTTGTTACGGTACGTGGGGTTTGTAAGCGCAAGACACTCCAAGGCTGAGATGGCAGCCTCGGTGTTCACTGTTCAGCCCCACACTGGACTACAGCGTCTCTGAACAGAGCCTCAGTCCATCGTCTGTTAAGCAGAAGGACTCTTTTCATGTAAGATTAACTGCGGGGCATTGAGCCTGAATGGGTTTCCTCACAGTCTGGTGAGCCCTTGAGATGTGTCTCCATGGTCCTGGGTTCAAGCCGTAGGACGCAGTTGGCCAGAAGAGCAGCTGATGCTGTGTAGGGTTCATTTGCACATCTAGAGGAGCTTATGTGGGATTTGACTCTGTGGAGGTACGTTGGCATCCAGTGGGCAGGAGGGTCCCTTTCCTGCCCCAGGGTCACCGTAATGAGACCACAGAAAACACGTGTATTAAGATGGGAGACAGTCTCGGCCCTGCCTGTCTAACACGTTGAGCACGGAGCGTGAAGCAGAGAGCTGACCTCTGCAAGCCCCTGAAGGACACGCCGTTCTCCGGACCCGCTCCGTGCCGCCCTTGCTGGCCCCTGGAGGAGCAATGCCTCTGTGCTGGCCGGTTCTGCTCGTCCGGTGGGAGAGATTTGTTGTAACCCCAGTGACTGCTGACAATCTATCGTCTTCACCTGTGTGATCTAGGAGAAGGAAAACAGTGCTGACATTTTCATCCTTGTGGGGAAGCAACGAATGCAGATGGTTTTGTATTTGTTCTCAACCCAGTTTATAACCTAGTTACATTCCAGTTACTCTTTCATCCTATCTGATTTCTAAAAGATCTAGCTCTGTGACTCAGAGCCGTAGCGGTGCAGTGTGGCTAGTGTGTGTCATGTTGGGACAAAAATTCCAGATTTCTTTGGGCTACAGGTTCCTGTTGAGTGAATTTAACCTGAATTTCACTGGTATTGTGTTGTCCACCTGAGTGTAATGAAATGACGCAAGCTCTGTGGATATTCATAATGTCTTTAGTGGACAGGCGTTTCTGGTAGAAACTGGATGTGGATGTTTTCAGCCTGGGTTATCTGGTGCTGTTGCCTTAGTAACGGTAGCTGACATGGCGTGACGTGGGGACCGCGCTTTGCTCGTGCAGCTGAGTGCCGTCTCTGCGGGCCGGGGAGAACGCCGTCGCTCTCCTCCTGGCACCAGCTTCCCTGAAGCTGTCGTGGCTGGTCGTGTTCTCGACAGGAATACTAGCCCTTCCCAGCTTTTACGCTTCTGAGGGAAAGGGGGAAGAAAAAGGAAGCTTTTCTTCTGTCTCTGCAGTTACCTAATGTGTATTTACCAGTAATCAGCAAGCAGAGTTTTCCAGTTCAGTGCATCACGTTTACGATGTTTGTCCGAAAGCTACCTGCAGCTTTGCTAAGCCTTTTTCTGCGTGGTTGCCCATCTTCCGATCTGACAGTAATGTGCTGCTATAAGCAAAGAATTAAAAACCTGTTTAAATCAGCTTCATACAGCAAACATAATGGAACATGCCGTATTCATGAATGGCTCCAAGACAAGGTTACCCGAGTGTTGTTCTTTATGTCTTCAAGGGCGTGTAGCTCACGTCATAAATCTCACAGAACTGATTTTCTCCAAGTGGACTCTTTTATGTGTCCAGTCAAGATCTTTCATTAACTCACTTTTTAATATTTCTTCTCTTTTCCTCCTTTCATCTAGAAAAAAAATAATTGTACAGAAGGTTTCACAGAAGCTAGAAATGTACCGGATTAGGATATCTTTACTCCAGACGTACAAAGTCAGTTCAAACTGTGCTTAGTAACACTCTTTATCTTCTCCAAAAAGAGAAAAAAAAGCCCTTCAGACACTTCCAATCTCATCTTTGAAACCAGCATTTTGATGTTTTTCAAAGAGCTGTCTCATTTCCAGTGGATGTGTTTAATGGGAGTGTGACGAGCTCTGGTGCCCTATCTGCTCAGCAAGGTAGCCCTGCAGAATCGGGGCAGCCAAGAGCCCTTTAGAGAGCTGGTGTCTTCAGCAGGGCACAGGCAGGGGCTTCTGCCCAGTTTGCAAGGTCCGCGTGCCTCCGGCGACGTTGGAAAAGAGAAACTTTGGGAAAGGCTTCCACAGGCTTACCTTCCTTCTCTGCCATTCATCCAAATTATTGCATCCACGGTGGAACGGGTGGCCGGACTCTGTTCACTGCAACAGCATGGGTCACCGGGACATTTGTTTAACGCTCTTCATGTTTTGCTTGTTTACTGTGCGTGCAGAGCTGTGGTAACTGCCCCGATGGCTCAGGCTGCGTGTCCGTTTGTATGTGTTACTCGTTGGAGGAGGAAGAAGGAAAGGGAGTGTGCGGGGAGCCTTCTTCTGGAAAAGACACTTAAAGCAAGCCATATACACGGTGCGTGCTTGACGTTTGATGAATGGGTTATGTTGCCAGAAGGACACCGCTCCTGCAATAACAGTAATTAAGTGTAGAGTGTATCTTTAATGTCTTGTTTTTAAAGGTAAATTGATAACTGCTCTGAAAACAAACTTTGTCCAGACAGTATCTCCCTCAGTGAAGTTGTGTGTTGTTCTGATTGGTGTAATTATTACTTAAGTGTAGCAAGGATGCTGACAAGTAAAAACTGGGATTGTACAAAATGTTCAACATTCACTGCATGTTTGCTTTAAAGGAAATTTGAACTTTGAATTGATTTGTAATTAAATTATTGTTCCTAGGAGTTGACTGTGCTTGGTCTGGTTTATAATTTAAAGGTATTTTTATATTGTTTGAAATGAGTCTCAGTAGTTTTTTCTCTTTGGTAAATATTTTGAGTGCATTAAATGAAATAATCCTGAATTGTCATGCTGTAAAATAATTGCCTTAGACTTCAGGTGGATTATTGAGAGCTGGAGCGTGCCAGAATCAAAATGTATATTGTTTAGATGTAAATCCAGCATGCCTGCTTGTCAGTGAATGTAGTTACTGCGTTTGGGGGGAAGGTTAGCAGTAAACATGAGTAAAAATGGTAACTTGGGCACTGTCAAACATGCAGAACTTGGCTTTTCAATGAGAATTAGGGAAGGGATGAACTGCACAAAAAGCTTTTTTTGGCCTGAATAATAAATCCGCTACCAGTAATTAAACCCATTAATTAAAATGTACAGAATCCCTTTGTGGTTGAAGTGAAAAGGCCAGTTCTGATTTTGAGCTGTAGAGCGGTATTTAATGTTGTGCTTGAGGCTTCCTTTAAACCTTCTTTGAGGAGTGCAGGTTTGCGTTGCGCTTGTTCCTTGGGGCGTGCGTGGAGTTGGGGCTTCCGTCGCTGTCCCTGGGAATTGTGCCTGGGACCTGCCTGGGTCTGCCCGGGAGCTGTGCTGGGAGGTGGGTGGGTTTGTTGCCGGGGCATCGCCGTTCCCTTCCTTTCCCCCCGCATCAGTGGCTGGTGTCGGTTTTTCTTTGGAGCCCCTCACGCTGGAGGAAGGGTGATGGCTGCAGCAGTTACGTTCCTCGTAGCTGTGCGTGGTGCACGTCTAGTGAACCTCGGAGCCAAAATGATCGGTGTGATGCCGCTGGATGGCTTCAAAAAGAGACCCCTCGTCCCTGGAGGTGTATTCCTCCTTAGAGCATTATGGGCATTATGTGTAAGATATTTACATATCTGTGTATATATATTTTATTGTGGCAGCCAAATTTCTTCTCTTTTGCCCGGGTGGCGATAGAGAAGGAGTTGCACAAAGGAAGCTCAGTTCGTCACGCTGCAGCGAGCGGCTTTTGTTTGGTCTAGAGCCTCACAACAGCACCGCCTGTTTCTCATCTCTCTCGGGACGCCTGGTCTTGTTAACTGGCTGCCTGCCAGCGGCAGTGCCCATCTGCCGAGTGTCTGAACTTGAACTCGAGTCAGCCGGGAGTAGGCCATAGGTTTGGATTTGGTGTCTCTGGCTTTATTGTACTACTGCATTTTTTGCTGTCAAGGAAGGGAAGACCTGTAGATCCCAGCGCCTCTCTGAATTGCGTCCTGTGTTCCTGTTGACACTGAGATGTTGGTGCGAGTGTGATCTAACCATGTGTAAACTAGAAAGCAAAGAAACTGAACTCAAATTCTGTAAGGCATTGAAGCTCTTCCATCAAAGAAAACAGTAGAATTCCTATCTTCTTTTTGTTTTCTTGATACTTTGGGTATCTTTTTTGGTATGCTTTGGATACTTGACGTGTGCTCTTTCTTCCTGTTTCCACTTATTAATATCATTTGATTTACCCCCAGCTTTAGTTCCAGTCCTTCACTTCAGAGGCATTTCGAAGTCTTTCTTTTTCCTTACCTCAGTGTCATTTAATGATCTTTGCCTTCCAAATCTGTTCTGTAGCTGTGTTATATCTAGACCAGACTTTGATACCAGAAACTTTTTCCCCCTCTTAAACCCAAGCAGTAAATTTGATATTTCTGAATGTTAAGTTGCTGGTCTATCTTGACAGATTTGTTGAGAATACTCGCTGCAGAACTTGCGGTTTCAGGTGCTGGTCCGTTCCAGACTTGACGTGCGCTTTCAGAGACTCTTTCAAGAGTGTGGGTTTTTTAAATCTCATTCAAAGGAGTTGCTGACCTGGTGCAATAAGTGTCTTTGAACTGTTTATGCCCTGTTTGTCTTGTCGGGGTGCGTCTCGTGTTGTGTGC
The DNA here is from genome assembly GCA_009819775.1 of Phoenicopterus ruber ruber. Taxonomy (NCBI): domain Eukaryota; kingdom Metazoa; phylum Chordata; class Aves; order Phoenicopteriformes; family Phoenicopteridae; genus Phoenicopterus; species Phoenicopterus ruber. The sequence goes on along the minus strand of CM020233.1, from coordinate 1,157,473 downwards.
TTTTGCTTTTAAGCTCCAAAAGTGTCTGCGTACATCGGGACTGCACAAGCATTTATTGTTCCCTGGAGCAAGGTGGAGGAAAACTTCCTAAAGCAGATGAGTACTCCATTCGTTTTGGAGGGGGTAGACAATAGGAAAGCAGGTGTGTGGCTGCATTTTCTGGAGCCTTATGCTTGGTCTGAGATCAGTTAAGATCTGAAGTTTCGGGGTCTGTAAATGTTTGTAGTAATACAATCAAATAGCTTCAACTGAAATCATGGATATGTCTCTGTTAAAGCTAGCGGTGGAAAACCAGGAAACCTGTGGGCGTGAATATGGCTGGTGACTCCTCAAGACCAGATACCTGGGGTATTTCAGGGACAGATGGCGTGTCGGAGTTGCAGGAGTGCCTGGTAGTGCTGGTTAGGAACCTAAGCTGCTAACATACATAAGGGTTAACCACAAAAATGTGGTTAGTTGTGGGACTGTTTTCTTCATTGGTCTTATGATGACTTGTTATCCCATTTTGCACAAAGTTAATTGTGTTTGAAAGAGAAGATCTAATTAGGAACCAATGACTGCATGATGCTGGAGCTTGTGTTCTGTTTTTTCTTGTTCAGGACCTGAAATCCAAGCAATTATCAAGGTCACCAAACGTCACGATTGCCAGCCCCAAGCAATGAAAAATCATGAGTCAGAAATCTTTTCCTTCATGGTCCTAAATTACAAGACTGGATTAAAGTTCATGACAGAAAAATAAAATCAACTGAGGAATAGAAATGTATTTCTTAAATACGTTTCTTATCCAGAGATTTTTATCCAGTGGCATGCTTCAAGATGGTAAAGCTTTCAGAAGAATATCAAATATCCACAGACTTGCAGTAAAATCGTGGAAGGCGGCAATGTGGGAAACTCTTCTTTGTTTGTTTTTAAGGTGAGAAATAAGTTCCTGATAGCCTGTTCTCTGCCTCTTATTTAAAGTATGGCAACAAAGTGTTAACAGATGTTCAACGAAAGGAACAGGAGATACATTTGGAGCTAGTCTGGACCTCATTTCTGAAGCGTCCTGACTGTCCACACAAGCTGTTCCCATCGCTCTCAGCTGGAGTTACAGCCTTCCAGTTCCTCTGAAAATCAGCCCCATTAGGAAGAGATGCCTTATGCTTGGGGGTTTTTAGGTGATTGCCTTGAGGCTTCTAAATAGCACAATGCTCCTAGGTTTGACAAAGATTTAAGAATTCAGTTCCCTCTTTCTTCCTCCTTAGCTCACAGAAATGTAACTTATTTAGAAATAGATGTAAATAACCGTTGTCCAACCAGACAATTTATTATTTTAATTCTTTTGGCTTTCTACCCTTGGCATTGATATTTTTAAAAATGCAGTTAATCTGCTATGGAAATGCAGGTCTCATAAACAAAATATGAGCCTCCCTGTATTACTACTCCTATTTGGAAAACAAATGGAACACTTTCAATGATGAATAATGCTTATAAAATAGTTTACAGAGATTCTACCTCACTTCATAAACACATTAGCCCAAAGAGAGTGCCAGAGATCATCATAATTGGGGAGAGGCAGATATTTTTTCACACAAATTTAAAAGGTTTTTGATTGTGCTCCAAAGATGACTGCTTTAAAGTAATGAGTGGCGTGCTATAGAGGAGAGGAAAAAGAGAAGAGAGTGAATATTAGCCGCGATGTGAAATCAAACGGCTTTTGAACTGCACGTGGTTTTAGTTTGAGAAGTGAAATATAATCTCTCATGCTTTTTAGAGCACTCTGCTAAACATCTTACTTTAGTCCTGGGCCATCAAATTGGATCATATTCAATTATTTAGAGAAACCTCAGTAATTTTGATTTACCCTTAATAGTGTTTAATGGAAACACTTCCATTTTCTGAAGGGTATTGAGATCCTTGAAGCTTAATGGTGAAGATTTGAAAGAGGAGCAGTCACCAACTTCCAGCCCTGATGTTTCCCAGCCAGATCTATCTTTAGAACTGAGGATTGTCCATTTAGGTATCTTTTTTTCACCAGGGATTTATTGAAAATATGATGTCTGTGTGGCAGAGCAAAACACAAGTAGCTTGAGTCCAGGTGAACGTAACCATTAAACCACACAGCCTTGGATGTTCAGCTCCCAGTAACTGCTGGTTTTACCTTGCTTCCAGGGGGGAAAGGTGCTTTCTCCTGATATGGATTCAAACCATCCAGTTAACTATAAGCAGAGTTTTCAAATTAAATCATTCTTTTATAGTGTGTTTTCACCATTTCTTTAACAGTGAATCTCCTTTCACATGAAACCTCCAAGAGTGAAATGGAAAGGTTTTTTTCTGGTAGTTATTAAGTGCAGTTTTACTGATGGACTCTTCAAGGCAGAGACTGTCTCCCTCTAAATAGTCGCACCGGACCTAGTTCTGTGCAGTCCTGATCACAGATAAGGTCTCTTTGTGCTGTTGTAAAATAAAAATACTTGGTGTTGTTCTAGCACCTATCACCTTGGTATTTTCCTTTGCATGGATTCCAAGTGATTTGCTACATTAGTGCTTTAACAAACACTAGTAAAAGTAATAGACTTTAAAGGTCTTCATTTTGCAGCTTGAAATGAAAATGAAATTAAATATGCAAAGTTTGCCCTCCCAGTTGGTCTAACATTGGGCGTCTTGACTTCTCAGCTGACCAGTCAGAGTAAGAGCTACAGCAGAAGTACAGTGCCTTTTAACTCCCGAAGGTACCCGTCTCTTAGCAGTGCTGATGTTGTTCTAATACAGCTGCGTAGGGCTGCTGTAAATAAGAATGTATAATAAGTATACTAGACTTGCAGTGAAGCTGCAAGCTTCAGATGTCCACAGCTTTGTGGTGAAATGAAAAATGGGTATATGCTAAAAGAAAGTACTGAAGTCATACATCAGCAGTGGAAGAAATGCATCAGCACAGATAACTTCGATGCATTTAGCTATTAGGGGATGCCCAGTTGTAAAGCATGAGTTGTACTTAACTACTGAGGCGTTAGCTTGAGGTTGTGATTGTAAAGAAAATATTTAATTGGACTTTACTTCTTGTACTCTTGCTTCCTACTCTTCTATTCTATGAAGCAATTTGTTTCTTTGTAGTAAGGGCACTTCCTCTATCTCGGTGATATATGAACGCTTTCGTTCTGGAGGTTTATGTGCTTAACCCTGAAAATGGTTGCAACCCTGAAAATTCAGAAGCGATCGCAGATATCTTTATATCATTTATACTCCATGCTATGATATTTGAATCACTGTGCTAGAGATCTGAGGAAGGTATTAGTTCAAAATGAACCACTTTTTTTAGTGCTTTTTGTTCTAATACGTGAGGGAGTCCTTCCTTCTCAGTTGCAGTGGTTGTTGCATGCCTGGGTTTGATGAATGACGTGTTGAAGGTCAGGTAGGGAGGTGGGAGTGAGAGTGCGGCTGTATTGTCCTTGCCTAGTGTCCCAGCAGCATACTTGGATTTGTCACATGAAGTCCCTTATTTGCAGTGAAGCTATATCTGGAGAGTCTACGATCCTTGGCATTTGAAGACAGAATGTCAAATGGGAATTGAGACTTAAGCACATGCTTGATAATTCAGTTTTTCCCTCTTCCATAAAATGCACAAAGCAGTACCCTTTGGACAAAGGAGCAAATTTGGGTATCTCCTCTGCAGTCATTTGCTTATTACCCAGCTGTACCTGCATACTAGCTATCTCATCTACTCAGTATGTGCTTCTCGATGACATAGCATGCTATAACTTGGTAATAAAATTGGTTTCAAACTGGGCAGATCTGTGATTAGCTAGGTAAAGCAACAGCAGCTGGAGATCGTGAGCATCTGATTGCTTCTTTATCATCCTCCTCTTTTCACTTGTTCTTATTCTCTTCAGCCTCATGAATTCTATTCCCTGTGCACAGTTTCCATGAAAACAAGGTATTTAGCTGCAGTGTTTCTTCCTGTCTAAGGAAAATTTCATCTGCTAAATAAACCCCATAAATAATCCTTCCACAGGCCTTCTTTTCTCTGCTTACCACCCTTCCAGCACCATCCCTGGAGCTCTCTTATTTCACACTCCATTAAGTCACGTCACGATTTTCATAAAGGCAATAAAGGAGAAAACTGAAGTTGTTCACCTGACCCTGCAAGAAGTAGCCTTGTTGAAGTCACAAAAACGTGACATTTTTCAAAGGTTGCTGGTGACCGTGATTATTTAGACTGTAAATCAATAACATATCTGCACTTAATTAAATTCAGCAGTGGATACTGCAGGGGATGTTCCTCAAAACTGGCTGGAGTTAATGAATTTTTAGATGGCTGCTGTCAGCTGAACGATACCAGGGAATTACCTGAGCTGTGTTGATTTATTCCAAGTGCAGTGCTGCTCTTCCAATCTGTACGTAATGAATATCTGTGGTTTTCTGTAGTGAGTTTTTGTATGTATTTATTGTTGTAAGTATAGCGACAGTAGGCAGGCTCGGGATGACGTGCTGCGCTCGGAAAGCTTACAGTGTTTACCCATGTGCATGCATACGTATAAATAAAAGCATGTGTATGTGTGTACAAACTACCTGTTTGTACACAAAACTACCTGTTCATGTCTTTCTGATGTTATCAGGTCCTCCAGAAACAGCTAAATCTTCATCTCTTTTTATGTCTTTTTAGTGTCAGATTCCAAAAAGGGAAAAATGGTTCATTTTCTTTAAAATAGGTGAACAACTTCATTTTCCTGTCCCAAAGGTTCTTCTAAGTAAAATGTTTTGTGTGTTATCTTTCTAGGCAGCAATCTGAGCTCTGCGTTCTGCAGTTTGCAACTCCAGGGGGATTACCTATTTTTGGTTTCTCAAAAATAAAGAAAAGTGGGTTTGCAGAAACCTGATTTACCTAACCCTCTAGCTCTCTTCCCCCAAAATAGTTCTCTGTCAAAATTATTTTTTCCCGCCCTCCACCTCTACCATCTATTTTTGATGTTGTCTTCATTGCATGCTGGTTGGGTTTTATGCATGTGTCTCCAAGTGTGGTTGTAATACATAATCTATGTTGATTTCAACCGATTGAAAACGTATGCTGATGCACTACGGAAATGGGGAAGGGGAGTGTTTGTGCACACCATACCCTTTTGTCTGTTCAGTTAAAATTTCTTGTCATTTCTGACACTATCCAGCAGAACAATAGGAGGAGGGTATATTATATTCAAGATAAATGAGTGAGTTCGGTTTGTTTTCGCCTATTCCCACAAGCCCACAAGATGAATGCCGAGAGCCTGCCATGGAGAATTGATTTAAATCCAAGAGCTGGCCAAGAAACAATGCTAATTCCCTTGCAGATTACCCGAATGCAAGAAGCATAAGCGGCCGAACTGCAGAGCAACGGGTTTGTGGAGGCCTTCCTGCACAGAAAAGGAGAGCCTTTCCTGGGGAGACGTGGAGGTTTGCAGGAAGAAGAGTTTGTAAATTCTGGTTTATTTCACTGTAAAAAGTGTGCTTTTACTGTTTCAATCCAATGCTTAGAAAATAGAAAGCTAAGGTTTGTTTCTCTTCCGTTTTAAACCAATAACAAAAAGAGAAAAGGTCAGTGGAGCTAAGGAGATGTCCTCAAATACCTTGTATTTCCTCTCCGTAAAGCTATTTGAGCACCACTGTCGAGGTCCTCTCATGTTTTAAAAGATTCTGCAGCTTGAGGTGATTCTTCTGCAAGTTTGTTCAGGACGTGTTAATGTTCCCTTTTTGACTGAGCTTGGCTGTGTGTGCACAGATGCGGGAGAACGTGGTTGTGGGTGATGTCGACAAGGTGCGATGAGATCAGTGTCTGCCTTTGGACACGCAGGAAGCAGAAAGCCCTCCTTGACTCCTCCAGGCAGCTGACCGCTTTAACCAACGTGCCGTGAAGCTCGGGTGCCGCGGGGTGCCTTGGAGGGGTGCGTGCTGCTGTCGTACGCTACGGGGGTGGCACCCGTACGGTCCCCTGGGTTGGAATAGGAGGGCATCTGTGTTGCAAGACGTCCTGCCCTCCTTGCATGTTTTATAGTTTAACTGGATAAAAGCTGCGGTGTGTTTGAAAGCTAATTCAGATCAGGTCAGATGGGAATGTAAAGTCGGGTACCTGTTCTGGAATAATTCCCTCCTATAAAGGAGCCTGGATAGAACAGCTGAAGAGAGACAGTACTGTTAGCCTCGGTCTGTGGGTGAAGTAGAGGAGGCTGAAATGACTTGAAGGTCACACAGGCTGGGACTAAAACCCAGATCTCGGGGTGCCTTACACATAGCGCTGGACATGGTGCATTAATCTCTCATCCCGTGGAACATAGATTTTGAGGCAATCCAGCAGCTAATTCCATCATCTCTCCCCTTGCAAATAACCACTACACGTGTATTACAGTCAGTTGGGGACTGATGTTATGCCAAGCCCTTGTGATGAGAAATGTCACAATGGAATAATTAAATATTGGGGCTTTAGGGACAGTCACTGTGGAAATTGCCCTCTGTGGCAGCTGCAACATTTATTAATAATTAAAGCTGTGCCTGCTGTGCTTTTCACTAAATTTGTTTCATTAATATTTTATTGTTTTAAAGAAAGAAAAAAAACAACAGTGAAGGTGGGAAGAGAGCCTGTTTCCTAAGCAACAGCAATGCACTTCTTTGCAGTTATTTTTAAAGGCAGGTTGCTTCATTTAAGATTTGGAACCAATTATTGCTGCATTGCTTCAGGCATCCGGAAAGCTGCTTTTCTTTTTTCATTTTCTTTATTTCTAATTGAAAGAGCAAAACAGTAGCTGGGTTAAGAGCTGTTGTGATGGTTGCTAGACAGGATCTATGACTGTGATGTGAAGAACATCCCCGTGCTGTCATCACTCTTTGTTCTTCCTGTGCTGCTCTACCTGGCCTTGCAAAACCCCATGGGCAACCAAACAGTGCTCGCCCCTGCTGCTCTTCTGTACTAGATGCACAGATGCTCCCTCTTCCTTTGAGCAGAAACAGCCTTGCTCGCAGAGGTGTCATCAGCACTGGGCTCCCGCTTGTGTAAGACCGCAGGCGTTGCCCTTGCCACCGACAGATGCCCTTTGATTGCAGCGGATGCTTCCTGGTATTAGCTGATTGCTGAGAGGGATCAAGCAGGGATGTGCCCGTGTGTCCTGGTCCTCCTTTCAGGGAATAGTGCCGCGCTTAGGCTTTCGTGCGTAATACGGGTGAAAAAGCAAGGGGGTGGTTGTCTTCTGAGGCAGTAGTTCTGGTTGGGAAGTATACCAGCGTGGGAAGCAGTGCCAGACTTGCTGCTCGGTAGCCTTGGTTGATGCAGTCAAGCTCGTGTCCTCAGAGATGCGTAACAGGAGTCTGCAAAAGCCGCGGCCATTGGCACTGTTCTGTTGTTGCTGTACAATGTCTCAGTGAGTCTTTGGGTTTTGCTTCTCCCGGGCTAGGACTCCGCTGGGTTCAGCCCAGGCAGGGCCCTCTTTGCAAACAGCGGTAAGAAATGCCAGGACGGTTACCCCAGTATAGCCCAGGGCCAGCTGCAACGACGCCCCATCATGGAGGGGCTAGTGGTGGTCTCTTCTTGGGGATATGATGGAGAGGAGAAACACGGTGACTTGCTGCCCGTCTCCCAAGGGGACAAGGCTGAATAATCTTTCTTCTCTGCTTCAGATAAATCTACTTACAGATAAAATGTTAAGTGCTTTGATCCTCAGTTCCTGATGATAAGTCTTTTAAGTATTCAAGAATGCTGTTCTCTCACTGCAAAAAGTGGGATAAATTTATACATATTTTCTTCTACTTTTTATCAGTCTTACCTATGTGTGTTTGATTGTCTCTCAGTATGTGTTTATACAGTGCTTGATGCAATGGGACCTTAGTCTAATCCAGAAAATAATAACCGTTTTTTTTAAATTTAGGATACTCCATCCAAACAGCAGCTTGTCGGTGCTGTTTAAAGTGAAACCAGAAGGTAACAAGCAATTAAATGAGGGATCACAAAGAAAGGTGAATCACTATTTTTTTCAGAGAGGTAGTGGGTGTAAAAGTGCATGAACACCTTGTTGTACCACTCAGTGAGGTTTTATTTGGGTTACAGCAACATGGAAATAACATGGATGAGCTAGTATTTCTTTTGTCCACTTTCTAACACAACAGCAACTTTGTCCACTTGCCCTGGAAACAGAAGGGGGTGTGGATTTGCATGGCACCAGCATTTATGCTGAAGACATCAATTGAATGCTGCGAATGCTCAAATGCTCTTATTTATTTAAAAAAAAAAAAAAAGAAAGAAAAAAGAAAATCCAGCAACAAAACAAAAGAAAAAAACCAAGTTCTTCATTATCAGAAGTACATGAGCCATGCTGTTGCATTTATACCAGCTGTACTGGTTTCCACAGGGCTTGCCAATCTCCCGAGTTACTCATTTATTGGAGGACAGCTATGTGTGTGGAGGGTTTCCTGTGTTTATTTGAATTGTCCCTGTTGCTCGAGCGTTGGAAGAAGCTGGTCGCAGCAGAGTGCATCACGATCCTGTGCTTTTGGCATGCTTGCCAGCAGCATTTACGTGACGTGTTTCGGATTAGGCAGCTTGAGGAGAGACTATTAAGATAGTACAAGTCTCTTGTTTCATTTTAAGATGAAATTGGAGTTTCCATTATGGTGGTTCTCATATAGGTTGTGCAATAAGGGAATATATCAAATTTATTCTGAAGAATTTGCAGTCTAAATAAACTTAGGACTAGGAAGGAGGAGAAGAGAGAATGCTGACTTCTCTATTTTACAGAGAATGAATTCAGGGTATACGATTAGAAGACTTGGCTTTGCTAACTCATGTTAGTTGTATCTTGCTAAAAAACATTAAAAATGAACAATCCCCAGTCCCCAAGCCCTAAGTATTTAATTCCACTGGCTGTCTCATAGGGAAATTAGGGCTTTCCATGGAAATTTTGTCTACTGTCAGATTTTGTCCAATGTTAGCTTAAAAACATATCTGCCTTCACAGTTGAAAGCAAAATAGTGGCATGGTTATCCCACAGCGCATTTCCAATTTGTTTTTCTAGTGCTGTTTTCTGCGCTCTAAGAGCAAATGGTTGTGCTTTCTGAACGCGCATTAGGTTAATTTGTGTAGTAAGGATGTGATAGCAGGAAGCCAATTAGACTTTTCTTTTTTCTAGAGTGATAAGAGACAAAATGTGAAGTTATTAATACCTCATAAATGCTTCTCTTAATTTTTTTTTGTTCATTCAGCAGGTCGTTCTTCAGTCTTGCAAAGCAAAGTAATAGGGTAGCAGCGCTGGAGATGAAGGCGACGTTTTAACTAATGCTGCTCAATACAGACACATCCTGTGATCCCCGACTGCCGTAGCTTCTAGGCTAGCTAAGCGCAGGAGGTGTTCTGCATGTTTGCACGCCGTTCGGTCTTGCCTGGGACTTAGGTTAGTTTTCAGGGGCTGAGCGGTGAGGATAGGTCTCTTTCAGACACAGCCTTTCAGGTATTACGGGATTCGGAGGCCATTACCTACAATAAGGAGGGGGAGTCTCAGGAAATGCTCAGCACCTGACAGTATCAGGCTTAAAGTGCATCAAAATACCACCTCCTTTCAAAATTAGCTGCCGAATCTTGGGAGAGATGCTGTGTGTATTGGAGCAGATGGAATACCATTTGTTACTCGTAACGAAAATTTAATGTGGCAATTCTAACTGCAGTTTACTGCAGGACTGCCTGCTGTCATTAAACGCAGGAGAGCATCGCTCAGATGCTGAACTCGCACCCTTCTGTAAGGGCTGGCGTGCCTGTGTGGGTTTCGGTGAGAGCACACCTTGCAGATAACGTCGGGGTTTTTCCCCTCCCTATGAATGAATTGGTCTGTTCTCCTTCATACCTTTTTATGGACAGTGTTGACTGGATGAGTCATCTGCAGTCTCGATTTAAAAGCTGGTAGACAGGGAAGGCTTGGTTTTTATTTTGTTTTTTATTTGTATTTATCTTGTTTCTTTTTCCCGCAGCAGTTTAAGTGAGAGCTGGTTAGATTTCTGATGTACAGCCTTGCAAGGCTGAAATAGTGCAATGCGGTCTTTTACTGGTGACCATCAGAGCGTGTTACAGTAAGGTTTGCAAAATGAACCTCACAGGTGGATCTGTTGTAGTTGTAGGTCTGGCTGCATCTCTGTTCCCCCTCATGCTGTAGTAGTGTTACATTTTTTTCTCAGTTCATAGGCCTTTTAATCGTTCTGTCCAAAGCTGGAAGGTGGACGCTGGAAGGTGAGCCTATCTTACCAGGCTTTATTGTCCCATAGTGATCTCCAGTGCTTTGGGAGAGGTTTATCTTCCCTAGCATAATTGTTCAGTTTCCTATTTGTTTTTCAGTAGACTCTATGATTTTAGTCCAGCAACTGTCCTTAACAGCTGGTTCATCTTCAGTGCCTGTGATTGCGGAGTCACTGCATACCGGTCACAGGTGATGCCGCCTTTTCCCGAGGTCTGTCACTTTGTTCTCCTAACCAAGTGATGTCTGAGTTGGAGTCAATTCCTTAAAAGACCCGGTAGCCGATGGCTGCTGCTTCTCCAGGCTCTATGTGCTACCACGTCAAGATGCACGGTTGCTGGGTACATGGGCATCTTACCCTGGAGATCTTTGTAACCGATGCAAAGACTTGAACAAGTCGTCGTTCCAGGAGCTTGCCCCTGGCAGTTGGAGAGTTTTCTAGGCTGGAACATGGGTGCCCACAACACAACCTGATTAAGGTGTGTTAAGCATTTCAAATCAGAGAGTCTGTCCGAGTGGTGGCAGAAGCTCGTTACAGGCCTAGCTATTTGTAATTGTGTTTGAGGTGACAAACCCAGTGTAACTGAGAGCGGCGTGAATGCGCAGAGAGCCTGGAGCAGCTGCAAGCTGTGGACCACTCATCAGTGGAGAGTGAACTGAAATGTCCCAGGGTGATGTTCAAGTTCACTGTTACTAATCCATTTGTTCCTAATGTGAAGGAAGAGAGGGAGGACTGAGTGAGCTGATGTTAGAATTCTCCTATCTTCCCCGTTTTCACCAGAAAGAAAATGTCTTTCCCATAATCTAGGTGAGTGGAAAGCATCGTCGTTGTACCGCTTCCCAGCAGAGTCCGTTTCCAGCCAGCCATCCATCATGCTGCTGTGTTTGATACGTGTTCCCTCCTGTTAACACAGTAAAACAACCGAGCTTCTCTTCTCCACCCAGCCAACTCAAAAATCCAATTCCCTCAACGAGACTTGTTTCAGAGTTCAGGAATATGAAAACAAAGCGCACACACACACCCCAAAAAAACCACCAAAACCCCCAGCTCAGCTCAGCTGTGACCTAGCTGGACTCCAATGCTTGTGGGTTAGACATGTTCTGGAGAAAGTGTAGCTCTGGCTTTGGTTCTTGTACGTCTCTCTCCTCACCCAGCCTCCTCATTTCTCGAAGGTTTGTATTAGTCACCACGTAATGAGATCTGCAGGCAGCAGTACTGTAGGAGCAGTTTGTGGTTTTGTCTTGAATAAGCCATTTTAAACAGTGAAACACATAATAAAAGCAGCTTTAACTCTCCTGATACATAGCCTTACCTGTCCCATAGGTTTCCATGTATACTGTAGTCCTATTGCATCCGAGTTCCTTCCCACTCACGTTAACCAGTGCGATGGTGACGTTTGCCTGTGTCTCGTGCTTTTTTCATAGTCTTCCCTTTGCCAAAGGAGAATGGAATGCATAAGGCAGTTGAGGGGAGGGAGGTTGGTAGACTTTTTTTGTTATTTTCATACCTATTTCCAATGAGAGGTGGCATAATGAGAGTATCTCGCTTCCATTTGGGACATGAAGAGTTAATACTTTAATAATCGGAAATAAAAGGATGATTTGTTCTACCCTGTTTCTGCAACTCAGGATCCTGTGGCAATGAAAGCTGTGTGGTCACTAAATAGATATGATACCTAGCAATCGACTGCATGCCAGTAGTTGGTTAAATACAGTGATTTCTCACATTCAGGTATTGGTTCAGGTTTGAACCTGAACTCTGTATAACTTACGTGAGATGCCTCTTGCCAGTATCATTCTTCACAGGCCAGTGCTAAAATTCCTACAACGTGATTTTTAAAATGAGTAGCAAAAAACAGGAAAGTATGACCTCCAATTAGTCCTTTTCATTGCAAACATCAGACCATATGGAGAAATACAAGTGGGAGAAACGGATGCAGCAACTCACAAAGATAAACAGGAGCCTCCGCTCAAAACAGAGATCATCAGTAAAAGCAGATTTCTAGCTCGTTGTATCTTGACTTAGGGGACCTGGTTCTGCCACGAGGAGTCGAGAAGAGATTTTGTCTTTGGCTTCATTTTCAGTAGAATCGGGAATTCTTTCATAGTGCTGTGCGTGAAATGGGGTGAAAATACTGGGGGATATTTCAGTCCTTGGGTTCACTTATGTACTGACATTATCTGTAACTTGCAAGGTGCCTATTGTTGTAGATAGACACATCTTGCATCCTCCGATTTTGAGATCCAGTCTGTCTATCTCTTGCCCCCCCGCTCTGTTCTCGTGACTCCATGCCTGACCAGTGGGTGTTAGCAGATGACATTCACCGAGGAGAAGACTGAAGGACAGCAGTACCCATAACTTTATCTCCTTCCCGTTCTCGCAGGTGTTGTGGAAGCGTGTCTCCTGCACATGCTGAAGCGCAGGGCTGCCGGCTTCCTGCGGACTGACAAGGTGGCTGCGCTCTTCACCAAAGTTGGCAAGACGTATGCAATAGCTGGAGACGTGTGCAAGAAGGTGCAGGAGCTGCAGCAGCAGGTAGAAAGCAGGTGAGGCTGAGGTCTGTTTATCAGCAAAATTCCTACAATGTGTGTGCAGTATGGAGAGAGTATAGAGACTGCTTGGTAAATGGAAAGGGGTCTTTCTTGGCCACGTTTGTTAAAGCTTTGCCTCTCTAGTGTCTGCAACTATAAGACAAATGTTTTCGTTTGATCAAGCCAACAGCTAGCAAAGGGACAGAGGTTGGGAATTGGGTCTTTGGTGTTTTGTTTTGCTTCTCAGTACAGATCAGCACATCCAGCCCACACACAGCAACAAAAGTAAATAATAACTGGTGCTTTTAGAGAGCGCTCACAGTCAGGGTATGGTGGACCAGTTTGGACCACTGGTGGGAAGGGATGTGGGTGGCAAGAGGAACTGAAAAACAGACTTACTGGAAAGCTGTCTTGGCATGCTCCTTGCCAAACCAATAACAGAAGATTTGTGGGTATTATGGTAGAAATAGTTAAGTTAATGGATACAAAGAATGATAGGAGGAAGGATGAACTCAAGAAGAGGCGGTCAGCAATGAGAGACGACTTATAGGAAAGCAGTCAAGTACACGCTGGACTTGAGCACAACTGAATTTGTGCTGGAGTCAAGGACTTGAGATTGCTGAAAGTCCTAAACTTCTTGCTAGTGGTGAGTAGTGCAATTAAAATTTTCCATGTGGTTCTGCTGACTGAATCACAGTGCGTGAGCCTGGGGGATGAGTGTCTTGTGTTGTAAACTCAGGACAGGAGATTTTTTTAGTCTGTTTGTAGACTAAGCCGTAAGAGGTCTTTGTACGTTGTAGGAACTTCTAGCCTCTTGATCAACTTGCTCTGTGAAGGGATTTGTCAAGAGAGCTTGACTTCAATGTGTTGCCTTGAAGTCTTCAATTATGGACAGTTGTTTAAATTAGCACTTATACTTACATTTCTCTGTAATTTTCTGGTATTTATTAGACTTCGTTATGTAGTTTTTAACAGGTATTTATCTATTTTTTATATATTTTTAAATTGTGTGTCTACTAATATAGATTGGGATTTTATTAATTTTAGTTTTTTAAATGTTGGGAAGAAGGATGCTTTCTACTGAAAATTCCTCAGCCTTCCTCCTCAGTCAAGAGCCCACATGAACCCTACTCTAACCACCAGAGACCTTTGGCTGTGTCCTCTAACAGAAAGGAGCAAATGAACTTAAATTCTGTGGTTTCTCTTGGAGAAATTTTGTGTGGTTTTCATCTATTAACAACCACAGTTTTTAAGTGCTGTAGAAAAAACGCACAGCAAAGAGACTCTATTAGAAAATACTGCAGGGGGTGGACTCGCTTCGTTGAACGTATAAAATGAGACAGAAGTGCTGTAGCAGTCTAATTGCTCCTGAGCCTGTGCCTTAAGAAAGCCTCTGTTTAGGATGCAATTAAACACATTTGAATTCCTCTGATGTTAGTGGTGTCGTGCATTTCTTGACTTGGGATTGCATGTGTGTTGCCTTGTAGAGGTTCTGTTGTGGCCTAATGGAGGACTGGGGACTGTGTAAATGCAAAGAATTATAGATCTCACTCAGGACAGGACCCAACTATTGTATTTAGTCTTTGGACACTTTCCTGAAAGGGGACCTGAGGGCTGTCAAAGAACAGCATCGTTTGAGAACATGGATTTTCTACTGAAGACTGTTGAAGGCATCAGGGTTTCTCTCCTCATTAGGACAAAACTGAATCTTCTTTTCTGCTATTTTAAGGAGCAAATTTGCTGGGAAAGAGATTAAGAGGGTTAGTCTTCCACTGCCAGCCCTATGCAGTGCATGGAGAGCCAAGGCAAACTGCAGTACTGTGCAGAGGTAGGAAGCTCTCCCGGTGCTCAGCTCTACAGCGTACCTTGCTCCTGCAGCTGCGTGATACTACCTGATGCAGGAGTATGGACCCATCACAAGATGTCATCCCACGCTGTGGTGGGGCTGGCACAGCTGCACCACCAGCTACGCTGTGGATGCCTGGCTTGGTTGCATTATGTGTTTTAGGAGGAGAGGATGCGGGGCAGTGCCCCACCAGCGCTGTCACGGGAGACGCTGTGTGGCTGGTACCACCTTATAAAATTGTGCATTGTGACTTGTTGCTGCATGCTAGGCATTCGGTATGGAGCAGTGTCGTCATCTTGTCTTACATAACTCACGCCGCAGGCAAAGCTAGCGGGGAGGGAGGAAGGGAGCGAGCACAAATTCACATTTCAGCTACTTTGCTAGGCAGCAGGAAAGAGAAATGGCGAGACAAACCCATTTTCCTTTTTGCGGGTCACCTTTTAGAAACTGGAAAGCTCTAGGCAGCACATTCAGCTTCAAAATCAGTCTCTAGTTCCAAGTCTGTTCAGGCCATTAATTATCTCAACAGTGACAAGTGATAATTTGTGTCAGTGCCACCAAAGAAGTGAAGGGAGCATTGTTGTCAGTATGAAAATGTATTTTGGACACCAGTACTCAATGGATGAGAGGTGGGTGCTCGCTGTGGCAGGACACCCAGGATGGATAAGAGCATGTGTGTTGTGCTGAGAAGGCACAAAACTGCTCCTTGGCATGATGCAAATTTCGGCTCCAACCACGTGAAGCCGTGTGGTGGCATGGCAGGAGGCATGGCATACCGGGGTCTACAGAGAAAAGTACCATCCCGTTCAGGTGGCAGAACGCCTGCCCACAGCGTGCCTGGGGCACAACATGCCACTGTCCCTTGCTGGACTGCGGCCAAGTAGATTTTCTGGGCAGCAGATGACTCCACAGAAAGGAATGACAACTTCCCGCGTGGTTCAGAGACCACCGTGCTGAGCAGCCCTCACGTTCTTGTTGACAGCTGCACTTGGGAAGTGATTCTTTTTGTACAGCCAGCTTGCCGTCCTGCCGCTAAAAGGCAGCATTAAGCTCCCCATTTCTGAGGTGGACCTGTTGCTGTGCTGGCTTATGCTGTAGGAACAAGCAGGGGGTCTTGGCTGTAAGCAAGCTCCCAGCTGGCTTTGGATGCTCATTTGCTGTACTTCTAGTTTCTCAGTTTGATGTTGCTTATCTCTTAGTTGTCTTGTTGTCATTCTGTAGGTGGTAGGAGATAGGATCTCACTGCCAAGACACTAGCACAGGCTGTGCTATAGCTATATATGGTGCTTTACAGAGAGAATGAAAAGATGGGCCTGTGCCCAAGGATTGCCTGATGATGGTATGGCAGGAGGTCCCTGGAAAAGCCTGCCTGCGTTATCTCAAATCCTACTCCGTGCTTCTGGTCTCAGTGGGAGTATCTCGTGCTGAAACAGCTGTGTGCCTTCTTGGGGTCTCAGCCAGCTTCAGCCTGAAGGTACCAGACAAAGCTGGGAGACGAGAGCCTTCTTTTTGCCATCCTCCCTGTGGCTGTCTCAACTAAGTGTGAAACTTTCTTTGATAAGAAGCAAACTTAGTTCATCAGGTGCTACTTATTTTCTGCTACACTTTGCATTTTGTTGGTTTTTCATTCTTCTGACGTGTGGGGTCTGCAATGGATTTACAGCCTATTCCTTTCAGCCTAATACATGGGAGTTCCGCAGGAGCTCACATGTTGGGCTTTTCCTAAAGCTCCAGAAGTGGAAAAGATATTTTTGATAGGTGACTACCTAGCCCGAGATACCCAATACAGGCCTGTTTGGGGGCTTTTTTTCAGAGCTTGTTGAGCATCTCTCTGTGAATTAGATAATCTTTACAGACTTCTCCTATTTGTAACTCAGAACTGAGGCATCCTAAATCGTTAGAGCCATGATTTTCAGAAAATCCCTGATGATGGACTGACTGAAGCTCCACGCCCCGGTGGCAGTGAGTGCTTACACAGTAATGTAGACAGCTAGAGTACAGATACGCATTTGTCAGATACGTGCTGTGTATTCCAACACCTCTCCACACAGTCTTTCACTGGAGAGCTTTCTGTGAGAAGAAGAGTCTGAATTCTGACTACGTTTACTTTATCTCCTTTTGCAGGAAAAATCAGCCAGATGGGCAGGAGCCCCTCAAGAGGCAGGGATCAACCACGAGCAAAACGCCTGTCCTGACCCCTCAGGCCATCAAACACATATGGGTTCGGACAGCGTTGATTGAGAAAGTGCTCGACAAAATTGTGCAGTATATTGTTGATAACTGCAGGTAAGGAAAGACTCAGAAGCACGGGGATTTGTTGGACTGATGTGTTTAGGTATCTGCAACAAGGGATTTCATGAAAAGTCTTCGGCAAACTTCTGTGTTGCAAACTTCTGGTAGGAAGAAAACCAGATGTGTGGACATTTACAAGAAATTGTACTTTTGTTTTGAATCATTGAGGTGTTTCAGACTTACAAAAAATGCTAACAGCCATACAGCTTTCCAGAAATAGGCTAAAAAGCTAACTTGCAGTTTATTAAGGACTTACTTTGATTTTTTTTTCCCTAAAGCTGGCAATATTGAACAGTGCTACCATAAAGAGCGATGTATTCAGAAGCGTGTGAAGCCCCGATGCTTTCCTCTCACTTAGGCATCTTAGGTTTCAGTAGATATTAAGTGCCCAGATTCTAACGGGACCTAGACCTCAGCGACTTAGTGGAATAGAAATGTCTTCTAAGAGGTCAGGAGTGCTTAATTCACTTACATTAATTAAAAATAATCCTTTGGAATTTTAGGATGTCAGGGAAGAAAATGCTCTTTGTAGATAAAAGAAGGGGAAATGAGTTTAGAACAGGGAGGAGTTAATGACATAAACCCTTAGGGCTATGAAAAAAGGTTTTTTTAATCATGTTTCCTTTTTAGAAAATTCAGGTTTTGTGTGAAGTGAATCTTCCCTTGCAAAACCAGAGAAGAGCATCAATGCTTTATGGATGTAATCCACAGGGACTCTTTAAGAGGAAAAGACGGGTCCTCTCTATGCTATCACATATTCTATCATCACTTCCTACTGTCGAGCATTAGCTTAGGTTTCCCAAGAGGTGGTTCTTAACTCTACCCTTTGTGCCTTCCTACCCTCACTTAACTGATAAAGAAGGATTATGGGGCACACTGGGGACGATTTCCCATAAGAAGAGAAAGGTAGGAACCCTAAAGCTTGATACGGTCCCAGAAAAGTATGTGTGTGCTCACTGCCACTGAAATTTGTTCTCAGTGGTGCTCTTGTAATTCTGCACTGGGCAGACACATTCTTGGCTGTCCAAAGCCCATGGGTCTGAACAAGGAAGAGCGCTAGGGCAGAGGAACGTATTTTCCAAGTTTGCATTGCTGTTGTCCGTGCCATCAGCTTTATTTTTATGATGTATCTTGCCACTAAAAAGAAAGAGAAGGGAAGAAAGGTCTTTGTGCTGTTCAAAGAAAACTGTCGCTCTGGGATATCTAATGCCAGTTTGGTTTGAGCTGTGAGAAGAGACAGTGGGAGGGCTGGCTGTGCCCCAGAGACATGGTTAATGAAAGCATTTTAGTCCAATGTATCAGTATGTCTGCTGATATGTGGATACAAGGATTTTTTAATTTCTTTTCTGCATAATTCACCTGGAGACATGACAAGAGAGTTGGTCTCAATTGTTCCATTACTATGTATTGTAGATGTTCATCTTACTGCCTTCTCCATCTATTCAAATGAGTTAGGATCAGGTCCTTAATTGCAGGTGTGTCATTTTGAGAATCTGATTTAGTGAATAAAATGAACCTCTTCATAAGGCTTGTTCTGCATTTTGTGACATTACTGCTCAAATGCTCCCTGTTTAAGTCCTTCAGTCAGCCTTTCTGTTCTTGAGGAAGAGAAGATGGGTTAGAGTTTGAGCCCCATCTAGTGGAAGAGACAGCAGAGGATAGTGACAGTTGAAGAAATTCGGGTGTTTTGATTTTTTGGCTATGTGGTTTTATAAGTCAGCTTTGCCTGCTGTGATGGGAAGACTTTGGGGTCATTGCAAGAGCTACTACTTGTAGTAGTTCATTGTTCTTGACAGTGTTTCAAGATTATTCCTCACAGATGGAAGAGATGTTAAGAATGTGTGGATCTCTTGGTCTCCGTGGAAAACTGACAAAATTGCTTGCAGAGAGTTATTGTTTGTCTCCATATTGCATTAGCGCCCAAAGCCCCAGATCAAATATACTGGGTAAACACATTTAGCAAAAGGCAAGCTCCTGCCTCTCAAGAGCTCAGTTCAAAAACGGATGAGGCAGAATGAGCATACTGAGAAGAAGTGGTTTGCCTGAGATTACACAGCTGATCGGGGCAGAATATGGATCAAAAGTAGGGGTGGTGGTCATCTTGTTAAATATAGAAGTCTGGAGCGTACGTTTATTGAACTGGTAGTTCTAGGCTCGCTTCGTGCTCCATGGAGATCTAGTCAATGTTACTGATAGAATTTAGGAAATTACCGAATTCTAAAAGAGCTGTCTAAAATAGGCCAAATTAATTTCTCCATAGCTTTCTTATGATATATTTCAATGATCTTTAAAAATAGTTCAGGTCGCACCATGTTGTAAAAGCCTTCTTTACCTGCAAAGCCAACGCAGCATTTCTTTACGAGATCTGTAGGTGAGCCTGTCAAGCTCCATTAGAGCTTTTAGAGGAGATACATACATCGGTGATTTCTAGGTCATCCTAGCAACTGCTCTTCCTCCACCTGTCAAGCTCAGGAAATATATGGGGTTTGGATCCCTTTGGTCCTGTCTCTGGCTGTTTGGATACACAGTTTTCTTATCAGCCCATTGTGCGAGAGTGTAGAAATAAAATAACAGCCACTGTTAAAAAATAACAGTCAGTGTTTTTAACTGGTCTGTAATCTTTTATTCCTAGTAAATATTACGAAAAAGAAGCTTTGCTGGCAGATCCTGTTTGTGGCCCAATACTGGCTTCTCTCCTAGGTAAGTTCTTGTGAAGTTACTTCTTACACTAAAGAAAATAAATTGTTTCTTAAAACATTTTGTAGTACGATAGTGTTACAAAAGGTGATTTTTCTCTCTAGCATGTAGTTTAACTATTTATAATAGAGCAACGTAGATGTTGTTTTGTTGCTTACAAGACCAGTAGAGACCAGTGATCTGGTTTCATTGTTAATTATTGCTTGGATCAGAGAACAGAATGGGAAAGGCTTTTACTGAATGCTTGCTAGCAGATTGTAACTACTAGTGCTGCTACGGCAGGGTATTGTGTCCTACAGGAATATTTTTATACAGCCCTAGAGAACAGGACCTGATACGTTGTTATATGTATTGTCTATATTATGGGCTGATCCTGTAGGATCATTAAGTGATCATTAATTTTCACTTGGCTTGAGAAGGAAATCTCACTTCCAGTACTTGGCCAGCAGGATAAGACTAAGCATGTTTCTGAACAGACTTAGAAGGTTTCTCTCTTGGGCTGTTTTCCTAGTTGGACCATGTGCTCTGGAGTACACCAAGCTAAAAACAGCTGATCACTACTGGACAGACCCTTCAGCAGATGAGCTTGTTCAAAGACACCGGATTCATGGAGTACACGGCCGCCAAGACTCTCCTTCGAAGCGCCCGGCCCTGGGAGTAGGTATTTACTGTGTAGCTATTTCTGAGTTAAGGCACAGGCTGACAATAAAAACAGCCCCAGAAGGGAGAGATCTGAATCTAGAACAACCGTTCTTTTCTCTTCTGTAATGGAGCCTTTATCACAGATTAGAAGTCCATTTGGGTCCAAACGTCCTCTTTGTCTGTATGTAGAAAAGTCTGAGATCCAGGACTAAATTCTGTGACTTTTGACACTTGTGATCTGACCAGGTAGTTCACTAGAGATTATGAGCTGCATTGGCCAGGGGTGAGTAAGAGCCCAGGTCATTTCTCTGCAAGGTCTCCTGGCTCCAGAAAGAAGTTCCACCCTACAGAGATGGGTCTAAATGGAACTGTTCCTGTTTTATTGGCCTGCCGGTACAGTCATTCCCGTCCTACCTGATCTGCCTTGACTGTGTCTGTGTGTGTGCTAGATCCGGAAACGGCATTCAAGTGGGAGCACGTCAGAAGATCGCTTTGCTGCTTCGGCAAGAGAGTACGTGGAGTCTTTGCACCAGAATTCCCGAACGCACCTTTTGTATGGGAAAAACAACGTCTTAGTCCAGCCGGTGAGTACGTGGAGTTTTGGGCCAATACACACAGCTGCTGCCTGGCTGTGACTTGAGAAGTTGGTAGCATAGGTAAGAACATAACCTAGACTTGTCAAGTACTCGCTTAATGTCTTGTCCTCAGGACAGTGCTGCCTTCCCACTTGACTCTATCATACTGAGGTAGATTAAGACGTGACATGCTTTCCCTGCCTGACTAATGTGAACTGTTCCTGTAGGTAGGAACAGACATACTGGACTGTATTTCATAAACCCAATGACTGTACGGTGTTTTTTTCCCTCTTTCTAATAGCAATATTAAGTACTGGTACTCTTGATGTTAAGGTTTCCCTCAGCAGTTCCTAGATAATGCACTGCTCTGGAGCTTGTGGGGCATAGGGAGGCTGGAACATGACAATTATAGTTGTGCGCTTGAGTCACCTGGATTGTCTGTTTGTTGCTTCTGTGAACAGAAAGATGACTTGGAGGCAATTCCTGGGTATCTCTCCCTTCATCAGTCAGCAGATAGTTTGACTTTAAAATGGACTCCAAATCAGCTGATGAACGGAACCCTTGGAGATTCAGAGCTGGAGAAAAGGTAGTCATTGCATTCAGGAAAAAATCAGAAGCATTCCCGGTGTTTATTTCTTGTATACTTGGCAATATGACATAAGTGTAACAAGGCTGATTTAATTGAAGGGCTTCTGAATAGTGCATAAGTTGAGGTGTCAGGCAGCTTGGGTTCTGTTCCTGTTTTGCCACAGATTAAGCAACTTTCCAAAGGTCCTGTTATGCACTTGGATATAAGGCCTTTTCAAAAGGAAAACAAAAGCCCGCTTTTTCAGGTGTTCAGGAGAAAAGGCTCAGCACTACCTTCCATTATGACAAGTGTAGTACCTCCCTTCAGAGGGTCACAAATCAGTTGGCGAGCATGGCTAATTTCAGCCTCAAAAAAAGAGACCTGCAATGTCATTGTCTTTCGTTAGATCAGTTATTCATCTAATTCGGCATTCTGCTTCAGTGGAAAGACAGGTAAAGTCTTGAACCAAGCAGGTACTTCTCCTCAGGGAATGCTTCCTTCAACCCCAGAACAGTGCTCTCAAATGCTTAATCCACTCCATTCTTTTTCTAAAACTTCAAGGGTTTTTTTTAATAGAACATTAATGAAGCCCTCTACCCTTGCTTTTATTGCTAAACTCTGTCGAGGTTGTTCTCGGAAGGGTTCAGAGCTGTTTCCAGTGTTTAATCTGTAAGCTTGAGCCCCAAAGGATTTACATGCTGCTGCCCATAAATCACACGTGCAAGACAGAACTGAACCCAGCTGTCCTGAAACCCAGCTACAAGACCATCGTGAAGTCTGTGCCCTAGGTGTTTTAATCTTAGCCAGAGCATTCTCGTAATCTGGTATGGGGCGGTGGGGGGGAAGGGGTGGTGAAGAGGGAAAGGGAGATGATGAAAAGGCTGGTGCCAGATGTATCCACTGTGGAGAACTAGTTCCTTTGCCTTTTACTTGACTATTAATTTACCTTAATTGACCAAATTTAATAAGTAGTTATTAAATTAGCAGAGCCTTTTTATTGGGTGCTTGGAACTGCAAGCACTCCTGAATATGGAAAAAAAAAATAATGTTTCCTGCGCTTTTTCCTTCTCTATTAGTGTTTACTGGGACTACGCATTAATAGTGCCACTCAGCCAGATTGTCTGCATTCACTGCCATCAGCAACGTAAGCATAAACCTTCTTCTCATGGGGGCACTCCCAAAGCCCCTTTCTGCCAGGTGAATGTTAATGCTGCTAATGCTGCTGCCATTTTATGTGGTGCCTGTTAGGGGGTTATTGCAAAAGGAGGCAGACCATTTTTCTTCTTCAGATGTCTTCACTGAAAGGCCTGGTAAGAGCTCCTCTGCCTAACACTGCTCCAGTTGTCAGTTGCTTTCTATGTTCTTCGTTTTTTCTGTGTGTTTTTTCTGAGTCATCTGTGCAGAATCAGCACTTATGGGGAAACCGTCAGCAGCAGGTATTAAACATAGAAGCTTTGGCTCTGTTAAGCATGATCCTCCATCCATTGACCATTACAAGAAAGGGGGGGGAGCAGGTCTGTCAGCCATGTCTATAGTGGGATCATCAACCTGTAGAAAGGGAGTGCGTGTCACCAGAGCCACCCTCTGTCACCCTCTGACCATCCCGTTCTCAGTCACCCATTCTGCTCAACCTAGGGAGAGGAATCTGGAGCAAAACGTCTCTCCCACTGCTTTTCCTTACCGCAAGCCTTAAGTCAAAATCGCAGAGCAAAGACAAAGAACACTTAGAAATTTTATTTGGAGTCAGATTTGAGTGACAGTTGGACTAAAGGACCTTTTGAACTAAGAGCCTGTTTTAGAAGACAGTTTATGTATATTGCTTTAAAATACATAAGCAGGAGAACCACTGGAATGATCACTTTTCCTCCCTCAGTGTCATTAACACTTCCGACTCGTTATGGACGTATGGAGATGAGTGTTAAAGTCTAGAACCCTAGCTGGTAGGGGATGACAAGTGCAACGTTAGTTCAGGTCCATTTGCCTCACTTCGATCAGCTTCCCCGGG
Source organism: Phoenicopterus ruber ruber (assembly GCA_009819775.1). Taxonomy (NCBI): domain Eukaryota; kingdom Metazoa; phylum Chordata; class Aves; order Phoenicopteriformes; family Phoenicopteridae; genus Phoenicopterus; species Phoenicopterus ruber. The sequence continues at coordinate 1,134,102 of CM020233.1, read as the reverse complement.
ACACTCTGTGCCTGCCCAGTATTTCACTGACTGGTCAGAGGCATCACCACTCTGCTTTGTGGCGGTTCATCAGGAAAAGGGGAATTAAATGACAGACGTGAAACACGACAGCCTTTGTGCTCTTCACCGAGAAAGCTGTTTCAGTAGCAAGTGCCAGGCGTATACACAACGTGATTTTTGTTTGCACAAGATGACAGGCACTTGGCGGCCCTGCCACAGCACCTAGCTACCAGACTGGAACTTGCACAGCCTTGTTGTGGAACATGTCCTGCTCTTAGAGATCCCCCTGTACCCAGGTGGCTCCAGATGCCTCATTCATTCAGTTTGGGAAAAGGAAATTAAGAACATAATTCACGTATATTCTTTTGAAAATTGTACAAGATGCAGATTGTTATGCTTAAAAGAGTATCCAGAGCCCAGGGTAGTTTTCCTTATTTGTGCTAAATTTCTAGTGACAGTGAAGATGGATGAGAAAAATTTACAACAGGGAATGTGACTTGCTAATTCTCACAAGAATAAAGCTGACAGCCTCTGGTTATATCCATTAGGTTGGTTTTCATTCTAAATTGTGTGTCCTTTGTCAAGTTATGTCATACACCAGAGACTTAGATTAGTTATTCCTTTATTATTTATTATATTAGGGTTCAGAATCACTTTAAATGTTTCTGCATGAGGCCTGTCACAGTTTGCTTTATCTTGAGCTTCTTTAGGACTAAAGGACTGAGATAATCCCTAGGTTGGACTGTGACTTAGAGGTTTATTTATCTACTTAGAGATGATCATAAATAGAATTTGCTTAGAAGGTAAGAGCAACAAATAGAGGTTCCGATGTAACAGCGTGGACTTCCCTTGTCCTCCTTTGCAGCAGAAAGCAGATGGACATTAGTCTTGGTGAGTCAGGATGGAACTCAGAGACCTCCGCTGCACTTTCCCCAAGGGGGTCACCTCCTCGCGTTTCTTTCCTGTCTGGAAAACGGTCTTCTGCCTCGTGGTCAGCTGGAACCACCGCTTTGGTCCCAACAGGGCAAGGTACTGCCTTTTCTGATGAGCTGCTTGTGGTAGGGCTGATCCTCACGTCTCTGTTCAACCAGCACCCTGCTCCACAAGGTCTGTGTATTGCTGTAAAGCAGCTGGAAATCAAAGTGGGAGGCAAAGTAACTCCATTTAGTCCAGTTTGATTCTTATACAGACAGTCTGCAAAAATTGATCATACCTTCATTGTCGCATTTAGCAATGAACTGGAATCTGCTATTGTATCAAAATATGAATCCAAACGATAGGGACCGAGGCTGAAATGGACTGGGACATGCTTGCTGTCAGAGGCTTGGATTATTGAAGCACCTGGTGCCCAGCTCCCATGGATTACAAGAAAAAGATGTGTTTTAAGTACACAGAAAAATTTAGTACCCCTAAACCACCTACTATGTATGATTCTACTGTTATTTTCTCCCTCACCTCCTCCCAACATTGAAAATTTAAAGATTTGAGATGCCAAATGTCTGAAGTACTTAGTTTGTTGTGCTCTTAGTCATTCATAGCTGAATGTATGGAATCATTATTTTCTCTAGGGTAAGGTATTTCCAAAGCTTCGAAAACGGAACAGCAACAAATCGGTGGACCTAGAGGAAATGCCAGCTGAAGACACTTCTACAGACTATGTGTTCAGAATTATCTATCCAGGACACAAGCATGATAACAGTAAGTGCCTTTGTTCTGCTTTGTTAAAACAAACAAACAAAAACCCCTAAGAAATCCTTGAAGTAATATCTTGGGAAGTAACTGAAGGCAACAGACAAGCCAGGTTTTTGTACGGGAAAAACCCCAATCTACCACAGAATTTCATTGTGTGATAATTGTGATCAACAGGTACAGCTTACTGTAGGTTTCCTTCATGCCATGAAACTTGTTATCTTAGTGGAAATGGAGTTGAGGTGGGGAATCTTATTTATATTTACTCTGTGTTTTGCAGAGGAAGTTTTCAAAATACTCCCCTGGGCTTGCAAACTGAGACTGAAAGCAAAAAGATTGCTTGACTACCCAAGAGCAGTTTTGCTCCCGAAGTGAGGATATTTTTATTGGCCACGCTGCTTGCTCATAATGTTGTTATTAGGAAAAAAAAAACCCATAAACTCAACTTTTCAAGTACCCCAAGAACTCCCTGGGCTAAGGTTTCCTGGCTTGGAAGCAAGAACATAACAAAGGATAAATAAAGGCCCTTCCAAGGAAACTAAATGAATTCCCAAGCACCAAACCACCTCATGTCATCAGTGAATACAAATTCCTAACATGCAAGAAGGCATTTGAGCTAGTTCTCAAACAACATTGTTCAGTTCTATTCCCCTTGGCAAAGAAGCAAGAATTTCCCGGGAAGATCAGGCCCTAAAGTTTACAGGGGATTTGGATTTACTGCTCATATTGGGACTTACTGCAGCTGAAAAAGCAGAAATCTCAACTGAACCCTCCTTACCCCAGGGGGCTGAGCCACAATGGTGGCCATGCTTTATTAGGGCTTCTGGATTTGCACAGGTAAGTTCATGCACACACCAGCAAAAGCATGTTCTGCCTTTGCCTGAATCAAGGGGACTGCAGATTCTGTGGGCACATTCAGCACAGACCTGCCTGTTGAGTGCAAGACAGAGCGAGCTGGCTCCTGCCTCGGGCTTCCCTACGAGGAGGCATGTTTGCAGTGCCAGAGCTGGGGAGCAGAATGTTTGCTGTCCAGATGCCTCTGGCACAGCTTTCGGAGTGGAGAAGAGGCCACGGCATTGATAAGGGCATGGTGAAGGAGAGAAGCTAGCTGGAGCCTAGAGTTCCCATGGAGTTTTGCTAAAAAGCATACTCACCTGCTGCAGGCTGGCATTTGGGACCTTTCTCCGTTGCCATGATGTGACGTGCGTGCTCGGGGAACACAGCCTGTGCACAATCAAAAGCTGGCCTGTGTTTGGTGGAGCATGCTTTTTTCTGTAAGAAACTCGTTTTTCATACCCATTTACAGGAGCTTGCGCCTTCAAGAAGAGGGCAGGATTCGAGTCCTTTGTCTTTGCTGAACATGTCCTTTTGAGCTTTCCCGCAGAATCGAGTTCTCTCTTCTTATGCTCCTCTTTCACTATTTTCTTTGAGCAGTAACTATTAACTACCACCACTTAGCTGCCAGCCGCTCTGCCTCTGTTGACGATGACGAGGAGGAGGAAGATAAGCTACACGCAATGCTATCAATGATCTGCTCTCGGAACCTCACAGCTCCTAATAGGATGAAAGGTTTTTATCCTCCTCCCCCTGTGTCCCAGAGCTCTATTGCAGCTCGTTCCACTGATGCGTACAACAGTGTTGGCATTATTACAGGGAGAAACATTTCACTCACGCTGTGAGATCTGGAGATGAAGTTGACTGTGCAGAGAGGCTGGGAATATGCTCACAACCTATGGGAAGTGGAAACAGCAGCATCTTCCCTCTCCTTTGAGCCTGTGTGCTGCTGAACAGACAAACCTTCTCTCCTTCCAGAGGCTTCCTGCCCTACCTTCATAAAAGCTGAATACTAGAGCATGTTCTCACAAGAGGAGGGAGTATAACAGGTCTCTGTATTCTCCCTCCATGAGTTAGTCGCGTACAGCGTAACAGGCTGGGGAGGGCAGCCTTGTACAGGAAGGATCAGAGGTGAACCATTACAGCACTAGTAGTGATGTGCTGGGCAGAAATGGAGCATGCCTGTGTAGGCAGAATAGGGCAGAAGTGGAGTGAGTTGCCACCTGAGCCCAGGGATGGTGCAAGCATGCATGCTCCCGCACTTGGGAGACCTCTATAAGGTAGCAGAAGTGTGCAGAGAAGATTGTATGGAGATGCAATACCTTTCTGTGGTCAGTTGCTTTCATTCCACTTCTTGCATTCACAGCCTAGGTGGGTTTCAGATCATCAGCTGCAAGACTCTTCAACTTCCAAAAATCTGTCATCTCATTCTTTTCCTAAAGCAATTCATAACATATTAAGTTGGTATTCTCAAGCAAGTACTACAAGCATTCAGGATCTAGTAGTGTAGTTCTGGAGCCTGACAAGTCCTTGCTTCCTCAAAGGAGGAAGCTGAATGGTGCACAAAATAATCCATTCCCCAGGCCAGACCCCTCCTGCGCAGCTTGGATTCTCAGGCTTGCAGCTGTTCAGAAGACAGGCAGGTGTTGCCGAGGCCTCCCCACTAGTTCATGTGAAATCTCTCCCTCCTCTAGGTTTAGCAGTTGATGCACAGCTTCAATACCACCAGACTTCTGGCCTTGATACCTCTTGAGCGCATGTGCCAAATCTGGCGTGCTCCTGTTGTAATCAAAACAGCAGCCTCCACCTCTTCCTAATGACTGGAGTGTATCAGCAAGAACAGAATCTTCTCCGTTACCAGGCTGTAAAGTAGCTGTCAAAAGCTGACATCTGCAGAGGAAAGAGGAAGGAGAGCAACTGCTTACAAGTGTGGCTCATCTACTTTTTCATTCGTTGCATTAGCATGAACATGCTTTTTCTGGTATTTCTGTTTCCTAAGGAAAACACAATGTATCTTGACTCCAGATAAGACACTCACACCTTTAAATAGCGGAGCAATGAGTTTGGTTCCAAATGGATGTTAGCCCTGGTCTGGTGGGACTGACTGTAGGAGACAATAATTGCCCTGCATCTCTGTATAGTGCTTAAGCTCTGTTCAGAGAGGATACGAAGATGTGTTCAGGGAGATCCTCCTCATTTCTTGTAGGTTGCCCACACACTTACCCCAAGGTAGTAGCCCCTAGAAACTGATAAAGCCCAGCTCTAGTTAATAAAGAGTTCTTAGAAGGTATGGATGGAAAGAAACTCCAAAATAGAGCGTTCCCCTTGACAAAAAGATACCATTCCAGGAAGTTTCTGTGTGTCTTAACTGATCGTATCTGGATATGGGTGATAACGGAAAGGAAGAAGGTCTAACACATACACATGTTAAGAGGCTAACGCTGTGATCTAAAGCATAAGAAACACAATTTAGTCTTTAGTCAGGTGATGGAAATTTTCAGTTTTCCCACCAGAACGGCTGTCAGATATCTGCTTTTGCTTATTTAATCTTGAAGGTAATGGCATAGCTAGGAACACGTCTGCTGTTTAGCAGTGATTCTTGCTGAACTAGATTGGACTGGCTGTTGTCTCTCCAGCAGCATCCCTATCAAATAATGACAACACTGTTGTAGCAGGTTTGCTAGCCATTTGCTTTTACATTTTGCAACATGCTCGACTTTTGCATGTAGCTGAAGTTACAGATAACACCACTACAATTAAATAAAAGATGCTGTTCACTCTAATTCTTCACTAATTCAGGTACCTTTCATCTGAATCTTTAGGTTCTGTGGGGTTCTTTCCTTGTTTCTCTAAAAAATAAAATAAAAAATTAAAACTGAAAAACCCACTTTTCTTGTCTGTAGAGGGGAGGCAAAAAATAATGATAAAAAATGTTTGTCCAATGGTTTTTATTTGAACCCAATAAGAAGCTGCAATAAATACTGGGTCATTCAGCTCCTTCCTGAAGAATTAAGGTGAAGAGCATTTTTGCATCACACTTTGTTTTGTGAAATGAAATACACATGACTGCTTCCGCATGAGCCTGTGCTTTTTCTGTTAACAAATGTTTTTACTCCACTCCTTCCTCACCTATGCCCACTTTCTAATAGGCACCACTAAAATGCTTTATGCTACCTTGATTTAAAATGCATGAGATGGTTTGGAATTGCCCCTACCACCACTCAACAAATGTATGTTTTAAAAGCACGGCCCAGGGGACTGGATTTTGCTTACAAATGTTAATTTAGTGACATACGGTATTATGGCATTTGCCTTAATTTTAATCATGGGTGAGCTGAAAGGCCAGTTATTTATTATAAAACAACAAACCCACAAGCTCAAATGCCAGCTGGGAAAGTTGAAGAGCTGAAGCCAAGCTTTCTGAAGGCAACTGGTGATTTTTTGGGGTTGTCTTCCTGAAGCTGGATAAAAAGGCAAATAGATCTGGTGGAGCAGGGATAACTCAAGAAGCTGCACTGTACTGTTGGATCACATTTTCCTGGAGAGTATCCTGCTTTTATAAATATAGCATTGACATTAGTAGGACTTGAACTATCCTTCTGCCCTAAATATTTTAGGATCTGGTTCTAAGGGGGAAAGAAGCATCTTCTGAAAATAACTGAATCCATTTTTCTTAATTTCTTTCATGCTCAAACTTTCACTCTAGCTGGACAAGCAGTTACATGGCTGATTCCAGGAACTGCAAAATGTAATTCTGAGACCTGAATTAAATAGAAGGTCAGGTTAGATGATATCTTCTGGCCATAAATAACATTACCACAGCATTACACAAGAACCAGTTTTAGATGTTACTAGAGCACCCTTTTCTCTGTTCTCTTGAAATTTGAACTGTGGATGTGCATGGACAAGAACGGGGGAAATGGTGAAGGGATTTGACTTCACGGGGAGCGACTGCACAGCATGCAGCTGCTTCAGATGTGCCGAGAGCGGTACTTGTGAGGTCACTAGGATGGTGCTCCCCCCTTTTTGGGATCAAGGTTCAGAGCCTGCTGAGAAGTAAAGCATGAAGCCATCAGGATGCACAGAAGGAAGAGGGGGAAAGAAGGAAAAAGGTTGATGGCCTGCTGTTTTGTTTGGTTTTTTCCCTAGACACCAGCGAAATGATAGAGATGCAAGGCTTTGGGGCAAACTTGCTGTCGTGGCAGCTGGAGCACTGTAGCCAAGGCTCCTCGTGTGTCTCCTGTTCGACGGGCAGCTCCCCCTATGATATACCCAGCTGTTGCAACTGCATCCACGATAGGTAAGCAAGCTGTGCAGAGAGCGGACCTGGGAGACTGCCTGCCGCAGTTAAAAGCAGGAAGGTTTTATCGGTTACAGCACCAGAGACAAAGTAAGAGTTTTCAAGTAGTTTCTAACACAAAAAGATGGAGTTACACAGCAAGAAATGTAGTTTATTAAAGGTAACCTATTAAACTACTCTCAAGTCACATTTTGATAGAAAAATTGCATCTAGTTCTTTTGTCTTATTTAATATAATTCAGCTCTGGAAGCGTTTTCTTTAACAAGTCATTAACAGTTACAACGAAGGGCAACAGTTCATCTGATTTGACAAGGACCTTTCCAATGCACCAGCAGCAGTTGTAGCTAAATGTGCCAGGTGAATGTGTTTTGGGCCAAAATGACGGTGGAGAAAATGCTGTAAAAAGTGTAATTTGTCATTATGGTTGTCCTTTAGCTAAATAAACGTTGGTGCAGAGAAAGAATTGCTATGTGTAGGACATAGAGATCAGCATAAAATTCACGATGGTCTCTGTCCCCGTGACCCATCTGTTCCTGTTAACGTGTCTCCGCAGAACTCCATTAAAGATGCTGTGTGAAAGCATGAAGAGGCAAATAGTTTCCAGAGCCTTTTATGGATGTAAGTGAAACTTCTTATATCCGGCCCCTGTGGTATCCATATGCTTATCTAAAAACCACGTGATGTTTGTTTTAGAAAGCAGTCCCACTCCAAATTTATTGTTGAGTCAGATCACCTCAGGACGCGACCTGACTCAGGTATCATAGCTTCATAATTCCATTATTTGTGGGTTTTGCATATAGCAATGGGAGAACTGATGCTTAGTGAAGACAGAATGTAGCTTCACAGTGTAATGTAATACTCCACTTGGATTTTACTAGTCTGCGTAAGATTTATTTAATCTTTGGCTCTGTTGCGATTCTTCATTCTCATACAGTACAACGTGAGTTTAGTTCACACAGGCTTATTAGTGGCAAGTTTAAAATGTCACAGCTTCATCTTCCAAAAGGGGCTGCTGATAGTAGGTAGATTGCTCATTTATAAAAGTTTGCCTCCTGCCCCAACCGCAGGGCTCGCCTACTGCCGCCATCTGTCAACAGTGAGAACGCATCTCTCTGCCCTCGTGAACCACACGATCATCCCACCTGACAAACCATCCAGTGCTGCGGGAGGCCTGACTAAAGAGGTCTGGAGCAAGTACCAGAAGGACAAGAAGGTAAGTAGTGGAACACCTTTATGATCGTTAATTAAACTAGCTCCCATGCACTGCTGCGTTGAGCATGGTATCCCTTAGAACTGGCCCCAGGAAGTATTAAAGGTGCTTTCTAGTCTTCACAGGGTCACTTCTCTTTCTAGTGAGAGTGAGTCAATTCTTAAAATCTCTTTTATCCTTTGCATCTCTGATGATGGCAAAGATATCAATTAACATCAAAGCAACTGATCTCATGACTCCTCTAGTCTCGTAAAAGTTAGATTATTTTCATGGGAGGCGTGACAACTTATATTAGACTGGATTTGAGCTAGGGCCTTAAAGGCATGCATCAAGTTGCAAAATTTATTTAGTGCTGTGCATGCGTTTCACTGTCTTTACACTTGGTATTAAGTGTATAAGAGCATGCCCCAGGAAAATAAAGATGTATTCCCTTCAATACCTCTTTCTCCTGACTGCTGTAGAATTACAAGGAACTGGAATTACTAAGAAGAGTTTACTACGGTGGGGTACAGCACGAGATTCGAAAGGAAGTATGGCCCTTCTTGTTAGGTCACTACAAATTCGGCATGGCCAAAAAGGAAATGGACCAGGTAAGCACAGCTTTCCAGGGATTTGAATTACGTTTGCAGAATAGGTTTTGTTTTCTGACTAGCAAGTGTTAGTCTTTATGACTGTTTAGTATTCCTAAGGGAAAAATGCTACTGAAAACGAGTGACACATGCTAGTAGAGGGATTACGATATCATGTTATCATGTCTGAAAATCACTAAAAGAGAGTTCTTTATTGAAGTCAGGAAACCTGCCTTCAGCCTCTGCCTGTGACATGCACTTGCCCCAAGCAAATCCTGTTTTCACAAATTTGTCACTTATAAAATGGGGAGACATTGATATTTGGATAGCAATTTGAGTTATCCCTCTTTTATATGGTGTGTTGGCTGAGTTATACTTCAAAATGCTCTCTGAAATAACTACTTTATCTACGTGATACTGCAACTGCACGTGTGGACTTCTCTTGGAGCTGTGAACAGCCCGGATGGACCTTCTGAAGTGCACTTGGAGTTACTGTCTAGGTGCTAAAAATACCCAGAGGAAAGCTTGATTTGTACGTTCATTATGCTTTTGCTAGACTTAAGTAAGATGTGCCTCTGTAAAACAGAAGGTGCAATTTCAGATGAGTCATTATTCCTCTTAATGTCTCCCACGCTGCTGCTAACATCGATCAGCGAATAATTGCCTAGGTTATGTCACAACCTTATTTCGCAGTCTGAAACTTGGCATTAAGTATATAGTTTCCATTAATGAAACCGCAATCTGCCCCTCTCTTAGTTTATATTATCTCCCTTTGCTAATGTGTTTATAGCAATACCAACTTTTTACTTTGCTGAGTGCTTTTATTTGTTGCAATTACTGGGCAAGTGCCTTGAGAATAAACCAGCCTGGTAACAAACAGATAGAGCTGGGCAAAATGGCAGAGTCATGCCTTCGCTCAGCTGCGCTTACTGAACAGAAACTGGATGTGGCCCTGAGCCAGAGTGCTGAGAAGAACACAGCAATACGCGAGTTCCTTACTCCCGTATGCTTCCCGTAAGTGCCTGCTAGGCTGCGCCAGCCTGTATCTGACCCGGTGTAGCTGCTGGTACGAATGCTGTGTGGCATTCCTACTGCAGTATGGAGCCAAAGCCGATAGATTGCCCTTGGGTGACGCATGATAGGCCCAGGTTCGTACCATAATGCAGCTGTAGAGCTGATCGCGTGCAGAGCGAGAGCTTAAGTGTAGGCCTGCTGTGATGAGCAGGTGAGGCAGTGCCACCATCGTAAAGGCCTCCATGGTCCTTGGGCTCGCGTGGAGCACCAGTCTGCCGCTACGGACCCCAGCGCTGCCGCTAGTCTGGCTCCGTGACTGCCGAGGAAAGGGATGTTCTCCTGCGCAGAGCCATAGGACTATAGGAGGACACTGCCCTGGGGGTAAGGTCTGCATTTGTATGTTGGTAAAACACTGCTTCTAACTTACAGCAAGAATCACCCAAATGTTTGCTGAACTGTCTAGAACAGTAACGAGGCTTGCCCTGGAACAGAATTAACACATTAATCTGCTTTTCTGTTTGTGCTATTGCCAGGGAGGTAGCACTCAGGCAGTAGCTGATCCTGTTCTGGATTAAATGGATAAGGACTGGTTTATATATCAAAACGTGGCATTTGCTAACTCCCAACGATTTTATATCCCTGTGAGCACCTGCAGATCAGAAGGGCAGCCTGACCCTAGAGCCTTGCAAGGGAAAAATTAGCTGTCTTGCAAACAGTGGGCACTTTATAAGCAGCGTTCTTTTTACTAAAAATTGCTACAGCAATTTGACTTTGTTTTCCTCACATTAATCTTTATAAACCAGTTCTGAACACAGATGGAGAAATACACCCCCTAATTGTTCAAACTGGGTCACAATCCAGATTTTTCACCCTGAATCCAGTTGTCTTTGTAGGTATTTATATTTAGAATTTTCCATAATGTCTAACATGGCTATAGTGTGTACATCCAGAATGTTCCGCTGAGCACTGCTGAGGCAAATTCCTGCCCTCCCACAACATCAGCGTCGGAAGAAGACGAAGTACCTCAGAAACCGCCGAGGGCAGTGAGTCCTGCTGGCTGCCTTATCTCCTGAAGGCCAGGCAGACTGCCTCAGAGGAGAAGCAAATCCAGATATCCAGCCAGGCGGATACATTGCCGCAGTCCTGCTGGAAAGTACGTCTGTTCTACAAGGGGACTTGTACAATCACGCCTTTTTTGCTAGAGCACAAGTTGAGAAAAGAAGTCCTTCTAGAGCACCACGTAGACTGGTTCCTTAATTCTTACTGCATTGGTGAAAAAGGGAGGGCCCTTCCAAACACTTCTATGAAATTGGTGCAGAGCTTCAGCAGCAGTGAACTGGCTAAACTGCAGCACTTCCTGATGCAGTGTGAACTTATTCCATTTGCATTTGGTGCTCCATTCATTACTCTTTTTTTTTAAACTCAAATTTTCAAGATATATAGGATATTGGAGATTTCTTGCATAGATTGCATTTTGCCGTCTCTGTTCCCTGCAGGTATATGAACCATCAGATTTCTTATCCATGTGTAGAAATAGAAGGTATGTCTAGAACTGAAAAAGGACCCAGATACTTCGTTTTCAGAGTGGGAGATCTGGAGCCACAACTCATGGAGTCTAGCCCCAGCTTCAAAGGGCACACGCACGTATACAGCTAGAACATAAGAGACTTGGCAAGAAGAGATAAATACTTGAGTCCATTTGTACGATAGGAATTACAGTAAATTCATAAAGATATGTTGCAAGGTATAAAAGATCTGATCTGTGAAATACAAGCTCCCATAGGAAATTTTTTTTCCCCTGAGTTTGTACCATACTAACACGGGGGTGCTCCAAACCTTATCTGGAATTCTAATGAGCTACTCAACACCAGTAGTAAATAACAGTAATAACCAGCTCTTCAAAGAAATGTGCTGTTGGAGTCTAAAGCTTACCACTGAATGTAAGAGTCTATTAAATGAATGAGATTAAAACAGCCATAACATTAGCACGTACAGGAAACTTACTGTGTCCTTAACTGAAGTCATCGCGGGTGATTTATCATCTTTGCCTTCTGGTGATATTTTTGCAGTCATCCATCAGTATCTGGGGCGCTCCCAAACATGGCTGTCCTCCAGCCTTCCACTAACTGTTGTATTTTATGATTTATGACTCGACAGCTACCTCAAGTGACAAATAGCCTGCAGCTCTTAGCATGAATGCTCTGGTAGCAACTCCAGCCAGCAGAGGCCAGAGCCTGAAGCCAATCCACAATTGCGGTTTCTCTTCAGCTCTTGACAAGTGACAGAGTAGTAAAATTACTACATGTCCCTTAATAGCTTAAGGGGAGGGGTCTGTGTCTGTCTTTCAGCAGAGGAAGCCAGCGGTGGCAAAAATCTGTTTTATTACTATGGGAACCAGAGTGGTTGGATCTGGCCACGCGCAGCACAGCCACAAGACTGGGCTGCGTGAGCTGGGATTTCTACTGTCGGGAGTCTCTTCCAGCCTCTAACTCTGCACAGGCTGATGCCTTTAAACCTGTGACCTGGGATTCGTTGCGAAGGCTACATTAGAGTTGGAATAGCGAAGGAGTTGGGCAGGAAGTGTAACGAAATTAGGAATAATCTGGTTAGAGGCAGCAATTGTTCCATCAGATTGCATCTGACTTCTATGTGAGACTTCACATGAAAGCCAGTGACATCTTTTGTTCTTTCCTGAACAGCGTCGAAGCACTGTTGATAGCATATACGCATGCTTATATGAATCTTTTCTGGCATCTCCAGTGGTAGTTTATTACCTGCAGTAAATACGCAACATCTTACTGCTCCAGTCATTGCACTTTCCAGTCACAGTGATGTGCTATCTAGCAAGAGGGCTTCAGGATCCTTCAGGCTTTCGGTTTGAAACATTACACTTACTTTAGACCTCCCCCTCCCGGCTTCTGCTCATTTTTAATGCTGTCTTTCAAGGAGGACCACCATTTCAGGATCTGTCTGTCTGTCTGCAGGTGGATGAAGACATTGCTCTCCGGTATCAGAAGGTCATGGCTGAGTGGAAAGCCTGCGAGGTCATTGTAAAGCAGCGAGAGAAAGAATCGCATTCTGCCACGCTGGCAAAGTTTTCGTCGGGCAGCAGCATTGACAGCCACGTCCAGCGACTGATTCACAGGGACTCCACCATCAGCAATGATGTAGGTACTCCCTTCCCGTCCACCCGTATGGTGCAGGCAGCGCGGGACGCTTAGCATTCGCAGAGGTGCAGCCAGGGGAGCAGAGACTTGGGTTAGCACAGCTCCATCAGCCTGGAGCTACTTGAATCCCGTACGGAATTTGAAGCTGTAGTGCCTCCATAATAGAGCTAAGAGCAGGTCTGTATTTTGGGTGGTCTATAGCTGCTCTTAAGCAGGACCTGCCTAAGGGACTTTAAGGTTCACCTACTATAGAAGATCCTTCCCTCAGTAGAGAAACAGCTGTCTAGATCTCTTACTTGTAGGTCCTTTATTCAAATCCAGCATAGAGCAAGAGATCGCTACTATTGAAGCATATCTTTGATTCCGTCATGTCCCTGATTGACAGGTTGGGTGTGATTTTATTTTGGGAGAGGGGACCTTTGTCAATCTAAGGTAAGATGCTGAGCAGTAGAAAGGCAGACTGAATTAACCCTCCGTAACTTGAATAACCAAGGGTTTTCTTTTCACATTGTTGGACAGGAAAACTGGCATGTGTGTGCCAAAAGTGTCTCTGGGCATCCGTTACTTATGCAGACTTCAAACAGCTAACTGATTTAGTAAGGCAAGAGAGAGGAGAACTTGAAATAGGTCAACGAAGAGTTTCATAGTGAGTGAAGAGGTAAAGTGTTTGCATGGTGAAAAGAATTTGAAGGCCAGTCTTGACTTCAAACAGCAGTAGCTGAACTGTATTGTTGGAGGCCTGAGGAATGTTGGCCGTCTTCAAAGACACATTACAATGACCAGGTGGTTTTAGTGTTGGTGTTGCAGGTAGGGAAGCTTCACTGCTTTCCAAGGTATTTCAAATTGAAGATTGTGAAAGGGGAAGACATTGTCATAGGAGACAGAGATGAGATCATAAATTGGTATTATTTTAGACTTACAGTTTCAGTATAAAGATTGAGTGAGGAGCTCTCAACAATTTGCATGCAGGGAAGCTCTATTAATCCATGATCTTGTTCACTGAAGTAATGTAGTCGTTTCTTGTGGTTGGAGGTTTGTTTGCTACATTAATGTTTCTTGCTTCTCTCTTCTCTGCTTTATCCGAATCGTCTCTCCCCTGCCCACTTCCAGGTCTTTATATCTGTAGATGAAACGGACTCAGCGGAGCGGGACTCAAAAGGTCAGGACGACCCCACTTTCACCGTGGTGTCTGTCGACACGCCAGCAGCAGTAGCTGCCGTAGAGCAACAGCCTGTAGAGTTTGACTCCCCCGACTCTGGGCTGCCGTCCTCGAGGAACTACTCTGTGGCCTCAGGCATCCTGTCCAGTATCGATGACGGGCAGAGTGTCTCCTTTGAAGATGGGGCTGAAGAAGAAACTAGCGCTGACTTGGAAAGGACTGATCCAGACGTACCACGTATGCAGAAAGCCAAGTCAGTTGTATTGCAGTCTCAGGATTCTGTATCAGAAGAGCAGCTGTGTTCCCAGGTGGATTATTTAATGGATGTTGCTTCTGTCTGCGCTGCATCCTACACAGTAGGTCACAACATATGTATCATCATCTCTCTGCACAGCATTGTGCTTCTAGCAAAGACTTGTACTTTTTCAGATAGGGTTTAAGGACAGACGATCTCAAACTAGAACTACAGGTGGTGGGACGATAACTGAGGATTTTTGCATCCAAATCTTTTCATCTGGATTTTGAGCTAGATTGGAAATAAGACAGCAAGAAAAATTTGGGTCTTTTTTTGAGTGGGATAGCAAGATAAAAAACATGGTACAGTTCTAGCAGCTAAAAATTTCCGGGGGCTGGGGAGAGGTGTGGGGGTGTGGACAACACACCACTTGTTAAGTGGTCAGTGTCATTTAACTCAAGCTAAAACCCACATTCAATCAAATTGAACCACAACCTAAATCTAGATTCAAGACTCCACCATCTCTATTAGTGTTGCTGTCAACAGATAAGTAGTTGAGTTTTTGCCTCTTTCTCTGCTGAAGCTGCTGAACTGGAAATAACCCTTTGGAAACAGGACAGTCTTGGAACATTTACTGGTGAAAGTGTGTGCGTTTTACCTGGGATTTTTGACAGTAATCGAGTATTTTGATGCTCTCATATGCCCAAAGTATAATTGTACTATTTCTGATTTGTTGATTCTCAGAGCGAATCTGCACAAAGTCCTAGGAATGCTCTAAACTCACCAGATCTAACTAAAACTTTTCTCTTCTAGATAGAGTTATTGGACACTGTTGCCTTAAATTTGCACAGAATTGATAAAGATGTCCAGAGGTGTGATCGGAATTACTGGTATTTTACTGCCGATAACCTGGAGAAACTCCGAAACGTCATGTGCAGGTAATACAGCTTGTAAACTGAACTACTTTTCACATTTCTGTCATAATCCATAAACTATAATAATATGAAAATAATCGTCTGTATAAAAATTCTCACTAACAAACTTAAAAAATCTTGCAAGAAGGAGGAACAGGTAGGATGGTAGGTTAGAGAGCATGGGTATGATAGGTGGTCCAAGTTTGGAATGCAGGCTGGAGAAGATTCTACCTCAAGAGACAGACCCTATCAGTCACCTTGAACTGTTCTCTAAATGTACTATCAGCTTTGGTTTCCTACTTATGAGGATAATGTATGCTCTAATGGCATGGTATAAAGATGACAATAATTGTGAGGTGCCAGATACAGTGTTGAGGGACACCCATTAAGTAGACAGAAAGGCTACATCTTCAAATCAAACCAGCATCTTTGGCCACTGAGACCAGCTGGAATCAATAGAAAGCTAGATTTCACTTTTAGGACTGCAAATTGCCATAAAGGCTGTTCAACTAAACACACGTAAAGCACAAAGTGTCATAGACTTTAACACTTGGAAAAGATACCAAGATTCCACTTAAGGGAAAAAAGAAAACAAAAGCCAAAAAAACCCAGGTACCTTTTAAAAATCTGGGCTTTTTTCCATAGACTGTTATGCTTTTGTTAGCTGTTTTTTCACAAACTATGGATATGCAAGCCATGTGTGTAAGGTTTGGTCCTCTCTATGCAAGCAAAAAACAATACAGGGCTACGAAATACTCTGGAACGTGAAGTGTCAAAAAGTTCTGAGACACACACATTCGACAGCTGCTTAAGATCTGATCTTGCATAATCAAATCAACTTCAGTACAATATTTAGCTTTTGAGGAACAGGAAGAGAAAAGTTCAGTATTAGTCAGTTCATCCTGTAAGCAGACAATTGATCGCATTCTTTTACCCTTTCACAACACATTAAGAGCCTACAGCAGGAGTCATAGTACAAGAGAGATTCCTGTCTCACGTGCTACTCTGTCCTCACTGTGGGTTGTTTATAAAGCTTTTAGGAATTTTCCTGAAAAAAACCCAGCAGAAAGACTTGTCATTTTATACCAGTGTGTTGGAAGATTTGAATTGTTGTAGCTCTCCAGACTTCCAGTTTTACCTTTTATAGCAGTCTAGAACAAGACACTTAACAGATTCCAAAAGGAGTTGTATTTTAGGTGTGAGACAAATTTTTGAGGCCACCGCGCAGGAAGAGGATTTTTAATCCTATAATCTCTTGTGTGTTCTTCTTTCTGCAGTTATGTTTGGGAGCACCTAGAAGTTGGTTATGTTCAAGGCATGTGTGACCTCCTGGCTCCTTTGATGGTTATACTTGACAATGGTAGGAAGGGTTTTCTTTTGGAACACATCGGTATCTTTAGGGAGGTCTTTCTTTAGAAATGCTGTTTCAGAAGTTGTATGCATTAACCAGAGCTAGCTCACCAGGAAAACCAAACCTGCCGCTCTTGATTCATATTTTCTCTACATGTGGCTGTTGTTGAAATGGCTAACATTAGTATCTCGGGGATTCCCTGTTCACTCACTGACTTCCAGATTAAATTTTACTCAGTTTTCAAAGCAGCTGTGTTCCTGCAGTTGCTGAAGCTGAAAACTGAACTGCAAGCTGGGTTCTTTTGAAACATAACTAGTAAAAATGGTCCAGAGTCAGGTACTGTCTTCTGTTTCATCTAAATACTGGTGATGGGATTAGGGAACAGCGAAGGGGAAAACCCTGTTTTCCCTTGCCCTGCAGCACGTTATTTTGGCTCAAGGAAGTCACACAATTAGCAACACTGAGCATTTCGCATTTTATCTGCAGATCAACTGGCTTACAGCTGCTTCAGCCACCTGATGAAGAGGATGAGCCAGAACTTCCCCAATGGAGGTGCTATGGACACACACTTTGCCAACATGCGGTCCCTAATCCAAGTGAGTCTTTTTGAATCTTATGTGAAAAAAGATGAGGTTGCGGCAGAGGCTCAGAACTAGCTTGATGCCACGGTGAAGGGCAGGAACTCCAGTGACTGGGGTTCCCAGCCGTCTGGTGCTTCAGAGCTGTGGAGGATAAGAACTGGTTTATGCAGCCCCAAACCGATTTCCTGCTTCTCAGGGGACAGCATTTACTGCTGCAATGAAGAGTGTGTATTGGAACAGGTCAATTTGTCTTAACGTGACAAACAAAGCAAACTCCCAAAACTTCTGCGTCCACTACGCCAGCTACACGATGTAATGACGCCAGTGATGGCTCAGTTCAGCTCTAACTGAAGTCAGTGAGAAATAGCAGTAAGATCCAGTCTTCACTGCTTTTTGGAAAACACTGATAGTTGTGGCACAATCTTCATTTCTTACAGGTTTAAATAAGACCACAGCTATATTTGTATTCACAGAGGATGCTTGCTGAACGGGGTTTTTTTGGACGTATTTAAGGCCTAGGCATTCCATTCCAGAAAGCACCCGCACCTGAGCAAGATTAGCATAAAGAAGAGTGAGAACTATCAGGATAAGCCATTGTTTGGTTTGATGGGTGGCATATTAAAAAGTAATGAAAATAGAGGTCACTCAACAAAGGTGATGGCCAGCATGGCAAATGCAGGCAGCACACGAGCGTATGGCTGCAGCGTTTCTGTTGAGTAGCAGGGCTGTCAGAGGATGCCACCCTGCTTATCCGGCAGCCCTCAGGATGGCATCTGTGAGGAATGACTACAGGGGTACTTACACGTTTAAGACATCGGTCAGACATGTGGCAAGTAGTTGTTCAGTTCCAGAGAGCTTAGATGTTGCGGTATAGAACTGTGCCGCTGCTCATCAGAATTACAAACTTTCAATGAAAAAGTCTCTCTTCCTTCTTTTCCCCAGGAAAACGGATCTCAGTCTTTGTACCCCAGCTCCTATGTTACAATCTGAGAGTTATGTTGGGTGGGAAGAGGAAAATTTGCCACTTGTTGAAAATCAATAGGATCTGTAACTTGCTGCTTGGACCTTTAAAGTCACAGTGAAGACTGACTTGTCACCTCATACCTGCACAGCAGTAGCTCTTCACCTCATCTGTGGCAGGGCACCCACATCACAGGCATTTTGCAAACATGTAGTGAAGGGAGGTGTCTGTGCTAGGCAGCTGCTCTGACTAACCACAGCATCAGGTGACAAAGAGCAGCGTGGGAGCCTTAACCAGCCTCCAACACCTTTGATCCAGACAAGATACTGACAGCTGATGTTTTGCATTTTAGATTCTAGACTCAGAGCTTTTTGAATTGATGCACCAGAATGGAGACTATACTCACTTTTACTTCTGCTATCGCTGGTTCCTGCTTGACTTTAAAAGAGGTAATAATGTTCTATGCCTATAGTTTAGAGTTGTGCCAAACTGTGAACAGCTCTGTGTTTTGGTCTAAATGTCTGGATGGTGAGTAGCAGCTAGGCTCGCAAGCGGTTTGTAGCTAGGAGAGCTAACGCAACTCTCAGATGAACTAGCACTGGGATGAAGTCAAAGCTTAGAAAGGAGTGTTGTAAATGCCTGATAATGTGGTTGGAGCCAAGTTCCTGCAAATGCCTGTTTGCTCATGACGGTGATCCCAAGTTGATCACATTCCTTTATAAGCTTTGATATCTCATTTCTAATCCATGTGATAACAAGGAGCAGCTCAGCAATAGCTCGGGAGCTGTTGTACTTTGCTGAATGAGGTACTTCATATACTGTGGGAGCACCCCAGGATCCCTGCACGAGCACACCCACCTGCCCACGCCCGCTCTCACAGAAGCGGTTGCCTGTAGTCACTGGGTACAGAGTTGCTGAAGAGAGACCCATCTTGCTCTCTGGCAAGTCAGCAGCTCCTTTGAGTTACAGATTGGTCTGCAAGAATCAAAGGAAGACATCCCTCTCAGATACCCTGAAGCACAAAGGTGATAGAGGGAGATGATACACATCCATCGGCTATTTATTACGAGCACCTACCTGACAGTGAGGGCAGGGAGGAATTGTGACTCTTAACTGAATCATAAACCCTTTACCTACTCCTTCACAGAGAATTGCCCGTCCCCCACATCCCAATCCCCTGGACTTCACAGAAGATGAGCCTATATGGTTCAAGACAAAGCTTCCACGGGCCATATCTGAATTGCGGCATGTGTAGACCTAGCTGGCCCACATCCGCTATACAATTAATTGTTGCCAATTAAAAATAGCAGAGCTTTTGCCCTGATAGGTTCACTGCAAAGCCAAGACGGGGGCCCTGGACACGTTCAGGTTTGCAGCCTGTCACGTAGCCCTGCCTAGAACAAACGGGCCTACCTGTGCTGCTGTCATGTGGTTACCGCAGCTCGGGCATCTTCCTGGGGTTGGGCCTGTACCACCGCACCTACACTCTTCATTTTCCCTTAAACCCAGTTCTGTTGCCGTGCTTGCACAAGTGAGTGACAGGACTTGGCTGGAGGAGAGGGGGAGAGGAAAGGGAGGAGTCGTCAAGTACTGTTCATGTCTGCATAAGTCCTGTAAGACGTTAGTTAGAGAGGGGAAAATGGTCAATTTGAATAATCAGATGCTCTTGTAATGTTTATTCCCATTCAGAATTGTTGTACGAGGATGTATTTACAGTGTGGGAAGTTATTTGGGCAGCAAAGCACATCTCTTCAGAACATTTTGTCCTTTTCATTGCCTTAGCACTTGTGGAAGTTTATCGAGAGATTATCCGTGATAACAACATGGACTTCACTGATATCATCAAGTTTTTTAATGGTAAGAGACTTTAAGAGAGCCATTTTGATAAAAAGCAAGTAATGAGAGTTTGCTCCTTCTCCCTTACTCAGACCAACTGTCTGCAGTTGTGCAGTGTTCTTGCTGTCATGACAAGCCCCTGGCCATTTTAAGCTCTGAATCTCCTACCCCTTCGTGTAAGTTTTCACATGCTTCCTGGAGGTCTGACTTGGCACGCACAAACAACAGTGCTGTAGGAGCTACGAGGTCCACAAGAAGAGGGTAGCTTTTTCGGTGTCAGTGGTAATTTTACCACAAAGCAAGCTTCAGAATTTCTGGTAAAAAGATTTGCTGCAGTGACTCTTTGCCCTTGGTTTAATGGGAGGTGTAAAAATGTTGTTTAATTTTTTTGCAAAACTCTCTCACAGATTTAAGATCGCCAGAGTCATTTCTTATAGGGCTTGACCCTGCTGCAGCTGAAATGTAGAAGCAACTGTTTGTGCAAAACATCCCAAACCGCTTCCGTGGTTGATAGCTTACCATAGTGGTCCACAGATGCTAGCCAACATGTACTGCCAGGGCAAAAAGTATTCTGCCAAAGCAAGCTAGGTCTCTTCCTGGCTGCAGAATGCAAGTTAGTCCTAACAAGTGCTCCCTGTTAGGGTATTTCAAGAGGTTTGGAAACAATTTTGTGTAATCACAGTGATTTACTAAATTATCAGTGCTGTGGCTTTCAGCCATCTGTTGCAGAAGCCCCAAATTTGGTTTTGTTTTTGCCTCAGCCGCTCTTATTCCAAAGCTATACATTAATACTTCCCTCAAATCCCCCCCACCCCCCCCCCAAAGCATCCCCCCAAAAACAAGCAAAAAAACCCCAGCACTTGCCTAAGCCGAATGAAATGTTTATTGTGGAACTGAGGATTCGGGTCTGTCCAGAGCGTCACTCTGATCTCACCTCGAGCTGCAGACTGTGGATGTCTGTACGTGGAACTATGTGGGCACGTCGCTCCATGTACACGAAGTCCTTCTTAATTGTATTGATCACTCGCATCCCAGACGCTCCAGCAATACTCCCTGCCTGGAGAGGCATCTTTTGACCAAGTTGAGTTCAGCTTCACGTTTGTGAGATCCCAGGAGGGCTGTTCACAGGCACGTGTAGGCGCAGACCTCCCATTCCCGGTCTGGGGTCGCAGGGCACTGGGATTTCTGCAGCAAGAGAACTGACACCAGAAGGATGAGATCCTGATGCCAGGACCCTCAGCACTAAGGGATTCATCCGCTTATTCTGTCTTTAATTCTACAAACCTACCCCCCTGCCATGCTTTTGGCTTGCTGCTAACGTTACACTAATTAATTAATGCTAATGCTACATGAATATCAATGCTAGGGCAGAAAAGTTCCTGCCGCTGACAGTTAAGAATGTTTGTCTGTGTCTTTTAGAAATGGCAGAGCATCATAATGCCGAGGAAATTCTGAGGATAGCAAGAGACCTTGTCTACAAAGTGCAGACACTGATTGAAAATAAGTGATAATGAACAGACTGTCATTGTGGGCCTTGTGAGCTATCGGACGGAGCATTTCTTGCACTGTAACTTCAAAATGGTGTTTTAATTGCATCTTCCATGTAATGTAATAAATATCTAACAGATTTGTAACAGACTTTTAAAAACAGAACTTTTCCTTCACCAGATAAGGTTTGTGTTTGATAGTCCTTGTTACACTCACTTTGTATTTCTAGACAAAATCTTTTTGCATTCTCTTACTTCCCTCTCTAGAAGACCGTCTATCTACATATTTGAGATATTAAAAAGGGGGGATTTGACATACTAGAACATTTATATTTTGACTTACTGCACCTTTAAAGCCTGGATGCACGTTGTGTGCTCTGCCAGAACCTTCCATGGAGGTACGGCCGGATCCAATACTCGCTCAAGTGTTGCACGCGTTGAATCGGGTCCTTAGAGGAGCACGTTCGTGGGCTCGGTGTCTATGCCTTGAACGTGGAAGAGAATGCATATGAGCTCCTGTTGCTGAAACATTTGGATTTGTATTTAGCAGCAATTAAAGTAAATAAGATTACCAGCTGGGAGAACGGCCTTAAACTAAATAACATGGTTAGTGTGAGCAGTGAAGATCTGGTGACATTAGCTAAAAACATCAGTTAGCCTTTGCTGACTGGCTCGTGCTGTTGAGTCTTCATGGCCTACACGTGCCACAGCCCTGCCTTCCTTTTACTTTGCAAACTTGCTCTGCAGATATTCCCAGACGACAAGATCTGCCTACCGTAGTTCAGGTTAACGCAAGTTTAGCACACAGACAGGTTCCCTGCTCATGTTAGCAGCTCCCACGCTCTCTGCGTCTGTGCAGAGTGCCATGAAGTTCAGAGCCTACGTTGCAGAGCAGACACAGCAGAGCCTCCCTCCTCCAGATTACTCACTGCACACTACTAGCCGCCTCCTCCCCGCTCTGCAGAGCTTTCTGGGAGGACTTTCCTTGGGATCCTGCAAACGCAAACCAGGCTCATCTACTCACGCGGGTATCAGCACTTGCCAGCTGAAACCGTTGCACGGGATCCGCTCCACTTTGCTGCAGCGCTGAGCTGGTTTGCAGAGCCGTCCACGCACCCCACGCAAGTTCTGCGCCACTTCTTTTCCTGCTTGGCCACATGCTTTAAGTAGCTGCATACGTTTCCCCATCCTGCAAAGAGCAGAGGTGCCTGAGGGTTAGCTGGGCTTCTGCCCTGGAGCTGCAAACAGGTCTGTTGCTGTCCTGGCGCTTCACCGCGCTGTATAAAATTACCACGTGTACTCGACCTGCTTTCCCAGGGCGCGTGGTGTTCCTCGGTAAGCGTGTAGCTCTGTCAGCGAGGGAGGGAGCAGGGTTCTGCTACTGGGGTCAGCCGCAGGTTTCATGGAGCCTCGTGACCTGTGCTCCTGGAAAACCTAGGGACTTAGTTTAAGCGCTTCAAGTATTCCAAGGTATTCTACCGCCTGTCATT
Source organism: Phoenicopterus ruber ruber (assembly GCA_009819775.1). Lineage (NCBI taxonomy): Eukaryota > Metazoa > Chordata > Aves > Phoenicopteriformes > Phoenicopteridae > Phoenicopterus > Phoenicopterus ruber. The sequence goes on along the minus strand of CM020233.1, from coordinate 1,111,305 downwards.
AGAACCTCAGTGATTTAAAAAAAAAACACACATTACTTTGAATCTGAATTTTTGTGTTTCTGCTTTTTTGGGGGTGTTTTTTATCCTTCAGAGCAGACAGGGTTACACAGCTTTGTTTCCACTGAACCTTGTAGAGAAAACAACTCTGTATGCTTTTCCTGGAGTCAGGGAAGGGGTTGGGTTGGGAGGGACCTTTAACGGCCACCTACTCCAAGCCCTGCGACGAGCAGGGACGTCCTCAACTAGATCAGGTTGCTCAGAGAAGTTTATCTGAATTAGATCAGCTCACACGAGCTTTTAAAATTGGGTTTTAGCAAAAAGGGGTGTAGGGAACAAAATCATTCTGTTTGAAGATTAAAATGCTGACGGGAGGTACTTACTTCAGTAACTCTGGTCTTGTTATCACCCCAGCGCTGGGCGCTCCCGCTCTTTGCGCTACGCAAGTGCTGCCTTGGGGTCCCCACGAGCCTGAGCGTTGCTTGTGCAAGAAAACGGTAGATTTGGGTCTAGAAAGACCATCTGTGCTTAGATCTTTCTTTATGATTGCAGTAAACTAAAAATGGTAAATAATAGTCCAAAAAGGGAAAAAAATGTGCACAAAGTGCTTCTCAGCTCAATAGCCAAGCCCTCCCTTAAACTGGTCTCTCAAAATTTGAGGGGAGAGTAAAAAACTAAAAACAAACCAAACCAAAAGTCCCCGGTCCCTGGTGTAGCCAGACGCCTTCAGGGACGAGCCTGTTCTCGGGGCTCACGAGCATCACGGTCACGAAACAGAAGTGAGAACAGCTGAGCCCACTCAGTTCCGAGAAAGGTGCTGCGGAGGCGGCTGTTGGGAAGGAAAGCCCCTTTCTGCGCGTAACCGTGCCAGCAGAGCAACAGCGGGAGTCACGGAGGGAAAAAGTTACGAGAGGCTCTGCCGCCGGCCCCCGCGCGCCCGGGAGCGGCGTGTGCGCAGGACCAGGAGCCCAGCAGCGGTGCTGCGGGCGCGCTCGCAGTCCGGCGCGTCGCTGCCTAGAGCTGTGTGTCTAACTGTCCGTAGGCCGTGCATGGTTGCTGAAAGGTCGCAAAAGCGCTTCAGTTTGTGTGTCTGTCTGTTCACTTGAAAAGTGAAATAGTATTTTTAAAAAAATTGACAAGAGCGAGAAAACCCTCCAGCTCACAGAGCCTGAGGAGGTGACGTAAAAAATAAAACTGCACTATTTTTCTTTGGTATGTTGGGAATGTACTATACAACTCTACTGTTTCAAAAAAAACCCCCAAACCTCCGCGAACTTTGTTGTATTTGTTATAACATTCTGTCTAATTGTATTTTATGAATATTGTGTATTGACTTATTTATTTTTGTCGGGAGCAGACTATTCTCTTTATTGCTCAATTATTTATGTTTAAATGTAACATACGAATAAATACTTATCGTCAAGGCAATCCGTGGGGCTCTTTGGAAGCGATTTCTCTCCCCCCAAGGTAATTTCAGAGACGGAACAGGGAGTCGAAGGACAGAGCTGTCTGGGAAGAGAGAGCGATACGTAATTAACATTTCTATGCCCAGTGCGCATGGGCTGTTGTACTAAGCAGTATTTTGAGAGTCAGCAAGCAGGTCGTCGCCACACGGCCTGCTGCTGTCCCGTCGGTGGCTTCTAAGGGCAGACTGGTCACGCGCAGTGCTGCCTGAGCGCACCCGTCGTCACACGCCGAGCCTGCTGCCGGTTCAGCCCTGGGGAAGGAGTGGGAGCAGAGGCAGGCCGATGACAAGTGTTAAAAAATAAAATTTCATCCTGCAATTTTAAGCCTGATCGTGCTGCAGCTAGCATTAAATCTAGCCGAGCTGTTGGGCTTCCAGGAGATCCTCCTCCGTCACTCCCAGTCCCCCCCTTCAAACCTCTTACAAATCCTCCAGCCGCTCCTGGTCTGTAGCAGGACGCTCCCTCTTTCGGAGCGCGGCGCCGCGCCCGCCCGTTGGTTTGCTGCTGGCAGCTTCTGCAGCCGTTGCTTTTCCAGGCCTTTAGGCAAGCCTCGTCCGTGTTTCTGCTGGAAAGCTCTGCCTGGAGGTGGGTCCCCGGGTAAGGGAGCGTTTCCCCGTTCTACTGACTGTAAAAAAAGCTCAATAAATGCCCCCCGTACTGGGGTAGGGGCAGCCGTCCCTCAGCCATTGCTCCTGACTGTTACAGCTCTTAATCGTGTATTTATCCTTATAAAAGAGGATGAGCCCTTTATGAAGTGTATCCAGTGACATGTTGGCTTAAATCATCTTCCAGTGCCACTGTGTCCTCTGCCTTCATCTTGTTTGCGTGGTGGGACTTGGGGTGGGCACTACAGCCGCGATTACACATTTCCTTCCTTTTCTACAGGACCTTCTTTCTCATTACACCACGCGCGTCCCCCCAGCATTCTCCTTGCAAATTCTCAGAAACTTTTAACGTAGATATTTAGACAGCTGTCCCCCAAAGCCGCAGAGTCCCTGCAGCAACAGGAGTTTAGTTCGGCAAGATGCAGCATCCCAGTGAAGTTCCATTGCCATGACAGTCTCACTGCTACCAACTGCCAGAAGAAAACCAAACCAGAAGAAATCTCCACCGTTTCCTGCCCCTTTTCTGTAGCCCGGAGCCAGCGCTGGCAGCCTGGCGAGGTGTCAGCCGCTTTCTCCACTCTACCACTAGTTTTGCCAAACACAGCAACAGTTCAGTGCCACATCTTGCAGTACCCTGTTCATTAGTCCAAGGCCTGCCTTCCCTTTTCAGAAGCTCTGCCTCACCTGGAAATGCTTTTTAGTTTCCCAAATAATAAAAAACCCAACCCAACCCCACGCAAGCACACGAACAGCTCTGGGTTTGGGAGGCGACGCTTCACCCCTCCCGAGCTTTGGGCCGTGCTGCCTGAACGCTCGCCTCCGTAGTGCCAGCACCTGCCTAACGGTTTGCACTGCTCTCCCTCTTGGGTAGTCCCCAGCACCGCGGGAAGTCACACGAGCCCTCCCCGGCCCCGGCAGCCCATCGCTCTGGGCCACGGGACACCCAGTGCTGGCAGCCGCCGCTAGACGAGGCCGTCAGCCCGGGGCGGCCGGGGGCCGGCTGCTCGCCCCAACCTCTGTGGCTGCGGGTAGGAAGGAGTTCCCCCGCCCCCAGGAACAGCTCAAAAAGAGCCCTCTGAGAAAGCTGACATTCTGGGGGTGGTGCTGGGGATGCTCAAGGGCGTCACGGCGATTTCTGCCTCACGAATCTTTCCAGCGCTAAACTCTGCTCTTTGGACGCCCCGGTGCCTTTCAGCCCTCACACAACGGGCTTGAGGCTCCTAACAGCAGCCTGGCACATCACCGTGCCCAAGCACATCAGCAGAAACACACGGAACAACGCAAAAAGCCCCAAGCCACAGCCAAGCCCTTCTGCAGTTAACATTTCCCCGCCACATCTGACTCTTTTTTAAATTTCTGGACACCAGAAAGCAAGCTATGAACGGTGCAGCGACAAACGAGCTCAGCCCAGCAGCTCCTCCAGTGCCCACCAGTGCCTCGCCTGGCGCGTGCCCCGGTGCCACCGAGGCCGCTCCATCATCCGGCTGAGCAGCCGCCGGCACTAGCAGCATTTCAGTCCAACTCCTTCTGCTCCGTCAGTCAGCCTGAAAAGCCAGCGTTTCCCTACCCAGAACACGGTTTATTCAGAGCCACTGTGGAGTTTGACTAGAGACCAGGCTATAAACACTCGGATGAACCATATCTTGCACGTCAAGAGTGGACAACGGAGAGAACAGGCCATTTCCTTCCCAATGGCACAAGTTACCAGACTACCTGGGCTATTTAATAGCATCTAGTTAACCAAACCCAATGCAGGCACCTCCCTGGGCTGACAGGGCAGCCTGAAAATCCTGTAGCAATGTTTCAGCGAAAGGGCCTTGTTAGCGGTTGGAAATCAAACCAGGGATAATTACGAGAGCTTCGGAGGGACCAGGGCGGCGGCGGGGGTCTGCGCGAGGAACCCGGTGATGAAGTTGTTAAAAACTGCAGGACCAGCGCTGCAAATCGCTGCAAAACGAGGCCGTGCCTCAGCGTCGACCTGGACACCGGTGGAGCAAGACCCCCCCAAATCCCTTCCCAGGTGCAGCCGTGGCGGCTCTGAAGCACTCACCGGCAGGCGGCCGTGGCCGCTGAGCCCCACAGAGCTCCACTGAGCACCCCCGAGCCCCCCTGAACCCCCGCTGAGCACCCCTGAGCCCCCGCTGCAGCCGGGGACGCCTCCAGCTCCTCCCACACCCTCCGGCCGGTGGGGACCAGCCGGTGCCACCCCCCCGCACCCACCGGCGTCGCGGAGAGGCCCCGGCTCGGCGGAAGGGAGAGCAGCCCCTGCGCGGCCCGGCCGTGCCGTGGCTCCCGCCACCCCCGGCCCCTCTCCACAGGCTCCCGCGTGCCCGAGGCCCCGGGCGGGCCTGCGCAGCTGAGGGGCCACCAGCCAGACCCCGGCCCCGCGCCCAGGCCCTGCCGCCGCCCTAACGGTTCGAGCTGCCCGCGCTCCGGCTTACCGGGCTCCACGTCCGCGGACCGGAGGCAAGGGAAGCGGGAAAACCCAGGACGTGTGACCTGCGGGAGAGAGCATTTAGGTCCGAGTTAGGTGAAGAAGGTTTAGCCAGGCTCTGTTTCCAATTCCTTATCGCACAGGCGTGGGCCCCGCAGATCCCCCCTCCCCGAGCACTCCCGCCGCGGAGGAAGGCTGCCCCGACACGGGTCCGGCTGCCGAAGGCGGCCGGGACGGTCCCGCCGCGGGGCCCAGCACCGTCCTCCGGCGGGCAGGAGCCTCACCTGAGGGCCGCGGTCCCAGTGCTGCGCGGGCGAGCGCCACGGCCGACGGCGGGGCCCCTCAGCCGGCTGGCGTGGGGTGGGCTCCAGCCCCGTCCTGGCTGGGCAAAGGGCTGGTTACGGGGCCCCATCCTCCTGTAACACCCTACCCAGCCTGCAAATAGGAAGGGTAACAGCTGTGCAGCATGAAGACCGTTGCATTCTTTCAACTGCTAGCTAATTAAATTAATTAAACTGCTAATTAACAGCATTAGCAATGTTGTTACAACACGTTAGAATGACAGCCCCTGAAAATCCCAACCAGCCTCCGAGGATGACCAGCCAGCAGCCCTGGGATGCAGCTCGGAGCACCCCCAACCCCCAGGACACCAACACCGGGGGGCTCTGCCCGGGAAGGACCCCAAACCCCGCACAGGTGAGGAAGAGCCACCGGCCGAAGGCACTCTGGTCTCCTCCTGGCTAAAACCCCCCCGTCGCAGACACAGGCCTTGGTTTCGACAACCGAGTCACAGTCCTGTGCCCAAGCGAAGACGAACAGACAGCAGGAAGGGTGGGGGGATGCGAACTGCGACCCACGGACAGAGCCCCCCGGCTCGCCAGCACCCAGCCCCGCGGCCGACAGCGTGTTGCAAAGCTCTCGCAGCGCTGCGGCATCGACGGCCGACCGCCCCGCTCGCACTGCCGACAGGTATTACATCCTAGTCTTCTCTAAAGGGTGCCAATAAATGAAAGCTGCTTTGCTGATGGATGTTCCAGTCACGTCCGTTGTCCGAGTTTTCACAAATTCCGGAGGCTGGAAGGGGTGCTTGCCTTTCCCCCAGCGTGGCATCGCCTGATCCGGACGCGCACACAGGAGAAGCTCCGGGCTTGCTCTGGGAGAGGTCCAGACCCGCTCATCGGTAACACGTACCTGGAGGGGCAGCCGTGGCGAGGTACGGAGAGAAAGCGTTGCTCTTGCGGTTGGAAAACTGCAAATAAAGTGAAATATCTGCATGCAAAGCACAAGGAGGAAAATGCAGAATCCTGTTTCAGATTTCAGTGCATGTTTATTTCAGTTTTATATTTATTTCATTTCAGGCAAGTGCTTATTACATGGATATTATTCATGTTGGATACCTAAATTCTGGAGCATGAAGAGCCAGTATGGTACAGCTGAATAGTAAAAATACAATATGTACAAAATTAGTTGTTTTTTTCACATAGCAGATGTATCCAAACACATAAAAATCTTTACAGTCTAGGTTTTTCAATATTTAGTATTTCAACAAATTGGTAACACAGTGACACGTCCTCACTGTAAACAAAGACTGCGTTTGCCCGGTGTGGGTGCGTGCCGACGCGCTGCCCGGCCCGTGGCGTGCACGGGGAGGCCAACAGGCTCCGGGCTCCAACTCAGCGGCCGGCCTTGGCAGCAATCCTGCACTTACAGTCAGCGTCTGCAGGGAAACGTTCCCAGTGCAAAGAGCACGGCGAGGATAAAGGTCAACGCGGCGAGGATAAAGGTCAACGCTTTTGGCCAGGAGGGTGGTTACGTGCAGCGACAGACGCGGGGGACCCTGGCAGCAGGGACGGGAGGTCCCCGCTCCCACCGCAGCTCCTCACCCCGTGACGCCTAGGCTTGGCCAGATGCGAACAAATGGTTGGGTGGATGCAAGCAGTACTCGATTTCTCACTCTGTCAAGAAACGCTCTTTTGGATCAGAGCGTTAAGGCGTATCTGTAAGGCGTTCGTACCAGGGTTCCTCTCCGGCAGCACGCAGCCCCGCGCGGGTGCTCGGCCAGCGAGGGCACCGGCCGGTGCGTTTCCAGTGCCCGGCACGGTGCAGCACCGCAGCCAGCACGGGCGCCTGCGCCTTCCGCAACACGGGAGGACGTGCCTGCCAGCCAGCCAGGGAAAAACCCCAGTACAGAGACGGGATGGGAGTTTGGGGTGTTTCCCTGGGAGCAAGAGCTGAGGGAGGCGAGCCTCCATCCCCCGGCGAGCCGCGGAGGGCTCTGTGTCCCGCCACCAGGGCTCCTTCGCACTCAAATTCATTTTCACAGCACAAAGAAAGGGTGCAAACCAACGGGCCTCACCCCGACGTACAGCAGCAGCAGCTGTGACGGCATCCCCGGTCCATACGGACACCCGGCCCCGCGCGGAACAGCACCGGCCCCGCGCTGGCCGGGCAGCGCAGCGGGGAAGAAACGACAGCGGGGCCGTCGCGCTGCTGCACGCCGTACCCAGCTCCGGACGGGACGGAGCGCTGGCCCGGCGGCTCGGCGCGGAAACAGCCGAACACCGCGTTCGCCGAGGCTGCGCCTATCCAGTGCGGTGCTTGGGCTGGTATTTTAATAATTCAAGTTTTGGATTATTATTTTTAAGTTCTGTATAACAGGAAGAGATGCCGCGACTGACCCTATCCACAACCTATTTTCCTTAACTCTAAACATCTGTTCCTAACAACTGATGTTTGACTAAGGAAGGAAATAATCTAAAAATGGTGTTATAATCAATTTTAATCTGTTTGAAACTATAACAAGGGATGGAAAATAGGCCAGAAGCATGAGAATTTTCCTTTCCTCATTCCAGTATCTTTTAGAATTAAAGAAAGATTGAAATGAACAACTGTTCACTCAAGAAGAAAGCAGATGCAAAGTCTAAGAGGAGCCTCACCTGCGAGGTGCTCAGCTGCTGCCCACCCCCACGCCACCGCCGGGAGCCCAAGGCAGCCGGGTCCCAGCTCGGCGCAGCTGCACGTCTCATTAAGCTTAAGCAAGTGCCTGAAAGTCGGCGGCCCGAGCCCGCGTGCTGCTCACGTAAGCGGAGGTCGGCTGATTTATCCGGCCAAGACCACTCGCCTTCGCTGGGGACGTTTCAATACACACCACAGAAAGCAAAGGGGCCAAACAAGCACCGACCGCGTCGTCACCCCGGGCAAATTACGTCTTGTCCCCCGGCCCTCCTGCCTCCCTCCCTGGGCACACAAGGGGGGTCTCCAAACGCCCCTCGGCCCACCCGACCCAGAACAATTTTCACACTTTTTTTTTAAATGCAGAAAATTCACTCAGGATGCAAACCAGTCCAAAAGAGACACAGGCTACGTACAAAAATCGGAGACACGATAAAGTCTTGCATTGAATGTCTATACGTATATAAACAGGCGTGCATACAGACAATCACACCACTACCGACACAAGCAGCAATAGTCTCACCTCCACCTAAATCACTCAAAGGCATTTTACGTTTTTTTGTTTCTTTTATTCTTTTGTTACAGAAGGCCACTTTTAATTAAAACAAAGAAAAAGAGACGAGTCGTCCAACGCCAGCAGGCAGCAGCCTGGCCAGTCTTTGGACCTGCCCGGTAATGCGCTGAATGCCAATTAGTTGGTGGTGCGTTTCCTACCCGGATAAATTGCATATGATTTTAAAAGAGCAGAAGTGTCTGCAGAAGGGACATCACCGCTGTCCAGCTCTCTGCTCAAGAAAACAAAACCCGATGCTGCCGGGGGCCGCCCAGCTGTGTCTTGCCTTCGACACCCATTCAGCCCCGGCACGGACGGACACACGCGCACACACACACGCAGAGAAAGAGGCCTGACGGCCGCGGTTTGGGTTCAGCCCTGTTTTCCCGGGTGTGCGAGGCGGGCCGGCCCCCGCCGAGCCCCCGGCCCCGGGAGCCGCACGCAGCCGCTGCTGCCAGGGCAGGCAGAGCACGGTCCCGCTCGCCAGGCCGGGCTGTGCACGCACCGCGGGACCAGCCTGGGGAGGGCCTGCGGACCCCGGCACGGGAAACCCTGCCCTCTGCTCCCCTCCGATTCAGCGGGCGCGAAGAGATCCCACCAGCCCAGGCGCGAGCGGGGGGTGCCTGCCTCGCCGACCCGCGCGGTGCAGCCCCTGCTCCTCCCAGGCTACCGTCCCCCTCCCGAAGCAAACCCCTCACTGCTCAACCCCCTCCTGGTGCACCACTCCCGAATGCCCATCACAAACAAAGCAAGCGATTCCTTCTCTGTGGGTCATCATCATAAAAGAAAAAAGCACGAGAAATGTTTTTGGTCAAAAAACTAGCTCTCCAACCCGCCGAAGCTGTTTAACCTGGGGCTGGGCGAAACAGCGCTGCCCTGCGCGGCGGCAGCTGCTGCGCGGCCGTCCCTCTCTCGCTCTTTGCAAATCCAACGCCAGCAGAAAAAAACGGCCTCGTTTGAAAGGAAGGCTGAAGGCAGAGGTCTGGCTTAGCCTCAAACAAAAATGATTTGTTTTACAGAACGATGCGGTTTGCACGGCACTTTCAAGTCCGGGAGCGGGGCTGCACGCGAGGCACCGCACGCCCCGCTCTGCAGCGGGCAGCAGCCGCTGGCGGCAGGGACCGGCATCCTCAAGTCTCTCCTCAGTCTTTCCTGAGATCAGCGTGGGTTTTGCCTGAGAAAGGTATGAGCCAAGACTTGACGATGTGGCCCTCAGCAGCTCCCGCCGCCGCGGCGCGCTGGCCGAGCCGGAGGTGCCGGAGTCACCGCGTCGCCAGCAGCGGTGGCACGACTGAGACTGTTGATACTCTGAGTAACACCAAGGTTTCTGCAGCCAAGACAGTCCCTCACCCTGCTCCAGGACAGGAGTGTAACCCTAAGCAGGGCTTTAAAACCCAGCCTGTGACTTGGAAACTCAGAAATTCCTACTGCTTGTCCACCTGATACCACGCAAAAAATGGCTATCATTACTTTTGGTAATTTGTCGCCGTTTTTAAACTCTTCCCTCTCCCTCGACCTCCCCACCTGTTTTGATCCGTTTTAGAAATCCTGAGCAATCGGAGGACGAGCAAAGGACAGCAGCGGCTCCGTCCGGGACCACCACAAACACCGGACAGCAAGAGGTGACGACTGGGTGCCGTCGCCAGACCGAGGAGCCCAGGGAGCACCGTCTCACGCACACCTCCTTTCCAACTTCGGCGGCGGGAGCGCGAAGCGCACGCAGACGGCAGCAACCACGCACACCAACGCACCGTGCGCAAGGGCCCGACCCGACCCCCGCCGCTCGGACCCCATTCGAGCGACTGCGGAGAGCGCGGGAAATCGGGTCGTTTCCCTTCCTAAGCTAAACTACGGGGTTCTGGCTAATATTTATTGGTGAGGTCAGGAATACATTCCTATATCTAAAGTGTCAGCTGTAAGAACTCTTTTCAGGATAATTCCAAAGCAGCAGTTTGGGTTTATTCCTCGTTGCCTGGACTTACTTGGCAGGTGAGAGCGGAAACGGGGCTGAAGCGAAGCAGTGGCCGTGCCCGGCCGCCAGCCCGCTCCTCCTCGGCAGCCGACCCGGCTCTGCCGCACCGGGGCAGCCGCGGGGGCTCCCTGGGGCAGGCTCGGCTCCGAGGAGCATCCGCTCGTCCGCTGGGACAGCGCGCTCCAGCTCCCCAGCCTGGCTCCGCTGCGAAAGCAAGAGAGCATTTTTGCACGTAACCGGAGCTGTCCGAGGGCTTTTGCTCGCGCAGATCTGCTGGTGTCCGGCTCAAACTCGCACGACCGCGCTGGCTGAAGCTTTAAGCACAGATCAAGCTTTTGAGCACGTTTCTGCTGTTGGTAGCGTGACACGAAGCGTGGGGAGGTCGGGAAGCACAGCGCCGCAGGGGACGGACCCAGAGCCTGCCCTCGGTGGAAGCACCTCCGCTAACTTACGGGCTCCGAGTCAGGCGTGACAGGACAGAACAGTCTTCTCCAAACTACTACATTGAAAACCCATTTGCTATTTTTTCTGTGGTACGGTTACCAATAACTAATATTATTCAACAACAGAAGAGATTTCTTGTAAACTTCATATTTATTGATTTTTTTGGGACAAATTAGATCTTCTGAATCCCAAAGTGTACATATATATATATTTATATATAGCTTTCTCCATAGGGAAAACACATATATCAAAGGAGGAGAGACATTTCTAAAGTGCCCCTTGTTATACAGTACTGAACATGATTTCTAAGAGCATTAGCGTAAATCCGAAGTTTCTGAGCAGGAATGACAGACGTGGGGAAAGAAGGGCCGCGGTTTGCTCTTTTCCCCACAGAACAGAAGGAAGTTTGCTGACTTTAAACAAACAAACAGAAAAACCCCAAAGAGACACTTCTGGTAGCCGCGGAGAAGGCCGATGAGACCCGGGATGTCTGGACCAGCTTACGGGCCGGCCGAGCGGGACAAGCCGTTCTTCAAGCGGAGGCTAACACCGGTGAAGGGGTTCAGACATCGCAGCACCGCAGAACTCCAAGGGGGAGAGGAAAACGGGAAGAGATGCGGGACTCGTACGTGAGCAGGGTAGTGACAGTTACGTTTAAACCATAAGGGAGTAAAAGACGAGGAGGTCAGCAGCATCACCTGTCTGTACAGTAAAGGCCATTAAATAACCCACAAGAAAGCTCATTCGCCTCTACCAAATAAAACGGGAACTCTCCTCTCCATCCCCTGCACTTTTCACTGTGGAAAGCACGGAGCAGCTGTATGCCTGGGTCACTGCCAGTCACCAGTATCTATCCCGGGATAAGAAGCCGAGGGCGTTAAGGTGGGAGCAGACTTTTCAACGCAGAAAGTAAGCCGTCATGCCAAACTGCACGTACGAAGAGCAGGAGCGACCTGCGCAGGCTGATCCCGCAGCTCCTGCCAATGCCGGCACACAGGGAACGACAGCGGGGGACGGACGGGCTCTCGGACAACGCCCGGGTGCCGAGCCCCGCTTCCCAATCCGGGCCTTTTCTCCTTCAATAAGCTCAGCCACTCTTGACTAGAAATGAGGCTTCCTGCCTCGATTTTGCTGAGTTGGAACAGTAAAGAAAGGCAGAAAGATGCTTCCTCCCCCTCCTAACGTGGCTACAGAAGGCAAAGCCATGTGGTTCCTCCTAAGAAGGGAGACGACCCTGTTGGAAATACTCAGTTTTCAAGAGTTTCTGATGAGGAGAAACTGCCCTGATACCTAGCGCTGATCTCCGAAACACTGGCACACAAAACACAGCATCCTCAGGAACGCGCCAGCGTGCACAAGGAGATGATAAAACCCTGGCGATTCTGCTTCCCCCAGCGTTAATGGTGCACTAGAAGTGACAACAAACAACCTGTTCAAATGTGGTTTAAGGATAAGGAATCCTTAAAGATTTGCCCGTTCTGCTGTAGAAACAGTGCCAGCAACACGGGCAAGAGCGTCCTGGACTCAAGGATGCAGGAGAAGAAAAAAAAAAAAAGTGTTAACTACGGAGCAACCCAGGGCTTTATAAACAGATTTAACGCAATTCTCGGCCACGGCTGCTCAGAAGGCACAATCCCGCTTGATCTCTGTTTGCGGTCGTTACTCCTGCCTCCGGCCCGGTTTCAGCCATAGCATGGACGGTATGGCACCGGCAAGTTTTCCCAATTAAACCTCTGCCACCGTTCACAGCAGTCCACAGCCAGGCAAAAGTCCTGCGGGAGTCAACAGGCATTTCGGGCAGCCTACGACCACCCTTCCCTGCGGAAGATCTCAACCCCGGCGTAGATGCAGGCAGCCGGCACAGCCGAGGTGGGACCGCGCAGCCCGCCTTACCTCCTCGGAGCGGGCGTCGCTGCCAAAGCGTACCTGGCCAGACGCTGGCAGGGACCGTCCTCCCATCCCGCCCCAAGGAAAACGTCCGCTGGCTACAGCAGGAATTCTGCCTGCATGAAGGACTGCCGAGTGTTTGTTTTTAAAAAGAGAGGAAGACGGAGAAGAGATTGTTAATAGCAGTACTACACACAAACCGGTGCAAGGACCGGCATATTCAGTCGGCAATCAAACACGTCCTAAGCAACCGCCCGGGCAGGCTGGCAAGCACCCGCAGAGCCAAACAACACCCCTCCTCTCGTGACTCCGTGGGAGTTTGCCCGTGACTTCAGCGTGATCTGACCTAACCCCCGGGAAGGATGAACAAGGGGGTCACTGAGGATGAGGGGCCGTTCTTTGGTGCACGTCTCACTGCAGCCGGTAAGACACAAGTTACACGTACTGAGCTCCTGGAGTATACCGTTATCCTGTACGAGACTAGATTATCTCTTCCCCCAAAGAAAAAAAGACGTCAGAACTGCTTGCACTTTGGAAGATACCACATGCACATCCATCCCTGTCCTAATCCACTGACTCGCACGCTAACACGTGGTCAGTTCAGGAACAAACTAACAAAGAAAAGTAACCCGTGCAGCAAGTCTACTTCATTTCTGTTGGTCTTCTTGTCCCGGGTTCTGCTCGATCAGCCCAGATAAACATCCTGCAAGTTGCCAGCACAAAATCATAGAATACCAGGTTGGAAGGGACCTCAAGGACCATCTGGTCCAACTTTTCATGGCAAAAGCACGGTCTAAAATCTGCCTCTGCAAAACAAAAACGAACCCAAGAAACCCGGGGGCTTGGGGCTGGCAGGGGGAATCCTGAAAGGGGGAGTGCCACGCACAGAGATCTGCAAAATCAATTATTGCATCAGCAAAACCAAGCCAAAACAAAAAAACCCCAAAAAACCATCCAAACAAAACATTGTCAACTATTAAAATAATAAAAAACATGATTTTTTTGACATAGCTATAAAAATCAAGTCATTTATAAAACTGCAACAAATGAAGTCCGGTTGCGTATTCTTTTTCCTTTTATTAGACAGGACAGAGAATTTCCTTAAAATGCCATAACAAGTCACAGTGATTTTAGATGGTTTTTTGAAATGTACTATATTGACGGGAAATACCTTTAACATGGTTTAACTTCTCTTTTTTTTGTCACTGTATATGTACCCTGGTCCACCAAACCATCTATCTTAAAGTTTCTTGTTTAGAGAGGACACTCTGTCTTCTTCCTCCAAAAATGAATTTTGTCTAATAATCCTGCAAAATAATCAACCTTACAAAAGGCCTTCTTCAAATGTTATATTTATATATATATGTATATACATATATATACACACACATACACACATATATATAAATATAGACTTCTATGATTTTTTTTCCCATTCTACGCAATGTCTCAATAAAGACATCAGCAATTTTTTTTCTACAAAGAAGCAACACATAAAAGGGGAAAATTAAAGTCTTAAGAACATCATATCCATATTTCACTGATTACACATAAAAGGAAAAAAAATCACCATGAACCACTGTCTTTGAAGTTTTCTTGGATTAGCAAAATTCAAGTGCAGAGAGGCCCCGTCTCTCGCTGCCAGCGGCAGGTTGGCGACCGGGTGGCTGAGGACAGCCCAGCCCAACGTCCCGCCACTCGGCGTTTTCTGCACTTCCCTCCCGCGGAGTCGGACGTGGTTGGAATGTATGGAGTTTAGGAAAGGTTCCCAACAAAGACCTCGCCGTCGGACAATCCCCTCTAGGCCAGCTTCAGTGTGCTCACTGGGAATGATGGCATGGTTACCATAGTCACCGGATTTAGGACCGTTTGCCCAACTAACTGCGGGTGATGGACAACTTGGGTTCCTACAGCAGGCTTGGCCATCACCGCTTGCTGGCCAAGGTTTGTGGTTCCATTCACTTGCTGGTGCGAGATCGTGTGAGCAATGTGGCTCACCACGGGCTGGCTGACGGCCACGGGCTGAGGGTAGATGGGCAGCTGCTGGCCGAGGTGGGCCATGTGGTTGATGGTGGCTGGGTGCACAGTGATGTGGCCGATAGGCTGAGCAGCAGTGGTAAGTTGCACAGGGCTGGACGTGGAAGGTGCAATGTGAGCAATGTGCTTGGTCTGTGGACCCTGAATGACGTGGTTGACAGTCTGAATGACCGAGGCGTGGGTAGTGGCGGTGTGGGCGATAACAGTCGATTGCACTGTCGAAGCCGCCACGATGTGAGTCTGTGCAGGGACGATCGCCTGCGGCTGGACCAGTGCTTGTGTCTGGATGGGAGGCTGTGCGTGGGCTGGGGTTTGCTTCTGCTGGATGGACAGGTGCTGAGGCAGAACTGCCGGGTGGTGGGAAGCAGCGTTTGAAGGGACGGCTTTCAGGAGCTCTGGGTGCTGGCGCTGGGTTAGTTTTGGTAACGAGTTCACTGGCCTGTCATCTTCCATGTCTTCGTCCATGTTGTCTTCACCCTCTGGAAAAAATGAAAGGAAGAAACTCCCATAAAAAAGAAAGCAGAGCACGAACTGGACTAACCAGCCTCACTAAAAGGCAGCACAGGCGGATGAGACAACAGCAGGAGGAGTCACTGAGCTACGGGCAGGCGGCACGGCACGGCACGGCACGGCACGGCACGGCACGGCACGGCGCTCCAGCGGGGCGGCACACCCCGCTCCTCCCTGCTTGTGGGCCAAGGACCCGGAGCCAGGCAGGCGAGACTAGCTCGAAGCCCCAGCTAGAGAGGGGCGCTCACAAAGGGCCGAGCGATCGCGCTCGGCAGGCAAGGCGAGCAACGTGAGCAGAGGCAGACGGAGAGCACCCGGGCTGAACTCCGTCTGGGCTGAAGCAGGCTCCTTCTGGGAAGAGGAACAGGGTTTCCTTTCCTGTCCCGTTGTTCCACCGATCGGTACCACCCCTTCTGCTCCCAGAGCAGGGAAGAAACAGCCATGGAGAAACACGGCAGCAAGTTCCTCGTCTGGTTCTGGAAAATGGACTCTTGGCCAGTCCACGAACTAATGCAGCAATGCAGGAACATGCTCACCCTGCGGAGATCAGGGAGACGAGCCGGGCACCTCGCACTGCCTGCTCTAACGCCAGCCATGCAGTAGAGATTAGAAATCTCAGAAGATACAGAAGCAGCAGGAGAAGCAGGGAAGACACTTCCCTTTTGCAAGCTCTGTGGTTAGTAGTAGCTTGAAGCGACCATGTTCAGCAGAGGCCAGCTGGAGAGGCGAACGGCTGACACTCCTGTTGACAAAGCACTCCTACTCTCAACTTCCATCAGCCTACGCTCGGAGTCTGCGAGTATGTTCAAAGGTGATGAGCCTGATACAAGCCTGAATGAACCAAAAAGCTCAGGTTTCCCGTCCTGGAACCCACTGTATCGTCTGCCTGGAGTGCCAAGAGCAAATGCTGTTGCGGTTTGAAGGAACTGCCGCAAATGGTTACGGACTGCTACAGCCTCCCCATCTCTGGGTAGCAAAGTACATCCACGGACTGCCTATTCTTCCTGCTGCAGATCGCTGGCACGGAGAAAAGCATGCACTCTCCTATCTCACAAAACCTTCTTACTGGGAACAGCGTGCCAGATACTCGTTAGCATCATTTCATCTTCACCGTGAATCCTTTTCACGCAACGTAAAGGCTCATTAAGTTGTTCAAATGCTCTGGTGATCCTTCCTGTACCAATTCCTTCTTCTCTACGTGGCTGAACACCCTCCCACATCCAAGCACAAATACATCAGGATGCTCGTACACCGCTCAGTTCTAACGAGCGGGGATGCATAGCTGTGCAAGAGGAAAACTAAGTCTGGAAAGCAGGGAGCTCCACGTGAGGTATGAGCCAATTGAATGTGCAAACCTGCACTTCGTATCTACCTAATGTCGAAGCACGATTTTCAGCTTACCATACACAAGCAGCAGTGTATTATTAGGCCAACATCAATGATTACAAAACACTTGAAAACCTTTTACTTTATTCTGAATGCAAAGAAACCTTGATGGTGCTAAATGAAGATCCCCGTCACCGCTATAGAACCATGTCAATGACGTACAGTGACGATCACAACAAGAGAGTAATAGGGGTACCTGATGCTGTCGAGGTAGATGCCTGGTCATCCTCCGGCTGAACTGTCTGTCGAATAATTCTGTCAATCTCCAAGATGTCCATCCACTGGCTCAACTCGTTCTTCAATTCTGCCAGTCGCTGCTGGGTAGCAATCTTCTCTCTTGCCAGCCGCTCCATCTCATGTTCATATTCTTTTTCCTTTCTCTTTAAAGTCTAAAGACAGAAGGAAGAAAAATAAATAAAAGGAGAACAAAGACAAATATAATCTACACTAACCTGGTCACTCCCATGTCCATAGCTGGTTTTCTTTTCTTACCAGTTATGCTGGTGCAAAACACATTCAGATATAGTTACGCCTTTCAAATTCAGGCAGAAAGGGAAAGGACCAGAGCTGGCCATGAAAATTTAAAGGGTTACTTTGGCCAACCACTTTCCGCCTTCTGAGGGAAAACTGATGAGCCTCCAAAACTGAAATGCTTAACCACGTCAGCTGTGAGCCCCTCCAACTCCAGCGGTACATTTAAAGCCTAGAACTCCTCACGAAGAACTGTAAGGCTTTCTCTCTGAAAAACAGTATTTCTGCCGCTCTAAAGACAGAAAATGAAATCTTCGTCCTGCGTTCTTCTCTTTTGCTCTAACCTCCCCAACAAACCTGAAAAACGAAGAACCAAGAGCGCTGAACTACGACTGAGACTCGTACCCGTGATGTGGAAGCCAGAGCCTTCCCAGCACAGCACTCCCACCCTGCTGGCTTCCTAGGCTGAACACGGGACCGGGACGGTACGCGCGTGCAAACGCTGGCAGGAAAGAACCCCCGCAGGACTCCGCCGACGGGCTCCTGGGCGCAGAGCGCTCGTGGACCGTGAAGCACTGCCCGGGCTCCCAGACAGGCATTTGTTGGAGGCGCAGCAACATAAACCTGGGCTCTCTGTTCACCCCCTCTTCTGTTTCAGTCCGAGGGAGCTCCCTGTTGCACTTCAACATCAGTTTAGAGTGAGAGGGGTCAGAACTCGGTTCCCGACATCAGCCTCGCTTCACCTGCCTTACTGAAAGGTTTGAAGAGGATCAGGGCTTATCGCAGACTGGTGGGAAGATGCAAAGGGAGGGCAACGGGTGCAGTTCCCTCTGATCGCCAGGCGAGAGGACTCGAGACCACCGTCAGCTACTCGGAGAGCGGGGCTATGGGGTTTTTACCACTTACGTCTGTTCCCAAGCATCCCTAAGGGAAGGGAGCACCTACAGAGAGCAGTGCTCCTGCGCAGCAAGGGGCTGCTGGCCCGCGGCCTCCCAACGGTGGAAAACCCCCACGTCCTTGCACGAAGACAGAAACCTTGTGCAGAAAACTCGGCTCTTAACACGGGAAGATAAAACCACAGACATATTGAAGTATTTCAAAGACAAGGTGCATAGGAAGAGATAGTATCTTTTACTAAACCAACTGACAGTAGTTGGGGAAAAAAGACAAGCTTCAGGCACACAAGCCCACGTAGGTCTACACAAAATCACAGTGCATTTCCGTAACCAGCACATAAATCATGGAGAGAGAGGGAACTTCTACATGGTCAGAAGAAAAAGCACACGTACTGATTAGCTTCTGAGCAACACAGCCCACACCAGAGCTCCTGACCTAGAAGAGATGGCTCAGGACTGACAATACCCCCCATCGCGGGGGAAATCCTGAAGTCAAATGCAAAGGAACAGTGTATGTTCTCCTCTTCTGCTAATGCCCACTCAGCGCTGGAAACCTGCTATGTTCACCGACAGGGAAGGGGAGAGATGCTGCGTCAGCCAGCACAGTACACAAAAATGCCAAACACTACCCAGTACAATTAATGGGAAATATAAACCACACAGATCTGATGGGGATCAATTATTGAGCAGTGTAGCAGAAAAACAATAACTGGTCTTCACAAAAGGCACTGTTTTATGAGCTTTTAAACCAGTAGTGTAGTACGGAATAGTAACAGGACAGAGAACCTGCCCCCCAGCCCAGGTCAGCACTTACTGTAAGCATAAAAGAGACAAAATAAGTGAAATCTGCAAAATCACGTATAGCCTGTCCATTTTCTAAAGTTAAGTTTCACCATTGGGAATCTAAATGACATACACACTTCTGAAAATACCAGCTACACAGACCTCCACAGAGCTGCACGGATGCTCTTTTCCACTCACTGCTGGCAGGCACTGAACTTAAAAGCAAACCTTACGCTTAGCAGAGCGGCGGAGGATCAGACTCATGATCCTCTGAATACGTGCTCTTTATTTCTCTCTCAAGTTCTCCAGGACAACTGCAATCAGAACCCGACCTCATGCGTTTCAATGGTTCTGCCGGTCTTTTATCTCAAGAGCTAGCCGGGAATAACTTTAAAGCCTGTTCAGCCAGGCCCTTCATTCAGCCTAAGCCAACACAATGACTAGGGTAGCTCCTGCCTGCTTACAGAAAAGTAAAATGAAAAAAAAAAAAGGTACCTTTGTCCTGATACTTTCTTTTTTTGATATTATCTTTAAAATGGCTAAACAACGTGTATTAGCAGGGCACAACCATTCCAGATGTGTAAATGGAGACAGCTCCTCCCCACGAGGCTCAGGCTTTGCCTCCTGGCACAGCTGGCTTCAGCTCAGCTAAAAGCCTCTCGAAACGGACAGTTCTCAGGCAAAGGGGCCAGGTCTGTCCCTCTCGCTGCTTTTTAAGCCCTAAGCAGGCAGCAGGTAAGCCAGCTCCCCAGTACCAAGGTTCTGTGCTGGGAAACGCAGCAGACCGGTAGCCCACAGCAGCGAGAGGCGTTCCTGGGGCAGCAGGGAGGGTCTTTCGGTGCAGGAGATGCAGGTAAGCGGGGACAAGGACTCCCGGAGTCCTGGCTCTGCGCCAGCGCTGACTTCTAGCCCAGAGATTCACACGTGGCTGAAGCCAAAATCCATGTACTAGTTTTAAAGTCTCCTACCCCGCCAAGCGCGGCCGAAGCGTTTTGCCTGGCCCAGAAAACACAGTGGTGCCGTGTGTGTGCTTCGATTGCCGTGCAGCTGAAGGGATGCGGGTGGGACACAGAGCGCAAAGCTGAGGCCGTGAGGAAGGTGCACGCTCCCGTGCTCAGGTTTAAACATGCAAGAAGAGAACTCGTCTGAATGTCTTCCCTCTTACTACCTAATCAGGAAAGAAACAAGTAGGAGAAAGCACGAGACTAAAATTGCTGTGTACAGACTTGAGCCCAGCCCCTCTCTGCAGTATTTCTCTCCAAATACGTTCTCCATGCAGTTACTCACAGGGCACGGTAACGGAAGGACAGAATACAGTAACACAGCTTTCCAGGAAGAGTAAGAAAGAAATCCACGCAGCCTCAGCACCCGTATCACGCACGGCACAAACATATTCAGCAGATTTGGCTTCCTTCCCTGCTGCGAGAGAAGACTCCCAGCACCAGGGGAAAGCACGACTATGAGGTGTGGGCAGGGCAGCTGGTAATTAGTTACAAACTTTTAATTACTGAAAAGGTAGGCAAACCCTTAGCAAGCACCAGGACGGGTCTCCCAGCGAGTGGAGCCAGGGAGCTCACTCCTTCGCTCTCTGGGTGCTCCACTCCCCCAGCACAGGCTCGGGACGTGGCGCTGCTCCAAGCCCAGCGCCGGGGCTCTGCCTCCCCCGGCGCTGCCAGCAGCCCCAGCCCTCCCCATGCCGGGAAGCGGCTTGACCGAGGTGCCAGCTCCCGTCAGCGCTCGCTGCCGCCGCACGCTCCTCCTGGGGCTCCTGCAAGCGGCCCCCCCGGCCGGCGCGCTCGCAGGCTGGGTGCTCTCCAAGGGAAGCTGCTGGGGAGGCTGGAGGAGCAGATGGGCTGGAGTCTCTGCTGGCACCGGTAATCTTTCAAAAACTATTCTAGGATGCAACTCACTGTGGCTCACTTGGTAAAGACGGATCTCCTGGCTGAGCTGCTACTTGGCCTAATAATGAACTTGGTGTGATTAACTGGAGCCTTCCTCCCTCTCCCGCAGCTCCCCTCCGAGCACGGCCCCGCTCTCTGCGGGCAGCAGCCTCGCAGGGCGCAGCCCCCCCGGCTCTGCGGGGGCTGTGTGCCTGCCCTGCGTTCGAAGGTGAGCTGGGAGCAGGAACAGACCCGGCCCCTGTGCCGCAGCGGGCACTCATCTCCCGCAGGAACCTGCCGGAGAGGGGACAGGGCGCAGAGACCCTCTTGCCTCTGTACTTCTTCCCACCGGTGGCTGGTACGAAGAGGGTGGGTGCACGTCTCCCCGTGTCCTCTCTGGCCAGCGCCACCGGCAGCCCCTCGGACGGACCGCTGGGCAGCATCTGCCTGTCGACAGGTTATTTTCTGCAAATCATCCTGCCCACATCAGGTGCCAGGTTTTCCCGTCAGTCAGTAGAAAGTACACAGCGACAGCCAAACCGTAGTCATTCTGACTTTGCTCACCTACCTACTCCCAAACAGAAAACACCTTTAGAGACACGCGCTGGTCTCCAGTACATTTTTTCTAAAATAGGAATTTCTTACAACAGCAGCAGTATCACAATGGATCCTATGCAATACAAAAAAAAAAAAGTCACAGCAGTTTTAAAATAAGAAGCAACTACACAGACACTCCTTTCACCAAACCCAAACCTTTGGGGTCTTCCAACAGAATTGGCACGTAAGACTAGAGTTGAAACAGGCAGAGGAAACCCTGAAACTACATACAACAAAATAACTAATTAAAAATGAAATTTCAATAAAAGGAAATCATACAAATGCCCAACCACCTGTCTTTCAAGGTCTGAAATTTCATGGAGGCATGTGTGTGGGACAGCTGCAGGTCGGCAAACACCATCTGACCCACCTCCTGGCCGCCGCTCCAGCTGGGAACTGTGGGGAACGGCAACGGCGAGGGCTCTGATACGGTCCTGGTTCCTGGGATGACGGTTAAGCTGTCTGCCAAGATCCTGAAGGACACACATCCCCAGGTTTGACCCAGGACTGAAGACTCAAACCCTTGTTGCTGAATTCCCTCCCCAGAAGATGCTGCTTTCCCTTGCACTCAAGGTCCCTGCAGCAGGGGACAGGTCTGGAGTCCCCCAGACTCCTGGAAGTCACCACTTTAAGGATGGTCACACCAAAAGGCGAGAAATCCTAAGCAGGGTTCAAACCAAACAGCTTTGCCTGTCAGAGTAGGAAACCAGCTAGCAGGCACGAGGGCTCACCAAAACGCGCCGTTGCTGATACCGGCAGATGTAACCGAGGTAGCTGGAGTCGCTCCTCCCAGGGTTAAGCTGAATCTGAAACACTACAGTATTAAGAAAAACAAGCAACCCCAACCCTGTAGTTGTAACGAATTGACCAAAAACTCCTGCCACACACCAAGCAGCTCAACAAGCACTCGGCATCACAGGAGCACCAGCAGACTCCTTTCTCATCGCAGCAGTCCCTTTACCCAGGGTGACAGGCCAAGCACTTCCAGAGACAATCCGGGCTCGAGGACAGCTGTGGTCTACCAGGAGCCCGTGGCGGGCAAGCCCTGTGTCCAGGCTTGAGTCCCTGCTCCAGTGCTGACCTTGCAGCCAGACTTCGAACGTTAAAACCCTCTGCCTCCCTCCCTTCTGTATCTGCTGCAGCTTCGGGCTGGGAGATGCTAGGAGAGATGAAAATCTGTGTGATTTCAAAGTTTATCTGACTTTGAATTATCTGAATATGAAACAATTACAAAAAAATCCAGCTGAGTTTCCTCCTGATCGGCAGTTCTGTGCCTCACGAGTTATATGCTTAGCCTAGATTCACGTTGTGTCACAGACTTAGTCCCTGGCGAGGACGAGGACCTGCGCACGTCCAGGGGAAGCGCCAAGGGGAAGCCTGCTGCGTGGGCGAGCGCTCCCGCCGCGCGCAGGTCCCTCCCCGCGCGCCTGCGACGCCGCAGTTTGGGAAGCGTTCACCAACCTCACGGAGCCAGTCGGATCAGACCCGGTGCCCCGTCCTCTGCACCCGGCCAGCATCGCTGCACCCCGCGCGTCTGTGTTCAACCAGAAAAGCGTCACACAGACGGGATCACGCCTGCAGCTGCCTGGTGCAAACTCCCTTGCTTAACCCGGTTCATGAAATACTGATCCTGCTTCTCCATGGTGGAAAAGTCGCTGCAGTTACCTGCATTTCTGCTTTCCCACCTGCCTCGGAGAGCGGCGAGGACCAACCGGCACTGGGAGCTGCAGACCCCAGCGAAGGCAAAGTGTAGCTGTCCGCAGTTTTGGTTTCCTGTTCTGCACGAAGCAGCTGGGCTTGCACAACCCAAAGCCGGTGAGACTTGATTTGAGCACAACCCACGTGTACCAAAGAAGGCGGCACAATTTCCGCCAGCTCAACAGACACACCCCCCCCCCAAGACTGCTCTTTTCCAAGCAACAAACTTCAGCACAGACCCTTCTCCTTATGTTTGTGCAGGGATGATTGTAGGGTTTCTTTTTTTCATGTTAAGAAATTGGAAGCCTTGGTTGCCCAGGCAACTTTTACTCCGCAGCGTAAGGAAGCTACAGCAAGAATCACAACTTCAAAACTGATTTATTTTTCACTTCCATGCACTTAAAATTCCACAAGAGCATCACTTAAAAGAGCCAGTAAACCCTGACCCTGATGTGGAGGAAGCTGATCTACCCCAGGAAGAAATCATAGATTTCCTCATTTTCATATGGCTTTTGACAGTTGGGAAGTTTTGCAAATCAGCTGCTGGCTCTGGTGAAAACGAGTTGATCATTTCACTCTGAAGATTTACAGTTCTCACAGTTTCACTCCTAACCACAGGTGAAACAGGGAGCTGAGGCCAAATGAAGTGCACAGTAATCGTTTGCTGCAGGGATCGGTATCCCTGCAAGACACATGTAATACAATATAAAGTACAAGAGCGGTCCCACGGAAAACACGCCTGATGTGGGAGCTGAGAGCAAGTCCTTTGCTCTCAATGCCTGCAGAGGACCAAGCGCCTGGGACCCGACCGACCGTCACCCTCTCCAGGGCAGTCACCGTCCGCACCGCGCAGAGCGGCTGCTGCGACCGCAGGCACGTGGAAACGGTGACGAGTGGCGAAGAGTCCCTTCACCTTCTATTTAAACAGCAGTGACCAAACTAAAATCCATATGTGGGTTTGCTTTTGCTCCCTGTGAGTATCCGATTTTCCTCCTCTACACAGAGCTGTCAGCTTCAAAGCAGCCTGTACCCACACGGGTTATTAAAGCAAGACCAGCACAAGCGCAGTGACAGCAAACACCCGATGCAACACCAGTTGCAACGTTTTGCTCCTTTGTGCCCATTCTTCTCGCTGTTTCAGAGCTGCTGTTTGGTCCTTGTGTGCATCCCACTTGCCATTATTTGGTAAACAAACCAGAAACAAACTACTGTTGTTGCTACGTAGCAACAGTCATTTGTCACTGTAAAGAATTTTCCATTTTAGAGCTGGTGGTAATTAAATTGCCTATTCTTATGTCAAGATTGAGAATAATGCCTCCAATGCTTTCTCTGCGCTTGCCTCAAGAATAATGCTAGCCCCGTAGTTGGCATCAGTGAAGTTTAAAAGGTCTTATTAAAAAGCTCCCCTTATAAACATTATATTAGCAATTTAAAAACACACTTTCAATTATGAGCTTTTCCAAAAGTGTATTTCAGCTGTTGTGTTCTATTACATGGCATCCGCTGATTAAAAATTCCTCATCAATGAGCAATCACGAAAGTGATTTGCAATTTTGAACCAGATTCTTTAACTCTTTGCTACTGGGATCGCAGCCGCTGCGGCGAAGCGGGAGGTGCTGGGCCAGGGGAGGTCCCCGCGCAGCAATCCCCCTGCAGAGCCCCCACGCCACGCAGCTCAGAGCCGGCCCAGCCGGTCAGGCGCGCCGCTGCCGTCCAGAGCTTTGATTCCTATACATAACGGGAAAAAAGCTAAATCTTAAGAAAAGGATCTTATCCTTGCAGGGACTGCCACGCTGCAACAGACCTACAGCACAAGTAGTCCACCAGCCTGTCTCCGCAAGCGTTGTGACCAGAAACATCAGAAGACAGCGGGGTGCTGAGGAACGTGCAGCTCCTGAACGGCCCCAGCCCCCAAGTCTCTGTCGACAGAGGTGCCACACTCACCTGCAGCACGTTGGGGTTTCGCATTAGTTATAGCAATTTTTGACATTCCTGCTTTGAACCTTGGTAAATATCCTACGAAGTTGTTCATGTGCGACGAGCAGTTTGTTTAAAGCACAGAGCAATCGCCTGCCCCAACTCAACCCGACCTGCTGCGAAGGAGAGCCCTCGGAGCAGGAAAACCCAGAGCCGGTTCCCAAGGGGCCTCGGGCCGGTGTCCCCAGCCCCCGCAGCGGCTGCGCTGGCAAAGGGGACGGCACCCCCAGAGCCTGCCTGCAAAGGACCTGCTCCTGCACCCCGGACCTCCCGGACCCGAGCTCCTGCCGATGCCGACAGCCCCTCAGCCTGCGGAAAGCAGCACCAGGCAGGATCAGGCCATCAGCAGAAGTAACAGTGGTCCCTCTCCTGCTTGTGTGAAACCCCGGCTGGTTGCCACGGGAACCAAAGCCATGGTTTCCATGGTAACTGCTTCATTCGGCTGGCTCTTGGAGATGAAATCCCGCAGCGGTGCCAGATGCGCTAGCCTGGTACCACCGACAGGAAAATACAGGTCGCGGCACAACGGTACCACCGCAGCGACTGACGCGGCTGCTGCCCTCCCGGGGCAGGGGCGGCTCTCCCACGCACGCCACCCCGCTGAGATCGCCCACGTGCGGCTACGCCCAGACAGCGTGTGCTACAGCCGGCTTTCCACGTGTTTTCCCGAGAGCCTTCGCTCAGGGCAGGATTACCGACTCGCTTTCCCCAGACAGAGCGTAAAATCACGACGGGCTCGACCCAAAGCTCCGGGATGTTAACGCAAAGTGCTCAGCACGGGGGGAAGCGTGGGGAGGGTCCCGCAGTGATCGGTTCTCAGCCAATTTTCAGAAGTGACAGCTTGTGCGTTGAAGGAGGGGAGGAGCAGAACAAGGACTTCAGGCTACTACTGATGGTGTGCCGATTTCGGCCTCCTAAGCTCTCAAAGCTAACACTTTACACAAGCACCAAAACCAAAATAAAACCTGCAAGGGGAAACAGAGACCACCCTGCGCTACTCGTAGGTCTCCTCACCAGCACCCTGCAGCAGGCCGGTGCGGTCCCAGGCACGGCTGCTACCCTGTAGATGCTTCAAAGGAGACGAGACAACCCGCAGCGCGGTGTGAGCCCCGGGTGCGGGTCTGTCCGCAGGTCTCGGAGCCGACGGGTCGTTTGCCAGCAGCCTCGTGACCCAGCTCTCCCATGTGCTTAAGCCCCGGAGAAGGGAGGCAGCCAGAGCGCGCTGTTATATTCCGGGAGGTGACTTCACCCTCACATGCATGCAGCAAGCTCGGCGACTTCAAGAAAGGAGCAAGTTGTTTGCTGCAGAGGCTGTACCGGCTCTTCTGCCGGTACAAGGGAAATGTGCTGGGCAGGGGCTTGTCATCATCGCGCTTCTGCGCGCCCACCACTGTTCCATCTAGTTGCAAGGGAAGAGATGAACATCTAGGTACAAATACTTCACACAAAAGGAAATCTGCCTGGGGCAGAGAAATCATGGGAAAATGAGAACGTGCTTTGTTATTTACATTTATTATTTGCACATTGTTAGCATTTAAGACTCCTGATAAAAAAAGACATTGGGCCATAATCTCCGGAACAAAAACGCAGCTGAAACACGGCTACTTGCACTGGCCTTACAGATCTAAGAGGACCCAGTCTCCTGAAGCACCGCGCTCCGGACAAAGTACAAACAGTTACTAGGGTAGAGGGTAGGAAGAATCCAAATCAGGAAGACAAAGAATAAATTCAGAAAAAAAAAACAAAAAAAAGAGCAGCAAATGACCGGAACACACAGTACAAACACAAAGCAGGGAAAGGTACGGCAATGCCCGGGGCCAGTCACCAAACCCATGCTGGCTTCTACCAGTTTAGCAGATCTGTTTTATCCCTTGATATGACTTTCAAGGTTAAGAGAAACCCAATGTTTAAAAAAAAAAAGTATTATTTGCAATGACTAGGTGTTAAGTTTGGTTGTCTCTTTTCCTTTTCTTATTTTTTTTTTTTAATAATCTCTGTCATTCAGGAAATAAGCGAGACATTTTCAATGATGCTAATGGATTCTAGATGCCCAAAATATCCCAAAATACTGTGGTGTTTGTTATTCGGAAAATTATCCCAAACAAATTATTTTAATTTGTTTGGAGTGGGAAATGTATCTCTGGTACAACTGCAATAATTTTCTACAAGCAAAAATAAAGCATGCTGCATTTCAAGGAGCGATTATTATTAACGACACAACCGGTGGACGCGGGACCCTTGGCAGCCTTTCCTGAGCCTACGTGACGATGCACAGACAGCAGCTCCGGAGGGCGACGCGCAGATACGCTTTAGAGCCACAGCCAGATCTCCTACTGCTGGAGATGAGGAGGAGATTAATGTGGAGACACGTTATCGCTACATCTACTTGCTGCAGTATTCTTGTATTTTTCTTGGAGGCAACTCACAGCAGCCGCCGTGGGAGACAAAGCACGGTTTTGGATGGGTCCCGGGTACGGTGCTCCCTTTGTTCGCATTCCTACAAATTTGGCTCAGCCAACGGGCAAGAGGCACCAGCGAGCTGCGGATCAGAGCACAGACACTGCCGAGGCTTGGAGCGGCTGCCCGGGGAGCAGGTAGGCGAGGGCTTCGCCTGGGAGAGGAGCACACCTCCCGGAACGCGTTTTTGGCAGGCGATGGTGGTCCCAACACCCACGGGCTCCGAGAGAACTACCCTCCCCGGCAGAACAGGGACCACCACCACCCCACCGCACGCGCGCTGCGGCAGCGGGCCTGGGAGACCGAGGTCCTGGTGACCCAGAGAAGGATGCCACGCTCCCGCACCACCTCCCTTCCCCGCCTCTCCGTCCTCGTAAGGAGGTCAGTGCCAGTTACTCGCATCCCGACGGCTCCACCTACGGCCCACGGAGCCGATCTGGGTCACCAGAGGATTTCTCTCGACCTGCCTCCCTTATTGCTACGGGCACGGCGGCAGCGGGAGGACGTAAAACCCAGTTGTTAAATACAAACCAACCCCGGCACCTGCGCAAGGCCATGACTCAAAGCCGTGCACCCGAGTGAAAACCTTTGCCTCCGCGCTACAGGGTTCAGGGCTGCAAGCGCCGGCCGGCGCAGCAGCTGCGGCGCCCACCGTGCCTGCACACCGCCAGCACGGACACCCCCGCCGCCGCTCGCGAGGGGCGTCCCAACGCTGAGGCTCCCTGCGCGGTACAGCACACCCCACCGGGCCGAGAGACGGCCTCAGGGCAGGGAAAGCCCCCCGAAATTCTTAAATCCGAAGCGAGAGGAAGGTGCCAGCTGCTGGGGACGACACACACTACTCTGCAAGAGCAGAATACAGCAAGAATCGACCGGCTTTCTGCCAACCCAACCTGCGCAACATTAACATCACTGCAGAACGTTTGCAGAATGAAATCCACCTTCTTTTAGAGACACTTTCCACTCAAAGACCTCAGGCCTTTTGGGAAGAAGAGTAAAATAAAAGTTGTTCTTTTTAATGCTGCAGGAAAATGCACAACCGCCCTCTCAGGGAGCCCGTTCCTGTTTCCCAAGAACACAAATCCAGCGGATAATCAGGTATCTGCCCAACAGATGGCACCCAACTCGCACCGACTTTGTACAGCGCAACAGGTCACCTGCCGTCCACCTTCCTCTTTCCACCAGTCATAGTTTTCAAAGACATACCTTTGCCTAAACGCTGCCTGACGTTGACCTGAGCAGCCTCCTTATTCAGATCAAGGTGTATCTCAGCATGACAGGACCAACAGTCCCGACTGGACACCCTCATTATCAGACCGCGGACTGTACTGTCTCCTGCGGGTGCTACACTGGCTGTCCCTGCACGAACAGCACGTCACCAGGAGGGACTTCAGCAAACAGTAAGAATTCCACAGTGAAAGGGACAGTCTAAACCTAAACTTGATATAGGATCTTAACTCATAATGATGTAAAAGATGAGTAAGGCAGCTCACAGAAATTGGGAAAAAACCCAAACATCTTTTCTGGTTGGTTTATTTGACGTACGCGTTAACATCCTGTGCAGAAGCAGCTTCACCGTTTCACCAGGTCACCAGCTTCCCATGGCCCGCGCCCGTCTTCCCCACAGTGACGGCGAAGGCAAAGAGACAAAGAAGTCCCAGCTGCGCACAGAAGAGCGTTCGGATAAAGGCACACGAACTGGCAGGGCAGGTCCAAGGCACAGGCCGGACCTGAGTAACTACTGACTTTTGATAAATAACGACTGAGATGGGAATCCTCGTAAAAACCTCACTCCTATTTCCACATCCTCCAAGGCATGTTTTGTCATTACTTCTATCACATCAGAGTAACATCGACGTGACAAGAGGAGGTTAAGCCGATACCAACTTCCTGCTGCTGTACGACAGAGAGTTTCAAAATCCCCCCCGTTCATTATTTTATAGTTGACGACGTCTAGCAAGGCTGCCACCGACATCTACGACTGCAAAGCATCATGTAGCATGGGCTGAACTCTGCCGCACTTAGGCACACACTATGATCATTGTTTTCTTGCAACTATTTGTTCGTAATTTTAATCAGTCGTGAACTACTTAAGGAGTATCAACACACACCTTTGCTGCTGCTAACAAGAACAGGAATCCAAACCACCCTCGTAACTTGTGCCACGGGGCCCCGACCGCTTCCCTGTGAGGCTCTCGGGGAAGAGCAAAACCACAAAACAAACCAGTTATCATGTCAGTGGGGTTTTTTGTTTGTTTGGGCTTTTGCCTTGTTTTAAAGGTAGGTTACTTCTGCAATATTATGTATAAAATAAAGCCCGTGCAATCAAGCTGTACTCATCACTGCTTTCGTCACGTCGCGTGCACTCCCTTCTCTCCGTGCTTGCTCTCCGACGTCAGACAACAACCAGTACGAGCAACGGCACCCAAACAGGCTACAACACAACCATCGTTTCGAAACCCTGTGCTGTGCTCCACTTACAGGTTGTTTTGGTTTTTACAACCTTGAGTGCTTCTTTAAACTACTACTTAAATGACAGCAGCGTGATAGATGTAGATTCTCTAACAATTAAAAAGACACGTACAAGATTTATAATTCTGTTTACCCTTTCCAAACTCTCGTGTATGAGTCACAAGCGAGACACTGTTAAAAAAAAAAAAATCACCATCCCTTTTGGCAAAGGTTAAGAAACAGCTTCCACTCACTCAACAAGGTTCAAACCCTGGGCATTTTTAAACACCCCACTGCATGACAGGTTTTGTGGTCGCTCCTGCAACTCAAAATCCACAAACTGCTCTCTGGATGGAGCCTCCCTCCAGGCAGATCGTGCTTAGCTGGGGAGCGATGGCAGGGGATTCGATTTCAGACGTCCGCAGCTGCCTGGGAGCCCGCACCAGTTTTGAGGGATGTGCCAGCTCGAGCATCAAACTCTCTGACTCAAGAAGGGAATCCCACGTTCCTTCTACTCGCTGACCACACAAGTTATGCGAAGGGAACGCGATGTCAGTGCTAGTGCATGCTAAGCACCGTCCCAGGCTGCACGCTGGAAGCCACTAAAACATGCCTGGCAGTGGCAACGCTGGCCGGCTGGCTCAGCCTGGCACGCCGAGTGCCAAGGGACTGGAAGCTCTCTGAGCATCCCCCGGCTTCTCAGGTCGAGCACCCCATTTCCCGTATCGATGTACCTCGATGTCGTGCCTCTGAAGCTAAAATTAATTCTTCAATGACTCCATTAAGGGCAGGAACTAGACCCTGCACTTGCTGTGCATGAACAACTCCCACTGACTCCAGTGCAAGATCAGCCCTACATCCTAATTCTTACCTGTTTCACATTTTTAAGCAGGTTCCAACTTGCTTTACTTTACTAAACGCTATTTTTTTAAAGGTCTTATTTCTCATCACTTTCCGAAATCTCCAGATGACACTGGGTTGCACGAACACAGCCTATTGTTGCTGGAAGCCTTTATTATTGGCAATGAAATTCAGGGTAATTAGACAAGATAGAATCAATTGATCAAGTCAGGTAAACAACATGAAGAAGCACTGCTTGGCATGTGAGTGCTGCTCACACGCAGGAGGAACTGAAAGTACTAATGGACCCAGTTTTACTAGGCAAGTTTTACAGAAGATAAGTATATTCACCTAGTAGCTGGCACAGAATAAAAAAAAACACAGTTACAGCTGTAGATTTCAAGGTGGGGAACATAACTGGACTCAGCATCACAGTTTGGCTCACGCATTTTGATCAATAACCCAGCCACTACAGTGCCTGAACGCAAACGAGCTCTGTTCTTTACACAAGACCGAATGCTAAGGTCAGATGTGTGGGTTTTCTGGCTGTGGTGCGGTATCTCCCCACGTCAGGAACCACCGCGTTTGCAGTGTCCTCCTTCACCTATGTAACCCCTAAACCCTAACTTAAGCATTCCCACGGGTCTTTAAAAATCTGCTAGTCCTGTTCTGGTCCTCTACACTAGACAGGGATGAATTACTGTGTTCAGGCACTGATGACGTGACCAATAAATAAAACCAAACCAAAAGAAGAAGAGATGCTGTGGTTATTAACAGGAAAATTTAACCAATGTGAAAACAGTACCTGGTCTGTTCACACGTCCACAGGATCAGCTTAAAAAGGACAGCACAAGGGATTTTTTACATGCACTATTTAGGCATCCTTGGACGGTAGTTTGTATAGGTTCCGCCCTCGAAGGAGTCAATTCTGCTGTTTATTGTTGGCATGGACGGGAAACGGCACCATTTTTAGGTGCACAGCATGTTGCTTCAGGCAGTTTGAAAAGCCAAAAGAAACTAGGTGAGGATAAACAATTTAAACATCTCATATAAACAATTAGCATTACTGATGAGCACAGGTAAGTCAGTCCACGATGGATTTCTCCTCCTGGCAGGAGGTCAGGAACCAGCTCTGTAATTTACTGTCTGCCTTACACAGCACCCTGTGCCCTCAGCTTCGCGGCGACCGTTGAGCGCACACGGGCAGGAGAGCGCGCGCTGCCAACGGCGTGACAGAGGAGGAAGCAGACACAAGGGAAGTCAAAGTGACCAACGCGCCAACGGTGAAAAACTGAATCAGCGTCCTGCGTGGAAGTACAGTGACTGCTCTTGGCACGTCCTCCACTGCAGGATTACGGGGTTTTGTTTACGAAGGACTAGCGCCCATTCGCCCGCCTAGGATAATCACTTCTCCCTTAATGCCTACTTCACACCCACGCCCACGCTTTCAGTTTGCTGAACTACTATTTTTCTTTCCATCTGACAGCGATCCGAGACCTATGAACTTTTGTCCTTGCTTTAACTTCAGTCTAAAGCAGTTACATACCACAAAGGAAAGTAACGTGGATCTGGGCAGCGGCGACCGAGCCAGCGGGTCAGCTGGGGCCACCGCACGGCCCCGCGAGGCCAGACCAGCTCAGGAAGCCCACGCTTGTAACCAGACGAGGAAGTCAGGCACGCTTCCCTCAAAACGAGCAACGCAGTAATTTACTTGGGAATCTAAAGAGATGCCAATTATCTTGCGACCAGTACACCACAATATTTTTTTAGCATGCACATTTTTTTTTTAGCTCCTGAGAAGGGCATCAGACCATGGAAACTCTAAGGTGCTGCTTCCACGCACTGTGAGGAGCCGGGAGGGAGCTGCAGCCCAACGCCCGCCCCAGCCTCGGCTGGGTTTGGGACGGAAGATTTCCATTGTAAAGATGGAGACCACCTTGCTTTGGTAAAATACCTCTCTGGCCAGCTGGTCTGCAGTTCAGAGAGCGAGAGGCCTGCAGCCTGTTCACACAAGCAGTCTTGTGACTTTTAAATGGCTTTGCCACTCATTTATACGTTTCTCTAAGTGCATACAACCAGAAAAATCAAACGATTGGTTTGCAACAAAAATATTTCTGGGTGATTCCTGGGGAGACCACAGGCACGGCCCAAGAGGCAAGTTGTCCTAGCGTCAGTCAGCGGCGTTGCTCCAATACCCGTCGAGTCAGCGGGATGTGGGGTACGAGGCCAGCCCTAGCTCCCGGTGCATAAAGAAATCCTACCCTTCCTGCCCCTTCCCGAGGCAATACATGATTTATAATATGACCACTTTGTCCTAAGTTCATCACAGCTATCTTCTACCTCTAACACTACAAGCAGCGAGGAGGACTGGTAAATGACCTCCATGACTCTGTAAGCAAAGTCCATTTCTCAAACAGAGCAAATGCTCCTCCGCAGGACGAAGGCCCAAGACCTGTCACCACAGAACACCCCCCAAACTGCCGCAAGCGCCCAAGCAGCACACGCAGCACTTCGGATCGCAGCGGTGCCCTGCTTCGCAGACTTCAAAGGGTTTGACTCTTTGCCTCTCGCACGCCCTGGGAAGCTCAGCTTTGTCTAGTATTTTGTACGCGCGTTATTATTTAGTCAGCATTTGACTCTGGTGGTAGTGGGGAAACTGGCAACCGAGCAGGGCTTGGAGCGTGATCTGAAATCTGCCAGGCTGCGGCTGCGCTGCCCGCGAGCCCTCTCGCTTTGGCTGTCCCGATGTCACCTGGCGAGCTAATCGCCTGATGTCGTCTTACACTAAATATGCAATCGAAAATAACCCCTGAAACTGGAAGGTGTTCAGGTACCATAGTGACAGGCACAGTTTGAGAACACAGAAGAGAAAACAGTCTTGCTTAAGGGCTTCAATTAGCTTCCAACTAAGATGATTACAACATTTCCTAGGGGGCAAGGAATCCTTCAAAGAGAATCAAATCAAAACACCCAGCTGCACGGACGTCCTGGCTATGAACTGCGTCTGACGTCTTGCGCGCAGAGCTCCGCTCCCTGGCCGCCGCAGCAGCACCTTCTCCAGCACAGGCGAAGCACGGCGCAGTGCCCTCTCTCCAGCTCTCCGGCGAGATGCCAGGCTTCTTCTCCGGCGAGATGCCAGGGGATGCTGCTTCGGTGGCAGGTGCTGGCCTGCCTCAGCCACGGGGACGGGGCTCTGCTCTCTCAGAGCAAACAGCATTGTCTTCTTCCAGCATTTTCACTCGTGTTTTGCAGGGAGGAAAGCGAGGGACGACGGGCGAGGTGGCCCACGTAACAAACGTGCTTCGTCACAGGCTCCGCCACTCGGGACCGGAGCCCACCCCGCTGCCGTGACCCGCAGGGACAACTCCCTCAGCGAGAGCCACAGCAGCCTACACCGCCTAAAACTGAATCACCATTTAAAAGGATTATTAACTTCCAGCTGCGTTCAGCCTAATTTCCTTTGTGCAACAGTGTGTTTAATTGCAGAGATTCTAATTTACTGTTGCAGAGCACAAGCCCAACTCTAAGGATAAATTAAAATGACAGCTCCACGGGAAGTTCGGAATTTA
Source organism: Phoenicopterus ruber ruber (assembly GCA_009819775.1). Classification (NCBI taxonomy): domain Eukaryota; kingdom Metazoa; phylum Chordata; class Aves; order Phoenicopteriformes; family Phoenicopteridae; genus Phoenicopterus; species Phoenicopterus ruber. The sequence goes on along the minus strand of CM020233.1, from coordinate 1,077,443 downwards.
ACTTTCTGACTTATCTGATTTGAGGCAGATACAAATATTTAAATCCACCCAAGGAAACAAACAGCTTGTTTCTAAGAAGTTCCAGCTGGAATGGGGGAAAAAGGATTTTGCAGGAAGAGAGGCTGCAACAATTAGTGCACTGTCATACTCCTTGCGGGCACAGATCATCAGCTAAGCAGAGCTTCAGGGCTGGCACGCTGCGCTCCTCCTCTGCAAGACTTGTTTGGGTTTGGCTTTTTGGTGCTTTTTTCCCCTTTAGTGAAAAACTACTTTGCTATATTGAGAGTAAGAGGTTTTACTTTCAAGTTTCTTTTGTACAATTCCCCCGTTCTCTTTTCAAGGGAGAGAGGTAAGCACCAAGCCTGTCCAGGGAAACACCGAGTCTGGTGCGTGATTTGCTGCCAAGAAGGCAATGTTTGTTTATTTTTTTCTTGTAATCATGGCCAACTCTGTGCTCCTGTCTGCAGATTAGGCTGGGATTCATCTCACCCTGCCCCAGCCGTAAGAGGTGTCCCAGCCCAGCCCACAGTCCCACCTACGCTCTCTGCAGCCCCTGGGCAGAGGCAAGGTCATCTGCAGGCGGCTCATCCCATCCCCACACTGATGCACGTTATTTGTGTTGAGACAGAGCAAACCTAAATTAAAATGGAATTAAAAAAAAAAAAAAATCATTTTTCATTTTGAACTCTGAAAATTCAAATCAGATTTCTAGTAATCTGTTTTTTCAGGCAAACAAACAGAGCGCTCAAACTTTTAGTGCGACTGCATCCTGTGATTCAGGCACAGCCCCACAGCGAAGCCACTGCCAAGGAAAACACTCGGCTTTCGGGATACTCCCTGCCGCTTGCGAACTCGAGCGAGCAGCCCGAGACGCTCTCGCCGCGGCGGCGAAGGCGAGGCGCTGCGAGCAGCGGACGCTGCGCCAGCGAGGAGGTTACACAAGCGAGATGGCCCCGCCATGCCGGCCGCCACGGGGCAGCCAGCCAGCCCCGCTGCCGGAGCCGGTCAGGCACGGCCGCGCCGCCTCGCTCGCCGGCCGCCCCGGGTGGGCAGTGCCGCCACGCGGGGGCTGGCGCCCGCCATGTGCTCGCCGCACACGCGGAGGTGGACGCTGGCACGGGAGCTCCGGGCCGGAGGGGACAGCGGGCGGCCGGAATGGGCCCGAGGTCGCCACGACCTTCGCCGCCATGGCGGGCGAGCGCCCGGACGCAGGCTGGCTGACCGACCCGCCTCCTCCCCTCTGCCGGCGCCAGCCCAGCCGCCCCACCGACGGACAGACAGACGGCCGGAGCAGTGCGCGGGCTGGCCCCGTCCCAGTGCTGCGGGCACCCTCGGGCCACCACGGGGGACGGGGCGGCTCTCCTTCGCGGCGCTCCGGCAGACTCCGGGCAGGGGAGCTGGCGCTGCGCCCGCAGCCCACGGGTTTGCTCCCGCACACGCCTCCCGCGCCCCCCCTGCGACTCCCCGGCTCCCAGCCGCCTGCCCCCCGCCTCCCCTCCCTGACGGGGCCGCCTCAGCGCCGGGCTCCCGCGGCACCCCGACCTCACGTGTCCACCACAAAACCAGCTCCGTTACCCTTAAGGCCACCTGCGAGTGGGAACCTGGAGGGACATTTGGACAGGAGAGACATTTGGACAGGAGAATTCAATTTCTCTGCACTGAAACTGGTGGGAGAAGTCGAGGGCCGCTCCCTGCGCGCTCCCCGACGTCAGCCCAGAGGGAATGCGGGCAACCAGGGAGTTTCCGAGCCATGGGCACCGCACGCCCGAGAGGAGGCTCCTCAGCAACTCCTCCTGCAAGCCACGAGGTCTGTGGCGCACGCGGGCAGCACGGCAGGTAAGCCAGAGCTGTGCAGGTACGGCCACCTTCGGCGTGACGGCCCCCGGCACCAGGATGCAAGTATTGCAAGGTTAACCGCCAGAACTTCTGCATTTCCACTTCACTGAATGATTAAATACACTGCCATGAGAGCACCCCGAGACCTCCTTCAGCCCCAGGTGGTGGGCACACAGAACAGCACGGACACACCGGACAGACAGACAGACCCGATCCCAGCCTAGTAAAACAGACTGGAACCATGCGGGGAAAAGTAAAGCAGAGGCGGCACTAAAACAGACCCTGAGCGACAGAAACCTAAAGGAAACAAAACAAGGTTCTGAATCTGTGAATACCTTCTGGACCATCATAAAAGTAGTTTACACTTCCTAAGACGGCGTGACAGGGGTTTAATTCCTGGTGATTTACGGAGATGTTGGTACATATGCTTGTAGGTAGCACAAAACTGCATTGCGTCTGAGCCTCAAAGCATTTCACAACGGATCCAGAGAAGAGGGAGAGGAAGAATCGGCCATCCCCACCAACATCCTCAAAGAGGATTTTAAGCTGTCTTCCAAAAGCTCAGAGTAAAAATGCTGCCGGAGAGCAGAGTCTGCTCACGGATAGGTCTGCACCCGCATCAATATTCCCAGAACGTCAGCTGCCATGCCAGAAACAGCTCCGTTGGTGACACCCTGACTCCGGACTCAACTCCCGAGCGCGAGAGCAGGCGATCAGATCGCTCTGTCTCCCTTACTGCTAATGGAAGCTCATCTCCACCGACACCAGCCTGCCTGGAATCAAATGAGAGGCTCAGATCTTTTCTAATGCCCATTAGACTGCAACACAACCACATCTCCAAAAATGACCTTTTTCAGCAACATAGATTTTTTCCTTTTTTCTGCCGTCCTCCAGCGGCTGGGTGCCGTTAGAATTTGCCCCAACCAAAGTCTCTGCAAGGGGGGTCACCGATGAAGACTAATGAGAAGGGCTGAGGTGGTCTAATTCTGAAAGGTGATGGGTAATTACTGACTCCCCAAAGTAAAGCTGATGCAAGTAGTCAATGTCCAGTACTTCTGAACACAGGAATGAAATGGCATTTGAGAGAGACTGAGGAAAATGGGAAAAAAGCAAGGAAAAAAGTTGACAGTTTACTGTGGAAAAGCCCGCTGTGAACAGTCCTCAGCACCCTTTATTCCAGCCAAAATGCACGAGGTCTATCAGCTCCCTTCATTAGCTCTATAAATTTAGCAACTCTTCCATTTTCCAGATGAATTTTAATTGCATTACATGCTATTGATTTCACAGTCACAGAGGACATCTCTAAGAACTTCTTTTGTGCTACCATTAACCACTTTTACAAATATTAAATATAGAAAACATTCTGGATAAGAACAAATCGATGCACAAAGATGACAAAACTGCTGACAGTGTCAAGTATGAGATAAACAACAATAAGCAAGCACTTACTTCACTCAGCCCGCAGACACCACAACTGAATTTTATCTTTACTTTCTCCCAGAATCATTCTTGGTACCCCATTCACCTAGAACTTCATGCTGCAACCCCAAATCCCACTCTTTCCCTGCCTCCAAGCAAGTGACCTGTAGTTACATCCCCATCTCATAAAAAAATTGAGACATTCAAAACCTTCATGGAAGTCTGTCTGTTCTGGTTAAGCAAACAGAAAACCTCCCCAAGACACACGGATTAAAATTCACCTTAGTCCAAAAAGGAGCAGCTTAAGTTTATACAGCCTGCCTGGATGTCCCTCTTAAAGATCATCTGAATTATCTGTTCGCTGAAGTGCGAGTCACCTTAAATCCACCACCATCGCTGGTACGGATGACTTGTGGTTAACTAGGAACTTCTAGTATAAGGAGACTGCATGAAGCAAGTGTTCCCAGAAGATCCAAATATCCTGGAAATCTGGAGTTTATAAATGACTCTGCTCGCATGGTGGGAGAAGGAGGAATAGGAGTTTTTCTCTCCCCTTTTTTCCTTTCCACTACAGGAAGCAGACAAGTAACTTGGTTTAAGCAAAGACAGCACCGTTCTCTGGTTTCCGTAGATCAAGTGCTATACGACAACAGCCCGCAGCCACCCGAACGCTAAACGTACCTGGATGTATCGCAAGGCACTCCTTAGGACACTGAGGTTTGAGGTCTTCTTGTCGTCTACGTTGGGGATGTTGCGTTTTAAAGTCTCAAAGCATTCTTTCAAATGTGCACGTCTAAAGAAAACACAGGTGGTTTGTCAGCTTGTGGGAGCAGACACCAGAAATCAATTAAGCAGAGGGCTAGAGCTTAATTGGGGCCTTAATCCAGCAAAGCACTCACACATGTGCATAGCAGTCACCGGGACCACCTGCATGCTTACAGCTCAACCAGCTCAACCCAGCAGACTACGTACGCCTGCATTCTAGTCCTGGCTTTGTTACGAAACCATTGTGCAATCTTAAATGAAACATCTCATCTCCCTGGGCTGTTGTTTCCACTTTTACCATATTTCTGATTTAGCTAGTTAGACTTATAAGAGTTTTGGATCAGGAACTGGTCTTTATTCTGTATTCACACTGTACACTGGCCCCTGACCTTCGCTAGTTTATTACTTTAAATCAAAAGAGAACTTACACCGTTATGCACGTGGGGACTTACTTTGCAGGATCAGGGCTTTGCAGGGTTATTGTAATGCAATTACACAGTTAAGTAAAACCTACTGAGAAGCAAGGGATGCAGAATTGAGCTATAAGAAAGCAAAGCAGTACTGCAAGATTCATTGAAAGTCACTAAGAATTTTGTTCAGGTTATTTGTTAAAAAACAAACAAACAAAGAAACACCCAAGCCAAATAAATATTGACAGACTATAGGCCAAAAAAAAAGAAGAAAAAAAAAGGAAGGGGAATTACAATAAAAAACCAAACCCCTGGCTTTCTACGCACCTGTTCTTCTCCAATTTATTATGTACTTCCCTGGTCCCAACCCTGTAACCCAAACAGAACAAAGATAAACTCAGTGTCAGGTTTAACACTATTGCCATTCAACCTGTGCTTTCAGCAGTGTGTGCCTGTCTAGGATATAGAGGTAAATGTAAAGAGCAATAGAGGTGTTCAGATATCACTGGTTTAATGCTAGTTGCATATATATTTCTAACTATACTGTATCAAGATAAAATCCATACTTTACATGCATATTAGACAGGATAAGCACTACGCATATACTGCACACAAGATACAAACAGGCAGGAGTATAATGTGTGTATATATACACAGACACGGCTACTATCAACAACAGGGAAAGACACAAAGTATGAATTGTATGTATTTATACAGTACTAGATAGCCCAGATTCTGACCCATTTCTGATCTACGCCTACGCTCCAGTGGGGTAGGATTTATGCAGTCTCAAATTAAAGTGTACGGGGCTTGGCAGACACACCTCAAACCACTTCAGTTTTTTACTGTGCCTGAAATAACACAGCTGAGCATAAATATGGAATGAAGTAATCCAGGAATCCTCCAGCCACTGCTAAAGGAAGCACCAGGGTGAGTGTCTGGGTTTTGGGGTTCTGGTCTGTCCCCGCCCCCCAAACCACAGGAATACCTTCAGGAAAGGCCAAACAAATTCATGTTATCTTAATTCTTCAGCTACTGTGGTGATAAAGTACATTAGTGGACACGTGGAGATTTCAAATATCTTTGGTACACCATGCAAAGTAATTATTTGCCTTTGGCTGAAAATACACCGACATTGAGGTGAGCATTTCAGGAGGTATGTTAATATTTAATAAATATTCAGGTGTTTAAAAATAAATATTTGACAGCCTTTTCCCATGAAATATTTACAAGCTGAAAAAAGTATCTTTTCTGTGCTTATGTCTAAAGGAGTAATTCTGGGGAGACAAGGAGCGTGCACCTTGGGGTACCCCATCACAATGCATGTCAGGAAACCTTTACAACTCGCCCAGCATCAGACAGGCAGTTTTCTGGTGCGCCTACATCAAGAGCGCTAGAAATCCTGCACGGTGAAATGCTCCGATTGCGGGCACAGACACAGCGGTGATGCTGCACTTCGCGCTGGGACAACAGCCCTCCCAACTTCCCAGGAGCAAAGCTCTGCGCGCCGGCACAAGAGCAGTTTGCTGGCGCAACCGCAGCCGCGCTACTGCCCGCTGCCCGGACAGCTGCTGCTCCGACAGCACATTTCCCCGCAGCCTTCACCGGTGCCCCCGCGCCGTCGGAAACCCCCTCTACACCCGTCTGAACCCACACAACGGCACCAGTGACAGGTTCGCTTGATGAAAGCACAAATATACTTATCGTTTCTGCAGCTGAGCATTGTATAGACAAGCTCTAAAGATCACAATCTATCTTAGAGGAATTACATTGGCATTTCACAAAGGCCATCATCTTTACAAATTCTTATCTACATTACCTTCGCTGTTTCCCTCTACGCATTTTGGGATCTCTACACCCCAAAAGACACTATGAACCCTTTTTTTGTCAGCTACATCTTAGACCTCTTCCTGCTCCCACAAGATGATACTGAAGCTACTGCTCCTCGCATGGAGGCCGTCCACAGGGAAGGTCAGAACCAATTCACGGCCCCGCACTACTGGGTTACAGCGGTTCTGCATTACAGCGCAGAGCAAATGCCGTAAGCACCGCAGGACCTGAACTGCCACGTCCTGACCTGCTGATACACTCAAAATACTGAGCTCCATCCAAGAGGGAGCAAAAGGCGAGGCCAGATTTTGACCTGGCCAAAACATTTCTCCCGAGCAGGTCCCTACCCTGGAAAGGACCGCGTTCCGTCTGTCTCTTCTGCTGGCACTCGTTTAGGCTGGGTGGACCGGAGCGACTGTCAGGGCCTCCAGCTCTGCTGGGTCCACCTCAGCACAGCAGCCTGAGCCCCGCGGGAGAGGGACAAGGCTGCCGCTGCCACGCCGCACCGCAGGAGGGGGACTCCAGCCGGCCTTCCACCTCGCAGCAGCTCCTCTGAGCTCCCGACCAGACCCCCACCCCTGCCCTGCAACCAGGGCTACGTTTGCCTTATTGCACTGAACAGAGCGACCTTCTGCCCAGCGCCCGCGGGATTAGCACACCATTTGAAACACCATCGCAGGGTTACCCGCCAGCCGCAGGCAAACGGCGGACGGGGAGAATGGTCAGAGGTCTAGACAACATGGGCCAGGAGGAAAGACTGAACAGATCCAGGCCATTCATCCTGCAGGAAGGAAGACTGAGGGGCCAAGGGAAACAGGTAAAAGCTTGCTGCAAAGAAGGGAATGATCTGTTCTCCCCGTCCACAAGAAATAATACCAGACTACCTATTAAGATACTGTGGTCTGGAAACAACCGGCTAAGGAGAAGACAGAGTTTCCACCAGCCAAAGTCCTTAAGAACAAGTTAGACAAACACTAACCTGGAGCAACATCAGAGTCACAAGTCCTGTCCGAGGGCAGGGACAGATTAAGCAGCCTTCAGTCCCTTCCAGCTGCAGGAGTGCTGAACAAGCAGGAGGCCCTTAGCACTTACAGCACTAAGAAACTGAAACAGCAGCTAAGGTGATCTCTGTCCTGGGAAATAAAACCTCCCAGATCACATCCCAGTCTTAAAGAAAGTTTCTGCAAGCAGCATTGCTGCACGATCTCCCTGACCAGTATAAGCAGAGATCTTCTGCCAAACATAATACCAGATGCCACTTGAGATCAGACAGGCAGTGCTGGGACTTGCTTCCTAATACCGTTCTGGCTTGGAAAAAGAAATCCTTGTACAGAATCCTACAGTGTGTAGTCATGGGGGAAAAATAAAAACCATCAAGCTAAGAAACCCTGTGATCAAAAACCCAAACAGACATCCAAACATCCACGGATCTTGGTATTTCTGATCTGACAACTCTTTGCAAAAGCAGTAGCTGCTCCAGGTCAATGCAGCTTTTGGTATCATTTTTGTCTGGTCCCTGTTGGAAGCCTCCACACACAAGGTGCACTCACCCTCCAGGTCTCTTCTTCTGCTCATTTGGTTTCGTGTCTTCTGCTGGAGCCAGCTTCAGAGCACCGAGCTGCGGGGGTGCTCCCGGGTGCTGCAGGGGCTGGTGCGGCTGGGGCTGGATGGGCTGCTGAACCACATGGTGCTGGGAGATGGCCAGGACCGGCGCCGCGTAATGCTGGAGCTGCTTCGGGCTGCCCGACGGGGGTGTAGCAGCTTTCCCGTCCGGCAGAAGCGGGCCCGGCGGCCTCTGGATGACCGGCGCGACCGAAGATGCTTCCTTAGTGACACTGGGAGTGCTTACGAGGGGCTGGTGGCGTTGTACGAGCGGCGGGGACAGGGCGGTCTGGGCTGCTTGCTGCGGGGGGCTGGTGACAACAGGGATGGGAATGACCGAAATGGGGGCTGCCAGGGGCGGGGGCGGCGGGGGGGCCGGGGCCGGGGGGGAGATGGGCACCAGCAGTTCGCTCCGGGGCTCCTCCGGGGGAATGGCACTGTTCGCCCGCGGCGCGCTCGCCTTGCCGGACTTCTTCTGCTCCTGCTCCCTCTCCAGGCGGAGCTTCTCGTGCTTCTCATTCTCCTCTGAAAGAGAAATGAGACACAGACAGCGATTAATAGCCCTTCCTGGACGTTCTCCGTCCACAGACCTCTAGCCAGGCTGGTGACTAACTGCCGCCTTTCTGAGGAGGAAGCGGAGGCCTCGGGGTAACGCGCCCGGCCCTCGGCACGCCCCAAGCCCGTGGCAGGACCTGTGCCCCTGGAGACCCGTCCCGTGTCCAGCCACGCTGCACCTTCCGCTCACTGCCCTTTCACTCCAGCACGGACTGTTTAAACACGAACCACGTGCTGCCCCCGCATTTGGCCCGTGAGACCAAGCCGCCGAGGCAACTCCGGGCTCCTCCGCCGTTTGCAGCAACCCCGACCTCTCTGGGGACGCCGCGGTCGCAGCAGCAGATGAAAAGCAAGACAGCACCCGACCAACCTCCTTCTCCCCCGTCACAGCACCGCGTGGAGAGAAACGGCCTGATCCAGTCACGTCCCCCTCCCAAGGTCCAACCCACAGATCGCAAGGCCCCTCAGCCAAGGGCAAACATTCCTGAGCTGCACAAGACGAATGGACCTTCGAGAGCTGTGGCAGGACCCGGCCCGGAGCCTGTGCCTGCTCCTCGGAGGGATCCGGTGTCGGTGCAGGATGTTATGGAAGAGGGAGGGAAGACCCTCTTGCCAAGTCACGAGGTTCAGACTGGACCCCCTTGCTTTCTAAATATTCTGTAAGTAAACTTATTTTAATCCCCAACGCAGGATCAGTCCCCGCTTGCCCTTGCGCGAGCCCCCAGGGATGGACTCAGCACCCCGAGCAATCCTTACTTCTACAACGCCTTCCCAAAGCCCTCCCGGCTTGTGTCCGTATGCAAACACATCACTGCGCTCTGCTGTACAGAAGAAGAAATCAATCCACAAGACAACACTTTCCATTCTTCCTTTTTTGTTTTGAAATTGGCAAAGAGCTATTGAGCATTTTACCAAGGAGCCCGCCCTGGCCCTGTGACAGCCCCCGGACAACACCGACGACGGCTTCCAGGGAGGTAAGGACGAGCCCGGAGACCGCGCTGGCTAACAACATCCTGGGAAAAACCTGCATTTCGGGATCGCCTCCTAAACCAGAGCCCGTGCGTAAAGACAGAGAAATTTCGTGAGCCAGGCGTCCCCCGCGCCCAGTTCTCCCAGCACTGGGCTGCAGCTGGTCGTAACCAACCACCCATGCAGGGCAGGGCAGACTTCTTGGGTTAAAATACCCTGTATTTTATACTATCAAGCGTAAATTTTAGCTCAATGGACTTTACACCGATACAAACCCGTCAGGGCACTTCTTTACTGCTGTGGATTTTATGCAAGCTCTTAAACTTAGCTTTGATGTGCATATGTTCCTATATGTTTTTAGAACACTAGACAAAGTAAATGAAGTCTGTGTGGCCTGACTAGCAAAATAAACCTCATTAAATGTGATCCAGGTCTCCAGCTTTAATTGTGTGAACGTGGCACAAATGAAATTTATTTATACAAGTCCTGTGGCGCCAGCAGCCCCGGCATCTAGACATCTCACAGCCTTAATCACGTATCTCCAAACCCACTGTCCATGAAGCTCAGCGGATCCCATTCCTGACAGCCCCCAAGGAGCTGCAGCAAAAAATGGTGCACCAGCAGCGTGCCTGGAGCTATGACTTATTCATAGTAATATACAAGTATTTGGAAAATAAACCTTTACTTCATCAAGCAAAGGATCGGACAAATGAAACATACAGTCTGGTATCCTGTCTTACATAGTGGCCGATATCAGGTAATTCAGCGGAAGCTCTAAGAAACATCCCGAAGGAGCATGTCCACAGGAGAAGCTGGGCTTGACCTAAACGCTGAAGTCTGAGGGTATACTTAGGAAATTTGGTAGAAGAGCACGTATACTGCAACCTGGAATTACCAGGTTACGCTCAAACCCCCAATTACCTTCAAGAAGCAGCTATATTAAATACAACAAGTGGGACAAGGGGAGACGGGCCCCCCGTAAGGCAACCTCGCCAGCTGTGGGGCTGCCCAGTCCCCACGCACCACCCGAGGGGCCCTGCCGCTGCTCGGGTACTTTCTCACCCAGCTTTTGATTTTGAGGGGTGTAGTGCAAAAGCAAGAGAAAGCAATAAAGGGAACAAAACTTTCATTCCCGATTCTGAATGACCTTCGGTACGTGTGACCGCACGGCGTCACCGTCCCTGATTCACAGACAACGTGATTTCCTCAAGCTCCCTCCAGCCCAGGGTTTCTACAGCATACATCGCATTTCCTCCAAGCTTCGCTAAAGCACTTTGGCCCGACTCTGCTCGCTGCTCGCCTGAACAACCCCGTCCAGAGCCGCGCCAGGCCTGCAGCAGAGCGTCCGAGACCCCCGGGCGCGGAGGACGAGCACCCAAAGAGACACGCAGCACGAGCTCCACGGAGGGCAGCGCGGCCGTGTCCCTGCTCGCGAGGGGGGAAGGAGGGGAACTTCAGTTACAGCTGCTCCTTACAAACCTCGGCAGCCCTAGCTCAACACTCGGCTGCAGCAACAGCCTGAACACAGACGCCTCGTGAGACCAGGAACGAGGTCGAGCACCCAGCTGACGGGGTAAATACTGTCCAGCACCCACACGAGGAGAAAGCAACACCTGGGTCGAGCTCCAGCGCCAGGGCTGCACCTCCAGGCTCTGACCCCGCGGCACTCGGCAAGGCACCATGTGAAATTCAGTGATCTGGAAGGATTTCACATACGAGGAGCACTTTTCCCATGGTTGCCCGAGACTCAAATCCAAAATTTTAATTCAACTCCTTGTAGCACCAAGTAGGAGGGTAACTGAGCTCAAGATCTGACTGACTCCAACATGTGAGGTTGTTAAAACAGCAGCTCAGAGTCTGAATGCAGTATTTCTCTGTATTTTCTCAAAATACTTCAGGGTAATTATCAACATTTCCTTAAAGGAAGAAGCAAAGTGGGGCAGGGTGGCAAAAACCCCAGCAGGAATCCCCTGATGTAAACAACATAAATCTTAGCTACCCATGATTTCAGACCAGTTTAATTGAACGACATTAATAACTAATAAATAAAAGCCCTTTGTCTGCAATTCCTTTGCTCCACTTTGCTGCTTGGTTTGCAGCCAGAGCCAACGCGATGGCCCTGGCACAGGACGCACGAGGAAATTCAGCCCCGGTGACCTGCTGACTAATCGCACCTTCTACGTGCGTGTTTGGCCACGCCGCCAGCGCCGGGGCGGCACAGGCAGCTGCCTCTGCGAGAGGGACGACATCTCAGGGGCTGACCCAGCGCCAGCCCCTGCCGGGCACGTGCCGGACGAAAGACCACACAACTTACACCCAGACGCAGAACTGCACCGTGCCAGATGGGAGGGCAGCAGCAAAGAAGTCAAGTAATGGAAAGTCCTGGCACTGCTCGAGGTCGGATGAGGACAGCAGAACCTGTCCTCGCTGAATTCACCCCTGCACTGGCTTCTGGTCGTAACGTCACGACAGCAGAGGAGAGGATCTAGAAACGAGACCTGCAGCCGAGGTCTGCACTGACGGCGATGCTTTCCAGTGCACGAGCAGGAGTCGGCAGTGAAACTCCTACAACAAGTAATTTTCATTCATCGGGGAAGCCAAGGGAACAGGAAAGTAAGGTTACAAGCATGCACTACTGATCAGAAATATGTATGTAAATGTCTCTGTGAAGCAGGTGCAGCCCTGGGGCTGCTGACAAGCTGCCAACAAGGCCTTTGGTGTTGCAAATCTTGAACTCCCTTGAGCTAAAGAGTTTCTTTCTTTATTAAAGAAATAAACCCCTTTATTAAAGAGGATTTTTTTTAGCCAAAATCTGACACCAGTGAGCCACTGTCCACTGTGTCTGACTCATCCACAGGCAAAAAGGAACCACGCTATTGACCCCTCCGCCACTGCGAGGACTGGAGGGTCTCTAAGCCACCCCTAACACACACCCCGCTTCACGACAGAAACACTTCCATCGAGCCTTGAAGATCTCTGTCTCCTGCTCACTTTGTACTCACACCCTGCAAACAAACTAAAGACACGCTTTATAAAAGCCCCCTAAAGCTCTTTGTTTTTCCATATGAAGTAAGTTCACCGCTTTCCTTCACAGGTACAGCCAAAACCAATGGAGGGTAACAGAGCGCCGTGCGCTCAGACGCGCGCGTGGCTCGTTCTTCCACGCGCACTGCGCTGGGTACACGAGCTCTGCAAGCCCAGGAGGTAAAGAGCACGCAAGGCTTAGGGCGTTTTCTTGGGCTCAGAGGGACAGCTGAACCGGCAGGTGCACACCAAAATCCGGTGTAATTGCTGCTCATTCTTGACGCCCCCATCAAAGGGACTGAATCAAGGGAGCGACCTCCCCCGGGAACCCTCAGGGGGTCTGAACCACCGCCGAGGCACGAGGGGACAAGGAACCTCTCCCTGCCCATGCCACACCGCCTGCCAGAAGGCCCACGCCGCGACAGCCGAGGACCTCAGCGCCCCGGCCAAGCCACCGAGGCGGCACACCGTAAAGGAGGACGACAGCAAGGCCAGCAGCAACAGGACAGAACAGCAAATCTCCTCACAGGAGGACACAGAAACAGGGTCAGCGCTCCCGACCGGTGGACTGGTGCTATTTTAGGGCCCTGATGGTCCAGGAATACACAGTGCCAGGCACTCTTAACTTCGTTACCTAATAATCCGCCGGGTTTAAATTTATCTCCTCCCTTCTGCCTGCCCTGGAAATGCCACCCATCTGCAACGGCGAGCGCTGCCAGCAAAGGGAGCAGCCGTGCAGGCAGAACCGCACGTGCCTCCTGGGCCAGCAGCGGGGGCCGGCAGCGGCCAGGGCACGTCACTGAGCCTCCCGCCTAAGTCGCGCTGCAAGAGCGCTGCATGAGCACGCCTTTAAGGAATTTCAGTGCCCTTTTTAATGCTCCTATTTTGTACTAAGGACACTATCAGTACCCAGAATTTGTCAACGGCATGTGCCTTTGCATAATCAAGCACCTTACCTCTACGTGTGCTTGAAGGTCCCTCCCCAGTACAGAGGGAGAACATTACTTAACTCCATGAACAGTTAGGCATTGGCAGTTCTGCGGTGTAACTTTCTGCATAGTTTGAAGTGTTTCTCTGAATCATTGAATGCTTCTGGGAGCTTACACTGCACACCATGACCACTACAGACCCGGAGAAGAGTGCCCTGGATTTCACTCACACCGGTTCTACAGCAGCATCACCCGCAGGAGTCACTCCCCGTTCACACCAGGAAAAGTGCTGGGGACAGAAAGAGTCTCCAGATTCCTTCCATTTCCGAGGCTGGCCCGGCTGCACTCGGGGAGGGGGGCTGCCTCGCTGAGAGGAAGGGCAGGCTGGAGCCTGAAGGTTGGTTTCTGTTTCTGCAGGTCCCAGACTCCGGACGGGAGAACGAGGAACGGGAAGATAAGAACAGAGTCAGCAGTACTGGAGACCAGTAATGCCCAGCTTGAGCCAGGCTAACTCTGAGTCATAGCCGAGGCTGCTGACACAGGAGGCTACGCCAGCAAACAGCTGCTGGCGCTTTCAAGTGCCTGGAAACAAGCTGGAAATTGTGAAATTGTGACCCCTTTCTCAGAGCCCCTCTGAATTTTGGCTGACAATGGCACAACACAAGCCCAACTCTCCTCTCCCGTCTTTGCTAAAACCACTTTGTTTGGTGTCCATCCCTTTGCACCACTGCTTCTCCATCAGTAACGTGGGAGCCCTGAGGCACAGCACTTCTCCCCGAAACCCCCCGGGGTCCCGGCTGCACCCGCGGCTGCAGCAGGCCCTCACCGGTGAGGCCGTGGGAAAGAGCCGGCCGCAAGGCACCGACGACCCTTCAACGAGACCGCTCACTTGCTGCTGCTGCTCATCGAGGTGCTGCGTTCAGATTTCAGCCTGCTGCCAGGACGTCCCATTCTCCTTCCTATTAACACAGGCTGGGCCACAAACATTGTGTTCTTAAAGAAAGACTAAGCTGCGCTTTAAAAGCGTGCTGTTCACAAAGGATACTGAGATGCTTCACGATTAGAAATCAGACGCTCGTGACACACTCCAGAGGAGTGAGAGCTAAGCCAGCCCTCCCGGGATTCCCGTTTCAGGGTTTCGGGGACCCCAGCTCCTACCTGACGCTCTGTGCCGAGCCGTCCCCACTGCACTGGCACACCACACACTCCTCACACCTTACCTGCAGGTGATGTCACCGCTCACTATTAACAACAAAAATACCTGAATCTCCATTTTCTCAGCCAGAGGATGATGACACATTTATGTCCTGTCTGTAAAAGCAAAGGAAAATCAGCCTTCTCGTAGACCATCCCTCCTTAGCACCAACCAATACAGACCATTAGTGGTTTCAGCATGATGGGCTTATCTCTAACTCCTAGAAATCAAAGTGACCTCGGTATCCAAACCCAAAATAAATTAGAGAAATGACAACATGATCCTCTTGCCTGACAAAATCTAGGGAGCAAATACGCTTTATTCCTACTTTATGGAGACAGATGGCTTATGAGGAAGTGAGTATTTCCCTTCAACAAAGCCACTGCAGCTCCTGGAATGCAGAAAGGAAGGTTGGAAAGACCCTCAAGAAATCTGATAGTTCATCTCCTAAGCCCCAAAGAATCGACCATAACTAAGTAATACCTGGCAGACGTTTCTCAAAGCAACAACTTTGCAAATCTCTATGGATAATTTACATTGTGCTTTAAGTTGCTATTCCAGTGCTTAACTGAAACCCCGAATCAGCTCCAGATAGTCATTTTAGCTGCATTTTAGTTACAACTAACTTAGTGGACAGAAGAAAGAAATAAAGGGCCAGGGTTTAGCAGTACTACAAAGGAAAAGAAAACAGATCAAGCCCGCTAAAAAAATGAAATCATCATGGACAGCCTTATACATACACAGACCGCCCCAGTGCCTTCAAGCCGTAAAGATGCCGAGCATGCCGTGCGCTGTCTGCCGCAGCGCCGAAGCCTGGCCGGCTGGACTGATGTAAAACTCTTGTAGTAGCTTTCCGCAGAATTCAGGATAAAGTGCAGAAAAGCACCGGCTCTGACGGGCGGAACGGGCACCAACAGCACACGACTGACTACCGACTGCTCCATCGCCTGGGAGCTTCACCTGGGCCGCCAGCCAGCAGAGCGGCTGCTGCACGAGATGCTCTCTCAGTGCTTCCCCACTGGGCATCGGCATCTTTAAGAAACAGGGAGACGAAGTAACGTGTTCTGATAAGCAGTTATTTGCAAGCTGAACAGCTTCTGTGTCGCTGTTCAGAGCGAAGAGCGGCACTGACAACAGGCAGGGTCCAGCCCCACCTGCTCCGACGCACCCGAGGAAACCGCTGTCTCCCCTTCTGGCCCCGGGACAGCGCGGCACGCTGAAGCCTGCCGAAACCCAGCGAACGACGATGGCCTTTAAATGTACCAGTCAGAAAAGAATGGTAAACATGAGCTGACTGAATAAACCATATTATAAACAAACTATGTGCTCTTAAAGCAAAACAAAAAGCCCAGTCACTTGATGTGCCCACAGAAGAGACTCCGAGACCCCACTTGATCCACCGCTCGCAAGCCGGTCTCAGACCCGCGGGACGCCAGCGCTCTGCAGACAACACACTGCTTGTATTTTACACACGCTAGAAACCGAAGCAAGGACAGGTTAAATGACTTCATGTAACACACTGAGTCATGGCAAAACCGGATCTGTGGGTTAATTACCAGCCTGTTAGGTAAGCGTATTTGCTCGACACCAGTTCACCTAACGTTCCTCGATCCCCGTGACGAGAAACACAGCCCACTGCTGCACCTTCATCCCAGGGCTGTGCCAGGGGCTGTTTTCACAGGCTGCTCACACCAGTCAGCTCTCTTCTCACGGAAATGAATGGAAATGTGCAGGTTACCCTTCAGAACCCTATCTCCATACTTGAAAAAGAAAAGGAGATAAGGATCCAGGGGTATATCTGCCCATCAAAGCACACTACACGCGCACAGGAGTGGGAAGCTTTCCTCGATCACCCGAATTGGCTGTGCCAGGGCAGTCATCCCTGCCATCTCTGAACTCACAGACACTGCTCTCAGTCACAGAGCAAGGCTCTTCCTGAAGTTAACGTCTAACTCACAGAGTCAGCCCGAGAAGGAGAGCAGGTCCTCGGAGCAGGCCACAGCCTCCTCCAGCACACATTTCAGCATCACTGCGATTCTGCCCACCTTCACAGCAAAAACCTTGAACCTGCCGACGGTCCAGGCATGCGCTAGATGTGCGTTCCTCATCAAAAATACTTGGTACGGTCTTTGTTCGCTCGGCTTCCTGCAAATGGACAAGAGCTCAACCTACTTCACACCTAAAACTACAGCCTGTCCTCACTCGCAAGATCCTGCCATTTGCCCATTGCAATTGTAATTAGAGAGAACAAAGCTAATCAAAACCAGAGTGACAGACTTGTTTGAATGCTTCAAGCTGTCAGCTGGTAGCAGGAGATTTTCCAGAGGGAGATACCTGCTCTGCCTGACTGTCTGACAGCACCCAGATCATCAACTGATCTACGTGAGGTGCTGCCAAGTCCTCTCAAACCTTCTCTTCTGGTGATGTGACTGCACTGATGTGAGGGGTCGACTGAACCAGGGAGTATTTTGTGCTGCAGTGGGAAAACCTGGTGTATTTTGAGCCGCACAAATACTCAGAGATTGGTCTGGAGACTTCATGAGCGAGGATGCACTTCTAACAAGCTAAATGGGTACATGAAGGAAACAGTATCAAGAATGTGACCAAAATTTCCTACAGCGGACATCGAATTCAGATGGTGCCATTCATACCAGGTGATTTTGGAAAGGTGGGAGTGAGCACTACAGAGTTTGATCCCCTTCCCAGCACCTCTCACTGGCCTGAGCAGAACCAGCTCCCCGCACCAACCCACCTCGCCGAGGTCGCCCCGGACAGCCCCTCTCTGTCCCTTGCCCCCTCTACATCCAGAACTACAAGCACCCTGCCCAGGGACACTGGGAATCCCGTTACCGCAACAGCGCCCAGGCACAGCTCCTGGTGGCACTGTCTGTGTTACGCACCAGGCACAACACACGTGCTGACACGCAGCACATCCATCCCCGTCTGCAGGGCCACCACCCCCTCGTCGGCTCTCACGAGGTCCCATCGGATACACACCCTGCTTCTACATACAACCCCGAGCACAGAAACACAAAGGAAACGACTGACTTTATCAGGTGCTGCTATGGAAAAGATCAGAGGCCGAAGGAAGGACAGGGAAAGCCCAAGGGAATCTTTAACTAGCAATAGAGTGAGTTGTACCATCTGCAATAAGACGGACCCGATTTCAGTACGAAACACTCCTTATTCATCCCTATCCCATCCTCTGCAACGTACCGCAGGCAGCTTCCAGTCAGGAGACGCTGCGATGTTCAGCGAGTCTGGGGCTTTCTACGCTCCAGCCTCCGCACCCAGCTAGACAGGAGACGGGGAACCACAAAGCTCAACTTCACTTCTTGCCTTAGGAAGGCACAGCTTTAGGTAGGGCACTTCACAGCCCTGCACCTCAGCTCTTCCAGCCGTGACCTTTCAGAAGCACTGAAAAATTCAACGAAGGACTATAAAAGGCTTTGATACCCCTTGGTGAAACAATTTATCAACCAGTGGAAGGGAAGTTTCCCTTTTTTTGGCGAGGAAGGCCTGCACACTTTGTATGCTGTATTTTGTATTTGTATTATCGCTCCCTTCCTAAGCATCCCTGTATGCGCAGAGAAGGCAGGAGGAGATGAAGAAGGGAAATGAAGGACAACTTATGTGCAGCTTTATGTCTTCCCTCAGACTGCAGCTGCACGTGGCTCTGCCCTGAACCGGAGCCCCCAGACCAGCGTGGGGGGGCCGCCAGCGCGCTCCCCACCACTACGTCTCAAATACCTGAAAAGCAACGAGCTCAAAACAGAGAAACCCTTTCACATTGAGTATGATTACACTGTGGGACTCACTGCCACAAGGTACCACTGAGAGGATCAGAGCTCTCTTCAACTGAAAAAGGAAAAAAGAAGTGTGATGTTTACATAGCTTTGTCAGGTTTCGGGAAGTTCAGCATTTTATAGACCAAATTCAACTGATGTGCCCCACAGCACAGCAAAAGGCACCAGTGGGGTAAGGAAAGCAGAGTCCCAAGTTCCAGCCCTGCTGCTGGCTGATGACGCAGTGCTGCTTCACAAAACAGCGAGATAAAAGTTACTGTAGTGCATCAGGAGAGACGAATTGTGCAGGCATCATCACACTCGGAAGGGGTCCTCTGCTGCCGCTGGCTTGCGACTCCCTTATCCTCCACCAACCACCAGGCCTGACCGCCTACACCAGGCTTGCACTCATCATAAAGAAAAAAAAGGGACAAAAAAGAAAGGAAAAGGTGAGCACAACAGCTCACCAGCACTTGAGTAACAAGATAGGTTAGGATTACGTGAGGCAATTATTTTCCAGAAGCCAGCCTGCTGTCAGTTCATTCTGCGGTTTCGGCAGGCCCGAGCAGACTCCAGAAAGTCAAGCTCATGTTCACGTCTAGCAGAGCTATTTCCACCTGCCACTGTGGCACTGGCGTCCGCCGGGGCTGCAGCGCAGCTCTCGTGTACCTGGAAGCCTTTAAAAAAAGATAAACACCGCACTATTCGTCAGGAGGCGCTTTAACTTCTCCTGGAAGAAATCCAGGCGGATGCGCTGCCTGCAGCACGCCGGCGATGACCGAGGACATGGCCACATGCACACAGGGACGCTCGGGACCTGCGTGCATCCTGCGCTGGCCCGACACAAGCCAGCTCTGGCCCAAAAGCCCCACGGGGCTTCTGGAGATGTGTCTCAGCATCTTACTGATGAGACCTGAGAGACACCGGAGGAGGACCGCACCGAGCCCAGCACTGAGCCGTTGCGGAAACACGGGTGCCAGAGCGGGTCCTCTTCCTCCCCCGTCAGCACTAGGTGGTGGCACTACCGCCAAAGGAGAGCGTTCCGGTCACCACACGTCGTTATCAACCCCACGCAATGAAGACGCGTGCCACAACGGCAGTTAGGTGAGACGGGAAAGGACCAGGACTACGCTTACTGTTCGGTCACCACCCTTGCTGGCAATGTTCAAAAAAATGAAAGGCTTATAAACGTAACTGAGCAGCATCAAGCAAAGCAGAGAACGCAAGCTGGGCGAGTCGCAGACGAATATCTATGGGAAAAACCCTAAGAAAACAAATATTAGTTACTTGCAATTACAAATAAATTTGTTTTCTTAGATCATGAAACATTCTTGGATTAACCTAAATTCAAAGAAATCAGCCCCTCTCTAATTCAAGTCAAATGTCTCTGGAGTTTGCAAATAACAGACAGCAAAAGGACCTCAGTTTGTGGGTCTGTGCATGTGTAAACATATGCGTTTACGTGCCTGTCAGCCACTCGTTTACAGAAAAAAGGGTTATCAGCAGTAACATTACGAAGCATGAAAGCGCAGATGTGGACGAGACAAGAGCGCTTCAAAATCCTGACTCCCGAAACAACCAGAAACGCTGAAGCATGCGGCCAACATGGTGCACGTCAAGGGTGTGTCTGTTATTGTTTGCATTCCCATGGCATTAATACTATAAGAAGAAATGCATAACATCAACCATCCTCCTCACCTCCCCCAAATCTGTTGGGTTTTTCCCCACAAATTAATGAGATCCAAATAACATTATTACTAGCATCAT
The DNA here is from genome assembly GCA_009819775.1 of Phoenicopterus ruber ruber. NCBI lineage: Eukaryota > Metazoa > Chordata > Aves > Phoenicopteriformes > Phoenicopteridae > Phoenicopterus > Phoenicopterus ruber. Next base: position 1,057,357 of record CM020233.1, on the reverse strand, counting down.
AATTTACATAACATTCGTCGTCATGTGCGAGCGGGTCTGCTGAGCGTCTGAACAGGAGTACAGGTGACGAGCCAAACACCAAAGTTTCATTTTCATTACACCTCTCTGCATATCTACATAAACCCGTCGTACGCATGTGTAAGAAACTATTTCCGAGTCATACAAGCCCAGCACAAAGCACGGACCAAACCCAAGCATGCTCACGGGATCAAACTGGGTGTGCGATGAGCCCACAAGCAAAGGAGCCCCCCAAACCCACTATCTTAAGTCAGTAAAGAGCAGAAATGTTTATGTTGTGGAAGTGTCATCCAGAGCGAGGATTCTACAGATGTAAAAAACCATTAGATGTATCAGGGCAGTTGTTTAATTAATAAGCATACAATTCCTTCTAACTCACTCTGTTACTTGCATTTCTTTTGCTCCCAGTTTACTTGGGAGATAACGACCGACCCCTGTGCTGCAGCCTTCGGATTCCAGCACGTGTTACGGCAGAGTCTGAACCAGCTTCATAACGACCTCAAGGATGCCCACAGCACCGACGTCCCTCTCGCCCCCGAGGTCCCAGTCACGACCGCGCCACGCTGCTGTACTCTGTCAAGCTCTTACTCTTCGGGGTACGTCTCAAGCTGATGCATTTAGACTCTGCTTTTTTCAGCAATTTGAAATGATCTTTGAAATATTAATACATATAATATGTAACATTCAACAGGCTTTTGGGTAAACATCTTGTAAACACCGTTGGAACCATACCGTAAGGCAGCGCCTGATCACCCGGCGACACGAGAAGTGCCACCGCCGTGAACAGGCCGTCGGCGGGGCAGGCTCCCCGTGAAAAGCCGCCTGGGTTCCCTGCGGTGGGTGGGTGGCCCACGGCAGGGCTTCGCCCCAGCCACGCCGGCAAACCCCGTGCCCCAAACAACTCCCCAAAGCAATAAACGGCCCTCAGAGAGCTGAAGGCACAGAACAAGACCTGCTCTGGTTACAAATTAAGAAAAGCAAAGCCTACATGGTTTAATTTTCCATTGGTGGAAGAGGCTGAAGGAGCAGGAGAAGCCAGGTGCGTACGTGCCGGAAAATGCAACACACCTGAGCAAAGGCACCGGCTACGGCCAGGGAAATGGGACGTTCTGCGGCACTTGTGTCAGGTTTGAAAGCGCTTGGACACCACGTGTGCGCTCACGGAAACCAGCACCTCGACAAATACAGCAGGACCTGGCTCCAAAGTCGAGCGCTGCTTTATCTGCAGACCTGCGAAACGCGGCACGCGCTGCCCGAGGCAGCAGGCACAGCGGTGGCCAGGGACACCACCGCCCTGCCCGCACCGCTGGCCTTCTCCTGGCACTTCAGGGCTCTCCGGTGTCACACGTGGCACCGTGCGCCGCGTGGAAGGAGAGGGTAGATGTTGGGGTACGTGCTGGGGTAGGTGTCGATCTCACAGCTTTGCAGACACCGCTCTCCTCCCTGAAGGATGTGATTTCATTTCAGGTTAGTCCACGGAGCTCTCCCCGCAGCTGTACCCTGCACTACTCCCCAAAGCTCGAGATTATTCAAGCTGCACCCCAGTAACTACCAACCACAAAAAGAAGTACACAGCAGCGACAAAAGCTGCTGGCCTGACCTCCCAGCAAGCCCAAGGAGAACGTGAAGATCCAACTGCTGCCTGCTTTCAGGGCATCCTTCATCTCCTCTTCTCAGAAAGCTCTCCTTCTCGGTCACAAACCACACACAGACAGTCCTCCCCCACCCCTGTCCAGCTGGGAAGCAGCCACGGCGCTCTCCAGGCAGACGGCGTTCTCGTGGGCAAGCACTGCAGCGCTCCACGCCGCCAGGAATCCCCGCGAAGGGGACCAGCCGTACCTTAACCCTCCTCCCTCCCAAGGCCATTCTGCTCTGCTTTCTCCAAAACCTTTCTGGTTTTTCCTTCTATCAGTTTTCTTCCTCATAAAGACAGGATGATGAACGTCTGGCTGAATGGAGGACTTTTTCCTCCTTTATTCCCAGGTTTGATAAAGCAACAGCTTAAGTATTTCGGGTATTTTACCACCTAGCTGGCGGGAAAGCCTGGCCACCAGCTGGGCAGACCCACAGGGGCGACCGACCGCAGACCACGCTCACCCTCGCGCCAGCAGGGGCTCCCGAGCGGGTTCCCGTCCTGCCCTCCCGCCCGAGGCCGAGCACTCTGCAGCAGCTCCGTCAGCTTTCGGCCCAGCAGCCTGCAACCAGTTTTATTTTACATTTTTAATGCTGTTCCCAAATTGGATCGATTTTAAGGCCAGACTGGACCCCTAGAGTTACGCAGTGTAGCTGCGGGTGTAATGCAGACCATAAAGCTTATCTGAACGCACATTTGAAGGGGGCGGAGAGGAAGAAGGTGGTGAGGGGAGGAAGCCGATCTAGAATACTTCATTGTTGCCCAGTCTTTCCCAGCTGTTTCTCTGCTTGTGCTCTCCCCTGACATCTTCCTGTTACCCAAAGTTCAAGCGACGGGCTCCTCCCTCTCATGCCACACATCTTCCTGGTGCTCACGACTTCCCCGAAGTAGCCACGTTTGCACTGACGCCGCTGCTCCACCAGCCAGTTCAGCCCTGACGAGTCTGTTGCAGCAGGAATGGTGACTGCGTGTATCTCAGCAGAACACAAAGCACCCGGTCACAACCGAGGGAGCGCAGCGCTGGGTGCTGCGCAACTCACCCAGGCAGGTCCCGCCCGGAGCGGGCTTTGGGGCAAAAACCGCGTCTCCACACATCCTTGCGTGCTGCCCCTTGTACCTAGAAAGCCTGCCCCATTTCTCTTTTTTTGGTGCATTGCCTTGCCCGCGCCCCACTTAGAAATAATTTCTGCCTTCAGAGGTTACCCAACGCGACGCAGGTAGGTCACTCCCGCCCCCCACTTCTTCCTCTGTATCCCAGATCCTCACTTGTTGCATCCCTTTACAAAACGTCCTCATAATGTGGGGTAGCTGGATGATAATTAAAATCTTTTCCAGCAGCAGCAGATACAACAAACAACCCTGCTCAATGCCAGCTCTCCAGTGTTTAACCTCTGCTATACCCGGAGCACATTCGCCATCTGTGAGCCACGGAGCTGCGAACATTCACAGCCACGGAGCACGTCTGAGGAGAAAGGCGGTGAAATTGTCACGCGCTTAAAACGGGCGCAGGGAGCTCCGTCACCCCCTGCTCGGGCTGCAGGGGCAGCTCCCGCCTCGGCTGGGGGGGCCGTGCCAGGCCAAGGAAAGAGGAGCACCGTGGCCCGTAAATCCACGGGTTTGTGTCTTTCGCAGGAAGCCTCCTGCCCCTGCACGCCCCCGAGCTGTCTCGCTTCACAACATCTACTATCTCCTGCATGACTCATCACTGAAACAATGGGTGCGCAGCTACAGCCCGGCAGTGACACACAAAGAGCTGCTCCCCCCGCTCCTGCCGCAGGTACACACTCGTGTCACTGAGCTAATGCCGCAGCACGGCTCCGTCGCGCCTTGCAGCACGCAGAGGGAACGGAGCGCACCGCTCCCGCGGCGGCGTGTGCGGGAGCGGTCCGCAAAAGCAACGAGCGGGCGGCGCTCCGGCCGAGCCCAGCCGCTGCGCTACGGCACCAGCCGCCGGAGAAGCCGGAGCCCCGGGCAGGGGCGGCGGGCGCCCGCCCCAGCGGCAACAGCGCGCACGGGGCGGCGGGGAGAGGGGCGGGGCGGGACGGGGCGGGCGGCGCTGCGGGAGCCGCCGCGGCCCGGCGGAACGGGGCACCGCCGCGGGGCTTCCCCGCCCGGCCCCGCGGCCCCCCGGGCGGGCGGGGATCGCGCAGCCCGGCGCCGGGCACACGGCGCGGAGCGAGGGGGGGGAAGGGAAGGCACGGCCGGGCCGGGGCTCCCCGCCGGGGCGGGGCGGGGCGGGACGGGGCTCCCCGCCGGGGCGGGCGCCGCTCCCCGCGCGCGGGCGGGGCGGGGCCGCGCGCACGTGGTGGCGGGCGGCGCCTGGCGCGTCACGCGGCGCGGCCCCGCCCCCGCCCCGCCCGCGGCGCGGGGACACGCAGCGCGCGGCGGTGGCGCGCCCGCGGGAGGGGCGGGGGCGGCCGGCGCCCCCCGGCGCGGCCCGGGGACCGGGGCTGGGGGCACTCGGGGCCGCCCCGCCCGCGCGGAGCCCCCGGCGGGGCGGCGCCGCGCACCCACCTCCTCCCCCCCCCCCCGCTCCGCCGCGCCCTGTCACTTCCCCGCGCGGCGGCAGCCGCCCCGCCGCGGGCTTCCCCCGCCGCCGCCCCCGGCCGGGCCCCGGCGGCAGCGCCTCGCACCGGCAGCGTCGCGCCCGCGCTCCCCGAGGTTCCGGCGCGTCCGGCCCGGCGCCGCCCCCGCCTCCGTGCCCCCTCGGCCGGCCGCGGGCTGTCAGGCGGCGGCCCCGGCGCGGCGCGGCCGGCCCCTTACCACGTGCGGTCTGCTGCTGCTGCGCCTGCCACTCCAGGAACCGCGCCGCCTCCAGCAGCGTCTCGATGCTCATGGCGCGGGCCCCGGCCGCCGCCGCCGCCGCCTCCCCGGTCGCGCGGGCCCGGCCGCAGGCGCCGCGCCGCCCCGCGGCTCGCCCCGACGGCAGCAGCGCTGGCGACAAGATGGCGGGCGGCAACAGAAACACAACAGGCGGGCGCTGGCGCGGCCCCGCTACTACGCGGCGGGCGGCGGCAAGACGCGGCGCGGAGCGCGGGGCGCCGCCCGGACGGGACGGGGCGGGACGGGACGGGGCGGCCAGCCCGGCCCGCCGCCACGCGGGGGCGGCCCGACAGCCCCGCCGGCCGCGCGGGGCGGCCGCGAACGCCGGCTCGCCCCGGGGCGGGTGCTGGACGCGGGAGGGCGCCGGGCGCGGTGGGGGCCGGGCCGGGCCGGCGGCGCAGGACTCCGGTCGCCGGGTTTTCCGGGTGACCCTCCCCCCGCAGTGCGCTCGCGGCCCATTACAATATGTCACCGCGGCGCGGGCCAATGGGCGCGGAGGACAACAAGGCATGGAGCACCTCCACATGGGCGCCCCGCGCCGCCGCCGCGCGCCTTAAAGGGGCCGCCCCGCGCCGCGCCCCACCCGCCGCCGCCCCGCGGGCCGCAGAGCGGCCGGACGCGCCGCGCTCCCGCGCCAGGCAGCGGCCCGGTGGCGAGCCCGGCTCGCGGGCCGCCGGCCCCCGCAGCCTCCCGCCGGCCGCCCCCGGCCCCCGGCCAGACGCCCCCGGGCGCGGGGGGCGGCGCGGCAGCGGTTCACCGAAATCCGCTTTTCTAAGTAAGTTCCCGCAGCGCGCGGCGCTGCCGGAGCGGGGCCGTCAGCCCGGCCCGGCCGAGGCTCCCCCGCAGCGGGCTGCTCCGGCCGCGCGGGGAGCCGAGTCCCGCGAAGCTGCCGCGGCCGCCGCCGCGGCCCGATCGGCACCGCGCGGCGCGGTGGGGCCGGGGCGAGCGCGGCTTTGCTCGGCTCCAGCGCGGGGCGCACGCCCACGCGCGTCAGAGCCGCGGGCGGCGTCTGGCTTGTGTTCCCAGCGGGTGCGTTTCCCCGCATACCCCGAAGTCAAGAAAATAAAATCAATTTTTTAAATGCCCCGCCCCTGCGGGCTCGGCCAGCCCGGTGGAACCCGCGCTCCAGCGAGACACCGCCCCTGCCGCAGGGGGGGCCCCGACCCGCGGCGGGCGAGCGTCTGGGCGCGGGGTCCCCCGCGGCGGAGCTTCCCGCGAGGGCCGCGCTCGGCGCCGCTGTGCAGGGCCCTCCGGGGCCGCTCCCGGGCGCGGGCCGGGGAGCGCTGCCCGAGGGCTCTGCTGGGTCGCCTGCCCTGCCCCGGCTGGGGGCCGCGGGAGGGAACAGCCCGGCCCCGTCTCTGGGCTAAAGCGAGGGCAGAGCGAGCCTTTCGGAAAGCGCCTACGAAGGCCATCGCCTGTAGCGCCCGCTCCTTTGGAAATACCTCGCCGTGGAGCGGAACGTGCTGCCTACGGTTAATGTTAGCCGACGTTTTCCTTCGTAAGGCCCTTTTTTTAGTAGCTTGCAAAACTAAATTAAACTTTAATTATCCACACTGAAATTTTCCATGCTAGTTACCTGCCTCTGGTTGACTTAGGTTTTTGGGGCTGGGAAAAGATACTGAAGTAAAGGAAAAAGAAATGAATAAATGAAAAAGAAGCAAAAGTAATGCTTCTTACAGACGGAATGAGATTGAAAAAGTTGGATTTCTATGTGAGAATTTTCATTCTATTTAAAAAAATTAAGGAATTTGCAGACCAAGAGCTACGCTGAGGAATGGCCACTGGAGGTGGCAAAACCAAGCCCTCGTGAGCTGGGCCGTACTGGTTTGGGGAGCTTGGGGCCGGCTTCTGAAGGTGCACCCGTCCCACACTGCCCACTCAGGACGTTGCCTCGTCCTCCTCGCCCGGCGTGTGGCTGGCGGCCTCGCTTGCTGCACCCTCATCAGGCCTTTCTCCGCAGATGGAAGTAGTCGTTTCCTCCCGGGCTTTGCCATGAACTCATCTCCGTGTTATCTGAATGCCTCACAGCACTAATGAGTGTATCGTCATCGCTCAGGAGTGGAGGATGCGGGTAACGACTGTGGGTGAAAGCCTGGCTGAAGTAACTCACCTGGTACCATCAGGCAGTTGTAGCTAATAGAGGGAAATCCTCCATTTTCCAAGGAATTTCTCAGCTGCTCTTCAATCATCCGTCCTCTTCCTGCCAACCGCCTCGACCCGCTCCCCACAACTTCTGCAATAAATGAAAGAGTTTTAACAACCTGAACGCCCTTCATCCCCCAGCCGGATTCTCTGGAGCGGACGCCCGGGCCGTGTGCTGCGCTCGGCAGGAGGCCGGTATAGAAAAGGTGTGATGGCTGACATCGGTCAGTCACACAGTGCACGTATCCTCACGGAGCTCAGTAAAAGCTACTCCGGGGCAAACTTAATCTGACGCTTCCTAAGTCCCTCCCTTTGTAACCTGGACATATTTAAATGTATTTTGCACGTGTTGTACATGTTTGTGTATGTTACATCCCAAAATCAGGTTTGCCTGATGATAGCAGAGGAGCCCAGGATGGAACGGCTCCTTGCGAACCGAAGCTGAGGAACACCAGCAGAGCTGTGGGTAGGGCAGCCTGCAGCTCGTGCTGGCTTTGCTGTGCATATTATAGGGCTGTCAGACTTCAGACGTTAGAGTGTGGCGCTTCGAAGGGCAGTGCATCCGGACAACACGGTGACAGCAACAAAAAGGTGACGTGGCCTGTCTGAGAGCAGCGAGGGATGCCATCCACAGCGGGGACCAACGGTTGCTGCAGTCTGAGCTGATGGTGCGGGCTGCCGTTTTGTAGAGCGGGTCTACGTGTGTCAGCGCAGTAGACCACAGATTCTTTCTCCAACCGCCTCTCTCTTGTCTTTTTCACACTACACGTAATCCTACAAACCACACAGGTTTACAGAGTGTTCTTCTAGATGGCCCCAGTTTTAAGGAGGAGTTGCTACTCTGCGATCAAACGTGCTTTACAAACCGTACCTCTTAACCGCAGAGGCTGTGCCCTTGCAGGGAGCCGCAGTACCTGCCCGCGGCGTTGCAGGGCAGCCCAGCGACCCGCTGCCGGCTCTGCACGTGCTACAAACCCTCGGGTTCCAGCAGGTGAGATGAAAAACCAAGACAACAAAAATGAATCGTTAGAGGAACTTACTGAAAATACAACAGACAGCGGTCTAAAGGAGTATCTTGTTAGAACACAGCTTTTAAAAGAAACATTTTCAGATACGTTTGAGTAGTTTAGTCCTGCGCTGTCTGCTTTAGTAGGAGGCGAAACTTCCTTTCTAGACAGGCATGTCTAGTAACATCTTTTGCAACACTCTAATCTCCAAGGAGAGTTGTTTGTTCTGAAACTTTGAGCTCTGGGGGCTCTCGACTGCTAAGCTAGCTCCTAACTTTGGCAGCTGGAAGTATAAATCAGTACCATTAAACATTCATATCGGAGCGATGTTTCCCGATTAAATTCATTTATTGCGAGTTTTTGGACCCAGCTGATGCGGCAGCTTGGGAACCCATCCAAAATCCATCAACTGTGCATTCATCTACCTCTGGAGGATTACCCTAAGAAAGGTTTTCACTGAATCATTTGACCCTGTTACCAGGGACAGCAATAAACCAGAACACTTAAATTATTTGGATTGACTTTGTGAACACTTAGGGAGAGTTTTTAAAACTTTGCGTATGTGCTAGAAGTACAAAGAGGTCCAATTTCCACCCCGTTACGCCCCACGCGTGTGAAGAGCAGGCGCTGGGCTCTCGACAGCCCGGCCGAACGCAGACGGACGCGGGGGGCTGAGGACACCAGCAGCAGAGCGGCTTGCTCGGGTCAGAGCATCCCTCCCTCGGGCCGCCCGGCCTCCGGGACTCTGCTCCTCTCCCTTCTCCAGGCTTCTCCTGACACAGCCCACGGGCAGGAATCCCTTCCAGGCGGGAACAGCCTTCCCAGGGCACGAGGGCTGCTGCGGCTGCCTGGGGCAGCGCCGGGGCTCTCCCGGAGCTGCGCATGTCCCGCCTTCCCGGGGGAACAGCAGGGCTCCTCCGTTCCCACCCGGGGTTCCGAAACTGGCAGTCAAATCAAATCCTTTGACTAACGTTTTTTCATCTTCTCCACAGATTAGATGTCACCTGTAGGATGCGAATTCAAAGCTTTTGTTTCCTTTACAAGCACATGCAGGTTCCGAGGCGTGTCTTTTTACCTGCTTTGAGGGAGTGCCGAGGGCATTTTAACTTCGTGTCTGTTTATTATTTCTTGTTTAGTCCATCCGTTAGATAATATTGGATGATATTCAGATGATACAGATATTAATCTCTACTATATTCTGGCGATAGTAAGTTTAAAATCAATGGAGTTGAGCACAAGTGAGATTGCTCCCATACACTATGAGCGGTGAATTTGGAGAATTTCTTAAACGTGAAGCTGGGTTGTGAAAAAACGTTTAAGCGTTTTGAATAGCACAACAAATACAGTGTCTTACTGTACTCAGTGAAATGCATTTCTTTATTTCCAGGGTTATTGATGGCATTATATAAAGTTTGAATAGGTTGAGATTTATTTAGATGTAATTCTGATTGTGATATTCATATATTGATAGTGCAGGGAAAACAAGCAGCGGTTATAGGTCCCATCATCTTTCCTTACAGCCGCCCTTCCACAAAAAAAGATAAAAAAGAAAAAGACAAGACTTCAAAGGAGATGAAAAATTGCCATTTTGAGGATGACACTATCTTACAACGCCACCTATACGCAAAACTCCACAGGGATCACCTAAAATCCTAAGCATCACATTCCATGCTAGGGATATGATAGGTGGGATATGTTAAAAACAACTTCAGCTCTGCAGATTTGGAAGAATAACTGCAATACTGCTGAAGCCTCGGCAATCTCCTCCTTCCTGTTATTCTGCTTATTTCCTTCCCGCCCATGCGGCGAACGGCTTCTCCCTGCACAAACCCACCCTCAGAATTTCTGCATCACGTGGCCGTCAGTAAGTTCAGCTTTCTGGCAACGCTCCTCACTCCGACGTTCCCCCCGGTTCCGAGGCGACTCACGTCCATTTCCTGGCGGGGGGTGCCCGGAGCGGGAGGCGGGTGGGGGCTCCCGAGGAGCAGCTGGTGGGTGCTCACGCTGTCGGCACGAGGATGTTCCTCCGAAGCCGTGCGACGGCCCGGGGGGAGCCACGCCGCCCGCTCGCTGCAGCCGGGGAGCAGCCTGGTCTCCTCAGCTCTGTCCGACAGTCCCGGCCCTCGCGGCTCGGCGGCCGGCTGCGGACAGTCCCGCCGTGCAGCGCTGTCTGGTGTGCGCGCCTCAGGCACCCCTTTCCCTACTTTTTTTTCTCATCAGGAAGGAGCTTTTATGGAATATCGCTTCCTAGTTGTGCCTGTTGGTACAAAAAATAATCCCTAAATGGGAGCTTTTTACTCGCAAGATAAACAGTTACATCCCAGCCAAAATTATTTGTATTTTATTGGAAATATGGTTGGTTTTAGAGCACCTTGGGTAATGTAAGCGCATTAAATGTCTCTTAGAAACCCAGCTAAGTGACTTTCTAAAGTTAAATAAGTTTCACTATTCATACTATTTATAAACGTTCCAATAAAAATTGGATTAGCAACTCGGGTAATTCGTTTTGTGACACGCTCTTACACGCGCTTGCATCCGGCTGGATCCTTGGGGCCGTACCAGAGCGATGCGACTTCTGCTCGATCACACAAGCCCCGCCGGCCAGGGAGTCACCCCCGGCAAGCCGGTGGCCGCGTGGGGACCGAGCCCTGCGTCCTGCGCCCCCGACTGTGAACTCCCATCGTCCGTCCCCCCGACTCGGGCACCGCGACTCGGCTCCCAGCGCACGTGCGTTTGCTTTGTTCTGCTCTTCCCCTGCTCTGAATAAACAACTTTTCGCTTTGGGCCCCTGAATAATCCTTTTGGAGTCGGTGGGAATACTCGACTGCCTGAAGTTTTATCATCTGCTTAAATACTTGGTTGCTCAGGGCCCAAATTATGACTGAACGTAAATGATTAGATGAGTGTTTATCCTCCTTTTTCAGGCTTCACACTGAATAAGAAATTACACCAACTGTACTCACATGAAAGCGGGAGTTTATCTCAATATTTTCATTTTGAAATTCAAGTATTGAATGCAGAAAAACCCACAAGGGTGAAAATAATTAGTGCTCTTTCCTGACTGAACCATTCTGACTTTCTCTGTAATCCTTCTATTTATGGTTTTAATGATGAATAAATCCTTATTGTAAATATTTAATTACGGAGAGTGGTGAGGCAGGACTTATGTGATGAATGGGTCTCGCACGGATCTGCCGATACGGCTGAAAACCTGCCCGTTCCTCCCCACAGCAGCGCACGACATCCACCCTCGGGCAGCGCTGGGAAGCGCCGACACCGGATTCGCAAGCTCTTGGACACTCTCCAGGTTCCTCCTGGTTTTACCCAGCAATCTCCTCCATACTGGTCCGGTAAATCTGGCACAACGTAAGGTCAGCTTGCATTATGCTAAGGCGTATCTTCCCGAAAATACCTGGTTGTCACCTGGAAACAGGGCGAGCAGGAGAAGTCGGCGCTTCCACTCGTCCCAGTGGCTCTGGACACCCTCCAGCACAAGCGACCCGTAGCTGTTCCTTTGGAGAAGCCTGAATTCGGCTTCCAGCCGCTCGGCCTCGGCACAGCCTCCTCCGCGAGCTTAGGGAGCGGATTGCGTACGAGGAGCTGGTGTTGCCTCCCAGAGTACTGCTGCTCTGTTCCACTGCAGCTGGCTTTCAGCCTTTGGGGTACGCCAAACAGACCGAGCTGGTTTAACGCGCTGCCTGTGAGGTGCATTAACAGTAACCCCCCGAAGCGTTGACGGCAGTTTTCTCCCCTCGCCGTTCGTCAGTCACTCTTGTGCCCACCGAAGCTCTGTACAGTATATTGGTATCAATCCCGTCAATCCAACACACATCGGTAAAACCTCTGTTATTGCCAGACCAGCCTTACGCTCTCCTGCAGCGCCTGCTGGGCCTGCGGCAGCGTGACAGCGCCGTCGCCGTCGCCATCGCCATTGCCATCGCTCTGCGCGGCCTTCGGGCTACGTTCTCCCTGACACCCTTCGCAGTGCTACGCCAGTGCCTAAGAGAGGCTGGGTCGGCCAAACGGGACCGAAGGGTCCTTCTCGCACCAGAAATACACACTGGGCTCCCCGTGTTCCCACCCGGCGCCGCCCTTTTGGGGCACGCTGCTAAATCCTGTCGTCTTTACTTGCGCAATCTCCGCATTTGTTCAGGCCGGGATGTGAACTTCCTGCACGGCCTGTGCTCGAGCGCAATGGAGTTAGTATTAGCTTTGCTGCTTTCTAAGCAGGTGAAAACCTGGCTTTCTGTTGCTTACAACAGATCAAGGAAATGCCGTGTGGCAGCAATAGTCTGCAATCAGCTGCAGAGAGCACTTCTGGAACTGTTGATAAATAGCGGGGGGAAAGGTCCGTCCAAAGTCCGTAGACTGCGTGCTGAGGTCTCCTGGGTTTGGGGAGCAAGAGCTGACTAAGAAATGAACACTGAACGCATCTTCCCAATCTGCCGCAAACTATTGTCTGTGATAAAACACCTACTCCGAACGATGGCATTTCAGCTACGAAATACGCAGAGAAATCCAAGTATTCTCCACTGAGAACTGGATTTGCCTCTACATTGCTTCGAGTCACCTCTTAACTGCGTTAAACCTGTGCCAGGTAAAAGAATTGTGGAGAAGCAAGAGCAGAGCGATTTTGCCACACCAAACCCAACCCTGCTCTCCTGCTGCGTGAACCTCCAAACCTACGGAAAAGGGTTAACGTGCAGACTCGTGGGATGGGTTGGGCTGGAGGGGACCTGTGGAGGCCATCTAGCCCGGCCCCCCCACTTGCCAGCTCTCCCCGGTGCAAAAGGTGCTTCCGTGGCAAGGCTGGAAAGACAAGGGCAGCTTTAGGGTGCTCCGCAGAGCGCCATGGCCCAGGGGGTGCTGGGGAGCCCCGGGGAGCACTGGAGAGCCACTGGAGGGGTGCTGGGGAGCCCTCGGGGGGGGAGCGGGGGCGCTGGGGAGCCCCAGGGAGGGGGCGCTGGGGAGCCACTGGAGGGGCGCTGGGGAGCCCGGGGGGGGGCACTGGGAAGCCACTGGAGGGGTGCTCGGGAGCCCCGGGGAGCACTGGGGAGCCCCGGGGGGTGCTGAGGAGCCCGGGGAGGGAGGGTGCTGGGGAGCCCGGGGGTTGCTAGGGAGCTCCGGGGGGCGCTGGGGAGCCCGGGGCGCTGGGGAGCCACTGGGGGGGTGCTGGGGAGCCCCGGGGGGTACTGAGGAGCCCCGGGGGGCGCTGGGGAGCCCCGGGGGCGCTGGGGAGCCCGAGGAGCGCTGGGGAGCCCGCTCCGCCCCGCGGCCCGTGGGAGGGCTGTCACGGCCCGTGGGCGGGCTGTGGCGGCCCGGCGCCCCGCTGCAGCCCCCGGCCGCAGTGCCCGGCAGCCGCCGGCAGAGGGACCCGCGCAGCCGCATCCCCGCCCACGGGCGACCGCGGCCCGAGCGGCGCCTCCGATCCGAGGGCGCGGGCGGGGGCGGCCGCCCGGTCCGGGGCTTGCGGGGCTTCCCGAGACCCGCGTCGGGAGCCGGGGGCCGCACCGAGCCGCGGACCGTACCAAGCGACGAGCGTCGTGTAGCACGGGCGTTCTGTCACCTCCCCTTTGGCGGCCGCCGTCATGTCGGCACTGTTGCACGCTGATGTTACCGCATTTCTGCAAACGTTCCCAGACTGAGCCGCCAGTCGGGTCATCGTTTGCGATCCTGCGCCTACCTTTCCGCAGGGGTACAGGGGGAACAGTTCCTGTCCGAGGCTGCTAAATTCATATATAGCGCTTGAGGGATCTGTGTACGTCACATCAGTCCTTGTCTGTAACGCAAACCCACTAAAAGCTGTGTGAGTTTACAGCTAAGCTAGAAACAAACCGAGGAAAGGAGAACGTGCCGGTGAAACAGCCAGGTAAGGAACGAGGACGCGAGGGTCTGGGTGCGTGAACTTATCTGCGTGGGAGACGTGTGGTGTGAAACGGGTCCTGATTTACCGAGCGAGGAGGTTCGCAGAGAGCCAGCGCTGCCGTCGGGGAGGACGCCCGGGGTTTTCCCCACGTCACAAAGAGGCCGATCCCTGCTCCAGGGCCGCTGCCCCGGCCGAGCGATCCCCGCCTGGGCAGCAATGCCCGTCTCCGCGTTTGTAAAGCCAAGGGCAAGCAGGCGGGATCGGGGCAGGATGCACAGCGCCACGAGCAGCCGCCGATGTCCGGCACCGAACAATCGCTGTCGATAGCCCCGCTGTAAATGTCAGCCTCAGACATGGTGTCAATAACTTACTGTGTAAGGACAATGCGCCGTCTCGGTAGAGGCCAGCGCGAAGCCCAGTCGCTAGCCGGCATCGTGCCACTGCAGTCACTGAGGGGCTCTCACGTGCGGGGTCATCGTCTGATGGACGGAGGCTGGTGTATTCGGGTGAGGTTATTACAGCGCTGCTGAATAGCGGCATTTGGACGTGTTCAGAGCAGCGTTTCTCCCGCATCAGGCTCCTCTCTGGGGAGCCTGTGACCTCTGAGGGACGCAGCAGCCGGCCTAGAGAAAACGGGAGGAAAAATATTTGCTGCTCCCTGCAGGTTCATTTAAATTGAGGACTCAGCAAAAGAACTTAATGGATGTTTCTTGCTTTTGATGATTTAACCAAAGCTGACCCAGTGCAAGAGGATAATCAAGACATTCTGCCCTGTTTGCTACAGTCAGGAAAGATGCAGAATGTTAAAAATAAAATGAAGTTAGTAGAGAAATTACATACCTATCTTCAGTGTCTGTACATGACTTCAACACATACAGGAGTATATCAAGCTCTACAGAGGCAAAGTCTCTGCGCAATGACAGTGCAAACACCCAGTTAAATAACTTACGTGTCAACATGCTATTTTATTTTTAAGTGTATTCTACAATATACATGTGTGAAAATAGAAGTTTTTGAATGGCACAAGCCAATTCAATTTGACAAAAGTTCTGAAAAAGGATTTTATTTAGATTTATGACCAACATCTGCATGGTTCATAAAAATACAATTTTCCCTTTCTGTCTGTATGTACTCATGCTTGTATTGAACATTTCTATACTGTAATATATGGCCATATTCAAATGGAATGATAGCAAAAGCAGGTTTTAAGGAACAGCAGCTCTAAAAATCATGCTTTATGCTTGCAGTAGGATGACACTATTGGACACTGTAAAATAAAACCTCAATAACATAACGTAATGTTAGAAAAGCCCCCTCCTTTTTTCAAGCAGACACTCAAAAGTAAGAGAGTTGAAAGTTTGCCTGTATCTTAAAACAGGCGCTGTCTGGGTCTGTTCTGAAAAGGGCCAGAGCAATCAAGCTGCCACAATCTAGTTTAGGAGGCAATGTGCACATAAATTATTCAGCATTCTAAAATCTAAAAATCAATGCTTTACACTGCATAATCCAGCTTAATGTAACAACCAGAAAACCAATTTATGAGCAATTTTAGATTAGGTTTTCCCACAAAACCCCGAGAACTGCAACACGACCAAGAGGAACGAGCCTTTGCCACCCCTGTGTTCTGCACCTGCACGGCTTTGTAGGCTGCACGCGGGCTGACAGCGTGCACGGTGCTGGCTACACCCAAACCCTCCTCCCCCTCGCCGTATAATTAATAAGGAGCTCTGCACGGAATGCTGACAGAAGTGTTTTAGAACGTTCTTACTCCCTGAAGTAGTACTACTGCTCGAGCCCTCGCATACCTCACTGTCGTTTCTAAATCGCAGTGGGATGAATCACAAAAAGGGAGAAGCGATATACGGTGCCTGCAAACTCCAGGCTGTACGGTTTACTGACAGCTGCATCGCTGCAATCAATGTAAATAGGAGCTATACATAAACAGACAACAACAGCAAATTTACCTGTGTTCCCTCCCGTACCAAGCGTACTATCAAGGCTTAAATAATTAATACTCTGCCTTACGATGCACCTTTTACCCCAGGATCTCAAAGCACTTTGCAGTGTGTGGGGATGGATTTTTATTTTGCTGGAGTAAATAGGGTAGAGAAAGATTAAGTGATTGACCAAGGTCACGCTGCGTTAACATTTTATTTCTGCTCTGCCATTTAACCAGATAGCTGCTGTGACCTTGTAAAGCTAGAAGGCGGCTGCATTTTAAAGCTAACTATGTAAAGATAATCTCCCTTAAAGTGTACCGTATGTTTGTGATTAGGCAAAAGAAAAAGCTTCAGGAGAGCTGCTGGTCGTGCGAGCGTTCACAGTGTTCTCCAGGGTATAATAGCTGGAATTCTCAGCGGAGCCTGAGAGAAGTGGATGCAAATCTCCCCCTCTGTTTCAAGGAAAAACGGTTACTCAGCATCCCTGGGCTCTGCTGAAAAGTCAAGCTTGTACACTCGTAGAAGTTTCCCAATTAGAAAAACTGGGGCGATCAGGTGAGACCGTGGAAGGCATGCCAGTCCATTCCCATGGAAGTTTTGGTCCAGGAAGCTCAAGATGCCACCACAAAGCCATAAATCAAATATTTTAGCAATGGACACTGGTCGGCATGGGGGAAGCCATTTGGGATATAGCTGTTAAAGCCAGGCTGACAATCTAATATGTCAGTAAAAGACAAAATGCACTAGTAGATTTAAAAAAAAAAGGTTTGTCACCACAAAGGTACTTAGGAACAAATGTGTTCTGGGCTGCCTGGCTCTGGGCTCTGAATGTGCGTCCGCTCCTTCGGCCGAGCCGTGCCCTCGCCAGCTCCGGTTCCCGTCACAGCGCACGCAGCCGCTCGCAGCGGGGTCTCCTTCGCGCCTCTCCGCTCGCCCGTCCCGTCGGCGCTGACGGGCGCACCAGGGGCGCGAGCTCTGGCCCCCCCCGGCACAGCCTGTGCCTCCCCCGGACGGGCGCACTGCCGCTGCCGGAGCCACCGCGCTCCCCTCCGGCACAGCCCAGCTCTGCCACCAGCCCCACATGTCCCAGCGTTCCAGCTAAGCTGACGTCCTCCTGTGAAGCAGATATAAACTCAACTTACTGCCAATGATTTTTCAAGAGGATGAGGATGTCGTAACGTTTAACTGTCTTTTGTTGTGGCCCTAAACGGGTTCTGCAAAGCCGCACCAGCCTCAAACACCGACCAGACGGACTCAGAGGAGAGCAATGGGCTGCAGAAAAGGAGCCACTTGACTTGGCAGGGAAAGAAAACAATCTTTTTTCTCTGCGCGGCTCCCCCAGAAGTGAGTCAGTAGGCCTGACGAACAGAAAACACAAGTTGCCATAGAAACTCGCATGCCTTCCACCAGGAGGAGAAAAAAATGTAGGCCAATATTTCTGCTTAGCTGGCTCTTGCTCTCACCGTGCTCCTCAGCCTGCCTGCATCCCAGGGCTGTACGAGCAACTCGCATTGACTTAGCCCCCCGAGAGATGCCCATGCCCCCGCTGCCCGGGGAAGCTGCAGCTTCGGGCGTGCGCGGAGCTGCACACGGACACGCGGGACAGGGACACGCGCCTCGGCCGAGCCAGCGCTCCGGGAACGAGGAGCCCCGCGGACCCTCCCCGAACAGCGTCCTGTCGTGGCCTTCGCACTGTGAGCGTGGCAGGGAGGACCGAAAGAAGAGTAAGAGTAATGGGTTTGAAATGAAATGTTTGTGCTGGATTATTCCAGACACCTTTGATGTAAATAAACTCCTTTCCTCCGTACTGTAGGTTTCTCACCTGTAAAACCAGGGTGAGCCCTCAGCGGGGTGGTGATGCGCACGGGTCACTAATGTACATAGAGCTCCGAGGGAAGGGGCTGCACGACGTGCACAGACACAGATGTACGCCTGAGCTGCTGCTCCTTGCTCACCCACACGTGGTTTCCATCGAAGCAACCCCGGTAGGTAACACTAGGACTGATAATTACAAAACCCGGCGGATCGAGCCGGTAGCTCTGACAGCTGCAGAGCCAGGAGCTGCCCGAATGAGGAGATGTGTTCTCCTCGCACGGGCGGTTGCCTAGAAAAAACACAAGTGTCTTTGCAAAGGCTTTTTACAGTTGAATAGAAATGATCACTGCTGAACTATCCTTTGGTTTATTTTGTTCCCTGAGTGTATGTTATTGTTGGTTTTTACTTTGAAATGTACGCTCGGGGAAAGTTGCTTTACTTCTTGCTCCTGTTCTTGCAGATTGCATAAAGGACAAATGGCCTGCTATATATTCAGTGGGCTGTTATGCTTTAACTGGGCTATAAATAAAAACAATCCATCAAAGGTAAGAAAATCCACTTTCCCCCTATTTTTACCTGTAATCTTTTGTGACTCCCTTCTAAGGTAAAAAAAAAAACAGAAGAGACATTTAAAATGGCTTTTGGGCGCAGAGCAGCGTACAGCCCAGTACACAGCTTTTGCCCGCTGGACACAATCGCCACGGGCTCTCGGCGCTGGTGGTGGCACAGCTCTGCGGTGACACGCCGCTGAGCCAATGCCAGCCCTGTGCCCGCCAGCACGGGCTCCACCGGGGACCCTTAAAGGAGAGGGACCAAAACGACGGAGAGCGCGTGTTCCTCAGAGCAGGGCATGTCACCCTGCCACCAAAAGCACAGAGAGGATGTTTTTCAGTTCAGTTCAATAGTCTCCAGAAAACATATGATCAGGTGCATAATTTAAAAAGCTGCACATTTTTAATGAACTGACTCAGGATCTTGACAGCTGGAGAGACAGGTGGCGGACGGTGGCACCTCTCCTCCTAAAGGTCGTCTTGGCTTGGGGGGAGGCGGGGAGCATCTGAATCTGTAAGTGATCTATGTCATCTGAGCGGTGATGTGACTGTTGGGTTTAATAGGATTTTCAAACCCCTCCAGGTAAAGACAGCTTAATGCAGTCATCTACTGATTGTGAATGAAGAAATGCCCAGAAAACCCAAATTCCTACAACACGTTTACTTCAAGACATTCTAGCAGGAAAAGTTTTCTTTTTGCTGTAAAATAAAGAGTGAAAGAAGAATAAAGAACTAATGGAACTGTTTTATTCTTTAAAAAATAGTAGTCTGCAATGGCACAGAGCCCTCGTACCGCAGTAACAGCTATGTAAAATGATGGTTGCGTGGATTCGATTCTTGATAAGGGTGTAAGCCAAAGCAGCGCTCTGTAACGATGCTGGTGTTACTGCCTTGGAAAGAACCCAGTGGTTCCCACCTCCAAATGTACTTTGCTCATCCCCTGTAACTGAGCCACTTGGAGTACTCACCACACTATAAAAAAGGTAAAATTAATTTTTAAATGTAAAGATGCAAGTCAGGCGCAAACATTGCCACTGGCACGGCAATTGGTGACTCTGGTTCACCCCAACAAAAAGATTGCCACGGCCTGGCGGCACAAGCACAGGCGTAAGCTGCCTCTACCCAGGAGATTTTGTCCGCTTAACTTCTGAGCGCAGATTTCGCACCAAGTACAGCGTCACAGGGCACTTTACAGGAGCGTAACCGCACATACACAGAACTCCCGGCTTAAGCATCACGTCACGCTCGGTGCTGCTCTGCTGGCAGAAGCGGGCAGCTCGGCCGCGCTGCTCCCCGGCACGCCGGCCCGGCCCCAGCAGCCCCGCTGCCCTGCGCCCCGGCAGCCCCGGCGCCGGAGGCTGTCCTCTGAGCTCCGCGGGCTTCGCTCCCGGACCTGCTGCGGCCTTGGGAAGGGGCTTCTCACCCTTCTCTGCTCACCCTGCCGCCATTCGTTTGGTGCTGTTTGGGTTTTTCTATCCCGAACGCTTATTTTCTATGACAAGATCTGCCTCTCTCAGTGGCACCCACACTAATGCCCCCCCGTCTTTTTAATAGTTACTGTAATATAAATAGTTAATAATCACTGGTTTTTTTAGATATCTGCTTTGGGAGTAGAAGAGTCAGAAAACTTATTTTAGATATAAAAATCACTGTATAGGTTTAACAAAAGTAGAACAAACTTCAAGAGAAACTTTGAAATGTTTTCACTGGGGAAGCAAGAGTCTAATTCTGTGGCTGCCACTCTGCTGGATTCAGTATGTGGGACACTTCCCTCTGGAAGCAATAAGTAAGATAACGTAGAGTTAAAAAAATAAAAGTCCTAAGCTTACTACAAGGTGAGAACTTGAGAATATGTTAAAACGCAACAATAGTTTGTAGAGGGAAGTTGTTTAAAAGTGTAAAATGTCAATATTGAAGAACAAATTTCTTCCAGTTTATGTTGTCCTGTTAAATCATTTTCAAATGATGGGAAGTTTGATAAAGTAAGTGCAAATGCAGTATGAACTACAGCATGATGCAACATCGGCAGCTCCAGCACTGCTTTTTTCCCGGGCTGGACGTTTGCCAGTTCCCATTCCCTCTCCGTGCGTCACAGCAGCTATTTCGGTGCCTCAGCCCTGTGCACTGGAGTACGACGTCCCACGTGCCGAAGCAATGCCCCACGTCGCATTTCCCAGCGCAGCGCTGGCTTCGGCTTCCTGGTGGAGGGGAAGCGGCTCACGGTCCTTCTCGGGCTGCTCCTCGCTCCACTCCAGCAGTTGGTGCAACCAAAGCTGCCCTCCCGCCCGGCCGCGGCTGCTGGTGAGGGAGCGTGAATCCGCTGAACTCTTTTGACCTAAGAAGGTCAAAATTTTGCAAACATAAACCCTAATCCTGTAAACAGCAATGCGCAGCAATTTGCTGCCCCAGTTCATTTCGCGGGGCAGCTCGCATGTGACTTCAGTCCCTTACATGTTACTTGGCTGAAATCATACTGACATCTCAACCTTAAAAATGGAGTTTGCCATTTGGAAAGTATCATTAAATCTTTAAAAATATAAAAATCGTGCAGAATTACAACTGAAAAATCCTTCATCCAAAAGGAAAGAAAATCTTTCTCTTCACAGTTCTAAAAAATGAAGGAGGAATATGATCCCTTTGAGAATGTGGGCTCCAGCCGAGCAAGGTGCCTTCATTTTAAGCGCAGGACTATGATCTTGAGGTCAGTGGCAGTGCTAAAGCTGAGTCCACGCTTACTTGCTACGCTGAAGCAGATCTTGATTAATTTGTTGCTTCCCACCATCTTCCAAGGAAAAAGAGAAAAGTTTAAGGTAAGAAGTGAGAGTTCTCTCTCCATCTCAAGCTCTCTGCTTACAACAAGGTATTGCTTCTTACCAAAATAACCTATAAAGTCCAAAGATTTAAGTTTGGGTAGAAGATTTACGTCTTTGTGACAGCAGATGTAGAAAGTACCGCCATTCAAGCATACACACTAGGTTTGTGTTTACATTGAAAGGAACGGCATAAAAGCAGAACCACAAAGGAAAAATTCTGTTCAGGAATAAATAACAGGTGACCAACTTCTCAATATGCTGGTTTTAAATGTTACTCTCGCTACCGACGTTACCGCAGTTACCTCACATAGAGAGCTTTACATGTTGAAAGGAAGGGAGATAATTGGTGAGTGATCAAGGATTTCTGCCTGGTAATTTACAATCATTTGGGGCGGGATTCCTGTGGAGAGGAAAACCAGGCATCAGTAGGATGATAAATGATAAAAAGCTCCTATGGAGGCAGTTATACATTCACCCGTATCTCCCGTAAAAATGCAGTCATCTCCTAAGACTTACAAACCTGCTTTTCTGTAAAGGAGCCCTGGGGTCAGAAATGTGCATCCTTTGCGTACTGCAGAGAGATACTAACAAAGATTTTTCTCTCCTTTCCACACTTTTACTGCCAGGCAGCCATTGTCTCTTTTCCACGCCTGTGTTTTAGAGCCTCTACATTTGCCAGCAGTAGGTGATCGATTTTAATAGTATGAGTCGCATGAGTAAAACTACTCGCACCCAGAAACCCGTACAGAATCACAAGGCACCATCACCACGAGGAGTCCTCCCGTCCCCAGGCAGGCACCGGCGCGGTCGCCGGCCTCGCGCCAGCAACGCAGACACCGCGGAAGTATGGATTTGATGGACTTCAAGGAAATACTCGCCACTGAGACAAGAATATTTTAGACACAAATTTTAACTTACATTTTCTGTCAGCAGAATTTTGATTTACACAGAAGCATTATTTCATAGTTATGTATCTTTCTAGATGGCTTCCTGCTCAACACCCCCACACACCCTCAAAAAATCAGAACTGGAAAAGATCATGTTTCTTCCATGCCTGACTGCAAGAAGCACTGCTCACTGGAAAGTGCTCAGAAAAGGCAATTTTAAGCCAGCGGATACTGATTTCTCACAACGGCTATTTTTACGACAGCAATAAGATTAATGAAGATTGGTGATTAACCTAAATTGTTCTCACTGTAAGGATCAAATAAGCATTGCAAATACAAGTGTCCCTTGATAGGAGGCGATTTATCCCCCCCCCGGCCACGCCGCCGGGGCTCCTCCTGCATGGCGTGAAGGGACAGGAGGCTGCGCCGAGCAGCTGCTGTGCTGCAAGACTGGGAGGGGGCTCTCTGGGCTCTTCTGCGGGTCCGACCCCGTAGGTTAGCCTTTAAATCGCATTTCACTTGGGACAAAAGCAACAGGCGGCATCTCCAAAGCTTTAACTGTGGCTTTACGTTTACAGCTTTAGGTCAGGGAAAGGAGCAACTCCTGCCTTCGCTGACCAGCACGGCCGGGGTCATCAAAGCACCGCCGAAGTCGAAATGTAATTGCTAATGAAGCTCACGGTTTGCTCAGATTCGTGTAACAAAGGCGTCATACGCATAAATGATCTCTGCTCGCTGGCGTGGTGTCACAGCAGCGATGCGGGATGCCTTCGGCTGGAGGCAGGCCCAGTTACGCTGGGCACTAGCCCAACACCACGGCAGCTTTGCCGGATCGGAGCTCACAGCCTGCACGGACCAGCAGACGGAGGGAGCGTTACTCGCCAGCGACGCGCCCACGGCCAGAGGCCGAGCAGACCCAGAAACGCGTGATTCTCCGGCGCTGCCCATCGCCGTCCCTGCTCTTCGCTACGCTGCCACGCCATGCTGAAAGCGGCTGTCTCCGCGTGACTGCAGTTACTGCGCTGGATTTAACCATCAGTATTCTGGGTACCAAAACGTCTTTATAATATTAAGAATTAATAGGAAATGTTTCATAATAATGGAAAGCCTGCTGTGCTAGTGATTTCAACTGTTTTTAATAACCCTAGATCAATTTTTTTCTCCCACTTTCTCCAGACTTGAAAGCTCAATTAATTTTCAGCTACAACTCTGTCTATCGTTTCAACCACACGTGGCAGAGCGACAATTCATGCGAGAAAATGGTTAAATTTTGGTATCTTCTGCTGCCTAATGACAGGTGTGCTGTCCTAAATAATTAGCTTTCAGAAAGGGATCCCCCTAACCCTTCTCTAAAACTGGTTAGTGATCTCAGTTTTACTTCATTAAGCTCTTGACAGCTCAATGTACTCACATCTGTTACTGTTTGGTAGTTCGATTCCAAGAACACAAATCGCTTCAAGAACTGGCAACAAATTCGTTCAGGCTCGGGATGCGGATCAAAATCCATCTGTTTACTAATCAAAAGCCATATTTTAATCGCAGTACAATAATGGTGTCAGCAATACTGTAACTTAGACTTTCTCTCTGCCCTAACCATGATAGGTAGTACTCTTCATTTAAGCTGCATTTATTTAAATTGGGTATTTAAAATGCAAGTAGCCTGATACTCAAGCACTTGCATACAGGATTTAATCAATCTGCCTGCACTGGACTGGGTCATCAGGCATCTTTTACCTACAGGCTTAACCTGGAAGTTTGTTATGATTTTTTTTTTTAATTCCAGGTAAAACCTTGGCCTGATAAATTATCCCACCTTATTAATCATTTAACTATAGCAATGAACTCAAGCCTGCACTCTCTTCACATTCACGGTTCTCTCTTCTTCACGCCTGGGATATAAACAAGACTTTCAGCTGCCAGATAGACCAACTTTTCTGACTGTACACGCTGTGAGGCACGAACGTGCTGCATTTTGTGCATGTGCTCTTCCCTGCGCAGGAGGACCTGGACGAGGGCTAAGTCAGGTTTCCTGTGTATGAACAGACTCCTCCCTGCAGGTCACTTACGTTGTTTTGGAAGCTGGAAACTCTACAATGAGTAAGGCAGGAACAGAAAGTGTTCCTGAAGGACTCAACTCTATCCCTGGCAGCTCTTCTGTTTGCTGGTGTGATGCAATTTTTTTTGCTGCCAGTGAAGTTTCAGGTCTTGCATTTTAACAGATGTGCTCCCATTATAAGAAAAACAA
The DNA here is from genome assembly GCA_009819775.1 of Phoenicopterus ruber ruber. Lineage (NCBI taxonomy): Eukaryota > Metazoa > Chordata > Aves > Phoenicopteriformes > Phoenicopteridae > Phoenicopterus > Phoenicopterus ruber. The sequence continues at coordinate 1,033,617 of CM020233.1, read as the reverse complement.
CAAAAAAAATTAAGACATTAAATAGCTGTAGGATACTGAACCGGGTGGCCTGATCCAGCGCAGTATCCAGTTTCGATTACATCAGTCACTTCTAATATGATTCTAAGTTACATCAAGAGAGGAAAAGAATGTGATGAGTCAAATTACAGCTTAAGTTTCTAATTATTTGTTTCTATGAAGTAAAATACTTTGCCTTCCCCAACAATGATAAAGCTGACTAATGTCTGTGAACCTTTCCCTTTAAAGCTCAGGTGACCCAGGAGGGATTAACAGAGGAACTGCAGCTTCATCGGATCCCAAAACTTGGGGAACAGCCCGTGCTAAATCTGGGCAAACACCACGAGATCCAGTCTGAGGGAAACAAGAGAGAATCTCACATTTCAAGATGTTTGGCTTAGCCTCAGAGGGCGGAGGAGAGATGATGCGGATTATGATGGGGAGGGTCTGGGTAGATAATAATTCATTTGGAGTTGAAACAGGGAGGATGTTTTTGCTGTACAGGCATCACAACATCAAATCTCAGCGGACACCGCAGACAGTTTTATAGATTCACAGTAACTCCAGAAGACTGAGAAATAGTAGTTTGCACCGCCAGAGTACTCACCACTGTGGGCAATCGGGTGGGTAAAGCACATCACTGCAACATCGACTGTAAAACAGGCTGTGGCTGGATCCTGGCGAAGGAGCAGCTGCGCTGGATCCGCCTCAGATTCCGAGCATCTGAAAAAAGGTCCTGCCGAGATGGACAACTGCGTGGAAGTGGGCAAGAGGGGCGACAGCTTGTGCGAGAGACACAGGCCCACCGAGCCCTCTCGGTGAAGGCTGAGGACTGGGAGGGCTACTACCTCTGCCCTCTGTTTGACTGGGATGGGGAAGAGAATGCAGATGAGCCTCTGAGTGTTTCGATTTCTTTGGGATGAGGGATGGATGCGAGCACAATGCAAGACAGTGACTTTTTGGTTCTTCATCTTCTCAGAAAAAATAAGAGCAGACCACCAAAACTGACATGGCACTTCGGAAGAGAGACAGAAGAACAAACAGAAAAATAGTAAGTGAGACTGTGAGGATGTTACTGACTTGTTTCAGCTGCTCTGTGGAGAGTCAACTCAGATGGGGGGATCCATAGATTTATTTTCCAAAATGCAAATCCTAAAGAAGGACCTATATTGCACTATGTGACAAATCAGCATATGGCTGTATGTGTCAGCTTCTAACTGCAAGGGGCATTTTGATTTTAGAAGAGCGGGTGAGATGATTGTAAAATTATGCCATATCATTTAACTGTGTTTCCTATAGCGCTGTCAATGGATGGCAAATGTGGAGTGGTCAGAGGCTATTACAGGATAATCACCTCTTCAAACAAGAAAATCTGCAGACATTAGGCAGCATAATTCCCCATGGAATTCATTCTTCTAGGCGGGCTGCTGTCCTTGCAGCAGCTTAGCTAATAAGGGAGCTAAAAGTTACCCCAGTGGCCCTCTGGAAAGAAGACTTGGGGAAAGGCAAAGGGGAGGGAGTAGTTCTAGACTAGGAGAAAACTAGGGCAAGTAGAAGGTCAGAAGACACCGACAAAATGTTTGTTGATTTTTGGATGGATAAGAAAAATGAAATAAGGATCTGCATGAAGTTTCTCCAGGTTTTTATATATTTGTTTATCATGTCTGCTATCTGGGCCGTTAGCACATAAACGTGCTGATGCTCTCCATTGTTAGTGTTTCAAAGAAAACAGTGAAGTAGAAGGTGCACAGTTGTGAAATAACACGAGCATATTCAATAGCTATTATGAAAGATTTAAAAAAGCAAGGAGTAACGATAGTGCCTAAGCAACCAGACTGCGTAGCTCCCACTGCCAAAAGCGGTATCAGACACTCGGTTTGCATCTGGAGTGCATGACGAGCGGCCCAGAGCCAGCCAGACAACGTTTCTGGGCAGACTCAGCAAGCCAAGAACATGTGGGACACAAGGTCTAGACTGGATACAGCAGTTCAGTGAGCATCTGCTGGGAGGGAAGCTAATCCAGGATTATAACACGCTGTTCAAACTGCACATGCTTTGAGAGCAACAGAACACACTTGTAGCAGGTGTTTTCATGATGAAATTTTCATTATGCACATGCTAGCTGAAAATGTTAAATAGAAATAAGTGGGTGTGTGACGGACGATGAAAAGGAGCATTTGAGGTTCCGAAAGAAAGTACAATGGTATTTCAATTCATCTGAAAATACTTGCATTTTTCAAATGGTAAATTTGCATTTCTATGCAGAACAAATACATATGGAACTGCCAAACAGGCTTAACTGAAGATTTAATTGATTCAAAATCAAATTTGCTGATTTCTTGCGCTTGTATTCTAGTTGTTGAGTAGCAGTTTCTCATTGACCTCATATACAAACAGCTCCTATGCCTCAACTGAGAACACTTGCTCTGGAATAGCTGTTCCTGAAGAAATTCATCCTCACACCCACCAAAAGCCCTTACGATGTAAGTTAGGTGACCAGAAGCATTTTCTGCACATGACAGCAATCTCATGCCAGTGGTTCTGGTGAGATTTTTGGTTAAATTCACAACATCTGATTAGATCTACTACCTACTAGAAAATTGAGTCCTGAAGAGGACAGTAAGAACTATGCTTGTCCACAAATGTCCTCCACACATAAAATTCTTCATGATTATTAATAGGAAAAAACATCAAGTGAGACAGCTAGTATCCAACACTTGGTCATCAGTACTCTCCTACAAAAAATACCAAGTACTGAAAGTAATACTTTGAACAAATTTGCTATAAGATTGAGGCAAACTATACTGTCCAGAGTTTGCTAGCCAACACTACGTAACTATTATCCCCTTGTGCATAGCGTGAATATTTAAATGCCTATTAGGATGAATTGTATTGTATTGATTGAGCCTATGTTAGAATCAAACTCTATTATTTCTGAGATAATTTCCAAATTGTTGAGTAACACTAAATAGCTGTAAGTCAATGCCATGGTTATTTTTATGTGAATTACAATAAATTTTGCAGTTAAGGATACATAAGGTTATCATAGAACCATGGAATGGTTTGGGTTGGAAGGGACCTTAAAGATCATCTAGTTCTAACCCCCCTGCCATGGGCAGGGACACCTTCCGCTGCACCGGGTTGCTCAAAGCCCCATCTAACCTTATATAAAAGTATAAAGTAATAAAAGTATAGTTTAAAAGATCAACAGTTCGATAATTGTCTTAATTATGGGTATGATGTCTGAAAACACTGACTGCTGTATGGTCAAAACCAGGTGAACATATTTGTCAATTTAGATCATGAACCTGCAAATTGCGGTGCTTGATAGAGTTCTTCTAAAGTCAGTATAGAGCTCCGGAGGTGCAACGAATTGCAGCATCGAAGCCATCAGTGCATTCTTGACCCTATGGAAATCCACAAAGTTTTGACACTAAATTACAGATTTCACTTATTATTTTCCTTGATATATGGTACGCCAGTAAGATCCTAGTTTATTCATACCTGAAAAGAAAAGCCTAAGGGATTTTACAAGATGGTTAACCTATGACCACTACATTAAGGCTTCAAAACAAATGTAACTCATTTGCTCAGGGATGACAGATTAATAAATTGTTCCACCTCATTATCCCCGTAATACCTGACAGCATAGCTTAGAGGAAGTCTGGCAAATGACATAGGCCAAAGGTCAGTGGTCCTTTTTCAAAAACAAGATTACAAACCTTAATACAAATATAAATGATTCAGTGCATTTATGAAAAGACAGTAGAAATCCTAGTTCGGATTCCAACAATACTTATCAATGCAAAAATTGCACATCAAGCTGTTAACATGGTGCTAGGCGCAAGAAATGGAAGCTGAACTCGATGCGAGTGCGTTTCCGAGTTCCGTCTCGGCGACTCAGCCCAGCAATGCGGGCGCTGCCAGACGTCGCTGCGGGCCAAGGCGGGTCTGCGACCGGCACCGCTGGGGCAGATCCCGGGCTGCTGGCCATGAGGTGCTGCAGCTGGGCTACTGCGGGGCTACCAGCAACCACGGCAGGGTGCTCCTAACTCCTTCCCCCCGGGATGGGACATCGACATCAAATGATAGAGAGAATGAACAGTAGATTAGATACAGTCCTGCACTTCCAAAACCGTGAATCAGGATTACGACTTTCTCAAGTTAAGCTTTAAAATAATAGCTCATTTTAAATCGTTAAGCTTTTGCGCTTTGTAATGTCCCTAGAAATCGTCAAGCCTGTAGGGTCATATTTGCAAGCTTTTATCAACAACTGCAAGACTGAAAAGAATTTTTAAAATAACAAAACACTTGCCTGCAGGAATTAAGGAATAGGTGACTATTGTGAAAGCTGTGATGAAATTACGAGACCTGGAAGCTAGGAAGTACAACTTTTAATATAAAAAGATGAAACTAGCTACAAACATGCTGAGGTTTACATATTGATTACTCTTGGCAGAGAAGCTCATAAAACCAGAAGGTAATAGGAAGAAAGGTTGTGGCTCAAAATAGTTACTCTTTATGGTAACAGTCATGCATTTTCTATGCAGGCGTGTGTAAACTTTAATGGATAATGTGCAGAATAGAGCAGGGCAGAGAAAACTACATAACTAAGCAAAAACACTAATTTTGGGGAATTGCTTCTACATCTGTGGAAAGAGGTGAAGATTTGCTAAACTGTAGAGTGGACAATTTTAAAATGATTGTACAGACAGCCGAGTACGACAATTTGAATAGCATGACTGCAGCCAGACCACAAGCAGAACACAGACTTTCATGCCAGTATTATGCATGGAACTCTAAAGGCTTTTTGTTTCCAGAGTCACAAATAAATATCATCTAAGCTATCAGGTCAAGAACGTCTGGTGTGCCAGGCCTGACAAGTAGCATGAAATAACCTCAAACCAGCCAGAAACAGTGAGTGAGGAATTCCCCTTGTGAAGGGGATCTGTACTGGTGCGGGAGGGCAGAGGTCTAAGATGCTCTAGTAGGTATAAGAAAAGGAAGAGTGTGAAAGAGGAGTTTATTTACATCAGAAATCACTGAAAAGTCGCTGTCAGGATATACATCAAAGCTGTTCCTTTTCAGCTGTAACATACACAGAGATCTGTGAACTCGGGCGAAGCAGCCGTGACGGGAGCCTTGCTCTCCTGCACAGCCCAGACCGGGCTCAGACACGGAGAAGCTGCTCCGCGCTTTCTCGGCCTCTGCGTGTCGGCTGGCATCGCTAGGGTGACGGCAACAGCCTCCTATCGAGTTATGTTCTGTTTGGCTGCTACAAAACACGTGAGGTACAGACAAAACTGAAAGTTTCTGTAAATAAAGATGTCATGTAGAAACAAACACGTATTCTGTTTGGCAGCAAATACCTTTGTTACCAAAGCACCTGGCGTTTTAAAATGTTGATGTTTGTATCTTTCTCTGCTGCATATTTTAAGCAGGAAGAACTGCTCTGGAGAAAGAATTCTAGTAGGAAAGGAACACTACAACCATCAACCTCAGTCACGTTCGAGATTAATTCATAATGTCACTTGCACTGAAAAATTACTTGTATTTCACCTCTCTTTATCCAAAGGTCTTTAATTCTTCCTCCGAAAAGGAATGTTATTTTTGCTGTGCAATTACATTTTAACCGTTCAGTCAGATCGAGCTATATATAAATGTATGGACCCTTGTTTCAGATTCGCTTACTCAGCTTTTACTTCATGAAGAGCTGTGTTCCAAGGTCACAACTGATTAATCTTGACCTGTGAACCTTGAAAGTGTAAAGTCTTAATCTAAATGTATTACTCTACATAGTAAAGTGAAATGTACTCTGTATCCATGACAAATAATGAACTGAATTTTTCTGACTTTACTCTTTAGTTGCTAATTAAGCACTTAACTACAAGATCTGTTAACTCCTCGGTGCTCTTTGGATAAATGATGTGCCTATCAACAGAGTGAAATCATTTGGCCCTTTGAGCAGGGGTGATGGAGGCATCTTCTCGTCAGGTATTTTGCAAAAGATTTTTTGCTAAACCTTGAGGGTGCTCATGGTGTAGCTGCCACAGGCACGCTTCAGCCTAATAAAGAATCTATTATTAACAAGCATTAAGGCTCGTGTTTAACAAGTGTTTAAGGCTTCCAATAGTATTGTGGCAATAGTTTTATATTACTGGTACTATTATATATTTCTGGTAATATTTGTTAGAAATTAAGCCACAAGACAGAGGCAAGTGAAATAGAGTTATTTTAGAAGAAAAATTTTTGCTAAATGGATACCATCATCACAAATGCAATTATACAGTAAATAAACTGAATAAACTAAACTAAACAAAGGTTTGAGGGGGGAAAAACCTCTTTCCTTTTAGTGGTATCACAGGAAGTTAAGCTTTTTAAAAGAAAATACCTTTCCTTTACATTCATTACTGTGTGCTTCTGGAACGTGTATCTCATGCATCTTGCCGTGAGAAAGGCAGATCGAAGCAGATGAGTGACAGCCTGTGCTGCTGCGATGCCCCGGTGAGCAAAGCACGGCTGTGTTCCCCGTGCCCACCGCCCACAGGGAAGATGATCAAACACGGGTTCACACTTCAAGTGCCGTCAGCGCAGCCCCGCTTGGGCGGGTTTCCACCGTGCGAGCCCCGCGATGCCGGTGGAATTACTGCGCGTAGCAGCGAGGGGAACTGGGCTCCCAGAGTCCAGGAGAGACTGGAAGGGAGAGGAGTGGCGATGCCTCTGCAGCTCTGCTGCGCACAGAGCAAACAAGAAAAGATAACGTCTATGTTCAGATCGATCTTACAAAACACATTTCTCATCATGTGTGCTGTTCACTGGCAGCTGCTTAGAAGAAAGTGTAGTATACCACAAAATGGGACTTACATCCCCTGGCACTTTGAAGTTAACCAGAAGACAGTAAAGTCAAAACAAATTTACCAGGTGCTCCTTGTAATTGCAACCAGGACTGGAAACATTTACAATTGTGACAATGCAATTAGTTGTGCTCAACAGACACCGTGAAATCATTTTCAGCATACATTAGGACAGCCTTTCACGGGTGTTTTCAGCAAGTAGATACCGTATTTCCTGCAGATCTGGGGCCCGATGCAATTGAAAACATAATAAATCTATTTTTATCTTTAATCATTCATTTTGAAGTACTGACAGGCACATTAGGCACTTCTGTCTAAAATTAGTTCTGTTCATGATGGAAGCAACCATTTATTCTATCAAGCTATTTGTATGCTTGATATCAGAAGACTTCTTCTGGGAGATGTTACCGTTTTTGTGTGAGGCTTCTCTGAAATACCTTGTTTGGTTCCTAGAACATAGTATTGTTATTGTAATTAACGTCCTAAAGCTCTGTGAATTGTACGTCATTAAAATTTCCTTTAACCTGCAGACTGCTCTGGGAAACAAAATACAAATCCGCGCTCAAGAAACTAAGCAGTAAGATAAAAGGATGGCTGGTTTAGGAAATGCCAAACTTTGGCCCTGCCATTGCATTTTACCGTCAGGAAAGGTGCTGCGGCAGTCACAAACCAGCAATGGACTCTTCACCCGTGGCGCGCCCAGGGCCGCAGCCATCAGTGTTCGCAATGGTAGCTCCAGCTGCTGTCTTTGGGCCCAAGGCCGGTAATAACTAACATCTCAGAAATAAAGAAATTCTTCCTCTGTGCACATACTCTGCTCAGATGCTCTAGGGGCACAGAGAAGCCCTAACCCTGTTCATGACACTGCACTACCAGTTCTACAAGTCACAGTTTCTTGATGTAGTTTCCTTTTGAAGGTTTTGGAGGACTCGTGAGCACATAGAATCATAGAATCGTTTTGGTTGGAAGAGACCTCCAAGATCATCGAGTCCAACTGTTAAAACATGAAACAATCTTCCACATTTTAAACCAGAACCGCTGTTGCAGCCCCGCGTATTCCCCAGTGCCTAGGCAGCTCTCAGAATAGCCATCGGCTTTGCTTATGGCCAAAGTGCTTACATACTTAGTAAGACTCATCTGGAGAGATAAAATGAGATTTTTAAACCAGGTGCCGATTTGTGTCCGAAGCTGCCCACCACCACAGGAGAACACACAGCAATTCCTCCTCTAGACGCTGTGCAGTTCCACTGCCATCTTCCCAGAAGAACAAGGGTGAGGGTGGCAAGGTTTTGGCCGCCACAAAAGTCTTGAAGGTGGCATATTACATATGTTTACTATAAGCTCCATCTGATCTAAATCAACATAAGCTCATCGCTGCTGGGCGCGCCATTTGAAACGATTGTGACTCTTCCTGTGGTTGGGTTGATCAGCCACTGGATGTCACTATCAGGCCGAATACATAAACCCAAACGGCATTTGTTTGGCATTAGAAAATTTTTAAAGACAGGATGAATCTGAGCACGCTACATAGCGATAATATTTTCAGACGCTGAAAGCATTTGCTCAAGTCTCACACTTCTGTCAAGTATATGGTATAAGAAGTGCCTGATTTAATACTTTTTTCTTTCTTTTTTGGTGATTCATTTATGAATCTGATAGCAACTCATGTGTTCTCAATTTCACTCCTCTCCTGACAGTAAATTCATGTGCTGTGCCATGGGCTAACTTCTCGCAGAACCAGCACGCAGGCTCCAGCACCCTGCAAAGCAGTGCCGAGTTACCCCAGCTCCGTGGTGGTTTCTCCCAGGGGTGAGAAGCACCTTTTCCACCCCCGGCACAGCTCGCTGTCTCCCTCCCATGGGCAGCCCATATCAAGACGTTTCAGAGCTGGCTGGCTTTCAGTGCAGACAACAGATGCCTTGAGATCTTCAATTCCAAACTTGATCCTGTCCGATCAAAACATGTCCAGAGTCACAGCTCCACAAAGAGTCCCAGACCAGGAGCTGTCAAGATACGCTGTTGAATTAGGAGAGGAGAAAGGGAATCTTTTATTCTTTATCTCCTAAAATCTTCAAGTATCAAGTATCAACGTACAGAAAACTAAGATAAACTAAACTAATGTTCTTCTTTGTAGGGTTAAAGGCCAGAAGATCTGTTTCTACAAAGGGTGAGAAAAGTTGCACTGGCAAAGTGGTTGTAGGGTGTTAGCACAGCCGGCCAGAATAAGCGTAACATCATTGAACAAGGTGCAAGGTACTGGAGAATCTGAGCCAAGGAGCAGAAAATGAAAATGGAAAATCCAGAAAATACTACTACTACTACTACTACTAAAAAATCCAACTCTACCAGTCAGATGATGTGAGTCTTACTTTAATAAAACTCCATTTTGGCAAGGTCCCAACTGCATTGCAAGGAGAGCCAGTCGCAGGCAGTACAAAACCGAAACCCGAAACGCCAGCTGCTAACTCCGTCCCGTACGGGGACAGGGGAGTTATCTTGGAGCAAAAATTGACTGTAATTCATTTTGCCTAGGGTGGATATCTGCTGTAAGGAAATACAGAAACACTCAATAATGATGCCCAGGACCAAAAAAAATATCTCTTGAACATCCCACCAATGGCAACAAAACAGCCAGTGGCAAAATAACATATAAAACCAATCTAGACAAAGTTCTTTTAACATACAAATTAGGGTTTGTTTTGAAAATTAAGATAAACACTAGAAAACAACTTTGAAATTAAAAACACCAGACCTGATTCTCACCAGCCCTCAGAACTAAAAAAAACCCACCTTAAATTGCTGGTAACTGCTTTTAAGTCTATGATACACAACCAGAATAAATGAAATGAGGATTGGGCCCATTTTCCTGATGGTATGTACCTCTGTGCATTTATTTCCTACTGTAAAATTAACAGCATGATTTTTCAACACTTCTTCAACCTAAAACACAAACCCATTTAATTATCCAATTGACATTATATGAAACCGTTTCATTATAAGCTCTTTATCTCAAGGAACATTGAAGAGCAGCGCTCACAAAAGGGACTCCAGGCCAGGGCAGGAGACCTGCTGCTGCAAGGTCACCTTTCAGCCTTCGTTGCGGTGCTACGCCGGGCTTCTGCACGGCCCCTGCGACCGCCGGTGTGTCGGCCTTCCACGGGCTCTGCTCTGAGTGGCCGCTAATTGCAGTTCAGTGCTCCTCCTGCTCCAGGAAAGCCTGGGCATCACACAGGCCTCGCGCAGCAGCTCGGAGCAGATCGATGACTTCTCTGCTTACCCAGATGTGCACAAGAGAGTCGTAATGCTGAAGCGAGCTGCGTTTGGCTGCACTTGGCAGCCGCCGAGACAGAACAAGAGGAGGCCTCCTAATATCAATACATCAAAGAGGAGAAGAAAAGTATTTGAAGAAAAGATATTTGAAGCCATTTTATGAAAAAGGATGACTGATTTGTTTTACAATTAATTTGTAATAATGATTTAAAATAGATTGCTCTGAACCAATACTGTAATTTTAACACAGGTATAATCACTGTAAATGACATTAAGAGCTTGTCTACAGGCAAATTGCATTGCTCTGATTATAATGGGATTATTAAAGCTCAGCAAATCCCCCAGTCCAGATATAGTTGACATAGCAAAAAAGGAAGAGAAAGAATTTATACCAGAAAACATAAAACATCTTGGGCTTATGCTGACACAGCTATTTCAGTCAAAAGAACTCCCAACTAACCAAACCGATTGGACTTGAATAGCAGCAAGGCGTACAGCAGCTCCGAAACACAAAACTGCAATGGAGGCCATGCTGAAATTTTGCTACGTTTAAGCTTGAACGAGAATCTGAGCGAGTGCCATTAACATTGCCATTTACTGCTGTCCTTCTGCAGGTCGCATGGGAATGTGGGGAGAGCAGATGTGAACATACCAAGCCCAGGGGTGGCTTTGCAGTGTTAAGGCTGCCGACCTCCTCCCGCCGGAGCTCCGAAGGGCGTCAGCGCTACGCAGAACGGCAGCTGGCCTGCGGGGACCTGGAGCGGTGATTCTCCAGACATGCTGAAGAGTTTTTAATAACAGCTTACAAAACCAATAGAGATATTGCGCTCTCGTTGAAAAGGAAAGTCACAGTAACCTCTAATCTGACAATCCAGTATCTGTATTTGTTCCCTTCTGACTCCTAAAGTCCACAGCAGAAGGTACACATGAACCAGTCAAGAAAAAAAGAAATTACAGCACGCAAACAGTTCCAAGAATCAAAATCCCTTAGTCAGGCGTCTGTTTGCCCCATTACAGGAATCTGAGCGTGCTCCACTCAGTCGCTCCTCGCTGACCCTCAAGTCATGCCGGGCATCCTTGGGCCTGCTGAAAGACGGGCCAGCCTGAGCATCAGCACGTGTGCTAGAAAAGCAGTGGCGAGTTTCAGATCAGAACGCTGACACCACGGGAAACACTCCATTCTGCAAACATTTCCCCCAGATCGGAGAAAAACAGATTTTAAAAATCATTTTAGAGAAAGCCTTTACAAAAAGTCCTGGCCACTGAAGTTCATGGCAAAATCTGCACTTACTTTAGTGGAAACAAAAGTGAGTTCAAATCAGTAACTACCTGCACGAGGTTCTGTCTTAAAAGCTGACAACTAGAAATGAGAAGAACAACTGACCTAAATATTCAGAAATTACTTAGTGACTGTTAGTGAATCTATTTTTGAGTGGTTAACTACAGACTTCTCAAAGAAACTTGATCACCAGAGAGAAAACTTCAACAAGACGGCACCTTTTAATGTATTTCAGTTTGAGGCATATAGAACTACTAATCACTTCAGTGAAAAATTGGGTCAGAGTTATCCCCATCTTCCCCAAAGTGCTGTAAAACTAAATTTAAGAGTATATATATTTAAATGAATGTATAATTATATATTTATATATAATTTTGTATTCTACTTAGCGGAGATGGCAAGGTACTGTAAGTGCTGAAACCATTTTGGACGGTATTCACTAAAGGATGACAGTAAAAACACCAACCACGGGGCATTTTTTGCTAAGTTCACTTTCAGCCCTGTTCTCAATAGATAAAAAATCTATATTAATTAGTGATTCAGAAAAACCCTCTACAATTCCTAATGCACGAGGCAGAGACAGGGATATTTTGTGTCTGTTGATTAACAGATATAAGATGCAACATGGATGTGAACAAACACATTTAGATGTTATTTATGGCTGCACAGACCTGTAAATAAGAAAATAGGGATAAGTAAAGGTGTAGTATTTTCCACCAATATTTCCAAACTGCTTCATTGTATTTCTACCATATGTTCATATGTAAAGTCTTAAATTAAGAAAATTTAAGCACAGCATGCCTTTAGTGGACTACATTCTCAATAAGCGTAACTCAGCAGGTAGTAAATCACGGCTGGCACTGTAGCCCTAGATTTGCTGTAAGCATTATCTGTGCTTTCATATTTCTTAAGAAGCAGCCTGTTAAGGTTCCATTTTCAAATGTTTTTCATCAATAATGCCTAAAGGTGGCATGCTCACTAAACAATCTTCCTAGAAACAATGCAAGATAAGACATAAAAGACATATTAGATTACCCAGTCCATGTCTCCAAATGCAACAAAAATAAATGAAAAATGCTTTGGGGTTTGTCGCCTGCAGCATGCAACAGCTTTTCCATTACGCTTTGCCTGATCCTTTCTTCAGAAAAACTGAGTGCCAGGACGAATGGAGGAGCTCGTCTGGGGGTCAGGCTGTGGGCGCTGGGAAGCAGCAGGCTGGTGTTCCACTCCCGACTTGCTCTAACGCCTTACCGGGCCCTTCCTGCCGTGTTCTACCCAACTGTCAATACGGACGCATAAGCTTCCTTCCCACGTAAGTCTTACAGACAACGAACAATGGTATCACTGTTATTACATTTATTAGCTAACATTAATGCTATAAGTAAATCCAGGACCCCCCAAGTGGATTGGGACTTCTACTGTCGTGTGACACAGCCGAAGAGTTTAAATTCCTAAATCATATAGTCGTTCAAATACAAATCATAGGACCTGAAGTAACGTCATACTACAATTCCAATTGTAAATGCTTCAGTAGTGAGTGCTACCGCTTCCCAACTCCTCACCTGCAGGAGGGGGACTCCCTGGTTCTTACAGCCTGCATTCTAACAGCCCTTCTACGACAGGCTCTGCCACTACGGCCCACCCCAAATGCCACAACTATAATAGGTTTTTTCCCACCCAAACTTGTCATATTTTTGCCAACGTCAATCTCCTCCTCGTAACTCAGGATCACCTGGAGGGATTTCCTCCTCTCCTTCCTTGCTCCACGGAATTTTACTTCTTATCCTCCAGCAATTCTGAGTGGCACTCCTTTCCCTACTTACCGTCTCCCTCATTCCCTGCTTACCCTGTTAGCAGCTGTACTCCTACACACCTTCACCTTTTTCTTCTCTGTACTGTACCCTGTACTTAACTTTCTGGAGCGTGACTTTACCATTGACTCCAAACATGCAACTGAGAGCAGATCTGAGTGAGGCCAACGGGAGCCTTGGAGGCCACGGGAGTCCTGACGAGGAACCAGCACGAGATCAGGGCTTTGGACTGCAAGGTCTTCACGACAAGACTGTGTCTGTGCATCTGTGTATACGAAGTGCTATGTGCCTCCATATGTTACACATATACGGGTAGGGAGGCTGCTTATTCCCAGGTGTGCTGGGAGGAAGCATTTACTAATATTTCCCAGGTGATAAGTACTATTCAAGTTATGAGGATCACTGCCATTTCAGGAGCGTTGCAGAAAACATTTGATGCTAAGAAAGTATTCTGAAGCAGAGAGGAGCTAGGTAGACACGACTATTATAAATAATAGTTTCCTAATTCCCAGCATGTCAGTAACAGCGCAACAAACAGCTAGGCTAGAAGAACACTGTGAAGCAAAACCAACTAGAGATTCATTTTCTTTTGGTGAAGAATTACTCTTTACAGTTCTACTACACGAATCCACAGTGGTGGCTTTGAGCTGCCAGCTCCTCAGGGCAAGGTTTAAATTAAGTCCTCTTCTGCCTTTTTTTTTTTTTTAAAGTCAGGAAACTATTTATATTCATTTCAGGCTTTGTAATCTTTTCCAACCCACTGTTAAAAAATAACAAACAAACAAACAAAAGAATACCCAAAGCTGAATGTTGACTCTAAACCCCCTTTTCCAGCCTCCTACTTAATCAGCCTTGTGGCATATTGGAAAATAGATCATTTAGTTCCACTTCATTATTATGGGGGTAAAAAAAAATCTTACAGTCAGGCTTAAAGCACCTAAATACCTAAAGCCATATTCTAATCTGTAAAGCACATGGGTGTAAAACAGGCAGGCAATTTTTCATTTCCTTGGGGCAATATTGTTTATGGTGACTGGCAGGGGCTCTCTGCATTTCATGAGGCCCTTTAGGAGCACACTGCCAGGCACGTATAGCTGCGCTCGCTGCATTAGGGATAGGATTATGCGCGATGGTACGTCTATCCTGGCAGATAATGGACATGGGGATGTCAAGCGGGGCAACAGAGGGACTGGTGCAAGGAAATTCGAAAATGCTGGCTTCACCCTTAGAAATATATAGGGCTTAACATGACAAATGTACACTGAAACCAGCATGAATTTAGTAGTGCTGCCAGTGAAAGCCACCTGCAATCAAAGCAAACAGTTTTACCCTTAAAACCTCTTGCAAAATGCTCCCTACTGCCTATCCAGGAGATAGATGCCTGCCTGCAGTATGGATTTCTAACCACCAGAGAAGAGAGGTTCAGGAGAGAGGTTCTTCTAACCTGGAGAAGACTCTCATCCTCTTGTGGTAAAAAGCCCCACAAAATTCTGTGGTGTCACAACCATTTAGGAACAGGATTATATGATCCCCTGTGATGGCAGCTGACTGGACTCGATTACAGACGGTCCGTTCCAATTGTATGTTCCTTCAGCAGATTTTCAACTGGCATCTGAGAATGTGAGATTGTTGATAAACAAGCCTCAAATTACTTTAATGACAAAGTGATAATATCTTTGAACTCATTTTGGTTTCATTCTTTCACGTGTTGTTCATCAACATTCTAATATCAAAATAAACAAATGTAAATACCGCCTGATGATGCTGGTGAGAAACATCAATAGAGATTGAAGAATTATTTAAAATGGAAAAAAATTCTCTGGGGAAGGATCTATCTGGGACTTTTTGTTTTGAAATATGTAAAGCTGACCATTCCTTTCTCCGCCTTTTTTCTCTGACGGGGCACTGCCTTCATCCACGCATAATACTACATTAATTAACTGCCCTTAGGAAGCTGACATGAAAACACCTTTCTGCTGGTCCAAAATGATGGAGGTATTCTAAAAGCAGTTATGTTAAATATAAGCAAAAGGCACAAAGTCCTCATTTCTTTATATATCACAAAAATTTGAAGACGAGACAAAGATAATGAAGCATTCCTGGACCTAGCCAGCAAGCAAAAATTTGTTATTTTAAGTTGTTTTTCAAATAAATCCATTTCAGGGACTAAAATTGCTCTGCTTGTTCATTGTGTACTGTCCAGAGATTATGAATATCCTTAGTTCTGCTGGAGTAGCTGCCTAAACATGCACTAGGAAAAGGCAGAACTGATGCATACCATGGGGCTCAGCGTGCTGGTGACGGAGGCAGGCAGCGTCAGTCCGGTAATTACCATGCCCCCGGTTGGGAGTCTGCGTCCTGCCACGGATAATCAAAAACTTGACCTAATAAAGCCTTTTCTCTCTCCAAGTTCCCTTGCACTGAAGGAACATCTCCCTCCTTCCTGCGCATAGCCAAAGGGCCGGTCAGTTGGGGAGGGGGGGGGAGGCGAATGGCGGGGTGCTCTGGGGCAAGCAGGGTGTCTGGGTATTTGATCGTTGGAGGCGGCGGCCGTGGAAAGCTGCATGCAGTTTGCAAGCCACAAGTTGTTATCGTCTGATGCAGACACTGTGCTGTGCGCGGTACAGTGCAGAGACCGTCTGGTGGTTATGTTGACTGCAGAGCTGCAACACAAGGAGAGGCTTATTTAAAAATACAGACACGTAAGCAAGACAGAAACCCCACCTCCATGTGATTGTCTGAGAGGGATCAAATGGGTAGAAATGCCACAGATAGACACACTCCTCCCAGCATAATTGTTACTATCACAGCTGTGGTGGAGAGAGGGGGAGGAGAGTGGATGATGCAAGGAGCTTGGCATCGTGCTTAGCAATCGCTACTGCTCCCTTTCGTAAGAGGCGAGGAAGCGCTGGAATCCACCAGAGAGAGCCCAGCTCTGCGCGCCGTCACCGGGCGTGCGGAGCGGGACTGCAGAGCCGGCCGTGACACGCGGCATCCGCAGCTGCACCGCTGCGCAGCCCCGGACGCACTCAGCCTTCCCACCCGACCCGCACAAAGTTTATCCAGCAGCTATGCGATTTACTCCAACTTCTTAGTCACTTATTTTCAGGGCTCATCACAAAGAGTAATTAAATGGTCATATCGTCCCTAGCCTTAACCCTATTTAGTAGATAAAGTGGATAATTAAGCATTGTTATCTCCATTTTGCATCTATGGAAACTGGTGAGAGAGGCTAACACAAGGTCACAGGGCTACTCTGAGTCAACTCAGGATTATAATACATCAGTTACTAACTCCTTCATCCACAAATGCTGGGATATTGCATTGATTTTAAGGAGTTATGCATCAAAACTGCTATTCCCGTCTTACCACTGAGAAATCTAATACAGAGAAGTATTACATGATTTAACCAAATCAAGTCTTTGAGAGCTTGAAACGAGCACTGACATTTTGTATTTCGTCTGTTGGGTGAGATAACCACCATCTCTTTTTAAACAATCTCTGTTTGATGTAGCTAATTGTTCATATACGCATATCCTTGGACTAATACATAACGAAGCAGTCAGATGTGACAAATCTGATACCCAGCCTGTGGAACTGAGTTTTAAATGTTATTATTTGTAGCTGCCTAGGTACAACCACGCAACCCCGACACCCTTTCTCCTTTGAGTTTTTCATTTGTGTTAACTGCAGCGACAGCTCTAAGGTGTCAGAGAAGCCTCTCCCCGGAGAGCACCTTCCCCGAGCTCACCGTGCGTCCCCAGGGACGGTAGCTCCAACTGCTGTATCCTTCAGGCTATATATAGCTCTATTCCTATAAACTATTATCTCACTTTTGGCCAGCCGGCTTGCTTCATTCGAAAGTGTTTGTCTTGCCCTAACTGCCAGCCTAAAGGTGCAATGCTATTTTCAGACTATGAGAGACGCCTAAAGAGAGCTGAATTTTTAAATACTCCCCTTTCCCCAATTTTTTTAATACCTTAGTACTTACACAAGATACTACAAATTGAAGACCTCTGTTTATTCAAAATAGGTGTATAAAACTGACAATTTTTCTCTACTTACATGTCTCGACCTGATTTCTAGGCAGTGGAAAAGACTTCAAACGTGTTTAATTTTTGGCTTCGCTCCTATGGCAGACCAGAAAGGCTTCACTGGGCCATCCCGTCTCCCAAATCCTGATTGTCTTCCAAAGCTTTCTTAGGAAATGCATGATTATAGCCACATAGTCACAACAAACATTGAATTTCATACTTCCACTTAAACCTATGGAAAATTTGTGACAGATGTAAAGGGTGGGAAAAGTAGACCCCCTGAGTAACGTGTATGTCATAAAAAGCATCTTACAAAATCCACTGCAGTGAAAAAGCCTTTAAAGGACAATTGCCTTTATTAAACGCTGAAACAGTATGAAAAACAGAATTCAAAAACTGCCCTTATACCTAAAATTCTTGATGAGGACTGAGTGGAGGATCATTTATTGCCAAGTAATTCAGGCATACTCAGGGGAGCTCCACCTGTGCCATGATACCCAGTACCAGACACGAGCTAGCATTCCCTAAATTGGGTTAATACTCAAACGCAGCTCAGATGTTCGATCAATTGGGTAGTTTCTTTCTAGTACGGACAGACCCACCACTTATAGTGTGGCACACTGGAGACATCCAAAAGACTTAGACAGCTTTATTGCTTAAAAAAACCCCCACAACACCAAACCAACCAAAACAACTCAAAGGAAAGACTCAAAAAAATCAAGCTTTCTAGAAAAATTAAAGGCAGCTGGACCTGACATAGGGACGGGGCTGGTGGTACAGCGATGCTCCCTCTCCCCGTCTCAGAGCTGCCTTTCCACTTGGCTCCGGACCCGTGTCATTGTTAATTGGATGCTGAGTGATGGATCTGGCCACCTGGCACTCTGTCTGGCTCCGAGCTGATCATCAACTCACTTGGCAGGCTAAGTGGGGAACTGGCCACCTGGCTAATACGAGGGCTACAGAATCGCTGGCGAACTGACTGCCAACCTGCTAAGGCATTTTTTTATTGCAGATACTGACAGTAACTTCTCTCTTTTGCTGTATTCAAATTTCTCATCACAACTTGTATGCTCACACAGAAACACCCCACTCATGACCCCCCCCTCTCTTTACTTTCCTCTGTCTGCTACGACGGATAAAGACAGACTCTTGCTTTAATTGCTAAATGAGAATAAAATGAGCTTCTCGCCTTCTCCTCCAATTTCTTTAAATTATTCCAAGTTCCCTACCCCCACTCCATCCTGTCTTGCTTCTCACCATCATTCTCAACACCCCAGATTAAAATTTGTATTAGCTGATGAGTTTCACAACAATTTTTGAATGGTGTGGCTTGTTGCGTATTTTTTAATTAGTAAAAATACTGATAAAAATTAAGAATAACATCAAACCAAAGAACTGGACAAGAATAATGTGAAATCAGATTCATGCCCGAAGGCTAGATTCTCCACTTGCCTTGCACCCTCTTTTATTATTAGCACTTGCAAAACCTTACTGAGAAAGGCCACAATTTTGATTTGTTTTTTTTACATTCATTTTGCATATATGTAAATTACTCCACAAGGAGCAAGGCAATGGAAAATGAAGAATGAAGTGCACAAAAATACATCAGTAAAGAATTCTAGAGTACTGTCAGCATCACACAGTGAAACATCCTAAATTATGCTACGAAAAATAATTTTATTCTTCAAGATCTTAAAGAAAAAAGTGTTACAAGTACTGAAATTTTCTATGCAATTTCAAATGTACTATGATGAGGTTCTGCAATGTTTTTAAGCTGATCTTGGGATACAGTAAGTAGCTAATGTCAAGCTCTTCCATCCATTAAGGATGATCTGAAAATACTGTACTTTGTTAATTGCAATCATTGTACAAAAATTAGATCGCTGATTGGAATACAGCTATGTTCACTCCTGGTGTGACTTCGTTAATTTAAACCACAGATTCATTTGCACCTTAAAGGGCCTGCTTCAGTTGGCTTTAATGGGGCACCTTCCATAAGCTTAAGGAACTGGATCAGGCTAGGAAGAGGAAAGGTGTCCCAGGGGGTGGATCTTCCCAATTCTTAAACAGCCATAGTTTAACTGAAGTTAATAGAAACATTTTGATTTATCCAAGGGGAGATTATGGAACTTTTTTTTCTCTTTTCTCTGTATATATGCTACAAATACTGGAGGGAAGTATACTGTAGTTCTAACATCAGAGTTGAAACCAATATAGCTTGGCACCGGTGCTGAGAGAGGCAGCCACATGCTTCTCCATCCATTCATTTCTACGCTGATACAGCCCTTTTCTTTGTCCTAGACAAACTTTTCATGTAGCCACACGATGAAACACATCATGAAACCAATCCAGGTGAAAACTAGGGTCATTTTGCACCCTTGGTTATGTTTATCTTAGACTGTTCTCCCATCCATTCATCACGCAACGGGAGGGAACTGCATGGGGACAGAAAGAGGAGGTTGGGACCTGCAGAAGGGGGGATCCCTTCTTTTAGCTGCACGTGCTGTCTTAGAGCGTTTAACATCTCCTGTGAAACCACAAGATAAATAGCTCACCTCTAATAACTGCAGCACCAAGGAAGCGTTCATAGGATTTAGCAGCAAAAAGATGTTATGAGCTGAAAATATGCACTGAAGAATGGCCAAGTGATATTATATTGAAGTAGCAGATGTGGTTAATCCTGAAGAAGTGTCTTTATATGAAATAATTCTGTTCAGTTTTCTGAATCTGCATGGTAGGTTCAGCTCAAGTTCTTAGCAATATTATAAGCATGAAGGTACGTACCTATACTGTATTATTTACACACACACATACAGTGTCTATGTCTAATAATATATTAACAGACACGTGTATTTGCATTAATAAGTTATCAGAAGTTTACAATTTGTGGTCCAAGATAAAACACTTAGAAGAGAAAGGAAAGGAAGGAAGGTGGTCAGGCAAGTGCTCTAGTGATCTGTCACTTTGTCTCTCTTTTATTCCCCTCCTACGTGTTGTTCAGAGCGTATGTGCCCTGAGCAACACAACAATAGCTGAGACAAAATGTTCATGTTTTAATTCACTTCCAGAATGCAGTCTGGGGAAGCTGTCCGTCAGAAGCAGACATTTAGACACAGTGCTGGTACCTTTTCAGAAGTACAACAGCTATGTGCTTCCATGTTTCTGAACTTTCCTGGAATTAACCTACTTATCTTTTGTAGCCTTTTTTTTTTCTTTCCAATTTTCATAATAGCTCTGTAATTATAGGAAGAGTATCTCTCTACAGTCTAAAGGTGGAAGTAAGGATTTTAGATGTTCATTAAGACAGGAATGAATGTTAAACTAATCAAGTTGCTGTCTTCACATTATTTTTAACCTTTTTTCAGCTGGACAACTGATTTTCCTGCATCCATGCTGGAGAAGGTTTTGGGAAACTCTTACTGCTTTTCAGGAAGCCCTTATCAGCACGAGCACCGTCTTTGACTACCTCTGAGCAGCGTTTACTCTGCTTTACCTGGTGAGTCTCTGCCAATAAAATTACTGCCAATCTTTGTGAGAATTTATGGGCGAGTCAGGAACCCCGACACCAAACCACAAACATCACCAGCCACTGAAACAATTTCCCCGTCCTTCGGAAGCCTCCCCGTGCGGAGCTGCATCGCTGCCTTGCAGTCACCACGCCAGATGCCTCTCAGGTCACTCCGGCGCTCTCTCGGGACGTGGGGACAAAAAGGCAGTGCGGTGCATTTGGCTCTGAGCGTGCCTGCCGACTTGTCTGCATCTCCATCACCTTCCATGCAGTACTGGTGTCTGCTCCCGGTAACGGTGTCTCGTCACCGCTGGACGATGGAGCCCTCGCTGCTCGTAGTTCACATTAGAGAGGCTCCTGCTTGCTTATTTGACCCTGTTGCTCCATTCTGGCTTTACAGCCACTTGTAACTTCACTTTGCTCCCCTTTATGTCTCACAGCTCACATAAATACTGGGCTACCAATAGTAAAGAAAAAACCCAGTGATTTTAGCTGACTTTCAGGTGTGTAAACGCCAGGCTACAAGAGGCTCTCTTGTGCTCTCTGACACTGTACCAGAGCTTGAACTACCAAGTTATTGGGCAACAGCACATCGGCACAGAGCTCCTTCCAATGCGTTCAGCTGGCTCAGCTCTTTCTGATCTGAGCGTGCTTTCCGTTTTTCTGACTGGTGATGCATCCCGTCAGCAAGGACCCACATTATTTTTTCATCTTCAACTGATAAAGGGCTGCTGAAAAAGTACGATTGTCATTTCCAAGCGTGACATTTAGCACTGCTGGTGTTTTATTTTCCCCATCTTAGGTGTCAGTGGAATACTTGTTGCTGTCTGCTAACAGGCTTCGAAGACTTCCAGCTGCAGACAAGGATGATGGAAATTGTGGGGCAAGGGATTTATTACAAAACCTCAGCATCTGGCGTTATCTTAGTAAAGTATGTGGCCCTCTTTCTGTTATTTAGCTGTCGCTGCTAGCATCGACCCAAACTGGAGCTGAGTGCTGCAAAAGCCAGCGAGCTGTTCCTTAGGGCCCTGCCAGTGCCCCCGCGGCTGCTCTTCAGCGCTCACAGCAAACACAGCAGTCGTTTCTGGGTTCTGATGCTCACGGCAGTGACTGATTAGGAGCCTGTAAGCAACTACACTTTAGTTCCCTGTAAAAGGTGTTTTTTCTTTAACTGGTCTGTCAGTCCAAGAATAGCTCTGTGCACTCTAATACATACAGTATGGTAAGTAATGACAGATAATGCTATCAAGGTCTTTTCCTAGAATATAGGGATTAACTCACCTCATTAAAATGTACACATTCTGCATAGCATAATGCAGTACTACATCAGGACAACTATCTAAGCCAGCCAAAAGATACTATGTTCTGTGAGAACTAGGATGATCCCTAGCTGTCCTCTTACTTCCCTGTATTCAGATTTTTATAATAATTTTAGATCAGTACATAGATATCATAGCACTGAGCACTTTTAAAAACCTAAAATAGAATACATTCGCTTAAATTTCTAGGTAGTAAAGAAACTCGAGAGGAGAGAAACATAATTAACTCGGAGCATGGAAAGATTCCCTTGTGGAAAAGCTCCCTGAACTAAAAAAGGTAGTTTGTACAAAGTACCTAACAGTGAGCGTACAAGAATCTGGCAGGTTACACACTCTGAAGACTGATGTCTTAGGTTAAAGGTGGAAAAGGTTTTGTTTTATTTTCCCTTGAGCATTTGTTCTTAGACATTTAAAACTTACCTGTTTTTTTTTTTTAATATTAAAATGTAATCATCGCCATTTTCAGTGCTTGGTCTTTTTCTTTCAAGAAAATGAAAACAAAAGCTTTGTTGGAATTCCTGTAGGCTGGAATTGCCTACAGGTATTTCTCTACATTCAAAGGATGCTTCTGAAAGCTACGCTAGCCCATGGAGCCCAGTTCTGCTCACATGAAAATAAAAGGTCAAGTATCCTGAGCATCAGGAGACGGAGAGGTGGGAGATGGAGAAAGCAGAAGTCTGTACAAGAAGATCAGGCCCACCAAAACCCAAACCACTTTTCCTAACTGATCCATTTTTTTTCCTCATAAGTTAATTTTTCAACTTTCTAAAGGAACTCTTAGCAGTTTCTGGGCTGCTTAACTTTTTTCTCTCTGCTTCTGCAACAGCCTCTGTGACAAATGGCAATTGCGTATATATTTGCCTCAGAATCAAGCTCTTAGACTGGTATTTACCAGCTGTGTAAATGCCTGTTCCTACAGATGTGCAGGTGGCTACAGAAAGGTGAATTCTACAGAACTGACTACTGATGTATTACAGCTGAAAATTTTGAAGTCCAGACTCCCATAGTGGTTATTACTGTCTTACCATAATTCAGTTTCTTTTTAACAGCCTTACCTAACTTAATTATTCTGGCATAATATGTCAATCAGTTGCCCTCCCCCCCCAACACTGTTTGTTTTTGTTTTTGTTTTTGTTTTTGTTTTAAATTACAGTTACATTGCCATCTTAAAACAAAACAAAAGATATTTCTTTCAGCTGTGTTACATACCGTTGGCCTGATTAATTCTAAGTCCTAAGAAATAAGAGTCCTAAGAAATATTGCTATGACTAGAAACAACTCTGCAAACCCAAACTTCTTATTTATGCGGTTCTTGGTCTCTGCTGTCAGGATCTGTGCCTGTTTTACATCCTTCTGAACAAATCTTTAAAAGAGGCAAATTGTTTGTTTGTTTGTTTTTGAAAAATTCCAGAGTAGCTCTGTAAATACAACATTTCGGAAGACCACTATAGATTAGATGTGTTAGATATAGTTCATATCAACAAATCTTCTGCTTTATCAGTATGTCAGAAATCTTAGGAGACACTTTGCATTGGCTTGTGCCATAAGATGACAAAACTGTTCTAATCTAGTATATCCTTCACAGAGCCTGCTTAATAATGAAAAAGCTGCCATACAAGATACAGAAGTGAATACAGATAACACAATGAAGCCTGAAAACGGGGACAGAGAAAACTCTCCAGGCCAAATGGAAATCTACTGAGATTCTGTAAATGAACCAAAGAGGAGATCATTCCCATTTTTTTAAGAATTAGTATATCAGTCTCAATTAGAAATTCTTCTTAATTCCAAATAAGAATTGACATTACTTATTAACACCATTTCTAACCAAGGATGTCACTATGCGTTAAAATGGTAACAAACTGAACCTTGCAACTGTAATTTTTATAATTCCAGTCTCACATCTTGTTCCCAGTTAAAGTTGTATATCATTACTGGATTAAGCCAGAAGGAGTAAAGTTCTACTCCCTTTTTTCACAGAGAGCTCTTAAAACCATAGAACTCAGTCTTTATCACTTTTTAAGTAACATACATTAATTTAATGAAATTTGCTTAGAGTTTCCTATTTGGAATGAATACAGAAAATACAGTAGAGAGTCAAGGACAATTCATCTTTTCCAAAGCATTTTTAATTAAGTGCACTTTCCAACCTGGCCAAAAAATGTCACATCCTGAAATTTATCTTTTTCTAATGAGATATATATAAACATAATAAGGTCACTGAGGGCACTAAATTATGCTTAGAACAAATAATAGAGGTATACCCAAGGTCTGAGAGAGCGCGTCAGCCAGTAGAGTGTGAATGCACATTAACTTTCTGCTATAAACATCACAGACCAGTTAGATGATTAATTCTATCACAGCCACCTAGAGCTTTACCGCTGGTTTTGAAAGAGATTTTTTCCAATACTTGTTAATATTATTTTTATGGTGACATTTATTGAAGCATAAATATAAACAAAGTTCATAAACATGAATTAATAACGCCAGCATTTTGAATGTTTTAAGAAGTATTCAAAAGATGTTAAATGATTTGCCCAAAAAGAGGAGTTATTGAGAGAACGAAGCACAGGACAACATCACAGTATATCAGTGTTAATAATTTCTAACTTCTCCAAAAATGAACAGATGTTCCTTCTTTCCACCATTTCCCTCACTATTCAGAATTAGAGTTCCAGCTAGAAGGGATTAACTAAAGAAACATACGGATTCACATACTACAGAATGAAGCATTTTACTGCTTCTGTCATTTACAGCTTTCAGCGCTGAACTTCCACGTGGGTAGTAGTGTAGCATCCCAAGAGTAACAGCAAGCACTCCACCCCACTCTGTCTTCTTTCCGTGTGTTTGCTGTCTGACAAAAGTTTTAAATCTCAGATTTTTTTTCTTCCATTTACAATTTTCAGTACATTAACTAGAAAATACCTGCTACGACAGGTGATGTCTCTAAATGGTCCTTCACTTTAGATAGCATAATATTAATTACAGCTGTTGTCCAGAGGAAAAACAGGGGTAAAAAGGCTAGCTAAGGTTACTGTTTCCTTATGAGGTATGCTATGAAGAGCAGCCAAATTCCACTGAAGTATTTCATTACCAGCTAGCATAATACTGAATCACAGCACAACTAACAAGTATAATTGCATTCAGAAAGTTTCATTTGAAGAATGTGTCAAACATATAATTTGATTAGGGCGTGTGAGTATCTGTGCATGGGTTGTTCATGGTACATTCTTACGTACGTGAATCATACGGCATTATGAGGCACTTACCTCCGGGTAGTAGGGAAGCTGCAATATGCCTTCCTATTAGAAAGAAACCTGGACCATCTTTTTAAAAGTTGACAGCAGTCTTAGCACACATCTATTTCAACTCCTAAGCCTTCTAGTTAGACCAATAACATTCATGATGTTACTCAGAAACAACAGTTACAAATCTTCTAATGTAAAAGAGAATTTGAATTTTCTGGTAATAATAAATATTCTAAGATTTAAAAATTGAAGCATCAGTATGGCATTTACAATTCTGAATAGCTCTTCATTTTTGTAAAGTGTTTCTATTTTAATGGGGGAATAGATTGTCAGTTTATAAAATTTTGGAACAGGTTTATTAGTTAAATAGATTGCGCGTTAGGAAAAGAGCATTAATTTTGCTTTTAAGAGGTAAGTATTTCTGTTCAGGATTATATTTTTGTTTAGAAGACGTGTAAGATTAAAAATCATCTTTCAAGTAGCTACTGACCAGGCTTCCCGCATACCTCGCCCTACATGTTACAAATCTGCTCTGTTAGCTTGTGGATAACTTCAGCTGCGAAGTCCATCATCCTTCTGGAGAAGCAGCAACTCGGCCTTCAAGTCAGCTCAGCTTGCTGTTGCACTGACTAGAACAAGAAGACGTTATGTCAACAAGACTTGCAATGATTACAAAGTCAGTAACTGTTGATAAATTCCCTTTGAACACCCACAAGTTACAGTTCCTGTATAGCTTTTTCCATTTCCCACATCTATAATGGAAATGACGTTATGAATAACATCTCTCTCTAATTTTCATGGATCAGCTAAATGAAGACACTTGGACCACTGAAGCTGTATTTAGAATGCTGCAGCATCCTCGGGGCAGAGGCCCTATTTCCCTATTGTTCTACAATATCTCGAGCAGCAGATTTCTGCTGTAGAAGCAGAACTTTAAAGAGCTGCTTCTGGTGATTCTGCAAGAACAAACTAGTAAGTATGGCTGAAAATGGTTTAGAGGATTTGCTTCTTAACTTAGAAGCAAAATCCAGATTTCTATGTGTTATATATAAACAATAAAATTATTATAAAAGCATGAAAAGTACCACAAGAACATCTTTTAATATTAGGTTGAGTGCAATGAAACTGCCCTTTGCCATATGATGATTATATAAAATGCAAACAATGTCATTTAGCATTGCCGGCAGTGCTTTATTATTTCACGTGAAAAGGAATACAGTGAAAGGAATTTAGAAGGGGGATGGATAGTGTCAGCAGTAACAACATACATGATTACACATTACTATAATTAGCAATGGAATTTAAAGAATTAAAAAAGCAACATACTTGCTTTGTTTTTAACTATGCTTTTGACTCAGCAGTGATTCCATCGATACACTTGGCAGAAAAGTTTCTCTCAGCCTTTCTTAAAATATAAACCCATTAGAAGGAGAAATGCTGTGGCCAAAGGTAAACACTTCAATATAAAAAGGGCCTTAAAAACCCTCCAGAAGGCAGTTTAATCCAAATCTGGGATAACTATGGATTAAGAATACATTGATGATAGTTTGTGCTCCCCTCCTTTAACACTACTACCTCATGCTGATATGCTTCGGACTATTTTCCCCAACCCTTGTACTGACCAGCTCTGATGTTACACTTGCTTTTCTTACTTTGACACACAAATTTGTGAAGCAACCTTACGCACCACTTCTAACAACCTGTATACCTAGTTTCTTTTATTTCATCCTGAAGTGTGATTTCTAAAGGTTATAGGTGTGAATGTAAAAGTGATGCTGAGGTACAACAAAGGCTTGCACTTAGAGTATGTCGAACTTTGCTTAATTGCAGCTGCAATATGCTTAGAAACATATCTGTATGATTGATGAATGATTTATCTGATCTAAAATATCTCCATGTGCATTTGCAGCAGTTTTCCATGCAAATCAGGTACTTATGCACACAAATTATTCTAGTTAGCTACAGGAGTCTATGATGACCTAATCTGCATGTTCAGCTGTAGTACACCTCTAAATTAGCATGAGAACTGTGCGCATCTTTTGCATGCAAAGGGGCCTGCCCAATTAAATTGGAAGGCAGATCTTTTATTATCTCTGCATTGCTTTACTATACTTTTAATTGGGATGTACATGCTACTGGCATTCACTTTACCTCATAAAAACATTTTGAAGATATAAGGAATAATTTGCTGAAAATATTAAATAAAAGTTTTAAAAATAAGTATAGTCATCCTTTGAATAAGTGTAATTCTCATATAAATTTTAAAAATTTGGGAACAGAAAACATCATTAATCTTGCAATTAATACTCTCATGTGAAAAACTGTCAAGGTTATTATATGCAATGCTTGTTTTCACAACATCACAAAAAAGGATACTTTTAATATTTCACTGTATGGGGACAGAAGAGGCTGAATGTGAGGCACAGCAGACACCGATTATCCCCTCACTAAAACGCAGAATAGCCAGCAGATAAATTGTGACTTAACAAGGGAGCCGGGCTTACAGCTGTCAGATAAAGCTGTACTTCAAAGGTGACCAATAACGTTTAAACAAGGTCCTCTGTCAGGGTACAGCCAGTAAAACCAAACCTGATAAGCTGATGAAATGCTACTTGTACCTGGACTTTCATCCTTTGGCTCTAGGAAAAGTAGTTGCTGGACTAACAGGTGAGTTCAAAGAAGAAACCATGTGAAAATGATATCCACAGAAATACAGACTATTGAATCAAAGTATAGAAAGATAACATGGTCATTGTTAGTGGCATACACTAGTTATAACCTATGCATGACGACTAGTTAAGTTGAGAAGCAAAATGGAATAAATATAGGCATGTGAACTTCTGGCAGTAAAAATGGAAGACTTGCTGAAAGTTTCATTTTCACTTTCTTTATAATAAATTTGAAAAGGAGTTCACGTCAGTAAAATATTCTGCTGTGAAGGGTGAAGACTTTGCACAAGGCCAAGGTTCTCAACACTGAAACACCTTAGAGACCAGATTTGTTTTCTCTTCTCTTCTCTTCTCTTCTCTTCTCTTCTCTTCTCTTCTCTTCTCTTCTCTTCTCTTCTCTTCTCTTCTCTTCTCTTCTCTTCTCTTCTCTTCTTTTTAATGCTATTAAGAAGGTCGGGTAGAGAGGGATACAGTTATAGATTGCCTTTTCCTTATGTTGATAATATATAGGAAAGGCCACAGGAGTACTGGAAGTAGGATTTCTAAAATCTGAATATTCATTTAAAAGGAATCTGAATGCCTTTGTGCTATGCTTTGCATTGGGAACACAACATTTTCCCCCACAGAGGTATTTTCTCTGTTTTGGTTGCAAAAAATAATAACTTTTTCAAGATCTTTAAGTTAAACCCCAAGTGACGTTAAAATTCAAAAATATACAATGGCAGAAACTTTTGCACGTACTTTCATCTATAAAAACAATAACGTGGACGATTTTGCAGTTTTAGAGGCAAGTCTTGCTTGCGCCACAGAGAAGTCGCTATTTACTAGTGAACAAAAAGATGAGAAAATTCTCACTTCTTGTGATTTATTCCAATGACAAGGTTAATGACACAGGTAGACATGCTCATTGACTCATTAAATTGAATGGCAAGACACAGCTAGAAGTTCATTTTCCTTCGGTATGTGCTTAGGCACCCAGTTATGACAGTATTTGTGTCACCGGAATTTATTCCCTACCTAAAACTGAGTTGATCTTTCACTTCAAATCTGTGGAGGCATTTTCATGCAACTTTTTATCTTCCAAAGCTCTGTAGTTGTAACAGCTCATATCTTTTGTAGGTCAGGCACCAGGATGGACTTGCAACATGTAAATTAGTTGATTACAGTGGTACAGTCGCTGTGGATGTTTTGCTACACAAATATGTACACATGTAGAATATTAATGACGACTTTCATTCATAGGCAACATATGAATTATCAATGAAGGAGGTTTTCAGTGTTTAGTGGAAACCTTTTAGCAAGGTTTGATGTAACGTTTTGAAATATGTAATCTCCGGTATGGTAGATATAGCTCTGTGTGCCACCCCATATGGTAAAAAATACACTGAAGAAGCCTGGCTCACTCTGAAGCATGGCTGTGCAAGCTGTAAACATTTACTTTAGGAATATTCTGAAGAAGATTTTGAAGTTGGAATCAGAATGAGCTATGCAATTTGGATCTGCACATCCCCGCTGGGGCAGAGGGTATGTGTTTTCTATTATCAAGGTACACTGTGGCAATCAAGGAAACCATCAAGAAAAATGGGCTCTGAGACTCCTCATAGATCAGCCGTGCTGGGAGCTGGGATTTTTTTTCTATCCCAGTATCAAGCAATGATATTACAAGGAAGGCCAGCTGTAAAAGGAGAATAAAATACCTGCGTCATAAAAGTGTTGGGAAAATGCATTAATGTGTCTGAAATGGATTTAATTTCTTAGGTAGGTGCTAACTATCATTTGAGTATGCACCCCAAAATACTTGATATATTAGAATTTTGACAATACCAAAGCAGTTTTGCCTGCTTTGCAAACAAACTGAAATAAAGCAAAGGTAATTTTGGCATACCGTTTTAAAGTCTTATCCTACATTTCAGTCCCTGCTTCTGCAGACGTCCTGCTCACTGGCTGCAGTTAACGTAATGGGCACTTCTAGAGAACTACAGACTGGCTGGCCTGATCCCGGTCCCTGGGAAGGTTACGGACAGACCCTCTGGGAGGCCATGCTGTCGTGGTTTAACCCCAGCCGGCAACTGAGCCCCATGTAGCCGCTCGCTCACTCCCCCCCAGTGGGATGGGGAGAGAATGGGAAGGGTAAAAGTGAGGAAACTCGTGGGTTGAGATAAAGATGGTTTAACAGGTAAGGCAAAAGCCGCATGCGCAAGCAAAGCAAACCAAGGAATTCATTCACCACTTCCCACGGGCAGGCAGGGGTTCAGCCATCCCCAGGAAAGCAGGGCTTCATCATGTGTAATGGTTCCTTGGGAAGACAAACGCCATCACTCCGAACGTCCCCCTCTTCCTTCTTCTACCCCAGCTTTATATGCTGAGCATGACACCATATGGTGTGGGACATCCCTTGGGTCAGTCGGGGTCAGCTGTCCTGGCTGTGTCCCCTCCAGCTCCTTGTGCCCCCCAGCTCCTCGCTGGTGGGGTGGGGTGAGGAGCACAAAGGCCTTGGCTCTGTGTCAGCCCTGCTCAGCAGTAATGAAAACATCTCTGTGTTATCAACACTGTTTCCAGCACAAATCCAAACCAGCCCTATCCTGGCTGCTGGGAAGAAAATTTACTCTACCCCAGCCAAAACCAGCACATGTGTTCAGGCACAAAACCCAAGAAGACGACTGGGAGCAGCCAGCACTGATTGACCAAAGGCAGACTGTGCTTAACGCACCTAACCAGCCCGATGTTCTGCAGCACAACGACCGGCTGTATGGACAAGGGGAGAGCTGTGGATGTTGTTTGCTTTGACTTCAGCAAGGCTTTTGACACGGTCTCCCAGTATCATTGTAGCCAAACTGGTGAGATATGGACTAGACAGGTAGACTGTACAGATGGGGGAGAAATGGCTGAACCATGGGGCTCAAAGGCTTGGGACCAGCAGTTTCAAGTCCATGGGACTTCAGGAGGTAAGCTACGTGCACAACAATATAACTGAGAACATGTTTACGGGTAATTAACTCGATGGGAAAAGGCCTCATATCCTTCACCTTACAGTAGGAGTGGAAGGCTCTAAGCTACTTCCAGGCCTGTCCCTATATAATCAGCACATTAAAAAAAAAAACAAGCCAATGACTGTATGCCTCTTAAGAGATAAAAAAATTTACTTAGCACGTTTAAAAATAAAACGTATGCTAATTGCCAGAGAACAATTTAAGAGGCTAAAATTGACCAATGGCCAATACCCCCCAGGATTCAGAATGTGGATAACAACAATCTTCAGTCGGACACGTTATTTTTCTATATGCCCGAGTGGCACAAAGGATCATGCAGATTTGCAATTTCGATCCACTGTGTTTCTCATGTTGACGTGTCTATGAAATACCACTGACATGTGCCTTACGTGGGAACCGGGAATGTTCTGCCACAGAAGGAAACTGCTATTGCCAGTGGTCAGCACAGAAGTTTAGAAATACTGGCTGGAAAAAAGCCCGGTATGGCCAGAGCCAATCCTCTTTTTTGGAAAGTATCCGAACGCTCCCTTGAAATGTTGGTAGGGGATACTGACACACGCCGCTCCGTTTTGATTGTTTTTCATTAACAAAAGGATCAGATCCAAACTGCATTGTCTCCTCACTGGAAATTTGGCCTACTGACTTATCCAACTGTTTTTCTCATCATTAATTATATTCATCAGTATATCAAAGCGGAATTACTTCATGCTTTTAGTCCACTTTGAATGTCATGAGTATATTCAGGAATATCTGTGATATCATCATCTCTGGGTGTAAACTGCAAGAAATTTTCAAGGCTTAAATGGATCTAAAACTTGCAATCTAGTCAATTAAAAAAATAAAGTTAAATGCAGGTTCATACTCAAAATTCGTCCTGGAAGCATTTGCAGTCGTGCATTGTGTATTGGGTTTAAAAAGCCCTCTCTTGCCTACTGCTGTATAAAATAACAACATAAACAACAGAGAAAGTGACTGACCATAGCCATAGCACAGCAGTGAAGCCAACAGAAAGCAGTCAAGTGTCCTCCGTACATAAAAGGAGATCCATTACATAAATTTTAGATATTAGTAATCTCAGTTGCTACTTGCAATAGAAACAGATAAAACTATACAGCTTTTGATTATGAAATTTTCAGTGTCCCTTGAAGTTTTTTAAAGTTTTTGCTATACAGATAGTTTTACACGTGGAATTACTTATTTCCCCAAATCAGCATTTCAGACAACTTTATGGCCCACATTAAACCTTGTATTATGCTGTTACGCCTGCCAACATTAGAGGTGACTTTGGTCACTGGTCTTTGATAGTGACACATGTAACTGTTTCCTGTAACAGCAGGGCTCTTTCTGTTTTGCATCTGGATTTTCTGCGATTAAGCAGTTACACTGGTTGGGTCCACTGCCAGCTCATCTCGGTCACTGACCAAAGAGAGCATTTTGCAAAGCACCCGGGTAAGGACTGCTGTCACTGATACTCAGGCAAACCACTGAAGACTGTAAGGACTGGAAAATCAAAAACTGAGGGGAGAATTTGGCTTCTGATGTACACAGCTGCTTGACTATGTCAAATGGCAACTGAGGGAGGCGGCAGCCTGTTTCTCCAGGCCTCTCTGCTCTCTTCTTTCAGTCACTTCTTGTGAGCATGTGGATTAAATCATCAGTGGTCCGTGCCTCAGTTTACCATTAGGAACACTGATATATTAAACCAAGGATATTTTGAGATTTAACTAAGTGGGGTTTGTAGGTTATGAAAACATTCTATTCCTAGTGTAAAGCATGATTTTTTTCATACTGATACTGTGAACGTGCACTAGCAAGATGCACAGGGACACGCCGAGTTCCTGGATCTCCAGTCATACAGAGGTAACGGTCACAAATGATATGCATGCTTCTTTCAAATCTGGTAACTCTAGGTCTGCAGGACAAGGTTACTCACTAAAAATAGTGCTGTCTCAGGAGCAGATTCCACACAAGCCAGAACACGCCATAGCAGTGTATCTGTGCGGCAAGACCAAATGTCCACAGAAAGGAGCACTGCAACTCCATTTTAAGACTTTTCTTGGCAGTTGCACCAGTTCGGTTAGAACAAAGCCAGCATCAGCTCCTTCGCGGCTATCCAGAGCAGAAAGCTGTGCCGCACTGCATTGCTGAGCCTCATCGCACTGTTCTCTCCATCGCTTCGCACTGCACTGATGCTCATATTGTGCA
The DNA here is from genome assembly GCA_009819775.1 of Phoenicopterus ruber ruber. Classification (NCBI taxonomy): domain Eukaryota; kingdom Metazoa; phylum Chordata; class Aves; order Phoenicopteriformes; family Phoenicopteridae; genus Phoenicopterus; species Phoenicopterus ruber. Next base: position 1,000,433 of record CM020233.1, on the reverse strand, counting down.
TTTTACGTCGTGCAAGCACCAGTGATGTGGACAGCCCGAGAAGTGTTCTCCAAGCTACCCCATACAGATAAACATATATACATAACTCTGCCTTTTTTTTCCCCTTCCTAGCCTCTCCACTGGTATTAGTCTCTTCACTGATATTTGCAGCTTTCTTTTGCCATTCACAGACATCACTAATGCAGCTTTACCACTAGTTGAAGATGAAGAAAAGAACGGCAGTACCAGCGATAGGGGGGGGGGGTGTGACAGGGCAGCAGGTTGCCACAGCAGCCGGAGCGTGAGGAGCGCAGGCCTCAGGGAAGGGACGCTTACACGGAGCTGCAACGCCTGGTGGCAGCGGGGGGCGGCGGGGCCGGTGCGGCGGGGCCGGTGCGGCGGGGCCGGTGTGCCGGGGCCTGGCGCCGGTGACAGGCCGCCCCCGCAGGCCGCAGCGGGGCGCGCGCGGGGCAGGCCGGGAGGCGGGCGGCGCGGGGCACGCCGGGACACGCGCCCTGCGCCTCCCAAGATGGTGGCCGGTGGCTGTCCCCGCCCCCCGCAGCGCACATGCGCAGTGGCGCGGCGGGCCGCGCCGCTCCCTCCCTCCCTCCTGGCGGCCGGGGCGCCACTGACAGACAGCGGAGCGGTGCGAGCGGCGAGCGCCTCCGGGACCCCCCGGACCCCCCTCCTCCGCGCCCCGCCCCGCCGCACCGGTGAATGGGAGAGGCGGGCGGCGCCGGCCCCACGGAGCAGAGCGAAGCGGCGGCGCTGGCGGCGGCTCGGGTAAGGCCGGGGCCGCGCCTCCCCTCCCTCCCTGCCTGCCTCCCTTCCCCCGGCCGCCGTCGCCCCCCGCGGAAGGCTGTCCCGGCCGGCGGCGGGGCCCGGCGGGCCGTGCGGCCGGCGCGGCTCTCCTCTCCTCTCCCCCCTCCTCTCCTCTCCTCTCCCGGCTCCCCGCCCTCCGCTCCCTCTCCTGCCCCCTCCCTCCTTCTCTCCAGCTCGCTCTCAAAATGGCGGCCGCGCCCGTTGGTGAGGAGGGAGCCGGGGAGGAGGCGGGGGAGGCAGGGCGACGGGGCGGGAGGGAGGGAGGCGAGGCGGGGGATGGTCCCCGCGCCCCGGCGCGGCGGGGTGGGGTGGGGGCCGCCGGGCGCGGTTCCCTCCCCTCTCCCCGGCCCTTCCCGGGCTTCAGCGGCGTCCTCGCCGCCGGTGACTTAGCAGGAAAACAGGGCGCGGGGGAGGAGTGGGCCAGACAAGGGAGCGGGGCGGGGTGAGGCGGCGAGGAGCCCCTGCGGTGGGCGCCGGCTCTCCCGGCCTTCGTGTCCTTCCCCCCCTTTAGGCCGCTTCATTTCTTCTGGTGACTTAGCAAGATACCGGGGAGGAGGCGATGGGCCAGGCGCAAATAATGATAAAAAAATAGTCTGGGGCGAGGAGTCTGGGGTGTGTGTGCCGGAGAGGATACGGAGCATCCCTTCCCCGAATTCCTCCCGGAGGGTTTCCTCCTGTTCTCCCCGTCCTCTCCGAGGGCAAGGCAGGCGTTTGTCAGGAGATGGCCCAGATCTCCGGAGTCGGCCGCAGCACGGAAAACAAAACGAGAATTGATAATACAGGGGAAGGGACTAGGTGTTATTTTGAGAATTTGTTTCACATCCACCCCGTTTTCCTGCAGTGATCTAGCAGGGAAAGCACTGGTAGGAGGTGGCTCAGACCTTCAGAACCAGCTGCAGTAAAAACGGGGGAGGGAGGTCTAATCTCTCCTTCTTGGGGTCATATTGCTGCCTGGTTGTCTACAGTCGCACAGACTTTCCTTGAAAACCTTTTAATAGCAATCGTGTTTGCTAAAATGCTCTGTTTATTGCCATTCTTGAGTTTTTGTTTCGGCAGGAGGTTATATGCAGGCAGGGCTTTTGATGGAAGTTGGGGGGTGGGAGTGGTGCCTCCCTTGAAAAGTTTAGGGTTTACTCAGTTCTGTGGGTGTGAGGGGTTTTTTTTTATGTTTAAGGTGGATGCAATTAAACTTGACCTTTAATACCAATAATAATGTGACACCTTCCCTTTCTTTGCCATAGTATCACTGGTAAAATTTCCTTGCTGATAGTGCTGCAGCAGAGGGCTTGGTTGTTGCAGGTCAAGTCAATTCATAATGAATTACCTAACCAGGGGATGGTGGAAGGTTAATCTAAGCTGTAGTAAAAATCTTTAATAAACACTATTTTACTGTAAATAAATGTTTGGATGTATTGACCTGGCTGAATTATGTATTTGTGTGGAGATTCTTTTAAGTGTATATTCCTATGACAGTATTGTTTATATAGTATCAGGAGATGGGGGTTAAAGAACCTATGTTCAGTGATGATCATTTCGTAAATGATTGTGCAGCATTCAGCTGGTTTTCAGAAGAGGGAGGGTCTGCTATCAAAATGTTATTTGCCCTTAGAGTAATTTTGGTAAATAGGAAAATTATGTTAGGGAACTAAACAAAGAAAATATTTTTAAACAGAAAGATTTATTGCAAATTTCTAGCTTGTTCTCAGGGACCTCGTTTTTGTGTGTTTCTTTTGATATTACCATGTTTATGGATGCTGTGTGCAGCCATTGAGCAGAGAAGAGACTGGGTGGAGTAAGGAGGCAAAGCTGCGAAATGGCTAGATTACCCTTTCATAGCTTTTTTTTTTTTTCCTTTGCTTGCGTTTTGCTGGGGTGGAGGAATACTAATTGCCGTAACAATGAATTCTCTTCTTTAGGGAAGAATCTAATGGTGCAGGAACCTTCTGAAATGAAACAAATCTCGCATTCTGTTTTGAGGCTTATTTTTCTGCAGGGTGGATCTTGATTTGTCTGACCGTGAGAAGTGACCAGTCACTGTTGCAAAGCCAGATTTTTTTTTGTCTGATAACCATTTCAATTTATCGACTTAGATATTCACTTGTTGAATTTATTTTATTTACACTTTAGATGAGTATTATAATTTTTGTGCAGGTATTTTACACACAAGATTTTCTGAAATATAGAGACCCCCCTGTATCGTTGCTTAGTGCTATTATTTGTTCATATAACTTCTTGGTTAGAGTGGGTTATGGGTGGACATGCAAGAAAAGACAATCCCTGCATTCCCTGGTGCCTGCAGTAGAGTAACTCCTATTAGTATATGGACTTAATTGCATTACCCTTCTCCATGTGCCGAGTTCATATAAAATAACATCTCAAGATTTTGGAAGCCCTTTTGAACAATGTGGCTCTGTAAGAGCATTCCTGTACCGCTCGGGTACTGCTGCATCATGGGGGTGATACTGATGCTTAGAGTTAAAGTTGTGTTGGAAAGGCGTTAGAACAAAGGATTTGGGGAGTACAATAGGGATCAGATGGAGCACCTAGGAAGGGCTGCTCGTAGAAGTGCTCTTCTCTTCCAGATGTGGCTCACGGCATTCCCACCTGAATTCAGTGTTGATCAGAGCAAGTACAACACTGAACACGAATGATTCTGAAGCAGGTTGAGGTTTTGCTTTTTCTGGGTTTGTCTCAGTTCTGGAGTCCAGTTTTTGATGGTAGATGGCCACAGACGAGACTGCGTTTGGTTTTAATTTGCCCAAAATTAAATTAAAGGGTAGTGGCTTTTTTTATAAGATGTATTTCATTCACTTAGAGTAGATGTTACAGGATTCAATGGATGTGTTCACTAAATGCCTGTGTCTAAAAATGAATCCAGGCTAAGAGCAATGAAGAATCCAATAAAACACTTACCTCCTTATAACTTTGGTTGATTTTTGTCCTTGAAATGATGGCAGTTACTTTCTGTACAGGAGTAACTTGTTAATTTCTGTTCTGCAAAAGAAAAAGGCATTAATATTTACCTTTATGACTGTATGTGAGGTCTGTCTTGCGTGCATTGCTGACTCTTCTGCCTATACTCTTTCCTATGCTCCACCCAGCCTTGAGTGCTCAGTTTGTATTCCTTGCTCTCAACTTTTTTGTGTATCCAACTTGCTATTGATGGGACAGCTATTAAATTAGCATCTGTTGACCGTCATGCCCAACACTCCAACCTTGTCTGTCTTCAAGAACTCTTTAACCAACTTCCATCAGTGCTAATTATAATGGGTTTGTACCCTCTTGTAAAATGTTCTGGGCAAACAATCGCTGGAAGACTCCTGCCTCTCTATAGCTCAGAAATACACTGTGTATGTTTGTTACGAAGTTTATTTACAACCCTCTGTAGCTGCTTCTGGTATTCATGAACTAGAGTGGTTGGAATTACTGTAGTATGAAGGGCAGCAGCTTTCCAACAGTTTTGTTTTGGTCAGCTTTCCCCTACTTTTGTGAACTTCAGGCCCGTTTTCTAAACTAAAGGTAGACTGTGGGAGGGCTGCTGAAATGTCTGTGAAATGAACACTGAAATACTTGTCAGCCTGAAAATAAGAACCGCTTAGGCCTAGATTTAGGAAATCAAGAGGACAATAAAAATCAGTAATTATTGTTAATAAATAATAATTTCAGATTTCATATAGGGTGTGTGGGAGTTTCCAGCCTATAACATGTAATTTCTGATGGCAATTGAAGATATTTACCAAGTGGCAGAGCCATGTGAGTTAATCCAAATGGTTCTGGGTTTCTTCTGTGACGATTATTATAGAGAAGTAGTAAGTTTTGTACTGTCTATACATGCCGATCTGTTAATGAAGTTACAACTGGTCTCCTGTTTCTCCTTTTTCTAAGAGCTTAAATATCATTGGCAGAACAGCCTGTCTGCTAAAAATGTATTCAGTTGATTAAGCCCTGCCTGGGTTGAATGGCTTTTTCAGGAGCTAATTACCTGACACAAGGGGAATGGGGCTCCTAATGTGGCTTTTGGGTGTTGTGAGCATAGGTGTTTATTAATGGATGATGTTGCTTTGTCTTTTGATCTGCCTGGCAGAGTAGGTTACACCTCAAGTTTTTAAAAATAGGCATTTACACAAAGACATAATCCTGACCTGTTTAAAACTAGTTTTCAAGTACATAAAGTTATTTCTTCAGAATTCTTACTATAAATGCTGTCCAAGTTAGCAGGAGTGCTCACATGGTCATCTTCTGCATGGAGGGCTTGTGCCATTCCTGTGTGATTTGAGCTGTAGCTGTGTTATGTCCGCTTCATTGTGGTGCCCTTACCTTAGGTTGGGTTAAATGTCTGGTTTTCTTGTATTACAGTTATTTTAGAACAATGCTTTTCCTCATGCCTACCATATTTTGAGACCTACTGATGAATATTACATGTTAGAAACATTTGAAAGAACTGTGATTTTTATCTGATGAATAATTTAGTTCTAGTTTTAACCTGGCGAACTTGCTAGGTACTGCAGGTTAGCCCCAACAAATGTGTATATCTAATTTACATCTTATCTTAGTTGTTTAAAGAAGGGCCTTTTCTTCCTAATACTCATTGAGGCAGGCAATGCTTGTCTCATTCAGCATGTTTAAAAGCTCATTTTTTTCCTTTTTTTAACCTCATGCTGTCTCTTTAGGGGGTTAGATAGGTGTGATGGGCTATCTTGCTTTTAGTTCACTGTCATGGAAGCCACCTATCATATCACTTCAAGGAAATTTCAAAGAAAAACGTTGCTTACAAAATAAGTGTGTGCTGTGATCCATTTCATCAGTACTATAAACATACAGTCCTCTTCAAAGCAAATCATGTGTGCACAGCACTGTCATACTAAGCAGTATCAAGTGCACTGATGTATGCATAACTATATAAAAAAAATCATTATGAATTCAAAGTACTTGTTAGTTAATATGTTTAGAAGTACTTTTGCCATTTCCTTCTTATTGGTACTGCTTCTGAGAGAGCCCAGCAGTTTGACTTGGCTGCTTATGGACTTTTGGATAAGGATTGTGACTAAATAAATGTAATAAATACATCTTTGTGGTTGTAAGTCCGTTGATTCTGGAAGACTTACCTGATATTTTTAACCAGTAACTAGTTGCTGCAGTCTTGAAAAGGTATTTCCAGTTATGGGACAATCCACTGTGGTTGAGGTTTATAGGTGGTGCTGCAGCAAATGTCTGCCTGTAATTTTCTTAGATCTGTCGTTAAATAGGTCCCTGTTGAGTGAGTTCGCAGATACGCTTTTCTGAAGCACCTCTTGTTCTCCAGCGCTTGTTGGTGAGTCAGCTGGTGTACCTCCTATGAGGTAGGGCTAAAGGTAACAGGTTTTATGGCATGATGCCGTACTAGTTTGCATCTGAGATAGCGCAGTGGCCTTCGTGACTGAGATTATTTATACCTTCCCTCTTGTATCGATGTCAGTTGTTCCTATTGTGCTCCACAAATCTTAAGTTCTTTTGGTTTAATTAGACAAGTCTCTTCCCCACCCCCACAGATTGCCTCTGCCTTGTTTTTCTGCATGGAGGTAGCTTAATGCAAAGGTGTTAAGTTTATCCTTCTTTAAGACTAGAGGAAAATCAGTTGGAAACATCTAGCCTGTTTACCTGTAGATGACTGTTTCTTCCCTAAAGAAACAATGTTGGCAGTTTGTCTTGTGCTTGACTCACCCATCTTTTGGCGTGAAGAAAAAGATTGGATAAACAATTAGGTTTATTTAAATGCTAGTGTCTTTACAATCTATTAAGAGGATGATGTCATTAATGTGAGTGTGTATATGTATTTTGAAACAGATGGTGTCTTAAATCGGTAATGGTAGAAGTTTTTGGTTCTCACTTGGCTGGATTGGTAGGCAGCAAGCACAAACTAGATTGGGGGAAGCTTAACAGAGGAGCTCCGACCCTAGTATTCATCCGTAGCAGACAGTGAGGATGGGGTTGAAGTTCTAACATCATGCATGCCATTTTTGTAATAAGATCTTGTGAATAGCTAACACTGTTCCAACAAACTTGGAATTTATCTTTTCCGTGTTTTTGTCACACTAATAAAGCTGGGATGAGTACTAATGATAGATAATTTCCGGTACCACAGAGTATCACAATCACAAACTTCTACATCAGTAAAATGAGAACTGAGATGGCTGTGAATATGGTGGTCTGTTGCCTAGTGTCTGGTCTTTCTTGGCCTTGTTTTGTGCTATCTGACATTGCTTCTGCCTGGGAAGATGTTTTCCATTTCAGCAATAAAAGAAGTAATTTTGTGTTTGTGCTGTCTTGGCTTAGATGCGGGACCTTCCTCCAGGGAGAGCAGTTACTCTCTTCAGCAGGAGAGTTACTGCATGTGCGAATAGGTGGGAGAGGTAGGGATTCTGAGAAGGGGTGCTGGTAAAGTCGGGAAGAGGAAGGCAGGTATTTCTTAGGGACTGGTCCCCACAACTTCAGATCTGCTTTACAGGCAGTGTAGTAGGTGAGATGGGTCATAGGAAAAATGAGACACCTTATACAAGAACCCTGATTTCATTACTTTTGGTACTGGTGTCATGAAAGATTAAAATCTGTTCCCTGTAATAGGGTAAGATGTATGTATGACAATTATGATGTTCGTTTGGGGGGGGGGGGTTTGTTTGGGTGTTCCCCCCCCCCCCCCTTGTCGAGTGAAGCCATTTTTGGTCAACAAGCTTTGAAAATGGCTAAAGGACTAAGAGTGTTCTCATGATTTGAAGAGTGGAAGTTCTGTCTGATTTTTTGTTTGGATTTCCTTGTGGTTTTGACCTTCTCCTGCTTCTAAAGCTTTAGCATACGTGTTTCTTCAAGTTTCCTTCCAAATGTTTTTCATATATAAATTTAATCAATTCACAATCATTTTTGTTAACATCATGTTTCAAATACAACAGGCAGTTTAATAATTGAAACATTTAAATTTGGATATAGTCCTGTGACCTGCTTGAGAGTTGCAAGTCTACTGCTTAATTCTTCAAATCAGAAAAGGATGGGGGGAAGAACTGAAAAGGACGAAGTTCAAATCCAGTGCACAACTGCTGGCCAACCGTAAGAAACTAGCCTGAGTACATGCACTCTTCTCTTGGTGGTGAAGAGAAAGTAGCTGAAATACAGTGTTCTAGAATTGCTCTTGCAGAAAGTGTATGTATAGTTTGACCTAGCAAAAATGATTGTGAAAAATATCTTTTGCTGAAGTCATTCGGATAAACTATGATGTGCATTGTGCGTTTCTCTGAACAAGCTTAGAGTAGCAGCTTGTAATACTTTAGCCCACTAACCCTCCTCCTCCTCCCTTCTCCCTCTGTCCCGTTCTTCTACACCCGCCCACCCCACTTTTCACTAACTTGTGTCTGACCAAAAAGTCATTCAGGTTTCCAGAGAAGTTCAGTGAAAACCCAGTGGGGGTTAATATGAATTTAAAACTGGTTTTGCAAAATAATTCCTTGCTATCATATCACTATCACAACGTGCTAAACAGCAGCATAAAGAGTTCCACGTCCAAAACTTTTTCACACTTTTTACAGATTTCTTTTCTACTACGGCCTGCTTTTTTCCGGCTGGTTCATTTATTGGTAGTTAAATTTACCTGCATTTTCACACAGAACTGAACAGGCAGGCTGGAAGTAGGATGTTTTCACTTGTTTTCTACCAAAGTCTACATGTAGTCTACAAACTTTAGCTCTGAGCTGGAAGAAGCTTAAAGGCACTAAAAGGATATGTAGTGACTGTGTGCTTGAGATGTTTCTCCTGAGAGTTAATTGTATCATGCTTTATCAGAATTGAAAAACTGAAGTGGTAGAGGGAGGATAAATGTCAAGATTGAATTAATTTAAAGACTTTTCCCCCCAAAATATTTTCCCAGCAAATTTGGCGCAAATGTATCAAAGTCAGAGTGTTGGTGCCTGGGAAGGTAACAGGACCAAAAATGTGTTTTGTTGTTTTACAGTCTGAAAGGTAGGTAGTGACTGCCAGTGCTCTGTTAAGTAGTGATTATAACTTGAAGTAGTACGGAAAAGTAGATGGGCATATAAGCTTATTTCAAAATGCACATCTCTAATTAGGACAGAAATGCATTTATTTAGGGAATATGCAGTGTAGAGTAGTTAACTTGCTCCTGTTTTATAGCATCTTGATGACATTTCTTAGCTTTATTTTTTAGATGTAATTACAACCTGCATTCCAAGTCTTTGGAACATAGGCACAATATCTGATCTGCTGTAGATTACTTTCTAGTTCCCCATGGATTTGTTGTTGAATTATTTTCAGAAGTAAACTACAGTATCAGGTTTTTAGCAAAGTCAATTCAATTAGCGTGTAAAAGTAGGTGAAATGGATAAGAAAACAGGCATAGGGCTTTTCAATTGTTTGTGTTAAAAGATATATTTGCTCTTATAAACCTTTAACTGAACTGAAATGGAAAATATTTTTGGTAACTTATTGCAAAATGTGAACAAACACTGCACAAAATGCTATATTATGTGTTATGCTATATTGATATACTCGGCAAAGCATTTGTGTTTAAGACCTACGGGCATTTTAAGATTTTACTTAATTGCAGAATAACAGGCTTACTAAACATGCGGATTAAAAATAAGGCTCAGAGTTGTAATTCAGATCAGATTTGCTTTTTGTTTTGTTTTTCCAAAATAAGATAGCTGTTGGAGCTCACTTTTTCATAATCCTTCAGCTAGCTTTACTGATGTGGGCTGAAAAGCGGAAAAGAGATTAGCCCAGCTCGTAAATGAGTAGCTTTCTTGAATTCTTCGACTCATCCCTGCTGGCTTAGTAGGTGATTAATTCTAACATTTTCTAGGATGAGGTGTGTTTGCCGCACTGTAAGAACAACTGCATGGCTGTTCTCTTGTGATTATACTGTTTGTGTGCTGCTCTGCTGTAGCTGGGGGTGAGGTGAAGGGGGAGAAGGAACTGGATGTTTTATTTTACTTGTTACTGTTTCTCTTTCCTATCAACAGATGGAGACAGATTTCTAAGAAACCTTTTCAGGTCATAATAGTTATGCCCAAGAAGTATGGATATTACTTCATGTTTAATTAGATTTGTATTTAAATGGCAGCTTCTACAAAATCTGTTTCCAGAGTACCTTTGTGGGAAGAGTTGTCCTCTTCTGCAGCTTGAGTTTGATAAAGCAGCTTTTTGCTTACTGGGTTTAAAACAAAATCAGACCATTAAAAATTAGTCTAGATTAAAAGGAAGTGTTCTTACATACTTGCTTATATACTTGCTAGAAGTTAGCAGTATAATCCAGAGGTATAAGAGAATGATTCATTTGATCTAGTTCTCCCGTAAAGGACTGTAGCTCTAATTGCCTGCAAATGCTCACAAATAACCATTTGGTTAAGTCCTGTTGGTAATATGTTACGAACAAGATACACTGTTGAAAAACTTTGTAAGGATCTAATGTGCCAGCCATGTAGCAACAAGAGTTTCTACTTTATTAAGGCACAAATGGATTGTCTCAACTTTAGAGAATTGTGGAATTTAATTATTAGTCTTTTGGTGGCTCTAGTCTCTGCTACCACTTCATAGGTGACTTGCCTTTCACTGAGGTTGAAAAATTACCTGAAGAGAGGAAGCTAACCAAACTAGGATTTCAGGTACATTAACAAACTCTGAAGAAAACATATGGAGTTTTCTTTCAGGTAAAACATCTTATAAGAACAGTAGAACGTGTTAGAGAAACCACTTGAAAGTTGGTAGCATGTAGCTGGACACTCAAGACTCTTGAGTTTTACACAGGCTGTTGTAACTCTAAATGATTGCAAATTAAGATTTAAATTTGAAGCTAAATGTGAGTGATCTGAAACTCTGCAGTTGATTTCATAATGTGAACCCAATTGTGTGTTCCTTGTGTTCGTAATGGCTTATACGCCTTTTTAACACCCAAGTACTTAGTATTAGGCGTGCCTAACCTGCCAGTCTGAGAACGTGATCTCAGATTTTGTCTCCTTCAAAGAAACGTTCTTGTACAATATTATTGAATACATGATTTTATCATAATAATACTTAAAAAACAAATGGTCTTGCAGTTGAGTTTATTAGGTATTAGGATTCTGGAAAAAAAAAGGCAAAAATTTACTGTTCTTAAAGCACAGCAGCACACAGCTCTGATAAGCTTTCAAAGTTGAAAGGTGTTGGTCTGTTCTGTGTCTGCTAATACATTTGCTCTGTAATTTATGCCATCTATCTCTTCTAATTTCAGATATAATGAGCTACAATTACGTGTTTAGTGTATGTAGCTTTTGTTTTTGTGGGGAAGACTGTTTATGGAGCCTAAGCAACGGTCATTAAAACTGCAGAAATTTAATTAATTTATTTTTAAGTTCCTGGAGGAGCTTTGAATGTGTATTCCAAGATCTGCAATAACAGATTGGTCAGCAGTGGTTGTTAGGTTGCTAGACAGCAGCTAGACAGCTGCAGGGTGAACTTGGGGTGGTGCTGATATATTTAACTGTTTGCTGCTGATGTTGTGAACCAAGGACTGATGTTGAAACTGATTTGCTTGGTTTAACTCATAAAAATTCAAAAGTTAAGAGAAAAAACAAAATCCAGGAGGGACAAACATGCCTGTGGGAATTAGGGGAGATAGGAAAAGTACTTAAGAACATATTAAGGCTGATTGACTGTTTTTTGTAGTAGCTAGTAAGCAAATGTTTCTGTAGGCTTGAGGACTTAAATTACCAGAATGATAAAGATTTTGAGCCTGGAGTTCCAGTGGGTGAGACCGGCTTTCATCGTGGTGCTGATGAGGATTTTCTTGATGACAGGAGCCCTGGCTTAAGTAATCAGGGTAACTTAGGCCGTGAAAGAAGCCTATAAAATTGAACTTCTGAAACTTGTAAAGGCCTTGTAATGTAATACATCTTTTTCTACATTGCTCTTTGCAGCTTTACTGAGGTGATTTTAAAAATCTGGTTAGAACCTACAAATGTCGGCAAGGAATACCGGTTCACAATGAACTCGGAATAGCTTTCTGCTCTCTCTCTGTATGTCACTACTCGATATTTGTGTAGATTTTCTTAAACCTTATTGCTATGGTAGCAGAGCACTGCCAGTCAGCAAGGCATTGCCACAGATGGTTTTGCTGTGTAGCACAGTCACTCGCAGTGAGAGGAGAGCGCTGATCCTAACGCATGCGTGTTGCATTGGGTCTTGCTCATGCTGCAGAGGCACGCTCAACTGAGTCTAGCAAAGCAAGTGTACGTCCAGAATGAAAGATGAGTTTGACAACCGTTACTTCCCATTTATGTAGTTTATGTTTACTGGTGTATATGTTGTTTCTAATAAAATATGTGATCGTTTAACTTGCTAAACTGCAATTTAGATGGATCGTATCTCAATTGGGAGTGATTCTTTACTAAACTTTTTCTGAAAAGCAGAAATGGGTGGTGTTAGTCAGCTGAGCCATTTCAGTGATTTGTTTATGGTGTTGGGCCAGTATTTTTGACACGCTTGATGGGAGTGAAGGAAAGACAATGGAGAACTTTGCACTGATCTGGCTGATACAATACTGAGGAAGAGAAGGTTGGTTGCGATGGCACAGTTTGGTATCTCAGGATACATTTATGAAAATGCTTGGATTTGGGAGGGCTTCATAAGAACTTACTGTGAAACACCCTGTTGATGGCAACATTAGCGGAGAAGTTAGTAAGGTTGGTTGTTGCGTGCTGGCAGCTGGTAAGCACCGAGTGCAGTTCCTTCGCGTGGTGTGATTCCCGTAAGGCAGTTTAAAGGACAAAAGCCCTCGGTCTTTCTGGGATGCTAAATCCCTGACTGAAGTAATACCTTTCAGGGACCGATGTAGCATCTTACTGAAGGTATAATTTATATCATGAGTTAATAACTAGTAGCTAATGGTTTCTTTGACCTCCATATTTATGACTTCAATTTTGTCACGGTACAATATATGTGTTACTCTGACAGAGCTGAATGGTACTCTGCCACATACAGATAAAACCTTCCGATTAAAGCTGCAGCAATGAGTTACTACAATTGCTAAACAAAGTCATAACGATGGTAAAACAGAGGGCTTAGGTGAAACAGAAAAAAACAACAAAAATTTCATCCTCCTCTAAAATACTTGGATGAGCTGTGGTATCTGTGCAGTAATTAACAGCAATAATCAATAAGTCAAGGGTTAAGTCCAGAAACACTGTTTTAGTAGTTAAAACTAAGAAAGCAGGCTGGTTTTGATTGTAAAAACTTCTGTCTTCAAGTGTGTTTGAAAACTTCTGTTTAGTCTCGTAGGTTTGTAAAGTAGATGATCAGCTTGAAATAGATAAAAGGTAAATGTCAAATTCAGGGCACAGTGTCTTTACCAGACATATGTATTCAAACCAAATTTTAGTACTGTTTAGCATCCGGTGTACTCTGATAAGCAGAAACGTAATGAACTCTGAAGGAATTTACAGACTAAATTTGATTTTTTTTATGTGTACAGAATGGACAGTTTTAGGAATTTTAATTCCAGTTCACTTTGCTCTTGCTTGATGCTAGTTTAGGTAAATGAACACGTATTTTTGGCAGGTTGAGACTAAAATGCTGAAGGGTTAATTTGATTCCATAATCTTTCTCAACTGTTTTTGGAAAATACTTATGGAAAATAATACTTAAATGCCTCCTGAAGCAAGTAGGAACACCATCATAGAAATACCTATGAGCCAAGGCTTATCATTTATTGGCATGACATATCATGAACTGAGGGGAATTCGGACTATCTCTTGCCTGGAAGTGATTTTTTTTTTTTTCCTACCTCATTGCTTTGCCTGTATCTGTCTAGCTATTGTGCTTTGAATACCTACTATACAGCTGTCTCAGAGCTAACGAATATAGCTGAACCTGTTTCGTTTGCTCTTTGTGCATCTTATGAATGGTTCGCAAGTCACTGCGAAGTTTTCCAGTAATCTAAGAAACACTTGAACCGCACTGATACACATCGGTATAAGGACCTACTATTTGAAGTCAGGAAGAAGAAACTCTTTTGAATTGTTAGGATGTCTTAGTCACCCTCAGGAAGAGGGTGGTTCCTATACAGTATCAGATCGGTGATGTCCACTTCAAGGGTGAAGTTAGGCTCAGCTGGCTGCCTTGACACTAACCAGTTGCAAAAGGTATGTATGCAGTCACCATCAGGGTGGGACCATCTTTAAATGTGCGTCAGGCAGAATCTCTGAGCCTCAAAGCAATTTCAATGGGAGTAAATGTGTCCTCAGCGCAGTGTGGGGGAGTGTTGTGGTGAGTGCAGCTGGCTGCAGCAAAAGCTGTATGTGGTGAAGCTGAGGAATCTCTGAATCCCAGTTGAGGAAGATGGGAGGGGATTCTTAGACATGAAGAGACAGGGTCTTCCACTTTTTTTTTAAATGAGAAAGTCAGAAGAACCTGTGCTGTGCTGTTTCCACCTTCCCTTACAAGGAAGGATTCTTCTGCTTTCCAGGTTTTTCTGCCCATTTTGTTGTTCTTCATCAGTAGTTCTGTATGTTTTAGAAGTTTGTGTAGGGAAAAAATTCTGGCCTGTGATGATTCTTGTCTGTCTGTTTTTTTTTTAATATTTTTTCTTTTTTAAAGGTTATGCTTTAGTATGCCACTCTTCAGTCCTACAGCACCTAAGGATTGAATTAGATCTTTCATCCTTATTGCTCAGACAAGTATAAAAGCTAATCTTTAGCTAAGTGGAAAAGTGAGCTGTTGAGATGAGATGCGGTTGTCTGTTGAGAATATGCTACTGTTAGTGGAGCTGAGGAGGATGTTACATACAGTTTTCGAATGGTTTCTGATGTTTCATAAAGAAGTAGCCTACCCAGACTGCAGTGGGCAATGTCTGTGTTGCTTCTCCCACCAGGTACCTGTATGTTCTGAGAACTGAGCGGATACTATACTAAGTATAGTATACTAAGAGGCAAACATTTGATGTTTCCTACCTGTTCCAGTGTTATGTGTTCAGCCATGTCTAGCTCCCAATTTTAAAATGCTTATAAAGTCAACTGATCTTGCTGAAAACACTTGTAGCCTGCTTTTGTCACAAGATTGTACATATGCAGAGGTTTGCCGCTCAGTGCTTTTATATATGCAGACCATTGATATGGAATCAAATAGGTCTTCAGTTAAACTAAAATGTTTTGCAGTGTGAGTGGGGCTATTAATAAAAGGCACATCCTGTTTTACATTTAATTAGTAGCTGCTACTCCATGGATGGCTCTATTTAGTTTCAGTCTTTTTTTTCTGTACTTAATACAGAACAAATTAAAATTTTCATATAGAGACATCTTTTCTTTCAAAAAAGATCTAGCTCTGTGTCTTGACACCACCTTATTCACAGTAAGCTGCTTATATTAAAAATGACCGATTTCAGGCAAGATATGATGAACAGGTGGTGGGTTTTTTGTGGGTATTTTTTCCCAAGGGTTCTCTTTGGACACTTGCTTCCTCTCATTACTGAGGTTGTTTGCGTGTGTGTGTGTGTGTAACGCAGTGGTGACTATAAACCTTGATAGGTGATGGAGGAGGACTGGTTAGTCTTGCTCGGGAGTTTTGTGTGTCACAAAGCCTTCTCTAGCTAAAGAAAAGGCAGTGCACATGGGCAATACTCACCCATTCTCTGTTGTTTCTAAAGGTGGCACAGGTGTATCATTGAAGTTGGGTCCTTTGGGGCTTTTTGGTTTTGGACATTTTCACTTGGGTGGGTTTTTTTGTTTTATTTGTGGTGTTTGGTGGGGTTTTTTTTCCCTGTTTGTTTTCATTCTTTTTGTTTTGTCTTTTGTTAAAGGGTGTATGTGAAGGAGGCTGCCCTAAAAATACTGTGACTTATATTCAGGTGCCTCTGTAGTTAAAACATCAGGCATACTGAGAAGGGTGCTTGGAACAGACACTTCACTGATCTACAGTAACTCACTTCTCTGAGATTAGTAACTTGTGGATCAGCTGTAATTTGCTAATAGCAGAAATAGCTGCTTTGCCCTGTAGCTGTTGCAATTTATCTAGTACTGAGATCTGTTTCTGAATAATAATTCATATAGCGATGGAGCAGGCCAGGTGTTGCTAAGCGTTGGGGATACAGGAGAAGTTTGGGGTTACTTTACATTTGAGGGGGAAAAATGCCTTTCTAACTTAAATGACATGTCAAGGATTGCCTTATAAATGCAGTTGCTGTTATTTTTAGGCAAGTGCTATAGTTACACCTCTTAGATGCAATGACAAAATTGACAAAATCTTGGAGTATGTTTTCTACTGGAGTTATTCCATCGATGCTGGATTTACAAGACATTCACTGCTTAGTGGTAGTTCCTAATACAAAAACCACCTTCTGTTTTTAATACTGTGATTTTTACCATGGTAGTACTACAAGCAGATTTTGGAAGTTTATATCTTTGTGTTCTGCTATTCAGTGCTTCACACAGTGCTTTTGTGTATAAAGTGGTGCCTTATTTTGTTCTTCTCCACAATGTTTATTGCTACTGAAAGCGTTGCTATGTTCATACTGAAGTGCAGAGATTCAGCCATTATAAGCCTCTGTTTTTCAGTACTTAAATTTATAGCAGCATTGCCCTCTAGAGGGCACTTCTCCTGATCATTTCAATAGATTATTTTTTAATATTAACTAAATTTCCATTAATTTGTATGTGATACTCCTACTGCATAGTGAACAAGATGCATCTGTTGAAAACCAGTTGTCTCTCTCCCTGTCAGGAAGCGAGGTATGGGACAAGAATAAGTGAAATGTTTGCTTCTGTTCTCTGAAAGGAGGCAGCCTGTGCTATCAGTTTTCAACTGAATTTTCTGAAATAGCTATTAGGGAAGAGGCCAAACTAATTAAATAACGTCTTGCCTGTTTAGAGTGCTCCTGCCCTAAATGGCTTGCCATGCAGTATTATGGTGTACAGCATTTGACATGGAAAATCCACCAGCAGAGTGAAATACAAGCAACTTGCAGCTTAAGCTTATTTTGAAGCCGACAGCAGAGCCTAGATAGGTTTAGAAACAAGCTCCTGATCCCCTGTGATGGATAAGTAGACATTAATGTTACAAGCTTAGTATTTTTCTTCAATTTTTTCATATAAGAAAGGCTTTTGTTTACAACAGGCTCCTTACCAACATTGTTATCCAACTGTTACAGTGAACCTTGCGTACCTGTATGTCTAGTGGAGAAACAGCAGGGGAGAGGCAGTGGGAACATGTGTTTCCTGAAGCAGTTGGTAGAAAGTTTACAAACCCAACCACTGTCTCCTAGGTCTTTGTGTATTGTCATGTTCAGTTGGTCAAACTTGCTTAACAGCTTGGGTAAACTGTGTTACATACAGACTCTTGTCAGGTATGCAAGAAATGCTAACTTCAGCATTTTTCATAATCATGTTTCTTACAAAAGAGTACCTGCAGTGCGGAAATCAAACGGCAGTGCTGCTGAAATGGTTTTGGTGATGTCGCCTTGACTAAGATTGAAGCTGTCCAGTTGAAGTAGACTGTACACTAAGAATACTGAAGTTCATGTTACTGCATAAGAATATATTATGTAGAATGGGGGAAAAAAAATAACTAATTTGTGAAAGGCACAATTCCGACTGACTTAAACACTATCTTGAATATGTCAAATTTCACCTACATTCTGAATTAGCTTGCATTGTCAGATGTGTAGTGATGGAGTCACTGTCTGAACCCAGCTGAAGTAACGGGCTTGTGGCAATTATGCACCATGGTAGTTGTACTACTCTGATAAGATTGAAGATCTGTTTAAAAACTTGCTGTACCCCAAATATGGGCTAGATAAAAGATTAACTGTAGGTAAACTGTGTTAACACATGACTGAAAAGAAGACAAGTATTGTCTTTTAGAATGTGATTCTTTGGAACCTCTTCAGATAGTGTTACTAGAATAGAAAAAGTAATTTGTCTAATATAATAGTGTAATAATCTACCTGTAAAGTTCACATGCTGAATTATAGCCGTAGTCTTTAAAGATGCTGTTTGGGTAAATCCTAGAGAACTGCCTAATACAATGCCACGAATGAGCTACAGTGACAAACTGAGGGTTCCCTGATGCTGTTGGTTATGGCCTGAAGTGTGCCGTAGCATCTTCCATAGTCCTTTTCTGAAATGTTCTCATCTTTCCTTAAACTCTCCCTCAAAGCTTGAAACGTATAGGAGAGCGTTAGCTGATCTGTAGTGTGTGTTGAAAATTAACAGAATGAACCTTGCTGGGTTTAGTTTGATGAAGAGAGAAATCTGCGGAAGATAAAGTCTAGCATAAGGATAGAGGATTTTGGGGGGTAGCTTTTTGGTAGGAGTAGTGAGTGCAAAAAGTAGGCTGTTACAGTAGGCCTAAGTTCTTTTCATCAGAAGAAAGTATGATGGAGTTGCCTATAGACTAGAACTGGGCTGTGACTGAAGATGTCTCCTTCAGCCTTCTTAATTCTTGAAGGAGTAATGGTGGGAAGACGGGGAATAAAGAAAGGGTACAAGTCTCTCCAGGCTACTCAGTCCGGGTTGGAGATGTGCTATAAGGGCATAATCCAGACAGTGAAATAAAATTGCATTTACAATTTTAGTCAGCTTGTTCTGTCCAGAGTGGTGTTGCAATCCGAGTACAGAAATCTTCATGTCAGTCCAGAGTGACTGAATGCCTATTTAAAGGAAACTAATGGTGTCTCTTTCTCTACCTTCTAGATGGATTGAATCTTCTGTGTTGAATGCCTCCGGATTTCCTATTGGATTTCACGTCTGGGAAAATATTTTTGATTTAAGCCACTCAGTGGCAGACTGAATTGTGGATCCAGGGTTCCTAAGACTTTAGATCTTGAGGAGGCAGGCACTGCTGAATCACGTTAACCTGACATCGCAGCCACAATGGTGCTGTCACAAAGGCAACGAGATGAACTGTAAGGAGTGGTTATTTTTAAGTTTGTGTTGCATTTTCATTAAACTTTAAATATTAACTTTCATTTCCAAACAGATTTTACAAAGTGGCTCTGATCACATGCTGATCAGGTACTATGTATTATGGTTTAGATCTCTGTACTCTTATTTTTGATACAGCTGCTGGTATTTGATAATAGAATTGTGAAATGGTGAAAATATAATTTCAAAGTTATGGCATAAAAATTAATTCTTAAATTGGCTATAATTTATTATCCTCTATTTTGTTTTGACATCAGTCACAAAGTTATGAAAGGGTTACAGTAAGCAGCAAGCACATTGCAATATATGCTCCAAACTGATTCAGCAATTCTACTTTTATCTTGAGTAAATTCTGACAATTTTTTGCTATTTTACTCCCGAATGTAGATAAGGATCTGATTGGAATGTGCTACATTGTGATTACAATCTTTGACTCCTTAAATTGTATTTAAAATGGAGGGTATATTTAAAGGGGAAAAAAAGGGGGGCAAAAAAAATTCCAACAAAATAATAAAAACACCCACCTCACAAAAAACCCCCACCTTAATTCAATTTAAGATATGGAATACTTTCCAGATTTTAAGACTAGGAATAGTCAGTCAAGTTCCATGTCTTAGTTTGCTTTCTCTTCTGTAATAAATCATGATAGAGCGAGTGGTGGATAGCAATTGGGATGACAGTGTCTTGCATGAATGCTCATTTTTATAAACCTACATAGAGTTTGTGGTTTGGTTTTGGTTTTTTTATCCCTTTTAAAAGTATGGACCAAGTATCATTTAGCATTTGGTGTCTCTCTTGTCCATGGTAAGCTCTAAACTGTTTTACCCAAAATAGTTTTCCTTCAAAGATAAAGCCACAACTGTAAACTTGTCACTCTTGTATCTGCTATGGGTTTTATGTACGATACAGATTGATAAGTATATTCATGCTACTCCAATGTTTGGTAACTTAAAAGAAAAAAAAAACCAACCTCTTCACCAAATCTAAAATAAAAAGTGTATCCTGCTATTGACATCTTGAAGGAAAATCTGTTTGCCAAATGTATTTATAAAATTTGCTTGGGCTTTTAACAAACCTAACAATACTAGGTGTTGTACTGCATCGAAGACTAAGATGTTGATTGTGCTTTTTTAAAAATAAAAGAAGTCTGAACCAATTCTTCGACTCTTTTATTCAGAATTGTGGCTGAAGATGCTGTTCTTTGTTTTTTAGAAATCGAGCGATAGCAGATTACCTTCGTTCCAATGGCTATGAAGAGGCATATTCGGTTTTTAAAAAGGAAGCGGAGTTAGATGTGGTGAGTTCAAGCAAGATTGTTCATCTATATTTAAGTAAAGAATTTATGATTTTATGGCATTTGCATCCATTCTGAACATGTATATCTAATATCTACCTATTAGCTCATGCAGTTTCAGAACAGGAGGTGATATACAGCTTATTGCCTTGCCATAAAATTAAAAAATAATCATTGGATGACTTGATGATTTCTGAGCAAAACTCTTACCTTTATCTTCAACTAATGATTTAGGCATATTTTTAATCTTTTTTTTTTTTCCTAGCTACCACTCATCTATACAATGCTGAGTTTTTCCAGTAATGGCCTTTTAAGGATCCAAGTCCTGATAGAACATGGTATTTAAAAAAAAAAAAAAAAAGACGTGGCCCTTCGCTGGCCTCACTCCAGCAGCTCCATGTAGGACTAGAGCATCTCCTGTATGGGGAGAGGCTGAGAGAGCTGGCACTGTTTAGCCTGGAGAAGAGGAGGCTTAGGGGGATCTTACTGTTGTTTATAGATATCTGATGGGAGGGTG
This sequence comes from Phoenicopterus ruber ruber, assembly GCA_009819775.1. Lineage (NCBI taxonomy): Eukaryota > Metazoa > Chordata > Aves > Phoenicopteriformes > Phoenicopteridae > Phoenicopterus > Phoenicopterus ruber. The sequence goes on along the minus strand of CM020233.1, from coordinate 979,891 downwards.
TGAAGATGACAGAGCTAGAATCTCCTCAGTGCTGCTAGTGACAGGACAGGAGCCAGTGGGCAGGAAATTCCATCTGAACAGAATATAAAACTTTTTTTTTTTTTTACTGTAAGAGTGATTGAACACTGGAATAGGTTGTGGAGTCTCTGTCCCTAAAGATATTCAAAACCCTACTGGACACAGTCCTGGGCAGTCTGCTCCAGCTGACCTTGCTTTGAGCAGGGAGTTTGGACTTAATGATCTCAAGAGGTCCTTTCCAACCTGAACTATCCTGTGCTTAATATTCAGAAGAATGTGTCTAATTTTAACACATTTAATTTCTGTTTCCTGCTGTTGTGTCCACCCCCCCGTCCCCTCCCTGTAACTCATTTCCTTAACTGTGCTTATTCTTATCACGGGATTCTGCCTAAAAGCATAAACTTTCTGCAATACAAAATTAGAAAACTGAAGGCTGTTCTCCTGTAACCAGACTTGAAATGGTATGAAACTGTGCAGCTTTGAAGGCTAATTTTACATGGTAATGTTTAAGAAACAGGAAAACAAAACAGGATTGCTTTTGTCCTCTCCTTTATCATACAGAGCAAATGGTGGAAGTCTGTTTTGTGATTGGAATTGGGTCAGTAGTTAAATCATTGCCTGAAACTGTTGCGTACCAGTTGGTTAACCATATAGTAGGAGGGCAAGCCTTAATAGTTAATATAAGTTGATCAGCTCTGGTAAGCAACTCTATTTTTGTTAGACTGTACGGATACCAGTGACTTAGACCAGTCATTTCTTGCAACTTGTTGATTTCCCTTGGTGACAGATGATTCTTGGGATCATTTTTAAACTTGCCACTTATTAGCATAGGAGGTGTGCATTTCATCTGAGTTTAAGTTTCTCTGGAGACACCTGGAGTGAGCTTCTGTGTGCTCACTTTTGATAAATCCTTGCCTTTATTATAAATCTTGCGTTGTTCTTTTTCCAAAATGCTTGGTTGAAGTTTGACTTAATTTCTCCAATCTGCTTCCAGTATCTAATAAATAAGTAGAAATGACAAATTGGAATACTATACTTATAATTGAAAATCCTAATACCATTCCCTTATCTGCCTTATCTATCAACCTAATTAAGTCTTCTCTTCCCAAAGGTTAAAAAGGCAATCTAAATAGGCTAGATGGTCCTGAGGGAAATAGAACATGCAGTTGCTAAAAGTTCCACATGACTTTCTTGCAAGAAAATCTGAATTGGATGGGGCTATACTAAAATGACCAAAAAAAAGAGTTAAAGGCCGAAATTATTTCAGTAAATGGAAGGATTCAAGTGTAGTTCTACAAAGAGGCATTTCATTTTTTGTATTGATTATTCCTGCAGATAACTCCAGCTTTTACAAATGCCCCTGAAGTAGTAGGTTAACATCTGGCTCTGACCAAGGTAGCGAGTCCTCAGAGCTTTTATGGAGTAAGCCATGCCATTGTTATTTTCCCTGTGCCTTTGTTATTCTCCATGTAATTTAGAGTTATTCTAGTATGAGATTGTCATTTTGTACACGGAAAGAAAGTGTGCAGCATTTAATTACTCTTCTGTGCCTCTGATGATGTTTGGTTTTTTCTCTGTTGCTTTTCTTCCTCTTGTGTTAATATGTGGGAGGAAAAAAAAAAAAAGAGTAATCCTCTGGCTTTTACAATAACATCAGCTGTTCATTGTTGCTCCTCAACTATTCCTTAGAGCCAAAGGAGAAAAATATTTAGTGGAAGAAAATTATTCTTCATTAAAGTTTCATTAGAGTTGCAAAGTAAGTGTTGATTTCTGCAGTAGCTGAGGTGGGGTTCAGTAGGGCAGGTGTAGTAGTCTGCTTTCTGCTTCAGTTACTGAAGTAAAGATGCAGAGAGAGTGCACTTACAGCTTGTCTCTGAGAAGGTAGCACAAAATAATGCAGTATTATGGTGGTAATTTGAGGTTAACTATAATCAAGTTTAAAAAAAAAATTTAAAAAAATCAGAGTTGATTTGGGCTAACTGGTTTTCAAGGGAGATGGGGTATATGTAATCCTACTCTGCCAGCTGGCTGCCGCTTTCAAACAGTGTGTGCTTCCCTGAAAGCAAAAGTGCAGTGTGCTAACAAGTAATAGTGCTAGCACAGTCTGAACTCTGAAGGAGTTCACTAGTTCCTAATGCTCTAGTTGGTGGACATGAAAAAGGAGGCTATCTTTGAGAAACTAATTGCCAGATCTGTATATCTTGCTCCTTGCAGTCAATGTGTGCTGTCTACTGTTGTATATAACAGTTTAGTCCTGGTTTTTGGATTTTATGTGCAGAATCTAGCATCATTAATCTGTACTGCTGCAGTATTTTTAATTAAAAATTTTATTTTAAAATGTTTTCCTCTTTTCTGTGTGTGTAAGTTGTAGCTATTAAAATTTGAAGCATGGTTGTTCTGTTTGACTAGTAAAACTGATTATAGTCTTTTGCTTGAATTCTTCTTTCTGTGGTCAAGAGATTGTATTAAAATGAGCTGTTTAAGTTGCCTTTGAAGAAACACTTCTGTAGGCTTTAGAACTAGAAATTATTAATTTATTTAAATGCTTCTCCTCAGAATGAAGAGTTAGATAAGAAGTATGCTGGACTTCTGGAAAAGAAATGGACATCTGTTATAAGATTACAAAAGAAGGTCAGTAGAGATCTGATGGATTTACTTGTATAAAAAGTTAGGACTGAAATCAAACATTCATCGCTGAACAGAATGTTACATACATACTCTCCTTGTCAGACAAATGAAAGGTTTAGAAAATGACGTCTCAAAGATGAATTCTGTGCACTTGAGTAGGGAAAATAGCTAAATCCATGTCGTAGAAAATGTTTTGTCTATCTTGGTGCTAGCAGAGACATCATCTTGGTTTCTTTATAGACAGTTCTTGACTTCAGTTTATGGATTGCATGTGCAATTTCTGAAGCTGGAAAGGAAAGAGATGCCTTAAGGCAGTTTGTGAGTGGAAAGATAGAATAGCTGTCTCCGGAAGGCTTAACTGGTTTAGAAAGAAGGTAAAAACCTGTGCTGCCAGTTGTCTTTGGCCATTACGTTAAAGGGAAGAAACCATTAACTCCAGTGCATTAGAATGAGTGATTCTACTGCAAGTGGACAGTACAAAACTCTTTTTAGTAATGCTTCAATGGATCTAGAGTGTATTAAAAGCTTTTTTAAAAAAAAAAGCACAGTATGCTAACAATAACGACCTATCTATTGTAAAGGTTAATATATCTAGGGTTTTATTACACTCGCTTTCTCTGCTGTTGGTTAACATGTATGCCATCTCAGGGGTACAAAAAAAATTGCAGTAGTAGCATTCCTTTTTGTTAACACAACCTCCTTCAATAGTTTGTCAAAATAGTAGCTCAAACGTATTTGTACGGTATTTGAGTGGATGTGATTTTGTAGAACTTTTTTTTCCTGTCAAAATACTTGGGAAGCTGGAGAAGAAGAAACGATTAATGATTAAATTATTAAAGAATAAACAATAAATGGTTAATTTAGGTTTGATTTTTAGAAATAGCAACACTATTGAATGTTGGTAATCAGTTTGGATCTATGCGATCTTTGCTTTACTGTGAGTTTGCGAGCCAGTTGGTATTTGCATTATTAACGAGTGAAGGTGAATCTTCGTATAAAACTAGAAATGAACGGTCTCTTTAAAATTCATAAACTTAGGTAATGGAATTAGAATCGAAGCTGAATGAAGCTAAGGAAGAATTTACATCAGGTGGACCTCTTGGTCAGAAACGAGACCCAAAAGAGTGGATTCCTCGTCCTCCAGAGAAGTATGCGTTGAGTGGACATAGGAGTCCTGTCACTCGAGTAATTTTCCATCCAGTTTTCAGTGTTATGGTCTCTGCTTCAGAGGATGCCACAATAAAGGTATGTGTTTGCTGCAGAAAATCAAACTAAGCAAGTCAGAGGATATGTAATATGTAACATCAGTACTTCAAGCTGGATGCGCGTTGTACTGGTGGAAGATTGTTTGTTTCAGGTTCTGCTGTAGCTTCAGTAGGGACAGTTCTTTCAAGTATGATGTCCTGTGTAATCTACAAATCTTAGTTCTATGCTAGTCCAATTAATATCTTCAAGAGTATTTTACTATCCTTTGACTTGAGGAAAAAATAATTAAGCTAATGTGGATTTAGAGACTGGAGAAATAGATAAAGGATCGATGGGGGAAGAATGCATTTTGACTGCTCAGTGGAGGGGTGGCATAGTGTATAGAGTAGTGACGTGATGAGAGGGAGGAAGATAGTTGCCTCAAGTCATCTGAAGTGATTATTTTTAAAGCTGAGTTAAAGTGGTTATGTGGGTGTATTCTTAACTGAAAATTAGTTCTTCCCATTTATTCTAAATGGGACACCCAAGTCCCACGAAGTCCCTCTGGCTTTCAGTAACTTTAAATGGTCTTCGTAGGCCTTTATTGCCATGTACTGTGGCATGAGGAGATTTTTTGTAGTAGGCAAGAAGTTTCTCATTTTAACATCCAATAAAGACATGATTGTGCATTTTGTTGTTGTTAGAATGTCACAATTTAAGGGAATTATCCCAATAAAGGATACTTCTCATTGTTCTCCTCTATGCTGGTTTGAAAACTATTTGGAAAAGGGCTGTTCTGAAAAACGTTGAGTAGCATATTAAGCAAAGTGCTTAAAAATGCAAGTTGTTCTAAGATTAAAATAAAAAGTGTCAGCCAGATCTAGTTCATGCAAAGCTTTAACCTGTTCTTGTTTCTGCAGCAGGCTTAAACGTAGGGGACTGGTGTTTTTTCTTCAAGCAGACAGGGTCAGTTGAAACAGTGGCAGCTCTCTGTGTGTTAGATGTTATAGAGGAGCCTAATTAGCTTTGGGTTTGCTCCCTCTTACGGATACACTGGATGAATTTCCTTATTCTTGAAGGCAAGCTGTATAGCTTAATTTCTAACTGTTGCATTCCCAATGATGGCAATCTGTTGGGATGGTGGATTCTTTTTGTTGTTGGGGGGGTGGGGTGGGTGGTGTCTTTTTGTTTTGATTTTTTTGTTTGCTTAGAGTATAATTTAAAATTAAATGTCTAATTTTGTGCTTGAGAGAGACACAATAAAATCTCCAGGAGCTTGTTTTGTTTTAAAGGCTTTTGTTTCCAGTTAGATGATAGAAGACTGACTTAATTAGGAGGTGAGAATGGGGACTTCATGCTATCTTGCAGTTATTAACTGCAAACGTTTATTTAATCTCTGACAAATTCTGTAATCTACTAATGTGTGCATGTCAAACTCTTCAGAGTGGTTTGGATTATCACCCCTAAACCAATGCATTCTGAATATTGCTCTTTAGTATGCAGAATATTTGCTATTTGGTTCTGAAGCAGCAAGTAAATTCTGGAGCCACAGTAAAGCTTGAGGAAGAGGGAGGGAGGTTGCTAAAGATGATGTTTTCCCCACCAACTGCAAACGGGCTGTATTGCTGGAGTTAGGGAACTAGCATAGAAAGGGATGGAGAAAAACATCTGTACAAAGTGGATTTGCTCTGTCTAATGTTTTCCAAATTGATCCTCTTTATTTTTAAGAGTATTGGGTGTTAAGACTTTTAGATACAATGGAACTTATTTTCCTGTTGTGTTTATAATTCTTTAAGTTAGCTGAAAAACTGTTTTCAAGGTGCATGAATTCAGTTAATTTCTAAGTAACAAAATCATGTAAAAATAATGCTTATTTTTGTATGCTGTTAGGCTTTTTAAGGCTGTCTTTCTTTGTCTCTTGCTCAATTAATTATTGAATAAGGTGCCAGACTGGCCTGCAGAGTGCAAATGTAAGGCTGGAGAATACAAAGAGTAATAGGTTGCTGTTAACAGATTTTCTGTTCACTTGTCAGGTGTGGGATTATGAGACAGGAGACTTTGAACGAACCCTTAAGGGGCATACAGACTCTGTGCAAGATATTTCCTTTGACCACACTGGCAAACTATTGGCCTCCTGTTCTGCTGATATGACCATTAAGCTATGGGATTTCCAGGGCTTTGAGTGCATCAGAACTATGCATGGTAAGGTATAAAGGGAATTGATTTAGCAGTCTGTAAAGTGAAGAGATTTTTTTTTTTTAATCCAGGAAAACTGCTCATGTGGAAAGGGGTTATGAATCAGCGTATTGTCCCAAAGAAAGGGGGGGGGGGGGGGGGATATTTGATGCTTTGAATGCTCTGTAAATAAGGTATATGTTTACTGTCTATGGAATGAAATAGCATTTCAAATCTGCTATGCATGATGCTGTGGGAAGCATCCCGTAATGATGTTGAAATGAAATGGCAGTTAGAGAGGTTTAGTGCTAAAAATTAAATGCTTACTAGACAATAAAACTGTGCCTTCAAATCAGTAAAAAATTACCTTCCTCACCCCTCTATTTCCCTGATGTACTGATTCAGGAAGGACAGTGCGAAAGGGGTTCTGTATATCCTGTGCAGTGTTTTGCTTCATGTTTGTCCAATTTCAAATGAACATGCCCTTTGCATTAGGCTCAAAAGCCATAGGGAAAAAATGGGAGAGAGTAAACCAACTACAACTATAAGATTCTAATATTGACAGCAACTATTTATTTTATGGTCTTGATGTAAAAGCATTTTTATACTGCTGCTTGTGTCGCTTTTAATATTTTCTTGTAGAAGTGGTGAGTAGGAATAGAGAATGTTTGAGACTTACAAAAATAAACACACACACATATATACACCAAAGAAAACAGAAAGCTGTTGACTTTTGTGCGTACAGCTTTTTAAACACCACAGAATGCTATTGTAGAGGAAGAACAGACGTTGCAGTGGAACATGGTATGCAGCTGGCTGATAGCAAGAAAATAAAGTAGTGCGACGGGGGTTTTTTTGGTCTTTAAAGACTTCTGTACAAACACACATGCAGTATGTGTATTTTTATGAACTGGATGTTGTAACATGAGCATGGGTGAACTAGCTTCACGTGTGTTGCCAGTTAATGTCTCTTCAAGTCAATTTCAGGTACAAAGAAATAAATAGTCTTTTCAGTGAGGAGTTGTAAAGTACCATACTTGCACTAAAACTGGTATTTGCTGACACTTCACATACTTGATCACTGGTGTGGTTGCTTTTTAGTAGGACTTCACCAGGTGCTCTGAGTTCTTAGTGGAAAAAATGGAAATGAAAATTGTACATCATAGGTATGTGGCTTGCAAGACGCAATGTAGCTGCCAATAAAAGAAAAAAAACCCCAACTTATAAGTGAATTTACTGGCTATAACTTTTTGGAAAGGAGAATGTCAGATCTTCAGATGAAAAAAAAGGAAGCTGTTTAATGCCACTAATCTGCTGAGAAATTATATATACTCTAAACTACTGATCTCAGAAGATTAATTTCTAATCCTGACAATTTAAGCAGGGACAATTGCAGAGTTTAAAGTAAGACAAGTGCATGAATTATATACAAACTGTTACAGCCAAGCTTGTACACTGAACTTGTCCAAAAATCCTACCTAACAACTTGTTCTGGATAATACTAAAATTTCAAAACAATTAATTCTAATGTTTGCCACTTTGGGAGGTTTAAGTTCTAATTTTTTGTAATGCTGGAAATGAATAGTCTTTACATTATCTCCCTTTATATGTTATGTCCCATTGCTTATGAGATGAGTAAAGCCAAGAGCTGAAACCACGTACACGAGATCATAAGGAGTTTGTGTTACGGAAATGATCTGGATGCTTTTTCCTGACTCAGCATTGATTGTCTTCCTCTCAGGCCTCTCGACAGTAGTAGAAGTTGCTGTCATGTATATACAATTGGTTCTTACTTGGGTCTTGAATCTATGCAGCACAGTGTTTTATTAAAACCTAATATCAGATGTCTGGAAACATTTGGTCTTTTAGCATTAAGCTGCTGCAGCGAGATTTGGCATGCCTCTCACTGAAGACCTGTTTTCCTTTTAAACATCTTCTGCTTAGTGCATCAGCGTACTGTAATCAGACCTGACTGATAATTTTAAAGATAGTCATTGTAGCAGCTCTCCTACACAGTTACAAAAGCTGGTAGTTTAGAAGTGTTGCTTGCAGTGGTGTCTGATTTTAAAACATCTTAAAGAAATTTTTGAAACAATTTTAAAGGATACTCAATGTCTGGACTGTGTTGTTTCTACAAATATAAAATATTATTTCATAAAACCTCAAGTTTACATGTAAAGATTATTCCATAAAACATGCACTACTGCTGTAGCTACTTGCCCAAGATAAGTGAACAGCAAGTCCTGCGTGCTCTGTAAAAACTGTTGCAGTACCACTTAATAAAGGTTTAATTTTGGTTTTAGGTCATGATCATAATGTTTCTTCAGTAGCCATCATGCCCAATGGAGATCATATAGTTTCTGCCTCAAGGGATAAAACTATCAAAATGTGGGAAGTCCAAACAGGGTAAGTGCACTCTGGCTAAACACCCGTACCTAAACAAAACAGCATAAACCACTGTTTATAGGAAATGGGCCACATGAATCTTGAATGTCAGCTAACATTATTTGAACTGAGGTTATGATGTTGTGCCCTTCAGAGTAATTCACTTCAGGTTTCTGCCTTAAATCATAAAGCACAGGGTTTTAGGTTTTAGTAGTGACTAATTAAAAACTCACTGGCTTTATCTTTCTGGGAGCTAGGAGGGTAGAACACCATAATGCAGGACCAGGTAGGAATAGGAATTCAGTGGTTAACCACAAGTTTAAAGGGAGCATGAGAGGAGGGAGGGGAACCTTGGTACCTTTCTTGACACAGATCACCGTATCTCCTCTGCTTTTGTTTTGGGTTGCTCTTTGGGGGTGTGAGCTTTTTAATTTTGTTGGGGTTTTTTTTTTTGCCTTACTGTTCCTTTCCTTCATCAGTTGTCTCTTTAATCCATCCATTTGCGAAAAGTTGCAGGTGAGGGCTATCTGAATGACCTGTAAATCTCTACTTTTAAAATACCTATTCAATGCAAAACTGTCGTGTCAACCTCTTTTTCTCCCCGAGCTTCCTGCTTTCTACCTTAACAAGGATTTGCCAGTTCTTAACTATCACTGCTTTCTCACGTCAACGTCCTTGCCATGAACTGTTTTATGGCCTTGTACGTCATCATCCAGGATGGACACGTGCATGCTAAAATATTTTATCTTAACTTCCAAGAGTAGGTCAAGCGTCCTTAAATTTCAAAGGCATGTGTAGTGGTTTTATTGCAATGTTAATTGAGTCATGATGTATTTCTCTTTTTTGAATAGTTACTGTGTGAAGACTTTCACGGGTCACAGAGAATGGGTGCGCATGGTGCGGCCTAACCAGGATGGCACCTTAATTGCCAGTTGTTCTAATGACCAGACAGTGCGTGTTTGGGTGGTAGCGACAAAGGAATGCAAAGCTGAGCTCCGAGAACATGAGCACGTGGTAGAATGCATTTCCTGGGCTCCCGAGAGCTCGTACTCCACCATATCAGAAGCTACGGGATCAGAGGTAATGTTTCTGATGCTAATAAATAAGCACACGCAGTAAGATTTTTGACTATGCTCTATATAGAACTTAGTGGATAGTACTGGGAACTGCTAAGCTTTGTTCTCAAAGTGCTTGGCAGATACAGCAGGTGTACGAGTGTTTTGTGCTGAGTATACTTGGTGTACCGTTAATCCCCCATTTTGGCTTCATAGGATCCATGCCTTTGTGTTTTTTAACAGTAGGAGCCTACCTTTGCACTAATGAAAGTGAATTTTGGAGAGATGCTCTATTTCTGAGGAGGCTGAGTGTGGGACCGCTTTCACACATTTCAGCAAAGAAATGTGGAAGGTAGCTTACCTGGCATAACGTGAAGATTATAAGGATGCTCAGCAATTGAAAGGTGTGAGGGGAAGTAGTGAGTCAGGAATGCAGAAATAAAGCTGCCCTGGGTGTCTTGCGCTGGAATTAAGCTTTGACCGCTGTGTCCTAGTGTACAAAGTTAATGATAGGAGAAAGCATTCTTTAATAAAAATAAATCCCCGTTTGTGTGATCACAGATACATCTTCTCTGGTTCGGTTACTAAATCTTCAAGAAAGACTTACTAAAGGTCAGCAAAAATTTCCTTTTAAGGATGACAAAGTGTAGAAGAAATGAACTAGAAATTAACTCCAATTTCTAGTTAAAAAAAACCCCAAGCATTTCTGCCTTGCCCTCTTCCTCAAAAAGGACACAAATGCCCAAGGGGAAAAGTAGATACACGGAAGACAGGGACTTGTCTAGTGATGGAATTTACAGATTATTTCAGTCAAACTTTACTTGCATCCTTAAAAGATCCTTATAAGCTTTAATTAAAAGTAATTAAAACTAAATTCCAAATGTTCACTTCCTCTTGCAGTGGTAATTATCTGAAGTGGTGTCTCCCCTGCCCTCTGCTGGTCTGATCAGCTGTATACGCCCCATTACGTACTTAGCTTTGAACAAGCAGCAAGTTAACGTTAACTCCACAGTTGAAACCATTTCAAGTGCTGAGAACTAGTCTGTCTTTCATACTCTGCATGATTGCAAATAGAAATAAGCTGAGAGTAGGAACTTTTCAAAAATTCTTAACTTGCTTCATTACTTTTTATGAAGAATGAGAACACAAAGGTATGTCTGAACTTCATACTCTCTTGTCCTGAGATGTCTGACTCTGCTTGAACCCTCTCTACTGTTAAAAGAGGATGTCTTGCAGTAGGCAAGCGTGGATTCAAAGTATTATTTGGCTTGGTGCATCAGCAGGACATACAACCATTTCTTTCAACAGGTTGTTTAACTCCTTTCATTTTTTGTTTGTTTCTCCTAGTCTGAGTAACAATGCCTGTGACTCTCAGCTTTGGCATTGTGTGTTTATTAGCTGTAAGCTGTCACACGATCTGGTGGTTCTACTAAGAAATAGCACTCGGAAGGGATCTGCTTCCTTCCTCCTCTTTCTCCCCCTGCCCCATATATGCCATAACTTCAAACATAATTTTCTGTAGACTAAGAAGAGTGGCAAGCCTGGGCCTTTTCTGCTGTCTGGATCCAGAGACAAGACCATTAAGATGTGGGACATTAGCACTGGCATGTGCCTTATGACACTTGTAAGTTCATTGGTCTTTTTCTTGTGGTCATAGCTGCATCTGTAAAACCAGTTTTAATGGAACAAATTATCTTGCATATTTATGTTTTCAGGAGAAGCCAGAGTTACTGAAGTAAGACAAACACTGGAAATACAGTTTTACTGGCTTCTGTATTTCAGATCTTGTCGTTGCTAAGAAATACTAAGAATCTCAAAATACACAGTACAAGTACAGGAGTACTGCGGAGTAGTTCTTGTGATGAGTAGCTTGGTTTGTCTACAGAAATGCTGATAATCATCTGAATTTTGTCTTCCGTAAGATGTCGTGTTCCTTCAGTGCGTGGGTCTTCCCGCAGGCTATGGACGCTGTTTTCCAGCCTCTGTTCAGGCTGGGCTGGATGTTGGTGCTGGGGGTGGGGAGCAGAATCGGTGCAGATCACATGAGGACTTCTGTTTGTTTGCCTTCAAGGACAGGAACTCACATTGTTGGTGGTGCTGATATAGATGTAATAATAGAAACTGAAGATAAACTTTGAGTTCTAATAGGTTTTAGAAAGCTAAATGCTATCCTTGCAGGAGCAGGGCAAGGAGTTGCTCAGTTTGCCATAGCATGAACTGTAGAATGTTTAGCCTTAAAACGTCCACCTGCTCACTGATTTCTCCTTATGCACAAGGTGGGCCATGACAACTGGGTACGTGGCGTTCTGTTCCATTCTGGGGGAAAATTTATTTTGAGCTGTGCTGATGACAAGACTCTACGTGTCTGGGACTTCAAGAACAAACGATGCATGAAAACCCTCAATGCGCACGAACACTTTGTTACCTCTTTGGGTATGTATTGTTCTACAGTGCTTACTGCAAAGTACAGAGCCAGAGAGACAGATTTTTCTACATCTTCACCAGCTGAAGTTGAGCACCAAGCTAGACATTCATGTTTTGGATTCCAGTGGAGTTTTGTGCTATGTGTATTTTAATCAAATAAGGACAGATATGAATTTCGAGTGCGCTGGATTTTTCCACTTCCATTGCCAGTGTTGCACATTGGATAAAGACGTTAACTGCCAGGGTGTTCTGGAACCTTTCACCACTGAGTGCGTAGGGATTTGGGGAGTGCTGTATTGCAAATGCTTGCCCAGCAAAAAAAAAAAAAAGAGGGGGGGGAGAGAGCAAAGCAAAGTGGTCAAAAAATACACTTTGAGTTCCTGGGCATTCCTGGTTGGTATTACCAGATCTTGGTAGACGTTAGTTCCCGCCTGTCCTGGCAAAACCAAACCAAACCCCTCCCTGTTCAACAAAGCTAGCTTTACTCTGGAGTCTCCTCTATTGTTTTTTTCTCTATGTTCCTCTGGCAGTTTGTAGCTTCTTCAGTAAAGCTGTGCCAGTAAGGTTAGCAGTGAACCTGGAACTGGCCACTAAGGTTTCCTAATCAATCTTGCAGATCTAATCAAAATGCAGGGCTTCTGATGTCACTCTTAAATTGTTGAAGGCAGCTGATCAGAAAGGGGCAGAGAGAAGTGATGAGCTGAAGAACATTAAACCATTGGCATGGACTGGGTAACCTCGGAACTGGCTGCCTCACTTCAGATTGCTTTGCTGAGCCCTTTCCACACAGCGAGGCTTTTTGATTCCTCTCGGTTAAACTTCCCAGTACTGTGTGCCGACCCAGTCCAAAACTGATTTGTATATGTGAAACATCTTGGGATCTCCTGAGAAACAGTACATGTACTTCACTTTTTTTAAATACCAGCTGTCTACAGCAAAAAGAAAAAGTCAAGTTTCTTCTGATTCTTGAATACCTCTTATGTACATACATGAAGTTCTGGCTTCTGGTAGTATTCAAGGGTTGGATCGGTTGGAGATGTTTTGGACTCCTCTCTGTTATAACTTTATCTGGATTTCTTTTCCATGAAAGCTCGTTTATAGCTGACCTGAAAGTAGATTTTCACGCTTTACAAAATGATAGCACGAGCGAATTTGCCTTCAGAACTACAGGCATGATGAGCTTTGAAATTTGGTCTTTGAGCTGGTGTAATTTTTTTTAAAAAGCGGTGACATTCAGTGAGAGTGGAAACCTGAAAGTTTGGATTCCTTCTTAACACAAGCTTTTCTTTCCTCGCAGATTTCCACAAGACGGCACCGTATGTGGTTACTGGAAGTGTAGATCAAACAGTAAAAGTGTGGGAGTGCCGTTGATTGAATTCACATTTGACCCCTTTTCCTCTGGATGCACTCAGATACCATGGTTACCCATTGAGCTCTGTTTAAATAAATATTGTCCTTTCATGTAAATTATTCTGGATGTAGATTGAGCTTATTAAATGTTACACACAAAGTATTCATGCATGGTGAATCCAAATTGTATACTGTAAATTTACATACGTTGTCTAGAAGTACCATAGGTTTAAGAACATGGGCTGGCATTGGTCACATCAGACCTAAGAAGGCAGAAGTTGGATAATTGAAATAGGGCACTTAACTGAATAGTTGACAGTGTCGTTCTATGTCGGATAATTATTCCTGTTTTTCTTTCTGCTGTCTGTTGGTGCCTGAATTGGTGACCTCATTTGGGAAAAGTTTTGTAGGGCTCTTTCAGAAATGTGTATCTATGTAACATCACTTAAGTGTGCTTAATAAATCTTCTCTAAGAATACTAGATAATAAGGCTGCAATTCCAAATCTTCTGAACCTTATATGTAATTAATGGAAATTAATTAAACTCTGGAATATTTGTCATGAAACATTTGCCAAATCAACAGAATACACTTGTTTTGGCCTCCTATCACGCAAGGGTTGGTATATTTATATAACTAACTGTAAACCTGAAATAAGACAACAAATCTTAGTAGCAGCTGATGTGATAAATGTATTTATTTTTTATTTGGTCATTCAATGGTTAAGCTGTGCTGTTAAACTAAGTTTAAATGGTTTTTTTGTTTGGTTGTTTGTTTTTTGTTTTCTTTTTTTTTTTTTAAATGCTAGACGAACTTCCAGGAGGAGTTGTCCATCCCACTAGAACGTAGTGATCTAATTTCCAGTAGAGCTTAATCTCCCAAATGACTGCCATGGTACAACTTGCTGTTTGCTTTCAATGTTTGTTAGAGATGTGCAATTCCTATTACACAACAGTATCGAAGTACACGTCCCTCTTACTCACGGGCAGGAGGCTGGGGTATACAAAGGTTTCTTTAGTGCCTCCTTGGAAACCCTTTTGAAAATGAGGTTACACTTAACCTCGACAATGCAATGTGGCTCGAGTAAAAACGTACTGTGGTTTGTATATTGAGAAATACCCTGGGATACAGTATTTAAATGCTTTAAAGAAAGCACTAAATACCCTGAGAATCAGATTATAATGGCAGATACAGATTGATCCGGGCTTCTAAAAGAAAGGCAAAACACCCTCAACAGAACAAAGTCCATCTGTGGGAATGATGCTATCAAGGCAACATTTAAAACCAAACCCAAATCCTATCAGCAAAACTAGCCCAGCTTGGTTACTAGTATTTATGTTGTTTGGCGTATACAAATTTTAATTTGCATATCCCTAAAGTTACATATTTTGATCTGAAGTGAATGAAACTATTCTAAATTAATATTTTAATCAGCATTTTTGTGACAAATTCCATTGTAGATAACTAAGAATTACAATACTTATCGAACTAACCAGGTCTTTTTAAAAATCCACTTTAAAATTTACAATATAATGAAGTACCAGTCTGATGTTTTAACAGGTGAATTTGTGCTTTATTTTATTCATTTTGTTTAATACATGGCTTTTAAAACTGTCCCTTTTAAAAATGAGAATCCTTGGCCAGCCTAGGTCGGCGGGAGGGTGTACGCCCTCGGAAGCGGAGGGGGTGCGGGGTTACCTTCCTGCAGGCGCCCGTGGAGGGATCCACGCCTGGCGTGGAGGAGGTGGATTTGGTGTTGGGTCCCGGCGCAGACGTGCTGCTGGGAGGGGTGGAGGCAGCGGGGTTCCGATGGGGGTGAGCCAGTTTAAGATTCAGGCTAATCTCTTAAATCCAGTGGTTTATGTAACTTTCAGCGTGTTTCTGCAGTTAAGCATGCACAAATAAAGTATTTTTTTGTTTGTTAGCTGCTTGGACTGGAACAATTTGCTGCTTTTTGTCCTATTTGAGAATTCCAGATACACAAGTAGTGCATCTTAAAGTTCCTCAGTGCATCTGCAACTGTAAAGTAATACCCCTGTTTAATTCCTGATAGGACCTATAAACCTTATTTAAGTACCAAGTAAACCACACTCATGTACATAATTCATAAACGTGAATGAGAAATTAAAGGTACCTGTTAAGCGGAAGTTGTCTACTGCATTCTTTCCCTTTAGCGCACAGCTGTTGGCAAGGACAGACAACTAACCGAAGTCCTCGCGGAATCCCAGAACGGGCTGGCTCGGAAGGGACCTTAAAGATCGTCCCGCTCCGGCCCCTGCCAGGGGCAGGCGTGTAGCTGCTCGCGTGGACACCCTGCGCGGTCCTGCTGAGTGCGGTTGGCAGCCTTCTCCCTCAGTCAGCAGTGAGTAATCTCAGGGATGGTCCCGAGCGGATCAAGAGTTAAACCCTGTTTAGACGCGAAAGCCGCAACACGGGAGCTGGGGGTGCGAGGGGTTCCCGCGGTGTCGCTCGTGACATCACGCTGTGCTGAACTTCCTCCTCTGCGCGCAGCGTTCGCTGTCAGCTAGTCCTGTGCCTTTCCCGTGATAACGAGTACCACGATGAGGTTACTGGTTTGGATTACAAAATAAACGTATGAGAGGGTTTAAGAGGTTCACTGCTGCTTTGTCACTTTCCTCACTAAAATTGGCATTGCCTAAAAAATAACTCTATATATAGACCGTGTTACCAAATAGACAATACGGCCTTTTTGGCTTAAAAGCAGACAGACATTCCAGTGCCACACTCATGTAACGTGCCCAGGAAGTCTTAGATGCGTTCTAAAAAGTGCAACGCTTGTTGTGGTTTAGACATAATCTGGAAGTTGATGTTTTATAGCATCTTGCACTTTAGAAGATTAAAAAAACCGTCCTGCTTTTGTGTATGGTGTGACCAATGATGTGCCCGGGGCACTAATTAAAAAGAAAAAAAAAAACCTAGTTGCTAGCGAGTTGTCCGAGGGCTGTGGAGCACTGTAGTACTTCGAAAGCTTTGGCTATAGACTCACCGAGCCCAGTCTCCTTATTCTGTCAGTACCCTGCTTCTCCTGTTGGCCTCCTCCTGTTTTTATGTGAACTGCCTGATAATATCACTCTTAAATAGCTTTTGGCTCGCGTGAAAGCTATTTAAAAGAAAAAAGATTATACTTTGGTTTTGTAGACAGTGGTGGCTTGATAATCCTTTTAATGATTTGAATATCAAAAGAAATAGGGAGTTGAGTGAAGGAAAAATGCACCTAGAGTGAGTGATTTGCTGTCCAGCTGCACGTAAAGTCCAGCGTATTTAAAAAAGTCGATACCACGAGTCTTCTAGCGAGAGCGCGTGCGTGAAGGGGTGGGGACACGCATGTCGGGAGTGGGGCGCTTGGGTGGGATTTCCAAGTCACACCTGGATTTAACTGGCCTTTTTATCTTTCCACTGTGTCATGTAAGTAGCTGCTTCCTTGTCCTACCTACCCCTCGGCTTCCCCGAGTTCATCCTCAAGATAAGTTAGCAAAACCTTCGAGTTTTAGAAGTTGATCCTGACATTGACATGAAGGCAAACGTTGAATTTTTTCATAAGAACGATGTTAGAGGTTGCAATTGGAGAAAACAGTTCCCAGACTGTAGGAGTTAACTGAAGCTATTGACAAAATTTTAAAAAAAAAAATCAGTAAAGGAATGTATATAATACTGCTCTGTGTTTTACAGTAAGATTTGTTGCTCTCAGACTGTGTAAAACAAAATTTATTCATGTTTTCTGCATATTAAAAAAATCTTATTGTACCAATTGGTAAACTATTAAATGCATATAAAACTAGATGTGTTTTTGTTTCCTTGGATGCAAGAATTAAAACTATTTTGAAAAAAGTTACTGGTGTTTCACCCTTCAGATTTTGCTCCATACCTGCTTTTTCTTTAATTTAAATTGTGCTCAGCTGAGGAAATGTGAAGCCTTTTTAAGGCAACTGGTTACCATTAGTCAAAGGTTTTACTGGTTAATGTGGCAAAGTGAGGTTTTGCAGAAGGTCCGTACCCGCTCGAGGAGCTGGTGCTGCGCCGGCCGGGCCGCGGGCATGGCTGCTCGCGGAGGTTCCGCGGTGAAGCGCGTCGGAGCGCGGCGCGTGTGCGGCGCTGGGCAGGGACCTGGCCTCTCCTGCTGCCGCGGCTGCGTTGTGTGAGCGGCTGCAGGAGGCAGCGCCCTCCCTTAGGGGCCCTGTCCCGCTGCTGCGCTCCCTCCCGTCGTCGTCTTGGGTTCGGGGCTCGGGGGGCTTTTCCTTACCTTGAGCCTTAATGCACAGCAGGCCTGTAAGAACCATCTCTCGCTACTTCTTTCCTGGTCCCGTGGAGCTGTTGAGGCTGGAGGTTGTGCCCTGCGGCGAATCGTCGGGGGGTTCCGCGTTCGGGGCGGCAGAGGGGCTGCGCAGGTGGCGGTGCTGGCACAGCCGGGTGCTGAGCGCTCCGGAGGCTCCGTTTTGGTGGTTTTTGTTTTTGTATCATCTCACAGTTGGTGTGCAGTTTGTGGGGTTTTCCCCGTGGCCTGGCCTGAATTGCCTTGAGTGCTGCTTATAACGGGTCAGGGAACTGAAGTGGAAACGTGCATTTCTGCACTGATGGAGGAGCGAGGATGCGGCCTTGGCCACGAGGTGGGGGAGAGGCTGAAACAAGGCTCCTACCAGCCGTGTGCTGCGCAAGCATCTCACGGGGTGCTGGCAGTAGTGGGCACAGACCCGGGATGGGCTTTTGGGGGAGCCTGACTTTCATTTGGGAAAAGCAGCCCAATTCCCTGCTCTGCCAGAGCGAAGGCGAGTTGGGGGTCCTGGCCGAGGTGCAGGGGTGTCGCGGGCACTGAGTCTGGAGCTGCCGGATGCAGGGTTGAAGGAAAGCCTGCCCCGCACCTGCAAGCGCAGTAAGCTTAGCAAAAGGGAGAAGGGATCCCAAAATGGAAGCACTAAGAGCAATCTGGGTTGTGAAGACTTTCATTTTCCCCTTCAACTTAGGGACTTGTTGGTTATGCAGCGAGTTGCCCTACTGCGAGCAGCTCTGTAAGTGCGAGATGAGTGTCCGCCAGGTGTTTCGATATAGGTATTAAAACATTCAAACATTAATACCCATTTCGATGGGTATTAAAACATTTCAGCAGATAGGGTTGAATATGAAAAGAAATTGCACGTACGGAATTTTGGTCAATGTTGGGAAGATGAGGTACTGGGGGAGCAGGCTTCTCTCTGAACAACGCGACCGCTAAACCGTCACTGCGTTTAACTGGTGACTTTTCTTGAAAGGAAGGCGCAGCTTTTATGGTATGTGGTCTGTGAGGAGATGGCACCGAGTGCTGGAAACCCCTCTGTCTGGAAAGCAAGGAAGGAGGATACAGATAGCGCGTGTCTGCGGGCCTCCTTCAGCGTTGCTCGTGTTTTTGTCTGTCTCTGAAATAATTTCGCTTTGCTGCAGTTCTGTTCCCGGGCGGTGGCAGTTACCTGCTGCGGGAGCGGCTGAGGGTCAGTGCTGCTTCGTGACCCTGACATGGGTGTTAAACCCCATCTGGGAAGGTGGGCTACGCGTATCTGCCCAAGGAGGAGCAACGTCGTGAGCTGTTCTGGGGTGGGAGAGCTGTCCCCCTCCTCTGGACCTGCTACGGCCTCGCTCTTCTGCGATCGTTTGTCTTGTAGGACTGGGGAACTGGGTGCTGAGGACACCCAAACCCCAGAACAGAGAATTACAGACCATACGTTGTTAAATGCAGTTATTTAACAACTAATGCTGGCATCCAAGCTGCTTTGCTGTGCAGCCTTATTAGCTGGGATTTGCATCCTTCAGCTTCATCTCACGTGTTTATGAAAATCCATGGGGCACCTGCGCCCCAGCTCCCCCCTTCTCCCCCATTGAGCAAGAGGGAGAAGCAGCTCCTCTCCCTCGAGGCAACACTGACAGACAGGGGGGTGCCTGCTTCTCCGTGGCTTGGGCTTGCGGTGTTTGTGATTCTGGTACTAGTTTTATTTCTGATCTTTGGAGTCGGTTCTTTTGTCCACAGCGCACGTCCTTAGAGGAATGGGGCGCACAGAGCCCCGGCCGTGTCAGCCTGCACAACTTTGTGAGAGGCTCCCGCGGCCAGAGCTGCTCCCGCCCCTGCACAGGGCAGGGAAACCACGCAGGGCGCACACGCCGCCCCGAGCATCGCTACGGAAAGTGAGCCGGGGAGAAGCGTGTACTGGACACAGAGAACAACTCTTTGCAGGTAGAGGAGTGCTCAGCGGGGCATTGCACCCTGCAGCGTGGTGGCACCAGCATCACCAGAGGTGCGAAAGCCTCCAGCTACTCTGTACCTGTTCTCTCCTACAGGCTCCTGCTCAGCAGAAGTGGTGGCTCCAGTGGTGGTGTTCAGACTAACGATATCCAACACCTTGCACCAGGCTGTAAAGAAACCAATAAATAAAGTACCTAAAATAGTTTAAAAAGCTTTTAATGGACTGAAAGACACTAGTAAAAGAAAAATCTTGTAGGAAAGATGCACTGTAGTCATTTATTGATTGCTTTCCAGGAAATTCAGAATTTTTCTAATAGGAGCAAGTTCTTTTGCAGTAAAGACAACTCCTGCTTTGTCGCCTCTCACAACTCCGAGGCTGCTCCCCCCTTCCCGTCCCCCCACCAAGAGTTACAAATACCTGCAATGCAGTACAGGAAACCAAGGGTACAGAGCACAGTGACAGCACTTGTTCTCCAGAAGGTCAGTAAAAAGCAACGCAAATTAGCACAGGGTACTATCCGTGACAGACAACGCGCGAGAGAGCCTGGACTCCTCTGCCAGCACAGGGCGGCTGGGGACTAGCGCTCAGAAGTTGTTCTACAGCTTGATCTGTTTGGAAAAAAGGACATTCAACTCTGTCGGCACAGCACGGCCTGCAGCGGCCGCGTCTTACCTGCTTGGGGGGCACGCGCTAGTCACCGACCCCCCGCCGCGGGACGCGTGTGTGATGGGGAGGGGACACAAGGGTTTGTTTAGTGGCATCTGCCGTTTCAGCGACATCCATTGCCGGCAATGGAAGCTCCCCTGGCACCAATCTCAAAGCCAGTGTGCAAAAAAGTTTGGTAAGGTATTAGCCATCGTTTCAGTGCAGCGGGAATTTTAGTTTTTATTTAAACCCCTTCCTCTCCCCAAAGCCTCGTAATTGGGGGTTGTGGGAAACGTACGATTCCAGTCTGGTTCAACTTGCCCGCCAGGTTCAAGTCCCTCAGCTCTGTGGTACAGTCGCTACTGCAAGTGAGACCAAGTCCCTACTTCTGACTTTTCCTCCCCTCTTCCCCCCCCTTTTACTAGGGCCACAATTTCCTGCCAAATCACTTCAGTTCAGACCTCATGCGATGCCGTTATCAATCTCTCCTAGGCACTGGGGTTTCCATTGTAATGGAAGTTTGTGCGCTTTTTTAGACATCAAGCCCTCACTCTTTGGATACAGTATCCTAAGTTACTCAGCTGCAAGCAGAGCAGAGGTGGAACTGTGAGTATCATTCATATATATATATATATATAATCTCTATATCTCTATCTACCTCTATATCTTTACCTTGAAAATTAGAATGTGAATGTTACAAAACCCCACTGAATTGCCAAACTGCCAACCAAAAGTAGAAAAAATGGTTAAAGGAATCCAATGGCTATATCCTGATGTAGAAAACGCTGTACATTCCCCCACTCACACACACACGTTACAGGCTTCAGTCGTCTGAGCAATACAAATACGGCTGCTTCGTTCTCCTTAGCACAAGCTGGGACAGTGACTGGGGGGAAAATCAATCTTTTGGCTTGGAATCCACGTTTTACAAGAACGCCGAGCAGTAGATGGGGCTGGTTTTGTACTGTTTTAGCAAAGCAGTGTCCTTAGTCAACATAAAAATGACCTGAGAAATGTTACATACCTCAAGACAGTTCATTTGGAATTCATATGTACAAAGTAGAAATAACTGATGATGCGCACACACACAACACATACACACACACGGGCACGACAGCCTCTGGCTGCGCTCACCTAGGATGGGTCTTTCGTACGCTGCTGCATCCCGGCCTCCTTCCCCGTCGCGTGGCAGACACAAGCTCAGTCAGACAGATTACATTTCTCAGATTAGTTCTTTGCATTGTGTATTAATTGTACCAGTGCAATAACATTGTCAAAAAAGGAGGAGCTGCTCCAGGGGAGTCCGAGACCCTGGGTCAGATTCAGAAAAGGGTGGTTTAAACTTTTTTTTTTTTTTTTTAAGCGAGGTACACATTAAGCAGAGCTCTGTGTTAAGGGGATCTCAGCAGAAGGCATGCTTGGCTCAGCCTCTTTCTCCTCCACAGCTTTGTCATCTGGTTCCAGCTGTTCGCCACTTTTTATGCTTTCTTGGAGCTGCTGGCGTCGCTGCACCTCTGCTTTAAGGTTCTCCAAGTCTTTTTGGCTGAAGGGGAAACCAGGAAGGGTAGCAACGTTAGACTAGCTTTAGGAACGGTGTGAAGCACAGGGACAAGGCAGAGGTCAACAGAACGGGAAATGCTCCTAGCACCGGCCCTCGTCCTGCCAGATCCCCGGTCGCGTGTCTCGGCAGCACCTGCGCAAGGCTACGTGCTTGGTTTGCCGTTCAGTTTTGAACCAAGAGGCACCAGGACGTGACCCAGCAGTGGCCACTCGGGGCAGAGGCACTGAGGTTAATCTTGTCCAGGTCCAGGCAGCCTCCAGCTGCGCCTGCTGAATTTTTACCATCACTGATTATTTACAGCCTTAGAAGAATACAGTCTCAGCTCAGGTCATCTTTTTCCACTACCCCCCCAATCACGTTTTCAACTAAAAGTCAAAGAAACAATTTACAATAAATGAAAAAAAAAAATTAAGAGTACTGCTGTTTAGAGTGGTCTTAAAGATGATGATAATCAGGGCTATTATTACGATCTTGACTAACGCTCTTTGCAAATAAAATCCCGTGGAGCTGGGGAAGGAACACCTCCAAGATGTACCTCAAGCAGCTACCCTGCTCAGCAGCCTTGTCTGTGGAAGAGCCAGAGCTGTTCTTCACACCAAGCACTGCTCACTTCATTTCTCCTGGGTAGTGGCCACTGACTGTGGACCCAGCACCTTGAAAAGCAGTTTTTATGCAGAAGCGACAGTTTCTGCCGTTATTTGCCTAGTGCTGCCTGAAGAGAAGAGGTACCCACGGTCACTGGAAACTCCACATTTTGGGTCCGTGACTCTTCATGCAAAGGAAGCCCTGGTTTATGCTACCTCAGGAACAAAGGTAACACAAAAAGACTATACTGTGTTGTACCTTTAGAATCAAGAGGTGTCACTGTACCTTAGTGGAATGAAGAGAATTCCATTGATAATGTTGAGCTGCTCCAGGACACTGGCCATACTGGGAGCTGTGAACTACAGCGCAAGAGAAAAAACAGTTTTAAAAGTCAAAACCCAGACAGAAGAACTCGGAGCTCCTAAGCAACTCCAGACACCATTTACCAACAGTTTAGAAAAACCCAGGTCTCATATGACACACTAGTAGCTGTAAGGTGGCATAATTTGTATTTTCTACCTCTTTATACCCGTAACTTGAAAAGCAAAACCTAGAGGTCCCCAGCCAGTCACTGTGGGCACCCTCCCCTCCGAGCTCTGCGGGACTCCAGTTAAATGCAGCATGTCAGTTAAAAACAAACCAAAACAAACCCCAACACATTTCTGTTCTCCTTCAAGTGTTGTAAGAGGGGTAAAATTTTTATTACCATTTTATGGGCTTGAGCCTCTTAGCTGACTTGACCATTTACTCGATTCAAGGTCCTTATGCTCAAATTACTCTGCCCTGAACTCCTCAGTTCTGTACCCAGTTCTTCGCAGTGAGAAAACCCAGCCGCTCCCGCAGAGCACTACCCTGCTCTGCCCTTTCCGCTGGGAGGGAGTCGCTGCAGCTGGAAGCCTCTTTCCCAACCCGCTGGCTCGCAATCCTCCGGCCGCCACTGCTGCGCAGCGCGGCGGGGAGAGCGCCCATCGCACAAGGTCGCGCGCCCTCCCCTAGACGTGCCGCAGGCTGGTGCGATCTGCCAGGTGCACGGGCAGATAAGAGCCACTGGGTTTGGTCCGAGAGGGCCAATCCGTTCCTGCTCCATGTAAGGCAAGGCAAGGCAGGCCCCCCCCCGCTCCGCTGCCCAGCCTCCCCACACCACAAAATCCTTGGAAGGAGAACAAAGCACCTGGTGAAAGATGACAGCATTTTTTAGGATGAGGAAACTGAAGTACTTTTGGATTGAGCAACCTGCCTACAGCCAGTGAGTCAGCAGAGGGGCAGGTTTGTGCGTAGGCGTTCCAGGCTCCCGCACGGCGAGCTGCCCGGCGTGTCCTCACCGACTTCCCTGGGTGCCCTGGAACGCAGTCACCTGCGCCCGGCTGCCTGAGCTCGGAGAAAGAGCCCGAGCCCAGAACCGCTCCATTCAGAAGCGCAGGGGCCAAATGCTCAGTCCGCGTTGGTTGTAACGTGCTGCGTCTGTCGGAGCCTCTGCCTTTGCAGGGACCTCCTGCCCGCGAAGGGTCTGCAACGGGCAACGTCTGTACGCGCACACTCGCGTGTTCTTCAGGAGCAGCTAAACACAAATCTCTGCCTTCACGGCAAGTACTCTCGATCGCTCTCCTTGCATAAAGGTTACCTTAAGTGGCATGATGTTCGCATTGGAGCCGTTCTTGTAAATCTCGTTCATTGTGCGTTGAAGAGCGACTGCTTGCTGAGTCAGGTACTTCAAGTACTCAGAGCTCTCTTTGGTCTTTTCATGGTGTTCTCCAAGCTAATCAGAAAAGGGGGGGGAAGGTACAACATTACAAATCAGAACAGGACCCAAACCAGGGTGCACTCCTAGTCTTTGCTAGCTCAACATCCTCACAGAAACTCATCAGAACTGGGTTTCACCTGCCTTGGCATTCAAGAAAACAAACAAAAAAATTCCTCTAGGAGCCTTATTATCAACGTGACACATTTCCATCAAGTAGGGGCACGTTCGCAGGGTGAGCGGCATTCCCTCCACCAGGCTGTGCTTTCAGCCAGTGACGTGGCGCTGAATCACCCCGTACAACTGCAGGCGTGTTCAGACAGACCCCGGCCCGATGCAGAAGTTTCACTGTGCATCAGCAAGGGCTGCGAGTGGGAAAAGGTATTGCCCACAAAACAGCTCAACTACCAGGCTGGCTTGGATCTGGTATTTAAAAGGCAGGTGGTGCAAAAAGTGGAAAGAACAGACCAGTTCTTTCGGTGCCCTGCCAGACCGTGGGGCCGTGCCACCAACACAAGTTTCTGTCCGGTGACGGGTACAGCAAGAACGAACTTGCAGGAAGGCTACTCAAAGGCTTTGGCATGAGAGCAGTCAATCATTGTACAGGGCAGCAACTCTGCCCCGTCCCTAGAAAGGAGATTCCCCGGCGCCCGCTCCGAGCTGTTTGTAGGAGAGGCCTCCCCGAGCGCCAGGCTGCGGCACTGTTTCGCAGTTGCTAACGACACAGGTTAGCAGCACGCACGCTCGTTACCTGGTTTTTGTAGATGGTGTAGCCTTCCTTCTCGTGCTGCAGCGCTGACCGGAATTCTGCTTTGCTCTCATACACTCGGGCTACCAAGTGGTGGCTGAGGGAAGGAAAAGGGTTTAGAGGTACTTTCATGAAGAATAAACATTTCTGCACTACAGCGAGCGTGACTTTAACATAACAATGTTCAGGCTAGAAGCCTTAATGCCAGTGTGAAAGCAGACAGATACTGGACTCCGAATACAGCACCCTGGTAGTTACTTCTCCCCACCCCGTCTGGGGATTAATAGACTACACTGATTTGGGTTGGATTTTTGTTGAAATGCTGAGAAGTGACCTACAGAAGAAAGGACTGAACTGGGGATTTTTCCTGCTGCACCCAGGAAAGCTGAAGGCCACAGCAGTGAACGGAACGGAGGCAACACATCCACGGGACCATCTCGGGGCTAAATTTGTTAACTGGAGAAGAAGGAAGCAACCATAAGCCCTTACCCTTCAAAAAGGGTCTTTTTGTTTCTTAGAGAGCAAACGTGTGAACTACTTGATTATTCACAGACAAAATTAAAAAATCTTCCGTCACAGAAACAACCAGCAAAACAGTGGCAGAGCTGTGACCCAAGTCACCTGGGCTCTCTCCAGTTGGGAGAGCCGGCTTGGCTTGGACTTTGCTTCCTTAGGGTTTCTGGAATGAAAAGAAGATTTCTGGTTTTGGCAGTGTTCCTCTGTGGGAGGCGATGAATCTCATCAAGCATCCCAGTGCTACTAAGGGAAGGCAAGACGCTTTCTGCAGAATGCATATCCATCAACTGCTGGAAAACAAATCAGACTCTTGTGGGTGCTTAGTAAGATTTATTTTCACCCTGACGAAGAACAGATGGGTTGCAATGTGGTAGTAGTAATTAGGAGTGGGCCACTGCCTGGTTGGTAGAGAGCCAGCTTTGCATTCAAGGACAGTGCATAAGCCCTGAAGAGCAGTGGGTATTCGGAGCAGATCCTAAAGGTGCCGACCACTCACAGCTCCCTTGGAAACACAAGGAAGCCGCTTAGTATTTTATTCAAATATAAGGCTTTATGGTAAAGGACAAAAACAAATTATATGCTTCTCAAAGATAGCTCCCCGAGGGCTAAACAATTAAATACAAGTGTTTACGTATCGTCCCAGTCTCCCGGTATAATTACATTAGCCTTGCTCTCCAACCTTCACTTGCCACATACGTTTTCCTACTGAGAGTCCACAAGGACCAGGGTCATCTTGACAGATTTTTTGGGGCAACCAGCATTACAGCAGATCCCACAAATAACTTTAAGAACAAGGGATCTCTGTCTTTCAAGACAACAAACTTGGATGCTGCACCGTGACCCCGACTCACGCAGCCCAGCAGTCCCAAGGAGTCTGGCAGTTGGGACGAAACTGAAGCTCCGATTGAACAGGATACCGCTGGACACAGGCGGGTCAGATCCCTCCCGTGTGAGCGCACGGTGAATGTACTCGCTCTCTCTAACTGTACGGTGACCCAGCCCAGCACTCCACCCTGCCTCACCTTAGTGCAACTTTCAAAGACTTGGAGCCGTGATACTTGGAGCTGATGGCCAGCGCGTTCTCCAGGAACCGGAGGGACAGGTCATACTCCATAACCCCGTGGAGCACCAAGCCAATGTTGTTCTGCACAAAGTAGTCAAGCAGGCATTCAGAAAGCGAATTCAGACCACGCATTTATTGCTTCGTAAATACCAAGACCACACAGGTATTTCCCCGTTGAAAAGGCTGCAGCAGCCACAAGTCCCCAGTGGATCTCTCTGCAGCACGTAACACGTGACAGGAGACCATCCTCCTCCTTGGGAGCTCAGTCCAAACACGCCAGCCAAAAGAGGCATAAGGAACTATGATTCTATGATTCTATGAACTCTCTCCGTTGTGTGCAAGGACAGCAAGAACAGGCTAAATTAAGGAATTTGCCCAAGGTGCTCGAACTCACGTCTCTAGCGTCCCAGTGCAGAGCTCCAGCCACAGAAGGCTGACCGTCCCAGCTAAAGAGTCAAACTCCTTTTTTTCCCTTCTTCTCATAGCACTAACTGGTAGTAACTCAGAGAGGAAAAAGCAGAGCCTAAATGTTTATTTTAAGTAGCCAGCACTATGGGCGTTTTAAAGGCCAAGAGGTTTCTTGGAGATCGGAAACTTGAAGACTCTAAAAGATTACTTACATCTAAGAGGGCCATTTCTGGGTGATCCTCCCCAAATACCAGTAGCATGAGGTAGCGTGCACGGTACAGCAAGTTCAATGCTGTAGAGAGTTGGCTGTTTGCAAAGCAGTACAAAGCAAGGTGCATCTGTAACAAAAGAAGTAACCCGGCATTAATGGTTTTTACTTAGCACTCTGTAAAGCAAACTAATCTCTCCTTTCTACTCCTTTCCTCAGCCACACACAAATAAAAACGTCTTCCTTTATGGTTAGAAAGGATTTCAACCACTCAGAAAAGTCCAAGTCTGCTGGTTGATGTACAGCTCTGCTGAGGTATCACCTAAGACACGGACTGAGGAAGCTGAAGTGCTTCATCTCAGTTTCTCTTACGCACCTCAGGGCATATTTCAAAGTTGACCCGTATGTATACGATATTCTGACTGCACTTCTAGGGGGATTCTTTCTCTTTCTTCGTTTTTGACATAAGTCCGGGACAAAAGCCAGCAGAATTAATGAATATAAATAAACATTCAGCAGACAAACCCCCAAAATTTTAAACTAAGTAGGACAAACACTGACCGTGCAGGACACTTATAATGCCAACGCTTAGGTATTCGGTTTACAAAATCGTAAGATACAAAACTTATGATGCAAGTGGAGGACTCTGGGAAGAACGCTGCAGAAAGGAGAACTGCAACTGTTTTCTAGATGCAGACACGAGTTAAGGCTCACAGATGCCAGGTGGGCACACGAGGTGCTGCTTCTCCCCCAGCACCCTGTACTCACATATTCTTGAATCGTGTTGGGATGTTCAATGCCCAGGACCCTCTCGCTCATTAGCACCGCTTTCTGCTGATTACTTAAGGCCTAAACAGAACAGAAGACCCAAGAGCAAGTGACACAGTGCCGTGCACCTGAGCAAGCAAGCACGGGGAAGGAACGAGAGGACTAAACAGACCCTGTCCGAGTCCTTGCCTACCTCTGAATAATCTCCCATGATGTAGTTGAGACGAGCTAGCAGCCTCAGGCAGGCACAGATTTCTACATGCATAGCACCATACACGTTGTTGAACAGGTTTAAGGCTTCATTGATGAGCTCGCAGCCCTCCTTCAAGAAACCTGAAAAAAGTTACATTCATATACGTATGTGTGTTAAATAACCCCAACACACCCGGAGAAGTGCGCTGCCCACGAGGTGAAAACAGCAGTGGGACAGGTACCATAGGGCACTGCCTTGTGTAAGGACGGAAAGCTAGGAGAAGGCAATTGCTGCCCTGCATCCATCCTTGTTCGTCGCTGATAACTTTATAGCAGGTGTGCGTTTCGGATGGTCTTGGAGACCACGATTCTCTACCAAAACGGGGCGGGTGGGGGTATATTGGTGGAGGGCAGTGGGCTGTGCCGCACATGCCCCGCTCTTCCTTTTACCAGCAGTCGCCTCAAGAGGCAGAGGCATGTTGGGTCTGTACCTTGCTGAACCTTTGCTTGCCCACTCTGGAAGAAGTGGAAAGCGTCTGAGGCTTTGGGGTTGACGTGCTTCACTACAGGGAAGATGTTGAGAATATCCTCTTCTGTGAAGGTGGGCTTGTGCCTGTTGTCAAAGTTGTACTCTTTCAGCAGTATCTGGAGGAACCGAAAAGACCGGAGGTCACGGTCACCACTTTCATAGGTGCTCGGCAAGAAAAGAGGGGAAAATGAGCCTTGAACTCTGCAGGCGGATTCACAGTCAAAACATCTCCTGTATCACTACCTGGGGACAGAGTTTTGAAAGAAGGTCACGTGTAGGCGTGCACCACCATGTGTGCGTGGCAAAATCGCACTGCAGAGCCAAGGCACGGCCGTGCCAGCACTGGAGCCCTGACCAGGGAACCCCATCCGGCCAAACTCCCGCACCCCACAGAGGAGCGAGAAGGCAGTGCTGTGGGGAAGGAACCCCACGTTCTTCAAGCAAGGACAACCCCCAAGTCCTGCTCTGCTCGGCCAAAGAGCTGCTTCTCTTTGGATGGGGAGTATGCGTGTGCATGAACTTAAGATGTGAGTTTGGTTTGTCAGACAGAGCAAGCTACAGGAATTGTATTCAGGCTGGCTAATCTTCCAAGGGAGATGCACAGCAAGTTTACCCTAAAAGGGAACTGGATTAGAATCTCTTTCCCCAGGGCTGGAACCTGTGTTCCAACATTAATACCACAAAGATCTTTAGGGGCTCACGCTGTCTGTCTGAAAGGCCGTCCCCTGCAAAGCAGTTTACACTTACTCTTCGTGTTTCTCAGTATAGAACATGATGGGGAAGGGAGGGAAGATATGGATCTTACTTGGACTCCAGTTTTGAGGGAGATTTCACGAAGCAGGGTGATTTTCTGTAGATTATACACTTCAGCTGCTTGGTCAGCATTCTCACTGCAAAAAGCACACACAAGCTTCAGCTCTCGGGTACGTTTCTGCTCAAGGACATCCCCCCGCTGTGGTGTATCTGAAGCACAGGTCCCCGTACAGCTAGGTGCTAACCGAAACCAAGGACTAGCATTGCAGTGGTTGCTAACCGTCTATTAAAGCTTACAGAAACGCACGATAGTACTTTTTACTGAAATCCTATGTGTTTTCTCTTCAAAGCTCACTGCAGAGTTTAGGCAAGAGTCTGAACGCCTTCAGCTCTTGGTGAAGGGTGAGCTGTCCCTGACGCGACGGGATGATCACTGATTTAGCCAACTAGTCATGTTTTTTCTCTTGGGCCACTTTGCTTGTACTTCCAGTTTAACACTCACTATCTGCACCTTCCAGCAGCCTTATTCACCATCTCTGTTTCAGATACAGGAGAAGCTGTCCTTGTTTTTGGAACACAAGCTCCCTTCAGCCTAAATCATCATCTATATAGACAATTATCTTTTGACTACACTCCTTCAGCTTCTTGCCTTCTGCTCCCCTCTGCACCGCTAAGGAGAAGTTTCCCTTCCTCCCTCAGTTACACTTCCCCTGCTGCTCTTTGCCTGATTTCTTCCCATTCCCATAAGCTGTAAAAGTCCCTCAAGAGCACAAATTTATATTCAAACAGAAAACAAGTCAAAAAGGCAGGTCCTATTAAAGAACAATAAGAGGTACAGACATTTGGTGAGAGTCCAGGCACAAGCGAGGGTAATTTGCTCTGCTTACCATTCAAGACTAAAATCGAAGTAGTTCTTTGCTTCTGAACAAATATTCTTCCAAAGCTCCTGAGGGGTCATGCTGGCCCACGCAGTGTTATCAGCATTTCCAAGGTTCCTGTTTTTCCTTTTCTTATTCTTTTTCTTGGAGACCAGCTCATCAGCTGGAAGATGGGCAATGGGATTTGGAAAGGAGCTTAGAAAGCAATTGAGGAAGTGGCTGATGGCTGCTGACAAACCCGACAGCTCCACGCCCTACAGCGAGACACCAAAATCAGTTGTGGAAGACACCTGCCATCACACAGACACTTCTCCGACCCCGAGCCTCACACAAATCCAGCCCTACCAGAAACAGGAAAATCTTCCAGGAGAGGGAGAGGAAGCCAATATTTGCAAGTGGAACTAGCACAGACAGAATTATGTAGATATAAGTATATACCTACACACACACACACATATATAGTTCCATTTTGGGCTGCCATCTGGGACAGAGAAACTAGAGAGCGTAAAGAAGATTTTGACGCTGGAATAAAGCCAGGTGTATTGCTATGCTATGTACGGACCGGTATAAGGATGCACCGGTGTTCATGCAATTAAAAAAGCTTCTTAGAAGGGCAAAAGCAACACTGTTTAAGAGGAAAAGGTATTACAAGGAAAACAAGCTGTGATTTCACTTTTAAAAGCCTTCAACATAATGAGTGGGAATCTGGGTAAGAGAAGCATGGATGATCACTCTCTGGGAAAGCTATCTTCAAGCAGGAACTTGTTTTCCCTTACACGCAGGCCTGTACCTATTTTAGCGCTAATGAGACTGTACTTCCCATTGCTAAGCAACCCCCACGAACTGCCTAATGAGCGAAGAGACTCAAACAGCTCTCTCTCTGTGGAAAAAAGTCATTAGAGAGGATACACAAGGCAAGAGGTTAGACCGTAGGTCATACCTGGAGGTACGTCTTGAAGATGTGTTTAGCCGATCGAGTGATCAATTCACTGATTCCTATTTTCTACCCAAAGGAATAAAGAATAGAAAACTAAGAGTCAGTCGGCAATAACAATGAAAAACACACTTTGCTTTTGAAGTGGGCTTTTATCAAGATCTGCAGAAGACACAGTCTCCAGTCCTTACCCTGCGACACAGAACTGGTTTGCATTTGACAGCGCTCCCGGAGCCAGGGAAGAGCCCCCAGCACACCGACCGCCTCGTGCGGCACAGCTCAGCTCTAACGGTGCTTCCAGTAGCTACCGCAGAACTAGCCCTGCATGTGCTCACAACACCTTCCAGTTTCATCCAAATCCCTGATGGATCTTAGAGCCTGAAAAAATACATGGCTTAAAATCCAACTGTGTGTTAACTGCTATTACACTTGGGAATCCCTGAAGCACTTCTCTGTCCCAAAGGACACTCAAACTCCCTAACATTATGAAAGCCATTAAGGATTTGGGAGCAAAACTCCCCATCCACCACTCACAGGTCCTTCTCCCTCCTGCTCTATTTTTGAAGCTGTTTATTTTTACCCAGAGAAAACAATTGGCCAAGTTGGAATCTATACAGGGCAAATTATGCCAGAGGCGGTTTTAACTGACAGGCTGAAGTTAAGCCTGATGCTTACAAAAATGTGATCCAGCTGAGCACGGCCGGGGGTCTTGGTGATGAAGTTGATCACTTTGCCTAGATAACGCATGTTGATGCCTCTCTGGTGCATGGCCTCTGCTAAGGTAGCCCCGTCCATCGGGAGCACCGTGTGATCCAGGCAGTCTTTGACCTGCAGGGCACATACAAACTTCGGTTACTGAGCGCAAACAGGAAGGAAAGAATTTCAATTTTAAAAAAGAGTTATCTGACTGGGGAGGAAAAAAGGCGTTGCCTGACAGAGAAGGCAATTTCCAGGGATGAGCACAGCAAGAACTGGCAAGTACAGAGTACTGATCAGCCAGAGCCAGGGCTGCTGGGTGCTCCCTGTCTCAGGCCATAGGCTCCACAGTCGGCAAAGCGGATAAACTCAGCCTGGAGAGACTCCTCAGGAGCTCTGGTTGGTGCCGCCTCTGCTCTGCCTCTGGGGTGGGACTGCTGCTCCGGGACCCAGCACAAAGGAAACCCCACGCGGCCACGGCCTCCAGCCCCCTGCGCAGCTGCGGGGCCGCAAGCAGGAACGGCGCTGGGCCAGCAGCCGGAGGGAGAGCTGTTCCTCCGGCGCCAACGGGATGGCAACCCGCCCAGCGCTGCGAGGGCATGGGGGGCAGCGCCGCTCTTCCCCAACCGCCGGTCACACACACCTCTGTTACCTGGGGTTCAGGGTCGCCCCAAAGGCCAACACTGACCCCGAGCAAGGCTCTCTTGGTGGGTAGAGCACTGTAATACTAGAGACCACCACGCTACACGGGCAGGGGGAACGCTTGCAGCAGACAGCCCAAAGCAGCTTGTGCAAGCTCTCTGCCACTTGTACCATTTTTACTCTTCGGTCTCAGTGGAGAATGAGCAGCACTATGCACTCCCAACAAGCATTGGGCAACTGGGGTGTGGAGAAATCCGACTGTCATAGTAAAACAGCTCGGGCTTCATCCAGTTCCCTGTGCAAAACAAGCAGAGGCAAAGGCCCCGTGGAGCAGCGCAGAGGATTGTAACCAAGTGCTGAGCATGCAGCCTCTCAAGCGGCCCAAGGAGACCAGCGACGGCATTCAGCACGATTCAGCGTACAGCTTCCAGGGGTTTGCCCGAGGCCACGCAGGGACTCGGTAGCAGAGCGGGGACTCGGAGGACTCCTGTGGCTCAGGCAATGAGAACCGCTTTCCCCTTGGCATGGCTTATTTAACTAATGCTTGTGGAACTAGCAGGCTAACCCTTCTTTAATGGCCTCACAGCCACTAACTAAAAACATTTCCAATTAAAAGACTACATGGAGTTGTACACACTTAGCTGATAAGGGGAAATGGCACTTGCATTTTAAGTTGTGTTGCAGTGCTGATAAAGAGTCACTTAATTCACGTCATGGAGTAACAGCAGTTGCTCTCTGATACGCAGAGGCCTGCCTGCTTACAACAGCTGGCCTGTAACCTGCCCTCGCACATGCTTGTGCAGCATTTTGGGTTTACATACTAGTGTATCAACGATCTTGTAAAACAACAGTCACCAAGTCCTCTTCTGATTCACTCCCTCTCCTTTTTTATTTAAAGACTGAATAGCTGGTCTTAAAGGTTATGCTGACTACAAACCTAGTGGATTTAGAGTTCAGAAGAAACTTTCCAGCAAGGAGAATCCTCTCCTACATAAGACCAACAACTTCTGAACCTTTTGGAGTGGAGATCATCAATTCTACCCTCCTAGTTACAGTGTCAGCTGTAACATATGCATTAGCAGTCAATTTAGAGAGCGTCTCGAGAAGGGAAAAGCTGGTATTTCTTATCTAGCCAGGTGCATGGGTAAGCATCCAAAATGCTTAAGACTTACAGAGGGATTTTTTTACAATAGATATTAGTAAGAACAATTTCCCAGTTCACTCCAAATTATTAGTCACCAATTGAGTCACAATCAGGGTCAGATAATACAATAAGTCGTGCAGGACGCCCAGGGCTAGGGAGGATGACTTATGTGGTCCTTATTGTCCCAAACTCTTAGCAATAGCTGTTAATTACTAGTGCCAAAAATTCTTTGTTGGAGTGAGGTGGGAAAATTGTGCCATGACGTAAGACGGGAAATGGAAAACCCCTCATGCTTGCACCAGAGATGCTTGCACTGTTCACCACTGGTGCCAGAACTCGTCTGCCCGCAGGAGAACGCAGCGTTTGCTCGGGAGTCAAAGCTGGCGTATCGCTGTGTCAATGCTTGCTCAGAGCGGCCAGGCTCGAGGCAAGCTTTCAGAGAGGACGTTACTGCTGGTCCTCAGTTCCTTACCAAACCTGGGATCTGGCACGACAGCAAGAACGCAGCAGCATCCTTCAGCAACTGCTTCTGATCCTGCACCTCCTCTTTGCTGGACTCAGGAAAGCGAACACCTGGGAGAGTAAAAGAGAAAAAACATAACACACATCAACTCAAAGAAGAAACAAGTCATATACAGAAAGCACACAGTAAGAGCAGGTAAAAAGTTAAAGTGATTCTGTCTCCCTGGAATTAAAGATGCTTCTTCAAGAACTCTACAACATGTTTCGATGGAAAGAGCATTAGCTGCTCTGCTTGGTTAGTGGCTGTGCTGCTCTTGCCCACTCATTCTTTCTTAACGCAGCTTTTAAAAGTGCGAATTCTGCTCTTTATCTGGTCCATTCTACCTATTGCAAAATGCTGTGTACACTTCCAGTGCAGGAGTCAACCGGCTAGACTGGAGTGGGAATGTTTCAGTAGGTGGGCCAGCAAATACTGCAAGTGCTAGAAACTTGGAGCCTTTTGCTTTTGCACACCAAAATTAAAATAAGGTTTAAGTTCTAGCTGCAAAGTCGGTGCCAAAGCACTAATCTTTACCAGCCTTAGAAGATGCTTGGGCATTTCAAAACACATGCTCCTTCCGACACATTTATTCCAAGCCAAATTCAACTACATGACCATTCCCCTACAATTTGCATGCATACAGCCTTGGTATTCACCCCCATAAATGCTCTGGGAGCTGCTTCTGTATTTCCAAATAAAAAAATACTGATTCCAGCCGTGGAAAGCTACATACGATGCCTGCGACTGATACAAGCGTTTGAAAGGGCACTGTGACCTGCTTACCATAATGTTACTAAAACAAACCCTGCCCTTCACTGAGGATCCAACATCAGTCGTTCAGCTACAACTGTTGTTTTTTGTCTAAACTACTACATTAGGACCAAATTTAATTTTTTCCCCTCCCTCTGCTTCTTTTCATGTGGTCTAGCAGCTGGGATGCTGGAGAATCGCAAGAAGATTCTTGGCAGCAATTTGCAGACCTCCCCCGAGCGTAGCGGTGGGAGACAGCTTACTGCTGCATTTGGTAGTTTGAGCATTGCAATCAATTACACTTCTTTCTCCTTTCTGTAACTTCGTGCTTCACGGAGAATCCTGCACCATGCCCAGCTAGCCAAAAGTCAGCAATATTCTTGGCTACAGAACACAATTTTTTGTCTGTAGCTGGCTGGACACAGCGATCCTCTGAAGGAGGACTAAAACCAGCTCTTTGTACACATACCTGGTGAGAAAATATCTGGGTTAAACCGAATGTCAAATGATGTGTCACTAATGGAGCCCACAGCCTTGCAAGCATTTCGAATCACTTCTCTGCTTTTGGGATCCACTGGAGCAGGAAGAAAAACAGAATACAAATGAATGTGGATTTCAGAAGATGACATGCCTAGCTATTAAATTAAGGTAAAAGTTTTGTTACTAAAAGCAGCAATGATGGCACATTCTGCAGAAATCCATTATAAAAACAATCAATTGTAAGATATTTGGAAAGGAGGATGGCCGCAAAACGCAAAGTCTGAACAAGAGCACACAAGACGACCCAGAAAACCCATGGACCCGCCCCCACTCCCCACCCACAGATACTCCAAAATCCACGTCTGGGACTCCCAAAGGCGCCTGCGCGTCGCACGCTTCCCAGCCTGGCCACAGCCCGCTCCCCTCCACCCGCACTAAGCCTCCGGCAGCCCAGCACCAGCCGCCAGCCCCGCAATCCAGCGTGCTGGCCAGGCTCACTCCTGCCGCAGAGCCCGTGGGCTCGCTGCATTCAGAGACACTCGCCCCCCTACCCAGCTGGCCCCCAGGGCGATTAATTCATTAGCATGTGAATAGCCCTATGCAAAGAGCTCAGACAATATTGATAGAAGCAGGCAGTGCTTGTCCTGTTTAACAACAAATAATCACCCCGACCTCCCCCAGTCTGGCAAAGCTCCTGCCAGGGACACAGCCCACCAGGCAGGGCAGGAGGCCTGGGCTGCTTCTGGTGCAGAGGATGAAATACCTGTTCCATCATCAGATGCAATGGTCTCAGCAAGCTCTTTCACCTGATCAAGTCCAGTCACGTTATCATCTATTTTACCATCCTCTGACTCAGACTTCTCGCTGTCTGCAGTACCGTTCTCCGGAGAGGCGCCATTTTCCAGCGCACCTGAGCTCTCCTGCTTGTTGGCTTTCTGCTGCATCAGCTGCAGCGCGGCCAGCTTCATGAATAAGAGATACCTATAGTAAAGGAAAAGAGGAATTCAGCACAGCAGGAGAATCCAAGAGGATCACCACTGCTCTGCAAGGAAAAACCTCGCAAAGTTAGCATTATAGACCATGGATACATGGATGCATACCCTCTTCTCAAGAGCTTTCCAAAAATCAAAAGGAGTGCACATTAGTTTAATGGAAGAAGCAAAAAAAGTGGGTTTTCATTACGCATCACAATGAGAAACTAATCTCCTCGCAGTGGTTACAAATTGCTTTCCACGTGCAGCATCAGCAGACAGTTCGGGAAGACTCTCACTGCCAGATGCACAGGACTAGTCAAACATAAACCAGCAGCAATTTTGCCAGGAGACCTTAGCACAGAGAGGCCCAACCTCTGCTAGCCAAGGAGGAGCAGCAGCACCCTACGGCCACAGTCCTGCAGGCTGCTGGTCTGGAAGCTCTCCCAGGGAGCAGCAAAGCCTGCCTGCAGGCATGCGGCAGGACTGGGAAGGGCGCTGGCTGCAGAACTGGTTGCTCAGCGGGCAGGGCTCCTCCGTCAGCAACTGGAGGGCTCGTCTTCCCGGCGAGCGAAGCACAGGCTCTGACCATCTGTGATAGCAGAGCGCCTGCAGCCCTTCACGTCACAAGCAGGAGCGTTAACATCACCAGCACCATGCAGCCGCACCACACGACTTTGCCTTGTCCTGCTCCCAGAGCTCCCGCTTCCTCGCCTGCACTGAGCGAGCCCAAATGCCAACAAATGCCAACACATCCCACCACAAAAGTGCCTACAGCAGTTCCCATAAGTAATTTTTTTCAGCCTCTAGGGAAAAAAAGGTAGCATTTAAGACATCTAGAGAGCCTTAAAAAGAAGCATAAATCCTTCCCATTCCCTAGCCATCAGGTGCACAGGGTATCTGCAGGGAAAGAACTTCCAAATGTTTGGACAGGAAACAACAAAAACGGATCTAGTGACTAAGCAGCAAACCACCTCTTTCCCTAGCGCCCTGTAACCCTGTCAGAATCCCTCCTGTTTTCACCTCTCATTAGTTAAGCTTCTGTAATTGCACCTGTGGGGCCAAGCAATGGGGAAATTGTCTGCCCGCTTCTGGGAGCTCTGTTGTGATGTCCGTGGGACAACGCAGCATGGTCCCGACTTGGACTGTTACCAGTTGCAGGTGGAGGAAGGGGGGAGCTCAGCTCACCTGTGTTCTACAAAGGCATCAACAAGCTCTTGCCGGAGACAGCAAAGCTTGTGTCTGTGCTGCTTGGGGAACCCCATTTTCTTACATTCCTCTGGCATCTCCTCCCCTTCAACAGGCAGGAAGTTTAGATCTGGAGGGAAAGTACGGAGCAGGTCCAGGATGTAGTGACGCCCATCGTTGCCAATAATGCCTTTGCACTCCACTGAGGAGCACAGCTCCACCTCCTCATTCTTGTCGTTGAGGACTTTGTGCTTCTGGATCTTAAGCGGCCTACTAGTCTTCTCCAGCAGCTCCAGGTACTTGGGGTGCGAGACAACTGTCTTGCCAAAGTCTATTGACCCATAGATGACGCTCTGTTCCTGCTCCCGTTCCAAGATGCCAGGAATAATAGACTGAGCTGTCACCCTGTAACCTCTGTAATCCACCACTACAGTCCCCAGCGTGTACAGCCCTTCTACATCCACAGCATTATAGGTCCGCACACCATTGAGATCATTGGTAGGAGCTACGTAGGCAGCAACATCTCCGCCAAAGTCCTTGTAGTGGTCACGGACATCAAAGCCCAGGCTGAAGAAAATGTTGTTCCAGATGAACATCTGCATCTTGGTCTCTTCACTGGGGTTGATGGCCATGACGTTGCCATCAATGACAGCCATAGCACCTCTTGTTGCTGCTGCAGTGAAGTCACTGTGAACCTGGAGGTAGGTGGAGAGAAAGCTGGGTAAGGAAGGGCTCCCACCCTCCCAGCACCTCACTCTCACAGCTCCCTCCAAATTCCTCCTTCACTCCTCTCCTCCTGGTAGCCTTCCAGCAGACAGGCAGGTCAGCCGGCTTTTACTGTTGTGAGCCTGGCTAGTGGCTTGGATACAAGCTCCAGGAGCCAGAACATTAGGGATTAGCATGGCTCAGACTCATTAGCTCTCTGCAGAGGAGGGCTTAGGTGTGTCCCCCCTCCCACCCACTCAAAGGAGGACTGGGTCAGACAGAAGAGCAGAGGACTAAGAGGAGGCTGCCTCGGGGTCAGCAGGGAGATATGGGGGCAAGGAGTGCACTTCTTCCCCATGGGGCTGGGAGCAGAAGGCAGACGTGAGAGAGAACAAGTCCCCTCAGCTTACAAACAGGGATCCTCCCCTTGCAGTTTCTAATGAGTAGCCCAGGCAAAGTGCCCAGATGCGATTTGGGCAGCAGAGAAGGGGCTGCCCAAGGACTTGCCTGCACATCCCAAAGTTACCTTGAAAATGGCTCGTTCTCGCAGCAGCCTCTCGGGCAGGTTCTTGCGTGGCAGCTCTCGCGTGGTCTGCAACTCCTCGTTCCAGTCTCTGGTCTGAAAGAATCAAAGGCTTGTGGGAAGCAATGCATTGTGTAGGAAGGGGCCGGCAAGTCAGCGTTTCTGCTTTACGAGGCATTTTGTGAGAGAAGGGAGGGGAAGGGGCAAGAATTCAGGCTGCCATGGAGTTCAGAGCAAGTGAATTAGCAGCAGGAATGAACACTCCTCGTGAGTGGACTTTATTCAACAGCAGTTTGGGATAGATCTTAATTAGCCCAGCTTATGTGCAGTTTAACCGAAATAGCAGCTTGCTAGCTCTGGAGGAGCACAGTGCAGGCTTCATTAGCCAGGACACTGCGATGTGGTCACACCACAGGCAGACAGCTGCCCATGGGCAGCCGATACAGCCCTGCACCGCTCACAGCCTGCAAGATTTTATGCTACGAAGCTGCAACTGAAGCATCTGGAATAGTTTGCTCAGAGACACAAGGGCCATTCCAGGCCTGACTGGCATGGAGGAGCACTCCGCCTTCTGTGCGGTGGCACTGGTCAGAGCAGGGACATGGGATTTATAAACACCTGTGCAGAAGCTGCTCCTCTCAGACCTTTACATGCCCAGGGAGTTGCAGCCTGAGCAGCACAGCCGCTATAGTCAAGGGCACTGTCAAGAACAGGGACTCCCACAAGTTTCCCCTTGATGAGCAAAACCCTTCCACAAATACCCGAGGTCTACTTGTTAAAAAGTTAACTGGTTCCCAGCACAGCTGGCAGCAAAACTCTTGCCAGCGTTCTCAGGCAAAGCAAGACCAATACCTGTCCAGGTATGTGCTCTTCGTAGCCCAATCTAGAAGTATAAGCGTCTTCTGCCCGGACACAGTCCATGGCATGTTCTGCTTGCGGAGCCGTCCAGCTGTACACTTGGAAAGGGGTGGCTATCCTTTCAAAAGGGTGTCTCTGAACCCTAGTTTGGGAGTGAAAACAATCAGACATTTTCCAAAGGAAGACTTCTTTCTATTTTAAGAGAATTTTCCTTCTGCAACATCAACTTCTGACAAACAACAGAACAAGACCAGGCCTCACGAGCAGCACAGTGGACTTTCATGTAACAAGTACTATACCCCACGATGTCCGATTGGCATGGGCAGCATCTCTCAACAGCAGTCTGCAGAATTACCTGGGCTCTCCCCATCCCCCTTTCCCCAGTTCTATCCTCAGCTGTATCTCCGGAGACCCCCATCACTCTCTCCATTCGGAGGCAGAGGATGCCCATTCCCACCTAGCCACCCCTCTCAGACTGGCCTCAGCCTTCACACCGGTCTGTACGGGTTGCATTATAAAACCAGCCTACAGCACACATCCACTAATGAAGTGAAAAAGCAAGCTTCACTGAACGGCCTCCTGTGTAATCTGTCTGCTCTCAGCAGGTGCCGGAGTCTCATCTGTATTTACTTCTGGCCCAAGCAGCAATACAGTATAATCATTTTTAAATGGCCAGATAGTCACAGTGGTGGCTGGAGGCCACTGCTAATTTCCAGCCCTTGTCTAGTGTCACTTTCATCTTCGTAATGAGAGCAGAAGCAGAGCTCCTGAAAGCCACACAATGCGCCTGTCAATTTGCACCCTGCTGAGCCGAGGCAGTTCATTAAGTGGACTCTAAAGAATGACAGGCTTTTGCACAGGACCCACTGTCCTGGAGCAGAATAAATGGTCCCTGCAGCAAGGACAGGAGAACAAAACAATACATTATTGTTTTTTTATTATTATAGGAGCTATAGGAAATTAGAGAAAATGAACATGCACAGACATGTTTAAAATAATTATTCGCTCTCCGCTGTAAGCCTGCACAAAGCCCTGATGTGTTACTTTCCCTGATATTTTATGCTTCAGTCTCTTTTTTGGATTCAGGGGAGAAGTACCTACTGATCAGGTTCCCAGCCCAGTCGCTGTTGCAGCATGTGGCCATGCTTCGCATTAACTCTTTGCTGCCTGGCTAGCTAGGACATCATCAAGTCTCCCACAAGGTGTGTGGCCAACACACAGACCCAGCAAGGAGACCCACATCACAGGAGCTGGTCAACACATCAGCAGTTTCCCTTCTATGAGCCCTGCAGTCCCTCTCTGGGCTTTCTCTCCCACCACGCACAGAGCCCTACGTGTTCAGTTTCTCAGCAGGGACAGAGCACGCTGAACTCCAGGTAAGCCCCATATCTGATACTCCCATGGCAGTGGAAAGCTGTTGTCCCCTCACCCTTTGCTTTAGGCAGAACCGAAATCCATAAATCTACGTGCTGTAAGCAAGAGTCATCTGGGAGCTACAGCCAGAGAAACCATCCAGTGGGTAAGGATCGGGACTCTGGGCTTCCACCGGCCTCTGCTACTGTCGTGCTGAACAACAGCAGACAAGTCACATCAGCTCTGACAGCTCCATGTGTCGAGCGAGGGAAAGCCAGATATACCAGGGTGTTGCCATGACATTTAGTCAGGTGTCTGCTGGTCCTTGCTGCGTAGACTCGCATGTCCCAACCACCCCACCACGATGTGAGCTCAGAGAAAGCAGGCATTGCAATCCTTGCTGTATCAGTGGCATCCAGTTCCCACAGAACCAGCCACATAGCTGAGCCTCGCCAAGCAACTTAACAACAGACTACTCAAGGCAACTAGAGAGGAGAAAGTGCTGCTACCGTTTCTTCTGCAGAGCAGAAAAGTTTTTTTTGAAGGTAGGGCTGATCTGGTTAAGTAGTTCCACCAAGGAATGACTGAGAAAACTGGGGTTTGCAGGTTTGGGATTGAAGTTGTATGCAGTAGACCTGCAAGAAGAAAAAAACAGAGACACATGAGTGAGAGCTTGCCATATATGCACTGCACGTATGTGCACAACATATATGCACTGCACAACGTGCCCTTGCCTGCAAAACGGAGACCATGTGGCACAGGGGCAGACGGGCTGCAAGGGCCCTCTCCAGTCTCTCCACATGAGACACAGTTAGTAACCCTGGGCCCTGATGGACTGCACAGCAAATTTAACTTAGACCTTCTTCAGCCAACACCAGGTTCAAGAAAGGCTTGTATTTTTATAGCTGGGAAGGACTGATTTCACCGAGCTTCCCAAACACACCACAAGTGCCTTTGCTTAACAGAGAACCCAATGGTGATGACACCAACTATACCAAAGAGTCAGTGCCCTCTCAAGATACCGCGTCTCCCGGCTGGAAGGCTCAGCACCAGACCTGCCAGGAGCCTGCTGACAGGTCCCCCTCTCCAGGTCACGTTTCACCATGCTCAAAAAGGCCACTTGTTCCGTGTTCCTTGTGCCACTTGTCTCCTGAGACCTGCGCTCAGGCGTGTACCCTTAGACTCATTACTTTTAACACATTTTTAGAGATCTGGGAGGAAACAACA
The DNA here is from genome assembly GCA_009819775.1 of Phoenicopterus ruber ruber. Classification (NCBI taxonomy): domain Eukaryota; kingdom Metazoa; phylum Chordata; class Aves; order Phoenicopteriformes; family Phoenicopteridae; genus Phoenicopterus; species Phoenicopterus ruber. The sequence continues at coordinate 937,880 of CM020233.1, read as the reverse complement.
GACTACAAATTACTTCTTCCACGAGCCAGTTTAACACAGAGCACTTCCACTTCGTAATGGGACAGAAGGTGGAAATGTGCTTGAATTTTATCTTCTGTATTTTAAGCTCTCCTTCTCTTCAGGGAGCTTCATTCTCCTTCTGTGCATTATAACCTTGTATTTCAAGCATGCACTTATGGTTGCCCAGGCAATTATCTGGGTTGCAGGATCGAGGCCACCCAGAGATGTTCCTGAGCCAACAGTTGCTCAGGTACAGCAGGGTTTGTTGCTCTGAAGTTCTCCCCTGTCCACCCTCAACTCAATAGTACAGCTACTGGGCTGGATGGACCCTTAACCTCCCTCCACACAGCCGCTCTGACAGGCGCAGGCACGGCACCGCCACTTTAACAGTCTCTCACAGTCACTACTTAAAAAAAATAAATTTAAAAAAAAAAAAAAATCTAGTCAATTCTGTGCCCAGCTTAGGAAGTTCTGACAGGCTGTGCTTTTGCTTTAGGGCAAAATGAGATAGTTGCAATGGTCAGGAAGGAATTCCCTCCCAACTCAAAATGCTCCAATTAACTGATGACATTATGGGATGTTTAAACTTTCCCTAAAGCATCAGGCATTTATCCACTGTGGAGAAATGGTACCAGGCATAACTGAACAGCCCAGTCCAGTAGAGCAACTCCTACAAATCCATGTGAGCAGCAAGTTAAAATAGGCTATTTTCCACCAAAAAAAAAGAAAAAAAGAAAAAGAAAATAAAAAAGAAAGCAGAAATTGTTTGTTTGTGGGTTCTTTTCCAGCTGGCTATCGCAAGCATCTTGCTGCAGGGCAAGACAGGAGGAATCTTAGTTACTCACTGATTCAAGTAAAATCCTCGAGTGGATGCAGTGATACTGACGTGCCGATCCTCCACCGTGATGACGTATAAATACATGAGGTCTCCGTGCATTTTCCGGTTACCTGGTGGAGGGTTCCAGCCACTCATCGTCAATACCTTTAGGCACTGCAAAGGCTACAGAAGAACACAACAGAAGCAATTCCTATCAGCAGGAATTAATTCCCTTGAGTTACAGAGCCATCCAATGTACATGCCAGATTCCTTTTACCTGCCGCCCTCGCTTGGTTCCAGAAACGGAGCTTACAAAAAAAAGAACTGGTCTCAAGAGCATAGCCTTCCTCGAGCCGTTTGCAGTCCACTAATTTGCCTCAGTTTGCTGCCTTTCACACCGTAAGACACAGGTAAAAACAGACACCCTGGGCCTTTGGGCTGCACGAGGCATGGATTTCTTGCTGTACTGGTTTTCAAACGGCAGCTTCTAAGCTGGAATCCAAGTGGGAGGGTATGGGAAAGCTAAGGGTAATTTGTAGTGATCTGCAGAACCTGTCTCCAGGACTTTGCAGAGAAACGCAGTTCTCCCTTCCCTGCCACCCCTCCCAACAAGACTGGCCATTTTACACTCTGCAGATGTCCAGACTCGGTGTCCAGTGTTCTGCACACAAGCTCTTGGACTTTATTCTTTTGGCTAAGCAGTGCTATTCCAGCACTCATTAAGCATCAAGCAGAGCAAATCCCAAAGTCCACTTCAGTGCAGCTTTCAATCCCTGAACACCAGCTTGCTGCAAGGAATGTGCCGATAGGTGTTTTAATGACACAGGAGAACTCTACCTTCCAGTCTCTGTTCTGGGGCTGAAGGGCACACAGGGGTCTCTCTTTGCTACCTGGCAGGATATGTTCAGGAGGGGTGCAGTCAATTTGTTCCATATCGGTACCTTTCTTCTTCCGTTTTCCACTGTCTAGAACGGACAGAGATAAAAGTCAGTGCTGAAAAATGTAGCATTCCCTCCTCCAGTAGTTATTCAAGAAGGAATGCAGAAGTGCTCCGAGTGTTTCCCTGCACGCCTGAATGACGTGGGACAGCCGATTGCTACGATGTGTTTTAATGAAGCAAGGAGTCAGGGGAATGAAAACACTGACCACACCAGAGAAGCCTTTTTGCCCCGTACCTCCCAGGTCTCCTTCAGTGAAGACGCTCAGAAAGGACAGCGAATTACAGTCCACACCATTGAAAGCATCTGATGGGTCGAGACTCTTCAGAAGGTCCCGAATGTGACGCACGTGTATCCTGGCTTCTCGCACTGTGTATGGCTCTGATGAGCAAAAAGGGAGTAAAGAAACTGGAATTACACAGTTGCTTACTCCTTTGGCACACAGGTCTCAAAAAGGAACCACAGGAAAGGGCTACCAAGTAGCCAAAACCACTCCCCATGAAAACCCTCACTCATTCCCTCCCGAAGACTGAAGGAACTTGCCTTCCACCACTTTCAGCAGCGAGCCCTCCTGCAATCCTTCAATAGTTTTCAGCTCAGCAAAGTTATCGAGGACATTGCCATCCAGCTGCAGAGAGAAGCAAGTCCGATGGCAGGTATCCTCGCGGTCCATTAAAACTTGGTGGATCTCTTGCACCATCTCTTGAGGAGAGACCTTAAGAAGGGAAGAACCCAGACAGTTATTCTCAATCCCTACACGTATTCTTGCCAAACTTTGTCCCTCTGCTGCCAGGTCAAACCCCTCTTGTACCTCTCTAGGCTTGGAAAGGCAGACTCTCTCTCTCCCTCCCAGGAAGATCAACTTCTGTCCCTGCTGGGAGGGCACTGCCACCTCTGCCAGGGTCAGCCACCCCAGCTCCAACCCACACGGCTTGGCACCCAGAGGTGTCACAGCCTGGCGCTGTGCCAAGCACTCAGCATGGGACAGAGGTAGCAGACAGGGCAGTGAAGGAACAGAAGGTGGTGGGGGAAACCAGGGGCTCTTCCCTTATCCATTCACACTGCGCATTTGTGGCGAGGCTTTGAATGATGCACATGGAAAACAGACCATTTCCTCCACTCGATCTGCCGTGGTACCCGCAGCGCGGTGTGGCGTGTCCGTGCCGGTGCCACACCTCCAGGGCACGCCGCCTGCAAGTGCGCGGCTCCCATGACGCAAGAAACCGCCCCGGCTTGTGCACCAGCGCTGCTCTCCTACCTCCCTGCTCTGGCTCCAGCACCACTGACACTGCTCTCAAGCTAGGAGGACTGAGGGTAGTTTACATAAGCTGCTGTAAACAACATGGCCTGCTATTATTAGCCTATTAAAACTAACAGCCAAGGGGATTTAAAGGAGAAAAAAAGCTAGGCTGAGATACAGCTAGTTCCATGGGGGATGTAATTTCACTGCACTCTCTGCTGGTCTTCAGGAGATAAGACTTCCCACTGGGTTTAGACTCCAGATGCCTCCCCCTGAAATTAATGATAGTTCATCCAAATGGTTTTCGGTGGAGTATCAAGCTAAATTGGAATATCAGCTAGGCATGTCCAACCCCATCCTGATCTGGCAGCTCATGTCATTGTCCACATGAGACATGCAGAGCTCTCTGCGCAGAGGGGAAGCGGAGACTGCATCGTTTCCTTGATCCTCAGGCTGGTGCTTGAGCTCCCTGAGCTGTGCTAGCGCCTGTCGCTGTACCAAACCCAGGTTAGCCCAAAGGAGCATCATGCCAAAACTGCTGGGCAAGCAGGAGGTTTTCCCTTCCCGAGAGTCAGACCCAGAAATCATGTTTTCACATCCCTCCTTTAAAACAGCCCAGAAGTGGGAAGGCCATTTCCCCCATGCTCAGCTCCACGCCTGAGCCCCTCTGCGACAGACAAGGAGCAGCTACACCTCAGCTAATTCCCTCTCCCCTTGCTCCACACCTGGGATCTGGAGCAAAACACCCTCCCCGTCCTTGCAAAGCCTAGGCAGGCCTGTGCCAGACAGCCTGTTGCTCATGTCTCCTCTTTCTTCCCCTTTCTCTAGAAGCCACTGGTCAGGCAGCTTCTCTCCTGCACCCTCCATGCTCTGCTGCCTCCTTCCCCACTTAATCCCATCAGAGGACGGACGAGTCAGGAGCTGTGAGCAGCCTGAAGGTACTGTCCAGGCCGTGGGGGCTAACAGGGGCCTTCCTGGGCACAGTCCCCTGTCCCCTTCCCTGCCTGGCTGGCTGAAGGGACAGTGCTGTTACAGTGCTGTGCGCACCCTGGCTCAAACGCTTCCCGCCGCCGCCTCCTCCTCCTCCTCCAGTGCCGCCTCTGTTCCCCTCCCCAGCCGGTGAAGGGAGGTACCTGCAGGGAAAAGGGCTCTATCCCTGGCGCACAGATCTTGACGGTAAATCCCGTGTCCTGTATGACAATGACCTCCTGGTCGTTCCCATCTTCTCCCGTGTCAGCCTCCTCGTGGCCGTTCTGCCTGGCATCCTTCTCGCCCTTGAGGCTCTCGTGCGGGCCACTGCCATTCATCAGTGCCACACCAGACGGGTGCTCTGGGCAAGAAGAGAGGGATTGAGACAAGGTATGAGCAAACGGACGGTCCTCTCCGAGCGGCTGGAGAGACTGGTTCGGACAACACCACCGTCCTCTGGCCAACCCAAGCGAACCAGGGGTTAAAAGGCAGCAAGCGTTTTATTCTGCACTTGGTGTTTACTAGACATAGGTGTGCCAGGCCCCTCCCTCCCTTCGCCTCACAGCATAATTAACACACTCACTCGCCTGCGGGGTTTGCATCTTCCACAAACCGTGTGCGGAGAGGGGAGGGAAGGAAAGCAGGAAGGATGGGTCAGTGTACAACACATTCAGCTTAGTCTTAAGAAGCCTCTTAATTAAAAGAAATGGGTGTGTGGTGCTTTACAGCCCAGAGGCAGCTGTAACCTCTGCACCAACATGTTACACGGCTCCTAACACACCTCCTGGTACGCTACTGTTCAGCCAGGAGAGAAGGGAGGGGAGGAGGTGGCAGTTGCATTGCTAAGCTGCGCGTCACGTGGCAGCCAGGTTACTCCACAGGCACACAAACAGCTCCCACGCCCCTGCCCGCATCTGGCCGCTCTCTGCATCTCCAAAATACTTCGCAGAGATCCCATGGTGCCAGGGCGAGGCTTTGCCTAAGCAATTTTATTCAAGAAAAAGGTGACGACATTATAAGTGCTCATTTAGACAGATGCGTCACAGGGACAGGGAGCTCTCTGCACCGACTTCACTGCTCCCGCAATGGTTTGTTTTCTTTTCCAATAGGTGGATAGTGTCAGAGAGCTGATAAGATCTAGGAAGCTGCAGGTCTCCTAGAGCAGCCTACACCCATCAAACCAGGCTGGGGACCACGCTAAAGAGGACTGAGGTGCTGCCAGGGCAAGCTGCTGACGACAGCCTTTGAGAGAGGGAAGAGACCCCCTTGCCCCAAGCCTGGGAGCAGGGTACTGCTCCAACCTGCCTACCCCAGGCAGCAAACGCTGGAAGGGAGCAGGCGTTGCGCCCTGCAGGGTGCGTTCGCAGCACGGCCGTCCCGTCCCAGCCACGCACAGCAAGCACACCCGGCCGCTGAACCCCCAAAGTCACACGTGGCAGTTCTAGCTTGCTGCTGCCAGGCACCCGCTCGCAGACAGAGCGGGCTGGGGGCTTTCCCAGGCACTGGGAACAGCCTTTCCGAAAGGCTGCACAGGGTCCGGGCGGCTCAAAGCCCGGTTAACGCCCCGAGGCTGCTAAGCACCGAGCTGCAGTGCTCCAGCCAGCTCCATCTGGCAGGTCTCCTTCCTCCTCCTCACCTCCTAGCAAGGCATCAGTCCCAGCCCCAGCTGCGCTCCAGGGGACATGGCAGCTCAACCTCCATTTCTGAAATTCAGACTGGCGCTGTGGCTGGAAGACCTAAAGCTATCACGGCTAGTTCTTGCCTATCAGCCCCAACTAGTCCGGCAGCCCAGAAAAGTCATTCAACCTTCACCATGTATAAGAACAGGGATGGAAACGCTATATCCCCTTGCACGCCTCTGGAGCGCAACGAAGCTGCAGCAACGAGCCTTGCTGAAGTGTCCCCGGAGGGTCACACTCCTGCTCCAGACGACGACTGCCAACCACAAACCCACCTCAGAGACGATTGTCAAGACTGAATTAGGACATTGTGAAAGAGCAAGAAACACAAGGAAAGCACACCCGTTCCAAAAGGCAGCAGGGAGCAGAGCTACCTTAAGCAGCCTCTGCTGCCTTCAGCATCTTGGCAGCTGCTGCTCATGTTCCCTGTCACTTTCCGTATGTCCCTAACACGAACCGTTCATTTCTTTGACAGATGAAACCATGAGCAAGCCAGACAAGAGGCTTGGCTCTGGCTCTAGCAAGCTGCAGTCATGTTAGAAAGGAGGAAGAGAAGCTCCACACAAGAGTGCCCCGAGAGATGCGGTTTCAGAAAAACCATGCCATGCCTTGAGGGCTGGGGAGAGCCCCTCATCACACCCTACAGCCAGCACAGCCACACTCCCGGACGGCCTGAACACGCGGGGACGAGGAGGGAGAACAGAAAAGCTATCACAGAAATGCTACACCTGGGGCTACTCGTACCGCAGACAGATCAACCTGCCAGGCTCCCGAGGCAGGCCTGGTCCAGCCTCTGCCCACCCAAGCAGGGCAGGATCACTCAACTTTTGCTCCTGCTACAAGCAGCCAGAAAGGGGAGGCAGAATTTGGCTACACGAAGGCTGTAGCACTGACCGAAGACCCAACAGCTCATCTTCGACCACTGTAGCAGCAATCAAGGGCAAAATCCAGGCACAGCCGCAGCGGTGCTGCCCACAGCACTGAGACCCCCAGTCTCCACCTGTCCACGACCAAGGACCTTTTCTGACAGCATCACAGATGCCAAGCTCGAGGTGCTGCTTATGAACAGCCGACTTCGCTGGCAGCTGAGGTGTGGAAGGAGCAGCCCCTGGGATGTGCCAGCTCCTGTCTCTCTGCTCTTGTTCCCAGCCACGTCGCCTGTCCTGATGCTGCCGCAGTCTGCCCTGTGCCACGCTCCAGGCACACTCCTGTGCCTGCTAGCCGTGCTAAAGGCTTGACCAAGGATGCTTTCCAACCAACCGACTCATCGGCAGTAGCGAGGTGACCACCAAAGCTACTTCTGTGCCACAACAGTTGGCAGGATACTCCCAAAAGGGACGCTGTCATCTCTATGAGTAACTCTGATTTTGTTTCCTGTCTTTTTTCCAAGCAAGATCCAGCAGCGAAGGTGCCTCCTTAGCGAGCAAAAATTAACTAGCCAGCTTGGAGCTGGAAGTGGTGAGGAGGAAAGCAGTGCACATAGGGACTAACCAAACCAGAAGAGACAGGCTTCACATGAGAGCCGAGCAACCCATGCACACACTGGTCTTGAGCACAGCAAACACCTTCAGCTGCAAAGCAAAGCAAGACAGAGAAAGCCCACACACAGCAAGGAAAAGTTATCAACCAGGACCACGCTTCTGCTTTTCACCACTCAGTGGTATCAGATCCCCAAACCATCGATCATTCCGGAAATCGGAAGACCGTTTCTTGTCTGCAGAAATACAACATATTCACACTTTCCATCCCTCTTTCCCTACTTGAATGAAGACGGGGCTGATACAGCTCTGCACTTTGCGACAGAGGAGACATGTAGAGGCAACACCTTCACGTCTCCTTATGCCAGAAGATCCAGCTCCAGCCAGCACTGTCTTAAGTTTAGAAACAAAAGTTAAGTCTGGACTGAGAAAGAGCAGCTGTCCAGCAGGTTAACACTCTGACTTAAGGCCAGCGAAGGCTTTGCAGCGGTGTTTTTACAGAATGGGTATGTCTCGACAAAAACAGCACATTTGTTTCCACCCCAGCGGACGGCAGCGCAGGCGAGCTTGCCTGGAGGACGTGTTGCCTGCTGGGTGCTGACTCACCCCGTGTGCTCTCCCCGTGGGGAAGCGGAGCTTCACCCGCCTGCCTTAAAGTGGGTCACCAGTTCTCACCGCCTGCTGCAGACCGGCTGTGCCGCGGCCCCAGCAGCGCCGGCAGGGAGAGGAGGCAGAAGCATGGGGCACTCGATTTCAGCATGCTCAAGATGGCAGGAAGAGCAACATGGACGCCTGAAAGACACCTGCAGAGGCCTCTCTCCTGTTATTCACTCTCAGTTCAAGCCCCAAACGGGCCAGCAGCTGCGTTTAAGTTGCAAGCTCTCGCCCGCAGGAGAAAGTGCCGTGCGATGCACCCCGGACGGGTTCGCGGAAGGCGGCTGAGTCACGGGGAAGCAGTCCCACCCGCTCCGGCGGCGCTGCCCGGCCGCTCCTCCCGCTTACCGCCCCGCTCGCGCTGCTGGAGACAGAGCAGGAGAACCCTCCCGCTACGCGTCGGCCTCGAGACACGGTTCTGCAGTTCCGACCAAAGGCCGTGACCTCCAGTCTCCCCTGCCGTTCCAAGGGATGCGCCAGCATCCCAGCAAGGACCCTCCTCCTTTCAGCCCCTGGTTTGTACCCACAGGCGCGTCTGAGGCTGCTAAGCTCCGGCTTGGGCTGGCTGGCAGCCGAGCTGTAACACGATGTTCTCATTGCTGCTCTGGAGCACAGCGTGAACAAATCCCGAGCGCACGCAAGACTAGAGCGTCAGGAGAACAGGCAAAGCAAAACACTGAAGAGGGGAGGAGGCGGCACAGGCACCACCTCACCGGAGGAATCGACTGCCTGACTGTGGCTCGCACCTGGTAGAGAGATTCAGTAAAAGGATTAAGTTTCACCTTTGCACCTGGACAACGAGTACCCACCGCAAGGTGACAGGCCCTGTTTTAATCACGCTTCCTAATTACAGCAAGCCTGCAGAGGAGGTGGGCACCTCGCGAACCCAACCTGTCAGGATCCCGGCACGAAAGAGGGCACACACCTGAACCTGAATATTGCTGGCTCATACAGTAATAGACAGCATAGGTCATGGGAAGTTTTAGTTAATAACTAATGTTCAAACTAATCTTCTAAATCAAAGTCAGTCACTAATCCCTTTTCTTAGATTATCAGGTCAAAAAGACGGCAACATTCTGTTGCTGTGAGTTAGCCTGGTCTGGAGGGACTGCTCTGTAGACGAGGAGTTTCCTTCCCTACGTTTAGTAACAGCGGAGATTATGAGAGGCGCAAAACCTGAAAATTAGAACTCTACCTTTTCTGTCACTGAGCTTAGGAGTGCATTTCTTATTGTCAGCTCCAGTGTCACTCTGAGGGCCCAAATTCCGCCTTTCCCTCCTCAGAGATATTTCAGACTCCGAGCAGCGTAAGACAGTTTCTGCACAGTCTCCCAACCAGCTGTGCCTGCAGCCTCAACACCCGCCGCCGGCAGGCACGACGGGCGTGTGGAAAGCAAACAAGGTGCTAAACCAGAAACCAAGCAACAGCTCGGGTCAGTCACCCGACACATCCCCTCACGCCATCAGGTGCGCCAAAACACAGCACCCGAGACCAAAATTCAGCCACTGCACAAGGACTGAACAACAAACAAATACGGTGATAGAACAGCAGAATTTGACCTTCAGACTTAAAAAAATAACAATCTGGGTTTCTCATATCCTTGAGGTCCTGGTGAGGACAAAAGCCATGCCAGTTGAGTCACCATTTGGTGTCACATCGGAGTCGTGCTGTGCCAGTGTGTGGAGAAGCAGGAGAGGAGGAAAGCAGGATGCGGCCGAGCGGCTGCTCGCCTCCCGTGCTGCAGCAGCCGGCTGGGGCCCCGCCGTCCCCACCGCGCTGGAAGGATGCGCCAGGCGAAGGAACATCCTGTCCTGCGCTCAGGGCAGCCCCAGAGCTGCTCCATCCCTGCAGCTCAGGCACCTCCTCCCACCCACGCGCGGCTAAAGGGAGCCAAAGGCTCCGAGCAAACGCTGCTCCGGTCCCTTGCCGCCCCGCGCTCCTGTCGGCACCGCTGCAGGCCAGGCCTGGCAGAGCCGCTCCCATCCTTTGCAAGGACCATGTTTGCAGTTACAAACGAGAGAAGGATTTGCCTTATGAATTAAGAAAAAGATAAGCAAAACCCCCTTACGTCTGTTTTGCTGACGTGGACAAGGCCCAGACAGGTCCCGCTGTGGTACACAGTCCGGGTGGGATATCTCACTACCTTCCTCCTTTTCCTTCTCCTGTGAAGTTAAAACGTCACCTTGCCTCCCCTCTCCTTCGTCCTGCCCCATCCCACGGGCACACGCAGCCACCCACCCCCATTACGGGCATACAGTGTTTTGGTTACATGAAGCACGACAGAGTGCCACGCCGCTGAGCACCTAGAAGCGTGAGCTTCTTTTTCTTCCTCTTCTTCTTCTGCTGGTGCTGCTTTGAGGGCAGCGCCTGTGCCCGAGAGTCAGGATCACAGCTTGATCTGCCACCGGGGCAGGCAGCGGGGTCCGTCACTACAACACCAGTACTTGCATCCCGAGCCTTAGATGACATCTCGCCAGGAGGGACAGGCGGCATGACTGTCCTGTGGGCCGGTGGGGTTTTCCCCGCGCTTGCTGGCAGAGTGGAGGAAGGTGTCCCAGGGCTCCCTGGGGAGCGAGCAATACCTCTGCATTCTGGCACGCTGTCTGGACCTGCTAAAGCTGTGTCTAAACACAAGGCTGCTTGTCCCTCACCATGGCCCCGGCCGGCAGGACGCGCTCCAGGGGCCACATCCCCCCCGTCAGCTGCTGCCACGTGCTCCCGCCGGCGGCACGATCTATGGGCTAAGCCGCTGTCCTCAAGTTTCACGCAGCTCTGGCAGGCCTCAAGCGACTGAGCATGATCAACCAGCCCTGCCGGCCCTTCCCCAAGGTCGGCTGGAAGGACAGCCACCGCACGGGATGCCTCTGCCTGCCGGAGCGGGCCAGCAGTGCCAGCGCCGGGCCTCGAGCAGCTCTTATCGCAGGCCATCACCGTTCCTGCTTCATCCCTGGCCTCGGATAGGTCTTGGATGTATTCAGTGCACTTCTGCAGGCTTCCAGTCACCGCCTCGCTGGGGATGATGTCTGGATATGGCCCAGCACACTGGGCAGCTTCTGGCACCTCTGGGCAGACGGCGTAGCTCGTGGGAGGCTTTGGTAAGAGGGGTGACCTCTCATCGGGCGAGTTAAAGCTGCGTGTCTGGAAGATCAGATCGGTGACGTGCCTGCAGCAGTTTGCAAAAAGGCTGTTCCCCATGATCACAAGCAGCCTGGCTCATACAGCACCAGATTAGAAAAGTTAGTTTTGTTTGCAAATCTCTTGTTTGCACACATATATTGAAGTCCCCACAAGGCAAACTCCCACGCAGCAGCCCTCACCCTCTGCAGCTGGGACCTTCTCGCCTTCTCACGCAGTCGGCCACCTTCTCCAAAGAAAATTCCTACTTGGCTCCAGGGTTGTGGGAGGCAGAGGACCGGCAGCTGACTCCGCGCGGTGTCCTGTGCACCCTGAGCTCACGTCCCGTGTGCTCGCCAGAATCGGACGCTGGGCTCACAGCAGTTCTCCCAAAGTGCCGCAGAGCGACCTTCATCCACCGCGCGCCTTCGCCCCTCTCCCCGACCACCACGCTCGCACTGCCACGATATCTGCGAAGCCCAAAAGCAGCTCCCAGCAGCTGAAGCTCTCCTCTCCCTGCCGCGCCAGAACAAAACCAGACGCGGATCTAACAGGTTCTTCAGGCGCGCTCGCAGAGGGATGCCAGCCCGATCGCCCCGGCCCGGAGGTGGTTATAAATAGCCCGATCTCGAGTGCTGCACCAGTGCAGCATGGGACGAGTGCTAGAGCGCTTCAGCGCTGCCAAACCTGTAAGCAAGCGAGATGCATTGAATTACAAGGCGAGGGCAGTTACTATGGCACGCCTGGGCCCAGGCACAGCCATCCATACTAAGCAGGCGAGCACAAAACAGCCAGGCAGTGAACCAGTAAGTAGTTTCCAGATGAATTTTCTGTCCTCTCTCCCTGCTCTGCCATATCAAACACAAACAAACCACAAAACCACACACGCAACCCCCTAACACCACTCCTCTCTCCGTGCTAATTTAAGCAATCCCGGCAAGTGAAGCAGGGATTACGGAGCTGGAGATCTCTGCAAGCACCAGGTGCCCCGGGGAGGCTGCAGCCGAGCAGGCCACAGCATGCCTCCAGCGAGGCCGCGCTGCAGCCGCCTGCTCCTCGCCTTCCCCCGGCGGCATCAGCCAGCCGTCACGGCCCCTCCGCGCACCGGCACACATCCTGTACCGACACACGCTGCTCGGCCTTCAGCTACTTGGGTCCCTTCGGTGATCCCAGTTTCCCGGGACACGCGCAAAGAGACGAATCTTTCAGACACGTGATGTGATGTGCAAGAGCTGCAGCCTGAACCGACCAGCCTCAGATCCGCCTGGGAAAGCCTTCGTGGCTGGTTCGCAAACCTGACACCCCCCACTCCTGGGCAGCCGGAGTTTTGGCACACGCTTCCTCGGCAAGTCTCCTGCGTGCTCGACAAGGCTTTGCATATAGGAAAGGGCCCAACTCTGCACTGAGCAGAAGAAAAATATGTGCCACATCCCTGGCACAAAAATCTCAAAACCTAGAACAAAGCCAAAACCACACAGCTCACGTGATCGCTTGCTCAAGGCCAACACAACACACACACACACAGAGGAAGGACAATCCCTTCTCCAAACACGGCCCTGGGAAGGCCAGGAGCAGCCCCAGAGCCTCTGTGCCAGCAAGCCACCTGCCAGGAGAAAGGCTGAAACCGGCTGAAAAACAGACCAAAAGCTCTCTGCAGAAACCCCTGGCTAGCTTCTGTGGCCTTTTAAAGGGAACAGGAATCGGAAGAGAAGTCTTTCCCAGTCCAACTCGTTTGAGCTCTTGCCCCAGTAAGTGAGGGGCCCTCGGCACCCCCACGGCCACTCCCTCGGTGCAGGAGGAGCCGCCGGGCCTTGGGGCCCAGGAGCCCTGCGACAAGGCACCCCTCGGCCCCGGGAGCCAGCACCAGTTTTCAGAGCACACCAGCATCAGTAACTCATGCTTTTCTAATGATTTTTGAAGGAGTTTAGATGTATTGACAGCTTCAACTGTTCCTCCTTTTTAAGGAACCTCTGGGAAGAGGCGAAATCTCCCCCTGGAGAAGTACCTGGTCAGGAGGTCTGATGAAGCGGAGCAGCATTTCTTCAGCTCAAGCCAAAGCAAGTTCAGAGCAGCACAGTACGTGCTAGTTTTAACACGTGAAGGCTGGTGCCAGTATAGCAAATGCAAATTAAATTTTAGTGGAATAATAAATTAAACAAAATAAATAGTTTAATGAATGTAAATAAATTGACTAAATGAATAGGCGTTAGCTCCAGAGATGGCCCTAGTGGAAACACTTCTGCAGGACAGCCCCTCAGGGGAGGTGGGAGACAGCACGGCCATGCCTCCCTCTGCCTCCCCATCGGAAACCACAGCTTCCCAGAAACTTTCAGCACTTCAGGTGCAACAAGCACTTCTTTTAATAAGGGCCCACAGTGAAACGTTAGAGCTGCTCTACTGCTGTCATTAAACTCAAATTGGTTATAACCCATCTGTGGGTAGAGGTATAAGCACTGCATTTATTTTTCAGCAGCTTTACAATGCCGGGGACTGACTCGCACGGAGAGCGTGGTGGGGCTGCAGCGTGCGGCTCCCTCGACGAGGGCCCCAGCGTCGCTGGTCTGGATGTCTCTCCTGCGGCACTAACAATCCATGGATGGCAAGCGGGGAAACTATTCATTCCTAGCTCTTGTGCATCCGCAGTAAAATTTGGCTGGATAGACCTAAACAACCCAAGCCACATTCCAGCCTACTTAGAAGTTTGTGGCTTTTCTGTATTCGTATTGATACTGGGACATTTGCATTGCAGCCGTGCCCTAAGGCATTCATGAGGTCCCACAGCTGCTGGCTCAGGCACTTACAAGCCACTGAAATGCCTCATACTTCGCATTTGGCACCCTGAGTTACCCACGCTGTGTTCTCCACACCTGGGAACTACATTTAAACCCGTCTGTGAACTTTCTATCTGGCCAAAACTTTGGAAACTTAGTCCTGAAACTAGGTGGCTGGATGACCCTGCTACAACAACATGTAATTCAAACATCACAGAAATCGGGAGCAAAGACTGGGACCTAACGCAAAGTGCAAAGATCAGCACCAACCAAAACATCAACTATGTTAGGAAGAGTGTTTCTCAAATTTCAAGAGAAGAGAGCCGGATGAAGGAATCACATTTCAGACAGATACCGACAATCAGTCGATAATTCTCCAAGTATGTGTATTTTATTCCGGCACATACCTTAGTTTCAGAAAGCTACTGAGGCAGCGAGAGCCCAAGACGGTGAAGCATCCCGTTAGACTTTGCATGCAGTGGGACCAGCAGAACATGAGGCTTGCAGGCAGAAGTAGACACGCTGGGAGGCAACAGCCACAGCTCCACAGCATCGCAGGGAAGGCTCCAGCTTTACCCCACGCTACCACTGATGCCCGTCACCACAACCACAGCAGCTCTGGAGAAAACCACGCAGCACAAGCCTGAAAAGACCAACTTTACCTGCCCCGAGAGCCCTATATAAACCTTAACGTGGCTGAGAGCCCCAAGACCTGCAGAGGTGACGGCAGGGAGCTCGGTAGCGTTTGCAGGGGAGATCCGACGGCTGCAATGTTGTCCTCAGCAGCTCCCGCTGCCTTCCTGCATCCTGCAGCACAGATGTGCCGATTAGCCCGCAGCCTCCCACCCGGCCAGCCCTGTGCCAGCCGCCCGCGGCCGCCCCGGGCCGCACACAGCCCCAGGGAAACAGCCTGGGCGGCTGCTCCCCGCAGCCCTGCAAGAGCGTGCTGCAGGCAGCAGCCTGGGAAACTCGCCCGTCCCGCAGAAACCCCTCTGCCAGGGACACCGAGCAACCCGTCCTACCTCGCACAGTGCCATAACCTGAGCTGGCACCAGAGCCCACCTTAACACCAGCTGAACCTGCACGCTGAGCTTCCAGGCTGGCGGAGGCTTCGCAGAGTCTTACCCCCAGCGCCTGCTCGCGTGCTAACAAGCAATATCCACATTACCATTTCCAGTCTCATCCAACCGCAACGGCGGGAGGTTAGCTAACGGAGAGCCTGGGAAGGAGGGACGGTGTCAGGCTAATCCGACCCGCAGCAGCTCTAGGAAGCAGGGCAAGAGTCACGATCCTGCAGTTTAATGCTGTTGGACAGTAACTACATAAAACTCCTCTGAGCCTGCGGCTTCGTCAAAGGGTTGCAGTAGAGCTTTTCTCTTTAAAGAGAAAGAGAAGGGCAAACTAAGGAAATGCTTTTTTTTTTTTTAAAATGTGCCATTACTCTAACGTCACTTAGCTGTAAGGAACCTCACTTCAGTGGCCTGCTTCCAGGGATCTTCCCCTCAGGACTGGTCAAGCAGCTGGTGAGCACCACAGCACTTATTTCTTCAGCTTGAGAAAAGAGCTTACTCCTGTGAGTGTAGCTCTACTTTCTCACCCAAAGAAGGAAGGTTTGTTGCCTGTGTAAGTGCACCTATGCCAAATTGTCAAGAAAATGCCAGACGAACACTTGTCCCAGACTCACTAATGTTAAAAGGTGGAATACAACAGAAAGCTCAACTGGCAAACAGGCGCGTGTGAGCTCTGCTACATCAACCACAGGGTTGTGGGAGGTGAGAACCAAACGCTAACCCTTAGAGAGCCTTGCTACTACTGGAGAAAAACTGACCTGCTTCCAAAAAGTGACAGCCACCACCACGGGAGTAGCCACGCTTTGGTTTTCATCTTTCGCACTCTGTCCAAGCATTGCCCTGTGGACTGGTTTTACTTCTCAAATGCAAATAAAAAAATCCATGAACTTCAGACCTTTAAAGCTTCTAGAAATAACAACTATCTAGTACTACCAATAGAGCACGATGCAAGGAAGCAAAGCGAGCGCTGGAAAGCTGCGCCAGGAGAGGTGTGCACTGCCAAGTTTAGTCATTTACAGACGACGAAGACAAACACAGGACTCTGCAACACAATGCTGTTTTTACTGTGCATGAGGCAGTTCTGCGTCTGCGGGTGGATTTATCTAGGTGTGTGCTCCTGACCTACTTACTTCTGCTTTTCAGCTGGGAAACCCACGAGCAAGGCTGCTCGGGCAGGGCAGCGAGCTTCCAGTGGGAGCTCAACTCTCTTATCCCACCAGCAGAACTGCTCCGGACACGATCCCCCCAGGTCCCCATCCCCCAGCTTGCCGCACAGATGCTGCGTTATCACACTCCTTTCCTCTTCTTAACCTTGTAGCAGTGATCAGATTTCTCTTGCACAATATTCCTCCAAAGCCTGTTACAACTGCATATTAAAAGAACCCAACTGCCAGCAATTCAACCCTTTCCAAAACACCAACGAACCTCCAAGGTCAGGCGACAGACAGTGATAGCAGATCCCGAGATTAAGAATCAGTCTTCTGACCTTGTTACTAATGCACAGCTACACTTGCCTCCACAGCAGTTTTCCATTAACACCTGCATTCGCCGCTTTTTTAACAGAAGACATGGCTGAAGATAATGGTGGCCTGGAAGGACAGGGATGGAGGGACCTAGCTAGAAAAAGCAAATCTTTGGGCAAGACAAGGTTGAAAAGCATTTTACGGTAGCCAGAAGCACTGCTAAACTTGCACGTGAGACAAACTTGTTCTAAGGCAGTGACAACTGTAGGAACAAAAATAAACTTGATCTTGTGCTAGCTAATAAGAAAGGTAACTTAACCCGTAACTGCCCCCCATCAGAAATCATTACAGGAACCTCAACTGTTCACGTTTTTGTGTGTTTCTGCACTCAGAAGGATGGAGTAGCCCCAACAGTTTTGTCTGGCTTGGAGGTGGAGAGAGGCAGCCATCAGCCCTCTCGCCTTTTAGAGGCGGAGAAGATAACTCCCAGGTCTCGAGGCCCGGCAGAGGGGTGTATTTCCTCAGCGAGAAGCCCACCCAGAGCCTGCCCAGCGGTACCGACAGTTGCCCTCAGACAAAGCAGGGTGCCCAAGACGGGTGCTCCGCAAGCTACACAGGCAGCGGCGGGTACCCCAGAGTGGAGGCCGATTCTCCCTGGCAGAATGAGAGGCCTCGGAACCAGAGCTCGTAATGCTGCCGATGCCAATGCGGACAGGCTGCCCCCACCTCCACCGCAGCACAGCACCCCTGCCCGGGAGCCATGCCCCCACCTCCACCACAGCACAGCACCCCTGCCCGGGAGCCATGCCCCCCACCGCAGCACAGCACCCCTGCCCGGGAGCCATGCCCCCACCTCCACCGCAGCACAGCACCCCTGCCCGGGAGCCATGCAGCCAGAGGCACTGCCCCAGCCCCAGGCTCCCAGACAAGACAAGAGCCTTCCTCCCCCTCCTCCCCAGATCCACGAAGTGCCTGAGCAACTGTGCAGTGCTCAAACACGAGGAGGATTTTTCCACCTCCTTGCCTCCTTCGGCAATCAGCCTGCGCCCTGAGAGGCAGGGATTACACAGCGTAACTTTTTAACCCAGTTGCTGGCACTGCAGGCGTGACGCCCGCTTTAAAAACTGGCGCGTGGAGGGGAGGGGGAGGCTTTCAGCACTGCGATCCCCACTCTTGAACCGCGTCCAGCCTGCTCCAGCACCAAACGCTGATGACCTTTGCTTTAGGCAACAAACTTCAAAAATTCACCTCGCCACCATAAAATCAGGGGCGGGAGGAAGTGGCGGGTCACTCGCTCGCTGGATACAGGTGCCTCAGGACAAAGGCCAGCCACAAACCACGCTGCTTCTACGCTTTTTTTCCTGTACGTTAAAGATCAGAGAAAAAGGCTGAGCCAGAGACGAGCGCACAGGAGCGTAACCTCTTGAAGATACAACGCACCAAACTCAGCAAAACCCAGAGCAGGGGGCAGCCTCGCAGGGTCCCTGCCCAGAGCCCTGGAGCAGGCGCTGGGGACGGTCAGGACATGGGGCTGCACCTCGTCCCTGGCCTGAGCCACTCAGGCTCTGACTTAAAGCAAGAGCAGACAGCAGATAACTAGCTAAAACGTGTCGTTTTCAGCTGAGATCTTGCACAAGCCATCTGCCCTTCCCAGGAAAACCCAAGCTCTTGCTTTTGAGCATTTCCTAGCGTGTCAGTGGCTCCTGTATCCCCAACTTCCAGGGCATCCAGCCCTCTCTTGCCCACCACAACGCAGACACCGACATCCGTAACGCAGGCAGCGCCAGCGCCCCCGGTACGGGTGTGCCCAACTCGCCCGGAGCAAACTCCGTGGCCCGGCGGCCGTCCCTGGAACACCCCCCGCACCAGTGGCCACCGCAGCCCGCCCCGTGCCTGGCGCTACCGGCACCGGCGGCCTAACCGGGCAGGCCCGGCCCCGCCGCTCCCCCGCCCCGGCCCGCCCCGCCGCCGCTGCGCTCCGCCGCCTGCGGGGCCCGGGCCCGGGCAGCAACGGGGACGACCGGGAGACCGCGCGGGGCCCCGGAGCGGCCGCTCCCCCCCCCCGCGGCCGCGCGGTGGTGCGGCCCGGTGAAGGTGACCTTCACGGGGGCCCGGGGCTCCCTGCTCCACCGGGACGGGCCCGGACGGGCCGGGGGTGCCGGACGGCGCGGCCGGTCCCCCGCCGCTTCCCCGGGCCCCGTCTCTCGGCTCGGCCTCGCCAGGACGGGGCCGAGCAGCGGGAATCACGCGTCCCGGCCCCGCTGCGAGCGCCGCGGCCTCCAAGCCTGGCAGCCAGCGCCTCCCCGGGGACGGGGCAGCCCCGGCGCGGGCTGCGCGGAGCCTCCCCGGGCCGCGGAGCGGGCGTCGGGCCCTGGCACAGCGTCCCCGCAAGAAACCGGGACCACTGGGCCGGGGGGCCCAACCCCCGCGGCGGGGCAGGCGGGCCGGGCCCAGGCCGCTCTGCCGGGGTCTCCCCTGGCGGGACGAGCAGCCCAAGTTGGCAGAAGCGCCCCGGGTCCCCGCCGCGGCCCCGGCCCCCGCTCCCCCGGCACCCCGCGCCCTCCCCGACGGGCCCCGGGCGCCCCAGCGCCGGGACGGGGGCGGCGGGCCTGCACCGCCGCGGCAGGCACCTCCGGGGCGCACATCCCGGTACCCCGGCCCCGCCAGGCCCGGCCCGCGCTCCCGCCGCCGGCCCTGTCCCCAGCCCCAGCCCGGCCGCGGCGCCCCCTTACCAGGGCGCTGCTGGGTCTCCGCCGGCCTCCTGCCGCGGGGGCCCGGCTCCTGCTGCTCGCCGCCCTGCGCGGCGGCCGGCACGGCGGCCGGCGGCATCTCGTCCGCTTTAATGACCATGGGGCCGCGCCGAGCCCCGCGCCCGCCCGCCCGCCGCGAAGGACAGCGCCGCTCCGGCCCCACGTGGTGCCGCGACCCCGCGCGCCGCTACGGCACCCCGCCCGGGACCAACCTCCGCGCCCGGCGGCAACGCCTTAAAGGGGCAGCGCCGCGCGGCCGGCTCGCCCTGCGCGAACCGCCCCTCCGGGCGGCCGCCGCACCCGGGACGGGGCTGCGTCGTGGGCGCCGCCGTGGGGCCGCGGGCAGGCCCCGCACCAGCCGCGGGGCCGGGCTGCCGGCTCGGCCCGGCGCCAGGCGGGGGCACGGCCCAGGGAGGCCCCGCAGGCCCCGGTGAAGGTCACCGGCTGCCGCAGCCGCTCGCTCCCGCCCGGCTGCCTGCGACCTTCCCGGAGGCCGCAAGGTCGCCGGCCGGGCGGGCCGCGCCCGGAGGGGGGGGTGTGACAGCGCCCGGCCTGCCCCGGCCGCGGGTCCGGGGGGCCGGGAGGGCTGAGCCGGCGGCGCGGGGCCCGTGCGCCCCGTCCCGCCCGGCCACGTCGGCTCCTGCTCCCACCGGAGCTCCGGGCGCTGGCCCCGGCCCCTTGGGGCGTTCCCCAGGGCAGGGGGAACCGGTAAACACGGGCAGAAACTTCTAAACCCGGGCACGTTCCCCACGCTGGGGCCCCGGGCAGGGCGGGCTGCGGTGGCGGGGCAGCAGCGGGGCGCACCCAGCCGTCGGGGCACGCGGAGGGGCAGCAATGGGGTGCCCGTGCCCTCAGTGGAGCGGGGCCACGGCTGCGCACCCCTCGCGCTGGGACAGACGGACGGGGCGCGTTCCCGCGGCCTGGCACCGCTGGTGGAGGCGGCTCCAGCCGGCCCTGTGCAGCCCAGCACGTCCTAGAGTAGATCACAGAAGGGTTCAGGTTGGAAGGGACCTCAAAGACCATCCAATTCCACCTCCCTCCCCCCCATGGGCAGGGACACCTTCCGCTGCACCGGGTTGCTCCAAGCCCCATCCAGCCTGGCCTTGAACACCTCCAGGGATGGGGCAGCCACAGCTTCTCTGGGCAACCTGTGCCAGGGCCTCACTGCCCTCAGAGTGAAGAATTTCTTCCTTATAGCTAATCTAAATCTACCCTCTTTCAGCTTAAAATAGTTCCCCCTCGTCCTGTCACTACACTCCCGGATAAAGAGGCCTCCCCATCCTTCCCATAGGCCCCCTTTAAGGACTGGAAGGCCGCTGTAAGGTCTCCCCAGAGTTGGGGGGGGCTCTGGGTGGTGAGGCAGGAGTCAGTCCTGGGGACGGAGGCAGAGACGTTCAGGGTTTGTGGCTGGAGGTGCTGGGGCAGGACAGTACAACCCTCTGCAGATTTCCATCTCTTTATTAAGAAAAAGGCATATTACAACGACTCCTAAAGTACAGCTCCATACTCTAGTCTCTGGGTATTAACACGTTTTGAAAAGCACTTGGTTAAAAAGCAAAGTCGACAGTAGCATCGTCCTGGCGAATAATGGTGTCGTAGTAAAATAAACATTCAAATAAAGCAGAGCAGTGTCAAACCTTTGGCATCTGTCCCGCCGCAATGGCTCTCCCCAGCACGAGGCACAGGCTTTTATTGTTCTCAGCTGAGCGCCGCAACCTCAGCCAAGGAGAATATTTTTGCTCCCACAAAACCGCAGCTGCTCTGGGACCAGGGGAGCTGTACCCAGGGGTGCTTCCCTCCCGGTCCCTCTGCCAGAGCCCTCCCCGGGGTCCCGAGCACAGCCCTGGCCAGGCAGAGGTGACGTCCCCACCGAGGGAGGCCTGTTACATGCTCGGCAAGGACCGGGATGGCAGCGACCTTCTGCGTGACCTTGAGACACCCCGGCGAATACAGCTGGTGCTCGTCCCTGTGGGGCCGAGGGGCTGTAGCTCAAAACCTTACCCACGTCCTCTGGGGGGTAAAGGGTCTGCTTTTTCAGACATACAAAGATTTGAGGGATTCCCAGGGCCTGATAGTCCTATTCCTGCTATAATTGCAATGACGGGAAACAGGATCTTCTTTGGAAGCCGCAAGATCAGTGAAATCTATGGGAAAGAGGCAGGAGGCATCGCACACCCCATGGAGGACCAGGTGCCGCTTGGGTTTGTGCCGGGTGCGCTTCTCGCACCGGCAGCTCTGCGACCCTGTTCCCGCCCCGAGGCCGAGGGGAGGGAGGGTGAAATGCAGGGATCCGATATGGCGACAGTACCGAGTGTCACGCTCCGTGTCCCCCTGCCAACAGGCGCTGGCCCTTCGCGTGGCCGCAGCGGGGGGCTGGGACGGCCGCAGCGCTGCGGCGCTGGCAGAGAGGAGGCAGAACCCTGGCCTTGGGGAGCAAAGGGCAGCTTTTAACTAGCAAGGAGACGCAGCACTTTTATCCTCGTGCTTTTACGGGCCACGTCGTCTGGCGGGAGCCTCCGTGGCTGCTGTGCTCATTGATCCCAGATTTCTCTTTCTCACCCAGCCCTGGCACACTGTCATTGCTGATCTTATCCACAGCATGAGGCAACCTACGGACATAAGGGAGTTTTCTTTCCCCTCCTTCGCGTTCCCCGTAGGACTTGGCAGCCAGGCGCCAACAGTGCAAGAGGGTGACAAGAACAGACGTGCACCGAGGCGGCTGCGGCATCACTACAGCGAGACTGGCTTGTCAGGGCTGCTGGGAAGCAAGGGCTGGTGTTCCTGGAGAAGGGCCGGCCGCCGCAGCTTCACCGGGGCAGCAGGAGCCAGCACACAAGGCTGCGCAGGAAGATGCCGGAACGTTCACCTAGGTCCCGAAAATGAGAGTCCATCAGTGTCCTGCTGATGGGCCTTCCCGGCGGGAGAGCTAGCCGGGCAGCGCGGCCACTCCTCTGCCTCCTGGGAGCTCCTTTGGGGAACCCGGGCACTGCGATGCTCTGTGCGGAGCAGGGCAATCCCCGACCGCTGCTGGCTCCGGCTCTCCAGCCGCTTCAGGCGGGACGTTTCTTGCTGCCTTGCTGCCAGCTTTCCTGGGCATCCAGGAGAGAGCAGCCCCAGCCCCTCCGTGGCTGGCAGAGCTGCCCCGGTGTAACACACAGCAGCTGCGCCCCGCGCCTCACCCTGCTTGCAGTAAGGGGGTTTACAGAAAGCCTTGGGCTCTGCCTCTGGCAAACCCTCCCCAAGGCAGCAGGATTAGGCCCCGCTGCGGACAGGTCCCTGCGCAGTGCCGTGCAGCAGCGGGAAGGTCGTGCAGCCTCCCGAGGGGGTTTTTGGGGAGCGGCTGTGCTTTTCAGGCCCTCGCAATGGCACCCTCACAGCAGGGTCGGGAAGGATGCACCCGGGAGCACTTACATTAGCCCCAGCAAACACATTCAGAAAATATGGCTTTTTAATTAACAGGATCAAGAGGGAGAACTTCCCGACCGGTCTGCCCGGGGCTAAAGTAAGTCCAGGGGAGCGTGCACCGAGTCGCCAGGACTGGCTCTGCCTCTCGGTGCCGCCGGCGCCGGCACGGGCGCAACTACAGCGAGTGGAGCAGGCGCATCTCCTCCCCACCCGCTGCTCGCCCCACGCCTGCTGCAAGGTTGCACAATTTGACACATCGCTTTCTGAGAGAGCATTAGGGAAAATAATAATAATAAGGAAAAGAGAGATTAGCAAAGCCATGAGCCTCTGCAGAACAAAAGGAGGGGTGCAGAGAGGAGGTGCCCGGCTGTTAGTCTGTAGGCAGAAAGCTCTCAGCACGCTGTGGTTTATACACACAAGACATTGTTTGACAACGGAGCGTTATTGCTATGCATCCATTTCCAGTCTAATCACCAAGCTTTACGAGTCAACGTTAAACATCGCTTGTTCCGTGCAAAGCACGTAGGTGTCAGCGGTGCCACTCCTCGGTCTGTGCGTGTCGGTGTGCAGCGCGGGCCGAAGCTGCGTGCACCCTTGGGACTCCCAAGGAGTCCGGCAGCACCGAGTACCGCACCTGCAGGTCCCTGTTACACCGTACAGCTAAGGGCTAGCTTACAGTCCGAGAGCGGGGCGTCTGCGAGAGCCCCCCGCCCGGGGAGAGGAGGGCAGGCACTGCCCGGGCTCCTGCTGCTCGCTGTGGCTAACAGCAGCCTACTCATTAAAAAACAGGAACGCTGTCTTTTTGTTCTTTTTTTGTATCGTTTTGATCTCTTTGATCATTTTATATAAATACAAAGATTAAAATAATTTATCTCAACATCATTTCTATTACAATCATACAACGTTTTCCCTTCAAAACAAGTGCGTGTATGTATATATATATATATAAGTGTATATATAGTATCTCTAGAGCTCCCCCCCCCAAGAAAAGCAGCAGTGACTGAAGCAGGTACAGCACGCAGGAGCTGATCCTTCCCGCTCCAAGGCAAGGGTGCCCAGGGAAAAGCGCAGGGCTCGCCCCGACAACTCATTTCCAAGCACGTGACGTTGGCGCGAAGGGGGGAACCGGGATGCTCCCTCTCCGTCCCTTTGGGAAGCACCCCCCTCGCTGTGGCCGCTCTGCCTGCACGTCCGAGGGCTGCGGGCTCAAGGCCTGCCCAGCTGCCCGCAAGCACCAGGAGGAGGGAGAAGCATTCGGGGGACTGGAAATGAGATCAGCTCCTTGAGCAAGATGCTAATTAGTGGTGAAGAGGAAAGGGTCCTGCAGCTCAGACAGGGTTGCTTCATTTACATACTAGGCACTAAAAATGATGATTGCTAGGAAGATATTTACACAGAAGAAGGATCATACCTCTCTCTCCCCTTTTCAATGCTCAGGTCAGTCATGAACACCATGATCTTATCAAGGATTTTATAATAAAAATGCGACACACTCTTGTTTATGAGGATTGTCTAGGAAGGAGAAAGGAAAGCAGCTGTGCACACCACAGCTAAAGGAACAGCCAAACAGCGCAGAGACGCGCATCACCCTCTTTCACGTCAAAAGAGAATAGAGACGAATCCTCGGCAGAACCTCTCTGAACCTGAGAGAAACAGCGATTTCCAAAGGCCAACAGTGCCTCACCTGCGTGGCACCACCGGGAACCGGGTGGCCACGATGCTGCACCCCCGGGTGCTGCTTGTGCAATGCAACACAAGCTGCCCCTTGCCACCCTCCTCCGCGGGGGTGGGCGACAGCAGGGCCCCGAGCACCCCGGCTCTCCCCGGAGCTGGGGCACAGGCAGAGCCCGCCTTAAATCACTTTGCAGCGGGCAACAGGCGGGAGGCACCCCGCAGCCTTCCCGAGAGCCAGAGTCGGGGCTTTTCTCCTTTGTGCAACTGTGCCCAGGTGCTCACACCCCAGCTGGGCATCGCCGATGCCCCCCACGCTGCCCCTGCACCCCCGCCTGCCTTGGGAAGGCAGCCTGGGCACGCGACGCCGTGCAGCCGGGGCCTGTGGGTGCCCTGCCCGGGCTCTCCGCAGCCTTCCGCGGGGGCGACAGTCGGGGAGGGTAGGCGGGAGCCGGTGGGGACTCTGCCGGGCTCTGCGCTCCCAAGGCAGCGGCTCCGGACATGTCAGGGGCTGCAAAAGTGTCCCCTTAGGGCTTTGCCTTCGCCCCCAGGAGCTGCACACCTCTGCAGGGCTTCAGCCAGGGTGACCGCTCCCTGGGCCCCTGCTAGGGCTCCTGCCCAGGCACGGCTTTGCTGGGCTTCTTCCCAAACTCAGGGGTGCGTTAGAGACCGCGGGAGCAGCTGGGGAGTGGGGGGTCCCAGCCCTCGAGGGTGCCCTGGGGGGAGCAGGAGGGGCTCTTGCCCTCCAAAGCCTGACTATTAACATCACAGCCAAAGAAAAGGTACAAAAGCTGCTAATTTCTGTGCTGCTAGTGCAGCTCACACGCTTAGGGGGTTGTTTTTACCAAAGAGCTGGCCTAGGGACCGTTGCTGAGAATCTCGTAAAAGCATTTTAATATAGTATATAAATATTGAACTACAAAAATAGACACCTCTGACTGCCTGGGCATGCTGCGGGTGAGCTCGGGCAGGCTAAGCCTGACGGGTCTACGAGGGTGACGTTTTTGAAGAGGTTTCAAACTGAATTGGAAGGAAATGGGGTCCGATCGCAGCCCGCAGCTTCCTCCCACCCACGCCAGCCGTGGAGGCGCGGGGGTCCCGTGGGAGGCTGCTGCCCACGCAGCCGGCAGGGCACTGCCTGCAGGCAGGGGCCGGGGCCCCGGCTGGGCATCGCCCCCCCAGCGCCTGCGCGGCCGGGCCAGCGGGGCTGGCAGCCAAACCACCGGGGCCAAACCTGCCCCTCGGCGCTGCCCCGAGCAGCGCAGGTCCTGCTGGCGCCCGAGCAGCGAGACGTTCGCCCTGCCTGGCCGCCGGAGCTCTCCTCTCCTCTCCCCGTTTCTGCCGTTTCACAACATCCAGGGAATGGATGTATAAAGCCCCTGGTTTGGTTTGGAGACCGGGCAAGGCTGCGCCGGCGGGGCGAAGGCTGTGTGCCGTATGGCCGCTGTGCTGGGAGGGACTGGGAGGCGGTGGGGGAGGACCGGAGGGCCCCGCAGCAGCTCAGCCTTGGAGCACATGGGAAGGGACACGGGTGAAGTGGCTTTTCCAGCCTCTGCTCCTTGTGGAAGCCGAGCCTGGGGCTGGTTTGGCCCCAGCAGGGCTTCCGTGTGTCGTGGTGAATGATTGCTCGCTGTCAGCAGCGCGTTCCTGATGGGGCTGCTCAGTCGTCTGTGGGAAACCCAGAGCTGGCTGTGGACGTGACCGAGAACCGAAATGCTGGTGCCGAGACGAGACCTGCCCGACGCAGGGGGTGCGAGTCGCAGCCCTGCTCCAGTGGCGCGTGGAGCAAGGCTGCGGCAGGCGAGGAGCCGCACGGGGCGTCCGGCAGGGCTGGTGCTCGCAGCTCACCTCCAGCCGCCTTGTCCAACTCCTGCGTGTAAACGTAACGCGGGGGAAATCCGTGTTAGACAGCTGAACCACTGCGCAGGGGAGCGAGGGCCTGGGACCTGGCTGGCACGGCTGCACCGTCCCCGTGGAGGGGGGGATCCCTCCTGCACCCACAGGACCAACTGTCATTCAGATGCCTGCGTCCCGGAGGACCTTCCTGGTGACGTCGGGGGCCCTCTCCAGCGCAGCCCCGGTGCCGGTGATGCCCACGGCTGGAGGCACGGCTGAGCTCATCCCGCTGTGCCGGGCCATGTGCCGCACAGCCCGTTGCTTGCTGCTGCACACCCACCTCCCGGCACCCCCGGCCGGGGAAAACACACCCGGCATCCGCTCCGAGGGGCAGCAGCAGGAGGAAGATCTTCTCATCGCAGAAATGCTAATTTTCTTTCTTTTTCTTTCTTTCTTTCTTTCTTTCCTTGGAAGCTCTGGACAGGCACCCAGCCGTTTCCCCTCCGCAGACCCCGTGCCGGGTTGCCTCGCCTGCCCTGCAGCACCCCCGGCAGCACCCCTGGCTCAGACCCCTCGGGCAAGGGGGATCCTCCCTGGCTGCCTGCGGGCAGGAGGTGCGCG
This sequence comes from Phoenicopterus ruber ruber, assembly GCA_009819775.1. Classification (NCBI taxonomy): domain Eukaryota; kingdom Metazoa; phylum Chordata; class Aves; order Phoenicopteriformes; family Phoenicopteridae; genus Phoenicopterus; species Phoenicopterus ruber. The sequence continues at coordinate 911,404 of CM020233.1, read as the reverse complement.
CAGGGCATCCGCTTTCCGCTGCCCCTTCCCCTCCGAGGGGACGGGGGAAAGCAACCTCGGCCGGCGCCCGCCCCGGTGCCGCCGGGCTCAGGCCTTCCCGGCCGGTCATGCCATGCTGCCTCCTCGACGCCTACTCCCGGGCCCGGGGGGCACCACGGGGGCCGGACCCCTGCCTCTTGCCGGGCTCGCCCTTGGCCGACCTGGCCCTGGCCACCGGCTCCTGTGCAGGCTGTCGGGGGGGCCTCTGCGCCCGGGGGGCCGTGGCGGCACCGGCCGTGCCGTGGGCCTGGGTGGGGGGCTCCGGCGGCGGGCGCTGCGGGGTGTGCAGCCGCGCCGTGTAGAGGAAGAGGGCCGGGTCGGGCATGGCGTCGTGCTCCTCCTGCGCGGGGTCCCTGGGGCGGGCGCCGTCCCCGGGTGGGCGCCGGGGGTGCGCCCTGTGGCCGCGGCGCCGGGACCTGCCCTCAGCCGGGGGGCCGGCGGGGGGCTGCTCGGAGGGCGGCCGCCCGCCCGCCCGGGGGCCCGGCAGCCGCTGGGCGGTGGCGTGCAGCTGCAGGGAGAGGTAGGCGGCCGCCTCCGTCTGCTTCTGCAGCTCGGTGTCGAGGATGGTGACGCGGTGGCTCCGCCGCTTCAGCTCCTCCAGGAACCGGCGCTCCTTGTTGCGGAGGCTGGAGCGCAGCGCGGCCACCAGCGTCTCCTTGTGCCGCAGCTCCTTGCGCAGCTCCAGGTTGTCCTTCTCCTTCTCCTGCAGCTGGGCCTCCATCGCCCGGCACTTCTCCTCCAGCTCCCGGTCCAGGATGTCTGCGGGGGCAAGGCACAGCAAGGGGTCAGGGGAGGCAGTGGGGGCTCAGCCTGGCGCGATGGCCTCAGCCCACCGCTCCCGGCGGGTCCCCGTGTGCTCCCAACATGACTGTGAGGGCACATGGATGTGGCTGCCGGCCGCTCCATGGGCCGGTGTGTCCCAGCAGTGCCATCGAGGCCGCTCGGGTGCCTTTGGGAGCCAGGGCTCCAAAACTGCCCCGGGCACCGCAGGCAGGCACGGGAACCCCCGTCAGCCCCGAGCTGCAGTGCCGCGGGCACGGTGCGATGTGTAACACCCAAACGCAGGGGGTGAAAGCAAAGGCAGTTTCAGCGGAGGATGCCGTTGCCAGGGAACCTGCCGCCTCTGCCTCGCTGCAGCCTCGTGCTGCAGTTTTAAAATTTCCCTAGGTACTTAGGTTTTCACCCTAAAAGTGACTTTGAGTGTGTGCAGAGGGCACGGGGGAGCATACGGGCTGGGAGAGAGAAGGGAACGGCAGGAAAGGAAAGTGAAACCATCAGCCCAATTTAGGAGAGGTCGTCAACCTCAAGCCCTGAGACTCCACAGCCTGATTAGCGAGGATGGAGATGCCGATGCAGGATTACGGAGGACCTGGGCTGTGCTCGGCAGGGACGGAACCTCCACCCCGGGAGGGAGCAGTGGGCTGGGGGGAGCCCGTCCTGGGGGCAGGATGGCCAGGCAGCCAGCCCTCCCCGGCTGCTCTGTGCTCACCACGCCGTCACCTCTGCTTTCTAACGCCCGACCTGTTCAGCTTTCTGCTCCTGCCAGCAGCTGACTGCAGTGACAGGGCGCGGATAGGACTTGTTAAAACAGAGGCGCTGCGTCGAGTGGCACATTCCCCACGTTCCCGTCGCCCTCCCTGCCCTTCCCACACCTCAGCAGGTGACAGACGCCTTCCCTGTCCTGGCCCTTCTGAGTCACCCAAAAAAGTGTGACTTCACATGGGGCCCTGCACGCTGCTCCTGCCCACCTGCACCGCTCCAGCCAGCCCGCGTGGGCTCCCCTCCACCTGCCTGCAGGAGGATAACACCTGCCTGACATCCATCCCACCATCCATCCATCCCACCATCCATCCATCCATCCATCCATCCCACCATCCGTCCATCCCACCATCCATCCATCCATCCATCCATCCCACTCGCCATCCATCCTTCCTCCATCCTACCCGCCATGGTGGCATCAAGAGCCCGCATTGAGTAAACAGCTGTAGAGCAATTTGGGTAACAAAACTTTGCATTTCCCCAATCCCTTCTGCCTAATGACCTTGAAAGGCTGGAGGAGGTGAGGGATGGGGGGGAAGCATTGCAGCCACAGCGGTTCATTTCATGGTGACTCCCTCCTCTCCTCCAGGCACCCTTCAATCCGCTGTGGAAACGCACTGGCCCACTGAAGGTGTCCCTGTACAAGGGCACCCAGGTCCTGCCCCACGGCCACGTGTGGGTCCCCGGGGATCTACTTCTGCGCACCAGGGATGGTGCCTCCGCACCGCAGAGGGACAGGGCTGGCCGAGCACCCCCCCGAGCAAGTGCTCCTGCAGGCTGGCACGGCCGGGAGCCCTGTGTGCCGGGGGGCTCCTGGGGGCCTGCACCCCTCTGCGGGCAGTGGCCTTGCACTTGGGACAGCAAAACAGGTTATGCATTGGGAAGGATGCTCCGAAGCGGGAAGGAGGAGACTGGAGCGTCGCTGGCAGCTGGATTTCACATCCCCTCCACACTCCATGTCCCCTGGGCGGGAGGGAGTGGGGGGGCAGTGGCTCAAAGCGCTCTTGTCCTTGGCCAAAAAGTGTTACCATCTCCAACAGGAATGGCACGCTGCTTGCGTGGGGCTCTCACGGGACCCCGGGGACCCGGCCCAGGCGGATTCCCGCTTGCAGCTGCTGCAGCTTGTGATCAGCTGCATTCCCCGCGCTCAGCCCTTGGAGGTGTTTGGGGGGACGGGGGCTGCCCAGGGAGGGGGCACGGCCCACCCGTGGGTGCGAGGTGGCAGCTGGAGCAGCTGGCGTGGGGGCTTTGCACCCTCGTGGTGAAGGGGCCGAGCTCAGCGGGCAGCGGGAGGGCCGGGCTGTGCGGCCGCACCATGAGCCCGGCACAGGGCCACGGGGGGCCGGACCCTCCCTGCCCGCGGCTGGACTCCTGCCCCCGGCAGCCCTGGCTGCAAGCTCCTGCACCCAGCCCTTGGTGGGGCGCAGGGAGGGGAGCGAACGCTCCCCGCCAAGGCTGGCACCCGCCTGCGCTCACCCCTGCCTGCCCAAGCCTGCTCCCATTGTCTGCAATAATCTCTGCTTTTTACAATACGATTTGCAACCGCTTTATAGCCTCAGCTCCTGAGTGTATTCTGCAGAGGAAAAATGCTTTATAATGAGATCTTAAGGGAGGCAGTTGCATGCAGTAATTATTACATGAGTGGCATTTGAAGAGCAATCATTTGATGGCATCTTAAATTAGGTGGTTGCCCCGTAAACGTGGCAAATGTGATTGTACTCTTCCTAAGCTGTTAAAAGGCTGAAGGATGGGCAGAGACGTGTGGGTGGGACTCGCGGCACATTATGGTCTGTGACACACCGATGGCACCTGGCGGGCTGGACGCCGTGCCCTCCGTGAGCAGCGAGCCCGCCCGCGCGGGGAAGGGACCTGGGCTCAGCGGGAGGAGGGAGGCGAGGTGGGAGCGGGAGTCTGCTGGGGGCTGGGATGGGCTGAGCGGGGCTGGGTGTGCACCGCCCGCTGCGCATCCCCCTCCTGGGGACGGCCCAGGGCCGGGAGCGCAGATGCCCCTGGAGCCAGCCATGGCACGGAGCGAGGGTGCTGCCAAGGGACGAGAACCCCGGCAGCCCCGGTGAGAGCGGCCCCGCGCCCGCCCTGGCACTGCCAGCCCCGGCTCTGAGGACGAAGTGCAGGCTGGGGCTCGGTGCCAGGGACCATGCCCGGGCAGCACCAGGGCCAAGTTTCGGCTTCATCCCTGGGACGGAGGAGGAAGAGGAGCCGGACTGCTCACAGAGCAGACCACGGGTGCCCGGGCACCGCTGCCAGCCCCTGCCTGCCCCGCGTCGGGGGTCGGGGCTGCGTCACCCAGAGCTCTGCGGTGGCATTTGCTGGCCCGCGGGAGCAGTGTGGTGAGGGTGGGCTCAGCCTGCGGCACCTCGGGACAGAGGCAAGGCCAGGCAGGACAGAGCCCAAAGGGACACCCCGGGGACAGTGACATGTACCCCCTCCCCGCCGGGCTGTGGATGGCGGGCAGTGGGAGCCCTGGGGCACTGCAGCCCTGCTGCAAAGGGGCCGGTGGCCGCCCAGGAGGGGCAAATGAGCCGGGGACATCCTTCGGGGGAGCACCCCGGTCCTGCCCGTGGGGCCCACCGGCCAGAGTCCACCGCCTGGAGAGTTGCCCAACGCATCCCACTCGGGCGCCAGGCTGGCCGGCCTCCGCTCCGCAGGTCAGGGCTGCGGGCGCGTGTGTGTGCGAGACGCAGGGAGCGGCCGCAGCCGCCTCCAGACGAGGGGCCACGGCAGAGGGGTGCTCAGGAAGGGGGGGAGCAGTGCCCAGCTGCGTGCTGGCAGCGGGACACCGTGCCTGGGGTGTCCCTGCTCCGCCGGCGCGGCTGTGCAGCCGGGCGCAGGCTACCCCGCGGCCAGGCCCCTGCCCGTCTGGGCACTCGTTGCTGGAGGAGAGGAGCTGAAATCAGGGCGCGCTCAGCGCCAGCTCCCCGCTCCTGCGTCCCTCGGCACAGGCTTTCATTTGCACACCTGCCCGCGGCCATCAGGTCGCAGGGGCCAGCCGGCTGCTTGCCAGCACCGCGAGGTGGCAGAGCCCTGCGCCACGCCGGTCTGGCAGGAGATGTCCTGCCTGTGGCGGCCTCGGGATGGGGGAACTGGCCACGGGTTTCCAGTGACCCGCCGTCCCGCCTGGCTGTCCCGGGTGGAGGAGGCTGCCTTTGGGCTGGGGAAGCGCTTTGCCAGGGCTCTCCAGCTGGGCAGGGCTGCCTGTCCCAGCTCCAGGGCTGCCTGTCCCAGCGCCTGCCCTTGCCACATGCTGCAGCTGAGGAGGGGCTGCGGGACATGGCCGGGTGGCCAGAGGGGACAGCGCGTTGTGAAACGCCTTTTGAGCAGCTCTCTGCTCCTGGTTCCAGGCCTGGGATGGTGCCTGGAGCTTGCAGACATTTTTCATGCACCACAACTTATCTCCCCCTTATTTTGGAATGCGGAGGATTATTTCGTGGGAAAAACTGACTGTTTGATGAACCAAAGGTGCTGGGAGATTGTCTGAATCGGCGTCTGGATTGCAATTGGTGAGCGGAGCTGGAGGGGGGGCTGATAATGTCCCTGTTGGCTTTTCCCTGGGGCTGCAGGGTTTGCAGGCTTCGAGTCTCACCCTGGGGGTCTGTGAGCTGCTCCCGTGGGTGGGTGTCAGGGCGTTAGCAAAGCCAGCCTAGGGGTGCTGGCTTCCACATGCAAACCCTCTCTAGGTGGCTGCCCAGGCATTTAATGGGGCTGCCAAGAGGCTGTGAATGTGCACGCTGACCGCCCAGCTGCAGCCCTCCCTCAGCCCGGCGTCCCCTGCAGACAGGGTCCATGTCCCCTCCCTCGGTGGCCCCATGGGCCCCCTCTGGCCGCAGGCTCTTCGGGCAGCCCCCCGCACCCACGCACGCTCCCCCTTATCTTATCTTGTGTAAAAACCTGTGCTCTTACCTTGCTGGCGGGCTTCCAGCTCTTTTATTTCCAGGTCATGGGTGAGCTCTGGAAGAGAAATCAAACAGGAGTGAGAAGGAGCATCCCACCCGTCCCGCACGCTCCCGCCGCGGCTGCCGGGACATGGGCAATCACCGCGGCTGTGGCACTGCCTCTGCCCGGCCCGCGGTGCGAGTGTGGCCATCTCGGAGCGACAGTCACAGGCTGAGCCAAAACCAGACAATTCGGGCAATTTATACGCTATTAAGCAGCCCTGGGATGGGGCATCTGCCGCAGCGCTTGCCCCTGCGATGTGGCCAAGGCAGCGCCTGCAGGTCCTGCCCCACGGCGGGGGCAGAGCTTCCATTTCTCCCGCAATGCCTTTTCTTTTTCTAAGAGAGTTGCTGAACCATTTTCGGTGCTTTAAATCAGGACAAAGAGCAGAGCAATGGACTGAAAATAGACCAAAGTGTAAGCTGCCACCCGAAGTATTTCATAATTTACTGCTTCCAGGCTGATCTCTGCCTCTGCACGTGACGCAAGCGGGACGGCCTCGTCCCTGCGCGATGTGCCCGCAGAAGGATGCTGCCCTGCTCGGGGGCAACGTGTGCCTTCGGAATCCTCTCTCAGCCGGGCACCGAACGCAGCCCGCGTGCCGCAGGTATCTCCCCGGGCAGAGGGGGCAAGGCAGCAGCAGCTCTGGAGAGGAGCTGCTGTTTGCGGGATGTGGCCCCAGCCTCCCGAGCGAGGCTCCTTGGGGCTGCTGGATACAGACGTCCCACCGCGGGACACGGGCTGCGGACCTGGGGCACTGCAGAGTGTCCCTGCGCCCGTCCCATCTCCCGCCGCAGCGGGCCCAGGACAGGGGGGCAGTGCTGCGGGTCTGGGGTGCGGGTGCAGGCAGCTGCAGGCAGAGCCGCCCCACGCTGCGCCCGGGAGCAGCAGCAGCAGCAGCGAGGGCAGCGTCCCACGGGGATGCGCCCGTGGCAGGGCTGCAGCCCCTGCCTGCCTGCCTGCGCAGCCCTCACACGCTGCCTGCTCGCTGCCTAGCCCTGGGCTACAAAACCAGCTCACAAAGGGCAGCGAGGGAGGGAGCTCAGGGACTTTCCGGAGTTCACTTTAACCTGCACATCTTCACAGACTCTCTCTTTTGAATTAATTACAACAGCCCACCAAACCGCCAGCAGCTCTGAGAGGGGAGAGGCAGCAGCAGCATTCGGTTGTTTTGGGGCTTTCTTTCCCCCGAAAATGAGTTCAAATGGTTAATCTTTGCCCTACATTTTTCTTTTAATCTGCTTTCATGTTGACTCTAATCCTCATCACTGCCATCCTTCTGAAACGAAATGCTTGGCTCAGGCTGCTCTGCCCGTCTGTCTTGGAAAACAAATCTGTAGCGAGAAGGCAGAAGTAACCGAGAGCGTAATGCAGTTTCTGGAAAGCTTTCAGCACTCCCAACTGCCCCATTGGAAATCAATGGCAACTGTGTTATTTTTCTGAAGCTAAAATAATAGGTTTGGAGTCTCAGATATATTTCAAATGAAAACTAAAGCAGTCGCCCGTTTCCAAAGAAGGCATTGCCCTGCTGGGCAAGCGCAGGGCTCGGGGATGATGCACAACCCGGTGTTGCAGCTTCTGTGCTGGAGCCACGGGGCTGGTGGGGACCTGCCCCGGCACCGTCCCCATGGCCCCCGAGGGGCAAATCCAGGGGAGAGCACCCCGCAGGGCTCCCGGGCAGGCCTGGCCTCTGCGGGATCCAGCTGCTCCGCACTTCCATATCCTGCCTCCCGCCCTGCCGGCCCCGGCTGCCGCCGGCTCCCAGCAGCTCTCCCGCTCGGCCCTGGTGCCTCCGGGTGCCCCCGCGCGGGGCAGGGGACGGGGCGCTGCCGGGTGATGCACTTCAACTTGCCTGGTGCAGGAGGTGGCTGAGGAGGGGTCGGCATTCCCTGCCGTGGGCTAGGACACGCGGGTCTGCATTCCCTGCTGTGGGCTAGGACACAGGTCGGCATTCCCTGCTGTGGGCTAGGACATGCGGGTCTGCATTCCCTGCCGTGGGCTAGGACACGGGTCTGCATTCCCTGCCGTGGGCTAGGACATGCGGGTCTGCATTCCCTGCCGTGGGCTAGGACACGGGTCTGCATTCCCTGCCGTGGGCTAGGACACGGGTCTGCCCCACAGGAGCCGCCCAGCCCCAGCTGCCCGAGGGCCCGTGACCCTCTTGGAGGTGGCTGTGGGTCCCTTGGGGGGCTAGACACTCACGGGCAAGCTAGCAATGGGTTTATTTAAGACACGGCTTCTCTCAACACGTCGGGCTTCCCCCTTTGCTGCCTGGGAGGACCGTCCTGGCGCCCCGATGTGTGCGGGTGCGGGGGGACCGTGGGCACAGCCCGTCCGGCCAGCTTTGCTATCCACTGCACCGCCTGCAGGGATCCCCCAAGCCCCGCGCTGCTCCCAGCACCAGCCGTCCCTCCGTCGCTCTGCTAACACCACTGAGCAGGCTAATTATTGCCACAAGGCTTGAGCTCATCTTCCAGTAAAAGGAGAAACAGAAAAGTCAGAGGAATCTATTGCTATTTCTGCTGTGTTTATACCTTGCAAATAAAACGGGAGTGGGAGGGAAGCCAACTCTCCTCTGTAACACGAGGATTCTTCCAATAAATGAATCACAGCACGCAGCTCCGGGCTGTGTTACCTTCCTGTAAAGCCTCCGACCGGGAACGCTGGGCTGCAGGGGTTTGCTGGGGCTGGCTCTGCCCTGACCCCGCAGCGAGGGCTGCGGTATTTGCCCACAGCAGCCGCCCCCTCCTCCTGCCAGGCTGCGGCGAAGGGCACAAGGCTGCCGGGTGTCGGGGGCTCACGGGGGCTGAGCACACGTAGGCTCCGTCCCGCTTTCAGCTCTTGCTGCTGGCCCAGCAGCAGCCCTTGGTGTCGGAGGCTCCCGGGACATGGGGTGCAGCCAGCGGGAGCTGCTTTGGGTCCAGAGGCAGCAAACCTGGGGATTTATTTACTTGAATAAGGTCCCTTCTGAACACGGCTGTTCTGCTGCTGGATCCTGCTCAGATCCAAAGGCGCTGGCTTGCTGCGTGCCTCACCCGGGATTCCCTCGCACACAGCCGGCTCGGCTCCCCCTCGGAGCGGACGGTCCCTCCGTCAGCGAGGGCTCTGGCACCTGGAAACTGCCTCTGCTGCTGCCGCTGCAGGCGGATGGAGCTTCTCAGGGCTGGGGAGGTGGCAGCTGAGAAACAGAGCTCTGCAGGAGGGTGGGCTTTTCCAGCCGTGACGCCTCGGGGAGACGGAGGGGTTGGTGCAAAAGTTAAGGTCTGAAACAACAGCTCCAGGGCAGCCGGCGCAGCTCCGCAGGGCCACAGCGGGGGAAGCGCTGACTTACCAACTCCGCTTTCCTCGTGCAAACAGCCCCACCAGATGCGGCATTCAAACCATCAGCAAAGTCATCTTAAAACTAACCAGGGGCTTTGCCCCCGTCGCTCCTAATGGAAAGGTGCTGCAGAATCACACACCTCACAGACGAGGATGTGACTTGTCCCGTCGGACAGTGCTGTCGTTCGGCCACACTGAGAAGGAGATTGCTCATAACCAACTGTGCAACGGGCTCATTTCTGCCCCTGGGGACTCAGAACCCCCCAGCCTGATTCAGGCGCGAAAACTCTGCTGTCTCGCCTATCCTGCGCAGCCTGCTCCGGGCGACCCTGCTCTGGCAGGGGTTGGACTGGATGATCTCCAGAGGTCCCTTCCAACGCCTGCCATTCTGTGATTCTGTGAGAGGCTGTAGATGAAGCCATTAAAAGAAAACACTGAGAACAGCAAAAGCTCGGAAAGGATGGGGGAAATAGACAACTCTATCAATGCAGAAATGTCTTTGTTTCCCAGGAATCGGGGAGGACGAGAGGCTGGAAGACAAGGAGTAATTAGCTATGGCTGAATTATTGATGAGAGCGATGGCACAAGTTGGAATGAGTTTCGGTGGCGGGCAGGAGGCCGGGGAGCCGTCGCTCTTGCGAGGCTGGCTGAAGGGGAGGGAGACACTGCCGCAGCAGGGCCACGGGCAGGGGGCTGGTGGCTGTGTGCCCCGTGGCTGGGGCAGGTCCCCGAGCCCCACACCGGGCTCTTGGCTGCGCTTCCCGGGGCCTGGAGACGGGCAGACCCCAGCCGGCTGCTGCAGGGTCTGCCGTGGCCCTGGGGAGCCGCTCACCCCCTTCCCGAGGGGCCAGGCTCCTGGTGACAGCCCCCACCTCGGGGAAGGCTGGGAGGCTGCAGGCTCTGCGCGGCGGGGTGCTGAGGATGCCAGGCAGGGACCCTCCCTCCGGAGCAGGGAGCAACCCGGGGCATGGAACAGATGTGCTGGTGCTGCTGGTGTTAGTGCTCGCTCAGCACCGCAGCGGCAAAGCACGGCAAGGGCGCACCAACACCGGCGCTAGCGCCGGGCTGCTCTGGGCTGGGCCGGCAGCAAGGGAACGGGTTTCACCCCTCTTTGTGCAGGAGAATAAAGAGTAACAAAATATAAACAAGAAAATCACATTTCCTCCTGTTCTGAAAGTGGTCTCGTATGCCCCTGTTACTGACGGCGTTCACCTCTTCTTTCCCTTAGCCCACTGGTATCTGGGAGAAACGCTGAACTACTTTTACATTTTAATGATCAAAACACCTTTGTGGGCACAGATCACGGGAGGAAAAGGCAGGACCCTCTTGCTGGCTAATGCTGGGCTCTTCCCTTTCCTTGCACCAGTGAATCCCTTGGGGTAGCGACCACTGCAGCCAAACTACTGCAAGGTGCAGGAACACGCAGCCGGGGAGAGTGCTGAGCTACCGGGGCTAATCCTCGTTCAGAAGTGTGCCCCGAGCACGGCGTGAAAACAAAGCGAGCGGGTTTTAATGATGGATTGTCAACACAGCCTCCTGTCTTACCACCCGCCCGGCCAGCTGATGCCCAGAAAAAAAATCGCTCTGGTTCTTCAGTGTTGCAGCTGGAGGAAGGCGCTGGTACCCATTCGCAGAGGAGCGCTTTCAGGGGGTTTGACCCACACCAGATTTGGTGGCCACGTAGCACGGTCCAGGGAGGGGCTGGTGGCACCTGGGCCAGGGGTGCAAGTAGGAAGCTGAAGGGGATGGAGATCCCCTGATCCCACACCGAGTGGGATCCCCTGCGGCTTGGCGCCCGCCTCCTCTGTGTCCTGCCGAACGCCAGCGCGAGCTCCTGTGCGGGACCAGCCCCAGGACCGGGGGTGCCAGCAGGAGCTTTCCTGCCCCACGTGCTCCGTGGGCACGCAGCTCCCACACACCGCGGCCACCCCAACGCTCACCTGAGCAGTGCTTCTGCAAGCGGAGGATCTCCAGGTGCAGGTCATGGAGCAGCTCCATCTGCTCCTTCTTCAGAAAAGCGATGTGCCGCTGCACGCTCTGGATCTGGTGCTCCAGGGACACGGTCTCCATCGCAACCAAATTCACGGTCCAGGCCTGCGGGGAGCAGAGACGGCTCGTGATCAGACATGCAGCGGCACAGCGGGCTGGTGAGCCCGGTCCCCGGAGCCCTTGCGAGGGGCAGAGCCCGCCGGGCGCAGGGTGGGCTGGGGAGGTGGGTGACTGCTCTCGTCGGCCCTGTCCCCAGCGCCGGGGCTGTGGGCGAAGCAGCTCTGCTCAGGTCCCCGGGGAACGGCCCCCAAGCCATCCCACCGCCCCAGCGCCCCTCGGGGCCGGCTCCCGTCCCGCCTGCGCTTGGGCTGGGAGGCTCAGGGGCTGCACGAGCGGAAAATGCTGCTGCATGGACCCTGCATCGGAACGGCTCGTTTCTATTTTGAATTTAGCCCTAGGAAATGTTTTCTCCCCGAGCAGGATTACATCTGGGACAGCATTGCTCCCCAGAGTCCCCAGGTGGGAGTTGCACCAGAGATGATTTTGGCTCTCACTCGACAAGCCACATATTACGAAGCAGTAACTGCAGCGAGAGATCTAACACATGAAAAATACAATATGCTCCGTCTAACCCAATCAGTGTTACGTGGCGAGGAGAGTCATGTTGTCTTCCAGAAGAAGAAACATCTTCCCTGGTAATTCGCCTGGCAGACAAGAGTCAGCCCTGCGCTGGGTGGCTCAGCCCTGGCTCGGGGGTCCATCACTGCCTGTTAATTAACGGCTTCGGCAAAGCAGCGGCGGGAGCTGCCTACCTGTGCCGCTGCACCGGGGAGATAAAAATAAACCCCTGAAAGAACCCTTAATCCTGGGAAATACCGTTTCGTACGGATGTGGAATCTGTCCTTCCTCCCCGCACCCAGCGCAGGAGGAGGGGAGGCTACAGCAAACCGCGGTGACAGTGGGGAAAACGTTGTGCCAGCAAGCCTGAGGGACGGCGTGCACCGTCCTGTCCCTGGAAGCCGCTTCCATTCCCTCCTTCATCCGCATCTGACCTCAGCTTTCTTTCTATAGAAACTTAGAACTAAGCAAGCGCTTTGGCTCACGTTTACGGCACGCCCCGCTCGGTAATGTAGTACATTTTAAGATAATTCCTGCAACCTAAATTGAATCAAACTGCATTTAAGCTCGATTCCACAGTAAGCGATCTTGGCAGCGCCCCGAGTTCAAAGCTCTGTTCTTGCCAAAGCCGCTCCAGATCTGTGACAACCTTAAAGTCAGGTCTCCCTATTCCTTCTAGCTCATGAAAGGGGAGGGGGGTGCAGAGAGGCTCCAACACTAACGGGTTCGGGGCATCTCCTGCCGTGCCCCGCTGCTGCGGCATCGCCCCACGGCCAGCCCCAGCCCACCCTCGCCGGCCGCGGTTCCTGGCGCCTGCGAGACCCTTCCCGTCGGCGGCTCCGCTGGCACAGCTCATGCAGCCACGGCCGCCACGGGACCCGTGGGGGATGTCAGCCCCTATGTACAGGAGACGGCTGGGGGGGGAGAGGGTGGGCGATGCCCTGCGGCAGGGGAGAAGGGGCCACGGCACAGCGTGGTGCTGCCTTCATGCCGCCCCCGGCCCCGCAGCTGCCCCGACCCTCCCTCCCTCCCTCCTGGGGTGCAACCCCCTGCAAGGGGCTGGTGCTGCTCTGCCTCCTGGGGTGCTGCACGGGGAGGGGGGCTCTGCTGTGCTGCACCCCGGCAAGCCCAGCAGCCAGCCACCAGCCTGGCTTCCACACGGGACCTCTCGGTTGCCGTGCCCCCGACGCAGGCCAGCGCTGAGGGTTTGGGGAGCTCCGGTGCTGCCGCTCCTCTCCTGCGGCCGGTGTGGGGGGTGCCGGGAGGGGGCTGGGTGGGTACCCCAACTTGTGATGCCAGTGGTGCACAGGCAGGGTGGTTAGAGGCAGCTGCAGCACCTAACAGGCACGTAAATGAGTAGAAATGACAGAAACTGTGTTCTCCTGCGGTTGCCCCTGCGGGAGGGGTCAGACCAGGCTGTGCAAGGGGCTGGGGCTGGCTCGGGCTCGCTCTGCGGCCTGGGGGCGCGTCTGCCTGCGGGGGCTCCGCATGAAGCCTAAAATAAGAATATCGGGTAATGGGAACTGGCTTTGGCATATGTGGTGGATCGTCACTCGGGTGTTTTTCATGTCCTAGGGAGCCATTTCTGGAGGCAAAATAATGACATTTTGAGTTTTAGGATGTCTCTCCTATTCAGGGAATGAAATGCTCCAAACATTCGCCCCCTGAATGCTACGGGAAAGCATGAAAAAGGCCAGTGTGATACATAAAAGCAACAGATACAAAGGTCCTGTTTCTCATTTAAGGTGCTTATTGTGGGAGGTATGATTTATACCGGCTTAAAGCTTCCCTGTGGAACAATGTCATGCAAGTGAAAATAGCCCTGGATCAGCCTGCTTAGTCCCGCCTGGTTGAATGTAAGGTGTGCAAGGATTTGTAGTCCCTCAGTGTCTGGCATTTTCAAATGGATCAGGGGAAAAAAATAACCTAGCTCTAGACTTTACTTCCTAATCATTCCTATTCTTCTGAGTGGCAAGATGATGATTTTTAAGTCTTGTAAGTCACCTAACCTTTCCTGACGGCACCGTAATTAACAAAGAGAGCCGGCATTCATTCTTTGTCCGTGAGAGCTGGCAACGATGGGGATTCGTTAAAGGTGTGGGGGGTTATATTCACTTGTGCCAGTGCAACCGTTATGGAAGTTACCTGGCACGTGCCGTAGCCCAGGAATACAAATTGTACTGCAGCATCTACCCTCCTTCCAGCCCTGGCTGCGGGGGCTGGGAACGTGCGATGTGCTGGGCTCTGGAGCAGCTTCTTGACGGGAGTTGTGGCTCCTCATCTCGGGAAACATCAGAAAGTAGGTTGGACGAAGCCCGGGGGATACGTAGTGCTATTTTCAAGCACTTTGTTCTGTCTAGTTGAAATGTCTTTAGTAGAAATGGCTGCAAATTTTCCAATGAACTTTCCCTCCTCCCTTTAAGTGGGAAATTACCCTTTTTTACCAAGGAAAATGTTTTCCTTTAAAAATACATAGTTGATAAGTGTCAAGCTGCAAAGAAAGTCAAAGAAAAAAAAAATCTGGAACGGAGATCTGCTTGTTATCCCTGATTTGGAAGATAAAAGCCTGCATAATTCACCTGGGCAGGGGGGGAAGTCTGTTTTCAAAATTGCTATGGGAAATCCTTAGTGGGTTTGGACCGGCTTTGCCTATCCAACGTGACTTTCACCGTTTCCCTCTGGAAACAGCTCTCAGCTTGTGGCAGGAAGGCCAGAGGTATCATGTCTCGGGAGAGCACCTCGTCTTGTCCACGCACGAAGCTCCCGCCGGCACGAAGGCCACCGAGGCCGGCAGGGGCAGGAGCTGCGACGGTCGCACGGCTGCCCGAGAGCAGGGATGGGGAGATGTCTCCTGGGGCTCCCGTGCCCCTCGCACCGCGAGCCCGGGGGCTGCGGGCGGTGACCTCAGGCTGCTGCTGCTGCTTTACCACCCCACGGCCCCCACGGGCGAAGGGAGGAACGTGCCGTTCCGCTCCGCAGCGTTAGACAGCTCTGTGTCACAGGTAATGATGCAAGAGCCAAGAGCTATTAACGAAGCTGCAATTTAGTCCCGAGGCTTCAGCAGCATCTGTAAGCCGTTCGAGTGCCGCCAGCGTTACCAGAAGGCAGCGGATGAACTCTCGCCTCGCCGCGGCTGTGTCCACCTGTTACCCCAACGGGCTTCAGAACCGAACTCTCAACAACTGGTATCTTCCCTCTTCTGCTTCCGAAGTGAAGTGGAGGTTGCAGCAGCATTTTGAGCCTTCAGTTGGATGCGTGCCTTTGGCCACTTCACACAGCACAGTCACTTGGGAGGTGCTGGGAGTTAGTAGGGATCAGCTGCTGCTGCTGGCTGACTTAACGCTTTACTGGGCCATCACATCTCCCCGCTAACAACGCCAAAGCTCCCCATGTCGAGGGCTTCAAAGCACCCAGCAAGTGCTGATGACCACGTTTCTGTGCGGTGAAGCAAGGTGGGAACCTTCAGCCCGTGTCAGAGGCGCGAGAGCCAAAGCACAGGGACTGGGGCTGTCACTGCCAGGGGTGCTAAGAAGCACTAGCTCCCCTCGCCCCGGCCTCGCGCGCGCGGCTCCCAAGAGGATGGATGTACTGCAGCAAGTAGGGACGGGGCTGGAAGTGACCCCGCTCTGATCCCTGCTTGCTGCTGTGGCTGTCACTTTTCCAGACTAGTTCTAAGTTGCCAAAGCAACCGGTGGTGGAAGCCCTCACCGTGACCACGTACTCTGTGGCTTTGAGGAGTTATGAATGAGGTCACAACTCTAGAAAACAATGTCATTCAGAATAAAAGCCAAGGGTAAGCGATACTCCCCTTTAGTGTGAAGGATGCTCTGTGCCCCTGCTGCTGATAGGTGTACATACACACACACAGAGCTGGAAAGGAGGCAGCAATCCGCTGAGCAGTGATTTTTGCCCCTCCTCAGAGGTGACACCCACAGCCTGAGCTGGCCCCGTCTCCCTGCAGAGCTGTAGCTGAGCGCCGTCTCCTGTTTTGGGACTGGACATCCAAGGGGCTTTGCTCCATCAGAGAGAGCTTTCCAGGAGCAAGTTTCCCTTGCTGACCATGGCAAGGTTTTGAGCACAGGATGCCCAGGCCTCCCCTCGGAGTGGTGGGACAGCCCTCAGCAGGGCACCCGGCACCGCATCTCTAGCTTTAAGAATGCACTTTTTATATCTTAACCCTCAACTACAGATTTACCCAGAGAGACTGTGAAAGCTTAGCTGGTAAAGTGCCGGACAAGTTAGAGGATGTTTCTGGGCTGCTGAGCACAAGCAGTTCATGGGAGCCCATGTGGGTGCAACCCACGAACACAGGGGAATATTGCCAGGACCGGGTGAGCACGCTCGGAATGGGCCTTGGAGAGCTGCTCTCTGCAGACAAAGCCCCCCTGCTACGCTCGGCCACCCCTGCCCGCTCTGCCCCTGCCCGGTCCCTCGGAGGGGCTCTCCAAGCCCGGGCCACGGGCTGGCACCCGGCCACGGCACCGACGGGGGGTGCAGCGGCGCTGGGCTCGGTCCCCTGCAACTCCCCACGCGGGGCGATCGTGGGCACGGTCCGGATTGCTGAGCCTTCTGTGGGCCTGCCCCTGCCTCTCAAACACTTCTTTTTCCCCTCACTCCTTATCTTTTCCCCATGCGACTACAGTCTTTGGGACAAGGCGCAGTGGGAGTCCTGATCTCAGCTGAGGGTTTCAAAGTGCTATCGGAAGACCTCGGTGAGACGCACAATTTCATCCCAATTCATCAGAATTCTTATTTCACAAAACAAAATCACTGAAGCAACCTCTTGCAGTAGCCACAATGGCCGATTTAGTTGCAAGTCTATCAAGAGCTGCTTTCCATTGCAGACAGATTGTTTGAGAATTTGCTTCCAGGGCAAAACTATGCTGAAGTCTGTTGTTTCGTGCCAATCAGAAACCCAAAACTTTGACCCAAGAAAAAACCTCCATTCCCGATGATGCATTTGAAAGGCAGACAGAGTATTGCATGTACACATACCCCAGCACAAACACGGTCACGCTGAGATCCAGCCCTTGTTCGTGTAATCATTTTTCCCCATAAATGGCAAATTAACTGGGAGTCAGAGGGCGCAAACAAGGTTTGCAGGAACAGGTCGATAATTTGTCCTGCTGTGGTTGCCAGCAACCCCCTCTCCATCGCATTAAAACATATGCAGGAATAAACACTGATACGTATTAGAAATCTATACTGCTTAGTATTTATGATCTCAAAGAATACGAACATAAACTTTGCAACAACGCCACGAAGCAAGTATGTCTTCAAATGTAAGGAAAATAAGGCAGCAGGAAGCTGAGAAACTTGCAGAAGGTCACAGAGGTAGCGGCAACGCCAGGAATAGAAACTAGAGGTGAAATCCTGGCCTTGGGAAAGTCAGTGGGAAGCCTTCCTTGGTCTCAGCAGAGGCAGAATGACACTCGGAGTCCTACTTGCTACTCATTACCTATCAGTATCTATTTAAAAATAAAGTCAATACAAACGTTGATTATAAATTGTTGTGTTTTCTCACAATTCTCTAAACACAACTGCCTGACTAACAGCCGAAGCCGACGCTTGTCATTTGGTTGCAGATGCTGAAAGCAAGGCCGTGTTTCCTCCCGCTGGCTCCGGGGGAATGAACTAGGGATTCAGCTCTCCGTCAGGAGCGGAATTCGGCCCACCATCAACGCTTTGCATCAATCATCATCCTAAGTGGGTGATCCCCGCGGTGCCACCCTGCGCTGTGGGAATTCCGGAGCAATGCTTTCCGGTCCCCAGCCGAGTCCTTCTGCAGACCCTGAAGGCTGCAGCCGCCGGCACCACCGGGCAGAGCCTTGCTGTGCTCGGAACCGCTTTCTGCGGCGGCGGGAGGAACGAGCCATCGGTGGCTACGGGCGGGGCGAAGCAACTTGCCGCACGGGCACAAGGAGGGCTGCCGGCAACTTCTGGAGGGACGGTGCCCCCGCAGCGCAGGAGCCCCCTCCCCGGCTGGCCCCCGCCCGCCGCAGCCCGGCCGCGCGTCCCCCCGGCCCCGCGCCCGCAGCCCCGCGGGCGGCTCCGCGCTGCCGCCTCGGCCGCCGCCGCCCGCCGGGGCCGCTCCCCCCGCCCGGGGCCGCCGCCGAGCCCGCGCCGCGGCCGCCATCCCCCGCGCCCTGCCCCGCCGAGCCCCGCCGCCCCGGTCCCTTACCTGGGGGGAGCGGCGGGGCCCCGCGGGGCGCCCGCTGGGCGTCATGGGGCGGCGGCGGGGCCGGGGCCGGGGCCGGGGCCGGGGCCGCGCCGGGCTCCCGCGCTGCCCGCGCTGCCTGCGGCGGCCCCGCCTCGCCCGGCCCGGCCCGGCCCCGCCGCCCGCCGGCAGCCGCGCCGTAAACAGGCGGCAACGTGACCGGAACTGGGGAGCTCCGCCGGGGCGGGGAGCGGGGCCGCGCCGGCAGCCGCGCCGGGACGGGACGGGCGCCTGCGGGCCGCGGCGGGGCCCCGGGGGACCGACTCCAGCTCCGGGGTCACCCCCCCGCAGCCGGGCCGGGGCTCCGCTGCCCCCGCGGGGAGTCGCATTGGGGCCGGGGCTCGGCTCCCCGGGGACCCCCCCACCGGGCCGGGGCTCAGATCCCCGGGGACACCCCCACCGGGCCGGGGCTCGGCTCCCCGGGACCCCCCCACCGGGCCGGCCCCCCCCACCGGGCCGGGGCTCGGCTCCCCGGGGCCCCGCCGCGCGGCCGGGCTCGGCTCCGCTCCCCGCCGCTGTCCGCGGTGCTGAAGCCGCCGGCCCGGCAGCCGCCTCCAGCCGGGCGCGGGGCGCGGGAGCCGCCGCGCAGCCGGCCCTAAGCTCGGGGTGTGCTGGGGAACCCGCCGCGCTCGCCTCCCCTGCGGGGCTTTTACTGCTGACGCGGCTCAAGGGGCGAATGCAAGTGAAATGTGGGGCAGCGCCCGCCTCGGCGAGGACATCGGTGGGAAGAGGGAGGCAAAAAAGAGCTTCCCAGAAGCTGTGGTCAGAGAGATGATGAGAAAGGGTTGTTTGCTCATGTGGTTACTAATTCTTCACGCCCTTTTGTCTGTGATATCCAGACCAGCTGGGGCTCCACTTTCAAAGATGACTAAATTCACTGCGCCTCTTTTACAGCAGGGGAAGCTCGGATGCAGTGGCCTGTTCCATGTCGCACGGCGGTGAACGCGCACAGAAATGGTAGCGTCCTCCCCGTCAGCTGACAGTCTGCTGATTCCCTTTCCCTTATTCCAAAATCTGCTACAGAGAGTGCAGCGTTCCTGGTCTGACGCTCAGCTGGATTGTGCTGCCATCCTCACACTAAAGCTGCTGCTATTCTGCGTACACCAGCCTTCAGCGTACGGGTCTTTAGCGCACAAACAGCGTGTGAACATGTCGTAGGGCAGCCCACGGGGTTTGTGGTATCATTTTGTCATCCCACGTCCTTTCCTCCCCCTGGATGTTTCCAACCTCTGACCGAGCGCCTGTGCTGCACAAAGCGATGGAGGGTGTGCCGCGGGAAAGAGCCCTGCCGTGTGCCTGCAGGAGGGCAGGCAGGGAAGAGCATACTCCAGGTGTAATGCGGCGGGTTTGTAACAGCCCTGCGCCGTAACAGCTGAAAACTGGATCCTTACCTGGTGCAAAGCGGTGTGGTACAGCCTGGCTTGGTGCTGGCTGATAGCAGAGGGAGGCTGGGCTTGGGACTAGGGCTCTTCTGTGGAGAGCGAGTTCAGTTCACACTGAAAGAGAAATCATTAAATCAGGAGAAAAAGTGACCAGTGAGGTCTGAAGCTCTGCCCATGCACACGCAAACTTCTGCTTTGCCATTTTCCAGTCACTCAGACATCTCTGCTTAAGGCCCCTGCCAGCGCAATCGGGAGCATCAGTGCTTCCTAACGCCCATCCAGTCACGCTGACTCCTCTGTGGGCCTCCTCTCAACGTGTTTTCTCTGAAAAAGAGTTCTTCCTGCAGTGACGAGTTGTTAAGAGGTGAAGGATTTCTGTGTGAAGGAGGAGAGTGCGGACTTTCTTACTCAGAGAAGCGTTGTCTCATTAGGAGCACCTCTCACCCCTTTGAGGTCAACGCTTGCCAAGGTGTCGTTTGTCCCTCTCTGTGCAGTTTGCTGGGGCCTGTTTTTAATGTCTCACTGTGTCTTCCCCTAACTCATGTGCTAACCTGAGTAGCAGTGAATTACAGACGGGGAGGCGGGGGGGAGAGGGAGGGGTGATTTCTGAGTGCATCATGTTTCACCAGGTTTGTACAATTTTCATCGATTTTCCGCTGAATAAAAGACAAGCCTGCAAACAACCAAGGTCAGGCATTCGGGGACAGAGAGCTGCCTCTGCAAATGAGGTCATCGCTCCGGGACACAGCCGTGCTGCGAGGGAAGGCAGCGGAGCACAGCGCGTCCTCTGCACCCGGCATGGCACGGGACAAAGCCGGCCACCTCCGCAGCGATTGCCTGGCAGCTTGGATTCAGCCACAATGCGCACACACTGTTGATATCCTCCATCACCTCTCTCACTTGCGCTCACCGTTCCACACTGAACTGGTTTCACTGGCAGCGTTTTGCTCCGAGAGAGCTGCTCTCGGCTTTTTTGACTGGGATGTGACCTAGCAGTCCCTAGCTAATGCCTCCAGCAGCTGCGATGTCCAGCACCGCAGTTGTGCTGCGACCCTTCCCCACTCCCCCCTCTCTCCGAGAGACGGGAACCGCTTCTCCGATGCGTCTGAGGTGGTTTGTGATCAACATAATGAGTAAAAAATGGCAGGAATGCCCCTTCAGCCTGAGGAGGAGTTGTGGGGTCGCTGCTGCCAGCCCCGGTGCGTGGCCGAGCTCCGGAGGCTGTCGGGCAGAGCCAGCCCGCTCCTTGCCCGTTGTGCACCGGGCGGGAGACATCCAGCCGCGGTGCCGCCTGCGAGGGGGTACCGGCAGCGCCCGCTCGCTGTCACCCCGGGGGTGCAGGCAGGCACGGGAGCGGCGGGGTGGCGGGGGGGCTCGGGGGCTGCGGAGGGACCCTCCCGAGCGCCTGAGCCCCGGGTTCTGCTGCAGAGACGCGGCTTTTCCCCGTGGAAGCCGCCCTGGGGCGAGGACGGTGGGGACTGCAGGGATTGCGGCTCCCGCAGATGGGTGTTGCAGGCGGCAGCAGCGGCTCTGCCGTGCGGGGCTGGGCGCAGGCAGCTGCCCGCAGCTCCGTACCGACACTGACCTCTAGCGGCAGCGGCACCGGCAGCGGCACGGGCAGCGGTACCGGCAGCGGCACGGGCAGCGGTACCGGCAGCGGCAGCTCGCACGGCCTCCACGCCGAGCGCCGCCGGGCGCGGCCGGCCCGGGGCTGGGGCTGGGTCTCGGCGGAGCCAGCCAGGCCGGGGGATGCTGGGGGTGCTGCGGGGAGGGATGGGCACAGGCCCCGGGGCCAGGCCTGGTGCTCGGGGTGACCCCGCAAGGCGCCCGGGCGGCCGTGGACGTGCAGGGGTGCGGGTGGTGGTTGAGCGCAGCCCCCGCAGGCTGCAGCCCTGGTGCAGGCAGGGCTTCCCGCAGCGCTGGGCCGGGCACCCCGCGCCCCCCAGCACGCCGGGCAGGGGGCTGCGGGAGCGCTGGCGCTGGGGCCGTGACCGTGCTGCCCTGCGGAGCGGGCGGCTGCGGAGGGAAGGCGGCAGGAGGGAGCTGTGCTGTGCACCACGGTCTTGCTCGGGGCCTGTCTGTGACAGCAAGGTCTGTTCTGCTCCCATCTTAGCTGGGATACTTGTCCGGGGAGGGCGCGGAAAGACGGCAGTCACCTCGCGCTCCGCTTGCAGTCAGGGAAAGAAATAGGCACCCGGGCAGCAACCGGGGCTGCTCCTGAGCGTGCACCCCTCTTCCCTTTGGCTGCAGAAAGAGCTGAGGGCGGCGAGGCTCTGCCCGCAGGTCTGTCTGCGGTGAAGCGCCTGGTGTGAGGCGAGACCGGCTCATCTCAGAGCTGACTGATGGAGGGTAAACCAGGCACTTCCCGAAGGCAGCGTGCGTCTCGGCGGGCACGGACCTTAAACCTGCACCCTGCGCCCGTCTAGACTCACTGCGCAGAGTGCTTTTAGACCACTGCTTTCCCCTCCACCCCCAAGTTAATTATTAGGGGAATTTTTGCATTTAATTTAAAAATTAGTTTAACTTTGCCTCAAATATTATTTTCAGCCTAATTGAAATGTAGTGTGTGTGCGTGTCTTCTAATTGCTTTGAAGAACCTAATAAGCTCCTTAAAGTGATGGAGGGCTAAAAGCAGGAGGGTTTTGATAAATTTAACATTAGCTTAACATTTCCACAGGGATCTGAAAATATCAAACTTGTAAGGATATTTGCTTGAGCTAAGTAATGCAATTTGTCCTTCTTCGAAGAGCTGTTGCTCTGCCCCGCTGACTGCGGGGAGGGCTGCAGCGTGCCGCAGCGACGCCGGGGAAGGAGGCAGGGGAGTGTGGCTCCGGGACGCCCGGCTGAACAGGGCAAAGCTTTGGGAAATGATGGGCCGACTCTGTCAGCCTGGCTCCGGCACGCTGGCCCCGGAGGGACGCCCAGCTGGGATCAGCACGGTGCTGGCAGCGCGAAGGGGCACATGAAAGGTGCCGGATGCCTTAGCATGTATGTGCTATGTGAACACTCTGATTTTCTACATTTGTCATTATTTTAGAACTTTTTTCATTTTTTTTAAATAAAAGTTGGTTTTATTCTTTAGATCTCACAGGCCTGCAAAAACATGTGTGCTGAAACAGGGGTGGGTCAATTCGCAGGCTCCAGGGCCAGAAGGGAGAGCTCTGGACCCTCCTGCGCCCGCTCCCCTGGCCCCACATCCCCCCAGGGCCCCATCGCTGCTTCCCACCCCTGACCTCCCCCAGCGGGTGCAGGCACCAGAGACTGATCCGTCAGGACTGAGACTCTCTCTGCCCTTACAAGTGTGAAATTCAGCACGGCTGTCAGGCTCTGCAGAGCGGGGATCGGATTTTTTATCTGCCCTTGGCTCTGAATCTGATCACACCAACCCAGGCAGAGCTGGGGCCTGATGGCTGCAGGCAGCTGATAACGGGGCCTCGCCGAGGGGCGAGCTCACTTGCTGCCCGGCTCATTAAACTACGATGATTTCAGTATCAACAATTTCCTGGTCATAATTTCAGCGAAGAATCCGGCTGAGGACCAAGCTACCAGCCCCCCACAGTGGAGTGGGCTGCCAGCTGCCAAACCGGTGACGGACACAGCCGCTCCGGGCAGCTGTTTCCCTCCAGCCCGTAACTTGTAAGAGGCGCCGGCTCCTCCAGAGGGTGGGTCGCTGCCCAGGGTGTGGGAGACCCCCGGCTGAATTCCCTTTATGAGACCCTGAGCACGGCACGGCCTCCCCAGCTACCACGGCAGAGCTCGGCTCTGCTTCTGAGCAAGGGGCAGCGGAGACGGGGGCATCAATGCCTTCCAGATGTGCTTGGGCCCTACGAGAGTGGGACTCCAGAGTTACCACGAGTAGGTACTTACTTGAGTAATTAGTGTTGTTTAATTTAAATGAAGCTGTTGGATTTGTGGGTGCGACAGCTGGGAGTGCTGAGTTGTGAACTTAAGTTCTCAAAGAAGATGAGAAAAGTTAAGATTCAGGGCCAGAACATCACTTTTGAGAAAATGCTTTCAGTGTGATTTGAAGCTCCTTGAAATAGCATCTAGATACACTCCCAGTTTGCTTCCCGGGCGCTACGGGCCATCCGTAGCTGAGCACACCCTGCAGCTCCCACGGGCCTCGGGCGGGCAGCCCCGACTCAGGCAGGCGGCAGGATTTGGCTTCAAATCCGGGGGAGAGTAATTTTCTCTCGGCGTTCCTGGACCTCGCGCAGGCGAGCGCTGCGGGGTTGTTCGTGTGTTCTCAAGGGTGAGCAAGGACAGGCGACGGTCAGGGCTCAAGGGGTGGGCTCCAGCCCCCCAGCCTGCGAGGGGGCCGGCGTGACTGCGGGGGGCTCAGGCCGGGCGGGGGCAGGAGCCCATTTCTGTGTTTATTTCCACCCGGGACCGTTCCCGAGGGACTTTGTGCTCCTCGGCTCGCACTTGGTCTAAGCGTTTGCGAGGCTAGAGAACGCGCGTTTCCCCGGGGGCTGCGGCGGGCCCCAGCGCTGGCGGGAGACCCCTCTGCCGCGGCGGGTCTGCGGGGCTGGGGCCGGGGCGCCGCGCAGCCCGCGGCCCCGCACGCCCCTCGCCGCGGCCCTGCGGGACAGCGGGCGTTGCGCAGGGCTCCACGTCACGGGCACGGTGATGTGACCGCCCGCACCTGCCCGGGCCGGGCCCCCCCGGCCCCCCCGAGCCGGAGCCGGAGGAGGCGGAGGCGGGAGCGCGCAGGAGCCGGCGCAGCCGCCCCAGCCCCGGGACGGTGACCGCGCTCCGGCGCTGCCCGCCGCCGGTCCGGCCGGAGCGGGGCTTCCCGCGGCCCCCCCTCCCCGCGGGCCCGCCCGCCCTGCGGCTGCGCTGCCGGCCCCGCCACCGGCCCCGCCACCGGCCCGGCCGCGGCATGGCCTCGGGCAAGGCGGCGGGGGAGCGGCGGTGGGAGCTGGTGCGCTGGTGAGTGCGGGGGGGCAGCGGATGGGCCGGGGGAGTTCCGAGCGCCGGGGGCGGCGGGGGGTCCGGTCCCGGGCTGGGGGGGGGGCCCGGCGGATACCCTGGGGGCTCCCGGCAGGCTCGGGGAGGGGGGACCCAGGCGAGCGGCCGGGGGGGGGGGGGGGGGCAAGTTTGCAAGGGGGTGCCGGCTTCGGTGTGGGGAGGGGCGGGGTGGGGGGTGCTCCCAGCCGGGGGGAGTCCTGGCTGCTGAACGAAGTGACGAGGGGAATCCCGGCCAAGGCGGGCTGTGGGGGGGAGACGGACACCCCTAGCCCCGGCACCCCGGGGCTCTCCGGGGCACTCCAAGGGTCGGAGCGTGGGCCTGGGGGCCTGGGGGGGTCCCAGCGGGGACGGCTGCTCCGGGGCGGGGGGGCCGCACACGTCCCCGGGCAGGGAGAGGGCGGTTTGGGGCTGCAGCTCTGCGAGGGGGATCTTCGGCATTCGGGGTCCCGTGGAGGTAGAAGAGTCGGACCCCAAAGAGAGATTCTGCTTCTGGGAAATGGCCCTGCCCCGCACCGGAGGAGCGGGGGGAGCGGCAGTGTCCCGGTCCCGGGCACGCTTGGGTCTTGTACCTGCCAGCGGGAACTCTCTGGGACACGCGTGGGATGCTTTGGGGGCATCCTGGCTCTTGTCGTGGGGGTGAAGGGTGCTGAGGCTGCGTGGGGATCCGCTTCTTCCTGCTGGTGACGGGGTGATTGCAGAGACCGGAGCAGCCGGGACGGGCTGACATTGGAAACAAGCTTTCTCTGTATTTTTTTTATTTTTAATTGTGTAGTTTGTGACGTCCAAAGCTTGTGACTTTTGAGCAGGGTGCTGCAGCGATGCCAGGCTGTGACTGGGGTGACTCCGGTTACAGCGCGGTGCTGCTGATGTAAGAGCTGGGACCGGGCCCAGGGCTCATCCCGCGTCCCAGCACTGGCCGGGCAGGGAGCGGAGCCAGGCTGGATGCCGGAGCTCCCACGTGTGGGTGGGATCCCTGCAAACCTGGGTGAACAGCCAGAGTGGAAACGTTGGAGGATTACTCTAAGCTTGTGAGGCTTCCCCCCCCTTCCCCCTCCTCAGCAGCGTAGGGCACTTTTTTTTCCTCGCACACTTAGACCCAAACGGCTACAATGGCTTCTTGGCTGGGCCGTTCTGCCATCCCCGCTGCCTCACCCCCCTCCTTCCCAAAAGATGTTCTGGCTTGCCTGCCACTGCTTTGTGCAATGTTGTTATATGCAAGAGCTGCAGGGGAGCACTGGGACTGCGATGTGCTTTAGAGCTTATACCAAGAAAATGAGCTGGTCAGTCTGTACTGGGGACACTCAAGGAGCCTTTTGGGTTTCCTTGTGCTGAGAGCAGGAGGTCCTGCCTCCTGCGCTGTCGCTGCCCCCGGCTCCGGCAGGACCCCGCAGCCCTGGGCTGGGCTGGGCGAGTTCGGGCAGGCGGCAGAGCCCAGCAGCAGCGAACGGCTCCAGCCGTGGCCCCGCTCCTCAGGGCTGTGGGGTGGCTGCGGGGAGCCCGTGGCACTGTGGTGCATCCCCTTGGCCCCATCCAGGCAGCGTGGCCGGATCCCTGCGGGTAACGGTGGGAATGCACCGCCCGGAGCGTCCGCACGCAGAGGAGAGGACTGCGAGCTCGGCCCGGCCCTGGCTGGGGGTTCACGGGTGCTGCAGCTGTGTGTGCATGCGCGTGTCTCCAACCGGTACTACAGGGGCTTTAAATAATTAATCGCTTGCTGATGAAATTTCATGTTCAGAGGAGGGTGAGGTACAGCTGGTTGTTGGGACCGAGGCAGGCAGCAGAATTGTGTTCTAGAAGATGGGACCAACTGTAGCTACTGACATTTTGCTCATGTAACAGAGAACTTGTGCTTCTCTAATCAAAGTAATAACCATCGATTCATCACTTGAATATTATTTAATAAGCCTCAGCATCTGGCCTGGCATTCGAAATAATGTTAGAAAAGCATTAGCCTGGTCTTGGAGCCGGTGGTAACGCTGGGGACAGGGCTGGTGCCGGGGCTGGTGGGGGAGCAGCTGGGTGGGAGCCGTCGGAGGCAGGCTGTGCCCCGGGGTGCTGCTGGCCGTCGCCCTGGCTGGGTGCCGCCGTGCCGGGGGGCTGTACCTCTGCTTCACGGGGTTTTACAGTGAAATGTCACGCACTGGGCTGCAAATGTTTGCTCTTTGCTTTTCTGCGCGTGGCGGTTACGGGTGCTCGTGGGTCCAGCCCGGGGGTCTCGTGTCGGCGGGAGGCTGCACTGGGGCTGCAGCCGATGGCGGCTCTGCAGGCGCCCGGCCGGAGGGTGCGGAGACCCCCTGCAAGGCTCCGCGCCGCAGCTGCCTGCGCTGGGTGACGGGGATCGCTGCTCCGGTGGCAGCGGTGGTGGGGAGCAAGGCTGGCCAGGCGGCCACGGTTCCCTCCCCTGGGGGACACCCTCGAAGGGATGCCCTGTCCCAGCTGTGGCCGTGTGCCTGCGGGAGCATCCGCTGATGGGCAGGGAAGGACAGGGAGGGGGCAGGGATGCAGACAGACGGGGCTGTAATGTTGTTTTGCTGCTTCCACTGAGGAACACGTTAGTTGTTGTTGGACTCGCAGCTCCGAGCAGCGCTGCTGAGCCAGCTGCTCTGCTCTCCGCATCCTGCAGCTCCCTCTCCACAATCCTGCGCTAATAAATATTTCAGTCTTTCTCGCTGTTATTTTTAGGTACGTGAGAGAAGGCCGGTTTCGGATCGAGGAGAGGACGCTGACAGCTTTCCAGTGGCTGTACTCGCCCCACCAGCATCGCATCGTCAGCCGGGCGGACCTGGGCTCGCCCAGCAGGTAAGGGGGGGCTGGCGGGCACAGGACTGGGGGCCGCGGGGACCACTGGTGTGGCCCCTGCCAGTGCCACCGCCACGCTGGTGGGACTTGCCTGATCCCCTTATCACAAGCCCTCGTGGTTTTGACGTGGGTCTCCTGGACCTCAGCCTGTCTCTGGAGCTCTGCGAATATCTGAGCATCTTGAGTTTCGCTTTAAAGTAAGGTTCCAGATGCAGCAGTTGCAGCCGGGAGCTGCAAACATCATGTAAGCACCCATCTGGTTTAAAGCCCGGAAAGGACAAATTAATGCCTGTCTGCCCAACTCTTATTTTTAAAACCCCCGTGCTTTTGGTCAAGCACACAATCTTTTGAGGACCTGCTTTATGCATGCAGCACACTTGAGATTTACTTAAAGAACAGACTGGGAGCCAGGGGCCGCGTATCTCCCAGCCGTAAGTGATCTCTGGAAAGTGTTTGTTCTGATACCCCCATTTCATTTGGTGCTTAGACCCTCTCCTTCACAGCTCGTTGGGAACATGTCTCGGAGCCACGTCCTGGGCATGTGCCGTGGCTCTCCCTGCTGATGCATATGCATCGCTGTCGGTTCGGATCCCAGTGTTTGGCGATAAAACGCCATTAACATAAAAGCCTTGTGGGCCTCAAGTCACATATAGCACAGTGTCTGTTTTCCTGCCTGTTAAGAGCACTGAAACACCCCGAGTCCCCGGGTGGTTGCGCGGCTAAAAGCTTTTCCCTCTTCATTTCAGCTGCAGTTTTGCTCTGAGAGCCCTTAAAGCCCTGAAGTATTTATCTCCCCGGAATCGCATGTCCCAGAATAGCAGCAGGAGGACCGTTGCGGAGGGAGGGGGTGCCCGAAACACACAGCTTGCTGCTGAGCCCCTCCCCAGGGCGGGGAAGGGCGGCGGGTGCTCTCGCAGAATCCCCGCAGGGTGAGGGGTCTCCGGGGGGGACGGTGCTGCGGAGCCCCCGGGCTGGGTGGGGAGGGCCCTGCCCCGCTCGCGGGGAGCAGGAGGGGAGGTGACATCCCCGCCTGGAAGAGATTTCTAGGAGCAGGAGGGACGTGCCCCACTTTCCTCGGCAGGAGCCACGGCACACACGCCTGCCGCTGCCGGCCACTTCCCGAGGCGGCGATTGCTCTGCCTGCCGCCCGAGAGGCTTTTCAGAAACTGAAATTACCGTGCTGGTTATTGATTTTAACTAATTTTTGCAAATTGCTATCAAAGGCTGCGTTAATCTCGCCCCGATGCACGTGTATCATGCGGCATGTGGAACTTAAATGCGTGTAACGTCATTTATAATTAATGTTAAGTATCATTGGAGTTAATTCCAATGGGTTCATTTGATTTCCCAGTGGGCCGGGAAGTTACCTGGAGAAGCCTGGTAGCGTGTGGGACACAGCGGGCGGTTACGAGCGGTGCCTGTGTCCCTCTGAAGGGGATGAAGTCTGTGCCCAGGTTGCAGCTGGGGCTGTGGCCCAGGGCAGCGCAGGTGCGAACTCCAGCTCAGCAGGTCCCGGCTTTGCCTGGCTGGCTCTGCAGGCAGACGGGGGAGCTGCCCGCGCAGGCAGACCTGCAGCCGGGGAGCAGAGCTGCTGGCCCTGCTTGGGGCACAACGCTGCTGCGCGCCGCGCCACGCCGTCTGCTTCAGCAGCTGCTCCGTGGGACAGGGGTGAGGAGGAATCTCTGTCGGGAATGCACGACCGTCTTCGAGCCCCTCGTTTGTTACGGGCAGTGGCGAGGCGTCCTGCAGCCTCCCGGCCTGGTGCGTCCCCGCTGGCGGGCGGCTTCGGCTGGGGGACATTTTAGTGCCTCGGGTGGCACGCTGACACCAGGATGCTCTGTGGCATTTCAGGCTGTCACGTTATTTATCTGTCACATTAATTGGATCCCCTGTCTCTATTTTGCACTTGCTGCTTTTTCTTTGCATAGTTGCTGTGACGCAGCTGAGCAAGAGGATGGCTGATCTGCTGGAGGCGTTAATGCAACAGGTGTATTTTGTTATTTTTATTACTTTTACACATTAACATACTCATTGGTCTCACCTGAGCAGCACTTTATAGAAGGATGAGAGCATGGGTCCGGTTCCCTACGGCTCTTCCCGTGGGCGGGTTGGTTTTGCCCTGGTCCCACACGCACAGTGTTGTGTTTGGAAGCAGCAGGCACGCTGCTGCCGGCAGAGCTGCTTTGCCGGGGATGGGCCTCTCCTTCGGCACGGGAAGGCTTTCGGCAGCTGGGCCCAGCTGCGTGCTGCCGGGGAACTGTGGCTGTTTGCAACACAGAGCAAACCTGGGTGTAAGAGACCGCAATGGTTTTAGAGAGTCGCGTGGCTGTCGGTCACCTCACCTGAGCGCTGGCCTGGCCAAGCCGCGTGTGCCGCCGGCGCGCTCCGGCAGGGACCAGGCAGCGTGGAGGCAGCCGGCCGGGGAGCGGTGCGGGGCGCAGCGGGCTGCGCAGCTCAGCCCTGGGCGCGCTCGGGAGCTGACATCACCCGCTGCGATGCCGAGTGCTGTTAAACAGGTCTCAGGGCTGCCAAAAAAGGGAACTGCATTGGTTTCACCGAATCTCTTTAGGAACCAGCGGGACCAACGCAACGCAGCTTGTGACGGCCGGGCCGAGCTCCGTGGTGCGGGATCATCCGTTGGGCTCTGCCGGGTGACAGCGGTGCGGGGCTGGGGTGGGTGCCCTGTCAGCTAGAGAGGATGGGCCCGTCGTCGGGAATGGAGATTTTGCCTTTCCTCTCCATGGGTCCGGATTTTGGCCCTGGAAGCTCTTCTCTTCTCTGGTTGAGCCTCTGTCTTGAATTCAGCCGTAGCAGATGAAAGGGCTCACATGTAACACTAAAGTCTGCTTTTGAAACGGAATCCAAAGGCTGTTGCTCCATTTTCTAGTTATTTTTTTCACAAAACAGCCCTTTCACTCTAAAAGCCCCAGGGAGGTTCAGTGGGCAAGATCCTCAGCTTTCGCTGGTGGATATTGCTCCAGCGACGCTACCGACACGTCCCCGGTGAATAAACCTTGCCCAGGAGCCCATCGCAGCCGGAGCCCCAAATTCTTTCCTTCCCCGCAGGGACCCAGTCCCAGTTCCCAGCTTGCTGACACGCTTCACCTGAGCAGCGTTTATTCCGCTCCCTCTACGTGGGTGAAGCGTAGGGGTGTCGGCAGAGCAGGCAGGGCTGCAGGCAGGGCTGCAGGCGGAGCCCAGCCCCCGGCAGCCCCCGGCAGCCCCCGGCAGCCCCCGGCAGCCCCCGGCAGCCCCCGGCAGCCCCCGGCAGCCCCCGGCAGCCCCCGGCTCCGTGCCGGCGGGAGCCATGGGCCGTGCCGGGGCCTCGGCAGCCGCCCGGGGGGCGCGGGGGCCCGCGGGTGCGCAGCGCCAGGCGCAGGCTCCGCGGAGAGCGGGGGTGCGGTAGCTGCGGCTGCGGGGCTGGGAGTCCGCGCCTGCCCGCGCTGCTCCGCGCCTGCCCGCGCCGGGGCTCGCAGCGACCACCGGGTCTGCACCGCGAGCAGAGCGAGGTAAGATGCTTCGGGGTCTCGGTAGATGCGAGCCGCAGCCGCAGCTACAGCGGTACGTACGTAGCGTGTGGGGAGCAGAATATGGATATCGGGGGAAGCCTCTAACAGGGAAGATTTCAGTCCGTATTTGTCCTTGTTTTTCCCCTAGATGGGCTTGTCTGAATGCAAACGTAAGGCAGAGCCGCGGGATCTATTGTTGAAATGCTTTACAATTCTCAGCTTCTGTGTTCGCATCCAAACATGCGATGACTGCTTCAGGCTTTGTGTGTCGGGGGCTTGGGGACGGGAAGGTGGGATCTGTGCCCCGGTGTGACCGCTGTGGTGACTGCCAACGCTCGTGTTAAATATTGAAAATGCAAAGGAGGCAACTTCAAAAGGTCTTTTCAGCGCTCGGCTCCGATGTCTTTGGGGGATCCGTGGCCCTGCTTGCTCGGAGCCGCTCTCCCGCAGCGCTGCGAGGGGTTGCGGTCCTGCCGTCGCAGGGCACCTCCTTTGCTGAGGAGCCCCAGTTTTTTTGCATTTGACAGAAACAGGGCGCAGAAAGAGATTGTTCCGAGTGCCCTGTTTGCTGGGGTGACCCTCCTCCCCTCTGTCTTTGCGCGAGATTGCAGCTTATCTCTGCCAGAGAAGCAGCATAATGTCTGCTCACAAGGCAGAGGCAGAGCATTTCTTTTTACCCCGCTCATCTCTGCGGGCAGAGCACCGGGGCAACCCGGCGTGCGAGCTCCACGGGGCTGATCAGGGCTGCGCGAGCGTGTCGCCTGCATCCCCGGCGTGCACAGGACGGGCGATGGATCCTGCCAGGTACTGCCTTATTTCCTCATCTTCCGCACGCTCCAGGCTCCACTGTTTTATTTAAGACTGCTTGTTGTTTTAGTAGCATGAGGGATATAATATCTGTCCACACGGCACGATTTATTGAGGGCTGGAAAAACGCAAAGGAGTCTAAATTCAGATTGAACAAGAAGCGTGATTCCAGCCAGCTGGCTCGCTCTCTGCATGCACCAGGTTTAACAGATACTTCGTTCTCCCTCTGCTGCTGATTCCTCCCAAAGGGCAGCTCACGATAACCACAGCAGCAAAACTGCCTTTTTTCTTTGCTGATATTTGTTTCATCATCCTTCCTTCCTCTTCATCCCTAAGTGTATCCGTATGGTAGCAGGGTCCCGGGGGCTGCTCTGGGCGTCCCTCTGCTGCCGTTGCCCCTGGTGTACCTGAAGTCAGATGCTCTGGTTGTCGTTAGCGGCTGCTGTGGAAACACGAACAGGACCTCGCAGCAACAGTAGGAAGAGACATTTTTTCCAGGAGCTAAAAACAGCTCATTCTCCCCAGACCTCTTTCCAATTTCGTGGGGGTAGATGAATCCCTGCTTAGAGTTAACATCTGCCTCCAAGCTGGATGCCAAACCAGAAGGAGCTGTTTCTTGACTCTCATTTGAATCCAGCCCAGCCCTTTCAAAACCCACCCAAAATGGTGGCAAAACACAGGTGATACTGGCAAGATGTAGCAGGGTTTTGAAAAGCTCAAGTCCAGATCCTGCGTGTGTTGTTTGCAGTGTTTAGATGGAACCATGTACAAGTTTGGCCTTGAATCTGAGCCCTGACTGCTGCCTAAATCTAATCCTGTGCCAGCGCACCTCAGCTTCAGGCAGTCGCTGCTTAACCGTGTGCTGTTGGGGGGCTGGGGACCGGGGCAGGGAGTGGGCTGGGAGGAGAAGCCCCTGTGAGAGGGGGTGCGAGGGCAGAGGCTGGTTCACCGAGCCCAGCTCCCTGCTACTGCGGGCACCATCTCGTGTCACGTCTTCATAAACGTGCTGAGCATCAGTTAGGGCTTTTTTTCCTTTACGTGTGTTGTTAGGAAACTGTTCCAGAGACTGTTTGTATTAAAGATTAGAAACCTCCTAATTTCCAGCCAAAGCATGTTCAGGTCTATCTCATACCCATGCTTTCCTCCCACCCCCGCGTTGTGCCAGCCCTGGTTTTTAGTTTAAGCAGTTCTTTTTCTGTCTTGCCACAATTCCTTCATAGGCTGCAGTCGCATCGCCCCGTGTTTGCCGTGCGATCTGGGCCAAACGCTCCCCGGTTCCTCGGGTCCAGCTGCGTGCCAGCGCCAGCCTGTCCCCTGCCTGCGGGAGCCTCCGGCCGCCGGGCGGGTGTGCCGCAGGCTCCCCCCCGGGGCTAGGGGTGACCCGACACGTAGGTGAAAACCAGCAGGAACGGGGTTTTGTTGGGTTTTGCCCTAACGCATCCTCCCTCCGCCAGCCCCTGCGGTGCCTGGGCAAACGGACGGTGAGCCCGTGCTGCTCGGGGCAGCGGTAGCAGGGGACCAGGGGACTGCGGAGTGGCACGCACGGTGGATGTGCAGGTAGCCATGGCGATGGTGCCCAGGGACCTGCCGCTGGGCATGGCCCCCCCCTGCCTGCCCCCCTGCCTGCCCCCCTGCCTGCCCCGCTGCCTGCCCGGCTGCCTGCAGCAGGGCTGTCCCTGGGCGCGGGAGGGGCGTGCTGGGGCAGGGGTGCCCATCCTCAGCGAGGCACGCTGCGTGCGTCTCATGGAGGCACAGGCAAACCTTCCTGCCGGATCCTCGGGGGGGGCACAGGGTGTGCGTGTGGACGCTGGTCGTCTGAGGCATCCTCTCTTACGCTGAACGTGCACGGGAAGGGACATGGTTGGAAGAGGTGAGGAAAACAGACACGCAGAAAATCTGTGCTTGAAAAGGCTCTTCCTAAAGAGCGAGCCTCTCTCGGGAATTTCATCCCCTCCCAAGCAAGACAGAGCTCTAAAATGGGTGGACCTGAGAAAACAAGCAACTCTGCACATTAAATTCATAGTGTGCCGAGAGGAATTTAATGAGCCTGGAAGTCTGTGTGATGACTTTCTGTGCGTAGTGCTGTGATCAGACAAGATCTGTGTCCCTCTGCAGTAAAGAGCTGAGGCGTGTGGTGCTGGGAGAAACCAGTTGCTAATGTGTACCCAGAGAGCATATGCGTGTCCAAAATGTGAACGCTGGGGACGTTCTGGGTGCCGCAGGGCGCTCAGCAAACCCAGTTACCCCAGGAGGCCCAAAAGCGGCAGCCGAGGACCTGGAGGGTTGTGTCCGACTCCCCCGATGCTGTGTGCAGAGCGAGCTTCGGAGGGACGGGGAGTCGCTTGCTCCGCGTGGCGGGAGAGGGGTTTGCTCCTGAACATACAGCCCGGACCGGGCTTTCCTCGCCTCCCCTCTGCACTGCCTGGAAGCGATGAGATCAATACTGCAAAGAAAAGACGAATCAGCATCGATGTACTTCAAACCCAGAAACAGTTAAACGCATCGATTTCCGCTGATGTTATTGTCCTGAGCCAACCCAGGCTTTGCGGAGTTTGGCCTTGTCTTCCTCCACAGTGGTCCCGCAGAAGTGTTGCATTCCTGCCACGCTGCCGGGCTGAGCACAGCCCCGCTCCCACCCACCGCCGACGTTCGGCAGGACGTGCGTGACGGGGGGCTCGGGGACAGCACTTTCCGTGCTCCCAAACTGGGCCGAGGCAGAGTCTGGCTGTTTGTGCTGGTCGTTGAGCTGCCTCCTTTAGGGAACGGATCCGGCCTCCCTGGCGCCTGGCTGCAGCCGCTGCGTGGTTCAGAAATGGCTTCGCTGTGAGCAGCGGTGCCGCCCCCGTTCCCGCTGCCCCAAGGGTATCTCGGTACGCGTGGCGTGGGGATGCCTCCGGAGACGCACGGGAGGAACCACCCGTCTCCCCTGTGACGGCCGACGGGTTTATCCTGCCGGGGCCGTGGGTTCCCCAGCTCCGAAGTGTGCGGGACAGGAACCCCCCCTGCGCTGGGCGCAGTCGGTTGCTGCAACCAGCAGCAACCAACTCTTGGTGACCCTGGAGCGGATCTGGTGCAGCCTGGGGCCGTCCGCGCCTGCCCTGGGGCCTCGGGAAGGTGAAAGGCTGCGGTGCCGGCCGTGACGTTGCCGGTGCCTTCGGCTCACGCCAAACCCTCCCTGTAGCGGCGTGCAAAGAGCCGGCCGAGGAGCGCGAGGGAGCCGAGGAGTGCGAGAGAGCCGCTCGCGGGGGCGTGCTCCGGGCTGGATGCGGCCCCGTGCGGCTGAGTCATCTGACCTTTCCGTCTCTCTGACATCCCGGTGCAGCTCCGGGCAGCAGCGCAAGAGCTCATTAGAAACCTGAAAGCTGCAGCTGAGCCGGGGCTGCTCCGCTTGGCCATGGGGGCTGTGGGGGGCACGGGTGCCTGGCCACTCTCGCGGGGGCTCAGCCAGCGCCTGTTGCTGTTGCTTTCCCAGGGTCCCCCCCTCCGTGCTGCGGTCCCCACGGTGCAGCCGGGTGCTCCCCGGGCCACCGGGAATGCTCGTGGTGCAGCGCCCGGCTGTGGGGTCTGGGCTGGGCGTGCGTACCCCTCTGTCACCCTGTCCGAGGAGTGACCTGTCACAGGACGAGCGGTGGCTTCCTCCCTGTTTTTTAGCCATTTTCATAGAACTGAGCAGGAGGGATCAGATCGCTTCGGATGTAGGGATGAGTCTGTGAGCCGTTAGCAGTGACAAATGGCCTCGAGGACATGGAAGGGGAGCTGGAGCGTGGTCTGCAGCGTGGGCTGTGCGTAACCTTGCTCTCCGGAAGGAAGGGACTTGGGCCTCATCCAGCACTGAATCTGCCCCTGACACGTAAATGCTGTGGGTGGAAAATGGGCTCCCTGGAGCCCTGACCCCCGCGTTCACCCTCACCGTTGCCGTGTTTCTGATGTCCCCAGGTGGGCTCTGCAGACCCTGGCAGGGGCAGGAGCCGGCCCGCCGCCCCTCGCCCCCCCTCGCCCCCCAGCAGCTCGCAGCCGATGCTGAGCAGAGCGTGCGGGGTGGGGTGAGCGCAGCACCGGGGCTTTCCGTGCGCTGGGCTCCGTGGTGTCTCACCCCGCCTCCCCTCAGCGTCCCCAGAGCGGGGACCACAGCCTCGTGCATGGCTGGCACCCACGGCTCCCGGGGAAACCCCGGTGCTTGCAGGAGCCAGAGCCGTTAGCCGCAGGGTCGCTGCCGCTGCCGGCTCCTTCCAGGGCCCGATGTGGATGTGAACTTGCACTGGGGCTCGCCGGGCTGCAGAGCATCGCGTCTCCTGTGCTGCCGGAGCATGGAGCAGCAAGCCTTGTCACCAGCCTGATAAAACCTCAGTGCCCAGGACGGGCACGATCTGCCCTCCTCCCCAGGCACGTTCGGCGTGCTTTTTCTCACTGTGTTCTGTTCCTCGGGCTGGGAGCGCCTGGAGCAGGACTGCCTGTCTTAAGGAGGCTGCTAATAATTTACATGCTGAACTTTTTCTCTTTTTCTGGCCAGCTGAGCATTTTGCCGGGAATTAGCTCTTAATTTCTGTCGGGATGTGTTTGCAATTCTTGCTCTATTCTGCAGGGTGATCCTCCCAGTTAAACCTCCGACGTGTTGAGCCCTCCCTAACGAGTTTACCAGGCAGGCTGTAGACAAGCAGGCTGTGCGGCTCGGCTCCCCAGGCTGCCGTCCATCCCTAAAGAGCAAAGCGGCAGATCGGGCTGTTGGAAGGAGGCGCTGGCAGAGTCCCCTGCAACGAGCAGCCCCGAGGCTGACGGAGGTGTGTTACGGTCTCTGGAAGCTCTCCTTGGCTTCACTGTCCTTTGGCTGAAGCTCACCCCCTGGGTGAGACGGAGCGTTCCCCCTCCCCGGTGCGGCGGCTGGGGCTGAGGGAGCCCCGTGCAGCCGGTTGGTGCTGCAGACCTGTTGAGCGGTGAATAGTCACCTTTGAGAGCGAGCTGGGTTTTGTGGGAAGCTGCTGTTTAAGGCACTGAGTTTCTCACTTCATTTCACTTCAGCAGCACCATAAAGGGGAGAAAATACTGTTAAAAATATTCCACGCACTGAGTCAGAATTAATTCGGACACTGTTTTCATTTGCTTTGTACGTCGAGGCTGATGATATGCACAGCGTGTTCTTCCTGCCAGGACAAAATCTAATATTTCTGGGTGCCCACAACCTTCCTTAGAATCATAATAGAAAGATGAATACCCTCAGCATGCCGCATGCAATATTAAAGCACTAATGATGCAATCAGTCTCTCTTAGCCCCAGTAACAAAGGAAAGAATTACGCTGCCCTTCTTGGGCATAATTCTGCTCTGCGGTGTGGGCTCTGCCTGCCAAGGAGATGGCCGGGTACCCGCGCCAGCCCCCTCCTCTGCCCGCGCCGGCTGCTCGTCCCTCGGCAGGGGCAGTGCCGTCCGTGCCGAGGGCTCGCGCGGCGGAGGGTCGGCCCCGACACCGGAGCCCCCGATGAGCGGTTCACCCTTCTATTTCTGCCCACATCACCGGGCTGCTGCAGGAGCCCGGAGCAGCCACCGGGTCGGCCTTTCCGCAGCCCCAGGGACGGGAGCAGCAGGTACCGTCTGCGCTGGCTCCACCGCGAAGGGTCCCGTGCTGCAGGGAGCCGGGGGCCGAACTGCGTGGCCATGCCCGGGGCTGGCGGCCTGGCTACCCTGTCCCAGTGTGTCTGCAGGAGACCGGGCTGGCAGTTTCAGCCCCCCGGGAGGAAGGCGCCTTCGGACCCTCCTTTCTTCTGCACCGTTGGTTCGTGCGTTTGCTGGCGCTGTGTTGCACGGTTTGTACGCCCCAGTTTTGGTGGTCTCACTGGCAGCCGCAGATGCGATGCCAGGGTGGCTCGAGCCCCGGTGGTCCCCCGTTAGGTGATGGGAGAGCTGGGGCCGCGCAGAATTAGCCTGTGCTCACTTTTGTAAGCAGAAGCACAGCCCGGCAGTTTGTGCTCATTAAGCTTTAATGCCGTGCAGTGGTCAGTACACTGCTATCGGCACAGCCTCGCGCTCCCTCCCCTTTCTTGCTCTTTTGTTGTGCCTTTTGGGGGTGCGACGGAGCCAGCCGAAACGTGGGCACCTCTCCCCAGCGCTGCTCCCCCCGCGAGCTGCTCGGGGGGGCTCTAGGACTGGTGCTGCACTCCAGGGAGCTGCAAGCGCCTGGTGCTCCAGGAGAGTTGGGTTTTATTAACTGGCTTGTTAACGATGTGGCTCGCTGCCCCGGCTGCGCGGCACCCCCTCCCCGGTATTACCGGCGGGGCTGGGGAGTCGGGAGCGCAGCCGGGGTAGGTCAGGGCGACGAGCGCTCCTGGGTCTGGGAGAGGCCCCTGGGAAATGTTAATTTTGTCTGGTGCAGATGGTACCAAGGAGGCATCCTCCCCCAGGCCTTTGTTTGTTAATCTTGGCTGATCAGTTGTGATTTGGCTGTGCCTGCTCTGAAGCGAGGAGGGTTTTTTTTTCCCTTCCGTGTTTGAGCCCAAGTGTGTGAAATACCTCGGGGGGAAGAGGGGAAGCGAGAAAATGTCATTGCAGACAAACTATTTCTGGATGCGCTCCCGTGCGGGCGAGGTGGCGCTGGGCGGGCGCTGATGTGGTACCCTGGAGCCGAGGGAGGCTGGTGGCCCTGGGCTGTTGGGTCCTTTGCCTGGTTCAAATGCTGTTTGTCACCTGTATCGGTGGTGGCTGACACGGTCCTCGGGGAGCTGCCGGGTGCACGGGGATGGGGAGCAGGGAGGGCTCTGCTTCAGCTCCCGCCAGCCACGGGCATCCCGGGCGCTGGTCCCGCTGGTGCAGGGCAAGGTGGGCTTCGTGCGGGCGCTGCCTCGCACCTCTCCCAGGCAGCGGGAGGTGGAGCCAATTTCCTTATGGCTGTATCCAGGTCCTGCCCTCCCGGGCTCCGGAATCCCGGGGGAGGTATGTGAACTGCTCTTCGTGCTTTAGCTGACCTGTCATGCCAACGAGGCGTAAGGAAGACCTGCCAGAGTCATTTCGACCTACTGACTGTGATGACCTCGCGTTAAAGGGGCGTCCGGCCCTGCCTTGCTGCGCGTCTCCCCGTCACCCTCTCCGCTTCCATGTTGCTGCCGACAGCTCTGAGCCAGCGAGTTCGCGTCAGGACTGAAGTGGCAGAACAAGATGCCGTAATTGGTGCTTACGGTGCTGCAAGAGTAAATGTTTAAATGAAGAGCTCGTTGTTTTCCTGGGACTCTCCAAGTTGTTTCTGGTGTGACGCCAGCTATAGATTGATGCTTCCTGTGGCTGCTGTTGCTACCTGTCACTGCACCTCTGTGTGCAGGGCTGCGCTGGAGCTGCAGCACCGGCGTGTTGTTCCGATGCACGGCAGAGCTCGGCCATGCGGGGAAGCTCCCTGCTTTTATTTTCAGGCATGTAAATCGTGAGCAGCTCAGTAGAGCTGGGCAGAAATCAACTGGTATGAGTGTAAGAAAGACGTGACCTGGGGGAAGATGAAGCGAGAGGATAACGTCACGCTGCTATTGATGCAGAGCTTTAACACGGAGCGTGCAGGCCAGAAACAAATGTGCTCCAAGCAAACGTCTGCTCCAAATATTTCATGGTACCTGAATTATGGCTTTCAAGCCTGCAGCATGTTTGGGATTTTTTTTTTTTAAAATAATGTCCTTAAGAGCTCTAAAATGCAAAGGATTTCCATCATTTCATCCCTTTAAGGAGAGATGGCTGTGGGCAGAAAAGTAGGAGTTGAAATAGCTGGATTTCAATCCAGCTGGAGTTGAGCGATTTCTCTCTCCAACTCCCTGTCCCCCCCTTCTTTCACACATCAGACAGAGTCCAAATGTTTCTCAATTTAAAGCTTTTGGGTGCTTGGATGAGAATCTGACTCCTGCGAGTGCCAAGCGCTGGGCTAAGAGCTGCCTCCAGTCGCCGGGAGCCGCGTGAGCAGCGTGAGCCTGCCCGGCAGCGCCGAGACAAGGGGATGTTTCCTGCGTGCGCCGGGCGTTATTTTCAGTCACCGGAGTAGGAGGTGAGTGTTCAAGTAGCCGAACCAGTAGGACCTTGGCAGCTGGAGGCTTTCCACTGGCCTTTGAACTGCGGGACTCTGGGACGTGAGCTTTGGGTTCCTGTATCTCTCGCGCACGGTGGGCGACGTGCGGCCGAGCGGCTCGTCCCCTCCTGGCTGCGGCGCGAGGCGAGGCTCCGGCGTCGTGCCGGCGGCACCCGTGCCGAGTCCCGGGGTAGCGCAGTCCCCCTGACTGTCGTGGGGTGCTCGGGGTTCCCACCCTTCCTCCTCACTTTGACCCAAGGGGGGCGAGCCCCTGCGGCAGCCCCGGCCTGGGCGGGTGCTGGTGGCTGGTTTGGGGAGGCGGCGGGTGCGAGGCTGGGGTGGCCGGCCGGGGGGCACGTGCGCAGCCCCTGGGCACCGTGCCCAGACCCCGGCGCCGGGCTCGCCTCCCCACGGGCTCTGCTGCGCCCTGCGATGCCGGAATGCTGCAGGCTGATGTGGGGGACGGCAGCCTGTTCTCTTGAGACT
The DNA here is from genome assembly GCA_009819775.1 of Phoenicopterus ruber ruber. Taxonomy (NCBI): domain Eukaryota; kingdom Metazoa; phylum Chordata; class Aves; order Phoenicopteriformes; family Phoenicopteridae; genus Phoenicopterus; species Phoenicopterus ruber. The sequence continues at coordinate 871,749 of CM020233.1, read as the reverse complement.
TTGTGATTGATGGAAGCTCGTACCCAGCTAGAGGTCAGCATTTCCATTTAAATGGCATTTCTGAAGCTTGGCTGTTAAAGGTCCTCGGGGCTTTCGGCGGTGGTCAGGCTGCAGATGCACACTTCAGCGTTACGGAGCTACTGGGGAACCGGAGGAGAGAAAACCTGCGTGCCGCAGCTGCGCGGGGGCCGGGTGGGAGATGCCTCGCCGGGCTCTGGGGCAGCTGGGGATCTGTTTGCCGTGAGAGAAGAGGTGACGGGATTTTTGCTTATTGAGGTTTAATGCTTTTAGTGGGATGTCCCCTGAAGTATACTGGAGGGTCAGTCGGAGGATCCCCTGCCAGGGAGCCAGCCTGGTGCAGTGAACGCAGCCCTGCTGTTTCGGGGACAGCCGGGGAAAAGCCACCCCGGGAGGGAGACCTCCGCGTCGCCACCAGTGACCCCCTGCACCGGGCCCTGGAGGCCGGCCGGGCTGGCAGGCGGGGTGGGGGCAGCCCCACAGCAGGATGCTCGTGGGCAACACCGTGCCCGTGCCCCGGCCCCGACGCCCACGTTGCCCACGCAGCGCTGCCCGCGGCTCCTGCCACTAGGAGAAATACGACATTTGCAGCGTAAGGTTGTGAAAAGCCTGAGGCCACACAAAAAAAAAAAAAGGAAACGACTGTTTTGTGGTGTTTGTATGTGAGCGCGTGTGCATGCGCTCCTGCGCTCGAGGCAGCTGACCGGGAGGTGCCGGGGTCCCCCCGCCCCGGCGCAGCGCCGCGCGCGCCGGCAGGAAGCATCCGCTGTGGCCATCCTCTGCACGGCCGGCACGCGGGTGCCGCCGGCCCCATCGCCGCGTGCCCGCCATGGCCGGAGCGCCCCGGCAGCACCGAGCCGCCACCATGTTCCAGAGAAAGCGCAGCGTCTCCTTCGGCGGCTACGGCTGGTGGGTGCCTTTTCTTTCTATCCCCCGTTCGCTGCTGGGAGCGTGGTGCTGCACGAGGAGCTTTTCTTCCCTCTGCGGCTTCAAAGGAGGAAGCACCACGGCGCTGCGGCGCGGGGCCCTCGCGGCAGAGCCCTTGCTGCCGCCTCATGGCAACGGGAGCGCGTGGAAGTCGGGAAGGACCTTTTTCCCCCCATGCCCGCGGGGAAGCCTGGCACAGCTTCAGCGAGCAGGTGCCGCCGTGCCCTGGCGAAGCCCCTCGTGAGCCCCGCAGGTGCCAGGCAGCGCGGGGACCTCCCGGGGGCTCGCGGTGGGCTCCCACGGGCGTGTCACCTGCGAGAGCATCCCGTGGCTCTCCCCCAGCTCCTTTCTGTGGCTGCTGAGGACCCGCTGCCTGCTCCTCCTCTGCCCGGGCAGCGATGCTTACAGCCGCCTTGGGCACCGTGCGGGGCACGCGGCGAGGTCCCACCTGGTCCGTGGCAGGTGTCGGTCCCTGCACCGTCTGTCCCCGGCAGAGCACCACAGCTGCCGCCTGCACCCCGGGTTCGGTGGGGCCGTTTGCTTCCCGTGTCCCTGCCCTCCGAGGTGTGTTGATCTATAGGGAAATAGTTTAAGAAAATGGCACTGTTCTCCCTCTGCCCTTCCTCCACTCTCCCTCTCTCTAAGGTATTTTATGCCCATTCCAAGTCTGTGCTGTGTGACTGTGATCAGGCCGTGGGAACTGATGGCCGAATTGGCCGTTCTGTAGTGATTTTGGCTGTTTGGCACTGGGGCAGAGGGTCGCTCTGCTGTCCCCTCCCCGTGCCGCGGTGGCTGGGGCTGGGCGGCCGGGAGCCCCGGGGGCTTTGGGAGGAGCGCTTGTGCCAGCGGGCTTGGAGCTGCTTGAAACCTGCTGGGGGAAATGCTGAGTAACTGAGGCGGTTGTGGGAGGGCAGCGAACTTGTCGAGAGTTTTGGCAAAGTCTCCTGGAATAGAAGCACACGCCTTACTGAAGCCAAGCATCTTGTCTCAGCTGGATTTTTTTTTTCTTTACATAAAAATGGGAAGGAAGCACTCCGATAAACTTCTGTACAAATAAGCTTTGTGAAATGTGGGCTCGTTTTGTGGCAGAGAGCAATCGCAGCTCTTGGGCAGCTTTGCCCCGCAGCTGCTGTTGGGAGCGGTGGCTCTGGGGCCCGGCCACGCCGGGCACATCCCGGGAGCTGCTGCTGTTGGCAGCTTCCCGCTGCGATGGACCGGAGCCATCACCCCCCTTTGCAGGGGCGTTCGGGGCCGTCTGGGCTTTGCTCAGTTGTTTTCCTTCTGCACTTTGGCAGTTGCAGGAAAAGATAACCACGAGCCGGAGAGTCATGCAGGAAAAGTGTGGTCTGCTGGGGGGCTGTGCCGCCGTCGCAGTCAGGGCTGGGGGAAGCGGGGCGCGGGCTTTCCTTTATCAGCATCAGCGTCTGCCGTGAGAGAGATAGACTAGGGGGTGCGGGGGAGCCCTGTTCTCTGTGGGGGAGCTCCCAAGAGGGGCTGGTGAACAGCTGCCCAGGGATCCCTGGGGAACGCACCCCTTGCAGTCGTGCATCACCCGGAGAGCGCCATGTGCAGCTGGGAAAACGATTCCCCGAGTGTTTGTGGGAAAGGAAGGGACCTGCCGCAGCCCCGTACCTGCATCTGCGTCTTCTCACGGCCGCCCGGGGCTGCAGCCGACACACCCTTCCTGTGGGGACCGCGCGTGGGGTGGCCGGGCACACCCAGCTGCCGCTTTCTGTAGCTGCAGTCGCTATTTCCAGCCCTCCGCTGGAGCGTAAGTCAGGTTTTTGTTCTTTGTGCCGGCTGCGCCTGCTGCCAGCGAGGTACCGGGAGGAGTGTGCTGGTCCTGGGGCGGCAGACGCGGTGCCGCTGCTCGTGGATGTAGGGATGCACATCGCAGGCGATGCAAAGCCCTGGTGCGTGCAGCCCCGGAGCTGCCACCCCAGCCCTGCCCAGCCCCCTGCCCGCACCCCGGTGACCGATGCGGGTGCCAGCCTCGTCCCCTCGCCTCCCAGGCTGTCGGCACCCAGCTCGTGTCGCCCGCTCCTTTCCCCGGGCGCTGCTCGTGGCGGCAGCGGGGGGAGACACCCCCTTTGCTGGCGCTGCCGGGGCTCGGGGAGCCCCAGGGCCGGGCCGGGGTGCGCAGGGAGGAGGCTGGAGCGGGGCGTGGGGTGTTTCACTTCACCCGGCCTCGGGAGCGGGTGCAGGGCAGGGCCTGACGAAGCGGCGCTCGTAACTTAGTCATATGGCAACTGCGGTTTCCATAGCGGAGGGTTTTCTTTCTTGTATGTGGGTTTTTTTTCTCTCCAAGAGGCCAGATAATAGCAACTGATTTTTCTTCCCGCGGTTCCATCTGAAGCCGCCCGGTGCAGCTCCCTGCTCCGGCCCGGGTCCTGCGGGAGCTGCCCTGGCCACCCGCTGTCCCGTGGCTCTTTTGCATCTGTCACCGAGTTTGGCAACAGCTATTTACACCAGCACGCTTTAATGTTCAACTTGATTTAATGATCAACAAGGTCTGCGAACAGGCTTGTTAGGTATTAAGTGACAATAGCAGGCGCCCTGGGTCTGTTTTCAGGAGCAGTAGTGTGCCGGCTCTCCGGAGCGGAGCGCGGGAGCTGATGTTTGGGGAAATGCCTGGGACGAAGCTCCCGTGGCCTTGGGGTTTTGCAAGTGCAGTGTCAGTCCCAGGGAGGGACTCGGGGAAGGGCACTGGTGCATGCAGGCGGGGTGGGCAGGAGGTGCCGGGGTTGAGCTGGGGTGGCTTTGCCCTCGCCCCCGGGGAGCGGGGACACCCCACGCGGGGTTCCTGCTGCGCCTGCCCCGGTGCCCGCCCGGCTCAGCCTGCGGCACGGCGTGCCGGGGATCCAGCCCCGCTGCGTCACCCGCGGGCGCAGCCTCCTGGGAGCGGAGGGAGGTAAAGCTGCGAGTAGAGGGGAAACTGCATTTCTGCAGCCTTGGTGTGTCCTCTGTGATCGCAGTGCAACGCAAGCGGGGTTTTGGAGGGGTTTGCTGGTGTTTGGGTTGGGTTTTTTTTAGACATGTGGAATTAATTCCATGTGGCGGATAACAGAGCATTTGCAATGACTGCCAAAAGACATCATTTTGCATTTTGAGACATTACTATGATTTGCATTAATTAATATTACTATGGCTTTAACCACGATGATTCAGTGGAGATAGGCACTTATTAATGGTGCCAAATAAGTAAGTGAAGCGACTGGGGCTCCTGGCCCGACGCGAGCCGGCTGGGGCTGGGAGCGACGGGGCTGCTCTGTGTCCCCTCTGTCCAGGGCTCGCGGTGCGGGTGCGGGTGCTCGTAGCAGCTGCGGGCAAGTGAGGGGGTCAGTAAAGGGTAAGTCAGGGGCTGCTGCCCAGGTGGGGATGGCGCAGCCCCGCGGGGATGAGCCTGAGCTCCTGCAGCGAGGCAGCAACCAGCCAGGTGTAAAAATCCTGCACCTTGCTGTATCCTTATTCCTTCCCCGTTGGACTGGGCTTCTCGTAATGCTGCAGGGTCGAGTTTCCAGGTTTGGTGTGATATTCCCAGCGCGTCAGGTCTGTCACGGGCCTGTCATCTTTAAACGCGTGTTTTGTGGGAGGTGGGAACAGCGCTTCGGGGAGAGCTTGGACGTGGGTGATGTCCTCCTCTGCTCCCGGTTCACCTCTGGCATTCCAGGTGGGGAGGCAGCAGTTCTCCACTGGTCACCACCGGGAAGTAACTGGGGGGATTTTGGTTTACCTGCCACCAGGCTTCACTTTGGGTTAAATTTTGGTTGATTTTGTTTTCTGGTCAAGCCTTTCTGTAGTGATTGTCGTGTCAGCCAGACCGATGGCACCTCCGGAGGAGATGCTGGGGCCGGGTTTGCCAGCAGCCCCCGGTACCCGGGTCAGGAGGGGGGACAGCCCTCCCGTCTGTGCCCGGAGCCCCCAGTACCCGGGTCAGGAGGATGGACAGCCCTCCCGTCTGTGCCTGGAGCCCCCGGTACCCGGGTCAGGAGGATGGACAGCCCTCCCATCTGTGCCCGGAGCCCCCTGCGCCCACAGTAACACGCTCCTCTGCTTTCTCCCCAGGATCGACAAGACGATGCTCGCCAGCCTGAAGATCAAGTGAGTACCTGCACTCTTCTCTCGCGTGGAGTGATTTCCCTGTGAGATACGCGGTACCGAGAGATGGCTTTGTGCGAGGAGGATGCTTTCCCGTTAGCTGGACTGTCTTCCTTGTTCCAGCTCTATGCAGCGGGTCGCGCCCTGCCATCGGGCCGTATTGCCTCTGCTTGCTGGGCTTTACCGGTGCGGCTCAGCCAGGCTGCTGCGTGCGGCGTGCCAGCTCGGGCGCTCGCCCACCAGCCTGGCTGAGGGCGAACGGCAGCCCAGCCACGTCCACCCGTTCCTGGGGCTCTGTCTGTGCATGTCACAGCTGTTTTCCCGTGAAGTCCAAGGTGATTCAAGTACTGGGTTATTGTAATAAATGCAGCGACACAATCGCTATATGGTCAGTGGGTTAAGGCATGCACGGTGCAATTCATGGGGCACCGGCTCTGCCTTGGGAGATGTGGGAAATCAGCAGGATGAGCCGCCACCGAGCTTCTAGCTGTAAATTCAGTGAAGTCTGGGGTTTTTTCTGCTTTATTTTTGAGTCTTGCAGTCTGGAAAGGAGGTGGGTGTTGGTGGGAGAAGAGGTACTCTGTGCTTGTTACCCAGCTCCTGCTCCTGTGCTGGGGGGGCTCTGGGCGTTGCTCTGGAAGGGGCGAAGATGCTCTTGGGGCCCAGGAGGGTCCGTGAGCCGGTGCTGTTGCTTGGCGGGTCCATCTCGGGTTTGCCATGGACTTGCCGAAAGCTGGCCGGCGTGGGCTGCGTGGCTCCTGGCAAAGCGGCTGCTGGCCAGATCCCGCTCTGGAATGGAGCGAGGCGTGCGGGATCAGCAGCCCTGCTGGAAAATGGCATCGCCTGGATGGGAAGAGCGAGCGAGCAGGCTGGGAATGGTGGTACCGATGCTCTCTGTTCTCCCGGCTCTCTGGGACCTGCCTCCTGTTCCCGCTGGGCCTTGTCCTCCCGGCTGCGCGACCGGGGGACCGATCTCTTCCCTCCCACCGCAGCGCATCCTCCCCTCTCCCCGGTTTCCGGATAAGCTCCCCGAGTCGGGGGTTTTCCATCGCGAGCTCACGCGCAGCTCTGGCACTATCAGCGTAACCGTGTGCTAACGTAGGAATATTCCAGCCAAGCCTCGCTTGAGCTCAGGGTAACGTGTATGGTAACAGCTCACGCGGCCTCCCCCTGTAATCATTATTTGTGCAAATTATTCATTAATGGAAAAGTGTACAGAAAGCCTTGGGGGAACCTGCTGCTTGAATGAGCCTGCGAATGCCTGTTGTAAATAGCACAACAGAAATCGCTCAGGTTTTTGATGAACTAATGAGAAGTTTAAATCAATGTTTACCGCTTTTGCGGGAATTCTCAGTAGACTTTCTTTTTCCCGTGGAGCTGAGAAGGATTTAACTGCTCCTTGTACGCTGCCGTTCGCTGTGCCCTCATTTTTTTTAGGGCCCGTGCAGCAATTCTGCTGCAGAAATACTATTTAACCTCCTCTGCCCACCATGGCAGGCAGTTAGTGCCACGCTCGGAGCGCTGTGCCGGTGCCGTGGGGCAGGGGTGAGGGGCTGGGGCCACGTTTCTCTCTGCCTCGCTCCTGCCCCGGCCGGAGGAGCGGGTGTGCTCAGGGCGTTCGATGAGCATCCACTGGAGCTGTTTTATCCCCGCTATTTGCAGCTAATGCTTTCCACAGCCTCGTAACGCTTCTGGTTTGTGGACAGATTGCTTCATTAAATGGTTCTGTAATTGGGGCCCAGCCAGAGCCACATTAGATATTTGTAAAAGCTTTTAAAAATTTAAAAAAAAAAAAAGTTTTGGTTTTCTAACGCCTTCTTATTATTGCTGCAGCCTTCTGGCTAAGACACCAGGCGTAGGCAATTTTCTTTGACTGTGTAACTTGTTAACAAAAAGACAAGCTGCTTTCTGCAAGCCAAGGAGCACTTCACAAAGCCTCGTGCGCGCTGCAAACATCAATATTGACTTGCAGAAACCTGGCAAGGGAGGAGTAGCGCGTGGTGGTGGATGCGGCCCCGAGCTTTCGGCTGCAGAGGGGGTCCCAGTGCGGCTGGGGGGCTGCAGGACCCCCCGCCTGAGCCGGCCCCTCGCGCCCGGGGTGAGGGCTGCTTGCTGGGGCAGCGTCGAGCCCCTCTGTCCCGGGGGAGCATGGTGGAGGGGAGCGGTGGGCTGCGTGTCCCGGCGGGCTCTCGGGGGTGAGAGCGACGGCCGGATCCTGCGCAAAGCCGCATGCGGTGACACCGAGCGCGGCAGTGGGAGGGCGTGAGCGAGACGCCGGGCTGCGGGACGCTCCCCGCTGCTGCTGCTCTTGTCGTTCGTCGTAATAAACTCGCGCACGCAGGTGGCACCAGAGCATCAAAGTGGTTTTTCCTCTGTCTGTCTCTCCTTTTTCTTTTTTAATTTGGGTTTCATTAGTTCCTATGGTAACCCTGAATATGTCTGAGGGACTCGGAACCGAAGAGAATGAGCAGACATTGCAGAGTGGGAGTGTCGGAGGAGAGGCGATGGATGGGGAGCCCTGGCGTCGCGGTCCGGGGCTCGGCTGGCCCCCTTCGGTGCCGGGCAGCGCGGGGAGGTACCGGGGCCGTGCTCAGGCGGGAAGGCGCTGCAGAGGACCCAGCATCCCCGGGCAGCTGCTGCTGAACGGCCACGTTTGCTGCTCGGCCTCCGAAATGCCCAGGAAGCTTTGGTGAGTTTGGGTCTGGCGCTGGGAGCTGCGCCCCTGCCCTGCCGGGGCAGGAGAGCCTGGAAGCGTCGGCTCTCAGGCAGGGAGCTTGTGTGCCCGGTCCCACCGCTTCAGCTTTAAACGTGCAGCTGGCAACGGGCCGTCCCTGGCTCTCGAAAAACGCTGTTCTGGGGCAGGAGAGAGCTGAGTTTCTGGCTGCCGTGGGGAGCCGTGGGCTGCGCTGGAAGAGCTCGGGCACGCTCCCACCTTGCATGGCTGGGGGCTGCTCTTGGGGAGTCTTGCAAAACGCCCAAAGACAGTGTATGGGGGATGGAAAGTCTGGGAGGGCTTGGAAATACTCTGCTTGCTGGTTTTGGGGGGGTGCATGTCCCTGGGGTGGCAGCAGGAGCTGGTGCTGGGGGGCTCGGGGGCTGGGAGAGGGGCTGGGGCTGCCGACAGTGGCTGGGACCGGGGCCAGCCCCGGGGTGCTGTGAGACGGAGACCGAGGCACTTGTGCAGCAAATGGGATTTGGCATCTGCGGACCCAGGATTTTGGCACAGACCAATTCCATCGTGATCCTTGTTTTTCTGTTAAGTTTTTGTGTTCCTTACCCGCTTCACGGGACAGCACTGGGGGCAGCTGAACCCCCCGGGCTGGCAAAGGGGGCATCACTCCCAGAAGCGGCCCTCCAAACCTTGCCGTGGTGCTGGCGCTTCCCGGTGTCCCAGGGAGTCTCTGCAGAAAGCTGGCGGTGCCGCCGGGGCCGCGGGGGGCTCTCGTGGTGCCCGTAGTGCTCCCTGGGGCACGGCTTCTCACAGAGCTCGCGAAACGGGGGGGAGCTCGAGGTCAGGTCGTGCTGCCAGGGAGGGGAAGGGAAGAGCTGAGCCAGGCGGCAGCTAAACCCACTTCCCGCGCGGGGAGGTCACCCTGGAGGCACCACCAGCCTATCAAAGGATCTCTGCAGATCAAAAGTCAGCCCCAGCCCGATGAGCTTGCCTGGTGAGTTTGTTTGGTTCTCACAGCCCTGCGCTAACCCCAGGCGGCACGGCAAGTGCAGGGGTCCCCGGGGCCAGGCAGGGACCCGGGGAGGACCCCAGGAGCTCCCGAGCACCCTCTGCCTTGGGAAATCCTTGTGCTGGGGACGCCAGAGGTGGGAAGGTGCGATGGGGACGAATCTGTGGGGACTTTCCTCTGATGGGGACGAACCTGTGGGGACCTTCCTCCTCTGTCCAGCTGGACTCCTCGGGAATGAGCTGGTCGGGGGACGTCCCGCACAGAACGTTAGCCAGCCCTTTGCCCTGCTGGTGGTTCTCAGCCCTCTGCGCTCTGGTTATTTTCTTTTTCGCATCATCAGGAGGATGTACTGAGAAACCACTGAGTGTTCAAAATAAAAAAAAAAAAAATCAATAAAAATCAAGTCCCTCCTTCAGGCAAAGAGTCACCTCTTGCTTTAGCCTTATAAAGCAAAACTAGCAATGAAATAATCATGTCTGTGGAACAGAGGAGCCTTGTACACCAGTTACTGCGAGTCGGTGTGTGTACAGCTAAAATTCACATGAAAGAGCATGTGATGCTCATCTGACGGTGGGAACAGTGGGGGAAGATAAAGGTGGGAAGAGAAGAGAGGAAAGATTTACTTGACCTTCGTAAAATGAACTGTGTCCAGGCTCGAGGCTCTTTAATATTTGATGGGCCAGAGCTGAGTTAATGGGAAGATGTGGGAAAGATTTAGCTTCTTGGTGGTGGCTGCGCTGACTGTTGCAGTAATCTTGGAGGTTTGTGCTTAGGTCTTGTGAGGACAAGGTCTGGAGAGCAGATTGTGTCTAAGTAAATTCCTTTGACTTTATTACCACCTTTTAAAATGGGTAATTGCATGCAAATGTGTCTTTTGCAATTATACTTTAGCTGTAGTAGTGTATGCCTTACACTGCCGAGCGACACCCCCGCAGCGACCCGCTCCCGGCCGGCGTGCCGGGGAGGCGGCTGCCTCGGCTGAGGCGCAGAAGTGCGAGAGGAGAACCGAGCGCGTGGGGCCGGCGTGCGAAGGACACCCCGGGACTCCGAACAAACTCTGAAGTCAGTTAAAATCGGCGCTGGGGCCGGAGGGGCAGAGCGAGGTACGGCCGGGCCGGGCTGCCGGCCGAGCGCTGGGGGGACTCGCTGAAGAGGTCTGCGCAGAGGGGAGCGTTAACCGGGCACCCAGCTGAGGCGGAGGCTGTTTAATACGCATCGTCGCGCCGGCTCGGACGCTCTTCTCGCCCTGCAGCGACGCCTCTCCCTTTCTGACGTTGCTGTTGTCAGTTATATTAATTTTTATTGATATGCATGTGGCTCATCAAGTCACAGCAAATTCTTCTGAGCTTTTCCTACGCCATCTTTCTCTGTCCCCTGGCTCTAACCTCACCCTGATTTTTTGTAAAGTTTTGCAGGAAACATAAACCGTCCGCGATGGGTCGTAGACCAGGCGTCCCCTCGCAGCTGCCGGGTGGGTTCCGCAGGGTTTCCCCGGTGTTCACGCGGCAGCGGGGGGCGAGGAGGCAGACTGCACCCTGAAATGGTGCGGTCCCTTCCACATGATGGTGTAAACCCGTTTTACCTCATTTCACGTTTCCCCAGCGAAGCCGCTGCTCTGCCTCCTCTCTAGGGAGATTGGTGCTGCGCCGTGGGCGTGCGGCGCGGTGGCAGCTCGGAGGCACGGGGCCAGACACGGCGTCCCAGGCAGAATGAGTCCTTGTGGGGGCGGCAGGTCTTGTGCCCGGGTCCCTGCGGTGGCTTGGCCACTGGCTGGAGTGACAAAGCCCCTCGCGGGTGCCCGGGAGGCTGCAGGCGAGCGGCCGGGGATGGAGACAGGTCCCTGTTGCTGCTGCGGGTGCTGGCTGCCGCCGTCCCCGCTCGCCGTCTGCTGCCTCAGAGCCGCCTCCTGCGCGTTTGGGCCAGCCCTCGCCAGCGCCGGGGGGTTCGCGGGCTGCACAGATGGATGTCAGCGCTGTCTCACGGCAGACCCGAGGTGACAGCTCCGCCTGGCAGGAGATGGCTGGCAGGGGAAGGTGAAGCACCTGCCCCCCCGGGCTCCCGGTGCCAACCGTCGGCGGGTGGCTGGAGCTGCCCCCGGCTTTGGCTGTGCCGAATCCAGATTCGAGTCCTTCACCGATTCAGTGATGTTTTTTTTGGGGGGGGGCAGTTGGAGGTGGTGGTGGTGTTTTTTTTAAAAAAAAGCTCCACCCTGACCAGCTTTGGGTGTGATTCCAGACCCAGGCGGTACGATTTGATCCTCCTCTTCTGCGAGGAGGAGATGGGCATGTGCGAAGACATTTCCAAGCCCTCCTTTATTTGCAGTGCAGACGCAAACACGCGGGGAGAGGCGGCGGGACCAGCCGGGGTCCTTCCGAGGCTCCTTCCCAACCCGGCTGCAGCCCGCGGGTGCTCGGCCGGGGCTGTCGAGGCCGGGGCTCCTGCCCGTCGCCCCGGTCCCCGCCGGTGCTTCCCCGGCCGAAGCCTCTTCCCAGGCGTGCCAGCAGTCGGCACACGAGCTCTTGGCTTTTCGCTGCTGCTTGTTCCCTGCGAGCGGATGAGAGCGAGGGGAGCCCGGGCGGGGGGTCCTGCTGCAGCGTGGCCCACGGGGGCGGCTCCCCTCCCCTTCGAGGGGGGTTCTGTCTGTGGGTGACCAGGCTGCTCCAAGGCCTGTCCCCCAGTTCACGCCGCGAGTCGCCCTGCGGTGGTCGTTGCTCTGGGCGCTGGTGCGAGCCGTGAGCGGGGGGCTGGAGGGGCTGGGGCTCGCTCGGTGCCCTCCAGGGGAGCAGGGCCCGGGCGCTGCCTCTGCCTCTGCTCCTGCCGGGGGGCCCTGCCCAGCGCTGCGCCCTGGGGACCCCCGCAGCGGTGAGCTGTGCTGCCGGTCCCCGCATCCCGCACGCGCCGCCTCCGCTCCCCAGGCTGGAGATCCTCAGCACGAGGCAGCAGAGGCGGGAGTCGGTGATTTAAAAGGAGGAATGTAAAACCACCGAAACCGGGGCGAAAGCGGGGCAGCGCGTCTGGAGGCTGGAGTGAATCATCAGCCAGCTCTCACTGCCGCTGCTTTATTCGCTTCTTATGCAAAGAAATCAGGCTGTCAGCTGCGTTTTCGTTGCCAGTTTAGGGTCCAGTGGCCCGTGGGTGAGCAGGTCAGCGCTGTGCCATCGCCCAGCCGGGGCTGCCGTGGGTCCCGGTGCCAGGCAGCAGCGCCCGGGGTGGGCGCAGGGCTGCTGCCCGAGCCCTGACTGGAGCTTGGCCGCGGTGCCGGTGCCTCGGTCACCGCAGAGCCGGGCTGAGCGGGTCCCGCCACCTCGGGCAGAGCGTCCCAGCCCCGGCCACTTCTGTGAAATCCGGGCTTTGCCCTCGCGGCAGCACCGGCTGCCGAGCTGAGATAGGGACGGTCCCGTCCCCCGCGGGCGCTGTGCCGGGGCTCGGCCCTGCCCTGCCCAGGGACAGCCGGGGGGTGCCGAGACAGCCCTCCCGGCCCCGGGACGCCCTTTGCCGCTGCCGGGCCCCGCTGCCGGCGCTGCGTGCTCGCTGGGGCCGCGAGCCTGTGCTGCTGACGGGCAGCGCTGCCCTTCGGCCCACGGCTTTGGGATGGCCGCAGCAGGCAATGCTGGGAGTTACACCTGATGTCCTCGGTTGGGACAGGAGTGAATTTTGGCATTTCTTTTGTTTTAGTGGTGTTTTTTTGGTATCTCTGTTTTGTGACTAAAGAGAAACCCGAGCAGGGCGTATGCCGGGGCAGGTCGTGTCTGCCTCGGCCCCTTGCCCTCCGTCACGCTCGGGGGTGAAGGGCAAGGGGTTCTGCCCGTGGAGGGCTGGCGCAGCACCAGGGTTTGGGTATTGCAGCTGTGCTGGGGCCGTTTGCCGGCCTGGGGCAGCGGCTGGCGGAGCTCAAACAGCACAGCATCCCACCAACACCACGTTCAAGTGCAGAACCACCCACAAAAATCACATCTATTTTCTAGAGGGGAAAAACAACCTGGGAGATGGGAGCCTTAATGATGTCCTATTTTTCTTTATGGACAGAAATGACTTTCAATGGGTGCAAGAGCTGCTCTTTGCTGAGGCACTGTATAATTTTAAGAAGAAATATCAAGAAGGGTCTGAGGAGCTTTGGCGAGGTCCGGTTGAGCAGAGGCACGGCTTGGCGGAGGCTGGTGCTCCCCTTGTCCTTGTCAGCCCAGCGGTGAGGATGGTGCAGGGCCCCAGGGGCCACCCTGGGGCTGGGGGCACTGACCCTCCATGTGCAAAGAGGAGTGTTACAGAATCACAGAATGGTTTGGGTGGGAAGGGACCTTTAAAGGTCATCTAGTTCAACCCCTGCCATGGGCAGGGACATCCCCAACTAGATCAGGTTGCCCAGAGCCCCGTCCAGCCTGACCTGGAATGTTTCCAGGGATGGGGCATCTCCCACCTCTCTGGGCAACCTGTGCCAGGGCCTCACCACCCTCAGGGTGAAAAACTTCTTCCTTAGGTCTAGTCTGAATCTCCCCTCTTTTAGCTTAAAACCATCACCCCTTGTCCTGTCACAACAGGCCCTGCTAAGACGTGTTCGGAGCCCCGGGGCTGCCGCTACCGCTTGGTACCGGCTGCACCAGCCGGAACGGGCAGCGGCACAGCGCCAGCCCCGGGCAGCCGCTGGCACACGGGCACCGGTGGGAGAGGGACGAGCTGGAGGGGTCGGTCGTTGCTCATCAGCTCCTGGCGGTGCCGGGGCGGGTGCTGCCGCGAGGGTCCCCCATGAGCGGCATGGCAGGGCTGCTCACTGTGTGCGGTGTTGCAAAACACCCTCCGGCGGGCGGTACCGCCGCGGTCGGGAGGTGACGAGTGAGGACATGCCGGAGACGCTGGCCAGAAGACGGGTGGCCGGGGAGCGGCGGGCAGCGGAGCACAGCCCAGCCGGGGGTGCTCGCCCCAGGAGGTGAGCGGCGGCAGGGGCACAGTCAGCCCTGCCTCGGCCAGCCCCAGGGCTGCCTGGGGATTTACAAAATCTAGCCAGTCCCAACGTCTCCCCGCTATCTCCGGCGAGCAGGCGGGAGCGCTTCCCTCTTCGTGGAAGGATGGTTATCGCCCCGGCTGCCCCCGGAGACACCCAGCCCTGTGCACGTGCAGCATCCCTGTAGCACGTTTCAAAGCCTCCCTGGGACGGAGGAAGCTTTCCCAGGAGGACAAAGGTGCTGTCAGCTTTGAGGACTCGGGGTGTTTCAGCTGTTTAATCTGGTAAGCTTTATTTAGATAAAATTTTGGGGGGGGTGGAACTGGCACAGCTCCGCTGATGTTCCCGTCCTGGGAGACTTCCCTCGCTACTTCAGCTAGGCGCTTTCCTCTCAGTGGCTTGCTGTAGGTATTTGGGTTTATTTGGGGGTTTCTTACTGCAGAAGCCCCAGCTATGGAGCGGAGGGAGTCAGCTGGGATCCGGCGATGCACACGCCGCTTCCCGGTGATGGAGGTGGCGCAGCGGCGCGTTCTGCTCGTGTGTGCCACCCAGTCCCATATGTTAAAATGTTGTTGTTGCTGTCAAAACAGCCTTCACATATTTAAAGCTAGATTATCCACAATTACATCTGCCCAGAGGACTTAGCAACCCCACGTGGGTCTATTTTTAGCTCTGTTTCAGAACTAATAGACTGTGCTGGTTTATATATCTTTTCTCTTGCTATATTTATAGCCTGTCAAAATAGGAGCTGTTTGCAGACAATCGAAAGGCGGCTGCTGGGAAGAATAACAGCCTTCTAAAAGCAAATATTGTTGTGACGGGGGGAGGGAGCCTCAATGGCTGCAGTGACAGTCACCTGCCTGCGGCGCAGCCTCCCAGAGATCCGGGTTTGCAGGAGGAGGGGGTACCTGTGGGAGCCGAGGGGCGCAGCGGGGCTGCCGCGGGGCTCGCCTGGGCCAGGGGCCCCGGCTGCTGGCGAGTGCTGGAGGTTCGAGGGGGCTTTTTCCCTGCTCGGCGTGCCCGCTGGCCTCCCCCTGGCCGTGGCCGTGCATCCGCTCGCCGCCGGGGTGGCCGCGATTCGGGGAGCGCGAGCAGCCCCGGCTCTGCTGAGCCGAGGAGCGCAGAGCAGGGCAGGGAGCAGCAGCGCAGGAGCGCAGGCACTGTGCCAAAGCCGGTGGTTCCTGATGGTAATTTTGTTAATTACTGCACCGCTCCTGCCGGCTGTCGCTTTTCCTTCTAGTCGGCGGGGTCCCGGCCTCCCGACAGCGACCGGTGCCGGCGAGCCCCACGGTGCAGTGGGGACGGGTGGCTGCTGGCGCTGCGCCTGGTGCCCGGGAGCTGCCCGGCAGCGCGCTCGTGCCGCGGGAAGGTTCGGTGCCGGATGGTGCTGGCAGGGCCCATGGTCCCTGTCCATAACGCGTCTGGGAATGGCCCTCTCCATCTCCGGCGTTTTATTTCCAGTGGGGCTCAGGATGCTGTTAGCAGCTTCTGCGCTCGGTTAGCGAACAACAGCGTCAGCGTTGAACCGTACGGAATCTGAGCATCTCAGGTCTTCCAAAGCCTGTTGTAAGAGCCTGGCTCGTCTCCAACTCCCACCAGAAGAGATGTGTAGAGGCTTGGCAGGTACTTGAATAGGTCAGAGCTGCATTATGAGGTCTCTGTGAAGACTCAAAGGTCACTCCGTGCAGACAGTGTCCTGTCTCGTTCCTCTCAAAGGTTACCGGTGTCATGCCAGGGACAGCGACAGCTCCTTCCTCCTACAAGCAATTTGGTGTTAATCCCCTCCAATTTGGAAGGCAGAGCTTGATGTTCTCTTCCCTGAGATGATGCAGGTTACATTGCCCGGTGACGTGGGGCCGATAACCAGCTGTCCCGGCTGCACTGGGGGCTCGGAAGCGGGGCAGGGTTTCCATCAGGTCTTCATTGGAGCTCCAAAAACCCAGTGCAACTGTGTTAGCCGAGGGATTCGCTCTTTGCTTGTGTGTTAAGCTCGAGGACAGGGAGGTGTGCTGACAGACAGGAGAATGAGAATGTGATGGTACAGGATCAGACTGGGGGTCTGTGTCTGCTCCCTGAGTGCCAGTGCTCAGGGAAAGACTGAGAAATGGGGCACGTAAGTCATGTCCTTTCATCTGAGACGCTGTCTCAGTCCCCTCGTGGGCTCTCTGCAGCCCAGGATGGTGGGAAAGGACAGTTTTCCTTTCGACTGTGTTTGTACCATTGCCCACGGCCGCTGCTGCGGCTGGACGGGGTCCCGGCGGCTGATGGCCGTACGTACAAGAGATGCTGCCTTGGCCAGGTGCTCCTGTGCTGCCCCAGACACGGCTCCTAGAGAGGACAAGTGACCGTCCGGAGACCCCATAGGGTGGGCAGTGTGCACGGGAGCCGGTACGGAGCAGGTACCCCTCAGTCCAGCCTCCCTCGCGCGTGGGGGTGCCAGCTGCCAGCGAGAGCTCCTGCCCACGGGCGTTGTACCCTCCGCTTCCCAAAGCCCCGGCACGCTTGATCCAGGTCTCTTGTTCCTGATCATTGATGAGGTTGCACAGCGCGAGGTGATTTAATGAGGAAAATGGCCGTTTTCCAGCTAACAACTGCATCATTTTCTATCTTTTTGACTTGGAGAAAGAGGCAAGGAAAAAGCCATAGAGCAATAGAAACCCATTTCTGAATGTGATTGACTTCAGCACGTTCCCTATTGTATGGATGTGTCACTGAGATAATGCCTGTGTTTTAGCTCCACAAATTATATGTCTTTTAATGCTCTCACATCAAACAAGGTGTCTGAGGGAGACGGGGAATTGAGACGGCGGCATCTCCTGGGGGAGCCACCGAGGGCTGGGGAGCTGCTGGGTCTGGCTGCTGCCCGCCACGGCACCGGGACGTGTTCCTGCATGGACCGCTGACCACCCCTCGCAGTTCCCCACTGGTGAGCGCAGTAAAGCAGCGTGTTGGTCTCCCCCTGAGGCTTCTGGAGGTAGAAAGTGTTTCTCCCTATGTGGCACCCGTCTGCGGTGCTGCCTGGGTGCGGGTGCTGCTCCTGCGGGGTGGGGGAGCTCATCGCAGCACGGATTCACGCAGAGGCACCTACGATCCCTCGCCATCACCAAAACACCCCAGCGTCGAGGGAAGTCAAGGCCCAGAGACAGCACGAGATTTTTCCAGGGCGCCCGCAGGCACCCGCAGCAGCGCCAGGCTGGTCGTCCTTGCGGGCTGCCATCTCCCCATCACGCCTTTAGATTAGCTTGCCCCTTCGGATGCTTTCCTTGGGCTGGGGGGCTGCCGCTGCGGCAGCGAGGGGCTCGGGAGAGGGAGCGAGTGTGGTGCCGCTGCCCTGTCGAGGGGCATTAGAGAGGCCTCGGCGCGCACTCTGCTTGGCTGGGGCTCCTCTTTTACATCATGCAGTTAGCGCTTCCCTGGAGCAACCCCTCCCGAGCCAGCTGAGTGTTCAGCGTTGCCACGAGGGTCTGCGTTGGCAGGCACCAGCTCTTCTGCTCGCTCTACCCAGGCGAGGACCTGCTCCCAGCCCGCGCCAGCCGCAGCGGCAGCCCGCCTGCGCTGGACCTGCGCGGTGCTGGTGTGCCCGGCAGCGCCGGGGCTGCCGTGGTTGTTCAGGCACAAGGTAAACAAAACCCTGCCCCAATGTCAGTTTTAATTGCAGCAATCCCGTGACTCATGTGCCTGGGTTTTAGGCTGTGCAGTGCGGGACTGGCAGCAGGGTGCTGCATCCGACCCCGTCGGCGGATGCTTTGGGATGTTTAATCTGGCTCTTGTAGGGATGGGGCTGAAGTGGTGGCTTTCCGCAGCAGCTGGGCTCAGGTACACGGATCAGCATCGCCGGTTGCTGCGGGAGGAGCAGTGCCGGCCGGCCCCGCGCCTCTCCCGGCGCTTCCCTGCCCGTGGCTGATAAGAGCCCGCGCAGGGCGGAGGGCAGCTCTCCCCGAAACGCGGGGCTCCAGTGCGCCGTCCCTGGGAGCCTGACCCTTCTGCCCGAGCCCCCCTCGTTCCTCCTGCCTCTGCCTGCACCCCCCCTTGCTCTGCTTCCCTTGCAGCATCCTCGGGAAGGGGCATCGCGTGGCTGAGGTTAAAGTTTGGGCCTAATCCTGAGCTTCCCGGCTGGATGCCGATGGCGATTGACTGGAGTAACGGCTTCAGGGAAGGTCTTTGTCCTGCACGGGGAGCTGGGGAAAGACCAAGGGCTAAGGAGGATGCTGGTGGTGCTGGAAGTGTTGGGCGTGTGGCTGACGTTAGTTTGCTGTGCATCCTGAATCTGGCTTTATTAGTGATGTTAATGATAAATGATGGCATTTCGTTCCTGATTTGCTAGTAAAATTCAAAGGATCTGCTCATGCTGTAAAGACTTGTTTCCTCTGCTGATTTGATCTAATTTAATTGAATGCTGAAATCTTGGACTACATCTCTTCAGAAAGCCTGTGTTCACGGAGAAAAATACTCCAAATTATCATTGTACGGCTGTCATAGGCATGACTCCCTTGTACTGTGTTTAACCATCAGAGGTGATACCGTCACTCAAGGGAGCGAACGGGGCAGGGACTGATGCTGCTCCCGAGCCCCGGGGCTCCCTGCCCGCCCACGGCAGCAGCGTGACGCACGCCTGCCCTCTCCTCTCTGCCCCTGATTCACTGCCCGGCCTTCGGCAACTCACTTCATCTCCCCGTGCTGCCGTTTCCCTGTCCGCAAAACGTCTTTGGTTTACCGTGGTGCTTGCTGGCCCCGCGACATGCCGAGGAGCCGGGGCCGGCGCTGCTCTGCTCGCAGGCGCTGAAGGGTGGGCTCAGCACCAAAATGTGACTCTTGTTCCGAAGTCTTGGGATGTGCGTGATGGGCAAGTGCTTTCTAAGAGCTTCGTATCAAAGCTGTGTCTCTCTGGAGGCTGTGAAGGAGGAATGGTTCCAAAAATAAAACCATGAGAACCTATAGATAGACATAGATAGATATAGATAGACATGTAGATAGATACCTATAGATACATAGACCGAAAGATACCTGTATATCTTCTTGCATAAAGCACATCCAGCGGTCTAAGCCCCCTGGACCATCAGGGATGGTTTTGTACCGAACACAGACCAGAGAACTGAACGTTCCCGTCTGCCCCCAGAGTGTTTGATCTGGGCGGTGTTGCTGCAGGAGCCCTGGCTGAAGAGCTTTGCCCTCGTTTGCGCGGCCTCGCTCAGCCGGCAAGGTTTGCTTTGCAAGTCACGATTATGATTTTGGTAATCTTCCTCGGCTGGATGAACCCTTATGGCCGCGGGCCACCGCGGCTCCTCCGGCGGTGATGCCAGCCGCGTGCAACTGATGAGCCCCCAGAAAGGCGGAACGTGCACCTTGGGCGATGCTTCATCCTGAGCAGGGCTGATGACGTGGGAAGGGGCTGGGGGGGCACTTCTCGTTAGGCTTCGCTGCCCTGGTCACCAGGAGGGGGGACTGGTGCATCCCTGCCCTCAGCGGGAGCCGGGGTGCCGAGGGCTAAGGTTTGGGTTAGCTTTCCCGGCGGATGCGCGGCGCGTGTCGCGTGGTGCCCGTCCCGCGGTCCAGCCCTGCGTGCTGGCTGCGGGGAGCGGGGCCACCAGAGGAAATGAGTGAGTGGGTAATTTGCAGCTCATCTCATTAAAAGGCTGCGATTTCGAAGGCTGGTCAGGGAAGATGAGAAGGACGTGGCACTGAACAAGTGTCGCTGCTCACCGCTGTCTGGGGACGAGTCCCCGGCCCCGGTGCCAGCGGGTGCGGGGGGCTGAGGGATGGGTGCCCACAGGTGTGGGGGGCACGGTGTGAGGGGGGCACGTCGCTGGCTGCCGCTGGCGGAGCGGACACGGACAGGACCCGCGCTCTGCGGTGCAAATCCCAGCAGCTCTCGCGCTTGAGCAAATAGCCATTCATTTGACCTCCCGCCAGCCTGCTAAGTGGGCAAATATTTGCTGCCTCCTTCCCTCGGCTGCTCAGCGGAAGGGGAAGGGAAGGGGTGTTGTGCCGGTCGCACAGCCGGCAGGTCCCGTGGCTCGGCCGTACCGTCACCGGTGCTCTGGTACAGGTCACTTTACTGGGCACGAGTAGCCACACTGTGACATCCACTGTCAGTCTTTTGTGCTCAAAGTTTAATTGCAATGTGATAATACAAATTCATTTTTTATCACTGTGCTAATGCAGAGTTATCTTGGTTTGTACTTTGCATGCTGTTGCGATATACAGCAGCGTTAAAGGGCTACGAGTAACACCCTGTGCAGAAGTGTCCAGCTGGGTTTCATGGGAAAACCCCTCTCCCTTCCAGCCTGCTCCATGCTGGCCGTCAGACCCCATCCTGTATGCGCCTGATCCCTAGTTTTCCACCAGTTCTTAATATCTTAATTTGAGTGTTCTAGCAAATGGCAGCCTGTTTCAGGTGTATTTTAAAGTCTGATTAACAACACGAGTGTAGCAGCAGTGACACGGTGCTTGGCATCGTCTGCGCACTCTGCAGCACTTAACCATTTCACGGTGATGCTCTGGAGACTGTTCGACCCCGAGCAGGGACGGCCCAGGGCGCGCAGGGAGGAGGTGCTGCCAACGCCCGCCGTAGCTGCCGCTCCTGGGCGTTGCGCCGGTCACGCAGAAGAGGCTGCGTCGCTTGCCAGGACTGGGGCCTGTTTGCAAGCAGCAGCAGCAAACAGCTGATTGCCTTGGGTAATGTATGTGATGAGGGACTTGTCTTGCTCTTCGCCACGGAGCAGAAACACAGCAAACAGGTTCCAGAAGGGCTGAGCCTCTCGGTTCCCAGAAAGGAGCGATTTGCACCCCCCTGGCTTAATTGAGTGGTGTTTCGTGCCTCTCGCTGGAGCTTACGTTGCCTCTTAGCTCTCCTCCACAGGGCACAGGGGGGTCTGTGTGCGAGTCTGGGTGTCTGCCAGCGTGGAAACGTACTGTGCACAGCCGAGGAGCCGCCTCTGCGGCCGCTGTGGGCAGCCTGCCGCTGGCCGAGGTTTTGCGGAGGCTCTGCTGACCGATTTCTGCACCGTTTTGGGGTGGGTAGGGACGGGCAGAGAGGGCTCCCAGTGTTCACAGTGCTGGTTTCCACACCAGTGGGATGAGACGGGGAAGCTGCTGAGGACGGTGTGTGCTGCGGGAACCGCTGCCACTGTCCGGGCTCTGCCCAAGGAGCTTGGCTCCAGTGATGGTGTCACTGCCCGGTTTCATGCTGGGGCACCATAGTGGGAAAGTTGTTCACGTTTCGCTCTGGAGGTGCTCCTAAACTGGAGCAGTAAGGGCTGCAGCGCGCCCTTAGGACCACCTGTGTTGGCCAGAGCAGGAGCCGAGGGTTTTCAGGCTCCCTCCGGCAGCCCGGGTGAAGCCTGAGCCCACCCCGTGGCGCAGGGACCCCCGCTGCCTGCCACGGCCAGGGCTGGGGGGTGCAGCGCCATGCCCAGGGTCAGCGCTTGCCCTGACCGTGGCCACGGGAGCCGTGGGCATGCAAGTGTCCCAGGCACCAGCCGTGGCTCTGGAGACGCCGTCCTCAGGAGGCTGGGAGGGAAGGGGGGGCACCTGGGGCTCGGTTCCTGCTGGGTCTGCATGTATCAGGAGTGGCGGTGGCACGGGCACGGGGGCTGGCAGCGCGGGCATCTGTCGCTGCACATGCCGGGGCACCAGGGTGCTGCTGGGGCACGCTGTGCCCCCCTCCACATGGGGCCCGCGGCCGAGGGGTTTCGCCCCAAGTCCCTCTGGTTTCGCACGTGCTGATGAAGGCACGGGAGCAGCCAGGCGGCCGGGAATGCGGTTAGGGAAGCGTGGATACTGTTGGCCTTTGGGGGCTTGGCCCAGTGGCTTTCTTTTTTTCCCTTTTATTTTAATACTGATGCCTGCTCTGAGGTGCTGGGAGGTGCTTTCAGCGCTGCTGCCCGCTTGCCTCACCCTTTTGCTGTGCAAAGACAGCGAGGGGAAGTCGGGAGATGCAGCGAAAGCCTTGCCCACCTCTAGGGAAACAGTGGCTTGTGCCCAGGGTGCAGCCAGAACGGGGCCTGGGGCCGGCTAAGCCCCTGATTGTTTTTAGGTCGTTCTTTTGTGATCACTTTACCTCCTGAAGTCTCTTCTCTCTAAGCCTCTCTAAGCACAGAATGGGTGCCCACGTGCACCCGCGCCGCGCTCTGCCCGTCCAGGCTCCTGGCTGCCTCCCAGCCTTACGGGCGCCGTGTCTGCAGTGCCGCGGAGCGTCAGACCTTGCTGCCGCCCTCCTGCGGGGCCAGCTCGTGCCTGGTGGCTGGCAATACCTGGCTGAGCCCTGGCTTCCTTCTGCAGCGAGAGGTCGTTCGCTCGTAATGAACTTCTGTTCTTTCATTGCGGCTTTGATTGCTTTCCCTGCTTATTTCCTGGGAAGGGAGATAATTGCGCTGGGGAGATGAAACGTCGTGGGCCACGCTCGGCCCCAAGTCAGGCAAAAGGTCGATGCTCGTGTGCGCTTGTGGCGGGCACGGGCTCCAGACGAGGGACAAGCCCGTTGCGTTGGCTCCCCGTCAGGCTAGGCAGATAAATTCCTTTTTGCACATCAGTCCTGTGCTTCTGTACAGGAGCCCCGGTACCGGGGCGCAGGGAGCCGCCAGGGTTCGGGCATTGCAGCGCGGTGGGGAAGCCTTGCCGGCTGTGCCGGGGCGGGAGCCGGGGAGCTGGGGCTGCCCCGCGCCTTGGCACGCATGAATCCTCTTCCGATCGCTCTAAATTGACAAGGTGCTAAGGTTGCTGGTGGCACATCGCGCTCGTCTCGCGCTGCTTAAAGAGGGATAAAACTTGCTGTGTTCTGTCTCTGCATTGGCTGCGTGGAGGAGCCGGCTTCGTGCTTTCTTGGTATTTCCTCTGTGTCTTTCTAACTGAAGCCATAAAATAAATCTCTAATCAGATTACTTAGGGCTGGATGTAACATAATCTAAGGCTCTATTTCTCATGATAATTCTCTTAAAACTGGATGCACTCTTACCCTCTTCCTGCAGCACCCTTTGAAACGCTATCATCGCTGTCTCCCTAGTTTGCAAGCTCCCAAATCCTTTGCTTCCTATGCCAGGGAAATGGGAATGCGACTGCTCGTTTACGGAGAACTGGTTACTATTTTTGTGTTTTGGTCGTGCTGCTTAGGCTCCTTTTGTTCCTCCCTGGTTCCCGGTCCCTGGGGAACTGCCTCCGTCCCAGCTCTCCCACCTGGGCAGTGCGGGCGCCCGCACCCGGCCGCGTCCCACTCGAGTGGGGGAAGCACCCACGGGGGTCTCCGGGCGAGTGCCTGGGGCAGTGGGGAAGGGTCCCGAAGGGTCCCTGGGCAGAGCTCTTGGCACCCCGTCAGCCGCTGCGGCGCAGCCACGGCGCTGCGGGGATGGGCTGGCCGAGCCTCCAGCCCGGCCGTGGCAAATGCCTGGCATAGCTTGTGTATTTCTGGCTCCGTCCCTCGTGAGTGAGGGAACCAGAAATATCTCCTGCAAAGGGAGGCGCAGAGGGCGTCGGGGACTTATCCTGCGCCGGCTGACAAGGCAGCGCCGCGGCTCTGGCCGGAGAAGCCCTGAGTCACTGGAGCCGGGCTCGGCTGCGCCCACTGCTCAGGTGTGAGTGACGGGGGCCTTGGCGGGTGGAAATGTGCCCGTGAGCGGCGTGGGAAGGTCGATGGGCTGCTCCGAGCCGATGGGTGATTTAATCTCACTGCAGCATTAACATAACAGCCAAAGCTATTCCATAAATACATGGCTTCTTAATAATATTGTCATTTATTCACAGGAGATTCAGTAATATTGGGGATGAAGGCTTGATCTTGTCACAATCTGGTATTTTCAGATCCTTCTTTCTCAGCAGAGTGTCCAGAAGAAAATGCCAGGCTTTGCATAAATGAGCCAGCCACCCAGGTGATTTATTAATCATGGCGTGTAATTGTCCCAACCGCGGTGAGCTCGCTCCAGCCCCTGGGGACCCGGCTTCCTAGTTAGCTGCAAAACTGTTTTCTCTGAAGCAAAAGCGTCAGGGCATTTTTAAAGAGATATTTGTTTCTTCACAAAACAGAGGCAGCTGCTTAACTCGGAGGTTATTTAGTCACAGAGGTAATACTGATTTTTTAAAGGAAGGATGGAGATTCAGAGGAGCCCAGAAACGCTGGCGGGGGGAGGCAGGGATCTCCGCAGTCTCTGGTCCAGGCTCCGTCGCAGAGCGGGCTGTGGCTCCTTCCAGCCAAGCCCGGAAAACCTCCATGGATGGGGAGCGGGCAGCCCCTCCGGAGACTTCTTCCGAGGCCAACCCAGCTTCCTCGGTTTCCCTCATTTCCAGCCTAAGCCTCTCAGGCTGCAGCTTTCTGCCTTGGGAGTCGTCCTTTGGCACATCCGTGCCGGCAGCAGCTGGAGGGCTTTCGCGGGTGCTGGCCCTGCCGGGCCATCCCTCTCCCAGGCCTCCAGGAGGGCGATGCTCTGTGGCATCGCTGCGGGAACCGGAGCTTGGCTGGAGTCACCCTGGCCCCGCGGAGCTGGGGGACAAGGCGTGGGGCTGGGGAGACGCCCTGCAGAGGTGTTTCTGTAGCCGACAAGGACGCGGGCAGAGCACTTGCCCCTTGCTGGGATCAGTTTGATAAGATCCTCTTTTGGAGAGAGTCAGGGCTGAACTGGGGCCGCACACCATGGCTGATGTGCTGCAGGAGCCGAGGAGACCTGGCTCTGCTCCCGGGTCGGGGTGCCCCGGTGACCCGTGGCGCCGTGCCCGCGCTGGCCAGGGGTGCAGCTCGCCGTGCCGCACAGCCCGCCGTGCCCGCCCCGCGCCTGCTCCTCCCTTCAGCAAGCGGAGACCGTGCTGCGGGCACGGTGTGCCGCCCCTTCGCAAGCGGGACCCGCCGGGCGTGAGAGGGCAGAGCGGGAGGCGCTGGGAGCGCAGGCAGGGGCAGGGGCTGTTCAGATGCACCGGCCCTGCCGCCGCCTCTGCTTCCCTCGGCATCCCTGGCGTCCCACGCCGGGCTGCCCTGGAGCCTTGTGTCCGATGGCGGGACGTGAGAAATACAGGGCAGCTTCTTCAGGGACCCCTCGCAGCCAGGAGCGATGTCCTGGGGAGCAGGAGCTCCCTGGTGCCCCTCCACCTCTGTGTCCAGTGGCTGAGCATCCAGACCTCCTAGGAGAACCCAGGGCCTCCCGGGAGGGTGTTGCCGTCACCAGATGGGAGCTTCTTTGTGCTGGGGTGGGGGGAGCACGGGGGGCTCTGGCGTTCCCCTCGCAACCCTTTCTCTGTGCGAGAGAGGAGGTAGGTCCGTGGCATGGCACAGCTGCAACCTGGGTGCCGAGCTCCCATCCAAGCCTTACCTTACCTTGCCTTGCCTTGCCCACCCACCACCCCTCCTCCAGCCCCTCGCCATTTATTTTCCTGCCCTCGTCCTATAAATCACAAATCAGCTGCAACGGAGTCCAGAAGAAATCGATTACAGCGCGGGCTCGTTTGCTGTATTTGGGTGGAGAAGAAAATACGGCTGCGTGTGTCTGCTCAAAGTGATTCTCTATTTCCAAATATGAGAGAATTGAACATCTTTAAAAATCAATACAAAGCCACTTCAGCATAAAACAAGAGGAGATTAATACTTAACTTGTCTGGAAAAGGGGAAGAGAGACGGTGGAAAACGTCTCCAGAGAGAGAGACTCAATGAAATTTGAGGCTGCCTGTTTAATGCGAGAGGTAAAAGGTTTAAAATTAAAACCCCTCCCCCTCCATTAACTGGAAGCTAATGAGGTGCTGGAGAATTGGTATCATTTGGCATGGAAATGGGTTCTAATTTCTTTCCTTTTTTTTTTTTTGCTATGCCTGAGAAGTTCGTCAGACTGATGATTTCTGCTTGAAAGGAAGCAGACAGGTATTTTCTGCAAGAACAAAGAGATTTGTTGGTCCAACACAAACTTTACTAAAAGGCTTCGCAGTGTGGGTTAAGCGCTCTTCGCTGCCGGTGAGGACGAAGGTAGCACCCAGGCTTAACAGAATTCTTTCCTCTTACCCACTCACTTTCTCTCACCCACCACACGCGGTTTGGCATCATCCGATGTCGTAGTGAGGAGGCAGAAACCCGTTTCGGGGTGTTTTGAGAATGGGTTGGGCTTTTCCTTGGAGGGAAGCGGGGACCTCGACACCCGTCTGCTGGAATTACTGTGCTGAGAGACCTCCTGCTGCTTCAGCCTTCCCAGGGACCTGCCGAGATCTGCTGAAATACGAAAATACTGATCTTGGATTTAAGTTTAGATCTGGACTCTTTGAAGAGCTACACGTGTGCTGTGTAGGTCAAGCTGGATGGTGTGCTGACAGCTGAACTGCCGTCAGGTTCCTCTGGGGTGAATTAACGTGGCGTGTTGACAAAAATAACATTGCACGTATTTGTCTCTGACTTACCGTAGAATGCATCAAGAGATTACAGTGATGATGGGGTTTTTGTTGAATTTAAAGAATACATCCGATTAGAGATTGTGCTGAAACATTTCGATAGAAAAGGCCAGAGCTAAGGTTAAGTCGATCACCTTAAGCATGGCAGGCAGGAGGAGGCAGGCAGGAGGAGGCAGGCAGGAGGAGCAGGGAGAGCGGCTGCTCCGTGCCAGATGTGCTTTGTGGCCTTTGCGAGCTGTTTGCTCCCGAGCAAACACATTTATTACGGACTTTGCCAGGAGAGCCCCACGCGCTGTTAATGATTGACTGCCCTGGCCAGGGGGTTTCCAGGCAGCTCATGCTCCACAGCCTGTCGAGACTGCCGGGCCGTGGCACCGTGCGCGACAGCCGCCCCGGTGGGCGAGGAGCGGGGGGGCCGTTCTCCCCATCCTTCCCCAGGAGCTGCCGCAAGGAGGGTCCCGCTTGGGTGGGATGCTCGTGGTGGGGTGGCCGTGGCCGGCCCTGCAGCCCGTGTGTGCCCCCCCAGCAGGCTGCCTGTTTGCGGCAGGGTTCCCCCAAAAGCCCTGACCCGTCGGCTGGGACGAGTTCCCGAAGAGCCGCGCCGGGGGTCCTGTGCCCCGCTGCCAGCGGGAGGTTGCGCTCTCCCTGCTTTGAGGCCAGGCTGGTTAAAGCACACGCGGGGCTTGACCGGACGGTGCCGCAGGATTGTTGCGACGTCTCTGAGGCTGGCTGCAAAGGCGCCGGGCACCGGTGGGTTTGGGGCAGACGCCGATGCTTCAGTCCTGCGCGGGGCTGGAGTTTCGCCTTCGTGTTCTCATACATGCCTACAGCACGGGCTGTGTTTTCATCCCTCTAACCAGGAACATGTTCAGAATGCTGTAGCTAGTCCTGTGTCTAATTCCCGTGAAAATTAAACTCGAAGAGGAGGAAGGTGAGATGGGGGGCGGGGGGGGCACAGAAACCCGGGTGTTTTATCACCATGGCAACAAAGACTTCCAGGGAAAGGTTGTGAAGTAGATCATTTACAGTTTACTTAATTAAAAAAATATATATATATTTCCTGGAACAAGCTGTGTGCCAGCTCGCCCGTGTAAGAGGCAAGCTGGAGGGCTCGAGCTGTCACGCCGCTCCCAGACCTGGCTCCGTGCAGCTCTGCCACAGGGAGGGATGTTCATCCCTGGCACAAGCACGGTGCGCGCTTGGCTTGGACCAGCTCAGAGCTGTCCTGTATGGGGAAGGATTTACTAACGTCTGAAAAAGGCAGAAGAAAACATTTGCAAGGCAGGAGAAAGCCCTTCCCTCTGTTCAGATTTTGAAGGGGCTGTAATACAACATCACCCCTTTAAAGAACCCGGTGTACACGTCACGGCACAGGCTCTTTTTGTGAAAACCTCAGCATAGTCACCATCCCTGGAGGTGTTTAAAAGACGTGTAGATGAGGTGCTCAGGGACATGGTTTAGTGGGACTTGGCAGTGTCAGGTTTACGGTTGGACTTGATGATCTTAAAGGTCTTTTCCAACCTAAGCGATTCTATGATTCTGTCATCAGGGTGACGCGGCATCGGTGGTGACACGGCAGCTCCGCCACAGAAACTAGGTCCCTGTTCATTTAACGTGCTCAAAGCCAGCTCGCCCCGGCGGGGTCGGGGCTGAGGGTCTGCAGGGGGCAACAGGCTTGGGGGGACACGGGGGAAAGGAGAGTGGTCCCGTTCCCGCAGCCGCTTCCCGCGGGGCTGGCAGCCGTGCGCTGCCCGGCCCTGCCCTGCCCTGCCCTGCCCTGCCCGGCTCTGCCCTGCCCTCCCCTCCCCTGCCCGGCGCTGCCCGCGCACATGGCCGCGCTGCCCGGTGCTGCCCTGCCCGGCGCTGCCCTCCCCTGCCCGTCCCTGCCCGGTGCTGCCCTCCCCTGCCCGGCCCTGCCCGGCGCTGCCCGGCCCGGCGCTGCCCGCGCACATGGCCGCGCTGCCCGGCGCTGCCCTCCCCTGCCCGGTGCTGCCCTGCCCGGCGCTGCCCTGCCCTGCCCGGCCCGGCGCTGCCCGCGCACATGGCCGCGCTGCCCGGCGCTGCCCTCCCCTGCCCGTCCCTGCCCGGCGCTGCCCTCCCCTGCCCGGCGCTGCCCGGCGCTGCCCGGCGCTGCCCGCGCACATGGCCGCGCTGGCGGAGAGCGGCCCCGCGCAGCGGCGGGGAGCGCGCGGGGCGGCGCGGGCGCGGAGGCGGGCGCGGACGCGCCGCCGCCCCCGCAGGTGCCGCGGCGAGGGCCGGAGCTCGGTCGGCGGCGCCGGCAGCGGCGATGTCCCGGCCGGGCGGCAGGATGCAGTCCCGGCGGGCGGGGATCCGGGCGGCCGTGGTGCTCATCGGGCTGCTGCAACCGGTCCCGCCGGCAGAGCAAGGAGAAAAGGTGACGCGCGGGTTCGGCCCCGGCGTCCTCTCGCCGCGGGCGGCGGAGCGGAGCCCTCCGGCGGC
The DNA here is from genome assembly GCA_009819775.1 of Phoenicopterus ruber ruber. NCBI lineage: Eukaryota > Metazoa > Chordata > Aves > Phoenicopteriformes > Phoenicopteridae > Phoenicopterus > Phoenicopterus ruber. Next base: position 843,282 of record CM020233.1, on the reverse strand, counting down.
GCCGGGCCGGGCCGGGCCGGGCGGGGGGCTCCGGGCGAGCCGCGGGGGCTCTGCCTCGGCCGGAGCCGGCGTGCGGGGGCGAGGCGGCGGCGCTGCCCCGCAGGCGGGCGCGGGGCGCGGGGGCAGCCGCCGCCGGCTCACCGGGCACCCGCGGCTGCGTGCGGGGCTGCGCCGCGGCCGCTCCGCGCGGGGTGGCCCCCGCACCCGCTCCCTGCGCTGCAGAAGACCGGGCAGGAGCGTTCTCTTTCGGGGAGCGCCGCGTTCCCAGGACCGCTGTAACTCGGCTCAGCAGCTTGTCTCTTCCCTGGGAACAGCTGACAAATGGTTTCATCTTTCATTGACTAAGCCGCGGCTTGTACTTTGTGTTCAACTTTGCGTTTTGAGGAAATAGCCTGTTCGCAATATTGTGTTAGCTGGCATCTGCTCTGCCGGCTCCGCTTTCCCCCCTCTCCTTAGCGGGAGTTGCTGTTTGCTTCAAAGATTTACCCTGCTCTGATTTATGCTGCGCGTCCTCGGTCAGGGAGTTCTCTCTCCTCCAGGACTGTGCTGCTCTGGCAACTTTGTTGTTAAAAATAGTAAGAAATATGCCTCCAAACCGCGGCGGTGTGCATACCTCTGGTTCGGGGTGGAAGCGACCTGGGCACTGCTGCAGATTGAGGGGTTTTTTTGGATTTTTTTTTTTGGTCCCATTTGTGATTTTGTACCAAAACCATATGAATGAAGAATTGATTATTTGGAATCTTTATTGTAAAGTATCCCCCTGCCCCCCAATCCGTGAGCCTGAAAAATCAGAGTAAGACGACTGGGGATGAAGCTTTAGCTCTTCCCTCCTCACAGGGTCCGTACCCCGTTTTTCGGTGCTGCTGCCGTAGGTGCTTTGCCTTGGACCACAGGCGCCCTTGAGAGCAGGATTTTAGTGATGCTTTTATGACTTAACCGTGACCTGCCCGTGTAGTTCATGTGTTGCTGTTGTTGTTTTGGGCTATTTTCATCTCCTTTGCTGGGGTTTTAGGTAGATCATCAAAGCCGAACAGTTGGAAAAAAACAGCCCGTGGGTCCTGGTGGTCCTGAGTAAACGGCAGAGACGGACGCTCACCTGAGCGGAGCCGTGCCACGGCTGCGACCCCGCTCCTCCCCTGCCCCTGGCTGGGGTGCGGGGGCTGCATTGGGGTGCCCCGGTGAGCTCAGTCATTCCCATCCCCGCTGTTGCCCCTTGGGTTTTGGCTAGTTTAGCCCAGGCCCGTCCCTGCCGTAGCTCTGCCCATGGGCCGTGGGCTCCAGCTACAGGCCAGTGAATTTTGGAGGGGCTGGCTGGCTCAGGGGCAGCTGGGGCCCCCGTGCTCCCCCAGCGCTCCGTGGTCCGGAGCCCCTTCTCCCGCTTTTGCGTGCTGCGTGTCGGGAGCATCCACGTGCTGGAGAGGTCTGTGCCGCCGGCAGGGACCCGAATGCTCCCCTGAACATCATCCCTGCTGAAACTCGTTGGCCGTCCCGCGTGTGCCTCAAAACATGGCAGGGAAAGGAGAGAGTGCTGTGCCAGTCACACCGAGCAAGACGTTTCCCAAAGAGTTGTCTTTCCCCTAGGTACCAGATTTCTATGAATGAGCTCAGCATGACACCTGAGGGCTGAGAAAAAATCTGGCTCTGAACTCTCACAGAAATCTGGCCGGTGATGTGTGAGTCTGGGTTTTTCAAACATTTTTTTCCCCATCATCATATTGAGCGCAAACCCTCTCAGTGTAGTTCTTGCTGCAGGGTTTACTGAGGACGATGAGAATCACACAGACATCTTAAGGGGAGAACAAGACCCTAAGGACATTTTTTCCTGTCTGCTGTGGACTGAGGAGCCTTCATGGGAGTGATTGCAAGAATTCAAGCAGTGCTTTACGGTGGCTGCTTCGTCTTATGCAAGCTGCCAGGGCCATCAAAGTGACATAATCTGCAGGAAAAGGAAGGGGCTGCTAGCGGCATCGTCAAAAGGGACTCTGTTCCTCCACCTGCTCCTATTTTCTTTTTTTCCTCCTACATTTGGTCTTTGTTCTGCGTTTGCAATCGAATTTTGCTTTACATGAGCCATATGCAAGCCTGGCAGGATCGGTGGCAGCTGCAGAGTCCCTGGTGGCCCATGTCCCTTTCTTGTTAGCAACCCAGCGAAGTGCAGCACGGCAAATCGACTTCACCAAGCTCCCCTCGCAGAGCCGGGGTGATGCTCACCTGGCTCCCTCCGCCCGCCGTCAGTCTGTCCGTGCCTGTCCTGTGCGCTTGAGCTGGAGGGGGGCAGCAGTAACGCGCACCAGCAGCTGGGGCTGGGGCCTGGGGGGCCGCTGCTGCCGTGGGCTCGGGGCTCCTCCCGGCTCCGGTCCCGCTCCGGAAACCTAGGATTTGGAACCGGGTATTTTTATCTAAATCGGTTTTCCCGAATGTCCCACGTGCAAGCCAGGTGACGCTATGGTGGCTGTCTCCCCACGGGGTGAAGCCGGTGGGTGGGTGCCTCGGGGTGGGTGCACCCCTCCATTCGCTTACCGATCTCGGCTGCGGTGTAGGCAACTGGGAATGAGGCAAATGTCTTTTATCGCTGCTGTTACTTTAGTGTTTAGTTCAGCGAGGGCTACTTAGGGGTAGTCTGTCTCCCGGAGCCATTTAGTGAAATCTTTGTGCTGCTGAAGTCAGTTTTAAACCCCATTCGTTTCAGTGGGACGTTCACCGGAGCAGCATCCCGCGCGTTTTGGGCCTCTCCCCTCCCGCTCCACCTCCCGTCCCTGGCACGGATGCGCAGGCAGGGACAGCGTCCCTTCGCCCTTCAGCGTCAGTTCTGCCTGCATTTGGAGACGCTGGTTTCTGGGAGCTGTTCTCTGTAATTTGCAAATTATTGAATCAGCTCAGAAACGGCTGCCCAAGGCTCGCTGGCTCGTGTTTGTCAGGAATCGGATGAGACGAGCCTTCTGGTTTTAAAAGGTCTGCGAGTGCCTTGGCTGGTTTACCCAAACGCTGCGGGAAATCACCGCTTTCTCTCTGCTCCGGCAAGTGAGATCAGTCAACAAAATTTGTAAATGATGAAAATCTCTTTTCACCGTTACTTGCGTATCAAGCCTTACTTTCCCAGCCAGACCGAGTGGGAAGTCCTTGGCCAGTTGGAAGGAACCCAGTGTCTGCAGAGGTGCAGGCGCAGCAGGAGCCGGCTCCTCGCCGTCCCCCGAGCAGGAGGGGCAATGCGCGGCGCAGCAGGGACCCACGCAGCCAGCGCGGGCAGCACTGCCCGCACGAGCACGGGACGCTCCAAACTGTTCTCAACAATGTTCTTGGTGCAGAGGAGTAATTAAAGCTAAACTCATTGGCAGTTAAATGTCACCTTGCTCTGAGCAGGGCTTTGGTTCCCGCTTGTGGGAGCTGTGCAGTCGGGGAGGCTGGGTGTGCACACAGATGCAGGCTGGCAATTTGCAAATATGTAATTTATTGCAAGAAATCTGGACCAGAAAATGCTGCGCTTTTTCTTTGCTGACTCTCAGGCTTCGGTGCAAGAAGGTAACACTTCAGGGTAGGGCCAGCCCGAGCCCAGGACATAACAAGGTAAATCAGTTTATCAGGGAAGATGTTGCACGGCGGGGCTCTGCCCTGCGCCTGTTTAAGCCTCGGAGCACCGGCAGCTTCGCAGCGCTGGGTGCACGTGGCCGGGAGGATGAAACCCGGGTCTGGGGTGGCTGTGGAGCCCTGGGGCCGTCTGAAGTCGGTGGGAGCCCTGCGGCAGTGCGTGTCCTCTGCAGACGTCCTCCCCGGGATGAGTGATGATGCAGCGAGATCTTGCCTGCCTGGAGTCCCTGGGATTGGATGGAGAGCTGTTCAAAGTCAGAGTAAGGTGCCTCGTTCCGGCACTCACTGCAGATTTCCAGGTGTAAAATCTCAGCGCAGTGCCCTTGTCTTTGTTGCAACCCGCCCCCCCCCCCCCCCCCCCCCCATTTTTGGGTTGGTTTTTTTGCAACTTACGAGCAGCCGGCTGAGGCCCTGGCCGCCTCGGTGCCCGGGGTATGAGCAGGCGCTCCCCGGAGTCCCGGGAGCTGGGTGTCGGGGGCTCGGTCCCAGCCGTGAGCCGCAGCAGCCGCAGGGATGGAGAGGAGCCTCCCGTGGAGCGAGGGCGGGCGAGCAGCCTGGGCTCCTCTCCCCCCGCCCGCCCGCGACGGGGGCTTAACCCGGGGCGGTGTGAGGATGAAAAGCAATACAGAAGCACAGTCCCCTGTGAAAACTCCAGACACTGGGCATTGAATATTAAATAAACTAAAAAGGGAGCAGCTGGCAAGGTGATGCCCATCAAGGACAAAAAAATGATGGCTCCAAAAATAGAGGCTGTTAATTTACAGGATAATCTTTGCTGTCCTTGTCAAGGATACGGCATCTAGACAGGCTGAACTTGTTGCTGCAAGAGTTTTGCACCTCTTTAGGCCAGGTTTCATCCGCAGAATTAAGCGTAGGCATAAGCGTAACCTGCAATGCTCCGTGTTTAATTTACACAGCGTAACAAAAGGTAGAGCTAACCACTTAGCGCGGAACACTTTGCCGTGTCAGATAATATGTTGACATCTCCCCTTCCCACGCATAATTTATATGAACGTACCGTGTCAATTTAGAGCCTGTCTGGCAAATCAGACGAACAAAACAAGAAGGTGGGATGCATTAGAAGTTCTTCATTAGGCTTTAGACTGAGAAAGCAGGAAGGAAGCGTGCACTCGGAGGCTGGGGTGCAGCTGGGAAAGCTCGGGGGGCTCTGGGGGTCCCGGCAGCCCTGGCTCTGTGTTGAACGGGACATTTTAATCACCATTTCAGCATGTCAGCGGGGTTTACCAAATTCAGGGTATGAATTTGTAGGCACTTTTGGGATGTGATCAGGGATGCTGTAAAGACAAGAAAAAGACTTCACTTGCCCTTGCTGTGTTGGGAACTTGCCAGTGTTACGAACCCAGTGCCCGCGCACTCAAAATGGGGGGAAAAAGCCCCATTTGCTCCCCCTTTGGGAGAAGCAGGGGGAGCAGCCCCGGCCGTGCGGGCTGTGCCTTGCTGGTGGGGGCTGGCGGCAGCGGGGTCCCCCCCAGCACAGCCCCACGGCTGCAGCCCCGGCCCTGTGGGGAACACGGGACCCGTGCCGGGGTGTCAGGGCCGATCTCACGGTCTCCGTTAGGAAACCCTGCAGTTGGGCCTGCGTAACTGCATTAAGGTATTTCCTTAATTAGATTTACTAAGTATGTAGGATTCTAATTCTTTCTTTTCCTTCTCTCTTAATTTGCCTAATGAGAAAAACGAAGAAATAAAATTACAAAACCGGTGCCTGTGTTGCCTTCCGGGAAGGCCGGTGCCCAGCTGTGTGGCCGTGCAGCTCCAGAGGATGCTCGTGCCCGTCCCGCGTGCTGTCGGGGTGGGCTCGGGCGTGCGGGGGCGGGCGACGCACCCGGCTGCCTGCTGGGCACGGGGCGCTGCCCCTGGGGAGCGGGCGCAGCACCGTAACCTTTGGATACGTTATCAATCCTCGAGCCACACGTCTCCCGTGGTGCCAGGGAGAGGCGAGCGCGGAGTGATCGCAGAGGCCATTTATTGGAGCCGTGCCGTGCCAAGCCCGGGCTCCAGCTCGTCACGCTGTTTCTGCTGCCCTTCCCCACGCTGCCCTTGCTGCCCTTCCCCACGCTGCCCTGTCCCCCGCTTCCTAACTGCCCTCTCGCGTGTCTGCGGTCCGGCCGCGCAGGCAGGAGACGTGTTTTCTTCTTGCTGTGCCGTCCTGGGGCAGGACTCGGTGGAAGAGCCGCGAGCCTTTCGGGAAGGCCGGCGCAGGGTGCGCTGGGGGCCGTGCCGCGGGACAGTGATGCTCGCGCGCTGCGGGCCACCGGCATCCCCCGGCCGGTCTCCAGCTTTGCAGGGAAACCCCCGGAGGGGCTGAATGTCCTGGGGCCGCTTCCCGGGGCCCTGCTGTGGGTGGGAGCTGGGCGCTGCGGCACGAACGCCTGGGACCTTTGCTGTGGTTCGGGCTCCACGGAGACTTGTACCCTTGGCGCCAGCCAGGGACCCGGCGACGGCGCGGGGCTGCCGTCAGCACCCGCTGGCTTTGGCATCGTCTTCGGGGGAGATCCCCCAGGGCTGCTTCTCCGTGCGAGCACGCCGGTGCATGGATAAAGACGTGCTAATCTTGCTCGTGATTCATTTATCATCCCGTGAGGATAATCTGTTTGGGAATTAGGCTGATGGCCCTTGACCCCATAGCTGACGGCAGACTGAATCATCCGAGTCAGTGGTTGCAGTTTAACGTAACGTATTTCCAGCGCACGGCGGCTAATTACAAGCGGTGGCTGGTGAATGGGTTTGTTTTGCTCTCCCCGGAATTGCAGGAGCGGTTCCAGCAGTTTGGCCCCAAAGCAGCAATCAGCATGTGACAGAGGAACACGTTGTTAAGTTGTGTGAGTGATTTTATAATACTTAGAATATGATGCTATGGCAACCTGTTACAAATCCCAGATCAAATCAAATTATTTGTGTGCATCCCTGTAACTTTAATCTTTGCAAAGTCTGATACATTTTATGCCTTTGAGGCCACCGTGCAGATTAGTGCAATCAGGCAGCGCTCAGGGTTCAAAGCAAGGAGAGCAGAGGATGAGTGGTGCGCTCCAGATCAGGCTGTGCTTTAGTGTCCTAGAAAGTCAAAGAGCAAACAGTAAAAATCTGTCATCCTCGGCATTTTTTCAGCAGTGGAGTCACAATGAGCTTGTGGAGAGGAGAAAGGGAAGGAGCTCGATAAACAATACAGGTGGGCAGGATGTGAATTCTGCTATTGCCCATACACTGTCCCACATCGTTTTAATTCATTTCTTGCATTGAAAAACTGGAAGATGCTAAGACCTTAAATGAGACGTAACAAGGTAGGGCAAATTTGACCTGCTGTGATTTAAAAAATAGAAAGAAAAAAAGACATGTATTGGTTTAATGTAATGTAAAATGTCAGTGCTTGCTCAGGATTCACGTTTGGACGCAAACCGCTGGATTTCCCCCAGCGACTGCGGCTGCGTTGCTGGCACAGCCCGGGCGGTGCCGCAGCCCTTGGTGCCCTACGGGGACGGGTGCTGCTGGTCCCGCTTTGCTTTCGCCCCTCGCAGCCACGGGGCAGCTTTCTGCTCCGCTCCTCCCGCTCCATCGCGCTGCAGCCTGGAGGCCAAAGCACCCACCTTCCTCCTGCCTGTGGCTGCCCATGCCTCGGGAGGAGCCCGGCGGGGTCGTCCGAGTCCACGGGGAATAAGTCCTGGCGGCAGGGCGCCGCTGCCCGCCCGCCTGCGCCGTCCCGGGCCCCGAGAAGTGCAATCAGCAATTAGTTACAGGTACCAGAGGATTTGGCCTGCTGGGTCCCAGGGGTCTGTGAGCTGGGTCCCTGCGTGCCGGCGGCTGGTCTTGGCTGCGGCACTGCCCGGCATGGCGGCGCGTCGTCCTGCGCCGCGCCGTGCTGATCCCCCCGTGCCCCGCCTGGGCTGGTCTTGTGCCTCCGTGACAGATTTATGGGCTTGAACTCCAGCCCTGAATTTCCCCCGACATCCAGCCGATGTTCCCCTGGCTACAACCAAAGTCCATTAATTCTTGTTCCTTGGTCATTGACTAATGAGAACTATCGATCTGCGTCCTGCCGGTCCCTGCCTTCCCCTGGTCCCAGGCGCTGCAGCTCCCTGCTTCGCCCGTCTCCATACGTGCAATACGTTAGCGGCACAGGCTGACAGCTGGCGGCCCCCCTAACCAAATCTAATCGTGCCGGCCGCAGGGACACGGGCTCTGAGGCACAGCCAGCTCCAGCTGCTCTCCACTGCTCTGCCGTGAAGCCGGTCCCGCAGCGACAGGGAGAGATGCCAAATCCCTGGTCTGGGCTGCGGTGCTGCGAAGGGCAGGCTGGGATCCTGCAGCGTGGGGCTGCGGCCGAGCGGGAGGCTGCGGTGCCCTCCTGCAACCCGCAGCGCGCAGAGGGCTTTCTCCTAAATGCTTGTGTGTGTGTGTATGTGCATATATGTGTTTCAAGAGATGGAGTGAAGTTCCATCAGGAGCAGAAGTCTGTTAGCAAGAGCAGTTGTGCGTGCAGGCAGGAAGGGCAGGAGCCAGCCCTTCTCAGGCTCCGGTTCAGTCTCTCGCTCGCAGGGACACAGCCGAACTGACGCTCCTCTGCTCACGCAGGCAACGGTGGGGTTTTGCACTCACTGTTGCACCAATGGTCTCATAGAAAACTTGCTTGCAGTGCCCACAGCACCCCCGCTGCACCCCCGCCGCACCCCTGCTGCATCCCCCCTGCACCCCGGCTGCACCCCCGCTGCATCCCCCCTTCATCCCCGCTGCATCCCCGCTGCATCCCCATTGCATCCCCATTGCATCCCTGCTGCACCCCCGCTGCACCCCTGCAGTGCACGGCCCTGCCGAGGGGCTGTGGCACCCGGGCCTCCCCCGTGACCAGCATGTGGCTGCCACCCGCTGTGGTGAGAGCTGGGACGCGGCGGCGCAGGGCAGCGTGGGCGGGGGGCAGAGCCGGGCGCTGGGGCCCATGGCGAGGGCAGGCGTCGCAGGAGGTCGGGTCCGCACCCTCTGGCAGGAGCTGCCTGTTTTGGAGGGGGCCCCGGCAGGCGTTGGTGCCCGGCTGCCGTGCACGCCGCGCCGCGCCGTGCCATCCCGGGGCGGGCTGCCATGGGAACCAAACCTCGTTACTGCGAGATAAACAGTTGGACATTTTGGCCTGGTTTCTGCAGGACTAACCTGGCAGGGATGAGAGGAAACTAAATTAAATCTCAGATTTTCTGATTCCCAGCGTAGCATCTGGCAGTAGCGCTGCGAGTGGCGGCTTGGTTCTCTGCCCGGGAAGCCGCTGGCGTGGAAGGGACAGGGTATTTTTGTCAGATGATCAGCGGGGGCCTGAGGTCGCGCCTTTTTGAGGTGGGGGGCTTTTGCGTGATGCTTTCGTGGCAGGTCTGTGGCACGGGGGCCGCTCCCGGCTTCCCCGGGGTCTCATGTCCTCACGATGCCTTTCGCTGCCTCCAAATTCAGCGCCCGTGCCCACGCGCCCTGGGGTGGACTGGCCCTCGGCTGGGCCCTGCCCAACCCGCGCCGGGTGTCCCTGCGTCTTACACCGGCGTCACTGAGCCAGAAGCCGCCTCCGCCGCCCACGGTGCCCGCGCTGCCGGGCGGCCGCCGGGCCGTGGATCCTGCCCGGGCAGAGGGTGCCAGATGGAGGGAAACCGGGGGGATGGGCTGCCATAGAAACCCAGCCCTGCTGTCCCCGCTCGCCGTCCGGCAGAGCCCAGCGCCGCCGGCACCGCGCCCCAGCCCCGCAGCGGGGCTCCGGCGGGCTCCCGGGGATAGAGCCCCGGGCACAGGGCTCTTGGGATGACTTTTATCATCTTTTTATGCTGTTTAGTTTTTTTTCAGATTCAAGATACTATTTTACAGGCAGCCCGCACGCCTGCGGCTTTGCCAAAGAAGATAAGCCCTTATCTCCCGCCTCGCGCTCTGGCTCGGGGCACGGGGGAAGCTGACGTGCCTGCGTTTGGTTTTTCAGGAAACAGGAGCTGCTGAACAGCACGGATGTGACCGTCCCGGAGCGGCCGCTGTCCCCCCCCCTCACGGCCCCGCCGACCATGAAGGTGAGTGCGCGGGCGACGCCGCGCCGGCCGGGCAACGCTGCGCTGGGCTGTGGGCGCGTGGTCCAGCCGCGGTGCCGGTTTTGGAAACTGAAGCTGGTGAGGAGCAGCACTTCCAACGCAGCGGCTGTACGGATTTGGGCTGTTCCCGAGGGAGCAGCAGTGGGTGGTTTCTGGAGTTCAGCCTGCAGCGTGTTCAGACACCATCGGCGGCAGCGGGGTGTGCGTGCCGGCGGGCCCCATCCTGCTGCCGCTCACGTTACGCAATCACGAGCAGCAATGCCAAGCGGAGTGCAGAATCCCAGCGCTGTTATCCTTCTAATAACCCTCCCGGGGCGCCGTGGCGGGCGGCTGCGTGCCAGCGCGAGGCAGGCGGCGCGTCCCTGGCAGGCAGGCGCTGCTGGTAGGGTCCGACCCATCGCTCGCTCCTGCTGGGAACCGCTCGGCCGCGGCCTTTTGCCGTGGCGGAGGCAGAGGTTGCGGGACACGATGCTTCCTCTCCGCTCTGCCCGTGCCAGGCTGCCTCTGCAGGACTCTGCCTCTCCTGCAGTTTTCCCAAACCCAGCCGGAGAAGGTCGCGACCAGCCTGGTCAGACCTGGAAGCTGGTCCTGCTTGAGCCGGGGTTGACTGGGCACCTCCGCAGCTCCCAGCGCGCAGTTACCTCGCTCAAACAGCCTCAAGCGAGCGGGGAGTGCGCGGCGCTGTGCCGAGCAGGGTGATGCAGAGAGGGGGTCGGTGATCTGGGGCGAAGCTTCAGAGTGAATTTGGTTAAATAGGATAAAATGCAACACGGGTTCACCAGAAGTAGCTTCTGTCAGAGTAACCTGAGAAATTTCTGCGATATCAGAGTTTTCAGACAAAGGCGATTGTAGCTCTTCTCCCAGGGTTGCTGCAGAGCGCTCAATATGCTGCCGCCCGGGAAATTACTCATTAAGCTGGAGAAGATGAGATGGATGTGAGGATTATGAGGTGGCTGAGAACCTGGTTAAATGGTTGTTAAGAGCAAGTGGGCTTGGAAATAGAGTATTGAGTTGGAGGAGTTTGTTAGTGGAGCTTCTGACGATTTGGCTTATTTAGGGTTTTGTGTATGACTTGGGTGTGGGAAGGAGCTGACACAGTCCACTGGTGACACGAGCTGTGGCACCTCGTTGGGCTGCAGAGGAGGAGGGGGGGATTCTGGGGGGGCTGAAGCCTGGAGTGATGGGAGGAGCAGGGATGCGCCTCCGGGAGAGCCCACCAGCAGCGGGAGCGTTGTCCTGGGGGCACCGTGGGAGGAGGGGGAGATCCCGCCTGTGGGCTGCACCCGGTGACGCGCGGTGTGCCGGGACGGGAGCTGCCGGCGTGCCAGCAGCAGAGCGTGCTTCCCGGTCCTCGTGCCAGCAGCATTCCTGGCTGGCCTCGGGCTGGCACCCGAGGAGGGGAAGCCAAAGCCCCCGCGCCGTTTACCAGCCTCGGAGGACAAGAAGTGTCCCGGGATGGTGCTGGGCGATGAGCAGCCCTGCCAGGGCCTTGGAGGGATTTCACCTCGGGGGTGCTGCTGCATCCCGTGGCGGGACACCCGGTGCCCACCTGCCCGTGCACCGCTGGGGAAGCAGCAAGCACCCGCGTTTCTCGCGTGGGCTGTCCCGGACAAGCGCCGCGGCTCCTCCGCGGCCCCGGCCTGCCCGCCCTGCCCCTGCGGGAGGAAACAGATTGTTGGTGCAATTTATTTTGCCTTGCGGAAAGGTGGTAAATTGCTCGGTAACACCTGGCTGGGGTTCAGGGAGGCCTTTCTGTAACCGTGAGCGCTGCAGTCCCACAGCGTCCCTGGGGCTCATCCGGCTGCCACGCTCCATCGTGCCTTCCCAGGCTTCACAGCAGCACCTGCGTCCTGAGAGGTTCTGCGTTTGCCTTTACCCTTGTCGTGTTTTAAATGGAAATCCTGCATTTAATGAGCCTGCGAGCGGGGCAGGCTGGGCCCTGCTGTGCTGTGCCCCGATGCCAGGGTCTGCTCCCTGCCTGGAGAGCTGCTGCAGGAGGGGTGATGGGGGCGAGACCCCAGGCACGCTGCAGGCGGGAGGGGAGGTACGGCTGCTCCTTGGCTGGAGCCAGGGCGATGCGGAGCGGCGGGAGGTCGGGCTCTTCACCGATGTTTAAACTTCGGTTCAAGGCTTCCCTCAGCATGGGAAACTTGGCACGGAAACCCATGGAAAGCCTGGCATGGAAAAAGTGTGTAGATGCTACTCCATGTGCTTCAGGTAATGTAAGCTCCCCAAAAGCAAAGGCTGAGGTCTTTCTTTTCATGCCTCTCAAAGATGGCTGTTCCTCCTCGCATCGCCAGGCGCGCGGGCCCGTCTTGCCGCGGGTGCTGTGACCGGGGGAGAGGCCGGCAATGGCTTTGGCTGAGGATGCACTGGGGGACCGGCCTCCACGGGCAAGGCTGGAGGCTGCCTGTTTCACTGCTGGTTCTTCGTTTTTATAATCACGTAATTAAAGCAATTAAAAGGTGATTACTGACTCGTTCTGCTTTACAGCAGGATTAAAGGGCTCCAGAATCTTTTGCAGATGGCAGAGGTTGTCCTTTTGGAAAGGCGAAGCAGAGCTGGGAGGCCGCGGCATGTGCTCCCTCCCTCCCTCCATTGCTCAGTCCCCGCGGCGCTGGCGATGGCAGAGCCGCTGCGGTGACGGCTACCCGCGCTGGCACCCCGGCCAGGGAGCGGCAGAGGAGGATCCTGCATCTTGCCTGGACGTTGCTTTGCCAGGCGCAGGGTGCTCCAGAGGTGCCAAACAGAAATAAATCGGTAGGGTCTTCAGGTGTGTGTGCTCGTTTGGAGCTTCCCTGCGCCCCTGCTGCCGCTTTGGGCTCAGCTGCCGTCGGCTCTCGAAAGGCAGGGGCTGGTATGTATTTGCTGGCATTTAAGAGGTGGAACTGGGGATGTCTGGGAGAGGAGATGTCAGGGATTAAGGAGCCATCGGCTTGATGAAGGCAAACCTGGAACGACTTTGTGGTTGGGAGCCAGAGACCTGGTCCTTCTGGAGACATTGCTCGGTCCCCTGACTGTCGCGGTCCGTGTGGGGGATGCCGGGCGGTGGCTCAGCGCTGGTGTAGCCGAGCCTGCGATGAGATGCTGCGCAGCATGAGTGGGTTGAGTCGATATCCTCGGTGCTCATCCCGCTCTGCCCTGCTCTCGGTAGGCTGTAAGGTGCTTCCCAGAATCTGTGCAAGACTTAGTGTCACGGAGAGGGACAAGGGGTAGGTACGGGTGGTGGGAGCAGGGACGGGAGTGAGTCCCCGGCAGCTGAGACTGCCCGTGCTCCGGCACAGCCACGCAGGCATTCTGGCCAAAGAAGTCGTGTCCTGCCTCCTCCCCAGGCGATGCTGGGACGGGAAGGTCCTGCTGGTGCTGGTGCCTACTCTGCAGCTCCTGGGTAAGCAGGCTGGGTTGTCCTGAGCTGACTCCCAGAGGATTTAAAGTTGGGATTCATTCAGCTCCTTTGGAAGGGCTGTGGCTTTTTGCGCATACAGCTTTCCAGCTGGAGAGCTCGGATTTTCTGCCTCCTGCCCAGCGCCCGGTTCTGGCTGCAGCTCTCCCAGGTGAGTGCCCTCCCGAGGGGGGCCGTGCATCCCTCCCGTGGGGCCGTGCATCCCTCCCGTGGGGCCGTGCATTCCCCGCGGGGCCGCGCATCCCTCCCGTGGGGCCGTGCGTCCCGGGAGGAGCAGAGCGAGGGCAGGAGCCTGCCGGTGCCCTGTAAACCCTCCCCTGCTTCCTGCCCAACCTGTTTGGGGCACTTTGCCTCCCAGGGGAGCCACCCTTTGAAATAACAAAGCAGCAGTCCTGCCATGCCTCTGGCTTGGAGAAACGTTAACGAAGGGAGGTGTCAGGGCTGGGGAGGGATAGCCGGGCTGGCGCTCGGCCGCCGCACTCGCCGGGCACCCATGAGGAAGTCTGGTCGCGGCAGCAGCCGTCGCCGCGTGGCAGATGTGGAGGGGGCGACGCCGGGAAGATGATGGATTTCTTACGGGGCCTGGTGAGTGCTGTGCGACCCGCGGCGGGGAGGGGTGCTGGGCAGAGCTCTGCCCCGCTGCGCTCCGTCCTTGGCGGCTCCTGCCTGGTGTGGGGTTTTCTTTCTGGGTGTCATTTTCTTCGGAAACCTTCAAAGCAGACACTTACTGCCTGCGCTGCAGCTTCTGCTCTGAGCGCTCCTCGTCTGCAGGTGCCTGCTCGCTAAGCTCACCCCCGGGGTGCCGGGTGGTTAAACAGGCACCGTGCGCTCCAGCCGGCTCGGCTTCGGACCCCGTGTCTTGCCTGGTGCCGAAGGCGAGGAATCACATACTTTTCTGAGCTGAAACAGCGGGATGTAACTGTACGTCCCCTCTCACGCTGCCACTGTAGCATGCTCAGTGGTGAGGAGTGAAGACACATGAGCCGGAAAGGAATAGCAACTATGCCATTTTGGGTTGAGTATTTTGCATTTCTGAGGTCGTTAGGACAAGCCACCGGGCAGCCTTGTCCTGCCGAAGGTGGCGGGGAACCGGCTGTGCGCTCTGGTGCTGCCTGGGTTGCGTTCAAGAAGCAGATGCGGGGTAGCGTGGGGCAGACAGCCTGCGACCAGGCGGGCGAGCGCGACCTTCCTGCCGGCCGAGCCTCGGCGGGTGACGCTGCTTCCTGCCGGGGGCCACAAAGCTGTAATTGTCTGCACTATAATTACCAAAATATTTGTGGCCCAGTAAAGGTTGGCTTTAAGTGTGCATAAATCCCTAAAGGGTACAGACTGCTGTCTGCTTTATTAAATACATGTACGCATTTTCTGCTGGAACTTACTTGAGCAGGTGGACCCAGTGCCGCTGTGCGGTTTGGTTCTCTGGTTCTGGCTGCTGGCACAGTGGGATCTGGAAACTATTTTAATTGACTCAAAGAGCATTTGTCCATTGCAGAGACCTGAAGATAAGCCGGAATCTAAACCAAGCTCAAAATAAGGAAAAGCCTTTTTAAAGTGCTCCCAGCTTCGGGCACAGAGCTCTTCTGAGCCTGGGGTTCATTTTTCCTCCCGTAGGTGCAGTAGATAAAAACGGGGCATAGTCTAAAGCTAGAAACACGGCCAGGGCCGCTTCCGAGCTGCCACAGTCCCTGCCTGTGACTTTCCCCCATCCCAGCTGGCGTCACCGAGGGCAGTCACTAGGCTGCTCGTGCCGTAAAACTAACCTTTGCTCGCCACATTTATTAAAAGAAAATCTCTCTGAGACTTTCCTTTGGTCTTTGATTTTCATTTCTTCATCTCCTCCTCTGTTTTTTTCTCTCTTTTTTGTCTTTTGAGAAGTTCAGTCTATTCTAACAGGTCACCAAAAATCACCCCCCCCCCCATGTCTTTCTCTTTGGTACCGTGACCCCTTCTGCCCCAAATCTCGCATCCCCGTTCTGCAAACCGTTTCTGACAGCCGACAGCATTGGAGCTGCTGCTGACCCCGCTTTCCGCTCTCCCCCATGGACCAGCAGCGCCCGACGTGGCCCCAGCCTCTCCTCGGCCGTACGAGCCGTGAGCCCACGCTCCGCGGCTGCAGCGCGGCGGGTGGCTGGGAGCAAACACGGGTTAGGGGAGAGGTGGGGGGAGAATGGGGAGAGCAGGGACGGGGCTGCTGCTTCACGCCTGCAGAAAAGCCACTTAGTGGTTTGCTGGGAGTGCCCCAATATTTACAGCCGTAGTTCAACTAGATAATTCATTTGCGTGTACTTGAGAGCAGCAAAAGCCGGACGGGGATCAGGATCGCCCAGCTGAGGTTCGGCGGTTGCTGTGCCGAAGGGGTGACCCTGCAGGTGCCCAGCGAGTCAGGCAGCCAGCGCTCGCTTGTGGAGCGCCGATGTCCCCGCGGCTGTGCGTGCTGGTGGGGCCGTGCCCGTGCCGGTCGCTCGGGTCAAACCGGCGTCTGCTGTGTCCGCACATCACGGCAGGACTGAGCGGGAAAGGCGGCCAGTGCCTGCCGGGCCCCAGAGCAGCTCAGCGGCGCGCTGGCTGCCGCCGGGACGGGGGCCCCTTTGGGCAGTGCGGGTAGATCAGGGCAGGAGCGGGGTTTCCTGACGTCCCCCCTTCCCCGGGGGAACGGCGGCTGAGCAGGACGGAGGTGCCGTTAGCACCTCTCCTGGGGCTCTTCCCGGTCGGGGTTTGGCTCTCGTCCCTGAGCCCCCGCACTAAGCATTTCCAAAGGCGCAGGAGCCGTGTGCCCCGTGTGCCCCACGCGCACTGCAGCGGCTCGGGATGCTGGTGGGTGCTGGTGGGGCTGCAGAGCCCCGCGGCACCGGCACGGCTGGGGAGGGAGCCGGGCAGCGGGTGCTGAGGGAGCAGGACGAGCTCCCTGGCTGCAGGGTCAGGCTGCTCTCCAGAGGAGCCACACAGGATTTTTAATCGGAGCCTGGGGCTCGCTAATCTCTTTAGTTCGTTTGGCAAGTAGGCCGTTAACCCTGCGCGGGGCGGCCCAGCCCCGCCGGCAGCAGCATTGCCGGCACTGCCGCAGCCGGTGAAACGCAGAGCCCAGGGCTTGCGCCTTGCAAGGTACGGGACGTGGGGAGGGCTTCTGTAGGTGTCTCATTTGCAAGAGTATTTATTTGCTTTTTTGGATCGGTCAGTATGGGCCTGTTTTCATTTCAAAAGGAAAGTTTTTTGCTGCTGGTTTGCGTGCGCAGACCTGCTCCTGCCAAGGGCCCTGCAAAGCAGCAGGAGGACCATGGGTGCCAGGGCACACGCACCCCGTCCCTCTGCCCGCGGCGGGACCGGCTCTGCCCCGTGTCCCCGCATCCTCAGCACGTCCCATGCCTGCGGCCCTGCCGGGTGCCCCGCGGCACTTGGCAGCCGTCTGGGTTTTCTCCCCGCCTGATCTCCGAGATCCGTGCCCGCTGTGCAGCAGCGAGCAGCACATCGTGGAGCAGTGGAGGAGCGTGGCCGCAGCGGGTGCTCCCCTGCCGTTCCCTGCCCTCCAGCCGGGCTGTCCCGTGCCCCGCAGGGCGGGATTGCACCAGCGGCTCTGCTCTCCCTTTGGCATCTCTAGCCCGTGTCACCGCTCCAGAGAGCTGGGAAACACGGACCTTAGAGACCTGGGAAAACGCCCAGGGGACAAAAGGAACGCAAAGAGATTGTCCAGCTGATGGTGCTAACAGTGCTGTGGTTAGAAAAAGAAATGACTGAAGGGCCATTATCAAACCGTACACAGAGCGGGCTGGGAAGGGGTCCGGGGGTGGGTGTTACTGGCGACCGTGACCTGCAGCAGCGCAGCCCGAGCTCCGAGTCAGGCTGGACGGGAGCTCTCGTGGCTGGGGATCGGGACAAGCACCGCAGCGTCACTCGGCCTGTCCTCTCGTGCTCTTCTGGAAATGAAATGCAGAGCAGGAGGAGTTAGGGAGGTGGGGAGCTGCTGCCGCTCGCTGCTCTGTGCACTGCCCGCAGCTGCGGCAGAGGCACTTGGCGTGGGATGGCCACTGGCCCTGGGAATCGGGGGTGTCTGTGGGACCCCGTCCCTGCCCGGCGGCGGGGCTGGATGGGGCGTCTGAGAGGCACATCCCATCGGTTAGAGAGCGTGTCCCTTCTTCCCGTTCCTGCTGTGTGCCAGAGCCAGCGCGCCCGGTACGAGGTGGGGGGTCCGGTGTCCCTGCCTTGAAGTGGCTTGGGCTGGCTCACCTCGTGTCTGCTTTAATTGAACAGGAGATTTCCTTCTTTTCTTTTTCAGTCTGCAGAATTCTTCGAAATGCTGGAAAAAATGCAGGTGAGCAGCAGCAGCGTGCATGCCAGTAATGCGGGACGGTCCCTACTCGGCAGAGGCTGCAAGGACAGAGGTCCCACAGCACCTTGTACATTTAACGTGCTGGGAGGCCTTGTGTGGTCACAACAGGTTTTGAATTGTTGCTGAAGTCCCCAGCCCTGTGTGAGCCGGGCTGAAAGGGGCACAGCAGGCGCTTCCCGGCTCAAACCGTGCAGAAGAGAGCTGCACAGAAATGCCCAGCGCGCCGGGGGGAGAGCAGTGGTTTCGGCATCGTCTTCCTCTGAGGTTATTCTGCATCGCCCCGAGCAGTTTTGCAGAAGGAGGTTTAGGTCTTGGCGAGTGTGTGGCCAGGCAGGGGCAGATGCTCTGCGACGCGGTCCCGTTGCTCCCTGGTGAAGTCAGCACGCCGCTGCCTGTCTTTGCAAGCGGTGGCTCTGGTACAGAGCACGGCTGGGTCAAGCGCTGCCTCCCCCTCGGGTCAGGGCAAGGCGTTCTCTTGTCCCATGCTCAAACACACGTGGGTCTGCCCGAGGAGGAGGGCTGGGGGACCAGGGTGTCCCCTGGCGTGTGCCTTGTCCCCGCGGGAGAGACACGGGCAGGTGGCACTCGCCCCCGATGCTGGGACGCGCGGTGCTCCCCCAGCGCGGTGCTCCCCCAGCGCGGTGCTCCCCCAGCACAGCACTCCCCCAGCGCAGTAGTGCTCCCCCAGCGCGGGGCTCCCCCAGCGCGGGGCTCCCCCAGCACGGTGCTCCCCCATCGCGGCACTCCCCCAGCGCGGCACGGGCGAGCGGCAGCAGGGTTTGCCGTCCCCGTGCTCCTGCCTGGGACAGGCACTGTGAGAGAGCCGGGGCCGTCACCCTGCCACGCGCCAGGGCTGTTGTCCCCGCTCCGCAGGAAGGCAGCGCAGGGGCTTCCTTTAGGAGCCCATCCCGGAGAGATTAAGATGAAGCTGGAGTGGGATGTATGGGGCATTTTGTGTTTGGTGCTGTGCCAGGACCTGGGAAATGATGGTCCCTGCCTCACGTTTAGACCTTTTCAGTGCAGTGTTGCTGTGTCCCAGGTCTTGTCCCACCACATCCCCGTCACCCATTTCACTGTGTTACGGCGAGGTCTGTCCCGGCACGCCGGCAGATCTGCCTGGCTCGCCCCGGGCAGAAACCCCTTCCTTTTGTGCCGCTCGCGTCAGAGTGATTTCCGTGTACCAAAATACCCTTGTGGTTTCGTCTGTGTTGTTGAAAACATCTTAATTATTTGATCTATTTGTTTTGTTCCAAACAGGCACCAAAACTTGAAGAACAGAGGGCTGGAAGCCAAAAACATAAGGTTGGTTGAATTTTGTTTCTTGCACGGATCTCTTCAAGTGTCTCCCCCTTATCTCAGGGCTTTAATGTGTATTGTCACTGACAGTCACTCAAAGGGCTAAAAAGGATTTAAATGTTACCTAAAAACAATGCACCGGTTGAATTGCAAAGATGAGAGAGTGGTGCCTGTAAATCTCTAATCCAGCTTTATGTCCAAACCTGTGTATTTCACCAGCGAGCTCTGTAAAATGGTTGGGCTCTGCCGCGGAGCTGGGGAGCTTACACCGACAACGGAGGCCCCTTTGGAAAAGGATTTACGCGGCTGCGGTGCTTTCCTGCAGGCCCCGAGCGGGGAGGGGTCCCCGCGCCGGGTCCCCGGCAGCGCGGTCGCACCGCTCCCAGGGCCTGCGCCCGTCGCCGCGCGTGGCGGCCTCGCCCGACGCGAGCATCGCTCTCCGTTACCATCTGGTGCTCGGTGCAGGGCGTGGGGATGGGAGGGAGCCGTGCAGCAGGCGGCTGGGAGCGCTCCCCAGGCTGGATGTGCAAGGCTGTGGTCTCACGGGACAGCTGGTGGGGAACAAGCGGTCACACGTGGTGTTTTGGTTCCTTTTTCCAGGAAGACTACATCCCGTACCCCAGCATCGACGAGGTGGGTGCCCTGAACCACCCTGAACGCCTTCTGGCGAATGCCTTTCCAAAAGTGCCGATAACCGGGGAATTGGTGGAGATCCCATCTCCGAGAGGAGCTGCACAAAGCGTGTTCCCCCTCCCCACCTTTGCGGCTGCTGCTTTTGCTCGGTAGCACGTGCCCTCTTCTAGGAGAGAGAGGGGAGGTTTCAGAGCAGGGCTAGATTTGCCCCCTGCGGTGCTGGGGCTGGGGGCTGCTGCGGGAGGGGGCAGCTGGGGGGCAGGACACGGGGCGATGAGCCCCTGCACCCCACATCCACACCCGGGTCCTGCCTCACCCCTCCTGGGTGTGTGTCTCTGCAGATCCTAGAGAAGGGCAGCCCGTACCCGCTGATCATCCTGCCCCAGTTCGGGGGATACTGGATCGAAGACCCGGAGAACCTCGGTACACCCACCTCGTCCGACAGCAGCATCTGCGAGGAGGAGGAGGAGAACCTCAGCCCCAGCACCTATGGCTACAGGCTGGAGTGCAAGGGAGAGGCCAGAGCCTACAGGAAGCATTTCCTGGGGAAGGTGGGTGCCCCCGCCGCAGGGGACGAGCGGTCGGCTGCAGATCGCCCACCTCCCAGGGGGAAAAAAGAAATTCTAAAATTGTGAGCAAATGGGCAAATTTTGCATCTTGCCTCTTTGCAAGGAGAGGAGGGGACCGGCGGGTGACCAGCCACGGCCGTGATGGCCACGCACAGAGCCTTTGCCCCGGCCCCCGGGGCCGGCGGGGCCCCCAGGACACCGGTGGGGACACCGGCTCTGAGCCTGCCCCGTCTACGGCGCCCGGGGCTCGGCCAGGCGTGGGGGACGCGGCGCGGCAGCCGCCTGCCCACCCCCTCGTCACAGGATCGTAATCCTCTTTCTCCCTCTGAACAAAGCCGGGAGCGTAGTGCTAAAGCCCAGGGGCAGAGGGATTAAAGCCCTGGTGAGGAGGGGGTGCGAGTGTGCGTCCCCAGGGGTGGGAGGGTGTCGGGATGGCAGGTGAGTCCTCTGCTCCGGCCGGGGCGCGGGGCAGCGTCCTTGCCATCAGCGAGCTGCCTCCCCCGCCGCTAACGCGCTGCTTTCTATTTTTAGGATCATTTAAATTTTTATTGTACAGCCAGCAGCCTCGGAAATCTGATCCTTTCTATTAAGTGTGAGGAGGCAGATGGCACGGAATACTTAAGGATTATACTCAGGTATGGGGGGAAAAAAAAAAGCTGTGCTTAACAAAATATTTTCTCTCCGGGAGTCCCTTGTTTTGTGTCTACTGCAAACGCTAGAGCCGGGCTGGCAGCGCGCAGGCTGCCACGCACGGAGGGGCTCGGGTGGGGCGGGAAGCAGTGGCATCATCCTTCTACTGCTTCTGCGCTGGCACTGCCTGACCCCCGATAACGAACATGAGACTTTGATCCATTGCTAAACCTGCTGAAACTGAGTGTAAACCTCTCCGTGACAGGGGATAATGCCAGTCCCATCTATCGCCATCCCTCTGTAAGCTGACAAGACCCAGCGCGTCTGAACCGTTGTGTCATTTCCCCCCAAAGTATGAATATTTTAAGAGCTGCAGAGATGAGAAGAAAAATTGAGCCTTCGCTTACTAACCAGGCCCAACAAATTCAGCAGAACGTCATTTCCCAGCAGCCGGTGGAGCGTCGCTGCGCGCACACCACAGGGCTGCTGAGCGGGGGGCTGCAGCCAGCGCCTCTTTGCCTTAGACGTTCCCTGACGTCTGCTCTTTTCTGTTTCTTTGCTAGGTCCAAGGTGAAGACGTTGCACGAAAGAATCCCCCTGGCAGGATTTAGCAAGCTCCCTAGTATCCCCCAGATCGCAAAGGTAAACTGCCGGGCTGGGCTGGGCTGGGCTGCCTGCAGCAAAGCCTGTGCCACTGTGCCTGGTGCGTTGGGCAGCGTTGGGCGGCGTTGGGCAGCGTTGGGCGGCGTTAGGCGGCGTTGGGTGGCAGTGCCTGGGCTCTCAGGTCCAGGGGCGCTTGGTGGGTGGCAGAGGTACGCACTGGCCCTGCAGCTGGTTTCCCGGTGATCCTGGGCAGGTCACTGGTTGATATCTGGGGGAGGAGGTGAGGAAGCAGCAGCACTTTTGACCCATGGGGAGACCTGGGACTTGTCTTGCTGCATCCCCAGTCGGGTACCAGCCAGGCCATGGGGCATCCTGATGTGAGGATGCGAAGAGGGGAGCTCCTGCAATCAGAGGCTGGAGTTGGCTCTTTTATAAGACATTCACAGCCTTGCTGAGGAGTTTCAGCAGGACAGGGGTGTCTGCTCCACACGCCCGGGGACCCGGCACTGACTGCTCTTTCCCCTTGCCCACAGGCCCTCTGCGACGACGCCTCTGGGCTGAAGTTTAACCCTGTTCTGTACCCCAAGGTGAGGTAACTAACCCCAAGTCGGTGGCATATTCAGCAGAGAAGGTCAGATGGGGTTAATTCTCCCTTTTTCTGCAAGATCCAACGGCTACTTTGATACAGAGCGTGGATATTTGTCCTGCATCTTTCTAGCTCTGTACCTTTGTGCCTGGCTGCGAAGCGGGTGTGAGCAGCGCAGCAGTGGCAAGTGAGCTAACGGCCGTCTGATGGCACGTGCACGCCACCGTCTTGTTCTGTCAGCTGGCCACCAAGGACTGATGGCACTTTGGTATTAATCTGGCCTTGGATCGTGGGGAAGGAGGGAAAGGCGACCGTCTGTGGGGTGTAAAACCAACCTGGATCTTGGTTTGATGCTTTAAGGTTTGCTTGAAACCCGGTGAGATGGGTTGAGCCTGTGCTTGAGAAGCCCTGGAGGAAGAGGCGCAGAGGCGGGTGGGTCACTGCGGGGGACGAAGTGTTTTACCCAGGTGGCAGTCCCCACTGGTGACGTACCAGGACTGACTCGTTACCCGTCCCGGGATTGCTTCTCCTCGTGTGCGCTCTTGTGCTGCCATAGAGACCCGCTCCTGGGAAGTTACAAAGCAAATCCATCATTTTCAAATACCTTTTACGTGGCAGACCTGTTCTGTGCAGGCACAGCAGTAAGTTGTAAGGCAGTTTCACCACCCTTTGATGTAGCCAAGGTCAAACCGATTCTGCTCATCCGTTGTCAGTACTGGTGTTGCAATCACACCCTGATCTGGAAGCCTGAGAACAGCCGGTGCCCGGCTGGGGAAGATGAACATCTCTGACTCGGTCCCCGCAGAGTGGGGCTGGGACTGCGGAGCTGCGGGAACTGCCATTATTTGCACCCAAAGGACCCCAAACTTCCCCCAGAAAACCTGCGAGAGGTCGGGGCTCCCCGCACCCCCTGCCACGCCTGGGCGCCGGGGCCGCAGCTCGTGCCCACCCGAAGCCCACGGGCATCCAGGCGAACTGTCGGCGGCGGAGGCTGCAGGGATGCTGATAACCAAAACTGGGGCCACTGTTGAAAACTTTTGGCCTAATTATGTGGAAATTTGGCTTCTGCCCCCCTCCGCTCCCTCGGGCGCTGCTCGGCCGTTGCCGTACCCCGCTGCTGCTCCGGCGGGCTCCCCCGCTGCCTGCCACGGGGAGCCGTACCGCGGCCGGCGGCGACGGCGAGCGCGCCGAGCGGAGCTGGGAGCCTGGCCAGCAGCACGTGCCGACCAGGGTTTGCTCTTCTGGACGTCACGTTTTGCACTGCCAAATGAAATAATTTGTGTTTTGTTTTACTGCAGGCGTCCCAGATGATAGTATCTTACGATGAACATGAGGTCAACAACACGTTCAAGTTCGGGGTGATCTATCAGAAGTTCAGGCAGGTGAGCAATCCCCGTGCCGTTCTCGTGGAGCACGGCCCCGCTTGCCGTAGGTCTGCGTTTCACGAGTGCGGGACCCCTGAAGCTGCAATTCGGCACTACAGTTAATTCCGTCGCGTGCGGCACGCTGTGTTACTGGGTGCCCTCACTAATAATGCATTTCTTGTTGCGCGGATGTTTCCCTGACTCATTCAAAATGATGTGACTGAAAAAATTCAGCATGGAAATCAGCCCACAAGCTGCTGTAGGGAAAAGTGGATGTGAAAATGGATTGTAGCAGGCACGGTATTTTAATCAGATATATGTTTAGACAGTGAAACAGTTACATTTGTCTTGGAGGACTGCGGGCTATGGAGACAGGCGTTTGCTGAAAATGCTGTCATTAGCCGAGGGACTCCGGGAGGGGAGCGCGGAGGCAGCCGAGTCTTATAACTCACCAAGGATTATTCTGACAGGCACTCTAATTATCTTTACATATTGCGTTTTATTTTGGATTGAGTAACTCATGCAAGACCATAATTAAGGTCTCATAAGGTTTTGAAATGTAGCACACAAGGGATGATTAAGACTTGGATTTTCCGACGGAGGATTCATTTGTGTTTTGGTATTTCCTGAACGTTATCCTAAGGTCCCTCGCCGCTGGTCAGGCGTCGCTCTCGGCACCTCTGGGCGCCGTGGTGGCTGGGCGGGCTGTGGGCGGCCCACGGCCGGTGCCGGTGGCCGAGCGCGGTGGTGGGGAGCGGAGGCGGGGAGCAGCCCGCGGCTGCGCGCAGGACCCGGGGACGAGGTGCTGGTGGCGGCCCCGGGGGGTCGCATGCGGGGAAGGAGGTGGCAGGAGACGGGCGGGCAGGGAGAGGTGGCGTGAGCAGAAGTCACCGTCAGAGCTGGGGCGGGACGGGTTCCTTTCTCCGTTGCTGAGGCAGCTCTCGCTGATGGCGAGGTTTGATTTTAAGCCGCTCAGAGCAGGGTGCCACGCAGAAGGCACCTTTCGAAGGGGCCTTTCACGTTAGTGGTGTCCGTGGTCGTTGTGTCCGTAGCACCCGTAGCGCGATGGGGAGCAGCGCCGGGAGGTCCCCGAGGGCGCAGGGCTGTCCTGGTGCGTGGCAGCCGCTGGGCACCGTGGCTTTGGGCACGCTCGGCTCAGGCAGCACGGGGGCCTCTGCGGCTCCATCAGACCAACGCCGCGGTGGCAGAGCCACGGCCGGACCCTGCTCCTTCCCCCGGGGGCTGGTGTCGGCGGGCGCTGCGCAGCCCGGGCGGGTGGGCTGCTGGAGACGGCAGCGCTGAGGCTCTCGAAAGATGCACCCTGTGTTTTGTAGACCCAAGAGGAGGAGTTGTTCGGCAATAACGAAGAGAGCGCTGCCTTCAAGAACTTCTTAAGTTTTCTGGGAGACACTATAACACTCCAGGACTTCAAAGGGTAAGTTAAATAAAAATAATGATTTTACAAATACATTTAACGAGAGACTATGTCATATGTAAAAATACCTACCGTGCGAGAACAGAAGTCATCTCACTCATGAGTGGGATGTACAGAGCAGAAGCAAAGATAGCTTTGGCTTGTTTTTCAAAGCTGGAGGAGTTTTCCGAAAAAAAATTGGAGCCGCCAAGAGAGAAAAACTTCCTTTCCTGCAGTTTTAAGGTTGTGAGAAAATCTGGCTGTATTCAGCCGTAGACGAAAGGAACTTCGTACAGAAATGCGCCCTGTCCGGGGTCATGGGCTCAGTCGTGGCACGGGCAGAGACCCCCCGCTGCGGGCGAGGGCCGTGGGCTGGCAGGCGTGGGCAGCTCGCCTCGGCAGCGCTCGGCACCGCTGGTCCCGTGGCTGGTGCCCGCGGCCGCGGTCGGCCCCGGCCGCCCGGCACTGCTCTGCCGCACACCCTGAAGTTCAGAGGGGTGACGGCGATGCTTGGTTACAATACATGACGCACGGTTTGTTCTTTCCCATTTGCTCACCACTAGATAAAGATAAATGAGCTGGTTTGTTCTGTCCCCCGGTCCCCTGACAGCCGCCGGCAGTCTCTGCTAAGCTTTCAATTAATATTTCTTCATTCCTCCCCGCCTTTCCCTTCGTCTCTAGTTTTCGAGGAGGTCTGGATGTCAGCCACGGGCAGACGGGAGCCGAGTCTGTGTACACGGTGTTCAGGGACAGGGAGATAATGTTTCACGTCTCTACAAAGCTGCCTTTTACCGAAGGAGACACACAACAAGTAAGAGAGATGAGCTTCCTTGCGCGGGAGCGCCTGAGCCGGGACGTGCTGGCGCTGCCCTGCCCAGCGCCGCCGGCCGCCGAGCCCCAGCACCGGCACCCTCGGCTGGCGCGTGCCGGCACGGGCGGCGGCCGCGTGGGCTTCCCGGCGCGGCAGCCTGGGCGCCCGGAGGTGGCGTTTGCTCCCGAGGGAGCAGAGCCGCCTGGCTTTACCGACCAAATGTTTTCCCTTTCCGCTTAGCTCCAGAGGAAGAGGCACATCGGCAATGACATTGTGGCAGTTATCTTCCAAGAAGAGAACACGCCGTTTGTCCCGGACATGATCGCCTCCAACTTCTTGCACGCGTACATTGTTGTGCAGGTGGAAAACCCCGAGGCAGAAAACACGGCGTACAAGGTGAGGGGAATCTCCACTTGCGTGTGCCAGTCTTTGCTTTGGCATCTCCGGCCGAGGTCCGGAGGCGGCTGCCCTGCCCGTGCGCTCAGTGGTACAACCCGTATTATACCTGACTGGATAGCTATGTGTATATTAAACATACATATATACACACACGCATATATATTTATGTATGCACTATTATATATAGTGTGTGTGTATGTACATATGTGTATAAAACACGTGCACGTATAATAGTGTGCTCATTTACTGAAGATTTGTGATGCTACTTGGTATTTGAATAAGCCTCAAAACAGCTCGTACCCGTCTAACACATCACTCGAGTGTAGGTAGCGTAAACCCTGCTCTCCCTCACCTTTCTATGAAGGGATCCCATAAGACATAATTTTTCAAACCAAAAGCATGTTGCTTAGAGCCACAAGAGGAAACAGAACTCCTAGGAAGTAAATGTAGAAAGCTGTGCCTGGTTAATCCTCTCGGGAAGGCGGGAGGAATGACTGGTGAGGGCTGGGCAGGAGTGGTCTCTCCGGCAGGGCGAGGGCTCTGGGGTGCCCCGTGGCTCTCGGGTGCTGGGGCTGAGCTGGGCTGGGCTGGGGCTGGGCTGGGGCTGAGCTGGGCTGAGCTGGGCTGAGCTGGGCTGGGCTGGGCTATGCTGGGCTGAGCTGGGCTGAGCTGAGCTGGGCTGGGCTGGGCTGGACCGGGCTGGGCTGGGCCGAGCTGAGCTAAACTGGGCTGGGCTGAACTGGGGCAGGGCTGGGCTGGGCTGGGCTGAGCTGGGCTGGAGACAGCATCACCGGCCCCACGCCAGCCGCCCTCCAGCAGAAGGCCATCTCTGCGCTGGGGCTGCCCTGCTGCACCCACGGGAATAACGTTTCTCTTGGCTCCGCAGGTGTCCGTCACAGCCCGGGAAGACGTGCCCTCCTTCGGCCCGCCCCTGCCGAGCCCGCCGGTATTCCAGAAGGTGAGAGATGGGATGGGAAGCATGTTCCAAGCCATAAAAAATACATGTGTATGTCTGAGATGTTTCCAAGCACGCGTGATGAGGGAAAACGTGATTTCTGGAATTTATGTGCATTTATTTTGGTTTCTCGTGGGGCCCGTGAGGTCTGTGGGGTGGGAGGCCGTGCGCCGTCACGCAGCGTACCCCGTGCAAGGTGGCACCCGCGGCGCTGCCGCTGGGGCACCCGCGTCGGTGCGGAGGTGACGGCCAGCGCGAGAGGGCACCCCGAGCCCATCTGGGGTTTTCCACCAATGCTCCCGCATCTGGAGGGGGCTGCAGGGTGCTGTGAGCTCGGGTTTTGGGGTTGCACAGCTCTGGTACCAGAGGGACGCAGAGTCTTTGGCTGCTGTTTTCCACCTCGCCTCTCTCCCCGCAGAGCCCCGAGTTCCGGGAGTTCCTGCTCACCAAGCTCATCAACGCCGAGAACGCCTGCTGCAAGTCCGACAAGTTTGCGAAGCTGGAGGTAACGCTGCCCGCCCGTGCCCGCCCGGCGCCGCGGTGGCACAGAGGCTCTCGGCATCGCCCCTCCAAGCCGCCCTTCCCTGGCTGAGCTGGGTCAGCGCTTGCGGGGACGAGGGATCAAAGCGTGCACGTGTCCCGGCGCGCTTGCTGGCCGTGGGGTCCCAAGGGGCCGCTGGTGCCCTCGGCGGGGGGACGAGCCGGCTGTCCCGCGGGTCGGTGCCACTGCCCCCTCCCTCGGGGCCCCCGGCTGAGCCCGGTCTCGCTCCCCCAGGACCGGACACGGGCCGCCTTGTTGGACAACCTCCACGACGAGCTCCATGGGCACACGCAGACCATGCTGGGGCTGGGGCCCGAGGAGGACAAGCTGGAGAACGGGGGTCACGGAGGCTTTCTGGAGTCTTTCAAGGTAAACCCTCGTCCCTTCCCAACAGCAAAGTTA
Organism: Phoenicopterus ruber ruber; assembly: GCA_009819775.1. NCBI lineage: Eukaryota > Metazoa > Chordata > Aves > Phoenicopteriformes > Phoenicopteridae > Phoenicopterus > Phoenicopterus ruber. Next base: position 815,705 of record CM020233.1, on the reverse strand, counting down.
AAATGCGCCCGGGCTGGCAAAGCTCATTTTAGTGGAAGATGTGGACGAGCGGTGCTGGGGGACGAGAGGTGTCCCCTGGGAGCAGAGCGGCGGGAGGAGGTAGGAGCTCACCACCGCCAGCGCCCGGTCAGGCAGGGGACGGCCGAGCTGGTCCCAGCGGGAGCAGGCGCACGCTGACGCGGTTGTGGTGTTGGCGAGTGCCACCGTCAGGGCGACCTCTCCGGAGCCCCGGAGCACCTCCTCTCCCGCCAGCGTGCTCTGGCATTTGCCGTGTCGCCGGAGGGGTCTCGGCCCAGGGCCAGCACCCCGGCATGGGCTGTGCCTGCAGTCGGGCTCCGCTGCTGCAGGGCAAGTCCTGCTGGTGGCCCCGGGCTGCTGGTGGCCCCGCTGTGCCACCCTGGCTGCGGGACAGGGCTGGGGGCCAGGGCGCCTGGGGGCGGCCGCTGTGGCAAGCGGGCAGGAGTTGGTTGTCGTTGTGTTAAATGGGAGACACAACGAGACGTGCTGGGTGTGTGTCGGGGGGACCGGGGGTGTAAGGGGAGAGAAGGGAGAGTGGGTTGGGAGAAACGGGGGTAGGACCAAAAGAAATGAGATAAAATGCTGTGGACGAAACTGAGCCACTGTTGGAGGTAGGGACAAGGCCAGCTGCGCAGCAGGGCACGTCCCTCGAAATGGAGGGACAGCACCTGAGACTCAGGAGATGAGCTGTTGCCAGAAGTCTCTGGCGAGGCTCCCCTGTGACGGCGATGGGGAGGTGGCTGGGAAGCGCTGGCACATGTAAATCCGGGCTGCACCCGCGGGTGGGTGTTCAACGGAGCCCCCGAGCCAGAGCACCGCGTCCCTGCCGTGGGTGACGCCTGTGGCCACGCTTTGGCCTGTGCAGCTCCCGCACACCTCTCCCCATCCTGCTCCCGGCGCGTCGGCTCTGCCGCGTAAAGGCAGCTTTAGCCGCAGCTGCAGCGGGGACGGGTGCTGGTGCGGGGGGGCCGTCACCATCCCGGACGAGGGGAGCTGCCCTGGCCGCAGCTCTATGGAGACAGCTCCTGCAGTTACCTTATAGGCACGGTTTTCTCTATGGTATAGATGGCTGCTGAGGAGGGGTGAGCGGCTCCCTGGCCCCCCCTGTGGGGGCGGGTGGAGGCTCAGGTCTGTCCTGTTTCGATACGAGACAGGTAGAGGTTGAGATGCTGTGCAGTCATACATCACAGGGTTCACTTCAAGGTCTGAGACAATGACGTTAAATAATCATTTTTTTTGCATGCTTTTTGTGCGCGAGAAAGTGGACTTTGCTCTCTTGGCGTTGCAGGGCGTGCCGGGGCAGGCGGTGAGTTCCGCGGCCTGGGCTGGGCTGCGTTTGCTCGGCCGCCTCGGGACCGCGCTGCTGGTCTGCGTCGTAGCTTACGTCCTCCGCCGCACGCTGTCAGGGTGAGCGGGGAGAGCAGAGGTGGTAACTAAGAGGGCCGAGAGGGGGTGAGACGTGATCCCCACGGTTTCTTTTGCCCGTTGCCTCACCCCCGCGACCCAGCCCGCGGCCCCTTCCTCCCTGGCCGTGCGATGCGGGGACTGGCCGCTCAGAGGGAAGCGGGGCTCGGAGCGAGCTGGGCTCTGAGCAAGCGAGAGGGGTGCCTTTGCTTCCTCGCTGTGGGGAGGAGCCGCCGGCCAGCCCCCCTGGGAGGGGGTGTCGGGGTGCCCTGCAGAGCTCCGCGGCCTCGGCAGCCCCGAGCAGGAACCTTCCTGCCTGCACGGCACCAGTGCCCGCCGGAGCTGGCAAAGCAAGCAACCGGTTACTTTTATTTGCAAACACTGTCAAATTTTGTATGAATTGCTGACCCTAATAAATGAGGTCTGATGGACTCTTGCTTGGTGTTTGTTACTGGATGGGCAGGAGGGGACAGCACGGGGTCGTCGGGGCGGCCGTGGTCCCCGGCACCGGCTGGGGCTCGGTGAGAGCGCGGGGCTGCGGCTCCCGCTTACCCCGGTGCAGGGCTGCCTGCAGCTCAGTAACCCCTGGAGCCAGCGGCAACCCGTGCCTGTGGATACGGTGCTGGGCACCTCTGGAAATCTGGCCCTTGATGGCTTGTTTCCTCCAAAATCTCTTTACCTTGAGCCGGGATTCAGGGGGCTGGAGGAGAGGTAGCCGTGGCCCGGCGGGTAGCGCAGCAGCAGTTCAAAGGGAATAGCTGCGAAGTGACGCTTGCCTGCAGTTGGCACACTGGCATCGCAGTCCGGTTTGGGCTCCCGTTACTATGGTGACTGCAGTAATTAAAATAAGGGTACAGATTTTTTTTTTTTTTTTTTTTTTTAAAACTTGTGCATTTCACTGCTGCTTTTCATAGTGTGTGCCAGACTTTCAAAGGATCTTGTGGTCGTGTTTGTAAGTGCTTGGGACAACAACTGAGAGAAGACTTTAAAAATAGCTCAGGTCCTGTTTGAGCGCCCAGAACGAGTGTTCGGATCTGCAGAAGGTCTCTGCCTCCCGTATGCACAGCTCTGCTTGCAGCAGTTTGGGTCAAAACAGGTTACAGCAGTCCTCCTCCCCTGCCTGTGCCGCCAACGTTCGCAGAGCCCGGCCGTCGGCCCTTTCCCGGGGGATGTGGAGAGCTCTGCGGGGGCTGCGAGCCCCTTCGTGTCCAGACCCGGCATGGCACGTCTCCGGGCTCTGCCGCGGAGGCAGGTTGGACCCGGCGCCTCTGCTCCGTGCCTGGGCATCCCTCGGTGTGCGGAGCTCCGGCCGCGCTCCAGCTCTCCGGGGCAGCCAGAGGGAACAAGGGCGTGAGGCCGTGCACTGGGCATCTCGCTCCCATAAAAACCCGCCTGTGCCAAAGCGGGCATGGATGTTTGAGGGCAGCTGGGACCAGGCTGTGGTTTGCTGAGCGAGCGAGGTGCCCAAGGCTGCGTGGGAAAGGCAGCCCTCGGCCTGGGCCGGGAGGAGGCCACGGGCGCTCTGGCCGGGGGGCTGGGTCGCAGGAGGAGTTCTGGCGCAGCACCGGCCGTGGTCGTTGATTTGCAGCATCCGGCAGCGGGATGCAGCAGAGACGCCGCGCTGGGCTGCAGCACTGGCACGGAGCGTGGTGGGCCTGAGCGCGGGTGGGCTCCCGGCTGGAAGCTGCGCCCGGACTCGGCGATGCGGCCCAGGAGAGGACGGTCCGGAGGAAAGCATGCCTGGAGCTCCAGAGAGCGGGGCTGACGTGAAAAGAGCGAGGGAAGGGGGCTGCTTTCTCTGGAGAAATGAAGACCAAAGGGAGCAGGGAGAGTCTGTGACCGTGCTGCGACTGCTGCGGGGACGATGCTGCGCAGCCCATCCGTGGGTCCGTTACCGAGGTGGATGGGCCAAACCAGCAGCAGAAGAGGTTCAGGCTAAACGTATTTTTCGAGCATAAGCATGTTGAAGAACAGAAGTGTTTTTGTGAAGAGGCTGCGAAGCCTCCAGCTCCGGGGATGTTGCAGGGCGGGCTGGAGAGGTCCGTCGGCACGCGGGAGAGGTGCAGGCAGGGCAGGAGTCTCCTCACGGGACCCGTCCTCTCCAAGTCCAGGGAGAACCGTGGGACTCTGCATCCAAACACTGGCTTACGGCCCGGCTCTGGTCCCCATTCCTGCTGAGGGTTTTGGGAGGCTGGCCCGGCAGGAGGCAGGGCTCGGGCTCGTGTCTGCCGCTCCCAGTGCCATAGCTGCCGTCCTCAGCCCTCGCACCCGGCGTCGTGGGGGCGGTGGGGGGAAAACCCGCCCTTGGCGTGGCTGTGCGGCTCCCCGAGGGGCAGCTTGTCCGCGGGCTGCGCGGGGCGGTGGCTGCTGCTGTTAATCCTGGGATTGTTGGTGTGCGCCGGCTCCTGGGGGGAGCACCGGGCAGGTCAGCTCCGCTGTGCCGGGAGGGGCCTGGGGCTGGGGAGGGGGCTTGGGGTCGGCAGCCCCCCGGGGCGGTGGTGACGTGCTGTCCTCTGTCCCCTCGGCCGCAGAGAGCCATCCGGGTGCGCAGCCACTCCATGGAGACGATGGTGGGCAGCCAGAAGAAGCACCACGGCGGCGGCATCCCGGGCAGCCTCAGCGGGGGCATCGCGCACAACAGCGGCGAGGTGACCAAGACCTCCTTCTCGGTGAGCGTGGCTGCGCGCCCCTCCGTCCTGCTGTCCCTCTGTCTGTCCCTCCCTCCCCAGCCTGGCAGGGCGCCGCACTGCGCTGACGTAGTCTGGCAGGCCCCTGAGCAAGCAGTGAGCGTAAAGGCGAGAAGATTTGAGCAGAGCATGATTTTATGAGTGCTGTGTTCAAGCTGGGTTTGTTTTGTGGAAGAACCGAAGATGAGCTTCCTGGGGTTTGCAGCCCATAAGTACAAAGGAGATAGAAAAGAAATTCTGGCGTTGCGTGTTTTCTAGATGCGCAGGCTGCGTGCATCATAATGATGCTGAGTGCATGCGGGCAGCGTAATTCCTCGTAGGATGTTTAGTCTTAGGAGCTTCTAGGAAGGAGCTTTGCTCTCCAGCCTGGACTGTTCTGTGCTTCCAGCCCCCCGTACCAGCAGCTGCCGCCAAGAACCAGTCCAGGAGCCCCATCAAGCGCCGTTCGGGGCTGTTCCCTCGCCTGCACACGGGGTCTGAGAGCCAGGCGGAGAGCAGGACAAGGTGGTAAGTTGGCCATCGCCCTGGTCACTACGGTTAAAAGCCCCTATTGCGTGTTAAGCATTAGAGAAGCTGCGGGTGGGTGCTGGAGACCTTGCGTGGGGCGCAGCTTCCCCTTTCTACACCAGTCAGCAACGGGAGCTGCTTTTGCCGTGTTCGAGGGAATGGTGCCTTGGATCCCTTCCCTCTGTTTTAAATTGAAGCGGTGGTATCCAGAGAGCATCTGTTACTCTTGGAGTTTAGCATTTGGTGTTAGGGAGTATAATTTGACCATCCTTTTTAAGTCTCTTGTGTAACTCGTGCAACCTGTCTCTTTGTGCCCTCAGCGACAGTGTTTCTGGAGCCCAGAAGACACCGGATTTGGGACATTCTTCTCAAGAGATGAAATCTGAAACCTCGTCCAACCCCAGCTCCCCTGAAATATGCCCCAACAAAGACAGGTGAGCCGGGAGGAGCCCTGTCTTCCTCCGACTGGAGCTCAAGTCACCCCGTAGCTGAGAGACCATCAGGGACTTTGTCAAACAAAGCTGTCTCCAGGTTTTACTATAAATAAGTTTGATATTAAGGGAGGAAAAAAAAGATTCTGGTGATTCATGAGCACAGCTCCTTTATGGTCTGAAAATAGCCATCTTTAAAAAGAAGAAGAGCAAAGAGCAGTGTTTGACAGAAGTTGCCCAAACCCTCGCGGCAGGGGAGCTGGGGAGGCCTGCGGTGCCCGTCCCTCCCTGCCGCCGGGGAGCCAGCCTGACCCACGCGTTTCTGCTGGTGGCACCCACCAGCTGCGGTATCCCAGGAAAAATGGTCATTTACAGAAACACCTTGCTCGGTTTGTTCCTGCGGCAGCTGCTTTGCTCCGGGCGTGCACGGGAGTGTCTGTTGCCACTGTCACACCCGAAGGACGTGGCTTTCCGAGTGACAACCTCGTGCTCTCCGTTTTGTTTCGCCTCTCTTCCTAGGCCGTTCATTAAGCTGAAAGAGAACGGGAGGTCAAACATCTCCCGTTCCTCCTCGAGCACCAGCAGCTTCAGCAGCACGGCGGGGGAGAGCGAGACCCTGGAGGAGTACGACAGCGTGGTAGGCACCAAACCGGCCCCGTGGCGCACGTGGGCTCGGGACCCCACAGCTCTGCGCGCCCCTCGGCTTCCTGCTGCCCCGGAGCCTCGGGTGGTCTCTGTGTGGGGGGAAGCGTCCTGCGGCCCCCCAGGTGCCTCCTCCCCGTGGACATCGAGGGGCTTAATCCCGTCCCCGGGCGTGGGGAGGAGGAGGGTCAGGGTGCCCGGTGGGACACCCCAGTGAGCCTTGGCGTGCGCTGGGACAGCGCTCGGCACACCGGGGCCCGGAGGTTGCTCCGTCAGGATGAGCTCTCCCGCGCACCGTGGGGCTCTGACGATCAGGGACGTGGCGCGGCATCACCAGGGTGCGGGGAGAAAAGCCGGCTGCGCGAGAGACAGCCGTGTCCCGGTGTCTCCCCGTGCAGGGAAGCCAGCCGTCCACGGCGTCGCCGTTCAAGCAGGACGTGTTTGTCTACAGCGCCTCGCCCGGCAGCGAGAGCCCGAGCGTGGGGGCCGCGGCCACCCCCGTGATCATGAGCAGGAGCCCCACAGGTGGGTCGCGGGGGCGCAGGAGGGCTGGGGGGCACCAGCTCTGCCTTCGCTCCTGGAGCCCCTGGAAGCCCCCGGGGTTCCGCAGCGGCGGGTCGGGATGGGGTCTGTGGCTCTGGGACGGAGAAGCTCCCTCCCAGCCTCGCCCGGGCTGCAGGCGGCTGCCGAAGGCGATGGGGCGAAGCGGCGGCCGTGCTCGCCCTGGCAGGATGGGCATCCCGCGGGATGCGGGGCAAGCCCGCGCTCCTCCCGAAACCCCAATCCCGACGGGGCTGTTCCAGAGAGGCGGCCCCAGGTGCTTTATTTCTGTATTTCCATGGGGAGTTTGTTTCCCTTCTAAATTAGAGCACAGAGGTGGCCTTTGCTGTGGCTTTGTTTCCTCCCTTCTCCGCTGACAGACATGTGCAGTAGTCGTGGCAACTCGCTGTCTCCAAGGACCGAGCCATGACTCACAAATTATTTAATAAACAAGCAGCTTCCCTTGGTCTTGGCTCCATTACCCCTGCTGCTAACTCGCTCTGCCACCGACTCCATCCGTCTCAGGCGGGCGATTTGCAAAACGAGGCGCAATTCAACAGGGTAAAATGGGCAGAAATGGCCCTTCGCTGGCGCGTCCCACGGTGACGGCAGCGGTGACGGCGCGGTGGGGCCGGGGCTGGGGCGCGGCTGCGGCGCTCGCCCCTCGCCCGCAGATCACCACGGCTTTGATTCCCTCGTGCAGCGGCGCGCCTGCCGGAAGGCGCCACGATCCAAATGAAAACGCACATTATGAACTTGGGAGCCGTTTGCGAAACAGCCGGGGAGCCGCAAATCCACTCTGAACAGCTCCGTAATTGGGAACAACGCGGGGGAAGGCTGGGCTGCAGGGTGCAGGCTGGCCGGCTTTGTGTGTCTCAGCACCCCACAGGTCCTCCTCCTTATTTCATTAGCGATTTTCTGAACTATTAAACCAGCCCCTTTTAATGTTTAAAGTGTTTATTTTGTATTTTTCCTGCCAAGAACATGGAAATCCACCCATACATTATACGGATCAGTCATTTCTTTTGGCCTTTTCAGTGGCATTTCCAGTAGAAAGACTGTGAAATGCAATTAAGCCTCAATTTGTTCCATCAAAAACATTTAATGTACAGATTTTGCCAAACATTCAGCCAAGATAGACTAAATATTGGTAGCACTCGAGACAGTTTATTGAAGTGCCTGGCTGTCAGGCTGGTCGAGCGCTACAGCTTCAGCAAATATTTTTGTTCACAGATTATTATTTTTCTTCTCTGCTTTTCCCCTCCCTCCAGCAGATATAAAGAACAGAAACTCGCCGAGGTCAAACCTGAAGTTTCGCTTCGACAAGCTCAGCCACGGCAGCTCCAGCACGGTGGGTGCCGGCGGCTCTCGCCGGGCAAGATGCTGCGGGGCTGCTCCTGCCCTGCCCGGCTGCCGGCGCGGCGCCGCTGGCACGGGGGCCCGGGGCTTGCGGGGGCTGCGGCGCCGGGGGCAGGGCCCGCGAGGGGCGTCAGGGAGGGAGGGGCAGGGGAAGGGCTTTCGTGACTTCTTGCCCCGTCATTTGCAACCCAACCCGTATTCTGTTTCCCATTTAGAGCCACTAGCAGGAAGAAGAAGTCATGAACTTGTGAAAGGTGAGCGTTTGCGATACGGTGCTGTGCGAAACGACGTGTCTCATCTGTGGTCAAGTGTGTGTAGCCAACATTGGCTAATTGCACTGTTTAGTATTAAATATGCGATCAATAATATATCTTAAAGCATCCTAAATGCTTTTGCAAGATGAGGGCAGCACTGAGTGAGAAGAACTGTGGAGGTTAATGACAGACAGGTCTGTGCCCGTCAGAGCCGGCGTGTAGCTTTACGTGTTCCTTTTGGAGTACTTTTAGGTGCTCCCGCAGCGGTTCTGCCACCTGCTCTCAGGGACGATGTCCCCCAGCCCAGTAGGTTTCCTTTTTTCCCAGTTAACCACTGTGTGAAACGCCTGTCCCCATCTCCGCGGGGAGGATGAAGTTTGCCGTGCTCTGCTCTGTGCACTGGGCGTGGAAAAGCAGCGCAGGTGCCCCTGCCCCTTCCAAAAACCAGATGGAAACGGTCAATGTACGAGGTGGATTTTATGAGCGGAGGCGCGGGGAGCGCAGCATGATGAGCCTGGGCTCGCGGCGCCTGGGGGACTTTCCGTCCGGCGGCACGGCTTCTCCCCATGCGCGGGGCCGCTGGCGCGAGCGGGTGCTTTCACGCAGGAGGCGTTTGCAAGCCATCAGGAATTTATTACTGATTTTCTCACAGGCTCCGGTTCCTGGAGTCTTTCTACGTCACAAAATCAGAGTTTTCATTAGGAAGTTCCTAGCTGAGCAGACGAGCCAATAAAACTTAAAATGAGAGGAATTTCCATTTCCATCTCAAAAAGCCGTGCTTTTTAGCCCCTCACTGTTTCCTCCTCTCCCAGCCCCAGGGCAGTGGGTGGCTTGGTGTCCGGCGGATGGGCACTGCCGTGGCTTCGGCTCCCTCCCTGAGACCGGCGCTTCGTAGCCGTCGCTGCAGGAGTAAGAATATTCTCCTTTCACAGTCTCTGAGACTTTTATCCTTTTCTTCTTTGCAGAGAATTTTTGTTTCAACAAAGGGAAAACTCTTCAACATCCCGTGGGAAACCGCGCGCCCCGGCCGCGGGCAGCGAGGCGCCCTCACCTCCCGGCTGCACCCCCGCGCCGGGAAGAAGCTCTCACCTCGCCGCCATCTCTGCCCTGACAGGGACCCAGCCGCCTTCCCACCGGGTGAACCCCTCGCCAGCAGACGCCCCTGCGCCCCGCGCCCCCCCCTGTGCCGTGGGAGGTCGTCTCCAACCACGTGTGCGGCGGAGGCCGCGTCCCCTCCGCCGTGCCGTGCCGTGCCGCGTCGCCCCGTGGGTGCCCGTGCGTGCTGTGGCTGATGGGTGCCAGGTGGGTGCTGTCCATCCCCCCTCCCGGCTCGCCAGCCGGCTCCTCTCGGGCGGAGGGGGAGCAGGACGGACCCCCGCGCAGTTTGGGTGCCTCCATGCTTTATTTGCAGCTGTCTGTGGGGAAACAGGGTTTTTGTGTTTGGTTTTGGGAAGGGTAGGTGGTCAGGGCAAAATTAGGTGTTTGCTTGGCCCTGGGGCAGTTTCCCCTCCCCATCATTTGCTGACGCTCTTCTCCGCTCCGAGACGACGGGGCAAGATCTCCCCGCGCGGCGCTGCCCGGGCGGCTCTTCCCGGCGCGGGGCAGCGGGGGCTGCAGCAGCTCACCAGCCGCCCCCCGCTGCCTCCCCCCTCCAGCTCACTGCCCACGTCGCAAACCTCTCAGGGCAGATGCAGCCCCTCACTCCGTGCTTACGTAGTTTCTGGCACCAGAGGAGGGTGTCCAAACCGGTCCCGGGGGAGCAGAGCCAGCGACCGGGGCCGACTCGTCCTCTCCCGGCAGCTTGGGAAACGGTTTATGGGGCCTCCCTGCTTTTTCCCTGCCTGAAACTCTGAGCACAGGCCTGGAAAAGGTTAACCAAAGCTAAAGCTATAGTATATCTCACTACCAGAACTGGTAGTCAGAGTGAATTTACCCCGTGGGCTCTGCTTTACCCTGTGGATTGGATTGCCAGGCAAGCAAATGTATAAAACTCCAGTGATCTGGATGGCATTAGGCTGCTCCACCCCTTGCAGAATCTGTCCCTCTGCTTTTGAGTGTGCTTTTGTTTGTTTTGGAAAACGAGGATTATGAATTCTGCAAGGTGACTTCCCTGTAATGTCCTTTTCCAAAAAATACCTCTCAAATGCCAAGAAATCCTTTTGCTCTTCTATGGAACTTTGTCTAAAGTTCACTGAAGTCTGTCCCTGAATTTCACATTGCTCATGGATTTCCCATACCAGTTTTTTGAAAGACACACCGCAACGCTGCAGAGATGCTCCCTCCCCCTTACCACAAGCTGTGACCTTTGCAGACCCCCCGTGAAACAAGGTTCTCAGTCTCAAGTGAAAGCAATTCTCTGAGTTCGTGATTCCTCATGAAAGCAGAACTTTGCGTGCCAGAGGCAACTTCGCGCAGCTGGAGCTCCGCGGGGCACGGGGGTGTCCGACAGCCAGCTTCAGGAGGCGCGTGCGGAATTGCACACCCAGAAGCAGCCCCGGGCGGGCGCTGCGGGGGTTCCCAGGGCCGCCCGCCCGGGGCTGCGGGGCTCCCCGGGTGCACCTCTCCGGGCGGGCGAGCGCTTGTAGGCGCAGACCATCGCCTCCCCTCCTCCCCGTCACCTCCCCCTGGGCCAGAGCAAGGCCAAACCGCACCGGCTCTGCTCACCGGGGCTCTGCAGGTACTACCCGACGGCCTCGCTGTTCGGTTCGTACAGGTGCGCCCACTTGTGCGTGTGATTTATCCGTTTTAAAAGAAAAGGCTGTAGCCCTAATGGGAGAGGAACCAGTTTAAAGGAGGAAAACATGTTGTGGAAAAGGCGGAGAACGGTTTCACAGGCACTATGTGTGCTGTGTAGCACTAGTAAATACCAATAACCACCAGTGGAGATGCTCCCTCCTGCTTTCAGTGAGTTGCATTTAAATAGAGTTTAAATGTTGAGGTTTTCTTTGAAAAAGGAAAAGCACAGTGTGCTTAGCCCGGTCCGTAGCTAGCTCTAGATGTCTCAGGTTCCACATATTTTGCTGTTCAGCACTTCTGTCTGACGATGCTTCGGTAGCACTTTCAAACCCTTCCTCTTAGAAGCTTTTGGTCTGGTTTTCTTATGCCGCGCAGTGAAACACTGGCTGGTGCAACGACTTGCTGTGAGGGTCTGGTTTTGGTTTCGCTTTTTTCCCCTGATTCTATAGACGTCATTCGCATGGGTGTTGATCTCCGTGAGATCTTTCAGCAGAAGATGCAGTGGCTACTGTCAGCTGGGTTTTTCATTTTTGGTTGTTTTTGGTTTTTTTACTTGAAACCGTGACTTTCCTTTTTGACCTAGATTGATTTGCAGAATGATTTGAATGGGATTAACAGGCAGGCAGGACGGCGTGAACTTCAGGGAGAGAGACGCAGCGTGTTGGAGTTGCCTTTCCCCGCGCCAGCCTGCTGGAACGGCAGCGGGGCCTGGAGCACAAGGTCTGCCAGCGGCTCCCGCGTGCTTTGGGACGTTTCCAACAGCCCTCCTCACGACGGGTCGTAAAAGCCTACTGCAACATCCTTGATAGCAGCTGGGCTTTTAAAGCTCCCGTCCTAGCTGGGCCCTAGCGTGGCTTCTGCCCGCCCGCGCTGCCTGGCGGCGGGGGGTGCGGGGCGTGCTCCTTTCGGCCCCTGAACTGTCCCGAATTGTCCCGTAGTGGTGCTGGGGACGGAGCAGCAGCGGTGCTAAACCTCGGCGGCATCTGCGCTTCCAGCAGTGGGTGGAGGTGTTCCTGTATATATATTGCAACGTGTTTTGTGCTTATGAGTGACACACAGGCACACGTATATATACATATATAAAAGGGATTTTTATATGTGTGTATATATGTAAAAGAAAGGATCCTTAACTGACACTAAAATTACTGGGCAGTGCATTTTCCTTTCTGATCCCCACCGTTTCCATGCACGTAACTTCTACCAGACTCGGAAGCGACTTTGCACAGGGAGCAGAAGGGGCTCAGGAGCGCGGCTGGGGAGGGTCAGGGGGGCTGCGGGGGGAGGTCTCTCCTGTCGCGGGGGTTGCTCCCCTTCTCGCCGGGGTTTCGGCCCCCCGCTTGCTCCTGCCGCACACTGTCTGCTGCTTGGCTTGGACCAGCTCACGACCTCGGTGAGAGGCAGAGGCAGGTCGGGTCCGGGTCCACCTCCCCAGCGCCGGTGCTGCAGCCGCCGAGTCCTCGCAGCAGAGCGGGGAGGGGACCCTGCTCCCCTCCGCCAGCGTCTCCTGCGTTAGCCCCGGGCGCTGGTTTGCAGCTGCGGGGAGCTGGCAGTGAGCTGCTGCTCCGCCTGGGCTTGTATTCAGGAAAGCACTTCGCACGCACTTGTGTCCTCTTGAGATCCCACAGAGTCAAGCACAGGATTACACTTAAGCACAACATGAAAGTGCTTTTTTTTCTGAGCAAAAAGGGAGGATCCTAAGCACAAACTCAGTTTCTTTCCAGAGTTTTGAGGGTCTTCAGGAATGGCAGGTGAAGGGGCCAGGCGACGTCGCCGGCAGGAATGGGCTTGTTGAGCGGGGCTGAGGTTTCTCGGCCGTCTTTGGCTTGGCTGCAAGCGGTGCTTAGCGCCCATAACCGCTTCTAAAACCAGGGGTTGGTCAGAGCTCAGCACCTCTGCAGATAGCACCTTGCGCTCGCGTTGCTTTGCTGATGTTCCACCTTCTGTCCCACTAGAGCTGGCAAAGAGTCCGTCGTTCCCCAGCCCTAGAGCATGCTTTCGTTACGTTTTAATGAATGTAGCGCTGCGTATATCCTGCAAAGGGAAATGCTGAATTTATATCATTAGAATGTGAAGAGAGTTTATAGAGTGAAAATAAATCTTGAAGAAATGTATCTGACAAAGTTTATTTTTTATGTAGAGAGGCGGTGCTTTGTAGTTCCTGGTGGCCTATGTCTGTTGTAAATAATGTACATTTAATTTATTGCTATGGTAGCAGATTGTATTTGTTATGTATAAAACTAAAGGTTCACAAATGTATATTTTGTTGCTTAACTGTGTCTTTGCAAAATTCACAATAAATAACATATTTTGTGTCCATATGTGTACTACGTTGTGTATGTCCATAAAGTGACTGAGCTCTGGGAACAGCCGACGATCTTTACATCCCGTAAAAACCACACGACAGAACAGACGAGGGCCGAGCCGTTACGGATGTGAATCTGGGCGAGCTCCCATGAAGTCACAAACTGAAGCAGAGGAGCATCAGAGCGCGAGAAGGTGTAAATCGGGACATAGATGTGGCGCTTAGGGACGTGGGTTAGCGCTGGACTTGGCAGCGTTCGGTTAATGGTTGGACTCAATGACCTTAAAGGTCCTTTCCAACCAAAACAATTCTGATTCTATGTTCGTAACGCTGAGACCGGATCAGCAGAGGAGGACCCGGCTTCTCTTTTACAAATGCACAGCAATTTTAATCAAGTGAAGCGTTCTGTTTGAACTGGAATTAGTGCCCCATAAAGCTCCATATGAACCGGTCCCTGTCAGCAGCCAGCCCACGTGGTAAAGAAAATAACCAGGCAGCAATTCCGTTTGTCTAAACCAGCTTAGTTTACCTCGGGTCGTCAGTCTCCGGCATCTTGGCTGCCTTTGGACGTCCTTCGTGGGCTAACTATGAAATTGGATTTTCTCTCTCCGGCTCCTCAGGCTCCTTCCAAATCCCCCTAATTTCCCAGGTCTCTTCCTCCCAGGACGCAAAGACAAAAGCTGTTATTGTTTGGAGGTGGCGTGTCTGGTACGTTTTCCCCACGGCTCAGGCTGAACGAAGCACAAAGCTCTTAGCCAGCGTTAGTTTTTTAACGTTTTGTGACGAGGGGAACGAACCCATTAATTTGTACCTGTGAGAATAAAATACTTGCCTTCACCAGGAAAAAAATTCCACCACGAGTAGTGTTTTGTTCACCCTCCGCAGTGCAGCAGCCCGGCTCGGGTGCCTGACGCCCGCAGACCCGCGGCAGCCCCAGCTCGACACCGCGGGGGATGCTCCGGCTGTGGGTGCCGGGGGGCTGAGACGGGGTCCCAGGTGGGCGCCGGCTGCAGTGGCGGGGTGGGATGCGCTGGGGCTGCGGCTGCTCTCGCCCAGGCCCAGCAAAGCCAAGCACAAACTGCCGGGGAAAGGGGCTTGGGCTGCCGCAGCGCCCGGGGGGGCCGCCCCAGCCTCCTACAGCCGACGGCTCAGGGCTTTGCCTCGCGTTGCACACGCCTGCCCGGAGCAAAGCGCGAGCCGCGGGGACGCGTTCGTCGGAGCTGCCGGCTTCCACCAGGCACGGTGGGTGAAGAACAACCCAAAACCTAAAAAGTTCCATTTCTCTTAACAAATCTTTATTGGTGTAAAAATTATTGTCGGTTACGAAACCCAAATTCTCCCCTTGTCCAGCACGGAGTCTGCGTGTCGCCAGATCCCGTCTCTGGCTAACACCAAGCGAGTCCAGCCCGCGACGAAGCCACCTCTTTCCTCCGGCCGTGGTCAGGTTCTGGTTTCCCGAGGAGAACAGCAAAACCGACCGAAACAGCGGCGAGCGCTTTACAGCGGCTGGCAGCAATCCTGCGACGCGCACACGCAGCTCGTGACCGATTGCTGCTGGACGTTGTAGGCAAATAAGTTGTGGGGATTTGGCAATGTGCTGGAGATACTTCTCCCTTCTTGAACTTTTCATTCATACTTTTTCGTTGTTGTTGCAATGAATCAGAATAAACACATTTGTCTTTTTATGGCTTTTTTTTCTTCGTTGGTCAGAAAAGACATTTTCACCCTTTTTAAACCCAAAGGAGAGCAGAAGAAAAGGAAATAAAAAATTAAAATGAACGAACAGTCTCTGTATTTCTTTTGGGTTTCTGGGACAATGCAGATCCCACTAAAGCTTCCCCTATGAGAAGGAAATTTATGAAAGGTTCTGTCTGCCCCGCACGTTTCCCCTCTTTTCTCCCGACCCTATCACAACTCCACCTGAGCCGTGCTGTATCCCTTCCGTGCCAAGGCCACCTTCCTCTGCATGGGCTTCTAGTTCAAAGAAAACACAGGACCTTGCAGGAGCTTCACTATACCTGAGAATTGTATCCCTTTGTCAAAATTAGCCAACCGGTGCTCACTTTTGATAATACTCTAAAATCCAAGCATGTTATCAAAAAAAATGATGGAAACGTACACTGCTCGGGCAAGTTGTTTCTTTCAAAAGACCCAACTGGACTGGTTGGGTTTTTGGTTGCCTCCTGCCAGAATTTAAATATACGGCAACTGAGCAATTTCCGTGACTTTGCAGAGTCATCAGTGAAGTGCCTGTGTAAAGAGGGAGGACAAAAGACTTTGGGGGAGCCACCAGAGGTGCCCCAGACCAGCCACACCAGCCGTGCAGAAAGCAGCTCTTCGCCTTTATAGCGGACAGCTGGGAGATCCAGGAGACCTCTGTGCACTCGCCCACCGGCCTCCGAGATCAGGAGAGGGGTCACGCTTACCCCGACACTGAGCAACCTTCGACATTTTCCACGTGGGACAGGGATACGAGTTCTTTCCTCCCACTCTTAGCCCGTTTTTGGCCAAGGACAACGTGCCGTGCCTAGCACAAAGAGGGCCTTTCCTGGCTGCCTCAGCAGACACTGCTCTTGGGACACGCTCACGACAGCTTTACGTGCTCAAGCCAGGGGCAATGATTACCCAAGGAAAAGTTTCGGAAGAAGAAAAGACTGAGCAAGAATGGATCGCGTAAGGATGTAGATCAAGCGCCCACCTCGCCCTGCAGTGCACGATACTGAATGCGGTCTGGTTTACTGCCTGCTCTTCCCTGCTGTACGTCTGTCGCACCCGAGAGCCCCCGTCCTCCCGCCGTGGTGGTAACCACGGACGCCAGAAAAAACGTCGTCCCAATTGTCCCCTCCCATTTGCCCCGGGATGCCTCGCAGGAGTGTCGTAGCTTTGACGAGGCGTGGGAGCAGCGATGATGTGCAGCCGTTGGAGGCTCCGCAGCGTTTCCCGCTGGCAGCGGGCTGCCCACTGCCTGCCGCCATCGCTTCTCGCCGGGCAGCACCGGCCGACTCGTGCCGCCGCCACGGCTCCCCGGCAGACAGCAGCCTTTCGTGCCGCCGTCTTCCACCCTCCCTTCCAGACTGGGCACCCAGCATTTCTTGTGCGCTCTGTAGAGGAGCTCTGCTCCTTACCTGGCTGGCACCGGAGGTCCCGTCCCTAGTAAGGTTTGGGCTGGAGGGTGAAACAGCAATGAATTAGCGGAGAGTAAAACGGAAAGCACCGAATGCGTTTCAGGTAGAAAACGGAAAGGAAAGAATACACCTACCTTCACAGTGCTCCTCACTAGGGCAGGGGAAAAAGGGAAAAAAACAGATTGTGATTAAAAGAAGGATGAAACACGGTTTCCGCCTCCCAGCACTGGTAACCCAGTTTGGCAACACGGGGCGTGGGGAGAGCCCCAGCCACCCGCCGTGGGGACGGCTGGCACAGCAGCGTCCGTCCCTCCCCGCAGCCCGGATTTGGTGGCCTGGAGGTTTTTACCTTTGTGATGGTACCACAGGGTGGCCGCGAGGCACACGGCGAGGACGAGGAGGAGCAGCCAGGCGGCGGAGGTAGCTTCTGCCCATGAACCAAAGAAAGACCAACGGCAGAGAGAAATGTCAGCTGCGGTGCCTGGCCCTGGCCACGCTGCCACCGCGCGCAGGGGACGGGGATGGGACGGGACAGGACGGGAGCAGCAGCTCGTACAGGGGGACTGCAGGGGGTCGGAGCGAGAGCAAGCCCCAGCGGGCAGGCGGTGATCCTGCCACCGCCATCAGGCTGCAGGACATTTTACTGGAGTCCACTGATCCCTCTGAACTAAAGGCCAGATTTAGATTTACCCCAAGTACCCTGGCATGAAGTTTCCACTGATATTTGATCTGAAACAATGTCCTACTCAATCCTCTCTGCAAAGATTTTCTCCTACTTTGCCCAAGACAAAAAACCCCTCACGTTTCAAAGCTGTTTTCGAGGGAGTTCTCTATGTTTTGCCAAGGGTGTCTGGTAGATACTTCAAAGGAGACACAGCTCTTGCTTATGAAAAACACTCTTAATTATGGGCCAGAACTGGCCAGGAACTGACTTCCCTGAGAAATTGACATTTTGGAGAAAAAAAAGTGGTCTGTCTCATTTATTTAATTTTGAATCAAGGAGTCAATTTTGTTGTTTTTCATCAAGACGGCAGAACGCCTGATGAAAAAGGAGTATTTTGTTGGATTTTTGTTTTGAGAAGAGCAGTGGAAGGGAAGACTGAGAAAGGGGAAAGACCAGTGGGAAGTTCCCTCCCAGCGATCCCCCGGGGCCAAGCGTGCAGGGGACAATGTCCCCGGGCGAGCAGCGTACCTCTCACCTCCACAGTCACGCTTCTCCTGATGGGGGACTGCAGGCTCGGGTGGTCCACCCGGCACGTGTACTTATGGCCGTCGTCCTTCAGGGACGCTGTGAGCAGGAGGTATCTGGACGTGCTGTAGGTGCCGTTGCTGCTCTGCCGGTGGCTGCTCGAGAGAACGTTCTTCATGATGTCGGGGACCTTCCAGGAGTCCTTTGGCTCCCGGAGCCACTGGGCCTGGATGTTGTGTGGGTAGTAGTGCCTGATGTCGCAGACCAGCTTGTGCTGCTCTCCTTCCACCAGGGACAGGGAGTTAACGTTGACGGTCACCGTGGGTTTTTCTGGTGAGTGAAAATTTGTTGCACTGCTAAGTCTCTCAACTCATAAATTCCATCTCCGTCATTCAACAAAGCCAAATACAGTTTTATACGCTGTATGTCTGAGCACTTCCCG
Organism: Phoenicopterus ruber ruber; assembly: GCA_009819775.1. Taxonomy (NCBI): domain Eukaryota; kingdom Metazoa; phylum Chordata; class Aves; order Phoenicopteriformes; family Phoenicopteridae; genus Phoenicopterus; species Phoenicopterus ruber. The sequence continues at coordinate 798,069 of CM020233.1, read as the reverse complement.
TCAGTCCTAAAAATCCCCAAATCCCAAGCCCACGCCATTACCTTCTATTTGCAGCTGGACTGTCTGTTCCGCAGTAAGGGAAGCCACCGACACCGAGCAAGAGTAGGTTCCTTCATCCCTCATCTCTGTGTCGCGCAGCAGCAGAGACGCGTTTCCCTTGGGGATCTCCTCTAGGACCACCCCAGCGCGCCGAGCCACCTGCTCCACCCGCTTGCTGGCTCCGTCGTAGGCGAACAGGGGCTTCCTGTGCCCCCCTTTCTGGTGCAGCGCCCACCGGACGGTGACCTCCGCGCGGGGGTCGGCGGCGAAGGCGCAGCCCAGCCGCACGTCCCTGCGCAGGGCGGAGCGCAGCAGCGCGGGCGCGGTGCGCACCAGGAGCCGCGCTGGAAGGCAAAGCCGCGGTGAGGGGCTGGGCGAGCGGGGCAGCGCCGCTGGCGACCAGTTGCCATCTAGTGACCTGCCGCTGTACTGCAGAGCCTGAGCGGCGTGACCCGCCCGTTCCGTGGGCAGCCACGGGCCGGGACAAGCCTGGCTGCGCGGCCGCGGCCGCAGGGAAGGTCGCGGTCCCGCACCCCCCCGGGGCCCGTGTAACTCCCTCCGTCCGTCCCGAGCCCCTGCTGTGTCACGCGTTGTTCTCGCCTCCTCCTACGTGACAGAGCAAGAGAAGCAACGACTTCTGCGGGACTCTTGCTGCAGCGGGCGGTTTGGTGAAGCAGCGTTTCCTTCCCGCCGCGCCGACTGCGGCTTTGGAAGGCACCGCGGCCCCAACAGCTGCGAGGGAGCGCGCACAGGGGACGGCGTGTGACCCCGACACTGGCAAGGGGGCTGAGGGGAGACCTTACTGCTCTCTGCAACTCCCTGCAAGGAGGTTGTAGAGAGATGGGGTCAGACTCTTCTCCCTAGTAACAGACGACAGAACAAGAGGAAATGGCCTCAAGTTGCACCAGGGGAGGTTTAGGTTGGACATTTGTAAAAATTTCTTCACCGAAAGGGTTGTCGGGCATTGGAACAGGCTGCCCAGGGAGGTGGTGGAGTCCCCATCCCTGGAGGCATTCAAAAAGACGTTTAGACGAGGCCCTAAGGGATACGATTTAGTGGGGGACTTGGTAGTGATAGGTTAATGGTTGGACCCGATGATCTTGGAGGTCTCTTCCAACCAGAACAATTCTATGATTCTATGATTCTAAGTGCTAAAGAGCATCCCAACCCTTTGGGTGGCAAATTGAAGTCAGCTGAGTGGCCCAATTAACCTGCTGGGGAGGGTTGAAAAGGCAGCTGGGTGGCAGCAGCAAGGGTGGGCAGGCTGCCTGCACCGGGGTGCTGGGAAGGGCTGGCCCTCTCTTGGCTTCCAGGCTGAGTTTCTGCCACATTTCACCTGCTTGGATGTAGTGGGGCTCTGTAGTCTCAGTAAAGTGCTGCTGATGTGGTAAGCAATCCATCTAAATCCTTTTTTTACAAGGGATGGGGAAAGGCTGATGTGGGCCAAGGGCAGGATCTGAGAAGCTTGGGGTGCAGGCAGGGGTTTGTGTGTGCCAGCAACAGGCTCTGCAGCTCCCGGCAGCAATCCATGGTGCTGAGCGCTACCACCGGCTGCCTGCTCGGGCAGCTGCCTGCTCCTGTCTCACTGACCCTCTGGGTCCTGCTGGGGGCCCCAAGCCTGCGCTGGGAGCCTTGCTGCAGTGGCCCAGCACCCCATCACCGGCTGCTTGGCCTCGGGGTGCTCTTCCTGCTTGCTTTAAGCACTGCAGCTGTGTATCTCTTGATCAGATAACACCGGCTCCTGGGGTGTTAAGCAACACAAGTTTGTGGTCTGGAGATGGGAACTAGGGCCTTACTCTCTTGTTGTGACCCTGACTTGCAACCCTTTTGCACATGCCAGCTGACCACCTTCTTTCAGTTTCTGCACCCGAAACTTCTCCCCAGCTGTTAAAGGGCAGCTCACGCTGCAGAGCTCGCTCGCTCTGCAAACACCGTGAGGTTGCTCTGCCTGCTGAAAAAACTAAGATATGGCTTAATGGGTATGGCTATGTTAAAGCTCTGGTGATTTAAGTATTTACTGTTAGGGCTTTTAGCGATGATGGTATGGAAGTATATAGATGGAAAACAATTATGCTTTTGCGAAGCTGTTTTGAAGTTATTAGCTTCTGCAACGTATGCACAATCCTCAACACAAGGGAGAACATATGCTTTTTAATAAAAGCATTTTGCCTTACAGTATGCAAAAAAGTTAGTTTAAGCTATTTGTAAACTCAGGAGGCTTTTAAAAATAGACTGAGGTGCATAGTCGCAGAAGTCAGATGCTAAGTATCGGGAGGTGATATGGAGGTGACAACTGTCGCGATGTGTAAAATCAGGGTATGCATTTGTAACACCCTAGTGTAGCTGGGGAGGAGAATGCAGGTTTCGTCTACATAACCCTTCTGAAAAGGTCTCAGGCTTGGAGTTTGGGGTACAGCTGAAATACAGCAGTGGTCGCTGCTCACCAATTCACTTTTGGGACTGCAGCTGCAGTGCCCTGGCCAGTTGCATTTCCCCTCAATGCTCTGAGTGTAGGGAAGCCCCCAGGGAAACGTTACTTTTCTGTTACCTGAAAGGTGCGATTGCTCTGCAATGCCTGGGAAAAGCTGTCCGGGATTTGGGTTCTCTTTTTCTTCCTGGGCTTGCGCAAGGAAGGCTGTAGTTGTGTATTTTCCAGCTCTGTGTTTTATGGTGCATGTGAACCAGGAGTCTGAACTGCTGGCTCTGACTTCTCTCCCAGGCCAGATGATCTGGGTGTCTGCTGTAAAGTAGGGGCTGATCCTACAGTCAAGCATGTCGATATCCTCATCTGCATACTGAAGAATATCCACCGCGGACTCTGTAAGAAAAAGCACGCAGGGACTTGTTTGGTTCCAGCCCATCTAAATGCGCAGCAAACCCAGCCCACATCTACACGCGGCTCCTGACGCAGCCCTGCCCAGCGCCGCTCTGCACCGTGCATGGTCTGTCTCGGAGCCAGCTCCGCCGTGCATTAACTCTGTCCTTTCGGGCTCGCTCCCGCGAGGTACAGCACCCCGCTGACTGAGCTGCAGAGGGCCTGGGGGCTTCACCCGGACGGAGGGGATGCCTGACTCCTGTTTTAGTCAGTGTGTAGTAGGGGATGAGCTATGTGTCACCCAAAATCGGACTCTCACAAGGTGATGTTCTTAAGTCCAAGGACAAGTCTTCACAGGAATGTGAAATCGAGCCAGGCACTGAGCTTTGAAATACTGATTTTTTTGTATCTTTAGTACCCAAACCACAGTGAATCTAAGGGCAGAAATATTCCAAGAGGCAAATGTCTCCTCTGAATCTTCCAGAGCATCACGGGCTTTTTTACCACTGTGGATGCAACTAGTGTCACCTCAGGTGGGGCATCAAAACGGAGATCGCCCCTGGGCCCTGCAGAAAGGAGAGGGGGCACCGCTGCTGTTCCTCAACACTTCAGCTGCCAGCAGCGGTGGGCAGCCTGTTCCCCCATCGCAGGACACTGTCTGTGACTGCTCGTGTTGATGAGGAGCGAGACTTGCTCATTGCCTTCAGCAAATAACTCACCTTCTACAATAAATGAGGGGATATTGTCTGGAGGAAGGTTTTCTGGCTGAGACCTTTGACCATCTTTTGATGTGGCTCCGCGCAGCAGGAGCCTGACGTTCAGCCTGACGATCTCGATCTCTCTTGACAGGGGAATGGTCTTGCTTGTCTCAAACACGCAGGGAAGTTGCCTGCTTCTCCCAAAACCTGGGCCCGCTGTAGCGATTCCATTTGGGTTGCCCATCAGTCCTGAAAGACATGGCCGTGCGTACACAAGCTATTTTAAAAATGTCACGGTTGATCTTGAAGGAGTAACAAAACGGAGCTTACTAATAGCAGAAAAATTGTGTAGCCGGTACCCTGCACATGAAATGCATCCATTTAGCTCACAGCAGGCTGGTTATGTCGGGGAACGCTTTTTTAATTTAAACTTAATACTCAAATACCTTCCTTCCATTAAAATATAACATTTTAATGACTTATTTTAAAACAAGGTTTGTTCCAAGACTTGAAGGGGAAGAATAATGATGTGAACAGCAATGCAGGAGAACCTGCTGACGGAGCAAAGCATTTTTACGTGGGTCGCGGTCCCCAGACGCCTGGGTGCTGCCCTCCGGAGCTGCGCAGCCAGCAGCGCTCTGCCCTTGGAAGCTGCCGCTCCCGGAGCTCGGGGAGCTCCGACGGGGAAGCCCAGCCCGCCGCACACCTCGCTGGGCAGGCGGGTGGCAAGCGCCAGCGGCCGGGGCAGCGAAACTCCGCGGGCTGGGGCCGAGGGCGAAGGACGTACACGGAGCGCCGGGGCTGGAGAGAGGCACTAGGTCCTTGCCGGAGCTGGGGGCTGCGCCTGCCCCATCTACGCGGCTGATGTGGAGGGCTCTGACGTACCGCGGTGCTTTTGGTGCAGGGGTTACTTTTTCTCCTTGGTACAGAACAGCAAAAGTACCTTGAAACTGCAAAATACTTGCTATTTACTGAGAATATATTGTGAATTCCTTGAATCCCTTTGCTGTAAGGGTAGCATTTTTCTGTGGCGTTCAAGAACAGAGGCTCAATGCAGCCTGAATGACAATGTTACAAGGACTGATAGTAAGTCCTTGTAACGTTATCTGTGTTTGTTCCTTAATTACTGTGGGTTTCTCAGGGAGAGCTGTTTGAGGCAGCGGGAATAGCAGTGTGTGGATATTGTCTTACGCTGCTCTGCAGCAGGGCTATACGTAACCACAGTAACTTTTGCTTAACAAGACTTTTTGAACCTGGCAGGAGCAGGCAAGGCGATTAGGGATGGGGAACCTGCTGGCGTGAGAAACCTCGTGCTGTGGAAGGGCGGCTAAATTAGCTGGGGAGCACGGGAGAGAAGGTGAAGTTTCACCAGGCAAAAGCGAAACGAAAGACTCGGAAGACGCACCCATCTACGCGCGCGAACGCGTGATGACCTTGCAGCGGGACGTCCCGGCCGTGCCCACAGCCCCTGTGCCGGTGGCAAACACGGCTGCCCCGCAAAGCGCACCGGCTCTGTGTAACGTGCTCCTCCCGTTCTCCCGGGCAAAGCAGAGGCTGGACTCGCCTTTCCCAAATCCAGCTTCTGAAACTGAGTCAGCTTATTTTACAGACTCCACAACAAATGGCTCTGACACCCTGAGTTACTTTTTAATGAAAAGGCTTTTGGGGCCATTTCAATTCTGCAAATACCAAGGTTTTTTGTTGGTTTTGGGGCTACTTGAAACACTTCATAGGGTTTTGATTACTGCCCGCTCCCTAATGGAAACATTTCCAGCTAGAAATACACAACAAATCCGTCGTTCCTGAAACGCCCTGGCTGGTTCCAGGTTCAGGGGATCTGTCGTGCTGGGAGGGACGCTGCCGGCTCGGTGGCCAGCCCTACTGGCGCGGGGGCCCTGCAAGCGCTCCCCGTCCCAAAGCGAGCTTTGAAGGGGTACGTACCGATGCACAGAAGGCAGCCGGCTGCGAAACGCGCTCCGTAGCTCATAGCGGGGCTGGCCGGGCTCCCCCTGCCCGGCTCGGTTTCGCTTTCGCTTCGCCGGGTGCTCGCCCGGGGAGGCTCCGCCGGCTGCCGAGGGCGGCTGCCTGCGTAAAGGAGGTTCGGGGACGTTTGGCCTCACGACAGCCAGTATCCTCGTAACTGGCCTGGAAAAAAGATGTAAAGCTTGTGTTTAGGATGGGGTAAGCCACTGGAAACCCTCTCTGCGCAGGAGATTGTGGGGAGGCGGAACAAGGGCTCCATTTAAACTGCTGTACGCTCGAATATGAGAAACTGCAGAGGAGCCCTCGGCGGCTGCTGAGTTTGCCTAGAATCTGGTATCCTCCGTGCTCTGGAAGCATTTGTAACTGGCTTAATCAAAAAGGGGGGTTTTCCAGGTTTTCTTCCCTGCATTTTCAGTGGCAAGTGTGTATACTGCAATAACAAAACTTCCTTGCAATAACAAAACTTCTCTCCCCCCCCCCCCCCCCCCCCCCCCCCGTTTAACTTTTATTGGTCAGTAAAAATTGTATACTCATTTAGTACGCATGGCGTTAAATATTCTGCTTTGTAATTAATCCAGACAGCAAGTGAAAACAGGCAAGGCTTCATGTTGTAAAATTTTCTAGACCTAGCAGATGGGCAAGTTGGGAATGAATGGTTGTCTATTCCAGCCAGAATTTGTAAAGTTGCACAAAGAATCTGGACTCTAAAATGGGGTGGGAGGGAAACTAATTCTCCAGGCACTCCTGAAAAACCCCTCAAAACAGACTTCTCGGCAAGAACTGCCTCACTCTCTCTCATAGTTTAAGTAAACCATGAGTGTTGTAGCAAGAACTGCCTAAATCCAGGTTTCAGAGGATTTGGGAGATAATTGAGCTAAATTGCTCACTTTTACAGCTGAGATGGACCAAATTCTTAAATAAGGTGCTTGAGAGCGCTCGACTGTATTTTCTGGACAGGAGGCTCCTTCTAGTTTTAGCTGAAGAACCTTCTTCAGTTCAGCCCTAGAATATTTAAGACACTCGCCATAATTTATTCCAGCAGCAGCTGCAATTATGATATGCTGTGTACACAATTTTACAGCTCAGTCTTAATCCATATAATTTTGAACTTGAGATGCTCCAATCAGGATCCCAATTTTCTAGGCTCTGTCTATAGACAGATACACATGATGAATGGCACTTTGAAACTCTGCTGCTTTTCCTTTTCTTAGGAACTGCAGAGAATCCAATCAAGCATGAATCCAGTCATAAGAGGAAAATATAAATAATCATTACAGCATTTACCTCCTAGAGGTTTATTACTAGATTACTTACTGAATTAAGATATTTTCTTTGGCCATGCAACTGTCTATAGGCTCGAGTAATTTTCTTACCTGGGAGTGATCTTTCTCTGAGCTTTACCAGGCATTAGCGGTTTGCTTGGAGTTTTTAATTCATTCAGTTCCAGCTTTCCACAGCACTAAGAACAGACTCCCCGACGTGCTTCTGCGAATGAATTGCAGACGTGCACGAAGCCAGAGCTGAGCACACGGTGGCTTTTGCTTGGCGGCTTACCTGCTCGGAGGACTGGAATCGTGGAAAGACGACTGAGGACCTTTACAGCCCAGGCATCTTCTCTGCCTCTCGTAGGTATGCTCACTATGTCATGGACTTCTAGTTCTGAGCACAGAAGAGAAAAATTTGATCATTCGGTTACAGGAGCATCAGCAGACATAAAGCAGGCTTTGATGCTACAAGCACAGCACAAAATCGTACCTAAAACTTCAGAGGATACTTAAGAGGATCACAAACGCAGGAGCAAGGACCGGCTGTCAGCCCTCCAGGCTTCCAGCTGACTCCTGCGAGCCCGTAACCAGACATCGGTCACCACACTGATGTTCTGCCTCTCCTGCTTGGAAAACCACTGGCCTAAACAAGCAGAATTTGGGAGCCAGCACTGGTGGCAGAACCCGGGGTAGATCCAGCTGCCCTGCCTCACCCAGGCTCCGCAGAGCGGGAAGGGAGCAGAGACCGGGTGGCTGCATGTGCCTGGGGCACGCCGCAGCCCTCGCGCCGTCGCGGCCGTACTGGCTTCGCGTCAATGGGACAGACCTCGGCTGGAGAAGCCTGTGGCGCCGCTGCCCTGCCCTGCCCGCTCCCCCGGGAGCCCCCATCGAGCGCCCCAGCCCCGTCTGCCCGTGGCGGCTCTGACCTGCTCGCTGGCGATGCTCTCAGCCCCGCTCCCACCGGGCGAGAGCTGTGTCCTCCAACCCCAACTGAAAGTGGTTAGGTGTTTTAAGGCTGTTCCGAATCATGTTCGGAGCTTATCGGATCTGGCAGAACAGTGCGGTACATCTATTAGGGAAGCTGATAAGACCTTGTCTGTCTTGTTAATCAAAGTCTGTGTGTACCAGATAATCACGCTGAATAGTAGTCATTGGAAAACCTCCTAAATGTAATTTCTCAAGTAATTTTCTAGCCACTGTTGGAAAGCAGAATGAAGAATGAAATCATAGAATGGTTTGGCCTGGAAGGGACCTTTAAAGATCACCTCCTCCAGCCCCCCTGCCGTGGGCAGGGACATCTTTCACTACATCAGGGTGCCCAAAGCCCCCTCCAGCCTGACTTTGAGCACTGCCAATGATGGGGCATCCAGGCATCTCTGCGAGGTCTCTGGTCCAGATCTAGCCCTGCTGGATGGCTTCGCCTGGCTTAAGAAGCAAAAAGCAGGTTTGGTCTTAACATTTAAATTTGGAACCGAACCAGGGGCAAGAAAATCCAATGTAGGGATTTTTTTTAATGCCTGTGAACTCTTGATACAGTATGAAAAAACTATTCACGGCAAACGTTTCCAGCAGTCGTTGTACCTGCTGTGGGATAAAGTCGAGAGTCTGAGGATGAGGCGTGCGTTCCCGAAGCGCGGGCGATGCGCTGCGGCCGTACGGCAGTGCTGAGCCATCAGTCCGATGGAACTGAAAATCACTTCAAACCTCTCCCTGGGGAGAGACTCGGGATGACACGGAGAAGAAAAACAACTATCCCTGTTCTCATACTTTAATTATGGTCCTGTGAATTCATGTAACAAGAGGTTTTGATATTTATAGCCAGATTTATACTTCAGTTCGATTTTTTTTGATAGTAATGGATGTTTATTTCTCTCATCCATTACATGTCATCCCAGAGGGTGTGTGAATTTATGGAAAACACAAAGTGAAGCTGATGTACTTTCTCTGTAAAATTAGAAGGTTTTGGCACATGTGGGTGTCCTAAGCACACAACTCAATATGCTGTTGAGCTACTGAAAATGTAAATCTTTCAGTATTTAATTAATTTCAGCAGTGACTGTGTCCCATGTGGGTGGGGAAGAATTTTCCAGTTTCATTCCTTGGAGCTCCCGAAACTCAGAGGTTTCCTCTTCTGTACGGAAGGTGGCACTGGAAATACAGGAATGAACGCGTGATCCTCCGCTTGCCTTTGCAGAACAGGCTTGCGTTTGAGTAATGTCTTGTCCGAGGGTTATTCTCGCCTTCCGAAAATTGAGCATTCCCTCTTTCTCAGTTATTAAGGGTCCTGTTCAGCCTCTTGCAGAGGATTAATTTACAAGGTGACTTGTACTGACTTGGGCGGGAATTCTTGGGATGTACAGTACGTGCCCTGGGTCCCATCCCCAACAGCAGCGTGGGTGGCCAGTTCTGTGAAATGCAGGGCTGTTTGTCCAGCCTGTATCTGCAGAGCTTTTGAACCAACTACAAATGCTAATGGAAGTTATCACAGAAAATATTAAAGATATGTCTGAGCTCCGTAGGTGAATTAGCATCTAATGTAAATTGTTGTAGCCCCGAAGGTTCGGGATAACAGGACACACGTGGAAGCGAGTGCAGCTCATCGGTACCTGCTACGTGTTTGCGTAAGCAACGTTTAAGTGGTAATTTGATGTCTCTCTTGCCATGCATCAGTTGTCTTATTTAAACAGTGCTCTGCATGTGCATTATACTTTCTAGGCATGAGACAGGGCTCTTTCTGCAGAAAGCTCCTACAGAATTAGAAATGACAATGCAATGAGTAGTTGAAACAATGCAAGGGAAAGACATAAATAATGGCTTTCTTGTTGTTCCATTGCTGGATAAGAAGAGTACGCTGGCAACTATACTTAGCTGTAGAATCTTCCAGCTTTAATCGAAATGAGGTTTCCACTGCTGTAACACTGCATCGTTACAGCGGGCAGTTTGTAGATGAGTTGTTACGGAGTTTGGTGCCACATGCAGAAAAAGCAGTCGTTACGCCATTTACATTACTTTATTAGTTTAATGAGTTTGGCTCTATTCCTAGAGATGGCGTCGCCATTTTTGGTGTCTCGGCGCTTTCGGAGCGCCATTAGGATGGGGGTATGTGGAGAGGCGTGACATCGGGCAGCACAGTGGGTTTGGAAGTTGCACGCTTGTGGACACGTCACAGGACTTTCTGCTAGTGTCGTTAGCCTAAGGACAAATGCCCTTTGCTTTAAAACGGAATCACGTCTTGACGGCTTATGGCACAGCCCGCCCTCAGCAGACAAGGTCTTATCTAGATTTCCAAGGCAGATCCTCTTGCTGCCCGTTGGTTTAGAAACGTCGCTTCCGACCGTTTCCTCCAGCTGAACAATTGAAAAGGTTTTTCTGCAGCTGCTTCATTTTCTGCGCTAGTTCTGACCAAACCCAGCATTTTCTAGGAAAGCTCCCGCTGCTTCCCTGCTGTCACCATGGAGATGATGCTCTCGATGCATATTCCTCCTCTCTTCTCTTGCAGAAGGGGAAAGTGAGGGAGTAATTCCTGCTCTCCTGCCCACAGCTGGGGACAAGCCACAGTGTTTGCAAAAGCACTTGCATGACTTGATCCCTGTAATCAAAAGTGCCTTAAATGGCGCTGCTGGAGTTCATCCCTTAGCATGCGCTATCTTAAAACAATGTATTCCGAGCTACTTTCAAGAGCTTTAGAGTTTATTTTGGAAGGCAGGAGAAGCTGTTTGTTCAGACGTCTTCTCTCTGTTCTCAGTTTGCTACTTGAGTGCTTGAGGATAGGAGACAGCAAAGAAGCTGAGCTATAAAAAGAAAAGGGGAGGAACGAGGAAGGGAAATCGAAAACACTTGCCAAAAGACTCTGAAACTTGTGCTCTGCATCTCAAATTTTTTGGCGTTTGGCAGTGCTTTGCCCGTGTCTGTGCTGATCATTGGATTATTGCTGTATGAGCTGAGGTGGCCAGTGCGACTCTTGGCAAAGAGCAAGGGTTGTCTTACTTAATCTATAGCCCGTTGTTGCAAGCAGCTTTTCATTTCGAGTTGCCTGAAGGAAACCTACCAACAACGCGAAAGCCTGTCTGGAATGCTGAAAGCAAAGAGAGGTGTTTTGCTGCAGTGGTTGTGGAGGATGGGGTCCGTAAGCCGCAGCTCACATGGTCTGCGTGGGGAAATGCAACTGCTGGGCAAACCCAAATGAGAGCAGATCTGTCACCATCACCAGTGGGGACCGGCAGTCCGGGTCCCTGCTGCAGGTGCATGTGGTGCCTTGGGTGATGGGCCATGGATCCCTAAAGGCCTGGAGCAGTTGTTCTGAGAAGCTGATCTCCTTGGAACACTGGGCAGAGACTTTTATTCCTGCATTAAATGGAATTTAAGTGGTTTTGGGGGAGTGGAGGATGTGTGTGGAATGAGTGGCCTGAGTGAAAAGCTCCCGGTGGCAGCGAACTTGCCTGGCCCGTTCAGCACCGTCCTTTACATTGACAGCTGACAAGTGCCATCTTCTTCCCGGTTCCTCTTAGTACTAACGAGGAGGGAGCCGCTGTTTGCCGAGCTGGGTGGCCGTGCTTGAGCGAAGGGCACACTGAGTGCATTGGTGTCCCCGGCTGCGCGACCAGGAGCTACCTCCTCCTTACGGTGTTCATCCGTCAGGGTGAAGGTTCGTTTCATAACTGCGTGTCCAGTTAACGTGCAGGACCTGAATCCAGGTTACCGTAAGAGAGGACGAAAGGCTCTTTCAAGCTGGTCTAAACTACGTGGGCAGTAGGAGGGATGCCAAGGGGATAAAGATGAGGTGCTTTACTTGAAAGCAGGCACAGACCCCGGCGCCTCGGTGCTGTGCGGGCGCAGGCTGGTTCAGGCCGTCTGCGCCGGAGCCACAGAGCGGCAGCATCGCCTCGGCGGAGACGGGCTTCGCTGGCCGCCTGCCACCGCGCCGTACCCGAAACACAAAATCCAAGCGCAGCGCGGAATGTAGATTCTGAAGATAACGTAAAAATAAATCATTTTAGTTGTAGGAGCTTAGAGCTCACGTGCTTGGCTAAAATGGGAAGATCTTTTTCTTTGCAACGTTGGAGATGCTGCTAGAGACCTCAGGAATCGCACACCACGAGAGCAACTGCTCAGAAACGAACAGCTGCTATTAGGAAAAGTGCAGCACCAACGGCATGCAGTGAGCTGAAAAAGGCGGGTTTGTTTTCATGGCGTTAGTAAAGTTTCCTTTACAACTTTATCAAATGCTACAATTTCAAAGAATTTTTGTCCTAATTAGAAGAAACAAATTAAGCTTGCTTGGAATTCTTCCAGCGTTACCTCACTTTCCACGTTACACACAGGGACGCTGCACGGCCGCGGCGTCTGCCCTGCCAGGTGCTGCTGGAGGGGTGCAGGTGTCCCACCGGCGCGGAGGTCCCCGCGGAGCAGAGGACCTGCGCCCCCACCCCGCTTCTCCCAGGGCAGACCTGGAGCCTTCGGGGGGGTCTTGGGAGGCCTCTCTGATCGTGCCCTGGAGTCCTCCGCTCCCAGCGGAGGGATCGCATGGGCTACTGGCGGCAGCACCATCCTAAGCTTCGGTACGGCTCGGTGTGGGGTGGTGGTTTGTTTTAAACAGCCTTTCAGAGCCTTCGCCCCTTGCATTTGTCTTCATTGTCTGCTGATTAACTGAGCAGAAGTCCTTGCAGTTTTGTGAAGTTTTCCCGCCCCCCCCCGAGTTTGGAAGGTTGGTGACAGATTCGTATGAACTTTGTTTTTTCTGAAGAGTTTGATTTAGAGGTTAATCCCATAAGCATCTCAGTAAAAAGGAAGGGTGATGGGGGGAAAGCAGTCGCATCATAAGAATGGATTTAGGGAACATATTTCCTGCAAAAACTAGGTATTTTTTGTAGTTAAGATCCTCATAGCTTCGTAATTTTCCACTTAAGAGCCATGCTTTGCCTGTAGCAAGAGTGTCCTGCCTGCATCCAGGTGCCCTGTTGAAAGCAAAATGGGCCTTTTGGGGGAGTTTTCTTCTCCCACTTTAGCAACCAGTGACTTATTTATTATTGGTGAGAGCTGAGATTCTGGAGGAGAACACCCGTGGTGCAGCCGAGGAGCCGGGCTGCCTGCTGCTCCCGTGGGGAGCTTCGCCTGCGGCTCTGCTGAGGACGCCTCGGTCGCCTTGGGCACGGCAGCGGCAGGGGGGCGGCCGAGGGGCCGACCGGTGTGTCTGCAGCAGCGCTCCCCGTCCCCTTCTGGTCCCTTCTGTTGGCAGAGGTTGCCTGCTCTTTTTGAAGGCCTTGACGTGTGCGCTGTTTGGGTTAGGTGTCCAAGCTAGAATATAACCCAGGTGGTTAAACGTCCAGGTTTCCCGACTTCGGCCGTCACGGGTGACTACCTGGGGTGATGTTTAGAAGACCAGAGGAACCAGACGCTGGGCTGCCCTGTGCTAGGTGGAGCCGGCCATCGCGTTTGCTGCTGAAGGATGCAGAGAGAAGATCATTGAATAATTGTGTACTTCCAATAATGACCAACACGGGCTTGGCTAAGGCTCAAGAGCTGACTAAACGTCTGGCAGTTCCCGTCGTCTTACAGCCAGTGCCACGGTCTTCAATTTCCATGATGTTTCTGGCTATGTTTCATACGTCCAATAGGAGAGGAAGGCTGGGAAAGGAAAACGAATAGCTCTGTCTCTCTGTGCACGCATGTTGCTGAGACCTGTGAGACACATCGTGTAGCTCTGTAAGTGCTGGGCAGCGTGATGAATTGTACTGCTACATTACGCTCTGTCCACTGATCCATCTCCCCTTCGATTCCCGCTCCCCCCACACGGTTTCCATCAACCTCCTTCCGGGAGGGACCCCCCCCATCCTGAGCTGCGGCAGAGATTTCCTTTAACCTCCCGATGCCATTTCCCCTCTGACCTGAAGTCAGAAGTTGGCTGCGATTTGGAGTATAGAAATGGCTGCTTTGGGACACTCCAGTCATGCCTCTAATCGTCTGTTTTCCCTAACAGGGGTAGTATTTTCTTCTTTGCTCTACTGCACTTCCAATTTCTTGGAAATCAGACAGAGAAGTAGAGATTGGGCTGAATTTGGCGTGCCCAGTTCTCCCTCTGTTTGCTTTGTTTGAGGTCTTCCTGGAGGATTTTTTTAATAAATTAAATGTGTTGGGAATAAAACACAATTGTTCATAAATAGTGTGTAAAGACTCAATCGCGTACCACTGACACCAGTGGGATTTTATAATGGTCGTCAATAAACGCAGTGTTGTGTCTCGAGAGAGTGCTGTTCTGGAGGTGGTTCGGTTTCTGAAGAAATGACCACATTTACTGACAAGCAGAATTAATCTATTGGGTTTTGTTTGCATGGATTTTGCAGGAGTAAAATCCAGCTTGTTTTCCATTTCTGCACCATGAGAAGCGTATTGATTTTTCTTCACTTCTGATTGTTCACATTACTGGATTGCTTTTAAATAGTTGACAGAGAGATCATTCATTTTCCTGCCCCAACGTATTTTACAGCGCCTTTCTTGTTTTATTTGTGTGTGTGTGGGTTTCCACAGTTATACATCATATTGATCGCATTTTGCAAACTGCAGTCCGTGTAGGAGTGGAGAAGCTGTTCCTCTGCGGGGTTTTTGCTCCTTTCCTACCTTCTCCCCAGCAGCTTCAGCATCTGCGTTTCAGGTTCCTGACGTGGAAGTTGGAGGCGAGGTTCAAAAAACCCTCTGAGCCAAAGATCAGAAAATGCCAAAGTAATAAAATGAGCACGGATAAATCTGTAGAGTTGCAAGAGGTGTTCGTTAGTGACAGAAATATCGAGAGTGGCCACTCGGGTTTTGTCATCGTAGATGTGTTGAAGAAGGGATGATGTGCTCTCCAGGGGACTGGTCTTTCAGCCCAACAGACGCAATAAACGAGGAAACCTCTGGGCGCCTTTTCAGTGCAGAATCCACCCGGCTTTGAAATGCTGTCCTAGCCCAAACATACACCAACGTCTATTTAAGGTATATGCCTTAAAATACAGCGTCTTGCTCAAACCCAAAGACTTGTCTGTAGCACAGAACCAAGCCACTTAAGGGCTGCAGTAAAGGAGCAGATACCTAGTCTGATTTTTGTTTGAAGATTAGCATTAGAGAAACCCCAGCTGACCATTAGTGAAGGATGTACGTAGCTTAAGTGGCAACGCTTGTTTGAATGATTGCATAGATACGTTATTTCATTCCTACAGTTTGCCCCTAGGGAGTGGAAAAGTGTAATTCTTTATGTTTGCAGATAGTGATATTAAAACCTCCTAAAATATGCAAGCTTGTCCTGCGTGGAATTTATGTCTGTCTCGGCAGGAACCGCACATATTGCACAAAGCTTTTGCCCAGAAAGGTTAAAAACATCTTGTCTGTTCAGCAAGACCATGACTGAGCTAGAAATAGTTCAGATGCCTGGGGCAGGAGCTGGTAGGGGAATAGCTAAACCACTGAGTTAATTCAAAACAGAAGAAAAACTTTTCTTTCGTTATACTGTCTTACTCTTTCCTCGAGTTTTTCTGGACACTTATTTTATCTACCTTTTGCTTTGAGTGTAGAACAGCAAACTTTGTGGGATAGGATATTTATTTCTCATAGCTCTTTACACTGGAAAAAATAATGGGGCCTTTTAGTGCTCATATTAAATGTTATTAATATTGATTAAAGGATCATTACTACTATCAATCAGCACTGTAATGATAAGAACACACCGTGGGTGAACAGTGCCTTTCTCATTGCTGCTCCGCGCGAGGAAGAATTGTGTGACCGCGGGCATCGGGGCTCTGCTCGGGCAGCTGCTGCCTGCGCCCTGCGCGGGGCTGGCTCACGTTTGCAGCGTGAGCCGCAGCAGTTGCGGGCTCGGTACCTGCAGGTCTGCAGCACAGCCGACCTGGAAAATCAACGTCAGCATTTCATCCGTCTGGTTGATGCCTTAGGTGTAGCTCTAGGCTAAAAGATATTTTTAAATGGGATTTAAATGTTAATTCCTTAGCTTCCAGGGCATTTACAATGGGCATGAAAGGCAGAACAAAACTCACCAGAGAGCTTGTTACAAATTTGGAAGGAGGAGTGTGCTAATGGAGGCTCACAAAACTGCAGTGGAAGAGTCTGCTGCTTGGGCATTTGTAGACATTTATGCATTAAAATATTTTTTTCTGGGGGCTAGTAACATGTCTTCCCCAGAGAAAGAGACAGTAGTTCGGAGACTCTGTTCCTCCGCTCTGTCTTTATCAGGTCTCCTCCTGTCAATCTAAGTGAAGTATCCAGACCTGTCTCACAGCACATCTTCACCAGAGGAATATGGATCGAATTTATGAACGGTCCCACGCGCTCTGCGTGCTTGTTGCTTTGTTTCTAGGGCATTTGCCAGGGGACAGATTCAATTTAGTTCAACACCACCATACTAGAAAGCACTTAAATAAAATTAATGGCTAATGTAGCATTCCTCAAGAAGGAAGAGAGTGTGACTGTACCATGTTTCATCCTGTCGATACTTGCCTGATGCCCGCTGCCTGCTGCCCCCGGGGATGTGGACCGCCGCGGCGCAGAGCCGTGGGAGCGCGGCCGCCCTCCCGGCACCCGACGCCCCGCGGAGGGGCTCAGCTCCCCGGGCACAGCTGTCACCCAGAGGGGCCCCTTTAATTTCACCTGCACTTCGGTGCTTCGATTTACCTGAGCCTGAATATTCCTGAAATAGTCGGGCCAGCATAACGATAGGACGCGGCAGCAGTAGTCGTGCTGTGCTGGAGCTCAGCACCGAGGGGCGAGATAAACCTTTGCCTGCTCTTTAGCCCAGGCCCGGAGGTCTGTCTCTAGAAATGCAGCTGTGTTTTGGCATAAGGTGTTGGATTTGAGGGAACTTTCTCTGCTGGAGGAGTACAGCAGGGTAGTGGTGAAGTAACGTCTTTTGAGGCTACGTCTCGTCTCACAAATGCCGTGACGGCTTTATGGTTCAGGCGCGACGCCATCAGCAGCTCAAGGTACGGGCTCAGCATGAAGGAGCAGCGTTGCCTTACTTCGAGGGGACGCGACAGACGTGGGGATGATCTAACTGGTACCGAAAGCAGCTGAGACGTTGGGGTAGCTATTATGCACGGAGGTGCAAGACAAGGCGTAAAGGTTTTTGGGAGGTGGGGGCCGAGACCTCCATCCAGCAGAGAAGGCAAGGTTGCCTCAGGCTAGTGAGCGCCACTCTGCTGCGGGGCTGGCCCGGAGCTCGGGAGCGCTCACCCGTAGGAGCTGCCTTCCCTGGCTGCCCATCCTCCCTCTGCGGCGTTTCTGTTCAAGAGGGCGCACAAACGGGTGAAGGGAGACGTGTCTCTCTGCGGAGGATCGGCCCGCCCCGAGGAAACTGGAAGTGCACGAAGAGAGGTGGGAAGAAACGGTGCCCGAGGGTTCCTCTTGCCGGAGGCAGGCTGGAGGACAGCCCTGTTTCAGCTCTGCCACCGAGAGGCTGGATCTGATGCTGAGCAAGTCATCTTCTCTCTTCGCATCCTTCCCCCGAGCCGTGTCACCTCTCTGGGCCGAAAGCCCTTTGGGAGCGGGAGCCGTCTCTCCCGATTTGCTTATACAGTACCGAAAGCAGCGGGATCCTGATCTCAGCCAGGCCTCCAGGCAACAGGACAACAGCGCTAATAATGAGAATTAATAATTCATTTATCACTTTACTCGCAGTGAATAATCTCCAATAATCATGTGCAATTTGCTGCTTCAGTGAATACTCTGATAGTAAACAGAGCTGGTAGGATAAAGTCACAGGAGTAAAAACCCCATGTAAAAGGAGTGAGAAAATGGTTGAGACAAATTAATTAAAAAAATTCCAAGGAACGTTTATGCATAATTGTTTGCAGTATTTGCCCAGTTCTAGTAATGGCCTGGATAAAGTAAACACATGGGAAGGCAGATAAAAAGAAAGGAATTGCTCCATCTCTTACACAGTTCTTGTTAGAGAGCCAGATACCCAGCTGTGTGGTCCCAACGAGAGGCTCGCGCCCTCTGGTCCCCGGCGTACGGGCTGGGTGATCTAGGAGGTCTTCTTTCCTTCTTTAACCTCATTAGGGGGTGAAGAAAGCGCGGTAGGAGAAAACTGCTTGCCACGGAAGCAATTACGTAGGAATTAAATATTCACAAGGTCCAGATGATTGGGACATCCAGACTGCAGATGAAAATCAAGCCTGCACTGGAAATGCAGAGAAAATGACCTTTTCTCGTGGTATTGCATGCAGCACAGCTGAGGGTGAGTTGGCATATGACTGCCCATCACAACTCAATTCCATTTACTTTCCCCATTTGCTCTTTCCTTTCCCCGTGATTCACAGGGCTGGGCTGATTCATGCCTAGCAGATCTGGCCCTTATTTTCGTTTGTGTTTATTGCAAAGCTGCGTGTGACAACGGCAGCTACCGGCAGCAAGGAGCTGTGTCGGGCTGCAGTGTTGTTATTGGAAACTGCTGAAACCGCCTCTCTGCTACCAAATGGAATCTCTTTCAGAAACAGATTCCACTTGAATCACATTGTTTTATTTGTAGCACGGTGTTTACAGTGCCTGCTCACATTATCCCTCACTGATGTATAGTGATGATGCATAAGTTAGATTTCACAACGCTGAGAAAATTAACACTTCAGAAGAATTTATCATCTCCCCCGTTATTGATGTTCTGTCAGTAGCAGCGTGCTAATATTCTCTCCAGAGAAACTAATGGCACTGACAAAAATCACTGAACTTCTGTTCTCATCTAAGTATCTAGATAAACGATGGCATTTCTGTATGTGAGAGGCATTATTTGGTGGCAGCAAACTGTTACCTGTTTTCCCCTTTGTGAGCCACAGGATATTTGTTGGGTTTTTTCTGGCCAGCTTTCGGAAGGATGATTTGGCAGATGTTATTCACTCGTGCTTTGCTCTCTTACATCTTTTTCCACAGAAGTATTAAAGCATTTAACTTCCATTTAGGCCACCAATTCCCATTGCTTTGAACTAGAAATAACATGTCTGGATACCTGGGAGGATCCGAGTGTCTGTGCTGATCTCTCCGCCGCTTCGGTCACTGCACAGCTCTGGCAGACAGCGTCGCGCCTCACCATTCCCTAGCACCGAGAATACTGAACCCGTGAACCTCTCATCGTCACTGCAGTTTGCCAATCCTCCCGAGCAAATACTTTTGGAGAGATGAAGCACAGTCAAAGCCAGATGCAGCCTTTATCCAAAAATGGGTTTGGACTTGAGGTGAGACTTAATTTTATGTTAAATGTCATCAAAAAGGCTTAGATTTTCAAGGCTTGTGAAGAGTAAATAACCTAATTCTTGTCAGATGCTTTAAACTTCTTTGAAAATGACATGCACAAATAACGATTTTTAGGAATATCCAGACTGTGACCCGGAGTTTATAATCACGGGCTTGGGTGTGTTTGCATCTGCCTTCTTCCATTGCACCGTGAGCGAAAAGTCACGTTTCGGGGTAAAGTCTTTCTGGAGTTTGTGTTCTCGTTGCCTTTCCCTATTAGCAATGTGCCCTTTCTTCCTGTGAAGATTAGAAGCTCCCTGCGACCGTGGTTGTGCAATGGTTGGCGGCCTCTGAGGGGGGAGCACAGATGATTTTCTCCACATAGTGCAAATGAACCAGACTTTTGCAAAACTTCTGTGCTAAGTGGAAGAGCGGACGGTTCTCTCTGCAGAGGAACACTCTGCTGGTGGTTAAACCCGGGGATTGCCTAGCAAGGTCTGTGGCCAAGGAAATCACGTCTGTCTTCTCAGCTGTGTTACCGGAGGGTGGAGGGGCAGTTTTGGGATAAGAAGAGTCATTTGATTTCTGTGCATAGTGGTGGACTTCTCAAGCATATTAACTAGTAGAAATGATGGAGACAGTCTCTTCAAAATAGACCACTATTAACTGAAATGTCAACAGTAATAAACACACAGGGGGCATCCGGCAGCTGCTGGATTAGACTAATGGTTTTCCATCGACAGCCCCGAGCTGGAGCTGATCAGGAGGCCGATCCTTTGAGGAGGGTGATTTCCATCCCTCCCTCCCTCCCCTCTGCAGCTTCTGAACGGGCTCTTTGACTGGGGCGTCATCCCCGTGGTCATCTCTGCAGTGGCTTGAGTCACGCCAGCGCTGCATCATGTGAATGCCGTTCAGCTGCTCTTTGGTTTCATTGGTAGCCAGGTCTATTAAATGAATCCCTCCAGATGAATATTCAGCCTTACACACTCACAAGTTTGTGAATAAAGCCCTGTTGGGGGGAAGAACTGCTAGAGCTTTCCTGTGCACAAAAAGCATGTGCATTTCCAGATAGAAAAGTGAGGGTATAACATCTTAAACCTATAAGGAATTCAAATATTTAAGGTTTTGGACAGCTGATTTGAAAGTAAAAAGCCAGGCAGGGATTTACTCATTTTCTCATTAAGCCACCTGAAACAAATCACGATGGCTGCGCAAGACGCTTTCATTGAAGGACACGGACCTTTGCCAGTTCTGATCAAACCCGCGCGGGCTTGGGCACAGTGCCGCTCGCAGCAGGGCAGCCAGCCAGAGCCAGCGCGGCTGCTGGATCCGGGGCCGGCGGAGGGACGGCGCGCGGGGCTGTGGCCGCAGAGCATCTCCCGACCGGGGCATCAAAACCTCCTCTGCAACGCCACCGGCGCAGCCTCACCCGCCGGCTATGGCGAGAGCCGCGGGGGTGCTGGCTGGCCCACGGCCGCTCAGGAACTTTCTCCTCCTGTGTGCCGGCGCCAGCTGATGCTCTGAGATTCACAACGCCTGATCCAAACCGCCACAGTCCCAGCAAGCCTGCAGACCCCCGTGCTACCCGCTGCTAAGTAAACATTAAACCTCCATCTTACAGGCATGCCACGAGACTTAATTAATGCTTCTGAAGTACTTTGAAACCCTTGGATGACAAGCGGGCTAAAATATTGCTAGTCCCTGGGGAGCTCTCCCCTTCGGTGAGGAATGGGGGTTTTTATTCAGTGAGCAGTGCTGTCTGAGGACTGTCCTGACAGTGATTATTTCTGAGGCAAAGCAGCAACACATTTACAAGGCGCTGCTGAATTTTAAATAGACTCCAGTTTATCGTCGAAACACAGCAATGGAGCAAACAATCCCTGTTGCACCACTGCAGCAAGCCTGACCTGAGACTCTGCCTCCAGAAATTGCTCTACAACTTAGTGCAAAAAAGGCAGAGAGCACAGTGCAATGCGAACACGTTCAGGAGGTCCTGCCTTTTTTCCCTCAGGCAAAAACATATGGAGCCAGGTAATTCACCTTTTCTGTAGGATGTGTCTTACCTTGCTCTGCATCTTTCAGTTGGGCAGTAATCTCTCCTTATACCTCGGGGAAGGTCTGGGGCAGTCCAGCAATGCTCGTAAACAATGCTATGACAACGCAGATGATGTAGATGTACCAGTTTTTCTACCGTTTCTGTGATATCCATGTGTATTGGGTTTGCGTGGCAAGGTTTTGGTAGCCGGGGGGGGCTGCAGGGGCGGCTTCTGTGAGAAGCTGCCAGGAGCTTCCCCCATGTCCCACAGAGCCAACGCCAGCGGCTCCAGGACGGACCCGCCGCTGGCCAAGGCCGAGCCCATCAGTGACGGTGGCAGCGCCTCGGGGGTAACAGAGGTAAGAAGGGGAAAAAGTTACTGCACAAGGGCAACTGCAGCCAGAGAGAGGAGGGAGAAGATGGGAGAGCAACAGCCCTGCAGACCCCAGGTCAGAGGAGAAGGAGGGCAGGAGGTGCTCCAGGCGCCGGAGCAGAGATTCCCCGGCAGCCCGTGGTGCAGCCCATGGCGAGGCCGGCTGTGCCCTGCCCCATGGAGGCCCACGGGGGAGCAGATCCCCACCTGCACCCGGGGAGGAGCCCATGCTGGAGCCCCGTGGGGGGACCCACGCTGGAGCCGGCTGTCTCTGAGGGACTGTGCCCCGTGGGGGGACCCGCGCTGGAGCCGTCTGTTCCTGAGGGACTGCGCCCCGTGGGGGGACCCGCGCTGGAGCCGTCTGTTCCTGAGGGACTGCGCCCCGTGGGGGGACCCGCGCTGGAGCCGTCTGTTCCCGAGGGACTGTGCCCCGTGGGGGGACCCACGCTGGAGCAGTTGGTGAAGAACTGCAGCCCATGGGAAGGACCCAAGCTGGAGAAGTCCGTGGAGGACTGTCTTCCGTGGGAGGGACCCCACGCTGGGGCAGGGGAGGAGTGTGAGGAGTCTCCCCCTGCGGAGGAAGGAGCGGCAGAGACGATGTGTGATGAACTGACTGCAGCCCCATTCCCCGTCCCCCTGCGCTGCTCAGGGGGAGGAGGGAGAGAAATCAGGGGTGAAGCTGAGCCCGGGGAAGAAGGGAGGGGTGGGGGAAGGTGTTTTTAAGATTTGGTTTTATTTCTCATTATTCTATTCTGATTAGTAATAAATTAAACTGATTTCCCCAAGTGGAGTCAGTTTTGCCCGTGACGGTAATTGGCGGTGATGTCCCTGCCCTTACCTCGACCCACGGGCCTTGCGTTGTATTTTCTCTCCCCTGCCCAGCCGAGGAGGGGAGGGACGGAGCGGCTTTGGTGGGCGCTGGGCATCCAGCCGGGTCAACCCACCGCGCCATGGGGGCACGTATTTTCTGGTGTGTGAGCGGGCTGCAGAATTAAACCCGCTTCCTTTTTAAAAAATGCTTTACAAGAACAGAAATGTCTTCGGAGATTCACTCATCTGGTACCCGAACTACTGACTGTGAACACAGCACATGCCACGCAGAAGCCAAATAACCCTCCAGGAATTCTTCCTATTAAAATAATTGCTAGGGCAGAGGAATACTGCAAACAGCTGTGGTTCATCCCATAAACATATTCTCCCTCCTTTTGGAGCCTCAGCTTCCAACTTATGCCAGAGCCCGTCAGCTGCAGGAATAGTGGAACATATTTCCTTTGCAGAAATGAAACGATTACTGTTGAATAAATATGTTGCGCATAGACCTGAACTATCCAGCGAGTATTGCATATGCAAAAAGGAAAAAAGTGACAGTGTTTCACACTGAAATGAGCTGAAGCGACAGTTCGTCTGCCTAACATGCTGGCAGTGGAGCTGCCTTGTGTTAGCAGCCTAGCAACACTGAGCTTAATGGCAAAAATCCCCTGAAATCAGTTCAGCGCTGAATGGCACCATCCTGCCGTTACAGTGCCCTCGCCCCGACTGGGAAGCAGGCTGTAAAACGTCACGGGGATGTGCCAGCAGGGAGATTCCCCTGCAAAGCGAGCGTCCTCCTGCTGACAGCCGGTCCTTCTCCTCCGCAGCCGCGCGTGCATCCTCGCCCGGGCGTGCCGGTGGGTCGGGGTACCCAGCCCCCCGACGCCTCCCCCTGCGCTGCTGCGGAGCTGGGAGCGCCGGCGCAGAGCGGGGACCGAGAGCCTCGTCTCGGGACCCTCGCGCTGACTGCAACGGGGGATGCCTGGGCAGATTTGTTTATCCTTAATATGCCTTTGTCCCAGAAATGGCCCCAAAATGGAAGCACCGCTGCGGGGCTCAAGGCGACTGCTTTGGCCAGAGTCGGTGCTTGGAGATGCTCCAGTCTGGCTGCTCGGTCTGCTTTCCAACCTGGCCACGGAGTTAGTCTGACAATACTTATTTTTCACAAATATCAGTTGCCTTTTGCGCTGTTTCTTTATTATTTTGACCATGGGCTTTGCCAAGATGTAATCTAATCTTGAATAATTTACAGATGGGCATCATTTCCATCTCAGCCCTAAGGGAACACATACGATTCTCTAACAGGTTTTGATTGCCTGGCTGATTTAGAGCATTATCTAAAGAAAAGCCTCATTTGGGAAGGGCTGGAACTCCTGGGTGCGCTCACACCGTGCCTCTCCCCGCAGCACAGCCCGTCTGTCCATCAGCAGGACCGGGGGCAAAGGGCTGAGCCAGGGAGGGTGGGAGACCCTGGGGCCGGAGGGGCTCGGGGTCCCCAGGCTGGGACCGCCGGGCGCTGCCGGGCTGTGGTTTGCTGTTACAGAAAGCTGGGCCGGAGCCCCGGAACCCACCGATCCACCCGGCAGCTGCCTGGCGCTGGGCAGGGCAACGCGGAGGGGGAGGCGAGACGAAACAGAGCAAACCCCGGTCTGTAGCTGCAAAGGGACACTAGGGGAAGAACGCAGAGGTCAATGGGAACCGTGTTTGCCCTAGTTTTATGGGCTCAGTATTCATCTGACAAAGTCAAACCCTCTGACAGGCCCATTTATTTCTGTAAGTCACGTCTGACTGGAGGAGATGAGCAATGGACGCTGCCACCGATGAACCTGATGTATTGGCGAGCTGTCATCAGCCCTTACTGTCACAGCTGTATTTCTTCTCACTCGGCGTGCGGGAAGGGGAAGGCTTTGCAGGGAGCGGTGCTCGCCGGCTCCGCGATCCGCCTGTCATGCTGCTAAAATAGACTGCGCCATATTTGCAAAATATTGTTAATCAAGAGGCACAGTTCAAGGCATTTGACTGGCACATCCAGTTAAGTGGTAGCAAACACATGTTGTAAAACTACTGTGCTGAGGCCACCTTCCTAATGAATGCAAAGTGGGAGCAATCAATCAGAGCCTCGAGAGCAGTCAGCGCTCAGCTCCCTGCATCTGCACACGCAAACTGAATGAACAATAATGAGTGTTATCTAATTAGTCCACACAGCTGCAATGTTACAGCCCCATATAGGACATACCTTGTTAAATTTCATGGTATGTATAATAGAGTGTCTAAGTTGAAATGATTGAGATTCACCATGTGCATGCCTAGTACAACACAGATAGGTAGATTCTTAGTAACAAATGCATTATCCTCAGCAGATGGCCTCTGGATTAACTAATGCGAGGATCTCTTTAACAGTAAGCTAGTTAAAGTGCAAATCAGCCAGTGCAGCACAGTTGCTGCGCGAGTGCTTTGGCCCGGGATCATCGGTAGGCTGGGAGCAGAGGCTCGCCGTCGCGGGGCCGGTCCTTGGCGAGCTTTCTCACGCAGCCGCTTCTCCGGGAGCTTTGTTACTCGGTTTGTCGGGTCTCGGGGAAGGATGGGGAGGAGCTGTCGCGGGGCACTGTGCTGCTGGGAGCTGCTGAGTGCAGGCCTTCCACAGCCGGTTTCTTTGGAGCCGGTGGTTTTAAGCTGGGGGCCTTAGTCCTCTGCAAGCCGTGGAGCTCTGTCCTTTGCAAACAAGCCTCCTCAGAAGCAAACGTGCCTCCCTCACCCCAAATCGCAGGCGGAGTTCTGCTTGTGCTCAGGCTCACGCTGTCCCTAAGCTCACTCCTCAGCAATAACATCTGTCTCCTGGTGTGACCATGCAGATTTTCTTTTGCATCATCCAATAATCTTGGTGTTTTGAAGCACTTGGCATGAAGCGATGCTGGAAAGCAAATGATAAATGATGTAGGATCGGCAGCTGGAAACAATCTCTCAAGCAGCCCTCGATTCTCTCACGCAGTGTTTGAACTGGATGCACACGCTGATCGTCGTCAGGGCTTAGGAGTTTCTGAGTCACTTGTGACTCAGTCCCGATTGCGTTCGTAGTGACTTGTTTACTTGAAGTGGCTGGAGCATTCCTCACCTTTAGGCTCCTAGTAAGCATCCCATGGAAACGGGCACGTTCCAGCAGGCAGGTCGGCCTCCCTCCACGGACTGTATGGAAACCTGTATGTTCTTCCCGGGCTCTGTGGCTGGAGGGCTGGAAGACCTGCCTCAGGACAGTCCTGCCTCACGTCGCGCAGCGGCACGCAGCGGTGCCCGGGCTAACTCTCACCGAGCGAGCGGGTCCAGCGGCTGCGCCTCTGGCGGGAGCAGCAGCGTGCGCACTGCGAGCTGCTCCTGCTGGAAACTACTCCGTGCATTCGTCTGGCTTTCACTTTACCTGCCCGGAGACTGGAAACCCATTTCACAGTAGCTCTTAACAATGGGAGGGAGAACACCTGGGGCCAAATTATCCCCGAGACAATTTGATTCATGTCCACGTCGGGAATTTGGCCAAAGAAGTATTTCAGGCAATTCTTGTGTCTTTGTCACCTTCATGCTCAACAACATCTGCTCTTCCTGTAAAATCCGTGGTGACACTGCAGAGGATGGTGTTTAAATATTGATGCTTTAGCAGCTTATGTTTTTAATACATTTTAAATTATGCACATTTTTATTGGACTCATAGGTTCATCATCAAATTAGTCTCTCCCAGCTGCGCAGTAGGGTGTTTAGTAGCTCTGTATTGATTTCTGCCTCAATCTTTCAATTCTTGCGGCTGGATGCATTGTAGTGCCTTGGCAAGGCAAACAAATCCACAGGCCTTTATTTGGGCACCGCTGGTTAGTAGCCATGAATGTGTAATGAACAACTCGGGATCCTTGGAATTAGATCTTCTTAACAATCATTAGTTTCATCCCTTGCCGTTTTAATAAACCTCTTGGTAGCAGGCCAGAGCCAATTATACTTGTGCTTGGAAAATTATAAAACATGGAGAAAAACTGTGTGTTGCCACAAATAAGTGAAAATTTTAACTGGCCTAAGACTGCGACACGTGTGGGACTCATCTGTTGTCCATCCGAGGCTGAGAATTTAGTATTGGAGACAATATTAAGGGAATTGATATTTATTTTGCCAGTTTATGGATTGTTGCACCCGATGCTGAGGTGGCATCGGGGTGCACGTCCTGCCGCAGCGGCAGTGGCTGGACCGCCGGGCTTCCACACCCCTCGCTCGGGCTCCGCGGACCCGGGACGCCTGCCCAGCCGGACCCCGCAGGTCACGTTGTGGGAGCTTCCGCGAATTAACTCCGATGATTAAGAAGTGTTTTGTTGAGAGGTGCCTGGCCAGTGACCCATGGAGAGCCTTAGGAGCAAGGACGACTGTTACCTGACTGAATTGCTTACAGTTGTTTGAGACGGAGAGCTGTGGGCTCTTGCCCCTGGAGCCCAGGCCTGGGAGCCCAAGGGCTGGCTTCTCATTTCCTGCTCTCTTCTGCAGCGCTGGACGGATCACGGAGCGTCCCCGGGGACCGGCTCTCTGCTCCGGCGCATCCGTGCCTGTCGGGACGAGCCCAGGCTGCGCGCAGCCCTGCACGGCGCCTGGGGGGGAGCCGGGCGACCCGAGCGCCGTTCCATTCCCGCGGCACTCGGAGCGCGGTGCCCTGGCTGCTGCACGAGGCGAGGGCTTTCCCTCCGCGGGAAGCGTTTGCTCTCCGAAAATGCGGAAAGTGGTGCCATCCCTTATCCAAAGGACAAACACTCCCGTGTAACTGGGTTTTTCTTTAGATTTGGTAATGCACTCTGTACCGTTCAGCGGGACTTTGGTAAAGCGCCGTGAGAAGAGAAGATGTATTTGCACCAAGTACGACTATTGCGTGGGCTCTTCCTACAGGAAAATCATTAATAAAAGATCCATTCATTCTTCTCCAGGCAGTTCTTATGCCATCATGCACAAGATATATTTTTCAAGTAAGGTGATAAGTTTCTAGGATGCAACATCAGTTTTACAGTAGAGCCGCTGGCATTAGCGAGAGGAGAATGGTAACATAAACCGTAAAAATAACAGATGGAAGGCAGATATAATAAAATGGAAGCACAGGCAAATTATAAAACCATTCAGACTGTTCATGCAGATAAAACAAGGAAACAAAAACACATCTGAAATCACAAGGACTGGGCGTCTGTTGGGGAAAAAAACGTTAGATTTTGGTTTTTGTTAGTGGTGTTTGCAGTGGAGGCATTCGAGTTCAAAAGACCCGAAGGAGAAGCGGTGATTTGTGTTGCAGGGGAGGTTTTGCTGTTACACTGTCATTTGTTGGTGAGGATCCTTTTCGGTGTGGAGGCTTAAAGATGGTGTTTTTTTCTCAACCCACACTGCAAATGTTAATGTTCAGCTTGTGCCAGTGCAATTACTTCATTACAATAATAAAATGTCATCTAAATAATTTAAGAAATGCAAAGGAAAAAAGAGCCCTCACAAACCCAGAGGGCAGCTGAATATGTAAGTGGAAACAGAAAATCACGCTGGGATCTTCTGGAGCGTTCCTGGGCGTCTGACGGGGTCGGTGCCCGGGACCAGGCTGCGGTGGCACGGCAGTGAGGAGCAGACCCCGGTGAGAGCAGGGATGTCCCCGGGGCAGCCGCGGGCTCCTGGGGGCTTCTGCCCACGCGCTGTGCCAGGAGACAGGCTGCGGTTCAGGAGTGGCTTCACAAGCAGCTACAGCATGAATGTCGCATTGGTTTTCACAGGAGCTTCTGGTCTCGGGGGTTTGCTCTGAGGCTGCAGTAGGGCTGGGGTCTGTCTGGGACTAACGGGCCAGGTCGTGGGATGCTTTTTTAACGGTACCCATGAATTCTCCCAGTTGAACTGGGACGCACCAAGCACCTAGTCGCGGTTTGGAGACCAACGGAGTTACGGCCACTGCATCCGGGGGGGTTTATCCTCATCGTTCACTGGTGGCATTAACCATGCAAGCAAGGCCCTGGGCTTGCCCTTGGAAGATCCCATGGAGTCTCCGATGTGCTGCGGCCACTGCTCCCCTCCGGCACGTGCTGCTCCTCAGTGCCTCGGGCTTGCAGACGTAGTGAGGCAGCTTTGTGGAAGTGTGATGTCTGCCTGCGGGCAGGACCGCTCGGTGTGGAGGTGGGCAGCTAACGGGCAGCATTTCTGGCGGGTGAGGTGGGCAGAGTCCTTGTGAGGCCGTGGGTGGGTGGTGTGGAGGTTGTTGCTGTGCTCCTGTAACAGGGCTGATACCCGTGACCGACCCCCTGCTCCTGGGCCAGCGTGCTGAACCGACCTCGCTGCCCTCCATGCGTTGCTCACAGCGCTCATCATGCCGCTGCGATTTCGGGAGTGCCAATAACTGATCCATAGACCTCTGCGGCTGAACACCCCCCTCACACAGAGCCTGGCTTTGAGGGCTTCGCCGGCAGGTGAGCTCATGGACGTCCGTTCATCGCGAATGCCACCGCAAGGATGAAGGATGCTGAAGGCCGCGAGCACCATGGAGTGTCTGGTAAGATGATTTTAAAAGACCGAAACAAAAGACTAGGTACATTGGAGCATCCAAAATCATCTAGCCAGTACCCTGTCTCCAGCAGAAACTGGACAAATACCAAGTGATCCGTGCCTACAAATAAGCCTCCCAGTTTCTAGTAATTAGCAGATTAGAGACTTCCTGAGCCAGAAGTTGCATTGGGACCAAGGGGCTTAATAGCCACAGATAGGTTTCTCCTCTGAATTAATTGAATCTCTTTTTGAACCCATTTATCCTTCTGGCTGTCATGCGTCTCACAGTTTAATTACACAGTGCCTGATGATTTAACTGGGTGCCCCTTTCCCGTTGTGCGGAGCATAAGGAACAGACATTCATAGTCTCACCTTCTTCACACCATTTATCCAAAATCTCACTGCAGGTTTCTACAACATCTGACGCTCATTAATGCCTCACTTTCTGAAGCCACTGCACGGGGAGTCTGTTTCCTTTTTCTTATTGATTTTATCAGTGCATAAAGAAGGGGGGGAATGAGATCTGAGCATGTTCTGAAATCTCTATCCAGAAGGTAAACAAAGACCCTCAAGTGAGTTTCTATTTGGAAGTCTTAGGATTTTTAAGCTAATCTCACATTTTTGGCAGAGGTGAGGAACTGGTTCGCTGAAATGCTGTGTATTTAGCAGAAGGGATTGCAGAGCCAGCGAAGGTAAAGCCGCACGTGGGCCCTGTGGAGCTTACCCAGGGCGAGAGCTTATGGAGGAGGCTGGAGATGGTTCTGGTTGCCTCGTGTTCAGGCAGCCTGGGGTGCTGTTGGAGGAGAGCTCGCCGCCCGACAGAAGGGGCGTTGTGGACGAGTATGTATATGGCAGCTTATCGGTACCTGTGAAGCCTGTGCAATAGCTCGCGAGAAGACGCAGTAGCTGGAGCTCAGGAAGGAGGGGGGCTGCGTTTCAAGGACTGAAGCCACGTGCTGTTTGCTGCAAGCAGCTCCGCTGCTCAGCTCCAGCCCTTTCCACGAGCCGAACCCATTTCTGGGAGTTACCCTAAAGTTATTCCTAATTGTATTCTCCTGTGCAGGTCTGACCTTAGTAGTTGTACACCCTGATCTTCAACAGAGTGCAGCAGAGAGTGATAACGTGAATAAAACCCAACAGCTTGCAGTGACGGCACGTTGCAAACAACACTTTGACAACAGAGCAGGCAGGGATGAGAAGCTGCAGGGCAGGGGATGATCCCCGTCCCACCCAGCCCATGCAAAGGGCTGACAAATACTTTGAAACTGATTTGAGATGTGCTGTGCTGAGTAGTAGGGGAAACGGGGGAAGAAGCAAGTAGCACACAGTTTGGCACCTTGATTTATTTTTAGGTACCCTTGAGGTGTATAATTGACTCTTTGTTCTCAAAGATTGGCATTATTACTCTAAATTTCATAATTCTTCCCGATATAGAGCTCACTTCAGAATCACAGCATTTGGAATATTGCTCTGAAACATTTGGATCATTACAGTGGAGCTGGGTGTTATAGCTAGCCATTATGTTTTACTCTGCAATGGGTGCAATTAGAGATACATCTTCAAAGTAAAATGTGGGAAAATATAACTACTGGGGGGGGTGAAAGGGAGGAGAGAAAAAATATTGCCTAGAAGCTGATTCTGCATAGATAAGAAGAAAAAGGTTCATGTCTAGTTCATCAAGATGAAACCCGGAGCGTACCAGATGGGCCGGTCTGCCTGTCTGGGGCGTTTTTAATACCCCATTTGCTGCAGTGTCTATGGCAGGTGTTGGAGCTGCTGCTCAAGCACGGGGGGAAACCACGACAACTGCAGACGTCAGCGGGTGCTGTCGCCTCTCTGGAGTGCCCACAGAGCTACAGGCTTGCAAAGGGACTGGGCCATGATGTCCCTCTCCCAGCCCTTTTCGCTCTCCTGCAAGGCTGGAGGTGATCTGACCCACCTGTGCAAATCATGCAGTATTACATGGCGTGGCTGCCAGAAGGGAAAGTAACTGTCAAGTCTGGGCTCAACGGACAAAATTGGGAATGGTTTAACTTTCTTATGAGTTGTACCTTGAAGAAGCATGAGAGCTTCTGCATTCCTGCAAGTGCCCGGGGCTGCCCGTCACCTCCCTCGGGGATCGCCCGGTCTCTTGTCCTGGTGCAGCTTCAGGCGCTGGAGCCAGCGGGATGGTGCCCTCGGGACACCACGTGCCCTTGGGATGCCGTGTGCCCTTGAGATGCTGTGTGCCTTCGGGACGCCACGTGCCCTCGGGATGCCGTGTGCCCTCAGGATGCCGTGTACCCTCGGCATGCCGTGTGCCCTTGAGATGCCGTGTACCCTCGGGATGCTGCGTGCCTTTGAGATGGTGTGTGCCCTCGGGATGCTGCATGCCCTCGGGATGCCGCGTGCCCTCGGGACGCCACGTGCCCTCGGGATGCCGCGTGCCCTCGGGATGCCGCGTGCCCTCGGGATGCTGCCTGCCTTCGGGGTGCCACGTGCCCTCGGGGCGCCTGGGCACCGTGGCTGCCTGGCTGGGCACCTAGCAGGCTCGTGTTGTGACTGCATGGATGTCAGCCCAACAGCAGAGGAGGGACAATTTCAGTCTGCAGCCGCACAACCTCTCAGGGCTTTCCCCAGTGTCTGCTCGAAGCCGTTGATGAGTCTTGCGCAAACAGACGCGGTGCCACGTCCCCGCGCGACGGCTCCACGGCCTGGTGACCTCTCATGCCACTGAGCTCGTCCTGCACTCCTACTGAGGAAGCGGCTGAGCTTCCCGTTTTGCAGATTTTGGAGGTTCAGGATCTGCTTGGGGTCACATGCGGATGACAGTGATGTTTCCTCATCCTCGTCTTGCTTTTCTTCTGGTTGGAAATCTTTTTAATTTGTTTGTTTGGGTTTTTTTTTCAGAGGGAGGGCAAAGGACACTAAACCTTTCAAGCTGCTCATGATCTCTTATTGATTTTATGCAATGATAGTCTTATTTATAACAGCATCAGGTCAGAATTAGGCTTTTTCTACCAGGGTTTATGATGATGCTGGTGATTTTATGAGTGCTTGTCTTCCAGAGCAAATGAGTGATTGAAGTTTTCAGTGACCTGGTTGTACCTACAGTTTTCTGCATTTCACTCTGGAAAATCTAAGCAAGAGAAGCCATTGGCCTCTTTGCAGTGTCTGCGGGGGTTGGATTTGTTTGTTTGTTGGGGTTTTTTGGCTGGGATTACAAGGCTAATACTTTATCAGAAATCCATAGTTTGCTGTGGTTCTTAAAACATTCCAGTGTATTTTACATTTAAATAGAAACGAGGCCTCCTTGAAACAAATTTATTCCGGTTGGCTTTGCACATTGATGATTAAAGAACGTGGTTCAATTTTTTTGTCTCATTCTAAGCAATGTCTCATTAGACTTGCTTTTTATTGCTTTTCATATCCATCATGATTTGTGTCAGCAGAATGGTTATATAGACGGACAGTTTATTATCAGCTTTAAGTGAAGAAACAGAACACAAGAATGGTTGCTAAAAAAAGGGAAAGGTAATTAACGTTGGGTGCCAGAATATAAATGAAGCTTGACATTTTCACTTTGTAAATCCAAATTAACCCTTGTCTTAATGGCACAGAGTGCAGGAGGGGATGCTGTGCCTCTGCCCGCGTCTCTGCGTCTCCCCGGTGCTGCGTGTCCTGGTGCAGCGCGGCGATGCCCGGCGTGGCTTCAGCTGCTGGCCTGGTGGCATCGCGGAGAGATGTGGAAACTGCAGCAGAGCTCCTACACCCAGAGCTGAGCAGCTTAACCTGGGCTGCGGTTAGCCCACGGTGAAAGCTTTTGGTCAGCAGGGAATTCAAACAATTGCTCTTTCAGTGCACTTTGCTGTCCTCCCCTTAATTTTCTCATCCTAATGTGATACGTCTGCAAAGTAATTAGGCTTAGTTATTTGATGTATAAAGTGGGAGTGGGAGGGAGGGTCAAGGAGGACAGATTAAAATGAATTGGGAATCTTTAAGTGAAGAGAAAAGAGGACTGGAGGGAGCCATGATAACTCTTTACAAATACTTAGAGGGACATAATAAAGAGGATAGGGACCAATTACTCTCATTAGTCAGTGCGAACTGAACGAGAAGTAATGCCTTATGCTGCAGAAGGGAAACGCAGATTATGATGGAAAAGTTTGAAGAATAATACCACAAAAGGAGCTGCCACGGGGAGGTGTTGGTCCTGCTGCTGCGGGGCTGCGCAGGGAGGTTCCCGGGGGTTCTTCGGTCCTTGGAGGGCTCTCACGTGGCCGTGCATGGCAGGTGCCCAGCTCGCCCAGAAACACCAACTCGCGTCCGTACGGTGCTGACTATTTTGAACGTGTGGTTGTGAATGTTCAGTGCCCCTCCCCTCCTGTTCCTGCTGTCGGTACAGAAAAGCTTAAACTTTTGTCCAGCCGTGGAAGCCGCTCTGCTTAACTTCTTTGCGTGCAGTGAGCCCGGGGCGGCTGATCCGCGCTCGGGGACGTGCCTCGCAAAGAGCTGCGGGGAGAAAGGGCCGTCCCACGGATCCTGCTTCGCAGCTGCGACCTCTGGCTGGAGCCGTGCCCGGGACGACAGCCCCGCGCTCCCGCGGCCCAGGCGATGTTCTGCGGGCGCCCGGCTGTCCTCCCGAGGAGGAGGAGTTGCGGGTCCTGCCTCTAACGCTGCGTTACGCGTCCGAATGAAGTAGTGCTGGCGTGAGCCTCGAGCAGCGCAGGGACCTGCTGCTGCTGCACCGCTGCGAGGTCGAAAATGCCCTTAGCACCTTTGAAAAGCAACGAGTAGAACCACGTATTGTCTGATAACTGAGCAATTACCTTGTGTCACCACTGTGTAGTGTTTCTTTTGCCATAATACGGAGCTTTTAAGAAGAAAATTAAACGTGCCAAGCATCATTACATGATAAGCCTACAAAGCAAGCAACTATTCAGATTTCAGTGGCCTTGACTGAAGAAACTGGTAGAGTTCAGACAACTGAAAAATGCAAGCATCTGGCCGGACTCCAGATAATTTACCAGTACATTAGAGAGAATTTTTCTTCTGGCTTCATGTATACCTGGTGATTCCTATTTCACTGGGGAAATTTTTCCTTTTCTTGTACACATCCGCGTTATTTGAGATGACCCATTAGGTACCTTCCTGTAGTTTGTTGCTCCTGCTCCTTCTGGTCGTACTTCTCATGGAAATAGAAGTGAAAATGAGAAAAACTTGGGAGAAATGGGAGTGGGAATCATGGAGAGTGTATTAGCATTTGGTGAGTTGGGCACAAGAACCACTCAGCAAATTAAAAGGAGGATGATATTTTGAGGTGATAAAACATTAAAATCCGAAACTTGCATTTGAGTCAGATCCAGCCTTAATTTTTCCTTTTTAAGCTGTAGCTTATGAAGAGCTTGAGCTCATGCCAGTAACAAGTGGAGTATTGGGGCTATTGCAAAAGGGAGAAGGCAGAATGAATTAAATAGTGTTAGAGCCGGGCTTCTTGGTCAAGTCCTGATGAAACGAGAAATGCAAACACAGCTCAAAGGACAGAGAAGGTGGCCATGTATCAGACAAAAAGGCGGGCGAGCCTACTTACGTGACGTGTTAATTAAGGCAATGCAGTCGTAGCCATCCCTGTTGGTGAGGGTCACCGAGCAAGGAGGAGGCAGTGGAATGGCCATGACCTCTTTGGTAATGGATTTGCCTTGGCCGGCTCCCACTGACATTCAAAATGTGTCTGATGGACAGAGACAACCCTTCAGAAGAGCCAAGCCCTTAACAGAGCAGCATCGGCGTAGGTGCTTCTCCCGCTGTCCCGCAGCTGGAGAGACGCCGTGGTCTCGCGATGCCCAGCATGGCTTCAGCCTGGTTGGTGTCTGTCTTCAACTGGAAGGTCTTTAACTTACAAAAAAAAAATAGCAACACAAATCCTTCCCCCATCCTCCAGCTTCACGTGGTTTTCAGGCCGACTCACAGCTCACTTGAAGGCTGGCCAGAGCGGCCCGTGCCCTGGCGTCTGCCTTCGACGGGATGGGGGTTGTAAACCTTTCTGTGTTTCTCTGCAAATAACAGAAAAGAGGATGCAGGAATGAAATCGGGGAGGGGCTGCTGTACCAGTGCTTCTGGGGGTGGTTTAGGATGGTGTGAGGGCTGCCGGCTACAGCGCCGGGGCCAGGGGTGTTCGCTGCTGTGCTGGATTTTGGCCGAAACTGCTCGCTGTCCTCTGAAGGCGACGGCTGAGCGTCGGCGTGCGGACCCCGCGACCCCCCGCACAGCAGCACAGGGGGCTCAGGCCCTGCCCGCGGCGCTGGCTCTGCCGCGGCCGGTATCTGCACCGCCTGGGCATGGAGCGATGCGGCGGGGACTGAACACGGCTTCCTCCTCTTACGTGAAGCCTCAGTTATTCACTGGTAAAGTTACAAACCTTTCGCTTTGTTGGTTTGTTTTTTTTAATTATTTTTAAAGTAGACATGTCACTCTGCTATGGCCTGTTGGAAATACAAGCAAAGAGATTAGCAAAGCGTGCTGTGAAGGCAGGAATAAATCAAATATCCCAAACGCAATGTAATACAAAAACCTCGGGCGGTTATTTTGCGCTGATTTTTCTGTTCGCTGTGTGCGTGGTTCAGCGGTAAGAGCCAGCGCGTGCCCTCGACCCGCTGCAGGCAGCTCTCCCAGGAGCCCCAGCCCAGCCTCCCCCTCGCAGGCGCGGCTGACACGGTCCCGCTGCCCGGAGGAAGCCGGGACAGCGGTGCCACCGCGCAGAGCGATGCCACCGCGCAGAGCGATGCCCGCGGCCCCTGTGCCCGCGGCCCCTGTGCCCGCGCCCGCCGGAGGAGGCTCAGCCTTTGCGGGGCTCACGGCTCCCGCCGGCACCTGCCCCTTCTGGGCTGTTTGTGTTAATTCATTCAGCAAAACGAGCCCCTGGGCGGGCGGTTGTTTTATGGCTGGATTTTTCTCCTTCTCTTTTGTGGCCGTTATTGCAGGTATAGATTTCATTCCATCCGTTCAGTGGAAAGAGATGATAAAAACCAAAGGGGAAAGGCAGGAAAACACCATTTAAGAACTAAATGCAAAGTTATGACGCCTCTGTCTGCCTGCGAAAGAGAGATTTTTATGCGCTCTTTGGCATTTACAAATCCTTCGTGAAAAGGTCACCCTGTACTTGGAATCTTATTAATACAGACGAACGGCCCAGAAAATGTCACGTCTTTTTACCCTGGTATTTACACGGAAGGAGCGCCGCGGCACGCGCAGCCCCTCGGCGGGACGGCCCCGGCGAGGCCGCGGGGAGAAGCGGCTGGGGCAGCCCCGGCCGGGGGGTCCCTGCGCCACGGGACGAGCCCCTCACCTGCACCGGGGCTGGGGCGGCCACGGCGCTGGTGGCCGCGGCTCTGAGCCACGCGCCGGAGCCCACCCCTGCTGCCGTGCTGGCCGGCGCGGCCGCTGCCCGTCGTCCCCCCGACGTGCATGTGTGTGTGTGCGTGTGTGTGCGTGTGTGTGTGCACGTGTGTGCGTGCACGCGTGTGCGTGCGAGTGTGAATAAGCATGCGATGCGCCTCCACTAACTGGAGAGAGATGCACACACCAACTCCCCAATGTACAGAAAATGTATACAACTATACAAAAATATATAAATGTGTATATATGCATATATATGTTCTAGGAATGTACACACATTTTGTATAGTTATGGGTATAGTTTTATGGGTATAATTAGATATAATACCTAATTATATACTATATACAGTGTGTGCCCATACAGAGACAAATGCATGCACATGCATGCGCACACACACTCTCTGTATGTATACATGAACGCTAAATATGCTATACACACACTATATCTCTGTGTGTGTGTGTGTGCACACTCTTGCTGGCTCTCACACAGCGTATATGTACACACACATCCCCAGATACACACACATGCACACACAACACACACATACACTGTATATGCTATAGATACATAAATACACACAAACTATATATACGCTTACACACTTGCTCTCTTGCTCTCTTTCTGCCTATATTTATATATACATACACACATATATGTATACATATACACTATAATACACACTATATAGTGTACATAGTATATATAACATATAACTATTCATAATTATAGGCTATATATACATTACAGAATATATATATTAGCTATACAGACACACACTATACTCAAACCCACACATATACTATATAGAGTATATATACTAGAAATACATAAACACACACAAACTGTATGTACACTTACACTCTCTTATATATACTGTACTTTATATAGTACACATTCTATATAGTCTTCATTATATACATTTTACATATAAACAGTCTCACTATACACCCCCCTACACGCGCGTGCAGATACACACACACACACACACAGAGACACCGCCCCCCCCTCCCCCCCGCTGTCTCTCTTCATATATACATACACAACATTATATACTGGATTATACAGTTTATATACTATATTATACAGTGTATATATAATGTACACTATAATTATGTGCTATATATTATATATGTACACATAATATATAACGTATACACACACTACATGTACACACAATGCATTTTGTAATTATATACAACCTTTGTATATACATGCATAGTAAACACATACATGCACACAGTCTCTCCTCTCTCTCCCACTCTGCCCCCTCTGTCTATATATTTTTATATATAAATACAAAGCATTATACATTGTATATTATATAGTATATAATTTATACTATTTATATTCACATACTATATGTTATATACACAGCAACATTATATAGACACAATACTCTCTCTCCCTGCCCCAAAGAACCCACACAGTGTATTACACACCATACATCAGATAGAGTGTATTGAATCAGAGAATCATAGAATTGTTTAGGTTGGAAGAGACTGAAAGAGGTCCTTGCAAGAGACCATCGAGTCCAACCGCTAACCCAGCACTGCCAAGGCCACCACTAACCCATGTCCCCAAGCGCCACATCTACACGGCTTTTCAATCCCTCCAGGGATGGTGACTCCCCCACTGCCCTGGGCAGCCTGTGCCAGGGCCTGACAGCCCTTTCGGGGAAGAAATGGTTCCCAAGATCCAACCTAAACCTCCCCTGGCGCAACCTGAGGCCATTTCCTCTCGTCCTGTCGCCTGTTCCTTGGGAGAAGAGACCGACCCCCCTGGCTCCAGCCTCCTGTCAGGGAGTTGCAGAGAGCGAGAAGGTCTCCCCTCAGCCTCCTTTTCTCCAGGCTAAACATCCCCAGTACTATATACTATTTATCATCATATACTATATATTATATACACACACACTACACAGAGTATATGCATTCACGCACAATATACTTACACTATATATATACACACATTATGCACACAAATGTGCTCACTCCTCAAACACGACATATTGCACACTACATATTTTAAAATAGATTTTATATATACTATACGATTACACACATACATATACACAATATACACACGCTATTCGCACCCTCTCTCCCCTCACACTGTAGACACTATATAGTATACATACTATATATAGTATATATACACACACATGCACTGTAGTATATAGGATCCGTAGGTATATGTATAGTATACATATATGTACACTTCATATAGTATGCATAAACACATATACAGTATACATTTTACTATATAGTCACTACTGTATAATATGTATACATTGTACTATCTATCTAGTATACATACTATATGATAGCAAGTGTGTGAATAGTGTGTATATAGTATTGATACACTATATACTATACTAGTATACTATGCATGTATACACTATACACTATAGCTAATATATAGTATATACTGTATAGTATGCATATGTATACTAGATAGCATAATATACACATACATACTTATATATAATGTATATATGTATATAATGTACACAGTATAGCACATATATGTATGCTATACATACTATATAGTATGCATATATACATGAGGTATATGTATACTATATGTAGTATAGTATATGTAGTATATATTATGCTATCTAGTATACATATGCATACTATATAGTATATACTAGCTATAGTGTGTGTAGGCAGTGTGAATAGTGTGTGTATATAGTATATATACACTATATACTAGTATACTATACATGTATACAGACATTCTTCAGATGTTCTCTTTATACACATTTACTGTATGTGTATATAGTATATATGCAAATGTATTATATATGTATGCTATTATAGTCTATAGAGTATATATACTCTATAGAATATATACTTATATCTACTATGTGTATGCATATCATGTAGTATATATTCACTACATGACACATACGTATACCTATATGCATACCCACATGTATGTGTGTGTACACTGCACACGTGTGCACTCCAGATGAGTACACACAGTTACGGTACGTGTGTATAGGACACCGCGTGCTCCACGCGTGGCACCCCGTCACGGCCGCGTAACGGCTCCCCACGGCCGAGAACCGCAGCGCCGGGAAGGGACGGCCGCAGAGCTGGCACTGGCCGTGCCGGTGCCACGGCGGCCGAGCGGGATGGCCGTCCCCTCGCCTCGGTGCTGCTGGTCCCCGTCCCTCCACCTGCAGGCACTGGTCTCAGCACCAGCATTACTGGAGCGAAGGCTGCAGCACACGTGTCGGCTACTAAGAAAATAACTCTTTATTGGGGAAAAAAGCTCACCTTTAGCACACTTTTAATTACGTCAGCATCAGCAGACAAAAACCCTCACTGCGCACCCCGCGGCCGTACGGCCAGCCAGCTCCTCCGGCGGGGGCTGCAGGCAGCTCCTGCCTCTCCGGGGGCAGCGGCCCCCCCCGCGGCTCCGGGGAGACCCTGAGCCCCCACCCCACGCAGCAGCGCCGGCGGGGCGGGGAGCAGGGACCCCTCTGCTTTGTGCTGGTTCCTGTGCCCCAGGGTAGCCCCTGGCACAAAGCGGGGCTTTGGCTGTAAAATTTTCTTCTAAATCTTTGATTCCAAACTTCTTTTTCCGTTGCTCGAACAGGACGGGCAGCCGCGCACCCCCTGCGCTCCCGCCTGGGGCAGGCGAAGCCCCCGGCGTGGGGGTCCTGTGGGGACGGCGGGATCAGGCTGTCTCCAGCCGTACCCTGCGGCCGTGCCAGCGACCCCGGGCCATCGTCGGTCGCCCGCGCGGTGGGGACCGGGACGGAGCCCTGAGCCCCCGGGGCGGATGGGGAGCTTTTACCAGCAGTCAGTTTCGACAAATAAAGAAAAACCAATTGAACTTTTCTCCCGTCTCCGGTGGATGCTGCGACTTATCACTGGTGTTTCCCTGGGGTGTCGGGACCGGCGGGGCCCCGACTCGGCCTGGGCGTGCGCAGCCCGCGGGACGCTGCAGCCCCGGGGGTAGCGGCCGCTCCTGCCCCCCCAGGCAGCTCTGGGGGGGGGTCCTTGCAGGCTTAACACACGAAAAATGGGGACTGTAAACAGCCTTGTTTTGGCCATTATCCATTGCAGTCTGTATAGAAGAAAATTACTTTTCTTAATCATAATCACCACATAATAATCCTTGCATGAGACAGACCAAAAAATAGGCCTCTATTTAGAATTTCTATTATTAATTCCTCATGTTTCTGCAGCAAGAAAGAGGAAAATAAAAGGTTTTTCTTCCTTCTCTGCTTTTCATTAGCAAACAGATTATCTGAGGGCTGACGGCAATGCCGTCTCGGCAGACACCGGCAGCCCCGGCAGCGCCAAACCGTGCCACGGGTGCTGTCGGCGGGGCTGGCCGGTTGAGCCATGCCACCCCAGCACCTGCATGCACGTGGCCCGGGGCGAGTCCTGGGGTTAATTCTGGAGGAAAAGGTGCCCTTCCAGCTTTGGCTCTGTGATGAAATCCTCGACACAAGCCCGGGGCACCCCGAGAGCCCCCAGCCAGCCCCTCTCCCTTCCCACACCCTGGTTCCTTGTTCTTGCCCGACGGCCGGAGGAAGCGCGGCACGGCCCGGCTGTGCGGGTGCGTGACGGGAATGTGCTCCTGCATCCCGGCACCTTCCCCGGGTCCTTCTTCCACCGGTGCGGCTCCAGCTCCAGCTGAATTTGACAGAAGCCCAGAGATGGTTGTGCCTCTGCAAGCGGCCCCGAGGAGCAGCCAAGGGGCCGTGGCACGAGGGGCCGCAGCACGAGGGGCCGTGGTGCGAGGGGCCGTGGAACGAGGGGTCGTGGCACAAGGGGCTGCGGCACGAGGGGCCGCGGCACGAGGGGCCGTGGCGTGCAGCCTGCGGCACCGAGCGGGGAGAAGGGTGGGGGGCGAACGGCTGCCCCGGAGCAGACCAAAAAACCTGGCGCACACAGCACCACGGCTGCTTTCTTTCAGTTCCCCAGTTATTAAGGAAATCTTATGATTATTTTTTGAAGCCTAACTCATGTTTTTTAAACACTTGGGACCATCAGTGCCAAGGAGCAAATATTATGGGAAAGGCATTGATTCCTCAGTGATTTATCTTCCTCTATTCGAAATGATTGCCCTGGATGCCCTTTTACCTGAGCAGAAGCGTAGGGCTCCTTTAGAAACAATATCTTGCTAATTGTACCAGAATCATTTTGCTGCATAAAGCATCTTATTTCATAACGATGTGAGTGGTGCAGCGTAATGAATGCCTGCCTGGGGAAATTAAAGTAATCAATTGCCAAGGCCAACACATTTTAGAACGAGTACAGAAAAAAGGTGTAGATAAGGGCTTTTAAGCCAGGGGGCGGAAAATATGCACATAATTCTTTGACCGGTTTTAAAATATGAACAAATGTAATATCTTCATCAGCTATGGAAATAAAAAAACCTGTCTATGTGGAGCAGGGACTTCCACCCTCTGCTGAAAACTGTCTATGGCAAGAAACTACGAAAGCCATTTCTACCAGAAATCCTGGCCCTGCTAAACCGCGGCGACGCTCTGCAGAGCTACGGGGCCGAGGCCGCCCAGCTCCGGCCACCCCGGGCTGCCCGAACGCCAGACGTGCCTTAAACATCAGGCAACTCGTCCCGCACAGGGAAGGCTGCCACTTGCTCATCTGCGAGGTTTAATCAATGTTTGCAAGACACTTACAAGATGAAAACGTACTCCAGGAGCGCTCAGCGTTGTTGTTGCAGCCACCTCGCCACGGTGCTTTGATGGCGTTTGCTTAAATAACGCCGGTAGAGCACGGAGGGCTCTTGGGGCGAGGGGTGCCGGGGCAGCGCCTGGTCCCACTGCCCGCAGACCCCGGTGCCAAGCCGCAGCGCCACGGCTGCCGGGGGGCACGTGCAGCGGCTGCAGCCCCGCGTCAGCGTGAGCCGCGACCTGGGGCTGACGTACCGGCTCCGGTTCTTCGGCTCCTTCTAATAAGCGCTTACAGTTTTCTCTTTGTAAAATGATTTTCATCGTAATCGTGCTGGACAACTCGAACACAGCAGACATTTTAATGCAGGCATGGGACAGCCATAAAAGACTGTGCCACAGATAAAACAGGGAATACATCATGTTTATTACTTGTTACATCAAATTGAATTGCAGTGATGAGCTGATGTTGAAAGCCAGTCGGAAATGAGTGGGGAACTGCAGTTGTACGCGATTTCACAACGTAAGTCATAGCATCATCCCTGACCCACTGCTCTCCGCCTTTTGTTGGGGAATTTATACAGTACCCACACAAACATCTGTTTAATTCACCCCGAGGAGTACCACATAAATTCCCCAGCACTCTCCTGGTCCCTGGCTCTCTTCCCAAGCTGACACACTTCACCACCACTTCCAGACAAGGACTGGACTGTCTACGGTACTTTGAAAAGCAGAAATTGCTCCGGCTCTTTACCCTTTCTTCTGTAAAACTCAATCCCAGCCCAAACCTTCATCTTAATCTAATCCAAACCAAGGGCAGCCACCCTCGTAACAAAACCGACCAACACCTCCCGCCCCGCCAGCCACACGAGCACCAAAACTGTTTCAGATGTGGCAATAAACGGAGTTTTTCAGCTGTCCTGTTCCGAAACCTGGTTTCCAGTCCCCGTGTGAAAACTCCCCTTGGCCCCACCGGCAGCCTGCTCCCCCGGCCCCGGGCTGGCTCCCACTGCCGGTCCCACGCGAGGGGCTGCCTCCCTCCCACACAACACCCTCCGGGGGGATGCTCCAGCCCTCGGCAGCGCTGCCCCCCTCCCAAGGCCCCCGGTGTGTACTTGCCGCTCACCTTCCGTGTTCCTCCTTTCACAAAGCCACTTTGTCACTTGGTGACAGGTCACCACAGCCCAGGCGCCAGGCTCCAGCGGTGATTTATTACCGTTGGACCTGTACAGCTCTATAAAAAGAGCCATTTCTGCTTTTTTGGCTAGCACTGACAATTACAGATAGCTGACCATTTTTCTTAGGAGCTTGAGCTTGCGGCTTTTTCATTCCCCGGCAGCTCTGGAAGTTAACGAAACGCAGGTGGGCTTCTAGGTCTGGAGAGAAAGCTCCTTTCCTCTGCCCGCACAGCGTCAGCCACGGAGCTCTGGAGAGGGGAAAATCCCACCAGCTGCCGGCCCCTTTCTGGGCTGTAGGGATACACGGGTTCCCAGGCGCTGTTCCAAGTACTTTGCCTGCTGCTGGCTCGTGTACAGCGAGCGAGGACAGGAGGGCTGCGGCTGCTGCACTCGGAAAACTTCGCTCACGTCCCACGAGCGAGAAGCCGGCTGGCAGCTGCAGGCTTGGCTCCCTGTGACGGTGGCACAGTTTGTATGAAGGTTTCTGAACAGCAAAGCACAGATTGCTTTATAAAAACACCCAACACCACAACCTAATTAAGACTATATTAGATTGTGGCATCTGGCTGCCCAGGTCCCGAGATTGCACATGTTCTTCCTAACACTT
The DNA here is from genome assembly GCA_009819775.1 of Phoenicopterus ruber ruber. Classification (NCBI taxonomy): domain Eukaryota; kingdom Metazoa; phylum Chordata; class Aves; order Phoenicopteriformes; family Phoenicopteridae; genus Phoenicopterus; species Phoenicopterus ruber. The sequence goes on along the minus strand of CM020233.1, from coordinate 754,510 downwards.
TAAATTTTGGTCTGAGCGTGTTTAAATTAATTTAAAATTCATTGCAGGATGTCCTTTTGGACAAAGTTTAGCTGGCTTAAGTGGTAATACTATTTTTCTAGGTCTGGGTAGCTCTTGGTGCTCTGCCTGTAGCCAGACTGTGACCCACAGGAGCTGTCTCGAGCGGCCCCTCCTGAGGAGCCCCACGGCAAGGCAGCAGCTGGCCCACGGCCCCGGCCGGCCCAGCCCTCCGCGCGTCTCCCGTTGTAAAACATCGACAGAAACTGCTACATACGACTTTTTTCACTTTTAACTTTTTGGGAGAAACTCTTCATGCGTTCAAATCAAACTGACGCCTGGGCTCTGCGTTTCTGTTCCGTGAACAACTCAACTGGAGGTTGCTGCTCTTGAGAAGCTGATCCTCACCGCAGCAGCAGTGTGCGTTGTGCCTGGGGCGAGACCCGGTGCCACCAGGTCCCCCTTGCTCCAGGCCAGCGGCTTGTCCCCTCCTTCGCCCCCCCCCAGACGAGCAATGGGTTTCTGGCTATTCGATCTTGCAAAACACGCTTCAAAGACGCGTTGCAGCGCGACGGGCTGATGACCAAACCTGCCCGCTGCAGCCCCGTCTGCGCGTCACTCCACGCGCTGCACTCGCAGTGGTCTCAGCATGGTTTATTTAACAGACGAGATCTAAAAGCTCTTCCCCTGCTTAGTCCCCTGAATAATTTGTACTGGGGTTCTTACCAGAGGGAAAAAAGACTATTAACAATTTCATGCGACTCAGTGCACAATGCACTGGCTGTATCTGCAGACTATTCTATACAATTCTGCTTCCTCATTAAAAAACCCGAGCCAGCCATTGATTACACCCCGCTGGCTTTAATAAGCTCTGGGAACCTTTGTTCCCACCCACGGCAGCTGTAGCTGCGCCAACAATTGCCTCGACTCCTCGCACCGGCCGCGCGGCGGCTGTGTTCCTGCTCAGCCCATCCCCTCCTGCCCCGGCTAACAAATAAACACTTTTTGTGGGGTTTCGTGCCCCGGTGTTTTGGGCTTCCAGCGTTGTGGCAAGCCCGAGGGAAGTTTAAGACGAAGCAGCGAGGGGCGGGGGGGCCATTGCTGCTGGGTATTAGCATCCCCCCAGTGCCTGGCAGCGCGCGGCGGGACACGGCCCGGGGGCTGCAGCCAAAATGCAGGCAGCTGGAGAGCGGAACGATTATTCCCACTTTTACAGCCGGGGAGCTGAAACAAGGAGGCGTTACGTGATTTGTGCCAGGTTACCCAGGGGGAGCCTGAACGAACGCCCGCGCCGTGCCCAGAGGCGGCCGAGCGGCAGGTTCGGCTGCCCCCATCCCCGCCGGGCCAGGCCACCAGACCCGAGTGCGGGATCACCGGGATCACTCGGGATCACCTGCTGCAGGAGGGGCCGGGCGCCGCATGCTCCGCTGTTCCCAGCGCCAGTGACCGATGGGCACGGCCTGGCCGTGCCGCGCTGGCTGGGCGTGCAGAGCACAGCCCCGCGTTCGGGCGCTGCGGCACGAGCACCGTCTCCCACCTGGAACTGGCCCCGAAAGCGCCCGCGGGGAGGCCCCGCGGTCCCCAGCGCCCTTCGGGCACAGGCGCTGTGGCCCCGATCCAGGATGCGAGGAGATAAAACACGCGCTGGGGTGCACAGGCGAGACCCCCGGCAGGAGCCCGGCACCGCGCTCCTCGAGGCGCCCAGGCGAGGCGGATTGCACAGCGAGAAATACAACATAAACGCTTTTCCTCTGGAAAATTACTAAGAAAAAGTTTTTTCCTCATCTGCAATTTAACTTTATATTTCAATCTTTAATCTACAGCTTTTAGTTGTGTTTGCGGCCAGCTCAAAAATGGAAATAGCTGAACTTTTCAGACATGAAGATAATATATTCACAAAGCAGAGATTAGAGGTTTAGGGATTCATTCTCAATTCTCCTTGATTTGATATGGGGAAAGAACTTGAAAGAAAAAAAAGGACCTTTTCAAACTCCTTCACTTGTTAGAAACATTCAGGGAGCTTCACATCCTTGTCTTTTCCTGAGGACTCGTAGGTATTTATAGTTACTTCACATTTATCCTTATCGCAGGCACGTACCCCTAGCTAATTCCTGCTCATCAGGTTCTCCAAAAACGAGGGGTTTTTGCTTTCCCCCGTCACTGAGGGATGAAGGCTATTTGAAGCCGTTTGACCTCGTGAGGCTCTTCAGTGCCCTGCAGTCGTCAGCCCTCGCGGTGCCTGGGAAGCTGCTCCGGGAGCCGATAGCTGGAGGGACACGCGCCAGCCCCGGCCGCGGGACCCATCCTGCCCCTGCCCGCGCCCCGGTCGCTGCTGGAGCGGCCACGGGCAGGGGAGCCGCGCTCAGCACCGCGGGGGCCGGCCCGGCGCAAACCCCGTCTGCGGGGGACGGACGCGATCCTACACCCACGACAGCGCTGCCGGTTCGTGCCTGGCGACGGCTGCGTCCGTCTGTCTGCTCTGCTCAGCCCCGGTGCTGAACCGTGGAACGATTCCCCGACAGGCTTTCCCGTTAGGTGCACGTACCGGGGGAGTCAGACACGGACTGACCCTGGTCCCTGCCCGAGGGAAGGAAGATCCCGTTGCCTCGTCTCAATACTTGTATTATGTTTTATATCTCCGTGTGCATGCGCATACACGAGCAGCTGTGATTTCCCCACAGGAGTTGCAGCTGATGCAAATTCAACAAACTTTAAAAGGGCGATGATTTTGCCACAGATGCCTCAACTCAGTAAAAGAAAAAAAACGCCACAAACCAACCAGCAAATCGACCTGGGAAGGAGGAAGCTCAACCGTTTTGCCACCTCGCCTCCACAGGGCACCCACAGCCGCTCACTGTCCTTGGGGAGAACATCTAGCACAGGAACTGGGGGGAAACGCCCCAAATGCCATCCGCAAACGCAATTTAAGAGAATAAAAGAGGGCAACATCAACTGTCACAGAGACTCTGAACTGTCCTGGGAGCTGGATGTTTTCATTAGCATCCAGCCTGAGACAGAGCTATTTTATGACATCTTCCACGCTGCAATAATCCCTTAAGAAAAGCACCCAAGACCTGGACATGTGGACCTTGACATTTTTCGTTGCCAGCCTGCTCAGGCTTCCCAGCTTAGCCGGTCCCAGGCTGAAGCCCGGCTCACGCCGCCGCTCCATCCCCTCCGATGGACCTCACCCCCCGGCGTTGTTCTGCCCGCCCTCGCCGGCCGGGTCCCCGCGGCAGCCGGCGGTTGCCCGAGTTACTAACAGGAAGGTTTCGCGCCCCGCGGAAGGGCGCAGCGCGGAGAGCTCGCCCGCCGGCAGCCCAGCGCCCGCTGCCCTCGCGGCCCTCCGCCGCGGGGGCCGGAGCACGGGTCTGCATCCAGAGCACCCTTCTCCCCTGCAAGGGAGTTTCCTCTTCGTTTGCCTTAGTGGTGACTCATTTTACCTTTAATACGTTTTGGCAGGACTGAGGTATTTATTTTAGCAAAGCAGTGAAAACAGTTTTGAGCATGTTAGCAACCTCTGCAATTCCTGTCAAGTCACCGCTTCTGTAATGCGGTGGCTTGGATTGACCCGACTTAGCTCTAAGCATACGCAATCAATCAAGATCAAACTTTACACCGTATACAATTTCCTCATTTTTAATAACTTGCACAGTGAAATATTTTGCCAGTTCTGACATGTCGCAGGCTCACACCGAAAGGCGCTGGCTTGTTTAGCTTTCTCTAATCCATTCCAACATTTTCATTTTACTCCTCTCTTCACAGAAGTCAACCGGACACGTAAGAGCTCGGAATGGATTTTAATAACACACGACAACGGCGAGTGGTTTTTAAGATACAACGCCTCTGACTGCAGAAAACTCCTGAAGTACATCCCAATGGCCCCTGTTTCTTTCATTTTTTTTTATTTCCCATGGGATTTAAGAATCCCATTGTCCTGTCCCACCTTGTGGCCCTAACACCGATTTCCTATTCGGATACAGATCTAGTCTGAACGCTCATAAAAAAAATACATGTTCTTGCTCAGCTGCTCAGACATTGCTGTTCACTTACAAGCAGAGCAAATTCTGCAGTCACTGGCAGAGTGGCTTTGGCAGTCAGCCCCACGGCCAGCACCACGCCAACGAAAGCTGCTGTGGGAACGCAATCGTGTAACGGGCTAAAATACCACCAGTGCAGGTTTTAAGAGCCGCCTTTGATTCTTTAACCTGGTACATTTTCCTGCCACCAGAGCTGTGCAGCCTACATACTACATTACTTCTCAAATCTACTTTTAATTGAAGTTGGTTTTGTAATGCAGCTACATGTGTGTTATTTGATAAATGTGAATCGTAGTAAACGCCCTTAAGCCAACTCTTTAAAAGTAGAGAGCAAATTTTATAAATGTGCTTCATAAATAGCAGTATTTTCTAATTTCATAGAACAACAAGAACAAATCACCAGCTTCTTTCAGAGATAGATTAGTTCCCTGTAGACAATACATTGATCCTAACAGATTTCCATCTATTTTCAGGACTTTCAAAGAACAGCTATTACCATTCAATTATCATGCTTCATTAAACAACTTAAAACCTATATATTGCATGCTTTCAGTTAAAAAAAATTTTCAGTAACGTTGTTTATGATGTGTAATATGTCGTTTGTTCAGAGAAACCTGGCAGAGCAAGCACGCGGCCACGCAGCATCGCTACAGCCCTGCGCTGCTGGGACACTCCGAGGGGAAACGGCCCCAGTCGTGTCCGCGGGCAGCCGGTGCCCAGCCTCGCCCGGCGCTCGGGACCGGCGTGCCTCGCTGCAGGGGGGACGGGGGCACCGCACCGGCCGCCCACCGCTGCCCAGCGCCGCCCGCTGCCTCCCGGCGCCGGAGCGGGCAGAGCACCAGGCTGCCCGCGGGAGCTGCAACGCGCCTTCCGAACGCGACGTCGGTCAGGTGCTTCACCGGGGAAACATAAAGATCCCTCCTCTGCCGGCGAGCAGGCAGCCTCTGGCATGACAGCCGACCGCGGCGCGCGCCGGACTCCTGCGGATCTCAGGGTGACACTGAATTTTACTGCGAAACACGAGGCACTGTGTAAAACTTAATTGCCCCTGCGTGTTGTAAAGCCAGGCGCTGATCTTCAGCCAGCGCCGGCAGCACAGCTCGGCGACGTCTCTCTGCGCTGGCTCCCAGCCAGGCAAAAGGACGACAGTAACACTTCATCTCCCCCATTCTCCCCCTCTCCCCAGCCCGTCTCTGGCGGGTCTCCCCATGACCCGTTTGCTCCTCGGGGAGAGGCTTTGCTGCTCGGTGGGGACCTGCTGCCGCCACCCGCGATGCTCAGATTTCACCTGAAATCACAAAGGAAAGAAGAGAGAGAGACAACAAGCAAACCCATGGCTTCTGAATCCACCTTCCGAGCCCTAATTGAAGGTCACCCCGCACCTCTGTTTAGGGATTATTAGTTTTCATATTTGTATAGTCCTTCACGAGCGTTGCGAGCGATGAGCAATGACAGCTCGTGTGTATGTGTCTGCGTACACACACACGCACACACACTATGCCAAAGAAATTATGTTTCACATCATTTCTAGTGTCATCTTTGATTAATTTGCGTCTCTTTTCTCATTATGGCTCATCCCTCATTTCAAAGGTGTCCTTCAACTAGGACACCGGGAGAGGGCCGAGAAGTGAAAAACAGCGAGGAATAATCTAAAGGTAGAGTGTAGGAAAGCCTTTCAGACAGCACTTCTGGCTTAACACTCCCATCCCCACATCGCTTCTTCCCACCTACGATTTCTTCTTTAGCGAATTAGCTTTCCCCAGAACGGATTCATTGCATCCCAATGGCCATACAGTCCCTCTTACATCTTATTAATCAAAGAATAAAGGCGTGAATGCATATGTCTCTGAGGATAACAACGGGGCATTTGGCAGCTAAATGGAGCCACAATGTGCAGAACTATAAACATCCACGTGCAATGTATCCGCTTCCCCCCGCCCCAGCGCGATGTGGCTGGGATCTCCGTGTCTGAAGGTTAAGCGAGTCCTTTGTCGCCCACAGTTCAGGCACCAGAGCCGGAGCGGCAACGGACCGGCTGCGGGGAGGGTCCCCAGCGCCGCGGCCCCTCGGCTGCCCCCGCGCAGAGAGCGGCCGTCCTGCCGGCTTCCCGCAGGACTCCCTCTGCCATCGCGGTGTAACTCACAGCCGCAACTCGCTACGATATCGCTGTTAAAATAGCCTGAAAACGTCATCAACAGAACTCATCTGGGGAGATATTTCATCTTAAGGTTTGACGACAAGGTCAGCAGCACTTCAGTGCGTCCTTCCGCTGGAGGTCGGCCCCTTCTGCACACCCTATTTTAAGACCTGCATAACGCCCATCTCCGTGCCCCATTCGCGCGCCTGGAAACGCCGCTGCGAGACCCACGGGATTCGCGCCTCACCTTGAAATCCCACGTAACGCAGCCGACACGTCCGCAGGAGAGGCCGCTTCCCGCTGCGCTACAGGGCGATCGGTGGCCGTCGCTGACCCTGCGCCGAACCCAAGCAGATTTCTTTTCTGTAAAACTGCCTATAATGGGTCATCATCTGGAAACCCCACAGAGCGATACTGCTGACCTGGGCAGCGGGCCTTGAAGTCTGCAGACCAGCGGACAGCTCTTGTCACACGGTAGAGGCATATTTAAGACAAGGTCAGTCAGTGTGCTATACCACACCTGTTACGGAAATGGAAAATCAATGTACATAAAGCTCCCCGTCTTCCTGCAAGACATGCCTCTGCTGTAACATCTGGACAACCCAGCACCACCACCCATTATGGACAAGGGTATCTCACTTTGGTTAGAAAATGGTTTCCCACACCAAACAGATGTCTCTGCAGAGAAATCGCACCTAAAATAAGTAGTCCAAGATACAAGATAGACAAGAAAGACAAAGAGAGACAATATTTGCTCTCAAACGTTAGCGAGCGCCGGGTGGGCAGAGGCTGAGGAGCGGAGCCCGGGGAGCCCCCCTGCACTGCCAGTGCTCCCCAATTCTTCTCGCGCATGTGGCGAATAAGAATCATTACATATAAAATTATATGACTCAGGCTAGTTAATTATCAAAGGGAAAAAACAGAACAAGGCACAATGCTTCCCAAAATTGCCAAAAGCCTTTCAAACCAGGCTGCCTTTCACCAGCCGTTATCAGCTTCTAATTAAACCCAACTCCAAGCGCTTCTGCTGAAACGGAGCCAGTAACAGAAACATAATCGGACGTCTTCTGTCGAAGCCACGCGAGTAAACGGTTTGGATCCCGTTACAAAGACTGTCTTTTGCCGACTGGCAGAAATCTCGCTTTCTGACTAAGATGTGTATTCACAGGGAACTGAACATGGAATTGGCGTGTGCCACATTTCTCTTTCTTCCCATATGTATTTTTGCACTATATGAAATAAACCTCCACTAACAGGAGACCCTCCGAAAGGACCAGCTGAAAAGAACATCCTTCTTTTTTGTTCAAAATCCATTCTGCGTCTTTTTGGTGAAAAAGACATTTTGCAATTAAAGTTTTCGTCAGAAACGGAACATTCTTTCCAGCTTTGCAGGTGCCGAGAAGAAAAAGATGTTATCACGGGGTGGCATAGGTGTTGCTCAGAAAACGAGCACTCGCCTTTAAGCGTGTGGGAAGCCTCAGCCTGTGATTGTACAACATGGAAACAGTTTGTTCTTTGCCTAATACAAAATTAAACATCATGAAATTCACTGAGTGATATATTTTGTCCCATGAGACATTAGCTTCAGAAATACAGAGACAGAAAAATACTCCTCTTTCATTATCATGCCAGTTTTTAAACAGCTGGGAAATACTACTTCTTCCCCCAAATGAGCAGGCGAGATGAAAACAATGTTCTACCTCCGCCTCCCCCCAACAACACCACTTTTCCCTTTTCCCAAGGAAATTTTCCATTTAAATTAAATTTCCTTTTTATTACACCCTCCTTTTTTTAAAAATTTTTCTGGCACATCTTTTCTTGCTATTAACCTTTTTTTTCCCCCTACATACCTATTTTTCATTTTCTTCTATTGCCGAGAGCAACAACACGTATCCGTGTGCATGTGCTGGGGGAAGGAGGGGTGAGGAAAGGGAGGAAACAGAGAAGAGAAGAGAAAGAGGAAAGCTGGGAACAGTCATCTGATAAAGAGCAACTGCTGGAAAGACCAGCTAAGCTGGTTGACAAGTCACTTTCACGAAAACAAGAAGTTTTCCCATTTTGCTGGGATCGAGGTTAAGCCCACGGCCCTTTCTCCCCCCCCTGTGCCCCAGGAGTCGGAGGGAGTTAATCCCTCGCTGCTCATTAGAGCCGCTGCTCTGCCGTAGGAACTTTTTTACAGAGAACAAGCCCAGCAGAAACAAGTCGTTTCTGGTTTCTAAGCCTCTCTCAAGCTACTTTTACCGACATGTTTTCAGGTACTGTACTGAGAGGGAGGAGCCCGGCTACGGGCGCGCTGGGTCTGCAGGCGCCCAGGGATCGAGCGTTACACTATAGGAGGCTGCTGTAAAGGGAGACTCTGATTTATGTATTTCGCGGATATATTTCAATGCTTGCATTTGCATTTACTATTCAATGAAAAATTTATGACTGTTAAACTTATCCTGTATGTCATAATTAAACACAAACAATCATTTCCAAATAACTGTTTACCACATTGCATATTCAATTGTGCAATTAATCTCAATGACTCTTTCTCCTTGTAAATAAATATAGGCGGTAACACGTTCTGCCATAACGCACTCGTAACTGCATCCAGCGGAAGATGAAGAGTCAATCTGACATTTCAGGAGGGAGCGGTTACCTGCTTAATAAATAGATTGGAAACCCTGTCATTTTCAAATAGATGCCTTGTTCTCCTGCTAACTATTTGTTCTGAGGAAAGCCTCCGAGAGAGATTTATAGGACAAGTGCTGTTTAAACATTAATCTTAATACAGAGGCAGCGGGAAGCGGGCTGCTCTCAGAGCTGTGCCAAAGGATCCGAGATTTGAGGGGGGACGCGTGTGAGCCAGCCCCCAGAGCTGCTGCCCGCGACGGCTCCACGGCCAGACCCCGCGCGACGGCGCAGCCGGGGCTCCGGGGGAGTCCAGCCTCTGCAGAGCCACCGACAGGGACCTCCCGACTCCTGACCAGCTCTGACGACGAGCCGGCAACGGGTCGTGCTGGGAAAGCTCCAGCAAGAATCAGCAGCGGAAAGAGGCCTTGGCGTAATGAGGACAAACTCCTGCAGACGGACCCGTCCCTGGGCGTACCCGTCCTCGCCGGCCCAGGTGGGCTTCTGCTGGCAGAGGCTGGGGTCGCCAGCGAGGGACGGCCTCGCCGCCGGTGCAAACCGGGCGTGCTGCCGGGAGCCGCTCGCCGAGAAGCCGGTTCGTGCTGAGTCAGTGGCACCGCGAGCAGCGTGCCGTTAGGATTCAGCAGCAGCCTGCTTCCTTTCAGGCGTAAAAAATGAAATAGCGATCTGCTGATGGGTTGCGAGCGGTAGACGGCTTCGCATGAAACAGCATTTGTCCTGAGAACAAGGTGAATAAAAGACTTAATGGAGTTCAGCCATGCAATACAAATAATGGTGTCCCTTTACATTACCAACAACACACACTACGCTCTCTCCGGATCCCTGTTCTCTTGAATACTCCACTAGGAAGCTTTTTGTAAATAGGATGTCTCACTTCATGTCCTCTCCCAAACATCATATTAATCACCCTTTAAGAATGCATGGTCTCGGGGAATAAGGACTGCACTGGGCGTGAGGAAGACATCGCTCCTAATTTTAGCGCTGCTTTGACTTTCCACAAGCCCGTGCCGTTCCCCACGGCTGAAGCTGAGAGCGCAGCACCCCTCTGCTGCGGATGTCCCTGGAGATGCCCCCCGGGAGGGCAGCGACCACGCGCGCAGGAGAGCCGGTATCACCGCCGCCGCCAGCACTGCCGCCCGGGGCTGGCTCGGCGCAGCTTCGCCCCGGGGGGCTGCGGACATGGGGCCGTAGTGGCTGTAAAGGGCAGGGGGGGACGGAGGGGACCTCATCGCGGGGCCCCTGAGCTCTGCAGCCTCTGTGAGCAGGTATAAAGGAGGCTGACGGGGACTTGGTAGCTCAAGAGACTGCTAATTGGCTGTGAAGGATTTCTCCGCTAGATTGCGGGTTTATATTGTCCCCAGGTTGGTGCTAGTGACTGGAAGCTATTTCCACCTGGAGACCTACGTGAAGTGAAGTTGAATGATTGTCCCAGGCTGGGTCCTAGCAGAGCGGTTCTCTGAGCTCCGGTTAATGCTTATGCAGAGAAGGAAACGGCTGGAAGTGCAACTGCAGAAGATTAACCATCCTCCGTCATGCAGAGTCCAACGTGTTCCATGCAGCAGGCGAGGTGGAGGATGCTTGCAGCATTATCGTGCATGCTCATCTCTTGCAGTGGCCAGAAGATTTCTCCGGGCTGCCAGCTCGCCAGCTTTCATAAGCACCGAATTCCCCAATGAAATAAAAATCTTTAGAGGTATTTAATTTTGCGTATGTTAATTTTTGTGCTAGCACTATCAGTCCCATCTTCGCAGTTGTTTATTTTCAGAGTGTTTACCCAATCTTTGCTGTAAACACGTTTTCACAGGTCAAAAGCAAAGCATGAAAATCACCAAAAATATTTGTATCATGAAGATTTTCAGTTCTACAGTAAATGCAATGAGGGAAAAAACCAGTTTGAGAGAAACAGAAGCTGCAGGAAGGGACCTGCTGTTCCGAGGAGCCTTGCTGCTCCTTCGCTGGCCGTGCAAGGGCACAGCTTTGCGCCGGGGAAGGCACCAAGCACCGTGCGGGCGTTTGCTGGGGAGGGAGACCCAGCCCTGGCCCAGGGGCAGCAAAGAGCCCCCGCAGACACGATTCCCTGGGGGGGACACAGCCCTGGGGGGCTTCCAGAGTGCATACGCCCCGGGATCCCCAGCAGAAAGGGGTGCGAAGGAACACGGCCGGGGGTCTCCCCCGCCACTTGCACTGCCGGTTCAGGGGAAGGCGCCGGCACAAGGGTGGCTGCTGCGGGGCAGCGGAGCAGGGAGCACACTCTCCTCGTTGTTGAGCAACGTCCTAGAGAAATGACCTCTGACAACCAGCAGCGATGGCACCCGCCACGCAAACACGGTGGCACAGCGGCGCTTGCCCCGGCCGTCGCGCATAGCGGCGCACAAAGGCCAGATGCCGAAGGGCTGCCTGGATTCAGCAGCAAACACCACCCGGGTATTTTAAATGACCCCAGAACAGTTTGCCTTAACTTTCAGCTGGGATCCGTGTCATGCCTGGGCAGGAGGTTATACACGAGGTGGAAAGCTGCAGGGAAGAAAAACGCTCCCGAAAGGCATGGTGACCCTCTCCCTGGATTGCACAGATTTGAAGTGCTCCCACTGGGGACTCAAAATTGTGTCAAACAAATGCAACTTATTGTCTCTTTCCCTGTCTTGCAGTCCCTAACAAAGTTGTTTTCATTACCTGGGAAACCCCTGGTGAAGTGTTAGCATCTTAAGTAACCCTTGTAAGTGGAACCAAATTAGGAAAGCGAGCAGACAACACAGGCAGAGAAAACACATTTCATTTTCTATATATCAGTTTCTATTAGTTTCAAAGATAGGTCTCTATTACACCCACTGTTTGTCCACGGTCAGAGTGCATTCAACAGATCGAAATTGAAATGTGTCCGCTGATGAGACTGACGCTGTTATTAGATTTAACTATCAATCACCAGCTGAGTGAAGTGTAATGCAATTCATTAGGTATCAGTCTTACAGACATTTCAGCTGAATGCTGTAAGCAAACCAGAAGCAAAGCCCTCTGCCACTATCATTTGGTTCACAAACAGCTCATGGGGAGTACCGCCGATGTGCGTACAGGTTCTGGTTTTGGTTTTGAGAACTCCTGCTGCTGCTGGAAGGGTTTCCTCCTGCCCTGCTCCTCCACATGCTTGTGCGAAACCCCTTCACCCACTCAACTCTTTTCCAGCATCTGCAACGCATCGCTGGGTAAACTGCTTAAAAATTACGGTAGCGGTTTGCGCACCCCTCGTTGCAGTTGGATGCGGTGCCCTCTGCATCTCAGCATCGACTCCCCCATGGAGAAGCAGCCCCGGGGACGGAGGCTGCAGAGCCTGCACCCCCCCGCCCCTTCCACAGCCCTTTGGTCCCCGGGGACGGAGGCTGCAGAGCCTGTGCACCCCCACCTTCCACAGCCCTTTGGGTCCCGGGGACACCCTGCGGCTGCTCCCCGCGAGAGGCCCTCGCTGCCAGTGCAGCGGGTCCCCCCCGCACATCACCCACCTGCCGCGGCGACGGAGAGGGCGCGGGGGGCTCCTCTGCAGCCTCCCCTCAGGGCTGCGCAGGAAGGACGGTCAGAGGGTGACAGGGAAGGAGATTTGCCTTCTAATTGCTAACGAACATCATCTGTCCTTGCTAGCATGTAAAAAGGAAACTTGGCTCTCCTGCTGCATTAACGCAACTTGTGAAAACTAACTTGTAAGGCTGGGTGTTTTTTCTAGGGGAAGCCAACGTTCCAATTATCAGCAAATTGCTGGCACTTGGAACGGCGCTGCATATTAATTCAAAGCGAGTGCACGTTCATTGAATTACCTGGAACAGTAAATAGCTCTTTGTGGGGTGTGTAAATAATCCCAGGGTATCTAGGAAATTGGGAGAAGAGATTTTAAAAACTAATTTGCCCAGGCAGAGTAAAAATTTTAAAGGAAATTAGTAAAAGAAGGGATTATCAATGAAATGGTTATTATTTTGACTGTTAGGAGTTGAGTCATGTATTTGTGACTAGAAAAAGCAGCCCTGTGCTGCCCGTCCCACCGGCTCCGTGGGAAGGCAGCCCGGCCGGCGTGGGGCCACGCAGCCCCCTCCTTGGAGCCCTGCTGTCCTGGGGATGGCTGAACCCCTGCCTGCCTGTGGGAAGTACGGAGTGAATTCCTGGCTTTGCTTTGCTTGCGCATGGGGCTTTTGCTTTACCTGTTAAACCATCTTTATCCCGATCCACGGGTTTTCTCACTTTTACCCTTCCAACTCTCTCCCCCATCCCACCGGGGGGGGGAGTGAGTGAGCGGCTGCGTGGGGTTGAGTTGCCGGTTGGGGTTAAACCACGACAGTCCTTTTTGGTGCCCAACGTGGGGCTCGAAGCGTTCGAGAGAACGACAGGTTTGACGGGAATGTGCTAGATGATTGCATTTATAGCCGTTATTGCTGTTTGGCTGTTAACGGGCAGGCTCTGTGCTTGCCATGGGGCTCGCTTGCCTCGCTGGGTGTTAGAGTCCAGTGCTCGTTAGTGGCTGCTTATTGCTTCTGCTGCTCGCTGCGCTGCTGATCCTCTCCCTCTGCGGTGCCTGGGAACAGCCTGGGAACAGCAACGGCCACGCGCCTGCGCCGGCCGGGCCAGGGCATCGCTGCTGTTCCTGTGCTGCTGTGCTGGATGGGCTGGAACGCCGGTGTGAACTCGAGTCGAAGGGACTGTGACCTGTGGGTGAGTCCACGTGGGAGCAGGACACCCCGAAGCGTCTGTGGCCGTGGATAAGGCCACGCTGGAACAGGTGCACCCCAAAGCGACTGTGGCTGTGGCTAGGTCTATGCGGCAGCAGGCACACCCCTGCGAGACTGTGGCTCACGGATAAGGCTCCACTTGGAGCAGGTTCACCCCTGAGGGACTGCAGTCTGCGGATAAGCCCAAGCTGGAGCATGGGCAAGGGGAGGAGTTCACTGCAATGTTAAACCCTATGGTCTGGTCCAAAGGGACCAGGGGTGAAGACTGTAATGGAAATACCTTTAAACTGCTGTAACTCAGGATTTGAGTTGCATGTTTTAGGAACTACTATAGCAGGAACCACCTGAACCACTGGAGGACAAGCCTTAGAAGAAGCAGTGCAGGTGCAGCAGGGACCCGACCTGAGCTGGCTTGGTGGCCAGTAACTCCATGCCACACACCACCTCTCCTGTCCTGAGCGACCACCATAACAGACGGAGCCCAAAGTCATGGACTAAATGAACTCAGTGGACATTTTGTGGACATTTGTGGACATTTTACAAACATTTCACAGGGGTGGCCCATAGACTAGGGGAGTGATATCTGTGTATGATATCAAAGGATGGGAAGGGGGGGGTGGTTAATGAGGTTGTATTGGATAGTGTGGGACCTGAGCATGACGTAAATGGTATGGAATAAGGGGTGGAGAATATGCTGGTTTTGGCTGGGATAGAGTTCATTTTCTTCACAGAAGCTAGTATGGGGCTGCTCTTACTCTTCCGAGTCTCTTCCCCATCCCACTGGGGGAAAGTGAGTGAGCGGCTGTGTGGTGCTCAGTTGCCAGCTGGGGGTAAACCACGACAGATCTCTCTTTCATTTGGCCCAGGACAGACCCATCGCACGGAGACTTTCCTTGGCTGGGGGGAGGATGGGCAACCCCAGCTCTGCCTTGTAGCCCCCCGGGATCCCCCGGGCTCCCCGTGGCAGAAAAGCCGCAGAGTAAATGCTGCGGTGAAGCAGAAGGTGATTCACGGGTTGCCGTACTTTCCCCACGAAGACCAAACTCTACTGTCCCCTCAGTTTGGTGGCCGTTAGAGTCACTGCTAATGAAGTGAGGGTTTAATAAATGCACATGGCTTTGGGGTTTTTTCCACAATTTTTTTTCTTTTTTTAATTCAACTCCCTCATCACTGAGCTAATGCACTAATGGACACTTACCATTACCTAACTTCCGACCTAATGGGCGCAGCAAATAAGTGAAAGGCTCATATAATCAGATTTACTGAGCATCATTCCTTTTGCTGTCCATTAACTGAAACTATTTATTAGGTTAAACAGATCTAGGGTATGGAGTTATATTCATCTTGTATTAATGCTGTTACACGGACATGTTAGGATCCCAGAAGCTCTAGCAATCGCAGGGAGGAAGGGAGGGTTGCTCTGGCGGCACTCACCAGCCCGCGGGCTGACGGACACGGGGCTAGCATCGCCAGCATCGCCACTGGGAGCAGCCGTCCCACCCCCCCTTGGCCACAGCCACGTCGTGCTCCTGTGCCGGCGCCTGCGGGACCGTGGACTCTGTGACGGATATGACCTTGGTCTCCACCCTAAACTCCCTGTCTTCCCTTCTTTTCCAGTACTTCTCCAGTGAACAACCTCCCTGCAGCTCATTTCTTCCTCCAGCTCACCATCTGGGATCTGTCTGAGGAATTCTTGGACATTGACATTCACTTGTGCTGCCATCCTCCTCCTCCCCGCTCCGGAGCCCTCCCCGCGGTCTCGGACACTGCACGAGTGAAACCCTCTGGGCAGCCAACGCCAGAGCTTATTCCCCACCCTCTGTGGGGTCTGACACTGAAAACATTGAAAACAAACCCAATCCATTTGCCTTTGCACCCCGAAGGCTTCGGGCCTGACTCAGCACTGCCCTGCTGTTCGTGCTGGCGGTTCGCTGCCCTGACGGGGATGCTGCTGCGTCCCGTAGTGACGCTGCTGAGCACGGAGGTAACGTACCAGGAGCAGTCAGACTTGCACACGCAGAGATGGAGATATATCTGTGTGTGTATATCTCTATAGATCTATTGATCTATCTATGGCAGGGTCTGGTATAATGTGTGATGAAAATGTGCCGAAAGAGACTATCGCCAACGTTGCCTGCTGTTTCCTATCGAAAGATAAAAGTTCAGTTTATGTTCTGGCATTCAGTTCTTTGTAGAAATATAAAGAGCATTTCAATTTAATCAGCTTTCTGAATAGTAAAGAACAATCTGCTGCCCTTAATGGGTAATATCCGCTGCCATCAAGGCTGCCTTTAGTATTTCACTGTCTTCTATAAAGAACAGTTTTACTGGATTATCAATGAAAAGAACGGCTGTAACAAAAGATGGGTTGATAGCAATTTTTTCTTCTAAGTCTGGCGAATTCCTTTCACCGAGACAATCAGTTACATGCAGTTCATGTGCCTTTGCTAAATTCCTAAAGGAATTTTGGAGCTTCATCCCCGTGTCGGGCTGGGACGGTGCGTCTCACGTCTCCCTCAGCCCTGGGCTGTTGCTGCCCGCAGGAGGCCCGAGGCAAAGCCCCCTCCCCTTCGCTCCCTGCAGAGCCCGGAGCAGCTGCCTTAGTTGCTCACCCTGAAAATTGCACGTAGAGGCAGGAAAGCGCACGCAACTTTTCCTCATGTGCCTTTTACGTGTGATACAAGGCCCCGCAAACCATAGACGGGACCACTGAGTCCAGGAGCCCGAATCACGGGCTAATGAATTTTACGTGTTTAGCCCAGAGAGAGACGGGAGAACACCCACGGGCGCGTCCCCAGGCCACGAAGCATCCCAGGGCTCTCCGGCAAAGAGCGGGCACAGGGGAAAACGGCAAAACACCATGAAAACGATGCAATGCTACGGGAGGGATGCGGGAAAGCTCACGACCAGAGGGCCCTGAGCTGGGACATAATTTGTCATAAGAAAACACCCAGGTAGTGCTGGAAGGCGGAGTGCTTGCTCCTGACGGCTGTTTCTGGAGCAGGAGTTGTGGCCTGACCAGCCCCAGCCCCACGGTCTGGGAGGGTCTGTCGTCATCATCCGAGCAGGGCGTGGAGAAGCTCCAGTCAACCGATAGCTGCAGTATTCCCGGGAATGGAAAAGTGCCGTTAACCTTAATGACAGCGTCTGGTTTATAAATACCCAAACCAGAGACAGATTAGATGAACTTTGAAAACTTTCATATATATATTTTAAGACATCTTGCTTGCTAAGCTATTTTTTTTCTTTTCTAAACTCCCAGGGCTCTAGTAAAGTCAGTCAATACACCATTACAATCATTTGGGGAACAGTAAAGCTTGGAAAAATAGCATTTGCACTGTGGATTTATAGAAACCATTTGAACTACAGTAAGCCTTGAAGATAACTCTGAAACATATTTTGATTTCTCAATAATTTCTTGAGAATCATTAAAAGAAACGAAAACTCTGCACCCTGGACAGACACAGGCTGGGAAAGCACTGCGAGGAGGAAAAAAAATATTGTCAATACTTAAGAAAATATATAAGGAGTGTCCCAAGAGAACGGTCTCCTCGGCCGAGAGAGGCAGCTGGAGCTCTCCCATTTCCATTTCCCCAACACCCTCTGCTGACCACGACGCCCGCGCGCCCGAGGGAGAGCTGGCAGTGCCCGGGGGCAGCCCCGGCGCTGCGGGCAGGGGCAGCGGGGCCGGGTGGGCAGCACCGCCCCGGCCGGCGCGCCTCGGCGCGGACCCTCGCCCTGTGCCTTTCGGGGTGCCGCAGGTCCCCGCTGCTGCTCCGAAACACAGGGAACGGCTTGCAACAACCGACAGCAGTTTCCTGCTTGAAATGGGTAGTTGGTCCCCAGAAACCCTCCCCAAACCTCCCGTTCTCCTGTTAAAAATCCACCTCAGCCCCTTCCGCCCGCGGGGGCTGCAACCCCCTCAGAAGGGAGGCTCAAGCCCCGCGCCGCCGGCGGGCTCGGCGTGCACGTGCGGGTCGGCTGCTGCCGCGCACACGCTGCCTGCACGGCCGGCGAGCGGGGCTGTCCGCGCCCGCCGGGGCCAAGGGCTCTCGCCAGATGTCGAGGACTTAGTTTTTGCATTTCAAACTCCTGCTGCATAATGTTCATTTAATTGTGATGATGGGCTCCGTAACGTGACATGGGGGGCGGCATAAATCTCCGTGTACAGGACGATGCTGGCCAGGGACTGGAGCTGTTCTGACGTGGGACGGACTAAAGGGTCCCTCCCGTCTCCCTTCTCTTACCAATCAGTCTATTTGACTGTTTTCTAAAACAAAAACGAAAGCAGCAGCTCTCATTGCATCTGAGTAATGACATTTCAGGCTTAAAACCAGTGCTGCACCCACAGTTCACGATGAATCAAATAGGCTCTTGAATGTCTCCTGACCTGCTTCTCAGATCCTTTATAGCATCGGCTTAAGCTAAAACCCTTGCTCGGGATTAAAGCATTCATGGCAAACGTCCAAAGGTCAGGAGAGGCCACACTGGAACCACAAACTAACAAAACTGCTCTTGGCAATTTCAATGTTGTATTTTCCTCCAGAACAAGAAGAAAAACATTTTAAAACTGGGAATTACCTTACACACCAGTGGGAAGAGCTGGAGTCTCCTGTTGAAGAGCGGTGGCCTTCAGAGCAAAAACCAGCCTCTAAACGTACCTTTATTCCTGCAAGTTGAGAAGAAGGCACCGAGAGAAATCAGGATCTATTTTTGCCCTTAAATCACTTGATTTCCTTCAGTAGTTATGCTGTAAATGGGAATTAAGCAGGAAAGGATTTGAAGCCATTAAAAAATTAAATGCCTAGTTTTCAAGCTATCAGCTGCAACTTAATGTGGTCTCCA
Source organism: Phoenicopterus ruber ruber (assembly GCA_009819775.1). NCBI lineage: Eukaryota > Metazoa > Chordata > Aves > Phoenicopteriformes > Phoenicopteridae > Phoenicopterus > Phoenicopterus ruber. The sequence continues at coordinate 736,151 of CM020233.1, read as the reverse complement.
GCCCAGGCGCGGCTTTGCAGTGAAGCAGCAAAGGCACCGGTAATACTCCTGCAGCGCTCCCAGCCAGGCAGCAGAGCCAGCCTGGCTCTGAAGGCCACAGCGGCGTCAGCCCTGCACGGCACAGGGACTGCAACCCCTTTTCTGCTGCTCCTCAGTACGCTTTTTCCTGCTCTCACCCTTTGGGGCCAAGCAGCTGGTCACAACCTGCGACACGCAGGTCCCATCTCTGGTAGCACGTTCTGCTGCACAGGGCAAACTCCCGGGGAGCTTCCCGGCCGCGTGATGCCGGGTCAGGACAGCAGAGAGGCTGCAGCCGCGCTTGCAGCCAGCACATCCCCGGCTGGTGGGCGCTGGCACGGCCGCGTCTGCTCCTCGGCACCCGCTGCCTCTCCCCGTGCCGTGCCCTGCCACCCCGCTCAGAGCCGGGGACCACGAACCAGCCCTTGGAGAAGATGACGAGGACACACAGGTTGTTCTCACCCCTGAGATGCTCCGTGCAACACACGAGAATGAATTCTGAATGAATTGCCGACACCACGCACGCAGCCAGGCTCTGTCCCAAAACACGCTCCCTCCTAACAGGTTGAATAGGAGAGCAACGCATGCACAAGGTGCCTTCCATGCAAGGAGCTCAAAGCTCACTGAAAACATTCACTAAGCAGATGCACGTCACCATCCCCAGGACGCAGCCTCAGTCAGAAATTCCCTCCAGGTCCCCGTCGCGGGGAGGGAGGGTGTAAGAGCTCCCGTGCGGCACGGCCGTGCTGCGCGGTGGGAGCAGGAGCTGCCGCGCTGCGCAGGGGGAGATGCCAACAGCCCCGCGGGGCACGGGGCTGCCCCACGCTGAATCCAGCACAGACAGCTGATGCCCACAGCCCCGGGACGCTGCCCCGAACCAGCCCCTGGAAGGGGACGGGCTGTGCCTGGCTCGGGTTAGGGCACGCCGGGACGGTCAGCCTTATGAGGATGTATTTTGTAAAGAAGCGAGCCCAGGTCTCCCACTTGTCTTTGTACCAGAGGCAAATAAATTTCAGCTGAAATTATTACATTAAAGTACATGCACCTGGATAAATCATTGCTTACTGTTAAACTGCCATGAATTTACGCCATTTAGCTATTCTGCATATCTTTCCCTCATTTATGACCTCCTTTCTCGCCCTTTCTCTGTGCCCTAAGAGTGGCTGGGGAGCAAACTGAAACGAGGTTTGGCGTCACATTGAGACGACGGCGGGGGCTGCCTGCCCCGTTCCGTGGTGGTGCGCGGGGCAGTGCCCAAGCCCCGGAACAGCCAGGCCGTCCCCAGCCGAGCGCCCGAGCCCCGCAGCTGCCTACATCTTCGTGTGGATTCCAAGTATCGCCATGCTGCAGTTTGTTACTGGGGTTAATGGTAGTTAAGTGAGTAGCTAGGAGTACAATGCTAGTAGATTCTCAGTTAATTTAGCAGATTATGTCAGATGTACAGTCACAGGCTATTTAACATTCTCCTTCATTAACCTCGGTTATGACGAACAGTACCGCCGCGCGCGGCACTTCAGATACCATTCATCAATCCACCACGACGTGCAGCGACACCACTTCCTTTTCACTGACGGCGACAGAGGAAAATTGCAATTGTTTCTGCTGCTTTCCAGTCGAGACTGGGTCGGGGCTCAGGAACGGCGCGGAGTCAGGCCTCCGGGAACCCTTGATGGTGCAGGAAAGGGGTGACTCAGAAGCTGGCACTTCGCCCATTGAGTCAGGTCGATATTTGAACCAACGCCTGTTACCAGTGGACACCAGGCTGCTTTGGAAGCCATCTTCCAGATGAGCTGAAAAATTGCTGTCCTAAATCCGGAGGGACTTTGAAAATTTTATTATTTGCATTTAATGATGATTTTTGTCAGAGCTGGGTGAGTATCTTGGACTTCTACTTAAAATCTTGCTTCCTTCTGGGACGCTGAATTTCTGTTCCAGCAGAGACAGGACTTTCAGTCTGAAGCTCCTGTACTGTCAGTGAAAGAGACGAAATTAGATGTTCTGTTTGAACAGAATGTAATTTCACCTGAACCTGACTCGTGGAAAGTGTTAGAAAACCGAAACATCTGATTCTGAAAATACAAAAGTGGACTACTCCTTGAGCATCCCGTAACCAGGGCTGAACGCTGCAGCCTCCCCAAAGTGCTTTCTTCTTCCAAGTTCCCCCTAGAATACACTTTTTGTTGGAAGTACGTTGCTTCAAACACTTGGAGTGACAACAATGTCATTTTCCCGTGGAAACATTGTTGGCTGCAAGTGTTCAGGCAGGCATTAGCCAAAACCTCCCGGGCGGCCGTGCCCACCCTCGGGCTGCAGAGCAAAGCGCTCCCGTGCTCGGTAACCCCATGGGCGTTAATAGCAGGGAAAGCAGGAACGCTTTCCTTTGAATCCACCGGCCTAGGGCTGGTGCTTTCCAGCACGTTCCAGATAATAGTCTGAATTGAAACAAACCGCACCAGCCACTGTCAGGCTGGGAGCAGAGGCGGAGCTGCAGACAGCCTAGGAAAAGGCGACCGATTCCCGGTGCCCGTAAGTCTGGCTCTGCCTGTCCCTGCGGTCCCCGGCGCTTTGACAACCCCCCGGGGAGCCGGGGGGATCCGGACCCCGTTTGCCCGGGAGCGGGGGTGCAGGGCAGCCCGGACGCCGGAGCAGCCGTGCAGGTGCCCGGGGCGGCGGGGGCCGCTTCCCAGGGCCGGGCGGCACGGGGGTCTCTGCATCCCACCGCGGGCGCGCACGTCCCTTGCTCGGGCACAAAACGCTCACGAACTCTCTCGCCTGTCGACAGGCAGCGTACGCGCTCCGAGATGGCCGTGTCCTGGCTGCTGCGGTACAGCAGTAGTTAAACGCTGTATTCTGTGGGAAGCCAGCCCATCCAGATCAAGGCAAATCATCCCTTATTACTTATTTATGAGAGTTAATTTCATGTGCTGGCATTTAACGTACCATATGGAGGAGAGGCTGCTGGAGCCAAGCTACGAGCAGCTTTCAGCCGCCTCTTTATTTTTTTTTTGTTTTAAACACTGCTGAACGTGACTGAAGCAAGGTTAACTGTATTGCTGCTTTTACCAAGAAAAGATACTTCTTGAAAAACAGTCTGGCTAAAAATCAAAATCCTCACCTCTCTTAACAGGCAGGTTTATGCTGCAGAAGAAACTGGTACACCCTGGCAAGGACACCAGGCTACCTTGACGCAGCAGGACTTAGCAAACAGACCAGCTTTGTAGATATAGTCAAAAAATAATTAGATGTTCAGGTATGTACAGCCACATCTATTAATTTTAATAGGCAGCACTTCCTCCTGGCATTTGCTTATCTGATAGCAATTGACAGGGGAACAGGCTGAAGTGCTTTGCCATCACAGCCCGTGTGTTGCATACCGGGCAACTCAGGTACCTGCTGCTTTGTCCTGTGAGGCCACTGTCCCCACGAAACCTTTCCTCAGTCGTATTTTCTGTTGAATTTGGAGTGTCTGTCCCTTCTCGGGAGCTTTTTGTAAGGGTATCAAGGCCTAGGTTCGACCAGAAACTCTTATTGTGTAAATGAAACGAGAACTGTGCATGTCGGTAGATCTGCATTGCTTCAGCCATCCAAGCAACTGATCTCTCTGACATACATACATATAAATATATATATATATTTTCTCAGTATTTCTCCTTTTCAGATGAGGGATGCCTCCAAAGATGGTGCTGAAATAGACTCGCAGCAAGGTTGTGGCACTTCTGGTATTTACTGTATCAGAATGACATTTATGATAATAAAAACGGAAGAAGTGTTGAACAGTAACGATAGCAATAACATTTCACCAGGGACAAAAAAATTACGTAACGTAATGAAAACAGAAACGGAGAAATGGCAAGAACGGGACTGTTAGAGCCCGGGGAGGAGAGGTGGTGTGGAGGTGGACTCGGTGAGCAGCATCTCTGCTTGGGCGGAACGTCAGCAGCAAGAAACCCGGCACGGCTGGGGCCTCGCTGCCTGGAGCTGACGGGAGCCAGGAGGAATCTCCGAGCGCGTCCTCCCGGGGCCCGAGGAGGGGGTCACAATGATCCCAGCTGCCTGGGTCCTCCCGTGGCGTCCTTCTCCGTCAAAGTACCAGTTCCCCTTCATTTTTCCCCAAGTCTCATCAAAATCTCTTTTCTTCGGGAGATTTCCATGGCTAGTGAATCCTACCCAAAACTGTTTCCTTCATTTCTGAGACACCCTTTGACTTATCTGTGAAGTGCTCTGAACACTGCAATATAAAACTGTTCTCATTACAGTCTTAAATTAAAATTTAGTAGAAGACGCACAAAGCAGAATAAACTTTCAATTAAAATATAAACACTGTTTCTGAGAAAGAAAACTGGAGGGAGCTCCTAGGCTTCTTCGCATTGAAAATGCCCGAGATTTAATTTCACTGTGACATCTCCTTGGAATTACACTGCTAATTGATCAAATTTTGTCTGTCTGTTATTTAAACTTTCAATAAAACTTAGATTAATGGAAGGTGTAATCCTCCCGGGCAGAACAAATATTCCCATTGTTCATGTCAGGTATGGAATAGCAATGCCCCTACTAACAGCTTTTGCATTCAACCTGCGAACACGAAGTTAATCATAGAACTGTAGGGATTCTTTAATTGCTCGAATGAAATTTTCTCTGTGTGTCATTTCTCCCTCCTGCTCTCTCCCACCCCCAGCCTCCACTAAATGCTGGTATAGATCTTTAAAACCATCTAGGTATAATTTTCGGGACTGATTTGCTTTGCTCATGATGCAAATAAACCCCAGCTCAGTCTGTCTGTCTCGGAAGGACGGGAGCATCCCTCCCCCTGCCCCGACCCTCCTGGCAGAGGGTGTTTGCTCATATATTAAAAAATGAAGCAGCCTGAGAACGATAAGTGCCCTGCCTTGCGCAGAAAAGAAGTAAGCAGGTTTTTTTTACCCCTCACCCTACCTTCCTCCTTCAATGACGGGGTCAAAACTTGTGGCAGCTGGAATCAGCAGGGTTTTGCCCTCGTTTGCGCTCCCCTGACCGTGGCGCCGGCTCTGCCGCCTGAGCCGGACCCGGCCGGGCGCAGGTCCACCCGCAGCACCGCTGGGAAGGCACCAGCCACCTCCGACGGCCGTGACCAAGGCAGCAAGCGCGGGGCGCCGGCCTGAAACGGAACCACGAAGAAAAGGCAGGAGAGAAATCTTTGCTAAGCAAGAGGAGAGCCGAGGAGAACACGCTGAGCGGCTGCCCTGTGGCTCTAAGAGCGCGCCCACAAACCTCCGGACTCCTACGCCCCTTTCTCCAAGTCCACTCGGCACGGGGCTCCCCAAAACCGCCCCAGGGCGTAGGACAAGGTCCGAGGTTTTCTGTCAACCCAACAGCCCGCGTCATTTTGCGACACTGGTGTCCTGGCTCAGCTACAACTTTGTGACCTTCTGGAGAGGGTGTCCAACACAGTAAGAATTAGACCTGGGATGCCCGAGGAACCGCCGCGCATCCCTCCAGCTCTGGGCTGGCCCGGGACGCCCCCGAGATGCACATCAGGCTTTGGGAAATTACTATTTACGTGACTTTTAGTCACGTAACGCTTGGACACTGACATTCATCGAGCGTCCGGCTTCCACGGACATCTGCAGGAGCTGCAGCGCTAAATGAGCCCTTCGTTAGCACAGGTGACCTCTGCTTCCAGCTTTTGAGGATTTGATCGTTTTCCTACACAATGTGCATGCCAACGCTACGTATTTTTGGATACTTCTGGGGTAAAACCATTTCTCATTTTCAAGCTGAGTTTGAATAGATTACATAAAGCCTCTCCAAGATTCAGAATGCTTTCCAAATTGGTTATTTTAGTTTTCCATCTCAGTGAGAACTAAAATCTCTTGCATTTTTAGAGGAAATAATTGAAAAGTCGAGGTGCCATCTGTGGGCTGAAGCGGTGCTTGCTCCATAAAACTTGCATCAATCTTAGACAAAGGACATGCGACATAGATGGAACAACACAAACACAGTTTCAAATGCTGATATTAACATACTACAAAGAATTAGAGCCTGTTTTTTACCATTCTTTTTCCACTGGAAGAGCGGTGTATCTGTACCAAACTGTTAATATTCACAAGAGCAGGAAATCATGCACGATTTTTTCCCTGATTTGTGCTTTTTCAGCAAATGTACTATCTGCCAAACTAAGACTTTTTGTACCCCACAGAATAAAGAACAAAGAGGGGCACTAACGAGAGGGAGAAAGAAGTTAGGAAGCAACATCTTGTTTGTATTCCTTCAGTGGCACTGTTTGTTGTGCAGCGCTAAATTAACTCCCATTAATTCATTGTGAAAACAAGCCTTAGAGAATAGCAAGAAACTTACAGTTTCTTCTCCTGAATTAATGTTGTGTGGTAGCACTTTATTTTAAGAATAATTAACGATAACTCAACAGTGGAAAAAAACGTCGTTTGATACATCTGAAGTGCGTCAACGGTAGACGGCTGCTGTTGTACCTGCTGTGATTCCCGTTTAAAATACAGCTGAATATTGTCATAGCCGGGATTCACCTTTTCATCCTCCTGGGCCTGTGCTGTGTTTATTGCAAATACACTTTGGGGGGAGAAAAAGGAAAACTCCGGTGTATTTGAAATAGGAACAAAAGGGTCAAGTTCAGGCAACCTGCTGGCGCCGAGCGAGGCGTTACCGGGAGCGGGACGAGGTGGCCGACCGCGGCGCGGGCGCGAAGGCTCCACAGCGCGAGCGAGCGGGCAGGCGGCACCTGCGGGCGCAGGTACCTGGGGCGAGCGGCCGACGGCGCCCGCAGCCGGGCCCGGGTCCCTCGCTGCCCGCGAGACGCCCGCGATGGGCTGGGACGCCTTCACCGGCGCTCCCGGGCAAAGCCGAACACCCAGCCGCGCCAGCTCCAGCCCTCCGCTCTGGCGCCAGCGGCTCTCTTCGCACGTCAGGCAAATGTCTCCGAGGCATCTTTTTCAGCAGAATGGCTGGTTCTACTGCTTCTAAATACAGTTTTTCTGATACCACTTAAAACTCGATCACATCCTCAGTGATTCATGCAGGAAGACGCTTAGCTAGATGGCTGCTGAGTTGAAAATAACAGGGACGCAAACACAGTTAAAGAAAGTTGCTCTATTTCTTCATTCCAGCATTTTCACAAGCAAGTTACCGCTGTACCGTTGGGAGATGATGCACAGAACACACCCGTCCAGGCAACACGCTTGGGACTTGCCACCGCTGCTCGTCTTACACGGTAGATGCTTTGCTACTCACGTAAGCAAGCAGCACTCAGAACCACCTGGCAGACAAGCAATAGAACGAGGGACGCTGATCCGCAGGCTCCGTAACAGGCCCCTGGATGTCCCTCCGGTGTGACAGAAGGCGGCGGTCCTCGGACCCTGGGGAGCTCTCTCCCGGACCACGGGCCGCAGCTCCGCTCTGCGCAGAGCCCCCGCCAGCCTCCGCTTTGATCCACCTAAGCCGAAACACATGGCACCGCGCTCCTCAAGCTGGCTGAGCCACAGCTCCGCGCTGGGGGCTTCGCAACAGTCTGCGTGAATGATTTGTACAGGTGAGAGGCACACACTGTCCTCATTAAAGTATCAGTGTGGCTGGAAACGAAAAAGATTCATATCTGCTGCAGGAGGTTTTCAGGGATCAATATGTTCCAACATATGTTTTAATACTTCCTAGGTTCTCACATGTGTCTCACGAGATTTCTTTATTTATCTTTTTTCCCCAAGGTTACGAAGCCAACTGTTTTCATACGTGCTCTGAAGCAGCGACCTGCTTTCCATAATAAATCTCTTCTATAGCAGGGGAAAAGCATGAAGCTGTGCTTCTTATTCAAGCAGCCCATGATAAGATTACGCTGTGCACAGAGCCTTAGCTGCTCCTGCTGCGTGCTACTGTATTTAAGTGCTAAGCGCACGTTCGGGCAGATTATTCTTCCAGGAAGGGGCTAACCACAACTTTTACTTGCCAGTGCTTTTGTTACATTTTCTCCCCTCTTTAGGTCCCCCCCCCCCTTTTTTCCCAAGGATACTGTGTTTTGATGTCCCTGTAATAAAGATCATGCTGCATCTGATAGGTGAGCGGGCTGCACAGATTTGTATTTGGAGCGGAAAAAGCTGTTCTCTTCAGTGCTGGAGGTGGAAGAGTGCAGCCCACAGAACAAGATTTGATAGGAAAGAAAAACACGGGAAAAGGGCGTGAGCGCGTGTGTTGGAGCACGCGGGGGGTGAGGAGCAGCGCTGGCTGTGCTGGCTGCGCGGCTGGCCCAGCACCACAGACATGCACAGGCTGCTCGGCCATTTGGCTTCGGAGGCATGCATGCTTAGTAACTAATCTGACCGCTCATCAGATCAATTAATTAACAGAGAGAGCCCAAAGGTCCGCTTGGAGTCAGCAGACGGCAGGATGCGGTGAACAACCTCCCGTTCTCACACGCACAACACAGGATGCAACAGCTCAAAACCTCGGTTCAGCTGTGAAGCGGTGGGTGCGCTCAGAGCCGTGCCAGCAGCGAGCAGAGGAGGGCTGCGATGCCCCCCCCCGGCCGCGATGCCCCCCCCGGGGCCGCAATCCCCCCTCCGCGGGGCTCTCCTCTGCACCACCCCCTGCTTTGCACCCCCGGAGGCACGGCAGCCACCGCTCCAGCGCAGGGTCACCACGGTCGCCTCTAATCGGGGATGCCTTGTTCCTCTCTTCTGTTCCGTGGATATACGACCAGCTTTTTTCCAAAGCAAATGGAGGTGACGCAAAAATCATGTGTTGACACCTCCCACGTTTCCGTGGTACTGCAGTCTACTCGTCGGAGTCCGTCGTTGCTGGGTGGGAAAGGAAGACAGAAGGTTTTTCACACCCTGGTTTTATGAGCTGCATGAGAGCGTGCTGCTCTTTTCTCTGGGCATTCTTTCCCCTCTCACAATAAAACTCTGTAGGATGGGAAAGGAGTATTGCTGGGTTCAAACCTGTGATGAAAGACCATTATGCAAGAAATCATTGTATTCCAAAAATCACATCACAGAGGCTAAAATAATAGGATAGAAACAACAACTGCATGAAATCCAAACCCAATGGAATAATAGAAAGTCTTAGCAATTGCAGTACCCTACTCAGGACAGGCCAGACTATCCCACTATTGCACTGGTAATGCTATTTATTTGCATTCATACCACCATTTAACTGCCTTCAGTTAGAATTGTAGGCCTGTCATTTTCCAAGTATAAAACGTACAGTAAATACAAGCTTCTTGCACATAACAAGGTACAAAAGCCAAAGGGCCGAAGGAAGCGCCCACTACTCTGGTCCCGTTTCACGTACCAGAAGGTGGGGGGTAGGAAGCACCTTTGCTGCGCTCACGACTGCACGTTTCTGCGCTGCCGCCGGCGACACCTGTGGTCACCCAGGACACCGTGCCACGCTTGGGACGACCTGAGTTTGCATCTCCCAGCTACCCTACAACAGACTGCACAATTATAATTTGTAACCTAAAATCCCCACTGAAGTCTTCCTTGGATAAGCGGTTCCGTATCCTCCGACCTAACGCCTTCGCTGCAGTAAACACTTCCATCAGGCCCCAGAGGGAGTCACACTTCGCTGCTGAATTACGTGGTTTGTGAAGCATGGCGAGTTGTTTTGGGTCGAAAAGGGAGCTTTGGAAGCTCAGCTGCCGGGAGGCTGACTCCCTGGATTTCAGTCCAACAGCAGAAAGTGTTGGCGAGAACCAAAACATCCAACAGGTGCTGAAACCTCGTTCCCAAAGCGCGAGATTCACAGCCTGATGCCAGGACAGGTGCCACGACCCGCTCCGCTGGAGCGCCCAGGCAGCACAGCTCCTGCGCTCCGGCTCGGGAGGTTCCTCCAGCCCCTGGTTCGACCCTCGCCGCTGGGCCGGGGGCTCGGCGAACCCCGCCGCTTACCCCACCCGTTGTCACCTGCAGCGAGCAGACAGAAGTTACCCGGCGTGCAGGGGCGTTCACAGCCCCAGATGGAGACACGCCAGCGGTAACCGTGTCGCCGCAGAAAGAGAGGGCCAGAAGGGACTCTGAGAAGTTATTTAGTCCCTTCCCCGGCCCAAGGAAGGGCCAACTGTTCCTGTTGTCACCATTGGCAGAGGTTTGTCCAACCGGTCCTTAGAGACCTTCGAGGCTGGAGATCACCTGCAGAAGTAATCTCTGCCAGCAGCTCGCCAGCCTCCCTGCTAACGCCTGACCCGAACCTCCCTCGCCACAGTCCAAGACCTTTATTTCTTGTTCCAGACGCTGCATAAATGGGGAGCATATGGTTCTCTTGATCGCTGCACAAGCAGTTTCTGCACTTTCAGACCCACTGTGGCCTCCTCAGCCCACTCCTCTAAAGGCTAAAATTCTTTCAATGTTTCCTCATTGCCATATTCTCGAGACAGACACGGTAGCTATTACAGGGCAGGAATAAGATGACACAGTAAATAGCTCCAGCACCGACTGCCCTGGCGCTTTGTACAAAGCCGTGGGCATTGCTGGCTGACCCGGTCCCGGGAATCAAAGGGCGTCTGCTTTGGTTGAAGGCAGAAGCTGAGGATGGAGCGGAAGGACTGAGCGGCACCAGGACTGGCTGCTCTGAGACACGGCAGCCCCACGCTGGAGGGGATGAAGGGAACCAGGGAGAACCACAATGCCCAGCGCTCGCCACAAGCAGCAGGAGCCCACGCACCGACCGCTGCCGCCGGCACGTCACGCCGCGCGCCGCGGGAAAGCGCTCCTCTCCTCTTGCACGGGCCGCACCTTCCTTTTTCTCTCCCACTGCCCGTTTCATCCACTCGGGTATTATTGTTACAACATTTCCAATACGGTTTCTTGTAAATTGCCCAGAGGGCTTAGGAAGAGCGGAGCAGAATGAGATGACCCGAGAGCTGTCCTTACTCTGCCACCGACCTGCCAAACGGTGCTGGTGCTTGGAGGGAACGCTTTAAGACTGAGCTGTCTGTCCTTTGTTGTATAACTGATGGAGCATCTGCTAAAACCCCAGATGAGTAGTTATCCTTGCGGCAATGCTGCTGGGTCTCAGAGGAAACGTAAGACTCACGCTCTGCAGATCTGCCCTTGGTCTCTGCCGTTTGGTAGCGGAATACCTCGCTGCTAGCCTGCGCCTACTCACAAAAGCCTGTCCGAAACCGCGCTGCTCCAGCCCCCGTCGGATGAGATGGGGCCGACTCGCTGGCGTGCTGCTGCACAAAGAAGGGCCATCGGTACCAAGAAGCTCGAGGCTCTTCAGAGCGCTCCCGCCCGTCAGGGACGCATCCAGCAAGGCCCAGCAGCGCCGGAGCTGGCGCACACGGCAGAGGGGCCGGAGCCCAGCCGTGCCGAATCCTGCCGCGCAGGACCTGCCTTTGCTCGGCAGACGTGCTAAGCGGCCGTCACCAGTCCCTCCTTTTCGTCCTTAACAAGGGGTCTGTCCTGAACTTTGCCTTTTTCCCGTTTGCGTAGCGAGTGATAACCGAGTCTGATGTGATGACACAATAATTTTCACAGCTCACGGGCCCTGGGAACAGGGACTTTTTTTTGGCCTTACTGCCTGAGAGACCATTCGAAAATAATTAAAAGATGGAACCTTTTATGTGGTTTATGATGCTTTGATCAAGGTTTTTTAATTAACCTATCTTGCTTTAAGCTACTGCGAGTTCATTTCACCCTCGTCGACAATATCATAATGGAATTGATTGTAATACAGCGGAGAGCACGAGTAACGCACGCAGCGGCGGGCCCGGCCGCGCAGCCGCCTTAACCCCCTCGTGCCGCGGTAACGGGGACGTCGGGCTGCGCCGGGGCAGGCGAGGCGCACCGGGCAGCGTGCCGCAGCCAACAGGCAGGGCACGCTGCGTTAGACCCGTCAGGCCGCAGCTGGAGAGCCAGACACCTCCATCGCGGCCCCCGCAGGCAGCGAGGCCGGGGTGCTCGTCAGCGAGGTAAGCGGGAAGCAGCGATGGACGCGCGGGCAGGACTCGGCTCAGCACGCTGCCGCCATCGGGAAGTGAAGTGTCGGGTAGAAATAAGCAACCTGGTCCCTATAGTCAGGGAAACACGGGTCCTTCTAAAGGGTCACTTGCTCCATCAATCCGTGCAGAGACATCTAACCATTCACAGGATATGAAGCCAGTGGGGAGGGAGATACAAATGTCACCCAACTTTAGCTTTGCAGCCTCTGCACCGCGAGGGAAGCTGCTCTAAAATCAGCTCCGGGCAGGCGCTTGCAGCAGCAGGGAACGGGGGAAGATGGAAGACGAGCACAACCTGTGATGGTCCTGCCAGGACCAAAGTGGAGGCATGTCGGAAAGGACCAGGAGGAGGAAAGGTTTTAAAGCTCTCCTGTCTTCCAGTGTCCTGCTGCCCCTACCAAAGTTTCCATCAGAACAAACTTCTGTTCAAACTGCTAAATGTCAGGGTGTTTCCATTAACCTGCCCGTGCTGGGCTCTGCCACCGCTCAGACTGTTCACAGGCTTCAGCCTGACCATATCCGATCAAGGGGGACCACGGATGCCCCAAGACTAGTAGGTGTGACGGGCTCACCACTAATCTTCCCCAATGTAATGGCTTTATCTTGGACTATTCGGTACTAACCGGTAGAAGCAGTAACACTAGGTCTCTTGGTGCTTCCACTCAAGGTCAAAATATCTAGTGAACTTGATACTGAACAAGAGCCTAAAACAAATTTCGGCAAGTTAAGAGGTTTACAGTACGCTGTGCCAACAGCTTTCCGAGAGCTTTTTAAATAGGCTGCCTTAATAAAGCCTACAAAGAGAGCAATCACAAGTTTGGGAAATGCTGAACATCACTGTTTCCAGCTAAATGGCAAAAGCATGCAGGCTCTTCAGGCTGGATAAATCCATTCTTAGCTATTTCTTAAAACAAGTGGTTTTAAACCAGATTTAAAATTCCATTCAATACCATTAGTTTCAGGGCGGGCTAATTGAGCCCAAGCTCTTGGAATGAACATTTCTCCCACCTCCGGTGTTTAACAGGCCCGGTGGCAGCAGAGAGGCTAATTTTATGGCTGTCACAGAGTCTTGGCGTGACCTTGGGCGATGCTCAGGACCTCATCCGAGGCTCGCTGAGGAACCCCAAAGTCTCTGCTATGGCTGATGGCTTTGTGCTAAACTTACCCTTTCTCCTGTCCTCAAAAAAGAAACAGGACAGCCTTCTTCCACTCTCCTCTCTTTTGTCTGGGCTATGAAAAAATAAAAATCCCGCAAGTGCGAGTCAGCGAAATCCTCAAGCAAGGCGGCAGCGGGCAGCATCTGGTGCGAATTTAGAGAGACTCTCTAGAACCTAAAGATTTCTAGCACTAAATTGGCATCTCTGCTTTTTGGTGCAGGTACCTTATTTATTACTTTCAACTAAACTGGGATCTCTGTCCAGGTTTAGTGTTTGAGCATCTGTCCACACTTTTAACATCACTGACAGCGGTTGCTTACAGGATGCTCCTATTTTGGACATTTTTATGGTACTGTACATAGGTACACTGTCTCTTTTAAAACCAAAAGTTGGTGCTGTAGAACCCCAAATTCCAGAAATTACTATTTATTTCTGAAGATCTTGTAGTAAATTAGGCATTTGCTCATGCAAGTCAACCAGAGCACCATCTAGAGAAAATTAACCTGATAATCCAAATATGATACATATAATCTTGGGCTAAGATCTGTTCAGTTTTGTGCTAAATGAACTAATTTGCTGTCATTTCAGATAAGGATCAGAATCATAAAAGTTTGGCTTCATGCTTTCGCTTTCATTAAAAAAGAAGGTTATATCTTGCTGTCATTTAGACAGAGCATGACGACTGACAGACCTGCAGGTGAGGAAACCAGGTTCTCATGCGAGGAAATGGGGCTACGCAGGATTTTGAGCAAGGAAGCCACGCAAGCAGGAGAAGGCAGCACAGCTTCAGCACAGCCGGCTGCGAGTCAGGGCAGGCACGGCGCAGCGGGGACGCGCGGAGCTCCGAGGAAAGGCTACAGAGATCGGCTTTTTCGGAGTATCCTCTTACTCTCTATCTTCAAATGCGGCGAGAGGTGAAGCCGTTTGGGAAGAGACTCGGCAGGAGCTGGCGAGGGCTGCACGCGAACGTCTCCGCCGTCCCCTCGTCGGAGGAGATGCTGCACTCCCCGCCGTGGACCCCCGCGCCCCGGTCCCGCTGCCCCGAGACGCTCCCGTGGGCAAACAGCCCCGGCCACTTCCCCCCTCCCCCGGCTGGATTTGCCAGAAGAATCCCCGAAGGGACTAGGACTCCTATCCCACTCTATTTCCACAACACCTGAGCCACTTTTTAGTGCCAGCAATCCCAAAGAAAACAAAACACCGGCGATGAGAAAGCATCTCTCCTTTTTACGGGGGTGAGGGGAGACTTTAGAAATGCAAAGGATACAGGGGAAGGAAAAATTAAGTCACTTATATCAGGTACTTTCCTTAAAGACTTGAATACCTGTGGAAAATGTGAGAATGAAACAAGAACAAGATTTATTGAGTCTCAAAGCCTCCAGTTAAAATTAAATGCGGTGAGAAAAGTGGCTTTCCACATTTAATTGTCTTTTCCACAGTAACTATGTGTCAGTCTCTTCTAAAAGCCTATTAATTCTGTAATTTAGTGCTAGCAAGAGCTGGGAGACAGACAGAACCACCACTGGGTTTTTTTTCTTAATTCATTGACTAACTGTCATCAGGCATCAATGTTAGGGGTGCTTTCTCCTTGAAGGCTCCAAATACTAAAAATGAAAAACTTTTTATAGTCTATTTAATAAAAAAAGTGCTGGCACATCAGTTAATAGAATGGATTCTATGACATTGTATGTTAGGATTTTAATTATGGCTAAAAATAACCTGACATGTCAGAAGAGCTATAGAGAAAACATTTTTCCAAGACGAGGCAGGATTAGCTCGTTTGACTTCTGCAGCTAGATGCAATTTATTTGTTTAGCCATAATTTTAGAGTTTATTCTGAAACTAGCTGGAGCTGGTAATAGAGTTACTAACACAGAGATGGGCTGGTGGGTGTATTTCTTTACGTTTGAGGTTCAATAACGAGTTAACTGCCAAAAAACCCCCTTACCTCAGAGTCAGCAGCAAAACAGTGTTCATTTTGAGTCTTTACAAATCAATAGGAAAGATACTCAAACAAATAAGTAAATCAAAATCTGTCTACGAGGAGCGCTCTCGCTCACGGGCTGCGGTTTTGCCGTTGCAGTGGGAGAGCCGACCAGCGATGCGGCCTCCGCCGGGCCGGCGCCTGGCTGCGCCGCCAGCATGAATTCTGCGAGGATGAATTCTGCGAGGATGAAGAATTCTGCGAGGATGAAGAATTCTGCGACTGCACGTGCCTTCGGCAGGGCCCGGCAGCTCGCCGGGAGCGCCGGCACGCACGGCTGGCAGACAGGGGCTGGCAGCCCCCACCAGCCGTCACGGTACCCGCCGGTAACTGAATCTACTTCTGAATCATCAGTTATTTGCAAATAAATTAACTGGGTGACCCCTGGGTCGCTTTTGTGCCTGAAATAGTATCAGCAATACAACTGAGGAGTCAACTTAAACACGGGCTGGCACTGGAAATAAGTAGTTCTGTGTGTTATGTAGGAATGCAGAGGTTTTTCCCCAATCTAACACATCCATTACAGCTCCTCTTGTGCTATTTCAAGTAGATCAGGACGCAATTTCCCTACATTCCTCCTGCAATTTAGGCGGAAGCCTATAGGAACGCTGTTCATTATTTTGCCAGCTGTTTCAGTTTCTCGGGCCTGCTGTAAACTACCATAGGTTTTGTAACTGGCAAAATCTGAGATTTAGACAAATTGTTTGCTTATCTTAATGTATTTCATACAGTGCCTCATCTTGTTTCTCGAGCAAAACTTCCACGTAATTGACCTGAAATTTCCCCTGCTCATCTGTTGTTAAGTTCCTCCCGGAAAGGTGCTGCAATCCCAAGGGAAACGCCGTGCCGCGTTCCTCCCGAGCCGTTCCCGGCCACGCGCGGCGCCGCGGGAGGGGACGGCGCCGCAGCCCCGTGCGAACCCTCTGCCCGGAGCAGCGCGAGGCTCGCGGCCGAGTGCCGTCGCTGGGCACAAGTGGCTGCTGGCGGCGCTGAATCGGCGGCACACACGCTTGGGCTGGCACCGTCGCTTTGCCCTCTAGTGCCGTGTATGCAAATAGAAAATCTTAAAAGCTGCAATTTATTCCCCAGTGATTCTCTCAGAAGAGGGGAGAAAAACAAAAAAAGCCCTTAGATGCATAGATTCAAGGTTTCCAAGGTCAGGACTGATTTTTTTCTGTTCTTGTTCCTCACTTTAAAACCACCAGGTTACCTTTCTCCTAGAGAAAATAAACTGAATTTCAAACCAGAGTCAGTGACCAACATGACATTGTGAAGGACATAACAACAGTTGTCACCTCTCCAGATGAGTTGTTAAGTATTTATAGAAACATTTTCTCCCTGGCACAGCTTAAACCAAGTACTGTATCTAATTTCCTCTGGAGAAATGTGTTGGAGGAATCAGTAAGATAAGTCTGTCATCATAAATAGTAATAAATAACTACTCTGGCATAGTTGCTTATTTAGCAAAGTTATTTGAATATTAATGGCTTTCACAGGTACGCCTACACGGTAAAAATCCACGGGGTAATATCTCAGAACTATTTACAGGATTCCACAGTCTGGGTCCCAAGGCAGAATGTGGATGAGGTCACTAAAGACATCTGTATGTGGAACAGCCAAAACCTGCCCTTTAACGTCAGAGGCTTCAAAGGGAGCTGCCCACAGAGAGCACCAACGCCCGAATCCCCTCGGAGCAGACAATTAACGCCCAGCGACCACAGCGAGACCGGGCGGGCAGGAGAGCGGTGTCAAACGTGACGCGGGACATAACCAGGTCCCGCCGGGACGAGCCGAAGCGGATCTGCTTCGCCGGAGTGTGACCGCCCGGGGAGACAGAGGGTCTCGGGGTGGGACCGCAGGGGCTGCGGAGCCCATTGCGGCTCTGCTCAGCCGCGCCGGGTTATTGCGTCTGCTATAAAGAGACTTGGAAAAACAACTAGGACTGCCTTCATTCTCCTTGGATTTTCTGGCTTTGCTTTTTAGCCACTGGTTCTCATTGTAAAACCAGCTTACTTAGCACCTGGCGTTTCCACCCCGCGGAGGTAAGCGCAGGTTGCTCTGCTGCCCCGTCCTGCAGGGAGGGCTCAGCGGAGCCGGGAGCTCAACACAGGCTGCAGGGCGCTAACTTGGACATTGCTGCTTCACGGGCTCACGCAGGCCCTGCCTAGAGACCTCCTTCGCAGAGCCACGTCTACGCAGCATTGCGGCACACAGCAGCTCCGCGCAGCTGCGCTGCCGGCGGCTGCGAAAGACGCAGCAGAAGGGAAGCTGAGCCCGGCACCTACCAGAGGCTTTGTTCCAATCGCTACAGCTCTGGCTTTCAATACCCCAAACTTTGATTTCCTCCTAGAAAACCCTCCTGCCCATCACGCCTTACCTAAAGCGCTGCCGACATCTGCAGCAGCGAGAGAACGTCCCCCCAGCTGGGATCACGAGCCCGACCCGCGGATGCTTCCCTCTCAGAAGGGATGCTTCAGAGTACGTGGCAAGAGATGTGCTGGACAGATGAAAGAGTAACTAAAAGGACATGAGATTAAAGGAGTTCAGGAGTGTTTATTAGCTTTAGAATATTTTTAGCGAGTGCTGTGATGTCCCCCTGCCCACCCCCGTTTCCTCCAGCCCCTCTCAGTCTCTCTGGCCGTGCTGCCTGCAAGCGCCTCCCTGCCCTTTCTTGCCAATCCCCAGTTATTCCCACCGTCCCTTTTAAGTTCAGCGGCAATGCAAAATTCCCGCTTCATCCTTTGCCTTCAGAACTAACGAGCGAAACCTGAAAGTTCCCTCGCGTTTCAAGGGCACGCACAGCGGCGTCTAAACGACCGGCGGGTGAGAGACGGGAGGCAGCCAGGCACGGGAAGCAGAAGGAGCCGTGAGCCCCGTCAACGGGGCGAGAGCCTCAGCTGCCCCGTTCCACCAAACCACGGGAGACTGGGACGCCCTTGCTCCCGACCTTCCCTTGGGACGCCCTTGCTCCCGACCTTCCCTTGAAGCTCCTGATCTCCAGCTCCGGGGAAAGGGAGCGTAGGAAGCAGCGGTACATGGGAAGAGCTAAAAGAAAACAAGAGGGATGGAGGAAAGCACGAGGGACCCAGCCCGGATCCTCCTCGGCTCGGCTGGGAGGCGGCTTTCACGGGGGACTCTTTCAGAGAGGAAGATGTTTACTCCAGAAGAGCAAAGGACGAAAGAGCAGCTAGCACAAACACCCAAACAAATTAAATTACACAGAGGAACCTGCCGAAGACTGTATTTTCTGCTGCAGCCTGACCCACTTCAGTGTTTATTTTTAGTCTCACTTGGTACAGAAACAAAGCTCTCGAGATCTCTCCGTGTACACGTGCACCCCCTGCGTGTATCCATGCGAGTTCACTTCTCCTGCGCTGATCTCAGCCAAGGGGCTGAGATGGCAAAGACGTGAAGTTCCTGCAAGTTTCACGACAGTAAGTGATAGTGAACAGATAGTTCAGAAATCCTTTATTAATATCCCCGCGGAACAGGCTCCGCTCTTTTTAAACATCAAAGACACGTCAGCTCAGCCTTAAGACAATTCTGTAGGAAACCAGGTTTCACTGGTGCTACGGCTTATGAAACTACCTGTTAAACTACTGTAACAAGATATAATATGCTGGAAACACAAAGGGGCAAAACCCGCATTAGCTGCTCAAAACCGCCTCGATTTCCACTTCGACCCAGGCGAGGGATGACGCGCCCGGCGGGTACACATCTCCACAGCTCCACCGCTCGAGGAGGGAGGACCGCTCGCTGTTTTCACGCAAAGCCTTGCTTTTTGTAAACAAAACTGTTGAGAATTTCACTGCCACTTGACAGGTCTCGCTTTTCCCAGAAGTAGTTCACAATTTGCGTTCCCCTA
Source organism: Phoenicopterus ruber ruber (assembly GCA_009819775.1). NCBI lineage: Eukaryota > Metazoa > Chordata > Aves > Phoenicopteriformes > Phoenicopteridae > Phoenicopterus > Phoenicopterus ruber. Next base: position 717,183 of record CM020233.1, on the reverse strand, counting down.
CAGAGCGTGCGTGCCATGCTGAAACGCCAGGACGGGTGCTGTACATGGAGGTATAGCTATACGTACACACCCCCCGTCCCTGGATCTCTGTGCCAGGGAAGCCGACGCCGTCCCAGGGCTGCGCGCACACAGGAGCGAGCTCAGCGCCGTGACCCGGCCGCGGTGCCGGCGGGATGGTCCGGGCCAGCGCCGCGAGAGCCGGTGCGGCGGCAGCCCGGGCAGCCCTCCTCTGCCTCCCGGCAGCGCGGGCTCCGACCCGCTGGGCGAGGCGAAGCTCCGTGGCTCGCGCCCTGCCCTCGCCGGCACAGCGGCAACCTCTTCGGCTGCTTGCTGTTAGCAGCGCGAGACATCACAGCAGCGCCGAGATGCTTATTATCTCCTTGGGTTCTTTTCTTTTATTCGTCATGGATTTCAGCCTCCTGTATAATATACGTTTTTCAAGTTAAGCATCAAAACAGTGACTACAAATGAGCAAGGAAGTGCTCACTTGCTGAAGGAGGAGAATCACTAAGAGCAACATCGCGCAGTATTATAATGCATTGCTACTGCTACACCATTTGTATGAATGTATTAGAGACATCTACAAAGACAAATTGCAGCTTAGTTCAAAGGAAGAACACTCAAATGTCTGTAAAACACTGCGGGCTGCTATCAGAGACGCTCTTCCTGAAACAACATTTGGATTTTCAGATCTCTCCTGGCATAAAGGACCATATCCTCCTGCTCCCTCTCTTCCCGGTTGCGCTGGCTCGCCGGCGGCGCGTGGGTGCCCACGTGCACCGGGGAAGGGGACAGCCCCGTCCCCAGCCAGGGACGGAGCCTGGGGGAGCCAGCCTTGCTTCTCCAGGGGACACTGACACCCGTCCGTACAGCTCACTGCATTTGTTTATGCAAGCGAAGACTTAATTACTATACACAAAGTACACTATATACATTACTATAAATTGCTCTGTGTACCTTTGGTAGGGATGATGCTAATAGAAACCCAGGTCCATTCTACTTTGATTCTAATCGTACAAGAGACAAAAATGCCTGGAACAAAGGGACAGATAAAATCCCACAGCAGCAAATTTGCTGGAACAAAAACTGAAGGAAAGACCGAATTCAATATTCAGCCACACGTTGCGTTTTATATGTATACAACACACTGAGAATAAACCAAGTTTCCATTACCCAGTATGATTTAGTTCTGCTGGTCTTCTAGTATTTATTTTTTAAACCTGATGAGGATCAAGGTAATAGTCTTTTGGAACTTTTGAGGGTGCATGTAGAATCGGTGGGTTTAAGCGCAAAGTCATGCAATCGAAGGAAACAAACATTTAGCCTTAGAAGAGAGGGAAAAAAAGGAACAATTGTTCAATGAAAAGATTAGTTTCTATGGCCTTCGTAGAGACTTTTCCACATAAATCAATATAGTTGTGTCACAGCTAAGCAGTCTTGCAGAAAGTTATTTGCAGTAAGACAGCTAGAAACAGAACAGCAGCAAATGCAAAAGGTGTGAAAAGGTCTCTTTTCAAAGCTGAGGAACGGGACACACCTTCCCCCTCTCCCTCCAAGGGCCTTGCCCACTGGCTGAAGAAAAGCCAAGACCACTTTTAAGCTTATTTTTTTAACTTGGCATAAATGGAGAAATTCATTCAGAAAGAAAAAAAAAAAGCACACCAGCAGCAGACAAGGGATCACATTAATGTGTTTAAGGCTCTTAGGGTGAGAAAGAGCCCCACGGCATTGCGAGGGCTGGGGATGCAGGTTACCTCCACCACAGAAGCATTGATGCTCTGGACACCATCACCAGAAGCACTGAAAACGACTGCTGCAAGGATTTCTTCTTCCAGGCAGACGGCTGAGCCCTGTATCAAGGCACACCACAAAGCCCCCACCGCGCAGCAGCCCCCTCCCCAACCCAACGCAACGTGCCGGACCCAGGGCCAAGATGGTTCTTGGCTGCTTCAGTCTCCGGACTTAACTCTGAACCTCTGACCTGCCACCAACAGGAGGCTGCGACCCAGACACCGGCCTCTCTGGACACCACCCGCCGAGCTCCGAGCTCCACGCAGGGAGCGACAGCCAACCCGCAGTGAATTCTTTGGTTGCCGGAACCCCAACCCCGCAGCAACGCTGGACTCAAAGCGCTGGTCTGGGAGGAAAAACCTGGTTTTGTGGACTGTGTGTGGCCAGCACTAAGAAACCAGCGAGGAATTCAAGGCCCCTGAGAAGTTCAACCCCCACATCCCCATCGGTAGTTTATAAATAGGCTGCAAACTCCTGGTAGGAGAACACAGAGCATTGGCCCTTGCCAACAGTTGTTCTCTTTGAAACTGCACAAGTGCCAACAATTCAGGAAGAAACCAGCATCGCTGAGCTTTTGTTCTCAAAATGCTCATTCTAACAAAAACTGCGAGCGCGACCTGGGATGGAAGCCCGTAGGAGAAGGGAACACGGTAATTAGTCTCCATTGGCACAAAATGCTAATGAACTGTAACTCTGAAGCCAAGAAACAGCCAGAAAAAGTTGGACTTGTATTGCTTTAGGTTTGAGAACACAACTCTAACAGTAAGAATAGATTGGAAACATTGACTGAGGAAAACAGGGAGGGGGAAAAGCACTTTATATTATTTTGAAGAGCTTTCTTCAGAAATCAGTAACATAATGGGAATGTAGCACTCCAGTCTGTAGAGCCTCAACCGGGATCTCTAGTCTAACCAGGAGCAAAGTAACACGCGAGGATCCACGCTGCCAGCTCCTGCTACAGACACGAATAAACCATCAGAGGCCGGAGAGCTTCACCCCCTCACAGCACCAGTCCCCGGACTAGCTCAGCGGGTCCGGAAAATCCAACAAGCCATTAAGAATTGTGTAATATCACAAACACATCAACTTACCTCAGAAGCAAAGTCAAAGTGTTGGAGAAGAGTCTCTGAACCGTCGATTATTCCTTCTCCCAGGCTCTCCCCGGTTTGCTGGCAGCTGGGGAGCAGAGGGGGATCTGGAGACATCAACACCCCACTGCTCTCACCTGGAGGTATTTGCACTGCGAGGTTTTCACTTTTCACCAGGTTGTTCCCACTTTGATCAGTTCTGTTTTAGCAGCCTGCTGGCTGCTTAATTAGTGTAAATGGAGTTTACATGTTTTGGTACTTGGCTGACGCGGAGGCCAGAGTGACCCTTCTGAGGATGCCATGGTGGTATCTGCTCTTTCCCCCCTCTGGCCCTCACTCCCACCCCACCCCAGTGCAATTAGCACTGCAGACAGGCACTGCGCTGCCGGTGCGCAGGCAACGACCGCTGTGCTTTGGGATCAGGTGCTGCACCCGCAGCAAGCTTTGGGTCCTCGCGTTTCTACACTATTTTACACACGCCAGGACATAACCTCATAGTGCATGATGTAAACCGAGCAACTGGATGCTTTCATTGCACACGCACGGAGACCGTTTCAGTACCTGAGATCCAAGAGAAGAAAGAAACAAAAGCCTTTGGATGCTTGGATGAAACATGGGAATAAAGTCCAACTGAACCAAGAAAACACCTTTTTTTCAGCAATGGCCGCTCCTGGCCACCTGCAAGAGGGACGGAGAGTAGCTTTGCTGGGACTGATGTAGCCATCGGTGCCCCAAAGATGGTGCCTTATAGCCCAGCAGTGAAGGCTCACACTGCATTTGGAAGAACACATGTTTTTTCACCCCTTTCAGGATGTTGGTTTGGGGAAAAGATGCTTTCCATGATGTTTTGTCTTTTATTTTATTATTTTAAGCAGAAATTCCCACCCAACACGTGAATGCAGAATTACTTTGTGCACTGTTGCAACATTCATCCTTGTCAAATCACTTGAAAGCAAAGGAAGGAATCTGTTCTCAGAAAGTTTCGTGTGATTTCTGGCCATCTCTTCTATTTTTCATTTTGCTGTAGAACAGCCTCTTTCACTAGACCCTGATATTTCTGGTCCCAGCCTCACCCAAGAAGAGCTGGAGGCATGAAAATGTAATTATTTCTGAACGCAGAGCCCCAGCCAGGCCTCCTTCAAACCTCTGAAAAGGTCTCTGTGTTGCAGAGGACTGTTTTCTTCCCAACCCAGATGCGCCCGGGTGGCCGAGCGTGTCTCCACGGGCAGGGTCGAGTGGGGAGAACCGGGGCCGTGACTGCCGGAGGACCGGAGCCACGTCCCGCGGGTGCAGGCGCCGGTGTGTGGGCAGGCTGCCGTGGCAGGGAGCGAGGGGGGATTTGATGAGTATTTCTGTTCGAAGTGGGGGAAAGGAGAAATCTGTGCAGCGGGGATGTGCAGCACGGTGAGGGACGGTCAGTCGCTTCTGGAATGGAGCAGCTCAGCTGGCGGGCGGCGCGATCGTAACGGAATCAGCTTTGGGAGCCGCTGCGGTTACGCGACAGGTTACCCACAAGAAGCGCGGTATTATTTTACCCAGAGATAGAGAACTTGGGGAAAATTTGCCTAGCGAGCAAAGTCACTTTTGAAGCAACGGCTCATAAGACATTAACAGAGGGAAAGAAGAAGATGGAGATGGCAGCCCAGACATCAAGGCCCGGAGTTTCCAGGATGGCCTCCCTCCTGGTGAATGCTATTTGCATTTTACTTTGCATCAAAGTGGTTCTCTCTGTGTCGCACGGGTTTTGAAGGAGCAGAGAGAGCAGAAATTAAAGCTGTCTGTGGTGACTGTAACCTATATAAATCAGAGTGCTCTCTGCGGTCCTTGTGTGAGAGAAATGTAGGGTCACGTCGCACGTTACAACATGCCGGGGGATCTTTCTTAAGGTAAGTGGGAAACACGTGAACAGCCACAACATCAATACTGGGTTATTCAAAGGCTGCGTTCATCAGTTATTCAGCGACTGACCAGCTGTGGTCGTCTTGTTCTCAAGATCCGTCTCCCTTTACGTGCATGCATAACTTGCATTACCGTTAATTTTAATTGCCGGTACATGTTCTGTGCGCGGGGGAACTGCACGCTGGGAGGGACAGTGGGCTCCTGAGCGCTGAGCTGCAAAACACGCGACTGGCCCGCAGACACGTGCACGCACAGAACAGTCACCTACAAGTCACCGAAACGCTCACTACTGAGTGCAGTGTCTTTAGCAATCACGTGGAAAAGAGCAAAGAAAGATAAATTCATTTTTCAGTTCAGACTTTCCAGTCGGGAAGAAAAACAAAACCAAAAAAACCACCCAAGAACAAACTTGAATAAAAAGATTAAAAAAGCTGAAAAAACCTGTTGAGCCTTTGGTGAGTTGTTCTAGACGGTGTGTGAGGAGCAAACAGCTCCACATGCACGAACCCACAAACCCTGGGATGACCTCAAATCTCCTCCCTACTAACTTTTACCCCGTTTGGCTTCCGTGACCTTTGACTAATCAACAGAAATGTATTTCAGTTTGATGCCGAGTATAACCTTGCATCTTCTCAAGATCTGCTCGCACCTGTTTATTTCACGGCAATTACAGAGTTATTGTTTGTTCCCTTCACTTGAAGTTGTTTCTCCAAGAAAAGTGCCCGGGGAAGCCGGGAGACCGATGCCGACCTCGGCGAGCGGAAGATGCTGCCAGAGCAGCGTCTGCTGCCGCAGCCTGCCCGGGGCTCGGCCACGCCGGCACCCGGCCACACCGTCCCTGCCCGGGGCTCGGCCACGCCGGCACCCGGCTGCACCGTCCCTGCCCGGGGCTTGGCCGCGCCGGCACCCGGCCGCACTGTCCCTGCCCAGGGCTCGGCCACGCCAGCACCCGGCCGTACCATCCCTGCCCGCTGCCACCAGCCCCCGGGGAGAAAGTGAAGCCACGGCAGGAGAGCGAGCGCACCCAAAGCCGTGCCACTGGCACGCCGCCGAGCACAGCGCGGCGAGGATGCGGGCACGGCTGGGTTTTCAAGCGCCGAAATGCTGCAGCTGCCCACGCAGCGCTCGCCGCCACCGTTTCCCCGTCGTGCAGAAAAGCTCCGTGCCTGAACGGGCACAGCCCGCGGCAGCCAGAGCACCGCGCACCGCATCGCCAGCCGGGCAGGAGCCGAGCGGTGCCCGGCAGCACCGCAGCTCCTGCGCCGGGGGCTCGGCGGGGCTCTGCCCGGGCCCCGCTGCCGCGGGAGCTCCCTCGCACGACTCCCTGGGCCCTTCTTCGGGCATCTCCAAGGCTGGGGGGGTTTCAGCCAGCGCGCTGAACTTGCACCGCAAAATCAGAAAATTTCTGTCAGTGCCTCGGAAGCGGAGCCCTGTTGGAGATTCGCCCGCGGTGCTGATGGAGGAGGGTTTCCAGCCCACTGTCGTCCACCCTCAACGCTGTCCGGTCCCTGCAACGGCGTCTGGGCGTCTTTCCCCTTCCTGCCCCCAACAGAGAACTCCTGCTCTGCCAGCCCCGCCGATGGGAATCCAGCGCACAGCACAACTGCAAAAACCATACAGAGAAACACTTTTCTGGTCAGCATTATTACTTGGACTCTTCCTGTATTATGAACACATAAAACACACAATAAAAAGTATCCAAGTGGATATAATAAAACTGAATTTAATGACACACACCATTGAATCTGAGCACCTTTTAAATTCTCTGGCTCAACATACAACAAACTAGTCTTGCAATTTGTGAACATTTGTTAAAAACAGTTAATGATACCGTTTTCATTCTTAGCCTGAAAACAATATAGCAGACTGGTACGTCGTTATAATCCCAGGGCAGGATTAGTGACTGGCATCACTATAAATTCTGGGTGGTGGAATGGATTTTTTTGTTTTGCTGGACTGGACTTATTAGTCATAATGAATAAAATATTCTATGATTTTTTTTTCTTTTACTGCATGTTATGGGAAATGAACAGCAGTAACGGCTGAGAATAAAACTGCTGCTGTCTGCTTGTAGCTGCTGGTCACACAGAGGACACAATTCTCTACTCAAATTAACCCTTTCAGCTCATGCAATTAAGGTTTTTGTTTCAGAACGGAATGTCCTAATTTCCGTACGTTCAGTTGTCCCACGTGCCGCAGTCCCGATTAGTACAGCAATCGTTTGAAATTAAAGTTACTTGCTGCACCTCCTGTCCACTTTCACCCTCAGTCGGGTTTTACGAAGTTGCAGTTACCACTTTGCAGTGAGCAACTTGTTGCAGGATTCACTACTGAGTCTGCTCTGAGCACGCGTTTCCCAGGGTGATTCGTCACCTCCGACCGGAGAAAGGTAAGTCAGGAAACTGGGAAAACGATGCATTCAGTGGTTGCTTTCCAGGAATTTTTGCAGAATGATATGCTTTCTTGGTTTTCTCAATGATCCATACAATTGCATGGAGCATTATATGCTTAGTATAGAATTTTATTCATTTTTTAAAAAACAGGCAACTTAAAATCTTCTTAATTCTGATAACTATGGATCTGCATTTTATAATAAGATGTTCAGTCCTACTGGTTTCCTCTCTCTAAGAGAGAGAGAATGGATCCTTCCCACCCAACAGGACTGTCCAAATTGTATTTCTTAGTGCACAACACTAATTTTCTCTAAGGCAACAGAAATCCTTAATTTTGCAAGGCGCTCTACTGCTTCTTCATGGTACCTGACAAAAACCATTGTACTTTAAGTTCTCTATAACGGCTGAAGGGTACATAATACCACATTACTACAGGGAAAATGCACGGTTATTACTGTCTTCTAAATGAGCAATATTCATCTTATAACGGCATCCTAATGGATTGTGTTTATGGAATGTGTCGTTAAGTAGTCACATCGGGTTTGTGAAAAGGAAAACTGCAGCCACTTCTGCGGTGCATCCACTACCCTTTGCCCACGTGTTTGCGCAGTACAACGTGGATGCTTTCGAAGGAGAGAAAGAGAAAGAAGGAGAGAGAGACACACAGAGACAGAGACAGAGACAGGGACAGAGAGAGGTCATCACTATCAAAAGCAGTAACATGTTCCAGCTGAAATCCCAGCCCACGTAACGTCCCTCGGAGCCGTAGCAGTTTCACCCCCTGCTCCACCTGCCTGCACACCTGGCAGCGGCTCCTCATGGGATGGCTTCAGGGAAAATTGTAGCTGACAGAGATTTCACGTGTCTAAAGGGGGAAAAACATCAGGCAAGGAAACCGTAACGGCAGTTATTCCCGTCCTGTGCGACGGGAGCTTCCCCGGCCTCGGGGAGCTCGCCACCGGCCAGCCGGACACGGGCGCTGGCTTCGGCGAGCCCGACCTCGGGAAGCAGCTCACGCCTGCACGTTCTCTGCGGGACCCCTGCGGACCCCAGCGCGCCTGTCCTGCCAGCGGAGGTCTGGAGAGCTTCAAGACTCCTTGTTCCTCTCTAACGGCTTTTCCCGCCCTCCCGGGCTTTGCAGGCACGCAGGGACCTGTACCCCTCCGAACCGTCTCGTTAATGACAAAATTCAGAATTTGTCAGCAGGGCTGGGACGGACAAGCAGATCCTCGTGCAGTGGGATCACACGACTCCCCGTTTGACAGCCCTGCCATGGCTCAGAAGTACATGCATCATTTTTTGAAATGCCATTTCCCATCGGCGCCAGCGGTCTATGTAGATAAACAGCAACAAACCCGTGCTGCTAAAGCAGAGGCCACCAAATGTAATGAGATATCTGGGCGAGATGAGTCAGATGAGCAATTTTCTGGACATTAAGATTGTTTACAAATCCAGCCAATTTTCATTTAGTTTTGAATGAATTTGTATACATATTTTTTTGTCCTCTACAAGCACAATCATCCCTTCTTATCTTCTTCCATCTCTCCCTGGCATATGGTATTTTCATCTCGCTAATGGGATTACATTTTGCCCTGCTAGGCTGTACCAGTCACAGAATTTCGTTCCAGACTTTCACTGCTTCTATCACAAACTCGCTGCCATTAGTAAATGTCAGCCCTGTAGCATGAAGGCGTGAAAAAGGAAAAAAATAAACAAGAAAGGGGAAAGCAAAAAATAAAAGGGAAAAAAAAAAGGAAGAGCAGTGTTAGTAGCAGCCGCTGAAAGGCCCAGAGCAGCTGCTGAACCCCAGGGGCGGGAGCCCCCGGCAGCACCCCGGGGCGCAGGGGCAGGGCCCCCCAGCAGCACCCCGGGGCGGAGGGACAGGGCCCCCTGGCAACACCCCGGGGCGCAGGGGCAGGGCCCCCCGGCAGCACCCCGGAGCTTCGTTAGGAGCAGGGGGACTTCCCGCCCCCCTTTCGTGTCCTGCTGTTCCCGCCGTGGGCGAACCGGGGTGAGCATCACCCACAGCAGCGCAGGAGGGGCGGGGAGGGGCCGGGGGCCCCCGCGGCTGCGTAAAGGGAGGTGCTGGTCAGTGCCGTACACCCCGGCATCGGCTGTCGCGGAGAGCAGCGGCCAAATAAATTGTTTATTTTTCCTGGATACTTCATGTTTGTGAAAAAAGCAGAAACCTAGCTCTGTATCATCTACATCACTGTGTGCCCGTTAAAAGGGACAGGACGAATTCAGCCATCCTATGGGTTCTGGTATCTTGATTTTGTTTGCTGTGTGCCAGGTCTCCTTCTCAACTGGGATTTACCCCATCATTTGCTGGTGCCAGGTAACGCCACCTGGAGATACGTCTAGTTTACAAATGCAGGCATGCCCATCCCTTCCCTGTAAAGCTTGCAAGAAGATTTAATTAGTTCAGATGATAAAGCACCACAGGGAAGGAGAATCAAGGTTAATAACATATATTAATAAAATATCAGCAAGGAAAAATGACTAGCTGTGTCCCAGCTAAGCCATCTCCGTGACCATAATATGTCCCTGTCTTTGAAAGCGGTTATTTCTTGATAGATCAGGAGGGAAAAATAACGGAGATGAAATAATGCTGCGAGGTTCAGCTGCACACGGAAGCTCTGCTCGTCGCTCTGCTGGTAACAACCTGGTGCCACAAAAGGAGCAAACGCGGTGGCTGAGAGCGCTAATCACCCTGGAAGCTCTTCCTGAGATTTGTTTCGAGGGACATTCCAGCCTGGTGCAATATTGCCTACAAAAGCAGAGAGGGCAATTTGCAAGCACTTATTTTTCCTTTATTGGCACTGGGCAGCACTCTTGAGCTCTGACAGGCCTGCGCCTGGAGAGGACCGTCCCTGGGGAAGAGGCGGCAAGGGACAGCGTCTCCCCAGGGCTATGTGTCTGCGAGCTCCTCGCAGGGGCAGCGCTGCACCTACCACCGCCTGCGCCCTGCGCCCGCCCGCGCACACACCGGGACAGGAACGGTCCCCTCCGCGCCGAGGCCACCGTCCAGCCCCAGGTGCAGCGGGCAGCGATGCCGGGGCTCGGGCCGTCAGCGCGTTTAACGCCAGCGCCGCCGTGCAACCTGCCGCAAACTGCCATTTGGATCCCGCCCCAGCCTTTGCTCAGGTACCTCAGAGCTGGCTGTAAAAACCACAGCTCTTAAAATGCAATCTCAAATAGAACATAAGCTATAATAAATAATATATGTAGGAAGATCTTCCCTCAGTAAATGAGCCATAAGCCCATTCTCACTTTCACACACTCACACCGTGCTTTATTTCCAAGGAACGGGTTTGCAGGGAGGGGAAATAGTGAGATGCCAGAAAGCTGCCGGTTGTCATCCTGCCTCCCAATGTGACCCCAATTTTCCTTCTACCTTTCCCAAATACGTTGCTTTACCGTTCCCAGTAAGCTTCCCATTAAGTGTTCCCACCAGAAATGAAGAGATGGAAGCACACCAGTTTATTTGTAGTTTCATCACCACCCCAACTAATTACTTGCCCACAAGCTATGAAGCGGTTAGAGAGGCAATGCAGGCAGGTAGGAAATAATGTTTTACCTTCCACTAGTGCCCCGCATCCTCACCGGGCTAAGATCACAGAATCAAGGAATCACGGAATCACAGAGTCACGGAATCACGGAATCACAGGAGGGTGGGGGTTGGAAGGGACCTCCGGAGATCATCCAGTCCAAGCCCTGCCAGATCCGAAGGGCAGTAACACAAACAGCAACCGGAAACGCAGAGGCCGCTGAGAGGAGCGCAAAACGCATTTTTCCATCAAATTACCTCATCAGAAGGGAAACGGAAATTCACCTCTCCCTCCTTAATCTACCACAATGAGAGGAAAGCCTTAATCCAGAACCCACTTCCTAGAGAAAGTCTCCAGAGGCAGCTCTCCAGCAGACAGCGGGAGCAGAGCCCACACGCACCTGACAGCCCAAGGCGATTGCTTTTGCTTCATAAAATAAAGAGTACATTTAAAAAACGGTAATTCCTCCCCAATACAAAGCAAGCAAGAATCTGCTCTGTTCCATGACTTCTGTTGATTTATGACGCTCCAAAAATCTCTCACCATACAGTCTTTTAATACCTTAGCTGTAAAATGAAAAGATGCTTTCACGCTATTAAAGGAAGGTTAATGTATTATGGAGAAGAGTGTATTTGCATTTAATGAGAGAATTTTAAAAGCTCTGCTGGATTTCTTGAAGGCTGCACTTTTTAAATAGTGCTAGAAAGTTGATTCCTGTACAGAGAAAAGTTTCTTAAAAATAAGCATGTGTAATACAGTCCTGTAAGACTGGCTACAGGGATCACCCTGTCCTGATTTCTACCCCCCTCCAATCCCGAAGTACCTGATACTTAAATAAGTATCACACTTAAATAGGTCTGGTGCCAAAAGAAGGAATTCCCCAAACGAACAACTCGGCGGGCGGCAGCACCTGGCCCCCCTCGCCCACCCCACCGGCAGCGCAGGGCACGGGGCGATGCGGGGACGCGCCAGGACCGACCGACGGACAGCGTCGAAGGGCGGCACCAGGAGCGGGGGCCGACGGCACCAGCGCCCGGGGCAGCTCCGGCGCCAGGCAGGGCTGACCAGCGTCCTGTCACCGCCGCGCCGCAGTGCAGGGGCTCGGCACCGTTCTCCCCATCCTGCCGCAGCTCACGGGCTCGGCACCGTTCTCCCCGTCCCGCCGCAGCGAGCGGCGACTCGGCCGTGCCGAGCTGCCCCGTTGCGGTGCCCGGGCCGAGACCCAGCGCACCAGGCCGAGCCCGCCAGGGCGGCAGCCGCGAGCAGAGGCGCGAGCCCCCGACGCCGCGGGCAGCCAGCGCAGGCGGGGGCCGGGATGCCGCCCGGGCCGGCGGCCGTGCCGCTCTGCTCCAGAGGGCGGGAAAGCGTGCCGAGGGCGGCGGGAGAGAGGAAAAGCACGTGGCTTTTGTGAGGGCTGTAAATTCGTCTTCCCAGTTTACCAGTATTTTTCAATTACACGCGCTGTAGTGTAGCTGCAATACATTAACTTTATGCCTAACTGAGTAACAGTAAATTTTTATTTTTCCTCTGCAATGGACTCTTCCATGGGAGCCCTCCTGGAGCCGAGCTGTGCCAGGGCCGGACGAGCCGGGACCCCGCGGCCGTGCGCTGCGGAGGGAAGGGCTCCCCGGGGAGCAAAGGGGGGTTATGGTGCCCCCACCCCCTCGGCAGCTGTGCCATCACCCATCCCTCGCGTTTCAACCCTTTAACCATCGACAGCTTCTGAGTAACACTCGACAGCCGGGGGTTAAGATTGCCACGGTGATCTATGCTCCCGTTCTTATCTTTTGATATCTGGAAGTAGAGAATTTCAGCGAAAAAGGGCTTTACACTAAGATGACCATAAATCTCAATGTGTTTACAACAGAAGACTGACCAGAAGAGTTTATTAAATCTCTAAAGGATTTGATGTATATCAAACTGTTACATAAAGTCAATACTTTGGAAAGAACTAGACAATAAATACTCTACAAGAGGCAATATTTCTATCACAGAGAAAGCAATCACATAAAGATTAGGAGACCAATTTCAATACTGAATGTCAGTCTGCTGTAAGAAGACATTTATTGTTTTTCTGAGTTATCACAGAGGAGCGAGATAAGCTATAACAATATTCTGAGCCGAGCTAATCATGCTATCAAAGTTAGAAATACTCTTTCACCTTTTAAAAATCACTTTCCCACTTTGCAAATAAAAAGAACAACCTCTTGTAGGTGCGAGAGGCGGGAGGGAAGGAGATTTATTACGGCAGGTGGTGGGAAAAGTCTGGAAAGAGCCGGCCCTCAGCTATTAACCCAGTTAAAGGTCCCCTGCGGCGCGGCGGGGCTGGCCCGTGGGTGCGCGGAGCTGGGGCCGGGGGGGCCGAATGGGGCAGCCACCCGCGGTGCCTCGAACACCAAAGCATCGCTCCGTTACAGAGCCGGCCTCAGCGAAGGGTTTGGGAATTCATTTTTCTGACAGATCGCTGAAGAGCTGTGACAAAAACATCAATATTCTCCACGGAAAAATGCTTCTTGTTTTATTTCTTCCCCTATAAGCAGAATTTTCCTTTAATAGCTCAGATTAAAAAAAAGGAAATCTTAACTCATTCCATTTGAAACAGAAGCCAAAGAATAGATGTCGCTGGGGGAACAGGGCTCTTTGTCAAGCATCAGCCAACTGGTACTTCAAGGGCAACTGCCTTTTTCATCCTCATTCCCTGTTTTCCCCCTGCAAGGTGCTGCCTCCCACATCAGCCTCCTCCACCCCGTAGGTGCTGGCCCTGCCCAGCCCCCCGGGCAAACTGCCCGCTCTGCCCCGTGCCCCCCGGGACCCAACCGCCCGCTCTGCCCCATGCCCCCCGGGACCCCAACCACGCACTCTGCCCCGTGCCCCCGGGACCCAAACCACCCCTGCCCAGGAGCGCAGCTCAGGCGCTGCTGCCTACGCAGCTGGATTTGGGGCGTGATGCTGAGCTGCTACATCACCTGGAGCATCTCTTCCAGCTACAAGTGGCCACAGGAGACTCCGATAAAGAACTGGGCGCACAGAAAATAATCAACATTTGCAGCGAAAGCATTACGCCGCGAAAGCTGCATTGCTGCGTCGCGGAGCCTGCACTTTTGCAGAGCTGTGTGTTGCGGCGTTGAACTTCAGCCCTGCTCAGCGCAGCGCTGGCGTGCTGCCACGAGCAGAAGTGGGGGACGGCACTGTCCTGCCTCGCAACACCCTTGGAAGGGAAAGTACACTGAAAACGGGGAGGTACTCAGATACCATGGGAACGTCGGTTACACAAGTACCATAAAAGCAAACAAACATGGACTCTGGCACAGAAACCGCACCGTGTCATGGATCATGCTGGTAGGATGAGTTTCGAGAGTTGGTTTTGTTTATCTGAAGCAAAACTGTAAATTTGAACAACAAAATGGGACCTTAAAAGTTTGTTTTCTATTTTTGCACACCGTACATTTCACCCACTGACATTCCCATGATCAGCAAAGAGTACAGCCAACAGCTTGCGTTCTGCGCACAAGCAGAGAGATAAGCCCTTTACAGGAAAGATTAGATGACAGTCTAAGTGAACACGGCTATTAATAATGAACCCCAGTCCAGAAGGGAATCATAAATTATACTTATCATCTTTAACTTGTATTCCTGGAAAGATGAATCTAGCAGATTGTGGTGCATAGAGAAGAAAGGAAATGACACGAAACAGTTGCTCATTATTATCGAGAACTGAAACACAATGAAATTAACTTAATTATGAGCAATTTTAACATTGCTGTACCAGATGCATCAATGCTGTAACATCGCATACCAGCGGGTAGGAGATACATGTGGTACCAAACATGTTTTTCAGCCTAAAGTAAGCTCTTTTCTTCTTTCATAGGATATATACAGAGGTGCTTGCAGGCCAACGTTTTGGAGAAAAAGTGATGTGCGTGGATGCTAGCAACTCCTCAGTACAGACAAAAGACCCACGAAGGATGAGTACTGGAGCAGGGGGGATTTTAGAAAGCACGGAGGGGAGTTATGCAGCAAAAATCCAGGTCTCCTTGGCTGAACTCCCTACGTGTGTAGATGGATCTAACAGGGGACATCAAGTCCGAGTCAGCACATGAAATACATCCCAAAATATTTTGTAAATCCTTTTTGTGACATTGAGATGGACTGCAAGACAGGATGGCACCAGGACGTGATGTACAGCAACACTGTCTGCTTGATGGATCGGTAGGTTGTGTGACGTCCTGTGACAAACGATCTCCATCTTATGGCTGCAGATTAATTTTCTAGGTCATTTAATAAATTATAGGAAAAGAATGTATTTGAGGGGCAAAGAGTAGAATGGAGTTCCAGTGACGTGATACCTCTCTCTGACACTTTTTTTTGTGGGACTAATGAGAGTAGATGGCTCCTTCTCTGCCTCCCTTTGCAAGGTGATCGTAATTCCATGAAGACGGCACTTACATTTTGTCTTGTCTTGTGCAGGGAAATTGGGTTTGATGCAGAAGAAGCAAACCTCCCGAGGAAGGATGTGACCATGCCATGAGCTCCTCTTTAAGGACACAGAACACTGATTAATTCCCACCAGAATGATACTAAAAATACTTTACTATACCAGCACTATATTTAGATCTGAGCTGCGAGTTAGCAGTAAGACTGTGCAGCTCTGGGCAGACGCAGCTTTCCCGTTTGCGGGAGTGCGGACAGAAAGAGGGTCGCCTGGTCGCAGCACTGAGCGCAGCCCTTTGCCACTCACACCCTCCGGGTCCCGGGCAGAGCTGCCCACCACAGCTCCAGGCCCAGCTTTTGCAGTTGTTTGGGAACCTGGACTCACAGGAAGATGCCTAAATAGGGTTTGGAGGTGTTTGGGCAAGGGACTTGCATCTCTCCAACAACTGTGAGAGAAAAGCAGAAGCTACTTGGTGTTACTGGAAAAATCCCCCTGAACCAGTAGCTGCATTTTCAGTTGCGTCCAGCCTCAGTTTCCCCAGCTGCAGGACGGGGATGTCCACATCAGAGACGCGTCTGGGAGATAGATTCATTCGTGGCCTTTGCACGCCCAGCAAGCTGACAGGCGGATCATGCAAACCGTCGACGGACACATCCCACTGCCTAAAAGAGCCTGGCTCAGGCACGACTCGACTGCTGTCACCTCTACACACTCCTGCTTCCTCCTGTCTATGCTGGGGCTACAGCTGTTGCTTTCCTAGAACAACAGAATTTAAGAACAGAAAAAATTAAGCCTTTAAGGGAAAAAAATGCAAAAATTACCTCTGCTTTTGAGCAAGGACAATGGTGGCTCCCATGCAGCCACCACAGGGAAGGGAAAAAAGACTTTTTAAAATGAACTCTAATCCTACAAGAGTGGCATATTAATAAAAGCAACTGGCATAAATAAGCTAAAATTCATTATCATGCTTTTCATAGACTGGCTACAGAAGCATTATTATTATTATCAAATCCCTCTGAAAACCAAGTAATACCTTCCCCCTCTCCTTTCCTTTTGCATACAGTATCCTGGATTAATTTATAACATTAATCAGAAAACAATCCAGCCCCTCACGGTTTGATGTAAAGAACTGAGGGCTATGTCACAGAGCACATGAAACGCACCGCTGCTGACAGGCGTTTCTGAACCGTGCCTTCTCCGAGGGGATTTCCAAAGGGCTTCGGAGCAGCTAATGCCGTTGCCAGCAGAGACGCAGTGCAGAGGACAACCACCCTAGGCAAGGGGAGCGAAGTTACAGACGAGCAGCTGCCTCCGAGCAGCCTCAGATGCTGCAAACCGATTTCAAGGGAGACGGGCCTGCACGCGATGCACCGGAGAGAACGGATCCCTGCGCACCACGTACTGGCCGGGGTGCTGCGTGGCACGAACCTCGTGGCGTGCAAACGGAGGATATCAGCAAGTTGCTTCCAGATCGGCTGCAATTTTCGTAACAACTGAAGGTATAGCTTAAAAAAAGATTACTTTAAGGCTGAAACCTGGTTCTGGCCGTTGCCTTTGGCTCTCCTAAGCGTGCCCTATTCAAGGCTAGTCTGTGAAAGGGGTTTTTTGGTTGGTTTGTTTGTTCTTTTAAACAGGTGCTTCACCCAAAGGGAGAGCTGAGCTCCAGAACCCATTCAGAAAGGTTAAGTGGTGCAGATGAACACTTACAGCCTGGGCTTTAAAGGGCCTGAAAATTCATTTGAAAAGAACAGTAAGTTAATTTTGCATAGCTGATTTCTTCAATAAGCACTGTATTTTTCCCTTGCCCCATTAAGAATAGTGAGCAGCTTCCCCAGAAGTCGATCTCACAGTCTAATCAAACCTGTTCTCTCTAATTGAAGTTAATCATAAGAAACTGGTCAGAGAAAGATGGTCTCGGTGAACGATGCCCTGTTGGAGTGGTCAATTAATAGGAGGTTAGTCCTGTGATTATCGCGCAGCAGAATGAGGACGCGAAGGGCTCTGAATGCAAACGCAACCCCCGCTGCAGTGCCTGCGGACCAGCTGCCGAAGGGGCCGTGGCAGAGGAGCCTCGGGAGGAGCTCCCCAGCCCCAGACGCTCACCATTACAAGCGGTTCTGTAGCCAGTTTAGCTTCTCAGCTTGATGACACTGTAATTTCTTCCTGGGAGATCAGGAAGAGTGATTGGCGGCTCCAGCACAGAGGTCTGGCCTCTGCCATCTATCACTTAATTTGCATCATCCTCAGCGGCTCCCTCGCCCTCCTCCTGTCCGCAGGCACAAGCTCGGGTTGGCGACTGCCCACCTCCCCCCTGCCCCATCTCTGGGCTTCGCCGCCGCTCCCCGAGGCGCAGGCACGCACGGCTCGCCACGCTCTGCCGGCCGGACCTGTGCCCGCCGGCTGTCCCCTGCACGGGACCCGGAGCTGCCGACGGAGGAGGCCGGCGGAGCGGGCTCTGGCAGGGCGGCGGGGCACCTGCTCGCACGGCACCACGCAGCCGCGCTGGATCCATCGTGCCGGGGGCCAGTGGTGCCAGGAGAAGCACCACGGCCGAGCACCGAGGCCGGGCTCTGCCCCCGTGTTGGCGGCCGCGCTGCAGATGCTCATCCCCGGGGCTGGAGCTCCCGCAGCCTCCGGTCGACGCTGCCGCGGGACCAGCCGTCGGGGCTGGGCTTGGTCAGGGCAGCAGAGATGGGACCTCATGTCCTCCCCCCACCCCGCAGAGCCTGGGGAGCTCTTCTGGGCACAGCGAGCCCCTGCGACCGAGAGGCAAGCACGCCGCTCACCGCTTCAACGTTTGTTTTCCTCGACGTGTTCTTGCATCTAAATAAATAACCTGTTGCCTTTAACAAGGCTGGCAGGTTACTGGGTATTCTGTGTCAGCTCTCGGCGGGGAACACGGCAGAGCCCGAGCCCGTACACCCGCCGGCACGCTCGCGGTTGCTGCCAAAGGACTCGTGATCCTGGGGACACGGAAGGCAGAAGGGGCAGCGAGGCAAGTGCTGCAAGAGAGCGTCCCCAGCCCTCACCAGCCCGCACAGCCCTGCGGGGGTAGCGGCTGTGCTCTGTGGCACACCTCTGCCCCCCAAAACGACGCACTCAACATCTAGGCTTTGCAAAGAGGAAAAAATGGGTTGGTTTGATCTGTTTTCCTAAGAACTGTTCTGTTTTATTTCTGACGGAGCAATAATCTGCACTCTTATGGAGCTGGAGAAGTTGGGTTTCTGAGGGAATTTGACAGCAGCTTTACTAGTTTATGGCAGAAAAGAAAAGGCACTTAAGGGGATTTTGTTTGTCACTTGAAAATTAGCCTAGAGGAAAGAGAATCTTCAATTCAAATTTAATTAAAAACTGATGAACCGAAAGCCTTGTAGTGGCTCTGCGAAGTCCTATTCTTACAGCACAAGAACACAGCACTGATAAGCAGCAAGAAGAAAATAAACACAAGAGATTTAAAGCTAAAACCCAAACAAAAATGGGCCAAACCGTAATCCAGTGGCACCAGACCATCACCAGAGCAAAAATTGTCCCACTGTGCTTAAACAGGGGTTTGTGAAGCGATAGGAAGGAAACTGCTTAGTTGCTTGCGTACAACTGACAACAGCCCATTAAACTTACTATTATTTCATCCATCTCTTAAAATCTCGAGTCCAAGACAGCATGACTTTCAGGAAGACATGCTTTATCCAGGCACAATTTACTTTGCTTGAGACAGAAGTAATAGGATGAAACTCTGAACCATGTTATATAGGAGAGTAGGCTAGGGATTTTTTAGCAATCCTTCGAGGCCTCAAAACAGATGAATCAGTAACACTTGTGTATTTGGGACCTTCTGTTCTATTGAAATGTACTGAGAGACTGCTCATAGGCTTCTCTGCTGCTTGTATAAGCAGGCTTTTCTCCCCTTTGTAACTTGCAGAGCGGATGCTTCAAGCCCGGTGCTTCAGTTCTGCTCTTTCATTTGAGATGTTCATCACCTAAAGCCACAGACAAATTTGTAGTCAGCGTCACACCGGGTTTACTGGGTATCAATTTTCACAAAGAGCCTAAGAGCCTGTGTTGCACAGGGAACCCGCAGAGGAGACGGGCACCCTGAGATGGACACACCAGGGTACGTCCACCTGCCCATCTCCAGCTTTATCCTCCTTGCTCCACCCTGCTCTCAGACACCTTTCCTTCCACTCTCTCTCTAACCGAAACCCACTAACCTCACTTAATTCAGCTGCAAAGCCTGCTGTTAGGCACGCGTCTGCGTTTCGGGGTTTGGGAAGACCAGCCGTCGGCTGGTTGAGCGTTAGGGCCTCCTGCACCCAAGGAGAGGGGACGCTGTCCCAGAGGGGCACGCGCGTACCTGCGCGTTCACAGATCACGCCAAGCCTGCGTAATTACGTGTCACTGGGGTTGTCCTTGTCCCCTAAAACATCAGAGCATGTTCAGAAACAGCTAATAAACCCCCAAATGAATAATGACTTTGCACAAGAGAGGGAGAGGTTGGAACGGTGCTCAGACGTTTCGGTTTGCTCCAGAACGGGAAAGCCAGAAGTCCCTGCGGTGGCCTGAGGGACGTCACTAGTGTCACCAGAGCTGCTTATAGACAGGGCCGAGTAGGGCACAAAGCACCCAGCCTTTGCAGTCATACGGCCCTGAGCAGCACGCAGGTGGATGTGAACCCAGCAGGTACATCTCTGAGGCCAGAGTACATGGCTTCGCATATCCAGCTAGACCAATTTAATTAACTATGGGAGCATTAATTATTGGCTGTTGCTGTTTTTATTTCAGAAAAACCAACTGGCTTTTCACCATATCAATATAATGCAAAATAGCCACTAAAACCAGCCTGATCTCAGGCCCCGAACGCTTTGGATTGATGATAATTTCTTTGCAGCTCTTAATGGCAAAGAACAATTTTTAAAATGGCCCCAAATACCAACTGATGGACCAGCCAGAGGAATCAAATTTCCTCAGATACTTAAGACCTGCTGTTTATCACCCCGCATAGGATGGGATATACATTGTTGTACATTTTCTGCCACAAGTGATTGATGAATAAAGCATATTGTTCAAATAAGCTTCACATATAAAGCACTGAAGCATTCTGTTGGGTGGGCTCGAGGAAACACACAGCGATTGCCCCCCCCTTGTCTGAACCTCCCTTGACTGTCTGCGAGGCGAGCGGGGCCGGGGGAGGCCAGCGCGGCCGGCACTTACCGCCGCTGTGCCCCGTCCTGGGACGGGCTCGTCTCGGCACGGAGAGGCATTCAGCCCCCGCTGCTCGTGCCATTGCCGTGCAGTCACACCTCTGTCGCGCGTGCACACCAAAACCTACCTCAACTACATAGAGGAGATGGGTACAACAAAATATTAGCATGAAAATAATGACTTTTTCTCCCAGAATCAATACGCAGGTGGGTGAACACAGCATATCGAACAGTGCCCTTCTCAACAAAACCACATGGAAAAATGCACTCTGAAATAACGTATTGCTGTACTATTTCAAGACCAATCAGGCAGGAAACATGTTCCCAAAATTAAAGTTAATGTAATGAGATGCAAATTAGCTATTCTACACAGTCATTGCACATATTATTAAAGAGAGACTATACTTGTTTATTTCACTTTTTCCATGTTTAGTGAAAACATGCACTACATAAAGAAGCCCACCCAGCAGGATCATTTATCACTTCTCGAGGAAGACGGGAGTGCTATCTGTGGGCACAGGAGCAGAGGTTTCCTCTGCACAGGGATGCTCATCGGGTTCCAACATGGAGCTTGTTTTTTTCCCCAGTTTTCAGTGGATTTTGGACTGGTAATTTCAGTGCAATTCTGATCAGCTAATACTAGACTTAAGTATGATTACAGCTTTTGTTAGAGATGGCAGAATCCCTCAAACAGAGCCTTAATCCTTGCCTGAGGCTTAGAATTCGGAGCAGACCTCCAAGCCGGCTGTTAAGCCGTTTTTGCTTTCTCCCAGCCCCAGAGGCCGTGAGGAGCTCGAGGCTCACACGGGGCTCACGGCGACGGCAAAGGGCATCGCTAAACCATGGCACGGGAGCAAACGGCATTTCATTCAGCAAACTAAACCGTTCTTAAACAGAGCCTTAGCTGTCCAGGAGTGAACTTTACTTCCAGGAAACACAACTTAAGACCCCTTTAATGCAAGGATTTCTTTGCTCTTTGGTTAGCTCTTGGACTGGTGCATTCGTTAACCTAGAATAGAGGATTTGCCGAGTCTCCAGCGGACACAACATACAGTGGTCCCTAAAACAATGAGCCAGGCCTGATCTGTATTGCCCAATAAGGAAGGGATATCTAATACCTTCATTTGCTGAGATGAATCCATTTCCGGAAACACGTATAAAAATCAAATGCTGCTTTCCGTTTAAAGCATGCGCTGAAAGCATGAGCTGCCTCACGTTTAAAGAAGCCTACAGGTACGGCCAGAAATATGGCAAGCTAATGCAAAAAACCAAGTAAGGTTCATTAATTTGATGTGTTCCCCTGGCAGGGTTTTCTCTTTGTTTCTTTAGGAAACGACGCCTTTCCCCTTCCTCAGAACCCAGCAGCACCGGGGCTTGCCCTCCCTCAAAGCATTCACACCAAAGTGAAACGGGAACAAAACAAACCAGCAAAAGCTCTTTCACATCAGGCTGTGCAGTCTCACTGCTAAGTGCTTTGCTATTTCAGAATAAATGTAGTTTCCAATCAAACACTGATTTTATGTGAGAGCAGAACAATTAGGAAGGCTTTACGGATTTTCCCCTCCTTAAAAAAAGAAGATGGTGACCAGAATTGAGGTCATTAATGTACTCATGCAATTCCATTCCTCTTTGTAGCTCTGATATTACAGTCAAAAAATATCTTTGCCTGACTTGAACAACTCCTGACTTGCACTAAAAGAATCTTTCAGAGAGGAAGGAGAAAGTCAAAACAAAAAGCAACTGGAAACTTCAGCAACTCTCTGGTGCTGAAAGAAGTGGGGAGGATGAAATGTCCTGCTTGAGGAGCAGCTTCGTAGTAGCTGGACCTGGAAGTGGATTGCCCTTGGCTCTCTATTGCCTTGTCCGCTGACAGCACCGAGGCTCACGCAGGTGAAGAACACCTTGGGCATCAGAGATGATCATCTGCGCCCCCGTGTTCCACCCCCACCATCCCGAGGCTGCAGAGACACGCGTGGGGTTTGCAAAGGGTCTGCCTCGGACTGATGGGCTCTCGCCGCCTCTCGCACGCCTCTTTTACAAACGGCGACACAGAGCAAACCCATTTCCCCTAACTACCGCATTTTTCTTTTCATGATTATCTCCTTTAAAAAGGCACAAATTGAAAATGAGATGCAGAGCCAGTGGCCTCTTTGAGCTATGGTTATTAGCTATGTTGAGGATGAAAGTGGTATGACTCCCTAGATAAATATATAGTTCATTAAAAGTGTTCTGGATCACTATATTCTACTGATCAAAAGCCTAAATCACACAGTTAGTGACATTAAGGAGCTATATTATGATTTGAGTTATACCTGGATGAATCCCACCACGAGAACAGCGGGGAAGCCCAGGCACTGCCGTCGGGCCGGCGGCGCCGGGAGCCAGGCAGTCGCACAGCGGCTCTGACGCCGGCACATGCAGCCCAAGGCCGAATTTCATCCCATTTTCAACAGCTTAAACAATTTATGCTGCTTCAGGGTGCAGCCTGCACACACGGAGAGCCTGTGGTCGCTTCACAGACAGGCAGTTTGTTGGGTTCTTCTCATCTGCATTTTAAATAGGTGTGCAAACCCAACTAGCACTGCACTACTTCAAAAGTAGTTTAAAAACCACAACTAAGACACGTTTCCAGCACTAGCCCATGCTGTAAGTTTGGGAAATATGCACATTTTTGTGTCATGAACCTTCAATTTTTAAAGTGCATTTGTGCTAAGAAATTTCAGGTCTGGAGGGCACGGAGGAGGAATCAGGCTGCAGGAGAAACGCAACGATGACGGGTCCAGTCACCCGAGCGCAGAACCGCTGGCTCACCCCAGACGCGAGCGGTTGCGTTTGCAACGCGGCCCGTGAGCGAGCCCGCGGCACCAGCACCCCTGCCCGCGGCTCGCCGGCAGAGGAGCCGGTCTCTCCCGCCCGGGGTGGCTGCGAGCGCCTCGGGTCGCTGCCCGGCACCGGCCTGTGGACCCGCAAGAGCCCACAGGGAGGGCAGCGCTGGTGCCCCGGGGCAGCCCTGTGCTGCCTCCCCCCGCCGCAGCGGTGCCAGCAGCCCGACCCCGGGCACCGCAGCACCTCCACCCCGGGCACCGCAGCACCTCGACCGCAGGAACCACAGCACCTCCACCCTGGGCACCGCAGCACCTCGACCCCGGGCACCGCAGCACCTCAACCCCGGGCACCGCAGCACCTCGACCCCAGGCACCGCAGCACCTCTCCCTCCCCTCGGCCCATCGCTCTCGCCCGGCTGCCGCGCTGGCTGCGGGCACATGGTCGTCCTCGCACAACTGTCCGGCTCGGGTTGTACCCACTGTTTCAGGAAAGAAAATTCCCTCTAGTGGTATAAACCAGCACGACAAAGCTCTGCTCAGATCTGTGCGGGCCCGGGCCCTGGCGCTGAGGGGTAATTTTCAAGAAATACTTTCTCATATGAGAAGTATTTTATTTTATGGAACCACTGATTACCTGCTCCTGCCATTGAGTGCAGCAGAGTCATCTTACTGCTGTGAAAGCGATGCCTCTCGTGCTCACGGGATAGCGCAGCCTTTAAGTGCAATAGTTCCTGGGTTAATTCAATCAGCAGTATTTAAATCATGCCTGATGAAATATTAATTCTGGAGAACAACTGCATGCTGATTTACTCTGAGCCACTAACATTGACTGAAGGTGATTTTCCCATCTCTCTCGTACTATGGCTTCTTTACAGTACACAGCTTAAAAAAGACCCAGAAATCAGAAACCCACAAAACCTCACGCACATCCAGACTGTGACTCTCGGTCATCTTCAGAGACCTCTGCAAAACCCCAGCCTAACCTCGTCAGTCTCTTCTACAAATCTGCCACTCTCCCTTTTCCCATCATTTCAAATCTGGCTCAATAAAAGCCATCTGAGACAAAGGACATGAATACTGATGACAAGTTTTGCATCCAAATTACGTCTCAATCAGTCAATTTTAAAGAGAGCACAAGTCTCTCGTCCAGCTTCAGGCTTCTTCAAGGACGCTGCAAAGTCCAGGCGATTCTGCTCCCCTGTACGTCCCCTCCCAGAGCCTCAGGAGGTGGCGAGGGAGGGTGCCCGGGTCCCGCAGCACCTGCGGCAGCCCCCGCTCCACGTCTCTGCTACCTGGCGCGACAGAGGAGCGCTCGCGACCGTGCCCGCCCCGTTCAGGCAGGGGCTTGCTCTTCTCTCCTGGCACGAGTCAGCCCACAGCGGGAAGGGCGGGGGGCACGCTGCTCTGCCCCGGCACCACCACGCCTGAGCCACCGCTCCCACCGACAGCCCGGACCCCTCCGCAAGCTGCTACCCCAGCGCTGCGGGTAAAACCGCCGTGCTGCTGACGCGCCGCGGTCTGGCACCGTTTGCAGAGGTGAAGGACCCCTAAGAGGGGTCCAGCGCGTACCCGCAGCAGCAGGACGCAGCTCTCGGCTGCCAGATGCGTGGAAGCCGCCTGAGGATCGCAGCGGTGCCTGGACCTCGTAACCCTGCTTCGCCCCGCGCCCAGCCTCAGCTAACGGCACACGGCACGACATCGCAGGAAACGCCGGGGAGCTCCGAAAGGACCAGCGCCCCACGCGCCAACACCCACCCCAGCAGAACCAGTCTGGTACTTGTTATCTTTAAAAGGCCAAAGTAAACTTAAACCCATGTTACGGCAGACAAACGGATCGGTTAGACCAGGACACTGTGGCTGCGCTTGTCATAGGGAGAAAGTGATGGAGACCAGGACTTCCTCGCCGTGACCCGTGGGCACTCGCACCCCATTAACACCCTCGTTTGTTTTAGGAATTTCAATGCCTATGGTTTTCCCGGGGATTGCATACCAACAGGATCTGGAGGGACACCTGAGTGAAGACTTCAGTAAGATTAACACAAAACAGTCTCGTTTGACTTTGAGCCGGCTCGAACTTGTGCACGCTGCAGCCCTGCGATGAAGACAAGTGTTCTGTAACTATACGATACCAGCAACGTTTTAGCTTTAGGCCGCGCTGGCACTTAAACTGCACAAATTTCCTGCACAAAGACAGCTGTGCTTTATACTGTTCTGGCTATCACGAAGTCTAAAGGCGTTACCTGTGGGTGGCTGAAGGCTCACCTCCGCTTTACAAATGGGGAAAACAAAGCACAGAAAGGAGATTTGCCGAAATGCCACGTGAAGACCAGCACGCCCGCCAGCAGCAGAGCCCTCGGATCCAGCTGCCTTGCCTCCAGGGCCACTGGTCCCCCTTGGGAAGGATGAAAGCGCAGCACGGGGGAGGCACGCGTGGAAAGCCACGGACGGGTCTGTGGTGGAAGGGAAGGACCACAACCAGGGAGACGGAGCAGGAGCGCACGGCGTGACACTGCGGGTGCCGCCCGGCCGCGTGAGGTGCTCCCAGCAGGACGCGCCCGCCGGCCTCCCTCCTGCTCCCTGTCCCGGGAATGCAGCCACGGAGGAAGCGGCACCAGCTCTGCCGCCACGCGTGGAAGGCGCACGGAGAAGGAAGGGGCCGGCAGAGGCGGCTGGCGGCTCCGGAAGGAGCAATTTCCATGCTTGCTGCCGGCGCGGGGCTGAGCCACACTGCTGGTCTACCCCGGTGTCCCGCAGCAAAGGGGGGACGTGCCCCACCGCTGTCTGGGGTCCTCGCAGCCGCATTGCCAGCAGGGGCCCGTTTCCTACGGGCCTGATCCATCCCTCTCCTACCCTCCATGGAAGGACAGGCACCGATTCCCACTCTACGGGAGAACCATAGAATCATAGAATCATAGAATTGTTCTGGTTGGAAGAGACCTCCGAGATCATTGGGTCCAACCATTAACCTATCACTACCAAGTCCCCCACTAAATCATATCCCTTAGGGCCTCATCTAAACGCCATGACCTGCTTTTCCTATTCCCTCTTTTCCCCATTGCCCTCCTGCAGTTTATTTGTATGTGCCCGATCCTTTTACAATTGGATGTTGCTGCCTACCCCACTGCTTCTCTACCTGTAAGCGGGACAGCCCACAGCTGTAGGACCTGCTGCACTTAGGTGTGTTTGCAATTAGACAACAGCTTTGCTAACGAAAAGCAGGAGAGTGCCGGTTGTAGACTGCTCCTCCCTCCCCCCTTCCCTCTCTGGGAGTTCTCGGCTAGGCATTGATAAATTAAACTAGGCACCTCCTTTGACTAAGATGGATGGCAAGCTTAAATGATATCCACTGAACAAATGGCTGATTTGTGTATTCTTCCATTCAGGATTAGGCTAATAAGATGTTCATTTATGGATCTATTACTCAGTCATTTAACTGCTTGAAATAAGAGGACTGGGCAAATTCCACCATCCAGGGATTGACTTCCATCTTTTTAGGCCATGTTTTAGTGGAGGGTTCGCTAAGGTAATTTAGTGGGACGTATCAAAACATTCATTAAGCTGACACGGTACTTTAAAACACATTAGAAAAAGTCGGGGCGTTTGAAGGTTTAAGGCAGCTGTGTTCCTCCTTGCCCCGCTTTTCTTTTGTTGCAGCTGCTGAAGGGACGCGCGGTCAGGTTGTTTTAGACTGAGAAGTGGAAAGGAAAACTGAAGCCAAAGTCCCTGCCTGAGTGTGCCGTGGGGTCCCTCTGTCAGCGGGACGTTTGGGGACCCACGAGCCGCAGCAGCGCGGTGCAGGGCTGTCCCCGGGCAGAGCAGGTCACCCCGCGGCAGCTCCCGATTGCCCTAAGACTGTACTGCGTCATTTCAGTCCCATTTGAGGGGCAAGGCCGCATCTGCTGCAGCGACGGAGAACACAAGGTCATTCCCATTGGATTTTTACGGAGGCATTAGCCTTCTTTATGCCTCTCTCGTCAACAGAAGGGAAATGGTTTGCACGTACCCCGCTCGCAGCTGCTCAGCCGGCGCTCGCCTCAGCCGTCCGCCTGAACGAGGGCCACAGGGGCAAGGCAGGCTTACCGGCCCGGGGCCGCGGCGCTCGGCAGCCGGCTCCCCTCGGGTCCCCGATGCAGAGGCTCTTGGGGACAACAGGAAATTACACAGCAGATCTCTTTAGAGTGAAGATTTGCAGTCACTAATTATCCATAGCTGGTATATGGAGGCTTTGTGCCCTGATAAACAAACTGGCGCTCCAGCATCTGTGAGGATGGCCTGCTGTGCTAGCAGTCAATTCAGGGATGGGGGCAGGCTTTCTGCTTGAAGAAAAATAAAAAGCATCAGCTGTCTGGTTCTGCTAAATTAAACCAGGAAATAACTAAAGACACTGGTATTGAAGCTGCTGTCATTAGGATCCAGCATTAACAGGTGTTTCTGCATGAGCCAGCTTTTTGCAGCTCTCCTTCCCGCAGGACTCCTCCCAGCCTTTGCCCCAGGCCAGAAGCGCGGCTCACGCTCTCAGACCCACCTCCCGGCTCTCAGACCCACCTCCCGGCTCTCAGACCCACCTCCCGGCTCGCAGCAGTGCTCGGGGTGACGCTGCTGCTCCGGCGCCACGACGCGAGGCACGGGGCTGCGCGCGGGGAGCGGCAGGTTCGCTCACGAGCAGGAGGGCAGAGATGACCTGAACTCACGCTGCTGCTGGGCAGGTTTTTTTGCTGATACTTCAGGATGGAGATTGCCGGCATTTAAAAGAAAATATTGGTGCATTGCCAAGCAAGGAGAGTCACTAGGCAGGAGGGGGGTGCCTTGCATGCTACGAGTCTCGATTAGAACAAGGGATCACGCAGGGGTGGAAGATGCAGGAATCAGGTTGCTACGAGCTCACAGGCTGAAGCGCCTGGAGAGGGCAGAGCTGGTGGACGTGCCTCGGGAAGGCGCAGGAACCGGTGGCAGCAGACGAGCTGCTTGTTCCTTCCCGGCCCGGTACACGCATTGCTAACACACTGACGAGGTGCTCGCACACCTTCCAGAGCTGAGGTTAACGGCTTTACCCCACCGCTGCTGCAAGTTGACAGAAACCTCCTCACTGACTTCAGGGCACTGAAGACCAAGCTTTAACATGCTCCACACTGGTCACTCGGGGAATAGCTCATTACCCAAGATTTTGATAACGCTGCTGAGCATTAGAGGCAGGAACACAATTATCCTCCAAAAGGTATTTACCCAGCACTTTTGTCCTCTTGCCTAACTTTGAAGCATAACGAGCTCTAAAGGAGCACTTTCCCGTTTAAGATCATTAGTACCTTCTGGAGACAGAAAACAGGAGGGCATAGAAGAGTTCTTAATTTATACTTCATCTACTGGGTCTTAGTTAATTTAACAGGTCCCTACATTGATACAACAAATTACCCCTCCAGAAAACTGAGCCGGTGCCAGGACATAACTGTTTCATTTAATACACCCGCTGCGTAATGAAAGCATATCTCTTCATATGTGCTGTCTTGTACTTTACATTAACAGAAATTCTTATGCATATTAGTGCTCTGTTTCCTCTAAGTAATGTGTCATTTCAAGCAGACAGTTAAGAAGAAAATACAAATGTAGCCTCCAGAAGTGCACTTTCATCTAGTGAGACGCTTTCTCTCCTGCGTGCTAAGGATAACAGGAGCGATAGACTCAGCGCGGGGTCAGCCGGAGAGAGCAGCAGTGCGCTGCTCCCAGCTCCAGCGCAGAGGAAAGGTGCTGGCAGCAGGCAGTGCGAGCATTTGCAATACTCTGGGCCTCTGCTCCCAGCTCCTCTGGCTCAGCTTTCCCCCAGCAGGGCCCAAACCGACCCACGGGCTCCGCAGGGCTACGTCAGACACGCGAGCAGGACGCGGGCGAGCCTCCCTCGCCAGCCGGGGCAGCAGCCTGGGGAGCCCAGCGGTGCCGGGGCACGGCAGCTCCTCCTGGGCACACGCCACGCGAGCAGAGAGCACCAGTGCCCGCACAGCACCGGCTCCGGAGCAACCTCGGCGGGGGCAAGGCGGGTGCGGGCAGCTGCCGACCCGCTGCCAGGCAGGAGCCTCCCCCCCGCCGCCTGCCCCCTGCCCAGCTGCGCCTTGCTGCCCGAGTCCCTGGGAGAAGGCAGGCAGAGGGTCGCTGGCGGGTGACGGGGCCGTGGGGAGCAGAACCGCGGCACGATGCTCCCCGCTCAGAGCCTCAGCGGAGCAGCTTGCTGTGCCGCTGGCACGGGGAATCGCGGGCAGGGAGGAGCGGCATGGAGCCCACATCCCGCTGCTCACCCGCCGCAGCGCTGGGCTCTGCGGGCAGGGCCCTGCCCCTGGATGTCGAGACAGCCATCCGTCCGTCCGTCCACCCTCGCACCCACCAGCCCCTTCTCCCCACCAGACCTCCATACCCCGACCGTGGGCTCGCAGGGACACCCCCCAGCGTGCGCCTCCCGGGGCGGCGGCCCCTCCGCGAAGCAGCCCTGTGAAAAACCATTCCCATGCTGGTTTTAATCTTTTCGATTCCACCCGCTTTCAAAAATCAGTGCAGACCACTGAGCTGTGACCAAGTAAAAAGCTCAGTCCTACATTAATTTTTCTCTTTTGCATTATGCATTTAGGAGTGTATCTATTTTTTATTGCAGAATAATATGCCTGGTTTATATACTGACGTCTTTTTCATGTACTGAGATTCTGTGCAAATTCGCTATTCATCACGGGGAAAGCCAAATAAATAAATACCACCATGGCCCTGTTTCACAGCCACAATTATAATCTTTTCCAAGTACTACTTGCTTCATTATCTGAGTGAACAGTTTTGTCTTACCCACCAGGCAGACCTTCCGAATTCACAGTTGGGCAGATATAATCTTGGTTACTTAACTCAGTCTCAATGACTCTCTAATATTCCTCTTAACTGCTGCTCTTAAACAGTTTCCTCCTATAGTTGTTAATCACATTAAAAGGTATTGGATATATAATTTCCTTTAATTATGGGAAAATATTGGTTGCTTCCTTTCTTTGGAGCGTTATGTACAGAGCAGCAATGATTAATGCCAAGAGTTTCAGAAGGTAGTCAGAGAAAGCTCATAATTGTTGATTTACGCCTTAATTGGAAGACACCTGCTTTTTTTTTCCCTTTTGATTTTTACTTTCTGTTTGAGTCCGAAATTATTCTGCATGTGTCATCATTACATTAATCAATACATGTTTTGTCTTCCACAAATCTGCCTAATTGCTTTTCTCATTTAGACAACCCTGGAGTCATTTGCTAATGAACACTGTCACACGCTAATGCGGCATGGCGGATTTACAGGTGGCACTCTGAGCACATTCGGAAGGAGAAGGGGGAAGGCATCAAGCTCCTCACTACAGGTGCGGGAGCCTTCCTGAGCTGCTGGCGTGCAACTGTTGTATCGCGGCCTGGAAACTGAAGACCAGCTCCGCTCCCCGTCAGCGCGGTGCTAATTGCACCGTGTGGCAGCTGCCGCCTCCTCAGCCAGAGCACGCTCACGTTTGGCCCCGAGGAGAGTTTCCCGTGGAGGCCCAGTGCCCAGGGCTGTGCACGTGCCTGCCGCCGGCCCCAGGACGGGGAACACGCAGGCAACAGCCGGCATTTCTATACAAGAGGACGGTTTACGCTCAGGTCACCGCTAACCCTCTCCCTACGAACAGCGGTGCCACTTCCCACGCGCCCACGCCAAGCCTTGAAGCAAGGCTCTGGACACCCAGCAACGTCCCCAGACCCCGGCTCGGAGCTTCCCATCTCCTGCTCATCCGCAGCCTCTGCATTTGCAGAGACGAACGCTTTCAGCTGGGGCTTTATCGACATTTAGCTCGGCAAGCCCTGCTCTGCAGAAGAGCCGGGGACTGGTGGCACACAGAGCCGAAGCGCCAGATGTCCTGGCAACGGCTGCCAGCAGCTGAGGAAAAGCTGGTGCTGCACAAGCGGGATCTGCTCCCCTGCTCCATCGACGGCAAGGGGAAGCATACGTGTTTCCTCGGGATCTGAGCCCAAAACGAGGGCGGCTCAGTGCCACACCACAGAGGGACAACGAGGGGCCATGCCATGGAGAGCAGCACCGTCACCTCCACCACAGGACAGCTGGCTTGCCCGGGAGGGGACACAGCACGCGCCCGTCGCATCCCGGGGCTGGCTCTTAAGAGGAGCCAAGGCAAGACGAAGAGCCACCCGTTGCAGTCATCCCACCCGTGCTGTCAGTGGTTCCTGCCCCGCGCAGCCGAGCTCTGTCCATCACGTCGCCCCAAGTGAGTTATCCCCCAGCCTGCACACCGAGCAGGGCAGGGGGCAGAAGGGACCAAGCTCTGCTCCCACTGAATCAACCTTTTTTGAGAGAAGATGAAAGCTGAGAAGATTTAATCTCTCTCTGACTCTGGGCTTCTGTTCTCATATTGTCACAGCACATTTAAAACTCTGCCAATCCTCAAGAATTTGCAAATATTCCATGTCTTTCCTTCACACCAGTAGGTCCCTCCGAGATCACTGCAACACATGTCAACCTCTACTAATATTTGGTACGAAATACACAGTATAAAAGATTTTAGACCAAAAAAACACCGCTTCTGTTGGAAACTGAAATGCTTCCAGAGTCCAAGCAGGGCACTCGCTCTGCCCTCGTTCGCGTCTGGCTGATAAGCTGAATTCAGGGGACCTTGGCCTGAGAAAATACCACGGGCTCCAAGCCAGGGGGTCATTCAAACCCACATGCAAGAAGGGTGACATAAGAAACTGGAGAGATACAACGAATCACTGGGACTCTTTAATGAATTGCTCTAATTTCCCCGCGTTGCCTTCCTGACCGCCCTGCAGCAAAGGTTAAAGAGGGAGGAAAAGCCCGAGTGCCGTCCCCAGGGCAGCCCGGGCTCTCACAGCCGCCTTGCTGCGAGCCCTCCAGCAACCCAGGCCGCGTCTTCTGGGACGAACATGACGAGCAAAACCCGAATTAGTAAAGTGGTGGGAAAAAAAAGAAAACAAAGCAGCTAAAAAAAAAAAATCTTAGGTACAGTGCTGAGATTTTCTGCAGCTCATACATAAACGAATGCCTGGGTTTTCCTACCATGGATCCAAAGTCCTTATTTTTTTTGGAGGCCACAAATGATACTGAGCCTTATATGATACTGTAATAGGAAGTGCCTGAAATGGCAAATTAAGAGAAAGAGTGTTTGTGACAGTGATAAAGGGAAAGTTTAAAGCTGGTATTTAGATAAATTGGCTGGAAAATTTGATCCACACAGTCTTTCAAATATGATTATACAAACATAATTTGCATAAATATTATAATTAAAATTCTGCCTATGGCATAATAAAAAAGAGAAAATAGTATTAAATGATCAAGGCATTTGAATGTTTGAAATATCACTGTGTGATGTTTCATGCTATCCATTAAATAAGTAATTTATTGCAAAACCTATCAAAGCAAAAGGAAATTAAGTCAGATAAGGCTGGCTTTTTATTTTGCAGGGTTTTTTGCAGAGGATATCATTACTTTCAGAGCACATTTGATTTTTCCAAGGTACTAACTCAGAGTAATTATGATGCTGGATCTGCCGTAGAGCTGCGACACTCCGGGCGCAGCGACCGCGGCGCATGCTGATTAGCAGCTCACGATCACGGGGGCCAGTAACGGCGGTTCTCGGGCAGCAGCCCCGTCCCGGAGCACACGTCCCGCTCAGCACCACCTCCCGCCCCGGAGCTGCGCAGAGCCCGGCGCGGCCTCGGCGTCACGCACGGCAGCGCGGGCACAGGCTCACAGCTGAGCTCGGTCGTCGCTGCAGGAGAGGGTCCCTATCGCCCCTAAACGTGCTCCCAAGACAAAAGCTGGTGTAACTACACTGATTTACACCATCCCTGGGTATAACCTGGTTTACATCACCACCAGCTTTCTGCAGCTGTGAAAGACCACGAACGGGACCAGGCCTTGGAGCCAGGTCTGACTACTTTTAGTTCCTCCAAAGCCATTCTGTCATCCCTGACACTTACAGAGCAATTTGTCATATTTATCTCTCCGCTGCCTTTTGATTACCCTAGCCATAAAGGGCACTCTCCCCTTTCCAGGGTGACAGGCCTTCATCCCGCTGCACAGCCCGCAGGGGCCCCGCCGCAGACCGGCGAGCGCTGCTGCGAGGGGACGAGCCGTCCGTTACCTGTGCAGGACACGTCCCGCCCTCACGGAGAGAAGACGCTTCTCACCAGCTCCATCACGGTTGGTACCTATGCGGGCAGGTGTGTGCACGACCAGCGGCGTCTGCGGCCAGGAGAACAGCCCCCCTGGCCGGAGCAGAGCAAAGCCGTCCTGGCCGGAGCAGAGCAAAGCTGCCCTGGCCGGAGCAGAGCAAAGCCGTCCTGGCCGGAGCAGAGCAAAGCTGTCCTGGCCGGAGAAGAGCAAAGCTGCCCTGGCTGGAGCAGAGCAAAGCCGTCCTGGCCGGAGCAGAGCAAAGCCCCCCTGGCCGGAGCAGACCCTTCCGTGGGTGAGTCTCTGGAGAGGAGATCACAGGACCTGCTGGGATCTTCGAAGTATTTCCACAGGGACAGCTCTTCCCCAGGTCCCTGTGGCAGCCCAGCCGCTCACCCGGGCACCTCTCCGCCTTCTGGGGCAAACCTTTGAGCAGCAACCGCAATTAATTAACGAAGGCTTTAGCTAAGTGAGGATGGCAGCATGCCCCCAGCCTCACTGGGACTGGTTTCTGTATCCCTCTAACGTTCTCCCGGGATTCAGCAATCGTACCCAGAAAGCTGCTAGATACCCTTGGTATTTTAGCAAGTTACTTCTAAATCCAGCCAGCCCATGGTAATCACTGTGCAATTTAAAATCAAATACCTGCAACAATATGTGTGATTAGAACGGATAAAAGCAAAAAGTGAAGGTGTATCAAGAGCTTCAGAGCTAAGTTCCTCTCCAGCAGGATCAGATTTAAATCAATAGGAGAAGATGAGTTAAATTAATAGTTGTAAATGTGGACAGAGACAACGCCGCTCTCCTCCCCGCTCAGCTCGGACTGCTCCGATTACTGCTTTGTCTGGGGAAGATGCCAGGCTGCGCCGCAGGGGCCAGTTCTCAGCCACTGAACGCCTGAGAAGATACGCTGGGAAACTGCGATTACACGAGTCTCCCTGGGGATTTTTTGAAGACTTCAAGAAACTCTCGGCCAGGGGGAAAAAAAAGAGATTCGGTAGCTGTATGTATGGCCTTGCAATTTGGAAGAATAGCAAAATAGCTGATATTTGGGATTTCCAGAATGATGTCTCTATCTTTCACCAGAGATCAGTAACCACGAAAAGCAGGAACGTGCCTTTGCGAGGTGTCTGTCTCCATCCGCAGCCCTTCTGCACCGGGCACCTCCCGCCCAGGCGCTCCCGTCAGCCGCCCCGGGCTGGCTCGGAGGTGAGATGCTCGGGATCAGGAGGGTCTGCGTTCCACGCTGGGCACAGATGGGTGTCTCAAAGGCCACGGGATTGGCAGGATCAGATGGGCTGTCGATGGAGAGGGGGAAATGGCAATTTCCATTGAAACAAAGATGGCCCTGTACCACTGGGAGTCATCTTTTTGAGCAACCTGTTCTTCCTTGCGCTTGGGTTAAAAAAAGGAAAGAAAAAGACAGGAGACCTCAGAGGAACGGGGAGAGGCAGCCTCTGCAGGAGACCCACACGAAAGGGATCCCGTCCCAGAGGGCCGGCCCAGCCTGGCTGCAACACGCTGGTATGCAGACCCGGGGGAGAGCTCGTGCAAGGTGCCAGCACCCTTCCTCGCCAGATGTTTCTCCGCACTGGAGCACTGTTATTTCCCAAGTGCCTTTTTCAGGCAGGCTCTCCCGCCCTGCCTTACACTAACACATTTTTATACAAACAACAGATTGTACCGCTGCTAAGCTCTTCTGGATTTGGAAGAAACAGTAATAGGCTGCTGCGACTCTCTATTCCGTCGTCGTTTTCTTCTGCCCATGTTGACTCCCAGAGGCCCTGGCCACCTGCAGTTTTCTTCCCTGGGCTCCCCCGTACCTCCCTGGGCACAATCCTGCCTTTGTCCTTGGCAATGGACCACTGCAGCACCATCTTCACGCTGTCATGCTTTGCACTGCAGGTTCTCGTTACAAGAGGTAAATGAGTGATGGGCAGGCGGTGTCTGGAGGACATGGGTGTGATGTGGTCTAAGCAACTATTTTGATCACATGCAGGAAGCATTAAAAATGGTTCTCAGCATCACATCAAGCTGGTGGACTCTGTAGCAACTGATGGGCAGTGTAAGTCGCTGGACGAGCGTGTATTTCTTGTTTACTCCCCATCTGTTCCCAGAACATGACAGAATTCGGGCAATGTGAGTGAGGAACATCCTCTTACAAAGACTGTCTGTGCTGCAGTGTCGGAGAGAGCAAGGCTCTGAGCACAGCCTGGGTACGCAGATGGTCCGAGACGGTCCTTTGCCGCAGCACCCGACCTGTCCCGCTGCGCTGCACCTTCCACTGGTGCCTGTTCGGGCATGCTCCTGATTACAGCTCTCTCTTCCCACGGGCGTCCCCTGTAACACAGCTCAAATGGCCTCCAAAAATACCAGGAGCACCCTGACCCTCTGTGCTGGCTTGTGCCCAGGCTCTGCCAACACTGGCGGCAGCAGCGCCGAAGGGTTTGACTCTCGCTGCCCTCGGTCGCTCCCTCCAAGTCCCCATCCCAAGGAGGGCGTCGTCTGAAGTAGGTCTGAGATCAGAGATGTGCTTGATGGCACCAATTTATACGTTTTTACTCACAATACGAAAGGCAGTGGAACTACAAGACAACGAAGTCTGCGGTTTCAGCACAGGAACAGGATTAAAGAACTGTGGGTCCGAATCTGGCCCTGCTGTCGATGACCTGCACAAGAGACGAGGCTTAGGGAGAGGCAGTGTCCCTTATTAGAGCCACAGACACAGTGGGGAAAAGTGGGCAAACTTTCAAGAACCCGGGACCTTTGCACCAAAAAACTTCTCCGGTTTGACGCCTCAGGCTCCTTCCTTGCTGCTGGCAGCTGGGGAGGGGACGGGCGGTGCCGAGCGCCCGGTGCCTCTGCCCGCGCAGAGCACGGCCCGGCTGTCGCTGCGGGCTGGTGCCTCCGTGGCAAACCCCGTCCCTTCTGCACGGGCAGGCGCCGGCGCCCGTCCCAGCCCCGCGCGCTCGCAGCCGCCTCGCCGCTTCTGCCGGGGAGAGGGGGACCCGCGCCCGCGGCACGAACTCGCCGCTCAGAGAGCGCAAATCGTGCGGTTTGTTTGTTCAGTCTGTTGTCTCAACCTCACGGAGACCGAAGGATGAAAGGGCAAGTAGAAAATGCACTGGGAGATGCTCTGGGAAACTACCTCACTTATCGGCCACTGTTTCGTCCCTGCCACCGCAAAGAGCTCTTTAAGTAAACTGGAAAGAAAAATAAGGTAAAAAGGAAAGAAAACTTAAGAACAGTTTACTGAAGCATTTAGATTAAACCGCTGCAAGGTATGTTGACCCTTTGATAAAGCAGCCCCTATAAATCCTCTGCCTTTTCCACCTTCAGGCCTACGAACAATGCAGCCTCGCTCCTAATGTCACTTCCACTGCTGAAAATTTGTGACATCAATAAAATCCTGGTTTGTCAGTACAAATGGAATTTTAAATTGAATTCTTATCAAATTAGCCTTTCATCAAGGTCATGCAATATTGTGTGAATAACCTTTTCAGAAGCTGTGTACATGGCTGCTGCCGGAGGTGAAAACGAGACAAATTCTAATGAGATTACTCAGCTGGAGCACTCAATAACATGTGATGGAGTAGACGGGGTGACATTAGGTTTAGCGATAATTTAAGTAAATGGATATACCGATGCTTGAAGCACAATGCTTTAACACCCCCCCCACTCGACTACGAACACACGCACCCGCAACACCCATCTCATGGTTATTCAGCAGCCAGAGAGAACTGTCACGTCTCCAGCAACCCGGATCCAAATAATATTTTCTGGAGGGAACCAGGATGAATTGTAAATGCGTCCCCTCTGCCGGCTCCCTATTGCAATAAAATTTCTCTTAATCTCAGGCGAAGAGTGTTTTGCAACATGCGCAGCTGGAGGGATTCTCCATCAGCCTTGTGCCTAATCACCAAACGCGTGGGTAAAAGCTGCATCTCCGCGTCACCAGCTCGGCGCTGCCAGGAGCTGGGCGTTAGCCAGAGGCGCCCAGGACGCGCACGCCTTGAAGCGAGGGCACAGCCTCGCTCACCGACCGCGGGCTCGACGCTAAGCAGAGCCCCGGGACCCGTGTAGGACACCGTGCCCGGCATCGCCCGGCCCACAGGGGTCGAGCAGAGCACCAGGAGGGGGAAACGCCGCCCTCGGCCCCGGGAGCCGGGCTGTTGGGGAGCTCCAGTCCGTAGGAGCCATCTGAGGAGCCTGTTCTTGCCAGAACAGCATAATCCTAATAAACAAGCGTGAGCTGCTGCTGCTGTCCTTTTGGATAGCATCTTCTTGCAATCAAATACGTAGATCAAATTACATGATCAAGAAACAAAATATACAGCTGTCTAAAGACTCCTTCCCAAATAACAAAATAGACGCATATTTGACAACTCCAAAAAATATTTCAGCAAACATAATAGAGAAGATAATGATAATTAGGCTAGTATTTTATACCATAACATTCTTGAATGCCTACAAAAATACAATATTTTCAGCAAAAGATAATTGAAAAGATTATTTGGCTTATCTAAAATAAGTTTTTCCAAGCCTCAGCACATCTGTTGCAAGAATTCATGCAGACATACGGAGTAATGCTGTAGGCTCAATGTGCTGTTTATCGCTTTGAGAAAGAGGTGGATAATAGCACGGAGGGTTTTGCTCATGACGGGGTCCCTTTGGCAGCAAATGGACATAATCGCTTTTTATCAGACCCATGGAGAAGCGGAACCGACAGAACGAGCCCAGGAAAGCAGCAGCCGGCAGAGTTGCAGGAGCCGGGCGCCGCGGGGCCGCAGGAGCCGGCCCACGCCAGCAGCCAGCGCGGGCCATGCCGGAGGGCTCGGCTCGGCGAATCGCGGGGTTTGCTCACACAGGTACGGGGTGATCTGACATTTCACTGCAAACCCTCACAATTCGCTCTTTGTTGCTAAGTTACGTGTTTATCTGGCTCCTGAGCGGATGCCTCCAACACAGCACGTAGGGGCATTTTTTGCAGTCAGATACAGACTTTTGTATTCACTTTCAGTGACTACTCAAGCTGAGCGCTTGGTTTTAGTACGTGTTCTTGCTATTCAGATCTGCTGATTGAACCTTTGCGGGAAAGACAGGTCTAACTGAAAGCCACTTGCTGTCTGCTGCGGGTGTTTGTAGGGAAAATCCAGGCTCGGTCACAACGGCACAACTGATGCTGAGTGAGTCTGTGGTACCCGAGGGCTGCGGACACAGCCGAGGAAAAGGCAACATTTCTGAGAATATTTTGAGATTTCAAAATCAAGCGTTTCAAATCAGAACAAAATCTGAAGGTCCACAAATGCTTTATCCATCCCTGCTTGTCCCCCTCCGCAAGTGCTCCAGCTCCAGGCAGGCTGAGCGACACCACCTGCTTCCGACCAGGTCTGTGCTGTGCTACGGCGTTCGCACTGGTGGTCCCTCCAGCTGACGAGGGAGGGGAGAAATGTCCTCGCATCTTGTTTTGGGGTCTCTGGGTTCCGTCTCCCACGGGGAGGTACCCGGCCACCCCGGCTGCACTCACCTCACCCGGTCTCGCGTGGCCACAGACGAGCCTCCTTCCAGTGACCCCCCTTGGCTTTCAGGGATCTACCATGCCCCACGTAGAGCTGCTTTGTGATGCGGGGGGGGGTTTAAGTCTCAGTATTGCTAAAAATATTTACCCCCCTTCAACCAGTAATTGCAGATGACTGAGTAGAATCTGGAAAACAAAAGGGTTTTACACTGGCCCTCAGCAGGTTTAACCTCCAGCGGTGCTGCAAGAGACAGCTGTTTACAAACCAGAAGGGCTGTTAATATCGGCTTTATAAGGCATCTGAGCACCGACCGCACAGAAAGCCAAAATGTCCAGGACTGCAACGCTTCCTCACATGCAAAGGGAAGCAGCATCTTATTATTCAAATGCAGAAGCCTAGAGCTGGTCCTCAGCACAGTTCCACCCAGACGCTGCTCTGCCGGTAGCCACTGGACTTCTGGCACGAACCAGGTTCATCCCGTGTGCTGCAGGGCCCGTCGCTGGCCTTCAATATTCAAAACACACTAAGCACAATGTTTGTGAAAAGTGTCAAATGCAATAATACGTTCTTGTGTTTAACTTCAGGCTACCCCTTCACCAGCCTCACTGAAAAGTGTTAGAATCGGACAAGATTTCCCAGGAGTAAAAGAAATGCATGTTCATATGCTTATAAAGGCTGACAGGTGAACAAACTCTTCTACAGGGCAATTGCAAATGCTCTAAGTGACATTTTAAAATTCTTAAGATTTTTCCATTTGCAAGTAGAAGTTGCCTTGCAAAATGACAAGCAAACCAAGCAGACTTCCCAGAAACTGGCAATTTCTATTGTCTTTTAACTGTTTTATTTTCCATAAAAGAAAAGAATGATCAGTGGTCAGGGGAAAAAAGCCCACTCAAACAGATTTTTGCATCTATCCCTATTTAATCATTTATAGAGGAAGAGTAATAGGCCAGATACAGCACTAATTTTTATTGTAAACTACTCTGGGAACATATATTGCTCAGAGCCATTAGCAGAGAAAGCAGATTAACTGGAAAAGTTAATGGTATAGTGCAGTATAAATATTTACATAAATGTTTGACTAAATCCTTTATTAACAGGTCAAATTTTCTCCACATTTTTCACCTTTTGTTATGAGATTTTTAATGGGTTGATACCTTTCCAGGCCTTAAAAGCTCCTCAAGGGAGGAGGAGACGGACCCCCAAGGATCCTGGCTCCACTGCTGTGCTGTTCCCATCGTGCTGGCACTCGGAAAGAAGGAGTATACTTAAATTCCTGTGCCTCCGAGCGGAGGGTGACGGCTCAGAGAGGACAGGGCGGCGCAGGGCCCCCGGCAGCGGGTCCTGCCCCAGCACCGCCGGGGCCGGCTGCGCCGAGCGGGGCAGGACGCCGGTGCTGCCGCGGGTCCCGCGCGCGGTGCGGCATCGCGTCAGAGGGCGGGCGCTGGGGAGGGAGGGGGGGAGCCCCTTGCAAGAACAACTCGTCTTCTCTTCCAGCAGCGCAAACGTTACCCGATCCTCTCCCCTCTCGTTTCTCATTTTCCCCCTACGTAACTCTGAGGTTAATAATGACCACTAAATACACCGAAGATCAATACCTTCCAAAAACCTCCGAAAACGTGTGTTTTAGTTCACGAAACTGGAGGTTGCTCTGGGGCCCTATTACAGTTTTACAGCCTTGAACCTATTGGAGAGGATTTCAAGTCAAACTGTACACTCAGACGTCAGAGAACGAAGGTCCGGGCAAACTCAATACATCAGCCGTATTATCAAGTGGATCTAGCGTTCTGCTCAGAAGCGGGCTTAAAAAAATGTGCTTCAGACTCATCAACATTCCATTTCGTTCATCCAGTAAAGGAAGAGAAGATTACGGGAAATCGCCACCTCGGGTCACTTGCGAGTTTCCCATTTAACACGGCTTTGATGAACGTCTCGGACCCGTCTGGTGTCACGACGCGCCCGGCTCAGCCCCCCAGCCACGCCGGCGCCCGAATTACTCCCGTGAGCACGAGGACCACGCGCCGCCGGAGCCGCGGCGAGGGCTGGGCCCCCAGCCCCGCAGGCAGCCCCCGCCACGGCCCCCCCTGCCACTGCGGGAGGGCCTGGGGTTTTCACAGGGGTTTCCTGGTGCGGTCAGCTGCTCACCTCATTCTTTGTATGCATATAAATATATACGCACTGACAGACATTTCGCTCTCCCCAACCTGTTACCATCCGAGCCAGGAGCACTGGGACCGACACTTCGTTACTCCACATTGCTGTATTTCACCGCTGCTCCTTAAGGAAAATCTCAGATTATTATTTGTAAGAAAGGGATTTCTGAGCCACTGTGTCCGCTGCAAGCGTGCAATCCCTGTAAAAAGCTCCGTGTTCCTGCTCATTGACAGCACAAACTCCTGCCAGCACCCCACAACCAGCGCGGCAGTCCCGCTCAAGCACGAAGTGGTCTGACAAGCTTCCAAGGGCAATACCATGAAATGAAGAAAGAAAAAAGCTGGCAGGACAAAACAAAGGCACGACAAATGTCCTGAATCCGTCCAAAAGGAGTATTTTTTTTTTTTTTTTAAATCTCAAATTATTCTGGGAAGCAGAACGTGTCCCACGTTCCACAGGAGGCAAAGAGGACCAGCGAATCTCCGCAGTCCCTGCCGACGGGACCCAGGGGAGAGTCCTTCTGTTCCACCCGCTGCAGCACGCCCTCTCCCACGCAGGGGCACACGATGGCCGGACCCCGCCAGGCAGCACCTCCGCTGCCGTGCCGGGCCGTGGCCGCCGCCGCCGGCAGACACGGGCTCAGCCCCCGCGCAGGCGAGGCCATCGCAGCTCCTGCGCCCCGTTTCATCTGAGGCTCGAGCAGCCGGTGCTGCTGCCAGAGCCGGCAGCGGACACACAGAAGGGACCGGAGCGCGCCAGCCCTGCGTGAAGAAACAGCGCGGCGAAGGTAAGAGGAAACGGTAGAAGCCCTCCAGCACCCACCCCGCGCCGCTGCCATGGTCGGAGGAGGACAGGCTCGGAGCCGCCGAGCCTTCGCCCCGCCATGGAGCCGCCGTTTCGCAGCCCGCCCCGCCGGATAAGTGCAAGGGGCATTTTTCAGGGCACAGGTTTTTCTTGTGTTTCGTCCCACATTCACCATTTCAACCAACCGCTTGTTTTGTGTGTATGCATCAAAAAAGTTTGAAAGTTGTTTTTAAAAATCATAAAACTATTATAAGAAACTATAATGAGTTTTCTAATTCTAATCCTCATTTTACAAATTACCCATTCTTACATCCTATGAAGAAAAAAATTCCTTACATTGTTCCTTGCTGGACAATCATTAACTCCGCCTGATGCTAAAAGAGGTCTTTGGCATTTCATTCCTGCTGGAATGATAAGAGGCTAGGGCTCCAAACTCATTTGAAGGTCAGCAAGATGATGACTAGTGTCTGAGATCTGGTTTATCTCCATCAGGGGATTTTTCCCCTTCATAATACCAATTTGCTAAGCTAATATAACGATGTCTATCTTTCTGATTAACTAAATTACAGTTGGTCATAATGCATACATTTTTGATGGGAACCTTAATGTCTACAAATCAATCAAACATACATGAACAAGATTGGTAAGTCACAGAGATTTACTTCCCCAGAAGATGGGCAAGTACGCTAAAGCCCTGAATGTTAATTTTGTACAAGGAACAAAAGTTAAGCACGAACTACGGCAGAAGTGTGAAGTATGGCAAAGTACGTCTGCAGAAAGACAAGACGGTTGGTTTTTGTCTTGAAGGACGGGAGCGAGGCGAACGGTGCGTCTTGGGCAGGAGGAGATCTGTGGGAAAACATCCTTATCAGCATCCCTAGCGACGTCTGCTGGGGCAGCTCAGAGCCAAGGAAGACACGCGGTCGCTTCCGCGCCCTCCCGTTGCTCTCAGCTGGCCTCAGACGGCAGAAGGTGCTGCTTTTCCACGGACAGCAGGGGCACGACGCTGATCTACCCCCGCCGCAGCACTTGCCCTGCAATGCTGGAAGAGCCTGTCTCGGGGCTCTCCGGTCGTGCAGGTAATTTTGCTCTTAATTAAACAAATGCCACAATGACAGCTGGGAATTAGCAGCTGTAGCTCGACCAAGTAAGTATGATACCTCCTTTAATTAAAAGAAAAAACCCTCAAAATTTCCCTAATGAAATTTCCACTCTGATAAGATGGAACAGCTATGAATTCGCAAAGCAAGAAATAACTGAGGAGCGCAGCAATTCAATCAATGCAATTTTCTTGCAGGAAAATACTTAAACTAACAAGAAAAGGAAAAAAAGCTGTAGAAGTTGCAAAAAGTCAACTTTCCAATTGATTTTCAGCTTGACTTTGTAGAGTGTCATTCCTAAGTAATGACTAGGAAAATGTATAGCATCCAAATTACATACAGGAGCATGACACTAGAGGTATTGAACTTAGATTTAACTGTGATAGTTTTAAGTATGTTACACAATATATTTTATTTTATAAGGAGACAGGGACCTGCAAAAGAGGATATTAAAGCCGCCAGAGATTAAAATATTTGGCTTTTTTTTAATATCATCTCTTTTGCCAGCCTCAGAGCTACCCAACATATCAAAGTTATTTACGTATTTTTACACACCAGACTTTCTCTGTTGATAGATAAAATATGTAACTCTATTTAAAGACACAGAATCTCTCTCTGGATTTTTTCTAAATAACATCAGACATGTAAAGAGACTCCCACTGGAATAAAATTTCCTCTTACTCGTTCGACTCCATGCTACTCCCCTGGACCCAGCCATTAAAAGGCTTTTCATGTTGGGCAAGGGAGCATCGAGGGCTCCGCGCCCGCCCCTCCTGCAGCAGGATCCACCCTCCGTGGCCGTGGGACCGAGACAAAACCGGGGCATCACGTACCCGCCACAGCGTGCCACCGCGATCCGACGCGCGCTGTACACAAACAGAAGCGTCCCGTCAAGTTTTTCCCTTGCAAAATAATAATGCGATCAGACGTGCTGCGACTATTAGTGAGTGATTCAGAAAAACTGCAGGAGCAGAAACCATTAGGAGCTCGTGCGAAGGGCAGCCAAAGCAAGCAATTATGTCAGAGGCGAGGTTGCTGCCATCTGAAACGGGGATTTGCTCAACCTTCCGCAGTCTTTGTGGAAATTATAATTTGCCTCCAGACAATCATTTCACGATAAATTTGGAAGAGGATACGCACCATCTTTGATGTCTTGTGGACTCTGGGTTTTGCCATAGGGAGTAAATACGCGAAAAGTGGAAACTGGGTCAGGTTGCTAAGGGCAAGTATAAAAACATGAGACAAATGCACAAGGACGAACCTACCAAAGCCAGGGAACCAGGGGAGATAAATTAACAGCAGAACTCCAAGCTAACCAAACCTTTCCATTGTACCATTACCAAGAGAAAGCCTGGG
The DNA here is from genome assembly GCA_009819775.1 of Phoenicopterus ruber ruber. Classification (NCBI taxonomy): domain Eukaryota; kingdom Metazoa; phylum Chordata; class Aves; order Phoenicopteriformes; family Phoenicopteridae; genus Phoenicopterus; species Phoenicopterus ruber. The sequence goes on along the minus strand of CM020233.1, from coordinate 672,890 downwards.
TGGCCGAAGTTACACCTGTGAAAAGGGGACAAGGCTGTGTCTCGGACAGGGGCCGCAGAGACGGGTCCTGCGTGCCCGCAGGTCGCTGGGCTTGCTGAGCTTCTCCCGGCACCGCCGAGGAGCCCGCGCGGGGCCGCCCCGGAGCCACGCTCGCAGCGGCTGGGGCGAGACGTCAGGGGAAGGAGGTGCCAGCCTGGCCGTGCGCTACCTCTGGGGCTGCTCGGAAGTGGGTGCCGGGAGTGGGGAAATGAGCTATTTTATTAGAACAGGTTTTCTGCAAAACCCAGACTCCACTAAAAATCATCTGTAAAAGATGAAGACCTTCATTTTATTTTAGATGAGCGATGTATATTCAATGGCAATTATTTTGTTTTCAGCAGCAGCACAACCACCTAACGCTTCTTCAACACGGCAGAAAGTTTATCAGCCTGTATTTGCCAGACAAAAAACCAGTGGGTCAGATACTCAGCTGGTACAAACTGATTTAGTTCCTTGGACTTTGATTGAGCACCACAAATCATTGCAAAAGCAATGAATATAATGTCAAAACTCCCAGCCCTTGTTGGCGTGGCAGGTAACCTGACGTGACAAACACAGGACAGCGCCTGTCGATGGTATATTGACTTTACAGTGTTCCCAAGAACAGGGACTGCAGAAGTTTCCAAAGCAGGGACATACGGGCCTCCCTGTTTATTGCACACAACTACATGTCAACAGTCCCCGGGTCGTGCCTGGGAAGAATAACTCTTTTGTACTAGCGTGTTACTCGCCCGTCCAGACGGCGTTTCCACGTGTTTGCAGCGCGGATGCCTCAGCGCCCTGTTTCGCCCCAGGTCTGCGCTGTGCCTTCCCGCGTTAACCCAGCTCCCCAAGCCGCCGCTGGAAGGCACAGCGCATGTTCCTGTCCTCTTTAAAAAGCAGTCGGAGATCGAGGGTAGCAACGTGCCATTTGATAACAGAATTGCCTTTTGATCATCAAAGCATATGTTTAAAAAAAGATCAATAGGATTAGCGCATGGGCAAAACCAGAACTCCCCGAGCCTGACGTCCAGGCTCTGGCATATAATCCTCCACCCTTTTGTCTTCTCACCAAAGGAAAGGGTAGACAAAACGGAGCCGCAATCAAGCCCGTTCTGCTGCGGAAAAGGTCAGCCTTCCCCGCCGCTGCCGTCTGAACGGCTCCGGCTGCTGCCCCCCGCCCCACCTTTGTACCAAAAGGAGCGCAGTCCCATTTAATGGGAATATTTTTTTTTCCTAAAGCAAACCACTCCGGCACCAGTCTTTTCCGACAAATGACAAGGTTTGCGCTGCAGTAACAAGCACCAGGGTGGAGGACTGGGTTGCGCTTGGCTGACTGTGATTTGTTGGTAAATAATAAATCAGCTAAGCATTTTCCAGGGATGCACAGGATTTAGCTATGAGCGTGAGGGGAGGTGGACGCCTGAACGGCCATTTACAACAGCCTGTTTTCTCCAGAGTTTCCTAGCTCGACACAAGCAACTGCTCACTGGGAAAAGCGGGGCCCTTCCCTGCTCCAGCGCTGGGTGCGGTGCTAGCCACTTGCCACAGAGCGTTCCCAGAACCGGTACCACTGTTCAGCTGGGATTTGATAAAACAGTTTTTATTCGAATCCCATCTCCTTTTTGGTTTTGCTTTCTTTTGTTCATTCGTGTGGGTTTTTTGTTGTTGTTCTTTTTGTTTCAGCTGCTCGTTGCTTCAAAATGACCTACTTTTACCCACAGAGGAGTTGTGATCGTGCTCGCCTCTGATGTTATTTTCCTCCTTCCCTCACCTCTGAGTTGGCTGAACCCAGGACTGCGGGCTCTCTTAGGGCTTAGCTTTTATGTTATTTATTTATACTGTGATTGGTACAATGGGGCTGTGAGACCCGATGAGACTCTTCCAATTTTACTGAGGCAAAAAATTACTAATATTAATAACGAGTTGTTCAGAGAGGCCATAGTTGTTCGCGATGTGCTTTCAGCCATGGTACCCATCTCCGTGTGCCAGCTCTCCTCCTGGCACAGCTCGCAGGCAAAGCTTCCCCTGCGCCCACGCCGGTGCACGCAGAGCCCCGGCCCCGCGCCGCTCCCCGCTGCTCTCGGTGTGTGAACGCAAAGGCAGAGGCCGAGGGCTGGCTGCGAGCTGGGCTCTGCCCCGGCACACCTCAGCTGCCAGAGCTGCCCACCCGGCTCCCTGCTCCCGAGACCGGCGGCCCCGAGTCCCGGGATCTGTAGGACAGGGGCTGTGGGGAGGCACCGGGACGGCAGCGCCCGTCTCGCTGCCTGCGCGGGTGAGAGCCCTTTGTCCCTGGCACGGGCACCTGCGGCCGACGGAGGGATCTGCTGCCACGCTCCCTCTCGGTTTGCTCCAGCTGGGACAGAGGAAAGAGTTTTTCCTCCCAAAGCACGCGGCAGTGTCAGCAGCGCCCCGAAACCAGCGGATTCAGCTTGGCTGGGGTCGGAGCCCAGAACTGACGGGGCAGCGATGCTGGTACAAGCGCAGCACGAGCTGCACCCTGCTCCGAGCTGCGCTCGTGCGCTGCCGTCAGCCGGCCCCGAGTCCTGGGGCAGCTCCCCGAGGGTACGGAGCAAACTTTGCTGCCATATTTATCACTCTTCGGTGTATTTCTGCATTGTTCTCAGTGGAGTATACAGAATCAGTGATGTATTATTTATGAGACATAAATATTAATCAATATCAATAAATATTTATACACGCATAAAAAGAGAACGGCAACAGATAATGGCCGATGAGTGGTACTGTATGTCCTCGCACTCGGGGAACTTGGCAAACAGTATAAATACATCAACCAGACATACAAATATACTCTCTCTCTGGGGCCCAAATATAATACCAAGTGTAAACACTCAGTGTTAATATCAGCTACGTGACAACGCTTTTTTAAAACCACAGTATAATAAAGCCAGGTGATTCAAGGGGCTGTTGAGGCAAACAGGATTTTAAACTACCTCTTACACCTCACAGGGACAGGGCCTAGAGGACGCTGCTGAATGAACGCCAGAGAAACGTCCTCTGGGGTGGAACCGTCCGTCAGTCCGACTGCATCCACCGCAGAAAGAGCACGTGGCACCACTGACTACTGCTCTCGGGGCAAGTCTGGCCAGTGTCTGCAGGAGGTCTGCAGTGCAGCTCCTCATGCGCTTTTGCCTGCTGTTACCTTCCCATGGAAAATATTTACTCTTGTGTAACCTCTTGGTCTTTGTTTGCCGCAATCCAGCGTTATATGAGCAGCTGGAGATTCATCCGCATCTGCGGCGCCCGAGGAGCCGCCTCTCGCGTGGACCAGCCTCCAGCCATCGCCACCCGGTTCCCGAGGCACGAGCCCAGGGTGGTTCAGAGCAGCCTCTTCGCACACCGCGGTGCCCCGGCTCGGGCAGGCCGGCACCCAGAGCAGCCCTGCTAGGGCCTGCCGAGGCCTCTGCATCGTTCATGGCAGCAGCAACACGACGCTCGCCCCTGCACGAGGCGCGGAGGGGAGGGAGGGCATGCGCTGCTCGAGTACCCGAGCCTGCACCGGGACCGTGAGGACAGATTTTCCACACAAATCACCCATCTTCTCATGAAACCACACCCGAATATTAGCAAAGCTCTCCTCCAATCTCCAAACCAGGTGATAAACCGCAGTCACACGGTGATACTTGGCCGGTATTGTCCCAGTCCCAGGCCGCAGCCTGCGCTGGAGGACCCAGTCCATCGAGTGCACTTTTTTCTTGGTAATTGCTGAAGAGTTCTGTTAAATTTGCACCGCATCGCAGCCAGATAAAACGCAACGGGGAACAAGGAACAGTAGATTAAAATTTTGTCCACCTATACAAAAATCAATCAACTAAGTGAGTCCAGCCCTTTCGAACCGAGTTATACACCATGAAATTTTCAGGCTCTTTACCAGCGTGGAGAAGTAATTTCTGAGGTTCAAGCAATCCAAACGTTGACATCCATAAGTGCCCGCTGCTCATACGCACAACCAGCCGTGGCTTCCTAGGGAGCAGCTGGTCTGCAGCCCCCTTGTCCAGCAAGAGCAGCCGAGCCACCAAACCCCCGGCAGCAGGAGCACCGCTCCGGCTCTGGCTCCGGGTGCCCTCCCGGCCGGCCTCCAGCACTCCTCTCCGGCCCCGCCGCCGCGGCCCTCCCGTTGAAGGGAGGTAACCGTTACAAACAGCACGGCAGCCCCTCCGTTTGCCAGAGGCACGCATGCCGTCTCCTATCAAACTCCTGGGTGGAGTGATGTAAAAACTGCTTTTGGACAGTTTCAGACTTGTTCTCGGCGGGGAACGCAGCAGTTCCAGCGCTGGTCTGACAAGAGCACCCGACGCTGCTGCTGGGAGAGCAGGCGGCAGCCGCCCGTCCCAAAACGCCGCAGCGCGAACCTGCGCAGCCCGCGAGAGGGGTGCGGGATGGCACGGCCACGCCGATGCCTGCGGTCACTGCCACCGTCTAAACAACGATAATAAAAAAATGTATTTAATAAATCCCCAGAATATCATTAATACTCCCAGAAATAACGACAGCACCCGCAGTCACTAATCAAGCTCGCTAACCGGGCTGGGCCAGGAGGAACGCTTGTAGACCAACGCATGACACCCGTGCACATTGGTATCCGCTGAAACAACATCTTTCGTATTCTTTCAAAGCAAACGAATGATCATCCGCCTAATACCAGCACTTTTACTCATTATGACTATTATTTAAAACTATATTAAAGGGTTGTTTTCCCCATTCCTTTACTTGCTCTCAAACTGGTGTTCAAAGGAATGTTTTAGACATACTGCAGGCACCAGCCTCTCTCCAGACTGCGACCGATAACCTCACTTTACCTTTTGCACTTTCAACTCACCAAAGCTCCAACTTTGAGGTTCTTTTCATCATAATAAGCAATACCTTTTTTGACTCTACAATTTCTCTGTCTGTGAATACATTTCTGTAACTCACTTCTGCAAAGCATCTATGTGTTCTGGAGAAGGCAGCGATCTGAACCTACTCCTCGCTTCTCCCCCTGCCTCCCGGGACCTGCTCCTCACCTCACCCATAACCAGGGACACGGGAAAGCAGCCATCTCCCCGCTGCTCACATTCCCTCCAAGTGCATCGCTTCTCAGGCTATTAAAATAAAAAAAATACCTTATCAAGTGAAAGCATTGAGAAGATGGATGGGAAACAACGTGCAACAGTCCTTATTTATGCAATACGTTGATTCCCTGTCAAGGGGAGCTTATTCAGGGAACCAACCAAGTTGAGAATACTTAGAAAAGCTGCAAGACAAAGAGAAATTAGGGCTCACAACCCCAGTAGGAGCTGTTGGTAATCAGTATGTGCCACCATATGTTTTAATAATTTCAGATTTCTCGCATGTCTCTAGGGAACCTCAGAGGGGTTTTCATGCTCTTTGCTCAGTTTTCAAACTTACGGCTGTTCTCATCAATAAAAGATTTGGTTTACTCACTGTGGCAACCGTATAATGAAAAACAGGTGCAGCTATGTAATATTTCTCTTTAATTACTATTTGTGGAGTGAAAAAGAAGAATTAATTATTCTGCATTGTTAGAACAGGGCGAACCACCTACTAATTACAATCTTGATTTTAATTCAGGTGATGTTGCACAACATTGTATTAGTCCAAGTAAATATTAACACTAGTTTTAAACATTTTTTTGTCTTCCTTCCTGCATGAAACATCTAACTGATGCGGACAGACAGACATAAGTTAGAGTTATGACTTTTTCCTCTCAAACACCTAGTCCAGAGACAGAAAACATTTTTTTCCCCTTAGAATGAAAGAAGAATTGCCTTTTTTTTTTTTCCTCTCTCATCTGAGCTATTTTTTCTAGCATCAAGTTAGTTTTTATGACTTATGGGTAAATAGCGTGAATTCAAGGAAAATCTAGTCTTCCATTATTTATTCATACTATCCTTCAAAGTCAACCCACTCAAGAATTCACAAACATTTCTTTATTTTAAATGTATGTATGTATGAATGGATAAGTCTGTTAAAAGTTAGCCCTGCTAACAAGCTTCCTGACGGTCAATTTTTAATTCCTGGCAGGGGTCTGCTGTCCAAATCTCACCAAAAAAGAACAGAGAGAAATCCCTCTCCACAAAAGGAGTTGTGTTAGCACTTACTGAATGCAAGTTTGTGATGAGACGCGCAGAAGGCTCCAGCATTACTACATTATGCATGGTTGTGCATTCAGCGGATCCTTTGCTTTATTTGCAAGAGTTTCACTTGCCAGAGCACTCTAGGGAGGAAGGGGAGGCTCCTGTCAAAACGAATAGTCAACCAAAGAGAGACGCTTTCACCAACTAACTCATAAAGTTTCTTTATTCTTTTCTTTCTCCTCTTTCTCCCTCTTCCCCACCCCCTTTCCAGCAGCCCCCCGGGACCGCGGGGAGAACACGCAGCAGGGTCAGTTTGCAGACAGCAACGACACTGACCCTGGGAGACGCGGGCTGCACCTCTCCTCCTCCCTCCCTCCGGTTTGGCAGCACGCGAATTACCTCCACGTGTGCATCCTCGGAGCCGCCAAGCGCCGGGCATGGCGAGGCGCTCGAGCGAGGCGCCTTCCCAGCGTGGAGCCTGGGAACCCACCATCCGGCTCATCCCACCGCGCTGGGACAGGTCGGCGGCACCGGCCGGGGCTCAGGACCCGCCAGCCGCCGCTGCCTACGCGCCCCGTCAGGCGCCGGCCACGCAGGGCTGCGCCGGCCTCGCCACCACGTGCGCCAAAACCTGCACGGCCCGTGCCCAGGCTGGCACCAGTGCTGGAAGAGGCAAGCTACAGCTCACCACAGTCACGAAAAGCAATGTTTTTCTGCTCGAAAATGATGTCTTGCTGGAGACAAAACTCTGTTGCCCGTGCTAGTGCTGATTAAAAAAAATGTGTTTTGAAAAAACCCTAGAAATACAATACCTTGAATCTGTCAAATTGTTCTGTTTTGACTTTATTGGAGAGGAGAATTGGAGAGGGCTGGCTTTCAAACAGGTTCTTATTTTGAAGTTAATTGTGCTGTTATTTATCATTCAAATGATTAGAGAACACAAGATGGTACAAAATAGTACTATGTGCTGTACAGATATCAATATTCATGGAAAACACAAATCGAATGAAGCACTGATTTAGTTGAACAGAATGATTTTACTGCAGCAAAGCAAAATCATTTAAAAACATTAATAGCCCAATAAATCTGGCTTTTTGTTGTTTTGTTCCAAACTGGAACAAAATTTCAAGGCTGCTAAACCCCCACAAAACCAACCCTGTTTAAGCTGTTTGCTTAAACATTTTTTAAAAGTTAATTGAATTCCCAGTCATGTCCCGAAATTGCTATCAATCAATCCAGTCACTCCGGCATATTCATCAGCTATATGGCATACTAATCCAGGCTGCTCACGGAATAACTAGCTGTTAAAAAGCTCTCCGCAGTCCTGTACCAATCTTCCTAGTTATTAAGAACAGTCATAACCTGGCTGCCTCTTTCTGACATTGTTAGACTTGAAAGAGCAAAAAAATCTATTCCACCAGTTCAGAAGCGCTGCAGAGGGCAGTTAAGAAAATAAAGCTTTTTCTTCCTTTTCCTTCTCCGCCCCAGCACCAAGAGGCAGGGACAGTCCTGGCCATGCCCCCCAGCCCAGCACGGCTCCTCGCAGCAACGCCCGTGCCCGCCCCTGCAGCCTCGGTGCTGGGCACCAGCCACCTCTGGGAGCCGGCACGGGCCAGGAACGGGCACGGGGGCTTCCGCACGCTCTCTTGGAAGCCGGGAGCTGCAGGGAGCGAGGGGGAGGCCAGCCCTGGCAGGCAGCACAGGCAGCGGGGCTTCCACGCCAGCCCCGAGCAGCAGCATCACCCGGGATGCCCTTGCCTGCAGCGCGGTCGACCGGACTATCAAGATGTTAGAAGGCAACAAAATGTCAGGCCACTGCTTGGCTGTTTTTTGATGCCTACGGCATAAAAAACCCCCTCCCAGACCTGGGGTGGATGGGAATACGCAGACCCCCTCGAGGAGCTGCCAGACTGATGCAGGCTGAAGTCACACGCAGCTGGAGGGTGTCCATTTGGTAAAGCGAGGCACGCTTGCGAAGGACGGTTCACATGCAGCGCTCTCCTCCTGACCCCTCCTCTGCTCCCTGTGAACCAAGGTGACAGCAGACTGCCTACGGAGACTGGCCTTGGGGCGCAGGACACCGAGTCTCAGCTCTGAGCTCTGCCCGATACAGGCAGAAAAGCCAAGTCTCCCCAGCTTTCACTTCCCCATCTATTCGCGTTCCAGTTTCATAGCTGCTCTGCCTCCTTCAAACCACAACCGCTTTGAAGCAGGGACTGACCTTACAAGCTGTGTGTTCCCCGGGGTCTCGGTCAGGGATGATCCTGTTGCCCCGGGTTCAGGGGCACAGCGGGATTCGTAGGTTTTCTCTCCCAGTGCCACGTTCCAATCCCAATTCTTGGGTGACCCTGCATGACTTGCTGCGCTAGATCTCTTCCCACCACACAGGTATCAGGACCCCAGTTTCTCAGCAGCCATCAGCAGCTTGGAACGCTTTGCTTTTTTGATCCAAACTTGATAAACCTCAAATGGATGTTCCTGGGGTTCTCTGCCCCCCACAAGGCTACTGGGGCTCCAAGTTCATCTCACATTGAACCCAGCAACTCACTCACCAGCCCTGGAAGCTTCTCCCCAAAGTCACGTTGCTGCCTGTTAGCCAAGTTTCCCGACTCAGACCCTTCGGATCCCCTCCATCCCAGCCCACAGGGCAGGCAGCCACTGAGAGAGACGGAGCTGATTTGGATCCGCTGCAGCTGCCTGCTCCCCGCCTGGCAGATGCGGTTCATTATGGCTGACTAAGATAAATGCCCATATTCGTGGAAGTCTCCTAAGCACGGTACCCACGGCAGCGCCAACCAGATAAGATGCTTGTACACAATGCGTTACAGCGTGTCCTGTCAGCTCTGCCAGCCCCTCGCTGGCGATTCAGAAGACCGAGCTGAAAACAATTAAAAATGTAATGGCATGGCTCTCTTACCTGGGAATTGACCCAGAAAGGAGATTAGAATAAGGCTATGGGAAAAAGCACGAGGCAGTTTACAGCTTCAGTGCTCTCCATCCAAACTAAGCGTGCAAGGAATAGACGATAAGCTTCAGCCCGATTTTGCTCCCACCACCCGAACGCACAGTAAGTCGCCAAAGCCAACAGAGCAAATCCCTCGGGTGCGGGGGCAGCTCTCCACACCTCCAGTGCTTTCATTTGCTCCCACCAGTGGCAGTTACTCTTCCGTCAGCATTAGCAGCAGAGAAGTTGTGCCTGGCCTCAGCCCTGCAGTTCTGGCGAGTTAGTTTGAACCGCACACGGGGACGGTGTTCAGGCAGCGCGCTGGGAAAATTCCCGTTCGCATCGACAGCCTTCCTTCTCCTCTAATACCTCCCCGCGGGACAAAGCGGACATAGAAAGCGCGGCTCTCGCTTACAGGACAGGCCCTTTAAGCTGCTCTGCCGCAAGTCTGATACGTGGTCATTTTAGGATCACTTTGCCCCTCTTTTCGGTGGATCAGACTGATGCAAAAAGGCTTTGTTACATATGAGAGTTCAGCATAGTGTTCTTACGCATGTCCCGTGCAGGGTATTTATATCTCGGTAACAACACTTGTCCCAAACCACATAGGATATACACTCATCCACACAACACAATATATGAAATAAATATAGTTGCTCCCACACACACAGTTTTGGTGGTACTGGGTGATGACATCAAATGTAGACTTCTACAGAATAAAGTCGTCAGTCACACTGAGAAGCCAACAAATTGACGCCGGAATGCAGTTAGTGACATACTTTGCATTATCAACATAATACTCTAATTGTTTTTGTGCTGCTGTTTTGACACCCATATCTTATAGAAAAATGCACAGCCATAAAACTAGCCTTCTAACCCCTTAATAGCAGCCTTTCGCAACGCTCTCCCAGCCACCTCCTTAGAGCAGTCAAGTAATATTACAGCATACGCTTAGGTAACACTGCATCATTGCATGGATCCTAGACGTATACCTATGACCCCATGGGTAACCACCAGGCGGCCCCAGCTAAGAAACCAGTCGTTTTCTGCATTTACCCATCCCACCACAGCCAGTTCGGGGTGGGAAAGCAGCAGAAGTGGACTTGGGCCACCCCTGCCTGAACTCAGCCAGACGAGATGTTCTTCCCTCACCCCAAAGAGCTGGTGGCTGGAATTCTGGTCATCCTGCTGGGATTTCAGAAGCGTCTCTGATGTTCAGTCACCTTTTCCACTGCCTCATGTTTTAGCCTGACTTTTTCTTTTTTTGAGTCTTTAATGTTATTGCTTTGGCTTACGGACATTTATAGTCTCTCTTTTTTGGCCATTTGCCTATTTTTTGCTAGCAGTTTCACGTGATGCTCTTTTACTCCTCCAGAACATATTAGCTAGAGATCTTTTCCTTTTCTCCCTTCAGTGCAGTTCTTACATCTGGCCTGTCCTTTCTCACCAGACACGACAACACTTCTTTTTTTTAAAAAAAGAAAATCAGCAGCAAGGGCATTCAACTAAGTTTCATTTCATAACAAGATAATCAAACCCCTTTGATAGCAACAGGGGGTGGGAGTAGTTCTTAGGTTGGATTTTTTTTGTGGAATTTCTTGGGGGGGGGGTTGTTTTTCTTTTAAAGACACACACACGCTCTACGCTGCCTAGAAGCAGCTAACCCGTAGTGCCCAGTCCTGCTGGCCTTGCATATGCCACCACGACTACACTTGAAACGGGTGACCTGGCTTTGGACTCGAAGTTAGCTGCATAACACAGCTGTGTGGAAAGACGTGGCAGACGGGGAAGCCATCAGCTATTTCTTTGCCATTGCTTCTTTCCTTTACCTCGATTCCTAACACAGATTTTTATGTACAAGGAACTCTAAGAAATACCAATAAAGTAGGGGGAAAACCCAAGTGCTCACTCGGATGGTTTGAAGCACAGTATAGATTAATTGCAGCTCTCCAGTGCTGGAAACTCTAACCTATGAATACATAATCATCACAGATAACTGCTGAACAAAACAGCTGTTCACGCACCCCGTTACATATATTTATAGTGGTGGCAATTCAGAAAAAGAGATACTGCTTTACAGAGAGAGTTGGAGTGATGCAATTTGCAGCACACACACACGCGCATTAAACAACCATAAGCTCCCCCGCTGCATTGGCACAGCGTTGTAATATATGTTGGCATTATGTCAGGAAGAGCAGTTGCCTAGATTCAGCCGCATTAGTGTTCATCCTAATGAACTCTCTGGAGGAACTGTCATAAGTGACAGAATATCATAAAAGAGCTTCGCGTCCAATAAAGGCCAGAGATAGCATACACTGTGATTATATTCGAGGGACGAGCTCTGATCTGTGATGTTTCGAGGCAAGGCAGTGATATTTCTGGTTTATCAGTTATTCATTGGGTTAAGCTTGTTCCTTTCATCTCTGCAGTAGCATTTGAAGTAGGATTCATGGAAAAGAACTTTAAAGATGTCCTCCAAAGTTATTAGAGATAATAATTGAAATAGTTCTTTTGGCTGACAATAAAGTCAATGGCTAAAATTATTCAAGCTTTTAAAATCAGATAATAAACTGAGTTTCTTCCTACTGGTAATCAACTCATTCGGTTGCAAAGATCTTTTCAATAAATTAAACTTGATTAACTCCAGCCTAGTTAGAGAAGGTTACTCAGTGTTGTGAAGTTTATTTTTTGTGGGTTTTTTGTTTTTTGTTTGTTTGGTTTTTTTTGTTTGTTTTTTTTGTTTTGTTTTTTTTTAATTGTATAGATGCTAGGGAAGAGGAAGAGAGGTAGGACCACATTGTGGGCAGCTGGCATACCTGCTTTGAATTCAGTTAGGCTTTCTTAAACCGTTAAAATGAAGACGGGAAAAGAAGGTTGTCACCCCTCTGGTTTCCTCCAACGGCAACCTGTGGGACCATGAACGTTGTGGAGAGACAACAGCCCCCCGAGCGGGAAGAGGCAGAGCGGGGACGCCGCGCTGCGGCAAGGCCGAGCAGCCCCACGCGCCCAGACGTCGCCCCGCGCGCAGCAGCGACGCGCCCGACCGGGGACAGTGCTGCGGCCGCGCGCGGAGGAGGTCCAGGACACCCCTCTGACGGAGCCACAGCTGCTCTCCCCAGCGGGGACACGGGGGTTGTGGGGCGGCGTACGGCCCTGCCGGCACAGCCACATCTACTGGAGGAGACATCATAGGTAATTCAGAGAACTTGGAAATCATGCTGGGTTTCGAGGAAACCACGCTGGAAAGCTTCATTGCCCACCAAGCCTGAGCTGGATAAAAACTTCCCCAAGTCACTGCGCTTTTGCGTGTCCCTGATCAGCTTGACCAGACGCATCCCAAGTGCCGGCAGTTTATCTGTGCGCGAAGCCCGAGCTGCGCTTTACTGACCCACGGGTTGTGCCCAGTAAGACTGAAGAGAGATCTCTCGCCTTCTGAAGAGTACACCACCAAGGAACGACACACCTTCGGGAAAGCCAGCATTTCACAGCTCAGCGGGAGCGACTGCTGGACTAGTTACCTCCGCAGAGTGTTACGGCAGTACAGATTTACCTCGACAGGGAATATTTCTCTCTGTTCGGTTCCTACTTTTACGCTGCTCGGGGAAGCTCACTCACAGGAAAGCACCGACCCCACAAATACACACAGACCTCAGGAGGAGCGACCATTCCTAAGTGGACGGTCTGCAAAGCGGCTCCTACCTGGTGACACAAGGAGTTTGTCTCCTCCAGCAGACCTTTCCTATGCACTAGCACAGCAATTTGCCTTAGATGCTTACGACCAAATCACAGCTCTTTACTACCATCCATTTTGCAGTGACATCCGACAGGAGAACATAATTCAGCAAGCAACTAATAAACATAAACAGAAATCACCAACAGCTCACAGACTATTTCCTACTTCATTTTGGGAATGTAGGCATATGCCTTCCCATTCATAATGGATGTTATCTGAGGACAGCTGCATTTACTGTATTGGTTGCTCCTCACACAGATCTTTCCCCTTCTCCTGTTTTGCTTCATTCCTTTTTCAGCTCCTTCCTCTCTCATTTCTGCTCCTTTCAGTATTTTCTGCCTCCTTCCCCCTCCACCTCCCCAGCTGATAACAAACAGAATGCATGGGATTTCGAGTCACGCTATCACACCAAAGATACTTGAACAACTCTGTAATTAGTCCAAACCAGCTCCATCCTTTCTTTTTGAAAAGAGCAATTTTATATAAGTTGCAACTGCAGTCTCATTTCCAGAGAAGCAGATACTCAAGTTTAGGGTCCAGCTTCCAGCCCCCATGCTGTGGCCCTCTTCTCCCTGGGTGCAGGATACAAGCCCTCTTAACAGAGTGCAGGAGAAAGCAGCCTGACACAGAATAACTTCATCATTTCCATCGCCAGCAAGGGACAAGACACCAGATGTGCTGCGCTTCACACACACCAAAGCTAATAATAGTCCTCTGGAACCAGCACGTGCTGGGATCAATTAAACCCACCCTCTGCCTCCTCTCCGATCAGCACTGTGCCGGCAGCGCCGGCAGAGCGAGGTGCGATTCCCACCTTGCCAGGCTCTGCCACAGCCTCTCACGAAAGCAAACACTGCTGCATTTCTGCAGTCCCCCTCCTTGCTCTTTGTTTCTTTGCTTTCTCCTCTAACCCCTACAAAGGGGTGGCCAGTACGAGCTAATAGAGCCTCCTGTGACATTAAAGCAATTTAGCGAGTAGAAGAGGTCCTCATTTAATAATCTCACCATCTCCATCATCCTGACAGCATGTCTTCACCAAGCCATTAAAGTCTAACATTTAGTGGGGACAGGCGCTAGGAAGGCCTGTCACAGTCACCAGTGAGCCGGTGCCACAGCTTACCTGTCGGCTGCAGTCAGGCATCGAGAAATTCCTCTGCTGCAGATTTAAAAAAAAGAAAGAAAGAAAGAAAGAAAAATCAATCACCATCAACCTGATGTGAGAAAATCCCCAGTGCTCCAGACATGCTGGGTAATTCATCACTTCCCCATAACATGTATCAGTCCCTTGCTCCTAATCAAAAATAAACCCACCAAGAGCTGAACGCATGGAAGGCAGCCCTGTCTCTGTGGAGCACCCCCAGCCCCTTCCCCCCCAGATAACCCTAACAACAGCTGTCATAAAGCAGCTCGCCCCAAAGAGTCAAGTATGCTTCAGTCTTTGAAAGAATATAAATTGGGGTGACGACACAGCCATTAAAGCAAGTCTTCTCCTGAGATTAGGAGCAAGAAAGCTCTGGAGATAGCCCAGGGCTGAGTCTTTTAGGAGTCTTCACAAGAGCCTTAAATGGTACCAGCCCCCCCGCCACCTCTGCTATGAAGCAGAGCCCCTTTGTCAATAAGAAGCCAGTTTTTGGTTGCAGTTACCCAAATCTCTCACGTGGGCTCAGCCAGCTACAGAAACCCAGGACAGACGAGGACAGAGGCTGAGGGAGAGTCACCTCCCTGCATTTTATCCACCTACTACTCCATCCACGTCCCAGAATGACTCATCTAAGCCAATTACCCTGCCGACCCCGGCAGCTGTAGGGGGTGACTGAGCCCACCTGAGCTCTGCCTTGGCCTCAAGAAGTGTCTTGCAATCCCTCTGCTACGGTGGGAGCTGGCGGCCTCCTGGGGGCTGAGGACAGGTGGGAGGCAGCCCCCGGGAAGGATGCACAGGCGGTGGGACCCAGCTCCACAGCAGGATACCCGTCAGATCCCAAACCACATCGGTTGCATGTGTGCTGCACTGCGGGTTAATTAAATCACTGTCTTGGCACCTGTAATTGATAAGCAGAGTTGGGTGTGAGGTCTCCGATTTTGAACAGCAGGCTTTCATTTTTTAGGCTCCCTAAGCAGCAGAAATACAAATGCAGGCAAAGAAAATGTAAATGCTGCTTTGCCTTCCTTGTGGTTTGTCTCTGGGAAATAAACCAAAGACTCCTTTAAAAATCCATGTATTTCTAGCTTTTACTCACTGCTTGAACAAATGCCGTGCTCCCAGAATACCCTCCCATCTGCTAAATGCTTGCAGAAATGTTGATTTGCTCTTCGTTTACCGTCTTAATGAATTGCCCTGAAGCTTACCTTTCACTTCTCACCTTTTACTTGTTTATCAACTTTTTCTTGCCACATTTGCTAATTATTGCAGACATTTTTGTGTAAGGAAGGTTTGCTCCTTTCCTGCCAATCTTCTCTTTCTACTTGACCCCGCAGTGAAGTTGCTTATCAAAGTAAACACAATCTGCCTGGTTTGCATACGTAAGAACAAAGACAGCGAAGTGGGAAACAAACGGGCAGCGTTACAATACATGGTGTTTTTGCTTTGCAAGTTCTCCACCTCTACCTTACTAGAAGGAAGGAGTATTTAGCTAGAGGAGAACAAAAAGTACGGTCGCTCCTTCATCAGCTGTTCCACGTTGCACGTAAGTAAGGATTTGTATGGGGGATACCATTACGTAAAGCAGCAGAGGTGGAATATGAACACTGTTTATGTAAGGCAGCAGATGGTGAAATGTTATATATGTGTATATATATTTATCTATCAATGTCACTGAGGCTATAGGAAATTACGTCTCAGGGACAATGACTATTGCTAGTTGTGGTGTGGGTCTATAAACCGTGTGACAAGTTGAACACTTTTTTGGCTGCTATGTCTCAAGAACAAAAAATTTAGGTGTAGATTTCCATCTCAAACCTTATACCCACAGAAACAAAAAGGAAATAATTTGTGCCAAAACTCATCAGAGAGAAAATAAAGAAATTACCATCACTTCGTTTTTAGTATTCTGCAGCCACAGCTACGCCCGTAATGCTTCACAGCGATCTTCCCAGGAAGGACACTTCAGGCCAGCGTCGCCCGGCTCCGGAGGGGCTTGGCAAGGGTGCAGGGGGGCCTCTGCCGTAGCAGAACACGCTGCGTTTCCTGCGCTTGCGCCAGGCGTACGCCGAAGCTTTGCTCTCCCGCCATCACGTCCCGTTGCCTTTCCAAGGGTTTGCATCGGCGCGAGCTAACCGGTGCCGAAACCTGCTGGCCAGGCGGGAGCTGGCATCGGCCGGCAGCGATCCTGGCGGCGCTCGGAGAGCAGGAACACTGCGCGGTTAATTCCCAGCCGCTGGAGGGGATGGCAGAATTACAGCAGAAAGAGGCCCCAGAGGACATCAAGGTACTTCTCCTCAGCAGCTCCCGTGCTCTTAAAAGGTCTCTGTAGCGCTAGAGCTACAAACCATGCAAGAGCACAAACTTCCCAGCGCTGGCTCTGCTATTGTAATAAAAGTCTGTAACACAGTTGGTTAAGTCTAAATGCCACTCAAAGGAATTAATGCGAAGAAACTCTTTGTTTGACCTTCCTTTTGGAGCACTTCAGGCTTTCAAAGAGCACAGAAAGAGTACAGTCGGTCCTGCCTCTCCTCCCCACCGCCGAGACTAAGAGGAGAAATTCTGCCTGGCCTGGACGCAAACAGTTATTCACAACATATAAATAAAGCTTACTCGGGAGCGATCTTGAAGGCACTTAGGATAATCCTAGTGATAAGTACCAAACTGGCTGCTGAGTGTTTGCCAGACTGGGCTTTAAAATAGCATTTGTTTAATTTGTAAGTGTATAGCATGCTTTGATGAGTAACTGTCTGGGGTCAGACGTAAGCAGTCACTGCTGAGTTCAGCTCCCGTGAAAGCAGCGATATAAATAGCCAAATCTGTAAAAGAATCTGAAATGACAGGTATGCGCTGTATCCTGAAATCCTTTGAAAATCTGATGGATGCTGATGACGGTCCGAAAATCCAGCCTGGAAAGGCGCTGCCGCAGTACTGGGCAAGTACCGGAGACCTGCTGGTATCGCCCCCGCTGTGCGACACGCGCTGTTTGCAGCCCGCTGCTGGGCGTCCGCAGCTGCACCGTGCCGGCGTCAGCAGGCTGAGGCACCGCGGCACCCCCACGCCACGCCGGAGAGCTCTGCCGGGCACCGCCGCGGACACTGCTGCGGGCGTCCACCCTTCGTCACAGGCTGCCAGCACGAAGGAGCCCTCAAAGACGGTGTGGATCCCAGGTGTCCGTGCTGAAACGACCGTGGTACGCAGGGCCGGAGGCACCCAGCTGGAGGTAACTGTCTTCACCGATACAAGAGAAAGAAAAATTTTGACCCACAATTTCAGAAAAAATGGCAAACTTC
The DNA here is from genome assembly GCA_009819775.1 of Phoenicopterus ruber ruber. Classification (NCBI taxonomy): domain Eukaryota; kingdom Metazoa; phylum Chordata; class Aves; order Phoenicopteriformes; family Phoenicopteridae; genus Phoenicopterus; species Phoenicopterus ruber. The sequence continues at coordinate 655,666 of CM020233.1, read as the reverse complement.
AATGCTGATGTTTGACCTGTCCCCCAAAATAGAGCGAGCCGAATGTCTCCACCAAAGTCACATACATTATAATGCATCGTAACAGCTGAAGATGTGCTGAAGAGCTGGACCACGTTACTCAAAAGCCACAGTCCCAGGAGCTCCCTGGCCCTCAGAGGCAAAAGCCACAGGCCTGTTGAAACATGTTTCATTCAACTCATGATAAGATTTGTTTGCTGAAAAACACCAGTGAGGTGTGATGCAGAGCTGGCTGCTCCCCGTCCCCAGGAGGGCAATCGCCCGGGATAACCGCGCCACCCGGGGACTCCTCGCGCCTGCTCAGCCGCTGCCGGGAAAGCTCCTTTCCTGCAGAGGACCCTGCACTCCGTGCACTCCTCGGGGACCGCCGTCACGCCGCTATCCTGCTCTTAGCTCTTCGCGTTACTAGTGACGAGGCACCTTTGCCATGGCCGTGTCCCCACGGCACGACGCGCGGTGCAGGCGCACGGCGCTCCCCGGCGCAGCGCGGCTCCAGGGAGGAGAAGCCCCGACCGCAGGCGCGTGGATCGGCGCCTTCCTTCAGGTTGCCAACGCCACCAGACATGGGCTTCCCACTGGCTCTCTGTTTCAGCCCATGAATAGTTAGTACCACCTATCTTTTGACGATAACTAGCCATTTTGAAGAGGAGAACACGGACATCATCTCTGGAAGCCGGTATCATGCTTGAAGATGGCTGTTGGCCTTTAAATGCAGAAAGAAACAAGAGCAGGCTTTGAGCGCACATTAATTTAAAATGTAATTTTCATCCTCTGCCTAGGACTCACGTGGGATTTATGCTATTAAATATTAAATACCAAGACCTTTATGCAATGAGGCAGCTTTATTGAATAAAATTATATCAAACAACGAAATCACAAGCTTTGCAGATATTAACCATATAACAGGTTTCAGAAAATATTGCAGTGTAAGGACCCAGAGGAGAAGCGTCTTTCCGTCAGTGCCTCACCTGGGGAATTCCTGGCCCAGGAGGAGCGGATAACGGATAATGGCACGCCCGGCATGCGCCCGGGGGCAGGGGGCTCATTCTTACAGCTACGCTGCACTGGCGTCGATCACTTCACGCAGGCAAGACTTTCACATACAATAAGGTGTTTCTGAAGTTCAGCTCATTTTCCAATTTGTCCAACAGCAAATTACAGTTTCTTTTTTTCTTCCTTACATTGCACTCTAGGGAATTATTTTGAATATTCTGTGTGAGAATGGCAATTACTTCGTTGAGACTGGCTGTCAGAGTGACGTGGTGCTGATTTCATTCCACGTCTGGATGAGAATGCAAGCACTTCTTGAGCGATTACAGAAATCGGCTTCTAATTACCATGGGTGCTACTAAATCTCAGTTCTCCTGGGGTCTGCAAATAAACAAGCTCAACAGAGCCCCAAATATGGACAAGATAGATGGGCTGCACTAAATAAATGTTCACCAGTTTTATTATGTTTATCATTCTGGGAGGGAAGAGGAAAGGCTTTCCAAGGCTCAGTGGCTTGACTTCAAGGAATTCAGTTTCCCTTCTCCTTGGTCTTAGCCCGGGCCCTCAGCTTCTCAAAACCTAACATTTCCAAATTCAGATTGCAGAGGACTACACAGCAGAACACCACCAAATTAAAAAAAAAGGGGGGAGGGGGGCAGATGACTCTATCCATTTACGATGCCATTCTATATTTAATTTTGCCATATTCAAGAATAATTTAAATAACAGATGTAAATGATAATTTCAATACATTTAAAATATTTTATATGCTTTTTGAAGGAAACAATTTTCTCATGTAATTTCTATTTCAGTAAAAACTTCCAATTTTGATAAATGTCAAAAACTGCTTTTGAAAGCACTCTGTTAGGAAAATTATTATTACTATTATTATTTTACATAAAGGAAGAATTTAAGAGTAAGCAGCTGAAATTCCTCTGCACTCCAGTACCATAGACGGAAAGATGTTACTTTGACGGAAGTCCTTGACAGTTACGAGCATTTTGGCTCCTGCGCCATAAAATTAATAGTATTGACATTTCATTTCATGCAAAGCAGCATTCAATCACTTCTGCCAGTCATGTCTGGGGCTGCCTGGGAGGGGATGCCAGCACCGCTTCTGGAAGAGCTTAGCTCCGTTCCCGGAAATTTCATCCGGCTCCACTTCCACGCCTGATGCCGGGGAGCGTTTGGTACTTCCTACGCAGCGCTACCGATGTCTCGCTGGTGTCGTGGGAGCAGCAGCAGCCCTCCGGGGTGCCTTGCTCTCGTAAGCCCCCTTCCCCTCTCGTCTTGCCTTTCTGGGACCGCCAGGACACCTGACTTCCCGCACTTTCAGCTGGCGAGGAAACAGGAAAAGACGGTTCTGGAGAGCAGCACAAGAAGTTGTTATTCATGGTCGTTTTGCAAAACAATCTCGGAGCAATCAGGTAGTGAAAATAATCTTTCTGACATTAGTTCCTGCTCTCCAGTTGATGGGAAGGACAGAGGTTCTTTCTTCAATCTTAAATGTTCATTCTTAATACTATGATACGCTTTTTCACTTGAAGTTTCCCAAATTTAATGAATATTCAGTAATGTGTTTTCCCTTAGCTCCTCTCAGGATTTAAACCAATGGAATATAATGGTTATTATCCTACTTCACAGCCTGGCTGATACCCAAACGTAACACCAGTTAACTCACCTCTACACCAGTGGAAGATCCAGGGACTAGTAATGCTGATGAAAAGAACTTCATTGATTTAAATGGACCACATTGATCTGTTAGCCCTGATCTCAGAAAACCTGCCTAAATGTAGCCTGGAATACGGTTCAGCATAAGCACCGATTAAGTACCTACTCAACATGACTTAAAATGGCACTTCTCATTATATCTGAAGTTCATGTATTTCAATATTTTCCTAACCCAAAATGTTCAAGTCTCCTGTTACAAGAGTGCCATTTATCAGCAAATTTCCAAAGCATAAACTGGGAGCAGGTAGAAGCACCTTGCTGTTAGAGCCCAAGAGGCTGGTCCTATTTTCGACCAATTTGCTGGGGTTTTCTTAATGGAGAGAGGAAAGAGGTTTGGGAAAGCTCGTTGGAGAACAGACTCACCTTACAAAAACAGAACAAGAAGGAAAAAAACCTCTTTCCCAAGTTCTCAAAATGGACTCAATGTTCAGAGAGAAATTTTTAGAACGGAAGACTAATGTGATGAAAAGTAATTGGAAACCTGTTAGATCTGCTTTGAAAAGATTGTCTTTGGGGAAAACATCCATTTAAGAGGAAATAAAGAAGCGTAAGAGCCTGGAGGCTAAGTAACCTCCAGTAAAGCAAACGGCGCGTCTCTGAAGCCCAGGCAGCGAGCCCTTCCAGGCTGAGCACCCTGCCCTCCTCCGGCCCCGGCTCAGCCATGTGCTCCCGTGGCCAAAACACTCCATCCGTCCCAGCTACCGTGAGAAAGTCCCACAGCGAAGCCCAGGCGGTAGCGACACAGGTACCAGGTAACGATGTACCACAGTCATTTGTATATTTTCCGTTAGAACAACTGGATGAAGGAATTTCTGTGGTAGCATTCGCAGTGCCAAGTTTAACCTGTGCCACGAGGATGAGCTCTCAGAACGTCAACGTTTCCACGTGCTGTGGAAGAACGCTGTGTACCTTTGCAATTAGCCGTCTCCACCATTTCTGTTGCATCTGTTTATAGCCCAGCAACCTGCAAAGGAGAGAGCTAGCCAAAGCAGCAATAAGAATAATTTACAAGGTCAAAGGAGTGCATCATGCTCTGGGCACTGAAAGCCCAGCTTTGCTCCGAGCTGTGCTGATCATCGGCACCAGCGACGGGAGGGAGTGCCTTCCATCGGGTGTTACGCCGCTCTGTGCCCGTAGGGCTCAGTGGTATTTTGCTCGTTTTTATTTTACAGTTGGAGAGATGGGAGTTTTCCTTGAAGAGCTGGCAGGCAGAGCAGACAAAATTCCCAAGGGATTTTCCTGTGCTGGCAGGCAGAGCAGACAAAATTCCCAAGGGATTTTCCTGTGCTGGCAGCTCTCTGCAAGGGGAAGAGTCCCTCAAGGGCTCTCGCAGATGAGAGCCGTCTGGAGCAGCAGTGACGTGCCAGGACAGAGAGCTATCGTGCAGGAGTTTGAGGACAACTCCTCGAAGAAGCGCTGGAGTAGCGGGAAGGGAATCTCACTGGAGAGCCAGCCCCGGGAATCAGAGCTGAGCAAAACTTCCCTTGCAGGGTCAGCCGCCAAATTCGGCTGTGCCGCTCCCTGCAGAACGGCACCCACGCCAGCGCCGGCGGCGAGGAGGGACGATCCTGTGCCTCAAACACAAGTGAAGGTCCCTTTGAATGCCAGGAGGGAAGGGCCATCAGGCCTCGGGCAAAGGTGATTAGAACACGCATCGTTTCCCGGATTGGTTTATTTATTGTATGGGCTCCCTCTGGTTACTTTATGATCACAACTTCTAAAATTTGATTTAAAAAAAAAATAAAAAGCCGGCTGAGAGATTTTGGAAGCTTGGGATTCTCCTGGGCGCTGAGCCACCCCGAGAGCAGGACCCAGAGCACAGGCATTAAGCCCTTGGAAAGCCGTTCCTTACACAGCACAGCAGCACCAACCGAAAGGCTCCCGCTGGTAATGGCTGGCGGCGCGACGCACGTGTGACGGCAATGGAAGTGTCAGTATCCCCAACAGAGCTGCGAGGAGACGCTCTGCTCAGGGCGAGGGGACCCCGAGGTGCAACGACGATGGGGAAATGCACCAGTCCCGCACTAGATTTTATGCAACCGTTGTATTTTTTCAAATGTATAATTACGCTCTTCTTCAGCAACTATGTTTAATAGTGAGTGTTTGAGGAGGAAGGACGTTATTTTACAAGTGTTTTCAAGAGAAGTTAAAAGCCAAAAACATTTGATTGCTCAGTATAAATGACTTTTGCATCCTTCTATCCCTATGTTTCACTGTCTGCAGACTTCGAAAATGAAGAATTAAAGCAATTGTCTGAAATGAATAATAAACCAACATTTTAAAAGCAATAACTTGAAACAGATTAGAATGAAATTTAGAATTCATATATATTTACAAAGGAGCACTTGGAGGAGAAAATCCAGGCGAGTTCAGTTAGCGAGGAGGCAGGAGAGCCGGGTCTGTGGGGGGGCTTGGAAAACTCTGGAAAACCTTATGTCCCCAAAGATGCGTGAATGTATTGGTGAGATTCAGACTGACACTCACCTCTCCTCCTGCCCCGGAGGGAGGGAATGACAGGGTCGGAACAGGCACTGCCTCCCGATGCCGAAGTCCCTGGGTGACCATTGGCGTCACTCTGCCTGGGCAGCTTGTTCTCATACTTCCAAAAGCACACAAACCCCTTAAAACCAAGAGGAGCCGGCAAAGTAAGTGTGGCCTGGGAAGCATTAGAATACATAGAAAAGATGTACAAGTAAATATTGCTACATAAATAATGACAGCTTGATGCTATGGCTGCTATTTTTCTACCGATATTTTGATGTTTTCACTTATGGTCATTATAAATGACTTATTCCTGTCCCTAAACACCAATCAGAGCTACCATTAGTAATATTCTGACCACAGGTAGGTGCAATAAAATTGATCAAGAAGCCGACACTTGAAGATACAAGCAAATGAACATGATAAACTGCCAAGAACTATGAGCAAGAAACACAATGTTCTTTCTCTGTAAAATAGCACCTGGCAGGGATGGCTATTTTGACTTTGGTTTTGTGTAGACAATAGCTTTTCAAATTACCCAGGAAAACCATTTGGCCTCTCGCAGCAGAACGGGTTGGCAAAATGGCACCTGTGCCCTTGAAAACAGGGCGTCCCTGCGCTGCAGCCCGCTCGGGGCCGGTCCCTCCTGCAGGGAGGCGCGGGGAACGCGGGGGCTGTGTCTTCAGTGTCCCACCCCCTTACAAACTGGAAATGAATAAATGCGTGTGCAACTCCCAGTAAAAACCTCCGCACATTTCCCTCCTGCCCCATCTATATTTCAGTTTTAATGAAACTGTGTGTTATACTTCAGCAAGACTATTGTGCGTATATGCCTAGTTTGTATGAAAGAACTGACAGGTATTTCCAAGTTCATTTCCCGATCACTAACTCCGAGTACTGCAAAGAGGGTTTGTGAAATAACTGTTCCCTTCCTGTGCTTTTTTCCTTACGGCAGCCGTGGGTTCCTCGGATCCCTGTGCAGCGGTGGGCACTCCTTCCCACGCTCCCACAAATCGCCTTGATTCCCTGAATGAGGCCAAGCAACCCGTCGCCGCAGTACCTTGATGGAGACAGCAGCCAGGGCCAGATGCCTCAGGGGGTGGTGTAACCGCCCCCACCACCCCCCAAAAGCCTGGGAACACGTGCAGTGGGCTCTCAGGGACATGACGCGAGTATTTGCACTGCTGTGGTATCTCTGTACAGGTGAAGTCTGCATTAGGTGAGGTGAAGTTTCCGGCGTGTTCATTTCCGCACGACAGACCTCGGTGCTCAGTTGCTTCTGGAGAAGCTCACCGCTACACCACCGCACCCTCCGCCGTAAGCCCTCTCCAGGACCAGGCTGCAGACGGCAAATGCCGGCGCACGTAGCCTTCCTACCCTGGAAATCCCACTGCTTTACTCCACACCCACCCGAAGACGACCTTCGTGATGTGCCCTGTATTGCAACTAAATCGTAGCCCCAAGGGCCTCGAAGAGCCAGACAGAAATTGCACTTTGCTCTTGCAGCCTGGTCGGACTGGGATGTGTGCGGAAGCCGTGTCCCTGCTTCTCCGTCGGGAAACCCTGAAGGCCTGTTAGCAACAGTTGTTACCCCACGTGGCTTCAGTGGAGGATAATGTGAAGGTTTTCCTTCCCTTCTAGCTTTTGTATTACAACATCCGCTCCAGCCAAATAAAATATTTATGTTATTTTAAGCTTCTGCTACTTAAAAAAATAAACAGCTAGCAGTAGAATGAAAACATTACTGTGCAGGAGCAAAGGCAGGAAGCACAACAGAGAGGTCGCGTCCTGAAGCTGGTGAAGGGTGTTTCCCAGCTACGGTTTGGGAAGACAAGAGATGCTGTGCATTAAAACGAGCAGGATTTGAGCACGTCTGTCGTTGCCTCGGTAGAGCGGAGAACGCCAGGGCTCAGTGTCCCTCGCACGCTTCCCAGGCCCCCGCGCCAGCAGAGGCGGAGTGAGCAGACACGGGATGGGGCTGACGGCCCGAGAGCGTCGGCTCCAACAGGGACGCGCCCGCGGGCCTGGGGAGTGCGGCCACGCCAGCGCCCACCGCGGCCACCGCGGCCACCGCCCGCCCACCCCGTGGCGCCCGCTTCGTCGCAGAGGCACCCAGGCTCGCGGGAAGCGGCTTGGCTTACCGGGACGGAGAGGATTCTGCCCAGGACTGCAGAGGCAATGGTCTTCTGGTCCTTTTTTGTTCTACAGAAAGCTGCCACTTCTCCAGGCAGCCTTGGGTTTGCAACGCGCTGCACTAAAGAAAATGAGGAAGATGCTGTTGCTGAATAACATTTTTCCTGGCAAATTAGTGTGGCAAATTCCCTAGAAAAGTGAAAAATTCTAATGGGCAGTGCAAAATAATGGATTGCACCAAGAGAAGTAGTTTGACAGCAAATGTTTGATTTGAATTCAAAGAGAGAAAAAAAGTGTCTGGGCCTAAACAAGACTGTTGACCATGAAGTAGACTTTGCTGTAACTGAAGTGAAAAGGCTAATTCATCAAGCTGTAATGAGAATCTCATTGTCATTCATCTTTTATGTGAACATTTGCAGGCAAGAGGCTGGATGTCAGGGGAAAGCCCTGTAATTAATTTATCTCTGTTGAGTAAAAGGTAACAGATCTGAACGACGGGTACTGTTCCAGCACAGCTGCCTCAGACAAAAATCAAGCAGATTATTTAGGTCTGATTTCTACTTTCCTTCAAAGGAAAAATAAATAGCTGCAGAAGAATCAGAACCATGAAAAATACATAGTTTGGAAGAAGGGAAGAAGCAGAAGCCTACCTCCAAGAAATCACATCAGCAAGAACGACTGAAACCCTCAGGGCGGAGGAAAAATAAAAGTATAATTTGTTTGCAATGGGAGAATTTTACCGTCTAGCCTAAGGTAACAAGTTAGAATTAAGCCTAAATAACGGAGGCAGTGATCAAAGTAATTTGCCACGGATAATTTGCCCTCAAGACATTCAGAAGACAATGTCAAGGCTCCCTACAATTACAAAGTCCTGGCTTACTCTCTGTTGTGATTGCTTTAATCAAGGGGCTTTATTTTTTTGAAAGCATAAGAGGCACTGGAGGACCCGACGCCCGTTGAAAGTCAGCACAATTTGTGTGCTTAACAGCAATTTTGCCTTTTGACCTGGCTCCCTCCGACGGCTCCAGCGGCCTCGGTTTGCAGCACGAGGGTAGGAGCCGGTGCTGAAGCCTCTCGCGCCGCTCTCGCAGCACTGCCACGTCTCCGTGCTCACACGGGTGAGCGCCGCGCGGCGTGCCAGGGCCTCGGGCAGCCCTCCAGCCCTCGCTGGGGAGGCACACCGGCGCGCGCCCTGAGGCGCGGGGCTGCGCGAGGCCACGACCCACCCGAGCCCTCCGGCCGGAGGGACCCCAGCAGCAGCGCCTGCCGCAGCACGCGGCACCTTCTGCCAGGCAGAACTCTCACTCAATTCCCTGGCTGCGGGCTGCGGCGGGGTGGGGCGTGTGGCTGGTTTTGGGTTGCTTGGGTTCTTTTGTTTGGTGTTTTTTGGGGAGTATTTGGCAGTATTTTGGGCTGCTGTGGGATCAAACCCATGCAGACACCTTTACAAAATGTGATGGATTGTAGAACTACATTATATAGTCACAATTAAAATTATTTCCTATGGCAGACAAACTAGATGGATCAGTTTTAAGCGCAGATGCCACACTGAGGGATGCAATACTGATACAGATGCCCAGGCAATGGTGTTCTCCCATAAGATAAAGATAACTCCAATTAACCAAGACTGTACAGTGGTCTCCATATATCCCACATCAGTGAAAGGGAAGAGACTTTTGGAGAACTGTTGTTAAGAAATGTCAACAATGCTCTCAGGAAAGCCAGAAGATGCAGAGGGAAGAAAAAAGTCTACTTTCTGGTAAAGGTTAGTGATGTCTCTGTCGTGTCATGTTTGTACAGGCCTCCTCAACTCCCACAGACACTCAAGGTGTGATCTGGGACAGCTTTGCCAGCGCTGGGGAGGAAAAATCCTCGCACCCGTGCAGATCAGTGTGGGCTGGAAGAAAGGGTTAACAGAGAATTGCTTTCTCACTGCCCAAGCATAAGTTACCATCTCCTCCAACTCTCAGCTCAGTTTTTGAAGGCAACAGCTCATTTAGCTCCGCTAAGCATCATGTTCAAAGCTTTCACTTGCTGTAGCACTCCCTCCTCTCCTGCATTTGTGATTAATTTCTCTTTTCACCTTTGAAAAAGCAGAAGGGGAGCTGCGTATCTAACTCCAAGCTCCTTTGAAACACTAGACTAATGCTTTATCTAGCGAGAGTTCTGTTCATAGACTAAGAAAAACTCAGCAACACAAAGCACAGTGTTGTTTCCCCACTGCGAAGCGCAGAAGGCGGCCGGTTTCCCTTCCTAGTGGGGTGCGAGTTCTGCAAGGGCAGATGGCCCCACTGCAATCCCGGCGCCGGGGCTGCACCGCTGCACGCCAGCATCCAGCCACACGCATCTTCTGAAGCGGCAGAGTCTAAAATGTCAAGTTTTCCCGAGCTGCAAATTACCTCGCCTCAGACCGTGGAGGTGACTTTGCTGAGGGCTCTGTCTCTGCATGCCCAGCGTGGTTCAGCAGTGCACGATTCAGCTGGGGCAGCAAACAGAACAGGAGTGGAGGTGACTGGAACATATTGGTGCTGGTACGGCCGTGCAAACAGAGACTTCTCAACTTGCCGTTAGCTACGCTTATCAGCAGAAAGCAAAAGTAAATATACCCATTATTGTTATTATTTTTCTGGCACCGTTTCTTCATGTTTATTCACCAAGGCTTTATTTCAAGATCAAGCAGCCCTAGCAAGCGAGACCCTGCCGCCCCGTTCTCGGCAGGGCTCCAGAGCTGCACGGCACGCGGGGCACCCCTGCGCTGCAGGCGGCCCTTTTCTCTGGAAGGGGGGCCTGGGAATCCCAAGGGCTTACGTGCCCCCCCCATCCCGGGGCAACACGAGGCTGTTTCTTAAAGCGGTGCACCGCGGCTTAAGGAAACTCGCCACCGCTCACCCGGGCTCACCGCAGGCCGAGCGCTGCAGCTCACTTTATCATCATTTATCACTGCAAGACAAACGCAGCGATCAGAGGATTAACAGCAATCACATTAAGCTCAGCGAGTTAAACTGCTCACCCAGCAGGACGGTGAGCTTTTCATTTCAGATAACACCCGATACTCTCCTGTGAGTGGAGGTGCGATACGTCCAGCACCGGTGATGAAGCAGGAGCACCATTGATTTCAGCAGTGTCCCTCCTCTTTGACAGGGAGCAGGATCTGTCCATCTGCCTAGACGATGGCACACCACACAGGCTCTTCAGAGCCCCTCCAGGTCCAGGGAGGCCGTTCCTCCCGCCGCTACTGAGCAGGACGTGCACGCTACAGCAGCCCTGTTCTGTATTCCAGCCCTGCGTAACCCAAACTTGCCTCAAGGGTATCATCTTGCTGCATCTGAATTCAACAGCAAAATTTTCGTTGACTTCAGTGCTCCTGGACTATGCCTTGAAAGAACACCATCCAAATGAAGTGAAACAAAAAGATAAATAAATAAAAGGATACTTCCCAGAGTAAGTGGATTTAATCTCCCTTCCTGCTTCAATTTGAATTTCAGAATTTTAAGACATTAAAATGATTTTTTTTTTTAAAATCAAATAAATTTCTGCAAGCTTTTCTCACTTCTTTGGACCAGATCTTATAAACAGGATTAGGATTTGCAATTAAGTACCGGCACTCAGCCAGGATCAGGTACCACAGCAACTAACCCCCTGAGGGTGACAGTGGGCTTGGAGCAACTACTCATGACCTTGTGCCTGCTGTGATAAAACACGTATCATGTGTTTAAGGAAAAATAAAGATTAGACCTAGCAAATGAGACCTGTGAGCTCCAGTTGTGCCAGAGCCATGGAAACACTAAATCAGAGCAGAACAGGGAACCCCCTGGGGATCTAAGAGTTAATTAAGCAGAGCCTACGAGGATTGCTCGGAGGGAGAACACCCCTGAGAACGGTCTGTGAGAATAAGGCCTCTGGGTTCCCACGCGATGGTGGACGTGCACATGCTGTGGGACCTCCTTCTGACGCAAGGAGATGACGCTGAGCACCTCTCCAAAGCCCATGCTGCGACGCGTGGTGTGACCGGGCTAACAACGCTCACCCGAGATCTGCTGACGATTAGCACAAGCCAGTCCGCCTTAAATTGACAGCTGCCCACAAAGAGTTCGACCTGATTTCATTTGTTTGCAGCGGCAATAAATCTGAGTGAAAATTGCCAAGCGCCTGCTGATCTCCGCATCCAGGCGAGGTCAAGGTTCCCAGGAAATGACTAAATGATGATCATTTAACAGTAATTCTGCAGGAGCACCAGGAGACTCGGAAGAGTGACGGAGACTTGCCTGAACTGCCTTCTGCACAAATAAACGCCACAGAGACAGTTCTTGCCCTTAGGCAACTTTTGATCCAGAAATGTACTTGTACAGGGCCTAGGTCCCGCTCAACACGGGTATCCCGCAGCGAGCACGGGAAGGTAGCTCTGTTGTCAGAAGGCTTCCCGCGCCGCGGTACCAAACCTCAGGTGGAAAAACAAGCAAGCGAGTAGAAAGACAAGGGAGCGGGACAGCTGGGTCTGCATAAATTAGGAGTCACAGCAGATGATGTATCGATATGTGAAAAGAGGAGCGAGCAGACCGGGTCGCTGTTTGCAGCCAATGCATTAGGTGAGCTAATTAAAGAGACGAGAAGGAAATTACAGTCAGTGGAAAATGAGGTAGCTGATGTCTGGAAAATGAAAAAAACATCCTGCTGACCGTGACAGACCTGCCAGGCGCCTGCATGGCCATCGCCGTGCTCTGCACAGGGATCACACGGGGCCAAGAGGCAGAGCTGGTTTTTAAGAGGAGGAAAGCACAGCAAGGCAGAGATAGAAAACACTGATGAGCCCTGCAAACCAAAAATTAGAGCAATTTGGGTATGTTCCTAGAGTTGGGGATCTTATTTTTTTTCTACTTCACATCATCGTGCAACTCTTCAGATTAAACCCACCAGAGCGCTAGCCAATACGCTGATACAATCCACGAGGATGTAGGTCTCCAGTGATTTTTTTTTTTTTTTTTTTTTCCCATTACTGGTGCGTTTGGAAGCCAGCCTGTAAGGATGTTCTTGCCAGCTGGGAAATCCCAGAGGACATGTTCCTTCCTCTGTTTTGCTGGCAACCATGAAGAAAAATTATAATGAATGACCTCTTTTCTTTTTTCCTTCTGCACCAGCTGGCTCCGATACCCTTTCCCAACCTCCACTTGCATCATCTACCAAAACAGAGTCTCATTTCCTAGATAAACAGACTTCTTCAGGCTTCTCAAGATAATGCTTAATGAAAAATACAGTGCAATGAAAATACTTTGCATGGGCTTCCTTCTTTTAAATGCACTTACTTTTTTATTTAAAGAGCTATTGAAATAAGTAATTTTCTTCTCGTCTGTTAATCCCAGCTCTGTGTACATCAAGACACGTCTTTCTAAACTGGCCATACTGAAATCCATTAGATAACCCTCAAACGGCAGAAATGGAGCTCTCTGGGATTTCTCTGACAAAATAGTTTGCCAGAAGAAAGACACTGAATCAGCCGTCTTCAAAAGTGTGCAGGGGGAAAAAAAAAAAGAAAAACAGATTTTTTTTCTTTAACTCTTTCTTCTTGATTCTTTATTTCACCAGAATTTTAACAGAGCGGAAGATGGCCCTGTCTGCCGGCGACAGGACGACGAGCACTGTGGTTGAAGGCGGCTGCGGTGCTGCCGGTCGCTGGCAGCGCCAGGCGCGGGCCGGGGAGCGGCTCAGACCCCCTGCGCCGGGTGCCGAGCACCGCGCTGGGCCCAACCGAGCAGCGCCCGCCATTTGAGCAACGGTGCCTTGTGGCCACCGAGACCGGGCCCAAAACCCGGGGTCAGCAAAACCACAAACCTCCCCCTTCGCCGGGAGCATCCGCGGCCGCGAGGGCAGAAACCACAGCGCTCACGAGGGGCGACACGAGCGCGGGCGTAGCTGAACGTTTCCGACATGAAAACTGTCTGAACGGAGAATTCTGTTTGACCTTTTGAGACTCAGACTCTTACCGACTCACATTTCAAGCAGAAAATCCTTACAGATGCCACCCACACAGCAGAATGAACTTCAAGGGTTGTATTTACTTCGTTTTTCTTCGCGACGATTACCTCTGAATACCGAGGGGCAGGAGATCCGAATGGCCACAAAGCCAACAAGCGGCTCTTCTGTAGATCCTGCCTGCGAGCCCTCTGCAGTAGCGCTGCCCACGATCAGCCTCCGGCACAGAGGAGGAGAGGCTCGGGCCTGGGCAAGAGAGCTTCGGACTGGAGAAAAGACAGAAAGGGAACATTTAAAAAAGGAAGATCTCGGCGTGTAGCTGAGCCGAGAGGATGGTTCTGCAGAAACTGGTACTCGACTGATGTTTTACCCCCTTAATATTTCCTTTTTCACATTAAGTTTTCTCCATTTTCAGTTGTTCTGGTTTGAGTCCAGTTCGCTCTGTGGGGATGATAGGTTACTTAGCAACTGAAATTAAAGTTCGATTATTGTATTAATATTGATGCTACCATTGCCTGAATCGTAATTCCAGTAGGAGGAATAATTTCAGTTTCTTTAAAATATTGATTCTGGAAAGAGGCCAAAGTGCGGGCATACGGGGCTGAATTCCTGCTGTCACAGCAGCTCGAGGATGAGCATCACCGGCCACGCTAGGGCGGGATGGAAATCGGAAAAAGCAGAGGGAAATTCTGGGCTAGCATTGAAATAGCCCTACCCGCAGCTCGGCGCACAAGTTCAGAACAGCACAAGAATGTTTTCACATTTGAAGTAGCTGACGTTCTCCTCATGTGTACAGGAATATTTGACAACAGAGCCCTACCACGTTGTCACTTGCATGTATCACTGTAACTCACTGGATAAATGGGCTCACCTTTCAATCTTACAAATGTTTTCAAAGATAAATTGAGGAAATTAAGTCCCAGTTTTCTCTTTTTCCACCTTTTTCTTCCTTCGCTAAAGCCTGTCACACATTTCAGTTAAAATGTTTCAAATAATTTTCTCCACTTTCACCAGTTTCACAAACTAGTTCATTTAACTAAAAAAACAATAAAAAACCACCCCACCAACCAAACTCATTTTGTATCAGCTTTTCATTGCCACTAAGCGTGCTCATCTTCTTCTCGGAGCTTTCTGGGCCTCATTGAGACCAATTCTGGAGACACAAGCTCCCAGCACGTATCAGGCAATGAAAATACGATTCTGCTGTTACTGCAGAACTTCAGCCCAGGCTAACGGGCTGACGCGGGCCATGTCCGGAAAGTAACACTAGTGACAGCACCTGGCCAGAACTGCTAAATTCAAAATCTGAAATTAAAGACAAGGAAATCTGTCTGTTTTCACATATTCATCTCTCAACAGGGCTCTACACATCATCCATCTTCTGCCTGAGACAGGTAGCAATTCAGGGCGTACCCAAGCACGTCCTCTGCTTAAAAACACGCAAGAAACTATGATGGAGTTGCATCTTTCTTCAAAGCTCAAATGCCTGTAGCTGGGCACATACTTAATAATATTAATACCCTTCCTGAACATTAACCACAGCAGTGGCCTTTTGATAACTTGCAGTTCTTCCTCTGTAAAAGCAATGAAAAATACATGGTAGCTCTTATTGAAGATCCCTGCAACGCACGTGTGACAGATCACCGCTAGAGATGAGAGACAGAGTGTGCCTTCAAAACTTGGGGGGCACGGCGGTATTCAGAGTCATGAAGATGAAACACCCAGTATCATTGAACGTTAAAGGACAACCAAAAGGTCTCTGTCTCCTGTTTGCACCGAGAATGCCTGGCTTTCACCTCAGATCGCAAACAAATGTGTCTGCTGCCGTGCTGGTTTAGCAGCATCCAGATGGTTTTAGTCCATCCGAGGAGATGGACGCAAAACTTAACTTGTATAAACTGAACCCACCCCAGCTTTACGTTTAAATGTGAAGAACACTCCCAGGTGAAGTCAGGTGGGTCTACAGGGGCTCGGCACAGTCAGCAGCTGGGATATCTATCCACTTCCACATCTAGAAACAGTGAATTCCCTTGGGAAAATACTCCTGACCCCATGCCCAGCTCCTCCAGCATCTTCACTCCTAAGTCCCCACCTCGCTCGTGTTCGTGCATTTTTGACAAGCAAGCTGTTAGTTCTCGTGCAGTACATACCATTAAACCTCGAGATGGCCATCCTCCCTTCTGTCTCGTACACTTCCCAGCCAGCCCCCTGTTACATTGGAGGCATACTGGTAATATATAGTTTTCAAACATTTTTCTAAACTTGCAGCTTTATATTCTACATCTTTCTGGTTTTCGTACTAGTTTGTGCCCTCCAAGTTACGCTTCTTTAGGCCTGTCATCCCACATGCATGTTTTCAATGTAATGGGTGCTCTAATGGGATTCCTCTCAGAGAGCTTTCTACCCCTTCCCCAGGGACATGAACATCCTCTTCCATGTTTACAGCTGGTGCTAGCAGCTTTTTTTTAAACCTAGTTTTAAATTATACAACAGAGTTTTCATTTTTTCTCTTGGCAGAATAACTCTGTAAGTCCTCACCTAAGAGTTGTCCCCCAGTGCTTGCTCCTCAAAGGAGCGTAGCAGTTCAGGTGAGTCCATCTCATCTGGAGGCCAGCTCAACCGCACGCACAGGCGGTTGGGGAGATTTCCAAGGCTGTAAACATGAGGGTTGGAAACCTTATCTGGAATTTCTAGAATAAGGTCAGAAATAGAAAGTAGCCATGAACGTAGAGTTCTGTTAAGACTCACAATACTTGCCACATAAAACACAAAAAATGGGTTATATAAATAACGTTCTGTGAAAATGTCTTTAACGGTTGTGCTTTGACACATCTTTAAGATCATAAACTTCACTCTTTTTAATGTTTTCGGTAAGACTTGTAATGAGAAAAGACAATTCTGAAGTCCTGACATTAATAAGTCTATTGTAAAAAGGTCACCTTCCCCTAAGAATGTTTTATTATCAGTGGAGCAGAATAGCTCTGAATATGTAATGACTTTTATCTGATGATTGCCCTGTATTCTTTTCTAAAGAAAGGAGGCTTCAGATGTTCATAATTTACATATACACGTTGAAGTGTTTGGCAGCAGAAAAACAAACTGGTTCAGAGAAATTAATTATAAAGCAGCTATAGAAGAGGCATGAAAATTAACTTCTGATCTTCATATGTCTCTAAGAGGTACTAAAAAGCACCACAGGACTGTCCGTCCTCCGGGACACTGCTGTACATCACTCAGCTGCAGTGAAACACATGCAGGAGGTTCACTTTCTGAATAAATTGTTGTAAAGACTGTTTCTCGTTTGCATTTGGTTTTTCCACTTCGGTGTAGAAACTCCACCACTCGCATTTAGCAGCGCTTAAAGGATTAGGAGGTGCACGGAGAGGATACATACCAGTGTCAGTGACAACAGGAACCCAGATCAACAACTAAGACCAACAACTACATGCAAAACCAGAGCTACCTGAAGGCCACTGTCACCTGTAGCTTGCAGACCCGGAGAGACAAGCGGGAACCGCACGGTCGGGATCCCGTCAAAGCACCTTAGCAGCGAGCACAGCCGCGCGGGGTCTGCACCCCTGGGGACAGAGACGGTTCTGCACGGAGCTGCAGCAGCTCTGCGCCTCAGAAATGCTCCTCCTGGCTGGCTGTCAGGGCACCGAGGCAGCCCCTGAAAACAATGCATGTTTTGCACTCATTTCAAATTAGAAGGTTTCCCCAGGAGACCTGTGTGTTCATAAATAGCTATGCCAAAGCTTGTTTTTTGTTTTGAGTCATTAAATTACATTGCACTTAATTACTCCCAATCTACCACCAATGAAGGTTTTCCAACAAAAGCTGCTTCTGTTAAGAAACCATTTTTATATACTAATGATCTTATCTCAAGAATGTTTTTCAAAGAGCATTTAAACAACATCATGCTCCATTTGCCAGGGGGACGCACAGCGGAAAGTAAGTATATTTTTAAAATCATCTTGTCCAGAAAAAAATGTTTTTCTAAGAGTGCTATCTAGGACAAAGGCTGTGCCTTATTGGGAAGGCCATTTATCTGGGGACCAATTAGCCGCTGAACTTCATCAGCGAGACAACGCTGTGCCAGTTCACCAGTATTTCAAAGGAAACGCTATGGCTGTATTAACAGAGGATGGCACTTTGCTGCAAACCGATGGCTCCTGGCTCCTCGCTGAAAGCCATTTCATGATTCTGCAGGGGGGCAGGAATACAGGTACGGTTGGATTTGGGAGGGTTTGCTTCACGTCATCCC
Source organism: Phoenicopterus ruber ruber (assembly GCA_009819775.1). Classification (NCBI taxonomy): domain Eukaryota; kingdom Metazoa; phylum Chordata; class Aves; order Phoenicopteriformes; family Phoenicopteridae; genus Phoenicopterus; species Phoenicopterus ruber. The sequence goes on along the minus strand of CM020233.1, from coordinate 638,082 downwards.
AGCGCTTGGGAATAACCAACGTACAATTAGCGGTACCAGCTTACGCTTTGGATGACGGTGAGTTTTCGGCAGTATGCCGCCTCTCATAACGGCGGCAAGTTCTTTTCATGTGCCAGAGCATCAGAGAACAAACAGAAACAGTTTTGAGGGGTAAGTGAGAGACTGAGAAAGGGGATGGAGAAGAATCAGAGGAGTGAGGGCAGGACAGGCAGCAACGAAGATCATCCATTTTATCAAGAAGCTGGTGAGATTTGAACTGGAACTTGGCTAAACAAGGAGAAGCAAGGACAAAGGCAATTTAGCCTGCAGTAAAAGCGTGAGGATATGTGACTCTCCTGCAGCTCTTTATGAGTCAGATTAGCTGAAGTTAAGCTCTTGAGGTGCTTCCAAGCATGTCCTGTGTCATTTGCACCAATTACAGGGCTGCCGTCCAGTCTGCCCTCCAGTTCGGAGCTTAATGGGAAACAGGAGGAGCCTTAATATCTCTGTATCAGGAAATGGGTATTTAACCTAATTTTTCCAAATCCTAATTGCATCCTTATTCTTCCTAATACTGAGCTAATAAATGAGGCATTTCAGATTTCACCCTGGCATTTCAGCACACCATAAAAAAATACACAACAGATTAAGCAACCATTAGATATATTGTTCATTCTCAGCCAATGCAACTCAAATGCCACATTTCACAGATGGGTTTAGCAATTGATGTTCTGCGCGGGCAGGAGCAGCAGGGTGGGCTGATTAAACCCGAGTAACAACATAATCGGGGGCTGCTTCTTCTGTTTTATTGTAATAGATGAGGCCCTAAGGGATATGATTTAGTGGGGGACTTGGTAGTGATAGGTTAATGGTTGGACCCGATGATCTTGGAGGTCTCTTCCAACCAGAACAATTCTATGATTCTATGAGTAAGTTTGAGCTAGTTTGTGCTTTCTCCTTTCTGTCACCAGTGCATCTTTTCAGATGGAAGAAATCCTGTTACAGCGACTGCATCCCCAGAAGAGAGTAAACTCGTGAGTGAAGCGGTGACATTTAAGGCCACGAGCACTGGGGTGTTTGTGTTGAACTATGCTCCCTCATGTCTCCATTAAAGAATGAACCACTGACAGATGAAAATATTTATGGTTTCCATAGAGCTTGCTTCATTTTTCATCCTGTCATGGATGAAACACTTTCTTAATGTCTTTTACATCAAAGAAATAATTTCTTTATGTGGTATCATCCAATCTGCTTTCCATTCCCAATCTTCGTTCCCGTAGAAAGCCGAATGCTAATTGGTATTCAGCGAATAAATTGTCATTACTTTTATTAATTATATCACATTGTTCAACACCCAAGATAAGGGAATTACTGTTCTCAATACCAAACAGAGATGCCGTTCCTGTCGGGAGAGAGAGGCCAAGAGGAATAGGTAAACAAGTCCAGAAGTAACGCTTCACCAGCGCAAGATGCCTTTTATCAGCACTTCTGAGCTCAGAACTCTGCTTAGAGCCCTGGCAGTGAAATAACACATTCCTACCAGGGGAAGCAAGCCTCCTCCCCAGGCACCGCTCCCGGCCTGACGCTGCCCCGTCGTGCGTAAGGACACACACACGTACCACTGCAACGGCCGCGGACACAGCCCTGCTTCCCCGGCTCCAACGTCGCCACCAAGTTTTAAAAATTCACAGACTGGCGCTCACAGAGCTGAAGTTAATCTGTATGTCGGTGTCTGATTCAGGAAAGCAAGAACGGGCTCAGCTCATATGCGGGTACAATTTATTCAAACCCAACTCAGAATAGATACAGGTTTTGTTCAGAGGCTGCTAAGAAGATACAGAAACGGGAATATATCTGAAAGGGGCAGAAAGGACCTGCCGCCCGTCTGGAAGAGCGGGAGACGGCTGCAGCCCTGCCGAGGCTGCGGCACACCGCGGGGGCCGGGGCGAGGGTGGGCACTCGGAGGGGTCCCGGTCCCGGCTCCGGCAGCAGGCTGCTGCTGGTGGGCAGCAAACACCCGCCGCCACGCGCGTGCGCGAAGCTCATTTTGTTACGGTGAGTTAGAGCTGCGAGGGTGCACAGCTCCAGCAGCTCTTCCAAAGCGTGCAGCAGAGCTCGGAGTGGAACACGACAGCCTCGAATTCAAGTGCTTGTTCATGTGTTGGACAAACATTATGGTTTTTTTATAGCACCAGTCAGAAACAGCACAAAATGTCTCTAATTTCCAGCTCTTCAGCATACAAAAATCAGCACGTCTTTTAATATCTATTGACCTCCAGAACAAAATCCCCTTTTACCAATGATTTTGCGTTGCAACGGTATTATAAGACTCCTGCACAGCTTACCCTGGCTGCAATCTTCAGACTACAGCTAGCATAGCAAAAGCAACAAGACTTGGATGACACTTTGCAGTAAGTACTGCGGTATCAGAGCTTCTCCCTGCAAATCTGCAAGCTCCAGCAGCTGCAGTGGAGCGTGAGGAACCCCAGTATGCATCGAGCAAAATAAAAACTAAAAAACCCAGTACTGTCCTCCTCTCATTGCAGTTAATCACATTTCAGTTCCCACTACCCACTTCTAAAGAACCAGTGAAAAATAGCCAATTTAATGAAGTTTCATATACCTCTACTCCTTCAGTCCCCAAATATCAAGGACAGTATAATCCACATAAGTGAAAACTGGACTGGGACCTTCTTTGCAGCCACGGGAAAGAAGCGGGACAGAGACACCCATACCCTCACCTGGGCTGGCGGTTTGCACGCCGCAAGCAGCGGATTTGGGAAGGATGCCTAGCAGCAACACAGCCCGAAGATTTGAGAAAACTGAAGGGGGGGGAGAGAGAACTTGTAGGGTTCCTTTTGTCTTCCTTTGGAGGAATAGACTCGGAGAAGGATATATCTGCACAGCCCAATTCCCAAATGCACATTTCACTTTTGAGTCCAGAGATGAACAGGCTGCAGTGGTGTGAATTGTTACAATAACATTAAAAATTCAGCAGAACTCATTATCCCAAATTTAATCGCTCCCTCTGAAATTCTGTCAGACTCATTATGTTGGTTCCCTTTTTGACATGGTTTAAGCTCCTCCAGAGAGCAGCTGTACAATAGCAATAATAATGATTAAATTGCTGTCTAAAGCTTCACTGGACATCAAAATAAGCAGACTAAATTCACACTTACAGCCACTTTTAAAGAAAATTATCATCGTACCAAAATGGTAGAGCTTATGATATGTCCTTACGGAGTTAACTAAACACAAACTCACCGAGAAAATGCATTACGAGCCTTACGAACACAGGGCTCTGAGGGGTCTGGGTCCCATCGTTGGGGGGAGGCAGGGCTACAGAGACGAGCAAACCCTGTATTTTGACAAATGTAAACTATCTGAAAAAGAGTTTCAAGAATAGCTGAAGTATTCACAAATCCACACTAAAGGCAGGAAATGTTTTTAGTCCAAGAGCTGAAGACTGGAGTATTTTTCAAACAGTCATACAGCAGAGCAAGCGCACAAAGACCACCCCTCGTCACCACGCTGTTCCAGAGCACGCGGCATCCCAAGCGCAGCACGCCATTGAGCAAGGGTTTACTTAGTGCTTGGGAGCTACCTGGCTCTTCTCTCACAGCGAGCTTCTTCCGTGGGACCAGAAAGGCTGGAACCATTCCAGCTATCTTTGTGTTTCTGTATTTCTTGGTCCTGGGAGGAAGAAAATCATGGGAACTGAGACAGGCTGAGCAGGCTGTTCCCAAGATGGATCTTCTCTGCTCTGCGAGACAACAGGTTTTAGCAGAGGAAAGGCAGCGCTCAGCATTTTTTCAGGAAAGCAAAAAGTTGTCATTTCATCCAAACGCGTTACAATCTCCAGCTTTGGAAACCTGCCGTGTCCTGCCGTGGCAGGGCTGCTGCTGCGCGGTGCCGTGCTCTGGCCGAGCCCTCTGCCCGCTGTCCCCCATGGCCACCCGGCTCCGGAGCCCTGTTGGGCAGCGCGGGGGAACCACGGCGAGCTGGCCACCGGCGCGCGGGAGGAGAGACCTGCTCTTTCCATGACGCTTTGAGGCACAGAGGGAGGCTTTTTGAGTCATTACAGGTTTCATACCAGGGGTAGTGGAGTTCATTCACATTTTTTGCAAGTCATATTTGACTAGGATTCCTGTATTTCTCAGAGGACTGTACTGTCAGGCAACACACAAATGTTATGCATTTAAACAGTCTGCTTTGCAATAACGTACCCATTCAAGTTGGCTTTATTACACTTCAATGTATTGTATGGATTCAGCTCCATTTTCTTCTCACAAGGTTTCATAAATACAGAACCCAATTATTGCATATCTTAATCCCACTGCCCGAGCACCAGGCAGGAGCGGCCATCTCAGCAAAACTCCTCTGGTAGAGGCATCTGCCCTGCACAGAAGCAAGGAAGGCATGGCTCCGCACCGCGAAGGCACGGCCTTCAGCTGAATCCCAGGCCTGACGCGAAGGTGCAATCTCCACTGCGCAGGAGACTTCTCAGGCAGGTGAAGCCCATCAGCACCCCCAGTTTCACCAGTGAAGGCCCCTCTGTGCCCAGTGCTCCTTTTGCGCTCGCGTAGGTCTGCCTCTGCCTTTTCGGCACGTTCCTGTCCCTCGGGCCCCGCTGCCCTCCTTGCCCTCGCCCGCGGATGGGAATCGCAGTCACGTCGCGCGCAGGGCCCGGGGCTCTGCCCGCAACCGCAGGAGGGCTCGGAGGCCCCGGCCCGCGGGTCCTGCCCCGGGGGGGGACACGCGGAGGGTCCCGCTCCAGGGGCCGGCTGTCCCCCGCCAGCAGTGCTCCCCGTCACACCCCAAGCCCCCAGCAAATACCAGGTTGCACAAAACACCATGTTGTACCCCCCATGCACGCTAATTCTACTCTGTTGGTTATCAGGCTTCATTTAATCAATTATAACTCTGGCCTTATTTCATCTTAGTATTAGGAAAAGAAAATGCCAGAGGAAATACGTACATTGATCATTAACTGAACTGTAGGACCTGGTCTGTACAACTACTTTATAAGAATGCACCGAGTCAGAAAGATCCCGTAGGTTGATGTGTTACTGGGTCGAGAGGAAATCTGACTTGATGGAGGGGTTCCGAGGAATTCCCCACATCCCCAGGCCAGAGGTATTGTGTGTGCATGAACAATAGCCAGCAGGAAGGATATAAAACAGGAGTTTCACAACAAGCTGTAACTGTTTTACGTGAGGTGCCCTGGTGCGGTCAGCCAGGAGCAGGACACGGCTCCCCCACCCTGCCTCAAGAGACGCGGGGAGTTTCCACGCAGGCATGAGCAGGAAGATGTAGCTCACCTCTCTCTGCTCCATCCTCGAGGAAAATGGATCTCCACCTGGGAGACTAAGGAATAATGCAAAACACGCCTGCCTGCCCCAGAGCAGGAGCTCTGCAGCTGCTCCGGCGAGCTCGGAGCCTTCTGCACAGGATGCCCCACACTCCCACCGGCCACCCCACTACAGCGAAGCTAGGCATGGCCACCTCCAGCCCCTCTTCACCTGGCCCGGGGGTCCCTCCCAGGCTCCGGGTGCTCCCACCTGCGCAGCCAACGAGCTGGGAGAGGCCTCAGCGGCGGGACTTTGGAGAGGACGCTTGGGCCCCAGCCCCTGCAGACAAACGCCATTAGCTGGGAAGCCTCAGCAGAGCCTTTTCACAGCGCTTAAAACGCGACTCCATTGAGTGCATCCAGGGTCCTGCTCTGGGTCGGGAGGGACTGGAGCACCCCAAAACCATCTGCATTTGCCGGCTGTATCAGTAGGCCTAAAAAAACCCTGTTTCCCCCTTCAAAATTTCCGTAATTTCAGTTACTTCAAAAGTATCGCCACACATACCACCCACGTTTAAGAATACATCTTAAAGCACATCTAAAGACAATACCTCTTTGCAATACACTGAGATTAGTAAGATTCAATCATGTACTCTAAATTAAAACACAGGTCAGAGTTTTCTTGAGGACAAGTAATTTAAGTACATGCTTACTTTCTGGAGGGGAGAGGTTTAAACAGAGCTATATATAGGTGAAGATCATCAACCAAATTTGTAATTAATTCCAGCAACTCATTAACTGTAGGACTGAAATCACTGGAGCTTCATTAGTTTATGAGACCTATGGATGTGTGTCCATTTACTTATTAAAGTATGTAAATCATGCCTTGGTTTTATTATGTAGCGTAATGACTAATGTAGAGACACCGTCCATCAGAGGTGCAAAGAACCAAAACAGCATTTTAACTGAAATTCCACCTCAGCGGCCCGGAGTTAAGTGGGACATAAACAATATATAACCCTTGTGCTAATTTCTCCTTAACATATCAATATTTCCACTGAGAATCAGTAAAACTGCCCTTCAGCTGCCCTGGTAAGTCATGGTAAGTCACGAGTAGAGAACCCGAGCAATGCGCTTGGTCCTTTGAAGCATGCTGGGTATGTCCCAGCGTGCATCACTAAATAAACCAAAACTGAACGGAAGAGTTACTTTGAATTATTATTAACAAGCACTGCGCTATTTTAATTGGCCCCCTGATGAATACTGGCCTAGAAGTGGGGACAATAAATTGCCTTACTGTGTGAAATTTCTGTTTTGAATCCAAAGTAAAAAAAAGCCCCCCAAAACCACAAAAACCACCAAAGTGCATAATATTATCTTGGAACACGTGGGGAGAGCTGACAGTGCCACGTCTGTCAAGAGCTCTTCAGACGCGTGCCAGCTACACCGGTGCCGAACTCAGGCAGCCCTCGTAGCTCATGTAGTGAAATGAAGTCGTTCATCATTTTCTATCTGAAAGGAAGAGCTTGATGAGCAAGGTGTAATTAATTCAAGTGTTTCTGAGAGCCCCAGTTTAGATGAAGATGTTCAGCTTCAAAATTCACCAAAAAAACCCCAAACAAAAACAAAATAAAACAAAAAACTGCCAACGCTGTCTAACTAACTTCTGTGCCACCAAACCAGCAAGGTGTATTTTGCAGCCCGGGTGAGCAGACGGGGGTTCACGCACGCCGCAGCGTTCCCTGTCCTCCTCGGGCATCCTGGCACTTGGGGAGCTGCGGCTGAGCTCTGAGACAAGCCAGGGCGATGCACGCTCTGCGCAGAAATCACACCCATTCCAGCCGAGCAGATCTTGCACGTAGCACAAAAAGGGTGTTTGCCAGGGCCATCCTCAGGTGTAAGGGGACGGGGAGGAGAGGGAAGAGGAGTGTATCGGGGTGGCTCCCAGCAGAGTGGGGCGAATCCAGGTCCTGCACCCAGGCCATTGGTTTGGCAAAATGCTTTCTGCAATCTGCAGATAAAGAAAATCAACCACAGAAGAAACTGAATCAAAGTTATGAGGGACTGAGTTGCTGAAGGATGTGTGCATGCAGTGACACTGGGCGTCTGCTGTAATCAGTAAGAGTTGTACTGGAAGGCAGAGAGAGCCACAATGCTATTAAAAGGAAAAGATGCTATTGGAAATTGTATAATTCCGGCAGATTTTAACATCTCTGATCTTGACTGCAAAAATGCTATCAGTAGTGGTAGAGTCCAATATCCCTGGATGCAGTGGGTAGTTGGAACTGCATCAGGATGAGGAGAGGCTACTCGAGTCCGTTTTTGAGATCACTAGGTAGGTTTTGACAAAGTTGAGTTTCAGGCTGAAAGAACTGTTTGACCAAAGACGACTGAATTGTGTTTGGTTCAGTTTCCTGATTAGGTCAGAACACAGAAGAAAAAGATTTTTTGCAGTCGATCCCAAATATTCTTATTCCAGCTTTGATCTGCAACATACGCCAATTCCTGGTTTTGCACCCGACGGAAAGCTCAGCCTTACCTACGCACCATTAACACTCGGGTTAGGGCTTGTCTGAGGATTTTGTCAGCTGTGTGAAATACAGGGCCTTGTGCAGGCAACTTCGCTGCATTGCCCTCATGTTTATTTCAAACATTAGGTCTGTTTCTCCAGTGGAAACTGCATTCGAGGGCGTTCCCTGGTGCTGCACCAAGACCTGGGCATTAACCAAACCCAGTCTGTCTGCATGAAATAGTTCATACTGTAGTGTGAGCTTTCCCTGTGGAGAGCTGTAACACCCCCCCTTGCTGTGACTAGATCACTGCAGTTATGCCTTGCTCAAGCTAAAATTGCTCACGGAAGCGCGCGGATCAATGCCGATGGCACCGAGTGCAGGACAGCACTGGCGCGAGTCTCGTTTATGACCGTACTCCTCCTCGGGGTCCAGTTTAACCGCACTCGCAGCACCCGGCCTTAGGGTGGGTCCGCGTCCTGCACTCGGTGCTTTGCTCACCCGACAAACTGCACTTAGGAAGAAATTGTTACCGAAGAAGACTGAGATTTATCTAGACCAAAGTTCACGGGCATAAACAGAGACATTCCAGCAGAACCTAAGATAATTGCTGTTAGAATGTAAAAACAGTAGGAAAAGAAATGCTGCTGAATTATTTACTTTCCTACTGTGGTCCGCGTAGTTGCAAATCTATGCTCTACTCAGCCGCCACTGCATTCCAGTGCTACTAACCTAAATTTAAGCTCATGAGTCTGAGGTACCAGTGGAAGCAAGTATCATCAAAATGTGTGGTACTGCGATAATGCCATCATTCCATCAAAGGTGCTTAATCTATACCAAACCCCGCCACCCGCCGATGACGTTTCTGTGTCAATGCCATGGATGATGAATCGGTCTGCACAGCGATGCAGCAATGACTCAACTTGTGCTACAACAATCCATATCTGTAGGGCAGCTCCTCATTAAGAGTTACAATATTAGTATGACAAATCAATATTACTATTTTTGATCTCTGTAAGATTTTGGGGTGTTTTTAATTTTACATGAGCCCAGTTCTGCACACTAGTTCTACATCTTCCTCACATTTTTACTTCTGGAGCTGCATCTGTCGAGTTGTAGAAATACTGTCCTCTTTACCCACGTCAGCGTTTGAGAACGGGCACAGTACACGTGCCTCCTGTACGGCAGGAAAACGTCCATGGTGAGATCAAATGCCCTGAGATGTAACAGTCCCTGCTGCACGGCTTTGTGCTTCCCGCCTCGCTGATGGAGGTGAAGCCAGCTGACGGTTCTGTGTAGTCCAGAACGGGTGTTCAGGTGGAAGGGGGCTCTGGTCACGGACACAGGTATAGTCTTACTGTTCATATGCAGGTACATGAACACTTTCCTCTCTTACACCTTTTGCGATGCTGGTGCAGTTACTGCAGGGTCATATTTTCTATGCAATTTCATTCCTGTCATGAGAGACAGAACTTGTGTTCCTCTGAACTGTGCTAAGGGCAGCTATCCTAGATCTGCCAGGTAAGTCTGCACCAGCTCTGCAACTCAGAATTAATTTAAAACACAGAATATTTAGCAGAGACACAGGGAAAATGGGCTGTACTTTAAAGTCAACTGTGTGTCCAGATAGCACTGGTAACTGCCACACAGTGATGAGCGAGCCATCTGAAGTGGCCTCAGCAGTTAAAAACAGCAGTAGTGATCAAGTATTTGAGCTCAAGACTAAAATAGTCCAGGTTTTGTATATCAGTAATTTTTGGAAACCGTATTACTTCAGCTTCTACAAAGGCTGTTTCTTTGCAGGAGGCAGTGAGAGCATCCTGCAGGAAAGCACCAGGCCACTGCAAGAACTGCATGATGGACAGGGTACGTGGCTAGCACAAACCAACCAAGATCCACCCCAGCCAGTCAATGGAGTGGTGCTTGTTGACATCAGCAAACGAACCGGCTCCAAAATTGCAACAAAAACTGAATTTCAAGTGGTTAATTTAAAATTGCACTGGGTTGTGCCATAGCTGTTGCTTTCTCTCTCTGACAACAGGGTCAAAACTTGCGCTGGAGTTACATAAAGGAACAGAACCGTAAGTCACGTAAATATCCTCAGCCCAGTCAGCAGCACAAGGATGTTCAGTGCATTTTTCATTTTAAGGACAAAGCACATTCCCAATTAGTGCTTAAAAGGAAGCTTGAGTCCTTGATTCATCAACTGAAACAAACTGGAGGACTTCTCAAGGAAAAAAACCATCCTAGAATAACATAATACCCAGGGTTAGAAGTGAGGAGAGGGAAAAAAGGGTAAAGGAGAATAGAGTAGAATAATACAGCACAGTGCAATTATGGTCCCAGTGGAACTGCATCTGTTGATAAAGTTAAGAATATACATGAAGACGTTCAGGAGGGTAAATGAAGACACAGGACAGTCATATCCCAGGAGCCTAAGACATGTAAGGACAACAAGATTCATTTCTTAATATGGGCTTCTTTTCATTTTGGATTAGGAAATGGTTCTGCATAAGTCATTTATACTTTCACATCATATTCATTTTCAGGGGGAGACTTTTCAACTGTCTAATCACCATCTTGCTGCTCTAAGATGATCCTGTTGTGCTTTCTGTCTTTTTCCCCATTTTAATTGTGTTTTTATTCCCTGTGCCCCTTAAACACAGGGAACAAAATCCCCTGAGTTTTAAAATCCCCTGAATTCTAAAATAACTTTTTCTTAAAGAAAAGTACAAGGATGCTTGCATTTAGAGTTTCAGTTAGTACCTGCATTACTGTGCTCAGCACTTTCATCTCACAAACAGATGTGGCTCCAGCGAGATGCCTACGGAGATGGGCCCGGCCTCAGGGGTCACCCCACACGAGCTCGTAACTCGCCTCCGCGGAACGCCGGGTCAGCCTCCCTTCCGAGGACTGACCACCCTGGGGCCACCTGGCTCCCAGCGCGGCCAGAGCGGCGGGAACACACGGGCTCGCCTTCTGTTTTGTCCCGTTCTGTTCTGGCTTGGAATGACGTGCTGCTCCCCTACGTCGGGCGCTGGTCTCGGCTCCAGGGACTCCGCACCGTCTGCAGGGAACGGGGCGGGACATGGAGTGTCCGCGAGCTGCTCCTCGGGGTGCCCACCCGTGTTGGTACCCGCCTGCTGCCTCAGCGTCTCCAGGAGGTGCCGGTGCCGACATCCCGTCCACATCTCCGCGTCCCTTTCCCTGGGGCAAATTATAGCTGTAACTCACGGTCTTCTAACCTAATACCTGTTGAGTGCGTTGACTACACATACCCCCACGCCTGCCCCGCACACCATGCTCTACAAACGACGAACTGCAAACTTCTGCTACCGCTCTAGGTGGCCCTGGTCCGGATCGGAGTCCCGGGGGAATAACCAGCAGGCAGACAAGAAGGCTTTGATGGAGCAGAGCAGAGAGGTGAAGCGGCGGGCCCCGCATCGCGCTGCGGGCAGAGAGGGGAGATGCTTTCCGTTGCAACGCTTCCACCTTTTGCACGGAACTGGTCCTACAGCCACCGCACAAATTCTTCACATTTCAAAGGCGGAAGCAAACCTCACCCAGAGCTGAAAACTGCGTTAAGTTGTCACGACCTCTCTATTGTGATCCCTTCTTTTAATTAGTGGTCTGATGGCAATAAAAATGCAGAAATGTTTTTGTCTACAAAGGAATTTTTTGTGTGTTACCATAGCTACTCTCAGGGTTATCACTGTCCATTGCAGCATTTAAAATAGTCAGGGTAGACCATAAATTTCTTGTCACAATGCCAATATGTGCTATTCTGTGTCTAGACGTATTCAGGTGTGGTTTCGGTTTGTGTATTTATTTACAGCATACACTTGAGGGTATCTTTTCAGGCAGAGTGTGGTCTAAAAATAAAAATATTTCACCTGGCCTCTTACAGTGTATAAGAGCTTCCAAATTTTGGGCAGCACACAGGGGAGACATTCATCTCTTTGCAGAGAGCCATCAGAAGATCTCATCACCCCTTAAAATCCATGTCAACCCTAAACAGAGGGTTTCGGGTATATACCTGGCCTTAGGGAATTGTTCCGTATCCCCATGCCTTGGGGAATTCTGCCTTAGAAAATTAAGCTTGCAGGACTCCAAACAATGCATTATTTTTTCAGGATTAGTCCTAAATTGCAGCCTTTTTTCTTTGTCAGGAGAGCTGTTTACACTCGAAGGTAGCCAACGGCACATGGAACAGCTCTTCCCAGCTCTTTTCTCTGGCAACATGAGTTACTTTTGAGCTCCTGTTAGCTGGTGCACCAGTATTATTTTATTCTGGCAAGGAAGAGCTAATAGCTCATTGGTTCTCACTGCCCTGCTAAATACTTCAAACATGTCAAACCAAGCTAAATTCAAGTCATCTCAACCTTGCAGGTAATCAACAGCCGAGAGAGAGGTCTCATGGCCGTACAGGGGTCCAACCCAGAAGATTAGTTGTATGAAAGCATTTGCCAGATATAACTCGTGACTCAACACTTTCACGTTACAGAGAGCACGCTACTTTTTTGTACCATAGACCAGTTTAAACGTACACTGAAACCAAAGATTTGTTGACTTGTTGTGGTCGATTCTTGTCTTAGAAGTGAGTTTATTTACCTGCATGCTTGGATGAAAATTACCTTTTTTTCTCACTCCTTTTGGACAAAGACATCTATTTACCTCAAGCCATATTCAACCAGTACTTCTGCCCAAATACCTGGTTAGAGGAGCTTAGCCTGAGGACAGCCTATGCCAGGAAGTACTCACTGGATGCACCCAGAGACTCCTACGGGATTCTGCAGAGCCCTGCTGGATGTACTGCACCTTGTGCTGGATCTGGGTTTTCCAGCATCACTTGGAAGTCAATGCAGCACAAAAAAAGAGTCAAGTCCTCCTAAAGAAAGCAATAACCGAGCCAAATCAACCTCCAAGTAAGCTCCATCAGTGCTGTTGCCACCCCCTATTCATCAGGAACAATGAGTGCAGGCATTGAGATTCCACGCTGGTTTTACAAACAGAGTGCTGCCTTTTTAGTATGTCACATTTAGGCAATAGAACAGATTCTGGCTGTAAAAAAGTACCCTTGGAACCTGCTTTTATAGTTCTTACTTGAAATATTTCTAAACAGTCCTCTCATCACGTGCATTTAAACAACTCCAGCCTCAGGAGTATAATAACCTATAGCAAATACGCTGACTTTTCCAGAGCATAAATGCAAGTCTTACATGCAGGTCACAATTTAATGAGTTCACAGACAACAAAGCCCCCAACTGAAAGGGGAATCAATGTTAATTACGACGGGGAATCCCAGTGTCTCTAGTGCATCTGTAGTGACACTCACCTGCAACCACCAACTTTTCACATACCGATTTTAAGGCTGGCATCAGGCACAGCACCTGGATGTGACATGTGTCCCTCTGCCCTCAGATCTGCACTGACAGGGATCAGACCGCCGACAACTGGTAGGCGGGAAACATCCCATACTCCCCATGCATAACTGGAACAAAAGAAAACCTAGATTCATGAATATTTAGCAAGTTCTCACACTCTTATTCATGACAGATGTATTTTGGATTTAAAAGAATGTCAGAACCATTCATTGCAATTCTCTTGTGCAATTAGAGCAGTCCCTTTTATAGGGGCAGTCAGTCTTGTGGCTCCATCCCATACCCCCTTCCTGAGGATTAGTTTGGGGTTGGAATTGTTCAGAGAAGAAAATGGTATCCACACAGACATATTTTATTTGGAGACTTTTCAATTACATTTATCGTTGGTCTTTGAGGTCGTTTACATCTGCTATACACCTGCCACGACTTCAAGTACTTCATTAACACTGCTCCCATTATTTCTTTAGAAGAATTACCAAGACCGAAGAATCATATGCAACCAAAAATACCACCGAAGGAAGAAGAACACCCGTTTCCGTGACCAGAAGGCTACACCACAGGACAAGCCCTGCCGGCGTCCAGACCAGGCTGGCTGTGGGGAAGAACATCCCCGAGCTAGCACAACGCGCTGCCCTGTGCCGCAGCCGAAAGCGCGATTCACGGACACGCGAGGTTGGGCGTGCCCAGGTGGCGAACACGGGGGCGCGGGCCTCCCCCCCCCGACGTCCCGCAGCCCCTGCTCTGCCGCCAGCACGGGCCACGGTATCACCCAGGGGCTGGAGCAAGGCATGGGCACCTCCCCGCCTCCGGAGGGGCAAGGTGGGGCAGGCGGGCTCCGGGGCTCTGTCGCGAGCCCCAGCCCCCCTCTGGCCACCCGGGTGTCCCGTGGGTGGGGGTCCCCCCCGCCTGCTGCTCCCCTGCCTCTCGGGGCTGCACCCCAAACGCCTCTTCCGCAGGGGAGCCCGTCGTCACCCGCACTTGGGAACACACGGCCGGAGCCGCCAGAAAAGCCGTACGAGGGACAGGGAGGTACATAAAATGCTCCGTTAGTGAATTTAATGCCTAGTGATAAAACGTTTTATCCATTCTGGAGGACAATATTTAAACAGATGCTATTAGTGGTTGTATTTCAAAAGTCAATGGGGCTAAATAAATCTAACATTTACTTCTAACTAAAAATGTTATGAGGCCAAGCTCTTTTTTTTTCTGTAGGTGTTCAATTAAGCAAAAATACATAGATCTCCCGCAGAATTTAAGACTGCCATGAACAGGAAAGCTTTTTGGTTAAGCTTTCATCTCTTCATGTAAAGAACTAAATTGATGATTTTTAAATAATTTACATCCCAGAAGTAGTATTAAAAACTGTCCCAAATGGAGCTAAAAGCATCGTAAATATAATTTCCTGTCAGATTATATGAAATACTCTGATGAATGAATAGTTCCTAAAAGGACACTAAGTGTGGACTTGGACGGTCTGACTCCAGTTTTCTGAAAATGCCAGCTTTGAGTAGTGTGCCACTTGACTCCGTTTTTGCTTGCCTTGAGCAAGCCCTCTGAGATACTTAAGTATGAGCGTGCACTTTTTTTTTCTTTCTCTGATTTATTACATCGATGCTTGTTTTGAGGAGCCTTATCCATCTGAGAAGCAAAGGCAAACTAGTCTTCAACCCAGAATTTGGGGAAGGGGAGGGAATCACGACTCTGTTTACCGGCTGGATAAAGATCCTTTTGAGCCCATCACCAGCTTGCCAATCAATGCAAATCTCTTTTATTTTTCCTTCAGCGTGAGCGTGTGTGGGAGGGGAAGGAGACGGAGGAGGGAGTCGGTGTTATCTCTGCTGTTACAATGCTGAATTAAGACAACCACCTGCCCATCATCTACTTCCAAATCCTTTTTGCTTTTCAAAGATGACTGACATTTCACAGCCTCCTGTTGCCCATCTTGCTAAAATATTAATGCATCCAAAGGTTCAGATGGCTGCAACCATCCAGAACAGAGAATCAGAAATTAAAAGCAAACAGGCAGAACAAAACGCGGTAACGAACATTTGGTTCTGAACTTGCTGTTAAAAGAGGAGGTGAGCATACGTTCAGCTTGAGAGTGATCCTTTTTTGTTATTAATGCAATATTTATTAGCGCTGACTCCTCTCCTTGTGATTTCCACCAGCTCTGTTTTCACGCCATGTTCATCATGACAGCGTTTCTTTTTCCATACCCAGCTGTCACGGTGCCCATGTATTGCCCAGCTTACCCAGCTAGCTTTCTGCCGTGGCTCCTGCTGTGTCATATACTCTCACTGAGTAAACAGCCCGTTTCTCCGGATGTTTTTAACTGCTAGTCTAAAAATAAGATGGGCAGTTTGCTTGTCTCATTCTTCTCAAACATTCCAGGGACACTCCGAATATTTGGTTGGCTTGACCGAGGACATCAGCAATACATGAGTAATACAGACTAAGATTTTTCTTTCCACACTCAACTGACCATGGTTAATATTTATGTGAACAAAAGGTAGCTACGAAGTGTGGACTATGAGCAGATGCCCTGCGTGCCTGCTCTGGAAGAGATGTTAAGTGATGTGGAACTATGACTCAGTAAAGGTGCCAAGGGTTCAGAGATCTTCGATTCTTTTGTCCCATCCTGTCGTACAAAACCAAGTGAGGGTACCTAAATGATGATAATGATAATGATTCTTATCAAGGATAATAATCTCAGGGATGGGTGTGGTGCTGCTCAGGGCATAAGCAAAGACCACCTCTACCTTAAGAGTCATACCCCAGCCAGGTCTGATGGAGAGCCACAGAGGGCCAGTGCAGAAGGGGCTTGGGGACCTCAACGGGAGCTGAAGAGGACACAAGAAAACAGACGTGGAGGAAGAAAGATACATTTGGCAGGTGGTCTGCAAGGTGTAGCCACAGCTCCTGGCACGGGTGAAGACCAAGTGAGTGCTCCTTCCTCCAGCCCAATTCCCACCAAAGCGTTACAGCATGAGATGGCATTTGCTGTTAAGCGGGTTTTTTTACATACACTGAAAATTTGGATAAATTCAGTCAAAAGATTGTGCTGGATGTCACTTTCCCTCGCCTCAGGAAATAATCCTGACAGATGTTTACAAATGTGTGAGTAGTGCTTACTTCTGTAATGCAGACTGCCTTCCGAAAGAATATTGATGTTGCTCGAATTACACCTGGTTTTAATTGTGTTATGGAACAGCATTCTTGTTTTATGTATTGGCATTTTTTTTATGCATAGAGACTTTTTATAGATTTGTTGTCCATCACAGTGAAAGTCCAAAAAGAAGAGAATGTTTCTTCTCCTACAGTTTATTCTAGAAAATCTCTTTTCCCTCATCCCACTTCACCTTCTTGGAGAGTTTCAGGCAGATCTCACAAGCAAATACATTAGCAGAGTCTCTCCAAAGAGGGGAACAGGGCGAAGGAAAGGCAATAAACATGAAATAAACTCTGTTGCCCACTAACGCTACAGAAACCTGACCCACCATGATCCAAATACCAGGGCACTGAGGCCAGCATGTCCAAAGGGAGGCCACCATCCTGCAGGACAGCTGGGGCATGACGTGCTCCCTCACATCTCGTCCCTGAAATGGTTCCCGGAGAGCCAAGACAGCTCTGGGCACTGGAAACAGCTCACAGGTAGTCCTGATGTGCAGCCTCCAGGAGCTGCCTTGGTGCTCAGATTCAGAAGGCAGAAGGACATCTGAAGTCAGCCTTAGCTCTGGTTCCAGCAGTGGGCTGAACTCATGAAGGTAGCCGTCCCTGGCTCCAGTGCCGAATTAATCTTGGTGCCCGGCTTGTTGCATTTGCTATGACGCTGCAAATTGGGATATAGCTCAGAGATGTGTTCTCTGCACTGTTAGCCATTCCTTCTTTTGCAGCTATGTGTGTTTCTAGGTGATGGGACAGCAGTGGTGAAATAAAAAGTGACAGTCCACGTCCAGTGGTGTTAAGATGTTGTCATTTCAATTTTTAAACAGATGGGGTTGGCACAAATTGAATGCAGCTCTTCAGACGCACTAAATGGCTTTAGCATGATTGGTGGAACTGACCTGTGAGCCCAAGATGTAGCACTGTCATTTAAAACACAAGGGATGACCTAACGGTTCATACCACTGCTAGTCAGTCAGCGATCTAGATGCTGCTGGAAAGGAGTTGTGCATCTGTGCCCAGGAGACCTCTCAGATGCACAGCACTGACACTGGAACCACTGCTACTTGTACTTCTCGGCAACGTGCATGATCCTGTGTGCAATGAATGACCTTGGGCTCTTTCACGAGCCTCCTCAGACCACCGGTCACCCAGCATTGAATCTGCATGAAGAACCTGACCCACCCCCATCCCTACGTGGTCTCACCGACTGATCTTTGAGACTCTACAGCAACAGGGATCAAGACAAAATTGTCTTGGTATCCTATACCATATGATTGCACGGCTAACACCTTCATCACAGAGTACTGCAGCAACTTGCAGGTCATCAGGATGCTTGCAGCCTGCTTTGTCTCTCCTTGAATTTGGCCAAGACAATTAGATGTTATTCTGCTAGCGGCGTAGAAAGATACCTCACTACTACTTTCTTTTGCTGGTAACGCGGCTGGCCGCCTCATTTGCTGCTCTGTGACATCCTGTTCTAGAGGCTGGACTGAAATTCGAAACAACAGCAAAAGCCTTTGATGTTTTCAGAGGTAGGAAGAGTGCCATTTGGACAGCCAAGGAACACTACAGCTTGCGGAACTATCATTAAAACCTGAAAAACCTGCCTTGGCATCAAAATACCAAGCAGACCTTCTCACTGCTCTGATGATAAAGGTTTATCTTTCATTACACCAGTGAACTCTGGTTATTTTGCAGAGCCACTTCTCCATCCCCAGCAATTTAATGGGTGTCAGAATTTGTGCCCTTGTGTGTACAATTTGGAAAGTTTCTAATTTGCTAATCAAGGGATCAGGATAGAGTTGATCATCTTCCTGGCATTTATTACCAGCATTGTAAAACCAATTATGGGGAAGATGTCCCGATATTGATGCCATACAAAAACTTAAGATTGGATAGAAATTAATTACTAACAACAGTTCTGTACTGTGCGTTTGGGAGTAATTGCAATGTGAGTGACATACAATGGCTGTTCAGCTTCCCCCTAGATCAAAGCCCTTGCATCATCCATGACCGAGGTGCTACAGGGGCAGGAACACGAAGATTAAAGCCAAGCCAACTGACCACGCCTGTGGAGGTTCACAGGTAATTCTGCTGACCTAGTGAACGATGCAGTGACTTACGCAGACACGTCCCGCGGGGCTGAGATGGCCGTCCATTAGGCTAAAGAGGAACAGAAGGCTGCCGTTACGTGAACAGCAGCAGTTTAGTTTCAGGGCAGTTAAGCTTTTTGTTTGCCTGTGGTCTACACCTAAGGCAACTCTTCCAGGTATAGCCCCAGTGGGACCTGACAACCTCACCCCACGTCCGTGATGGAAACGCCACGGCTGCGCTGCCCGGAGCTCGGCCGCCCGCAGAGCACAGGGCGCTGCGTGGGGATCGCCGAGCCCGGCCTGCGGGCGGGAGAGCAAGGCGGGAAGGAGCAAGTGACTTGTCCAGGAGGGACATCCAGCAAACCACGATGAGAACAGACACTGAACGCTCCTACGGCACCGGTCCTACCTACCGCACCAACCCATCCTCCCTGAGAAGGGTGACGTGTATAACTCTTAGAAGAAGAAAACTATGCTCAGTGAAGAGTAGAGGTAAGACAAATGCAGCCATTATGAGAAGTGCTCGCAGTTTCCTTCCGCTCAGACTGGAATTCAGAAATGATAACGGCTAAACCCTAAGGAGAGGAGGATGAAAGGGCTTCGCTCCCGGGCATGCGACACTGCTCCCCTTTGTGGGACCAGATGCGAGGAAAGAGAGCGGAGAAGAAAAGCAAAGCTGGAGCTGAAAGACTCTTTTTTTTTCCCTTTTTTTTTTTAAGAAAGAACAAAATGAAAATGATCCTGAAAGAACAACTGTTCCTTTCAAAGCCATTAGTTTGGGAAGCTGGCTGTAAAAGGGTACATTTTTGAAATGTGGCTGCGGTTACCAAGCAACAGCTGAGCCCCTGCTCCGCTGCCAGCAGCGCTCCGAATTCGGGGAGGGAAGGGCGGGGGGCAAACCCCGCAGCTATTCCCCCCAGCGTCGGGAACGGCCCCGGGGGAGCTCGTGCAGCCGGGGAGCAGGCAGGCCCCGCGGGGTGCGGAGCTCGGCGTCCTTCGCGGGAGCGGGCACAGCCCAGCCCCTGCTCCAGAAGCAAACCGGAGCTCTGGAAATGATGAGGATGGAAAACCGACCGATGCATTTCCCTTGACAGAGTCTGATGGAGGAACCAGGAGAAGAGGAAAATCTGAACTAAACCCCCTAACTGCAGCAGAAGAGCTCTAGTTTCATGTGGGTGTAACTATGAGCAGAATTTGGTGTATATTACTAAAACTAAGGGAAATAGCAAACAAAACTCTAAATTAAAGTTAACAGTTCTCACATGCATTGGACACGCTGAAGTGTTTTGCAGGATTTTGTATGGCTCGGGGATCTAACAATGGAAAGAAGAAAATAAATCCTCCTGGGACATAACGTTTCAAGGCTGCTTCTGTGAGCAGCTGAAAACCCACAACTCTGGCTGGGTCCAGAGCTCCACCGTGTTTCAACCCAGTAACTCCACACAAGGATATCATTACACTTATCTCATCCGCGAGCTGTTTTGTTACCTCCATTACTGTTCTAAATGAGAATTAGGCACAACATGTGCTTAATTTAGGCTATGAGTTGAGCTGGCAAAAATCTAAGCTTATATCCAAGCTGTACAAAGAGCTGAGGGGTTTTATTTCCACCCATTTGGTAAAGAGAACTGGCCCCGAAACTTCCCAGCCTCACGCTGCCCCGAACATCTCCCTGGCAGCATGCATCCCCAAGCCCCCCGAGCTGTCTGGAGCCAAGGTCTGGGTTCAAACATCTCGGCTTGAAGCGTTAGCAGAAAGACAGCGATTAAATGTCATACGAGACTGCTGAGGACACCGATACCAAAAATGCCCATCTACATCTGCTCTGTTCATCACGTAAAAAATTGGGACTGGGGACATAAAGCAGTTGTCCACACAATTCAGCATCCTGTCCCTGATGCTGACTACTTGCACAGACTTTCTGAGTGCATAGGAAAATTGTGTTGTGAATAACGGAGAAAAGAAAGGTTTTGCTGTACTCCTCTGTTTCATTCTGTTAACTATTGCTAATGGGACTGTTATTATTTCCTTATATAGATATACTGCACGCTCTGTGTGTGCCACCAGGCAAATGTGCAAACAGTTTTTTAAGTCTTGAAACCCACTTCGAGCATCGCTGAACACCCGCTTGTTCCGATGTTACAAGAGAAAGGAACTTAGCACCTCCAGTTCACTATTTCTCTGTCATTCATCTTCCTACATTTCTCTGTGATGTTGCCCTTGTCCTTCCTGCGTGATCCCCGACTCTTCGCATTCACCTCTGACAGTTTGCCATGTTTGTTGTTTGTGATGCACTTAAAACTGGAGGGAGGGGGCAGCTTTTGCCCTAGAAAACCTAATTGGCCAACTCGATAGTGCTACCAGACAATAACCTAATTCACGGGCACCGAAGACAGCAGACTAATTGCCATGACTCAACTATTTCTCCTTTCAAAGCTGGGAAAAGGTGGTGAGTGTTAACTGCAAGGCCAGCTTGCAAAAAGCACTGTACGGTGTCCTAACTCTCATTTAAGCTCTGAGTCAGTGTGATCTTCGTTGTGCTGGGTGTTCAGGGCTCACTAATTGCTGCTGTCAGTTCCTGATAATGAATGATTGAGCCAGCATGGGACAAACCCCCTGATCTAATGCTCTAACCACCTCACTTTACAGAATCTACAAAGGGAGGCTACGAAGGTTTCTGAGAGGTGCTGGTGCTGCTATTTTATGAAATGAGCAGACTTTGGAGACATTCAAATGTTTATGGCTCAGGTGACTTTCTATCTACTCACGTTTATTATGGTCCACTAAAAATAAAGAACACGACATTATTTACACTTGCCAAAAGACCAAGCCTTCAAGCAGAAAACAAAAGCAGACCTATTTGACCCAGGACTTCAGCTGGTGTTGCTTTGTGATTACTGCAACGTAAGGTCTTATCATCCACGTTACTCCTGCACACGGTCTGGCTGAGCAGCTCCAGTAAAGCACCCCTTGAAACCCAGCTCTGGGTCTGAATGGGACGGGGGAGGCAGCATCTCAAGAGCGTGGTGTGGTGCAGGACCCCCTGCATACCTAACTAAGACAGCACCGAGGAAAGGCGCTCGTGAAACTGCAGGTCCATTGGCCTTTCTTCTCTTCAACAAACATCTGCATTTAAAAGATAATACCAGCCAAGAACATCAAAAGGCACCACTCAGAAAAATACCAGTATTTTAAGCTAAATGTGTTTTCTGAGGCTGAAAAACACTCGAATAGGAAGGACAAAGATAGTAAGCTGATTTGGCCAAGGACTGTCCATCTCCTCTGAGCTCAGCACAAAGGGATCCCACAGTTAGACACACAATACCAGGAAGGAATATACATTCGAGTTACGTTTGAAGGCACTTGAATGGCAGGAAGCGCTCCGCTTCAGGCGGTGTGATTGCAAACACGCTGTTTTCTTCTACTCCACATACCTTCACAAACCTTGGTGTTCATGCACTCAAGACCAGGACGCTCCGCATTTTGCCATTGCTCCCTGGCTCCGTTCCTCGGGCCGCGGCAGGACCAGCGGGCCGAGTGCGGAGATGCGGCACGGCTGGGGCGCGGACACGCGCCGCAGCGCAGCGGTGGGTCCCGCCGGGCTCGGGCACGGCCGGCGCTGCTGGCCCTGGTGGAGAGACACCGCAGAACAAAGGGGGGGCGGCTGCAGTGCGCCTGCACCCCCAGCTCCCCCAGCACGTGGCCACCCCAGCAGGTTAAAGTGCTTCTACCAAGGCAAGGAAAGGCGGCTGTCACGAACCAACAGAAACACGTGGGCAGAACAGAGAGGACTGCAGGAGATGTGACCAGAAGTGTTGAACGGATTTTCAGGCAAAAGAGAATGAAGACCATTTAGTCAGGCTTCCTATAGAATACAGACCATCAAATGCCCAGTAACCTGCATCATAGCTGTGTCCTGTGGTCGTGGTATACCAGAGACCATCTCTTATGTCTAAGGTCGTTACTCCCCAAATCATAATCAAATCACTTCAAAGATAACAGGTATATAAAACCGTTTCTGCACACATATTGCGATATGCTCGATACATTACTGACCAGAAGTGCTACTATATTCTTTGGGTCTGAATCTTTAAGTAGTGCTTTTAGCAAATTCACCTTCAGCAGCCACTTAGAAACAATTCCTTTTCATCACCATCATCTCTTAAAGGTCAGGTCAAATGATACGCTCAGCGTAGTTGCTTTTGCATGAAGTTGCAAGCATAAAGACCAGCAGAGATCAGCAACATGTTGATTTTTACTGCAAAACTAACAATAAGTTCTACCCCAGAACTCATGTTCACGCGCCTACCTACTCTGCTCCGTGCCTGCAGCTGATTCCCTTGAATCCTCTCCTGTCCACTGACTACACCTAGCTGTCTTGTTCCTCGTCAACAGTACAGAAAAGCCATGTCATCATCTAATTTTTGTTCCACCAGTTGCATTTCTTTTCCCAGGGATCCTAACCACACCACCAATACTTTCCTGTGCAGCAGTATGTGCAATTGCCATCTGTGTAGCTGGCACTGCTTCAAAAATATTTAAATATCTGTGGAACTTACAAGAGTGTAAATGAAACATGACAAAAACCATAACACAACATAATGTATGCCTGAAGTAAGGGAACATCACCAAGTTCACAGTGTTTGAAATGGGAAAAACCCCTGTACAAGTGCCACACAATCCCCCTCTCCCACCAGTCTGCTAGAACTCCCTCCGCACCCGCTCGCTTCAAAAAACGCGCACACGGTAGCTGCTTTCCGCAAACCTTTCCCATTTTCAGTTCAATCAAGCCAGTCCCCCGTTTCTGAGCTAGTCCTGGGTGATGATTGCTGAAGCAGTGAGGAGCGGCACAGCTTAATTACACACAGTGCAAAGAACCCCCACCACTTTTTGTTTATTTCGAAGCTTCCTCTCACCATTTTATGTGATAGCATGTTAAAGGTGGGAAAAAAAATCTTAATGACCTTTAGGCCAGCAACATCCTGACCAAAACTCATCATATTTACTGTTTCTTTTCCACAGCATGCTTCAGTCTGTAATAAACTGGACGTTGAGCAATAGGAACAGCTACAGTTAAAGCAATCCTTATTTATGCTGGAAGTCTACCTTCACCTTTCAAATCCCTCCGAATTTGGAAATTAACTTGACTTTCCTTTATCACATCTCTTATACTTTAGAATGTTATTTTGCCTCCACTTAGACACTAGGAATGTGTTCAAGACCCTCATCTATGTTATCCTTTTTGTTCATTCATCCTTTAAGGGTTGTTTCTTCAAGCACTCGTTACTGGGAACAGCATCTGTCCTTTCAGACCCCCCAAAAAGTGCAAAGTGGTCTCAGCCGCTTCCAAAACTGCCACCCACCTCAGCAGCAACGACGGCAGGAAGGAGGAAACTCTGGAGCTGGAGGCTCCAGACCCAGGCGGGCTGGTTTGTGCTGCACCTTCCAGCACCTCTTCCCACCATTTTGAACCACGCTCCATCATTATCTGAATCGGCTGCAACGGCATAACACTCCAAGCTACACCGCCACTTGTAAGTCACACGGTGTTGCTGGACAGATTAGCACCATTTTAGCATCTGCCTTTCTTTTCACGGCTGAGGCAAATTCTGAGAGATGTCTTAGGATCGTAAGATTCTTCACTGATCTGCACAATCTTCAACAAACGCTCTGTGCATGGCATTCGACATATTGAGTGCTCCAAAATCATTGGGAGTTTTGCCAATAATTGTGTTAGACCTGATAGTTCTCCCTACGTTACGCATGATATGGCATTCACGTTACGCATAATACGGCATTTATGTTATGAAACCAGTCATTCTGGAAAAAAGAATGACGTTGTCAACCACTGCACTAAACAGCTGTTTTGCTCAGTCATTTCATGAAAGAACTGAAAATTGTAGGTAGGCATTACATGGAATGCCTAATCCCTGAGTATTTAGGATTATTAAATAAAAAGGACTAGAAAACTATTTGCTACATTACATTCATTTATGAAACCACACAGTCTTTTAGATGTTTCTTCTTGAAACCACACTAGCAAAAACTGTCACTTTCCCGAACCAATCCCTACGTTTACAATTGAGCCTATTTTCTGAAGTGACTGAAAGTTTGAGTCATTTAGCACAAGAACTGCTCCCACAACAGGATTCTAAAAGTAATGCCACTCATTTCACAATTTCTGCGTTGTATTTTGTGCAACAACCAAGCAGAACCATCAAGCAGACAAAGGAAGTGCTCAGGATTTTACTCAGATGCAGAACGCCTCCAGCTGCGACTCATTCCATCAAATGACTGATTTTACAACATGACCATAATGCATACGTGCTTTATTCTCCTCGTTCTACCCCCTTTCTCTTAATGTTATAGATATCATTTTTCCATGTCTGCATCCTGCTCAGCTTTTTACTTCGTTTTCCTTTTCTTTGCTCATGCTTACACTACTTTTGCCATGTAAAACACCAGATTGTCCTTTGAATTTACAATCTGATCCATTTCCCTCTTAATTTAATAGCAGCTGCAACAGGCCCTTACACAGGTCTTGCCAAGGTACGACTTCTCTGTAGCAATGGGATGACACGGATGAGAAAACAGCGCGAGTAAAACAAGAATAATGTCCCGTAGGTCTGAGTCTGAAAACACGTGAAACAATCTCGCACATCATTCTTCATAATAAACACCACTCGTGCCTCTTCCCATAGAGCACGTGGTATTTTTTCCTCTCCTCCCAAACGGCAGGTGTTCTCAGCAGCCTCACTCCATGGAGCCGAGGGTGGTGGCACAGGAGCTAATGCAGATGGATGCTGAAGGCCCATCATTCACAGCCGCCTTAAAGCTTTTCAGGTCGGCTTTTCAGTGCTCGACCTTTGGAGCGATGACTTTGCTTTGCCGTACTCAGGACTGTGTTAGCACTTCAAACACAGAACAGATCTTTCTCTTTAAGGCATTTAAGCCGCAGCCGTGAACAAAATATTAAAAGAAGCACCCCCTCCAGTCAGGCTGGATTAACCAGAGCTGATCATCCCGCAGCTTCGAGGCAGAGTGCGCATCGCAAGAGCAACCTCTGCACCTTGTGAGGGACGGAAAAATTCCCCAGGGAATGGGAGAAAAATAGTAGTATTAACCAGATGGAAAATTAGGGAGTGGAGAGATTATGGCTAGGAGTGTGAAGGGTATTTAGGCTTCCATATCAGAAGTCTCCCTGTCAAGGCTTTTAGACCCCGTATCTTAAGACCACACGATCAGCGTGTGGCAAACCTAGGAACTGAGCCCAGGTCCCTCAAGTTAACGGCCACTGTCTTAGACAAAATGCCGTGTTTCTCTTTTCCATCCAAGTTTGAGAGTAGAATTCGGCATAACCGACAGCAGAAACGGGCCCCCCTCAGTCAGCTGCTTCATCAAAATCCAAACGCTTTTCCTGGTTCACAGGGTTTCTGCAGTTATTTTTCTCTGGTCAGAGCTCTATTCCCAGTCCTAGAAAGTCCTCTCTTACTTTTTACTGAAGCCATGTGAAATAAAGTGCTAGGCTAGATGTGCAGGCAGGATAAGATGCTAAAACCAGTACGGCCTCTTAGGATTTAATTGAAATCCAGATGTTGATGAATAGGTACCCTGCATATTCTTGGATCAGAAAAACCAAAGTGCTGTTGATGGGCATTTGCAAAAGACCTTCAGATTCCTACAACCACCCCGAGTTTTCACATCACAGTTTCCACATAGCTGAGATTATCTCAGCTGCCTTTCCATTTACCAAAAAATGCAGCATTTTCACAGAAGCTCTCATTACATTTAACCTTCTGATTATTTTTTTTTTTAACAGCTTTGTGGTTTTTGTCATCCACCTCCATGTTCCCACGTTTACCAGGCAGGGTCCTGCTCTCATTTACAGAGGTGCCGATCTGGAGTGCTTCCCACTGCCTTTATGGGAAACACTTCAGATTTACCTCAGGAGATGGAAAAAGCAGAGTTTGGCCTCCTGTTTTCTCAAATGGAACACTCTACTGATGATTATTTTTTCCATGTAATAGCATATTAGTAACAAAACAAAGCTGACATGAGCACTGTGGAACGAAAGATAATTGCAATGTCCAGAGAAAATGAAGTACCAGCACGCCCAAGGGTACAGGAGACCTCCCAGATTCGATACATAGATATTTTGTACAAGACACAAAGCATACTTGCTAAAATGGCCTCCCCAAATCTACCGTGGATTCAATCCTTATTTGTTACCCTTGGGTAAGAAGAGAGCAAAATTAATGTCAGTTGCCAGATGGTACTACTAGAGATTTGTTAATGATCTAATCGCAGAATAGTAACTCTTTTTTTTAAAAAAAAAAAAAAGTAGACTGTCCAACGTGATTCAGGTCTTACCAGTGCTGAGTATGGTGACAGGAAAACACTTTACTATGGCATCTCATCTGGTGGCCTTGTAAAAGCATACATCGATTGAACTCAGCTGGCTTAATTAAGCCTTTGCAAACCTTATGTGGACCATCCTACTTCAATTTATGAATGCCTTGTTTTGTGTACTGAAACTACATGATAATTCCCATCTTCACAGAACTGAGACTTCACGGCTCCCTATGATTATTAACATCACCCAGTCCAAAGGGTTTACCGACTTCTTATCTAGTCTCATTAGACAAGCTAAACCGAAATAATAAAGTAAGCTTTAAAACTGTCTTTTGCTTGCTTTAACTAGGTTAAATCAAACCAGCGAAACTCTGAGTACAGAGGAACTCGAGATGCCGAGCCACACCGGGCGCTCTGCCCGAGCAGGGCACCGTGTGTGCTGCCGCCGTCCGTGCCCGCTCCGAGGGCCGGGGCAGCCGTGCCCGCGGCCGGCACGCTCCCGCGATTGCTATGGGCAGCGCGGTGCAGCATCGAGAGGGACACAGAGCACCTCCCGCTCCCACCCCGAAATACTCTGCTGCAGTAATTTCAGGAGAGAGGAGTGTTGCCATCTCCCCTGGGATACAGCCCTGCCCTTCCTTCATTTTCCTTGCTGATGCCCCCAAGATGGTGCTGGTTTGAGCCTTGAACAAAGTGACACGATGCTGCGGTTTGCAGCCCATAATGCCCTCGGTCGGGTCACCTTGTGGCAGCAGGAGTCTTGCCCGTGGGTGCACTGAGTCTTGCAAGGCTGCACGCGGTATTTTGTACACAGAATCCTGGAAACAAGCTCGTGTTAGAGGGCTCAGCGCAGCAGGGCTGATGTTTTACAAAACCTGGCAGTTTGCCTGGGCTTTGCCAGAGTTTGGAAATCAAGACCCCCAAACGATAGTGGTTGTTTTCACGTCAAATCGGTGACAAGAGATCCTACGTGAAAGTGACAGCGTGTCCCGGGGACACCCTCGTCATGCAAGCAGGTCTCGCCAACGCCTTCAGAAGCGTGCCAGGCGTGTGCAGACCCCAGCGGGCACTCGCTCTCGCAGCAAAGGTCCCGAGCGGCCGTTGCTGCCCGCACGCCCCTTCAGAGACCTGCGCCGCCGGCGTGCCTGCTCGGGGAGCGCCGGCGCAGCTCGGCTCCTGCCGGCACCACGTCGGTCCTGGCCGAGTTCGGCCGCCCCCTCGGTTCGTACCTGGTGCGTCAGGGAAGGGGCTCCTTGGCTGCTGCAGGTGTTGGGCAGGGGAGGCTACAGCGCCCAAGAGCGCAGCGTCACGGGTGCACGTGCCACGCTGCTGATGTGCTGTACTGCACATCGGGAGCTTGGTACATCTGCAGCATCGTTCTTCTCGCTGATAATGCTGAACTTCATTTCCTGCCGCTGCTTCACCTGGGCAGATTCCTGTAATTCTATTGATTTAGGCCGCAACCCAGCATAACATTTAAAAATGTCATTACGTTAAACATTTGATTAATTTAATTTCAGCAAAATTGAATTAATTTCAGACTTTTGCAGCCTTAAAGCTGTAGGCACACGTAAAGGTTGGATGAGTTGCAATCTAACAGATACAGGACTTCTTGGGTTGAGAATACATCTCCAGACATCAGTATTTTAAAATCTGAATGTTACATTGCTAAGTCTCAGGGTTCTCCATTAATCAAAATTCACAAAATCACTGTACAATTGCAGCCCTATCAATACAGTAAGTCCCAGAAAACATTTGTTAAGAGCAAAAGCATTTTAGCTCTTCATTTTCACATCTTACCAAGTCTGCAGGATCGTCAGATTTATGTGAATGCTGTAACAGCTTGAAACTCTTTATATTTCCTTCCTGGATTGCTGTATATGAAAACTCTTTGCAACTATGGCAAATTTGTTCATAGAAGGATCTTCTGCCAGTAACTGCAATTTTTTTCTCATGGAGAAAGACAGGCATATCTTGTGTCCGTTGTCATTGTGATTTTATATTTTTAAGTTCTACCACGAGCCCCAAAGTCCACGCTCACGGCGCTGCGGTGCGCAGCCGGAAGGGGCGAGGGACGCGAAGAGCGGGGCGAGGGACGCGGTGCTGGGCGCTTGCCCGTGGCTGCCGGGACCTCGGGGGCAGAGCTGGAAGGAGACCCCCATGTCCCTGCCGTCCCCCGCGGCGCCGGCGCTGCCTTGCCCACTCCCCTCGCCCCTTGGACACGCACAGAGGACTGCAAACGCCATGTGCAAAGGGGCCAGGCACAAAGCGCCGCGGTCGCTGTTTGCAGAGGCGCTGCCGGGTGCCGGCGGCAGCAGCCTGGGCTCCGCTCCCGCTGCGCGGTGCCCGCACGGGCTCGCCGCCGAGGCGAGGGGCTCTGCCGCCCGCCCAGCCGAGGCTTCCCGACCGCCGCCCGGCCAAAGCTGCCTGCAAAGGGGATCTTGGGGGGAGTCAAGGATCTGGCCCTTGAAAGGCAATGAGCAGAAATGCAAAGTCCTTCTTTCTGGTCTGCCATGACTGCAAATTATTTCCCGTGTTCTGTAACCAGAAACAGAAGTTCCTGCATTTGTTTGCTTTTAAGGCAAAACACAACAAGACAAAACAGCCTTCAAAAAAGAAAAGAAGTAAACTGACGAACTCCAGTAGCCAGGCACAGCACAGTTCGCTTACATAGGTCTAAGACAAGAAACACACATGTAACTAACCCAATGCAAACCCAAAGGTGGTAAAATTCATCCCTTGATGCTGGCGCCAACTCAAGATTGAACCTTTCCAGCATCACTGTGCTATTTTTTGCAAGGAGGTGAACAAGTGAGATTAGTCTATGGCTCCCGTCTTTGTACGCCCATCTTTCTAGTCTATAGCTCCCGTCTTCGCATGCATTTCCAATCCAGGTCTGCTTCACGACTAGAGTATTTTGAAATTAGCTAGCATGTGTGCAGAGATCTGAAACGAACAGCCAGGTCCCTCTTCTCTAAACTGCGGAGACTGGAAAGCCAAGTGTAATTTAAGTAGCGTTAGCATTGCATCGGCAGGCTCAGATCCCGCTCGCGGGGTGTGCTGTACAGAGAGAGATCCACGCACGCAGCATCACGGAAACCCGCGGGGCTGGGCAGGGCGTGAAGTTCTGTGCAGCACATGGGAGGGAAACAGGATCAGTCCCCACGTGGCATCCGCATTCCCTCTTTCCTCTCAGACCCAGGAAACCCCCGAGTGCCGCCTCCTCGCAGGCAGGCAGGCGCTCAGTCTGACATTGCCGACCCGCGCTCCTCGGCACAGGGAGTACACGAGGGTCCCCATAACCGCATCGATTTTGGCTCCAAGAGACAAACCTCCACATTTAAATTTGCAAAGACTATGGGGTGCTTCAAAACCACATGCAGTTACAAGCGTGCAGCCTACTTCCTTTTAAATGCAGATGCTTTAAGAATAATGATAAATTGATCAATCTCCACACAAACCAGCAGCAGAAAGGAGTCCCTACGTGCAGCGAAGACAGCAGAGCAGAGCAGGCGGTCCTAAGGACACCGAGCAAACTGCCTTTCAGCTCACATTTATAAATAATTTACTCCTATCCACCTGTGCCCAGAATAACAATTTGCTGCCTGAAATCTCGGAGCTGGTGCCGGGAGGCTGCCGGGGACTCGCTTTCCCGGGACCCTCTGGACCTGTTGGGAAGGGGTCTGGGTCTCCAGAGGAGCGGCTCCAGAGGGATCTGCCCCTAGTGGGAAGAGGCACTGAGAAACAAACAGAGGAGCATCCGTTCAGCTGAGCGCAGTAGGTCCTCACGCTGCTGCCGCCACTTAGATATCTGCCTATGCAGCCATCCGTGCATCTAGACGAATATATAGACAGATAGAGCGTATGGGTAGGTCTGGAAACGTCTGTAGCTGCGGAAGGCTGCAGAGCCCTTCCGTGAAGCAGACGTAAAGGAGAGGCTCCGTTTCCCTGCCCAGGGGGAGCGTTACGAAACACGAGTGTGCCGACCGCGGCTGAGGATTTTGGCAGCGCAGCGCTGAGGCTGCTTCGACCCTGCCCGTTGGCGCAGGAGGCCATGGAGCGTTCCTCTCCCGCCAGCCCCCGCACGGCGCAGGACCCCGGCCCCCCGGCCCGGTGAGCCGCAGGGACCCCGGCGAGGGACGGCGACGCGCGGCGGTGAGCAGGGAGCATGTGCGGGGCTGCGCGGCGGCGGGGTCAGTTACTGATATAAACAGCTGGAGGGACCCGAGTGCCGCGCAACGCAGGCAGAGCGCGGAGGGGTGCTCGGGAGGATTACGGCTCTGCGTGCTGGAGGGGGAGGCAGGAGAGGGATTAGTGGGGAAGGGCAGCGGGAGCAGGATTTATCAGCTTTTCAGATACGCGTTACAGCTTTTTATAATATTTCACTGGATTGTCTAGGACTTCGCCTGGCTACAGCAGGAGTTTCTCGACCATAAAAGAAAGGTGAGTTTTTTCCTCTTTTTCTTACGCAGTTACATTATCTGCTTCTGCAAGCTGTTTGTCAGCTGGCCTTGACACAAGTAACAACCAGACAACTTTTTGCAGGGGCTGAGGTATTAACGTTCATTGCAGCTGAATGGCTGTTTGATTTATTAAATTTATCCATGGCATCTAAGCACATGAGGCTTAGCTGCATTATTTATAAAGATTGCAGCTTGCTCTCGAGATGCCCTTCTCCGAGCACCCACAAAACATTATACTTGAAAAGTAGGCATGGCTAATGCAAGTGTGTGTTTGTGTCTCATAGCCTGGTGAGGCAGACTAGAACACTCTGCTTCTCTAAACAGTTTCTGAAGCATCATTGTGCTAAATAAATAGACTCTAGCAGTTTTTAGTACGTGGATGTTGCAGGAATTTGGATGTTGAGGGGTTTGTGAAAGACGCTTTTTAAGTACCTATGATTTAGTTACAGATCCGCATATTATTTTAATTTCAGTAATTTCCTTGCACACAGGAAAACATCTCTTCTCTAGCTACTGTGGGATGAGGCAAAAATCAATATATGGTACATTTTTTACAACAATGTCTCGCAAAACTTCAGCCTGTAGCCACAGAACCATATTGGGTTTTTTTGAAATTGCAGATAAAGCATCATTTGCTGGGTGCTTGAGTTCTAATACCAAAGGGATGTACATTATGCATGAATGGTTTGTTATTGATCAAAATACTTTCTAGGTTCAAGAATACTGTTTGCTGATTGGTCTCAGTTTATCAGTGAATGGTGACAGCAGACTGTATGTTATCTTTTGAGTACACATCCCTCTACGTACAGAATGTATACGCACATACATATATATGTGTGTGTATGTATACATATAAAATGTAGGTATGTATATGTCAGCATCTTTTCCATACTGGCATGGAATCAGTCCTCCTGATCCTTACTTTATCACTGAGCTAGGTAAAAAGTGTTGCATTAATGGAAGCAATACGGTATCGCCGTGGCAGGCTTTCTGTTACAAGCTGCCGCCGGAACACTTCCCCAGTCAGCCCTGCCTCACCACGAGCCCTCCCCACCAGCTGCCTCCTGCAGGCTCTTCTGCATCCCTCGCCGTAGGCTACTGCCGCCACCACCGAAATTACTGCCTAGATTTACACCTACCTATGCTAGAAAACTGGTCTCAAAAAAGTGGAATACCTAGCGAAAGAGCTGCTGAGACCAAATCTGCACAAGTTCGCGCTGACTCTCCAGCCTGCTCAGGCTGCAGCTCTGTTCTCTGACATCGCCTTTCCCCCCCAAAGCTGAATTATCTGCCAGCTGTAAAACACCTCCCATACTGTATACACTGGATATCATGTGTATTTTTAACTTGTGTATTTTCAGCTTGATTTCACTAGTTTATGGACTATAAAGTTTTTCTCCATCTTTCTGCTATCTCTGCATAAAGATTTTTTTTCTGCTTTATTTATCACAGTTCACCATTATTTAACAGTTTTAACAGGGTATCAGCATCAAAGATAGATAACTTTGCAATCTGATTGCATCTTGGAGCAAGCGCACTTTCCACACAGCGTGGGAAGGAGGACAGGGGAGGGAGGAAACGGTAAACTTGCCTGAAAGCCCTCTCAAGCTGCAACGTTTGCCACTACAGCATGGGGAGAAATTGTGGTGCTTCTGCCTCATTTCTAGTTTGTTGACAGACCTTATGTTGTGCTCAAAGTAACGCTGAAAGCAGCATTGTGTCGGGAAAGAGCTGCTCGAGCCCGGCATGTGCGTAGAGTCAGCACAGATCCATCCTCTAGAAAGTAAAACTTTGTAAGTTGAAAGAAGTGCATATTGCTTCTGAACGCCGAGATAGCAAGGCCAGATCTTTTGGTAGGGAAGCTGGCATGACGCATTGGAGCTTCAGTGGTCAGGACAGGCTGAAGGTCCCTTCACTTATGTCTCATCAGGCACCTCATTACTTTAATGAAAAGCCCTGGACGATAAGCTTCATTTTGATGGGAAAGGGGTGGACGAGTTAGTTTCTAGAAATATTTAAAAGTCAAATTATTCTCTAAATCAAACAATTGGAGGTGACTTGGGAAGAGATGGGGAAGAAACCTTTTTATTGTATTTAAATGCAAACCCTCGGCAAGTTCTGCAGCAGCAGAACTGAATGACGGGGCGTGTTTCGCGTGGAGGATGATGCAGGATGTGCACGAGCAAAGCGCGGGCACTAACTCATCCTCAGCCTCGCGTGCCTGAGCTAGACAACCCGCCTCGGAACAAACAACAAAATCAACTTGAGTTTTCCACTTGCCTTGCGGGAAGGGCAGGGATGAGAAAACTGGAGAGCAACAGAACCGGCGTGAGCTGCAGCGGCTGCTGGAGCTGGGCAGCACGTCGCCGCGCGAGGCTCGAGCCGCACCGGGGCTGTGTCCTGGCCCTGCCCGTGCAGGACAGCTTGCGCTGCTGGGACGGTGGCTGTGGGTGCTCCGGGGCCTGCAATAAAACCTCGTCTGCAGGGTTATCGGGAGGGCGCGGGGGGATGCCGGCCCAGGGCCAGAGCTGGAGGGTGTTTCTGCCTCTCCGTCTGAAGGCCTGTGCTCTGGGAAGGACAGGTTATTGGATTCTAGATGGGTCTCGTGTGAGCATTGCATTGCAACTGCCAGAAAGGTCAACGATCAGGTTATATTCCATAGACCTTATCTCATAGAAAAGTACATGTTCAAGTTGGTGAAGCAAATGAATAGTATAGTAACTCTTCATTGAAAATTTCCTTTCTTTTTGGTGAAAGAATATCCTGGCAAAGGTGATGGAATTAAGAAATCACCTCTTTTTCTTTCCTTTGCTTAAATTCCTAAATTACATTGTTAAGTTAGTGAGACGATTCCACATGACACTTTCTTATGGAGCTAGAAAAAGTAACAATGGACCTGAGCCAAAATCCATCAGCATCAACCTATATCTTGATCTGAGTGGATTTTAGCTTAAGATGGTAGAGTACCAGATTTCTTCTAAGCTTTACTTTTAGCATGTGCTGCTGTCCACACAAATGCGATCCACGGTTTCATTTTTCTCTCTTAGCCCATGATTTGGAAACTGGGATAATGTGGAATTTCTCTGTCGATTCCACTCGAGGTATGAGGGGAGAGCTCAGACAGATCACCTTTGTCGTCGTTTTAACCCCTTTCTCAAAACACGGCTCTGGCCACGTATGAAAGTAGGGCTACGAGAAGCACTTGCTGTTGGCCGTCCGGGGCCGACACTGGCAGATACTCAGGGTTACTCAGGGTGCTTTTAGCTATCAGAATAAAGAGAACTGCAAATATTTGACAGGATCCCAACATTAAATTTGCGGCTTCTCAAGAGTTTTTCTTCCTACATGCATTCATGCAGCATGATGTTGGCCGTGACTTTCCAAATAGCCTCAAGAAAATGGCAGTGTGTATCCAAAAGAAAGGCTGCAAGCCAGAATCCTTCGGCTAGGTCCTAACTGACTACAGTTGTCCTCAAAGAAAGCTGACAGAAGAAGGGAGAAATGTGGAACAGGGATGGATTTTTCTAAAAATAGTGTTCATGAGTCCAATTCCCTTCAGTTTACAATAGAAAACATAGTCTTGCTTCTGTGCCAAGAACTCTGAATTTGCAAAA
Organism: Phoenicopterus ruber ruber; assembly: GCA_009819775.1. NCBI lineage: Eukaryota > Metazoa > Chordata > Aves > Phoenicopteriformes > Phoenicopteridae > Phoenicopterus > Phoenicopterus ruber. The sequence continues at coordinate 603,235 of CM020233.1, read as the reverse complement.
TCCTGCTGGTCTTTAGACAAGATCAACTATTGATGAGCTGCAGCCATCAATGGAGTATTGACCTAAGCTTCTGCATTGAGCAACCTATTAAGGGACAGTCCTCAACTGAGCAACTCTTCACCTGCAAGTCTGGGGCTGTTCTTTAGTGTCTTCAGCCTTTACCAGCTTTCATAGCATCACTGAAAGTATTGAGTCTTCCCTTAAAAATTCTGTAACTACTCCTTTAGCTAGGAGAGTAGAATTGCCAAGAACTTTACAATTTTTCTTCTATTTCTCTTTCCAAATATATTAATGCAGCTGCCTAGTGTGACATCTTCCATCACACTTTGCGAGACCATTTTGGAAGCAAGGGACCGACCTGCTTTTCCTCATAGCAACTTTTTAATGGCAATTATAAATCTGGTATTAGATATGTAATGAAAGAAAAATACGGATTAAAAGAAAACCATCACTTTAAATTGGAAATGCCTCGGGTCTAGTGCTTAGTCCCGTCAGTGCACTCTGAGACGCAACGTGCCGAGTTCACAATCTGTGCTCTGGCATTTCTCAACGCTGCGCACAACCTCACAGCAATGCAAAGACACCACAGGAGGGGAACATTTCCAGGGTGGTCTGAAATGAGTAGCGCACGTGGACAACTCCCTCTGCCCCCTTCCAAAAAGAGCTCCCTACAGTCATGTCAGTGGTGCAGGTGTTCCCCTACCTGCTAAGCACATCGTTTTTATGAAATATTGATAGACCTCTACAAAGATACAACATCACTGACCAGGCATAGCGGCTGTTCCTAGGATCTACAGTGAGTTCAACCAGGGGTTCACATCCCCTGGAAAACGGCCGGCTGCCTGCTGACAGACCCGTTCGGAGGAGCTGGGCGCTACGTGGCTGCCAGAGCTCATTTCAGAGGACACCACTCAAGTCCCCTCCAGGACTGCTGCCTCTGCCACCCTGCTCTTCTGGGCAACGGCGAGACCCCACAGGAGCAGGCTCTGAGCAACGTGGCCTGCAGGAAAGTTGCAGAACGGAAAAGCAGCTTTTCTGTGGGTGCCGGTAGGACCATGCCTTGCCCAAGCATGGCCGATTCGTGCAAAACCTTTGGGAGAGCATCTCTTACAGCTGGCACCCAGCACCACGCACTCTGAAACCCGATGGCACCTGAATAAAAAAATAACCCACCTGCAACAGCGCTCGGGAGGATTCCCCAGCACTGGGACAGTGGCCTGAAACGTGGTTACCAGCCAGCAAATCCACCGGTGACCAAGGCATGCCAGATGTGGAGGGATCTTTCTTTTAAGATGTTGGCTTTCCCAGAGACAGTGAAAAGAATCGCAGCATTGCCCATTTCAGGAAATAGGTCGGAACAGAGTCACATTTTGAGATACTGGGATTTCAGGTAAGATGCATTTTTCAGCTCTGCATTCAGTCCTGCTGGTATATATAGAGGTCTTACAGAAAAAAACCCTCAAACTACTTTTTCTAATGACATTTCCAGACAAAAAAAAATCAGGCACAAACAGCTAAAAATGCTGCTAAAACAACTGAAGTTATCGGACCTGTGAACACTTAAAAATTCACCTGTCACTAGTAAAGTGAATAAATTTATATTTTATAAAATAAGATCACTCAGTGCTTTTCTGAACCCCATCAAATTCTTGCCCTCAATAATCAGACAATTATCCATTTTATAAAACCACAGCCACCAGACGCACCACCTTGCTAGTGGTGCAAGGGATCCTTTCCCTGCTGAAGGCACAGCACCCAGCAGATCTGCCGCACCACTCACCATCTCCACAGCTGATCCTTGCCACTGCTAATTATTTCCTTTTTTTTGTTGCAGCGTTAACCCTTTCATTGCTCTCTTCACCTAGAGGTCTTCTCTGCTGTTTAACAGTTCTCACTGCCCATCTCAAAGTCCTTTCAATTATCATTTTATGATTTTACTAACTCAGCTCTCAGTTAATATGGTCCTAAAACCCCTTTGGCGGTGAGAACTGATAAATAGGAACAGAAGACTGTACTTTTCTTCCATTTCACTTCATTCATTTTAAGTGAAACATGTATGAAAAAGACAAATGATACATTTTCTATTACCAGATACTAGTTCATATCCTCCTTACTCTTTCCTTTTTAATATCATCATCAAAAGTGATGCACTTCAATTCTTTTAGGCGTACTTTGATGATATTGCAATATGCAGTTTATGGAAAAATCAAATGACATTTTTTTATGTCAGCAGCACTCTCTGCTATTTCCCCACTAAAAAGCAACATTTAATTTTTGAGTTGCACATTTGCAGCAGTTGCTGTGGGCGGAGAGTCTGCTTATTTATTTGGTTGGTTTTTACTACAATGTACTGTCATGGCAACTGTACTGAGGGCGAATGCATCTGGAGGTAATTTATATATGTCATATTGACTGCAGTAGAATTAGCTTGTACCATTTAAACTTTTTCAACCACTGGGCAAAGGCAAAGTTAGCTTTTTGAGACCCAGAAGCAGCTTAACCTTAGTAAATAAATAAATAAATAAACAAAAAACAAACGAGGCAAATCAACAGGAGCTATGCCAAGCGTTTCCCGGTGTTTGGATGCAGAGCTTGCTGCATACTTAGATTAGGTCCGATTCCTTGGGCAGTTACCCCAGCTCGGCGGATGCACAGCAGGGCTTTCATCCCGCCAACGTGGGAGGCAGCGATCGCGCCCCGCACGGGCGGTGCTTGGGCAGGCGGCGGCCAGACCTCTCGCCCTGGCACCAGGAGGCATCGCCGCGGGCTCCCAGGCAGATCCTCTCGTCATGGGGACGATGCAGCTTCCAGCTGCTCCCACTGGACATCACTGCAAACACGGAGAAACTCGACTGAAATCCACTGACAGACTCGAGCACACAGTGGCATTAAAAGGGACGAAATTGGGCCAGTGATGCAGTTTCAAGCATAACATGCCCGACCTCCGCTACACAGCTTCGATGGTCCTTCTCCAGCGAGCTGCCGCTCTCACGTCGCTGATCAGCAACGCCTAACGGCAGCGCTGCCTTTCCAATGCAAACGACTTGGACGCACTTGAGAACTTTGGCTCCGAGCATTTCTGAACATTGTGACCTGATCACTTTGTGAGTAAACCAGAAGAGCTATGAGACCTGAATTACAGTTGGGCAAAGATGATTGCAAGTCTGCTATAAATTTATCTGGCCTCATCTTGCTGGGGGGGGGGAATCTTAAACCTTTTGAATACCCCTGTGATTGCAGCCATCATCTTCTCACCAGTGAGGCTTTGCAGCAGCAGTTTATTAAGCAGGGCCATCCCTTTCCATTACAGACGGCAACCTGAACAGCGTGCTGTCTGCTCCGCCACCAGCCGCCAAGGCGTGCGGCTGCCACCCCCGTCGGCCAAGCCTCACCTCAGAATACCGTATGCTGTAAGGAGCGTGGTGATTTCTCAGTCAGAATCTCAAATGGCTAATACACGCATGCATCTTTCTTTCAGATTAGACAGCCTCTTTTGGGAAGAGCTCAAGTTTCCAGTAGCTCCATGTTAGGAACAACTAGTGACTCAAGTCATACCTATGCTGCTAGACAGTATTTCGCCAGATAAATTAGCACAGTAACAATCTGCAGTATCTAATTATGGCTAATTACCTGTTCATCTGTCTAGGTTCTTCTGACCCTTTTACTGTAATTCGTGAGCACTCACAACATTGATCAGAGATTTTCAATAATTTAACTTTAAGGGTCAGCTCATCAGCTGGTGTAAATCAATGCATTTTCTTTGGCTTTGGAGCTGATCAGAAGGGAGTTGTGGTAACTTTTACAGTGGAGAAAGTGGTCTTAATTTACTACAGCATGCTACAGCCGCGTAGCCCTTTGCACCTGCTCGCTCCCTCGAGTTCACTGGCTGCTAATAGATCCACAGGTACTGGTGGAAAGAGAGTAAGTCCTTGTCTGACCGATCTCTTGGAGAACGTGTAGAGATAACACATAGAATATTTTTGGATATTACTCGGCCCTGTACATTTGAGACCAGCATACATGAACTTTAACAAAAAAATTTTAAAAAGCACCTAAATGGGGTCCTCAAGACCACCCGACTTGTAAGACTAGAAGACAGGGACTCCTGCCTTGTGCCAACCCCATTTAGCAATGGAGGCAGGAAGGTCACACAAAAGGAATTCAGGCTCAACTGACGAAAGATTCAGCTGAGCTTTAATATATTTTTGGCCTAGAAGTTTTTGGGCTTTGTTTTTGATTGCTGCTTAAGATAGAAAGCAGTTGCACAGCTAAATGAAAAAGGGAATGGGTGGAGACTTGGTTCGTAGCATCTATTTAATAAAGAGGCATAAGTGAATATCCACAAAACTTTAAATCAGATACCGAAACAAGAAATACAGCGAACGGATGTTTCTTTGCCAGGACTGTGGATTTCAAGAGTGTGCCCCAATTGCAAGTTAAGCAAAAGCCATAATATTTTCTTTTCTGGAAAACACTGCATCTTTTGTCAACACTTGCCTAGCTCCACAGAGAAGTGATTGACTGGGAAAACAGGAACGTATGGGGAGATGCCAGCTTTTATTTGCTACAAGAGGTTAAAGGTTCCCTAGAGCACAAAGGAGCTTTTCTTGCCCAGACAATCCCATCATGGTACTCATCAGCACAACTAAAGCCTGCAAAGCTCAGAAGCAGTCAAGAGATAGCTGGTGAAACTTGAAATGAATTTTTTTCAAACATTCACTAGTTTTCATCCATGCGCATCCCATGTCAATATTTGGCAATAGAAACCTACTAAAAAATAGCAGGATCTCTGGTCTCTTTGAAAGCAACATGCACAGCAGAACCCTCAGATATCCTTCCAGCGTAAAGCCTGACTTTATTGTGCTGCAAAGAGATTAATAATTATTATCTATTGTGAGTTGATGCAATTTCTTTTTTTCCCCCACACACCCACACTGTTGTTTCCTTCTGATCTGCATTTGTAGCTTAGCTACTGTTTAGCTGAAAGGAAAGAATTTGATAATACCTTCCTAAAAAGATGCCTATACTGTGGCTGCCTGTTCAATCAGTGACAAAGAATGGAGATGTCAGCTATTGACAAAAGAAAATAAAGACATAACCCCATCATAAAGGTATTTCTTGTGCGTTCCAAGTTAAAAGAAAGAAAAAAAAAAAAAGCAAGGCTGCAGATCTGAAACTTCTGCTTAATCAATCGTTCTCATTGGATTATAGTTTTTAAAGTGCATAATTATAAACAACAGATGAAGAAATGCTCAGCTGAAAAAAAAAGAGGTGGGTGGGGGAAACTCATCCTGATGACAGCTGTTTTCTCTCTGGATGGGAACCAACCTGTCGCCCTTGGTATTTCAGGTTTCAGCGCCGGCGTTCGGCAGCGTGGCAGAGCACGAGGATGGCAGCGCCCCGGGTGCACGCGGAGCCCCTCGGCCAGCCGGGCGCCTGAGGCCGGCAGCTGAGCCACGCCAGGCTGCTCCCTCTGCCGCGGCCAACCGGGAGAAGGCTTTTCCTTGGGAGAAGGCATCGAGGTGATGGGCTGAACTTATGGGAGGAACCAGCGCCCGGCCAGGTGGAGATTCAGGGGCCTGTCGGGAGGCGTGAAGGGCCCGGTTTCAGTAAGGGCATGGCCAAAGCTTTCTTCAGGCTACAGAAGTTTCTCCGTCGGACCCAGTTTCTGCTCTTCTTCCTCACAGCAGCTTACCTGATGGCTGGCAGCCTCCTGCTGCTACAGCGGACCCGCTTGGTTATCCAGCAAGGTTCACGTGGGACCTCTGCTAATCAGGCCCTGCCAGTGCCAGACGGGATGGCCGGGGTTGGGATCATAGACCCCAGGACGCTGCAAACCCCCCGCCCCGGTCCCAGGCTGCTGGTGGGCATGGATGCACTGCCGGAGCCAGCCCTGGACCAGCGGCACAGCCCGCGGTGGCTCGTGTCCCGCAACTCGGAGCTCAGGCAGTTGAGAAGAAGGTGGTTTCACAGGTTCATCAGCGATCAGGAGCCCATGCAAACAGCGGGATTTAAAGCGATGAAGCACACTGCTGAACACAAAGGTAAGGGATGTACCCCTGCCCCGTTTTCTGGCATGCACATAAACGGCACCTCCTCCTAGGACTGTCCCAGGCAGAGGCTGGCGAGCACCACAAAGTCTGCCTGCAGAAACGCCTTCCTCCTGGCTCTTCACCACTTTCAAACCAGTTCTTAAGACATGCACAGGCCAAGGTGTGATCCTGACATCCCTGGTCATGCTGAGCTGTAACTTCCTCCAAAAATGTATTTTTATTGATTGAATGGAAGCCCAGACAGTGAAATATGCTTCCCTAATTTAAATTATTTTCTCTTTGAGCAGGCAGATACGAACACTGCTTAATTGATTTTCTTTCTCAGAACAGGGAACCCTTTAAAAGCGGGTTTTATGAAATTAACTATCCAAAACCACACAATACCTTAAGTCTAGAAGTGCCTCCTTGCTGCTACAGCTTTTTAGCATATACTAAATTCTGCTATTGCAAACACATTCACTGTTCCTGACCTGTCCTCTGTGACCATCTCTGCAAACACGCTGTCCTTAAGGGGACAAGACGTGGGCCATACAACCCTTCTTCCCTTACTGAGTGCCAAACCAGCACTGCAATGAAACGAGAACTCCTGGATCAGAGAGAAACTCCTGGTGTTCGGCGAGTTTGCTGGGAATTTGCAACAGGCCAAGGGGAACGCAAGGGGAACTCGCACCGCTGCACAGGTGCAGCGCGTCAGCGGCCAGAGCACAGCGTACAAAACTGTACGTTTTCCAATCCAAATGGAAAGCCATTCTGGTTTGACAGAAATCTGAGTTCACTTCCCTGGGAGCCTGATTCTGCTGCCCTAACTGCTGCTGATAAATATGTGCACGGACTGCTGTGGTTTGTTCAGCAGGCAAGTTTTTAAGAAACTATTATCCAAAGCAAGCAAAGAAGCAGAACAGGAACCTGTAGACACTCACATTTCCTGCATGGCTTTATGCCCCTGTGACCCAGCACAGAGAGCTGCACCATCCCAGGCGGATTTGGATGACACCCCTCACCGGGCCCACGCCGCGCCCCAGGGAGGTGCGCAAAGCCGGGTGCCCACAGTGTTGGGCTGTTACACAGCTGAGCTGCTCACTGTGCAGCGGGGAGCTGGAGCCCCAACTCTGCAGTCACCTCCGAAGGCTGAGTCACCCTAGGGAGCAGACAAGCCCCCTTGGGGAGCCCAACACAGAAAGCATCAGGGTTCGAGCTAGGTGACTGATCATGCTCTCAAGGCTGCAGCATCAGATTATGACTTTGCGATCTTTGATTCATTGCCCTTTAGAAGAACTAGTTGTTCTCGGAGATGCTTCACTGATAATAAAAAAAGGAGTGAGATCTGGGTGACTAGACACCACATTACTAAACTGCTTTTTAGTTTGTTGAATAAATTTACCCAAACAAAGGGGCACCTTCTACAAAAATCCCACAAAATGGGTGCCACCTCGTGACTGCTACTGAGTGAATTGTTAGAAATGGGAACAAGAAGGTGATAGCGATGGTGTATGGGAGATGAGTCAGACAGCGTGAGTCAGGCAAACTAACCGCTGGAGCTACCTGAAGCACCAAGCTGGAGCTTCCAAGAGTGCTCCAAAGCTTCGTAACATCCCGCTGCTAGCAGGTTTTGGTGGCAGAGAAGAGAGGCTGCAAAGCGCAGGTGTCTCCCAGAGAACCCCACTGCACTTCGTGACTGGCTCTGAGCACATAGCCCAGGTGCCAGAGCCTGGCGACAGCCCCTGGACCAGCACGGAACACGAGGCTGCAGCTGCTCTGTCCTGTGCACCAGTGACCAAGCTGGCGCAGGGGAGCAGAAAGCTTTGGGGAGGGCCCCGTCCCCACTGGGAAGGGCTGGACACAGACACTCCCGGCTCTCTGCGGGAGGAGGACACACCTTCACCTCCAGCAAATACATCTTCTGCTGACAGTGGTCGCCACCTACTTTAATAAGCGCTTCATGGACAGTTGCAGAAAAGAATCACACGAACCCTCCAGGCTACCCCTTTTCCACCTGTGCCTCATAAAACCACTATTAATATTCACAAAGTATTACGTTTTCACTCTCTGGCAAGCAGCAGACACCCTGGTCTCAGCTGCCCGGTAGAGGCTGACGATTTAACCAGGAGGGGCTTAGGCAGGTGCCGCCTGGGCAGGCTTGCTCTTCCATGCCAGGAGGTCTGAGGGGGCCGGGGAGGAGAGGAAGCAATACAATAAACTGGGGCACATTGTGTTCCCTTGCTCCGGATGCCCTATGAATTGTACTTCCATGCTGCACGTGCTCTTTCGGTGGGTTCCGTGAAATAAACCTGGCTCGTGCCCACGAGCCCTTTGGCTGTGCCTCTTCCCCAGTCCCAACTGAAGGCAGCACGCCTGGTTCTGCCTCACAGCCTGGAGCTGCTTGGGCTGCTCTGGTCCCCCTTGCGTTTGGGGATTTTTTGCCCCCCGATGAACAAAAGAATAGATAAAAAGTAGAGAAACGTGGTGAGTCTTTATGAGCTACTCTAATACCAGGCAGAGTATGAACCTGTTCTTTAAAAACTTCAATTAAAACCAAAAAGATTAATTTTGAAAATTATCCATAAACTTAGTTAAGGCTAGTGCCTGTATCAGCCATCAAGCTAGTGCCTTGCTCAAGGTCTAAGCGCTGACTGAGAGGAGCCAGAAGGACTATTTATGGCTACATCCCACTGAATTATGTTGATTCAAATATGCATCATTTGAATATCTGACTGAACATGAAGTGACATTATTAATAACAGTATTGTTAACAAGCATTGGAATGCTTTTGGAAATTATTATCAATTAAAAATTTAACTACCTATGGAGAGCATGTTATCTCCCCCCCCCCTTCTCCTAGTAAACTTACTGGCTTGTTATTTCATTATGGATCCCTTCCAAGATATAATGAACTCCTCCGTGATTATAACGCTGCTGAAGTTGCAGTGTTGCCCTGTGATTCCCGCTCAGCGGAGCGGCACATTGCCTTGCCGCGGAGGCCGTATTTGTGCATTCCTCATCAGTGCCATCCTAATAGCACCCATGCTTCCCGACGCGGCACGGCCGCTGTGTCCCTGCCCGTGCTCGGGGGTTGGAAGCCAGCCCTCGGCGGGCTGCCCAGGGCAGAGCCTTAACCTGAGACAAAAAAGATGGCACCTGCTCCGGCATATTGCGAACACCTCCCAGCTCGCCTCTCCTTGCTCTGTGTCCACCCAGGATCACGCGGCCTTGGGTGAGAAAAGTCAAGTCCTTTTTTTTTTTCAGCTTCTCCACGTCAAGCTATCTTGCCTGCTTACATTGCAAGTGGCTCAGGGCAGGTACCACATCTTATCCTGCCGGGGAGTATTTGCCAGGGAGACTGGCAAATACTATTTAGTGCAACAAATGAAAACAGGACTTTGTTAGGTAAAAAATGAAAATTTTCTGTTACGAATGCTTCCAGGGGATGGGGAGTTTCACACTGTTTGCCCTGGGCTGGTTACGCCATTGCGCAGGATGCAGAGGTGACGGGGACGGGATCGCTGACGTGCCGTTCGGCTCTAAGGCCGCGGAGTCTCTCCGTGACTCATTCAGAGGAGGATGCGAATGAGATACGGCTGCGGGCCGGCGGCGTGGGGGGACGCAGGGAGGGGACAGACGCTGCTGGGGTCGGCTGGCCTGCCCCTGCCTCCCGACTCGGGCTCCTTGGGGCCACACGCCGAGTTTGCTGCTGCTGCTGGTTTGAATCAAAGTACCCAAATCAAAAGTCTCCAGTAAAGCGCAGAAGCTCCTCATTGCAGGTGTGTGACTCCCAGCTGGTTAACAGCGTGCTGTGCGTGCATAGTCACAGCTTGGGAATTTTCTAATTGCATGTTTGCAAATTACCAATGTGCAGGTCTTTGAATCTGTTGTTGTGTTTCTAATATTAAAATGTTTGATTTATTATTCCTAGCTTGAAAATTTCTGTTAGAGTGGCCTGAACTTGCTTTTTCTTGTGGATTATTTTATTAATATAATGCTTTTTTAGTTTCATTTTTCATCATATGTTCTCTTCCTATCCACAGCTCACGTTATTTAATTTCCCTGTGTTATCATCTCAATACTGCTACTCCTAAAATCAAATTTCCTTTTTTCCTTCATATTTTAATGATAAAATGTACTTATATACACACAATTGTTGTATAATAACGGGACTCTACATCATCCTTCCAATCATATATTAAAACATGGGCTGGATTTTTACAGTATTTTATTTGTGACAACAAAAAAGGAGGCTTAACATAGGATGCAGTCTAAGAGAAATATTTATCTTTCATATGCTAAGTAAAGCAAGACGTATTTTAAAAGATTCATTTGCACTGGAGAAAAAGAGATAGTTCAACGCGATAGCGAGACAGTGCTGCCTAGTTAAGACTGAAGTTATCTTTCCATTATAGCTTTAATATAACTCTATGTACCCAAAGAAAATTGATTTTCTTAATATTTCTCTTGCACCATCTTACTCTCAACTAGAGATTTTCAAGAAAACTTGGGAGAAATCCAACAAGATTTCTCAAAATTTATACCATTTTGAGCCTACCTTCTCCCTTACTTTAGGAAGTCGCCGTGCTTTGTCACCGAAGGGAGGGAGCCGAGCAGGCGGCAGCGCCCAGGGGAGCCGTGGCTCTGGGGCGGTCGCAGACTCTGGGTCTGCAGGGACAGGCCTGCGTGAAGTAACCTGCATGAGGGAAAAGCCTGATTTCCCTTCTGCTCATTTCCATCGGACATCCGAGCTTACCCCTTCAATGGCACCCACAAAGGCTCGGCACCAGCGGACAGGTCTGCAGAGCAGGCAGGACCTCAGACAGGTTGTGAATACAGCCCTACTTGCAACTTGCGGCACTGAATCGCCGCCGGATGGTTTTTCCCCTCTCCCATCTCCGTCCCGTGTGCGCTGCCTAACTCTGGTCTTGCATGCACACAGGCACCTACATGGGATGCTTCAGCGATGACTCAAGGGAGAGGACACTGAAGGGAGCTGTGTTCTACGACTTAAGAAAAATGACAGTATCTCACTGTCAGGAAGCTTGTGCCGAGAGGTGAGTGGTGTTTTTTCACTGCACGTTTTCTCCTTTCTGACAATAAGTGGAACTGAACTTGAAATGGGAAAAGCATGCATATGTTAAACATACGGCATCTGTGAAAACTGGGATTATCTCCTACCTTCAGGCATGGCGTAGCTCTGCTGCCTTGCCTAAAGTAGGCTATTTCACTACTGCTTATCCTCTTTATTGTAGCATGGCTACTTACAATATATTTTCTGTTGCCCTAGTCAAAAATTACTGGTTTGTTAGATAATCTTTGTTAGATATTGCTCTCTAGCCCAAATCTTTAATCTAAAATACTAAGAAAAACTGCAAACAAACTAGCGCTCCCCAAACCAGGAGAGAGCAAGGCGACGGGGGGCGCGGGGCCGTTCCCAGCACAGCCTGGGGAGCTGGCGGCCATCGGGGAACAGGCAGGCGCAGCCCCTGCCACCGCTCTGCCTGCCCCGGTCAGCCAAGGCAGGCTGCGGGCCAGGGACGATCATTAGTACCTGGGGCAGGACTATATGAAAGTATTTATGAAAAGGACTTCCCCTTGCTCCCAAGCACAAGAGAAAGCAGAAGAAACAACGCAATTTAGAGGTATTCCTGTGAAATTCGCTTCCTTTGGTCCGTAGGGCAATGCAGTACACGTGGAGCCCATCACTTCAGTGGTGCCCAAACTGCAGCTTAACCCCTCGCTGGCTTTCACACCGCCCTGTTCCAGCCCAGTCCCCTGCAGACCCACAACAATGCTCCAGACGGAGCTGTCCCTTGGGTGAAGGAAAGGGTACTCTCCTCTCAGATGGACCGTCAGGCCTCGTCAGACACTTTTTGGAGGACACAGAGCCAGGCCCTGGCCCGGTGTGGCCACCAGAGGGGTCAGCTGTGGGGTCTGGCTGGAGGGACCCTCATGCACCCTGCGTGGGCACGACGCGTGCTCGCCTTTGGTGCGAGAGGCCCAAGGGAGCCCTTCGCCCTGCAAAGGGGACCCAAGGGTCCGTACGCCGCGACCGCAGGCTGCTGCCTCCCTGCAAGCGCCGTCACCCGCACCACAAGCCCGCCCAGACCGGACGGTGGTTTCAGGCGGCGTAGGAGATGGTAGCCCGCTCCTGGAGCCAGCACGGTGGCGGGAAGCAGGCCACGGCTTGGGCACCTCAGGAGAGGCAGCGAGCCCCGGGCCTGCTGTTTGAGCGATGGCCTCGCCTTGGTTTGAGCATTTGAAAATTGCCCGACTGGATCCAAAGTGCCCAATTTTAAATGTCAGTTAACAGAACCTCTGAAAGGGGATTTTCTTCTCTGTTGCTCTAAACCGTCCTAAATATTTCTGATCAGAACCTGAAGTGGTAGCTCTGGGTCAGGGTGGTGTCACCCCCAGCAGCGAGGCCGTCACGTCCGCGGTGCCGGGAGGGCGAAGGCGAGCTGTGCTCCCGCGGGAACGGCGCGAGCACGTCCGCACAGCTGGAGACGGGGCTGTCGCTCAGACACCCACATCGGGAGCAGAGCTCACCTCGCCCTCCCAAGGACTGCCCTGGGCCCAGGCAGGCCGCGCCGGGCAGACCCTGACCGCCGCCGCTCCCTGCCATCGCCTGCAGGACGAGGTGGCTGCCCGCTTCCCAGAGGCCGTGCTGGTCCCCGCGGCTGGCTGCGTCTCCGGAGCCGGGCAGCAGAAGTGCATGCCATGCGCGGGGATAGGCTCCTGTCTGCGTTAGCTGCAAACTCGGGAACAGACGGGGTACTGACAGTGCCTGGTTTCGTTCCCCGCAGGGCTTACACCTACGCGGGCCTGGCGTACGGAGCAGAGTGCTACTGCGGGAACAAGCTCCCGGCGACCACCTCGAAGCCCGAGGAGTGCAACAGCGAGTGCAAGGGGGAAAAGGGCTCCATCTGCGGAGGGGTGAACCGGCTCTCTGTCTACAGGGTGGAGGAGCTGCGGGCAGGAGCGAGACGACGTAAGTGGGTGTGTGACCGGAGAGAGGCGGCCGCTCTCCCCAGGAGCGGCCCTCGCCCCGTGGGGCAGATGCTGCAGCCGGGCTGAGCGTGCGGGCTGGCTCTGCTGCTCGTCTCGCTCCATTTGTCACCAGAGTTTGAAACAGCAAAGGACAAAGGTGCCCATGGGGCATGGTATCCATTTGCTGCTGGTCTGGTCCCTGGCTCCCTCCCCGAAACAGCAGCACTGCTCACCACCTCAGAGCGGCAAGACGTGCCCGGCGCGGCTGCCACACAGAAAGTTAGTGTCACCAGGAAAGGAACAAAACACAGTGCAGAGCGATTGCAACAGCAGCAGAATTTCAGCTGAGGAAAAACTGCTCCCTTTCGCATCCATTGCAGAGGGACGAACCCACGTATGTTTAAGAAACAACCCTGGAAGTGGGTGCCGTACAATGGAAGGGCAGAAAAGCACTCGTATCATTGCCACCCTAAGCTCAGAAATGATCCTAAACAAATTAAGTGCTATGTGACTGCAGCAGGGGAACAAGTAGAGGCCAGAGAGAGAGGCACAGCACTCTCTCTCCTAAGTGAGAGAAATGAGACTACAGGTTTGCTCTTCCAAGGACTTCTGTTCTAGTGGTGGTTGGGATTGTTGTTTCATCTTTAGATAACAACGCTTACTCTACTTGTCATTCAATTAGCTACCGTGGGAGATACAATAGAAAAACCTTTAGGCCAACACAATGCACATAAAATATCGAAACAGCTGAGCAGTCTTTACTTTTGGCAAGCTCACAAGACCTTAACGTATTTTATTTGCTGAGAAGAAGCACCAAGACCTTAGGTTGTGCCAGTATTGATGGTACTTCATTTCTTCTTAAAGACAAGTCAAGGTTTGTACAATAATCCACCCAGCTACATATAAATTATACATCAAAGGTGCATAGACCTAAATTGCTAGTGTCAGGCTGACAGGCACATTGGCAGGTTTCCCAGGACATGCATCACTGTTTAAATCTTCAGCATAAAATATATATACATGTTTCACAGGAAAAGGCGGCATTTATTTTTTTCTTACATATTAATGAATTAGTCATCAAATTAGTCTAGCCTGGAGCTAGATTTGTATTTTGTTTGCCCTTAGTAATACCCGATATTTGACTGTTTGAAGAATCCCACTGACACAAGCTAGCTGAGGGCCCAACAGAAGTATTAATCACGATGAACAAGTATATTGGAAAGTAACTCTGAAACTGTGACGGCATCCATGATTTACGGTATGCAATACAGAGAACAGACCTCGCATAAGGCTTCTCCTTATGCAGCGCAGATCCAGTGCATCTCCATTTAAACCTTCCTAGACAAGGGGTCTGCTGGCTCCCCTCTCCATCTCTCGCCGCCCCCTTCCCGCCCTGGCTCTCCGGGCGCCACAAGCTGAGCAGCTCCTGCGCCGCAGGACTCGTGCCCCCGCACCACGTTCGATGCAATGAAGCTCAGTCTGCAGCTATTGCAGCCCGGGGATCGCTGTGGCACAGAGTGCTGATTTCCTCGGGGCAGGGTTCAGCCATCCTTCCCCAGAAGGCAGGCAGATGATGTAAATACAGCACATTTCCAGGGTGACCCGTGGGTTCTCTGCAAACCCTGCTCCCTCCTGAGTGCCGGTGTGGGCAGTCCAAGCTTTCTTCCTGACCCACTGAGACAACTCTGAACATTTCATAAACGTTTTGTTTCAGGGATTAAATATTAGTGTGAGATTTAGTAGGAAGTCTTTCAAGAGCATCCTGAGAATCAAAACAATTCTGTTCCTTTATTCTTTGGTGCCGTGCTTGCAGTGATCTGGTCCCAGGGAGACTCTTGTTTCCCCCCAACTTTCATTGAGTTATTTTATTTTCACATCTCCTGAGTGATCCCAAAGATACAGCATTGCTTCTAGTAACTGGCCTGAACAGTTATTAGAACAGTATTTAAGCAGCTTCTGCTTAGATTGCTCTTGGCTCATGCTGGACAATCTGGGCCCTTCTGCCCAGGAAATTCACGCAGAACCAAATTTTTCCTTCAAAATTGCACTGCATCTGTCCTGTCATCTGACACATTCCCCACATCAGTTCCAGTGAGGATTGCTTAAGGTACCCAGTGGGTGCAGACCAGGACTCAGAAGACCCAAATTCATTCCCAACCCACCCTTCTCCCTATTGAGTCATGCTAGGCAAATTCTGTCAATAGAGAGTTAGTACAGAGCGACGAAGTAAACGCATTTTCCGCCTTTGTAAAGCCCACAAAATCCTAAGAATTACAGAAGTGTCGCACAACATGCAGACGTTTTTCTTCTCTAACCAGCCACACGATGTTATTTCCTTCATTGCCATTAGTTCATGGGTGCAAATGCATTGCCTCGCCTCGCGCAGTGAGTTTCTGTGACAGCTTTGGGTTTTTGCTTGGTTCTGTCAGGGGACATTTCTCTCTCAAGCAGGAGGGAAAATTGTATTGCTGGTTGTAACAAGTGTTTGGGCCAAATCCTGACTTCAATCACAGTGATGCAAAAAACGGAGCAATTCTGCCAAGCTCTGTTGCATTTACACAGGAGCAGGTGAGATCAGAGGCTGATGCTAAAGACTCGAAGCCAGCTGTTCTCCCTGAACGGCTTACGAAAGCCTAGTGTAGATTTCGAAGGCTGCAGCAAACTCTTGCCCTGAAAAGAACGAGTGGGAAGAGGAGAGGGACAGCTCAGCGACTGAGCAGATGTGCAGGAAGGTGGGTCCCTGTGGGGCTTTCGGGATTCATTTAAATTCCTTTCCTTTTCTGGTGCAGATCATGGGAAGCTTTGTAGATTTTTATCGGGGCTTTTAAGTCTTTCAGAGGAAAGCATGTCTTCAAAAGAAAGCTGAGACTTGCAAACAATAGCAATGCCCTCCACTGGTGGAATTTAATTTAAACTCTTTGCTGCAGCCCTACTTTCAGTGGTTAGTACAAAGCTAAAGGCATGCGCTCCTTTCAATACCACAGGATTTGCAACACATTCTTCTAGTGTATATCACGGTTTCTCTTATTTCTACAGCATTTGGAATATAAAATTTATTTTATTATTTTTAGCTTCTGAACCTAATATTGTTCATTGTGAAAGAGGCAGGATACTACGGACATTGTTTTCTCAAGAGAAACCTATTTCATATCCCTGCAGGGAGGAATGTTATCTATCGAGGATGTTTTAGAGCTCCAGAAAATTTAACAGACACCTTTCCAGCCTCTTTGATACAGCCCAATTTGACGGTGGAGATGTGCTCTGAATTTTGCTCCAAGAAAGTAAGAACAGTTCTCATTTCACATCCTTTCTTCTTTTTTGTTATTTTAAATTTTAATCTACTAAGGGAATAGCAGAGATTAGTGCCTTAGAGCTTTGAATTTGTAAATGAGTTTCTAAAGGACAAAACCCATCAGAGTAAATACCCAGTGATGCATCTGGTCCAGCCGCTCTCTCCAGCGGGGAAGGCGGGAGGGAAAGCCATCAGAGCGATGCCACTAAATATGATGCACAGAAAAGCCGTTCTAAGTGACGAGTATCGACCACGAGGAAATCGATACCGTTTCCATGTCACGCTCAAAGCAAGCCCAGAGCCAGATCTGACCTCGGGGGAGGTCCCAGTGGCTGCGGCTCACGGGGAGGCACGCTGCTGGAGGGTGCATGTGGGCTGAGCAGCACCCGAAATGTGGCTCCAGTGCCCCCCGGGGAGCTGGTGCCCACTCAGCCCTCGGGGAGCCACGCGGCGTGCGGGCAGGGCAGGGGGAAGCGCTCCCCAGCGCCCTCCCCTTCGTGCAGCCCTGCCTGCTCCCCTTCCTCCAAGGTGCTCCCCGGGCTCCGGGACAGCGCGGCAGCAGGCACTGACATAGCGAACAGGAGGATTTAACGCTGAGGTAGCTACACACAATGTTTATACCAGTGTGTAACTGTGTTGGCTAGGAATGTGACACAATCTTAAATATAAAAAAAAAAAATCAGCCAGAGAAAAATTTCAGCAGATAAGCACACTGAAAGCAGGTTGACTTTCCCGGTACTTCCTTACAAATGTGTCTCTTTCCACACCGGAAGAATTGATACCACTTTCACTATAACCTATGTAATTTAAATCTAATCTATTTTAATTTAAAATGGAATCATTGTAGAACTTCATGCTGATATGTAAGACTACACGAAAGCAACGAATAAGGTCAGTTGTGTGCTCATTGGCTTTTGGACAGAAGGTGAGGAGGGACATGCTAACATCCGCTGCCCTGTGCGTACTCTTGGCCTGAAGCATGACCGTCGCTCATCCTCCACACTTACCACAGAGTAAGACCGTGGATTTAAGAACTGAAGGGGTTTGACTTTGATGGACTCGGGTATCCTCACAGGAGGGAACGTTCGGCCCAGGGCACCCTCTGCTTTAGTGGCTGTGGCTGCGGTTGGTCCCTTCCCTTCCTCCCCACTCTGATGGGGGTTATTTTTTCATACAGAGGAGGGTTCACTGTGTGGTCAGATTTAGCCTGCAGCCATATTCAGCCTCATGCACTAAACTGAACATTCAATTACTTTATCTTCTAACATCACAAAATTGATTAAAACTATTAAGGCATGAACAACAAATCTTCTTAATTACTAGGTAGAGTGGGAAAGCTTTTCCCAGTCAACATATCCTCTATACCAGCTCATCAGTGTTTTAAGAATGCATCATGGAATTAACTCTGTGCAGCGAATTGCAGTGAGTCACCCATACACCCTGTATATAGTACCTTACAAATCTGCATACAAACACGCTCTCCCATCCTCCATGCGTAGAAATGTTCCGTAAAGCAGGACTTCATGAGCAATTCTTTCCAAGCTCTGCCATTAATCTATTGTTTAATGGTGGGAAAAAACCTTAATCTGTCTGTGACAGTTTACCCACATGTAACATCATTTTATTAATATTTACTGATGAAGTGCAATTAATTATTGCTTCTCTATCTGGGAGAATGGTATATGAAATGTCTGGAGAAGTTGTTTTCAGATGTGCTCAAACACGAGGTCAATGTTTTTAGGCACAGTCATGCCATTCCGGTTTGGGGAGATGACTTTTCTAAATAAGTGGGTTTTCAGAAGTATAGTTCCTTCAAGGTTTTCTGGACGTGCAGCCAAAAAGTGGAAGCATCTGAAATTACTGGTGACCGAGAAGGATAGGAAAAAGACCACAACCAAAATGTACCACATCAGCATGACATTCAAACCGGACTAGGATAGGAGAGCAGCAGGATGGAGGAAACTGTCCATCTCTGCAGAACAGCTAGTGCCTTTCCAGCGCTAGAGTCAATGCATATTTGCTTGATGAAGCTTGTGTGAGAATGCCATCAGCAAACCAGGTATTCTAAAGGATTATCTAAACAGACTCTTTCTGCACAGAGGGCATGGAGAAGGTTGTAGAAATGATAACGTTAAGAGGAAAAGGTACTGAAGGAAGGTAAAGAAAAGGTTTGGTACCGCTCTCATTTATTCCTTCCCTAAAATGGTGCAGGTAATAACCTGCTTATCCTCCCTCCCAGCTCTGCTGGGCACCATGTTACCCTTTGGAAAGTGACTGTTAGCATTTGCTTACAAAAAGACTGGCAAGGTCTCCCTCCACCTAAGAAGCAGTAATTGCATACCCACAAGTCCAATTGTTACACGCTAATTGGAGCTTTAACTCTAGATACCAAAACAAGTCCTAGTACGACACTACAAATGTTTGTCCCGACTTTGGTTCCTTTCCTTTCAAAGAAAGATGGACAACTTCCTAGCCGATAGCAGCATACTTCGCTCTCCTGAAATCAGGAAGGCACTGCCATTTCAGTCCAGCCTGTTCTGCTGAAAGGAATTATTCCACCAATTTTTACGTATCCTGAAAAAGCTAATGGGCTTTTAAATGGAACTGGTTGGATGCTTAAACACATGAATAAGGCTTTTGCTCTTTGGGACTTAGAAGAAAAGCAAATTGAGGCATACCATATTTATTTGTTACCCTTGCAAATGGCTTTGTGCAGCTGAAATGGTAGCTCCAGCCCTTGGAAGCATTTGAGATATGAATTTGATGTAACAACTTTAAGATGAAACCTGCTAAATACCCTTAATTACCAGTTTCTTTCTTAATTAACAGAGTGATGACATGGCTTAATAGCAACCCATTATCACCCCGTAGCAGAGATCCATGAATGTGTTTCTGTGGTAGGTCCCTTGGCCAGAAGCTGTAATTTTCATATATGCTCTTTTATAAGCCAACCTGCATACTAAATGAGCTGTCTCAATTTGAACTGTCCTTTTACCACTCAGCTGCTGTATGCAGTTATATATGATGATATGAATAAAATCTGGAAGAACACTAAGTCTTGAGGAGAGAACCCTGGTATCTCAATGCATCCAAAAGCCCTGCCAGCAAGCTTGCCCACCTGAACACCACCAACTCTAAGGCACTGCTTCTTTTCCTTATACAGCAATCTACAGGATACAGCAATCTTTTTATTTCAAAAGCAGACCTGCTATTTTGGATTCCAGATGTAGCTACATGCCATTATCTACCCATAAACAAAAGACGCCTGGGATTTTGATCCAAATCCCATTGCAGAACTCATACAGAGTGTTTTCATAGCTTCATTTAGATTTTTTTTTTTAAAAACACAATACAACAAAGATAAGTAGGCCAGAACCTCAACTGGCACAGATAACCACAGCCTCGCTGACTTTATTGCAGCAGTGAGAGAGGAGTATTTCAAATCAGAGCCACATCGGGTATAACAATGCACTGCCTCAACAGCTCACAGTGCAAAACAGGCCAGAATTTTTATACAAGGGCGTGATTGGCTTTATGGTATTTATTCTTCGCTCTTAACATATCCAGTTTAAAGAAAACTTGAAGAACGACTTCTAGGTTTGTTGCAAAATGAACGTGCCCATTTTTAAATAAACCATCATTTTTACTTGGGAGAGAAATTTCTTCCCATGATTAGCCCCCTACCTCTCGTTCTTTTTGGTAGATTGAGAGAAAAATTTTAACTGCATCAGATAGGAGAGTTAGTGTAGGAAGTTGGAAAAGAAAGCAATTTAACAGAGTAATCAGAGTAGAACCAGTTAAGTATATTTTTAATCTATTCATAATTCTTAATTTGAATACAATCTAATAAAAAATAATTAGTGATTGAATCATCACATCAACTGTGTTGCTATTGGAGAATGATTGCTTTCCTTACAACACTTAAACTACCTGTTGAGGCTTCATCTAACAAAGTCTTATGTAAATAGTCCCATTGACATCACCTCATTGAATTACAGCTTGCCAGAGGGACACCTGAGCCTGCTAACACATGCTCGAAAGCTCAATCAGAAAAATGCTTATTCATAGACCCGCACATTCCTCTGGCCATACACTTGTGTTTCACTGAAGTGAAGCGTCGCAGGTTTGTGTGCACTGAGCTTGAGGACTAGTCCTGCACTTAAAAGTTACCTGGCTGCCTAAAGCCGTACCCGCAGCTTGGGACGTACATAAATACACAGGGGAGCAAAGTGGACGGCTTGCCGTTTTGATTAAATAGCGATGGGAAGTCGCTATTGAATACGTTACCTTGCAATCACTTTGTGCGCTGCATCAGGCAGACGCACGGTCCGAATAATCAGCGGCTGATTACGGCGCTTTGCACCAACACTGTGGATCCTGGTGCAATTCCCAGAACTACTGTCGTGCTTCTTTCGGCGCGTGTGCTACCATCACTGAAACTCTGAAACCTTCACTGGTGCAGCCCGCTCCCTGCTCCGCCCTTCCTCCAACCACTTGCTGCCCGAGCAGCAGGAGAGCTGCCCATCGACCAGCCCGATGCCCCTGCCTGCCGACGCGCCGGCACCCCGCTCCTCCGGTACCCTGCTCTGCGAGCAGAGTGGCTGCAGAACAGCACCGTACCGACCGACGCGTCAGCACACGCAGAAGTACGGAGACACATTTGCTTAGGTCTCTTCACAAAACCTCCAGCCTTCCAGCAAAGCCAACCGCTTGCAGGTGCCACATGGCATGAGGTACAGGCACATTTTTATTCTAGGCTGTGTTTGAGGGACGGGACGCTTACTAATTTCTCAAACTGAGAAACTCTGCTTCATTGTAAAGGGAAAATTTCTGTTTGCAGGCAGAAACAGAACTGCTTTGCCCTTGGATCAAATCTGTAAATAGTTTTTGACAATGTCATATCTCATTCGCTAAGCAAATGTTGGCTGTTTGAGCACAGATGGCACACGTGTTGTATTTGACTCCTTATCAGAGGATGAACACGTGGGGAAGAGCGAGAGATAAGCTGCTCAGCAGTCCTGTCACGCACTCCCAGACTCCAAAAGACTTTTAAAAGGCAAAAAGTGTTGATATGGAATAGGTGGAATTGAATGCTCTGTGCTCAAATAACCCCCGAGCCTCCCTCAGCCGTCCTGTGGCTGCGCCGAGCCCCCCCTCCCATGCCAGGGCATGCCCGTGATGCCGAGCGAGCCGTCGGGGGACTTCGGAAACCCAAGGAAAAACCACCCCAGTCCACGTGGTAGAGGAGAAAGACTGAATTTTAGGGCCAGTTTCAGCAAAGTAGTAAGTGTGCTTTTCCTATTGAGCACATAAGCAACTGCTCATTTCTTCAGCAAATAATTAGCACAGATTTCCTTCAAACTTAATTCTCATCAGTATTAGCACAACAGCCCAGCCTCACTGCTCTGCCACCACACATCAATGCTGCTTTGCAGCCTGTTACCTGTTTTGGGTAAGACTGGTACACCAAAACCTCAATTACTTTTCATCAAATCCATTGAAAAGAAGTTTCTTCCATCCAGAAATTTTCCTTGGGAATTATTTTCTTGCAATGAACACTACCTATAACTTTCTTGCAGTTACGCATTTCACACTCTGCTGAGAGACCTGCCATTTGCAGCAGTCAGTCTGGGTTTCCTATGAGGTTTCCTTGCCTAGAAGCAAGGTGACATAACGCAAGAAGCGTCCCTGCCTGCAGGCAGAGCCCAGGCGCCAGCGGAGCTAACCCTGCGTGCCTTTAGCTCGCTCCCGCACCAGCCACGGCTCCGGCTGCGCTCAGGCACCGCAGGTCCCCCTCTGCCTCTGCCTCTGCAGCCCCGCGTTCACCGCCAGCGCACTCCCTCTGAATACATGTGCCAAAAATTACTCGGTATCGTATTTCTAAATAGCTTTTCAAAAAAATATACACACTAGCTCTCAAACCCTGTATCGGCTCCTCTATGCACATTCATTTTTTGCAAACTCTGAAGAGGTCATACCAAAATGCATACTTTTTTATGGCTTGACTTTTTTATTTCTATTTTTAAACATGATTGCAGCAGTCAGTAGGTCTAAATTTCCTTCTTCCCTTTAATTCTTTAAGTTTAAGGGCAAGTTTGCTCTACGCAAACTGAATAAGGCAAACCTTTTAACAGCTGACGACTCAGTTTGGGGGAATATAAATGGAAGTTTAAAAGATGATCCGATTCAAAATGCTCGTTTTGGGGGTACATAAGAACAACTTTTCCCACACTGATGTTTTGCAGGTGGAATTACATATTAGGTGCTGCAGGAATATTATAAAGTTTTTTTTATTAATAATAAACAAAACAGAATATTGTGAATTTTCAAGCTTTACAATACTTGTGTCTGAAAACCAATTTTTAAGAAATTGCCATACGAAAGACAGTAGTAGTATAAGAAGCATGAGCTTTAGAATGATATATCAAACACTGCTTTGATCTTGACAGCGGCCTTGTGAAGATTTATTTTTCTTTGTATAGCAGCAGCATTCCCCGCAGGCTGTTGATGCCGTGGCATTTACGCACTGATCTATTTTCTCTCTTTCGTAGGAGTTTCCCTTGGCAGTCATCCGAGGGCGGGAGTGCTACTGCGGCTACCCCACGGGGCGCTTCTCGCTGCACGACGGCGCGGACGGGCTGCTCTGCAGCAGGACGCACAACGCCAGCAGCGCCGCCGAGGGAAAATACTGCCTGGTCTATCAGACACCGGTGCAAGGTACGAGCTCCAGCATCGTTGTGCCAGGGCCAGACCCACCACTGCTGCAAACAGCCGTTGCACCCCTTCTGCAGTGGGTAAAAGTGATATAGTTTATAGCAGTCTTAGCCACAATGGTTGGTATCACAATACAGGCAGGAATTTAGGAAAAAGCCCTTATCTAGCCCACCCCCCCCTTGAAATCGCACTTGTAAATACGCATCTTTCCATTCTCTCATTAAGCAGTGCAGCCTCCCCCTGTCCTGGAAAAACAGAATTATTTTGCAGATGAAGAGAGCGAGGCAGAGCCTGGGAAGGCATACCCCGAGCCATGCAGCACCCCGGGCAGCCGGGGACGAGGACCCCATACTCTGGTTCCAGTCCTGCTCATCAAAGGCACACCCGGCCCCCATGTTACACAGCCACCAAGGCAGCTCTGCAGACACTAATTTTGCTCTACCCATCTTGCTCTAAAATATTCATCTGCATACATCTTTCAAAGCCAGAAGATAAAGCGGAGAGTAAGGCTCCAATCCAGTAAGCCATTTAGGTGGTACTGGCAACTTTATCCATGCAATGATTTGCACTGAGTTCAGTGAAACTTCTCACAAGCTTAAAATTAAACAAATTAAGTGCTTCTGGGGATTGGTGCTGGGCTATTTTTCTCTGATACCCTTTTTTTTCCTCCATCTCCCAATTCAGAGGTAGACTGCAGACACCAGCACGTGAAAAGATCATGCAAGAAGAACACTTGCTTTCATGAAATTGCTAGTACTTCCCACATCTGTGTAGATCAGTAGTAGCAGAAGACAGCCTCCTCTGGACTGTGCTGGCACTTTCTAGCCATGGCTTCATCTAGAGGCTGCTCTGAAGAATGAAGAGAGTAATTTCTAATTTATTTCCCAGCTTCTTTTTGAATCATCACAGAGGGTCAAGAGTGGTTCTCATCCTATTCTTGTTTTTATTGGCACGCTAAGAAATAAGGTTAGGATGTACAAAAGCATGTATGGAAACCAGGTGTCTAGCCCCCATGGGAGATTAACGCAGTGTGGGCTCATCACTGCCTTGGGCCCTTCAGAGAGGAATCAGTAGGAGGGGTTTCTCCTGTGTTACAAAACTTGCAATTTCCAGGTGTAATGGCACATTTAGGGTTTAATTGAAGAGCCAACCTGCCAGGCAAACAGCCATTAACAAACAGGCATCCAGGGGCTTTTATCACAACTTGCTGGCAAGTACAATGGTTTGCCACAGCTCTATCAAAAAAGCATTGTCTAACACAAAACCAGCAAAAACCCGTTCTGAGGATAATCTCTTTGGCCTCTTATGGCTGAATTAATTTTGGGAAGTAGCTGACTCATAACTGGACTCAAATTGATATCCTACATTCATAAGAGAGAGAAGAAGCAAGCAATAAACCCTGTAATCAAGAGCTGTCAGTGGAATTATTAAAAAGCCACAGTGCTAACAATGAAACGTCTTCTGTACTCGCAGACACCCGCTGCACAGACAGGAAATTCTTAACCACCAAATCCAAAGTGTTCGTTGCTTTGTCGAGCTTTCCCGGGGCTGGGAATACGTGGGCTCGCCATTTGATAGAGCATGCCACAGGATACTACACGGGAAGCTATTACTTCGATGGAGCTCTCTACAACAAAGGTACCGTATCCAGAGGGATGGGACACACAAAGCCCTCCCGAGGCACGAAGCTTTACTTGCTCGCTCTGGGATCCTTGTGCTCGGAGCCAGCAAAGGCTGGCACTGTCAGCACATTTGGTTAAATTTAAACACGTGCCTGGAACACGCGGCCTCACGTGGTGCAGGGAGCAGCAGGACGGCTCCAGCAGCACGCTGAGCCTGACAGGCAGCTGCTTTCCCAGACAGCAGCCAGGCTCTCCCTTTGCAAAATCTGCATGTCGCCTGTATTAGTGCTGCTGTGCACATGCACGTGCGCAGCCCCCATCTAAAAGACCAGCTGACTAAAAAAAGTTGACTAAATCTTGAGGGTAACACCCGTCAGCAGCACACGAAATACGAGGGTTAAATTTTTAAATGTTACTAATTATTCTGGGAGGACAGTACCCTGAGGGGGCACGATATTTAGCAAGTGCTAAGCATTGGCCCTGTGAAAAACAGCCCTTTCGCAGCGAGGCACCTACGAAGCCCTCGCCAGCGGAGGGAAGCCTGGCTCCTGCGCGTGGCCCGCTCAGCGCCTGGGGCTCCAGCCATGGCTTTAATTGACCGATACTTTCACAACAGTTTTACACCACTGTCAGGAAGGATCTAGAGTGCGAAAAGGCACAGACATAATCAAGCGAAAAAGCCAACAATCTTGTCTCGTACAACAGGTTTTAAAGGAGAAAAAGACCACTGGAGAAGTAGAAGGACCATCTGTGTGAAAACACATGAAAGTGGCAAGACGGAGATTGAAATGTTTGACTCGGCGATCCTGCTGATACGGAACCCGTACAAGTCGCTGATGGCGGAGTTCAACAGGAAATATGCTGGGCACCTGGGCTACGCCACCGACCGCGCCTGGCAGAGCAAAGGTAACGCGCCGCGCCGGCACGGGCTGGGGGTGCCCGCTGCCGCTCTGGGCAGGGTTTGAAACCTCTCTTCTCGGCACGCGGGGGCGAGGGGAACGCGCTGGGACCTCAGCGAGCACTGCAAACAAATCCAGTGGGACTTGAGTCCCACCACAGCTGAGATCAGCCCCAAAAGCACTCAGACCTGCACTTTGGGAGTGGTTACGGTCTTGCCATACATCCACCACCACGGAGAGGAAGGCAGCGCAGCAGCAATGCTGTGGCCACAGGCATGCAGCAACATCGCTGCCGTCGTACTGTTTGGCAGAGAAAACACGTCCAGGTACAACACCCCTGCGTACAGCCCATTTGCCAAGCTATGCGAGGTGAAGAAAATTTGCCCCTGCAGCATGTAATAACAGTGAGAAATCTAATTTAAGATTTGGAGGTTTCAATGGAGCATGACATTTCCTGAAGGAAATTTTACAGCACTGCACAGGTGCTACTGCACCGCAGATAAATAAGGATAATAGCAATAAGGGGACTTGCGATTCAGTGTTCCTTGAACGCATGAAAAGACTTCAGAATATGCCTGCCACGCTTCATGCATTTGACTGGCAAGCTGGATGGTGTGACTGCGATTTCCCCACTGAATACGCCGCTGCATTCAGACTCTGCAGCAGAGAGGAGATTCGGCTTGCATTTTCCCTCCTGTATATTTTAGACATTACAGCTGGGGCTTGGCAAACCACGCAGCACAGGGCTGGGGGGAGCGTCCTCTGTCACAGCACATTTCTTTCCCAAGTTCATGTATCACCTTTCATCAGTCACATCTCAAGACCTATTCATCAAAAACCAGACAAAATAGCCCTCAGAAAAGAGAAAAAGCCTGGAGGGAATGGCTTTCCTGTACTGCAAACTACGAATTGTTACATTTCAGCCACAAATGCTCTTTGTCCAGCCCAAAAGTTTTAACTAGTACTATCGTGATCCTTGGAAAATTAAATTATCGCAGACAGCAAATAGTGATTGAGGTGTTATTAATGCCCAAGGCAAAGGTGGGAACATAATTCAGTAAATTTTGTCCCAGTGATCCTGGCATGTGACCTTAAATCCCTCCCATGTGCCAAGAACAGAAGAATCTTCCCTATTAATCCTATTTCCTTATCCAGTCTCCCATAAGCAGGCTGGTAAGCATGCAGAAAGATATGGTTTTTGACAGATTTGGAAGTCAGGAACACCTCGGGCCCCAGCCAAGATCAGTGTCTCGATGCTGCATTTACATAATAAAAAAGTTAATATATTACTATATAATTATTATATGTTATTTGTTTACATAGATATTAAGAAATAAACCTGTCTCTTTCTCAGTCTACATTTGAAATGGAGGTAAAAGGGTAGGAAAACCACAGCAGTGAAAGAATCTGCTTGAAGTTACATGGCAAAGCATTGCTTAAGTGACCATCCAAGTGGGACCTGCTGCCTTCCCTGCTCATACCCCTTCACCGGCGTTCGGTCGGACTCTTCCCCGGGGCGTTCCGTCCTGCCCAGCCCCTGCCGGGTGCGCAGAGAGCGCAGCTCCTAGAAACCAGGCACAGTAAAGACGCCAAGTTGCAGCCCTGCCCGCCTGTCCGCTGCCGTGCCCTGGCCCTCCCGGGGCTTCCCGGGCAGCTCGGTGGCACTCCCGGCCCTGCTGAGGGCCACGAAGCCCGCGCAGCCCGGGCGACTGCGGGCAGCAGGGTTAAGCACTGTCTGTCTCCGTGCCAGAAGCTGCAAAGCCAAGGTGCTGCACCCCAGCAGCCGGCCACACTGCGCTCCTCCAGCGCGCGCCCGTCCAGCAACGCCAGACCGTGCCCAGCAGCACCAGTCTCGTTGCACAAGGTAACGGTTGGAAAACTGCTGAAACGCAGCATGGCTAACATTGTCTTATTTTCCTGGTTTTCTGGTCCTCCAGAGTGGCCCGATTTTGTGAACAGCTATGCCTCCTGGTGGGCTTCCCACGTCCTGGACTGGCTGAAGTACGGCAAGCGCCTGCTCATCGTCCACTACGAGGACCTGAAGCAGAGCCTCATCCCCAAGCTGAAGGAAATGGTGGAGTTCCTGAATATGACAGTGACAGAGGACCGACTGCTCTGTGTCGAGAACAACAGGGATGGGAATTTCAAGCGGTCTGGTGCTAAGCAAAAGGATTTTGAACCATTCACCCAGGAAATGAAAGATCTTATCAACAGATACATCCTGACAGTGGATGAAGCCCTGAGGGGACGAAACTTCACAGGGCTGCCCAGAGAGTATGTGCCAAGATGATAGCCTGGTAGCACTCTGCTGTGTTTAAAAATAAAATATTTTTTTCCTACAAAAAATCAAACCAACCAGAGCTTTATAGCAGTTAAAGCAAAGATACTTGTGGAGTCTGCTGAGCAGTGCAAATTCTCCCCACTCTTGGGTGTTCTCCAGGGCACTAAGTGCTCCAGAAGGCAAGCAATGAAGGATGGAAACTGGGTTATAAGCCAAGGCAAAAAGCTATTGGTGTCTGCCCGCGCGTGCCCCTGCCTGCACAAGCAGTCAGAACATCCCAGAGGAGCACCCCTGTTTCTGTGGCGGGCATCCCATGTCCTGGCCCCGCTGCCATCACAGACCTGCCAGGGGCTGCCTGGGTTTGCACAGCAACTGTGTGGGAAACGGACGTACGCAAGGGGGGGGGGGGGGGGGGGGGGGAAGTCTTAGCACTGATCAGCAATTTTAATCTGACCATTTAAGAAAATCGGTTGCTTTCTTAGTATATCCCACTAGCTTCCTTCTCCTGGGTTTGCTGGTCAGGGGAGAAAAGCACCAGTGGGTGAAGGTGCCCTGGATGCTGGGCAGAGAGTGCTTCAGGACCAAACCCAGGCTCCCCTGCAGGAACGGCATGGCCCAGGGCTGCGTGAGCTCTGCAGGGAGGCGGGCGGCCACAGCGTCCCCCTGCGATGACATACGCGGCCAGGGACCCGTAGGAGAAAACAGAAATTCAGCATGGCTGGAGGTGGAAATCCCTGGGTGTCACTAGCCCCAAACAGACCTAAGACCTGCCCCAGGGGCATGGAGGCAGCCCTGGAGGGGTGGGAAAGAAGGGTCTGCTGCCCATGCCAGGGGCTCGGCCCAGGTTTCTGCGCCTTCATCCCTGCACCCAGAGAGTCACGGTGGGTCTGGGGAGACACCAGGGCCAAAATGTCACCACGGTTGGTGCGCTTGGTGCTAGAAGTGGCCGTGGCCGGGCAGCACTGACACGATCCTGGACCACCCGGGGAGCGAGGGCAAGGGGGATGAGCCCCAGCCCTGCCAGCCCCAGCACGGGCAGGATCGCCCCTCCCCTCCCCGGAGGAAGACCAAGGCAGTCCAACCTGAAAAAGATTAAGCTACTTATTATCACCGCTCCCTGGAGCCACCCCCAGCAGCGAGGCGTGTTTTCTTTCCAACTCACTGCAGTTCCCTGCAGTTTGTTGCATCCCACGCCGGGCCACGTGTGCGGTGGGGAGGGAGCGCGGTGCGGCGCCGGGGCGGCCAGTCTCAGGGTCCTGCCTGCAGGCAGGAGCTGCCGGAGCAGCTTGGAGATGGTTAAACCGCACAGCCCAAGGGACTGCCCTGCTGCGAGATGCTTTTGTTCCCGTGAAATAAAGGATTCCTTAAAAATTTGAGTGAAAATACTAGTTTTAATAAAACACGAAGTTTCTATATAAACGGAGCCGGACTTCCTGTGTGTATCACTGGTGCTTTAAAAAAAATACAGGGCACGGAGCACACTTTGGCCCAAGTCCTTCCCCGTTTGCGCTCCACGTGCGATTTGTCTTTATGCTCAGGACCACCCGGCTGGCGCAGGCCTCGCTGGGGGGCTCTCGTGCCCCCATCTCTGCTCCCCAGTTCCTCCCCCAGCAGCGAAGGCCCCGGGGGCTGCAGGGAGGCAGTGCCGGATTGCGGTTGACTGAGCTGGTTCACAAGGAAAGCCGAAATCTGCTTTTGTTTACGCAAGTGGCACAGCTTGAAGAAAAGCAACTGAGTTGGGATGCTGTAAGTCCAGATGAAGGCAAGTGGGAAGAATTTTTAAAAAGTACTTGCTTTAAATAGCAAAACCGGTCATATTTCTAAAACAATACACATGCTGCACTGTGCATTGCCTTCAAATCAGCAAACCCTGATTTGAGTGAGCTGGAGCCTTTCCTGCCCTTGCACTCGGTTGCTGTTTGCGTGCGCTTGGGGGGGAGCATGGGTGGGCATCGGGGTGCAGCGTGCACGAGGCCGCGTGTCACAGACCCCGCGGCACCGGCCCGGGGAGCAGGCCCCCCCAGGACGCTGCGTGGCCCCCACAGAGGAGCACGGCTCACCCGCGTGGACACGCGTGGCCCCCAGGAGCATGGCTTCCCGCAGGCTGGGTTGGGGATCAGGGAGTCGGAGATGGAACACAGTGGGCGCTCTAACGGCCACGTTTGCACCGGGGAGGAGATGCAACCACCCAGGCTCGTTCTGCCTGGGAGCGCTACCCTGCTGTGCGCATTCCTCTGGTTTTAATATTCTCTCCACAAGTCCCCTACTGGCCTCAAAACCAAGTAATATTGGGCTAGACAGAGGTAGCAAACACCACAGCTACAGAAACATACGCGTAAAGGGGATACACGAGGATGCTACAAAACAGGACTATCCTCACCTTTACTGTGACTTAGTAAAGCAGATTCTTTTTGAAGCTAGGCATTAAAACGCCTCGAAGGTCCATTTGGGCACCAGTTGCTGTTGATGGATGTGGGTCACGTCCCGTGGAATTTGAGCCCGGCCTATGCAAGGTGCACAAATACTTCACAGAAAGAAGTTGCTCTCGGCCTCACCGAACCACATGCATGAGACCACAGACCAGAGTTTGCATCCACCGCAAAACATTAAGATTATGAAATGACTTTTTATTATATTGCCTTTCTAGCCTGGTATAGCTTTATAGGATCATTTAAAAAATATTTTGATCATTTCAAACCTGTAAATGGTGAGAGTAAGGACAGTTTGTGAACTCTCGAGAAGGCTATTTAATTATGTGCATGTCCTGTAATGAAGGCTCTAGGTGGCTAAAATTAGAACTGGCAAAAACTATGAATATTCATTAGCTCTGTGCATGCCAAAAATCAGCTCATTTAAAAAAGAAATTGTAGCTAACCAATTCTTAATAGATGAGGTAGAGGGACTGCCTCTATTTTTATATGGATATATATATTACACATATATATATGTGTGTGTACACACACACGTGTACATATCAGCTTGCTGTATGTTCTGCAAGGGTTCATTTCAGACCATAGGAATAGACGAGGACTTCTTGGGCCATTGCACACAATTCCTGCTACTGCCTGCCTCACCGCATCCAAGTTATTCACACAAATACATTGACTTCTATCTGAAAAACAGTTGCGGTATTTTTACCCCTTACTCTCCTAGGAAGAAAGATGCAGAATCTTTTTCCTCTAATGCTTCGGAGCCATCTCCAAACCAACAGCCTGAACATATTTGTAGCTCACGCTGCCCTCTTTTTTTTCCCCCAGCATTGTCTTGTAGCTTAAGTAGTCCTTCTTATTTGCCCCCAGATGTACTCACAGACATGGATCATATTCTCTCTCAAGCTCCATCTTGCAAGAGCACATAATCTGTTGTTTATTCTGGTGTCCTAGGTCAGCAATTCAATGGCATTTGGAAAGACGAAGCTCTGCCGCAGCTGATCGAAGCACTGCAGTAGGTTTGCACAGCAGACACCAATGCTGGCATGCTGCACTGCACCGTAAGAATTTTGCACAGATATTATAACCATTCATGGAATACGAAAATATGCATCTCTTACAAAAACAGCGTGCAAGTTTCACTTACGTCACTGCTGGGCACAAACACTCTGGTCAGACGCACCAACGAGGGAAGAGCGAACCACCATGTGGGGCCACTGCTGACCAGGCCAGAGAGGAAAGCTTTTGTCTGCTTTCCTCTCCTGGAAGGCCACCTCCCTCTGACCACAGAGGGCTTCTGGCAGATTAAGACCCACAGAACTCGACTCAAGTAGCTATATTTGTCCCATTTTCCCCAGAAATTGGTTTAGAGATTGATCATCCTTCCCACTCTCCACGGGGTAACCTCTAAACAGAGAATATCCCAAAGTACCATAGCATTTAAACCCTCATACATCGCAAGCTGCCCAGGTAAACCCCTCCATGTATCTGGACAGGTGAAGCAATGCTCAGAGTCCAAAACCTGCCACCAGGATCGAGGACAGAAGGCTCTGAAGCAGCAGATTGTTATATCCAGTACAGATTTTGGACCAAATTTTACTGGGACTCCTCTGCTTCACACCAGGTCAGGGAGTGACACTAGCAATAGATCTACTGAAATCAGCCAAATTAAGTTGCATTTGGGACTGTCACGCAGTAGAAGCCTATTGATAAATGTTAGGTTTTATTGAATTATTTCTCCCTCTGCATCCATTTTAATGGAACATAGGGGTGGATGAAGAAAACTACTAAAAAAACCCAAGCAATTTCCCTGCAAGGCAGCTTTTCCTACACTCAACAGGCTCTATGCTTATCACACTGAGCTTTAATTAACCAGGATGTTTTAGTCAAAAAAAAAAGCTATCGTGCCATTAAAAGCCATGTTGATGTTCACTCCATGTATGTTTTCCTCCTTATTCTGTATTCAACAGTAACATATTAGACATGGAAACACGCATGCAATTCCCTCAAGCTTTCAGTGTCCTTTGGGAAGTTAAGGCTATGATGAGTCATAACCAGACAACTAGAACAAAACAGAGATGCCGCATTTGAAAAAGGAGAAGAGTTTAACACTTGAATTTTTGAAATGAACAACTATCACAACAAACATGTTGGAATCAAGATTCTCCATTAAATTGCAGCTACAATTTTGTCCTGCTGCACATCTGGATTCAGGTTGCCCCGACTGCTCTCCTGTTTGATCACAACCGCCCTCCTGTTGACTGAAGAGCTCGAAGCCAACCTCCAGCCGCGTCACCAAGTTCGACCAGCTTTTCTGTTAAAGAAAAAAGTTGCTCACACTTTGCATTTCTCCTCTCCTTCCAGAATAGCCACTGCCGGGACCTACAGGATAAAACATTTGCAGACTTCCTCCCCACCACTCTGCAACACGTGCAAGGTCCATCGTGTGAAGGAGCAACGCTGCCCAGGTGCTCCAATGCCGAAAAGCCTGGTCGCTCAAGCTAACGTCCCCAAAGACGACAGGCAGTAACAACGCAGGCGGCCACATTCCCTGCAAACCAGGCCAGATACGAAACCACCGTATGCATGTGAGCTTACTACAGACACACGCTGTAATGGCACAAAACCAAAACCGAGTTTTGCCAGACTTGGCTTGAAGACAGGAACAGGGAGCCCCTCTCCCCTCTCAAAGCTGAGGTCCTGGAAAACTTTTACACATAGGTGGGAGACAACCTCTCTATAGAGACTGGGTCGTATCTCAATTAGAGATCTACTTACTGCCCAAGTGCACTTGCACTCTTCGGGGGCGCGGGGGGTAAACCATGCTAGGAACCAACTGCAAAATAAAGCCTTTAAAGCAATACTAAAAACCATGAACGTCATCACCAGCCTTCAAATGCAATTCAGCCATTCTGCGCTGCTTTATTAATTTTCCATTAAACTCATTTCTACTAAAACCTATTATTCACTGCTAAGACCAAGCTACTACTCTACTACAGCAACATTAACCTCCATAAAATAATTAAAGGATAGATTATCAGCATGAGACCTTACGTGTCACCTCTCTGGAACCTAATGTGTCTTTCAATGGCCTAGAATATAATGAGATGTTCAAATATAGAAAGTTGAGTTACCGCTTTTCTCAGTTGTGACGTTTATTCAGCCAGAAAGATCCAACTTCTCAACTGCATTACTTATAATTTACTTTTGACCCTGGGCAGTTGAGAGTAATCTCTAAGGAAGCTATCCCTTTGAATCTCCTTTTTATATTAGCATTTAATTACTCTAACAAACTTCCAGATGTACAAATTATAATGGACTGTAAATGACCTCTTCCCCTTTGAACCGCAGCGTCTCATAGGAAGGCATTTTTTAGCCTTCTTCATACTCAGACCAGCAAACATGTCTATTGCTCAGCATTTGTTCTTGTTCCTTCCTTACAGCATCTATTTATTTTCAATTAATGGTTCTCAGGTCAGAAGTTTTTCCTATTGCAATGCTCAGCCTACCACCCAAACATCGTGGTCCAGTTTCAATCTGCAGGGCTCGCAAGTGGCACCACAATGCTATTTTTCTTACAAATACAACTACTCACATGCCTGTCCAAGAAAATGCAAGAAACATATGAGAAATTATATGCAATTTCTACACACGGGGCACGGTCACTGTTAATGGATGCGTATTTTTGACCAAGCTACCTGTAAGAGCAGCAAAGAGAAGAATGGCTGCTCTTAATCACACGCAACAGTGTCAGCACTCCCATAAAAAGAAATACAGTTAAAGTGCATTATTAAAATGAAATGTTTTATGCAATAGTTAAGATGGTGTGATAGGCCCAAAGATTTTTAAATGAAATCAATTCTAATTAATGCTATCTCATTTCATCAAGCCAGCCTTCCCCCCCCATTTACCGCAGAGCTGTGTCTCTCCCTACTTGTGGAGCCTGCGTGTCCCCTCTCTGCCCAGGAGAGCGGCTCCGCAGCCACCAACGCGGCTCCTGCCCACCCTGGGGACACCGGCCGGGATTTTTCTGAGGTTCAAGGCTCACCAAAGCCTTCGCCAGAACTCCGCTAGGTCCTGCCCCAGTGCAGTGAACAACGCCTGGCTGCCCACCTGGCTATTGCTGCTGCCTTTCAGCAGCGCCAAACGTAAAGCACCGAGGTCTGCAGACGGAGACGCTATGTAATTGCGAGATCTTACAATTATGAAAAGGAGAATAACTTTCTCATGTGGACCATAGTGGAGAGATCTTTCAAGGTCAGTTCTGGATCAGTGGGGTTGGTCAGAAGAAATACTGTGTAGCTGGAGCGCTTCCTGCAGATACACGTTGACTGGATTACAAGCAATTATCATAAAACCACTGCAGAGGCAGAACGAACGACCACAGCCGTCGGTTTTTTAAGATATGTCGAAAGTCTGCATTAACCTATAATGCTTCTAAAATAAAGCACTTAGCACTGCCTTAGCAAAATTATACAGCTCATTTCGTAGAAGAAAATTCATGTCACAATGGATAAAAAAAACAGATAAGGAAATGATTTAAAGGAAACACCTTGCTAATGACAAGAACATTTCTTTGACGAGTAGGGTTATAAAGGAGCGGTCTGAAGTAAAACTGCATCCTTCATGAAGCATCAAATATGCTGGAAAATAAACCAAATCTTCCATGCTGACTTACCCTATTAAAATGATGTTCTGGAAAATTGTCAAATGCGTGCAAGTACACGCATGTGTGACCGCACAGGCAGTTGGTCCCGCGTCCTTTGCGGAGGGACCGGGAGGCTTGTCCCTGCCTCGAGTCCCCTGCAGCCGCCTCGGGGTGCGCAGGGCTGGGACCCCCAGCCGGGCTCCGCCGCCCCGCGCCAGGGAGGGCAGCGCTGGGGCAGCGCCACGCGGAGCGGCCCCGGGGCACGGGGGTGGCTGCGCTTTAGCCACCGTGCTCCAAGGGAGGATTTTTTTGTTAAAAGACTGTGCAGAACATTTGTTTTCTTCGAAACTGTATTTCTTTTGCAGTCACTCATTTAAATGGATTCCACTGTGCCTGTTTTATGCCTCTCTTCATTCCAGTAGAGACTAAATTAAGCTTTGAAGTTTAGTGAGAAATCCCAATGGCATAAGACTTCAATGCTATTTCCTGAATCCTGGGGAATTAAAGAAAGGGGGAGAGCAAGAGAAAAGAAACCACTCTTGTCTTTTATTGTTTTCTACAGCTTGATCCTGAAATGACTGACTTTGAAAATAACCTTAGCACCTAACTTTATGCATTATTCATATATACTAAAACATGTAAATATAGTTTTCAAAGGTTAAAATAAAACTCCTTTCCTATACAGGTTACAATTATTTAATATTTTGACACAGCAACTTACATTATTAATATTAAACAGCAGATAGGGGAAAAAAGTGACCTAAAACGAGCATGTACTTTTCTCCTCAGTATGGAACATCTACATATAGCTCAGAAAACTGACAGACTACAAAAGTGCATAAGGTTTTCCAAAAAGGAGGGAAGAATTACGGATTTTAATTTTGCATAAAACTGTGTAGCTGCCAGTTAGCCATTGACTAACTATATAGTCATGGCATGGTTTGGGTTGGAAGGGACCTTAAAGACCATCTAGTTCCACCCCCCTGCCATGGGCAGGGACACCTTCCGCTAGACCAGGCTGCTCAAAGCCCCGTCCAACCTGGCCTTGAACCCTTCCAGGGATGGGGCAGCCACAGCTTCTCTGGGCAACCTGTGCCAGGGCCTCACCACCCTGAGAGTGAACAATTTCTTCCTTATAGCTAATCTAAATCTACCCTCTTTCAATTTAAAGCCATCATCCCTTGTCCTACCACTCCATGCTCTTGTCAAAAGTCCCTCTCCAGCTTTCTTGGAGGCCCCTTTAGGCACTGAAAGGCTGCAATAAGGTCTCCCCGGAGCCTTCTCTTCTCCAGGCTGAACAACCCCAACTCTCTCAGCCTGTCTCCATAGGAGAGGCGCTCCAGTCCTCAGATCATGCAACTTCATCCACCAGTTCCCTCAGGATCCACAGATGCATCTCATCAGGAGTCCCATGGACTTGTGTTCCTTAGATGGTCCTGAACCTGATCTTCTCCTACAGTGGTTGGTTCTTCATTCTCCCAGCACAATAATAAATAGGATGCATCTGGAGTGTACCTAGTATACACTAGTCTGGACTAATTTAAGCCTGTGTCCTCCTATATTGCAGAATTTGCGTGCAACTATGTACCACAGGAAAACCTGGGGATGCTGTGAAGTTTAGACAAAATACTTGTCTCAAGGAGCAGATCACCAGATGGAGTAATCCTTTTTTAATTATTATTGGGTCTTATGATAAAAGACCCACACATACTGGGTCTTTCCCCTGCAAAAACTCTTCTGGTGTAAGTAATCTTAGTCCAGCTCATCCCATGGCCCCAGCACAGTGCAAGGAGGGGTAAGAGGACCAGGGGGATGCTCCCTGGCCCGTGCACCCACTGGTGCCAGGCTGGAGGGAGGGAGCAGCAGGGACGGACAGGGCTGGTGGGACGCCAGCCTGTCCACACACCCACGGGGGGCTCAGGGCTCCGCAGACCACCAGCGCAGCAGTCCAAACCACGGCCTGCTGCCCTCGCACACCCATCTGCTTTCCAGGGCCATTGGGAGCAGCAGCACAGAGATGCTGCGCAACTGCTGTAAGTCATGCCGCTGGCAGGTATCCTGACACCAGGCTGATGGACGGCTTCTGCATGGCAAGCAATGCAGCCGAGGGCACAGTCCTTACTACTTGAAATGCTACATCTTGCTGGATATAGTGTTGGAAATCGTGCTCCGCCAGCGGTGGCTGGAGGCAGAGGAACCACGTTAGCATCCCCATGATGTGAAGCAAGCACAGCAACTGATAGAGCATCAATGCACATTATTTATTTGAAAGAGATCATGCTACAAGCAGAGAGATGTGGCAAGCACAAACATTTCCTGCATATAAAGGATCTTTTCCAAAAAAGGGACAGTCTTAATTATCCAGTTACTTTAACGGCTGTTGGATGACACTGACTTCTCTGGTTTGTGAGGAGTCTTAAAAGCTAGGACCTGATTCTCTGTCTGCTCATGCCTGCGTAAATCAGAACAACTGCAGGAGAAGTCAGCTGAGTAACCCAAATAACGAGCGCAAGAGAAAAGGTCTCACCTTTTGACAGGCCCTCTCAAACAAGCATGTCATTTAATCATCCTTCCAAGGCCATCATGCTCCTCCGAGACTAGAGAAGAGTGAGCAAGCACTCTCTGCAGACCACCACTGAGCTCAGCCAAACCACGGGAGACCCACTCTGCTTTCTGGAGACCGTACAAAGTTTAGCGAATTTTACATCAGGGAACAATAACTGTTATAGTGCTACTCGCATCATATTTTGGATCTGCCCAGGGCATTACATATATTATTCCTGAAAAAAAATACATGGATTGTAGACAGACCATTACATTACTTGCTTTCTAGCCCATTTGCTATTGAGAAGGTCAACCTGGTGTAAATTGGAAAAAACTGTCTTTCGTATTCAAAGTACTGGGAAAGTTAACTTTAAAGGATGAAATTCACTTTCAAACCAAATGGCAGCTCCAGCCCTTTCATTTTCCAGCCCACTAAGGTCAATTTTGAATGTTTAAATTCAGCTGTATTAGTTCAGAAGGCTAATAAAGATCCATTTGCAAGACTGAGTTTTGTCCATAACGTCAGGATCCTCAGCACACAAGATCCTGTCCCACAGCACCTCAGCTGCAAGAGATATTTCAGCAACAGCTCAAATTATACATGTCTACCACTTTAGGGAAGAGAAGGAGAAACACCATCACAAGTGGAGTTTAGTCTGCACAACACTTCGAATTTGCAAGTCAAACGTTTCCTGAAAAGAAAGGGCAGGAGATGTACAGGGTAATTGCACATCTACTTTCCTTTCCCAGCCTCGACATTTAAGGAGCCAGATGTACAGGACTCACCTGGCTACCTTGCCTTTTCAGAGTAGCCTCCGTCTATTGCTCTTACCTGGAGGCTGCAAGAGCGCACTTCCCCTGCGCTGCAGGATTTGAGCCCCACGGCACCTTCCTCTAGCACCGAGCCCGCCACAGCAGATCGGCACTACCGCGTGCGGTATCGGGCACGCTTGCTGCACGCACTCGTACGGTGGTCAGGGCAGCCCACCTTAGCCTACATGGCTTTTCTTAACCCAGCGTCAGCTCCCCTCCATTCAGCCCCTCACGGTGAAGCCAGAGGCCCCTGTAGTAGCTCACGCAGCAGAAAACGCCTTGGAGCATTAGCAGTGTGACACACGCAGGAGGAGGAGGCGGCGGCTTCTGTGAAGGTATTCACTTGTAATCGCCTCAGCCAGAAGAGTATGTGAGATTACATTAAAATTAAAACTAAGCATGACTAATTTTCAAGTCCCAGTACGAAATTTAGTGGGCATTTTCTAACCCATTTTGTCTATAGCAACTTGGTTCTCACCTGGCTGTCTCCAACACGCGTACGAGAAAAGCGTGCGAAGGAGACAGGAACAGCTTGCTATTAAAACCTTCACGGTCTGCAAGGGAGAATAGCTGTAAGTGCTGAATGTAAGAGTGTGCGTTTTCTGCTATGCACACGCAAGCCAGGAGCAAGCCAGAGGAGCAAAGTAACAATGACAGGCTGAGTCCCTAAAGACCCTGGCACGGATGTGGATGGAGCAATTCCCAATGCTAAATAGCTGTACAGTGGGGGGGGGAAGTCATCAAAATTTCATGGAAGCTAAAATGGCATTCTCAAATGTGACTGTAACAAACCAACCAAAAAAAGAAAAACTCATCAGGGTAGATCAGTCCTCTTCATACCTTGAGATACCAACTAAAAACTATTTTAAACCCAGAATACCTCTGCAAATTCCATGCTCTTCGGGCTATGTCAAAGATATCGTTTCACCCACCACCGTCATGATTAAATTTCCTTATTGAAGGGTGAAGCAGGCTTGGGCTTTAAGCACGCATTCGTTTCTCCTAATGTTCACTCAGAAAGGAGAGAGACAAGAAGTTCTGCCTTTGACAACTCTTTACCAGCTGTGAACAGGATTAATCCTAATTGCCAGGGACAGAAATCCTGTTAGGTTACCCAGCCCAGCAATCTGACAGCACAGGATATTCCCCCGGGGTTCTAGGTTATTATCTAGTGCTTTGTTTAGTCTGTCTTTGAATTTTGCATTGATGCCCATAACTAGTACCCAAGCACCTCTCAAGTTAATTACATTGCTAAGAAAGATTAATAAATTTCATGGACTCTTCAGTTCTCCAGTTCAGGTCAGTTAGGCACACCGGGGAGTGGCAAGGTACCAAACGCTAGATGCTGACCAGAACATCCTGCATCCTCTTCCCGCTCTGACAAAAACTGCTGATGGAAAAAGGCCACGTTCCAAGTGTCCGAAATTATGAAAAAAGACTTGGGGAAAAAAAATTGCAACTACCAAAGTAGCACTCATTGAAAAAAAGATCTGTTTTAGTTCAGAGTGCATTAGCTTTACAATTTCAGTTTATGGTGGTTTGTTTTTTAAGCGACTGAAGGTGAAGCAACATCCTTTCTGGGCTTGTTTTCTTCCTCAGACTAATTACATTCATGCACACACAAATTGTCCTTTCATCTCTCATTTAAAGTGGCAGCAATGAGAGAGAGTAAAGAGGGTAAATAAATTGATTTTTCAAATTTCTTCTGGGACAGGAAACAAAATCTTCTGCTCATATCTACAGCAGCATTAAAATTAAGTTCTGAGCTTTTTTAAACATAGAGGTTGTGTAAGCATTTGTAATAAACCTCTATCTACTCTCCATGTACAGTGTAGGCACAACAAAATTATTTTCAATGTACTTTCTGCATTATTTGACCAAGGTTTGTTAACGATGTTTTATTTGCTATTGCTGTAAATACATGGCCAGCCATAACTAGAACAGAAGACGTGAACCACGCACTGATGTTCCCTGGAGTTGCGTGCATCCTTGGTTTATAGGTATCGGTGCACTTCTTTCAAGTTAGAAAAGCTAAAATGCTTCACTTTATCACACCCTGCGAGATATATGCTAAGTGTAAATATAGCCAAGTTGGAAATTGCTAAAGCATTAGCATATATGCAAAATACTTTTAATCAGAACCATGCAGAGTGGAACTTCCAAAACAACTTGTTTCCACAGCGTTTTATGAAAACTGATATTGCTATTTGTACTCAACTAACTTCCAAAAATAAAAATAGGCCTGCATCAACAGTGCTGAAAAATAAAAGTTACGTAGTAGCAGAACATAAAATTCTGGTCAATCCCGCCAATTTTATCTGTACTAGGAGCACAATAAAATTTAAGAGCAGAATGAAAAATGAGAATGGCTTTTATTTAACTAATCTAAGAATTAATTAAAATAAAGATTTGCTGTCAGTTGCAAGCATCAACAAACGAACGCAACATTATTCTAATAATGGCTTATTACATTATTTTTCTGCTAGAATGCAATATTGATTGGAAATCCTTGGGATGGAACAAATTGAATATTTGAGCAAATTTAACAACTGTTTACTTACAAATGCAGATGCTTATTGTTTACTTTGAAATGAGTCTATAGGCAAGTTCTAGATGCTAGCAAAGAGGGCACAGCACAACCACAGGTCTAAGTGGTTAGACCTGCGATTAGTTAATCCCGGGCAGGTTTTCACTGTGCGAAAGGGTGACTTGGTCCTGCCTTTCCCAAAACCACGACACCTGAGCCCGTGTCCCACTGGGCAGTGTTTTAGTCGGTTATTCAGCCCCGCAGAGCCCAGCGTGCTGAAAAGCAGGGCTAGCGTCCAGGGCACGGCATCGCCTCCCGCCACGCTCCTTGCCAGGATCCCCCGTGGGGGGCTCACCCCGGGGCTCCTTCCCCTCCGCAGCGCCCAGGCAGCCGAGCACAGACCCAGACCTTGCTGTTTGCTTGCAACACCACCTCTAACGTCACGTATTCAACGAGATTCACAAACAGCTCGCTGTGCACAAACGCTGATCCACCAAGAACTGCAAAGATGCCGAGCTGATATCAAAGAAACATACAGAAATAATGACACTATCCAGAGATTAGTTACCCTCCACTTGTGGCTACTGAATCCACTGCATCTTGGACTTAAATTTCTGGATTCCACAGCTACAACTTAATTGGTGCTGAGGTCTCAAGGCTATAAGCTTTTGATTATCCTAATTCAATAAAACACTTTTCAACCACCTTGCTGAAAAAAACTAAAAAAAAAAAAAAATCACAGCCAGCAAGAGAAAAAAATTCCACTTGCTGCTTAGTGTGCAACACAAAACATTTCAGTCCTGACCCCAGAGAACCATCCTTTGCCACAACAGCACGATTTGGTCTACGTGTCCACTTTGATCAGTATTACTAACAGCACAGAACAGCCTTCCTGCTCCCAGTGGGGCTGGCGCCAGGTCTTAAAACAGTCAGTGCACATATTTAAAGAAGAAACAATAGCACACATGTACACTCTATAAATAATTTTCAACGTGTCAGCAACATGCAGAAAGCTCAGAAGGTAGCTAAAGCCTCTGATAGCGCCCATGTTCAAATCATTCCTGCTTTCTTAGGTTTTAATTTCTGTATTATTTATGCTGATTTAAAATTTACTAATATTACCAAGCCCGAGTGCAGACTTTTAATTTAAGCAACTACCTACAAGGTAGAAGGGTATGGAAACTAATAGAACAATACCACAAAATACCAAATTGGCTTATTCCACATGAGCCAAGCATAAAATACACATTTTGTTTCAAACACACCACAGACACCTTAAGACTGGCTTCTTTTTGACCCAAGGCAGACAAAAAACTTTCTCCCAATTTCAACCTAGCCGTTAGATCTGGACACCACAGCAGCACCGGAGCCCTGCTCTGAACCACAGCCCCGGTGCCCGGGCAAGGAGAGGATGGTCCGTGCCCCAGTAGCCGCCACCGAGGCTGGAAGGGCTGGCCGGGGCGGGCAGAGGAGCCCCGGGAGCAGCGGGGAGCACCAGCAGCGGCTGCTGACTCCCTCCAGGCTATCAGGTCTCCGTTTGTAGAAGACAGCATGGCAAAGAGGAAATCTGAGGAAAGGCATTGAGAAGAGACAGTGGAAGGGTGCCACAGCAAACACTTTCAAGTCATGGAAGAAAACATTAACACAGTCGCATCCACAAGGCTGAAATTCCCTTTTGTACCTGTGTCGTTCATGGTTTAACCCCAGCCGGTAATCCCGTACCACTCAGCTGCTCGCTCACTGCCCCCCT
The DNA here is from genome assembly GCA_009819775.1 of Phoenicopterus ruber ruber. NCBI lineage: Eukaryota > Metazoa > Chordata > Aves > Phoenicopteriformes > Phoenicopteridae > Phoenicopterus > Phoenicopterus ruber. The sequence continues at coordinate 560,691 of CM020233.1, read as the reverse complement.
CCCCAGTGGGGTGGGGAGGAGAATTGGAGAGAAAGGGAAACTCGTGGGTCGAGGTAAATACAGTTCACCAGGACAGCAAAGATAAGATAATAACAATTATATATTAATAATGATAATAACAATTTAAAAATATAATGATAATAGAATATACAAACTGCACAATTTCTCACCACTGGACAACTGATACAGCCCGTCCTGAGCAGCGATCTCAGAACAGTGATTTCAGAACCAGAAATTCCGGAGAGAGAGCGCAAGGGAATGAACAGCCAAATGAATGAACAAAAGCCCAAATGAACAAAAGGCACCTGGCCCACCCCCACTTATATACCAGCCATGACATCTATGGTATGGAATACTTTCTTTGGCCAGTTTGGGTCAACTATACTGGCTATACCCCGCCCAGGTTTTTACACCTGCACATTAGCAAAACCTGGGAAGCTGGAAAACATCCTTGATCTCATAGCAACAACTAGTAACATCAGTGTATTATCAACATTCTTCACATACCAAATCCCATACTAAATCCAAAACACAGCAGCTACTGGGAAGAAAATTAGCTCCACCCCGGCCAAAACGAGGACAACCTGCCATAGCCAGGTGTACAAACAGCAGCTCTGTTGCATTACTGAGTATTTAGTCTTACAAGAAGAAAAAAGAGCAAGCAGGTTTTTAGTAGTAATTTGTCTCAACACAGGCTTTAAACCCTCAATTTATCTCTGTCACTGCCAACATTTAGCTTAATCTGTTGCTCTGTCTCTTTCTTACTGCTAAGAATCCCAGAAGGATACGGAACTGATATACATAAAGAACTGAATTTCAATTAAAGCAGGCTCTTGCTAATTTTTCCAACACATAACTAAAACATTTTAACTCACTATTTTCTCATTGCTGAGCCTCTAGAGAAAATGCTTCTACATATTTATTTTTTCTGCAAGTAGGTATTTATCACCCACCATGGCTGTGTCAATGCCATAAAGGTTTGCAAGCAACGCCTCTATCTTCCACCTTCCCAGAAGTAAATATTTCAATTAAAATAAGAAGCAATTTAAATATTAGCATGAGGTTTCCAAACAGATTTAAATAATGCCCCAGCTGCACAGTGCCTTGTTCTTGTTTGGTTCATCATTTTAAAGGAGAACGTACCATATGAACCAAAGAAATACGTTTCATGTTCTTTCAACACACCACCATTAAGAGGACTAACACCACAACACACATGAAAGCCACAGATTTATCCATTTGCTGAAGGAGGAGAAAGCAACATCCACGGCACATTTAAGCAGAGCCGTTGTGTTTGTTCTTACGTGAAGACAGGACGAGCCGGTAACGCAAGAGTGGCTCCCGGGGAAGGGGCTGCCGTGAACCCAGCTCTGAGGGACCCCCCTGCTTCCCCAAAGCCAGCAACACTGAGCTCGTCAACGCTGTCAGCAAGGACCAGCGTCCTACCAACCCAGTGGCTACACTCAACAGCCAAGAAATTGTCCAATACAGCACACGTGCTAACAGTTATCCCCCGAGACAGCTGAATTTCTAAGCATTGATTATTTTTTGACAAAGTCATTGAAAGGTTTGTTAGGCTGCCCTAGTGAAGCTGAGCCTTTGCTTTGGCCAAAAGCTTTCCCAGAGCTGAGCGCCAAAGAAACGAGAACATTTTACTTACGGAGCCAAGCAGAGACCCAACGAATCCACAAGAGCCAGCAGTCCTGCAGGTCTTCAGGGTTTCCCACTTGTCAGGGGTTTCCTGCACCAAGCGCCCACTCTCTGCCCCGGTCCAGGCAAGCGGAGCCTCAGGGCGCAGCAAACCACCACTGCGAGCCCCTGCCCGCAGAGGGGCCGAAACCAGCACCTGCCGCAGCAGCACTCCCACACCACAGCAAAGCCCACCAGCAGCAGCCAAACAACCTGCTTGGCCATGAGCAGGGTCCCTGCTCCCCCCAGCGCAGGAGCCGGGGCTCTGAGCAACACCCAGTCCCACCACCATCTCCTCCCATCCCATGAGCACTGCCACCCTCACAGCCCCCGAGGGCCAGCCCAGCCCCTCGCCAGCAGGACAGAGTTAGCACCTTGTTCAGGAGAAGAGGACCCGCCCCAGCTGCGAAGACCACTGGCCCCTCACCAGCCCCAAGCATCTTATTCTCACCCCTGAAAAACAGCTGGTGCACCAGAAGACAGGTGAAACATTTCTAAAGTGAGTAAATTGGTTAATCCTGATGGGGAAGAGACAGGGAAGTACTCCCTCCCTATGATGACTGATTAAAGGCAGGAGTGGCAACTTTTTGGTGTGGTGTTGCTAAGATTAACTCTTGTCAATACTGTGCTTTGTTAAGGCTGCATGGCCTTTTTCAGAAGGATCTACCACCAAGCTTAGTCCTCGTCCTGAAGACCGTGAGCCTCAGGGCTGAAGGTAAACCCATGGCTACGGCAAGCTCCCCCGAACAAAGCAAAGCGACCCAGCTGGTTACGGTTTCTGCAGAAAACCAAACCCTGGTAACCTCAGTGCGGGGGTGGTTCCACGGACTCTCCTGGTGGTCGCAGCTCAAGCGCTTCTGTCGCTCCCTTTTGTTTTCTCCATCTACCTCCACAGCCACGATGTGTCCTGCCAGGGGGCAAGGAGAGACGCTGTGGGACACGCGCTGATGCCCAGGGGACGGTGGGGAAGGGAGCAAGGGGCAGCGGCGGGGGTCTGCCGGGGAAGGAGAGGGAGGGACGGGTCTGCCGGGGAAGGAGAGGGAGGGACGGGTCTGCATGGGTGTAGCAGCTCACACGCAGTGAAAACCGCCACGAACCACGCTGACCTGGGGACCGAACCCAAAATACAACTTTCAGTTTCAGCCTGTTTTTAACAGCAATGTAAAAAAAATAGAGCCCCGGCCTCCAGAAGAAAAGATATTGATTTAGTTAATTAGGCCAAGCAGAGCTTTCTCATATTGCCTCATTTTCTCCCAAATGAAAACAGCCTTTCGCATATTTTTGTCACTGAACAACGTTTTCTTTCTAAGAAGTCGGTCTAGAAATAACTGCATTGCTATCGGACAAGCTTAAAGATAAGGGACCAATGTCTCTTTCCAGCACTGGCACATGCTTTGCATTTCTCCTTCATGCTACTAATTCATTAATCCCGTATATCTGCGCTCCATTCAGATTTCTTCCCTGCTGTTTTCTGCATAAGGTAGTGCTTTGTATCTTCCGAGTGTCTGTATATTGACTAAAATAAAGAAAATAAGACTGTACAAAAAAGGGCATGATTGTCCTCTTCACCTTCAAAAATAATCATGTTTCCTTTTGTCTTGAAACCATAATTCACCACTTAGTTGAGAAAGCCGCTTTAAAGAAATTATATTTTTCCTTTGTGAAATCTTTATTTTTATACCTCTTGATTTTGATGTCAATGTGGAAAGGGGTATGAATTATTCTCCGCATCAGTTAGCGGTTTTAGGACAATTTAGTATTTTCTTTTGGTAAGAATCGGGACCCCACCTGCTCCCTGTTGGAGCGAGTCCAGAGGAGGCCACAAAGATGATCCGAGGGCTGGAGCCCCTCTGCTATGGGGACAGGCTGAGAGAGGGCGCGTTGTTCAGCCTGGAGAAGAGAAGGCTCTGGGGAGACCTTATTGCGGACTTTCAGTACTTAAAGGGGGTTTATAAGAAAGACGAGGACAAACTTTTTAGTAGGGCCTGTTGCGACAGGACAAGGGGGGATGGTTTTAAACTAAAAGAGGGGAAATTTAGATTAGATGTAAGGAAGAATTTTTTTTACAATGAGGGCAGTGAAGCCCTGGCACAGGTTGCCCAGAGAGGTGGGGGATGCCCCATCCCTGGAAACATTCCAGGTCAGGCTGGACAGGGCTCTGAGCAACCTGATCTAGCTGAGGATGTCCCTGCTCATGGCAGGGGGGTGGGCTAGATGGCCTTGAAAGGTCCCTTCCAACCCAAACTGTTCTGTGATTCTATGACTGTTCACAGTGTGCCAGTTACACACACATGTAAACCTCTGCAGGATGCTTTTCCCTACCAAAGTGCCCGTTACTCCCTCTCTGTACGGTGCTTAGACTTGGGGTAATACTGCCAGGAGCCATCCTGTCAACACCTGAATTAAATAACTTTTAACAAAAGCCATAAATGATTTTTAAAAGTCATGAGCCTGTCTCAAGCAATCGATAAAACAAGCTTGTTGTAACCATGGAAAGACTCCAAACACAGGAGACAATCAGGCTGGATTCCCTACGAGTCAGGCACATGCACTTTGAGCATCCCGTGGTCCGCAAACAGACTTTGGGAAGAAGCCAGAAAGCTTACAAAATGACAACTCCATTCGTCCAAAGGTAACACGAAGGTGCCGTATACACCATATTCACTGAGGTACGTGAAAGGGTGCAGCCAACAATCGTTAAAGGGTACACGGGGCATTTGGAAATACATTTGAAGAATACTCCTGAGAAAAGCCTCCAGCTCAAGAGCTGCACCGAGACATTAATAGAACTAAACTAACCTAACAGCCATTAAGAGGCAACGTCGAAGAAGCACCAACACAGCCTGACCTTCCTGGGATGGAAAATGGTCTCTTCAGTTTCCTCTGAATTTGACTTTAAACTAAAAGCCCATTGTTAGCTCCCCTCCAGCTTCTGCAGGCTTTTTGTTCTCCAGGTTCTGCATCTGTCAATTTTAAACTTTACTTGGCTTTCACCTTACATCCTAGCGCAGTTTTCACAGTGAATCCTAACAGCAACTTCTGCAAAGGAACAGTTTGATACAGAAGTTGAAAGACAGCAGAACCTGGGCTGGAGTCTCACCCTGCAAGTCTATGGGCAAGGGGGACAAAAACCCTCCTCAGGATGCTACGCTTTTAAAGGATGCCACACAGGCTGGGATCACTGGGGTCACTGACTCCAACCTCCCCTCCCCAGCTTGTGAACATTTGCCCAGCAGCCAGATGCTCCAGGACAAGACCAGGAACAACCAGAGGTGCTGGGATTCTGCAAAGCAGGAAAAATGTGCCAGACAGCCCAGTATACCACGGCTGGGATTCACCAAGCTGGCAGAGGTTTACAAGGCCGGCCCCTTAACTTCACAATCAATGAAATAAGGGCAGTCTTTTCATCTACAAAATAAGGATTTACAAACAGCCCTGACTGCTCGGTGAACGCTGGATGCTCCCCACACAGTCCTTGAGACTGTGGGTCCCATCACTGCTCCCTTCCTGCCCTCTTCCCAGCAGTGCCCCGGGAGCTCGGTTCCCACCAGGCGAACACCCACAAAGGGCACCACACAGGACGGATGACGAGGGGTAACAGAGAGGGGCCGCTCCCCTACGTTGCCTTCGAGGACAGCAGCCCCCAGGGGCTCCGGTCCCTGCACGGAGTGGAGGACTGCTGCTGCTCCCAAAGCGGGGGGCCAGGGCACGGGGCCACCGCGGCAGCTGTCGGGGTGCACCCCGCGCTGCCCGCACCCACCCTCACCTGCTGCGGCTCTGCCTGCAGCTCTCCTTCGGGAAACGCGTGCCAAATTGCCGGTGACAAGCAGGAAGGTCACCATAATTGTCAGAGACAAGCAACCTTTGAGGCAGAAGTGCTGAGCAAGCATTTCACTCCCAGGCCCAACAGGGCAGTAAGAGAGAGGAGAGCAGGGGAGGGGAATCCCATCCCATGCAACATGTCATCGCTTTGGCAGCACTTTGCTTTCACTGCAAGGAGAGCTGTCATCTCTGTAACACACAGGGGATCCCTGAAGGAGCAGACAGCATTAGGGCTTAATCAAAAGTCTCTGCAGGCCAAAAATTTTTTTTTTTTTTAAATCTGTCTCTAGGAGTGAATCTCACAAACCACAGTACAGTATCACCTGCTTGGGAAGCAAATCACACAGCAACTTTCTTAACCTTTGAGATGGGACCATTTGTTTTGGGTTTCTATCCTTTTATTGTACTTGCACTTTATGGTCTTTGTAGCAAAAGGAAGTGAAAGGGAAGAGGGGAGGAAGCAGCAACGCTGCTGCTGAGAACAACTCCTCAGAAAGCAGTAGGCCCCCTCATATTGCAGGGAGGGCTACCCACGCACATGCATACCCACCACTAAAGGTGCTATTAAAGACAAAACTACATTTGTCATGGCAAAGATCAGGCATGTTAAAAGATAAAACTTCTGCTCCCTTTCTGTTGGGAGGATGAGTAGTCTGCGCCACAGAGCCCTCAGATCTCTTTTCCCAGAAACTCCTCCTGTCATCCAGGCTACTGAATCCAAACCCCAAAAGGGACAGCAGAGCAACCTTTCAATTTGGGACAGCACTAAAAAAATGGGTATTTAAATTATCAGCAAATGGTGCTCAAAGAAACCAGATTTTAAAGAAAACCATGCCAGTAAGTTTGGAGAGCTTTTGTTGCTTTCAAGACCAGATAAAAAGCATCTCATTCTCTGCTCTCACCCCCACTGAGTTCACCTGAGTTTTGCCATAAAGTTATATGGCTCAGGAGTCAGTCATCCTGCTGTTCTAGTGCTGTCAAGGACCATTTCTTGAGCTGGTAAAAGTCAGCATCATTCTGTCGACTTCAAACAGATTTCTTTCGGTTTATCAACTGCTGAGGATCATCTCCTTCAGCCGTTTCAGGGTAATAAAAAGGTTGTTTAAAAAACCCATTACGACTGATAAACAGTTCATGCAAGGAAACATTAAAAAAGATTTCTAAGTGCAAGTTGTAAGTCTGAAGAGATACCTCAATGATATTTTTATATTGCTATTTGTGCAATAAAACAGACGAGGGAGTCATGAAGTGACTTGGTTTTGGATACACAAAAGGGCAAATAGAGGGGAAAGTGCTGCACTGAAGTAGCATAGATTTCAGAACCTTTTCATGATAATGAGACTAGCAAGAGAAACACAGTATCACATTGTAGTCACTATAGTCACTACCTCTTCCAGGAGGGTCAAGCAGAAGGAAGGGAAGGACCTACATGTTGGCTCTATGTGAAACAGAAATGAGAGTTAAAAAGGCTGTGTTAACTTAAATGACTATATATGCCAGATGTCACACATAATAACGTTATGGAGGAACATAAACCAAATATTCATGGAAATGACATGTGTTCATGTACTTTGTCCAATATCCCATCCAAACCCACAAGAGCAGTTAGACCCAAATGCCAGTCACTGATCAGAGGGACAGATGGTAATTTTCATTTTGCAAGGATTAGCGTATTGGCAACGGGCAAAGTTCAAAGACACTGTTTTCCTTCAGCTTTAGAAAAATATCCAGAAGCACTAACATGTTAGACCATTTTTTCTGCTTGTGGCAGGGATCCCATAGGTTTCACAGTTTGAGATTGCAAGGGCTTTGCACCATGCAAAACCCAAGTTACTGCAAAACAAATAGTCTGTGTCCTGTGAGCCAAGTTTTGCATTAATTCAAAAGCTCCCCATGCTTCTGTTAACGTCCTCCACGGGTATGTCAAGGGATTGTACGGGATCAGCCCACCTTGTTCCTCTGCTCTGGATGAACACAGGCCTGATGTTCTGCTGGCAGACCTGGGCTGGGTTTGTCTGCCCACACCAGGACATCTATAGCACAGGCACCCACCTTTCAGCCTCAGCGGCTACGCACCCTTTGCGGTCAGTCAAGAGCAATGGGCACCATTGCTGCACAATTCCTTTGATCCACATCATACATCTACTTTAAGATAGCATTTACACTGCCCCAGACTTTGTTTTTTGAAGTGACTGTTTTTCAGAGTAAATATTTGCTGTTCCCATTCAGTCTGTAAGTTTATACCGAAGAACTGCCGGAACCACTCGCCCCTTCTGGCCTGCAGCCAGAAGTCACCAAGTCAGAAACTGGCAGCAGTGATAGAACACCACTGAAAACATCTGGCTTTGTCCTTTTATGAGTATGTTGTCATACAATAAGGTCACCACAAACGCTTAGCATTTGGTCTCATAAACGCCAGCTCTCCCCAAGACAGAGCGCATATCTGTACCACATAGCACAGCTCTGTGTTACTGACACCAGCGCGTGCGGCACCAGCCTCATCAGCAGATGCTGTGCTGTTAGCCTCACATTTGAGCAGGGTTGTCAAAAGGCTGGCAAAACCAGGGATGCAGTGTTGCACAGAAAAGCCTCAAATGATAAAACTAAGGTCTATTAATATCCACAGGCTTCTATCTCTGTTGGGAGTAATAGTATAGTAACTGCCAAAACAACTCCCAGACTGCAGAAAGAAGAATTTGTAACCACCGTGAAGCAGAAAGTATCAATAATTCTGCCATTTTCAATATTCAGCACAGACCAGGTCACCCTCATATTTGTATTTTGGCCCGTCACAGTGACGGGAGTGAGAAGGTCTTGGCACCTGAAACAGTGAAACAACTCAGCATCATCAGCTTAACAGAGACAAGTTGGGCTTTCACAAGCAACAGAAAGCCCCACCAAACCCCACCAAAGGAAGTAAACAAATATTGCAATGCTTTGGACCGAGCGTGAGCCCAGTGGATCTCCGAGTGGCAGAGGCAGGAGCAGCAGCATCTGTTAAGAAGCTCCATAGAGCCATGGGTGTCACCACCCTGCAGGCAGCTCAGGCTGGCCAAGGTGATCCCAGCACATGCAAATTCAAAGGCTGTCAAGAGATCTTACAGTCCCGTGGCAAACAATATGCTCCGCTGGACTCGGCCAAATGCAACGTTCAAGGCCAAATTCCCAGTTAACCTAGATCAGCCACGGATTTGGCAGGAGCACGTTGATTTCTGGGAACCTCCTCGTACACATGATCCCAGAGAGGCCGAGAACATCATCACCAAGCCACAAGCCCGTCTGGGCCAGCCAAAGCCAGTTCGAGCAGCACAGACGACAGCCCATGCGCTCTCTAGGCAGGGCTGCTTTCCTGCCCCTCATGTTCTCAGCCCGTGCCATTCCCCACCACGGCAGCTCTCCCGAGCCTCACTGCTAATCCTGCACCTTGCTTTTGACCTTGTCCGGGCGCACGGGCCCCCCCTCGCGGGGCCCGGCAGACCCCCTCGCACCTCCCGCACCCGGGTCCGGGCCGCGCAGAGCCAGCCCAGCTCCAGCCCCGAGGCGGGGCCGCGGGCGCCCTCAGCAGCGGCCTCAGTGCTGCCCCGCTGGCAACACGGGTGAACTACGTCAGGCAGAACGCGGGCAGGTGCAGGGCGACCTGAGCAGCCTGGCGCGCCAGCCGTTCCCCTTTACGAAACACGAATCGCCTCCGCACTCACTTCCCCCTGCGGCACCTGAAGTCCGCGGGCAGCGGCTGCGGCGGCCGGGCGGGGCCAGGAGCTCCGGCGGGAGATCTGAACGCCGCGCTCCCCACGCGAGCCCGCGGCCGCCGAGGCGAGCAGCTGCGGGGCCGGCGGGGGCGCGGCGGGGCCCTGAAGCGGGGAACCTCGGGGGCGTGGAGAGGCCCCGCCAGGAGCCCGCGGCCCGCGCGGCAGCGGCTGAGGGGCCCTGGGCGGGGCCCGGAGCCGGCAGGGCCGAGCCCCCCGTGAGCGGGGCCCCCCGTGAGCGGCAGCAGGGCCTGGCGCGGCCGTTCGCGGCCCTCACCTTACCACCCAGCCTTGCCTTTTCACCCAGGCAGCCACGAAGCCGCAACAAGAAGTCCGAGGGCGACCAAGAGAGACTGCAGGGCCCTGGGCCGACTGGTTAAGGGGTCGGGAGCACAAGCGGCATTCTCCTCCACCCCTCCCGTTGCAGGGGATGATGAGGGGAGAAACGAGAAGACCCCGCAGATCAATACCTGGCTCCACGGCTGGTGTTACCAACAGAACTTCAGGTTTTTGATCACAGCTCTGTCTACACGACATCAGGCCAGCTGGCGGCACACGGGCGTACCTTTCCTAGAGGTGGAAGAGGATTTTTGCGCAGCAGTTAGCAGGGCTCATCAAAAGAGCTTTAAACTAGATTTGAAGGAGGAAAGGGATAAAACCAGGCTGCTAGAGATGAGCCTGGGGGCGGCACATCAATGTTTGAGGGACGGTGTGCTAGCAAAGTGTGGTGGTTTAACCCCGCGGGCAGCTGAACACCATGCGGCCCTTCGCTCACTCCCCCCAGTGGGATGGAGGAGGGAATCGGAGAAAGGGTAAAACTCGTGGGTTGAGATAAAGACAGTTCAATAGGACAGAAAAGGAAGGGGAAGTTATAATAATGATGAAGGAATATACAAAACAAGTGATGCACAATGCGATTGCTCACCACCCACTGACTGATGCCCAGCCAGTCCCCAAGTGGCGGCTGCCACCCCCCAGCCAGCTCCCCCCAGTTTTATTGTTCACATGACATCATATGGTACAGAATATCCCTGTGGCCAGTTTGGGTCAGCGTGCCCCCTCCCAGCTTCTTGAGCACCCCCAGCCTCCTCGCTGGCAGGGCAGCATGAGAAGCTGAAGAGTCCTTGACTTAGCATAAGCACTGTTCAGCAACAACTAAAACAGTGTGTTATCCACACTATTCTCATCCTAAATCCAAAACCCAGCACTATACCAACTACTAGGAAGAAAATTCACGCTATCCCAACCAAAACCAGCACACGAGGTCCTTCAATCTGCTCCACAACGTGCTGACTACAATGGAGCACATTTGAAATACCTTTATACTAATGTGTGCAGCACGGTGAAACACTGGCACAGGTTGCCCAGAGACATGGCAGATGCCCCATCTCTGGAAACATTCAAGGTCAGGTTGGACTAGATCAGCAACCTGATCTAGTTGAGGACGTCCCTGCTCATTGCAGGGGTGGGTTGGACTAGATGGCCTGTAAAGGTCCCTTCCAACCCAAACTATTCTATGGTTCTATGAGGAATAAACAAGAGAAGCTTTGCCCCAGTCCCAGAGCTACGACATCATTGGCGTAAGCGAAACCTGGTGGGATGAGTCCTGCGACTGGCGTGCCGTGATGGAGGGTTATAGGCTCTTCAGGAGGGACAGGCAGGGCAGGCGAGGCAGGGGGGCACTGGATGCAAGGGTTGTATGGCACTTGCAGCTGGTGACAACACGGTTGAGAGCCTCTGGGTAAGGATGAGGGGAGACTCAGTGATCCTTACGGGTCCCTTCCAACTCGAGATATTCTATGATATGTGTATGTATGTGTATATAGATACATGTATACTCTGAAATAATATGAAGATTGTGGCCTTGAATGACAACCTGATATGAAGGCAGATTTGTTCTTTGGTGTCACTGAAGAAAGATTTTATCTCAAGTTGTGCTGACTATGAAGCAGAAAGCTAGCATTAAATAAGCTCTATAAATTGCGAGGTACAGAAAACTGTTGTGCGATTACTTAAATTCAGAGGCTTTGCATTTTCCTTTGTGGCCCATTCTTCCAGCCACATGAGGTTTTCCCAGAAATAAGATCCATCTTTTAAAATGAAAACAAACCTTTTTCTTCTTAAACTGCTCTCAGAAACCTTCCAAATGAAACCCAGCTATATCCAGTACTGCAGACTGACAAAGCCTAAAATAATAATTCCCAGAGAAACAAACCACTTCTATTAATCAGAAGAGCATGTTTACTTTGCAATGCAATTATGCCAATTTAAATGTTGGTATTAGCTGTTTTGCCTGTGCATTTCTCATCAATAAAACAGATACAAATATATTGTTAAAACTCTAAGAGTTTTATAACTCTATTAGAGAGTTACAAGTAAAAAGAGCATCCTGTTTTCCCAGGGAAAAATACAAAATTAAAATCTAAACCACTGAGATCCTGTAAAAAACACTTAACACCATGTGCTGTCACATCAGGAGTGACTTCTGTGATTCCCTGGGACTAACATCTCCAGAATTCACCTGGATGCTACACAGACTCCCACAGCAGGTGATCTATACCAGCTCCAAGCTGCTGCCTCATATTTAACGGTTCAGTTTTTCTTTAACATACACATGTATAATCCTGTACAGCTATTACAAGCTGAAAGGTCCCACAGAAAGTAATTTTTATTTTTACCTTGCAAGTGTCAGGGATCTTCAGGAGGTTTGCCCAAGTCTCAGCACGCTCCTGAAGCATCTCAGCAGCAGAGGAGCACTCACCGCTCTGCCATGAAACACAAGCCGTGCAGAATTCCCAGGCTTGTCATCACTGGTTCATTTTAACTGTAGGAATAAACCACACAATGAATATTAATATGTCTGCATAAGCATTGAAGAATGCTAGTAATTATTCACAGAATGGTGGGGGTGGGAAGGGCCCTCTGGAGACCACCCAGCCCAGCCCCTGCCAGAGCAGGGTCACCCAGCGCAGGCTGCACAGGGCCGCGTCCAGGCGGGTTGGAATCTCTCCAGAGAAGGAGACTCCACACCCTCCCTGGGCAGCCTGTGCCAGGGCTCTGGCACCTCACAGTGAAGACGTTTTTCCTCGTGTTCAGGCGGAACTTCCCGTGTTCCAGTTTGTGCCCGTTGCCCCTTGTCCTGTCGCTGGGCACCACTGAGAAGAGTCTGGCCCCGTCCTCTTGACACCCACCCTTGAGATATTGATAAGCGTTGGTGAGGTCCCCTCTCAGCCTCCTCTTCCTCAGGCTGAACAGCCCCAGCTCCCTCAGCCTTTCCCCACAGGAGAGATGCTCCAGGCCCTCAGCATCTCTGTACCCTCCGCTGGGCTCTCCCCAGTAGCAACTCGTCTTTCCTGAACTGGGGAGCCCAGAGCTGGACACAGGACTCCAGATGGGGCCTCACCAGGGCAGAGCAGAGGGGGAGGAGAACCTCCCTCGACCTGCTGGCCACACTCTTCCTCATGCACCCCAAGATGCCGTGTGACTATTACTAGTGACATAATGCTATATTGCTGGAGAAAGAAAACAGCCAAACTCATCTTCCTCTCCAGTCAACACCCAACTGATGTCTAACCCCCTACCCACTTACATACTAATTAGACACCCTGCACTGATTGAAAAGGGAAGTTGAGCACTTTTTTTCATTGTTACTAAATTAAAATTATAATTTTCCAATTGGCAATAACAACCCTTGCATTTCAGCCTTAAGCAACAGGTGTGTGTGGTTTTGTGCATGTGTGTATATGCAAAAGGGAGAAAGAAACCTTTCTCCCTTACAAAACTGAGTAATTTTCTTCATTTATTAGCTTATTGCTTCATCCTTGTATTTCTGCATTTCCAGATGAATCTAAGAACCTGCAAAATTTCTGCCACATATACAAAAAACTAAAACTCTTCCTTTGAGCTCTATTTTCAAAGTTTTTCTAGGAACACTTTGGTTACCAGGTTTCCAGTATGCATCTAACTTAAACAATGAGATTTAGGGATGTTTTAATCTCTTACTGAGGAGGATTATGTATAGCAACAACAAAAGCACTAGCAATCATGGGCTGCACACGGCAGGAGCTGGTGAATCCTGCCTGAAGCCTCCGTTACCTGCTGGCACAGATCTGACCACGGTGACGGTTGGGCAGTGCTGCCAAGCACCCACAGCAGCCGCCACGGTGCCCTCCGGCCATCCACCCTCTGCGCTTGCCAGCGGCCAGCATCCCCCTCCCAGCCCCGGTCGGAGCCTGCACCTTCTCTTCTGCTGCTCCTGCACAAAGCCAGCACAGCACCTTGACCCGTTAGTCATGTACGGGAGCCATTGTATAAATTAACTCAGACATTCAGTGGAAATACAGTGATGATGTGAGCTGGCCTCCACTAAAAATTATTTACTCACCTTGGGCAGAAGACCAGAGTAATATTTTTAAGTTTGTTTCAATTTTGTTTCAGCTACAACAGATTTATCAACAGTTTTGCATTTTCAAAGACTCCAGAGTTCCTGCATTATTCAGAGGCAATCCTTTCTGTAATCATTCTTTACAATGAATAGGTAGCATACAAGATTACTCTTAACAGGGGCAGGGAGGACATGACACAGTATACATACCATAGCTAATGTACCAGTAAAGCACGTGCCCCATTAGGGCCATGGGATACTTGCAGTCCCTGGAGATGCTGCTGAGTAGACTTACTCTGTACTCGTTATCTCTGTAATATCTGTATCAGATCAATTTAAGGCAAGAGAAGAATTAGCAAACATAATAGGGAATCACAGTCAGAGTTAATAGCCCCTGGGGAAATCTCTTTCCAAGTGGCTCGTAGTAGGAGGCGAGGCTGGTGAGATAAGGGGCGAATAACCAAGACCATCTTGGGTGAAAGCACTTTAAGGAGGGGCTTCAGGAACACCGAGCTAACTTCCTTAGGGACTGGTTTCTATTCTCACCTTTCCTAAGGTGAGGAGAAAGCAGCGGGGAGGGTTTCCCCTGCTGCCCCTCAAGGGCAGCTCTAACAGGTCTCCGTCCTCCCCAGAAGGAGACATGTCTGCTGGTGTCTCTCTCCAGTCCTGTGCGGTGTGCGGTTATTTCCTCACTTCTTTCCACAAGACCTGGAAGTTAACATTATTGCTGAGAAGCATTTGTAAATAAAAACCAGGTTCAGCTGTTAGGGCCTGAAGAATTGCAGAGCCAGACTTAGAAGTCCTCCAGGTCCCAGAACAGGGCTGTGAGCCATTCCTGTGTCTTGGAGGAGGCATGGTCCAAGCGTGGCATCTTTTTCAGGGCGCTCTGCAACACACCTCCCACACCCCAGCTGTTACAGTACAGATGCTGTTATACACGGAGTTCAACCTGATTGTGAAAGAGAAACACACGAATAAATTTTCCATGTGCCATATTTAACAAGAATTTAATTATGTTAGTGTTTTTTATAAATTCTAAATGTATTCTTTAAAACCCCTATGCTATATATAATGATGCAACTGATGAAAGGCAAACAATCTGAATAATTTTTTACTACTTAAAAGTCTATTTCACTTTTCATTTTTTTCAAGAGGATGAGAAAATTCGTTTCATAGAAAAAATGACTTGATACTGACATATGGTAAAATGCAAATTGAATTTTTACATAGACAGAAAGAGCATGCTAGAAGAAAAATACATAGCTAGAACTATCAATGAATAAAGAAGAATATACTTATTGGGCCACTCTAATCTCTTGTAATCACTTTGGCCTTCTTGCAGACATGGCAAGAGTCCTTTTCACCTGGTGAATTTGGTTTCTTGTCTGAAGGAAGCAAGGAGGAGGAAATTACTCCTAGGAAATTGAAATAGCAGGGATTTTCTGGATCACTCATTTATTCTTTGGGCCACAGTTACTTGTCTTTTAATTCACCTTGGTATTGTGCTGGCATTACAGTCGTGGGATGAAAAGGTGGAGTCCTTGAGCCCTGAGGAGGTTGCTCTTAGCCCCCTGAGCCAGAGGAGGTTGCGCCGCCCGCTGCATCTCAGGACCTGCCGAGGTACCATCGGATAACGGAGAGCAGTGACCGTTTTGCCAGGATGTGCCCATCAGCCAGTGGAATTTTGAACATAAGAGGTTTTTCTGAGTTAGTCTGCAAAATAGGCAGGAAAATCACTCAAAGGGTTTTGACACGTTTGCTTGTAATCTGGAGCATCCACAGAAACGATGCCTGGGGAAGAGCAGGGGCTTGGCCAGTCACCATCCCCAGGGCACACGAGCCCACCCCTCCATGTCACCCCCAGAGCCACAGCCTGATGGCTCACTTACACTCAGGCAACCTGGATCACCTTGACTGCAAGAAGGGGCCTTAAAGCGGAGAGGAGTGACATTTGCAAACTCCCAAAGGTCCCTTTGTGTTTCCAGAACAGTCAAAGGCAACCGCAGTATAAATAAGAACAAAACCTTTGAGGCTGGAAGTAAAGAGCAAGAGAAGTTATTTTACCCAAAACAATGAAACTCCTCTTAAATTCAGTCCTTTCTCAGGTCTGTAAATTACAATAATTGAAAGGGGAAAAAAAGGTCAAAGCTATTAGATAATTTATTTCCGTGAGTAACAGCTTCTGACTTCTTGCAGCCTGATAAAAAGAAAAAACAACCCAGAGGCCTATTTTTACATTGCCTTCCATAGGTGTAAATCCTATGCATGTTCTCCATTGACATTTCACATCACTACAACGCTCAGCTTACCTCCCTTAATGAAAAATAACATTTTTGCTTTGGCAGAGAAGAGTCAGAGCTGTTGTCCAGCAATCAGTCCAAAATCTCCTGTGCCCCATAAAGATATACATACCAGAGGGATGCTAAATAAGGTAAAGTGGCAACGACCCTTTCAAAAGGAGTCAGGAATGCCACCAGCACTGGAAAAGCAACCCAGTAGCTATCGTTTTACTCTTTATTGAAAATATTTTGCCTTCCCCTTCTGCCATACAATTAAATTTACTATGGTGAATTGGCATGCAAAATTGCCCTCTTCATATACATTGTTGTTAAATTACTCTATAATTAGTACTAACATATTGTACTTATAGCATTTACTGTGCTTGATTGTTCCATCAGCATAACCTTATTGTGATCTATAGCAGTAAGGATAACAATTAAAATGGTATTACTCAATTTTAAACAGCCACCAACAAGTCCTACCCACATTTACAAGCATCGTTTCACTCATGTTTAGCCACGTTCATAAACTCTGTTAATAATTCCATACAGCGTTTTTGCACTGTTTTCCCTGTCTATAGAGAGAACCAAAAAAAGCCTTCCCGTCCTTTTGGGCAGGACTGGGAGGCAGACGGTCCGGGGCTGCAGTGCGGTACCTGCCTCCCCTGGAGCAGAGACCGGGGGCTGTCAGGAGCCCAGGAAAACTTCTGCCAACAGTTTCATCGGTGCTAGGATTCCCCCATATAACTCAGTAGGATTCAGGATCCCGAGTCCTTTAGGCCCTTCTGCAAATCCTGGTTTATTGCCCAGGAGGGATGTGCTGACAGTGGTTGCCCAGGCAGGGGACGAGTGGGACCCCACGGAGCCCGAGGGCAAACGCCTCCCAGTCGTGCCCCACGCAGGTGGGGCAGCCGTGGGGGGAGCAGGGGCACGCTGCTGGGGGGCATGACAAACGGCACCCCAAACCTCTCAGCATTCCGGAGGGGAACAGCCTGCTGCCACGCCACCCTCCACCACTGTGGCCAAGGACACTACGGGGATCTGAAAACCAAGGGCAAACACCAACTGCAGTGTTCTTTTTTCTTTGAAGAAAACACACAGATGGTGCCGTTTGCCACTTTGCAAGCTGAATTTGACCACCAAGGATCCGAAGGGAGCTGTTACACTTGGTAAACCTGTCAGCATTTAAAGCCCATCCCATCAAAACTCACCATAAAATAATTGTAATATTAGCATTTTCCCAGGCTATGGGAAGCAGTAGCACAGAACATGCTTGTGCGGTGGTGAACAGCTGGCAAATACGAGCCTTTATGTTGTGCCTGGCCAGATTTATGTGTCAGGAGGGTGGAATAAATGACAGGTTCTGATGAATGATTAAAACATAGGTTAAGGTTTGCAAAAGCATTCTCTCCCTGGCATTCCTGCATTTCCAGTGAAGCTAAGGGTGGTGTAGAAACTTTACAGGGAAAAGCTGAAGCCTCCTTTGGTGAGAATGGAAACTAGGAGAGATTGGAAGCGGGAAGTAGGTCACTGAGAGGACCACACTGTGCAACAAACAGCTTGGACCAGAGCACAGGCCAGCAACGCAGAGCTCCAAGTGTTGCCAGCAGCTACCAGAGCAAAAGGGGGATTTATCCACTAGGGTCAAGCTGCTAAATAAATCATTTTATGTCCTACGTTGTCTAAAATGAGGTGCAATTTCAGATCCTGCGGCTTTTGGGTGCCCGGCTGGAGACACTGTACCAGGGATTGATTGGCACTGCTCTACCTCTCAGTTCCCAAAGTCATCAGAAGTTAGGTACCCCCTGGGACCCCACAAAACAGAAGTAATTCCTCTGTTGGAAGGATATGCACTCATATGGACCTGTTCCCTGTGCACCATCTTAGAGCCAGGGCCAAGATCTAGCCCTTGGTTAGAAAGAATATTTATACATCTACTTCATACAAGCTGAGCGCAGCACCCACCATAAATAGGTAGCTTAACACTAAAATTACTTTTAGAAATGAAGTCTTCCATTTTTCATATGGAAAAGGAAATCCATTTGAATACTAATAGCATTCATCTTTTCCTTACAAGCAGTGTTTCAGATTTGTAGTCTGGTACAGAAGAGCAGGATGAGGAGGAGGGGTAGAAGTGACCTCAATTCTGACAGTCACATAATTTTGCAGTTCAAAAGTTATTGGAACGTTTCAGAGCATAATGCCCAACAATTTGCATTCCAGATACCTTCCATACAAACCAAAGGATTGCTAAAGGTTGCATATCTCAGCTTTAATGCTTGTGCCCTTTTCTCAAATTAGCAATACAGTCAAGCTCTGATGAGATCATATCTTTGACACAGAGCAAAATTATGGTAACATTCATGTGTGATCTTATCCGGTACAACTCCTATTTCCATGGGCTTAGAAAAGGAAAGAAAGTCCCATTAAACTATATTAAAGAAGGTGATATTCACCCTGCAGCTCTAGGAATATATTTGAGCACTACATATCACATCCTGTGAAAAGAAAGTAGAAAATGAAAATTCAAAAGCAGCAACAAGGATCTAAGCAATCGTGTAATACAATCCTAGCTACAATTTAGTGCTGATTATAATTCTAGGTTTCTAGACGTAAGTGAAGGAAACCAGATGAATTTTGTGGGACTGTTTCCACATGTATAATTTAAAAGGGTGCCTATAGCAGCTGAGGATCCGGCCTTATTTGAGAGAGGGAGGGTTTGAACAGTGTATATTTTGCCTGGAATTTGGCAACGTCCAGAGCATTGTATTTCAGTGTCAGACAGCCCTGAGGAGGGCAAAAAGCACCAAGACAAAAGAGTGGGAGTTTCTCAAGGGTTTCAGACTTTAGACTTGAATGAAGGACTAGGGCACACGTTTTCCTGAACCTCTCTGCTAACAGGGAATATCAGGCCCTTCTTAGTAGTCTAAAAAATAAAACCAGGTTGAGCCCTGCTATAACCCTGTTCTTCACTCTTGAAATCTGGTCCCAGTGCCATGAGAGAGTGGGGCGCAGGGGCACAACACTGAGGAGTGCGGTACGTTTGGGGGTACCCCAGGCTGCTGCCACAGCGCTCCCAGTCAGCATGATAACGCGGGTACTTACCCATCCCAGTCACGGAGCCAAAACCAAATGGGAATCGTTCAGCCCCTGCCTCCCCTGGGCTAATGCAGCTTCTGCACATGAAGCTCAGCAGCTCAAGGGGTTTTGTAGTCTTGGGCAGGCCTTCAGCCCCTACCCATGAAGCCCAAAACTACCTGTTTAAGTGCTACTGGAAGCCAGCAGCTCTCTGCAGCATTGCCTTGCACTGCAGCAAGGCTTTTCCCAGCTCCCACTGCCATGTAAGCACAGCACCCTGCAGCCTTCCCAGGGGCTACTGCCACATGCAGGGCTTAATGAAGCCGCTCTGCTGCCTAACGAGGCCATGGATGCAGGGCTCCGATTGACTGAGGAGGAATAAAGTACACAAGGGTCATGCCACAGCTGAAGTGTGGTGTGTTAGTTAAACAGAAGCACTTGAGTGCAATAAAACAGGCTGGTTTTTGTTCTGTCACCCATCCTTAGCCTAGAGCATTTTGAGTTTCAAACACTCTGAATTTATATATGGGAAGACATATACATGCTCTATGCACTCCACAGCGCAGCTGTTGCACAGGTCCAGCTTCCCCATCCCATTAATTTGGTCACTCTCACAACAACAGTCCAGTGCATATGAAAATAATGAGATTCCTTGGCACTCATGGGTTCCTCCCAGCACATTTCTGGCTGAGCAAGCAGAGGTCCCAAAAGCTTCTACAACTCTGTGCAACTGGTAAGAGACTGGGAAACCACCTACAGGCTGGTGAGAAGCTGTGGTATAATACAACCAGCACTTACTACCACTTATCTGAACCTACCAAGTCAGCACTCACACAGAGCACATCCTTGCTAGCAGCTTTGACTCCTAGTTCAGACACTAGAAACTCATGGTAAATAAAAAGCAGGATGATACACCAGCCACAAGACCTTCAAGAGTACATGGCTGTAATCACTGATAGCATAAAAACAGAGGTGACCTACCAAGCTGATCCTAGCCTTGAAAGGGAGGCTGCCAGGCCAGACCCCACTCCAGCTCTCAGGCTTTTCACAGCTCTGCAAACCAGCAGGGGTTGGCTCCTGCTGGCTTTTATAACAGCCAGGTGCTGCTCAGGCCAATCATTGATCGCTAATAGGCCTGAGATCCCTCTTTAAATGGCCATGCAGCTAAAAAAAAAAGTGTTGGTTTTAATCCCAGTTTCTGTAAAATAGGGCTAGATTTTTTTTTTTACCTACTTCTGTGCCTGTTTTGAAGATTTGTCAACAAATGTCTACACATAGTTTTGAGAAACTCAAATGAAAGACAAGCAAATATGAGTTTATAAAGTGGCTCAGGATGCAGCTAGGCCTGATTAACAGGCCTAAAGCCTGTTGAAAGTCTTGGAGTGCCTGCAGGCAGCAGGAAAGCTAAGGAAAAAATTCTCATTTGACACTAGGGCAAACTTCCCCACAATTTGTGCAAGCAAATCCAGAGCACAAGTGCTTGGAGTAAATGCTGTGGGTTCTTCCTGAGAAAGTTGCTCTGTCATAAACTGAACAACTTTGGTGACTCCCCCCAGCATAAAAACCTGGCTCCAGAAAGCTTTTCTGTGTCCAAAAGAGGAGGAGATGGAGGAGCGCCGGGGTGTCTGTCGTGGGTGATCCTCTATAAAGAGGACTGGCCGGAGTGAGCAGGGCGAGGCCAGCATTTCAATTTCAGCGTTTGGCCGGCGACGCGGTGCCACCGGAACCGAGGGAGCCCTGCCAGGTCCCACCAGCCGAGCTCTGGCTGCTGCTGCCTGCTGAGGAGGTGGATGAGCAACCCCTGCAGAGCAGCTGAGGTTCGGCCGTCTGATGGGAACTCAGCACCTGCTCCCCTGCTCCTCTGGAAATCCCCAACCATGGTGAGCGCTGGAGAGAGAAAACGTTTTGGTCATGGAAAGCGTTCCTCAACACCTCCCACTGAAACCTGCTTGCCATTCAAAATTTTTGCAATCAGAAAGCATGTACTTTCCCACTTGTGCATAAAACGGGGAGGGAGGCCTTCCCAATCCCCTGCATCTTTGCTGTTAGCCTGCTGGTTTCACACAGCGCCTCTACGCACCAAACGATCCAGGCTGTGCGTTCCCCATGCCCCGATTGTAACTGCCGCGCAGTAATTGCAGGGTTGGGAATGAAAACATGACTCAGGTCGCCGTGACTGATGCCTCCCCATGAATGGAGAAAATCAAGCCGAGCACCCTCAACTTGCACACGCAGACATGTGGAGATTTCTGATAAACAAGGTGATCTTTGAAGAGCCTCGATGTTGGCTAAGGTTAGCTGGTGGCCAGGGGTACTCAGAAGAATTCTGGTGGCTTGGGCAGAGTCCATGATCAGCTTTGCTGAAAAAATATACTCTGACATCTGCATAAGAATAGCGGGGAAGGGAAAAGACAAGCAAATGTGAAACATGACTTGAACATACACACGCACAAGGAAAGACAGCCGTTACATTGCCTCATTTCAAACCCCTTCCAAAAACTGTGGGTGAGAAATTCATGTTCTTCTTACGTGAGCCCATGGAAAAGGAGAAGAGAAAGTTGAAAAAAAGAAAAGGAAGGGTTACAAAGAAAGGCAGACAAATTTTAGAGAGGAAAAAGTTGTCACAATATCCGAAGTTTTCAAAACTCCAACTAAGCATGGATTAACCTTATTGTGTATGGCCAGCACAAGGTGGGGCTTGCTTGTCTTAGTCCTTTATAAACCTGAAGTGGCTTGTTTTGAGTGCCTGAGGCAAAATTAATTACCACTTCTGAAAGATCAAGGTAGTGTACACAGATGCACACACATGGTGTGGGCATACAAGACTTGATCAAAATTTCTGGAAAACTTGGGTCAAAAAAACCCCCCATGCATTTTGGGGAGGAAAAGAGAAGAAACCCTGTGAGGTTTCCCCCATCTGTCAACATGCTCTGTTTGAACACTGACAGGAGAAAGAGCATCCCCTGTCCTTCCATCTGTCCATCCAGAGTCTGAACATGTCAATCTATCAGGCTCTGGAAGCCTGGAGAATGGAACCTATTATTTTATTTTAAATAGGCTTTTGCCTTGGAAAATTTTGCTCTTTCCTCTCATTTTTTGGCTTTGATGTGCTGGTGCCTTTCCTTGTTAATAATCTGCACAAAGTACCTGTGTAATCATAGTCTATGTTGTGCTTTCCATCTCTCTTGAGTGTATTTAATCATTAGAGAAAAAACAAGACCATAGTAAAGATGCTGCAAATCGAAGTTGTTAGTTAGATATCAATATGTCAGTGGTATGTTGATAGACCTTATTCCAAGTACTCGAGTACATGCTCAATATCATGCATACTCCTTTAATATCAATTAAATGTTGTCTCAGGCAGAGTGGCAAAAAGAGAACTGAATTAAAGTTAGTTAAGAGAACAGATGCTGTTATTTGTCCAAGAGGAGCTTAGCGGGATCTGGGCTTCCTGAGCGATTTGTCCTTCCTTACACACACGCGTTGTGTTTCCTTCCCACTTAGGCTACGCGCTCACCCCTAAAGCTGATTTCACTGGTGCTGCTCATGCACTGGGCGCTGCACGTGTGCTTTAGTAACGCACGGAAAGGGAGTCCAATTCACAAGCAGAAATGTTACTGCATGATTAAGGACCCTATTCAATTGGAAAAACCCTACGTTCATACACGTGAGCACCCTGAAGCATCAGTTTCGATTTGGTGGCTGGGAGGGGGGCCAGCAGAAAGTGGAGAGAAACCAAACCCTCACTGAAGATGACTGTAAATACATGGTTGTGTGCAGCTGCATTTAGCCAGCCGAAAGAAGCCTCCTTTGCTGGTGCCCATAACATGCCAGAACATCCCTGTCCTCAGTGAACCAAGGCTCCGTAACGCCGGTGGTGCCGCACGACCCAGAGCCCGAGTTCCGTGCCAAGGGACGTCGCTCCCGCCGCCCCCGCGCAATGAGGCAGCACCGCAGGGTGGCTGCGGCCTCCCCGTCCGTGCGGGCGCGGGGCTGGGAAGGGCAGGGGATGGCCAGGAAAGTATTAGAAGCATGTATGCCCCACGGGGGGTTAGGAAATAAAGGTTAGGGTTGGATTTATACTGTTAATAAAGAGTAGTTTCCAGAATTTCACAGCGTGCACAGTGCCAGGTGGGTTTAGACAGGTTGGCCTTCGACTGTGGTAAGTTTGCAGGTGGTGGAAAAGAGAACAAACTCATAACTCAAACCTAAATATTAAATTACAGCTGCACTTAATGCTGCCTCAGAAAAATGGATGGAGTTTTCCACGGCGTGCACATCCCGCTGGCAAAGCCGGGCTGGCCGGACGCCGCAGGAGGGGGATGCGAGCTGCCCGGCTTTCAGGGCTCCAGTTTTTGCAGGGCTGTGAATGGAGATGAACTCGCCTGCGCTCACCAAACATCCCGCCGCGGCGAGCAGGGCTTTGGGAGCCTGCTGGCGTCCCGTCCCGTGGGGGCGGCCGGCGCAGCGCTGGCGTCTCATCCCGCGGGATTTGGAGCAGCTGAAGGCTTCGTGTGAGGTGCCGGGTTAAATCCTCCTCCCCCTCCTCTGCAGCAACGCGACTAAGGGGCCCTGGGAGTGGGCAGTTACCTCCCGTACGCCTCTGCTGCTGTCCTCTCATCCCTTTTTTCCCCAAATAGGGATTCCGTTAGATATACGTCTTGATGAGGCCCTGATTCAGCAAACCCTGTAAGTCAGGCGCACAAACCATCCTGGCGGCCAAAGCCAGAGCCGAGCTCATCTCGCCGGGGATGGGGACAGATTTACGCGTAGGGTGCCAGCGAGGGGAGGACTGGACCCCTGTCACGGGGTGTTAGATGGGCTCGATAAAAGTGGAGCCATTAGCTCGTATATTTGCTATGCTCAATGTCAGCCCTCATTGATCCCTGGCTGCTCGCAAGGTTGGAGTTTTACATATTCAATTATCAGGGGAGAACATTCAAACAAAAGCCGGAAATAGAGTAAGGACAAGAAAACTGCTGATATATCACACCAGGGCAGATCTGAAAGCCACTCACTATATATATTCCCAGATGTTTACTATGCATTTATAGAGATAGCACTTAAATATGAAAAGTTGCACTCCATTTAGAAAACAGCCGCCAAAACCTTTTAAGTTTCGTAACCTGTCCAGCTGAGAAAAGGATATATACATCTTCAGTCTACACGAAGACAGACCAGGTGAGAGCCATACCTAGACATTGAGAGCAACCATTTTCCTTCATTACTTACTATTGCAAATGTGTGCTCTTTCTTAGAGGGAGGGTAGGATAATTTAAGCCTTATTCTTTCACTGTTCACCTATATTATCAGAAATTATCTTGCCCAATATTAAGGACTGAAGATTCCTTTCCATACCATACCCGGTGGGCAAAATGTTTTAAACATGTACATTTAAAAATGGGAAAGGAAGACACAAAGAAATTGGGTATGCATTGCTGTAAGAAGTAATTGCAAGGAGAATCACAAACAGACTCTTTTTTCCTCCGGACAGCCAGCCCTGAAGCAACAAAGAGGAAAAACACTTCCATTAATTTCCGTTTGGAGAGATCAATACCACGACACCAGCTGAGCCAGATCCTTTTCTCTCCTGACCCACAGCAGGGCTGGGCAAAACTCCCGTCGCTGGAAACAAAGCCGCACCATGCTGTGGCCCCTTGTGTGGTCACTGCCCTTTTGCAGAGAAGAGAGGTCGCTGCTATCGGAGGATGTGGCAGCCATTCCCGTCACGACAACGTCCTGACGCAGAAACGCTGTGCTGGTTTTGCCGTGCCGGTTTTGCCGTGCAGTGCTGCTGCCCTTCCCGCCGGCTGCTCTTCTCTCTCTCTCATTTACATTTGCTTTGCTTCATTCTTAGCTCACCACTGAGGAGCTTTGCTCTTTCTGAAACAGTGCAGGAGTATAAAATAAAGAAAAAGCCCATTAAATTAAAGTCTAAGTAAGGAACAGTTACGCTCCCATTCGGCAACCCGCTGGCACAGTGGGAGGGACACGTAGGAGCAGCAGCGGTTCCAACACCTCCCCAGGAGAAGGACGCACATGTTCTGCTGGTGTGGGAAGAAACGGAGGAGTGCATTTCTGTAACAGGCGTCCCTTTGGTGCTGGTGATGCAAAAGATCACTGGTTTTTTTGTCAGAACACAGAAAAAAATCTTCCCTTTTTGAACTCATCACCTCCAAATTGCACTTTTGCTCATTCCACATAGAAAATTACATTTGTGTGCTGAACGTGGCTCACGGTCATTTGACATACTAAGCTCTGTCCCCCTTCAGCTGGTCATAGAAACCTTCCACAGCCGAGGCAGAGACACTTGCACGTGTCCAGCTCTTTGTCTGGCTTATTACATTAATTGAAACTGATGTGGTGGAAGTTGCAGGAGGTGAATTCATCACACTCTGGATGAAGGCTGCTGCTCAAATGGGAACGGATCCGCTTTCAAAATGTCTTGCTGTAATGTGTCTAGTGATATTTTGTTAAAGAAAGAGACATCTAGTATTTAATACTCTTCATCTTTTGAAAGTGAGTAAATACTTGTAATTAAATTAATTATCATAATCATGCAGGTGCCTCATGTGTGCTGTAAGTTGGGTTTTGATTTCCAAGGCATTGCCTTTTAAAAGGAAATAGTTTATTCCTTTGTTCTGCACTGCTTTTGATCGGAAGGACAGTGAATAATTAATTACAGCAATATTACACACTTGTAAATTACTACAAGAAAATGACAGGTTCTCCCTGTGATCCCCTCCCCTGCGAACGGGCTGTTCCCCCTGGAAGCACAGGACAGGCTCTGGCGAACCCCCGAGGCAGGTGACTCTGCTATTGTGAGAGATGAAAGAAGTAGGAACGGTTTCATCAGGAACGTGATCTTAAATCATGCGAGAAATGCCAAGCAGTTCTCAGTGTACCTTTACCTCAGGGGTGGGAACTGCAATTTCCATTTCAAAAGCATTTCCACAATTTTAGAGTAGGTTCTTCCAATTAAGAGCAAAACATTATGTTTTCCTTTGAATTTATATTAGACAAATTAAGGCCATTCTTAACAGCTAATTCTTGCTGAGCAGTGGAAACCACACGTCCATCTTCTATTAAAGTATCCCGTGTACCTCTGTGAAAGGAAAGGAACAAAATCTCCCTCCGGTCACCTCTCTCAGTGCAGGCACTTTGTGGATTTCTGCAAACAGGACACTGCCTGTTGGTTTTTCTTTCATGAGAATTTTGGCTAAACCGGGGCGGCTGCTTGAGGTCCCAACCAGGCAGAGTTGAATAAACTGCCAGAGTGCGTAAAATACAAAGGAACACAAGCCAGGATTATGTGCAGGTATTCCCAGAAATTAAAGCAGAAAAGTCAGCACTGAACCTGTTTCCCTCTGGAAGCATGATAGAGGATGCTTTCCAAAGCCCTTTGGAAGGGGCTGTTAGAGCAAGATAACTGGGAAATAGATAAAATGCTAATTCACTACCTTCGGGAAGACCAGACAGGTGAAATGCAGGCATAAGAGAAGGTCTCTCACTTCAGGTGCTCATTTCTTAGCCCCGGCAAGCTCTTGCCTGGTTTCCCAGCTCCCCTGCCCCAGGAGCAGCGCTCTGAGTGCCAGTGCATCCCGGCTGCTCAGGAAGAGGAGAGGCACTGGAAAGCAGGTTTGCAACACTGGAACAGTTTCCAAAGAGTTTCTGCCTCCTTCTCCTAAAAACATTGCAGCTAAAAGTTGCATCAATAGCCTGAGGAAGTAGGAGAAACAATAAAATGGACCTTCAATTAAAACAGCCCAGATCTGACACAGTTACTGAGCAGTGAAAGAAAATAAATGGCCTTTGATCATAGAATGGCTTGGGTAGGAAGGGACCTTAAAGACCATCTAGTTCCACCCCCCTGCCATGGGCAGGGACACCTTCCGCTAGACCAGGCTGCTCAAAGCTACGTCCAACCCGGCCTTGAACACTTCCAGGGATGGGGCATCCACAGCTTCTCTGGGCAGCCTGTGCCAGGGCCTCACCACCCTCAGAGTGAAGAATTTCTTCCTTACAGCTAATCTAAATCTACCCTCTTTCAGTTTAGAGATGTTACCCCTTGTCCTACCACTCCATGCTCTTGTCAAAAGTCCCTCTCCAGCTTTCTTGGAGGCCCCTTTAGGTATTGGAAGGCTGCTAGGATGTCTTCCTGGAGCCTTCTCTTCTCCAGGCTGAAGCAGCCCAACTCTCTCAGCCTGTCTTCGTAGGAGAGGTGCTCCAGTGTCCTCATGTTGCTCAATTTTAATTTCTGAATAAAGAAGTCTCTCTTCTTAAAAGTCACTCACAGCGACTAACTGTTGCCTTCTGCTAGTCCCATAAGTTGCCCAATACCCCAATTATCACTTCGTTATTCTTCAGTAATAGCTGGACTCTTTCAAAGAAAGACCTCAGTTCAGGGGAAGCTCATGAAGAACTTTAACGGTACATTAAATGATGCTGAATTACACAGGAATTTGCATGGATTTGCATTTTACATTTATATTAATGCCAGATGAGTTCATTATGATTCATCTAACAATAATGAATGCTAAAGGAATAAGTAATGATCATGATATTACAACTGTGTCATAATCCTGTCTCTGCAATTTCGGTCTCTCTCCTGTTTTCTACAAAAGCAGAGAATTGGTTACCATCACTGGCAATGTGACATTGTTCTCCTGTTACCATCCTGACTCAGATCTAACTTTTATGAGACCTTCATGGGTTTTCTGTGAGCGTACAGCTTAAAGTCTTTGCCAAGTAGCATCTTTCCAGGATTCAAAATAGCTGAGATATCACTCATGGTCCTTTTTCATTTGTTGATTTTGCCGTCTTTCCCCTTTCTCCCAGGGGATTGCTAGCAGCACACACAAGCTGAGCCAGCACATGAGCATGTTCCTCTTCTCCCATCTGAGGTCTGAGGTCTGTCAGAAATATCAACAAAACTGGCCAACAGATGCAGTTAGATTAGGGGAATAGGGAGAGAAGAGAAGAAGAGCTTGTCTCTGGTGACCACAAGCCTGCCCCGTCTCCTGCCGTTCCTCACCGTTTCTCCCTGGATCCGTAGCCCGGAGCGAGCTGCTGGCTGCTGCTAACAGCCACCGGCAGCGCCCGCAGCTGCTCACGCACCGGCTGCGGCTCCTGAACGCCCGCCCAGCCTGGGGGCAAGCGGAGCCGGTGGCCTGCCCGCACGGCGTCCTCTCAGCACTGCTGCAGCATTATGGTTAGAGAGTCACAAGAGCAAGAGCTCCCGCTCTATATGGTCTTAGAGCTCTAAGTCTATACGGTTTTAGAGCTCTTTCTTTCTGCCCATGTTACCGTCTGTAGAATGGCGCTGACTTGATTCCTTCAAGTTTACCATCAGAAGAGTGAACGGTCTTGCTCTTTGAACGTCATGCAATGGACTTTCGTGAGGTGGAGAAAATAGGTAGGAAGAAGATGACCAGCCACTGAGCGTAACGATAACTGAGGAGAGTTCATTAGAAAGCGTGACTAAGGCATAGAGCAGACTAGAAACTGAAATGCGAGTTTTTGTAAAAAAATTCCGATTTTTTTTTTTTTAATAGCAAAATCCAAAAGTTGATACTATGGAGATGTGAATGATGGGTATGTATGGAATCAAACCAGACAATTGTTTTTTTCCTGATTCACCTTAGTGAATTCCTTGGCTATTGATTGTCTTTCTTAGAATGTAAATAGGTCTTCTGACAGTACAGCTGAGACTTGACTTGCTGACAATTTTTTATGCTAATGACTTCACTCCTGTAAATTTAAAGGATGTGGCCTAAAATTTGCCTTCAGTAGGAACATAGTTTGAAAAAATACCGGAAAAAAAATCCTGTCCTCATAATTCCTGTAACAGTGATTCTGTTTCACATCTTTTGCTATATTATTTTGCTTTCTTAATGCTGCTTTAAACCCCTTCAGCAGGAACAGCTAATAACAGCTTGGAAAAATTAATATGTATGTTACATGGAAACATTCTATTGTTTCCATGGCTACCGGTGCAAAATCCCTTCTGTGGTATATCTTCCTGCAAAATGTTTAATCGGCAGCAAAAAAGCCAAATACCTGTAAAGTGGAGAATGAGCTTAAAAAATCCTATTAGACCGCTCAGGACGTTCTCTGGCTCCTGCAATGACGCGTCCCGGCACGTGGCAGCCGCGCTGCCCTTTGGTTTATTCGGGTTTCTCGTTTGTTTTGTGGCATCCAAAGCTGCCTTGTCTTAGAATGAGCTTGAGGAGATCAGATTATTTTCCTCTCTGCTGGCCCCTTGGGGGTGCTTTCGGTTGAGTGGGTTTCCAAGCTGACGTTGCCCTGGGGCCCGTCAGGCCGGCCGTGTCGGCGTGGCACCGGGGTCCGTCAGGCCGGCCGTGTCAGTGTGGCACCGGGGTCCGTCAGGCCGGCCATGTCGGCGTGGCACCGGGGTCCGTCAGGCTGGCCGTGTCGGCGTGGCACCGGGGTCCGTCAGGCCGGCCGTGTCGGCGTGGCACTGCTGGTGGCGGCTGGGAGAGGAGAAGCCTCCTGCGGTTTTCCCCTGGGTCAGTACCCGAGAGGAGAGGCTGTAGCGTCTGTCTGGTTCCACAAGACCTTTGCCAGTCCACGGCGAAGGCTCTTTCTCTGGCATTCCTGCTCTGACTTTTTCGTGGAAGATTTTATAAAAATTTCTACTGGGAAAAAAGAAATTTTAAATAGATTTAATCTTCTGGTGAAGACCATTTGCCTCTTCCCCAATACCTTTTCTTGCTTCAGAAATCTTGCGCTATCATTTCACTGAGAACCCACCTTAAGCTTCAGTTATTAGTGATTTAATGAGGAGTCTTTTAATTATAACCACTGTTGTTTTAATTACCAAAGGCTTTATAATTAGACCCCCTGCACAATCCTGCTGCTAAACCAGCAGCTCAGAAACCCTCCTGACATGGGTCGAGCTCACAGGGCAGTCTGTCTGTCCGTCTGCTGCCCAGCGAGCAGCCACCATTTCCTTGAATCTTCCGAGAAAAAGAAGTGGAATGAGTGAAAGCATCTGGAGTCGCACATGCAGCTGATCACCACGTCATCAACACAGAAACATTCCTCATGCTAATAAATATTGGGTGTATTGGTTTGTTGGTAACAACAAATAACTGTGCAAATTCGTCGTGTGCCTATTTCATGCTCTTGTTCTCTTATTACTTATTTTATTCTCTTGTTTCCCTTATTTTAAGGGAATTTATCTTGCAACCCTCTTTCAAGCAATCAACTCAAGAAGGTGTTTGGAAAGCTTCTAGTGATATCAGGGAAGGATGCTCTTCTCACACCTTTTAATTAGAATGGGGGGAAAAAAGGACAGTTTTAGACAGATCTGTATGCTTTTGCAGCAAACCTTGCTGCGCATGGTCAGTACCGTACAGTCAAGACGGTCTCTTTAATTCTGGGCTCCTTTCTGAGTTCCTCAGGAACTTTAGACGATTCAACATCTACTTGCTGGAATGAAAAGTTAACATTTTGGGAATTCTCTCCAGAGTTAGAAATGCTGAAAAGCTGCACATCAGAAATGTTAAAGGTAGAATCTTTCAAGAGGCACTGAAACTGTGATTTCAGAGAAGCTTTAATTTCAGTTAAAAAAATAAACTATCAGAAGGCAAAGAACATTTGAAATGACAGCCAGTTGTATTTGCCAGGGACAGTCAGCCCAAGGCAGAAGGGCCCCCTTTGGTGGGGCAGGAGTGGTAGAGCAGAAACACTTGCTCTTGCTGAATTAAAAGACACTTGAAGAGGAGAGTGAAGGTTTTGTTATCCTGTAATTTCAATTAGACACTATGCTGCCCTTCTTTCACAGCCCATGGTGCTATGTGCTGTTAACACAGCTGCCTTTTCTTTCCAGATGGGGCTTACACTTAGAGATCATTTCTTGCGTAAAGCATGTATGAAGCAATGCACCAGCCAGCCCTGCCCAGCGGACACAGCACCGGTCCAGCCGGCAGGAGACTCGTGCCTGTCCCCAGGTTTGCAGGGTGTGATCTGTGCTGTCCCTCTGCCTTCCCGCACAGATCTCCCTTCTGCTGCATCTCCCCATAGTTGCAAAACACTCTGAGACTGGTGGATAGGAACTGTAAGAGATGATAAGTATTCTCCAAGAGAAAAACTGCCTATTCCGTTACAGTTATCTCAATTAAATTGTGTCCTGGAGTGAGTGCTCAGTTATTCTGACAGTGGTGAATTTCAAAATTAATTTGATTTCCTTTTGCTGGGCAATATTTCCTCTCAGGCTGGCAGTTACTCTGAACTGGATGCTCTCTTCTCTGGGCTGTTATTTCCCTGTTCCTTTTGCACCACTAGCGTGAGCACAGTGTCCGAAGAAGGGGAGAGCCTCCCGACCGCCAGTCCCCTGCGGCAGGCAAGCCAGAGGCAGGGAGGGCTGCCCTGAGCAGCGCTGCTGACCCCGGCCCCGGCCCCGAGCGCCCCAGCACCCCAGGCAGCATCCACTCCCCTTCCGCACGCGGCAGTTTTGAAAGCCCCCCTGCGCAGGACCGGGCTGAGACCTCTCTGTGAGCATCCCTTGGTCGCGTATCAGCACAGCCTCCGTCAGTTGGTTTAGCTGAGCGCAGTGAGTAGCACTTGACAGGTTATTGACTTGCAGTGATACACTTTATTAAAAAACCAGGGGAGACCGAAGCTCTTTTAGCTCCTTATTAGAGTGCAGACTTGTTAGGAAAATTTAGCGGTACAAAAACTATTACAGTATCCAGCAGAAACAGTCCTTCTG
This sequence comes from Phoenicopterus ruber ruber, assembly GCA_009819775.1. NCBI lineage: Eukaryota > Metazoa > Chordata > Aves > Phoenicopteriformes > Phoenicopteridae > Phoenicopterus > Phoenicopterus ruber. The sequence goes on along the minus strand of CM020233.1, from coordinate 528,957 downwards.
AGACATTCAGAATAGCGAAAGGTTAAATTAAACCCTCCCTGCTGCAGCATAATCAGGAGATGGCCAGGCACAGTCTCCATGTTATCATGCTGTGCACGCTTAAATTAGAACAGCGAAGCGGATTTTATATATATATATAGCATGAAGATATTATAATACATAGACCTGCTTCCCCTCTCCAAATGGCCTTCTTTTCCACTTCTGACTGCGTCTGAAACTGTTAGAGCTTGATTCAAAGCTCACTGAAGAAAATGTGCTTTTCATATCAGAAAATGGGCTTCAGCTGGCCCTGCAGCACGCACCTCTGAACGCTGGCAAAATGCGGGTTAATGCCTCGTGAGCAGGAGAAAAGTGAAAGCCCTCCCAGACATGCCTGTTTAGTTACAGACCACAGGTACCAGTCGCAGCACGGGTACGACACCATCCACTGATACAATGAGCAAAGATTTTGAGAAATGGACAAGGGCCAACCTCGAATCATCTCTGCTGGACACCTTCTATGCCTGATAACCGTAAGCGCAGCTCAGTATCACAGATGGTACCTACAGCAACAGATGCCAACAACATGACCCAGGGAGATGAGCAGGGCTGTACGGCAACCATGTCTGAAGGAGAGACCACAGTAAGTGTCCTCCAGGGGTGATCATGCCTTCCCTCTCTTCACTGTGGAGCCACCGGCCTCCACAGCCCACGGATGTGAGTCAGGGTCAGTGCCAGCGTCCGCACGGAATCTGCATCATGGTGCACACACAGATTTCATGGACCCAACACATGAACTGGACCCAGAAAATGTAGATACTCATATACTAATTATACAGAGCATTTCCTATATGCTGTTCTGTATCAACATCAAGCCAGCTGGGCAAACCCAGCGCCACAAGCGAGCACAACCAAGCCTCAGCGGTGGGTGGTGATGGGGACAACCTTCTCATAGTCTGCAGAGCACAAACTTGTCTGAGACTTCAGCCCGCAGCACAGCTCGGTCTGATGATTTGTCTAACCCCAGCGTGGGAGCTGAACAGTGTCAATAAACAATTAACACTCTCCCAACCGAGCAGTTAAATCAATGGCAAGTGGGGAATTCCAGCAGACAATGCAGTTACTGCATTAGCTACAAAAACTGCTATATGTAACTTCTGCAAGGAAGAAACATCAGCTCAAGAAAAGCTGGGGCTGTTTGCTGCAACACTTGCCTCTGCAGTGGAACAGGATCCTTCAGTGGGAGTCGGGGAGTGGGTTTGATTCAAGGTGAAGACAACAGTATTACAAAAACTTGTTGACAAGAGGGAAGAATGTTTTTTGACAGCGGTACCATCGTCTGCTTTGAAGGAGCTCTCACGGTGTTCGGCCGCCTCAGGAAGAGGATAAGGTGCTAGTGGCAGGGACTGAGCAGTAGGTGCTTTACGTACAGGACAATTAGCTTCTGAGCTGCAGGGCAGCAACACAGCAACATGGATAAAGGCCATATAAAGCTCAGGAACATTTTATTAAGGGTTAGTATGTTTTCATGGGAGTAAAATGGGATTCAGCACAGTGGAGTCTGTCTGTGGGCTGGCACTTCTGGTCTTTCCTCCACACTTCTGTCCGACGAGGGGCTGAGATGAAACTCCCATCGTCTTCTGTGCTGGGCTGAGATGAAACTCCCATCGTCTTCTGTGCTGGGCGGAGCGCGGGGGCTCGCAGCCCTGTGGCTCAGTGGCCGGCCTGGCCGCGGGAGGCTCAGCACTGCGGCACAGCTGACCGCCAGCGTGAGCACAGAGGGAAAAGCGGGTCCTCCTCGAGCCGGAGCAGCGCACTGACACTTCCCATGTGTCTCGTGCTTAATTACGAGTCCCGTTGCACATCCTGCCTGAGCTACTGAGAGCTGCTTCGCTTGGAAAATTCAGAATCCATCCGCTCATTATGCAAGATAAAATAACTCTCGCTTCAACGGGCGCTGACATGGAGCCTAGAGAAAGAGCAGATCTGTGAAACGGGGGCTGTTTGATCCGTGTTTCGCTAGCTGTTACATCAGCTCCTCTCAGGAGATGAGAAGGAATATTAGCCAGGAAATTACTTTCCAGTTAGTTCAAGCTGTGTTTTGCAATGCTGATTGAGGTGGAAGGTGACAGAAACAATTGCTAAATATCAATAGTATTATGTACACAATTAAAATGCAGCCAAGAGTCTTTTAATACAAAACAAAATGAGGTTGTGAGCCCGTGCAGGGATTCAGTGATGTTGCTAGGTTAAATCTTCAACTCAGTAGAATATTTGAAAATGTAATTTTTGCCTCCTCCTCCAAATCCCTTTTAATATTCACAATTGGCTTCTCTGTGAGAGATTTCCAGCCCTGAAAAGTTGTTTGAGCTGAGTAGCTAAGGATTATCTCTAATAAAGCACCGTTATTCAGGACAAATCTCTATAGACATGTTTACTAAATAACTCTGATATTTTACAGAATAAATTACATTAATTACAACCACAACAGCCAGAAAAATAGGTGGTGAAATGTTTCAGTTATGACCATCATAAAGAAAAAAAAAAAATCAACATGGAACCTTCTTTTGGAATAAACGCTCGATGTCGCAGACAGGCTTGTGTAATTTCCGAGTACATGAAAGAAGAGGGACAGGGCAGCAAACGACGCGGAGCAAGGAAGAGGGCAGGGTGCCCCCGCCTGTCGGTGCCCCAGGGAGGGACCGCGCGAGGCAGGGATGTGGGCAGCGCTGCTGCCCGCTCAGCCGGGCAGTGAGACGGGGCCGGAGATGCACGGGGGCTGCCGCGGCCGCTCGCTGCCGGCAGGGCCGTGCTGCCGGCGGAGGCAATGAGCAGCGGTTTGCAGACAGCTCCAGCCGAGCACTTTCCTCGGCTCCTCGGTCCCAGCGTCGCCCTGTGGCTTGCAGTGCCGCTTTCGGCAGAGGGGGCCTGGCCGCCCCAGGTCAGGCTCCACTGAGGGAGCAGAGGCACTTCTGCAGGCGCCGGAGAGGCCACAACGCACCCTGGCCCACAAGCATCGCTGAGAACAGGATCCTTCTCTCCCCGTGCTTTGCAGGCACCAGCAGCCAGGAGCAAGCGGTGCTGCGTGTCCCTGGCGAGGGAGCAGCACGGTCCCCGGCCGCGCCATTGCCGGGCACGGCTCCTTGCAGCACATTGACTTTATGCTGAGAGAGGATGCGCTTGGTTGGTGGTAAGGGAGACAGTTTTCCCATGGAGATATTTGTTCGCTAGGTCTGCTCCCTCTTCTGTCATTGATCTAGTGGTTGACTTTGAGCAAAGTCATTTTCCCTCCCTGTGCATCTGTTTTTCTGTGGGTACCAATCTCTGGCTGCTTTATAAGGCACTTAGAACTACAGCCGAGAATATCTGGCTTGGCTCCTTCTGTCTGGTAGGGAATTTACAGCCGAGGCTGCTGTGTATGTCTCGGACAACGGCAGGCTTGAAGCGGGGGCAGTTACTAAGCTCTCCAAACGTTTTCTAACATTAAGGTGCTTAGTTTCTAGTGATGAGCTTGGAAGCTTGACTTTTAACTCTTTCTGAAAACCATGGCCTGTGCTTGCTCTTGCAATAGGGTAAGGAGAAACCTTTGTTTTGGCTGGATCCTTCTGACATTTTCAGTGACAAAAATAAATTTGATTTGCACAAGCTGTGAAGGAATGGGAAAGATGTTATTTCGAAAATGTGCGTGGTGCTATTGGATATGATAAAAGACTGAATGAGTCAGTAAATGTAGCAGTTTAGTAGCTTTAAAAAAAAAAATCAATAATCATGCAGCAAGATCTACAGTATTGGAACAGAAAAACGTAGCTGAAAGCTTGCCTGTCTGGGAGAGTTAACCCTTGCCCTGACCAGTCCCTCGCTGGGAAGCAGCGGGGCAGCTCTTCGCTGAGCCACCTTCATCCCGGGGGTGCGATCGGCCGAGCCCCGGGCTGACGAAGGCAAGTGTTAAAGAGGGAGCAGAGTCAAATGTTTCTCCCGCCAAGTGCACGAGGACTTTGGTGGCTCTCACCAGCTGTTGGCTTCAGCCGCCATCCTGCCTGTGCTGGTGGCAGAGCCAGCACGTCAAACGGGGGGAAGAGTCGTCCCTGAGAAGAAATCTCACCTTAAAATCAGGTGTGTGAGTGAGATTCATTTCTCCTCATCACCCTTAAACAAGAGCAGAATCCAGAAGAAAGATCAAAGGAACTCCTTTTTAGGGCAGCATCACCTGGTTTTCAAATCTACCGCATCATCACAGACATGATGGGAACATTCACATGTGTAGGAGACTCGGTAAACTCTTACAAGTTATCCAGATCTACTTGCTAGTCCTTAGGAAGGAACTTATCTCACCAAGCTATCCATAAATTAATGTATTATTTGCCTCGTTTTAATTGCCTGGGCTCCCTTCATACTCAACAGGGAGTGAGACACCATTCAGGGAATTGTTCATTCTGCCTATTTTAGTCACCTTTTTTCTGATTAGATTTGATTCTTGTTTGACCCAGCTCTGATTTTAATCACGTGAAAATGCTAGGAAGAATGGCGTGTTAATAAAGGATATTTTAATCCTTTTTCAGACAAGGACTGGAGTCCCATTCCTGATCGCAGTGCTACGCACACAAGGTTCAGTGATGCAATTTGTATATAGAAGAATTTGGTCTTTGGGCCTCTCCAGTGATCGCCTAATTCTTGCCCTGCTGATCAACATACCAGAAGGGAAAACAAAAAGCTCCACAAATTGCAGGCTTCCAAGTTGATAGAGAGATGGCTCAGAAAATTAGTCCTTCTTGAAAAAGGAAAGAAAAAAAATTGTTCCTCCTTCTTAGGAGGGAAAAAGAAAATCCAAAAATTTTTACTAACTCAGTAAAAAAAAACCAAACCACCAACAAAGGAATTTACATGTACACTTAACTTTGAGTACATAAATACAGGAATACTCTCACAGGAAAGGAGACACGTAGTGTTTCGCTGGCCAGAGGTCCATGTCTGGCTGCCCCCGAGGGCAGAGATGACCCGGCTGCATTAGCGAATTCCCAGGAAAGCGGGGTCCTGGCCCCCACGGCAGCACAGAGTCGCTCCCGAGTGACTCAGCACACTCGCCCACCAGGAAATGCGGAATAAAAGGCTGTGAAAAGCGTGAGGATTATTTAAATTATCTGCTTCAAGATTTACAAAGTAATTTCCGCCAGTTGTGTGTCAGGCGCGCGCCGGCTCCCCCGACTCTGGCTGCAGGGGCTGGGGCGTGTGGGGGTGCCGTCTCCTCCGCCGACCACGGACCCGTCCCCTCGGAGATGCCCGCGGAGGCTCTCGCGCTGCCGGGCGGCTCCTCGGAAGGGAAGAAGCTGCAGCCACGCTTCGTGCTCACCCCGTCGGGTTACATCTGCCCCCGGCAGCGGCTGCTTGAGTTGGGACGATGCTGCTGGTCTGACTGGATGTGACTGGGCCTGATAAGACAAGTTGGGTAGGAGGAGAACAAATTCCGTGTTCCTCTCCACAAGCTGAAGTGACACAACAAAGAAAAGAAGGGAAAAGGCTCGAGGAGGGTCTGCTGTGCAGGACTTGGTGCCTCCTGTCCCTCTCAGCCCCTTGATTGCGGGAGAAGCAGCACTAACAGTCTGCTGCGGGATGAATAACTGACAGCTGATGCTTCATTAGGAAACGTGTCTTCTGACCTGCCCTACAGGCTGCCCGCGAACAGGGTCGTGACTTTCCTCTTGGCAGTTTTCCACCGTTATTTGCCACGTAACGCCGGTGCGTGGCTCCAGCGCCTCTGCAGAGCGCAGGGGCATCGCCCCGGCCCCTCGCCCCAGGAGCTGCCCCTGCCACGGTCCCAGCTCCACTGGCACGGGCCTGGGTCAGGGCCGCCCCGGCAGCGCTCACGGCGCAGCCCCACGAGCCCACGTGGCGCAGCCCCGAGGGCGCAGGAGGACACGGCTGCTCCGGGCAGGCTCCATCCCCCCACCCCTCCACCCGCTTTACTCCTGTTCTCAGTCGCGTTCCCACCACCTGCGACCCTCACCCCAGTGTCTAAAGGGGGCTCAGGGACCACACTACCGCCGTGATTTTGGAGGTCCTGACAAGAGCTGAGACACTGCCCCATAAAGTAACGCCTGACCCTGACATTGCCGTTGTTTAGCTCCATGTTTCACTCTTCAGGCAGAGTCGTCTGCTTGCCTGTACCGCACAGCCCTCCTGGGCGCGCAGGCTGGCCTTTACGTCCCTTGGGAACTAGTCCCCAGCCGAAATTTCCAGCTCTAACGCGGGCCGAAGTGCTCTAGCAAGAGAAGCTTCTCGCTGCTCTCAGTGCTGCGCCCAGGAGTCGGGGGTTACCCACGCACGTGGAAAAGAATTAAAAAAACCCAGTTATTGTTTAGTGCACTGTACAGGAGGGACCTGCAATTCCACCGGAGCGACAGGTGAGGGTTCAGCTGTTTCTCGTTTAAACCAAACACTTCCACACGTGCTGTTAGACGTCTCCTTACAGCAGTCCGAGCAGAGGATCAGCTCCCGCGGTCCGTGGGCACAGGCTGCCTGTGGGACCCTCGCTGCTTTTCCTGGCGGTTAGAGTTGTATGAACACACACGGGTTTAGTCCTCCAGCCAAAGGGTCTCCCGCATGGAGTGGGGGTTTCCAGCCACTTCACACAAAGTGTATTCTTAAAAATAGTACAGCTGGCTTTTAACATTTTGGGTCTAGAAGATGCCTTTCAGCGTAACCCTAAACAAGTGTTACTGAAGTATAAATCCCAGAGATGTTATTTCACATCCATACATACACACACACGTACGTATGCCTGTGTGCACATCCCGTGACTCACACTACTGGCCTCATTCCTGAGCCAGGGCGCCAGTTACCAGTTGCAAATCATCGCCTCCGCAGGCTGGGCGTGCTGCAGGGGTGCAAGGACAAGGGCTCCTGCCGGTTCTGCCTCTCCCGCCACGGACCACCACAGCCCCGTCACCTACCTGCGTCTCTGACCCCTGGTTCGGCAGGCTGAGCCGTGGGCCGGGAGCTTCGCGTTGTCTTGCGGAAAAGCAAACAGTTTGAAGAGGGAAATTTAAAGGATAGCGCGGCTCCCTGCAGCAAAGGAAAAACAAATGGACATAATGACAAGTTACCACAGGATGCTCTGACTCAACGGAGCTGAGCTTCTTCGCTGCTTAAGTTATTTCCAAAGCAGATGTTTCCTGTGCGTGATTATTACACTAGCAAGTGCAGAACAGAGTAGAGAAGGCAGATGTTATCTTGACCTCTACTTTCAGGAGCATGATGGCTGATTTTTATTTCTGGCACATAATCTGAACATATTCATCAAGGAGATGATGATGGAAAAAAAGGACAGCAGCAGTGATAGCAGCTGTATCCAAAAAGAAAAGTTTCTTTTTCTTGTCTGAGTAATGAATACAGAAGAAAACAAGAAATGACCTTGAGCTCCTTCCACCTGCTTTTGCATTTATTTGCTTTATTTCAGCATTTCCTGTTTTCTCCTGACTTGCCACTTCCTCCGCGTGTTCAGCGCATCCCGGGACACTGCGCTAAGCACTGCCACCACGACTGCAGTGCGGGGGGCTGCTCCAGCTGGGCTGCAGGCAGCGCCGGGGAGCCCTGGGCGTGAGCCACCGCCTTGGGACCTGATCCCACCACCCATCTGTCCAGGGGATGATTTCCAAGATTAGCAAGTCACTGGGGGGCCTCTGAGCCGTGACCAAGGGACTGTGTGGCAGGGGGTGCAGGGGAGCCCTGCCCCAGCCCAGCAGCCCCCACGTCCCCACTGCCAAGCCGTCCTGCCTCCCGAGCCACCACTGGGCTGAACGAAGAGCGCGGCGGTGGCCGCACTGCGAGAGCATCGCCTGCCCCTTCCCTGCCAACACATCCTGGGCCACAGGGGCAGAGAAGTTGCTTCTGAGGAAGGCTTGTGCCCACCATTTTCAAACAGTTCCCATAAGGTATCCCTTTCCACACAAAGGCATGCTCCTTTCCGCACAAAGATGGGGTACCACAAACCACGAGTCACTTCTAAAAGTATTAATTAACGTGTTGATTTACTATCATCTGTATTTCAGTACTACTGGGCACCCATCTGCACAGGTGACCCCATCTCAGGGCTGGCTGCTGCTGCCGCCCGTGCCCCTGCCACCCGAAACACCTCGTGTTGTGTTGCCTCTCCTTTGCTGCATATAAGCATCCAGCCCACCGCACAGCACCACGGTGCTTGGAGGGAGGTGTTTAATAGGACTGGCTGGATCCATGCTGCTCTCAGCAGAAGTTGCCCCACAGCTTAACAAGATACAAAAAAATCTGGTAAAAAAAAAAAAAAAAGAAAAGAGGATTTCAGCCAGCCCAAGGTCAACCAAGTCAGAGTTCCTGTCGATGTAATGAAAACGGAGTGAGGCGGATTTAGATGTAAGAGAGAAGGGTAAAAGCAAACTGTTCAGAGCAAAGATGACACCGAGATTTCTGGTCTTGGGACTCTGGTGAAGGTCTAAATCCAAAGAAGCCCGAGGAGCCACTACAGCCGGCAAGGGGAGCAAGTCTTTCCTCATTAGCGGCAGAGACAAGTTGGTGCAGCCACAAGGGCCTCCGCAGGGTTTCGCCTGCCAGGAGGTGCCCATGGTGCTCCCCACCGGCTGCCCGGTGCAGAGACGCTGCCCGCCCCGGGCCAGTCCTGCAGAAAAGGAGAAAACCGTCTGCAAACACCCTGTGCATCGACAGACAAACCACGCACGGTCGCTGAAAATGAAATGATTTGGCCCGAGTTATTTGTTCAGTCTCAGAGCTCACACGCCAACCGAGGAACGTCCTGCTGGGTATTATCTGCCTCAGGCCTGACGTGTTTAGCAAGGAACCACAACTGCTATTGTAAGAAGGAGAGGCACTTAGCAACACCTCCAATTAAATATTTCAGTTGTCTCAAATAAGCACCCTAATATGAATTTAATAAGATTGCCTATGTTAATTATATATCCATTTATTGTTAAAAGAGCACTAAAGATTTAATAAGAGATAAATCCAGATGTCTTCTAATTAGCTGAAAGCTGCATGAAGTATGAAAGGTGAAATTGATGCCTGGGCCAGTCGGCGTTAGTCCGGTGCAGAATTTGACTTCCACTCAAACCCTGAAGGCACAAGTACCGCGCTGGTCTTGATCTGACCTCATTACACAGAAGCAGACTTCACTGCAAATGCATAATGACCTTTTCATCAATACTAGATACTTGCAAAGAGATTTTTTTCAAATTGGTTTAATGCTTCACCTGCAATTCAATACCAATGTAATTAGATGAAGATTATGCACATTCAAATATTACTCACTTTGACTGCTGCTGCTCAGCTACGTGATATCTGAACGGAAGAAAATAAAACAAAACTTCCCTTCAAAATATGAATGTATGAATGCAAATGTTATATTCTAATGGGTATGTTGTGGAAGACTATTTTTAAACATTTTACATGCATGTGTTCATTTGCAATCAGGCTTATCAGACATTGCTAGGTGTGAGACAGACTGTGCTCAGAGTCCTGAAAACAAGACCAGGAACTGGAGGAACCATGGATCTCTAATCTGTCTTCCTTCCCATGGCTAGGCCAGGACAAAATTATTTGCCTTGGCTTTTAAAGGTCTAGACAATCTGTTGCAGAGCTCTCTGGGCCAAGAAGACTTTTCCACAAGGGGGATAAGCACCCGCACATGCTTTAGATTTAAAGCTTGGGTTTAAACATCTGTGGGACAGGAGCTCTTGTTTTGCTGGACTGGGATGGTTTGTACAAATACCTCGGTGCGATGGTACAGAGCTTAGGGAACAGTGCAGGGCTGCACAGCCCGGTTCAGGATGGTGTAGCGTGCCCAAAGCATTTGATCTTTTCATTCACAAAGCATCCCTCTGCAGGATGGGAAGAAAAAAAAGGACAAAAAAAAAAAAAATCGATGTCTTACTGCAGATGCTCTATGATTTTAATCCTTCTCTCCCTCCTCTTCTCTCTTATAATTAATTATATCACTTTGTCTCAGTTTGGATTGATACAACTGTGACTGTGCTCATTACTGTGAGCATCCCCTTATAAATACTATTAATTGCTAATATTACACAACAGAAGAGCTATCACTTCTTGCCTGGCATTTTTTTAATGATCATTTGATTTGGTGAATCAGTTTTTGAAAGTAACACATCTTATTAATTAATCGTAATAAAATTGCTTGAAAATAGGGGACGAAGACAAACGAACACACAGAGTGCCCAATTAGCGAAGACTTTGGGTAGAAGAGATGGGCATTGGGTTGAGCTGTTTACAAGCACTGAGAGCCTGGCTGGCTAGGCCAGAAAGTAAAGCACAGAAAAGCAAGCTTCTCATAGCATAATTAATGACACAGAACTAGTTGTAATATAGGAGTGTCATATATTACTTTTGTGATATAAGATGCTTGCTGTAGTGATAACTATAGAGCGTCAATTATCCTTTTAAGTTTCTTTGCCTTGATGGGTTCATTTTCTTTGCTTGCTTGCCTCCGTTTTAAATTTTTCAGCTGAATTTAGAGTTCCTGAGCGGAATAAAGAGCCCTGCGGAGCTGATGGATGCCATCGTCGACTCGCACACCAACCCAGGAGCCCTCCCCACTGCCCTCCTCCTCCTTGTCCCCGCAGGGCATCCCTGGGGGTCCAAGCCAGAGGGTGCAGGTGGGCAGCTGCTCGCTGGGCGCTGCGAGCCGTGATGGCGGGGACGGCATGGGGCAGCCCTCGCCACAGAAACCCCCCAAGCCTCCGTGTGCCAGCTGACTGATTTGCCTCCCCGTGAGTCACATTATCCGTTAATGTAGGAGAGTGTCGTGGTTTAACCCCAGCCGGTCACCCAGTACCACGCAGCCGCTCGCTGACTCCCCCTGCTCCCCACTGGGGTGGGGAGGAGAATCAAGGAGAAAGGAAAACTCGTGGGTTGAGATAAAAACAGTTCACTGGGACAGCAAAGGGAAAAAATATATATTAATTATGATAATATTAATAAAATATAAAGATAATAGAATATATAAAACAAACAATACACAATTTCTCACCACCCAACAACCAATACAGCCCATCCCGAGCAGCAGTCAGGGAACAGGGATATTCCCCAGCAGCTATCCCAGAACAGCAAGTTCCAGAGAGAGTGAGCAAGGGAACGAACAGCCGAATGATCAGGCCCAAACACACAAAAAGAGGGGAAAAAAAAAGGGTGAAAAGGGACGAACGAAAAAGGGCAAAAGAAAGGGCCTTGGCTCACTGGCCAACCCCCACTTATACTGTGCGTGACGTCTATGGTATGGAATACTCTCTTTGGCCAATTTGGATCAACTGTACTGGCTATACCCCTCCCAGGTTTTTGCACCTGCACATCAGCAAAACCTGCGAGGCTGGACGATGTCCTTGGTCGCTGAGCAGCAACTAATAACATCAGCGTATTATCAACATTCTTCACATACTAAATCCAAAACACAGGAGCTGTTGGAAAGAAAATTTGTTCCATCCCAGCTGAAACCAGGACAGAGGGGGTCTGAAGTGTCTCAGAAGAACGTACTGAAGAGCTTAGATCACTTACATAATCTTGAAGATTTCAGATTAGGTCCTCAAGAAGGACTGATGTTTCTGAAATAGCACGCCTCTGTCCCCAGCACAGAAAAGGGCAGGTGGTCTCACCGTAAAGCACAGTGACTTTATTTAGACCTCATGCAAGTGAAATTCAGTCACATTACTCCAAGCAAGCAGGTATTAAAGGAGAGAGTTTTGACTTGAATATCAAAAACATCCAAAGAAAACAATATTTGCTAAACAAACAACCATTCAGAATAAGACTAGCTCATGTTAACATGAAAAGAACATGCAGGGGAAAAAAGAAAGCAAGCGAGCAAGCAAGAAAGAAAACTTGATATAAATCAAGTCTAAGCACTCCACCAATCATCAGCTCTCTAAATCAAGAAATCTGGCAGATTTTCCAAGTGAGAATCAATCTTCCTGTCTCTGCAGTAAATACTGTAATCCTTTTTCCAGCATGGTATAGAAAATGTAACTGCCACATTTAAGATTTATTGAAAAATATTCTGCCAGACTGTTTGAATGTTGCGCTTCCAAATATTTTTAAACAAGAGGTCAGAAGAGTTAGCACGGCTTTGTCCTCCTCCTCTGTCAAAATGGTTTTGGGGAAAAGCCAGACCTCCAGCTGACGTTATCGCACGTGTGCAGTGCAGACCTGAGCTGTAGTTACCCTTCGCACGCCTTTATGGCTGAAGCTCCTCGTGCAGCTGCAACTGCACCGTGCATCTGCCAGAACAGCCCGTCTCCTTTGCCCCCCGCGCCCCTGCCGAGCACCGCTCTGCGGCAGGGCTTCGCCCGCATCAGGCGCGGGGGTATTCGAAGGCACGACGTCTTCTAGGACCGTGCTGGGAGATTGCCAGGGGAGAAGCCGCCGTGCTCGGCATGGTCACACCTACGCTGCTGTCACGGTGGGTCCGTGGAGCCAGCTGCCCCCAGCACCCCTGCCCAGCGTGTACGGGAGCATCTCACGCAGGCCCGGCGCACACGGGAGCAGCAGGGATGCGCAGGGTCCCCGGGCACACCTGAGGGCTCAGCTGCCTTGCAGCTTTCAGAGAAGGTATTTTGTAGCTCAGAGGCTGGGCTAGGACTCGGAGCATCAGACATCCCAGCTTCGACCCTGCCCTGAAGAGATTTAAGCACAGAGAGGACAGGCAAAGCTGAGGCTACCATCATGCCAGCATTTACTGAAGGAGGAGTGCAGACACAGACAGAGGAGGTAACTTGCTCACAGCCACACAGGGACCCCATGTCAGTCCCTATGGGATGTTTGTGTGGCCTCCAGCACAGCGACGGCAAACCGGGACCGTACCCACGCAGAGCCATCACCGGCATAAATCACTGGGTACACATACGCCAATATCCTGCATCGTCCCCTGCAACAGCGGGACTCAAATTCTGTCGTTGCAAAGCTTTGAGTAGAAGGGCAGCTGCAAGTAGAGTTTGTATAAAAACAAACTTCACCCAAGTTGCCTTTGTTACAAATTTTCCACAACTCGGAGCAGATTTACTTGTGCTTACCTCACTCCCCATCTGTCAAACACCTCAACCCCCGGCACCCCAAACGGCAGGAGTGTTTTTCGGGCAGTTGGGGGAAGGTCTTCTGATGAGAGCAGAGACTGCTATGACATCAGGATTCTCAGTCTTTGGGGGCTTTTTTCCCTCCTCCCATCTTTGACAAATAGAGCTTTAAGGAGGCAGTGAACTTTGTGGAGTCCTCCAGGAGACAAGAATGCTCCTGCTCCGGCTCCGGCTCCGGCTGCAGCTCCGGCAGCAGGTGGTGCCCGTTCCCAGAGCCTGAGGAGCCGTACCTGCCAGCTCCGCTGACATCCCTCACCTCTTTGGGACAGCAGAGATGCTGCTGAAGGCACGAAGAGGTCAGGGTGGGGAAAAGTATCCAAAAAGCAAGGACAGGGAAGTAAGCAGGAAGCCAAAGCTAAAATCTCCTCTCCCCCAGGCCCTGCCCCTGCCTTCCCCAGCTATTTCAGAGCTGCAAATCAAAAGCTCAACCCTCAAAGGACCAAACTGGGATAGGAAAGGATACCAACTACAGGCAACATCACTGGAAAACGACCCCTTAATTCTCAGTACAATATAGTAAATCAATGCTGCCAGCATTGGAACATGTTCGTGCAACAAGAAATTCAAGTGATTTCGCAGAAATAACCCTGAGGCAACAGGTAAAGGGAGAGGAAAAAGCCTATCAGATTAAGAAACTATTTAAATTAATAAGTGGTTGAAACAACTAAGAGAGCTGAGGTTTCAGCAGAATTTTTAGGGGCACTTTTAAAGCATAATAGTGAATTGACAAAAGGCATTTTTCTCTCCCCCCATTGTTTAAAGTCCGCGGGACTTCAGCACACGCTTATAATGATGCCAGCTCACAAGTGTTTCGCTGGCTTGTAGCTGCGCCGGTGGTGTGCTGATGCGCCTGGGTTGTTAGTGCATTTATTAAGCTGTAAAGTTGGCAGAATTGCAGTGAATTGGGACCCCCAGGAATATTAGAGTTTTTGACACTTTGTGTTAACACTGGTGTCCTGGCTCAATTCCAGTTTGTTTAATTATATCCCAGCGTTCCCAAATCCCCCGCGTGGTTAGCCGGGGAGGACGATCTCCCCTTCCCTCTCTGTAACCGTGCCCTCGTCGTGCTCCGCACCGCGGAGCAGCTGCAGCATCCGGTCCCGAGGGCGGCTGCATTTCGGCGGCGGGTGGAATAACGGCCATATATCATTCCTGTACCCACTAGAGACTTTTTAAAGTGCATGCTTCAAGATGAGAGCTTATCTAAATGGAAGAATTACGTTGTATATCCGTTATACACACGAAGGGAGGGAAGGCCCCGAGCAGTAATGTTAAGGAGAGGCAACGCAAAGAGCCCGGGATTCAGTCTCGAGAACAGACGGATGTTTTTCGAGCCGGCCTGGCAGGTGGGAGGCAGGGACTCGCGAGTGAGCTTCCTCACTTGACCTTCCAGGGAGAGAACCGATCTGAGTACAACTTTAAGAAATACATGTTATCACCAGTGAGGAAAAGAGGAGGAGAGGACAGGTTGTTTCCGTCCTGTTTATCCTGTAGTCTCTCTAAAAACTTATAATGAGAGCTCAGTTCAGTTTGTTTTTTAACAAGAAGTAATTTGTATACCAGAGAGAAAAGCTGAGGTTTGATTTTCCTTCAAAGTATTTCCTTCCAGCAAATGTGTCTGTAAAGCAGCAGAAGGGGACCTTGCACATTTTTTTGTAAATGCATATTTTTGTAAATATGTTTTCCAAAGGGATATATATCTTTGTCTCAGTTTTCTGTGTGCATTTTCACTTTCTGAGAGGCCAAAGTAACCTGCTTAATTCTAAAATGCTGTGAGAGTCTCCCCGGGGCTGCAGTGCAGATGTGTCACCTTCCCCGTTCCCCACGAGCTGGGCGCACTCATCACCCCCTCAGTCGGGAACACGCCCCAGCAGGGAGCAGTGTAACGCTCCTTCAGATGAGTGCGCAGTAAAGACGCGGTCTGAGCTGGTGTTAAAGAATCCGCAAGAACAATTTCCTTTAAAAATTAATTACTGCTGACATCTAATACAATTGTAGCATGCAGGCAGACACCGGCAATTAATTAATCAGCAGTTTTCAAAAAAGAGAGTATTGATTTGTTGTTCCTCATAAACCTGGAATATTAGATTGAGGACGAGACCATTACATAAAGCAAGGGAAGAAAATTGGCCTTCGTGAATAAGACAAATGGAAAGGAGCCTGGGTGTATCTGGTTTTCTTACAGGCTACCTGCATCCCCGTCAGGGTCACTGCACCAGAAAGGCACGTTCAAAACAGCTAACTCATTCTTCTGAAAAATTAAGTCTCTCCAATAAATAAATAAACACATAAATAAATTGAACAAGCCATGGACAATGCTACTGAACTGGAACCTCTGATATACGCCCTGCTATCAGCCTCTGCGGGACCACCCCATCTCAGCAGCTTTGCCATATTCATCCTCCGAAGCCACGAGGGAGGAAATGCTCTGCCATCCCCTTCCCGCCGGCGGGGAGCCGGGAGCCTTGTCTGGGGCCACGCGAAGAAGCTGTGCTGCACCGGTCTCTGGCATCCGCCGTCCCGGCCGCGAGGCTGGCTCCCTGTCCCGGGGCACGCCGCTACGCCTGCAGCAGGCCGTGGTCGTCCTGCCAAGAAATCAGGTGGAAATCACGCAGGTTGCCGAGGTACAGCCTTGCACAAATCTTTGCTGCAGTGTCCAGGTGCGAGGAAATGAGGAGGCAGCAGGACCTTTAAAAGCTGGTGAGCGGGGCTGAGCACAGCCGGGTGTCACAGCCAGGCGTCACAGCCGGGTGTCACAGCCGGGCTACCCAGCAGGTCCCCCTGCAGCTCTGGTGGCAGTGGTCTGCAGGAAGGCAAACGGCACCTGAAGGATCCTTCCAGCACGTTCTTTGCTTGTGCCTTGCCAGGCATGTTTCACACGCTTGGAGAATTCATGGGCTGGAACTGATTAAAAGAAAAAATCTTCACGAGTATTCATTTTTAGATAGGTGCTCTCTGTCCATATCTTCTCCAGACAGTGGGGTGATACCTGGAACCACCTGCAGAGACCCAGGGGAGACATGCTCTTCCCATCCCCTCTGCCACCCAGCACAGAGCCACGTTGTCGCTTCTGCCACTCGCAGCCGGCGATGGCACTGCGGCCACTCACTGAGCAGGACTCGGCTGCCGTGCACAGCCCAGGGTGAAAATTTCCCACCAGACCACTTCTCCATTGGAAAATGTCAGCCTCTCGACTCTGGAGCATTTTCTGTGAGCAATTTTGTTAAATTCCGTCTTGTTTTCTTGCAAGCCTCCTTCCCTTCCAGGCAGCCGTGGCACCTGGGATCCCGAGGCTGCATGGCCAGGGCATCGCGCTGTCAGTCACACGCTGGTTTTTCCTGGAGCAATATTGTCTCTCTTTAATTATCTGCCCTGTGTGTGACTCCAGTTCATCGTTTCCAATCACACCTCTCCGTCTGTCTCTCTCTCTCCATATATGTTATTTCCCCCTCATAACTACTCTTTCCCATGAGATGGAATCTCCTATTCCTGCTGCGTCCGGTGTAGGTAGCGGCACCAGGGGTCAGAGTGCCCAGCCCCGTCCCCCAGCGCTGCTGCTCCTTTCCAGTTGCATTCCCCATGCCCATCAGCCCCAGGGAACTCGTTTCCAAAGGGAAAAAACCAAGCCTAATTAGTACCTGTCCTAAGCCCACATTTTTTCAGCTGCCTCCATAATGAGGTCGCTTAAATTAGAACTACAGAAACATAAACCAACAAATTTTGGGGGAATCAGATGTAGCAACAGCAAGTTCTGTTAAAAAGGATTTTTCAGGTAACTTCTGCAAGAAATCCTGGGGGTCCAGCAATTCCCAGTGACCTCAGATGGGCACTGCGCTTCTGCAGCTCTCCGGTATCTCCCCAACACACTTCAAAGAAACATCTCTTGTTCACAGCTTTAGCTTTATTTTTGAAAAATATAAATTCAAGGCTATTTTAAAATTGTCATCCAAAAGCCAGAAAGGACATGTGCTTCCTTCTCAGGACGCCTCCACAAAGCGTTCCGACGTTTGGGGCGTTACTTGGGGGTTTGACTGAAACAACTTCACTGGCTCAGCACGGGAAGAAGGTTCCTGCTGGCGGGTGCCGCCCTCCCCGCCTGCCTCCCCCGCCAGCCTCCTGCGCTCCGAAAGCCCTGGGCACCGGTCCCCGAGGGCAGGGCGGCAGGCCACACGCTGCCAGGCATCGCCGCTGCCCCGGGCAGGACTCTGCCCTTCCCTGCCTGCCTGCGCCCGCAGCAGCTCACTCGCCGTCGGCTGCCTGTCCTCTGCCTGCCGCCCCTCCTCGTGCAAAGCGCGTGGGGTCTCCCAGGGAAGAGTGCGTAATCCGAGCAGCGAACATTAACGCTGGTTACCCAGCATTTGATGACAACATGGTCACGCACATACAAATCCCGGTGACAAACAAACACCGACAAGCTCTCGCGCAGGCTGTTTCCATGGCTGCAGGGCAGAACTGCCTGCTGCAGCTAGCTGGCTGAAAAGAAGCGTTCTTTGGTCCAGGGTGTCACACTCCCTTTCTCCCTGCAACTACGTGCATGGTTTATGCAATGGTTTTTAAGCCGTCAATTCCCATTTCTGTTCCGCTGCACCTTTGCCCGTAGAGATGAAAGCGATGCTGTGTGTATGTTTGGGAGCTGTCAGGTGTGTCTGTGCCATCTCCAGCTCCCTCAACAGCTCCGGTTCCTAACCCCTGCCGTGCGCTCTTCATTGCCATGAGCGCGGTCTGCTGCTGGTGCGCTCTGCGGCAGGAGCGTCCCTGCAGCTCCAAGCAAGGCGCTTGCTCCTGTTGCTGGCGGTAAGCGGGGTTTGTGGTGCCCAGGTGGGACATCAGACGTGCAGAGAGCGACAGGCAGGTTGAGGGGATGGCTGGGCCGCTGGGGTCGAGGAGGCACCTTGTGCAGCATCTCAGTGAAATGAAACAGCTTCGGCTCCAGGAACACGATGAAACTTGCTGTTGAGAGGACATGGATGTCAAGCCCGTGTTAACACTCGAGTGCTGCAGAGTACGATCTGCTCCGTGGCGCAGGCAAAGCCTCGAGCAGCACAGCATGAGCTGTGGAAGGGGAGCACGCTCTGGTTTTACAGCAGCCTCTTGGCCGGGGAAAGCCAAGGCGTCCCACAGGAGTTGTGGGGCTGCCCCATCTCCCACTGCCCAAGGAGCAATTCGGCGGTGAGCAGAGGTAAAGGCACCTGAACGGAGGTGCAGGTATCTCACTGTGCTGAAAGTCACTCTGACACGGACAGGACCACCTAAGTAACTACGGATCTTAGACCTTATTTTCCAGTCTAAGTCCTTCTGTATTTCTGCGGCCATGCCTCCATCAATGTGCAATGATGCAGGTAGTGAATGAGGCTTTCAAAATATCTGACAGTCCTATCCAGTGACTCCAGACCTCTGGAAATGTGTCTCTAAGGAGCCTCAGTGAAGCAGCATTCTCCATACCCACGTTTTTAAATTGTCATTTAAGATCTTCAGTCACTGGGACACCCGCAGCTGCACAATCAGCCAGTCTCTGGGTCCACATCCAACTTAATATGGGGGAGATTTTCAAATGAGTCTTTCAATGTCACCTGCACTCCACAACCTCCATCTGCTCTGCAAACTGTCCCCTGGAGATTGAGAACATGTCACCTCCCTGATTTACACGGCAGGCCAGGGAGCAGGGACGTGATTACCTTGCCTGTTTAGCGTTCACCATGCTGACAAACAACCCAATCGTACATCTTCAAGGAATTAAAGCCTGACTCAGAAAACCAAAGCCTCATTAGCAGAAGCTGTTTACCTGCTGCCAAGACGAGGGTGGCTGTCCACCCCATAAGCTGCGGCGTGGGTCGGGGAGGGTGCTCAGACTGGGGTGCTGCGCGAGCGCACGTCAGCGTGGCTTCGCTGGGTGTGATGGGTGTGAGAGGGACGTGCAGATTCTCAGTGCTACAAGTTTTTGGCCTGAACTCCTGATGAAATGATTCTTCTTTAACTGTGCTGGCCGGCAGGTCACCTTATAGCCTCGCCTCCTCGTCTTCCATCACAAACTCTTTTTCTTTTAATATATTTCACCCTGTTGCCCATTTTCCAAGGAATTTGGCAATAACTCCAGAGCCTCTATATTGCCAAAGTTCTGACAAGTTTCACCCCAGATCAGCCTGTTGGTTGCAGAGCGGGCTGACCGGCAGCTCTGGGTCAAAGGAAATCCTCCTCCCTGGTGCTGCTGCTCACAGAGGTGCTTTCCCCGACAGCACCGATCTCTTCCCAAGACGCGTTTTGCTCTCCGTGACCTCCTTCGCAGGGAGCAGAGGGCAGCTGCATTGAGCTCAGCGCCGGGGTAGACCCGGGGGCAGCCAGCGGTTGAGCTGTTCACACGTGCAGTACAGATGTG
Organism: Phoenicopterus ruber ruber; assembly: GCA_009819775.1. Classification (NCBI taxonomy): domain Eukaryota; kingdom Metazoa; phylum Chordata; class Aves; order Phoenicopteriformes; family Phoenicopteridae; genus Phoenicopterus; species Phoenicopterus ruber. The sequence goes on along the minus strand of CM020233.1, from coordinate 509,484 downwards.
TATGCAGAATACAACACCTGAAACCACAGCGATTCCCTACTGTGAAAATTCACCTCCCCTCATCCAGCCACAGACAGAGCACCGAGGTGCCGCAGGTGCACCAAGAAGTGAGAGAAACAAAAGGCGTGGGACGGGTGGGCTCCCCAGCAGGGCTGAGCAGGGTCCCTGGGGAGTCCCAGCAGACTCCCCATTATGGTGGTATGCGCCAGTCCTTAGAAACCATTATGAGGATGCGCTCCACCATAGGAATAGCTTGATTGCATCAGTAACTGGCTACTATCTATATTATAGAAATACCCCTGCTGGGAAGCGTAAAGCCGGAGCAACCTAATCAGAGAGCATCTGCGCACTGCCAGGCTCAGCACGGCTGATCTCGTCATTTTCTTAGAAAGTTTTATCTTTCCAATGTAGCCAGAAATACATTTGAACAGAAGACTTCCCTGTATCCCTTTCCTCTGAAGTGTGCAGCGGTCTAAGGCTCCCTGAGAAGACGGTGCGTTTCCAGGATGACGAGGGCCCCCCCCCCGATGACCTGGAGGCGTGCAGTGGGGGTGGGCAGGGAGCACCGGGACGGGCAGGTTGCACTTCAGCCCTGGCGTGTGTCACATTTGGAACAGGGGTCCTGTTTGCTTCCCTGCTCATTTACCTTCCTTTTTGTTTTCTTTCTTGTTTAAAGTGAAATAGTAAATAAAGCAAACACAGCTGCTCTTATGGCAGCTCAACGACATCTTGTTTCTTGCCTTTTTAGTGGTTTAAGCCTAGCTGACAAAGGCTGAACAGCGTCTGAACCCTGTGGGATGCTGTCACCCATCTCTTGCGGCACTAGGAATCTAATCCCACCTTTCTCAGAGGTGTTAATATCTCCTTTCAGGAGCACAGTCCTTTTGCTTCTGCAGCATTCGGGTAGGGTGTCACAGTCAGAGGACACATCTTGTGGCTTTTTCCTCCAAATCAACATTTGAGTATCTTGTCTCTACAATCCTCCCAGACCATTTCTTGACAAACCTGAGGTTCAGTCCTTCCTCCGTAACACCTCCAACTCTAAATGCAAAATATCGTTTTCAGAAGTAACTGAGGCAGCTTTGGAGGTGGGAACAAGAGGAGGATTGTCACATACACAATTTCCAATGAAAAGTCTCCACCTCCCTGCTCAAGCAAGTCACCCGGAGCAGGCTGCCCAGGACCCCCACCAGTTGGGTTTTGAATATCTCCAAGGACGGAGATTACACAACCTCTCTGGACAGCCTGTTCCAGGGTCTGACCGCCCTTACAGCAAAGAAGGTTTTTCTGATGTTAAATGGTATTTCCTGCATTTCCATTTGTACCCATTCCAGTTGCAAAACTAGAAGATAAATTTTGGAGTGCCTGATGTGCACTCAAATTGCAACACAGAGACAGCAGATCTACCCGTGGGACTTGCTGTAAAGCGGCAATCCAATCAAGGGGAGTGCTTGTTTTCATGTCACCCGCAGAGAGAACCGCTCTTCATCTACCCAAAATAAGCCCTGCTTCGAAAAACACGCTGTGAGCAAAGCTAACGGGCAGAAAAAACCAACCTGCCTTTGATTGCATGGGCAGGAGAGCTTTGTTTCTCCCAGAAGAGGGAACAGGATCTTTGCCATGAAGACCAATGTTTTGGCCTGGCGTTTTCCGTACACCTCCTCTGCACACGCGGGGAGCTGGTGTTGCCTCCCTGTGCCCTACAACCTCCCTCGAGCCTACGCCCTCGCACCTCCTAATTCCACGCCTTAAGTTAGGCATGTGTTTAAATACCTTGTTGGATCATACCCTCAGTTTCTACGTTATGTATTTTTTCGCAATTAAACAAATTGAGAAAGAGAGAAGCCAGCTAGGAAGCAGGACAAAATAAGAATGGCTTTTTTTGCCCTGTATTGCAATCGCAAAGTAGAGACAGTGCAACGCCCTCACCAGATCCTTATACGCTGTGACAAGGCAATTTCCTCCAGGCTGCTTATTCACTATTCAACTTGTGTCTTATTGGCTGTATAAATCTAATGTGAAAATAATTCCTTATTTCCCTTAAGATATTAACAGAACGAGAAAATAGCCCACCCTGTACAACAGCCAGTCTTCGCAAAAGTTTTAAGTGATATTTTTGGTGTGTGTGTCTTTTCAGGACCACGGTAGGTTGATGCAGGTGCTCTCCAAAGTGGCCACAGGCCCCTGTAGCAGCCCCAGCTCGTCTAGGCAGGAGCACGGGGAGAACCAGCTCCTCGGGCTGCAGGTCACTGCCGGGCCACGGCTCCTGCCCTCGGCTCTGCCCGGGTCGGTCCGGCGGAGCGCTGCACCTCCCGCGCGGGCAGGCCCCGGCGGGCTGCGCCAACCGGCACGGCTCCACCAGAAGAGTGGGGAAGAAGAAGGAAAGGGGAGAAACAATTGCCAGTTTCATCTCACTCTTACTGTTGCTCAAATATGCTTCGGAAGTGCAGCAAGCCACGGAGAAAAAGCGGACGCGCAGAAGGGAGCAGGCAGACAATGGAGAGGGGTGCCGAGAACGCTCCCCAGCACTCAATACAATTCACTGAACACGTCCGGAGATTTCAATTCCTGCGCCCAGTTCTGCACCTAAATGCACCGGCTGTTTCCAGCGCAGCCCCGGCACCGCAACTGCACTGGCTCTTCCCTTCAGTTACAACCCCACACATAGGGACTTTCCAGAGCCAGGTTACAAAGCATCACGCTAATTCTCAGTATCTTACATACCACAGCTCATTATTTAGAGATAAAAGGCTCCCTAGTGAATGTGTTGCAGGCTTCTTGTGGAAAGATCAGGTTAAAAACTGCTCGAGCGTGAGGATTAGTGATCAAAATGATTACTGTGGTTTGTTCTTTTGGAGGTTCCTCTCTGCAGGAGGCCAAAGCTGGCGGGTCCCCTGGGCAGCCGGGGGCATTTCCTTCTGAAACACAATTTCTATCTCCCCCACTCCCACCTCCGACGACAACAACAAAACCTGCAAAAGTGCAAAACCCACACACGTCCCGCTGTCACCGGAGGCTGGAGGGTCTCCCCAAGCCTGCCCTGCCCGGCGGCCAGAGTGCGGACGGGGCCCGGTGGTTAGTAAAGCGCCGTGTCCTCTGCCAAGGGCCAGCAGAGCAAAGCCGGCACGAGGCACCAGTGCCACCGACGCTTGCCAGGCGCCCACTTTGAGAGCTCCCGGCCGCCGCCAGCACACCCGCCTGGTGACGCTCTGCACAGGGAGCCTGGCTGTGCCTTCCAGGCAGGCACATTAAGACAAGCTCTGCAACAGACCAGCAGGTTTGGTCCCGGCCTTCTGGCTGCATTTCTTTTTCACCAACTTCCTCCTGTTGCATTGCATTTTTTTTCCTTGCTATTTAGCACTTTAGAGACAGAACTAATTAGAGATGCCTCACTAGAGACTTTGGTTTGGGGAAGTAGAAAGAAGCAGCATTAAAAGCGTATTGAATATTCATTTAACAATGAAATCCTAATTCTGCTTAGCAGTTCATCTTGTGGAAGTACCTTTCAAAGTGAAACTTGAACATGAAGGTGAATATTAATTACGCTGCTGTTGCCTTTTTCCTCGGCAGATCTCATTTCTAAGTCCTAGTTCTGCAAATTCTCATACACAACTAAACTTCTTGCTGAGGCTGGACAGAAAAAGAACATAAGTGAGATTTATATGTATGGAGCATGTGCATTTTACAAATCTTTTGTATTTGCTAAAGTCCACAGCAATTTAATAAATAATAATAACAACAAGTAAATCCCTAGAGGTTCTCCAGCATCATCCTGATTTCAACAGCAGCTTTAAGCCCGGGCGGTACCCCGGGATGCAGGCTCCGCACAGGGGACGTCCCTCAAGGGTCGTTCTTGTCCTGCTGCCCACGTTGGGCTCCAGGGCAGCCTGCTGCGACCCTGCGGCCGGTGTGGGCTCTCCCTTCCCTTCGAGGCCCGTCCGTGGTGCCGGGCGGACGGTGCCTCCTGCAGAGGAGGGGAGGACCAGGGCTGTCCTCACCCTGGCTGAGCGTGGGAGGAGGAGGAGGAGGCACCGTTACAGGCGAGCGATGCTTTTGTGACCCACGTGCTGTCACCTCAAGGAAGAGCATGACGGGGACAGGAGGAAAAGCAGCGCGTCGCCATCAGCTGTACCGGACTTGAACATAATGGCAGGGCTGGGCTTCGTGCTGAACTCTCCAAGCACCTATTTTCTAATGAAGGGTTTCTTCACACTCTTTACTCAAAACTATTCCCTAGCTTTTCAGAAACAGAGTCCCCGTTCACTGTTCTCAGACATGAATTGCAATGTACATGTGCAAAGAAAATAAGAAGAGTCAGTTTTTATGGAGAAGCTGCCTTAGGGATTTCATTCAAAATGATCGTCTTCAATTTTATTAAAATCAATAGGAGATTTTATTACAGTATAAATTAAATGAGAGGCTATTTGCTTCTCAGATACCCGAAGCAATAGTATGAAAATCACTTCAAGTGATGATATTCATCCAGATGGCTTAGCTAATGTTATCTATGCACAAGTGTAGAGTTTCATTTCTTTTTCTCTCTTATTTTTTCATCCCTTAAACACGAGGCATAGTTCATGAAATGTGACTGAGGCTTACAGATGATACTCGGATATTTTTAAAGGCTCAGGCTTGCTAATGCTTGAAACGCTGGAGGGAGCTCAGAAAGGACCTGAAAAATTACTGAGGTCTGCAGGAAATGCTCTACAGCGAGTGATTAAAGAGCTCAGTCTGTTTAGTAGGAAGGCTAAAGGTGACTTGATTAGAGGGTATTAATACATTCACAGGGAGAAAAATACAAGCGACTAAATGGCTTTCAATCTAGCAGAGAAAACAGCCGCAGCGATCAGTAGCACGCACCCTGCCAGGCGCGCTTTCGGAGCTGTTGGGGTGAGCCCCCGGCTCTCCCGGGAGCCGACGCTGGGTGACCCTACCTTGCAGATTTACACCACCGTAGGGATAAATCCTGCTTTCTGTACGTCGCTGTGTGAGACGAGAGGCCCCGTGCGTGCTGGCCGTCCGTCGGCTGGTGCACGCTGCCGGGGACTTCGCAGAGAGCGAGTGCGAGCACATCCAGAAAACAGCACGGACCGGCAGCAGGCGGGGAGAGCACCGGCACTCACGCGGTGGCTGTGGGTTTAGCACCTTAAGCGAAGAGATTTGGGTTCACGTTTTCGCAGGCAGCCCCTGTGGACTGCTAGAGCTAGGAAGCTTTTAAACACACGGTTAGGTGGCAGTCTAGTAATAGCACTGTTTTGAGAACTGAAATTTCTAAAACCAGACTGAAAATGCTACGATGTCGGTGGTGCTCCAGCAAAAACTTGAAATGCTGTATTACATTAGATGTGAGATAAGCCATGATAACAGCCAATATTCTGTCAAAGTGGATCTAATAATCACTTAAACTAGACTTAAGTGCTTGAAAGGTTAATGTGGTAACAACTCATTTCACCAAGCTGCCGTATATCAGTAGACAAATCATTTAAATAAATATACACACACTCAAAAGAGGGTCAGCAGGGCCCTGTAAATGCAGGTCACATTCTGAAATGCTGCCAGTTACTGTCACTCTGAAGGGAGAAATTGATGTTATGCTGGTTTGCATAGAGAGAAGCTGGCCTGAAATGCCAAAGACAGAGAAATTAAACACAGACAACAGCCGGTTACGTGATATTTAAAGTTCATCCCAACACATGATACCAAACTAAAGCATCCCCAGCCCCTCCCCGATCTTACAGGCTCTGCCGAAGTGTCTTGGGCCAAGGTGTCTGTTATCGCCCTGGGGACACGGGCAGGCACAGACACCGTGACCGACGTCCTGGTTCAACCCGGTTGCTAATGCGGGCCCGGCGCGCGGCACGCCTATCGGTGCGTCCCACCGATGCAGAGCGACGCTGGCAGGGACGGACGCGGTTCCTTCCTGGCAGGGCTGGCGGCACCTCCGCTGGCTCCTCTCCAGGACAGCAGCAAGCGAGCCCGCTGGCCTGCCCCCCGCCCCCCAGACCAGCAGAAATGCCCTGCCTGGGAGGCGGATGGCTGCCAAAATGCTCCTCCTGTGCCCAAAGTGGCAGAGCTGGACCTGAGCCTCAGGTACCTCCAGGGGCAGCGGTAAGGCAGAGGGTTTGGTGCAAAAAGATGCTGCATGCCCTGCTCCTACCACCCTGAGCGCGTGAATTAGCTGCCCCTCTCGCTGCCCTAAACTGCTTGGAGAAACACCGCAAAAGGCAGCGAGTCAAGATTAGGGGAGGTCAGGGGTGCTGCAGACACCCACAGCCGTGGCACCACCAGGGAACGCGTGAGGCTGGATCCAGATGCAGGGGGGAGCAGTCCCCGCGGTCGATTGCCCACCAGCCCCTCAGACCTCGCAAACGGCAGGACGAGAAAAATAAGTTCCCACCTGTAGGTGGGCTTGGAGTTTGTAAAGTTAAGACATACAACTGAAAGGAGCAAGAGATTATTCACTAAATGGGAAAAAAAAAAAGAACATAAATAGGGCTGTTCAGAGCTTTTTTGTTTCTACTAATTCCATTGAACTGGGGGGGGGAGAATTTACTGCAAAACGTGGGACAGAAATAGAGATGTTGGGGCTCCTGCAGTTCCCCCCTGCAGTCTCCTGCACCATTACTCCACTCGCAGCCTCTAGCAAGCCACAGGGTACCCGTTCCTTGCTGTTCTGCGTTGCAACACTTACTGAGGTGTCAGAAAGACAAAAATTGAGTAGCAGAACCTTTGGTCTTTTTCAGCATAGCAGGTTTTAAAACAATTCCTTTTCCACTTAAATCAGACCTTTAGTTTCATTGGAAATGGGAGAGGAAAGGGATGAGCATTGAACAGTGATTTAAAAGCGCAAAAATAAATCTTAGGCATGACAACCTTATGGGCTTTCGGGGGCCTTTGCACTCTCCTGTGCCCAGTCCCATCTCGGAGCTCGTGATCCCTCTCCTGAGAAAGGGCTGCATATTCACTCCATCCCAACACGGGTCTATCTCCATCCGAATGGGATCTCTCCCTGTTAACGATGGAGATAGCCCTTGACAACTAGTTAGTAACTGCTTCACCTTCAGATACCTAAGGTTTAATGAGAGAAATCTCACCCTAGGTGCAGCCCCGCGGTGTTTCAGGCGCTGCTGCAGCCCAGAGCTGATGCCTTTGGGTCTCTGCATGCAGGAGTTCGGTCTGCAAGCCCCCTGGGCAGGCTCTGCCTTTATTCAGCTCTATGTCACGAGGCCCTGACACCCAGCCATCACCTCTAAACTCCATCGTCACCATCACAGCAATTATGCATAGCAATTAATGTCACCAGGACTCCAGTAAAGGCATAATAAATCATTGAGATAACTGGTAGAAATTAGACACGGCATATGCAGTTGTCCCTTGTATGTGCCTGATGCTGATGAAAGCTAAGGACTGACATATTTATTAGAGACAGACCCAATACGGACAGCAGCTGGGCCAGCTTCCCACACACAGATTTCCCATCGTTTCTATTTAAGCCCTCGCAGCTTTGACAGACACATTTCCAACTCGCTGCAGTGTCGCTGCCGGTTCCACTACCACCACAAATCCATCACTGCCTGCTTGCTGAGCTCTGAAAGGCTGCGCATCCCGAGGGACTCCCAGACCCGCTGGTACCGCAGGGAGAGCTCAGAAAAAACCTGTTTCATCTGAAAACTATCCTGCTTGTGTAGCATTTATTCTCTGCAGATGCTGTGTCTTGTTCTTTCTTTAATTAGTGCATTTGCATAAAAACTAGATTTCTGCATCCGAAGTTTATCAGTTCTAGCTGAGGTTTTTGTGCAGGTTTTCTCCCCTCTTCTGAAATTGTCTTTGGTTTGGGGACACGATAATTTCTATCTTGCTAATTATGATGTCAAACCCAAAGGATTAGCCATTCCAATAGGAATAGACGCAATGAGAGGTGATTACGCAGTGTTTCTGTTTCCGTACAAAAGCCATTGGCGTAAGCGAGTAACACGGAAATAATAAGGGTGCAGAAGCAAGCGGAACTGGACACAGTAGTGCTCATTTACACCAGCTGAGGACAGATCCTGTCCTCTTTTCCACAGTCCCCTTGCCTGTAACGTGCAGCACGGTTCTGTGTGCCATCGTGCACACAGGTTTTTTCAATATCTTTCATCCTCGTTACTGGCAAGAGAGTTCACACGCACTGGGCAATACCACCGGCCCCCAGTACGCCTGCCCTCGCAGGAGGGGAGTGCCAAGGGCTCCAGAGTCTGAGAGCAGATGTTCCTGTGTATTAGGTCCTTCGAAAGCCATATATTCAGTGACACTAACTAAAAAAAAACCCCACGAAACCCACAACAAAACAGTAAGTACAAAAGCCAAACCTACTTCCCCCTCTTGTTATGCTTATGTTAATGATCTTTTGTTCATAATATTCACCCTTGATTTTTATATAACGGATCAACAAGCCTTTCCCATACCCAGAAGGAATAACAAATCTGAAAGCCGTGACTGCACAAAATGATCTGGATGTTATTTTATGGAACTTACTTTGCATATAAGTGTATTATCCACTAGGACAGAAGAAAAATGGCTTAGTCACACGCGCTTTTCCAAACTCCCCTCGCACCGATAGCCTTCCAACTCACTTGAGCATGACGTTTTTGAACACATGAACGCAGCACAAAGCCTCTTGCATACGTTTTTGTCTTGCGTTCAGGAAACCTGTATTTAGGGTGAGCAAATCCGGTCACACGCCCGACTCCGTCAGTCTGCCCCTGGGCCTTGCAAGGCAGGGGGAGAGCTCGCCACCTTCCCCACGCCGACCCCGCGCGGAGCCGGGGCAGCCTCCCAGCCCCAGGCGGGTCTCAGGTTCTGTCGGACGGACGGGGCGGCCGCGCAGCTCATCCCCGGCCGCCCCGGGCTGCCGCGAGCCCGCAGGAGCCCCCCGAGCTCCGCAGAGAGGGGCTGAGCTGGATTCCAAACGGCGGTTTGGGGCTGTGCCGGTGGGATTTGGCTGCTGACCCTGGGAGCGCTCCCCCATGTCCCCTCACCGCATTTTTCAAGATACAGCCAGCGAAGGCGGGCGAGCGGTGCGGGCGAGGAGACTCCCCCCTTCCGCGGGGGCTCTGCACCTCTGGCCAGTCTCGTGCGCCCCGCCGGTGCTCACGTACGTCCCCGGGTACCGGGAACTCCGCCGCCGCAGCTCATCTGTCTAGGGAGAAATCGGGCGCTGCTTCTCCTCCCCTTCGTGCACAGCTCGCCTGCATTGAACAGAGCCGTGCAGCATAGACTCTATTTTTCCTATTTTTAAATCACTGAGCTGAAAAGCCTGTTTTTAATGAAAAGAGACGAGCTCTTTGTTAGAAATGTGACAAATAAGGTCTCTTGTATGAAAAAGAAAAACTCTACAGGTTATTAGAAGTGACACGTCAAATACAAACTGGATTATAGGCACAGGGAAGTAATTATTTCTTAGAGAGATACCGTTAAAATAGTATGCAACACTTTTTAAAGCCCTGATAGACAGATAACGAGCATGGGAAGCTGATGAACAGAGACCAGAGCCCAATCTGTTAAGATGGAGCGGGGCTCGCATAGAGGCACCAGGAGACGTCGCAGGACCACCGAGCTCCGGGTGCCGGTTCCCTCGGGACGCACAGGCCCCTCGGGACGCCCGGCCCCGGGCGGTCCACACCACCCCCAGGACGCCAGCTCAGGCTCTGCTGGGGGGAAGCTGGTGGTGCAATCGCATCAGTACAAATCCAGACCAGTGAAGATGGCAAAAAATAACCATGCACGCCACAAAAAGCCATAGTTTTTCATTGATCCCATTATTTCTGTGAGATTGGAATTTTCCCCAGAGAGTGACAGAGTGGAGCTGTACAAATAATTGATTTTTTGGCTCACTGACCAAACAGAAACAATAAACATTTTTTTCTGGGTAATACAAAAAGTCGGAAAATGCATAGTTGAAATTGAATGAAATATCTTGTTTACTGGCTAACGTTTGAGGGTTTGTTTTTCTTTAAATGAAACCAAAATAATGTTTACCCTTGGGATTACATTTTTTTTTTCTTAAACAAAGTGTGGAAACAAATATGTTCTAACTTTTTAAAAAATGTTTATGGTTTCTGTCAAAATAATGTAATGTTCTCAGCACAGGTTTGAATAATTTCAGTCAATCTGAGTATGATGTTTTTTGAGAAAATACTGAATTAAAAGGAAAAAATCATTAATCAATATAATCACTTGAGGAAAAAGCAAATTCCCAGTAGGAATCAGATGGTTTTTAGCTACCTGGCTATGTTCAGTCACACTCACAGGATCTTGTCCTGTCCTTCATGACAACAGAAAGAATTGTAGTAAAATAAACATCGGAAGGCTCCAGGGGTCTTTATTGAAACTTTCCATCAGATTTCTCCAGAAAGCAAGACCTGATCTCAGGCACTGAGCTGGTGAAGTCGTGTCGGCGGGAGCCGCTGTGCACAGAGCAGCTCTGGCTGCAGCAAGCGCTGCCATCCCCGGAGGATTCGGCACCGCTGGGCACTGCCCGTCCTTCATCCAGCCTGGGAAAAATCCCTCCCTTCCCAGGTGCCGCATAGCCCTTAGCGATGCCCATCGCTGAGCATTGGGTTTGGTTCTTTAAAACTGACTCCCTGTGTCAAATCAGCACAGGCAGCAGTCGTGGAAAGGCGATGGAAAAATAATTCACAGACCTGATAAAAAAATTAAGTTGCCATTCGTGAGCATAAAAGCCACGACTTGGCTTGGTTAACCCGTTTCCAGTGATCCCATAAACTTCCTCAAGAGACCTTACCGTACCTGTGCTACCGCTGAGAGCAGGAGCACACGTGGTAGACCAGGAGAAAGCCCTGGATCCTGCAAAGCGTTCCACAAGTTTGGCAAAAGGCAGCGCCAAGCAGGAGGATCCCAGGGTTGTGCTCCGTGTCTGTCCCAAGGTGTGCCGCACGACGGGGGTGTTCAGCTCTGCCCCGCTGCTTCTGCCTCTCTTGAGAGGACGGGGAGTCAGCCGGGACAGAGCCTGTTAAAGCTGCGAGGATCGCTTTTGAGGCTTAGTCAAATGTGAGAAACAACGACAATTGCTATATCGCACCTTTATGTTGCTGTGGACTCCAGCTGTGCTTGAATTTAAGTTGTAAGGGTGAGAAGTTGAAGCCAAATCCATCGGTACCATCCACAGCTTTTTACAGGTTTATCCACATAAACCGTTGTTAAACTGGGTTAAGCAGCCAATTAGCCTATATTTATGGCAGATCATAACGTGTACAGCCAAGTACATGTTTATTAACTGAAGCCCAACCACTTCCCCCCAAACCACTCTTCATTATCTCATTTCATAAACGAGAGTAGGAGAGACGAGACCCCCCACCAGCCGCTGCGATGCCGCGGCCACCAGCGAGAGCCAGCTCCGCAGGCGCCCAGCACTCGCCGTCCACCGCGCTCACACGCGCGGGAGCACGGAGGCGGCTGCGCCAAAGCCACCGTCGCCCAGGAGCGCCCCTTGGAGAGCACTGAAACGTTAGCGGGTTTACGTTACTGATCGCTGCACTGCAAGGAATCTGCATTTGAGCACCTACTCTAGTGCTAGGTGAACCCGGGCACCAGCAAGAGTACCTGCAGAGTGGACACCTAGGAGCGTAGCGATCATTGGAACTAAATTACAGAGATTTAGCTGAGCAGGAAAGGATACTGGAAAACAAACACAGCTTTTGGAAAGGAGAGTAGCACCTCTCGCCTCTGCGGGAGCTCTCTGGGCATATCAGAGATGTCACAGAAGAACCTGGGATGCTTTTAGATATCTGACAAACCCGAGTCCCTCATAACACTTTGGATTTAGGTACAAGTACACTGAAGACAAATAAAACGTAATTACTGCAGAACACCACAATAAAAAGTGCCTGAGACATCTCGTGACCAAAACCTTGCCATCCCGGTGTTGCATATTCTCTGAAAGCTCAGTGACGCAGGATGAACTGATCGTTCCAGGTCAGTCTTTCTCCTTTTTTAATTGGAAAAAAACCCCCGGCAAATAAGATATACAGTGTCTTAATAGTTATCAGAAGAAACTACATGGGACCCTTCTTTGTACGCTAAAAAGGGATGCCATTTTAATGTGCTGCCAGAGACAGAGACTTATGGGTGAGCACGCCCGTACACCTTGTCAGACACGTTCCAGCTGCTCACAGCAGTTTCCCATCTTTTTACACTCAAACCCCCCCATTCCTGTGATCCTCATTGAGCCTCTCAAAGAAACAAATATATAATACTCCTGTTTTCTTCACAGAGAATTTATGTAGAACATCATAATTAATGTATAAAAGTATAGGCATAAGCCCAATTTTAAGCAGTGAAATAATTAAATATAGCATCAGACAAGCAGGGGATGTGGTAAATTCTTCATCATTTCACTCTCTAAAGATCAGATACCTTTTGAAAAGACAAAAGTGTTTAGTTTAGTTTAAACAGACGTTCTAGCACTAGACACAGAAATTACTGAGTGAGAGTCTAGGCTTAAGGATGTGTAATATGGCACACAAAAAGATCCTGGGTTTAGGGTATACAAATAAAATAAAGCCTTTTTTGCCCAGGGTTACTATCTCACAACAGAATTACAATTAATACTCTGTTAACCCCTTTCCTGCACGAACTTCTACTGGCTAAGTTTCTTAGGTACGTTTTTGATTTCTGCTGAATTTGGGAGTGTGGGAAGAGAGAGGAAGCAGTTGCTGTCCTTGCTGTAGTTCGCTAGCTGCGCTATTTCGGTGCAGTAACCCCCAGCACAGACAAAGCTCAAAATATTTACTCTTTACTGTCACTGCTAGACATGTTCAAGATAAACTTCACCAGCTGGCGTTTCCAGAGGTGTTTAAGAGAAGCAGTTACTGAATAGATACTGATGTGGCTAGGACGGACGTAATTGCCGCTGAGGACCCGAGCTACAGACTGCAGTACCAGTCCCTCAAGGACACCGGGTGCTGGCAGAACTAATCACGAGATGCCTGGAAATACTACTAGACGTAAATAATAATTAACAAATGTAAGTGAAAATTAACTCAATTCTAGGCTCACATAGTTTATTGTTTAACCCTCAGTCTAGCTGCTTAATAGAGCAGAGCAAGATAAACGCCTGCAGTGGAAGCACTGGAGAGCAGCAGCACAGACCCTTTCGACCCAACGGAGATGAAATGTGGGACACTAATTTGCTTTTTAAAACGCAGGGCAAATGACCAAAATAGAAGATGCAGCAAAATTAGTAGAGCAGAAAAGTCCAAATGACGTGGTAATAACTCATTCTGTTAAAATCAAATGCCTGCTGACACGTGGTGTAATTCCATACAGCTATTGTTACCACTTCGTGGTAGCAGGGAAGGAACAATGGCTCAAAGGAAAGAAATACACATTTCACGGCAAAGCGTGCTCTCGCCTGCCTTCCTTTTGCTTTTCAAACATCTTTATGTGAAGTCAGGTCATACAACACATGAAAATCAGCTTCCTTAATAGGCTTCAGTAACCCATTTTGGACAGTAAAACCTATTCTTTAGAAACATACACAAGAATTTTTTTTTTTTTTTTTTTTTTTTTTAAAAAGAGGATGTTTACAGTCTGGTTTTCAAAACTGTTATGTAGCCCCAGCTCCTACTTACTCATTTTTCTCGCTTTTGCTTCACAGAGCACATGAAGAGTCACTGTATTCCTGTGAACACATTACATATGTGAGGCATTCCATAGGAAGAGAGATTGAGCCGCTGCCATATTGCAAGGAGGTGGTTAAGCAGAGCAGTTTGATTTCAGACTAGATAAGAAGGCAATTGGGCATCTGGGCACAAATGCATTTCTTCATCATCCTCAGTTAAATCTATAATTCCACCAGTCGATCACTATTTCAACGTTGTCTTCACATGGTTATAGCAGCAACCATACAGTTTCACGCCCGTAGAGGCTATCAGATAAAACACCCCAAAGGAAAACATTTCAGATGCCAAGAGACGGGGAATTTCTCTTCCACAGCAGTGGGAGGTGGACAAACTCAAGATGCTTCAGCCTTAGGAGTGAATCGATCATAACTAGGTCGATCTGGACCAACACAGGGGAGCTTAAATGAGGAAACCCCCCTGACCAGAAGACTTCAGTGCAGAAGAATTTCCGGGCATTTCAGAATATTTGTGTGCTGCTATTTCAGATCTGTCCTTGTGTCCAAGCTGGTGCTCAGGAACAGAGGAGCTCAGTCAAGGAATCTGGCCCCACACAGGGTGAGACCTGGCAATGCACCTGAGGTGCCACAAGTCCTCCTGGTATCGGATTAAAAAAATAGCAGTAGTGACGGGAAGGACACTGGCAAACCCAGAGCACCCAGTGAACGTCGGAGGTTTGGAAGGAGCTTCAATGAAGCTGGTGCTTCCAGTCATCTTTAGTAGGTCATAAAATAAATCTAGAATTAAAATATACCGTATGGTCTAAAGTTCAGGTTTCCTTTACTCAGATTTACACCAGCTCTGAGAGTAGTTCCCAGGGACCTCGTTTATATGGGAAGAAATTCCAGTCGTTTGTTATTCATCTGGTGACACAGAACCATAACGCGTTTGCCTGACGGGTGCAAGATCTTGGGGGTGTCCGTCGGGCGGTGGCGCAACGTTTGGGCAGTGGGGAGAGGACCTCCGGACAGGCTGTGCAGGGAGCTCACTTGAGAGGACTGCCTGTGCTATCCGGGTATCGCAATGACAGCAAGCCGCGGGAGAGACGGAGGCAAAGGGACGTGGTAAGTGGAAAAAGGGAAAGAATTTGTTAAGAGGATTTATCCCTTTCATCTCTGTAACAGGCATGGAGTGCTACAGATAACAAAAAACACTCCGGCCCAAAACGTGCGAATGCACGCCCGGCTCTTGATCATCTGCTCAGGCAGAATGGATACAAGTCTTAATTAACTCTCGATGCAGGGTGTTGTAATAACGACAAATGGTGCAATGAAAGCGGAGAAATGTTTTCCACCTCCTGCATTTGACTTCTGCGGGGGAAAACAGCTCATCCTCTGGATTGTTGTGAAGGCATCCATCACTGTAAGATTTTCACACTTTCTTACATAGAAAATTACATTTTAAGAGCCTGGCACTAAGTCTGAAATAATCCTATTTGCTTCATACAACGATACACACAAGATGTTTAAGAATTTTTGTCTTAATTCAAGCTTTCTGCTTGACATTTATTTGTGTCACCTGCAGCGCTTACCGACCACGGTCATTACAAGTGGTCTGTGCCACAGGGCATTTCAGATGACTGGGAATTCCACATCTCTGGAGAAAGATAGATATCTCCCTTCCTAAAAAAATTATGAGGCAAAATGTCTACTAGCATAACTTTACCAGCACTTGACCTACGCACAGAACTCTCATTATCCTGTGGGTAATAATGGATGTAAGTGGCACTTAATCCCATTTTTATGCTCCTTTAGAGTTCCGTGAAGTCTTTACATCACCGAAAACAAGCCTGCCCATCTGTTGAGATGAAGAAAGCTAGGAGATGATGAACTTCATTGATTTTAAATGTTTTCAGAAGTCAGAGCGCCCAAGACGCTCGCAGGATCCTCGAAGAGGCTGGTGTGCAGCGGGGTCTCGGAGCAGCTCCATGCACAAGCAAGGGGGAGCAGCGAGGCTCCGGGGCAAGGTCACAGTTAGCACTTTTGGGGGACTTGTAGCCCCCACCCACGCACCTCTTCGGGCTCGTGAACACCCCAGGAAGCCTGCATGGGGAGAGCACCTCGCGGCAGACGTGCCGCAGGGCTGCTGGAGAGGAGAGGCAGCGGCACAGAGGCGTGTGCTGGGCTCTCGCACGCCCCGCTGCTGCTTGCCCTCCCTTGTCCTCGGTGTACGGCAACGCCACCAGCTGCCAGGATTTCTCCCTTCATAAGTGCGTCACAGGATTCCGCGAGTGATGAGCACAGGCTTGTAACTCGGGAAGGTGTTTAATCTCACTAATGAGCAAACAGACCTGGGAACTGGGTGCCCGAGGACTGGGCGGACAGACCCGGGACACGTTTGGTCTGAGACTCTGAGTCCAGCTGTGCACACAGATCCAGAAAAATAACAGCTCTGCCCGTGGAAGGCGACAGCCGTGATTATTCATCTCTACTGTGTAGCGCGGTGGGAAAATGCTGAGAGCACCCCAGGAAGGGAAATGCATGTGGCTTTATTTCTTACCAACAACCCGCACTTTTAATTAATTTGAACATTTAGCCATTCTAATTAATGAGCAAACATTATTTGAAAAACAATGTTTAAATACTTTAGTTTTAATTTAATCAAATATTTAATAGTGCTGTAATTAATCTTCTAACTGTTAATGAATTAAATCATGGTCCTCCTGCAGTTTGATTTATAGTGTTGACTTAACTTCAGACAAACCATCCAGCACTTGATCCTCTGCTGCTGCATTATGAACTCAAATTTAAAACACTACTCTCCATCATATGGGCTAAGATCTGTTGTAAACCAGTGAGCACTATTGAACTTCAATCTTGAGCACATACTTGCCTACACTGTTAATATTATTTACCACTTACTATATATGTTCTTCATAGTAAAGAGTATACTCAGAAATTAATGACTACACATGCTGGACTGATATAATGTGCCTCGAATAAGGAGAAGGGATAAGTTGTGTTGCCCAATGATTGGGATTGAACCTGACAATAAGATTTGGTTCTCCCAATCCTCTGAGCATCAACTGGGAATTAAACTGGATTAATATTTTACTAAGGACAACTCTGCTAACTAGTGTGACCCTTATGCCATTGCAAATATAAAAGAGCTTGACCACTTCCATTTTATGCAAAATGTGAATTCGTAGGACAACCACCACAGTTGTTCTATCTTTTGTTGAGTAATTCCTGGCACAGCAGTGTCTTTTTCTTCACAGATAGCCTTAGAGCTTCCAACCTCCCTGTTTTTCTTCTCTAGCTATCTAGAAAATAGATTCCCATTTCATTTGAACAATAAGATTTCAGCCAAACGTTAATGCTCCCGCTGCTGCATCAGTGTCACTAGGGGACACATGAAGCTGGCTCGCAACCTGCTGGGAATCCAGAGTAAAAAGCTTTTCCAGAGGCAAGCTGGAAAAAGAGGATTTCAGCCTCAGGGTGAGAGTAGGTGTCCTGGTTTAGGCTGGGACAAAGCTAGCTTTGTTTCCAGCAGCTACTGTGTTTTGAATTTAGAGTGTGAAAAATGGTGATAGGACGTTGGTGGTGTTGGGTGCTGCTAAACAATCAAGACATTCTGCAGTTTCCCAGGTTTTGTTAATGTGCAGGTGCAAAACCTGGGAGGGGTATGGCCAGAATAGTTGATCCAAACTGGCCAAAAGAGAGTATTCCACACCAGAGACGGCATGCCCAGTATAAGTGAGGGTTGGCCGGTGGGCCACTTCCCTTCTTGTTCCCTTCTTTTCCCTTTTTTCTTTTGTTTGGGCCTTTTTGTTCATTCATTTGTCTGTTTGTTCCCTCACCTGCTCTCTCCGGAACTTGCTGTTCTGGGATAGCTGGGGGGAGATACCCCTGCTCCCTGCCTGCTGCTCGGGACGGGCTGTATCGGTCATTGGGTGGTGAGAAACTGTGCATCGTTCGTTTGATATATTCTATTATCCTTATATATTATTATTATCATTATTATTATATTATTATCTTTTTCTTTGCTGTCCTGGCGAACTGTTTGTATCTCAACCCGTAAGTTTTCCTTTCTCTCCGATTCTCCTCCCCACCCCGCTGCGGGGGGTGAGTGAGCGGCTGCGTGGTATTCAGTTACCATCTAGGGGTTAAACTATGACAGTAGGTCTCAGTATTTCAAATGTTCCTCTGCATTCCCATATCAGCAAATATGAGTTGCTTCATCATTGCAAAAAATTGCTTGGAACGCTGTGACCGAGAGCTGTCAACAGCGCCTTCTGGCCTCGTATAAAACAAGGGCCAGGCAATTTCCCAAGCACAGTTAGCAGACTTGGGAAAGAAACATCCATTTTTCATTTCATTCAAAGTTTTAATGAATGTCTTCAAATTATCAGTAGAAATTTGAAAATGCATGAAGTTCTTCCCAAAACATGACAACAAGATGGAAAGATATTTGCCAGTAGGATATCTATCTTGTAGCAGTCTTTAAACCTGAACAACTCACCATCTGTTCAGAATGGAATTAAATACTCCTCCCTCCCATATCTCTATTTTCCCATATACTCATTTATCTCCTTTTATTCTTTCTTCTTTCCTCTTATTCACTACTTGCGGTTGATGGGACTGTGATTAGACCAAGACCGACAGCAAGGCGAGCAGCCCATGCCAAGAGAGACGTGGCAGCGTTTCCCATGCATAGGGCACGCGTGTGTGTCGGGGTTACTCACCCCGGCCACCGTGCTGCCAGGACATGGCTGTCCTCCGCTCCACGGCCTTCCTGACTCGTATGGTTATCCCTCTAGTACCAACATTATCACAGTTAATGATAACAAGTTGTGCTGTATGTTGATATGCCCCAGAGGAAGAAATGTCTGACTTTCTGAATGAATAACTCTTCATACTATGTAAAAGAAGTCATCTTAACAAGTTGATGTATAAGATTATTTGTCATGCACTGCAGTGCTTTGGGATCAGCTTAGACTTGAATGCAACGTACGGTTCTAAAGACAAAGTGTTAATAGCACAAAAGAAACCCACCCTCGCATCCTCAGCTGGTGTAAGCTGAAATCCGGGCACCCATCCTGAAGAAGCCAGCTGAGAATTAGCCTCTTCTTTCTGCAGATAAACCCAGCTACATGTCACAGTCACTGCCTGGTTTTAGTCCGTACAGGCTTGGAGCCCAAGTTAAGCTCAGCAGCGGCAGAGAAACACGCACTCTCCCTCTCTTAGGGGACTTGAAGTGCCCGTCATTTCCAGCTTCATCAGCATCATCTCTCTCACCAGCGATCCCAGAAGCCTCTGGCTTTAAGACTACCATACGTCACTTAGCTTCTATTACATCAAGACTCCTTTGAGTCCAAACAGCCACCCCCCAAATGTAAAACACAGAGCTTCCTGGGAGGATTCAAGTTTAACGCACTGGGACCAAAAGCCTCAGGCTTATTTCTCAACCGTGAGGCAAGCTGCCACGCGCAGCGCTCCCGCCCGCCATCCATCAAACCCCTGGTAACAGGCCGTTTCACCACGATCAGTTATTAAGAAACGAAGACCATTCAAGCACTTAAAGCTGGTTTTCTGGACACTCACATGGGAGATTTCTGGACATCAGAAATTTCTGACACAGCTTGGCTGCCTCGTTCTAGGACCGCTTTCACTAGCCTACTGTTTGCCACAGTGACTTTTCTGTTAGGTTTCGTGATGTGCAGAAGCCAAATAATCACTGTAACCAGGAATAAACTATGGGTTTAATTGACTTGTACACGGATGTATTAAAATTGTTGTAAAACAGAAAAATTTAACACTATGAAGATATACTCCATCATGTATTATTTATCCCTACACCATTAGCTCATTAAATTAGGAATGCATAGAGTAGTCAGTGCTCAGTAACTAAGTCAAATTAATACACACTTAATTACAATACAAGATGAGCTTTAAGCAATTCCATTTATTCTCCCTGTTCGCAGAGCTGACTGCTAAGCGGGAGGCGGTTGCAGGCTGCCCCGGGGCGCTGGGAGGCAGGAGTGCCCGCGCTTCTCCCACACCACTCGCCGGCACGGGGGACAGCCAGGCGACCCCGGCTCCACACGCCTGGAAACCGTCACCTCTCTTCACGGCACACACGTGTGTCGGGGGGAATCTTTCCACCCTGCCGAGCCAGTCTGACAACGGCGGCACTGGCTGTTTTCACGACCCTGCAACGGTAGCTCATTAACCCCAACACCAGGCTTTTGTCCATTTTTCCACCCCAGCTTCAACCTGGGTCTCCCAAATCAGGACAGTTGTACGTCTTACAAGCTCACAATTCGTTTGCTCCTTAACACAACTTCCCTTGCTAAATTAACAAGCAACGATCCAGCTGTGAGATAGCAAACATTCAAAGCACACACAGCATCTTCACCACAGAGGGTTAATAAATATCGTAGTGGTTTGTACTTGGTTCACTCTTTACACTTTGCCATCAGGTTTCTGAGAATTTTTATGACTCTCTTGCACTTTATGCAATTCTTCAAGTCTGACAGCTATGGTAGCCCTAGGAATAGGGTCTCTGCTGCTTCCAAATATTAGAATAAATAGGACTTAAGTTCAAAGTAAAAAAACCTAGTGTCTCAGTTCAAATGCCAGTTTCTCAGAAAATAAGTTATTTGGATTTAAAAGAGGAAAAAAGACACAGCTTTACTTAAAATCCAGTAAGGTGATTCCATAGATTCCCACTAGAAAGAGCGTAGATTCATGAAGACTTTCCAATTACTTCTTTTAGAGAACAGGAAAAGAAACATAGTCCCTCCTTGATGAAACCTTACCACATCATCTCAATCCCGCAGGGGTAAGAGAAGAGGATTTCAGATCTAGAAGTCAGCAGCGCTTCTGGGCCGCTTCAGTGGCTCCAGCAGAGCCTGTGGCACCCGACATTGCTCTAGGCTCAGCAGCCTGCCCCTTCAGGGGTCTGCTGCCCCCCTCTTCTGGACAGACAGCTTCCTAAACAGCTGTTTCTCCACCGCTGCTGTCAGTATCCAGTAAATGCTGCCCACGGAGAATAAATCCCGTTGATATTTTTTTTTTTTTTTTTTTAATCGGAGGCTTCCAATGTCTGGCTGGCTGCATGGACTGCAATTCCAGGCTATCGGTGCTCCAGCTGGCATGCTGCTCAGCGCTCCCGTCCAGCTCTTGCCCTGGAGAGCAAACGGAGGAGAAGCGGGGCACTCGCAGCTGAGCAAGCCCAGGGCCGGGAACCAGCCGCACCAGGAGCCCGCTGCCCCCTCCTGCTGCCCAGGGACAGGGGCCGCTGCTGCCGAGCTGAGGTCCCCCCACGGTGCCGAGGCCAGATCCCAAGGCAGGCTACCAAGTGAAATCCCCCCCGCACACCACTTGGAAGGAGATTTCTTTTAATGCTTCAAAGGCATACGCAGGCTGGCAGCCACTGGTCCTTTCAGTGTCCCCTTTCCCTCCTCTGGAATCCACAGTGCACGGCGTCTATGGTGCTGGTAATGCTTAGGAACAAATTATTCTCTTTTTCTGTAAACAGCAAGGAATAGAGCCCATATTTCCAATAGCCTAAAATTCATATGCCCAGTGTAGCAACAAGAAAAGAAATATTGTTCTGAAGGGAAAAAAAAAACCCTGGATGTCTTTAGTTTGAGGAAGCTAGGTCAGTCACCTAAAGAAAAACATGTAACTGATAGATAAAAGTAGATAAATGCACCTTGTTCAGTGTATGCTTAGCAGTATACAAGACTGTGTTTATACATGAGAGACAGGAGAAAGAGAAAGAGCAAGAGTAGTAGGAGGTTTATATTCCAGACGTTTCAGCCCTAGAGCAAACCATTACTATTGTGCTTCAGTCTCTTTGAAGTCATGATAGCAATTAAGCACACTCATCGAGTAAAGATGAACTGAAATGCACACTGTACGGCTGCAGGAGCCCAGCAGACAAGACGGGCACCAGGCTGGGCTGGAGTACAGTTACGGGATCTCCAGCCTTTAGACAGGCTGCTCTTACGGCACGGACAGACTGGCCCCTCCTGTGCTCCAGCCCAGAAAGGGGGTGGCTGCTGGGGGAGCAGCCGCAGGCAGGGGTCGAGCACCCAGCCCGCAGATGCTGAGATGGCCCTGCGAGGATCTCTGAATTTCACCTGCTTTCGCAAATGGCTGAAACAAGCATTGTCCTCGTGTAGCTCAGGCATCCCCTCCATGTCTGCTATCCTCGTGTGGCAGCAGACCTGGAGGTCAGCTGAAAATTTATGGCAGCTATTAAGTCTGTTCAGGCTCTTTTTAATGAAATGACATTGAGGAAAAGAGAGCAAGCTGGGATTATGATAATACTGTGTTTTAAACAGAATGATTTAAGGCTCCCGGGAGACAGCTATTTGGATAGCACGGCGAGGGGATGATACGCTCGCTGACAAACAGGCTTTGCAGTGGCACGGAGCCTCGCGGACGGCAGCGGTGCAGCCTGGACAGCTGTACGTCAGGCCAGCACGGGCTCGGACGTGACCGACGCCGCAGGAGCGCAGGAGGCTGAGGATGCGCAGAGCCGAGACTCAGCTGCCAGCACGAGGTCCGAGCGTGCCGTCAGGCGCTGGCACGGTGCCCAAGTGCAAGTGCAACCATCGCGACACAGGGAGCACGCTGGGGCTGGGAGGCATCCGGCACCGAAGTCAGCTGGGAGATCTCAACCAACGAGAGTCCAAAGCACATCGGAGAGTGCCTGAAGCCTACAGACCCTGGAGTCCCGTTTTACATTTGTAAACCAGCAGGATCAGTTCTGGCTGCGACAGAGGGATATTGTGAAGATGAGCATATTTGACCTCAAAAGTGTTATGACGCAGAGCAAGAAGATTCTCAGAAACATATACAATAGGGTTATCTGCCCCAGAAAAAGAGCACTCGCTAGCACAGTACAAAAAACTCATCAGTCTGTCTGGATAAGACACATCAGAGCAAGTCCCACTATGATCAAAAATCTGACAACTGATTAGCTTAAACCACAGGATCACGTCTTTTTCCACCCTGACTGCTCAGCTGTAGGGAACACTGTTCATTAACATCTCCTTTCACACAGCATAGCTTCCTAGTGAGAAAGTACTTTTTCCAGTACTTTTATACTGCGGGAGGGGAGGCTAAGTTTGTTTTTTTCCAGTCAAGCATTTCTCCCTTCTCTCTCCGTTTGCTATGCAAGAAGATTTCTTTTCTGTAGCCTTAGCTTCATTCCATCTTGCAAATGGCTCTGCTCTCCAGAAGGCAAGCTGCTTTTCAATGAGCAAACTCTCAATGTAATGGATGAAAAACATTATAAATAACTAATAGTGCTGCAAACACTGAAAGACAATCCATCTTTCAGTAAACTGCACATGCTTTTCGGGTTTTGTGACTTCTTCTCCAGATCTCCTGGAAGGAGTGTATAAATATAAAATATTGTAGCTATCACCCTTTATTTCAGCAATCAATTTTGTTCTTATGCGATATTCATGTTTTGCAAAAATGGTTCTTTAAAAGGAGTTCACTCTGCTATTGTGAGCTAAGTGGAGACACGCTGTTGCAAACGGAGGAGTAAGCTAGGCCAGCGTGAAGGTGTTTTACAAATTAATTAAGAGTGTGATTTTCTGGGGAACAACAAGGAAAAGAGGGCATGTAAACTTTTGCCTTAAACAGCCCCTAACTTCTCCAAACCTTTGTAACTGTTTTCTAAGCACGCCCTTAAGCCTTACTAATCCTCAACATCTGCATTGCAATGTTTACCTAAGCAACTGGTGCGTAGAAATGACATCGTATTTATTACATACTTGCTGCTGCTTGTTTGGTTGGGTTTTTATTTGCCTCCTGTTTAGCAAATTGAGTGCTGTGAACTGACTCAGCTTGGCCAGCTTACTCGGAAGCCAGCAAAAAATCATGAACGTAGCCAGAGAAGCGCTTCTCCGTTGGAAATGCCATGATGGATCATTAGCATTTCTCTAACACCACTGTCCTAGCATCCCCACCAGTTCCTTACACTTTGCACATGGTTACACAACTTGGCTCCACAGTCTGTTGAAGATCCGTCTACTAAAGCTGAGGATCACATCGCCTGGGAGACGACCAGCTTGCACAAGGCAGATTAGCTTCTCCTAGGAGTAACAACATCTAAACGCCCCTTTACTTTTGAAAAACCTTGCATTCTTCTATTTATTAGAAATGCAAACACAAAATGTCTGCCCTCCTGTGGCAAGTTAAAGGTGCATGAAAGCAGACTGTTTGCTGACACTGCACTTTCAGAGCAGCAGCGCTGGCCGGGATGCTGCCTGTCACATACACGACAGAGCCAGCTCCAGGGTGATCACCCAGAACGTGTGGGTTTTTATCTTGCAAATTAATTTCGTGGGTGCCTTGTGGTTGTTTGCCATCTGTTCCGGCTGCTTCGGCTGTCTGGGAGCCAGACCTGAGAACACACGATGCCTCACAGCTGCATACACTTTCCATGGGATGCGGTTCAGGGGCATCCACCAGATGTTTGCATCTGCCCGAGCCTAGATTCTTGCTCTTTCCCGTCACCTCCTCTGAGGGTAGCTGCTGTGACAAGTATTTTTATGGCTCCTTCGGTGCTGCAAATGCACTTACATGGTCTGTAACAGACGCTGTAGAATTGTGATCATGGCAGTTTGTAGCTAGCCTGCTTCTTTGGATGCAAATTAACTATTTTGGATGACTTAACGATAATCACAGTCATTTAGCAGAGAAAAGAAAGAGGAAAGTTTCAAGAACAGGGACAAATATCACTTGCTGGGTCAGGAAGTAACACATAATAGATAAGATTTTGAAGACCTGAGGTAGAACAGCAGTACGATAGATTTGAGCTCACACCCCAAACATTTACATCTCTGCGTTTTCTTGGCGCCTGTACCTGCTATAGCATTTTTCCAGCCATACCATGGAATGACATTTTCAAATCATTCCTGCACCAGTGTCACTACAGGCACATCTCTGCATTGACCTTTATGTTCATCTCTGACATATTCATGGGGGCAGGGTGTGTGAAATCTGAGAAAAATAGTACATTAAATCACATCCGATGCCATAGTTCGGACCCCTGTAAATTTAAACGTACTTGCAATGCACCTCTGTGAGTGGAATCATTTCCTACCAAACTGCTTGCTAAGTTGTAATCCTGCATAAACACATTACCTCAGATCCTCATGCTACCGTTATCTGCTAAATTGGTCTTCGCTCTGTTTATCCTTTCAGCCTTATTTTTTTCCTTTTGTTTGCAAATAGAATTCTTACAGAAATCATGAAAACAATGAAGCACCTGGCTGTCAAATTTCTTTGCTCCAAGTTGTTAATTCTACAGTGAAGCTAAAAAATGCATTTTATATTTCCCTCTCTCAAAAGTTTATTATAGAATGAGAAGGGCTTGAAGCTCTGAATGCTCACTAAATCCTTGAAAAATTTCTAATATTATTTCTGATTTCCCTGTCGCACAGCTCATTTTTCTCCTCTTACAAAGCGTGAAGGAAGACGACCATGAACCATGAATTCTTGGAGGTGTGACTGCATGGATTGCATGACCCAGACAATATTATTAATCTCATGAATAAATCAGAACCTGTCAATAACCCTGAGGTGGAATTTCCATGCAAAGGTACTTTCGCAAGGCCCCGTTTAAGTGCTAAAGCTTCCTTTCAAATTCCAGTGCTGTATTTCAAGTCCTGGAGGTAACATGTCAATTCAGATAGCAGTGATGCCACAGTCACGCCTAAGGAGCCCCATACAGCTGTGAAAGACCTTGCTGATCCCAAGCCTCCGGGGATTAATCCACCGGCAGCGATGAAGGAGAGCCCAGCCACCACCGGGCAGCTCACCAGTGCTGCCCAGAGGTTTCCTTCTCGATAGCCCCATCACAAATAACCCTCTGGGGGTTGAACAGGCACCAAACATCTCGCATCCCAGAAAGCTGCTCTCGAGATCAGAGGAAAAGGGTGAAGAGGGCAAAGCCCTGGAAGAAACCTTCGTAGCTCCTCTGTCAATCAGCTAACCACATCCGATGATCCCCTCGGCACCGCTGCTCCAGCTTTTGCTACCTGCAGTGCAAACCACAGATCTGACACCGGCTATTTTAAACATTGATTAGCTTGTGGTGATTTCTGAACTTCTGCTCTCAAGAGCCACATACTACCTGAGATCAGCCAGGCCTGAGTAGGTCCATGCCCTGGCTGTCCCACACCTTTGCAACCCCAAGTAGCCATAAAGGACGAGAGGATGCTTAGTGGTGATACCCAGCTCCTCTCCTAGCGAGGAAAGCATACAGGAGCTCATGTCAGAGCAGGAGAGAACAGCAGCAACAGCTGCTGCTGCAGATCTGCTCCAGAAAGGCGCAACGGAGAGGGGCCGCAGGACAGGCGCCGCGTAGCCAGCATCGATCCTCAGGCCTCTCTGTGAAGCATGGCTCCGCACGGAGAGGCACTCGCGTTCACGCAGCACAGGGCTCAAGGGCGGATCTGCTCTTGGCATCCAGCCCGAGGCCCCAGGTCACGCGGGGCAGTGCCCCGCGCCTCACTCGGTCAAGGAGAAGGCACCAGTGCCAGCACACAGCGCAGCCGCGCTCCGAGCGGAGCGAGCACGTCCTCCAGGGAAACAGTATTCCCGAGATGGCCGGACCGCCGCGCGGTCTGCTGCCTTGGGAGCGCGGTTAAGCCACAAATAAGCGTTATGTGCTGTTTGGCCGAACCGAACCCACCGAGATTTGCTCCTGCGGCACTTGATCTCTTGCTGAAAGCTGGGCCGAGCCGACTGCAGCGCTGAGCCCTTCGTTGAGAGCGGGCTCTGCCACACCACGCCAGCCGGACTGGCAGGACCTTGGATCACAGAGCATCTCCAAGGCCCACGGGCAGGGCCTTCATCCCAGCTGGCCAGAGCGGACAAACCTGAAGCTCAGCACGTACCAGGAGACCCCACGGCCAAGGGTGTGATGGCAGAAGCCTGGCACCACGGTCACCACCGACTCAAGCCGAGCCGCAGACTGGGAACCTCCGCACAGCAACCCACCATCGCTCCCTACCTAGCCAAGACCTCCTGCCTGGCCACGGGCACCGCTCAGCTCCTGCGACCCGGGTTTGGCTCTGGTCTGTGCTCAGTCCCCCTCTGCGTGGGGGGGTGGGAGCCTCCAGAGATGCAGCTGGAGCCACAGGAGCCCCCTGCAGCCCTTGGTGCAGAAAGGGGAGGCGAGGACAAGGCTAAGAACAAGCTGCCCTTGTTCCCCTGGGAGCGTTTCCAAGATTAATCTCTGCAGAGATAAGAGTCCTAAAATATTTATATGAAGAATTTAATGCTTCAGTGTAAACCCCACTGTAAGCCCTACAAGAGCAATAGGTTTTTTTCCTCCTCCCTTTCTCTCCTTGGCTGTGTCTCTCCACACACATAAAAATAAACTGATAATATCCAGCTAGGCTGAATAAATTCAAAGCTATTGAGCTGTAGAATTACAATTGCCCAGAGAAAAGCACAGAAGGAAGCAACTTTCCTTCCTACAATGCAGGGGTGAGTAATGGAGCATAAACTTGCGAGCTGAGCTCCTCCGCCCTCCCGACTGACACAAATACACATCGCCTGGAAGATGCCAGCTCAATTTGAGGTCAGACATTGCATATGTTAGAGCTGAGGGAACAGGAGATACAATCATCATCGAGGGGGGGAAAGAGCAACGCTATCATCATAGCACAGAGCTATCAAATAGCATAAAGAAATCAAATGTAATTGTGAGAGGTACAAACACCATATAATTCACAACATCAAGTGCCAAACTTCCAAGAGCTGCAGGACTGCTAAGCTCCCTCCAAAGATGAGATATGTTTCCGCCTGCAAACTGGCGATGCACAGGCGAGGTCCTGGCACCTGTGATTAACGACTGATTCACCGAACAGGAGAGCTGGCATCAAACTGCTGCTCCACAGGAACAACGGTGGGAGACTTTGACCCTCAAACTCCATGCCTACTCTAGTACCAAAATAGTCTAATAATAGTCATCTTCAATTTTAAAAGTAGTTCAAGCTTCCTTGTGATTTTTTTTTCAATGAGCTGCGCTGCTTTTGACAACCCCAGGGACAGCATGCCTGAGAATAACCTGTGCTGAGGGCCAATCAAAGCTTCTTCACCGCACCCATCTGCCAATTTGCCTGTGATCCAGAGTTAAGCCTGCAAGGGAAGGGTCACCTTAGAATCATCGTTGTTTTTCCTGTTGATGTTGCAGCATGACTGCTGATGATGGGGCTCGCTTTGAAACACGGGGAATTTCAGGTGAGAAGAGAAAAGGCTATAAACTATATAAACTGCTCCCTCCATCTTGCACAAGCCACTGGAGAGCCACCAGCCCCTCCAGCGCTGCTTGAGCAGGTGCCTCACACCAGTCCGGAACCCCAGGCCAGAGCCAAGATGTTCTTGTTATTCCTACCAAAACTGCCCTGCCTGCCCCCTCCCTGCTCGCTCTTGCCCAGGTCCCCCCAGCCTGGGGTGGGTTTGTCCGAGCACACAGGGAACGCGTTCCCAGCTCTTACATCTAGCAAGGAGCAAGGGCTAAGGCACGCTGATGGTTCAGCTGGTGCTCGGTGCAGGGCAAACATCGTAAATGACAGGCAGTGCCTGAAAAAGCTTCCTGTTCTCAATGAGCAGGCAAAGATATTCATCAAATTATTGTTAGCTATAAATTAAGCAGAAATGCCTTTTCATAAAGGGTCTTTTTCCATCCACAGAAAAGGAAAAATAAAAGGCCTCCACACAGGTGCCCTCAAAGAGCACAATCCCATGCTGCCTTTTCCAGCATCCTCAGCTTTTATCCTACCCTGACGGTTGTTCCCAAGCCCTGTGGTGCTGTGTCCAGCTCATTAAGCACACACCTTGTGCTCGGCAGTGCTTCCTACGGAGCGATGGAGGACAGTGAATGCAGAGGGGTTACAGCACCCGCCAGAGCCTCCCAGGCACTTGCAGAGCCAGGGTAAGACAGAGCAGCCCCAGCTACGGCAAGGCTGAACATCCCTGCCCTGGGACGATGGGCACTGCCTCTTGGCTCCCAGCCTTTGGAAACAGCAGACAAGCTGCGGGTGCCTTTCACCAGAGCCTACGGTCCTACTGCACACAGACAATAAGAAACAGAACAAATAGGACTGACAATGTAGTTAGAGACAATATACAACTTTTTTCTCAGTCATTATTGCCTGCTAAATTTAAACACAACAAAGCACATTGTATTTTTGCCTCAACTTTATCACTTTGGAAGAAAAAAGCTTGGATGTTTCCCAAATCACAGTCCAAACTAGAAGAGCTTTTTATTAAGTTTCTAGCAAATTGGTTATTTCAGTCTGACTAATGGGAGTGTTGCAAGGGCAAATGATGTGAGCCTACTACATGCTTTTGTTTGGAGAATGAGAGCATGCCAAGGGAGCCCAGCCTGAGATCAGGGCAGGACCACCCTCCATCTGGTGACCAGCACACAAGAACTTCCCTTACCATTGTTAGTTTTAGTCTCACTCCATTTTAAACAGCTTTGAGCTGCTCTCAGACTTTATCTGACTTCCCTGTCTAAGCAACGGTGGGGTTTTTTTGCATTAAGTTATCCCTAGAAAGCATCTGCTTCTTTTTCCCATTGCTTATACCCTACAAAAAACCAGCATCCCCTGTTCCAAAACTCACTATGACCATCTGCATCCTTCCGACAGTCTCCTCAGGCTGAGCGCTCAGCCTTTGATGGGATCCCCCGAGACATTTCCCCTTCTCCCACCTGGGCCTGTTAAGCAGCGATGACCATCACACTGCAAGTCCCCCCGACTCGCACATCTCTGAACAGAATGATCAGTCCTGCATGTATAGAAAGATGCTTCAGATTTTTTTTTCGCATTCCAAAGTGAGGCTCTAAGTGGAAGGACTCCTTTTCTACAGTCTCCGACTCCCCTGTCCACCTGAGCTCGTCTGTTTACCAATGCCAAACATTTCCATTTGTCACCAGTGCTTTATGATCGTGGCACCGAATTGCTTACGCAGGGTATGCAGGCTTCCAGGGCTGAAGGGCTAAAATAAAGCTAATGTAGTATAATATGCTGAGAGGTTTTTTCAACTTGGTTTCTTTGTTGGTCTCAGTTTAGCAAATCACCAAAACTATAAGGGTGCCAGAATCCCACGTGCAGATATCTGGAGAACTTGAGAATTGCATTCTTTCTGCCATTTCCAAGAAGAGAAATTACTCTTCAGCATTTAATTTAGCATGTTTTCCTCTCAGTAAATAGTTTATCTAATGAATACAATGCACAGTACAGCAGCAACACTCACATAGTCTGTCGAAGCAATTTCTGTATTTCTTTAGTTAATAAAAATAAGAAAATGATTCCCAGCATTTTAGGAACAGTTAATGCTATAGTAACGTGGTAAGACATATAATTTATTGCAACATTAAGAGGCAATCTCTTAAAATGTATTAACAGCCTCATATCTTGGAGAAGAACCTGAAGTGCCGTCTCAGTAATACGCACCCGCTTAATGTTGAAGCCAGTTGTGCCCTTCGCAAGCACGCCTTCCCTGGGGTGATGGGCTTTGGGCGAGTACGATCAAGCACTTGGCTTTACTGACCCCAGTAAAGGCTACCCCTACCCTGTCAGCACACACAGCACTAACACCGAGTACAACACCTAAACTGCTTAAGCATATACTTAAGATTACAGAAAAGGAGACTTTTGCAAAATGTCTCCAAAGGTCAGCAGAATAGGGCAAAAGGCTTCTGAGCCAAATGAAGTACTATATTTCCAAAAGGAAATTAAATGGTGGTAAATTCATGTCTCCTGTAATATCGCTGCTTCTTTTAATGTAAGTCATACATGCACTTAAGACAGTAACACCGGAGAGGAAGACTGGGAACGTAGCCATTAGCTTGTCATCTCACTGCACAGGCCATGCAGATCATTCCCAGCCCATCACTGTCATCAGCTTAAAAGTTTGACCTGCTTTTTAGAAGGTAGTGCACAAAAACGTTTCAATGCACTATTCCATGCTGGGCGTCCATTAAAGGAAGCAAATGTGGTCTAAGCCTTCCCATGTAGTTTTCATAGGGAAAATAAAGGAACTTTTCTGCCAATATTGTGTCACCTTGTAAATTCCCTTCACAGAAGAGCGAGTAGCAATATGAAGCAGACACTGGACACTAATCCATTTCAGTGAATTACAGCATGGTCCCGAAAACAGTTTCCTATTAACACCAGTGGGCTTTGGCTCAAATGGGTATTTAGCTATATTTGGTGGATATCTGAAGGGGCTGGCTGCTGAAGTGCTCTCTACTGTGTGTTAGACATAAGCAGCAGCTGCCACCTAGGTACGCAGCCCTTACGTGAAATTAAGGCCGAGTACTTAATATCTGATATTATGTCACCTGGGTGCTGTGCAAGTCTTACACCGCTCTGGGTACTAGAAAGCAAACCCCTGTCAGACAGCTAGAAAACAGAAGATAGGTTTAGTCTGGAACTTCTTCACTGAGGCAAAAGTAATGCAATTATTTGGCTGGATGGAAATGTCACGCTGAGTACCCTCACCATGCAGATTATACCTGCCAGTTATAGAAACACTCGGTAAGATGGACAAGCCAAAGAAAAAATCCCAAAAGGTTAATTTGTGTAATTAAACAACTAATCCAGGTATCAGCTCAAAAGATGCATCCATGGTGTGACAGGGATGAAACAAGGTAAGTGCATCATATGGTGAAAAACACAAAAACCAGACAGAATTTGTTCTTTATATCCACATGCATTTGCATGGCTTCTGTTAGTCACCTGCACAGAACCAGCTACAGGTTTGATCAAGATATTTTCCGGATCAAAAATATTGTAAAGTTCTAGCTGTGAGGACTTGAAATCAATGGGCATAGAAATTACTGTAAAAAACCTATATAATACAGTAGCAAATTACAGCCTTTTTAAAATTTAGTTGTAGAATTCGATAGCAAGGACAGTAGTGAATGAGAAGAACCAAAATCATAATGCCTGCAGGACAGGAAAAAAACCTCAAAACAAGACCAGATCCTAAGCTAGAGTAAATCAAAGCAAATCTAGTGACATCGGTGGAGCAATGTCATGCAAAGTATGTGGTCAACCATTGATGATTAATTCCTGCAGGCCGTTTTCAAGAGTAGGGAAGTGCAGAAATAAGGAACCAGTCACTTGTGAGCAAACAGAAAGCACAAGTCTGCAGGAGGACAGAAATATTTCAGCCCTTCAAAAAGCCTGTACATGAAACAAGAGCCTTCTGAGCTTCTTGCTGCCACAACCTGGGTAACTGAGTTGCAATAACTGGAGTAGATCTATAATGAGAAGTACAGCAATGGCTATAATTTTGCATTGCAGATTTCTTATTCTGTTGCTTTCCTCAGCCTGAATACTATAGAACAACCAAAAATTATGAAGATAAACAGTGCGGTTGTTCCCCCTCACTAACAAAATTGCAGTTCTATGTCATAAATTGTGATCTCTATAGGGACAGAACAAGCCTGCTTTTCCAAGAATTACTCCTGGGCTTTGTAAAAGCCACACACTGCAATAGATTTAATATAATATCATTTTTATAACATAGCACTGTGAGACCTACAGCATTTAGCAATAAACTGTAAGTGCTGATTTGCCATTGCCAGAGCTATTCCTGTAATAATATTTAAAGTACCATATTCAATAAAGCCTTTTCTTCACTATACATTGATTCGTATGACCTCAGTCAGAAGAAACCTATCTGGCTTCCTAACGTGTCAGCAGTGCAACACCAAGAACCACCCGAACATTTGTGCGTTCTCACTTCTAGTCACCTTGCAGGTGTTCTCCGAGTGTTCAAACAGAGAATAACGCTACAAGATGTCCTCAGTTGCCTACCAATTCTCCCCAACTTTCACCTCTACAGAGGGAAAAATAGGATCTTTCCCCTTGAGCAGGGCCGGGTAAGACAAACTCCCCAGAGCGCGGCTGCCTGAGGCAGACCCTTACTGGGGCGTCAGCAACGCCAAGCACGGGCGCCCAAGGCACCCACGGCTGGCATCACGGCTTGGGGAGGTGGAAGAGCTGACCGAGAGCGTCAGAGCGCCTCTTCCCCCACCTCCATAAGTGATGGGCTTTGGCTCAAACACACGGCGGTCCCAGGGTGGGCAGTGCCAGGCAGCAGCACGGGCTGGCGAGGGAGGGAAGAGCTTCCACCCACCACGACGCTGGCATACTGGGGGTAGCCGAAGCTGATATTTTACATTACTTACCACCATTCTTTTCTGTAATAAAAGGATGGAATAACCCAGTTCCCTGAAATGTGATTAAGACATGGGGTCTGGTTTCTGCCTATTGCAGGGCATCCTGACTAAGCCTCTTTGACATGTATTCATTTTTCAGATCAATGCTTGCTATTAGCTTGCATGGTTAGCTTTGTTCTTCTATTCAGGAGGGACATCTGATGTGCCCTGACAGCTTTATCCATATTGAAAAGTGACTATTGGCAGATACACGTATATAGGGTTACTCCAATTTCATCTAGCTTGTCAGCTGCTGAAAATGGATTGAAAAATACCTACTAATATAACCTAAACCAGTGGGAAAAAGCATAGTCTTAGGAGAAAAATAGGCAGACTGCAATTTTATGGGTTCCTCAGAAAATGTTTTTCCTTCACAGTTTGAAACTTAGGAAATTTCTACAGAATGTGCAGCACCTCAGGACCTGGGGAAACTAGTATGGTCCTAGTGGTTAATTATGGACTTAAGAACTTGACCTGACTGTACCAGGTCACGACCTAGCCTTTCTCTTTCAGCATCACAGTTCTGGGTCCCTCCTGTGACGGGTTACTCGGTCCTGAGGAAAGCAGCTCTACCTTCTGTGGAACAAAGACATCCAAAAAAGTCAGCTGTACAACTTCACCATACTTTTTAGAATAGATAGCTCAGTCTGAGCAAGGAATCAGACATACCTTCCTCCTGACCCCATGTTAAACTTCTAATTGACATTGCAATTATTGTTTGGGCTGTTTGCTTTTCTTATTACTGTTATTGGATTAAAAGCATTTGGAGATACTCATATATCTCAAATTTTCTGCTTTCTTTTACAAAACAGAGCCTTACATGACTTGCTCAGGAGCCATTTCTTCTTTGAGCAGCACATGAAGTTTCCTTACTTCAAACTATCTAAATCTGCCAGCTATAGACTGGCCTCTGACAATATGCCTTTTGTTAGTTCCCACATGACAATGAGGATTTACTCCAGGCAGAGCAACTTCTCGGGACTATCCCGAGAAAGGCAGTGGCCAAAAGGAAGCCCGAGGTCTCACTATGCACAGACATCCCCAGCAGCCTGTAGGCACCTCAGCCTGGAGAGCCCAACTGTTTCACCATTACAGAAGGTGACAAATAGCCTTGTATTGCAGAGGACATCTCCAGAGAAAGCAGATTCTCACACACTGCCTCCCTGAACCAGGGAGAAACAAATTCTTAAAGAATATTTCCATGTGTGCCTTATTAATGGAAACAGCTGCATAGTAAGAAAAAAAAAAATCAATAGCTTGTGAAAAAAAAAAAAAAAAAACCCATAAATCTGCTACAGTATGTTGCTATCTTCTTTATAGTAATGGTCAATACTGAATATTAATTGAAAATCAATGATACCGATAATACTTCAACTAAATATGGACTATAGCTCAAAGTTTTCTTGTATCACCTGTGTGATGCTTTCTCCAATACCATTTCAAGCACTTCATTTTTTGGCTATAATTAAAAACACTATCATGTGCTGTCTGAAAACTGATCACAGTCTGTTCATAAAAACCTGCTAGGAAATGTATCATCACGATCACAGCTTTACCCAGAAAATGTGTAAAGCCACGTAGCCGAGACGGTGGCGCACATCCATTTGAGATGATCAATTAGGCATTCGGAATACACAAAGAGAGATTGTTTTTTCTCATTAACGGTTACGAATGCTGCAGTTTAATTTAGAGAAATTATACCCTTAGTACCTTCCCAGAAGCACAGCTTTGAATGACAGGCGTCTTGATTTTGTAGAACAATATCTGAAAAAGAGTGGCACAAAAATGCTGTCTCTAACATGTCCATAGGGCCATTTCACTGCCTACCAGGACAAACGTCCTGGAGCGCTAAATAGATTACATTTATAATAATTATGTTAGAATCACAGTGATGAATTCTGACAGCTGTAACTTCTGCAGGGTTATGACTGGAATGCAAAATTGTGTATTATCTCATCATACTTGCAATTTGCTTCTAGGACTTGAGCTTCCTTCAGCAAGACCCAGAAAACCTGAAATTAGCATTAGCAGTGGTACATCTCCACTGTAGATTTGTGGCAAAAGCAATGGACCCATTTCAATTAACTGTCAAATTCATACCCCTCATAAGGTGGGAATTAAATACAGTTAAGCCTGGTAGCAATAGAGAGCAAACGGATTGCATCGTACTGAAAGTCTACAAGAGGTGCAACAGCATAGTTTATGGAAGTCCTCTTTGACACTGAAGTTACAATCACCTATCCCCAAGCACAATCTATAAAAACAGAAATACAGAAAAGTTGCTATAAACTGGTTTTCATTTGCAGTTGCAAATAAACATCAACATAAAGGATAACTAGTGCCACTAACTGTTAAAAGGACAGGGAAATGCATGGCAATAATTACAGGTAATTGAGAGAACATGAGAATTTCTGGTTCTTGTCCAGTGGAAGCCTTGTCCACGTGAGCCTTGAGTCACATTCTTTTCTGAATAGCTATTCTTGAGAGAAAGAAGAGGGCCTGCAGTCTAATAGTTGGCATTTTACAGTAGCAGTAACTTATTTTCCAGTCTATCTTGTCACCAGAGTCCTCCTACAGCTCTTCCAAAGGAACGTGTCCTGAGGTTTGGACGCAATGGTGGACATTGAACCTGTCTGGCACGTCTGCTTGCAGGGCAGAGAACAAACAGATGTCTCTGAGAAGACTGATGCCCAGCCCCAGCTTAGAAAACCGTTTATCCTCTGTGCCAGATGGATCCCATCTTCCCTCAGTTCTGCCCTGGTTTTAGTATATACTCAAGAACTTTCTGCTCAAGCGCTTTGTTTCTTCCCACCCAGGCCAGCACGGTGCCGGGGAGTCAGCCAAGTCCGGCATCCCTTCCCCAGTGAACCCGTCTCACCGGCTGCTCCCACCCCGCCTGTGCGGGACAGCTTGCCCATCCTCTCCAGGCAAGCGCTTCATTCTTTGTAATGTTTTAAAAACAAAAATCAAGAGAAACAGCCCTTGTTTTCATTATTTCCTTCTGAACCCATTCACACAAGTGTGTGGATAAGCACGGGTGGTCTGCTGTCCACGTCCTTCATATAGCAAGAGACATGCCTTGCTTTTTCAAGGAAATGCATTTCTTTCCATTTTCTGGCCTCTCATCCAGCTCCATTCTCCTCTGATCTGAGGGTTTTTTCTGCAAATAAGGGGGAAGGCGAGAGGACTCTCTTAGCAGGTTAAAACAGTTTGATGTCTTGGAAAATGATCACTTTGACACAACGAGTGCTACACAAATACTCTCTCAGCTGTGTTTAAATAGGATCTTTGTACATTGATCATCTAAGGAACTGCAGCCAGAATTACAAGTGGAGCCATTTTTATGTCGTGTGCCATAGGCGTGAATTTGGGATGCAGAACCAATCACCCAGATGTGCTGAGGGAGAGAAGTGCTCAGCATGCAAGAAACGAAGGGCTAATTACAGGTATCACATGAATTCACTCAAAATTGAAACTGTTATCTGGTTGGTATCTTTCACTTCATTTCCCAAGTACCTTTCCACTAATATTTATCATATCTTTGTTTTGATTAAGGAAGCACCTGCTCCCTAAATCTAAATATTTGAAAAACTTTGAAAAAACATTCAGTGCAACATAAATCACATTTGGCAACCTGCTCCCCTTTGGTAACTAAACATAACTTGGATCTCCCACAGTATCTCTAGATCACATCTTGTTCCTACTTTCCTCTTGCTGTAGTCCAGCCTGATGTTTAAGCGTACTCCTATTTCCACGCACTACGTGGTCTGGCTGGTACTACAGGCAGAGAATTAAATGCAGGACCGAGCCCCTGGATTACGACAAGCGAATTCAAGAGGAAAGCCTGACGACTACGAACAGAACCAAAATGAGTAAGAGAAGGAAGTGCTGGCAAAACATGAAGGAAAGTCTTATCCAAAATCATCCCCTTCTGCAATGCTGACTTCTTTCCTGCAAGCCTTCCATAGGTATCATCGTGATCTCGGCATGCGTTTACTCTTTATGTTGGGAATGCCTGAACAAGCGCATTACACAGAGGCTGCCCTTACAGTAAAGGGAAGGAGAAGAGAGATTTAAGAGGGGTTTGGGGGTTTTTTAACAATAGTCTGTGCATGTACTTACATTCCTTCATTGCTTCCTACGGCCCTTCCTACCTCCAAAATTGCATAGAAGGGAGCAGAGTTAGAGCTGGGATAGATATATTTTCTTCCTCTTTTTCTAAACCAATCTAAATTATCTGGATCGCACAGCTGGGTGCCTCCCAGCTCCACGGCCATCTAACACCCGCACTACCACGTAGTCCTGCCATTCCCACCTGTGATTTAAAGGGAGACAGATTCTCCTTGCTTTGTGCAATCTAGAGCTACAAGCAGCTTACATGAGAAATGGTTTTAATCACGTCGGTGTTACATGCAATACAAAGAAAAGCAAAAAGTGGGATTTTGTTCTCAACGTCAACTGTTAAGGGAGGCGAGGGGGAGGGTAATTTATTCATGAGCTCAACCTACCTAAAAAGGTGCATATCTGACAGAAAAAACCATCTGAGTAGTTCACAGAGGTACAGCAGAATTCAGTAGGTGAAACAAGTAAAATTACAACCCCTGGAAACAGAACCTAAGCTGTAAAAATAATAAAGCTGTGCAGGGATCAGAATTTCCATTTCTCACAATGTTGTGCAGTTTCAAACTACAGCTAATTCCAAGTCAGAATGGGGAAAAAAGCATATTACAACTCTGAAATTACTTTTTTTTAATGCCAAGACATTTTCGTAACATAGCAGTTCCTTGCAGTACAACCTGCAAGCAAGCTTCAGTACAAAATATGAAGACGTATTACTTCACTCTTGAAAAAGGTATATTTTGACCATGTGTTTTGTTTGTCCCTGACCATTTCCTTGATATCAATACACTCATTTTCAGTTTCAATGAAATAATTCCCAAAAGAAAAATGTCCCATCAGAAAGCTATAGCTTTAATTGTCAACTAGAAGGCCAGATTGCCAAAAGGTGCAGCAGGTATTTTGGTAAATAAAGTGCTTCAAATCAACTGTCTTTCTGGAATACGTGAATTCAGCTATTGATTCTGAGGTTGCCTGTCCAAACCTCTGAACGTAAGTCCTGGGCTTCAGTTGTGCCTTGCTGTGAGCACTGATGCGAAAGGAGTACCTTCAGTAACTAGGACTTTTGAGGACCGTAGAAACCAAGCATGCTCTTTCCTTGGTGCTATTCTTAGACAAATATTCATCCTTAAATTGCCTCTGTATCTCCAACTGGGTTGTCTGGCAAGCTGACAGACAAATCTTAGTAAAAGACAGACTTGATAAATATGCCAGAAGTACTTGCAGTCTTTTTACACAAAGAAAAAAAATGGGGAAAAAATGAGAAGAAGAAAGAGAGTACAAGATAGAAAAAAATGCATATTGCTCAGCTGCCCTTGCCAACGCATGACTTCTGGGGAAAGGCAGTGAGAAGAACGATCATTTATGCCAAACAAGGCAAGGCAAAATATTTAGGCTGTCTCTTTCTTTGCCTGATGTACAAACCCAATATTCTGGTATCTCCTAGATGTAAGCAGGAGAAAGACTATTGCCGGGCTTGCTCCCCTGAAGTCGTAGGAAAGATCCTCCCAAGCCCCATAGGCTGAGTTGAAGCTGGGATGTGCCATCACTATTCTGCAAGCTCAGAGCTCAGGTGAAGGCTTAGAGACAGTGAGCCAAAAGATCACAAAGACAAAAAAAAAACATTTATGTTTCTTTGTATTTGTCCCAGGATCTGAGCCTGAGGTTGTAACTTGAATCAAAGTTTCTCTACAATGTGTGAACAAGAAAGATGTTTTCAACAAAAACTAACTTGATATTCTTCCGTAATCACATGCTTCAGAGCAGAGTTTTAAAAAGTTCTGGGATGCTCGTGGTAAGCTGACGAGCGTTACGAGAAATCTAAATTCAGGCTACCTGAACGAGCTGCCCCAGGCTCCCTCTGCAATGAGTGGGTCAGACACCTCCCAAAGTCGTGAGGGGGGTCAGAGGGGAGGGTTAAGTCACCCCCCCAGATGTACCTGTCTACCTCTGCTGACTGAAGAAATAAACTAAAATTAGATGGGGTGGATCCAAAGCCATCTTTGTAATCTTACCAGTATCAGAAGGATTTTTTTCTTCTTTCAGAGTGGGACCTGGATGCGTGACAGTCATCGTGTTGTCCTTCTGCACCTCCTGTCTCCTGGCAGGGAGCCTCCAAGGGCAAAGCATGATCTGAAAGCTTTCCCACCAAGTCGTATTTCTCCAGGTCCGAGCCCACAGATAAGTGAAGCTGTCATTCTTAATAGCTTTTGCCCAGCTCGTAGAGGTAATGTGATAATGCTTGCTTTTATGTGCACAGGTACCTTGCTTCTGTTAGCAGCAGGATACATCTGGGAATTAAAAGGAGCTGGCTAAATTCCCCCAGGCTCAGGTCTCCAGTCTGAAAGATTACAGTTGCTGAGCTCTGGCATTGCTTTGCCCACAAATAAATGTAAAAGAGAAACTGCAGTTTCAGAAGAGGGCAACAACTAAAATTTATTCTACAAATGACCCAGCTTGATCCTAAAGATTAGTCAAGTGAATTCGGTTCTTTTATCAGTGATTTTTCTTGAATGTTATGCACTGACTTGATCAAGCTAAGGGAAACAGAAGGAAATGTAAAATTATAATTCAGAGAAAAAAAGATTCTTAGCAACCCTATATTATTACTATTACATTTAAACAAAATAAAATGAGGCGAAACAAGGCAGAACGGCAGTCCTGTACCAATATGTTACTACAATTTAACATAACACAAAGGTAGAGTGCCAGTTACTTTCTCTCCAGTTTTGCTTGTTTGAGGGACCCTTGAAAGTCATTAAAACCAAAACAAAGTAAATGCATGACAGCTGAGAGCACGTTCACCAAAATGTGAGCAAGCCAGAAAAGTCCAGCCTATGTTCAATGTGTCTTTAACATGGATCAGCAGCAGCCATGGGAGTCAAAGAGATAGCGGCAGCTCCTTCCAGGTGTAAACCCAACGCACCAGAACAGATTGTCCCCCATCGATTTATTTCTTATTTAAATCCATGACAACTTGCACATCAGTGTAAAAACATTCTTCAGTTTTAACACACGTTACACACAGGTAAGTCCCTTATCACAGCCAGCCCACTGCAAACCATGCCTTTCCACCAGGCTGTTCAAGGACAACTGCAACCACGGTCTTTACAATGGTGCCTTAGCCCCTCACGCTTGCTATTTTCCTGAAGCTCTCAAGGCGAGTCAGTAACAGCAAACACACCAGCCAAACCTACTCTCTCACTGGACGTCGTGCTGTGTTAGTCTACAGGTCGTGTTGTCCTGAAGGGCTCTCTGCGGGTTCCCTGGCCAGCAGCCTGCCAACTGTGAGACAGTGCCTGTGACTTGTAGGTCGACTAATATTGATGATCGTCTTTGAGAAGAGATTTATAGATATCAAACGCCGACCTTTCCCAAAATACTGATCTGCACAAGTCTGGAAAAACTATGTTCTTCCCATAGACATACACATCCCTAGTGTCCAAAATGTGCCTGTTAACTTGGTGCAGAAGGTGACTGGAGAGAGTAGGAAAATAAAAACAGAACAAATCCCGCCCCAGCAAATCACACAAAGACACAATGCAGCACACAATGGAGTTGATGAGCTGCTTCCTTCTAACTTAATTGTGCATTTTATCAGGCCCCGAAGACAAACACAGCATTTATCAGCCCACAGGTTAAGACCCCCTGGAGGCTGTGGAAGGGCTATTTGAAAGCATGGTGAAATATTGGTAACCCAGTTCTGCCAGCTCAGGGGAGGGCGAGGCAGCTCTAAGCACGGGCTTCAAGTATTTTCCCTCGGCAGGCACTGAGTGCCTGCAAGAGCTGGCAGCAGCTCTGCTCCTCCCGCGTGGAGACGGGACAGGTCGTGCGCATAGCCAGGTCTGAGCGTCCTGCTCCTGCGGGATGAGCTGTCGTGAACGCAGGGCCTGATGATAAATGGGGCAAAGTAGTTTGTCAGTGGTAAGGGATGCGTGAAGCCCTGCTCTCTCCCGTTCACAGGCTGTGTGGTGGCAGAAGAAATCCTGTTTCCGTGGCCAAACATTTTAAGCTACTTCCTGAAGGCAGTGACGCTCTAGTATGTCTCTGCCTGCAAAGCATTTTGGACTAACATGCTCAAAGCATGTCCCCCAAGCCCTTGGATGCCTCTGACCTTGAAAGAACAACAGCTTCAGTTTAAAGGGTGCTGATCCTCAGTACCCACTAATTGCAGCGGGATTTGCAGCTGCCCAGCAGCTCCCTGGCCTGGGGCATGGGAGATGGTGTGTTACCGTCAGACCAGGTTCTCAGCCACGAACGTGCAGTAAACTTTCCTCAGCTTCCAGTAGCTGAGGGTGCAACCTGTTTTGCTATCGTACTGATGATTCCCCGGCTCAGCAGCTAACGGAAAATCTTCACGCGACAGATTAGTTGCCATATGCTGACTCTGAAGCTCTCAAAGGCGACCTCCAGCCTGTTTGTCCTCATACAGCCACTCCACGCTCCTCCCTGTCTCACACTACCCACAGATAGATGAGTTAACCTTGAGTTCGCTCATACTCGATATCTTACAAGATGTTTTATCTGCCTTACTTGATTCACTAACAACAGTGAAAGCATGTTAGATGTTTCTGATACACACTGCAGAGCAGAAATGGTGTGCTAGGCCCACATGCAGAGTTTGCATAACTGAAAGGGAAATCTCTGGTACCCAGGGAGATTTCTTCTAACTCTCCATCCGTTTCTGCTTCCTTCTGGCCCAGACAAGCCTTCAGGAGTAACCCCAGCCCGGCTGCTCCCCTGCCTCCCCACGAGCGCGCAGCAAGGAGCGGCGAACGCCTGGGCCCAGGCGGCCGGGGGCACGGCGCCGCCTGCTTCGCTGCTCGACCGCTGCTTCTGGCCGCAGGAGCAGCCCGGTTGGCTTGTCCCGGCTTGCTCCTCACCGGCCCCATCAGCAGCTCCTCGGCCCGGCTGCCGTCTGGGGACGCCCCCGGCCTGGCTCCCCGGCTGGGACACCCCCTCCCAGCACGGGGCAAGCCTGGGTGGGCCAGAGACCTCTGCCCCATCCTGACGGCCTGGCAGAAAGGCTCCCGTCAGCACCATGGCTGCCAGCAGGACAGACGGAGAGCGCGTCGGTGCTGAGGCCGCCCGGCACTGCCGCCGAGCGCGTCCCTGCTGCACACGGGCGCGCGGCAGCTGCAGCCGCTGGAGCAGGCGAGCGCGTAGACAGGTTGCTGTTACGTTTGCAGAAAGCGTTGACAGCACTCCAGGTTAGGATTAAAGCGAAGTGAGGCTACAAGGCAGCACTACCGAGCGAGCACAGCATCAGATCACCCAGCAGATAGAAAATGGGAAGCGCTGGACCCTGCACGCCCACCACAGGTCATCGGTTAGTCGGTATTTTCACACATCTAGATTCTGATTTATAGTAAAGTAATAAGCCACATTGCCAGCAGCTGTAAATCAAAGTCTATAGCACCCTGCTGATTTACAGCTCCCACCCCTGTACATCACAGCTCCTTCCCAGCTAGGAGGGGTGTCGGAAGACGGCACAACCAATTCAGAAACCACCAAAATGTAATCACCTCTATGGTGGAAAACTGCTGGAAAGCTGAAGATAAGTCTATATATGAACTGCCATGTTTGTAATACGTTGTAATCTACAGCAAATTATGCTCATGCTATTGACCAGACAGATTCTGTTCAAAAATGAACTAATTTTAAAGTAAGTTTAAAAACACTCTGTTTCTTTATGCATTACTTCTGGTCTCAAAGGAGACCTTTTTTGCTAGGGAATAATTATCCTACTGTCTGCACCCTTCCGGAACTTCACCGAGCAGCGCGACAGGCATCCGTCACGCACTGGTTCACAACTGCGAATAAACCCGACAGCGGCAGTTCCCCCGGCCGCTCCGGCGCAGCGCGAGCCCCTCACCCAAGCAGAGGCCTCGGGTCCCCGCTCCCTCCCAGAGCAGGGACAGCACGCACGCAGCGCGAGCACGCGAAAAGAGACAGCGCTTCTGCCTCACCCACGGCACAGAGCGTCCTGACTTGGGTTTATCTTCTGTGTTCAAAATCAGCATTGCGGCAATCCATTGTTTTCCACAGGTCTCTAAGTTCAGAATTAACAGCATATAAAAGAAAGGTGCACAGAAAACATTGCTTACAACTTTGTGTTCAACTTCCATTAATTTTACATTCAATTTACGTTAATTTTAATGAGTCGATTCATGCAAATAGTACCAAACCAGAAACACCCACTGATCAAGGATCCTTCTATGAAGGATTACTAAATGCTCAGAATAGGCTGTTAAAAGCAGTCAGAATAAAACACACTATCAGGGAAGAGGAGAAAGAAATCGGATAAAATAAAGTTTATGAACAAAAGAAGGGAATAACTGACAGAGGCGATAACACAACTGAACAGCAAAATTAGCCAGCCCTGTTAGCACTTCTCGTGCACACCAGCTGAGCCATCAGCTAAAAATCCAAGCAAAATACATCACCACTAATAGCAAATATCGGCGTCAGCATCTTCTGTAGGACTGTAAGGGGAAGCAGTCACAGATTAGAGGGCTGATGACCAAGGTGGCAATTCCCATGACAAGAGCTTTCTGGCAGCCCTGAAGGGGTGGAGAAAGCAAACACTGAGAACACCTTTTCCTCCCACTCAGACCCTGCAGGAGCAGCCTCAGAGCTAGAAAAACTGGGCAAAGCAGCCCCAGCTGTGCCTGCTCTGCCTCCCTGGGGAGGCCAGAGTCTCCATCACCAAGCCTTTTGCTCCCAAACCCTCCAGCTAGCGAGGCTCCCTGCAGCCCTTGCATCCTGGAAGGTTTATGAATCGCCCATATTTATATTTCATCTGACTTTCAAGGAAGATGCATTTGCACTTGACAATGACGGGCTTCTAGCAAAGCTGTTTTAATAAAACACTAAGCAGCTTTAAAGCCTTATTGAGATTACCACTTAGGAACAAAAAAAAGGGGGGGGGGGGGGGGGGGGGGGGGAAGGAGAAAATTGTCAGCCGACATCAATGCCACTCGACTTCCTTTTAGTCACCATGAGCATCTTCTGTATGAAAAGGAGTGCATCCCTCATGCACTATTAAAACTTTAAAGTTATGCTTACCCTTCACCCAGGCACAAGCCTGCTCCTGAGCAAAATAGCACTAGGTACTAAAGACAAAGAGCAACAAAAGGAACCTAAAGAGGAGGTTCAAATTCAATTTATTTAATGTGAAAT
The DNA here is from genome assembly GCA_009819775.1 of Phoenicopterus ruber ruber. NCBI lineage: Eukaryota > Metazoa > Chordata > Aves > Phoenicopteriformes > Phoenicopteridae > Phoenicopterus > Phoenicopterus ruber. The sequence goes on along the minus strand of CM020233.1, from coordinate 465,286 downwards.
CAAAGTACTTTACCCAGGTGGTCACCAAGGCATCAAGATCAGACTGAAAATGAGAGGGAACCCCGAAGAGACGAGCGGGGCGGGGACACAGCCTGCAGCGAGCAGCAGTCTCTTGATCCCTGCAGCTACAAGAGGAACTGTGGTACTGGTTTGCTCAAGCACATTCCCTTTATAATGAAGTTTAAAACAAATCTCTTCCATGCTGCAGCCCACTGCTACTCCTGAACCATGTCTCATCTGAGGACTACCAAAGTGCTTTCAGAGGGAAATTAGCATCTTTGACATTCATTTTGGTGTGGCAAGAGCACACAACACATGATCATCAGGTCCTATAAAAACCATCAGTTTAGCGGAAGAGGTGAACTGAGTAGCTGCTCCAGCTTTTTCATCAACTTTGGTAAGCTGAGATAAGCTACGTGTGCCTAGAAGCAGCCAGAGGTGCTCCCTGTGCATCTGCTCGCTCCAGCGAAGGCTGTGCAGAGTTGAACACCAGTGCTCCTTCACAGCAGGCCAGCACTGCACAAAAGCGGGAAAACACCCTTCTGAAGTAAAGGATGTCCCACACCATGACTGCTCAGAAAGGAGGTGCTCTGATACCAGCTGTCTCTGCTGGTCAGGCAGGACTTGACAGAGCCCCAAACCCCACTGCCCAAACCCCTGCAGCTGGCCAGCACAGCCACCCTCACCTACACCAGCCACAGGTCCAATTCTCATGCACCTCAGCTCAAAACCTCTCATTAGCACGTAAAATCCAGTTCACAATACATCTATCGTCACGTTATTTCCAAGAAAAGCAGGGAAAACACAGCAAAGTGCATTTCCGTGTACTGCATTTGTGACAGTGAGCTGATCTTTTCATAAAGAGTTCAGAGCTTGGAGGCTTCCCCTTCGTTCTCTCCAGAAAGGGCTCTGAAAATAATAAAAATAGCAGTATTTTTCAAAAGAATTACTGCAAATGGCAAAAATTCCTCTGGAAGCACCCAAAGGAGCCGAGGTGTGCAAGTTTCCCAGCTTTTTACTTCTACGGCCTCTGTCCACCACCTCCAAACGCCACGCTGCCACGAGATACCGGTTCCCACCCTCCTGGCTCCACCAAAGCAGCGCTGCAGCCGCCGTGTCCGCAGCCCCCGCCTCCAGGCTGTGAACTGATGGAGCCGGACCATCCAAAAGCCATTCCTCTGCGCTCCGTTCTCCTGACACCACTAGTTCTGCTGCTCTGTGCTGCCCACCACGCTACACTGCACAGAGTGAGCGCTCCTCTTCCTCCGAGACAGGATCACCATCTTCATCGGGAGGTGCCACCACGCCAAGCACCACGGGGATGCACACCCTCAGCTCCGCGGTGCCCCGGAGTCACGCAGGAGCATGCCACGCTCCAAAGGGGCAATTAAACGCAGATCACTGTTGAGGAGATCAAGAGCAATTTAACAAACACAAACAGGTTTCGTTCACTGTGCCTTCTGCTCAGGGCAAGTGTCAGGCTGCAGGCAGCGTGCTCAGTTTTCATGTGCAAGTGACACCTGGCAGAAGCAAGATCTGCACCAGCTCTGAAAGGCATTTGCACCAGTTTCCTCCTAAGCCAAGAGTCTGGCCGTTCAGCTCTTTCCCTGTAACGGAGGCCTTGCTCGCTTCAGTGAGAAAAGTTATATAAAGGATTAGCGAGAATGATAATTTCAACAGCTGGGTTAATGTCTCTCAATGGAAAATAGATCTGTTGGCTAGTGAGAACAAAAGAGCCTCACATGGCCACAGAGTGACCTTACTTCCACTGCGGTGAGATAATGTGAGATTGACTGATTTCACAGGCTCTTATGCTGAACTTTGTTTTCTCCCTGCAGCCTTCTTGGTGAGGTAAGCAATGTAAATAAACAGTCCCAAGGTACATTAACTCCACTGGAAGGAAAACACATGATCCTGTCGTAAAGCGTTCATCCAATAATTCTTCAAAACCATAAGCAAGGCTGTAATTTGCTATTGCTATGACCCAGCCATTCATTTAACTCTTCCAAAACTGTTCTTTCCACAGAGATCATTCTGCATCTGACACAAAACTCAAGTATGGCATCACCAACCCGTTTGTTTTAGGTTTGGGGTTTTTTGTTGTTTGTTTGGTTTTAAGATGAGAAGGGAGTAAATGCACCTAGCTAAGCCAGACCCAACAGAAGTGCAGCACTGCACCGCGTCCACGTCCCCCTGGGCGAGGGGCTGCTGGAGGGACGCGGAGCCCTGCCGCAGCACTGCGTATGAGGGCGCGCAGCTGAGCTGAAACCAGCCTGGCAGAACAGAATTGAAAAGCTCTGTGTTTTGAGGCTGTTTCCCCAAGCCATCCTCTGCCCCGAGCCCAGGGTCAGAAGGCAGCGCGCATCTGCAGCGGTTCCTTCCAGCCTCAGGTAGGTGAGCAAAGGAGGAACCAGCAACCGGTGCCTCGTGCTGCTGCCCCGTCAGCCTGCCCTGGGCGAGCCCCGTGCCGAGCACGAAGGACGCCGTACGGATGGGACCAGCCCAAGGCTGCACACTGGCCACAAAACCCTCTAAAACACAACCTCATTTTCTTCCCTAAAACCCAACGCAGTTTTCTCCCCGCAGCAGAGAGCTGCCCTCCAAAGCGGCTGGAGCACAGTCACAGCTGTTCTGGCCCCGGCTGCGCTGCTTTGCCGCCTGGCATTCCCAGAAGAGAGTCACACCAGTACTGTGCTATTTGGCCAAGTGAAAAAACAAATTAATTTATAAAGAGGCAGAAGGCTTTGATGCAGCAAATAGAAGGATTGCTCTTGTTAATATTTTGTATTATTGTTACAGCTAAATATTATTTCCCACTTTGCCTAGGCTGAGGCTTTAATCTTTGAATTAAAACCTTCTCTTTAAAAATTCAGCAGAACACACATGGTACATAACATTTTAAGACTTTGGTCCAGCTTCACCAGTGCTGGTGAAAGGAGATGTGAAACGCCCCTCCGGGCCAAAGCCCGTTGTGTCCTGGAGGAGAACCAAGCGTCAGCGCGTGCTCGGGTTTCCCTCGCGCCGGCGCCGGCCCGGCCTCTCGGCCGGAGCAGGCTGTTACCGGCACATGGAGCATGTCCCGGGGCCCCTCCGGGCGCCTTCCAGCGTCCGGAACCAGCGCTGGTAACGCTCCATGGTGGGAAGCGTCTCCGTCCTGAAGCAAAACACCCTCAACAGGGCTGAGCTTTACCAGAGAAAAAGGCAAGGTGGAAGGGGATGTTTCCATGAAACACAAACACTTTTTAGGAGGAGAGAAGAATCAGTGAATACATAGTTTTGACTGAATTTTTTTTTAACCACAGCTAATTGGAATGTATTTTAATAACTGTTGGACCTTTACACAAAAATGAATTAAGCCCTGCTGAACAATACTTCCTCTCACACACACACAGTCAGAGATGCTTCCCTGTGGCAGACTTAATCAGAAATGGAAATTCATTTAGCACCTCATTGATTAATCATTATGCCACAGTTCTTCAACAAAATGGAATTAAAAGGAACCATATAATATTGTTACACAGCTTGCTTGTGGGGAGCAGAGTGGGACACATCTTACCATTTCGCACTGTTTTTTATTACAATTTCACTTGTTATTTGGATTTTACTCCTTTTTAAATTGTTTTCTGGCTTACGTTTTATCCATTGTATTACTGCACTTTCAATGGCCTGTAGTCAAAGTGAAGCCAGATAATTACGTTCTAGAGAAATGCTAGTATCTACACTGAACGCTTTAAACATCTGGGTAATTGCCCAGCCCTGTACTCACTTTGCTGAGCTCGGACCCCCCTCCCCAGTGGGTTTGCACAGCCTCACGCAGACCTCGCACGGCAAGCCCCCTCGCCGGTGGGCCCGCACCCCCTCCTGCCGAGGCACCGCAGCGGCGGGGAGAACCCACGCGCAGCCCCCCCGGGCCGCGGAGTACCCCACAGCGGCCGAGCAACCCCCACCGCCGTCCCCGGCCCAGGTGCAGCCCCCTCGCCCCACGGAGAGAGGGTTTGCCCCGTTCCTCGCCCCCCGCCGCAACAAAGGCGGCCACGGCCCAAAGGCAGCGAGGGGCGTGTAAGAGGTTGGCGTGAAGACACACAGACTCAGAAGAGTGGGAGAGGCAGCAGGAGAAAGATAATCAGGTGTTTCAGGATGTTTCACCGGTCAGAAACCAGCCTGGTGGGACCCGACCTTCGAGAGGCCCTGGAGGACAGACACGCGGCCAGGCAGGTAACCGCTGCCTCCGGGAGGGACACAGAGCCCGGCCTCGCCTCGGCTTCCTTTGCAAAGGAGGTTAAGGTTCTCCCCGAGACAGTCAGTAAAGGCAACTCCTCCACAGAAAAATCCTTTACACATATTATCCAGGATGATATTTGTGTTAATCAAGAATTTGTAGGTCAATGACTTTAAAAACCTTTAGGCTATAATTAAGTGCCTGAAATTCACACGAGAATCAACATGGAAATTAAAACCAATTACACTGCAAAATAACACTCACTGTGCCCTTCTGCAGCACCGAAAATCGTGTCTTGAAAGAACTAATTCTCATTTCATGGACTAAATAAGATAGGATGCCTTCTGCACAGTACTTTGAGCTTGCAATGGGCTATTGAAATATGGGCCACAGAATATTTTCAAACATATAACATCTATAACTTCAGACATCACAATTTGGCAAATATCTTCTGTATTTTCATATAGTCTATTTCACAAAATAGAATTTTTTAGGTCATTCAGTAAGTTTACTTGGAATGCTTGCTATTTTGCTCATAATTTTTTTCCTGATATTGGAGAGTCAGAACATGTGCAGCCTCCAAGGGGGCTGGGTTCACACCCCGTCTGCACTTTCTGCCAGCGCTTTCACTCCTGGATAATCAGTGACAACACAGGAACATTTCTTTCATCAAATTCAAGTTTATCCTGTATATAATGCACATACCCGATGTTAAGTCCTATCTTGAATGATTTATACTACACCTGTCCATGAATTTAGCAAATGAAAATCATGTTTATTTGTATAATCTACTTTCATTAAGTGTGTCATCTTAGCAAGGTTTCTAACCACATATTTAAACCTAACGTGATTAGTCCCACTGAATTTAATAGGCTATAAAATCAGGTGTCTGTCTGAATTCAGGAAAATATTCACACAGGGCATCTTATTTCTGTTGTCATATTTGGGTAAAACCCAAAACAAATAGGAAACAGGAAAATGAAATGCACTGAAATGGCCTCCTTGCAGGGCGGGAGGGGGACAGACAGAGGTAAACTTCATTTTAGCAGCCAGGAAAAAAGGTACTGTCAAATTTCTACTCTACTAACGTACAAAGTAAAGCTTTTATTTTACCCTCTTGGCTCTAAACTGGAGCCAAAAGTGAAATATTCTCTGCTAGTAAAAATGAACACAAGGCTGAACACACTGGAATTCAAGGAGAAAATTGTACATATACAAAACTTGCAATAAATCCTTTCCCAAATTACACTGAGGTGAATTACAACCATTTGAAAATTTGATCATCATATTCCTGGTTCAAGTTCATAAAATGGTTTTCTCAAGCCATTTCCATGTTTTGTGGTCCATACCATCACTCCTGAGCAGCCCATAACTCCCCTGTAATACTTAGGTGGTGCTACCAGCCCTTAGCCGTGAGCCTGTACAACAGAAAAGGTTTGAGCGCTGCGTTCACGCGGGAGCGCCATCGGCAGTGCACACGCATTGATCCAAGGCTGGCTGGGGGTCCCTGCCCGCAGCGGGGTCAGGCTCACGGCTGCGGCTCACACCGGGGACGAGCCAGCACCGCACTCGGGGTTTCATCTTATTTCCACTGTGACCTCGAACAAGCAAGTTAATGAGTTACAAACCGGGAGCAGACCAAGTGAGGGGCAAGGCTGAGCCCTCAGTTACACCAGCCTGAGCCGGCAGACAGCTGCGGAGCCAGCGCTGGGTCCTGTGCCCGCCTTGGGACGGGCACGCGCCTCCCCTCGACAGCCCAAGACCCTGCGGGGAAGGGTCACTCCCGTGGGCCTGGGATGAACCTGGAGCAGCTCTGCCAGTCATCGTGCAGCCAACACACGCAGCAGCGCTCAGCTCCTGCTCTCCTCGGATCACGCTTTTCCTGTAAATCCTGCTATCCGACAGCTCCCCCTCTGATGCAATATTTTAAGACATCTAGCTCAAGAGTTGCATGGCAGCCACTCAGCATAAACCCAGACATTTTTCCCCCCATTACACAGTAAATAAATTACATTCCATTTTCTCAGCAAAGCTTTCCAATTCCATTTCCATTCAAAAGTTTTAAAAGTTCACATTGCCGGAGGAGTCCAATCCCATTATGATGAGGTCTGTGTCTGAAGCAGTGTTATGTGTGTATATATATTTATGGAGCTGCAGCTTCTCCCACCAGGATGCTTTCAAGGAGGTACAATCAGATGTGATGCCTTTTATGTAGTGCCAGGCAAAAGCCCTTTAGTCTGCTGTGTCAAGAGTCCTTGCATTTTATTTTTTGGAGAGCTTCCGTCACACACCTTTCTGTTCCCCCAAGGTACTAGAAAATAAGTAACAAGTTTTCTAATATAGCTTTTTATTCCTAAAAGACATGTATTGAGACATAATGCTTGATCAAGAAAACAAATCCTTACTTTATACCATTTGCAGTCAGCCAAACAATTACGTTTTTATAGCTTCAAGATGCCTCCCGAGACTTCACTTGGGTTTTTAAAATGCAGGTCAGAAGGGAACCAAAATAAAAACTAAAGACCCTTGTTCAAAAGCAGCTAGGCATTTCCAACCATCCCAGGGAGGCTGATTAATTCTCCTCTGGCTTTATATTTTCCTTACTTTCTTAATGATGCTCTGTCAAACACATGTTAAAGTTCCAAGGCACCAACCCCTAATCTATGCCATTTTTTATTTAAATTGCTACTGCTTCCTAGCAAGTCAAGTCCACAGAAGACAGATTTAGCAAGACAGGAAGGAAGGAGACTTGTTAAACAAAGCATGTGTAATGGTACCTAACTTGCAAATACTTATCACTTATAATTTCACTCCCAATCTGAGGGCTGGTGTACTGAGGCATAGTTTTATTTACATGACAGCATCCTAAAAGTGGCTGATGTAGTTTTGAGTGTTTTTACCACTTCTTCCCAAACAGCTATTTTCAAGCTTTGGAAAGGCACGGTGGAAAGAACAAGGATTACACGTGGCCTTACTGAAATTACATGTTTTCTATTCAGATTGCAAAGTGTATGCAAGAAGGAGGTGTCCTACTACTCAAGGGGCAAAGGAAAATCCAGATTTCTCTCTCCACTGAGAAACAAATTACATTTTTCCCCCCTCACCCCAGTAGAATCCTGTTTTTCCTCAACCTTTGTCTTTCCCAGCCTCACATTAGCATAGTGCAATTAAAATCAGACATGCATAAATAAAAAAAATAGCCATTTCCAGATTGTTTTATGACACTCTTACATAAACCAAACTCAGTGCAAGAAGCGGGGACACATGCACACACAGCACCCCTGCTCCAGCACCGATAAGGATGCTAAAGCTCCTTCTAAGCTTGAAGTGCTGAGTTTAAAGGATTTAGCTTGTGCTTTAGTCACTGCTAACTGTTACCAGCTCTGACTTTTACTGGGAGCCGACTACTGAAACACCAAGCAAGTGATGGCGCACAGGGCCCTTTTCGAGCTGAACGGGCGAGAAGATCGGCAGCAGGCGCGGCACGGAGCAGCACGTGCCGACGGCCCCGCGCTGTCCCCAGGTCCCCACAGCACCGAGACTTTGCACCGCCGATGCTCGAAGCCGAGGAACTCGAGCACTCCCGGGCACAGACTCCTCCTCAGCAGCTTTTGGATAGTGCCGGGCATCGCGCACACTTTCACAAGCAGGAGCGTGCCTGAGCTGCAGAGGGGTGGTTTACCCTCAGACACGCTGGAGGGGCTGACAACGGCAGGGCAGGGACAGCGATAGGCACCGGGAACAAATCCAGCTCAAGCTAAACTTGCTAATTACATTTTACTTACGTTGCAATACATCAGGAACAAAAATAGCGAACTGCCACTGAAAAAACATGGAATTTTGCTGAGTGAAATTTGGAGGTTTAACTTGTCTCCTGGCTTTGATGCCTTCTGATTGCACCCGAGTCATTTTCAGGCTTTTCTGCAGTCAGAAGCACTGGAAATCTGTTCAGCAGAAACTCACTATAGTAACAAGATGCTGAGTTAGGTGGATGTTTGAACTCCATGACAACGCTAATGTTTTAAATAAACTTCACTGTTCTCTCCCAAGAACCTGAATCCAGGGTTAGCATTAAAAAAAAAAAAATCACAGACTATTAAAACCCAATGATGTGGAAGATTGATATGATCCACCATAGCTAAGTACCTGGGGAAGAGAAGCTTTTTTAAAGTTTTTCAATTATTATATGTAAATGCAAAGATTGCACAGCATTTGCGTTTGCTCCTGGTTAATTTCTGAGAATTTCCCTTCTATTAAAAGTTTAGTATATTCACTTCTGATCAAAATGAACAAGAAGCCTGTTGCATACAAGTATTTAAAGCAATTTGTACATTTAATTTTTAAAGTCTTCAGAAAATATTAAGATAGTTTTTTGGACAAAACATTAATTACAAGTCCTTTGAAACACTGCAGTGAATACAAGCGGGTTAGCTAATATTGCTCGTTAGCATGACGCAGAGGCGCACAGCAGATTTGCAGATCCCTTGTTTGCTGATGTTTCAGACACAGATGAAGAGGGGACGTCAACTGGGCAGCAATAAAAGGACTGAGCACCAAATTGACAGCGTACATACACCCACGCTTTCCTGGAGTCAGACCTCCTCATGCACAAGTTCGGAGAATGTTCACACCCCCCACCCCAGAATTGGGCCTTTGCACTTGCTACTTATTTCCTCATGCTTATAATGGGAAAGTTTGCTGCAAGTAATGCCAAGTCAGGCACGGTTATACAAGTGAAAACATCTTTTCAGTGGCCAACAGGTTCAGAAAACGCTAAAAGGAAAGGATTCTTCCTATGCTGCCAACAGATATTCAGACAGCATTTTTTTAGTAGAGGAAGAAGTGAATTTGAAAAATTGCTGATGATTTCTCATTTAAAGCAGTGCAGAAATTTTAATATACAGTCTACTGCATCAAGCAGCTTCATTTCACTTCAGCAGGTGGTGATAATTTTATTTACAACTAGCAATATAGATTTGCCTTTGTCTCCACTCTCAATGAGATAGGAGAAGCAGTGATGGGGCACAGGAGAATGACGCATTTTTTTAAAATGCTGTGTTTAAAAAGGTGACAAGTATTTCCTCAGTGTGGTGCTTGGATTTTTCCATTATGAATCACTGCAGCTTAGACAGATGAGGTCACTGGGTTTGAAATGCCAGGCTTCATTATCTCTCCACACTCAAGCAGTTCAACTGGCTCCTGTGTCAGTAATTGGTTCACCTGATATTAATAACAAGCTCCCTGCCTGTAGAAACAATCTATTCATACAATGCTAATGGGAGAAAGAAGAAGAGAAATGAAACCTGCGTGGGTAAACAAATTATGGGGTTATGCTGCTGCTGCCTGTCAAGTGCTGAAAGGCCATTTACCAAGGATTCAGAGAAGACAGCTCAAGAAACTGTTTGATATAAGGGAGTACAAGAATTTCCCTAAGTTTTAGTGGCCATGAGTAGCTGGTTGCTATTATTTTGGTGAAAAAGAATATTCCCATGTGAATATTTTAGAATAATTACCTATTGCAAGATGATAAACAAATAGAGGTTTGCTTTTGGGAAAGAAGCAGAGCCAGAACACTGAGCAATGAATGATAAACCCTAATTAGAGGAAAAATACTCAGAGGATTGCCTTTGCAATGAAAAATGGAAAAAATAAAAAGCCTTTGCAGCTATCAGCCTAGATAGCTGAAAGGTGGAAAAAGTTTTCCAAGTGAAGGTAACTTGATTCCTGCCTGCCCCCCCCATACTACCAGATTGCTTTTTGCATAGCCTTCAGGTAAAAAAAAAAATACGTTGGTCAGTGTCCTCCTTCTGTTCCCTTGAAGCCAGCAGAAAGCTCATGAAAGGAGTTTCTGCAACAGTGAGATTTTTTTAAGAGCGTTCAACATAGGATAAGCCTGGTCTCCTTGGAATCAATGAGTGTCCCAATGCTAACTTGGGTACAGAGAAAAGTTAAGCCAAAACGAAGCTTCAAATCTTTCAAGAAGCTGCTATGGATGAGCAAGAGCCAATATCTTTCAAATGAAATGTTGAGTTGCTTTGTATTCTCTGTTGGAAGACATTCACCATGAGAGCCATTTGCACTAGGCAGAACCATCTCACTGTGAAGGTGAATGCTTCTCTTGCATGTGTTAGTGCATCACTTTCTGTCAGGAAACTGATCCGGGCTCTTTCCATACACCACACCCCCCCCCCCCCCCCCCCCCCCCCCCCGTTATGTCCAAGAATTACAGCCTCGCACCCGTTAGCGCTAGGCAAGTACACAGAGGTGAGGACACGAACCTGTATGGGACAGCACTGGTGCCAAGAGACATTTATTATGTCCTAAGACCCCTTAATGAGCTCAAAGTCAACTGTGCAGATCCTCACGTTTTCAGTGAAAAGGAGTCATTTGCACAATTCTAATGCACAAACAGGACTAACGACTACAAAACCACTGCGGCACAGACTGCTTTGTGTGCATGTACAAGGCGCTCAGGATGATGAACCTTGACTGGGCCTGCAGCTACAGCCCTTACACAAGTACTAGCACGTTCCCAAATAGTCCCACCTGCCTCTTGTCACAGCTGACAGTGCCACTGCAGAGATTCGAAAGGAATACATACAGTAGTATGATGAATTTGTCCCCCCTTCCCACTCCAGCTGCTTAAAGCAGTTAGCCTGGCAGTATTTGCCTTGTACCTACTGCAATATGGGATACCTCCAGTCAGCACTTTGCAAGTATTTCAGCCTTAAGATTAAATACTCAGTGAAAATCTGGTGTGTTAGACTGTATCAGAATGTAATTTCCTATAATTTCAGGAGTTTGCTGAAACGTCAATTTATACTTTAAGGTTCAACATAAAAATTTGAGATTAAATCCAAGGCTGGTGGCTTAATCACTAAGTAAAATACTATCCCTGCAACTTGCCACTCCACTTGGTAAAAGGGGCTCAGACTTTTCACCTGAAAAAACAGAACAAGAAAAAAGCCTAACAAAGTACACTTTAAGAAAAGGAAGGGAAAAAATAGTTTCTGTATGTTGCAACTTACAGAAATCAATACCAACATCAGATGAAAAATACATTTTCTGATGTAGGTCAGGGAGACATACAAAAACGCTTAAAAAATATTTAACCTAAATGCCAAACTCCTAATACAAAATGATTCTCTAAAGGATTTTACTCAGATCTAGTTCTCAGATTAGTTTATGCATTTACTGTTCAGCATTTGTAAAATCCCTGCACCAGAGCAGACCACTGTCGGGATTTGCTGTGTCCCAGCTCTGCAAGCCCAGCCCCGCACAGGATCAGCGTCCGCTTCCCTCGGGCACAGCCTCAGAATGCGACCAGTGCTCCCCCTCAGGACCGGGCCCCGCTTACCAGCCCAGACCCTGGGTCTCCAGCCATCGGACCTCCAGCAGCCTGGACATCTCCCCACTCCCCTCACGAGGGTGCGCCGTGCCCAGTCGGTGGGCAGCAGGTGCTGCCCTGTCCTGCAGCCCCACCACCCACTTGACCAAAGGCTAGCAGTCATTAGCCCAGCCGAAACGGTATTTTAAACCCCAGGTCAAGCAGACAAGCAATCCCAGGAAAAATGTATTTTCCCCCTAAGGGCATCTACCAGATGCATTATTTCTGTCTTTCCAGCCATTTTAAAATCCAGAAGCCTGTTTCTCTCCACACGCCCATGGCTGAGCTTGGGCTATTATTGCTTCCTACACCCCTCCATGGACACGGTGTCCTGACAGACTCGCACTGCAATATGGTTTCCTGTTCTTTCCTACTGACCGTGCTTCCCAGAGGTTAATCTTCTCCCTTCACCATACTTCACTTGCTTCATAACAGATAAATTCTCTTGGCAATGATGACTAACAGCCTATCTCCACAACTGATTTGGTTCAGAAAACAGATGACCTGCCATCCGTGACGCAACGCAGCGTGGTGCAAAAACCAACAACTTACATGCTTGCTTTTCATTTGAAAAGCTGCTGTCTGATCTGGTTACTTTAAAGCTGGTGTTCTCACACTCTTCTGAACTGGTGCTCCTTTGTGATGACAATCTGTTTTGCATCAGGTGTGACCACTGTCTTCCATTGAAGCACTTCCCCAGTGGGGTCAGACATCTGCAGCAGCAGCTCCACCTTACGCATACTGACACATCTCGCCATAGAAAGCAAAGTCACATTCAAGGTATGGTGGTTTCCAAGGTTATCGGTGCTGCCAGGTTTGTAGCTCTCTAATGGAGATAGTTAGAGAGCATAATTAAGATAACAATTGAGCATAGAGGGTATTGGCGTAACTTATCTCTTACTAGTTTCCCATTCTGTAAGACAAGGGTATAAGGAATCAGAGAAAAGCCAAGAAAGCAAACTGCATGAAGTAGCAGGAAAAGCTGAATAAGCACAGACAACATAGTATCAAAAAAAGAGGAGAAAAATCCAAGATTTTCTGAGCATGGGCTGGACCTGTGAGCAGAGACCTCACCTCTTGATCAATTCCCACCCTGCTGAGGACGCTGTTCCGCATGAGCAAGCAGAGGTCCGAAGGAGCACTTGACCCCAGCACCATCCTCTCCTTCACACCTGCAGCTGGCTTAGGTCAAGAAAGGAAAGCAGGGCACTATTAGCTGATGCTGCTAATGGCATTCCTGCCACTGGCTACAGTAAGACCTTCAGGTGTATTTACTCTGGTGTCTCAGATCCTGACTTTGTAACAAACACCAACCCATGAGCAAGATTTCCGGGGGGGTTGGGGAGGGTGTAGGAATCATCTATAACTACCTGAATTATCTTAGAAATCAGATAGACTCGTGAATAAGGATGAGCCGATGCATGGGACCTGGTTTACCCACAGTGCAAATAGACAACTGCAGTGGAAATGCAGAAGGTATGTTAGCGCAAGGAGCTAGAGGACAAAAGTCTGGCAACATGTTTGACACTAGTTAGCTCCGCGCAAGCAGAATGCAGCTGCATGTTACAGAAGCTATTTATGTGACAGAAAGGATGTAAAAACAGCAGGAGATGGAATAAAAGCAGGGAAACTGCTCTGAGCCTCGGTACTGTCAGGACTGCACATCATCCTGTACATCACAAGAGGGGTCCACCCAGTGGCATCAGCTTCAGGATCCTGGCATCAGGAGGTACCTAAGACACCATCCAAGTCAACTGCTGTCAGCCCGTATTGTTCCTGCATTAATAAGTAATCTCTCTTGCCTGGTGGGGTTTTTCCTTAAAACCTCCTCATCTGCCCAATAGCTGGACAGAATACCAACATCTAGTTCTTCTGAGCATGCACCTAAAATAAGTGTCATATTGCGGATTACATCTAGTCTGGCTCTCCACAAAGCAAAGAGACACAAAGCAAAAAGAACCAGACTCCTGGTCTTTACTCTATTAATTCCTAACAATACTGCTGAATTAGGATCCTGTGCCACATAGCTATGAAATCCAGCAAGGGACAAGCTACTGGAGTGCAATTTTTCTAACACCCTAATTTCTGTCAGAGTGCTAAAATCACGCAACACTGGATGGTTTTACTGAAGTTTTTCCTCATCTAAAGCTTGGATCATTCCACACTTCATCTCACAAGTCAGCAAGAGCTCTGCTGTTGACATCAGCAGGGCCAGGACGTTGTTCCTCAGGGTCCAGACACCCCAGGGGAGCTGGGAAGACAGTCAAGGATGTTCACATCTCACCACCTAAAGGTCCATGCTGCAGACAGAGCAATGTACTTTCTTGTTCACTATAATTTGCAAGAAGAAACCTGCTTTAGATATGGATGATACATGATCTGATTCAAATTCAGAGATATATACTCTTGTATTGATCCAACATCTACTGGCTGCATGATTAAAAACAGATTTTAGGATTTTTTTAAACTTGCAATACTAGCAGCTACTGTTGAAGAGATGTTGCTGGCAAAGTTAATGAAAGCCCTAAGGTATCCTTAGTTCAAGCACACTCTTTACTGTTTCAAGGCATATACAGTGATTCATGGAAAGGAACAGAGCTCCAAAGTGGTACTAAATATAGCAATAGCCCTGTAGATATTACACTGACTCATAAAGTACCTGCTTGTAAGTGATGTCTTATCTTTTTAGATGTCCATCTGCTGCCCAGTGTTTACATATACTGAGTCTTGGTTCTTTTGTTCCGTTCAGAATGATGTTTACCCTTCAGTGGAATGACACACTGCTCTGGTAGAAGCACTTCAGCTACATGGATGCTACATAATTGTTTCCTTTTATTCATGGTCTCAATACTAATACAAGAGGTATTTGAATTTATATAAAATGCAGCTAGTATGTTGCTTGACTCCTAATTTGGAGCTCGGTATTGTATATCCATGGCTCAGCAGAAATTCAGCCAAGCCCTATAATATCTATAGTGTTTAAAGTCTTTAGTCTTTCTAGACAGGAAGATTTACCAAGGTGCTGCAACTGCAAACAGCTGAAAAGCAGGATGGAGTTTCAGCCATTATTCAGGTATCACCCACCATTCCCAGACAGTTTGCAAGTAGCAAACTCATTCAACTAGAGCTTTAAAGAGAGCACCAGTTACTATCTTACAAAAACATTGACTGTGTTTGCATTACCCTCTGGAGATATTACATCTGAAACCATACTAATAATCTGTTCCTGGGAGAAGCAGATGACTTGCAAACCAATCAGACCAGGTGGTGGGCAAGTGTAGGAAGTTCCTCCATAAAAAAAACTTCTCACAATGACTAGAACTGGTGGGGGAAAGCCAAATACCCCACTCCTCCACAAAAAAAAAGAAAGTAGCAAAGCTGAAACTGGAGCAAATGTCTATAGAAAAAAAAGGCTACTATTAAATTCACAGAACTGGTAGAAACCACCTTCTGTTTTAACTGTGTTCCTTCATGGTCTTCATTTATGTCAGAAAAAATGATAAAAGTCAAAGCACTCCTAGAAGTAACTGCTGATGCCCCATCTCTGCTTGAGCTTATCCATGTTTTGTTGGGAACCATTGTTGATACCAGCACGGAACATTATTATGAACCTCTTCAGTATCTCCTGAAGCAATAAAAAAATCTACCCTCAAAATTAACCCCAAGTGATCCTCACAAGAACTGGGGAGTATTCCTTGATTCTGGGCTGCCCTATCATCTACCCGCTGTTTGCGGAGATAATACTCAAAGGCTCTTTCTCTTTGAATCTTCAAAAGGAGACTGTATCAAATGAAAGGACAGAGCGCTAACATCTCTTCACTCTGGTGTCAGAGTCCACGATAGAGAAACGAGTAAGAATGACATCAAACAAGGAAAGAGGAACTTTTCTCACTTTCTCCAGAAAGCTGTATGAGACTCTCTAGGCACAGACATCCATCCATCTAAAAACATCAAGCTTGATAAGAAAATCAAGACGGGAACATCAGAAAAAAGTTTAATAAGTTCCTCCATGTGCCAACCATCAATGGCCAAGGAGCTTCTAAGATGCCTTGCAATAAAGTGCATTTTGCTTTCTCAGGCATGTCACTGCTTCATTGTGGTCTGCTATCAAGTAATATTAGATTCAGCTTGAATAAAGGTGTAAGAATCTGGCTGTAAGAGTTAATTTTTGTCCTCACTTCCCAGATTGCTCTGGTTTTACATCACTACTCTTGAGCCAATGGTTTTGCACAACAGGCGGGTGTATTTCCTACTTTTCCCTGTATCAGCCTTTTTCAGTGCCAGTGGTCCTGCTGAAATAAAGCTTTTTTTGGTTTTGCTCTCTTCCAGCTGTCAACTGAACTCATGACAAACATGTCCCCCCTCACTGTCTTTGTGAAAAACAAGTAGATCTCCTGTAATTTGTCTTTCAGCTTCCCCAGCCACTAACAACTACTACAACTCAAGCCCATGTTTTGATGAAAGTTGAATGCTATATAGCAGTTAAGAATTAACATGCTAATGAATTTTCCAAAGTAATTGAATCTAACATTACAATCAATGGTACTGATTGTCTCTGGGATAGGAAATTGCAAAAGGACAATTAGAATCACTTCTGCAAACAAAATCCTTAGTTATTAATTAAGGTAAAGATTAACTGTCAGTCATGTTTACTAGAAGCAAGTTCAAGATTCACCCAATAATGGTCCAATATACATTATCCCAGTTCTGTGACGCGATATTGAGTAGACATGTTTGAGCTGACAGCATCTAAGCTTACCTGCCACTTTTGAGGCAATACATAGCAAAAACCTAATCTTTAGCTGACATTGAGAAAACAAGTCATCCCAATTTTGATTTCTCAGTCAATACAAGATGTATAAGGTACTTACAAACTCTCTTCTAACCTCACATCTTGAAAAATGCCAATTTGCAGGAAACAGACTACCTAATATCCATGTCTTTGCTGGCTAAAGTCACAATATTGTTAGAGCTGATCTTACTCAAAAATAATCTGCAGCTGAGAGCAGGAGAAATTGAGCAAGTCAAAAACACTTTCCATCTGAATGTTGTATCTTCCTACCTGTCGTGAGCAGCCTCATGTCCCCTGAACACGCTTCCTGGGAGCCGCGGCGTGAGGCAGCAAGGGGTTCATTCCGAAAGGTACTCTGTTACTCAAAGCGCCAAGTGTCACGCTGGAAACCCTTCTGGTAAATAACCTTTCTGGGTCAGACATTAGCATTGCACTCTGGTTAATTATATCAGTGGGAGAATATTAATAGCAATTCTTACTTCATAACCATTCATTTCAGACCAAGAGCTTTCACTCCAGCAATTTATCTGGCTGCCAGCTTTGAACTCACTATTTATCACAGTCCAGGGGCACTACAGATGTCTAACAAGTCAAGGCCCAATCCTTTCCATCTCTTTCATAGCAATGCACCTGTTGCCTAGTACAAAGTCAATTAAATATATTACTGTTGATTACATAGCCTACAATTCAGTGCTTGGTACACAGGAGCTGCATTCAGTAATACGCTCTACCCTAGGTACCTGAGGAAGTTGAGCTCCAGTTTGAAAGCACAACATGCAAGGAAAGAAAATCATTCCTGTTACAGTCGGCTTTTTTCCCTAAATTCTTGCTAAAATACAAACATTTGTACTAAGTGATGTTATACCCCTACATTGTTCAGAAGGCGTAACTTGCAATATGCTATTTTTTGTTGAGATCACCCTCTCAAGGTGATTAGAAGTCAGTCAACACATGGAGACTTTAAGCTAGGTGAGGTCCTACTCCAATTGTGCTATAAGAGCTAGTGCGTGCCCTGGACAGCAGCACAGCAGAGATGAGAGGAGACCATCCTGCCTCTTATCCCATGTTCAGCAAGCACAAGAACTGAATGAGGTGCTTACAGGAATGAGGCATCTTGCTCAATGCCATGATCTGGAGTATGACCTCTCCAAGGCAGCCCCGTCTCTTGCACCACATTCAGTAAGTACAAGAGCTTGGCGTGGCATCAATTTCTAAACCTCGCAGAAGAAACTTGCATATTAGACTCCATCTTCAAGTCCCGGCAAGGTGTGAATTATTATCCCACAGTGGCCATCTAAATCTCATAATGGCACACACTAGGCATTATGTAATTATAATACTTACATTGCAGAGCCTTCTTCCCATAATAAAAAGGACATAATGTTCAAATTAGTAGGTATAAGCTTTATTATTCTCTCAGATAGTTAGGATTTTCAATTTGTGAAACAAAATGGGTATGGGTATACCCCCCCGAACTGGCTTCTCATAGCGCAGGATTTATCGCTCTGCCTCATGTTTCTAATTCAGGCTACGGTTGGAGGAGGCATTTGTTGCTTGGAATATGCACTAATGTATCTTCTCTGTCTTTGAATGAGCTTTCTGGAAAAGAAGATGCAGTTGCAGGAACCATTCCTTAGATTCACCTAATCACGTGCAGTGTTTCACAGATGATTCCAATGCCAGAAAAAGAAAAGGAATGAAGAATTTTAATGGGTGCAAGGATGCAAGGCATAGATTGCTATCAGTGGAAAAAGCTACTAATTCCCTTGGGCAAATTTCAGTAGTACCATTGAACTCCCCCTGTGACAAAAGAAACAAATTCCCTGCAAAACCAGTCTCAAGAAAATGCCATGCTTTCAATATACTTGTTCAAGTGCAAATACAAACATCAGACCATCTGCAGGCTCTGCTGGCTTCAGGGAGAGATAAAGATTAGTTCATACAAGTGAGGATCAGACCTAAGGATCAGCGAAGTAGCCATGTGGGAGACAGCAGATAGAAGCAACCTTTAGTCCCTGAAATTTTAAAAATCTGAAGCAAAGACCAGTGAAATCAATGTAAGTCCAAGGACCTCACTGGGCTTTGCTGAGATGTCCAATTCCATGTATCTCACTCCATACAGCTCCTGAATTACTGGTTTCTGTATGCACAGCCCTGTCCCAGAGACCCTGCTCTGCCTGCCTCAGGCAGGAGGAGGAACAGGCAACTGGAACCGAGGGAGACAAGGCAAGGGAACTCGGCCACAGCCAGTTTTATGCATTTTGCAGTTTACTGCAAATACTAGTACGCGAGACAAATTCAGATACTTTCTGCTTTATGCTGATAGCAACGTCAAATCACCAGTTAGTGGTCTGAGAAGAAAGCCACAGGAAGGATGGAGCCATCTTATCCCCCCCTCCCCTCATGGAGGGCTCACCCCATTAAGCACGCTGCAGCCTGCTGCCGTTGATGTGGTTTATACGGTCTAAACACACATGCAAATACCCGCATCCCCTGCTTACACAGGCACACAAGTTGAAAATTATCTTTGCTCTTTCTTGACAACACGATGACATCCATCATAGTCAGACACTACATCCCTCAGTGACAGCAGCAGAAAACGCGCTGTCAGCACTGATGTGAGCTGTCTTTGCTACAGCTGCATACAATGGTTCAAGGCCTGTTAAGCCAGGAAGGAAGATGTTAAGATTCACAGGGCTTTTTGTGATTTTGTTCCCCAGGGCTTCAAAAAGTAAAAGGAAAATTGGGATTTTGGAACCACTCAATGCCCAGCTGAGCACAAAGTCAAGCCATCACATTTTCAAGTCAATTAACACAGTAGGAGGGCACTGAGCACTTCTGAAAAGGTGTCCCTTAAAGGCCTCAGTGAAAACTGGGCTCTCTGAAACAGAGCCTGAACTTTTAGTGTGCCTCTGTTTACTAGCCTTCTATGAGCTGTACTTCATACTTAGCAAAATGTTTTTTGTCATTAGTGAAATGTCATATTGAGTAATGTCTACCTAAAGCAACCGGTTGACCCAAATAATTTTCCAAATTCCCATTTTCCCAAAGACACAAAGCAGTCAGAGTGACTCCAGGTACAGTCACAACAGCCAGGCTCCGGTAACACAACAGGAAGAAAGAGGAAGGGGGAAGGAAATTACACATCCACTTATCCACCACTCAGCCTGGGCAGCTTTTTCATGCTTTGTCTTACCCAGACACACGTTTTGATTTGTTTCTTTCCCTAGAGACAAAGCATTTACCATTGATGACATTCAAAGAAAACAAAACTGGCAAAACCCACACCAACTCAGGAAATCTTGTTTCAGGAAATCCTGGCCAGTTCTTCCACTAATATAAATTGCATTGTAGCAACGAAGGGACAATTTCAGAAACTTTCTGGCACCTTCAGTATCAAGAAACAAGTATGAAAAAAATCACATTAATAAATTATCATCATAGTCAGTAAAAGTACCACGACACTATCTCTACCCTAATTCTTCATGCCTTAGCAGCCTTTGCCACTACTAAGAAAAGCGGGGTTGGGAGAGTCCTTTTTAACTCAAAAGCTTCACGCATACAGCAAATCCCTCCAGAAGGCTTACCTGCACGAAAGGATAAGAGGCTCTTCCTGTTAGAGAAAATTAGAGCAGTAATTTTAATCCAAATGAAAACACTACTGTTACTGAAGTTCCTGGATTTAGGGCTTAGTGGTGACTACTTGGAGGCAGATCTACAAATCTCCCTGGCTTCTCCAAACCCTTGATCATCACTACAGAGCTGGAAATTATCTTCCCACTCATCAGTTTTTCAAAATCACACAGTGAGGCAGAGAACAAAGCAGGGACAGAGCACGGGAGTCTTGGCACCGCTGCTGCTTTGACAAGAGAGCCTCATCAGCGGCAAACAGCTCCTGCGCTCCGTGATCGCCACAGGCACGCCGTGGAACCGTCCTCTTCACGCGTCTCTAAAGAGAGAGCACGCTTTCAGGAGAACTGGGAAGAATCACCGAGCCCACCTCCGTACTCGTCACCAGGACGCTGCCCTTACCAGATCCTTGCACATATCTAGAGTCAGCAACAGCTCTGGCTGAGAAACAAAGCTGAACGAAGGTTTTGGAGCACGTTTTAGGATAAAAACCAGATAATTTAGAGCCCCAGCATGTTTTCATAGTAGGAACACTGTACACGATTAACTATTTTATAGGCGTAAAATGTAGTCAACTTTTTGACCGCTTACCTTCAAATTTAAAGAGCAATTAGTTAACCTGTTAAACCATGAACATTTAATATATTTCTTGACCTACTCACAAGTAAAGTTAAAGACGTTCAAAAATAGAATCCAACTTCCTCCATAAACCGTAACGGCAATTACTGTTACTTCTGCTTGGCTTTACACAAGGGGAATGAAACTGTTTATGAAATTACACAGCCTATTGTTCTGTTTTCCCCCCATCTATAGCATTTCAAGGAAATATACTCTATGCCAAAGTTTCATTTTTCAGGGTATTCAACCTAGATCCTCTTGCTGTTAAATTCATCCTAAAAACATGACAGACAAATGATGGGTGCTGGACAGGAATCCTCACACTTGCTATTTGTTAGGCGCTGTCAATTGGCAGAAAGGGGGCACATCTCCAGAGCAGCGGGTGTTGTTTTGGGGACAGGATTCTTGTTACTGCTACTGTGAGTTCTGCACCTGAGAATCCGTGAGCAGGGCTGATTTTTCGACTTACTACAGTAGGCAGGAAGCAGAAGCACGGAAAGGAAGGTCACAGAGCATCCCTGCGGGGGAACTGCTCGCGGTTGTAGGCTACAGTCTGAAATCCTGAGCACGATTACGTGCCTCCGATGGATTAACACGTATGCGCACACACAGAGAGTCCCGTCCTCCAGCTAACTTTCCACCCATGGAAGGAGAACAGGACTTTAGCTTTCAGGAATGGAAGAAGCCACAGTCAAATCAGGCAATTCCTTCCTTCCTCCTGCCTCCACCTTTTCAGGCAGCATTGCTGACCAAGATGAATGACTCGCTGTATCCATTCTAATAGCTGTCTATTCCACAGCTGACATTTTGTTAAACTACAGCAACTGACATATCCTCAGGGACACTCTAATGATCAATTAAGTTTGTAAGCTGTGGCTGCTGAACCTCATATCCTAGGAAGACTGGCAGAGGATGAGCATCAAGAAAACAAGGAAAGCAAACAGAAGTCAAAACCAGCAATCTCATTTTATCCCAAGGAAAAGAGAGCTCCAGTAGTGCACAATCTCTAAACCTTACAAGATTAACATTCAAAATCGACAGCTGGATTATCTTTAGTTATCACCTCCAGTTTGTGGAGCCAGCCTGTCTGCTGCATCTGTGATAACTGTGCTTTAAGAGACAATCTAGAATAGATAGGTCTCAAAACAGGATTTTTTTTTTTCCCAAATCAGTCTTGATATTTTATTAGAAAATGTGTTTGAGATGAGATAATGTCACCTGGGCTGAAATAGTGCTGAGAATCAAGAGCACAGGAGACTGCTCAATAGCAAAACACTGGCCAAAAAGTGAGGAAAAGGATACATTTAAGACTATACTTTGGCCCATCGTGCCAGCTGAGCAGTACGTTACTGAAACGAGTTTAATATACTTAGTTTGAGTACAGTTTTTGGAGTAAGTGGCCTTAAAGGCAAAATACAGTTACTCATAATGCCACCCAACCAGAACTCCAGATCCACCACCAACAGCCTATTATTCATCCACAGTTCCCAATTTGTAGAATTACACAGAACTGATACCTTTAACTACACAATTAAAGATATTGAAATATTAGATCAGCTATTTGATTCACTAAAGCCACTGTCATGTGGTTCAGCTGCTGTTAGTGAGATTCCCAGGGACTACATTTATTTTGGGGACAGACCTTTTACAAAAAAGGATCTTTGCACAGAGTGGGCAGGGCTCGTTGAAAGAGCTTTAACTAGATTTGAAGGGGGAAAGGGATAAAACCAGGCTGCTAGAGATGAGCCTGGGCACAGCACGCCGATGTTTGAAGAACAGCATGCTAGTGAGGTACCTCGGTCTGCTGTCTCAGTGGATGGAGAGCCCCCAAAAAATCCCCATCCTTTATTGGATGTGGGGGGAAACATAGCAACAACAGATGAGGAAAAGGCTGAGGTACTTAATGCCTTCTTTGCCTCAGTCTTTAATATTAAGACCAGTTTCTCTCCAGGTACCCAGCCCCCTGAGCTGGGAGACAGGGATGGGGAGCAGAATGAAGCCCCCATAATCCAAGGGGAAATGGTCAGTGACCTGCTACGCCACTCAGACACACAAGTCTATGGGGCTGGATGGGATCCACCCAAGGGCTGAGGGGAGACCTTCTTGCTCTCTACAACTACCTGAAAAGAGGTTGTAGCAAGGTGGCTGTCAGTCTCTTCTCCCAAGAAGCAATAGGACAAGAGGAAACAGCCTCAGGTTGCACCAGGGGAGGTTTAGATTGGATATTAGAAAACATTTCTTCACCAAAAGGGCTGTCAGGCCCTGGCACAGGCTGCCCAGGGAAGCGGCTGAGGCACCATCCCTGGAGGTACTTAAAAGACGTGTAGATGTGGCACTTAGGGACATGGTTTAGTGATGGCCTTGGCAGTGTCAGGTTACTGGTTGGACTCCATGATCTTAAAGGTCCTTTCCAACCTAAACAATTCCATGAAAGTGCAGTTGAGTGCTCAAACTACTTACTTTTACAACATTCCTCAGACCAGCTTTTCTAGCTGTGGGCTGAATGTTGTTTCCACAGTTCTCCAGGACCAATTTCCTGCAAGATCTCATGGAAGAAAACTTCTCAGCATGAACCAACTTTTCCTGGGAGATGCATTGTTTCTCCCATGGCACCATTGCACCAGTAATATCGCCAATGAACGGTCAGCCTGTGGCCAGACTTCTTCCAGCTCTCTGATGAAACACTAGCTTCGGGGGTGTATGGTATATAGTCTGGTATGTTAAAAAACAAAATCTGAGAGCAACCAACACCAAAAAGCCCTGTTCACCCAAGATCTGGACATTTCCAAGAGCTGGCACATCTATTTCTGTACTTCTTGGTAGCAGACCTGCTGCTGTGAGGTGTTCACAGGACTGGCACAGACTGCAGCCTGCTGTTTGGAGTCCTGCTGTGCCAGCTGTTCTGAACCAGTACGTTCCTGCTGTGCAAACAGCTCTCCCTGCCCGCACACACAACTGCACTTCCAGAGTAATCATGATATCACTACGTGTTTCACGCAAGCCGCACATGAGGTCTCAAGTCCCAGACCCATACCCAGAAGTGTCATCTGAAGCCATCTTACTTAACTTGTCAGAGAATCAGTCCTTTTGAACAAGATTATGTTTCATCTAATTTGCTAAACTAGTAACACTAATACCTGGGAATACCAAATGCCACGTAAGAAAATTTGGTATGAGTGGTAGGAAGCTCCCTCAGGCAGGGGTTCATCTTTTGATTGGTGCTTGTGCTGACTAACCCAACATAGCCTCATCCTTCTCTGGAGCCCCTAGGTTCTGCTGTACAAATAATATACAATAATTGTAATAAGTACAGGTTAAACCAGAAGATATGCAATGAGAAAGTGCAGTACAGGGTCTAAACTCCTTTAGAAGTCAATGGGAAGCAGGCTCCCTAAATCAGTTTTCAACTGTAGTTCTTTGTGCCCAAAAGGATTTTCAAAATTCACAATAAACAGATTACATACCTAGCTCGCAACTGATTGCTCTCAGAAACTGGTGTCTAACTCATTAGGAGGCCTGGAAATTCCCACTAGTTACCCATCTGCACCTTAAACCACGCATACAGCTTTGGAGATCTGGCCCCACATCCTTTAAGTCTTAGAAAACTCCAGCCCAAAGGTTCTTTATAATGTCACTCCTTTGGCAATAAAGTTAGCAGCCGAATCAATACTGAGCTGACATTGGGAGCTGTCTTCAACCTGAACTATGGATTTATTGCACTGAGTTCATGATAGATAGAGTGCAGCTTGTGCAGACAGGCATCTTTGGCCTGTATCCATCTATGCTAAAAGCCAGTAAAATTCCAGTTGCTGTCAGAGTTCCTTATTACTCTCTATATAGTGCACAGAAAATTGGGGATCTGCAGCCTACCAAAGTACTGCTGAATGCTTACCCACAAGGCACATCATGCCTTGCTCCTGTTCTCCCCTTTTCATAGGCAGGAACAGAGGCACGGAAAAACCAAGAGCCTTCCCCTAGCCTGCTCAGCCTTTCTGGAACAAAGCCGAGAGCAAAAGAGGAGGCCAGGAAACATTGCCTCTCCTCATCCATGCTTGTAAAACTGGAAGAGTATTGGCTGAATCGCATTTCAGATATTCAGATGTGACATTCACACACCCCCTCTACCATTTAAAGTGCAATAGCCCATATCTATAACATTATCTCCACAGTAGAACAGTCCTTGATGGGAGGAAGAAAGCAGCAATACCCTTAGTGATGCCACCACAAGGAAAAAGAAAATATTATGAGGGTGATATTAGAGCCAAGAGCATCAAGAAAGAAGCCTCAGTATGATTCAGTTTTTAGAAACCTCCTCTTTCAGTGGACTTCGCTTCATGCCCTAGGGGCCCCTAAGGCACTGAGTAGCTGCAGCTTCATGGTGCTTATTCAGCATTCCTAAACTTGCTAATCCTGTGTAGGCTCAGTTCCCTAAAAACCTGAAAAAAGTCAAGCTGGGATAGCTCCAAGAGTATCATCACCCTACCAATGATGACATTAAAAAATAGTGGTGCCATTTGGTTGCAAGGTTTTATTATGTAAAGCTCTTTGCCGTACTGAGAAAAGAATGAAGCACCTGTCACACTACATTATTAAAAGCAAGGAAGCTGCTGTTGCCTTGATCTGCAAATAGCATTTTTATATTTCCAACAGGCAATATTTCTGCATAGCCTTTTCTTTTCTCTGTGCACTATAACATAGCTGGAACAGCACTTTAAAGTAGCAGCTTGGCTGAGTTTCATTTTGGCATCTTCAGATGCATTACAGATGTACCGAAATGCATTCTGATTAAGCACTAGAAAGAGGACAACTTCAACACTTAACAGGGGAAGACATGACAGGTCCTTATTTCTCGTTGCTGAAACCTGCTTGCAGTCTTCTCATACACCTTCCGCTACTTCGGAGCTTCTTCCAGATTCCTGGTAGAGTCTCCAAAATGTCTGACTCCTCTCTCTCCACATGGTGCTGACTCACGTGAAGAGCTGTTTCAAGGCAGAACAGTCCTGTTTCAGAGAGCAGCACATCTTAGCTGCAGGTTCGCTTCCATGCTCCCTTAACCTCCTTTCACTCACTGTGGCTACACCTGTGTCGGCCCATCTCCAAGCCTGCTTACATACAAGAGGACACAGGGTGCCTGGGGCTTTTGCCATGTGCTGGCAAATACAGATGGCACAGCTAAATATGCCTATACATATTCTTGTACATAAAGTCAAGGCTCATCTAGGAATTGTCCTGTGGTCAGCAGGACCAATGACTACATGCTGATCAAGACTGTTAAGGTAAAGGCAGAGGGTGCACGCAGTCCAGACCAACCCGTATGCATAGCACAGCGCCAAGCTTCCCCTCACCCCCACCTCTTCCTGACGACCGCATTTGAAGCCCTGCCACTGCACATGTGAGACTGTCCTGTATCATCGTGTTCTCCCACTCTGTGCCTCAGTACCCCTCAATAAAACGGGACACAAGCATTCTTATAAGATAAAAGCATAGACATTGAGTGGGGTATATTAACAGGTTTGAGTACTCAGATATGATACTAATGATACAAATATTGGAGAGAGGCTTAATCTGTCACAGGCGGTTAAGATCACACTTCCAACGATGAAGCAGCACCTAACTGCTGCAGTGCCACCTTGGATGCTTGAGCAGAGCATTACAGTTCATCTCTTCATGGGACTGCAGGTTTGGAACGCAGCTGCAAGCAACAAAGCACAAGGGCATAGTATGGAGCTTCATTTACCAGGGCAGCATCCATACCACTGTAGGTAATGACCATGAAAAAAACAGAAACCTTGCTTGTGCTTTGTTCTGCTAACAAAATTAGCAAATCTACATATTTTTTTTTTCCTACAGAAAGATTTCTCGATGCCATCAGACAAATATCTAGGCATAGGAAAGTCACATAGGACAGCCAAGTGTCTAACAAGCCCAAGCAAATCCCTCCTGGCTAGAAAGCTAAACACAAAATCAATTTTAAACAAACTCAGTGCTCAGAAGTGCCATTCAGAGGATGCCAAAACGTGCATTGGTCAAAATAAAAATAATTCAATTATCTGTGCGCTACTTGATTTGTTTAGATCTTATCAGTTGATGAATGGTCTTGTTTAATTCTTTGAGGTGTATTTAAGGGAAACACTACTAAACCTCTCACTTGATAGGCAAATAAACCATAATGTAGTATGTTAAACATTTTAATGAGAGCTTGCATACTTACTTGCAGCTATTTGTTAACAGTTAACATTTGAGCAATGTTTGTGTGTGAATTTAAAGAGCAATTGAATTATACACTGGAGATAAATGTAGTTTATTACTCAAAACTATGTAGATATGTATGGAAGTGTGTCTTAGATCTGTGAGGCCCAAAGAAATTAGAAAATATACACTAATACATCAGTGAAAACACACTAGAAAGATATATAGTACTGTCTAAAGTCCACTGTAGAACATGGCAGTTAGTCTGTTAGATATAATTGCTGCCAAAACCTTGACAGCAGAAGTGAAGCTAACACAGATTAAAAAACAAGCCTCTGTCATTTCAGCTAACAGCAACGTCTGTCTTAGCATGCACAGTCCAGACCCCATCCAGAGAAAGCAATCTGTCTATTAAGTGATCTGGAGCAGACCTGGCTCATATTTAATACTGGTGCCAACATGCTCATTGACTTCAGGTGAGTCATCTCACCTTTGTACTACCCTTCTTATTTTTTTTTAATCCATTTCATTGCATTTCATCTACTTTCCCCAAGAGTTCTCTCTCACCGAGGAACCTCGAGGCAAGGGTGCACAGACACATTACCCTGTTCATTGTACTGTTGCGGGCAGGGCTGGACATCTTGTTCTCTAGAACCTGTTGGTAAAGCCATTTCAGATTCCATCCACTGCCATTACTTCAGGCTGCCGTGCTCAGCTCCGCATTAACATCTTCTCCTCCCTTCCCCTTACTCCTGCGTGATCAACGCTTGCCAGCTGCCTCTCCCAGTCCCTGTGCTCAGGGACCGCTTTAATTAAAGGGCTATTGCTATCAAAGAAACAGAGTTTCACTGGTCAGCCATCACCTACCAGAACTATTTTTATTCATTGTGCTGCTTACCTGCCAATTCATTAACGCAGCAACTGTGAGATTTGCTGTGGAGTATAATTTAATGTTATATACTAGCTTTTATCCACAGAAGACAAGATAATAATCAGTTGTCTTATTGCTGAATCTCTGACTGCAGAAGCCAGCAAATGGCTAAGAATTCACTCTCCCTTCCTTCTGTGGGGGCAGCTGGCGCAGTCGGCCTCCATCAGCAATGCTCTTTGCTCAGCACCAGCCTCTGAGGCTCAGACTCACCGTGTTGCTGCGTATGCAGCAGCGTGCGCTGCAAATGCTCGCGTAAGCAGTAGCTAAGCCATCGCTCAGCAGAAACTGTAGAAATACCAGTGGCTATTGGAAAATCTCTA
The DNA here is from genome assembly GCA_009819775.1 of Phoenicopterus ruber ruber. Taxonomy (NCBI): domain Eukaryota; kingdom Metazoa; phylum Chordata; class Aves; order Phoenicopteriformes; family Phoenicopteridae; genus Phoenicopterus; species Phoenicopterus ruber. The sequence continues at coordinate 437,200 of CM020233.1, read as the reverse complement.
TGATACAAGACAACATATGTACAACCTGTTAATTTAGGGACTGTACAACACAAGATAGATGCCTAGGCAAACGTTTTGTGCTGTCAGCCAGGAGCTCTGAATTAGAGGTATGAAGGTATTATCTAGATGCATAGATGCCCCATGCTATAGACTTCATAGTCTAGCTATTAGAAACAACTGGAGTCTTTATTGCCTCTATGGTCCCACGCATTCAGGATATGGTACAGTCTGTAGCAGAGCTACACGAGTATTCATAGCTGAAGGGAGGCAATTTTAAAAACAAACCTTCAGACAAACATGAGCCCAACCCTGCAGTCTTGCACCCCAGCTGCAGGGACTCTGCAGTCATCCTTCCACAAATAAATTTAAAGCACCTAGGCGGAAGTCTCGGCTGTTTTAGAAAGTTGTCCAATTCCAAGGTAGGAGCCCCAGTTAATTAGCTCATCTCTCAGCTCAGCTTCATTTAAGATTAATTCTGATGTTAATTACTTGATCATATCTTAAAAATTATTCCTAATTCTTCTCTTTAGACTTGGATTAACTATCATTGTTTCTATCATGACATTGAGGAACCCCAAGACAGACTAAGATTATGTCAGACAAAAGTGTAAATAAACAAAATATCTCCCCTAAGGGTCTTACTACCTAAGCGAATGCCACCATATGCCAGGATAACATTGTTCCCAAACCCCTCACATCCCACCTCTGGAGCTTTGTTGCCCGTTATTCCCCTCCAGCTGCATGCAGACACAGATGGTCGCTGCCTGCCTTAGAACCTCGGAGCACGCAGCGAGGCTGGTGGCAGGCTCGCCTTCCCTCCTCCCGGAGCACACCAAGCCCCAGCCGCCTGCCCTGTGTCCCTGCCTCGGCAGATTTTGCATGCCCTGCGGTAGCACAGGTGCAAGCAGCTCCACAAACAGGCAAATTGTTAAACACAGGCCACCATCCAGGATGAGGATCCACATCCAAGACATCTGCTCTCCTAATATCCTCTTAGCCTTTCACAGGACTTGGCCAGCTTGTTTTCTAGATACAATTGTTCCCTTTAATTTGCTTTTCATTTCTAGCTTTTTCCATGCAAATCCTTGCAAAGCCTCCTGTAGAGGATGAGTTTAATTGCATACTCTTTGTCTTTCTGCCTCTGGGGAAGTAACAGCACGCTCCTGAGCTTAGCAGCAAGGGCAACATGAAATATTTCAGGATGCAGGAAAAACCCCACAAGGCTTACTTCCAAGCAGCTTTAAAAGACCAAGTGCCAGAAAACAGATATTTTTCCTGATTTAACATCCCAGTCAGTTTTCTCCCACTATTTGTTTAAAAGTCTGAGCCCCTCTTAGACTCTCGTCACCTGGCTGGATGCTTTGGTTTTGAGAGGAGGGAAATGGCTGGTCCAGCCAAAGGCGTTTCTCTGCCACACAGCACAGAGCAGGTCTGGAGGAGCCCACGCCGGACTGGGCAAGTGCTCGTGCTGATGCGGGCGAGGAAGGGGCGCAGTGGGGCCCCCCGAGCGTGGCCGGGCTGCCCTGTCCAGCCGCTGTCCCAGCCACATCACCCCTGCCAGAAAAGCCTCGATACCACAGCAGAGAAAAGACATGACAGAGCAACAAGAATCCGTCAATTGTGTCGTGAAGTTCCAAGGCTGAAAGAAGTTACGTGGAGCTCAGCTGGCTACTTGGGAAGGGGAGTTTTGCCATTGCCTTCCTGGCTCAAGATTTCTTCTTGGCTCTGTTATGCTAAAACTAATACCAGCTGACAGCGTGATGGCATACTTACACTCTCTCCCTCAGTTTATAAATATTTTAACAGCTTTGCTTGCTACCTAAATGCCTGAATATTGTGGAATGTCTGTTTTAAAACATGTTTCAATGATACAGAAACAGAATTTTGGTGGAAGTAGCAGCAGCTCTTAGCACGATGTGGCTACACAATTCTCATTTAATTGAGTGTAAATGTTTAATTACATTAGGGATAGCCACAAGAACTCCTCAGGCCTACGAAGGCAGCCAAAGGCAATTTAGCACCTGGCTTATAATAGGGTATGAAATGGAACTAGACATCTGTGCATAATAACAGAGGCAAAACTAGCAATGTTCGATGTCCAGTTCGCTTAGTGATTATTGACTGAGGCTTAAGCCATAGATTAAAATGAAGTATCTTCTTTTCGATGGGGAACCTGAGATCTATACCCTTCTGAGACTTCTAAATTCAATTACTTTTTATTTATTTTCATTCAGGCATTCAAACTTTACACAGTCAATATTAATGCATTGCCAGAGGCCTTATAATTTATCTAAGGAAACAATTTGACTACTGCAGAGCAAATACTGGCTGCAGCTGACTTTGCTGGCCAAGAAACCCCATCATCAAGAGCTGTTAATGGTGAATTTCTTTACAGTGCCATAAAAGAAAGGGAAAAATTGCCAGCACTGTGCAAAGCAGTAACAGGGACAAAAAAAATTTCTGATATGTTTTGCATCCAGTGGAAAGCGCAAATTCTGACTTCACCAGCATTTTGCTCCAGGTGCATGGCTCCGAGTGTTTACCCCTCTTTTCATCTGCACCGATGGCAGAGCCTGGAGCACCTGTGAAGCACAGAGAGCAGCCCCCACAGGGCAGAGGCACTTCCCATGCCGGTGCACTCCCTTTCCAGGAGGAGCACAGTGGAAGGGAATTCCCAGAGACAAGGCAGAGGTGCTGACTTCTGCTTATTGACCGACTTTACGCGTATGGGCTTGCACAGCATGACCTGTGCCGGGCTTCGTTTCCCCAGACTTTCCACAGCACTTTCTACTTTTCTGCCTTTGGAAATCCATATAAATATATTTTTATGACAAAGTTCAGTGTTTAAGGGGTCAGTCTCCACAGTTGCAGTTATGTTTCAAACATTTTGAATTTGCATCCAAAACCACAAGAGACTTTGACAAGCTTTGTTCCACAGCCCCATCAGCAAGGAAGGCGAAGCCTGCCCGGGTGAAGGCACACGCCTCAAGCTCAGCACTGCTGACAGCCCACCTGCCCCCAAGCTCAGAGCAAGTTTGAGCAAGGAAGGGAAAGGCTGTTGTAGGTGGAAAGGGAGACTACAAAGTTTAAGTTCCCAGGCCAGAAGTAGCGACTTCAAACACTAAGTATTAAAATAAAGGTCTGCGAGAAGAACGCCAACATCGTTTTAATGATCCTCTGCTTCAAGGATGTGACTTAAAGCTGGAGTGCTCACAAGGCAGGCTGGGGTCTCTGTCAGGACCACAAGCGACTTACTCAGATTTCTTATCTTCAGGGAAATGGGATCAACACAGACAGATTAACTCCAGTGGCCATGTATTACTCAGGCCTGGATGCATAAATCAACCTTTCTAGGAGACAGCTGTGCTCCTCTCCCATCTCATGCACCCCACTGCTCAATGAGCCGAGGGATCTGATGGCAGTGCACTGCTGCAGGTCCAGGCCAGCAATCCCCTGGCACACCACTCCCCAGCCAGCGTTCAGAGTGCAAATGCAAATCCTTGTTTAAACTCAAAGTAGTAATCCAGGCCTTTATTCTCCTGTATGATCTCTTCCACACTGTTTATTTTTCTCCCTATCCCTGCTGAAATCAGGACCTAATTCCCAGTTGTGCCATAGTCCACAGAGTAACTTATTCTTTTACAGATACTCGGTGCACAGAGGGATGCCAACCTCCCCGCTGGTAGTATTGCCTCGCTCGTTTTGCACGTGTGAAAATGCTGGGGCAGAGGCAGTGGACCTAACCCCTAGCCCCTTTCTTCTGTCCTACCACTGCATCTTAATGTCACCAAAGGATTTTGCACAGGTAGCAGTGACAGCTTCAGTGGTCCCCGTGCTTGTCACAATTAGCACCAGGCAAACAATGCAATTCATTAGCTTTAAAGAAGGTTTGCTTATCACAGTACATTCCCTGCAAAAGCTCGTGCTGCTACAACCCTGACACACACAGAAATACCTCATAGCACTTCATTAAGGGAAGCAGCTGGCAAGGCTGTTTTCACAGCAAGACTCCAAGCTGCAGGTTTACCCCAAGAGTCCACTTCTCTGGAGACAGAAAAGGAAAGCTGCTTCCTAAAAGGCAAATCACAAATCTGTTTCTGCCTTCATAAAGGTTGTCATAGGGATGCCGTGATACGAGAGTGGTGTTTCGCTGCCCCCTGACTTTGCAGAATAAATGTACATACAGTAGCATAGTCAGATTGCTTACTGCCATCAAACAAAGCAGCAATAACCCAGATGTCAGAAGTGCATTATGCACCATTAATTTATTTATTTTTTTCTAAACTGCTTCATTGATATGCATGATGCTATATGCAGGACATATATCCTGGGCCTACATTATTCTGCTTTGCAAGCTTGGGGAGATTTGTAATAATGAACCCTGCATCACAATGAGGTTTTTTTTGTCTGCTTACTGGTGAATCAGATTTGAATATCAATTGTCCCAGAGAAAGGAAGAGATGTATATGGAATTCAGTCACACTAGATACTACAACTTCCATTTACAATGTGGAAATTACCTTCAGTGTTGTGCCAGCTGCAGCAGGATGGGCTTAAACGAGGTGTTACTGTAGCACTTAACTTTCCCATGTCTTTTGGCAATATCCTTGTTGGCTCCAATTTGACTTTTCCAGGACCACAATATCCTGGTTTCTCAGATTCTTCCGTGATTAATAATACACTCAGATTTTTCAACATTCTTCCCAGCCCTCAGCCCCTGATTCATTGCAGTATTACCAGTCATTAAGTGCATGATCTTGTAATTTGTGCTCTAAGAGTCCCTCTCGTCCTTGTTATCTCACTCTGCAAGTGCCACCCAGGTACCCCAGCGCAGTATCTTCGCTCTCCATGCCCACAACTCCAACTGGCTTTGCTCTGGGCAAACAACGAAATACTTCATAGGATTAGCCCAGACTGATCCTTAAATGCTTGCTCTAATTTTGTCCTTTCCAGCACAAAAAATGGCTGCAATTTGTAGCCATTTTATTAGTAATTTTGTAACTTGTTCTCTACATCTCCTGCTTGGATACCATATAAAGTGTCTTAGTGAAAGCCACACAGATGAAAACTGTGACATTTCTTTTGTCTAGGAAAAGCAACCATACAGGGTTACTCTAACACACTATTTCTGATAAACCTGCATTGACTTTTTTCCATTTGCATCCCACCTTTAATGATTTTTTTTTTTCCCTTCTAAAATATGTTCTAAAGTATTACATACTATGGAAGTTAAACTGACAGTTTAGTTTAAATCACTAAGGATCAATTTGAGTTAAATTGGCCTAACCCACTTTAAAATCAAATGAAGAATGTCTAGGCAAAGTTATGAACTAATTTAAGGAAACTTAAGATTAAACTGGTACAATTTTCAACGTTAGCAACATCAAGATACACTGATCATACGCAGGAACTAGTGTCAGTGAAGACCTCTCCAAGCACATTAGAGAAGTCTACAGTAAGGAGAAGAATACGTCATTACCCTGTCTCAAGCGATGTCAGTTTTAGCTGCAAGTTTCATCTCAGCAAGGCAGTAGAAGCCCCTGTGATACGGCACACAACAGGCCGGTGCTCCAGCAGCTACAGCATCGCAGGAGGAGCCCGTAGCCACCAGCAGGCAGGGACAGCAATGCCATGGACTAGCTAACCTACTAATCCCACTGATGCGATTTACTCCAGGGCTGTTCTAACACGTGCATGTGTAGCGGTGCTTCGTGGACCACTGCAGCATCCCAGTGCCTCAACTCGAGGCAGCCACACACTCAGCAGCCCTCCAGCCTTCTGCCATCCCGTTATTGCCGTGACACCAGTTATCCTCATGCAAGTGGTGCAGGATTTCATACACTTTACAGATTAAAATGTCATTTTACAGGTAGAACAAGCAGATATATAATCTGCTGGGGTTACAACCCGTTTGCTTTCTTTTGGTTTTCATTGCCAGAAAAATCTTATCTGTACCTTGAAAAACAGAACAACGTACTAATGGTGTAATTTGAACTCCGTGGTACTTAATATAAGGAGAAGGAAAATTAACAAAGTGTTATTTCCCTCCTGGGAAACTCTAAAAGTCAGAAGTAACAATTTTTTCCTGTAACTTGAAAACATGAGTCACAATTTAGGCTTTTAGCAGATAAACAGATTTGGAAAACATCAGTAACATTTGAGTTACTCCCAGCACCGAATGCAGGATTTCTTCACTGAGAAACTGAATATATGGTTTTCCCCTAGAGATACCAAAATATGCCCTGCTCTCACTATAGTTTAAGATTGGCTTTAGGCTGAGTTTAAGCCAATTGAATTTAAGTCAGCTGGGAAGGAGTTTGAACTCAGCTGAAATAACTACCCCTAAACTGAGCAAAGCAGCCTCCTTCCGATGTCTCCTCTGCTTTAATGGCACTATTACCTTCAGCAGAAATACAGTTCAAGTGAACAGTTATTTAACTTTTATAGGTTAATACCTAATGACTAAAACCATAAAAGCAATCTATGGGATTAGAGGTGGATACCATCATTAAGAGTTTGTGGAAAGACAGTTTAGGATTAATTTTCACAGGATTGCTCCTGCTTGCTGCAATAATCAATCACATGCCCCTCTGTGAGGGAATTAGGGAGCTAAGGTTTCTTGGAAAATCCTTCCCTCCCAGTTGCAATTTGAACATTTTTTTGGCAAGTTTCTTTATTAAAGGAAGGATTGAGGCAGGAATTGTATTTGCTGTAGTCCTCTACTTATACAATTAAGTGCAAGACAATTTATTTCATTGTCAATGAGAAAAGAATAGTAGTGGGAAAACAGTCCATGCCAGCCAGTCATTAACACAAAGCCCTCCAATCATTGCCCTGCCTTAGCTCACTGCTTCAGCCAGAAAAAACACCATATAGAGGTTTCCTTAAAAATCAGTCATTAGCATTATAGAAACAATGATTTTATCTATTAATCAATTCACCTGTGTTAAAATGCAACAGAGAACAGAACATTAGCACATGAAAGCAACTACAGTACTGTTTCTATGTACTACTCTGAACCAGTTCCCTTTTCATCGGTATTTCTCACTCCGCTGACGTCAGTAGCCATTGGCACACATTGCTGATTTGGCAACTTATCTTGACTTGGTCATATTTAGCAATTAATTTACAGCCCTAGCTCCTGAAGTCCTGGGAATACATCAAAATCTCAACATTCCATTGAGAAACACAATACAGTTACAGGCCTACTAGTTAATACAAAAAAGCCCGAAAATGAAAAAGATTAAAAGGCAAATACAAAAACCCCAAACATGCATTTTAAATCCCGAGACATTCAAGGGCTCTGTACTGTTACCCTTTTTCACATGTGGGCTTAAAGGTATTGGACACAGATCCCATACAAATTCACTACTATATGGCAATTCAGCTGTCTTGTTCGCCGCAGCAAAGCACAAGGTTGGAGACACAAGCCTGGAAAGGTTTTGGGTCATGATTTCTTCTACACAAAGCTGCTCTGTTTACTTTGTCTTCTAGCCACTGCTGCCTTTTGGGATGGAGTAGTGCACTGGATGAATTCTTACATGGTTTGGGGACTTTTGGATCACCCCCGTTCCTCCCAGCCAAGTGCCCACTGCCACCAGCACTCACGGGTGGCAGAGCAGCCCGAGCTCCTGGAAACTCCCCAGGGCCGTGACACTGGGGAGCAAGGTGGGGTGCAGTTCTGTGTGGCAACAGGTACCGCCACGCACAGCGGCAACGCTGAGCTCAGTTACAAGGCATCACCCTTCGGCACCGCTGAGAGCTCTGCATTAAACCCACATGAAGATGTTTCTGATGGAGCTAAGGTGTCAAAGCACTCGGTTTCAAAGAAACTGTATAAAGAGGTAATAAAAAAGCATAAAGTGTCAGCCCCAGAATGGCTCATTAAGGCAGTGCGACACTAAAGAGGAAAAAGTGATTCCGAAGTGTTATCCTGTTGCTAGGTTACCCCATACTGGTCAAAGATTTTGCTGGTTTCCCTACTAATTTCATCCTAGAAAGCACACAACACACATGTTGAGCTGCTACAGGAACCCACCCTAAACCTATCAAAGCCAAATCATAGGCTCTAACAGCTCTGTGCTTACTAGAGCAACTGTGGCTTGCCCACTGAAGTGAGTTCTCTTAAGTGTTGTCAGCTGAGTATGTATGGACACAGGGAACTTCGTGTGGAAAACAGTTTGTTAAATATCCTGTGCATTCCGCTATTTTGCTTGTGCTGAGGTAATACTGGCATTATCTAGTTTTAAACTTTGACACATCTGTACAACAGTGCTGCAGATAGGTCCACAGCTCAAAGCTCAGCCTCGAAAGCATCTTTTTGGTGATCATATAAATGCTGAATACAAAGGACACCCTGCCTAGTGTTTCTTTCCTTTTGAGGATCAAGATTGAAGCCACTTACTATAGTTCAGCCCCTGCTATTTTAGGAACAATACTCTTCCCTCCTCTTTGAGGAGACTGATTCACAAGAAGGAAGAGGCAGGAGGTCACATCATCTTGCATGGTACAGGCAGGGTATCTGGGAACATCAGACCTCAGAAGTAACTGAATTCATGTCTTTTCATTACCAGGAGATGCAGAATTGTAGCCCCCAAATTCAATGTGTTAGCAACAATTAACACAATAACTTTCACTGTCATCAGCCTCTCTATACTTTACAGAAAGGACCATACAGCAGTTTATCTTGCTCGTTATTCCCTCTGGATCTTTAAGACATGGATGATTGACACCATAAAACCGAACGGTGCCACGTGCTGGATTTGTGACCAGAACAGTGCTGCTAACACGGGCGAGCTTCAGCTATCGCTGAACAGTGCTTGCACAGTGCCAAGGCCTTTTCCGCGTCTCGGGCTGCCCCCCCAGCCAGTCACCAGGGAAGAGGCAGGAATAACCAGCTGTGCAGCCGCAGGGCGAGAAACAGCTGCCTACGCAGGAGTCGCACAGGAAGGCACCGGCGAGTATTGGGGATGACGGATGGAACGTGAGTCAGCAACACGATGTTGCTACAAAACATCAGAGAGAATCCAAAGGGGAATGACCTGAGGTCTCAAAAAATTGGTTAGGAAAAACAAGTGTAAGAACAATTTAGCCTAAAGAACGTAATACTGAGGAGGTCAGGTACAGATGTAAAGGAGCAAAAAAGCAGCTAACATTAAAGGGCTCTTTTTGAAGGCGTTCAGACATGCTAAATATCAAACTGTCAAGAGTATGCCCTGAGAGAGTCTATCTACTACTGAAAATAAATACATATCTTAAATTATGTCTAAATGCTCATACAAGAAAATGGCTTCTCCTAGAAACTCTGAAGGACCATCTCAATAGAAGAAGCAAGCTTCTGCTCTTTGAAAGAGTCAAAGAACATTATATTCTACCATATATTTCCCTAGAAAAAAACCCACAAACTGTTAAACTAGCGAAGCACTCAATTTACTGAAAAAAGAAATGTAAGTACCTTCCTCTGAGAAATTCCCCAGTGGATCATCCAATTAATTCAAAAAATATTAACCTTCAACGGTCATACTTCCTGTATCTAATCTCAAGACACCACTGTTTTGTTGATCAGTTAAGAAAGCATTCAAATATGTGGGGATGTCTACATAGCACATGTACATTTATACACTTTGGTAATAGATGCTACATGTGGTAATTAAGAGGATCATAGGAAAACAGGTTTATATTTCAGCGTTATTTTAAGACCTGCAATTGTCCAATCTTACCCATCCACACAAATACATTGTATCAACTGCCGATCATTTTAATAGCACTAATAACACTTTAGTATGTGCTAAGAATTTCCTGCGTTCTCCAAACCGTTAAGAATGATTCACAGCCTCAAACTCCCGTGAGAATATCAACAGGCATACAAGTAGTTATCCTGGAGAGGGACTGCACCTTTTGTCTACTGATGCAGTTGCCACAAATCTGCAAAAGCTCACGAGCAAGAACGAGAGCTGCAGCAAACACTGAAGTCCACGTGGGGAATCTTCCACTGACTAAAACATTTTGCAGAGTCTCTTTTGGATTGGGGGCCTCAAATCTGACTTCAGAACACCCATGACAAACCTACATCCAAGCTGGTGAGCTCAACTTCCTTTGTAATCAATGCTGTAATTAGAAACAGCACACTAGAGCATAAGACATTTGACCAATTTAAAGATCTACCTTAGGATGCAATGAACTGCAGGACAGGTAGTTCATTTCTCTTTGTAGATATTAAAAAAAATCAGTGAATCAATACATCAGACTCAGGTCGGGGAGTTCCACACTATTGATCTCCAAAGCCTGGTGACATATCCCATTCCTGATGTCTACTGGAGTGCGTTTTGTTAATTCAGAAATGCCACCTTCTGGGTGAATGATCCCTTTGCACCATTTCAGTAAATGTCAAGATTTCAGGCTGGCTAGTATTTTGTTCAATGTGTGCGATATCTACAAAGGCACTACTTCGCGTCACACAGGCCTGTGTGAGCAGCTTGCTCCCAGTGGCTGACCACCTCTAAAAACAGAATCACAAAGGCAGAGATGTCAAACATCAGAAGTACGCGGCAGAACGAACAGCAACAGTGCGTCCTGGCACATCGGGCTGAGCTGGGCAACGCGTGAAGCGTAGCACGTGAGGACCTGTGTCACCGATGGACGGGAACAGACATTGCTCACTGCCCATCAAGCCACTTTAAGGCCAGTCTTTCATTTTCTCACTTGTCTAAGGCATCAAACAGTGAATCAGCATTCCGTGCAGTTATTTCTGGCTAATGATCATAACTATCTTTCCTGGAAAAGCACATGAGACATTGTATTGTCATTGGGAACTGGGCATTAACCACTATGGAAAAGGACTCACAATAATTTAGGTAAAAGTAGTGAATTACCTCTAGTTTTACCTACACATTTGTAGCCTTCAGAAAAGGGAATAACTTCAAAATAACAGGTAGAGTTTTCAGCATTATGTATCTTCCTCACTTTTCTAACTTCAGTTAAAATTTTTTTCTTCTCTAATCCAGGAAAGACTTTTTCCACAACTCCAAACTGATTGTGCTGCTTCTGATACATCATTTGAAGGAAGAAAAATAACATCCTTAGCCATACTTAGAGTGGGATATCTATACACCTCATTCTTTGAGCAGGTCTGACAGTCAGAAGCACTGCTAAAAAGTCCAGCTCTATCAAAACCTGTAAAGCACTGCAAATGTGTCATGCCCTTATTGAAATTTAGTTTTGAGAAAAAAGCAAAAATGCTCCAGAAATGGCATATTTTAATATTTTTGGAACTGTTAAAAACCTCTTCATTTTGCTATGTAGTATAATAAACAAATTAAGTAACACTTAAATCTGAACATGTCAAGAGATTTTTTCCTACAAAGAGTTTCCTAGGCCAGATGAAAAGAAAAATCTAAAAGCCTGAAAGTCCCACACAAACGACAATTTCCACACCCCACTGAGTGCTATTAATATGCTCTGCAAGTTGTATTTTTAAAATGGGTGTACAATTTAAGCTTACTTACCATACAAATCAGTATAGGATCTCAAAACCCCCACTTTTCGCTATCAGTTACCGAGCATATTTCTTTCATTTAAATATTATCTTGGAAGAGGTAAAATGGTCGCTCCCCTGGTAATTACGTGGAGCACTCCACACTGGATCACACTTTTACTGAACACTGTGGAAAAGTGTCATTTACCCCACACAGAGTTGCAGCAAGGCTCTAACTCATGAGATGAAAATTGAAATGGAGCTACGTACATGTATTTACTTTAGATATGTTGGAATTGTTAATTTACAACATATCATTATAATCATTCTGTAAACAAGTTTCTGTCCTAGTTTGATGAGCTTTTAATTCAAGCCTCCACTTCAATCTCTTCATGTTTGTAAATAAAGGAATTGCATTCCAAAACTTAACTAGCCGTCAGCGTTTAATTGCGCAATTCACGCAGGCAGAGAAGTCCAAGGAGACAGCAGAACGCTGGTGCAACAGCAGCCCCACATTACCCAACTCGGTGTCTGACTCAGCAGCCTGGGGGCTTAAGTGGTATGGTTTCTCAGGGCACAAGAAAGGCATTTGGAGAAAGAAAATCTCTTTTTATAAAAGGTACATTTAGGGAAAACAGACTTTCAAGTACTTGAGCCACTCTTCTGGTTACAAATGGGACCCACAACTCAAATACAGTTCACTGTGCTTAAATTCACTGCGTTAATCAGACAATCTGGGAGAAAGGACGTTATGAAGAAAGGCAAGGAGCAGAGAGAGGTACTAGCTGGAGGAGAGGTGATAGGTTAAACACCACCACAGGACAGAGCACACTGTACTCGAGTGTCAGCACAGGACAAAGCATTTGCAACCTCCTCTTAAAAGAAGATTTGCTACCTGTTTCATACCCTAAATCTTTTCTTTTTTTAACTAGTACAGCCCATAGATGAAAAGACACTTTTTCCTAGAAGTTTTATTTCACTTACATTCAAATCATTGCATTTTAGCACAAAACTACTATTAAAAAGAAATCAGTCATGGATTATTTTATAGAATCATTTAGGTTGGAAAAGACCTTTCAGAAATTTTTCCTAATATCCGATCTAAACCTCCCCAGCACAACTTGAGGCCATTTCCTCTTGTCCTGTTGCCTGTCACTTGGGAGAAGAGACTGTATTTATCCTGTATTTCTCAAATATTTAGAAACAGCAGTAAGGAATGAAAACAGACAGCAATAATAGTGGCAATGCTTGCCACTTAAAAATTGTAATCACTAACAGTTAATGGTGCTTACTGCCACAGCACTTAGCAGTCACAGACTGGCATCCTTTTGGTCCAAACCATAGACATAGAACAGAAATTAAGATAATAGTTCAAGCTCACTGCGATGTCATTAAAGGATTTTTTCTTCATTTATTCAGAGACAGCAGGTGCTTTGGCCCAAAGCTGCTCAAAGTGGATCTTCTGAACATTGGAGCGTTCAGATGCGTGTCTGCAGTAGTCCAGGGACTTGGTTAGTTGCCTCAGTATCCTTCCTCCTGTCCTCTTAAACTTTTATTTTTCCTCCACTGCAGGTGCATATTTCTTCATAATTGCCTTTCCCTACGCTGCTGCTTGCTGGGGAAGCTGATGCTGCATCCGTGACTCGCTGCTCAGCAGTGAGGAACAGAAAGGGTCCCTCTTTTCCTCAGCCCTAATGGTGTCCATTTTTATAGCTTCCTACGATGCGTATTTACATGCTACTCTCTTAAGAGGGTGACAGCATCAGAGCAGGAGCCAGATTAACCCCCTACCACTGAGACACTTTTAAAAGCGTTCTTGCTATCAGCAGCTCATTTACAGGATTACCTTTCTTTAAAAGCTCTAATTAAGATATTTGTCAGGTGATTTGAGGGATACATTTCAGCTATTAGTTTAGCTCATAACCAGACAGATGTTTCCAGCTGGGTGAGCTGCAGGACACAATTTGTTTCACATTCACAAAGTTTTATCAGGTTTTGTGTATTCCTGAATCCCCCCCCAGCATGTTCTTGGGACCTCCACTCTGCTACTTGGGCTTTTCCAGTCAGACATTTTTTCATTTCTCAGTACACAATGATTCTTTTCTATGAACATCAACACAGTTTTTGAACCCACGTAGTCTTAAGTTGTTAAATCACAGATAGTGCAACAGACATGGAAACCAAGTTGCACAAACAGTGAATACAGAGAAGCCCTTCAGCTCCGCACTCAAAGCCCGTGGAACATCTGAATGAGACGCGAGGCAGATGCAGACTGCGTACAGAAACCTCTCCCCCACACTGTGTACTGCACCTGTACGCCTGCCTTCACACCACGCTGACTCTTTACAGATACCAATTTCTAGCTTGTTAAAGTGTCACCTTAGCTTTTCCTACGCTATTATTAGGGGATTTTCCTTATAAAACTCTTCAACCCTCAAGATTGATGGTCCAGGATATATTTTTTCCCCTTGACAGCATGATTCTAATATGCCCAGCAACTTTTGTTGTTTATATTTTCCTGAATTATTGAACAGATTTGATAGCAAAGGGTGTTAGAAATAAACACAAACAGTGAACCTATAAATAGAAACATGCAGCACTAAGTCAGTGGAAAATGTTTTCTGACATGTGATACTTGGTTCACAATCATTCTGAAAATTGGAAGTTGAAGATAAACTATTGCAGCAAGATTGTCTTTCAGAAAAGTCAGTTGATGAAAAAATATTATATGAACTGATTACTTCAAGAAGCCTCTCCTCTCTGGCAGCACTTCACTTTTTTCCCTAAAAATGCTTGAAGGTTGACTTTGTCAGATAAAATTACTCCAGCAAAGAAGGTCCACATACAGAAGATTATACCGTTTCCCGATATAAGCTGTCATAGGGTGTCCCAGTATTTTGTCTGTGTCACCAGCAATAACTTTGGTCCTTTGCAATGCTGATGTTTGCTTTGCCAGATACCTCGCAAACTGCTCAGCTCTTCCTGAAGTTTATGGGAAACAAACTTCATATTGCACAAATTCCACTTCCATCCGCACTAAAGGTTTTGTGACCGCACGGTCCCAGTTTTCCCACAGCACGGGAAGCAGAGCGGGGCCGGTGCCTCCCCAGGCAGGCGCGGGGCACCTCTGTTCCCTCCAGAGCACACAGAGGCAGCAAGGGCACTGCCGCTGCCCATCAGCAGCTTGCCATTAACATCCTCCAAATTCATCTGTGTTTAACTGCAAAGCTTCAGATCACGCACAAGCTGCAAAGCTAGAGCTTTAGCTGTGATGTCCACAGATAAGAGTAAGCAGATCTTCTGCAAAAGCTACTGGCAAATGAAGCTGCAGTCCCCACTCCCCAATGTTCTCTGAAAAGGAAGCTTCTCTGAGCATCTTGGCTCAAAGCTGATGCTCTAATTTACTCCATCAGCAGAGACAGCCTCAGCTGACTTCAAGAATCTGTATTTCAGATAACTTTCAGCCTCCCCCACCTTCAGAGCTCAGCACCATTCCTTTGGGCATGTAAATAATTGTTTGGATTAAACACAAAGAAAACATCAGCTGTTCATTTACTAAGCCTGAGACACCCTTTCCTGGAAAACCTACCAGGATTTACCACTCCTATGTCTCACTTCTGATGAGATTTTGCTCTTCCCCTACATCGTGATTTCTCATCAAATTGACCCTTGCCACACGCCCTGGGAAGAAGAAAGGTGCACGGTGCCACACTGACACAGACCACCCCTACACGTGGGAAGGGAGCAGGTCTGATTACAGCAGGCTTACCCAGCCAGGCTCAGGTCTGCTGTGCCTTCAGGAGGAAGGATAAGCCCAGAACAAGTTCAGTACAGACACTCACTCGGTTTTGAGAGAGGTGAGTGTGGGCAGGCACCACGCACTCATGTCTGTCCTTACAAGCCTGATCAAGTGTTGTTAAGTTGCAGAGATGGTGGCAAGTATTGAAAGAACAAGCCACATGCACGCAAATTCTGGAATTAAAAGCACCTCCTGAAGTACTAACTGTAACTTTCACTCCCAGCACTCACCCGCTCAGACCCGAGAGACTCTCCAGCCAGGCCTGCACGTGTCCGATACACACGGCTGACCAGCGACAAGGCTCTAATCTCCCCATGCTTCCAGCGGCCATCCCCAGCCTAGCCCCTGCTTTCAGAGACAGCCTTGCAGGGCACCGTCAGCTCATCAGATCCGCACTGTGCTTCAGCAACAGAGGAGAGCAAGTCCTGAAGCTGTGAGCCCACAGAGAGCAGCCACAGCAGCCCTATTCACACATTTACCAGCACCAGCCCACGCAGTGCCCGCGGGAAGCAAGGGCAGGTCTGTGCTGTGGACAGCAATGCATTCTGCTAACCCACGGTATCCCCAGCCCTTGCCCAGCTCCCAGAGCCCAGCCGGGGCTCCCCAGCCCCGCACCCTCCTCAGCCTGCCTGTCCCACCCAGCAGCGCCGCTCCCCGGTGCTGGGAGGAAGCAATACAAAATCCAAGCAATTGATTTTTATCCAGATCTCTGAGCCCAAAGACAGCAATATAGCCTTTATCACCATCACCGCGCACTTCATCCAGGAACACATAGCCACATTTCAAATACTATCATGTGCTGGAAGACTTAATCAAACACACATTCAATTTGCAGGCAGCGTAAGGCAGGATTGCTGCAATGGCACAGAAGATGCAAACAAAGCAAGAGCTGCGAGGGAGAGAGGCCCACTGAGACACCTGGAGAAGTGTTTCCAGGGCCAAAAATTTGTTTTGACACAGGTGCTAGCCTGTCCCCACCATGAACTCTCCTCCTAAAATCAGAAGCTGAAACTTCACAGGAAAAGTTGGGGGGGGGGGGGGGGGGGGGGGGAATCAATAGAACTGAAACTACCACTGAAAGCATCTATAGGGGAAGCCCAGCCCTTGTAGCTGGTTGGCCATATAAAGGGCATCACACCAGCTTTCTAGACCTATGCTATTTAGCCTCCAGCACAGGATTTTACAAGTTACTTTGAGATTTAACCTCCCAGTGACACTTTGATCAGGGGAAGCATTAGCCAGTACAGGAAAATCAGGAGAAGGAGACCCAAGCAACTCACCAGGCTCCCATGGCAAACCTCCAGCCGAGCTGGCGATGCAGCTGCGATGCCCGTAGCCAGGCTACGGTGGAGCTGGAACTAGCGCTCCTGCAGCACAGAGGAAGAAGAGAGGATAGAGCGCCAAGCTGAGCTTAAATAGTGCCATGGGGCCACGCAGGGTGGGGGGGTCCCAGGTGAGGCTGGTTGGGGCCAGCTGGCCCATTAGCATCCCGAAGGCCGGAACACCTGCAGGGTCTTCCCACAGAGGGTTTCTCTCCAGCTCCTGGGCTCCTGAACCACAGGGAAGGCATTCTGACTCCCTCAAGCCTAAATAATGCATTTCTGAATAATGACACTGATTTCTCTTTTTCTTAGTGTTTCAGTTAGACCAGATCTCAAAACTAGGGGAATCAAGGGGAATCTTTCTACTGATCTCTCGGGCACTTTGGACTAGGCTCTTATGGAGCTATTTGTGGCATTTGGGTTTTATTCTGCATTATTGATTGAACCTGTTGTTAATCAAAGCACCGACACTATCAGAAAGATAATGTGACATTTCCATGCCATTCTACCAGTTTAAACAAGATTCCATGAAGAAGTTGACCTTTCCTCAGTCGAATTATAAATGCCAAAATTGCAGGAATTCATCTTTCAATTACTGTCACCTTGAAAGTGAAAAATGCTGG
This sequence comes from Phoenicopterus ruber ruber, assembly GCA_009819775.1. Classification (NCBI taxonomy): domain Eukaryota; kingdom Metazoa; phylum Chordata; class Aves; order Phoenicopteriformes; family Phoenicopteridae; genus Phoenicopterus; species Phoenicopterus ruber. Next base: position 419,983 of record CM020233.1, on the reverse strand, counting down.
AGGCATTACACTTAAAACATTACCAAGCTCAGGTATATTTCAAATGCAATCTCCCCTTTCAGCATGGATTCTTCATTTCTGAAATGCAATGAATCTTATGCAACTTTACCACACAATGGTGACAATACTGCAGATTAAGCTTAGCTTTAAAGAGGGGAGGACTGTGAGCGTGTTGGGGAACAGCAGAGGCATAGCTGCCCCAGGAGGGAGGACAAGCCGGGAGCTGAGGGTACTCACGGCACAGGCTGGGAAGTGACTGCACCTGCAGGACAGCCTGGTCGGGGCAATAATGGCCCCTTGGTCTGGCAGGGAGAGACCAGAACTAAGGGTTAAGTGGGAACTCCAACTAAATTAGCAGGATCTTCCTAGCTTAATAGACAAGAAAAGGTGCATGTTTTGGTCTAATCCTGCAACTGGCAATTCTGGTTCTGGCTTCTGTTTCTTCATGGAAGCCATCTGAATTTAGGGCTTATTCATGACAAACTCCTCAGATTGAGGTTCAGGTGTTCCTCAGAGCCCTGTGTAATGGTGCCTTGCTCCAAAGATCACTTTGGGCAGGGAGGGCAATATTCTGCACTACCTGCCTCTTGCTTCTGGCAATGCCTTTGCCTGCTAAGCTTTACCACGCCAGGAAGCCTTCTGCCTGAGCTCTCCCACCCCTCAGGAGCTCTTTCCAGGCCTGCAGGAATGGACCAGCAGGCTATAACCTGGAGCAATGGCTCTTTCCTCTTCTCTACTCCCGGGCAGGAGGCAGCACTCGAGCACAGGGAGCCCATGTGCAGCGCGAGCCAGCGCAGACCCCAGTGCCAAGATGTGGTCACCGCGTGTGTGGAATACGGCAGCTCCAGGAGAACCTGCTTACGAGGGCGCTGCCTGCGCACTAGTCTGGCACAACAGGCTACAGAACTGGGCCCTCACTTAATTTCCCAGCTTGATGCTCCCTGCAGTTCCTTAGGTTCACATCTTCTAAATGTAGGTAATTGATGATACAGCTTTGAGTCCTCCCCTCCTTCTATAGCCTTGAAGCTTTTAGGAAATCATATGCAACTTTTTTACATAGGGAAAAAATACATTGAAATGTGCCTCAGTTCTTTGAGTTTTGGCTTTGTTTTTCCTAACAGAAGTAGTTGTACTAATATACAGATGAAGGACCCATGGCTTGGGGCAGCGAGAGGAAAAAGCCATTAGAAATGAGCCTGTGAATGTAATAATGTATTATTTATCTCAGGGTTCTACTGAAATAGCAACTGCGTCCAAGAGCAAGATTTTTTTTTTTTCAAAGTTGCCCCTAACAAATACTTATAATATTGTTTCTAACTTTGCATATAATTAAGGAAGGGGGGTTATTGGATTCCTGCTCTGTTCTTGCAGACCCTGTGCAATCACTATAACCATATGGTCACCATCAACATGTGCAGACACTATTAAATCCAGTTCTGAAACTACTTTGTCAAAGGGCCCAAACAAGCCCTCTGGCTTGACACAAACAACTATCAGTAGGAGATTTACCGAGGCAGCAACACGTTGGCAGTATTTTTAGCTTAAACATGCATTTGTATCCCTTGGATGTGCATGGCATCAGCATGTCCCGTGGCCAGGAAGGTGCCTGCCCCTCTCACTGCGGCAGCAGGGCTGGTGCCTGCCCGGGCTGCCCGAGAGCCGTGCAGGGCGGCCGGGAGGTGCTGGGCGCAGGCGCTGCCCTGCCTGGCCCTAAGGACTCTCGTTTTTATTTTAGCCTGACTCTTGTAAAGCTCGGTTAAAAAATGTCACTTTTATTTGTTTGCATCCTACAAGAAACGTGATAGCCTCTGCAGGAGCTCTGGCAGACCATCCTGTGCTGAGGCAGGGCCCAGGGAACAGCTGCACCCCACTGGGAGCTGGAGACGGAGGGTCCTCCCTGGAACGGCGCCGGCTCAGCGAAAGGCAACACTCCAAGTCGCAGGGTCCTCCCTGGGTCAGACACACACCTGAAACCACAGGCTGGTTTGGATGGGGTTTGTTATTATTGTCACTGTCCAAGAGGGACCTGCACATTGGTTTCTAGCTGCCGGCGCTGCTGGGGATGCTGTGAGCTCGGGGCAGGCCGAGCCCTGGCTTGCAACTGCCCAGCTCAGGGTGCTCACGCAGACTCTTCCTCTCCGCACGCTCAGCCCGAGGTGTCTTCTTGCCAAAAGCCACACCAACCGTCACTACCCACTCCATCAGTTACCACCAAGCCAGAAGGGATAAAATGCAGCATTGATTACTTTTCCTTTTCTGAACACCCACCTTCAGATTATCACTCTTGTCCTTGTCTCTACAAGCTGCACACTCATGTCAGAAGTACAAAAGGGGTAAAAGAGCTCAATTCAAAGTGATGAGACTCCAAAAACTCTTCTCAAGAATATTCTGTACTTCAGGGTTTTAATCAGAGAGCAAAATTAGTCTGACACTTCATTGATCCCTTTTCTCTAATCAGGGCAGCCTGTGGACACGTTCTTTTTTCTTCCCACATCGGGGCTGACAGTTTTAATCTGTCTTGTATTTTCCCCTTAACAAAGATATTTGTTTAATTCCATGATGCAAAAGGTATTTCTTTTCTAACTGCTGCTTGGCTGGGAAGAAATACCACTCCTCAAATGTCAACACCGCTATTAGTTTCTGTGTCCCAGAAACACACGAGGGACCCCACGAAGAGAGGGCTTCTGAGCACCACCCCAGCACGTGTGCCGAGATGAGCGTGGCAGAGACCTTACGGCAAATGGGGCAGGAGAGGACAGAAGTACGGCAACGACTGGCGAGCCCTGGGCCCGGGGAAGCCGTTGTGGCTGGAGGTGCTCGCTTCCCTCCGGCAGAAGCCGGCTTCCCCTGCGAGAGACGGGAAGGCACAGGCCCCAGCGGCCGGGAAGAAGGGTCCCTGGTTCCTGGGGAACAAGTGTCGTTCTTACCCTCTTCTATTTCTGAGGGCCCCACTTTTGCCAGAAAACTTGCCTCCAAATGAGTTCCCTAGGAAGCAGAAAATAAAGCCCAGAACCAATTTTAAAAACTCATCCTGAGGCAGCCACAGAAAAGTTCTCTCCGAGGGGAAATGCTGCAAGGAATAAATGATCCAGGGTTCCTGCTGCTCTTTAAAGACAAGTTGCGTTTTTCCTTTCCCTTTCTCTCTCCTTTGAGGAGAATAAGACGGCAAGTTCAGCTTGTCAAAAAAGTAGCAAATATTTCTGTTCAAAGGGTTGAAATTTCACACACGCTCTACTTCTATTTCAGTTTCATGTTATATTTCAAAACAGGATCTTTCTCGCAGAGGTGAATGTCAAGTGTTTAATCCGTCCACCTGTGTCGCTGTACATGTCCCACTATCCATACGCCCATGAAGTTATAGGATGTTCGTAATCACAATATCTGAGCACCCGTTCTTTGGGAAAAGGATTGCTACTTTTAATACAGAGTCGTAGCTCAAACACGAAAAAAGAATATATACCAACGAGTCTGTGAAGACCCCTAAATTTCAGTTACTACTTTCCAGTTCCCAAAGAAGGCACATACTGCAGTGCTAAGTGACAGCATAAAGCCCCTAGACAGATGCATGATCATTTATTAATTACCTCTAATGCAGCCAGAAGCCCTTGGACATAGATATCCTACAATGAAACTACTTATTATGAATCATTAGCATGACTTCCTTGGGTTGGTCTGCGAGTTTATTGAAAGGACTACCACAGATTAAGAAACATCTGGTTTTTCTCTTCCTATTCTTGCTCATTTTATCTTTTTCGTTTCTTATTCTTTCCTCTCATGGTAGCAATGCTGAATACTAACAAGACATATGCATTTAACCATGCTCAGTCATTTCCATGCTAATTAATTCAGGTTCCAGTATCTGCATTTTGTACAGGTTTGGTAAATCCCCCTTAAATTGGTAATTTCAGCCCAAATCTTCTCCCATGGCAGAGAGAATATTTCAGCTCCTGCTCATCTCTGCTTATGATGTCAGTGCAGGGATTATTTTAATTAAAATGCTAGGTGAGAAAATCATTAGAAAGATAACAAACAGGCCAGATCACCCATTACCCATGGCTGGTATATATATGGGATTCTAATCCAATTTATGAAGCTTTCAAGCCAGTAAAACAATTAATTTTAAAATGCATTTCAGTTGAGATGAAAAACTACTTTGTTCTGTGCTTTGTTTTTTAAGGTGCAGGATGAATAAGCCACAGAAGACAACAGAAAAGTATTTTCTTCTTGTTTTCATTTATTAATGACACAAACACAGTGATTACTCCTAAGTGAAATTCATCAGAAGTCTCCTGGCTGTTTATATACAACTTTAGCACTAGTTGAAATACTTCAAATACTTTGAAAGTAATGTTAGAAGACTGTTTTTCTGCCGTTAATTGCTTTCATTCAGATACCTCTCACGTTAAAACATCAGCCACAGAGGAACATGTCGTTATCCCGCTGTATTCAGTGCTGGCGCGGACTCGGCTCGAGCGCTGCGTGCAGGGCTGGGCCCCACCAGTTGAGAGGGATGTTCAGGCCCTTGGACGCATCCAGAGGAGGGCAACCAAGCTGGGGAAGGGCTGGGAGCACGTCCTCCGCGGAGCGGTTGGGCACTCCGGGTTTGGAGAGCAGGCGGCTGCGGGGCGACCTCGCGGCTCCCTGCACCTTCCCGAGGAGGGGACGTGGGAAGGGAGGTGCTGAGCTCTGCTCCCGGGGTCCAGGGACAGGACGCCTGGGAACGGCTCGGAGCTGCGCCAGGGGAGGTTCCGACTGGACAGGAGGAAGTGTTTCTGTACCGAGGGGGTGGTCAGACCCTGGCACAGGCTTCCCGGAGAGGCGGGGAAGGGGATTAGAGCAGTCTCTGCTGGAGCCTCACAACCACAGAAATCAGGACTCCGCTTATCCTTCTCTAGAATGCAGTTAGGTTGGTTACAAACAGTATTTGACAATAAACAGGTACATTTTACGGTTCCACTATTTAATCGCTTAGATTTGCAGCCCAGCAAGATGAATGTCTCAAAACCTATTTATTCTGACTCCTGTACTATAGCCAGACATTCATACTCGGTGAATCCAGACTAAATGGGACATAAGTTCAAACCACATCTGGTTTTGAATCTGATGTAAGGACACCAAATCTTGCTGCATTTCACAAGCTTGGAATGACAGCTGTACGTGACAAAGCAAGACGGCCCAAAGAAGATTCTGCTGCCCTGGAATATCCTGTTCGTCCCACTTGCAGGTGGTAGGCAGCTCTTAAAGCCTTCAAGAGAATATTAAATATTCAAGAAAAGTTATTGAAACAATTAGATATGGGGCCAATACAATATCATTACCTTACATTATGTATTTCACTGAGCTCAAAATTGTAATTATTATGTTGGGTTGTGTTACTATTAAAAAAAATAGTAGGAAAATCAGAGTGATGCAGAAAAAAAAGCTCGTTACTCTACAGTATTAGGTGAAAGTATTGAAAAACAGGATAGCGTGTAATTAGACATAAAGTGTATCCAAGCAGGTATTTACAGTCTTCATTGCGATGCAGGACAATAAGTCACTGAAGGCAAAAATATGCTCCAAATACAATAAAAGTCACCATCAATTTTGCATGCCAGAGGAACCTTTAAAATGAACAGGAAAAGATGATTTCTTTCTGCAAACGAACTTCACTAAAAATGGCTATTCAATTGTGATGTATTCCATTCTTTTAAGCAACTTTTTCACAGTTTTCCAGTTTGCTTTTTGGGGGGGAGAAGGAAGGAAAATGGAAACAAAAGAAAATATTTCTATCTCACCCAGCATAAAAATGTATTTCATAGCAAAAGCAATCAGGAACAAGAGGAGAAAAAAAAAAGGCACCCTATTTTTATGCCAAAGCTATATCATAAAATAATAGTTTAAGAACTCACTGTATTCATAACCTCAGTTTCAGTACAAATGCTGTATTCATTAAAAAGAAATATAGGGTGGCAGGGCTGGATTTATCACTGGAATTTGCACACTGCCGTAAAGAATGTCCTCTATTAATGACAACAGCTGTTGGTTTAATAACCCTAGAAAAGATCATTAAATTCCTTCACATTTCCCAGAAACAGATGGAAGAAATGCAAAAGTGTTAAAACATATGGGAGAACATATTGAAATCCAGCAGCGTCTTAGAGCAGCTCGGAATCCTAACGCTGCAATCTCCCGGTTTACCCCGGTCTCCGCGCGGGTGCCCAAGGTGTGTGTGTCGTGGAGACGATGATGTAAATACTGTGCCGTAGGCGGCGTTTGCTCTGACAGTTCATCGTCGCTTACACCACGTTTGCAGGCACAGATTTCCTTTCCCCTCTATTTCCTTGTTATCTTCTTTGCACCTAGGACTTCAAAATGTAAAAAATCTCCACACGCAGAGGAATCCTGTCATCAAAGAAGTGATAATAAGCCTGTGAATGTAGGTCACCTTCTGCACTTCCTAGAACAAGAAAAAGATTCATTTCAGGAAACGGGAATTTCCCAACAGCTTGAAATAGAAATCACAACAGGTCCCAAATGCAATTTGTTCTGTGATCAGGGAGACTGTGGCATTCATACATTGGCACGTAATTTATGCACAAGCCTTAACCGCTGCACAAGAACACCTAGGAACATCTGAATGAAATACTGTTGGTGGTGCTGGCACTGGCAGAGCTCTCCCATGAGGAAGGCCAGCAAGGCCAGCCCGGGCTCAGCCCGCTTGTGGAGCCTGTCAAGTTCAGCACCGTGCAACCTCCCACAAGTGCAGAGCAAAGCAGGATTGTCCCAACAGAAAAATCTGTAAACTAGAGCTGGATGACTACTGGAAAAAACATCTCCCTGTATAAATGAGCTGATGGCACACACAGGGAGAGAGACACGGCTGAATGCACTTTGGTTTTCCTCTAGAAGAGTATTCAGCCACCTATACAGCCAGCAATACTGAAAACAAACCACACACGCACATGCAAAAAACCCAAACAAACAAAAACCCCATGAATGTAGAACAGGTACAGATCTTCAGCTTTTGCAAATTAGTATTGATTTAGGCCAGCTAGGGAATCTGTCCCCAAACATGCATATCCAAGAGAAATTTCTTGCAAACAAATTCTTGGACAAATCACCAATAATGGATAACTGAAATCTCCTGGAAATGCCAGGGGCTCCGTTCTGTAGTCCGCACAATGAAACTGCTGTGGTTAAAGGCAAGGAAGGAAACCTCCTGACATGGAATTTGGGTGCACAGGCTCCTGTCCTCATCAAAGCTGATTAAAAAGACTTAAATAAAAACAAAGCAAGATGGTTTTTTTCTATCGGAATTTCAATAGGATTTTTGATCAGCTTTATTTGCAACTGATTTAAATGTAAAGACCAGACTTCTTTGTAAGAGGTTGCATCAGGATTCGAGAGGGCTGGGACTAATTGCTATGTGATTTTTGAGGTAACACATGCAATTCCTCTACACAGAGGCCAACCGAGCAAGGGCAGCTCTCCTTCTCTGATCACCTCTAACGGCCGTAAATAAAACAGAAACTCTCTCTCCAAAGATCACATGCTTCTTTTTGTGGGGGGAAAAAAAAAAGTTTCTGCAATGACTATATATTGAGATACAGGATGCTATCTTGGATGTTCTTGCCAGGTTAATAAAGTTTGAGAGGAGAAAGGGAATTTTTGCTAGCACAGATGGAGGTATTAACTGGCAAACTTTGCAAATTAAGTGCTTGGAAGGCATGTAGGGTGAAAAACGCAATAAATCTATCATTACCAGTTCTTTGCTATTATCAGATTACTCTGCCTGCAAACAGCTAGTGATGACTAAATAATGCTGATTTGCATTGATGTGTGCCTCAAGCTCTCCACAGTGAATTCTAACACATAACTCAATTAGCCAGTTAGAACTAACACGATTACAGACACACATTGCTGTCCTATTTTCCTGTTGTGACTTCCTTTTCTTCTGATTTAAGTTGCTTTAACAGCATCCTAACGCTTTATAATGTCCAGCAAAAGCTGGTTTTCCTGCGTTCTCTAATCTAATCCTTTGTTGTCATTTTTTCTGTGAGTTGTAATAAGCAACTGTACCCCGCTTGCTACAAGCCATCCCTGCCCTCTTATTACATATATCAGGTGTTGAATACGTGGATAACCTAAATGAATGACGTTTTATTTATTGCTGAATCCTCCAATGGATGAGAATGAGCGTCCAAAATTTTCCCCTTGCTGGAAATCTTGTAAAAATCTTTGTGCATTTCTAACAGCTCCCTCTGCCAGCGGGTATCACACCTTAATTGTGCCTTGCCCAGGGCAGAGTTTTAAACCCTCTGCCCAGCAATTTCCCAGGTTGCCTCCATTTCTCACATTGTCTGTAGGGAAAGATCATTCCTCACCTGTGTTTCTCCACCCGTGCCTGGCTTCACAAACCTGCAGCCCTTCTTTCCCTGCTCCTCTCCCACGTGGAAGAGCTGCAGTCCCTGCTGCCGGCTGCCGGGCAGAAGCTGGTCCTGGTGACCATCCCCACCCTCGCTGGCTGCACGCTTCCTCGCTGTCCTTCAGTCTGTCTGCTTTATTTATAGCTGGAAAAATACATTCACCATTTTATGGGTCCCTTTTCCAGGGAAATGGTGACCAGGTAAAGCAGCAGGTCCTTCACAGATCTATTTGGTCTCCCTTACCATTACCCCATTACGAAAATCAGTAATTCCACTCTTTTCCAGTTGTTTAACAGGACACTAGTCATCAGGAAGACCTCTCATTCTGTAACAGAATATGACAGAATGAAGAAAGGAACATATTTTTCTAATAATTTTACCTCATTTGAATGGTTATAGCCATAGCTATTGGAGTAGCCATCAGTGCTTTTCATAAGACCATAACAGGTATAAATGATATTTCAAGTCACAAAAGGCATTTTTAAAAGGCTACAGCCCACACCACAGACCTTTCATATTCGCGGAGATGATAAATGACCCTGTCAATCTGCCAACATAAGTCACATTTGGGTCGCTACCAAGCATCCCAGCTGCTTTATGATTAAAGCACGATCTGGAACAGCACAGCAGACTTTGGATCGCACGGGATCCCTGATCGCCATCTCCGGTTGCACCTCTTCATGCAATGCTACTCACAGGGCTCCCAGTGCCCACGTCCTTCAGTTACTAATTCTGTCAGGAAACACAAACTGCCTGCGTGGACTTGAAACCACGCATTTGTCTACTTCCTCCGATGTCTTTAGCCTATGACCTTTTTCCGCGTTTTCTGGATCCCTTTGGAAGACCCACACAACACAGTAAGTAGAACCCTAATCAACAAGGCAATTTCTTTTGAAAGCAAAATCAGAGGCATTTTGAGAAGGTCTGATTGTCTCTACAAAATTGTTGGGAGAATTGCTTTCATTTTTGTCAAATGCATCATTTAAAAAAAAAAAAACAAACCCAGTAGGGATATTTATACTGGGCCAAATTCCCCAGAGGCCATATTGATTTAATTGCACCTGCAGTAGGAATCAGCTCTGTCCTTTATGTTTTCAGCTTTGTTTCTGGATTCAACTGGATGTTATTTAAGCACTTCAGTGAAAAACTAAACAATGAACATCGGTATTTCTTGACCTATACGCAAATTATCTCCACTCTCTCTGCTCAAAAATGCCAGGTGTTTTTATCTTCTCTACAATTATCTGCTTTGTGAAGTGTCATAGCAAAGCTATAAGAAAAACTGTGCTTTTAAACATTTTATTTCTTTTTTTTTTTTTTTAAAAAAAAAAAAAGTCTTACTGCATTTTCTCAGGTGAGGCTATTGAATCAAGCCCCACTGAAATCAACTTGCATCCGTTGCATAGATGGCCAAAAGTTTTCAGAATGTAATTCCTTGGTTTGTTGCATTGCCTTACCTTCCATGCTTGCTTTCTGATTGCAAATGGTGGTTTTAGATTTGCATCACACAACACTGCCCAGGGCAGGGGAGTTGGAACTAGATGATCTTTAAGGTCTCTTCCAACCCAAACCATTCTATGATTCTATGAGTAACACTGTGCCACAGCCACGCAGGCAGGGCTGGCTCTACGTAGTCTCGTTCCCAAGCGTCGTAGTGGTTCTGCTCATCACGTGGCAGCAGCACGAGCGACCCGTTCAGGATGTGACAGGAGCACAACCTGGGCCTGGGCTGTAAAGTTCTCCCAGACATGGCTCACCTGTAGCCAAGGAAGATGGGATTTTTGTAGGAAAACCCCAAGAACCACTAGAGGTTAAGGACTTACTGCAACACGTCAGAAGGAACCCGACTCACAAACCTCTAGAAGACAAAAGTTTTTGGTGTAGGTACCACCCGGCTGCAGCAGTACATTCACTAATGGAAAGGTGCTCAGGATTTCAGCTCCCACCATCAGTAACATCTTTAAGGCATCACACAACAACACACAACTGCAAGCTGTCAAGGGCTGCCATGAAAAGAATGGTGATGATCACTCATTCATGGGCAAAATTGAAATAATAAAAAATCAGCAACATGCCTGGAGTCTGTGCAAGGGTTGCACACCAGCCTTGTTACTTCCTATTTATCAGCTGCCAAAAAAGGAGACTAGTTTAAGAAAATACAAGCGTAAAGCCTCTCATAAATTATTCCTAGCTTAGCTAAGGTCTTTGAGCAATTTCTTAACATCTTCCACACAGAGCAAAATGAATACACGGAGCAAAGAAAGATTTCACTGGGTTTATAACTCTGTCCTCAAACTGGGAATAGCAAAAAAGTTGAGAGGGACGTCCACGTCTGTTCAACTCCTGAAACAGGGGGAATGAAACAATGGTACTTGTCAGTGCAAGAGCCCAGCCTAACAGCAGTCTGCCCATGCTGCACCTGCGGAAACGTAACAGCAGACGTCAAGATGTCTCTCACACAAGGGGAAACGGTCTTGCATGGTCTACCCTTAGACTCCAACTGACAGAGATCCGAGTTATGGAAAACACACAGCCTGCATGTATTTCCATTCCTCCCCCCCGCCTTTTTTTTTTTTTTTTTTTTTTTTGCGGGGGAGGGGCAGTGCTTGTTTTCTCGCTAATTTGAAGATTCCAGTTTGCAACTCAGCAGGAAGCCAGTTGGCAGAAGAAAACGAAATGCAGGCTGAAAAACAGCCAGAGAGAGCCTCAGTGGTTTTTCTTTCAAGCATGGTCTGAAATGCATCCATGGGCCAGCAATCTCAGAACAGCCCTGAGTTTTCTTTCCCTGCTCTGCTCGTACAGGCTTTGACTCTGGTAAGGCAAACAGACGGGTTTTCCTTAGGGCATGAGAGACAAGCTTCAGGCTTCCTGCTGCTGTCTGAAGCGTAACTGAGAATTAAGAGCTGATTTTGTCATATTTACCTTGAGGTATGATGAGTGAAACGATTTTTAATGCAAGCAGTTGAAATTAAGATCTGATTAAGTCTGATTAAAAATACTTTCCCCCCCAATTGTCTATGTCTGGGACAATAACTCTAAAGGCTCAAAGGGAAGGTAAGTACCAAATCCAATTACTTCTCAGAGGCACAGCTGTGCACCGGAATGCAACTCATGCTTGTAAAATAGCCACTTTCTCTGTTAGAGATAAGCCTGAACCCAGAGAATTCTGTGGAAACATAAGAACATTTAGTAGTTCTGTGTCCCTTACTGCATGACGTGGTGAAACCTTATATCTCACAATATGCTGTTCTTCTATATTGCTTTCCACTTATACATCCCTAAGCTCTAAACAGTCCCAGTATCTCTGTTTTGCAGCTGGGGAAGCTGGGGAATGAGCAGGAAAATGCTTTGCCCAAAGTAACCCATCAGATAGTGATGGAACACATTAGAAATCCAAACCATAAACATGTTACAGTCTTCCCACAGATGGAGAGAGGGATTTCTTATGTCTTCAGTTTTTCTGAACAAATGTACAGGAGCTATGGAAGAATAAAAGTACCCAACACCAAGCCACTATAGCATGTCTTCCTTCTTTCTCTATTGCACGTCTGAAATAAAACTCTCCTTGCTAGCCAGTAATGAGCTTTTCTGCATTTCTGCACTTCTTCACTGGCCATGACACTAATTTTCATTCCCACGGAAGCCAAAACTGCAGCCTGACACATCAGTACACACCGAATATGTGGGCTGAATGGCAACACAGTAAGACAAATAGAGTAAGTAGCATATACCTTCAGGTGACATTATTTTTCTGTCCCAGTGGGGACTTTATCCAAGGCCAGCCTTCTCAGACTCCTTTGCAGAGGAAAGAAGTCTGCCCTCTGCCTTTCTGGGCAGCCGGGTCTTCCTGGAGACATTTTGCCGGCAAGCTCAAGAAAGCAGCATGGCTCCTGAGCCAGGGTGGGCTCTGGAGGCTGGGGGCCAGGGCATCACGCAGCAGAAATGGGTGGGTTCAATGGTGCTGAGAAAGTTTTAAAGGATTTTAGAACTGTGCATGGAGGATGTGCAGAACTGTGCTCCCCGAGGAGAGTTCCCCATGCCTCCAAAGTGGTGCTGTCGATAGCCTTGAAGTAATAACCAGATGGCACTATAAGTCCCAAATAGTTTGGACTAGGAGCTCAGCACAGTCCCTCTTGGCCTCACTGTCTCCCCATGAGTGTCTCTGCTCCTTGCACACATCTGCTCCTGCATCCATGTCCAGGCAGGAGCATGGGTCCCTGTAGGCATCTCCTTCCTTCCCACGGTGGGGACCACTGCACAGGGCCGGTACCAGCATCACCAGCGCAGGCCATAGCAGCTGAGCCACCGCAAGGAAGGGCACAGAGGCCAAATAATGGCACACAAGTGCCATGGTGTTTCTGTGTTTTCTCAGCTTCTGACAAGACTGGAGAGGTCTGGCTCCTTTTCATTGCTCTCTCAGCAGAGTAATCCTCTGTTTCTCCTTCACAGCCTTTCTTGGTATTACCTGGCTGCTATTCTCCTCTTCTTCTTAGCCCACCTTTTCTATTTACTGCAGACAGAAAGGAAAATGGCAAGTTTTGACAGTATTTTCTGCTACTCAAGGAAATGCTCTCAAGCAGCAGCTGCATTTTATTTACTATTTCCTTCCAGTCATTTCCTGAAAAGCCCAATTTGCCTTTTACTTTGCAGTATCTTCCCTTTCTGTGGGCTGCCACACAGAGATCTGAAGGCCTGCTCAGGACTTACGCTGCCCACTCCAGCCCAGCCCAAGGGCTCTCAGCTCAGACCAGCCACACCAACCGCTGAGGTATCTCCATCTCTGGGGTGGCCATTGCCACCCGCAGGAGGACATTGGCATTTGGGGCACACACACCCTATGATGCAGCTGACCCAAAACCCAGTGACAACGAGACCATACTCACATTTTATTGGACTTGGACAGCGAAAGAGGTGAGGGCCTGAGCAGCAGAAGATAACATGCAACAGGACTGACCAGATCCTTCCTGTTGAAAACATGCCACAAATCTAGCCCTGGGCACGTTATCCTTGCCCTAGGTCAGTCAAAATGGCACCATTTCACGTGATCTTTCATGGGGACAAATGGGTAACGTAGCCTTCAGAGGAACACATGCGTAACAGCAACGTTTTCATTTTGAGGGGTAAGAAAGTATCAAAACGCATAAAACAGAGCTTCTGTTTGGGGAAGAAAACACTATCAATAAGATAGTGGGAGAGAATTCACAAAGGCATTTTCCTCCCTCTGTGTTCCCCAGTAGGTCTAATATCAGTATGCCTCAGCCCTCCCAAATGAGCCATTTAACCTTCACAGTTTAATAATAACAATAATATTTGTCCTTTTCTCACAGCACCTGATGATTGCTGTATTCATTACACGAGAGCCGTACATCCTCTGGAAGGAAGCGCTCAGATGCTAGTCAACCACAAGGTATATATTTTCTCCCCAGGTGCTAGCCAAGTGTTTGGAAATAACTTTTGTAATATACGGTAACCACTAGACTGTAATAGCTTTTGTTCAGCTGCCAAGAAAGGTTACAAAGTTTTGCAGGGATTTGTTCTGAGCAGATTCCCCCCCAGTTTTAAAGGACACTTCCAAAGTCCTTTTTGCCGATTCTTCCCTCCCCGGTGATCCTCCGAGCACCACCAGGTCTCAGGACTCACCTGTGTGCGAGAACTGCACCTGCCACGGGTCCATCCTCCTGCAGGTAGCTCCTCAGGCACTCCCTGGTGAAGGTGGTCCAGGTGCTTGGGAGGTGGACCAGACCCCGCTGTCCACTAGCCCAGGGAGCACGTCACTTGGGTCCTTGTAGTCAAGAAATTGAAAGTTGCTTTTGGGCCATGACTCCACTGGATTAGGTTCAGCATCCAACCCTAGAGTGGGATCAGCTTCCCACTGGACTCCTGTGCCTACACTGACCACGTTGCCAGACCCGGGCTGGTTCGCTTCTGCCTGCAGACATGAACCTGCCGTCAGAAAACCCCACCTCAGCAGTTCCGCAGCAGCTGCCACGGTCCCCCGTCCTGCTCAGGCCCTCCTTTCCAACACATCACCGGCTCGGAAACGAACAGCCATTAGGCAACAGGATACTTTTGAAAAATCTATTTGGCGAGTCTCTGCATGCTGAAAGCCTTGAAAACACTGTAAGACCTGAACTGCAAGAAAAGTGTCTCACTGTAGATGAGAGTAAGAGCTGAAGCCAGGCCCTGTACCCATTCAGCACCTCCCCGGCAGATCCGCAGGCTCCAGCGAGGAGCCCAGGCACCTCGTGCCACGCTGGATCAATGCCCCAAAGCAGCTGCTCAGTCATTCCCACCCATGGGGATGTGGGGGCTCCATTTTTCACATTCACAAAGTTTTCCTGAAACAGCACAAACAACCTGCAAGGCCACTCAGACAATTTGTCCTCAGCAAGACCTCTTTTCTAAGGGGCAGCAATAAGTGACGGGAGATGGGAATCAGATGAAGCCGATGTCTGACACACTGCCCTCTGCAATTACTGCAAATAATAACATCTCCAAAGACGACATATTCCTAATAAAAACGTGGGCAAGGGGGTGACTCAGAGGACCAGACCACAAAGCTGCAAGCAGCTGCGCCAGCAGAGGCCGTGCGGTTGCTAACGATGCTCGGGGCCTCGCTCCCTGCGACCGCCCTGGCCCGGGGCAGGGGGAGGCCGCACAGGAGAGCCCTGGTCCTCAGCGAGGCTGGGCAGGGCCGCCGCCGTGCCAGGCAGCCCGCGGCCACAGCAGGTGCCCAGCCGACGCGGTGCAGCCGCAGCGCAGGTTGAACACCAGAACAGGGACAGGACAGCGTCAGGTCGGCCCTGCTCCGGGCGCTGGGGTGGTCCCCAGCTGCTTCTCTGCACAGAGCCCTCTGAAACACCCTTTTCAGTGCCAGCCACCCACCCCGTTGTGACCCTGCATGAAATACAGATGCCCAGGGAACGTATGTACAGACACACACCTGAAAATAGTCCAGATAGTGCTGCTGCAGCTCCTGGAAACCAGAGAATGAGTTAGCAGTACAAAACCAGGTAAATTCACTTTTTCTGTGTGGCTTTGAGGTACAGCACAGAATCGAGCACAATTAGTACACAGCAGAAAATATCATATATAGGCACCTATGTACAAAGCATTCATACTATGAACATATGACTAATCCGCAAAATTACAAGCATCTCAAATTCACCTGACATCAGCATTGATTTCAGGACCTTTGCACCCTTGAAATCCTCCCGTTACAATCACACCCCTTTAGCTGCTGCACTCCCAGCAGCCAGCCTGTGGTTGTACCCGCTCCGCGTGGATCCCCGCGCTGTCTGTCCCTGAAACACCATTTGTGCTGATTCCACCCTAAAGTTAAGATGCAGCACACCTTGTCACTACTGCCTCTTACAAATTACCTGTTCCGAAACATCACCCTTCCATGAAAGCTAGGGCAGGATTTTTATTACAGAGCACACTTTTTATTGCAAATTATGCCCTTATTAAAATTCATAAAGGATAAATTTGAAGGAGAAAGCCTCTACTTCTTCATTCATCTAAGTCACAGATTACAGCCTATTTGTCAGATTCTTCCTTTCGTAGCTCCCCAGTAGGCTGTAATTGCACAGAAATCCACGAAGGAGGATTTAAAGGCTTGTGACAGGATAGCATGTAGTGGACACTAACTCCTTCTGGTATGTTACAAAATAAGATGACATTTTTCAGGTCAGGAAGATGAATTGTACATATTACATGCTGAAGTTAGAAAAAAGTGTCCCCACACCAGCACAGGTCATGGGACAACTAGTAGCTGTTCTGCTTATATAATCCCCTCCCAATAATACAAATATTGAGCCAAATGTTTGCCCCATGTAAGTCCGTGGAACTTTATTGACTTCCTCTGAACAACACCAGTTTGTATTAGTTCATGATCCAAACTATTAATATTAATTTCCATCTACCCTGCAGACAAGGGTAGAGGAGAGACCCCAAACCTCACAGCCAGATGCAGTACCTGAGCACACGACCACTCCTTGTTCATACTAACGCCAGCAAGCGTTGCACCTCATTAACAGTGCTGTGCTTCCACTGGTCCCACCACCAGGTACCACATCCCAGGCTGTGAGGGCACTTATCTCCAGCTGAGGTCGCAACCGCCTTACATAGCTAGAGAGAAAAAGGGAAAAAACCAAACCAACCTCCCATAACACAGACACAGACCCTGTCCCCAGGGACATGAGTACAACGGGACCTCTCCCTCCACACAGCCCAGATGACTGAAATCTCTGCAACGTCGTTTGGCCAAAGACGGAATGCTTGGTGTGGTATTAGCGAGGTTATAGTCCGATGCTTTGACTATGGTATTAAACATACAATGGACTAAAATGACTCAAGCTTAAAAATCTGCATGTCTCCAAATTTATACTACAGGCCACCTGATCAGGACGAGTAAGTCGATGAGGCCTTCTACAGGCAGCTGAAAGCAGCCTCACGATCACAGGCCCTGATTCTCATCGGGACTTCAACCACCCTGCTATCTGTTGGAGGGACAACGCAGCAGGGCACGCACAGTCCAGGAGGTTCCTGCAGAACACTGATGATAACTTTCTGACACAGGTGGTGGAGGAGCTGACGAGGAGAGGCGTGCTGCTGGACCTCATACTAACAAACAAAGAAGGTCTGGTTGGGGATGTGAAGGTTGGGGACAGCCTTGGCTGCAGTGACCACGAGATGGTGGAGTTCAGGATCCTGTGTGGTAGAAGCAGGACGCTAAGCAGGATTACAACCCTGGACTTTAGGAGAGCTAACTTTGGCCTCTTCAAGGACCTGCTTGGAGGAATCCTGTGGGTCAGGGTTCTAGAAGGTAGGGGGGTCCAAGAAAGCTGGTCAATATTCAAGCATCACTTCCTCCAAGCTCAAGAGCAGTGCATCCCCAGGAGTAAGAAATCGGGTAAGGGAGGCAGGAGACCTGCATGGATGAGCAAGGAACTACTGGCAAAACTCAAAGGGAAGAAGGAAGTCTATGGAAAGTGGAAAAAGGGACAGGCCACTTGGGAGGAATACAGGAACGCTGTCAGGGTATGCCCGGATGCAATGAGGAAAGCTAAGGTCCACCTGGAATTTAATCTGGCAAGGGACATCAATGACAATAAGAAGGGCTTCTTCAAATACATCAGTAGCAAATGGAAGAATAGGGAAAACGTGGGCCCTCTGCTGAATGAGGTGGGTTCCCTGGTGACAAAGGATACAGGGAAGGCAGAGTTACTGAATGCATTCTTTGCTTCAGTCTTTACTGCCAAGGCTGGCCCCCAGGAATCCCAGACCCTGGAGGTAAAAGAGGAAGCCTGGAGAAAGGATGGCCTTCCTTTGGTCGAGGAGGATCAGGTTAGAGATCAGTAAGGCACCCACGTGTGCTGAGGGAGCTGGCAGAGGTCATTGCCAAGCCGCTCTCCATCATCTTTGAAAGGTCATGGAGAACGGGAGAGGTGCCTGAGGACTGGAGGGAAGCCAATGTCACTCCAGTCTTCAAGAAGGGCAAGAAGGAGGACCCAGGAAACTACAGGCCAGTCAGCCTCACCTCCATCCCTGGAAAGGTGATGGAGCAGCTCATTCTGGAGGTCATCTCTAAGCATGTAGAAGAAAAGAAGGGGATCAGGAGTGGTCAACATGGATTCACCAAGGGGAAATCATGCTTGACCAATCTGATAGCCTTCTATGACAGCATGATTGGCCGGGTGGATGAGGGGAGAGCGGTGGATGTTGTCTACCTTGACTTCAGCAAGGCTTTTGACACTGTCTCCCATAACATCCTCATAGGTAAGCTCAGGAAGTGGGGGCTAGACGAGTGGACAGTGAGGTGGATTGAGAAGTGGCTGAATGGCAGAGCTCAGAGGGTTGTGATCAGCGGCGCAGAGTCTAGTTGGAGGCCTGTAGCTAGTGGTGTTCCCCAGGGGTCGGTACTGGGCCTAGTCTTGCTCAATTTATTCATCAATGACCTGGAAGAAGGGACAGAGTGCACCCTCAGCAAGTTTGCCATTGATATGAAACTGGGAGGACTGGCTGATGCACCAGAAGGCTGTGCTGCCATTCAGTGAGACCTGAACAGGCTGGAGGGTTGGGCGGAGGGAACCTCATGAGGTTCAACAAGGGCAAGCGCAGGGTCCTGCACCTGGAGAGGAATAACCCCCTGCACCGGGACAGGTCAGGGGCTGACCTCCTGGAAAGCAGCTCTGCAGAGAAGGACCTGGGAGTCCTGGGGGATGACAAATTAGCCATGAGCCAGAAATGTGCCCTTGTGGCCAGGAAGGCCAACGGCATCCTGGGGAGCATGAGGAAGAGTGTGGCCAGCAGGTCAAGGGAGGTTCTCCTTCCCCTCTACTCTGCCTTGGTGAGGCCCCATTTGGAGTCCTGTGTCCAGTTCTGGGCTCCCCAGTTCAAGAAAGACAAGGAACTACTGGAGAGAGCCCAGCGGAGGGTACAGAGATGCTGAGGGGCCTGGAGCATCTCTCCTGTGGGGAAAGGCTGAGGGAGCTGGGGCTGTTCAGCCTGAGGAAGAGGAGACTGAGAGGGGACCTCATCAACGCTTATCAATATCTCCAGGGCGGGTGTCAAGAGGACGGGGCCAGACTCTTCTCAGTGGTGCCCAGCGCCAGGACAAGGGGCAACGGGCACAAACTGGAACACGGGAAGTTCCGCCTGAACATGAGGAAAAACTTCTTCCCTGTGAGGGTGCCAGAGCCCTGGCACAGGCTGCCCAGGGAGGGTGTGGAGTCTCCTTCTCTGGAGAGATTCAAACCCGCCTGGACGCGGCCCTGTGCAGCCTGCGCTGGGCGACCCTGCTCTGGCAGGGGCTGGGCTGGGTGGGCTCCAGAGGGCCCTTCCAGCCCCCACCATTCTGTGATTCTGTGAAATTTCCGTTACCCATCTGCAATGTCCTATATGTTGCACCTTGGCAGACTTAAAAAAAAAAAAACATCTAATATCTTCTGTACAGGAGAATGGTTTAACTACAAAGTTTTTGCTTCAAGGTAATTTCAAAGGAGGGTCTCTTAAAAGTTGTTTTCATTTTCTCCTAACTGTATTCAAACAGTACCATCTGTTTATCTAATGCAGTCTTGTGAGTACATGCTCCAGTAAAGTGATAGATGTAACAGATTCATTAGGTCATTAATCATTGATGAATTGCCTTGAAAATAAATATTAATCTTTGTTTGGGAATTTATTTTTCTGTTCTGACAAAGGATTAAAAATCTGCCTAGATAATAATGTTCCAAATAATGTACAGTTTGCTTAAGTGAAAAAATAATCCATTAGATTGAACAAGACAGTCTGATAAAATGTTTTCATTATAAGATGTATATGTAATGATTTAAACATTTAATTAAATATTTCTCTGCCAGTCCAAGAGATATCTTCCTTCTAGATACTTAAGACAGTTTAATGCATAAAAAGTGGAGGTTATTCAGCTGTAACTGAGCAGATTAATGCCGTTTCCTTGTAAGACCAGCTCCCATACAGTTACCCCGAACTTTATGACTCTTCTGCTGCCATCCCACCTTACTGGAAACCAGCAGTTTCACTGACCTCAGCAAGGCCTCACCAGGGCTGAACATCTGCTCCCCCAGACAGACACAGGCATCGAAGCTGGGACCCCACAGGACCCGGTGCCCTTTGTGTGGGCACCTGCATTTAAAACAAGACCTAAAATCCTTCTTTGCCAACGCAACTTACTGCTATTGCCAGGTCAGGAAAGCCGGAGCTCTGAACCGCGAGACCTTGGCTCGGTGGACGCATGCGTGCGGCTGCACACAGAAGCCTCCACAATTTTTTATCTTTTTATATCATTTGCAATGGGTTTGGGTAAGTTTTGTATCTCCCCAGTAAGCTTGGCATTGAATGCAATTCCCAGTAAATAGGCTGACATGCAGTTTATGAGCCGTCTACAATACACTGCACCTTCTTTGTGTACTCAAATAATTACAAGTTCACTCTTTCAGAAGACTTCTTTTTCTTCAGCAAAGCCCAATTACAATATTAAGCCATAAATCTAGGTCTTGTCTCATTGTTTATTTATGGTAATTTTCATAAATAAATGGTTCCTGTCTTCTCTAAACTGATAGCACAAAATGAGCAAGTTTATCAAAGTCATCCCAAACTATGTATAAAGTAATCATGTTTTTGTAAATCCAGCTCAGGTATGTAATTATTGCAAATAATATTTCCTGCATTACTCACTTGAGCAGAATGGCATTTCAGTGAAATTTTGGCTAGTAATTGATTGTTTTGCAAAAGCATCATTTCAATTCATGAGTATATATGCAAGTTTATATGTTTTATTTATATATACACACTTCTACCTGCCCCTTCACATACGTGCCTACCACAGTGCATCATTGCCAAACCTGGAAATTTAACCCCCATGGCTCTCTATTCTGTCCCAAATAAATGTTATAGGTTGAAAGGGTTAACTTCCAATACCTTTTTTTGCTTTTGTTTTGCTAATTCAGTAATAAACTGTGATTCTTATCAATTTTAAGATAACTTTGTTTTTGAACATGTATATCAGCAGATTTCAGCATCAGCTGAAAATCCATTTTTCATTCAACTTTCCTCTTGAGGAAAACCTTGCACTTGTGCACACTCTTTGAGCAAGTCTTGGGAAGATATGTTAGCAAGGGAAAATGTATTGATTAATTCTTCATTCTGTGGAAATGGTCTTTCATTCCAGGGCTCTACTGAATACTCCTAAGTACCTTGGTACACTATGCTATTGTCATCATTATTATTATTATTCTCCTCCTAATCCAACTCTCTTGGAAGTCAATGAGACACCACAATAGCAGCCTTGGTGGCTGGAGTTCTTTGTTATGCAGAGAAACTTTTGCACAAGTGCAAAGACTGTAAGCTTCTCATAAGCATCCAGCTACATTTCTTCAACCTTAGCATGAAGCACTCTCCTTCAGAAGATGAGAAGACATCAAATATTCCTTCTTTCTCTGACGATAATATGCTGCAGCTCCATTGCATGCTGCATTTTAAAACACAGGACCCTCTTCATTGTCAAAAAACTCTAAGACTGATAGCACATTTAAGACTATTAATCTTGGTTACAATCAAATTGGTAAACTATAAGGAAGCAACTCAAGCATTATTGCAGGATAATGATGAAAGACCCACCCAAATCGGATCACATTGTACAAGCCACAAGACACAGTTATCAGCGCAAAGAGCTACCAACCAGCACGGGCCTTGGTGAGGACAGAAACAGAACCTGCAAGACCTACATGAAGAAATGCATCGGGTGGAGAAGTCCAGCCAGAAACAGCCATTCTCTTTTTTGAGGCAGAGCCCAGTACAGAAGCCACCAGCCTGTACTGCCTTGTCCTCCCTGCCTTTTGCACTCCTCTGAGCTCTTCAGCCCCATTGCCGTTTGTAGGGATGACTTCAGATTCAAAAACCAGTTTATCATCAAAGTCAATTGCTTATGCATTCTCACAGAACATGCTTTCAATACAATGGTAACGTGTACTGGTGAATTACAGGCAGTTTTAGAAGGGAAAGGTTCCCTTAATTGTGAGAAGTAGAATAGATTTGTATATTGCAATTAGGAAGCACAACATTTTATTATTGGCATCTAATAGCATAACAGATTATTTCCCTAGATATACATCTGATCTGTGCTTACTAATGCCAATCTGTTATGGTGCATAATGTAGTTATTAATACAGACCAAGCTCTGTCCATTCTTACAGCTATCAGTTTGAAATTCATGATATGCTTTTGCGTTTAAAACATCACTCTGAAGCCACAATCACTGAATATTAATCAGCCAGCCCCTTCCAGAGCTTCATACCCCTTCTCCCTAGAAAGCCTTTCTGCAAGGGGTTAGACTCATAAGCACCTTTAGCTGACAACCCTTTGGGGCTAACAAACAATGAATTAGAGTCTTTCTGCATCACTAACACTTTAGAAATAAAATAACTCTTACTTGTTTATTTATTTCGCCTAGCCAGTGTTTTGAAGGTCAGTGTATTCCTTCTCAAGCTGCTGGGTATTTTACACTTCAATTGGAAAAAAAAAACAAAACCTAGTCTGCAAGCACCTTAACGACAGTACACAAATTCCCTCCCCCTTCCCATTCAATAAATAGGTGTGACCCATCATTCCTACTGAAAGGTAGATGGAGATTGGGGAATTCAAAGCTTTTGCATCCTGTCTAGGAAAACCTGATTCTGTCAAATCATCTGAAAAAATGTGTAGGAGCCCACCAAGAACTGCTCCTCCACACCGATGTTTAGCAACTTGGAGCTCAGGGATTTCAACTGCTCTTATCCTTCCAGGTAAGAGGAAGAGCGGGCGCATCTCTGACATACCCAGGCACAGCATCATAAAGGTTTCTCTGTAAATCAAGGCCAGCTGGTTGAAGACATGCGCCCCTGCACTGATAGGGCAGCGAAGGCAACCCCCTGGCACGTCCTCCCCCAGGCAAGCCGCCTTCCCCACGCCGGCAGCAGGAGGGGCTCTCTGCAATGCCTCAGCTCCCACCAGAGCAGGCTTTGTCACAGAAAACACCTTAGACATCATAGCTTCAACACGGTAAATATTTGATCAATTTGCAGATTTTCATTAGCATATGTGACTCACTATCGATTTCTTTTTTATTTTTAGACAGCTGCAGCACACTTGATATGCCATTTCCAAGACCTCCCGTCTTCTGCACACAGTGACAGCTTGTCTTTGCAACATTCACAAGACAGTGAGAGATCACAAGTGTGCTAGCCAGAAAGAGAGAGGTCATAGCATCTGTGACAAATTTTCCGTACTAGCCATAAAAAACCATTGCTCTAATGGCCAGAACAACAAGACATAGCAGAACCAAACTGAAGATGTAGGCATGTCTCTCATCCATTTCACGTGAATTGTGGGGCTAAATTCCTGGCACAGCTTCTTGCTGGAGCTTCTCCTCTCTGCAGGAAGGTGACTTCAGACAGGCTCTGCGTTCTCCCTCTGCAGCGCCTCTGGCCCATTCCCAGCTCCACGCATCCAGATACTTTGTGGGGCAATGATCTTCCCTCCCGCCCATCTTCCAAATCTTACCTGGATTCCTGATGTGCTCTGAACACATTGAGCTCTTTATCATCCTCCCTGTCACATCGCAGGAAAGTGGCTCACTCCCCCCTTTCCTCCCCCACTGCCTCCCCTCTTTTTTGAAGCCACCGCAGAACTGCGAAGTGCTGGATGTGACCCCCCTGCCCCGTACCCCCTTCCTGGCCACCAAACAGGCAAGGGAGTGGCTGGCAGAGCTCAGCACCCTGGTGGGTCCTTTGGGGAGCCCCAGCCAGCGGCCAGCAGCAACCAGCTGCTTCTTCAAGGTGGCCTCAGACACCTTATTTCTTCCAGCTGGGATAACTGCACCTCTCAAGGTGGCACTGCTCTCCTGGGGGGAAAAGGATGGCTCCCTGGGACACCACGGCAGCTCTGGGACTGAGGGTGTTCACGTCTGGAAGACACTCCAGAGACGCTTACTTGCCAGGCGTGGCTCCCCTGCTGGGACTCTAAGCTGCAATGGTACCTAGAGCCTTCTGCCTGCTGTGTCCCTGTAGTGCTGATCGACTCCCAAGTCTGTCTTTACATACAGTGATCAAGCCATAAAGCTTTATAATTACACCCTGGTATTTTGCAAGTTGTACACCTCAAGAGAGAAACTAAAATACAATGAATGACAAGTAAAATACACTGTTTGCATCATATTAACTCCCATGGTGGGAAGAAATTTGCTTCGGGGGGGGTCTTAAATGCATGCTGACAGGATATTTTTTCTAAATGCGTTTCCATACCAAGTACTGATTTTCCTCTTTGGTAATAACTTAGTGCTTTGTAATAAAATGTCATGGCTCCAGAGATGGTTGCGGTGTCACTTAAACTCATCTGTCCCACTGGAGGCAGGTCCCACACTGTCTAAATTAGGTTTGCTAATCCTTAAAACAGTTGCCTTCAGAGTTTTTTCAACGTCCTGGACTAACTGTCCCACAGACTTCGATTTACCGCTAGTCTAAACCAATACAGATTTTTTGCCATCAGTGGAGCCAAGTCGAGTGATGCCAACAGCTCTGTTCCTGGGGTCTCTCATTTGGCTCCAGAGCTGTATCCAGCCTCCTGGTTTGCTTAGTGAGGACAAACGTGTGCCTGCACCCTGGGAGAGAAGGGTGACTTCTCATGCGGTGTATTGTTCAGGACATGTCATCCACTGGTGCTCTCTCACAAGAGCTGTCCAGGATCAGCTTCAGCTGGTGCAGTACCGACAGCTGTCCCTCAGGAGCTGCCCTGAGAACCTCAGCTTGCAGAAGGCACCAACGTGTCATTAACTTGTAGGAGTATTCACAAGTGGAAATGAGACTCAAATCTAGGAAGGCAAGGCCCTTTGCTGCTGCTGTGGCTCTAGACCACCGAGTCCCCTAAGCACAGGGCCAGCCAGGAAGCCAGGCACAAATCATTAAAAAATGTGAAACTGATGCACAAGATCCTTATTGAAGGTCCTCATTCAGAAATGGCCTTAAACGGCAATACCTTAATCCTCCACAGCAGCTGGAAGCTAATTTATCTTTGAATGAAAACACCTGCAGGAGAGCTAATGTGTTTTAAAATATGCACAGTGACCTCACATTTTTAGCTGGATATGCCTCAGCTTTCCCAAGAGCTAACGTAGAGACCAGCTGTAATCCAGGGATCAGGTCTGCAATACAAGCCACTCAAACCTTCGTTGCAAAGCCGTGGTGCAGGAGATGGAGACGAGCTGTCAGGGACAGCCTCACCACAGAAGCCAAGACTTTGCTGAGCTGAGATCTTCCTTGTAGCCAAAAACATCTCTGCCTCCTACACTCTTTTATTCAGTTATCCAAAGACATAGTTTACCTACGGTCTTATTTCTGCAGAATTTTAGAGGACAGCTGTCCCCAAATAGGGCCCTTGAGCTGTCTGCCTGGGTTGAAGCCCACGACATCTGGCCCTCACCGTGGTTCTCCTGCAGGGATGGAGTAAATCCCCATGTGCCTCTGTGAGTCATGGCTTCACTTCTAACAGAGCCAGATGCCAAATCTCTAATCCCTGCTAGGCCAGTTGAAAGGAAAAAAAAAGACCACACCACCACAAAAACCTCCACAGAGAAACAGTCCTTTCCCCAGAAGAATCAGCTAATAAAGAACATAAAGGCATATTGAGGTTTTACTGGGTTATGCCTCAATCTTTATTACAAAGTTTATCAATTATTGAATAATATTTATTTGAATTATTCAGCAACTTTCTTTTATTTAAACAGGCATTTGGTAGCAACTGGAACAAACCATTTCAATCCACAGCTCTATAATCTAAATAGACAGGTTTAGCAGAAATAAAAGTCTCATTTCACAGTTAAAATTCAGTTGCTGGACTCATTTCATTTTCTAAATTTGTTGCCACTCCTCAGGAACGGCACGGGATAGAATCAAAAAGCACCCACTTGGTGCTTTTGGGGAGCACGACACCGTCCCCAGCACGCTGCAGCCCCCCCGAAGGCGCCGCAGACAGCGACAGCAGAAGCGGCCGAGGGGCACCCAGGCACCCCGCCAGCGCTGCAGGGAGGGCAGCGGCTCCTGCCTGGCTCCGGTGTGGTCTGGCCTCGCCCCGGCCATTTGCAAAGCAGAGGCTTCAGGAGCAGGCGCTCGCTCGTCCAAGCCAGAGTCTGAACCTGCAAACCGCAATCCTGTTCTTGCTTAGGAACAGGCGTAGGGCTATCACATTGAATCAGCACGTACAGTTGTGCTTTTCAGCTTGAAAGGCAAACGTTTCGATTGCCACATCTTTGATCTTGCAGACGCTTGACCCTCTGCGTTAAGCACAGGGCTCATCCCACTCACACGTGCAGGATGACTCACCCGCTGAAATTTGAAAACTGGGGATAAGCCTTTACAGGATTGTGACCAAAGGCATTCTGCCTTCCCAGCCAATATTTAAACTTCAGCAAATGAGTTTCATTAGGAAACTTGCTAACAGAACTCCCCTTTGAAAGGCCGGCACGTGTCTCCCAACTTGCTCAAAGCACTGCAGCAGGCGTGGGGTTTCTCAGGTTACTGGGCTGTGCCAGGACGACACTGCAACATGTGCCCGTGGCAAGTCTCACCTTACTCACAAAGCATCAAACCATTTTAATTGCCTCAATTCTGTTTATGCACAGCAATAAAACAGACCTGTTAAAGCTGAATCATTGATCATTTGAGATAAATCAATAAATAATTATATGTACCATACCACTGTGCTCATAAACAGAAACTTCCAGACCTAGACATACTGAAAATAAAAAATAACCACACATACACATGCAAGAAAGAGGGAAAACAGCCGCTCCTCAGAAAAATTACTTTTTTCCCTACGTGCTTAATAGTGAGTTTTGCCAAGTTCCTGAGCTGTAAACTGATAATTTCTTCCTAAAGCCACTATAGGCTTTTGAAAATGTTATTACATCAATAGCAGATTCATAATTACCTCATCTGGTATTATTTCTGGCCCATAATTTTAAACACTGATCGGACACGGACAAGGGCATGCAAACATTAGCAAAGTGATTGCTATATGTCAAATTATAGTGACATTAGTCTTAACCTGTTTAGGAGTTTCATGTAGCAACTTTCCTGCAATAATCTAAAAGTTGTGAGAGAAGGAGGAACAAAATGTAGACATCCAGTCACCGTCACCATTGAACTCCATTTCCATTTTAATACCTGTGCCATCTTGGAGAAATGCCTATTTAATTATCTCCTAATTAAGAGTCCTCCCCACTCCCTCACCTCTCAGCTCTATTCCTCCTGTTCAGAGGAATTCAGAAGACAGCCCTTTCTAGGTTACGTGATGAGCTACACAAGCAGCAACAAAGCCCACAAGCCATTTTTCTTTTCATGCAAGAGCGTCACCAGGCATGAGTCCATCGGCACCGCTGCCCAAATCCACACCAGAGGCAGTGGCAGGACCGGCCCTTGCTGACCAAAGGAGCTTGGCCATCTCTGCCTCGAGCCAGCCATGTCCTCCAGCCGCTCCCCACCACCCCAAGTGACAGAGGCAGAGGCCGCAGGGCCGTCGCGGTGCGGGTGGCAGCCCCAAGCATGCTCGGCTCGCAGCCAGATGGAGAGGGCTGGTAACTGGAAGGACCTGCCTACACTGCACATAGCACTGGCTGGTCTCATCCTCCCGCAGAGAGGTAAAGTACAGCTAAAGGCGATGCACCACACAGCTTCCACGTACAGGCTCGGTCGGGGGGAACGTACCCCGCATTCATGACGGGCAGGGAGTCAATGATCCGAACACTTTTATTCTGACATGCTTTTTCATGGGTCCTAATACACTATATAAAGATAAATGGAAAAGTGTGGAATAATGACTTGGATGCGCGCTTATTACTGCTGTCTCTGAGGCTTTCTGAAAAAGGTCAGCAGTAGTCTCTGAACTTGTAAAAGACTGAGCATGTCTGAGTGCTGGGAACTATTTACAGAGAAGTAATTGGCATTTCCAAGGGCATGAGACGTATTATTTCAGTAATTATGGAGATTTATTTCAACTGGGGATGTAATGAATGTTGTAAATTCGCCAGGGTGGGGACACTCGAGCTGACTTGCAGGGCTAAGGCTCACCAGTGCCTGGGAACAGGACATGGCCACCTCTGCAACTGCCAGCAAGGGCCAAGCTGAAGCCACCCACCTCAGCAGCGATGCAGCACTGGTGCCTTCACTCATCCTCTGCAGGGTGACAGCAGGCACCACGGCCAGGGGACCCACCAGCAAAAGCAGAGAGCCTGTCACACACCAAAGTGAGCTTTCACGCTCAGACCACACAGTCCGATGCTTACTAAATGGTCCTGTGGACCAGTCTCACCTTCCCTGTTTTCATCATGCATAGGTTCTCACAGCTTTTTGAAAACAAATACCTGTTTCAGACAGCAGGAGGGGTTAGCATGCCACAGCTCCAGCTTCAGAGGTGGGCACAAGTTGGGGTTCATCAGACATCTCTCGGGGGAGGGATCCAGAAATGCTCGTGATGCTCATGCCTGGCTTCCCACCGTCCTTCAGCCTCCTCATGCTCACGGGCTCCAGGGAAGAGGAGCAGCTCTGGGCCCTCCGTCAGCTTGCCCACTGTGCAAAACAAGGCTTATCACACACAAGAGCAGAGCAAGGCGCTCAGCCACAGTCCAAGAAGAGGAGACCACTCAGTGCCTGTTTGGCCGGAGCAGGTTACAGTGCAGAGGCGCAGGCACTGCCAGCGCTTCCTTCGGGGATGGGCTCCTGCCCCCGCGGGTGGTGCAAGCTGGGGCTCTCAGATGCCTCCCCGAGAGCTCATGGGGCCCGATGCTCACAGGAGGAAGCATCGCTCTGCTGAGGTCTGTGCTTAAATTGAGCCCAGGCTTTTTCAGAGCAAAGCAGCCAGCTGGATCCCTGAATAAAGGGCCAAATGCTGACGGTCTGAGCATGTTAGACACATGCTGGTTATCAAGCACTTTCACAGGCCTCAGGACAGTGTCAAATGATACCATGAGTTATACCCATGCAGGATCTATGCCCAAAGCAGAAGCTGTGAGGAAGCAATAGGTTTGCATTCTTTCATTTTCATCCATTGTTGAAGGCTGAAAAAATTGTGGGTTTGAGATTTCCTTTAAACTACAAAGACTTGAAACAGTATTAGCAAAAGGAATTACGAAAGTCTCAGATAACTCTGGGAGCTGGAGCTTTAAGAAGAAACACCAAGTATCGCAAGATTTTTAATAAAAATTACAAGACATGGCAGCACTGCTGCTTTAATGTCTTCCTATTCTCAGAATTGAGCCATAAGCACATCCTTCATCATGGTGCTCAGCCTGAGACAGGGCATCACAACCAGGCACCAGCATTCCAGCTCTTATAAATCACCTCTGTGTTTCACCTGTTCCAGTCTCTTTGGAGAAAGAAGTCTTCCTTTCGAGAGGAACCTTGGTCTATTTTCAGCATATGTTTCCAGGACTGAAATTCTTACACTGAATTTAAAAAAAAAAAGAATGCTCCTCTAATAAAACCTACATAAGATAATACAATTTTTATAGTGCATGAAAATAACAATAAAGATTCAAGCTTTGTAGAAATCAATGAATCTCTCATTTCAAAAGCTTTTGTGCAAACAATATTTCCTTGAACTAATACAATACATTGAACTGAAAATTTTAACTTTAATATAATTGCATCAACAGAGCAGCCACGTTCCTCCAAACAGCTACTCTGAAGATGAGATTTTAAAGCATAGTTCATAAATATAGGAACAGAGAACAAAATAGCTTCTCTTCTGATAATTAAACAGTTAGCAGCTAAATTGCATTGTAATTGATTGGAAAATTGCTTTTTTAATGAGGTTTAGTCACTAGGAAATGGCTTTTTTCTTCAATATGCCCAATGTGCATTGGGTCATTTAAACAGCAAATTGCCTTACTAGCCTCCTATTTAGACAGTCTAGATTCAGCTTTCTGTAAGGACAGACGTGCCACCTAATAGGCGAGTCTCAGCCTCTCCGGGCTCAGGGCAGACATTAGCCCAGCGCCTCTGCTGTGTCTGGGCATCAGACCCCAGAAGAGGGCAGACGCAGGTCTGCGCACGAAGGAAGAGCGGGTACTAGAGCTTACCCACACCAAAAATAAAATTCAGACCCTGCGAGCTCCGCTCTGGCCCACTGCTGGAGAGGACCAGGAGGCGATGCCCCATCCCGCAGCCGCCGCAGCAGGGACCCGAGCCCTGCAGCCCTGCGCCTCCTGCCCCCCCGCCGCCGAAGAAGTCAGAACAAACAATCTTCTCCCAGCTGAAATCAACAGCAAAAAGACCCTAAGCTTCAGGAACGTAGGATTTCACACTGTTTTGCTACAATATTAGCTAAACTCCCTTCCAAAGAGCAGTGCTGAGGTCCCCAAAACAAGCTCTGAGGCAGGACCATACTGACGGGTGAGCGCGGGCAGATGGCACAACCAGCTTCCTTGCTCCGGCTGCCCATTGCCGATCCCCTCGCGTGCACTGGACAGACTCAGCCGCCCACCTTATCTGTCCTCTATTGCTCTCAACTTCTTCAAAGCTCAGCAGGTAATGTTCAAAATTAGAAACTGATATTACAGTTTATTAATACTGTAGCTCGTAGAAGTTCCTTTATACAAGCCTTTGCACAAAATAAAGACAATCCTTCCTCAAAAAGTCTCTATAATCTAAGTAGACAAGACAGTCAAAGCGTGGGAGACCACACTGAATTATCTTTTTTAAAGATGCATTATTTTAGACCTAAGATACTACTATGATTAGTACAAGGTAAAAAAAACTAGCCTTTCTTGAAAACTAGAAAGGCTATTAAAATAATTGTTTTCAAGGATATACTCAGGAAACCGTGCAAAAGAAATTGTCCAGCTGTGAAGAGCATTGGGTAAGTATGTATTGAAAATAATCATTTGACAACCCTTTAGTTAAAGGAATTTTCCAAATGCTTCAGGAACAAAAGATTTCAATGAATCCTGATTATTGTGAACAACTTATTATGTACAACAACAAATGCAGTGTACAGTTAAGTAAGATTTTTATTGTTTGGTTTCCAAGATATCTATTGATGTGACTCAGATTGCAATATAAACAACAGTGATTGCAACCATTTGTTGCTACCATAGCAACAGACAGAATTGAAGAGGCAAACTGCAAAGCTGAAGTGGCATCATAGATGCAGCTTCTAATTGCACGACAGTAAAACGATGCGTACAGGACGGCAGCAGCACTTGCTGATATCTATGAAGCAGGTTTGCATGCAGAGATCAAAGCTGTTTAGGTCAGGTTCTGAAATCAAGGACCAGCATCAGCTCTTGTGTTTTTACCAGTTTTCTCTCTGTGTCTCTGTCCCTACAGTTTTAAAATATCTGGGGAATGGGGACAGACTTAAAAACAAGACTTCAGAGCAACCTTATGGAGATATAGGCCATTTCTCCATCTTCCAGGTTTCAAATTTGGAATTCAGTCATGACCATTATTCACCAGTTTCGTTCTGGATTTTAGAAAGTGGCAGAGAACAGATTCCACCACTCCCCCTGCCCTCCCCCCCAATGGAAAAAACATGCTGTCATGGCCCAACCTTGCAGCACAAGATGCAAATACACTCAAAACCCACTGCCAGAGGTTTCATCAAAAAGCATAAGAACTAGTCCCTGTAAAATGCTCTGAGGAAGGTCATATTTTAAATATGTTTTCATCCCATTTTCTGGCTTTGGCATAAAAGAGATGAGCCGAAAGCCTGGTTCTGCAGGGTTCTCCAACTGACCTCAGAAAATGCATGAGAGATTGGCTTCTCTCAGCTCCAGGTCTCTACAAGAGGTAGAAAAACATCTCCCTCTTCCCACCTTTTCCCTGCTTTATGTATTTGGATAAGCTCTTCAGAGCATCACTTTCCTTCTGTGTTTACACACTCCTGAACATGACGGGGCCATCAGCTGGGGGGATGGCATAATACTCATAAACAATAAAAAGAAAAAAATTCACCATCTTCAATCAGGCTTCCAGTAGAACAGAGACATGTGCTTCAAGGAGCCAGTTACACCATTTATGCACACAGAGATAACACTGGTAAGAAGTAAACGGGCAGAAGCAGGTAGTGTGTGGAGATTATTTCACTGAAGTGTTCAATCAAGCTAACTCAAGAGCATCTTTGAAAATTGGGTCTTGGAAGCACAGGCTAAAGGTGGAGTTTAGATCTTTAGGTATGCCTGTAATCAGGCATCACAACCATTTAACGTCTCCAGTACTAGATAGAGCAGAAAATGTGTATTAGCAGCACATACAAAGATATTTAACGATACATGATTGACCTCTGGTGAGTGTCAAGCTATGGAAATTCAAAGACATTCTCTGTGCTATAAAGGGCAAGTATAAAGTGAACTTTTAAACTTCAATTAATTTAATGGCAATTTCCTTTATCAGCTGTCTGCTGGAGACAAAATGAGGGCCAAAGGCTGAGCTGGCCCATCCTGATGGATCATCTGCTTTTCCAGAAGGACAAGGCACTTGACCACATTAAGCACCAGAAAGCTGAATTTGAGCCCATAATTGTCATGCTTGTCCAGCTGGCAAGAACTGGCATGGGGACCTTCAGATTTGTGACTTCAACACCTTAAAGAAAACCTGACCTGTGAACACACTTTACTAAAACTTAGTGGGTAAATTCTTAGCTGATATGGGTAGATATATCTTTATCTAAAAGATAAATGGAAGTGCTCTCAATCACTTAAAAAGCAATTTTAAGGGGTCACGAGAAAGTTCTGCTTTACCTGCACGCCAAAGAGGCAGGTTGCTTTAATCCAGGGGACGGAAGATGTCAAAGCAGCATCGGGGGCCCCATGGCCAGCATGGCTGCACTCCCACCACTGACAGGGACTAACCCACAGGGCACAGACCCTCCCTCTGCAAAAGCTCGGCCCAGGTGGACTTCAGGGCTCTTGCCTGCTAATACACCCGCGCGTGGCCCCGGAGCACCATTTCTGGCAGTGGCGGGGTGGGACGTCCCCTTCCCCAGGCACCGCTGTGCCGAGCTTCCAATCCTGATCTGAACAAGCAAATAACGTTTTCTGAAATGAAACAACAGTGCCTCTGACTTTAGCCCTTTTCATCAGCCCTTTGTTACAGTGACAATGAGAGGAAAATAATACCGCCTAAAGGTACCCTAGCCATGAGTGACAGCAGACGCAGTAATGTGCATAATTACAATATTCATAAGTAAATCTTCATGATAATTAACAAAGACAACTGTCTTTTGTTCTGATTACCTAAAGATATGTTAAAAGTCGGTTTGCATAAGTAATTACCAAATGTGAGGTTCCTTACAAATCCTTGGAGGTTATTTCAGGGAGCTTCTTCAAGGAAGTCATCTCCATAATAAACATTACCTGTCACTTCTGAGCTTATAAATTAATTATGGTGACGTAAAGAGAAATACAGCTTGAGCATCAAGTGGAAGATAAAGCCCAGGAATTATTATTAGCAATGAAAAAGCAAACTTACAGGAAGGTGAGAAGCCTCGTTGCCAATTTAGACAACTTCTGCAAGGCCACGTGGCAGGCGGCCCCAGGAGCCAGAGGCAGCTCAGGCAGCATTTGGCTGTGCTGCAGGAGCTCGTTTGGACCAAAGCCTTTTTGCACAGTCCTTGGTGCAAGCTAAGCAGCACATGCACCCAGCCTGACTCCCCTGCACTCGGGTGTCCATCACCCGTGCCCAAGGGATAGGCAAGCCCATTGCTGCCCATGGACCTGCACACTGACCATTCCAGACTGTCTCTGGTCAGATCCAGCACCACATGGGAATAACTCTTCCAAAATACATCCTCAGACCTTGGTCACCTCTCAAACCGAGCCCCATAGGAGTGCTGCCACCCCCGAGAGCCGAGCAGCACCTTGATGCCTTTGCTCAGACCATCCAAATAACATGAACATGTGTCCTGTCCATCCACTGGAGGCAAATGGAAAAAAAGCAGATACAGAACCCACCTCCTCTGAAGGATTTTGGCTGAAAAGACCTGCAGAAACATCTTTGCTGAAAGCAGAGACACAGCCTGCAGCGCAGGAGAAGCCGGCTCTTTTCAACTCTGGCACTGAGCAAGTGACTCTTTTTCCAAGGCTTTATGTCTCCTCCTGACTTCCCTCTGCCTTTCTTTGTTAGATTTAGGCATCATTTATTTTTATAAGTGAATAAAAATATATAAAAATATTAACTATAAAACAAACCAACCTTTACAGATAAATATGCAAAGTTTCCAAATAAAATTCATTACTAACACTAGAATAAAGTCTGTCATTTCTAGGAACTTCCATAAAGGGGTTTTGTTAAATCTAATCTGCACATAGGTCTATGTGAATACAATAGAATAGTCATCTGTCCTTTCTTTCCTGGGGAAATCATAATTCTGCAACAAATTAATACTTTTAACTTCTGGACAAAGCTCTGGGACTGTTTCCATCTCTCCAGACATTTGATAAATGTTGATGCCTCAATAGCTTCCTCTATGCCAAGGCTTCTGCAGTGTCTCCTAGGTTAGGACTCATTAACTTCTCCCTGGCTGGAGAAGTAACCCACACAAGCCACAGCCCAGCTTGAGCAAACACTGCTCCGCTGACCACCACAGCCAGTTAAGAAACTGTGCAATCAGTGATGTGAGGCTAGTATTAAATCAAATAGATTATTTCAGAGAGACAAAGGCGTGAGATTCATCCAAGGCAAAACAGAAATGGGTGTGAAGTTTCTAATCAGTTCATTCGTGAAAAGAGTGCTGGCATTTTATAGCGCTATTACAGCTGGAAGTGGGGAGAGCTCTGAAATAATCCCCACCAACAGTGTGAGGACATTTTTAACTAGAACCAGTCCATAATAAACAGTTTAAACTCCTACTGTAGACAATCATCCCTTGGTAAAGTTTATTTAAGACAAGGTTCTACTTATCACAGTTTACACTATTTCTTTGACTTTTTAAATAAAACTTTAAAGAAAAATGTATAAAGAAGATCGTTACACATCTTATAATAAAATATGCATTCATAAACGTATGTCATAAAAGCAACATAAAGCAGATTTATTCCAACATTTTAAAAGTTCAAGCTCTCAATAGGGAAATATAGTGAAAGCTCAGGCTTTTGAAGAATTAAATCTATTTCCAGTGTTTCCACCAGCCATGTTATATGTGCTTTAATAATGTCCACAGTACTGAAGCACAAAATCTCCATGAAGGATGAGCAACTTGATATTGTTCATTTTATTTTAATGTCTATGAAATTATTTGCATACTTCCATATATTTTTCTATTTGTTATTGCCATAAAAATAAGCGCTTAAATAAAAATATATTTGCCATTCATCAATTTTTAGTGCAGTTCCTTGCTTCTCCAATGAAATATTCAATATGGGATTCATTTTTGTGTTAGAATGTGTGTTTACATTTATCTGCTTGGTATTGCAAGAAAAAAAATGTGTAGGCAACTCAGTTTAAAATCCTATTTTGCCACATTTCATTGCCCTCTCCAGACTGGAAATACATGCTTACAGGTTTTGATATCTCAGAAAATATGCTTATATATATTACATATTTTCACTATGCATCAGTGATTGAGAAAGTCATTTAAGAAAGTCTAATTGCTATTTAAAATAAAATGTCTTCTGCAACAGATTTTGGAAAAATATTCTATACACCCTTCCTCAATGAAGTCTCGGAAAATACTTTTCCTTAAAGAGAATGATTTTTGCCCTTTGATTTACAGCTACCCTGCCTGAAAAACCCAAGATTAAACGATCCTTACTCGATGTTATGCTGCTGCTGTCTTAGTGAACCGGCTTGAACAACTTGCTCTTCGATGCACGAAGCAGCACAGGACGCAGCACACGAAACCCCGGGGAGGACTCAGCTCAGCACAGACCCAGCACCGTCCCCAGGCACGTGCTCCCCGCCAGTCAAGCGCTCCTCCCCACAGGGAGCAGCTGAGCCTTGCACCCGCACACGGAAGAGCGGGCAGGGATACGCCAGCTCTTGCCAGCGTGGGTGCAGGAGGGGGAGCGGGTCCCCACTGCCCGGGGCTGCACCACAGCGAAACCAACCCCCTGCTCTCACGCGTCACTCGAGGCAAGGCAGTCTAGGCTGAGCTCGTGTTGCTCAGCAGGCACGAAAACGTGGATGTCACCGGTATCATCTCATCTTTCTCACGTATCTCTAGGCACAGAAGTATCAGCAAAACCATCCCGTTTCTGCCCTGCAGGGAATACAACCTGTGTAAAGGAAATCCTTCACCACCATCCAGAAAGTCTTACTATACACAGTATCTATCTTAGACACAGAAAGCTCTTAATACTCCCTAGAAATAAAGCATCTTGGCCTCTGAAAAACACTGCCATCACTTGCCAGAGCTTGGACTTTCACACTGGTATCTGAGGATGGCACACCAATGCAGATGCCGTTCAGCCGGTTACTGCTCGTGCTATGACACAGATTAAAACCGTCTCTTCACTGAGTCTTGAGGATTTCAAAGAAGTGGAGGACAGAGGTGGAAAAAAACTTTCACAGCTTTTGAAGTGACCATTTAAAGTCTACTCCTCCACCCATAAAGCTTCTCTACAACAGAAACTTCATGTTTTCTTCCTCAGGACTCGAGATCAGTGTTTTACAGAGCACTCTACCAAGTCTTCCCCACTGATTTTTTCATTTGCATTACCCTCCACCCACAACAAGGCTTCCTGCACAAAACCTGGGCACATCGTAAGAATGTGCTGTTGTCATAAGCAATTTCAGGGATAAGCAATTATGATTCCTCTTGGCCCACATGTTAGGGCTTTTTTTTTAAATCATTCTGTGATGTTTTTCTAAGTAGCACTGGGAAAAAATAGCCTACCCTTTACTTAAAAACCAGCTTTTCAACCAAATCAACAGGTCACAAAAATACATAATAGGCTCTTCTTTCAAAAATGACAGCAGAGAAAACTTATAGAATCATAGAATAGTTTGGGTTGGAAGGGACCTTTAAAGGTCATCTAGTCCAACCCCCTGCAATAAGCAGGGACATCCTCAAAGTGCTTATGCAGCACATGGTTTGAATTTATGCAAATGTTGAAAACCTTTTCTGTAACAGCTCTTATGAGCAAATCCCACTCAAGTCTACATGTATTTTTCTTCATGCCTCCAAAACAGCACAGCTCAGTGTTACAGACCAATAAACAGCGCTTTCACAAGCGAAGAAAACACACGTTCTCAGTGCCTGGTGTCAGCACCTAATGACAGAAGCTGTTTTCCCGAATTAGAAAAATGCACTTGCGAGCTGGCCCAGCTGGAAACCTGAATTTTCACCTAAATAGACATTGCGCAGAGATCTGTTTTTCACAGCAATTTTCTATTACTAAAGTAATCCTCAAACTGGCAAAACCAGCTTTATTGTCAACTAAAAAAAAATTCCCAGTCTTTTTTTATGTGTCAGCTGGAAATTCAAAGCTTTTTTTGCACAAAAATGCAACATTCAGTTGAGCTCTAGCCTCTAATCCGAGTGAGGGGTTTTCCTTCCAAGCTCACCTTGAAGAGCTCAGTAATTAGAGGGAAAGAAAAAGACTGCTAAGGTTCTCCAAGCTAATGATAGTTATTAAATATAACAAGTTTACTTGCATCACAGCAGAAACCCTATGGGTGTTCATGCATTACGTGCTGTTCATACCGCCAAGGAGCAGCACAGGTTAACCTGGGAACCATGCACCTTCACTGCTCCCACTGCACCCACACACACCGGCACCCTCAGTACCCACAGCTGCTGCCATCACAAGCCACAATCAGCTCCATAAACCAGCTTGCTGCCTCTCACCAGTGCCCTGGAGGCCAGGTCGAAGCCAGGCCCACGAGGCCACATGGCAGGCAGCGACCATCTCGGGGCACGGACACACCACCCATGAGGGAGCATCCGTGTGGTCTCAGTATTCAGGGCACTCTGCTCAGACAGCCCCAGAGAGCAAGGCCAGCCCAGGTGATTAATAAACAGGTGCTGCATTATCCAGATACCCCTTTTTGTGAAGCTTCTTAAAAAAGAAGGAACAACAGAAAGAAAAGAGTTTATTTCAGTGTTGCTTCAAGACAATCTCCATGCAGCTGCAGCTATCTCTGCAGAACAGTCCAAGATGAGAACTAGCTCAGGATGGATCTGTGTACCAGCCACTCTTACTAAGCATTACATTTTACTTTAAAAAGAACAATTTTCACTCCTCACCTTCACCTCTACTCAAGAGTTTCCTCCAATACCCATGCCAGCTCTTCACATTTACAAGTCTTTTTATAAAGTTTACTCCCTGTTCCTGAAAAGCAGCTTTACTACGTTGATAGTGCTGGCACTGGGCTCCAGGCTCTGCACCCCAGGCAAGTTACTTCTCTGGAAAATTCCCTGTGAGGTAGTGTAATCTGACCTATTACAACGACAATCAACTTTCAAGAAGTTTGAGCCTTAGGGATAAGCAACTTCTGGCTGGTAAAGGCAGAACAAACTC
Source organism: Phoenicopterus ruber ruber (assembly GCA_009819775.1). NCBI lineage: Eukaryota > Metazoa > Chordata > Aves > Phoenicopteriformes > Phoenicopteridae > Phoenicopterus > Phoenicopterus ruber. The sequence continues at coordinate 381,565 of CM020233.1, read as the reverse complement.
TAACAATCATGAAGAGATATGAAACTTTCACTACATTTGGTAGAAAAAGTTATTTCTGGCACAGCAAATGGACTACTAGAAACAAGTCCATTCACCACCTTTCTCCTCTGAGATGTCTAGAGGTACTAGAGGGAACTGTGCCCCAGTCAAAATTTGATACAGCAGTTTATGATGTTATAACTCCATCCTCCCCCTCCATGATCTCTGAGTATAACACAAAGCATAAAACCTCATTTCCTCACACTGCCTCCAGTCATGGGAAACCAGTTTTTGATATCTTGTGCAAGGCTGTGGGAGTAGCAGCATCCATTTCACAGAAAGAAAAAGAAGTGACACTTTTCTGTTGAAAGACTAGAGGAGAGCAGAAATATCCCCACACAGTACCTGCCCGTGCAAATCTTCCCACTGCTTGTGCGTTGTGCCATCGGCTCAGACACGTGGCTCACTGGGATTTTACGCAGTTGTGGGGTACTGATTTCCACAGCCCACAGATGAATTTTCTTCTGCTCTACTGCCTCTGAAAGGCTGCCATCGCTGCAGGGAGATCCCTACCTACCTCAGTCCACCCATCTTTATGGCACAGGCACAAAAGCAGTGACAGATGAATCAAGCTGCTCATGCTAACTGCAGCACCCAGCCTAGTCTCTCAGCAGCCTCTGTTCCCTCCTGCCCTCCCCCATCACGACTGGCTAGTGGGCTTGATTGAATAGATGCAAACTGCAGTAAAGTACTGCCATTGTTACAACCTCATTCCCACACATTCCTCACACACAAACCTGTCACCACACCACTGTCCCAGATGCACAGCATAGAGATGCCCAGAATTGCACTGAGGTTAAAAGGAGCTGCAACCACAGACACTAGCAGTCAAACTATGCGCTGCTGCCTCTAGCTTCAGGCATCTTTCAACAAGCTGAATCTATGACTTTTCAGCTCACACATCCATGGTAATAAATCTCTAACAGCACAGATCACAGAAAGAGAAGCTGAGACAGAGAGATAGCAGGGGTCATCTAGTCCCTAAGATGGCTTTTCATTTTCCTGTAACGCTTTAGTCTGAAAGCTTCCAGCCTGCTCTCCACTAGCAACACCAGCACCCCTCTCCTGAACATTGATCATACTTGCTCAACAAGCACCTCACCTCTCCAGCAATGCCCAAGCAGCACATAGCACCCTCTCACCCCTTTTATACATCCCCTTTCCCTGGCCACAGCTGAACCCAGCCAGGACCAGCCTCCCCAGCACACCTGCAAACACTTGTGAAACCGGCTTAACCCCACGCCTGCCAGCGAACAGCACTGCGCTGGTGCCTCTTGCACTACTTTCCCGGCACTGGAGTCTGCAAAATTCCACAAGAAGAATGAGAACGCTGCCATTTGTTTAACAGCACACTGTTAAACCTCCACTGTCTCTGTATTTCAGGTTGGTCTGTATCAGTATATTAAAGCTTTCCTAATCATATGGATTCCATTTTTCAAAAATACTAAAACACTAAGCAGTGGCATCTCTCCATGCTGTGTGGTCACCATCAATTGCTGCCCTGTGTTGCATGAAAATCCCACCCACAAAATCACACCTGCACCAGCAGTCCCCAGAAACCAAGTGTGTGAGACACATACCACCTGATCCCCTAGGCTCCTATGGTGTTACCAGCCCTAGGTCAAAATGGATGTCAGAAGCAAAAGAGATACCTATGTTTCTAGACAATGAGGTAATGAAAATCTTAACAATGAGAAAAATATAGGTAACATGAAAAGAGTTCAGAAATTGAGACAGATGCTTGAAAGAGGCTCTTGTCTTAAATCCTATCTCAGTTAAAGATTGGTAAAACATAATCTTTTATATTTATTTATGCACCTGTATTATATATTTTATACATGGGTGAGAGGATGTTTTTATGTGTTTTCAAGCATCTGTAATATTACACACATGTAGACACACTCAGCCTATGTGCGGAGAACTTGCAGCTTACGGAGACAAACATTTGAAAATGAGGCATTTCTTAGCTGCTGTTGCCCTTGCTTCCTGAACTCAGTGCCCTTGTGCATGCTTGCTATGACACGGCTTTAATGATCTCCTCATCTGCACTCTTTTTCCTCATGTGGTTCTTGTGCCACTGGGAAGGATGACCGTCCCTCGGCAAGGACCTCCTCAGCCACCTCAGTGGACCCCCTTCACACAGCATATGGTCAATTCAGCCAACAGCAGTGATTAGAATGACTTGTGCCACAGCCATGCAAAATGACACAAAGAGTGTGACCTGATAGTGAGCTGTTTTGTTGCCTTGAAAAGATCAGCACTTCTGCTCCAAAAATGCCACTGGTGGTGGGTGTCGATGGGGGCTGTCACCCCAAACTCACCTGTGTCCATCAGAGCCACCTGTGAGGAGTCTCCAGCCCTCTCTGCCCTGCCACATCAGCACCTCACCTATGGCTGCTGCCTGCTTCAAGGGTCCCCAAAATGAATATTATTTATACGTTTTTCATTAAGAAGAGAAAGAAATTATAAGGGTTCTCTGACTGTCCACACTCTGTGTGAGAAGTATTTAGGAAAATGAGACCCTCTCCAGATTCTGGCATATTCATTTCAGTGTGACACTTCAGGCATGATTTAACTTCCCCCTCCCACAACTTCTCTATAAAACCTCTGCTCCAACTGTATTTGAGTCCATTCTAAAGACCTGCTTCTGCTATGATACCCACATAGAATATCTACGGTCGTTATTCCCCTTCTGACATTTGTCCTTAATTTGCAAGCATCTCTGAGCATAAACCAATGCTCCCAAACTGTGTGAAGGGATTCCTTTGCTCAGTCAGATCCACCCCAAGCAAATAATGAATGCAGAAAGCTGGCAAAACACACAACCCGTTAGCTGTGTACATGGCACATCACAGACCAATATCCTAAATTTGCCATTGATTAAGCACATAACTGAATGAGGCTGAAGTAAAGCAGAAACAGCAAAGCTGTGCTAGTTGGATGCACAGCCTCTGCCAATTGCACCGGAGGAAGTACACTATACAGTGCACTTTGTATAATAGTTTGCGGATGAGCATGATTCAAAAAGCACCCATCAAACCTACTCTGGTCATAAAGACTTCACCCAAGCATAATTACTGACACATTAACCTATAACTGATAAATCATCTCTCAATTATTTCCTCCTTGCTTTACCTAAGAAGGCACCTGCCTTGACGTGGAAAGGACTGGTCTTAGGAAATAACTGAGATTAACAGTTCCCTTCTTTCAAATGTTTGTAGTATTTTTGGTGTGATTCATCAGACATGCAGAGGTCTACATCTGAGCTTGTTCCTGAGATGCCCTTTGCAGTCAACAGAGAAAACCAGGCACTTCCAGGACACAGTCTGCCTCATCCTGAAGTAACCATCTAAAATGGGCCAAAAGAATCACATCCCAGCTCTCTTGTTGGGTCTGAAAGACCTGAAGTAGTTACAGCACTGCAGCCATCTCCTCTGTAGGCATCTGCAGCTCCAGGAGATTAACCTCACCGTGGTCTCCTGATTTGCAAATACTGATGAGCTGCTTTCCCCATTTTTCCCTAGATCACAACATGTGCACTGCAGTAGAATCAAACACACTGAAAAGCCTTTTAGGAGCCAGTCACATCCTCTGATTCAGACAGGGTAGCCTGATTTTCTTTCCCCACAGATACGAACACTTACACAGCAGGTACCATCGCAGCACCGTTCACACCCTGTTGCAGGACAGAGTCCCCAGTCCTGCTCGCTGGAGTAACCCAGCTGGTGACTGCTGTCTTCGCAGGACCCAGGCACTGTCATGATCCACTCAAGCTGCACTGAGGCTTGATCTCAGGGTAACTCTGAGAAGGGCTAAGCGTATCTTTGATCAGCCACTGAAGAATTCACCGCAGACCTCCGGCTGCCTCTCTCACACTGATGGGTACAAGTGCAACTTCCCAACAGACAGTTTGAACATCTTTCCAATAACTATCTCCATAGGCTTCCCAAGCCTTCGCAATCATCAGTCACAACGGTTATCATTACACTTCACGGTGTAGAAATGAAATGCCACCTTTTTGCAAGGCCAAGAAAATGTTATTGAATTTTTCTTTTAAAAACAAGCTGTTAGCCTGACTGACTGGCATGTTTATCAACCCGCGTCTTATAAGAGGCCTGCATTAAAGAGTTTGCATTAAATCCAAGGAGGAATCTCCCAGCAATGCTTCAAGAACAAAATGGCGTGACACAGAAGGATGCATAGCTATATATAAGGCTGCTATCCTTTTAACATGTTCTTCTGTCTTCCAGGGAACAAGATTGTTCCTGACAGTTGTTAATAACAACTGATCTAAGTAGCTGCACGGCTTCTGCACACATCCAGGCAAAGACAGCATCTAGGCCTGCGGACTGTGAGAGACGTGCCTTTATGAAATCAAAGAAATACACAGCTCTGAAATTACTGGCAGTCACCCAATTCATTTACTTTTAACACTCAATCTCCCCCACTGTTTACTTGCACTTTTACTGCATTTCTTTCTGAATTGCTGGGAAAAATGTTCATATACCATAGGAGATGACCAGTCCTGGTCATCTATCTAATAGTTTGGTTAGTTTCTGTGGTTTTTTTCTAAATAATCAAAAAAAGTAGTTGGGCTCAAGTTTCTGCCAATTTTTATCCCAATGTGACTCAATTGGAGCAACCCAGAAAGCCCTTCAACAGCAAATGAAGAGCTGTCAGTCATGAAGTACTATGCAAGTTACATGGTTAGGTATCATTTGTAAAAAATATGCTGTTTATTTTTTCTTCAAACATGCTGAACTGGTATGGAGGCCTTGTGTTGGCTCTTAACAGATGACTTTTACCCTCTGGATTATCGAAAATCCACATCCCATCGAAGACAGCAATAAGTACTGAGATCTCACATTGTCCTTCGCAACAGAACAAACGAGAAGCAGCAGTGGGCAAATCCAAAAATAGGTCATTCAGCTTCTACCCATCAGCTCACTGCAGGGTATGTTGTCACTTTAATTCCTTCATTTAGTTCCTTCTGCTTCCCATAACACTGCTTTTGAATCACAACAGTATATGGAAATAGGATATGCCAGCTGGCTTTGCAATTTTTTCTACACACAAAACTCCTGCCTTCAAACGAGACTAACCTTCAAGCAAAATTAAGATACACGCAGCACACAGTGTAGTGGAGGAGAAGCCACCAGCATACAGCATCTAGGAAGTGGGCAAATACAAGGTGTGATTCACTCTAGTATCTCATAGATTTGTATTAAAGTTTTCACTACGACAAAAGATTGTTTAAAAAACAAATCATGGAGAAGCATGTAGGTGAGCTTTTATTGGGGAAGAAGGGTCATACAGAAATGGATTGCCTCCTGCCACTGCTAAAGAATAAAAATGTGTATTAAGCTTCAGGGTAAAACACTGAAATCCCAGTGTATCTGAAACATCAGCAGTGTTTCAGGAGTATGATGCCATATTCTCTGAGTACCTGTGCTGGTGAGGCTGAGCTGCCTGTTCTTACTCAGGATTATATTTTTAATCTGATAATAATTTTCTGCTTAGTAAATACAACCTATGTAATTTTTTTAAAGAAACAGACAATAACAAACCAAATCCTCATTACCAAGCAGAACGATTGCACACTTATTTTCATGGTTTCCCTTGTATATTTGAGTTCTTTCTCTTCGGGCAAATCTAGGCCAAGCTCTTACAAACTTTCCCTGTTGAACAGGGAAGAGCACATTGATTCTTTATTGCCATCTAGTGACCAAAGCTATTTCCACTTTCACACCAAACTGGATTACAAATCTGGGGAATTTTGAAACCAACGAGAGCAAAAAAGAAACCAACGAGAGCAAAAAAGAAAGCAAACTTGCTTCTCACCCTTAAGTCTGCGCTGCCCTATCCGTATCCCTTATGGACCCTCAGACCTCAGATCCGCACTAAGTGTAGGCCACTGCTGCTTTTATACAGGTCTTTGTCTCTGCAAATGAACAGGTCCTTTACCCTCCCTCTAGAGCTCAGCAATTTAGAAAGAGGTCATTCTGCAAAAATGAATAGCCTTGTTTTGTCCCCAAGGAGCTCACAGAGCTTGGGAACAGGGGTCACCTTGCCGGACAGGGTAAGCACAGCACCTCCAGGATCAGGGTAACGTTTGATGTAGCTGCAACAGCCATTTCTTCACCCTGGGAGAAGGAAGGAGTCAGATTGTTTTCAGGTACTTTCAAGATCCTCCAGAGAGGTATTTTCACTTGGCTCATATTTTCTGGGGGCTCACAAGTGGCTCTTTTTGCTGAGACAAACTCCTGGCAGCTAGCTCTCCTACCTGCGCACAGGGCACCAAAGCACGCCGCAGGAAGACTTGAGGAGCGCTCCAGTCCTTGGACGCTTGGCTTGCTGGTCTCTTTATCCAGGTGCTGTTGTCTTTAACCTGGCTGGGACCCTGAAGTTATGAACTACTGAATGGTGACAGTGCCAAAGTCTGCGTAGCCCCGAGCTACAGAGTAACCCCGCAGTACTACTGTGCGGCCTGGGAGCGAGGCAGAGCCTGGTTCTCCTCCTCCCTCCAAGGCCCACGTCTCCAGCCATGACGCAGTTCAGCTCATGCCCGTACCACCGACAGCCACACGATGACACTGCAGCACGGATTTCGAAATAAGCCCCGCTGTGCTTTTTCGAGGAGAGGCAATACCACCTCAATAAGCTAGGCCTTGTTCCCCGCCCCCCCAAGCTTGTAAGGATAAAGCTGGCCTTGTGCTCTAATGTAAGCTTTGTGACTCTCTTCAGACGCTTCGGTTCCTGCCTCGCCATACCAGACGTGACCCCTTGGCTGTCCTGGGCGGCCAGGCTGACCCACGGCCAAGTGTGGCGTTCGTCTGCAGATGTCTCGTGGTAACAGGGCTGGTGCGAGCGCCATACCCTTACCTGCCGGTTCCTGCCCACTTGTTGTCCTGCCCGGTGAATTGGGCTGTTTCTACATGCCAAGCACCTTCCTTTGCATTTGGGCAGCAAAGCTTTCAAAGTTCCTTTTCAAAAGGGATGAAAATGTTTTCCTGTCTTTCTCTGTATAAAGATTTAGATTGTGGAGCATGAGCTGCCTGCCTAGTTTGTCTCCAAACCCGTTTTACTCATTTACTGTGGACTCTCTTCAGACCGCGTTATGTTTACCAGCCCTCTTCAAATAGACCTCAAAGAACAATAAAGAAAGAGTTCCTGGGAGGCCTGGTAAGTCCAGCTTTGCTGGAACCTGTACAGACCCCAAAACACACAACAAAGTGAGAGAGCTTGTGCTTGTGTGGACATCCATCGAGTCCATTGCTATGACGTATGTCAAAGAATAGTAAGAATACTAAACTATGTGGAAGTCTAATGAGTGCAAAAGAGAATAAATTCTTGCATTGAATGATACGGCTTTAACAAACATGCTTTCACAGTCCTTTCCTCTGCGCCCAAATACAGAAAATTCTGTTTCATAGCACCATGTTCAGTGTTAGACCTGCTTACCAGAAGTTCAGAACAATGTTTTAAAAGCTTAAAATAAACCTCCATGAGAGCATTGTCTTAGATGGTGTTCAAAAATCCCTTCTTAAATGCGGTCAGAGTACTCCTGCAAGCTTTCAAATGCAATTCACTAGACACTGATCAGCAAAACATCTGGGACAGACAGGGAGTGAAGTTATGCACTCTTGGCCTTTCAGTAGCAGAGTTTCAGATTCAGATTAATGAGGTCTGAACACATGTAGGAAAAGCTGTTGATTGTTACAAACAGTCTCCATGCTGCAAAGGTTGAGGGAGCCTGAGAAATCACTAACACTTGTCAGGCCACATGACTAGCCACTGTCCCACTCACAATGCTGGCAGTGGCCCAGTGGCTACAAGGCTGGAAGTATGTACTCTTGGAACATCTACTGGTGCATTTCAGCTCAGTCCTGCCCATATAGATATGCCTAAGATATGCATAGATGAACCTGGGCCCTTGCTGAATCACTGAGAGAGTTTATGAACTCAGCCTGAGTTCACATTCCACGTGTGCTTGTGCATAAATGATGCAGATATCAACAAGTTTGGATCTGAGAAGTAAGATGTTACTCAAATTATAGGTCAGCATATGCACATTAGTTCCAGCCATCAGCTTGTAAGATTGAACACTGTTAAAGATGGATGAGAGGAAAACGGCACCTTGTAGTAAAACTGTTCTGTTAACATGTTCTAGTGTTTATTGATGTAAGATGCCAAGCAGCAAAGGCTGCTTCACAAATGTTCACAGACATTAGCATAAAGGATCCACTCGCTCTTCATGTTTAACTTTTCCACCATTGGGCTCTATCAGTTTCCATTTGTGTATCAGAAGATGAACACCCTCAGGTGTCCTTGGATGCGTCTGCAATCTCCTGAGACTAAGATGTTTGTGCTAGCCCTAGGTTCAGCGGTGCACTGGAGTGTAAGAGAGCAGGATTTATTTTTTAATTTCACTGAGCCATGCCCTGAAAAACACTAAGGTCTCAGCTCTCAGTGAGGGCAAAGGGAATTGGTGGCGCTCAACATGACAAGGAATTCTGAATTCCTTATTTCCTTCTCTCCCCCAGAACAAACATTTTAAAATAAGCTGCTCTCCCTGCTGAAGTGGGTGGAAAAGGTACATTCCTAAGGCAAGCTTACACAGAAATATTTGAAATGACAACAGCTGTTGAGCCCCCATGACTTTTAGAGCTGTCTGGTGAAAACTTTTGAGTGCCTCTCTTGATAAGGAATAAAAATCTGAGTCACTCTTTGTTCTTGATCCAGAGTAGCAAGTCACTTTTATTTGTCTATAAAGCTATTGCACTTTCAGTGCCTTTTGCTAAAGCTGAGCGGAAGCTTCAATCTGAAGGCATGCCTCCATTTCCAGATTTAATCATGACTGTTGCAGAAAGAGTCTTCTGTAAAACAAACAAAGCCCAGTTATGAGTGTTTTTAAAGTCTCAGTTTTACAGCCTTCCTGTCTCTCTGTCATCACTCAGTCGAACAATATAAAAACCCCACAATGCAAGTCAAATAATCCATGTAATTACCATGTACTTACTCTTATTTAAAGACTAGAGTCCTGTAATTCAAAACTAGACAAACCCCCTATTTCTCACTTTGGTGCTTTCTCTCTTTAATTTACCAAGAGAGGAAAGTTTTACAGGGAGAAGTAATACCTCATTTACTGAACCAAGTAGAAAAAGGACAGATTGAGAACAACTACTTTCAGTTTCATTTAATTAATTGGACTGAGAGGAAACGATACTACTTAGGAACTGAAAAGCAGAGAGGGATGTATAGCAAAGAGTGAAATGTTAATATTCACAGCCTGTCTGGGACAGGGTGAGGAAAGAGACTTACTGCCTGTGGATCAGTGCAAGCTCAACCGGAGGTATCATCTGGCATAATTATATCAATGCTTCTACTGCATATGCAATTTTTACTATGGAGAAAAATTAATTTTACTTCTTGTCTTCTGAAACTATTCTTTAAGTCTCCATTCAGTGTTGGAGCAGACAGACCTGGGACAGAACATCTGTTCTGTGAAATCTTTGTGCTGATCTCTGCTTATGGTAGGGAAGGTACTGCACTGTTCATAGCAGCATAATTTGAGAGGCACAATACGTGTTATTCTAACTCAAGAGATTGAAAACATATTGGCTGTGAAGCAATGCTTGCTTAATAAGTTTACCGAAAAAGGTACTTTTGGATTAAGTGCAACTAGGCATGAATTTTGTGAGTAGTTTGCTGGAAACATACAATTTTAGAAGGTAAACACATCTTTTTTGTTTCAAAGCTGTTTAAAATGCATTCTTCACACTTGTTTTTTGCTTTTGCAAGAAAAAAAAAAAGGAATGTTGGGGAAACCCACAATTATCCTTTTTTCCCTTCTCTTCACTTGAACTAGCTCACTCTTAGTTCAAGTACTAAAATGAAAAACTAGCCTTTTTCATTGCATTGTTACTAAAACTGTCTATTGAGTCACTCCAGCAACCTCATGGGAACCCACTGTGTGTTGGAATCTAAAGAGCTTTGTGATATTCTGAGTATTACCTTTTCTAGATGCACTTCCTCTGCAAAATATCCATTGTTCCTATTAACCAAATGTAGAATAATCCTGAATGATTAATTCTATTCTAAATTTCTGAAATTCTGCAGTACCTTTTTCTCCATGGCTTGATTTTTATTTCATTCTAGCATTTTTCAAAGATGTCAAGCGTAGACATTTGATCTAGAAAAATAAGTAACAGTCATATCAGAGGAGAATTTAACATTATATTCAACATGCAATCATATTCAGTAGGGAGGCAACTGGACCCCTTTGTGGGGATGGAAAATTATCTAGAGCTCCAACTCTGATGCAGCTGAGATATAATCATACTATTTGCTTAGCAGGAACAATATCAGCCTTCAGAAAATAAGGACAGTTGCTGAAGACTTTCCAGGTTTTCAGCTTAAAATTAATGGCTTGAGTCATGGTTATTATTTTCCTAAAAGTCAAGCAGACTATAGGCAATGGATCTTGTTTGTGTAGATGTGAGCATAAATAGTCAATGGAATTAACAAATTCCACACCTTACAGAGAGAGTGTACCCATGGCCAGCATTTCAAGAAGCTATGGAATCCAGAAACGACCCCAGGAAGTGTGGAGACTCTGTAGGTATGGCCCTTTGCATGTAGGAAGCCGAGTCCAATGTGTCACTTCTCACCTCATGTTTCCGAAGGGTGGGAAGCGGCAGAAGAATGTTGCAATGGGCACAGGTCACCAGCATGTCAAAAGACTGGGTGTCTTTAAGAGCTTGAGGTGATGTAGAAAGCCCGCCTCCTGTGGGAGAGGGAAAGCCAATCTTTTTGTTCTTTGAGGCTTTAAGCAAGGTTTTGGAGGTCAATGGCTGCTCCCTTTCTTTCCCTTTGGGACGGACATCTTTCCACACCATTGCATTCTCGGAGCAGGAAGAGGGAGCCAGGGAGGAAGACTGTGGTGGATCACTGCTGAGTTTTGAAGTTGACTGGCCAGCAAGAACTTTTGTCAGCTTATGGGCTGCACCGCATTGATTCTGTTAAAAGACAGCATGCATAATGAGGTGAAGATTGGCATTACACCCAACTGTGTGGTATGTTGTGATTTGCGAGAGACGTGAGTCGTGAGGGGCAGCGGAGACCACCTCACAGTGATGCTTCAGCTGAATACATTGTATCATGAAACTATAGTTTGAAGAGCCAAGACACACTGCCCCTTCCTACCTAATATATAGCTTTTCAGAAAAATAACCTGGCTGGAAATTAAGCACAGACGAATCTCTTGTTCAGTTTCAAATGTGCTTACCAGATGTTGAGAGTACTGGTCATCTGGGAATGATTTATTGCACCTCCAACAAAGATTGGCACCAGTACCTTCAGAAGGAAAAAAATGGAGAGAAACACAGTACTGACACTAGTCATATAGACAGGCTGCTCAGATCCACTTATGGTCACCGGTTCTAGAGAAACACAGAATGCTGATTCCACTAGTCAAGAAGGAATTAGAGCTGTGACTACATTTTGCTTTTGGCACCACTCAAAACCAATCCACCATCCCTTCTCACAAACTTCAGGATATTTGAAATTCCACTCCAGCCCCATGTTTTGTGGCTCAAGATGCTTCATTCCTACCCTGGCCTAGCTAATTCTGTTGCTAGGGGGTTTTGCTCTCTATAGGTTATTTTGCCAATCACTATACCTACTGAGGCCTGTTCTTTTCTGGAATCATTGACAGGATTCATTAATTTTTTGTCTTGACAGACTCTGTCCAATACCTTAGGCCTAATAAAGCTGCTCTCAACTTCAAGAAATCAAAGTATGCATCACTGTCTGTATATATGAAGTAGGACAAAATTCTAAATCATGTTTTCTCCTGTGTGACAAATAGAAAGAGGAAGAAGTTCCACTTATTTTCTGACAGAAGGAATTTCACTTCCAGGATATATGGGGGACATAAAAGGACATGGCCAATGAGCTACCAGGCAGTGGAACCACTCTGGCTTTACAGTAACCGGCATAATAGAAAGCAACACTTGGCCCTTTCACTGTGGTTGGTTAAACAACAATCCCCTCCAGCCTGGATTACTCAGAATTGTAGAGAAGGCAGGAGAATTATCATTGAGATTTAACAGAGTTGACCTAGTCCATGACAATGAGGAATTCTGCTTACCAGTGGGGCAAATAAATGTTGCATTAGTGGATGCTTCACTGGTTTGAAAGTTCACATCCTTATGACAGGACAGACCACTGTTCTGACAAATATCTTTGTGTTTGTTCTGGTCTTTGTACATGATGTATTTGTTACACTCCCAACACCACTCTGTTCGGCTGGCACAGGTGTTCAGGTGTTCCTGCAGCTTGTTGAAGGGCATTTCAAGTTCACAGATCTTGCATGTCATCGCTCGTTTGTGGCATTCCTTGGTCTGCACATGAATAGAGTAAATTATTGCAAATTTTCTATCAATACTAGAAGAGGGCATTGGGTGAGAGCAATGAGTGACTGTTTAAGAATGCCCTCCTTAAGGGGTATCTACACAACAAATGCAGGTTTAGCTGTGTTAGGAGTTCCCCTATCTAGGCTATCTTTAATTTAGGATGATTTAGGCAATATAAGGCAGTGAAGATGTTCTGTGTCAGTACAGGTCAGCAACAGAGCACAAAGCCCACCTAGAAAATACTTCAGCTGCCACCACCAGGGGAAGCCTGCTGTGTCTTCACTGCTTTGGTTCCTTGAAATGGTTAGACTACAGCTAGCATGGACAGGCTGCTCTCACTTCCCAACCTCTGCCAATTCTTTCACATATCTCCTCCTTAGCTGTTTACTTGGCCTTGCACTCATGTAGTTCCCATGCAAGGCTCCTGTGTGAGATGACTCTCGCTTTGTATAACCACTCCTTTGGAAAAGCAGGTAATATGAGTGTGGGGCCAGGATGGAAATGTCTTTGAGAAGCCCTCAAAGAACATCAGCTTGAGGTGCCAAGGATGAGAAAGTAATAGATTATCTCCTGGAACAGACTGTCCCATCACAACTGGATGGGCAACCACCACGGGATATACTTATTTACAAGGGGGAAAAGGTATGCCAGAACATTGCAACTGTTGAGAGGTTTAAGTTTCTTCATGGTCCAGGACAGGAGTCAGGGATTTACATGTTTTTGCTGTTGAACCCATTAGTGTGACTCTTGGTGGCTGGTCAAAGGGGTCAGCCTAGAAGGTAAAAAGTACTGCACTCCGTACGTACCTCATGATGCTCCAACTGGTATTGCTGCATGCTTTGATGACAAAGATTACATCTGACCTGCAAGCAAAACATACAGCAGTTCACTGGGAGCACAGGAGGATGGTTAGTGCTTTCATATGTCAATACAACTTCAAGCTGCTGAGATGATCTTCCTGTCATTTTCATCCCAATCATCAACAAGCTGTTGGTGAATTTTTGTGTCTCTGTCAGGCCTGAGCTGTGATGATGAGATTTTGAGATGATTCTGCAGGAAGCTGTCATTCTGTGTGGGGATCCAGTTCTCAAAGGTGCCCATGTGAAATGCAAAGTGTGATGTGAAATAAAGAGTGTGTATTCAAAATTTTGACTGCAGTTTGACTTAAAAGTATAGGTCTGCTATTCAGCTAGTCTAAATTATAATAGCCCCTCTGAAAACATAGGAGGTATGCCAGTTTTCTACAGGTTTGCCATGAGAGCTACTCATGTGTTCTGATAAGTAACTCAAATCAATGGAATTGCTAAAACAATAAAACTAGTAATACAGAATAAAAAGTCATGCCTGTGTATTCATGCTTCAACATAGTACCTCTAGCTATAGGGTTCTTAATGCTATACTAAAAATGCTATTGCCTCACTATATGAAGAGCTGATAAATTTACTCTGCCAGTTCAGTTTTGTTTAAAAATGGCATTGATGTCATAGCTTTGTACAAGCAAGGTTTATGTCAGATCAGGTACTGTCTGTTTTCCTCTAATCAAATCATTTAACTTGCATGCTCTGGCTAATTCACAAGAACTAGGAGCACTGTATCCATACCTGATCTGTAATTTGTATTGCTGGGGAAACAGATACCACAGTGGAAACTTTATACTCTTAAGCTGAATGTGCAATAAGATCAAAAGGTGCTGCGACCAGGCCTGAATGGTCATATCGGACCCTTACAGATTTTCTGGTCAAACAATTACAGAAGTTCAGATCTAGCTAATATAGAGCACAGTACCATGAACATACTACTTCAGGGCTGGCAGACCTTTTTGCTATTTGCAAGAAAACCCTGAAGAAAGTGTAGCATTCCTCACCTGCTTGTGTGCTTCTGTTTGATGGTCTTTCATATCCTTTTGGACAACTGGTTCATCGCATTCTGGACAGAGAGTGAGAAATCGCAAGCAGTGGGCCTCATGGAGGGAGAAATTGGGAGCAGACACATCTCGTTTACTACCGAGCATGTAAAAGGGAAAGAGAGAAGAGTAAATGAACTGGTGTGGTGGGTTGACCCTGGCCAGCAGCCAAGCACTCACACAGCTGCTCACTCACCATCATCCCACCACACACACAGTGGGACGGGGCGGGAAATAGGAAAAACAGAAGTGAGAAAATTTGTAGGTTGAGATAAAGACAGTTTAATACTTGAAGGGAAGGGGGGGGGGGGAACACACGACAAGTGAAGCAAATGACATCACTCACCACCTCCCACAGGCATACCTGTGCCCAACCAGTCTTTGAACAATAGCCACCTTGGAAGCAAAAAAAAACCAATCCCAACCCTGTTCTTCTTCCTCTAATGCAGTTTTTATTCCTGAGCATGAGGTTATACAGTATGGAATATCTCTTTAGTCAGTTTGGGTCAGCTGTCCTGGCTGTGTCCCCTCCCAAACTCTTGCTCACCCCTAGCTTAGTCATGGAGGGGCAGGCAGAGTGAGGAAAAAGAGAAAACCTTGACACTGTGCAAGCACTGTTCAGCAAAAGCTGAAACACTGGTGTGTTATCAACACTGTTTTGTCACAAATACAAAATGCAG
This sequence comes from Phoenicopterus ruber ruber, assembly GCA_009819775.1. Taxonomy (NCBI): domain Eukaryota; kingdom Metazoa; phylum Chordata; class Aves; order Phoenicopteriformes; family Phoenicopteridae; genus Phoenicopterus; species Phoenicopterus ruber. The sequence continues at coordinate 366,527 of CM020233.1, read as the reverse complement.
TACCATAGGGGCTGCTATGAAGAAAATTAACTCCATCCCGGCCAGACTCAGTACAACTGGTTACAGTTCACTAGTTTGTCCCTAAAAGGTAGAAATAAGTATTTGTCTTTCCAATTCATCTTAATGAGTCATTTAGAGACTGGATTCTGTTACTCATTCTGTTCTGCCATATTACCAGGAATACTTCTGAAAGGGATAGGGCAGCTGCTGGAGGCTCCTGGTATATTTGTCCAACAATTGTTTCAGGAAAAGCTCTGTCTGTTGTTTACATTTTTTACAGATGTGGAAAGAAAAGAAGGGCCCCTCTTCTGGGTATCATCTAAGGCATCACAAAATTTACAGCTCTTTGTCTCCTAGGGACCAATTTAAGGTAGCCCTGCCAAGCAGCTGCTCTGTTCAGGTGAAGGCTACCTCTGAGCTGAGATACACATATGTCACCATGCTCAGTGGGTTCAGGAAGAGCCACTTATCTGGGAAATCACTTATTTGATTTTAATAATTGATGTGTTCACAACATTAGTGACAAGAATTGAGATACAGTTCAACAGGGCTTGGGTCAGACCTCCACAAGAAGCTTCCAGGTACAAATCTTAAGCAGTGTAAAACTTCCATTGCTCCCCTTGAAACAGCTTCCAGGTGACTGATGTGCACACCAGCTGATTTTCTGACTTCACCTGCCAGCAGGGCCTGAGACCCTGATCCCATGGGACTTGTCTCAGGATGTCTGCCTCACTGCCCTCACTTCAGGCTCAGAGACATTAGTGAGCCAGGCAACAGGAGGTGAGGTGTATCCCCGTCATTTCAAAGCCTTTACTGCAGTGGGCCCAGGACCCTGCGGCAGGAGGTACTGATGCCTGACACAAGACAGTGATGGTCATTAGGACATGGTAGCTGGAGATAAGCCCACGCAACTTTTCTGGCCTACAAGATTAGGAAGACTACCTGAAAGAACAGGTACACTTCCAGCTCTGCTACTTCGAGGAGATGCGTGAGGCAGAATAGCTGATACCATTTGGGCTTTCTGCACTATTCTTTGTTCCAAACTCTGACATCATGTCTGGGCCACAGAACCAGTCTGCCCAACATATTTGCTGGTCGCTCAATGTGGAGGGAATGGCTAGGATGAGGCCACATAAATTATGAACAGCCCAGCCCCAAGACAAAGCAGCCACAGCAAAAAAGTCCTGGGGCAGGGAACTTCTCTAATTTTCTTGGAGAAGGTAAGTTGCCTCAAGGAAATCTGCTTTAGACATGAGGAGAAGCTTCTCATGATCATGATGGATAAGTAATGGAATGGATTTCCTGTGGGAATGTGTCATCTCTGTCACCAGAGTCTTTAAGAATTGGTTAGAGGCATCCTAGGCAAAGTAGGTCTGCCAAGGAGTCTGATCAGTGTGCAGCAACTGCTTTATTCAAAGCATCCCCTACAACCTTTTAGAACATAATGCACAGGCTCTCTTTGTGCAAGGCTAAGCATTGATTTTTCTTTGTGACCAAATAAATCTGAAGCTAATCTCATGTTTAACCTTTCCAAGTTTGACTCTGTTTTTTTTTTAATTGCAGTGCTTGGCACAGTCTTCGTTCACGTAATTTGCCCAATGGCCTAGCTACTAGTTGAGACACACCAAGCTATGCTATCCTCATGGCCCCTTTCAGCCTTCTATTCTATGAGAGATGGCCAATTACCCTGAAAAAAATGAATATTTTATCACTTAACTGCAGACATAGCAACAGCAAGAAACATCAGCCATGAGGGAAAATGCAGTTCCTGGGTTTGGCATGGTCCATGCACTGACACCTCTGCTAGATACTACAAAATTACCCACAGGGATATTATGTAAAAAGAGAACATGCAGCATAGGAGAGGGCTATGGAAGAAACCTCTCCACAGCAAAGCAGCAAGAAAGCAGCAACCTGGAAATGTGAAAATGTGTACAAAATATTTTTGTTCACTACTCAATGGCTAGCATACACCCCTCCTGTTGTGTGGTTCTTCCTCTTCTCCCCGTTACAGGAGACCTAAATAACATTAAGGAAAATCCTAGAAAACTTTTGAAATCCCCACACTTTGTAGGGGTGGAGGGGGAGAAAGATCTCTTACCAATTTTTGCAGAACTTGCTCTCTTCTGTCATGATTTTTCTTTTTATTCTGCTGAATATCCTTTCTTCTAAGGGCAGAGAGAAAAAAAAAAAACGAAACTGAAAGCCTCTGTTGCAATAACTCCGCCCCAAACAGCTGCTTAGCCAAAAATTCTTTAAAGGAGAAACAGCAGCATTGCCAGACAAGTATTAGTTTTTAGTGCGAGTTCCATATACAGATTAGTTCACTAGTCCTTAGAGGAACTACAAGATGTCAGTTCCCTTCTTTCCCAAACAAGTTTAATTTACAGTAGCTGGTTTATGCAGCCGGCAGGGTTGCCGCTCAGAGCTGCCCGAAGCAGTTGGGGCAGAGGTGTTCCTCTGCTTCACTGCAGCCGGGCTGGCTGGGATAGAGTTAATTTGCTTCATAGTAGCTAGTATGGGGCTATGTTTTGGCTCTGTGATGAAAACAGTGCTGATTGATAATGCAGAGATGTTTTTGTTATGGCTGAGCAGGGCTTACACAGAGTCAAGGCCTTTGCTGCTCCTCACCCCACCCCACCAGTGAGGAGCTGGGGGGGGCACAAGGAGCTGGAGGGGACACAGCTGGGACAGCTGACCCCGACTGACCCCAGGGATGTCCCACACCATATGACGTCATGCTCAGCATGTAAAGCTGGGGGAAGAAGAAGGAAGGGTGGGACATTCAGAGTGATGGTGTTTGTCTTCCCAAGTAACCATTACGTGAGATGGAGCCCTGCTTTTCTGGAGATGGCTGAACACCTGCCTGCCAATGGGAAATAAAGAATTAATTCCTTGTTTTGCTTTGCTTGCGCATGTGGCTTTTGCTTTACCTGTTAAACTGTCTTTATATCAACCCACGAGTTTTCTCACCTTTACTCTTCTGATTCTCTCCCCCATCCCACCGTGGGGGAGTGAGTGAGTGTCTGTGTGGTGTTTAGTTGCCGGCTCGGGTTAAACCAGGACACCTAGCGGGCCTCTACTCCCCAACACCTGCGCATGTCCGCACTCTCCCACCCACTGCAGATGCCCACCAAGGAGCTGAGGGAGCCCGTGGCTCCCTGAGGAGGGAGGCAGCAGGCTGCGGCAGGCCACGCACCCACCAGCGCTTCAGGGAAGTGAGTGGTAGCGGGACACTGTCTTCATCACTGCTTCCCCAAGAGGGCCGCAGGGAGCCCTCCAGCCACCATCTTCCCTCCATGCCTGGAGTGGCAACGGCTGTGGCGAACCCTCAGGCCCCATCACCCCTTCCTGCCCAGCACTTGTGCTGTGAGTTCTGCAGGTGTAGCACCAGCACCTGTCCACAGTGGAACCTGCGGGGAGCATAGCAGCCCTGCCTGTGAACTCACCTTTCATGGTATTTTACTGAAAACCATAACATTGCGGTCTCCCAGGTCGCAATCTGGGCAGGAGCTAGCAGTTGTCCCAGATGTTACTCAGAAATTGGTGTGGTTCATTTCCCATCCAAACAAGCCCCTTCTGTCCCTCATTTTTCTCTGAGAAAAATAAAAGAAGAAGAAAAAGGAAGCCCAATAAGCCGTTATTTAGACCTGGGAATAATGAGTGTTTAAATGGATTTTGTAACACAAATTATGTAATGAAGCAGAGAAAAGGCTTTTGAACAAATATGTTAATGAGATGGCAGCTAAGGGAGAGGTTACAGAGATGCCAATTCTGAATCAATTTTTTTAATGTGATTTTCTTTGGGGTTTTTTTTTCTTTTGTAGTCATTAGCCTGCACAGCACTTGAATGTGCTTTGGGGCTTCATGCAAACTATACGGGAAATACCAATTCTAGATCAAGAAAGTCTGATCAGCAACACACACTGAGAAAACCCCACTGACTCAAAATTCATAATGAGGGCTTTTATGTAGAAAGTTGTTGGGCACAGGGACTGTGCTGAAAGGACTGTTCGTTCAGAGTCTCAAAAGCTTTTCTTGGAAAAATATCAGATGCTCCACTGGGAACTTAGTTGAAAGATACTCCTAAAGCAACACAGTAGACTGGCAGTGGCTGGAAAGTACTGATTGGAGGGAAAACGGAAAGTAATGAAACAGTGATTTTCTCTGAATGCTGGTAATAACTCTTTCCATTAAGTTCGGTGTAAACCTTCCAGTGTGTAACATTATTGTACGAGATCTCTTCTAGGCATCTTTTTAAGTCAAGCATCACATAGAGGTAAGTTCTGAGCTGGTTGTTTTTTTAAATATGATTTTCAAAAGCCTGGGTGGAAGACACTTGTTTTTCTGCTAAGTCCTAGAATGTCTCAAGGTCAGTTGTGTTCATTTTGTTTCTCAGTGTCAAGTATGATACGTCTTACAGTCCTTGTTTAATATAATTTTGTTTAAACTTTATACCTCTGGGTGTTGCATGGAGCCTGCAACATTAAAGAACTTTAAAAAGAACGTGAGGAGAGTTTTTGTCTTGAGAGGGAACAGCAGTTATCTAGGTCAAATGGACTGCTTTTAAATAGCAAACTGTACTTTGTGTGCTTGGACAGCATTTGAATTAGAGGTGGAAAATATGTATATCTGTAATTAAATGAACCAACTGCTACCTGCAAAGCCTCCTTGCCACAGACCATTCCTATCCAGCAATAACAGGAGTAACTGGGATGATTGGCTTGCAGCGAATAAGATCTATCAGAAAAGCAGCTTCTTGGGAATGACCTAAACTAAACTAAATCTTTATTTTCCAATTTTTCCACCTGGACTGATGACCCTCAAATTCCTGCCTTCCAAGAAGACTTGATTCTAGTCCCTTTCTACTAACCCAAACCAATGCAGGTCAGCCTTTGTTAACTAGTCTTCAGCAGTGTCCCACTTCTGAGTGGAACTCTTTACAGTGGCTCAACATCATTGAATCTGGTTTCTGCAGTACAAAAGGGAAGATTGCAAGACTCTGTGTGTGGATTGACAATGCTGTCAAGCTCATCTATGAATCTGCTGTCTTGAAAGGTGCGGCCGTTCCTGTCCCAGCTGTTACTGTTCCCAGCCATAAGCAGCCTAGTCTCTTGAGCTGGCTCTGGTGCTCACTGAACACTTCACTGAACCTATTCAGCTCACTAACTCAGCAGAAAAATGTTCTGCTTTCTTTGTCAAGTTAAACTCCAATGAGCTCCAGAGCCACCAGCTGAGAAACAGCAAGAAAGCCAGGGCAGGTCAGTGTCAGTGAGCCATGAGATGGGCTTGGCTCTGTTACTGCATTGTACCCTTGGTCTTGATATGCTTTAAAATATCTGTGTTTATTAGGGTAGAACAGCAGCAAATGGGAAGCAGTGGTGTCTAGTGACCAGGGAAAGGGATTCAGGTACAAGAGACCTGATTCAGTTCCTGATTCCACTTCACATCACCACCCATGTCGAAGTCTCTTTGTAACATAAAGTTTGAGTTCCTCTGTAAACTGATTTGAAACTTACTACCAAGAAGAACAAGAGCAGCATATTATTCAACATTAGGGTACCAAAATTTAGCCCAAAGGCTGCTACAATCTGCCGCTTCTAAACGGTGTCTGCAACCAAAAGCAAATTTTACCTACTGTCTTTAAAGTAGTAGTTAAAGACTGTGAAACCACACATCTCATATACATATTTGTAAATACTGCTGTAGTCTCTGCTATGTTCAGAGCAGTACTGACTGGAGGAATCTTTTCTTGAAGGCCTGCAGTTAGTGCTCAATTAGCATGAGCTGAATTCAGGCTGTGAGAGGTTTTTGTTTGAATGCTTTGAACCATTTAAAACTCCTCCTGCTGGAGGTTTTGCAAGCACGATGGGCTCTCTGCAGCTTCCTCTTGCCCGGCTGTCAGACTAGTTCTGTAAAGCAAGCAGCCAAAGCTTTGTCCGCCTTCTCCTTGGCACAGTGAAGAGGAAGCTCATAGGCAAATTATGTGAAAGAGCTGCCATTCCTGTAGCACTCTCATATCCAGCCAGTGCCAAATGTATCTGAGTTGTAAGCATAGACTGAGGGAGACAGGGAACAGCTAGAAGACTTGCCAAATCGAACATGCTCCTCTGTGCTTCTCTCTGTTGGTTCATGCTGATCCCTTAGAGAGCAGTGCCCAGCCTTGGCCTGCATTGTAAACTGCTCTCTTCCCCCATTTCATCCAATCATGCCTCCCCTTCCTGCATCTTGAGCATGCATTGCACAGCTTTTCCACCTCCTTATCTGAGCATAGGCATCTTCTCTCTTGTCTTCACTGAGTATTCTTCTTCCTGCCCATGTTGCTGTTTGCGATGAATATGTGAATATGTGTTTCTAACATTCGGATTCAGGTCAACTTCTCAGCCTCCTAGTTCTTACAGTAGAGCATGAATTGACACATGTACACTCCAAAGGTTTCAAAATAGTGGTGGAGGTATCTTAAATACAAAGTGTGCAGTGGCAGGATGGGCTTGAGCAAGGGGGTAACGAGGTCAGAATTTACCTTTCAAGATTACAGGTTCGGTTCAGTGCAGGACTTTGTCCTTGCGCTCTGCAACAGCCAGCTGCTTTGCTTGGTTTTAGATGATTCCTAGCAGACTTCCACAGGAACTGTAATTGGCACTAATTTGATTTCTTCTCAGCAGAGTCAGCACAGACATTTTCATGAACAAATATTTCACACGCACTCCAACGAACCAACCTGCTCTCCTCCTGAAGCAAACCTCTAGAAAAGGAGCCTACTTTTGCAAAAAAAAAGTAAAGAAATAAAAGTTGTTCATTTCCATAGTCACGCTTAAGATTTTTCCCAGCTTTTGCTTTAGTCAAAGTGCTGGGAATGATCAGTCTTTAAATTCAGGTTTCTAAAATCAGTTTAGCAGTGCTGGTCTTGATTCATGAAAAGATTACAGTTGCTTAGTTTGGGACCTGGGTCTCAGACAAAAACATACTCAGATAAAGGAGATGTAGATATGCTTTCTTTCAAATCTGAACTCAATGTTGTTCCTAGATCTCCCTCTCTCATTCAACCGGTATTGACCAGGCAGCTCCACTACAAAAAGTGGGAAGTGGGTATTTATGTCTTGGGGTCAGGTACTTATTGGTCTTGATTGACACCTCTCTGTTGTCCTCCTTTGCTCCTTCCTTTCTGCTCTATAATCTCTTGGGAGGCCTGCACCATCTTCTCATCCCTGTCCCAAGTCAGCTGTTCCTAAGAACCCTAGGGAACATTGCATTTCTCACATCACTCCCCTTCCCCTCCCAAAGGTACACCCTTCTGCTTGACAGTTGCTATAATGAACAGCAGAAGAGGGTACTCCACTTTCTTTCAGTCTGATTTCCCATTATTCAGGTGCTTGTTCTTTTCTGTGAATCCTTTTTTTTGTTTTGTTCCATATCATAGAATGTACTTTGGCATGGCACACTAAAGGCAAGTGTGCAATAATTCTGCACAATAAGGAAATATTGATTCCCTTCTCTGTATTTGACAAAAGAAGACACTGAGGCACAGACTAGCTATTGAATTGCCCACGGAGTCCCTGGTCTCATTCCATTCAGCAAGGAAGTCTACTTTCACAGGATTAGAGCATCTAAAGGTATCGAGACATGTTCATGGCCTTTGTCTTTATTTTCTCTTTTCTGCACTGCATCTCGTTTAAACAAGAAACAGCAAATCAACAGTTGCACTGGTCTATCAAAGTGAACCTTAGTACAACTCCTTAGAGTTAACTCTTTGCATTTCTTATTTAAGTGCTTGTAGTCCTTTTTCTTTGTTGACTAGAGACCATTTTTCATTGGAGACTGGCCACAGGAATGCAAGTACGGCTGATTCCCCCACTTTCTGCTAGGCTTTGCACTGGTTGTGAAGTTTCCTCTGTGTTGGTAAGTTACCCAGAGGGACTGCTGCTAAAGGTTTGAAGATTTGAAATCTGTCCCGATCCGGTTGGCTACTACTTTCCTTAGTGGACATTCACTGCTTTTACAAACAGAACAGTAACATTGGAGTGTCTTGTTTTGAACTTCTGTCACTCAAGTTCCTCAGGTCAGCAGAGGACAAATAGTGCAAGCTGTAGTCAGAGCTCCCTCATTACTTGCTGTGGAATCTGAAATTCTTTATTTCTGTGAGTAACTGCTTGGTAAGACTGCACTAAGAGACTGCAGGATCAAATTGGTCAAGATACGATTTTTGCTGCCTTCAATTTCAGGTGGCTATTGACATCCCAGAAGCAGAACATAAAATAACAAGCAAATATTGTCTTCAGTCTAGTGTCCAGTCCCTCCAGTTGTTCCTTTCTGCCATCTTGATAGTGCTTGCCACCCTTTCAGTAGTGCCATCACTTCTGATTCTGATTCTGTGGCTACGCTGTAGACTAAATCACTTAAATGAATGACATTAAAAATAACCTTTCAAGTTAACCTTCTGGGTTATTTTTAACCCAGACGCAGACACAAAATCCCTCACAAAATAATAGGCAGTTTAACACAGCCATGCATGCCTGCACAGACCTTTGTTTTGGGGAGACCCCACTGTGGTTTTAACTCTCCATTTCCCTAAAGGAGCTCAGTCCTTCCTCACCACTGTGTAAATGAGTGAGAGATGATCCTCCCCTGGCATCTTCACCTCCTGGAAGTCCAGCACCTGAGAGAAGCTGTGTGGCAGCCCTTTGGTCCCTGCGTATAATACGCATTATGAGAATCTGTGCTTACTGGCAACGTTCTGTAGGCACTATGAGCACAGAGATTTTTCTTAAAACATTCTCACAACCGGTGTGATAGCCTGATAGACAGCCATTAAGCAGCTTTCCTTGGTCATAGAGGGTCTGCAGAAGCACGAGCACGGAGGTGGACGTAAGGAACAGGGAAATGGGAAACGCCCCGTGTTATGTCCCGGCGCCCATACGATGGAGGGGGCCGGTGGATTCTGACTCGGTGTGGATCAGGCTGAGGAAGTCTCCCAGGTGTCGGACAGGGGCTGCGGGCACCGTGTCCTCCAGGGTTGCTGCCGCCCGGCCGTGGGGAGGGAGGGAGGTCTCAGGGCCGGGCGCGGGGCTGGGGCGCTGGGCTGGCGCCAGGCCGGCGGCTCTCCCGCCGCTCGCTCGCTCGCTCCTGCTCTGTGTCTGCACCGCTACCCGGCGGCCCAGCCCCCGTCAGGGCGGGAGCGTGCCCAGCGTCCCGTCAGGGCGGCAGCGGCCTGCCCCCGTCAGGGCGCGGGCGGGCCCGGTGTCCCGTCAGGGCGCGGGCGGGTCGTGTCGCCCCCCGCCATGTCCCTCCCGCCGCGGCCCCCGCCGCCCCGTACTTAAGGCGGCAGCGGCGGGCGCCGCTCCTGCTCGCGCCCTGACCGTATATCCCCACAGAAGATGGCCTCGACGTGCTTGCGGCCCCTGCTGAGGTACCGGTCCTTCGCCATCCTCTTCCTCACGCCGTTGCTGCTGCTGCCGCTGCCGGTCGCTGTGGCGACGCGGGTAAGTGCCTGCGGGGCCCACGCGGGGAACAGAGCTCCCTAGGTCCGGCCCCTGCTACCCCACAGGAGCCCACCCCTCTGCCCCCCAGGTCCGGCCTCTGCTGCCCGAAGGCAGCCTGCCCCCTGACCTCCAAGTCTGGGCCCTGCTGCCCAAGAGCCCCTGTCCCAGCCAGCCACGCAGGACCCTGTCCAAGCTCACTGGGCACCCAGCCTGCTTGCCCACCTCGTGCGGGGCCATGCCCCAGTCACCCTGTGCAGCACTGGCCACCCAGTCCACCCTTGCCACAGCATCTGCTTTGCCACCTCAGCAAGCAGTGTGCGATCCCTGCCAAGACAGTTCCACTTCCCCACAGTGGCTGAAGCAGATCCTTCCTGCCACCCCCGTCCCTGAAGCATTTCTGTGCAGCTCAATTAGCTACTCAGTCCCAGATCTCAGGACGTGTGTTGCAGGCTTCACTCCCAAGTGATCTTCAGACACTGGTGCTAGACAGCAGAACTTGCAGAAGGAGCCAACCTCTGCCAATCTCTATTCATCCTAAGGGCTCTGCCACTGCCAGGACCTGCGGCTCCCACGGACCCAACCCGTCTTGCAAATCAGATGCAATTCTTTTTGGGCCAAAGACAAATATACGCATAACTGGCTTGCATGTTTAGAATTGTGTCTTGCATTATCTAGTAAGGATGGCAGTGGACTGAAAGACAGGACTTCTGGGTTCTCCAGCTCACTCTGCTGCTGAGGCTCTGAGATACTTTAACGAGTGTTGCCAAGTGGCATTCTTTATCAGTGGTGTGTTATGCAGTGATCGTAACAGGGTTTCAAATGCAATATCCTCCAATTCACATCCATCTCACTCCAGTGATGGTGATGGCACAACTCCTTTGCTTTCAGTGGAGTTAGACCAGCATAAAATTGGAATAACCCAGTGAAGAGTTTGGTCTTAATGTCTTGTAGCCTTCTTGGCAAATGGGAAAGCTCAGTTTACAGTATTTTAGCCTAGAGCTTTAGAGGCTATTCTAATGTTAAAACAGTCTTTCTTCTGAGTGACCTGTATTGCTCAGTGTATTTTAAAGTACAGGAAACTGTCATGCATATTTATAAACAACATTGCCAGCCCTTCTGTTTTACCTAAGTAATATCAGCCCTGCTTTCAGTTGAATGCTGGTGCTTTGTAGAAAGAGGAATTCCTGACTGTTTGGCACTACTTTGATCAATGCTAGGAAAGATAATTTCCCTAAAAAAATAAGTATGTCTTCAGTTTTCCAGTATTTGTAGGAATATTGTGTCATCAGTCTAATCTGGGAAATTACAGTATTTCACAATGGGAGAGTACATTCCATCAGCGACTGCTGTTTCAGCTCTCAGTGAGAAGGCAGATCACTGTGTTTCCTGTCAACTGTCCAGAGACACCAAAGAAACATTCTGTGACTGTTCCCATAATCACAGATAGATATAGATACAGATACCTATTTCATTCCAGATCTTTGGTTGTTTGAATTGGCTGTGGTTGTTGGAGTTAATTTATAAGCATGGTTGTATTTTTGAACTTCAAATAATTATTTACTCTCCACTCTACAAAACCAGTGTTTCTTCTGTATTGTGAATTTTATTCACTTAGGGTTGTTTATCTGTCTTTCATACTGGCAACAGATTAACCACAGTCAGTTCTAGCACTTAGTTACTGTGGGTACAGCATAAATCGTATCATGACCTCACCTCGTATTTATTAAGGGAAGAGACTTAAATAGGATCTGTCCTGATATCTTTTAGTCTCTGAAGAAATATTTTTTCAAAAACTTGTGCTGTAATTAATCTCCTGGAAACCTAAAGAAAAAAAAATCAATTACTTACAAAGGCTGTTTCTGGTTCTTAAGCTTCTCAACAAAACGAAGGAAAACACACCCCTATTTATAAATATCACCTTAACGGCAATTTTTAAATGTCACTGTAACACCATTATTTTTGCAATAAAGTCTCATTTGTTTTATTAAAATAAAATCCTATAAACACATACTCTAAATATGAAAGCAAATTCTGAACTACAGAACACTGACTTAAGCTTTAAACAGTGTTTACTGTCGGCTAATGAATGCTTGCTTCTCCTAACAATTTTGAAAGTACAAACCAAGGAAGGCTAGGTTACAGAAATGCCCGATCAACAGTATAAAAAGACGTGTTACAACAGTTCAAATCTAGGGAATCCCCATAGTAGGTAAGCACAGTATGATTTGGGAAAGTAATTTAAATACCTTTAATGTGCTTAGTCACCACAAAAAAAAAAGGTAAAAGAGTTTTACTTCAAGAGTTACTTTAAAAAGTTAAGAACTTTTAAATTATTCAGTGATATAGTTTCTGGGCTCACGTGTGTTACTGGACACACCTCGAAGACTTGTGAATTTCAGACAAGCTAATCATCCACACTGGGAAATTGGCCATTCGTTTAAAAATAATTAACTCAAAATAGAAATGCCCAAATCTACAAACACTATTAAAATTCTTGGCTCCTAGATGTGAAATCTGCTAACCTCAACTGCCAAGAGGTAATTGCACACCACAAACTGTGTACTTACCTAGATGTGGAAGGTTTGTTTTTCTCACATCGTACATTTTGTGGGAGGTGCATTAGAACAATACTGTGGTCAAAAAGATCTTTTATGCAAGTGACTTCAAACAAGGTTTAAAAGTACAAGTTTAAATCCTCATGTCTCTGCTACCTATTTCAGCATAACTTGTTAAGCTACAGACATGGAGTGTTTGGGCCCCTTATAAGAGCTACCAATGTGTTTCTTATCTCTAAGAATAGTTTTCTATGCTTGAATGTGTCTTCCATTATGTTGCAGGAGGCCAAATGTGCATATATCATCATCATGGCTGTGTACTGGTGCAACCGAAGTCATCCCCTGGCTGTTACCTCCCTCATGCCTGTGGTATTTTTCCCTCTGCTTGGAGTTCAGAGCTCTAAATCAGTAAGGAACGTTTCGTGCTTATCCAGATCTGATACAGGGATATCCATTGCTCTGATCCCCCATCAGTATTTAGCAAACAAGTCTGATTGATAGGAAAGGGCTGCAGTTCTGTGGTGCTGTTTTTGAACATGTTGAGCAGTGTTCAGGGTTCCTGTATGGGAAGATGCTGACCTAAATACATTTGCCCAAATGTTAGGGTGTGGGACTTGAGGTGGTAGAGGGGAAGGTCTGTTTCTGGGCGTGGATCCTGCTGGAGAGCATCCCATTAGTGCCAGCAGCTTGTGTGTTCATAACCCATCCCATGGGAGAGCAGTGTTGACATATCCTCTGGGAGATTTCAAATGTGTGGGACAAACTTCTTCTGACAGGGTAGGCAGCATGATGCCAGCAATACACTGTGTCCCCTCCAAAGCTCATTCTGTCTGTTTGTGCTAGTGCTTTAGTCCAAGGGAGAGAGGTTGTTTTAGGTACTGTAGCCCCAGGTTCACTACTGGCCAACAAGCTGGTAAGGGCAGCTGTGGTTGCTAAAGATGCTGAGAAATCCATTTTGGACCTCAGCATTTCTAGTACCTACACATACTTTGAGCCCCTAACAATGTTTGTACTTTATTAACTCCTGATGATCCAAAAAAGAAGGTGTTCATGATGCACAAGAGCCCCCACAATAGACAGTTCAGCACTTAAAACAGAGGATCAAGGGTTCAGGAAACTGGAGGTAGCTCTGAGGCTGCAACTGCGCCTTCTGCCAATGTTGGATGGGGCCTGGTGCAGTAAGTGGCTTTGAGAGGATGGAAGGCAACATGTACTAGTGAAGCTAGCAAGAGGCAACATTTGGGCCCTGATCTATCTTCTCTGTCTTTCAGGTGTGCTTGCAGTACCTCAATGACACAACATGCTCTTCGTTGAGGGCTGATTGTTGCAATTTCTGTTGAACAGTGGAATCTTCACAAAAGGATTGCGCTGAGGGTCCTGCTGATTCCTTGGGGTGAAACCTGCACTGTAAAGAGTACTACATTGCTTCTTCCTTACCTGTGTCAATTTAGGCAGAGGCCTAGGGATGGTGTTTAACAGTCAGCAGAGAAGGGAACCTTCAAGAACCTCTTTAGCTGCACTTGTACAGAGTTTCCAGAGGTGAAGTCTGCAGCGGGAACAGTTTATTTGTCCTTCAGCCAAAACCAGGATCTGGCTGAATTCTAGATGCTTGCCATTGGGGACAAAATGATGACTAGATTTAATCATGCGCAGACTAAGGAGCTAAATTGCTTTCTGGGATTCCTTCAGTGAAGGTAGCAGAGCTGTCCTAGAAGGGAATTCTGGCCCTGGCTTTGTATTACTAGACACTACACACACCCCTGCCTGGGCTCTACTGTCTAAATTACAGTGACTACAAAGCCTAGCAGCGTCTGTTTTCTTTCCTCCTTTCTCCTCTGCCTGTTTCTCTCTTTTCAGCCTCATGCTGGGATTTATGGTAGTCACTGCCTTCCTGTCCATGTGGATAAGTAACACAGCCACCACTGCTATGATGGTTCCCATTGTCCAGGCTGTCCTGGATCAATGGACAACACAGAGTACGATGTGACCATGATGGAACAAGCAACCGGGCAAACAAATACAGTGATTGAGCTGGAGGAAAGAATGCATCAGATCCCACTTCAGTGCATGGTAAGGGCGTACTCAGCAGTGAGTTGATTCTACTGAACTTGCTACATTCAGAGCTCCCTGACTTAGAAGGAGGTCTCTGTACCTTTGCAAGGAAAGAGGATGGTAACCTGACTGAAATCCCTAAATGCATGACATTTAGGTTTCACATAATAGCTTCCATTTTGGTGGCTGCCATTTGTTATGCTTAGTGCTAAATCCCATGCAGATTGTTACGTTCTTTCCTTCAGCTGGGGTCATCCTCCCATAGTTTCCCTAGACTTAACTGCTTGCTCAGGGAAGTGAAAAGCATATCCTGTGGGAAATACCATCCAACCCCCCCAGCATCCCACTTTCTAAAATCTTGTGATTATCACTGGTGATTCAGCTTCTAAGACATGTAGGAATGTTTGAAAAATATTGTGCAACACAACCTATTTTGGGTCTGGGGTAATAATATCTCTTTATTGACCAGATTGTTATGTGGAAGTGGGGAGAAGAAAGAGGAATACTGTAAAGCTACATGGAAAAGAGGAGCTGGTGTCATTTGACTCACAGTAGACAAACTACTCTTTGGAACACTTTAAAGTGTGATCTTACCCCTGATGCTTGACTCCACAAGGTCCTTCTGTCAATGCTGTGGTTCTGCAGTAGGTTTCTCATGACTTGAACCATGCACACAAACTCATCCCTCTGATTTCACTGCTCTGCTGTGCTGTTACAGAGGGCTATATTATTAAATCCATCAAAGATCAGATCTGTGATGCCTTTCTCTTTCAGAGGAGGAAGGATTGTCTTGGGGATTTTCATGGAGATGTGACTTCACTGAATTAGCAAGTTGATCTGCCACGATTCCCTGTGTGACTGTGTGCAAGAATGAGTGCAAATGTTGGTAGTGCATACTGTGCCCACACTTCAAGCCTTCTGCCTGGGACACACTATGCCCGTTTTCTGGCTTGCATTCCGCGGAAGACAAAGTGTTTGTGTGTGCCAGCCATTGCCCTGTTACGAGATTGACTCATAACTGCCATATTTGTTTGGGTCCTTGGAGGCATAGTTTAGATACAACTGTGATCTCTGCTTTTTGGTTGCTTCATTTCTTACCTCACTTGTGAAGGGAGAATGCACTATGATTGTGCAAAGCTCAGACACCGTGTTTATGTAAAAGATGTGCAGCCCACAAGAATGCCACTTGGTCACAGAATGCTCTGTAAGATTGCTCATTTCTAGCTTCCAAACAGTTGTATTAAAGATAAGCTTTCATATTTGCAATATGCTCTTTTTAATGTTGATTCTCGACTCCCAAAACCAGGCTTCTGCTCTAAAGACCAGTAATAATATTTTTTCTGTTTTTCTGTCCACTTAGAAGGATCTGCTTGTCTTTGCTGACTAATTTATTTTAACGTCTAGTGAAGGTAATAAAGATGTGCAAAAATACCCTTTGGTATTGTTGAGTTGGTTGTAATTGCCATAAACTCATTGTCCTGCTCCTTAGTCCAGTCAGACTTCAAGATTAGACACCTAGCCTCAGAGACAATGGACACAGCAGCAAAATTCACAGCTGATGTTAGCTGATGTAACGTATTGATCTTAACAGTTATGCCAGGCAAGAATTTGGTTTGAGTGGGTTTTTTTCTGCCCATATTCACAGCTGTTAAAGCTAGTTGGGTTCTTACTATGGTATTGAAATGGTTCCAGTGACTTCAGTGTCTGGCTGGTGGTAAGCCTCTGTGTGAAATAGGAAATTACTGCTGAGAAACTGTGGCACCAATACGGACAACAGCATCATTGGATCATGTAGACACAGATTGTGCACCTGTCTCTTCAGCTCCTCATGAACACGAGTCCAAAGTGTTTAGGAACGTATCTGTGGGTTTTTGAAATTAAAATAAATGGCGTACACAAACTGGAAGTACTGAGCCTGCAGACCCTGTCCTGAACACTCTGCCTCCCTAACTTTACCTGAGGCAAGTCATGTTCTTTGTGTTCTAGTCATAAGCAATGGACAAGTCCCTGATGACCCCAGATCTTCTGAGGAGAAGAAAATGAGGAAACGTATATGTAAAGGGAATGACACTTTGTGTATGCTATGCTGCCAGCATTGGAGGAACTGCAACACTCACTGGAACAGGACCAAACATGGTATTGAAAGGCCAGATGAATCAGTAAGTCAGTCTTGGTGTTTGTTTTACTTATACTATCTTACTGTTTCTGGGACCAACCGACTAGTTGTAGATGAAGTTTCAGCT
This sequence comes from Phoenicopterus ruber ruber, assembly GCA_009819775.1. Taxonomy (NCBI): domain Eukaryota; kingdom Metazoa; phylum Chordata; class Aves; order Phoenicopteriformes; family Phoenicopteridae; genus Phoenicopterus; species Phoenicopterus ruber. The sequence goes on along the minus strand of CM020233.1, from coordinate 350,198 downwards.
GCAAACTATAAGCAATACCAGTTGATGAACTGAGTGTGAGGAATGTGTATGAAGTGATGAGCTTCATTTTCTGCTTCAGCCTTTTTTAGGCAGCTATGTGCTACTACTATAGGTGTCCTGAGAACTTGGAAATACTTGCTGATGATCGGCAGACAGCTGGTTGATCATGAGATACCGGTTCTTCTGCCTCCTCTTTTTCAAACCGAAATGCAGCACATCAGCAGAGGAACTGCAGTGAAGAGCATCAGAAGAATGTATGATTAACTCTTCTCATAAGCACACTGAAGAGAGCTAAAAATAGCTTAGCCTCTCCTATAATATTATTCCTCCATGCTGTGGCTGTGGAAACTGTATGGGCACTGTTGTAAAGGAAAGGAGTTATCCACAAAATACTCTCTTTGCTAAACTGAGTTGGGAATTGATTTAAATGCAACCTAATCTGCAGTAGAAATTTTGCAGACTCCACAACAGTCCCTCAAGATTGCTTCCTTCTGTTGGGAGTACTTCAGCCTCAGCTGCTACCTTACCCGTTGGTTTTAACACCCAGCTGGAAATTTGCTATTGATATTTTTCCTCCAGTCATTATTGGTGGATGCAGGGAAGAACAAAAATTGCTATTCTTAAAACACTGGCTTCATTCTTTTAAGCCAACTAGCAACTTTGTCTTCTATTGAAGTCAGCAGAAGTGCAGCTATTAATTTCAGGAAAGACGATTCTTGCTCTCTTATTAGAATGATAAGGAGGAAGAAGGAACGTCCTGTCTTGGGATAAATGAGCAGGCATGTTGGAAGTGAAAGGTACCTAGAATGTGCGGGAGATCTTTCAGCAGCATTTGTCTCACTGAGACCTAAAATACCAACATGAGCTCCTATATACATTAAAGTAAAATACAGGGAGAACTGAGGATCATTTAAGTTCTGCTCTGAAATCCTGGCTGCCTTCCTATTGACTTCAGTTAGGCTATGGATGTTGCCTATGATTACTTGTAATGCTTGTCCTAGATTTACATGTACAATTGTCCTAGCGCATATTAACGGGAGAGTAGATTACTAAATGTTTTGACATTCATACAGAAAGCATTTTTCTTTTCAGGTTATACCCCAACAATAATGATATTGTGAAATTTTGCTTCCTGGTTTGGGTTTGCATTCCAAACATGATTCTGATGTTGGTACTAGCTTGGCTTTGGCTACAGTGCTCCTTCATGGGACTCAAGTGAGTATTTAACTACATGATATTGTGTAAACCCCTCAGCTAATGCAGATCAGCTTACTGAGAATCTGGATAAAACAAATGCACTGACAAGTTATTGATTTTGTAGCAGAGATCAGTTCCATTTCACAGCAACTTTTGAGGTCTGGAAACCTTTTGTGTTCATGGGAGTTGCACTAAAGCAAAAGCTTTATACATTCTTAATATTCAGACAGAATTTCCCTTCTGTTTTTCAATTTAACATCTAAGAATTTCAGCCCTAGAAGAGCTAGCCTATCGGTTTTGCTACCCTTGATTCAAAACTGAGTTTTTCATCCCAGGTTGCTCCAAATTGGATAGACACTTACATCCATTCATAGACCCCATTCTTGTGTGAGAACTGACATGTCCCCATGAAATACTTTGACACTGTTGTAATTTCTGTGTTCCTGGCCTCTACTGTAGTCTGTGCCTGTCCCCAGGAGTGACAGCTTCAGAGTAGCAAGCATGTTAAATCCCTCTAGTATGTTGATACTTACAGTATTTTCTTCCCCCTTTTTCTTACAGCTTTAAAAAAGCTGGGGCTGTGGGACAGAGAGAACTGCTAAAGAAAAAGCTGCATACAACGTGCTGAGGCAGAAATGAAGAAATTAGGCCTATCTCTTATGCTGAATTCAATGTCCTCCTAATGTTTGTTTTGCTGGTTCTCTTGTGGTTTCCAGACACCCAGGCTTTGTAAAAGGCTGGGCCACCTGGCTCTTCCCAGAGGAGAAAAAGTAAGTTTTTAGGGTTTTTTCATCCTGTACCCTCTTGGTTGTGAATCAGATTCCCTTGCTCTTACATTCCATTTTGAGTGCGGGGTCATTCGTTCCAACCTTATCTGAATTTACGTTTGCTAGGCTTGATCCTATCACTTGTGTGTGACAGATTATTTGACAGTTTGTACTGCAGTGAAGGCTGGAGACTGGGACATTGGAGCAAGCGGAACCTCCTAAAGGAAGAGAAAATTCTGTAATGCTGGTCTCAGTCACAGTGATGTACATGTTAGTATTTTGTTTGTATGAGCTCCGATCAGTTGCAGTGTCATTTCAGTATTTGGTAATACCACCTCTAAACAATAGCTTAGAACTCACTGGAAATTGATTTGGTGCTTTGATGGCTTCTTGCATAATGTCTGTGGCATATTAAGAACATAAAATGCACGATGGGACTATCATTCAGGCCATTTCTTTACACACCTTTCATTGAGATGCAGCTATTGAATCTTGTTTCACCACAGAGAAGGAACCCTGCTCCCAGGAGCCATTGTCATCTGTGACTCTGGTTATTAATGTGTATTGTAGCTAGTTTCTTTTGTTACTGTGTTTGTGTTGTGGCAGGTCTGAGAAACCTCAGTCATGAACTAATGACCATTTTTGCTAATGTACAAGCCCCAAACAGGATGACAAAGAGCAATGACTGCAATGCTGGAAGGCAGCCATCTTCTAGGAGAAAGATGTCTTATTTTCTAAGTTATATTCTCTTTTCTTCTGTAGGTATATCACTGATTCTTCTCCTGCTGTCTTGATTGCCCTGCTATTGTTTATCCTTCCTGCTAATAAACCCAAATTCATAGGCTGGAATCCAGCACGTCTGACCCCGAACAGATTGAAGAAGGTATTTAAAAGAGGCATTGTAACATTGTGAAACAGTCAGCCAGCTCAGCTAACATGGCAGAAACATGTACTGGATTTGCCTGCAGTTCTTCAGGGTAGCTCACCTCCCTCACTCTTGGGCAGGGCTGGGGCACGGTCCCTGCTCATGTGTATCACCCTTACCCTGTGCAAGGTTTCTCAGCAATATGCATCTGCCTGTTGGGTCTTTCCCTAGTATCTTATAGAACAGGAGACAAAATGTCTTCTCTCTCCTAAAACATGTTCTGCTTTTCATTTCTCACTTCAGATATAAAAAAGCCATTTTATCAGCCCCGCTGCTAGACTGGAATGTGGTTCAGAGGAAGATGCCCTGGAGCATTGTGCTGCTGCTGGGAGGAGGTTTTGCTTTGGCTGATGCAAGCGCAGTATGTCCTGACATCTGTTTTTCTCTGACTCAAAGGCGAACTTCCCTGGTTTGTTATCTGGTCCTGTATTACTGGGCATGCACCCAAAGCCAAAGCCAGTAGAGATGTTCAGATCTGGAGGCAGATCCAAATTAGCAAAAATGGGAGGAGAGGTGAATGTTTGTGCCTATTTTTCAGGATTTGTGTGCACTGACCAAATTTCTTCAATTTATCTTGCCTCTTGGAGGCTGCTGAGTAGTTTGGGAACTTCACTGGCTGGACAGACCAGAAAAGCAGCCTTTCTTATTTCTGTTATCATCCCGATCCCAGCCCTGGCTAGAAAAATAGAAGTATAGATAACACTTGTGAGATTTTCAGAACCATTTGAGGTTTGTTGAAAGGATATATATCTTCAGATTTAAACCAAACCACTACTGAAGTAGTCAGGAAGAAAATCATTGTGGGTAGATATCTTCCAAAATTGTGTACCAGGGGGGTTTCTTGAACTTCTTGTTAGTGGCTTTTGCCAGGCAATATGCTGCATTCCATAAGCCCATGGTTTGATCCTGTGTTCATAAATTCATAGAAAAGGCAGCTGAATTCCCAAAACAGGAAAGAATTGTGAGGGTGAACCATATTGTTTCCGTCGTCACTGCCTAGATGCATCTAAATCAAAGCAAGCCTTAGCTATTGACAGTGCCATGCTTTGGGGAAATTCATATTCATATCTAAGTTTCGTGCTAGGTAGTTTTAAACCATGGGGCAAATTAAAGCTCTAGGGCCTTACATTCATCTACATACATCATACATACATTATTAAAGCTCCAAAGCATTAGAAGCTGTCAAGTCAAAGGTTTTGTAAGCTGTTTGAGTCAATCACTGCCTATGTTCCTACAATAGAGCATTCATACAGCATCAGTATCTTCAGAAACCTTAGAAAAACATGCCAGGAAGCTTCTGAGCGATACATTAAGTATTGCAATAGTCTCAGCAATAATTGTTTCTGTTTAGCAAAATACCATAATTTTGTAACCAAAATGTGAGCAAGTATTTGGGTTCCAGAAAAATCAGGAAAGTTGGACTCAGTATTATGTCTAGTTGGCAAGGAATTCCTTCTGGTGTTTGTGACAGATCGTTGTACTTTCCCAGATGGTGTTATATAATTCAGGAGTCATTTACATTATTTGGTAGGAACATTACGCATAACTTGAGCTCCTATTCATGAGCTAGGGGTCCTAAGCCTCACTGAAAAACGCTTTTTTTTCTTGTCAGAACTCTGGTCTCTCAGCTTGGCTGGGTCATCAAATGACTCCACTAGGATCTATCCCACCGTGGGCCATTGCAACAGTACTTTCGCTTATTATAGCTGTCTTCACTGAATGCACCAGTAATGTCGCCACGGCCACCCTCTTCCTACCTGTCTTTTCATCCATGGTAAGATTACTTCCATCCTGTTATCCTATCATCAGCTGGGAGATCAGAGTTAAACTGACAGTCTCTAATGGCAAAGCAGTATTGTATTTATTGTCTTGAATGTTGCTCCAATGTAAATCTGAAAGCCAGTAACGAAACAGTCCATCTGACAGTATACCATAATGGATAGTGATTTTAGCTGGTGTTCACTGCTGTTTGTAACATCATATGTAGATAGAAAGTGGGAATGCAAAACTTTTTCCAATCTGCCCTACCTATATGCCTAAAGCCTGAGAACCAGCTTTTTGGGGGAAGAAGCTAATTCTGGATGCCTATCCCATGGCACCCTCACTGAAAAGGAAGTCAATGTCCCTTGGCCCTGGAGAAAGTGAAGTGAGAGTCACTTTTTAATACAGAGCAACAAACATCAGTTACTTCTGGTCATTTTGTATTTGAACCATCAACTCAGAACTGGAAAAACACACACACACACAAAACTCAAACCAAACCAAAATTCAGCACTTTCTATTCATCCCTTCATCTTCATGGTTTTATCCTAGAATACAGAAAGTGTATTAATTATTAGAAATGTGTCATTTTCCATAGGAAGACAGAACAATGTTAAAACTTACAAAGGAAAACCTGGTAAGTTTGCTGCCTCTTCTGAACAGAATTGAAATTGTAGCATAAAGGAAAAAATAGGTTACTTTGTTCTTTAATTTGGAAAGTACAACTGCTTTATTCTAGACCATTTCATCAAAGTAAAATTATCCCCAATCAAGGTGCTGAGCTATTAGTGACTTGAACTGACACTTAAGTTCTGAGTTCCGCAGGGTTTATGTAATGTCTAAGACTGTTACTCCATATGCCTAGTATTATAATCCCATCCAGTGTTACCCTGACAAAAGTGTGGTCCAAGGTCAAAGAAAAGATTGTTGGTAAATTTGACCAGAACTCCAAATTATACCATACAGCAAAACAACAACAAGAGAGAATCAAGCATTGTTTTTAAGTATTGTGGGACAGGAAACGAGAGCAAAGTTATCTTTAAGCACATGTGGATTTCAGAATGAAATGCTTGGAAATTACTCTGGTGATATAACACCAGGAAATGAAATGAACACGTGTGTTTCAGTGGTCTGGGAAACGTTCTTTATGCTTTTCTTTTGGAACACCTCCAGTGTGGTATTCTCTCCCATTTCATTGCAGGCTGCATCTGTCAAGATCCATCCTTTGTATGTTATGCTGCCTGTACTCTCAGTGCTTCCTTTGCCTTCATGCTACCTGTTGCAAACACACCAAATGCAATCGTGTTTTCCTATGGCCACATCCGTGTTTTGGATATGGTAAGATGATAATTGCCTGGTCTCTTATCTGAAGCTCTCCATTGCCTTTATCCTGAATACGATGAGAGTTTAATTTTCTTAGCCAAGTATTTCCCAAAGTACCAGGAAGCTCTTATGGGCTGTAACTACCACCCTATGCCCCTCTCTTATGTGGTGTTAATATTGCAGTAAAGATTTGCATCTCTGAAGTAACAGTACCTTTCTCACAGGCTTTGGCAGACATACAGCCCAGCCCAATTGAAATGAAAAACTGACAAGTCATAAGTCTCTTAAACACTGAAGGGTTAAATGTAGTCAGTGCTTTCCAGTCTTCTGGGGCCTTTGGCGAGTGTAGCTGTAGCCTTGTTTCCACTGGAGCTGAAAGCGAAGGTAACAATCAGTTGCCCTAGGCTTTGGTCCTCTGATTGCCTGCCAGACCACACAGTGCCAGGTTCTGTGCCCAACACCCAAACATTATTGGTTTTCTAACTGGAGATTTGAAGGAGGCAGAATCTGTTCTTTAACTAATAAGAGCAATTTGTTTTACATGCTTTAAAGCTCCTAGACTAGTTACATAGCAAAGTGTTCAAAGGCTTTCCACAGTATGTTCCCTGGTATTTCCACCGAAGCAAGAACATAGGGCAGTGGGTAAAATGGCTATTTCTGTGATTTATTTGACCGTGTGTCTTTCTTGTGTGTGTACAAATAGGCCTCGCTGCAATTTGCTGTGCTGGTGTTTGGTTATTGTTGTTGGTTTGGACTTTTGTCCTCACAGGTTAGATCTGGAATAGTGATGAACATCATCGGAGTCTTCTGTGTCACACTGGCCATCAACACATGGGGAAGACCTATGTTTGAGCTGGACACATTCCCAACCTGGGCAAACAGCACAACTCACCAGTGACCAGTGAAGAATTCAGGTGTTGAACAAGGAAAGGACCCTCAATACTACTCCCTATTGCCTGAAGCCCTGTATAGAGTCTTATCACCACTTCAGCTCCAGTGTCAGGTGTTTGCTACCTTTCAGGAGTCACACATCCGTTCAGGCATGAACCAACTCAAATTTATTCTGGTTGTGCTGGAGCCAAAAGTGCTGTTTTATTATACAACCCTAAGGATCATGTGTCTGGATCATAAGTATAATCAAGTGATCCGTTGTACCTCCAATCAAGGTCAAGATTTGGAATTTATTGAACTTTAAATAAAGAGAGGCAGGCTGTTGTATCAAATGGTTTGAACTATCATATCACTGGTACGTACTTGTAAATCATAGCATTGAACACTGCACTCAGGCAGGGGCTGAAAATTCATTAACTATTGCTTCATCCACAAGTCAGCAGCTGTACAGAGAAATCCCTGTTGTCACTTGTCTAGTGAAAGAAAGGGTACACATGTTGTGTTACGTTATGTTATGTTACGTTATGTTATGTTAGTTATGCTTTTAGGTTGGGCCTCAGCCACGTGGTGGAATCCTTCCAAGTCAACATCCAACACGTTTTCCATTGCCTTGTTTTCACTCCCAAATCTCACTGCATTTAGACACCCTTATTGAGGGTTGAGATAACATAGTTCCATGCTGGTCATGATTCAGCTGATGTCTTGGGCAATGATGAGTTAGGCCAGGAGCCTTTTCCTCTCTTGGCCACAGGATGTGGTTTCACATGCCAAACAGTGTTTTGTTAGTGCCAGCCTGGAAATTACCAGTGGCCTATAGGACTTCACACCTGTTGTGGAAGTTCCTGGATTAGCCCCTGATGTGTCTCATTAATTAACTCTGGAATTTTGGAGTGGAGACAACGCATGAGAAGGGCTCTCATTGAAGGCCTTGTAAAAATTTAGGGGCCCAGATAGTAGGGCTTGTGCTGGCTGACAGCAATGGGAGTTGTCTTGTGTACTTTGGAATTCATGTCCTGTGAGAAAAGTGTTTCATAGCACCTGTTTGTGTCATTTCTGAAGCAGAAGTAGTCTACAGAAAGATGGTGTTGGACTACGTCTATTTTGTCAGTGGTACGTGTATGCTTTTCATTCAGCCCTGGAGATGAAGTTGGGTGGGAGGTAAGGCAGCGTGTTACAGTGGAGAGATCTGCGGGCATGACCTGAGTTCTGCTCCCAGACTTGCTGTGCAGCCTCACACAAGTCAGTTCACCTCTTTTTGCCTCAGTTTCCCCCTCCTGAAGAAGTTGTCATGGTACCTATCTACCTCACAAGGGTGTTGTGAGGACATAAGGGTCAAATTCTGCACCCATGGTGATTCCCCACCTCATGATAAGGGGTGCAAGGTAGAATCACAGAATTCTGGCCAGAGAATTTTGGCCAGAAGATCTGGCCTCTAGCATAGTAGTGCGTGTAGGATATTAATAGTTTTGTTATTAACATGAATGTTCTTTATAGAACTGGAAAAATATTCACATTTTTGTCTTTAAAAGTGAGGAAAGTATTTATCCACAAAATGACCAGGTGCTTTTCTGAGCAGAAAACTACTTCAAGAATGGTTTGATTTTCGTGCCTTTATCTTCTGTGCTCTTTCAAGGTGCTGGGCACCATAAACTCTTCACTGACTCTTGTTCCCAGGTGCCTCCAACGGCACCCTGTCTACCCAGCTGGCTGCATGCGGGGCAGCCTCATGCCTCTTCCATGGAATGCTGGAGTACGTGGATAAATGCTGTTCCACTTACAGAGTCTCTCTAAGGAAGAGGCCAGTTCTAGCGCCAAGAAGTGGCTTGGTCACAGACACTTGTCACCACCTGAAGCTTATCACAGTATTTGTTTGAAGAAACTGAAACCAGGAACAGTTAAGCGCCTTCTGTGCTTTGGCAGTCACCATTTAATGCTGATTTGCAGCTGTAGGTATCTAAATGTAGTTGAGAAGGGGACTTTTTCTGCCTTCTGATGGACTGCACAGTATGAGGACATTTCACCACTGCCAGGCCCTTCAGGGTGCTTGCTCTTCACTATTGCAGGTAACATACAGTGAAGCTTGTGTGGGTGGGTAACACTGAGCTTGCCTCTCTGAATTCATGCAGATCAAAACTCCTCTAAAACCACTTTCAGCTAAAAGCTGTAGGACAGACACTTCCCTGTCCCATTTGCAGAAAGGAATGTTCTGAAAGTTGCTTGAAGGGGAGAAAGTGCCTGCATCTCAACTAGGGAGGAGCTTCCTCCTGCTGCTGTGCAAGTAGAAGACAAATACTATTTTCACCATGGTCACACAAGGTGATTTATTGACAGGAGTGCCGGGGCGGGGGGAACGTACATATGGGGTAATAAAGAATGCTGGTTTTATATAACTGTGGTGTATTTGATGTGTCCACTCCTCGTCCTGTTAATAGCAAATGTTTCTTTCTGAGATACTTTTATGACATCCTGTGATTGATTTGTATTTAATTTAATGGGTGAGTTGCAGAATTAGAGCCTGGGAAATAAAAATTACTAGAACCCGTCTCCTCTCTGGCATGGATTGTTTCCTGTGTAACACGGTGGACCACTTGTTTCTACATCAGCTTCCACTGTAGCATGGTATTGCTCCAGTAAGCTCCAGGAGGGTGCACACCATAACGAAATCAGTGCAAAGCAGAGATTTGGATACCGCTTTAAGCACCTTCAGACCTACATATCAATGGTTCCTCCTCTTTCCTCAGCTAAGTGATAACTCGCGTTTCCATCTTTGAAAATGCTCAGGTGGGACCAAATCAAGTGGCATACCCTACCAGCTGTCTCATTCATTTCAGAGTAAAAGATTGTAAGAATCTAAGAAAACACAACTAGATTTTAAGAATTAATCTTGTATAAACTCTCAAGTGTAACAGGCATAAACAGGCTTTTCTTCACCACCAAGCATGCATGTCGTCCTGTTCCAGTGCCCTAAGTAAATATGCGTGTTATTTACAATGGGTAACGCAAGGACAATTGCCTTGTTACTGCAGCTAGGTTACATCCCCTTCCAGCATTGCAGGATAAGTGTGATGATAGATACACAGCTTCCATGGCATTTATTTTTCTTCTAATCAAAGGGTTTTTGTTTTAGGTGCAAAAGTTGTGATGGTCCTAAGGTAGTGACATAAAGGAATCCCTTTGTCCCCCACTTCAAAACACGCACCACCAGAGCCAACAGAGAACACGGGAGGATCTTCAGTGTGGATTTTGTCAGGACAGGTTACTCAGCCACGCTGAACTAGCGAACAGTCCCTGTTTTACCATATGTGGGCAGAGTGTGGTTCCCAGTGGTTAATGGGTATGCCAGCTGTCCAGCTGGATAACAGCAGGCAGTGCTGCCTGTAAGGAGCTGAATTAATGCTTTCCTATTTTCTGTTCACTCGCTATAGAATGTCCTTGAGTGTTCCTTTCTTCTCTCAGAATACCAAGTTGCTATACTGTTTCTGCAAACGTTGAATGTCTCAAACCTGCAGAGTCGTGATATGGGCTGCTGTTGCACAGGGTTTGTTCCTGCAAGCATCTTCTCCTCTTTTTAAGAGGCAATGGCCTGCTTTTTAGAGGTAAGAAAGCAAGAAAGAGAGAAAATAGAATCATAGCTTGCTTTCTTCACTGCCATTCTCTAGATTATGAAGTTCACCTTACGCTTCCCAGCTGCTTGTCTGACATGTTCTCTTCCTATAATGGGCTAGACTGGGTATTTTGGTCTCCCACACAAAGGACCAGTAGGTCCTTGCTGTAGGGTTGTTGGCACTGCCATAGTCCACAAGAGGTGTGCAGAATAGCTGATCAGTGGACTCTTCTGGATCCATCAGCTGTTGTCCTGTTGTCAAGGTCTGACCCTACTGACGCACCTGGTCTTTTCTGGCCTATATTCCTCCATTGTATTTTCTAATCCAATTAGTCTTTCTCCTTCACACATAAGCTTTAGGCAGACTCTCCTTTTCTTTACTGTGTATTTTAACATGACTCGTGACTGCAGAATCCAGCTGTACCACATTTAAAAGCATTTTATTGTGATAGGACAATGGACAATCCAGAGGTGAATCTTATTGCTCTCTACAACTACCTGAAAGAAGGTTGTAGAGAGGCGGCGGTCCGTATCTTCTCCCAAGGGAACAGGCAACAGGACAAGAGGAAATGGCCTCAGGTTTGCGCCAGGGGAGGTTTAGGTTGGATATTGGGAACCATTTCTTCCCCAAAAGGGCTGTCAGGCCCTGGCCACAGGCTGCCCAGGGCAGTGGTGGAGTCACCATCCCTGGGAGGGATTGAAAAGACGTTTAGATGTGGCACTTGGGGACATGGTTTAGTGGTGGCCTTGGGCAGTGCTGGGTTAACGGTTGGACTCGATGATCTTGGAGGTCTCTTCCAACCAAAACGATTCTATGATTCTACGATTCTGGGTTTCTGTGTGCAGACTTACTTCCCACAAAGTAATGGCTGTTTGGGAATGGTTCCATATGTGCGAATGAGTTCATGAATGACCAAACTACAGGAAAACATACAAAGGGAGGACAAAGGTATTTCCTCCCTGTGTGTTGAACATCTAGACATGTGGAATGGTGAAGAAAAAACCTTTCAGCATTCTCTATATGATCTAGAAGTCACCAAGCTGAAAAAAAGCACCCAGACAGAAATAGACTTAAGGCTTAGTGTGGATGCAAAAGTCATCCCCTTTTCTCTAAGTACGAGTATGTTCTTCTTTGGCCTACTGTAGAGATCTGTCTGAGCCCTAAGTTTGAAGTAGGGCTATGTTACAGCAGGTCACCGTCTTTGGTTGGTGTCATCTGCTGAATTCAGAGTAGCAGTGGTTCATTCCGGCTGAATTTCTGATCTCACTTGAACTCAGTCTCTTGGTTTATTCAGACTTGTTTTCCAGCTCAGATGTGTTACCACTTGAAAGAGCAATAACCTGGTTGTAGCCAAAAAAACATTTGCTGATAATTGTGTTGGAATTGGACAGTGGTGAAAATCAGCCCAGAAAAAAAAATAAATCACTGAATCAGTCCTAGCCAAAATCAGCAGTGATTCCTCAATACAAACACACCTCTTCCTTTTTAATAATGACATATTGTATACATTTTTACATACTTCACATCTTTTTTCGGTTTTTTTTCCTAAATATCTGTGCTAAATATGGAAAGAAGTGGGTAGTAATGAATCCTGACCCTTGGATCGTAGTGACAGATAGTTTTCAATGTTTTGCCAGCGCGGGTGAATAAACGTGTGACTTCAGCACACTGCTCAGTCTGGTTGTGTCACTGTGAGGTCTCCAACGCTTTGCGTATTGCAGCACAATCCCAGCAGCCCATTACTGGACCCTTGCTAGGCTAGGCATTTGTCTGCATAATTTAATGGCAGGATGCTGGTTTTCCTCTGTCCGGAAGAACCATCCCAGAGGCGGCTCTTCTGCATCACATCAGACCTTCACTTTTATGTATCTTTGCTGGCCCCTTTGTGAAGAGTCTGCAGTATAAATAGGACTCTGCCATGCGCTACACAGTGCATCTGCTTTGCAAGACATGACTGAAGATGTTCCTGTCCTTGAGCAGATCGCTTGAATCTCCCTGGGCCAGATGACCTTACACAGTTGTCAACTCCACAGATGTATTTGCAGAATACCACAACTTGATAGCGCCAGTTGCTACGGGTGAATATTAATGACAAAACCTGCACAATGAATAATAATGTTGTTATCCAAAGCCTCAAAATAGTTTCTTAGGAAACCTAGTCTCATAACATAGTTTCATTTAAATAACCATGATAGAAAAGGGGAGAAATTCGTCAAAAATTGGTATTGTAGAGGAGGGGGCTAGTTTTACTGTTTTATTCATTACTAAGATACATTCTTTACTAAGATTTTGATTCTAACATTTCCTATATAACTCTGTGACTGTCCAGTTAGAGTTATTAGGGATAGATTTTATACCTCCTCGGTCTTACTTTATATCCTGCCAAGATTTTTCACCTGCAAAACTGGCAGGAGGCTTTTTCATGCACATTCATCTGGACAGCCATTAAAATCCAGCTTCTGCTATCAACAGAACACTCAAGGAGGAAAAAAGAAAGTTCCTAGAAGATTGATGAGCATTTTTTGAAGACTTGTATCTAGATAGTGATTACTTAAAGATTGCTTAGAGATTTTCTGGACTCAGCATTTTATACCACTTTCTTGTAGCTAATAAATGACAACATGAAATGACCCGTTACTGAACTCTAGTGATACAGTTTGTGAGAGTTTCTTTGTTTGTTTGTGCCCGTAACTGTTTTGTTTTAATGGTCAATCCCCTTTATTTTTCAGACTGAGGTCTATTGAAATCCTCACGTCTAGGAGCTCTTCAGTAGAGTTGCACTGACTTCACCCAGCTGAAAATTATTGGGTTTGGGCTACTAAGGCCAACTGCTTTTCTAATGCCAGCAAATTCTATGTGTGCTAGGCTTTGCTTATACATTTATATGTATATGTATGTGTATATATGTAGTATACACACATATATAAAGTGGGAGGAAGTTGTTCTGAATGTTTCACGTGAGTCTAGATTGCTTAAGTGTATAAATTAGTCTGGGAAACTGTGTGAAAAGACTTGTGAATGTACACGTATTAAAGAGAGACAGTGTGAGCATAAAGCAAGATGCCAGAAACTGGTTTATTAAGGCTTTTTTTTGGACTCTACTTGAACTTTAAGCAAGTGCTTAACTTTTCTGTTTCAGTCTGAAATGTTGTATTTCATGCTTATCAACCTGTAAAACTAGTTAGAAATATGTCCTGCTAATTCATGCATTAAGACAAAGATTAAATGATTTGCCTAACTAAGGAATAAACTATGTTGCTGAAATCTGTGAGTTCAATCAAATTGTATGAAATTTGCTGCAATTCTTGAAGTTCTACCTCTCTGAGTCATGTAGGAATCCTGACTTTTCGTGGAAGCAATAAGAAAGCCTAAAGCTGTGACAGCATGGGAGGAAAGTCTTTGAATATCAACTTTAAAGCCTCAAAAAACAGAAGGTAAGTAATAGAAACTCACTGTTTCAGTTTTGAATTACTTAGTTTTAAATGCAGACTTGCAATTTTGAAGGCTTGGCTTGTGATTTTGTGCAGCAATTTGCAGCGCAAAGCAATACTGAGTCCATGCTGATAGAATGTCGCATTTCTTGTCTATTATGTCTATTGTTCCCTGCTTTTCCCCTTGTTAAATGCCTATGCCATTTGTTGTAATTGCACATGAATATAAGCCTAAAAAGTAAACTATTTATCAACAGACTGTTTCTTTGTCTTTTCTTGTAGATTTCTCTCAAATGCTTTGTTATTAATCCGTGGTTTAGTATTCCAGTGTAGTAACTGTGAACTCGATATGCTGAAAATAATATACTTATTTATCCCGTGCTTTTGCATGGCTAGTTAATACCTGTAGCTTTTCATGGTGAAGGAGAACCTGCTTCTTCCAGAGGGAAATTCTAAGGAATTTCTGTGTCCTATATGGAATAGAGGTAAGTACAGCCCTCACCATTCAGAGGCACAGAGTAAAAGGTAGGCATACCATGCTGCTCTGAGGTGATTAGGGACTGCTTAATAAGAGGTTTGGTAGCTGTTTAAAAACAGCTAACTATACTGAAACTATTTTTTGCCCACTTAGGTTTTTGTGGAGCACTAAGTCAACAGTTGCCCATTCATTATGGTGTAAATGGGGATTGTAGATTCTCGTCATAAGAAAGAGACTGTTTCTTCTGTAAGAAAAAAGGTGTTATCCTTCCCATGTTACTTCAGTACTTTATTTACCCACGTGAAATTACTCGCTAGTCTTATTTGGCACACAGCTCTTCAATGAGTTTTCATAAACTGTTCCAGGTCAGCATGTGAGCCTCATTACAGTGTTCATAAAACATTATTTTTATAGACAAACTATATTCTTGAAAGAACTGAATGTTCCAGATACTAAAACTAGTTTGTTGTAGTTTCATTTGTGAACTGTTCTTTGTGAACAATAACATGGGTTGGGTCTTAGCAAATATTTTAGCAAGCCAGTCAAAGATCAAATTTTCCACCAGAAACAAAGTTAACAAAATCTTTCAATTAAAGAATGATTATTTCTGGAGCAAGTATCTATTTTACGTCAATATTTTGTCTTGGCTATACAGTCAAAAATCAGAAACCCCGGATTTTTTTGTGCATGTCACTAAGAATAGTTACCCTTCAATTGGGGAAAACAGAATTTCCTCTGGAAAGGGAAGGGGGCACGAACACAGGACCCTTTAGCTCCTCTTTGAATAACAAAAGCTGGGGACAAAACAACATAAACTTTCCTGAGAGCATCCTCCCCACACACACACTTGTCTTACGATGCCTCATTTCAGAGCTCACCTTTGACTGTTTTAATTCATATCTGTCTACAGATGTAAGTCAGACCAATACAGAGCAAATCTGAATATGTCACCCTAGGATACTGAAAATACACAAGTTAAAATCACCCCCGGGGGCCCATATTGGGGAACAACTTCACCCTTGTTTGAAGGGTAGTCAAACAAATCTCAAACTTTTTGGCAGATGATCTTGGCCCAGCTCTTTGGTTTGTTCTTTGGGTTTTGGTGGGTTTTTTGGGTTTTTTTGGGGTTTTTTTTTGGTTTTTTTTTTTTTTTTTTTTAATTTTGGCATGACTTAAATTGATGATGACCAACATTCTGGGAGTTAATCATGTGAAGGTGTCCTTCATGAAACACCTCTCAGGTCTTTGCTAATTTATATGTCTCACTGCAGCAGCTATCCTAGCTGTGTGGAGTTCCTCACTCCACTCACTCCACTCCACTCCACTCCACTCCACTCCACTCCTCTATTTGAATTGATCCATCAATATGGTTGGGGTATGCAAAATAAATTAAGGTCAGGGAGAAGGTCAGGATTCTCTGCCTCCTGAGGAACATTTAAGGAATGGAAATTACAAAGGGTAATTTTTTTTTCTGCTGTAGGTTGATGCCCCATAACAGCAGGAGTCAAAAGATCGGAAAAAGACCCTAATAAATACTGTGAGGCATAAATGCCTATACTTATTAATATTATGTAGATGAGAGCTAAAGCCTGTGTAGCAGGGTCATTTTGTAAACAGAAGACTGCAGATTATAAACACCTCTAGCAGTGAGAGTGCTGGAGCTGTTGCAGTAAAGCTCCACCAGAAAGAGCCTGTAATAACGGAATCTGGAAACCTCGTAACTAAGAGATTAACTGGAGATGTACATGATGTCTGGACAGCTGTGCTAATACTTACTACTGCAATTCTTGCACTCAGAATCATAGAATCATAGAATCATTTTGGTTGGAAAAGACCTCCAAGATCATTGAGTCCAACAGTTAACCTATCATTACCAAGTCCACCACTAAACCATGTCCCTAAGTGCCACATTTAAACGTCTTTTAAATACCTCCAGGGATGGTGACTCCACACTTCCCTGGGCAGCCTGTTTCAGTTCCTGATAAACCCTTTCAGTGAAGAAATTTTTCCAAATATCCAATCTAAACCTCCCCTGGCACAACTGAGGCCATTTCCTCTTGTCCTATCGCCTGTTACTTGGGAGAAGAGACTGCACCCATCTCTCTACAACCTCCTTTTCAGGGAGTTGTAGAGAGCGAGAAGGTCTCCCCTCAGCCTCCTTTTCTCCAGGCTAAACATCCCCAGTTCCCTCAGCCACTCCTCACAGCACTTGTGCTATACACCTTCCCCAGCTTCCGTTTGCCCGTCTCTGGACACGCTCTAGCCCCTCAAGTCTGTCTTGGAGTGAGGGGCCCAAAACTGAACACAGTCACTCAAGGTGCGGCCTCACCAGGGCCAAGTACAGGGGGACGATCAGCTTCCCTAGTCATGCTGGCCACACTATCTGATACAAGGCCAGGATGCATACTTGGCCCCACCTGGGCACAATGCTGGCTCATATTCAGCCATCTGTCGACCAACCCCCCCAGGTCCTTTTCCGCTGGGCAGCTCTCCAGCCACTCCTCCCCAAGCCTGTAGCGTTGCCTGGGGTTGTTGTGACCCAAGTGCGGGACCCGGCACTTGGCCTTGTTGAACCTCATACAATTGGCCTCGGCCCATCGAGCCCCTGTCCAGGTCCCGCTGTAGCGCCTGCCTGCCCTCAAGCAGATCAACACTCCCTCCCAACTTGGTGTCGTCTGCAAACTTACTGAGGGTGCACTCGATCCCCTCATCCAGATCATTGATAAAGATGTTAAACAGGACTGGCCCCAGTACTGAGCCCTGGGGAACACCACTTGTGACCGGCCGCCAACCAGATTGAACTCCATTCACCACAACTCTTTGGGCCCAGCCTTCCAGCCAGTTTCCTACCCAGCGCAGAGTACGCCCGTCCAAGCCAGGGGTAGCCAGTTTTCCAGGAGGATGCTGTGGGAGACGGTGTCAAAGGCTTTACTAAAGTCCAGGTACACAATGTCCACAGCCTTTCCCTCATCCACTAAGCAGGTCACCTTGTCATAGAAGGAGATCAGGTTAGTCAAGCAGGACCTGCCTTTCATAAACCCATGCTGACTGGGCCTGATCGCCTGGTTGTCCCATATATGCTGTGCAATGGCACTCAAGATGATCTGCTCCGTAACCTTCCCAGGCACCGAGGTCAGGCTGACAGGCCTGTAGTTCCCTGGATCCTCCTTCCGGCCCTTCTTGTAGATGGGCGTCACATTTGCCATCCTCCAGTCAACTGGGACCTCCCTGGTGAGCCAGGACTGCTGATAAATGATGGAGAGTGGCTTGGTGAGCACTTCTGCCAGCTCCCTCAGCACCCTTGGGTGGATCCCATCCAGCCCCATAGACTTGTGTGTCGAAGTGGTGTAGCAGGTCACTGACCATTTCCCCTTGGATTATGGGGGCTTCATTCTGCTCCCCGTCCCCATCTTCCTGCTCAGGGGGCTGGGTGCCCAGAGAACAACTTCCCTTGCTGTTAAATACTGAGGCAAAGAAGGCATTTAGCACCTCAGTCTTTTCCTCATCCCTTGACGCTATGTTTCCCCCCACATCCAATAAAGGAGGGAGATTTTCCTTAGCCCCCTTTTTATTGTTAATGTATTTGTAGAAGGACTTTTGTTTTTTTTATGGCAGTAGCCAGACTAAGTTCTAGTTGGGCCTTGGCCCTTCTAATTTTCTCCCTCATGACCTCACAACATCCTTGAGTACTCCTGAGTTTCCTGCCCCTTCCTCCAAAGGTTGTAGACTCTCCTTTTTTTCCTAAGTTCCAGCCGGAGCTCTCTGCTCAGCCAGGCCGGTCTTCTTCCCCACCGGCTTGTCTTTTGGCTCATGGGGACGGCCTGCTCCTGTGCCTTTAAGATTTCCCTTTTGAAGAATGTCCAGCCTTCCTGGACGCCTTTGCCCTCCAGGACTGCCTCCCAAGGGACTCTGCCAACCAGACTCCTAAACAGGCCAAAGTCTGCCCTCCGGAAGTCCAAGGTGGCAGTTCTGGTGACCCTCCTCCTTACTTCTCCGAGAATCGAAAACTCAATCCTTCCATGACTGGTATGCCCAAGACGGCCTCCAACCGACACATCACTCACAAGACCTTCTCTATTCACAAACAACAGGTCCAACGGGACCTTCTCTCATTGCTCTCTCACCAGCTCTGTGAGGAATTTATCTTCCACACACTCCAGGAACCTCCTGGACTGTTTCCTCTCTGCTGCGTTGTATTTCCAGCAGACATCTGGCAAGTTGAAGTCCCTCATGAGAACAAGGGCTAGTGATCGTGAGGCTTCTCCCAGCTGCTTGTAGAATACTTCATCTGCCTCCTCAGAAGGTGGCAGCAAGCAATTTCAGGAATAAAGACTGTTTTGACTATTCTTCCAGACCTGGGAATAGAATCCAGACACACTGCTGTCCAAAGTGTGGGCAGGACCCATGTTCTTCTCCTTTCTTGTCACTTCTGAATGCTCCTGATATAGGAGATGCCTGTTCCCTGACTGGAAAGAACAATCTGTGAATAACATCTTCCCTCTACTAAACTGTTCTGCACAGAGCTATTAAAGATTCAGTTGGACCGTTTGGTGGCACTCATTAAGATAACTGTAGGTGAAAGACAACAGGAAAAAACTGTTGCTGAACAGCTATGTTATCATGCAAGAAAATTGCAGAGCGGCTGCCATGAGTATGCTGTTATTTAAGACAAAGCCTGGCAATGATTTCTTCATCTTCCTCTCTCTTCCAAAATACTAAAATGAGCCTTTCTGTGCAAGGAATAGAGATGATGTTGGCATTTCCAGCAAAAGAAAATGGTATCCTCGAATACTGTTCCCAGCAATGTGGCCTTATTCTGTACTGTTTACCCATAGGGAAGCAGGGATGACTCTTCCACTCAGGAAACCTAGTATCTGAGGAATGACCATGGGCTTCAGAGGTGAATCCTATGGGGAGGTTCAAGCTAGGTCTCCAGATAATACAGTGCATTTGGTAAATGCTGCTAAGGAACAGCTCAGCTCCTGAATGCTCAGGCATTTAGCTATTCAGGTTGAGGAGCAGGAGAGTATGGGGCTGCATCTCCCTTCTCACATGGTTTTAAGAAATAAACCAAAAAGACTGGGGGGGGGGGGGGAGTCCCCCTTTGTGGATTGAGCTCTAAGTCCTCCTTATGATGAAAGGGCTGTTGAAGATCATTTACAAAGGCCACACAGTTTGTTTGGAGATGGAAATGGGCTCACAGATACATGAGGTGACACCCTGAACAGCTGTAAAAGCAAAAAAAAAAAAAAAAAAAAAAGAGTTTTATGTGCTGGTCTCTATCAGATGACTAAGTCAAGGTGTGAAAAGTCACATACAAAGGTCTGTGTCACCATGGCCACTAGTAATATTAGATCTTCTGAGTGCAATCAACTGATTCTTTGAGTATTGTTAAGTTTTTAAGAAAGCAAAAATAACCTAGGATCAGATCCTGAGACTTTTTTTCCCCTTTTTCTTTTCGCAATGGTTAAACTAAAGACCTGCAAGATCAGGCACCTCAGAAATTATAATTATAGTGGGAGTTATAGTTTCACATTTTTCTTAGTTGTAGTGTTCTATATCAAACTGTACATTAAAAAAAACTTGGGTTTTTTGTTTGTTGGGGGATTTTTTGGTTTTTGTTTAGAAGTGGTTGTTGTTTTTTAATGCATAAAGTGGCCTAGGAAAAGGAATAGAAAAAAACATAGGCTGTTTTCACTGAGCTAGGAAAACCAGCTAGCAAACAGAGATATTAATTGTAAGATGTGAGCAAGGAACCAAGAGATCTTGAAGAAACGACCCCAGAGAAACTGTGTTTTTATGGCAATTAATCTCAAAATACTTTAATTAAAATTTTAACTCTGCAATACAGAAAAAAATAAAATTGAATGTAATGCAAGTAACGTCAAGGTGTGCGTTATACTGTTGTGTAATTATTCATAAGGTCTAGGTTACTTCATGTTACTTAAGTTTACGTGTTAGACATAATTCAAACGTACTCTACTTTAGGCCTGGAATTCAAAGGTTATAGGCCTTGCCTACAAGAGGTATATTTAGATTTGCTCCCTAAGGAATTCAGCACTTTTGTTTGCCTGAATGCTGTATAATCTTGACTATAAGCACTGACGTTGGCTAGCATGTAGCTAAAGAGAGGGTTCATATTCTTGCCAAATATTGATGTAGGCATTCATGAAACTGTAACTATTTGTGCACCACCTTTGCAATGACCAAGAATTAAAGTTATTTTCATCATGAGTGGGTGAGGCTGTGGGTGAGTGTACAGAATATTTAGAGTTTTACTTGCCAGTAGGAAGGAATCTCACTTATCATATTTCATTATTGGAGACTATGCATTTCCAACTCTCTTTTCTTTATCTATAAAAGTAACTGCAGTGCTATTTCTAGTATAGTTAGATGTTCCTGTGCAAGAATAGGAGAATGTGATTTTTTTCCCCTGATTCTCTTAAGTCAGGCAGTTGAGATGGCAATATAAAAACTAGAAATAAATCGTTTAGTTTTTCTATTTAGCCCAAATGATTTAATTAACATTACTCATTTATTATCAGAATTTTAATTCCTGGGATTTCATAGCTTTGATCCTTAGCTGACATGAACTGGCAGGTTTGTATAAACTTCAGCTGCTCATCTAGTATATACCTGGGGAAAGTTAGTCTTGAGTCTGAATCAGTATTGCACATCAATATGTATTTTCATGCTCTGTTATCACTAGCATTAAAGTAGCCTACAAGCCCAACATTTTGAAGTCTGGCTCTCCACATAATCAGTATTACTTGACTTTGAGAGCTCTGATTTACCAAGGCCCCAGGTAAGTCTAAAGCTCCTTCAGATCTGAGCTTGCAGCTGAAGTTCCAGCAACTTGGCCCATTCAGCATTTTAGGGATGAGCAAGTTGAATGCTCTTGCTTGTCTACCATCAGCTTGCTTTCTCTAGACCATTATGCCAGCCCTCCCTTTCAAAACTTCTGGAAAGACCTGAGGTTTTGACCTCATTCGCTACACAAGAACTCAGTCTCTGAGCTGTCAGAGAAGCTCTGTGCAATAGTCCACTGCTCATTTCTGTTGTTCAAGCTTGGAAATAGGGGGAAAAAAAAAAGTGCAGGATTAACATCTGTGCCAGTTACAAAATCTACAAAAAAACCCCTACCTGCTAGTTTGGTATAGATAAATCCAAACAAACTAAACCTAGATTTCCAAAATGTACATTTACTCACAGTACCTCTATGTGTGGCTCATCGGGCTCTTGAGCTTGTAGGCTATATTGGAGGAAAAGGTCACATTCTCAAGCCTTCGTTCTCAGTTGTAGTGCCAGGAAAATTCTCTATTTTTTTTAAATAAAAAAAAATACATTCTTGTCGTGGTTTAACCCCAGATGGTAACCGAATACCGCGCAGCCGCTTGTTCACCCCCCCACCCCCTCCCCAGTGGGGCGGGGAGAAGAATCAGAAAGAAAAGGAAAACTCATGGGTTGAGCTAAAAACAGTTCACCAAGACAGCGAAGACAAAGATAATAAAATTATAATATATAATAATAATAATAAAAATATAATGAATAGACTATACAAAATGAACAATGCACAATTTCTCACCACCCAACAACCGATACAGCCCATCCCGAGCAGCAGTCAGGGAACAGGAATATCCCCCAGCAGCTATCCCAGAACAGCAAGTTCCAGAGAGAGCAAGCAAGAGAACAAACAGCCGAACAAACTAATGAAAAGGCCCGAATAAATGAAAAAAGGGAAAAAGAAAAGGGATCTGGCCCACCGATCAACCCCCACTTATACTGTGCGTGACGTCTATGGTATGGAATACTCTCTTTGGCCAGTTTGGATCAACTGTACTAGCTATACCCCTCCCAGGTTTTTGCACCTGCACATTAGCAAAACCTGCGAGGCTGGACGATGTCCTTGGTCGCTGAGCAGCAACTAATGACATCAGTGTATTATCAACATTCTTCACATACTAAATCCAAAACACAGGAGCTGCTGGAAAGAAAATCAGCTCTGTCCTGGCCAAAACCAGTACAATTCTCATGTAAGGAATATGTTGCCATGCCAGTTGGCAGAGCTGTTGGTCTATTCTTGTGATTATTAAGAAAAATGCCCTTACCTGTAGTCTATGTGAGCATACCTATTAGTTTCAGCACCAAATTAACTATTTGTTTCTTACTTGCTGAACACAGTCAAAACATATTATAAATAAAGGGGATACATTTTTCATTAATTCCAAATCCATGCCAATGATTTCCTTAGTTTTATACATAATTCTTCCTGGTGTTTTCCCTACACCCTTCTGCTCAGTGCCACAGTAGAAGACCCTAAAATGAAATGGCATAGAAAGTGGGTCAAACTACATCATTATTTGAGTATTATTTGGAAAATTAAATAACTGTAATGGTAATCCAAAATATAATGGAAAATAAGTGAAATAATTCATATTTGCAATGATTATAAAATAGATAAATTCAGTTTATTGTTCTGCAAGCTTGTCTATGGATCTCAGACTTGGGAAGTTTTACATTCCTTCATGACTGGGGAATGAGTTTGTTTCTGGCCTGTTTGGCATTCAACAGGATAAGAGTTCCTTCAGGTCAGGCCCCATATAGCCTGGCTTGCTGCAGAATTCTTTCCTTAGAGCACCTTAAAAAGGGCTTCAGATGGCCAGCAATACCTTTGTGAAGATGTTCCTTGTAGACCATTGTTCTCAGGTTCAATGCATATTGCTCCTGGAAAATGGCTGACCTCAAATTCATCTGCCTTCCATATGTCCTAAGAATAGAAGACTGAAGTGGTTTTAACCAACTTATTGAAGAAAAACATAAAATGCTTTCTGACACTTGACATTTAGCCTTGAATTCATCTTTGCTTTCTAATAGTTGTCTGAAGCTTGAGGAGTACCATAGTTACATAAGTACACATTCCAGTGTCTGCAATAAGCCACAGTCTTTTAAGTAAGTCTTTTTACACCATTTCACCAAATTTACAGCTCCATTGAATGGTGTTTAACAGTCTTCAGATGAAGATTGTTCTACCATGACTGTCATAGGCTGGCTTTTGAAATGCACATTACCTGCCAGTTTCTTGACCTCAAAAAATAGAACTCAGTGAACAGTTAAGCCTTTAATTAAATATGTTCTGACAATTGTTTCAGTCACTGATAACTATGATCTTGTTTCTACTGAATTACAATTATAACATTGGAGTAAAAAAATTGCAGACTTTGTCCTGGCTTGTTATAAATATAACATAATGCATACTCTGTTCTCTGTTATTTAACCATATTTGAAGCAGGATACTCTCCAGTCTGCAGAATTCTCTCTTGCATTCTATGGGTAAAATCCTTTAAGATGTCATTATCCATGTCAATACAAGTTTGCACTCTGTTCTAAAGCAGATGGCTAAATGTATGAACAAAATGGGATGTCTTGGGTTCCAAGCATTGGGTATGAAATATTTATTGTTCCACTTGATCAGTTTTCAATCATGAAGCCTTGCTGGATCTTCTTTTCTTTCTGATGCAAATACAGTATAGTATGGTGTCATAGATAAACCCTTCGCAACATCTCACCTCCTCAGTGTCCACCTTCAAGATCTAATAGCACTTCAGACAAGACTTTATTTTTTCCTGTGTCTAATGGAGTCTTGGTGCCTTCACATCCCAGAAGTGGCTCCATTTAATGGCTGTGTCTCTATGCTAGTTCTAATGATGTTATATTGTACTTGTTGTCATAAACCATTCCATTTTCTAAAAAGCATTATTGCCAGTGTAGTACTAATCAACATGACTAAAAATGCCAGAACCTAGCCTATAGCTTCTAATATTCTCTGAAGTCCATGAGTGTAAAATTTAAGCTTAAATAAGTGGAAGGCATATCCAGCTAAAAATTGTATTTTGTCAGTTACAAGTATCCAGTGTGGAAGACACTACAGGTAACTGAGATAGATAGACTTTAATTAAAAGATAATGGTTTCTGCCCTTAAGCCCTCAGAAAGCAAGTCTGAATTAAGCCATAGACATGAACATGTGAGATCTTTATCTACAGGAGATATTTTGTTATCAATTTGAAATGGAATCTCCGAGTCCTCCAAAGAATCAAGTGTCTTTATAATATCTCAAATATTAAAGGAGAGATCTTTTTTGGCAACATGGAGAATACTTCATTTAATATTAAAAGAAGTCCAAAGTTCTATGTGGCAGTTGGAAAAAGAGGTTGAAATACAGACATTGAGATCAAACAACTGATGATAGTAGAAACATTATGTTATTTCATGGACCTGGAAAGACCTTTCGATATCCCAGTGTCTGTGGTTTTCCTAAATATATCATTTACAAAGACATGTCACAAACTTGATTTTATTGTCACTTAGCTACTATCTGTAATTACTACTGCAGACGTGTCATTTTTTGAATGCAGTTTTCAACTTTCAATAGCTTAATTTGCTTAAGGCAGAAAACATTATCTCATCTATTTCTGTTTGTTAGATATATATTTGTGTTTTATACATAAATCCACTATAATTTTAGCATACTGTGTCAAAATGTCTCAGAAAAAATAAGGTTCCAGAAACAGTTTTTAGACAGACAACGACAGTGATAGCAGTCTAGTCCCTATAAAAGGAGAAACTGAGGCAGTGGTGTTGTCCTGGTTCACAACAATATGGAAAATTCCTGGCTCACAGTCATATATAACACATACCCTGAAAGTTTGACTCAACCGATATGTAAAAGCAGAAAAAAATTCCAACTTTTCCTAGAGAATGTTCTTAGTTACTATACTATGATCCTGACTTTCAATTTTGTTCCTAGTTTTGATGGCCAAGAATTGAGATGTTTGACTGAACTCTGGCAAACCTACATAGTAATTTATTCCTGTGACCAATCCTTTTTTAGGATTCTCTCCTCTGAAGTCAGTCTTGGGAGAGAAATCACATTCCAGAATAGCAACGCAGACACGTGGGATCTGTTTGATCTCTGCTTTTAGCCCAAAGTCTGTGTTTACTGGGGAGTGACTTGTTATGTTTGATATAGTAATGGTAGTATTCCACAACCACTAAAACCTTGTCTAAAAAAAGTGACCCTTTTATTAAGAAAAACTATGCATAAATCCTTTTTTAGATGTTTTTTGTAACCCAGTTCCCAGGAAAAAAAAGTCATACTGCGTAGGAAAAGATAGTATTATAGAAAATTGCTAACTAAGATGCTGAAGTAGTTCAACAAATGAAAATAGCAAATCACTTAAAAAACAAAAGAAAAAAAGAAAAAAGAAAAAAAATCAGTCAGGTTTCAGGTAAGTCTGTATACAGTGTACTCTTGCACCAGTGCCTAATAATACAATTGTCGTAGCAGTGAACCTAAGCTAGCTTGACAGTGCTAAACCATTCGTGCTTTTGTTTCAGCCAAGTTCTGGAAATTTAGTATGTAACACCAGGCAGAACTGCAACTTCTGAAATAAATTTACAACCTCAGAAACTGGGCTCCTCTCCAGGGTGCTGATGCAACAGTGCAGTTCTGCTCTGCAGTCTTGGAGCATTTGTTTATTAACTGCTTTCACTCTGATACAATTTTTTTTAATGAATGAAGAATTAAGTGCAGAGGTTGACTGAAATCTACTTGGCTCATTGCAAAGTTGTTATGAAAAACAAAACAAAGTCCAAGCTCAAAGCTCTGTCCAATATGCAGAAAGAAAAAAAAATCAAAACATAGTTTAGTATTTTAGGGTGGAATCTCTCCTTTCCATTTCCTTCTGTTCTGGAAGTGATCGACAATGGCTTGTCTAGTACAAAGTTAAAATGAATATTCTGCAAATACAAACAGAAGGTCATCCTCTTTTTGTCTTTCCCAGCTCAAGCATATCTATCTGGGGGAAAAAAAAACATGACTAGAACATTGACCCCAAAGCTACCTTCTAAT
Source organism: Phoenicopterus ruber ruber (assembly GCA_009819775.1). Classification (NCBI taxonomy): domain Eukaryota; kingdom Metazoa; phylum Chordata; class Aves; order Phoenicopteriformes; family Phoenicopteridae; genus Phoenicopterus; species Phoenicopterus ruber. The sequence goes on along the minus strand of CM020233.1, from coordinate 323,911 downwards.
GGAATTGGAAGTGAATTGTCTATATGGTAAAAGCTCCCTTACATGACAGAACAAATCGTTACTCCAACATTAATTTTCTTCAAAAGGTTGTTTACTCACATTGTACATCATTAAATCTGTGATGTTAGAGCATGGACAGTTCAGATCTGGAACACGAGGTCTTCTTGGGAAACCTGGAGGATTGATGACTCACTAATGGCAGCAATGATAAAAACATAAATGCAAAGATCTATGGCAAAAGTGAGCACTTCAGGCCATGTCACTGCCTCCCAGAAGAGCAACAACAGTGCCAGGTAAGTAGAATGAAATATTCTAGCCTTGAGATATTCATTATGGGTTTAAGGCAGACTCTCTCTAGGTAAAGACTCTGTCTAGAGACAAACCCTCTACAGTTCCACTGAGAGGGGGCTCTAACATGAGCTCAGCTAGAGTTTTAGATATTATAAAACCTCCACAGAAAGAAGCCACAGAAAAACAGATTTTGTAAATTATGCTGTTCATGGATTTACTTGGCTTATTTTCATTTCTGTTGGTGCATCCTAGCTCTAAAAAGTAATTTTTAAAATCACTTATATTGAATTCTAACTTAAAGCGGTAATCTCTTAATATAGATCAAAGAGATCAAAACGTCAAATAATCATTTCTGCCTGATTTTTAAGTACAGAGCACTTCTTTTATATCATAAGCACCAAATTGCTTACTGAAATGAGCAGTTCTTAAGGCTTTTCCTCCAACCAACTTTGCAATGTCTCAGTCCAAACCAATTCCACATTTGGAAAAGACTTCTGCACCCATTTTATAACAAGTCCATCATTTCTGGAAGATCAGTTACGTTTAATCTACCAATCTCCTCCAGAAATTCTGTTGGTATTGCTTTGGGGCAGCACAGAACTCTGAGAAATGCACTCTTAAAATGTCCTCCTTACTCATCTACCAAAGGACAGGTCACATGGCTGGTTTATAATATCTGGATAACATTGACAAAATGCTAACCTTTCCAGCCATATTACTGTTAGAAGGAATATTCGGGTTTTGGTTAGGAAACAAGCCTATAAAATGTATTTGTAAGGATGTTATCTTTATGCCTACACTGGATCCCATTAGAACTAGCATTGCATTTTTTTTCCAGATGGTGAAAGCTTGCAGATTTTTGGAGACTGCTACATAAAGGCAGTACGTAAAGTTCTCAGAGGTTCATCTGTTTTGCTTGCAAAGTTTTCAGAGTGAAGTGATTGATGTAAAACTGAACTTTGGTCATTTAAAAATACACTGGAGTTTGTACTTTGATTTCTGAGTACTTTGATTTTTTTACTTCTGCCAGTTTAAAGTTTGAAGTGAGCTGCAGCAGACCACAGGACAGCAGAGCAACTTGAAAAGCGAGGAATTTTTCCAGTACTATATTCAGTCTGGGTTTTTATTTGGATATCGAAATCTCTGAATATTCTTTCCAACTACAGGTATTATATGCCCTGCTACTTTAAAACTAACAGGAGGTATTCCCTTACCTGCAGTGGTAAATGGATGATGCCTGTTATACTCAAAATCCGAATTCCGTGTATCTTATCTATGTGCTTCTGCGTAATATTGATATGGGGAAAATACTTCCTCTGAGCAGCGTACATTTCCCTCATGAAACTGATGGAACTAATTTTTTAGGAACTGAAAATTTTAAAATAATCAGCATTGTCCAAGGGATGTTATATCGATATCTAAAATGGATGCAGAAAGAGGAATCCTGTCATCATCCGTTTGAGAATGATGAATGAAAATTTTCACGCGGAACTCTCTTTACCATGGGAAAACTGGAGTGCGTGAGGAGACGGCAGCGCCGGATCGACCGTTCTGCTCCCCTCGCTCTCTGCTGACGGAGTACCGTGGCTCTGGCGTCCGCTCCCGAGTGACCTTCGCCGCTGCTCCTGGCGGGCCGCCACAACCGCAGGCGGCCGGGAGCGGCCACCTACCCCCGCACCCCACGCGCCTCTGCCCAGCGGCCTCAGCCGCCCGCCCCTCGCCTGAGGGCCGCCGCGCCGCTCGCCGCCCCGCCTTCCCGCCGGCCCCGGGCGGACACCCCGCTCTGCGGTCGGCGGCGCCGAGTGAGGAGCCGCGGCCCGGCCCGTTGCCGGGCAACCGCCGCCGCCTTCCCAGCGTGCCTCAGTGCTGCTTTCCGCTGGGCTTCCGTCTGCCGGCAGCGGGTTGTCGCCGCCGCCATCTTGTGCCTGGGCGAGTCGCGCAGCCGGCGGGCCGCCATGGAGACAGGTGAGGAGTGGCAGTTGCCGCTGCCTCCTGGGCCCCTCGGAGTGCTGGGTCTGGCGGGACCGCGCGGCGAGGGGCGGGCAGGCGAGCGCTTGCGGCTCGGGGAGAGGCCGCCTGCAGTCCTGCCGCAGGAGAGCTGGGGCCGGCGTGGCGCGGCCCCTGGCGGGCGGCAGGTGCTGGGCGGGTTCTGAGCCCGCTTCCTCGGAGAAGGCTTGGGGAGAGCTCCTGCCGCCGCGCGCTCCCGCAGGCCCTCCCGTTTCTGTCCTGGTCAGGCCGGCTCCGGCACCCCGTTTGCTCCGTTGCCGCCGTCCGGGGCACTCCTGAAAGTACCCGCGGCCCTCATCCTCCGAGAGGCCGTGGGAGGGGAGGTGGCGAGAGGGCATCAGAGGACGCATCCGTGGTTGTAGAGCTAAATTCCGCTTTCAGAAAACTCTTAAATTGCTTTTGCCACGGATGACACCCCGACCTCATTTTTAATATTTGCCCCTGATTCAGGAATCAGAGCTGCAAATCTGTGAGCACAAGGCGTTCAGTCAATCCCAGTCTGTCCTTCATCTTTATCCCTGTGGAAAGCATTGGTTTCCACAGTTCTCCACGAGCCCTGGGCTAGTTGCTATGCTGGATAGTTTTTTAGAAAAAAGGAGGTGTGTTGAGATGCAGCCTTTTCAGAAGCATGTATGTCCTGGTGTTAAGGTCTGTCGATGGCCGCAGCTGGGAACGGAAAGTTGGCCTCACAGACCTGTGAATGAGTGGTCTCTGGTGGTAACAGCAGACCTCTGCGAATTGAGAGCCCGTCTTCCATCAATAAGGGTTTGCTGTGTGTTCATTATGGTTAAGACTTGCATGTTCTCCTTATTGTCACCCGTGTTCTCAACTTGCATTGTACTGCTCTTGTATTCTCCATTCAAGTTTCTTATTTTTTAAGGACGTAGCCATTTCTCTGTAGTATGAAATGCTCTGAGGTATGAGCTGGTGTCACTAAGGAATTAGAGACTTGTCACTAAAATATAATGGCAAATAGAATTTATCAAATTAACCTAATTTTTATGTCATAAGTTTTATAAATATTACATAAGTAATTACTCCTACTAAAGTATTTATTTAGTCTTCATTGATGCTACAAAAATTAAAAGACTAAAGGCAGTGTGGGTTATTTTAAACATTAAAAAATGACTGTTTAGTAGTTTGTAAAAAATAATTTAAAATGTAGAATCATCATTCACATGGATTTTTTTTTTCCTGTGAAGATCCCCTAGAGCTTATGTTCTCAATGAAATATTTAATAGTTTTCAAACTAACACAAACATAGGTGATATGGTGAAAATAGGTGAGGGAAAATCTGTAATAACCAATCTGGATCAAATAACATTGTTACACTAGTTGCAAGAGAGAAGTTTTTCTAGAATACAGTGACACTGAAAAAGAAAAAAAATGAAGATACTTTGATGGCATGATTCTAAAATAAGGAAGGCAGTTGATTCCTTTATTCCTCTTTTTATATGGTAGCCCCCAGCTCATATAGTCATGGCCTAAACGCAGAAATTAAATGAATTTCTTATGACCACTGCTAAACAGGTAAAACTGTCAGTACCCAGCTTTGATGTGATACTGGGTTCAAGTAATTAGGCTGTTCTTCCACATTTCACCTTTCAAAAATTGGACTGTTTGGCAGAATTTCAGAGTGGTTCATGTTCAAAGGAATCTTTGGAGATCAGCTAGTCCAACCCCCTGCTCAAAGCAGGGTCAGCTAGACCGGATTCCTCAGGATCTTGTCTAGTAAGGTCTTCAGTATCTTCAAGGATGGAGATTCCACAGCCTCTCTGGGCAACATGTTCCTGTGATCAATCACCTTCACAATAAAAAAAAAACAAAAAACAAACAACCCAACAAAAAACAAAACCCACCCAAACAAACAAAAAACCCCCCACAAAACCGGAAACTTATGTTAAAAGAAATTTCCTGTATTTCAGTTTGTGCCCATTGCCTTTTGTCTTTTCCTCTGGGCACCACTGAGAAGAGTTTGATTCTGTCTTTGTTCCCTCACATCGCATATTTATACACATTGATAAGATCATCACCGAGCCTTTTGTTCTCTAAGCTGAACAGTCCCAGCTCTCTCAGCCTCTCTTTGAGTGTCAGAAGCTCAAGTCCCTTAATTATCTTTGTGTCCCTTCTCTGGACTGCTTCTGTATGTCCAGTCTTGTCCTGGGGACCCCATAATGGGATGCAGCACACCAGATGAGGTCCTGCCAGTGCTGAGTAGAGGGGAAGGATTCACCTCCCTTGACCTGCTGGCAATGCTTTTCCTAATGCAGCCCAGGATGCTGTTGAGCTTCTTCACTGCAAGGGCTCACTGCAGGTCATATTCAACTTGTCCAACAGGACCCCAGGTCCTTTTCTGCAAAGCTGCTTTTCAGGAAGGTTGGCGCCCAGCCTGCACTGTTGCACAGGGTATTCCTCCCCAGGTGCTGGTGTTTTGCATTTCACTTCGCTGGACTTCATGAGGTTCCTGTTGGCCCGTTCCTCCGGCCTGTTGAGGTCCCTCTGAATAGATGCATAGCCCTCCAGGAGTGTTCCAGGGAGTGTTTCAGCCACTCCTTTCCAGTTTTGTGTAATCTACAAGCTTGCTGTGTGTGCAGCCTGTCACATCATCTAGGTCATAATGATGTCAAACAGCACTGGATCCCGTATCAACCCCAATGGTATACCACTAGTGACTGGTGTACATTGTACTGTGAGAACATTGCAGTATTCCTGCTAGTGTACTGTATCAAGATACCTTTCTGGAAAAAAAAAATGCTGCCTTGCACTACTTTTAAAAATACGTACAACTAAGATTTCAGTGGCTATTCCCAGTTCCCTATTCTACCTTCTTAATTTTCCCTGTACAAATATTCCAGGCTGCTTGCTCTTCCCTTTTCCTTCACTCTAAACAAAGTGTCAGTGGCATTCCTCCGTTCTTTACACTTGCTGACTGTAAAAAAATAAACCCAGTTGTGTTATTAATGCAGGCCCAACACTGATTCATGTAACGAAAGCTTTGCTAAATGAATCCGTATTTATTATGGGGAGTTACTGCTTATTCTCCTGTTTAAATACATTATCTCTATTTGTATGGCTCAAACTGAGAAAATTACTTTCAAATCTGTTGTGTGGGTCCAATTCTTACTGTTTTTCTTGTGTATCAGATGATACAGGAAATCGACTTCGGTTTCCAGCTGGAGTTAGAGTTTGTTCAATGTCTGGCAAATCCAAATTACCTCAACTGTGAGTACTTAACAGTAAATATCCGGATCCTGAGGAATGAATATAGTTTAATGGTGTGTTTTATTACTAGTAATGTTAAACAGGGAGAGAGGGGCTAAACAAAGAAAAGGGAGCGGGTTTTTCACAGCATAAAGGTAGTTGTAAATGTAATTTGTCTAGATTTCTAATCAGGTGGGATTTTAAAATGCAAATGTTTTATTGGTTGAGTGAGAAAAATATGCATCTATCTGGTGGAGGAAAAAAGTTATTGAAGTCTGTAGTTAAAAAGTAACGTCAAGTTAACAGTGTTTCTTTATCTGAAAACAATTTTACTACGTTAATAATAGTTCAGTACTATACTTAACTCCCTGCCAATTTTGATGCTACAGTCAAAATTTCCTGTTTCAAAAAGTTGTTCTCTTCCTTGCTGTTGCATGAAAGATACATACTGTAAGGGAGATGAGACTATTTATTATGCCTAGTATGTTGAACATAGAATATATTTTTGTGTGTTTTTTTCATTTCGAATTATCAAAAATTGATTGTAATGATAAAGTTTTGACTAAAGTGCCTCTTTGTATAGTTTTGTGAATATGTATTCTTCAGTTTGGCACATTTTTTTCATGCATCTGTAACTGACAATTCTTTATTTGTCATTTTATGTTCAGTTCTTGCACAAAGAGGCTACTTCAAGACAAAGCTTTTTGTAAATTATCTTAAATATCTACTTATTGGAAAGAACCTGAATATGCAAAATACCTGAAGTAAGTGTTAAAATCACTTAGGTGCTGCACTTTAATGATTTGATGTTTACCTTCTGTATTGTACTGTACAGTGACATGTGTTGGATTTCTGCCTGTACCTTACCGTTGTCTTCCCCACTGTGTTTATATGGACATAAATGGTCTTGTTTCCTGTTGTCCAGATGTAGCAAAAATGGACAAAATTATAAAACTTGTCTTTCACAAGTTGTGCATGGAATTTTCCTTTGCAGCCTTTATCTTCACTTTACCATTTGTTTAAAATAAAACTATTGAACATTATGGTACAAAACTACTTCAGTTAGGCCCAGTAAGTTCATTTTAAGAGTAATTTTGCATTGTTGATGCTTACACGAAACAAAGGATGACTTCCTTCAAATTTGGGGAAAACAGTTCTTGGTGATGTTCTTTAAATGAGCTCTGGAAACAGATAGTGTAGTTGTTACGTATTTGCTTTAGTAAAATCTAGCCATTAGAAAAGCTACTCTAAGCAAGCATGTGTATGCATTTGTGAACTGTTTACTGGACTCCTTGTTTCCTAGCCTAATACTGAAGTTATTAAGTTACAGTGTGTGGAATACGTACAGTCTTAAGTGGTTTGATACTTGAGTAAAGCACATACATACTAAAACTAAAATAATGAACTCCAGAATTGTTGGAGACTCCAGTTTTAGTGAACCTTGTAAAAACTTGTATTAAAGTATGTTTATTTTTAATCCAGGTATCCTCAATGTTTGCATATGTTAGAGCTGCTTCAGTATGAACATTTCCGCAAAGAACTGGTAAATGCTCAGTGTGCTAAATTTATTGATGAGCAACAGATTCCTTCACTGGCAGCACTATTCACGGAAAAGAATGCGCCTCCAGCAAGCACTTGCAGAGCAGCAGCAACAAAACAACACCTCCGTAAAATGAAAATGCTTGAAAGAGTGATGATAAGGTGTACTTTGTGTCATTATAAGTATTTACAAGAGATGAATGAACCCTTTTGTAAGTTTGGCTCTGAGTATGTGTACATTTAATTTTTGATTTATCAAGTGACTAGGGTTTTTTTTCTTTCATCACTTTTTTAAAGATACAAGACCGATAACACCTACTTCTGCAATTTATTTTGTAGCATGGACAATTTGTAAAGAGCATTACTTACTGTAGTTATTGATTCCTCATGATTTGAAAACAAAACATAGTTTGTTACTTCCTGACATTTAAGTACCTAACAAAAAGTGTAGCTCAGAAGTCTGTTCTTAGGAGGTATGTTCCCTGGAGAATAATGATGCGTCTCAAAGTGTGGCTAAGAACTCCCTCATGTACTACTTTTTACAACTGCAGGATGAGCAAAGTTGAAGTGGATGATAGTGTACAAAATCTAAATTGTGGATTTTTGCCTTGAAACCGAGCTGAGCTATTACTTGTCATTTCTGTTTACCTGGTAATTACTGTTGCTGTGGGTCTTACAGAGGTTCCTTACAGCATGTTTTACAGATAGAAATCAAAGTGTGATGAGACAAGGACTGCAGGAGTAGAGCAGAGATAAGTAATAATAAACTTTACAGATACTCAAAAGAAGGAAATAGGCTGTAGCTGTTACCTATTCCATTAAAGTCAGCTTACTTAATCTTGGTTTTCTGCCAGTGAAATAGTGGCTGCTCTTAGGCTTCTCTACAGTACGTGTAGTGAAAGCAATTTGTGTTACAAAAAAAGGTGTAAATACTTGCAGTATTGAAGAAGCTTTGCCATTAATTCCTGTATAGTTTTATTGTAAGAAACACAGATCTTGGCAGCTGTCAGGGATTTAATTTTTGTACTTTAGATTGTATTTGTGCTGCATTCGTGTTATATTTCATAACCTTGCAACTGTTAACCCTTAGCATGTGATCAGTGACGCCAAGACTGTCAGCCTTCAGCTTATCATACTTAGACTGAACAGAATAGCCATTAAACATCTTAACAGCTTCAATAGCTATGTCAAGTCAGATTTAGGAAGAATAATGAGGTTTTTCTGTTCCTCCTGTGTGTCCCCCTGTCCCACCTTTATGCACTATTAAAAGGTATAACTTAGCAGTTAAGTCTTACTTTTCAGTTATTGTTGGCTGCTCTCTCAGTTTATAACACGAGCTCGGCTCCTTTGAAAAGAGACTGTTTGCAAACTCAAGTTTATTTGAACATGAAAGGAAAGATACAGTTTTTTGTGGCAAGATTTTAGTGAAGGTTTGGACCTAGAATTTAATGACATTTATCTTTACTAGTCTGAAGTAATTCACCATGAAAGTTTAAAAAAAAAAAAAAGGTTACGGATTCCTTGAAAGGACACCGCAATAATTGAGGATTAACATCTTGGTAAATGATTGATACTGAAGGATTAGTCTTCAGTAAACAACAATACGCACAAGCTCTGCTTTAAAACATTCTTCTTCAACCAGCTTCTGAGGCTGAAAGAAAAGTTAAGATGTTTTAGGGGCAATTCAAAAACCTGTTCTAGACTAGAGCCATTTGTACATACTAACATTAGCCATGCTCCAGCAATTGTTTTTTCCAGGGGAGGGGGGTGGAGCAAGCAAGGTAAGAATACTGAAAAATGCCTGAGGTTTTTCTGGCCTTGGAAGAGGCATTTCTAAGAAAGTAACTGCTAATTTAAATAATATACACAAGTTAAAACTTGAGCTGTAGTCTGTTTGAATCAAGAGTATACTGCACGTAAGTTGTTCCATGATTCAGCATTTGGATTTTTAAAATTTGAGGAGCTGCAAGTCAGGAAGCGAACAATATGTTACTAAGAATTTTCTCTACCCCTCAACCACTACATGCTAAGTGTACATATTTTCTTTACTGTATGTTTATTATAGACAACATTATACAGAAAGCAGTTATTTTCTCTTGAGGAACTGTTTGAGCCAGGACGAGTGCATGTGTGGGAGCAGAAGAGCTAATTGTCTGCTCTTTTAAATGAGAGAGTGTATCAGAAAACATGCACGACTAATTTATTTACACCCATAAGCTCCTGCCAGTTTCCCATTTGAATGCCTGTAGATCCAGAACATAAATAAACCACTTACTGTTCCATATTTAAGTAGTGTAGGCACTCCTGTTAGTTTCAGATTCTTCCTGAATTCATTGTTGGGATCCTTCCAGCGTTCAGGAAGAAGGGGTTAAGCACAGCTTGTAGAGATGCAGTTTTGAAGTCAGCCTGTTAAAATTCCTTTCAAAAGGATGACTCAAAGGTCTTTGCCTCGCCCCTCCCCAACCCACCTCTCAGAACAAGCATGCAGGTAGTTCACATAAGGGATGGTGTAGACCTCAAAACTCAAAAAAAAAAATGCTTCATGCCTTGCAGAAAAGGACAGTTCAATCAGTTGTTCCAACAGGTTAGTTAACCTCCACTCCACGAATAATAAAGTTGTATCAGTTGTAAGCATTAAAACAGTTACTTACTAGGCTCTGTCTCCTACTAAGCAGTAGATGATACAGAGTCGTCAGGCATGTTATGAAGTTCCTTCCTCACAACCGGTTCAGCTAGAGAGTAATTTTTAAAATCTATTAGTAGTTAATACTTTTACTGTGCTACAGAATCACATGGATCTACTTTGACCAGCAAGGCTCCTAATTAGTGTTTTGTCTGCTTCAGGGAAAGATTGGTATTTTGTTTCATCTGGTTATCCACAAGCTTTGCAGAATTTATTACATGCTCAGTGTTGAAGGGACTCATCTTTGATTAAAGGCCAATTTTTGCTGTTAACAAGTAAGAAGAAGAATCATTGCCTCCTGTCTGTATGAAAGCCCATCAGACCAGCAGTAAGCAGCTGCCATATGTTACTCTGGCATATATGATCCAGAAAGTTCAGTGCAATGTTTTCTGAGGAACTGCCTTCATCTGCTGCTGCAGTCACTTCTGCCTCTTGACATATAAAGCAGAGGTGAATTAACTGATCATAAGATTCACATCTAATTGTTTGCTGGGCCCCTTGCACCATCCTCACTGAACGACGTGTTACATTACGTGCCATTCAGGGGAACGTGGCTAACAAAACCGAGAGCAGCAGGGACAGCTTGTGGGTGAGGCAGCAGCTTTAGCTAGCTCCTAGTCACAGCCTACACTGCCACTTACAATTCAACGGACCTTGGTAACTGCAGCTAGAGCTTGAGACTTGAACCTCGTCCGGTCCACTCACGATCCTCGATAATGGAGGCTGGGTACAGAGGTGGGATGTTGTGAGGCGCTCTGCAACCAGGAGCTGCTGGTAGCCCACCTTACGTGTTGCAGGGAGGGCACCCGCGGCCGTCTTCCGGCTTCCTCAGGCAAAGGGAAAGAGCCAGCGCGCACGCCGCGGGCAGGCACACCCGCCGCGCAGCCAGCCAGAGACAAGGGCAGGTTAGCGCGGTCGCCGCGGGGCTGAGCGCGAGGGCGCCCACGCACCGGGGCCGCTCCGCCGCTGCCGGAGCCCTGCGAGGGCCGAGGGAGAAGGGCACTCCGCGCCGCCCGGGGGCGCCGCCAGCCTCCTCTGCGCCCGCCGAGACTCTCCAGCGGGGAGCGAGCGGGTGGTCCCACCCGCCCCGGCGCGCCCGTGGGCCTCACCCGTCAACGCAGTCCGGGCACCAGCTCCTGCCCTCGGCATCCTTGTCACCGCAGAAGAGCGCGAAGATGGGCCGCCGTGGGTAGCGCTGCTGCGCCGTCTGCACGAACTCGGGTTACCCGCGGACCTGCTTCTCCTCCCAGCCCATGGCGCCCGCGGGAGGCAGCGGCAGGAAGGGGCGGACCCCGCCCCGGGCACCGTAGTTCCGCGCCGCTTTCCCGGCGGCCTCTGCGGCGGCGGTTGCCATGGAGCGGGTTTGAACAGCGTCCCGGTAGGTCCCTGCGCGGGCCTGGGCCGCGCGCCCACCTTTCTGTAGCGGCAGCGGGCGCGGAGGTGAGGCCCTCTGGTAGCGGCCGGCCCGCACTGCCTGCCCCGCCCGCCTGCTGCCCCGGCCGCCCGCCTGCCCGCCCGCCTGCCCGCCCCGCACTGCCTGCCCGCCCCGCCTGCCTGCTGCCTGCCTGCGCGGGTGCCGTGAGGGCGGAGGAGCGAGCGGGCCGCGGGAGCGGCCGCCACGCGCTGTCGCGGCAGGTCGTGGAGCGCGAGGTAGGTCGGCCGCGGGGGCTCTGGCCTGCGGGTGGCTGGAGGGAGCTCGCGCCGCAGGGGAGTCCCCACTCGCGAGGGGGCGCGTCGTGACCAAAACCTGCCGGCAGGCACGGCCGAACAGGCGGCCGGACTCCGAGTTGTGTGATGCCAGAAGGGAGCTGCGTGCAGCTGAGCTGAGCAGCAGGGACAGTCCTGTAGTTCAGTCGTGACAGAAAGTTTTAACAGCGTTATGTATTGGATTCTGCTCATTTTTAATTTTCAGAGGCAGATGAAGGAGATGTAAGTTTCTGGCTGTCTCCACACGTTGCTTTATTTAAATCCTTCTCTGTGAAGAAGTTTAGGTATGAGCATGCCCTTGATCTGTTTTCCTTTGACACTAACGTTTTTTGTGCAGACCTAGCTGCCTTGAGCACTGCCTTAGGCTATCTTGCTGGTCTCTTTTCTTTCTTATCATTGCAGTATACTATTTCCCTTTATAGCTAGGTGCGGTGTGTAAAAGGATATAAATTGTGAATTTTGCCTTAAACAGCAGGATTGTACCCTCCACTTGTGTACTACCTGTATGAGTACACATGATAGTTTACTGTTTCTGCGTGCCATCCTCAGGTTGGTTCCCTATCTGTTATTCACATCAAGACCTGGGATTGCTTTTGAGAGGCAGAAATAATGTATGATTCTCTTATGTTCATAGTTGTAACTGTAAGCAAAGGACAAATAACTGGATTTTCAGCATCAAGCCAATGTGATGGGACCAAGCAAGCCAGCTGTGTCTGATGCTACATTTGCATTCACTACCCAGCTGTACAAGAATGAAGCAAAGGCTTTACAAACACCAGGTATGCCTTGACTTCTGCAGCAATGCTGAAATTGGTTTTCATTTGTGATCATTACAAAAAGATGATTATGACCCACTTCCTGAGATAGCCCACTAGTGAGTGTCAAATCTTCATACTTGCTTTCATGATGCTGTCATACATAATCTTGACACTGTCCTTTGTAAGGGTATAGATCAGAAACTACATCTGTAAATATTATTTACCTGTCTGTTGTGGTTTAAATCCCAGTAGGCAGCTAAGCACACAGCCATTTCCTCATTCTCCCCTAGTGGGATGGGGAAGAGAATTGAAAGGGCAAAAGTGTGAAAACTCACGGTGGGTGAGATAAAGACAGTTTAATAGGTAAAGCGAAAGCTGCGTGCACAAGCAAAGCAAAATAAGAAATTCATTCACTACATCCCATCAGCAGGCAGGTGTTCAGCCGTTTCCCGCAGTCTCATTGCATGTAACGGTGACTTGGGAAGACAAATGCCGTAACTCCAAACATCCCCCCCCTTCCTTCTTCTTCCCCCAGCTTTATACACTGCACATACATCATATGGTATGGATATCCCTTGGGTCAGTTGGGGTCAGCTGTCCCAACTGTGTCCCATCCCAACTTCTTGCCCAGCCCTAGTCTATGTGCTGGCAGGGCAGCGTGAGGAGCAGAAAAGGCCTTGACTCTGTGTAAGCACTGCTCAGTGGTAACTAAAACATTGGTGCATTATCAACACCGTTTCATCACAAATCTAAAACATAGTACAATACAAGCTACTATGAAGAAATTTAACTCTATCCCAGTCTAAGCCAATACACTATCTTAACGTCTTACTTTACTACATGGAAACAGAACTTAGAAACTTTATTCTGGTACCATGTTTCAGCTTTCCATTTCTCCTTCATCATGCATCTCCATTATTTTTCCTTCTGTTACCTTTGTAAATTTAGTAGTGCCTTACTAAATCAGTATGATATCGTCATTCCCATTTATATTGCTAACGTTAATTGTTGTTATAACTCATTAATTTCATTGTCAATCTCTTAAAAAAAAAAAAAATCTTTATAAGGGCATTCATTGTCCATTGTCCAGTCACTTTGGAGCAGATTTTTCAATGTGTGTGCCCTCCCTAAGGTGCCCACCCTAAGTTGCAGATAAGTGCCTAATGTTATTTACAAGATGATCTAAATGCTTAATTCAAAATAATTTGATTACTGGCATTTGTCTGAGTGGATGGAATGCCTTGCCTACATTGAAGAAGTACCATCATGACAGAACACATTCTAATATGAAAGAAGATCGATTTTCCTTACTGTTATACACTAGCAGTACATCACCTGTGTAAAGTGTTCTGTGTAACATCAGCTTTTTTTTTTTTTTTTACACTTTGGAATAGCTCCAGTTTAATAGAAATGTTCCTGCGGTTCCAGAGAACTTGGCTCTCAGATTCTCTAACCCCCGTCCAATTATAATAGAAAAACTGAAGGCATCCAATGATCAGAGAAATCTAGCTGGAATTGAGGACCCCAGCATAAGAAGCTCTGGCATGTTTTCAGTGATATCTGAAGAGAGACTAAAATTGGCTATTCAGCTAGCCAAAAGGGACATAAAACGAAGAAATCTTCAAGAGCAAATGAAACAGCAAGTGTTTGGAGATGCTGTCAATAAACCATTGTTGGCCCAGAAGTCACAGCAGCAGAAGACTGAAGTATTTGAAAGTCCAGAAAATAAAAATGCACTGAAGTCTCAAACTCGTTCGCAATATCAGCAGAAACCCAGTCAGCCTTCCAAAGTGGAGACTACCACCTCTCGCGCTAAAGTTATCTCTACACACCAAATAAGGGAAAGCTAATACCAGCCGGTTTGGACTCTCTGCCCACCCATGACACAGGACCGGACCCCAAGCCAAATGTAAACAAAAAAGAAGATAAAAATATGCAGGAAGTCCGACGGCTGCAAAAGGAATTGAGGAGCTATGTCCAGAAAATTGAAGAACTGACTAAAAAAGGTGTAAGACTGAAAATAATTATGTTATATAAATGTACAGTATTTTGTTGATTTGTTTTTCTTTCTGGTTTTTGGCTTGGATTAGAATCCGTATTTAGTTCTGGATTTTTGAGAACCATCTACTTTTTTCAAAAGTAGATAAAAGCTAGAATGGCTAGCAAGTTTAAGCAATAGCAGTGTTTAATATCTCTGAGTGTGGTGAGTTCCAATCCAACCTGCAATGATAGTAAATTAGTGGTAGGCTATTGAATAACGTGGGTGAAAAGATATTGGTGTCTGTAGGCCTATTGGCTAGATATTCAGACTGCAAAAAACAGTATCATAATTAACCACATTCTTATCAGTGATGAGAAAGGGAGCAACAGCTGGTAAAATTTTATTTCACAAGTCTGACTCACCTAATTTATGGCTGTGCAGTAGCATGATTAATGTGCTTTCTGACACTGTGTTGTGGGCTAACCCTGGTCAGCAGCAAGCGCCACGTGCTTGTGCTCATTTCCTGCCCCTGGCGGGACAGGAGAGAGAATAGAAAGATTAAAAGCAAGAAAACTTACAGGTTGAGATAAGGATAGTTTAGTAAGGGAAGGAAAGAGGAAGAAGAAAGAAAAAAAAAAAAAAAACAAAACAAATGCTGCAAAGTCAATCACTCCCTACCTCCCACAAGTAGACCCAATGCCCAGCCAATCTGTGAGCAATGGCTACCTTCCCCTAAAACACCTCCATTTTTTATTGCTGAGCATGGCATGGAATGTCCCTTTGATTGGTTGGGGTCAGCTGTCCCAGCTGTGTCCCCTCCCAGCTTCTTGCACACCCCCAGCCTATGCTCTGGCAGGGCGTAGTTGAAAAAAGAGAAGGCCTTAGTGCTGTGCAAGTATTGCTCAGCAATAGCCAAAACACTGGTGTGTTATCACACTGTTTTAGTCATAAATCCAAAACAGCACCATAGAATCATAGAATGGTTTGGGTTGGAAGGGACCTTAAAGATCATGTAATTCCAACCCCCCCTGCCACGGGCAGGGACACCTTCCGTTAGACCTGGTTGCTCAAAGCCCCATCAACCTGTGCCAGTGCCTCACCACCCTCAGAGTGAAGAATTTCTTCCTTATATCGGATCTAAATCTACTTTCTTTCAGTTTAAAGCCATTGCCCCTTGTCCTATCACTCCATGCTCTTGTAAAAAGTCCCTTTCCAGCTTTCTTGGAGGCCCCTTTAGGTACTGGAAGGCTGCTAGGAGGTCTCCCTGGAGCCTTCTCTTCTCAGGCTGAACAAGCCCAACTCTCTCAGCCTGTCTTCATAGGAGAGGTGCTCCAGGCCTCAGATCATCTTCGTGGCCCTCCTCTGGACTCACTCCAACAGGTCCATGTCCTTCTTGTGCTGGGGGCCCCAGAGATGAACGCAGTACTCCATGTACGGGTCTCACGAGAGCGGAGTGAAAGAGGAGAATCACCTCCGTTGACCTGCTGGTCACGCTGCTTTTGATGCAGCCCAGGATACAGTTGGCTAACTGGGCTGCAGGTGTGTACTGCCAGCTTGGTTGAGCTTCTCATCAACCAACACCCCAAGTCCTTCTCCTCAGGGCTGCTCTCAATCCATTCTCCGCCCAGCCTGTATTTGTGCTTGGGTTTGCCTCGACCCATGGGCAGGATGTTGCACTTGGCCTTGTTGAACTTCATGAGGTTTGCACAAGCCCACCTCTCAAGCCTGTCAAGGTCCCTCTGGATGGCATCCCGTCCCTCCAGCGTGTCGACAGCACCACACAGCTTGGTGTCATCGGCAAACTTGCTGAGGGTGCATCCCATCCCACTGTCCATGTCGCCGACAAAGATGTTAAACAGTGCCGGTCCCAATACCTACCCCTGAGGAATGCCACTCATCACCAGTCTCCACTTGGACATCGAGCTGTTGACTGCAAGTCTTTGAGTGTGAACATCCAGCCAATTCCTTATCCACGAGTGATCCATTCATCAAATCCATGTCTCCAATTTAGAGACAAGGATGTCGTGTGGGACAGTGTCAAATGCTTTGCACAAGTCCAGGTAGATGACATCACTTGCTCTTCCCTTATCCACCAACGCTGTAACCCCGTTGTAGAAGGCCACCAAATTTGTCAGGCACCATTTGCCCTTAGTGAAGCCATGTTGGCTGTCACCAATCACCTCCTTATTTTCCATGTGGCCTAGCATAGTTTTCAGGAGGATCTGCTCCATGATCTTGTTGGGCACAGAGGTGAGACTGACTGGCCTGTAGTTCCCCGGGTCTTCCTTTCTTTCCTTCTTAAGATGGGGGTTATGTTTCCCCTTTTCCAGTCAGTGGGAACTTCACAGAACTGCCATGACTTCACAAATACGATGGATAGTGGTGTAGCAACTTCCTCCGCCAGTTCCCTGAGGACCCGCGGATGCATTTCATGAGGTCCCATGGACTTGTGCACCTTCAGGTTCCTTAGATGGTCCTGAACCTGATCTTCTCCTACAGTGGGCAGTTCTTCGTTCTCCCAGTCCCTGCCCTTGCCTCTGCAACTTGGGCAGTGTGGCTAGAGCACCTGCTGGTGAAGACTGAGGCAAAAAAGTTGTTAAGTACCTCAGCCTTCTCCATATCCTGGGTAGCCAGGTCTCCCATTTCCTTCCAGAGAGGGTCCACATTTTCCCTAGTCTTCCTTTTATCACTGATGTACCTACAGAAGCTTTTCTTGTTGCCCTTGATATCCCTGGCCATACTGGTGACTGTGAAGAAAACTAACTCCATCCCAGCCAGCCCCAGTATACACTGCATTGGTTCTTTTGTAATAACTAGCTGGAGGTTTAACCATTCCTAACTTTGAGTGCTTTACCTGCAACTTTGTCATAAAACTAAGGGGTCACATGTGATTGCGTAAGCTATAACTAATAAGCTATATTGTATAAGAATTCTAATTGTAAATAGAATCAAATTCTAAATAGAAACGATGTAGAGTTAAAATAACTGGCTTGCACTACTGCTCAAGGAAGCCCTGCAAAATATATGATAAGTTGTGTATTGGTTCTGCATGAAAGAGGCCTATTGCTAAATTATGTTTGTTATCATGGCTTAATCGTGATTTTCACAGGTTAAATTAAGACATAAAACTTTACATTTCATGCTTTTTAGGGAGAGAGAGAGAAATTTTAGATCCTGATGAAGAGCAACGAGTTTGCACTAGGAGACAGAAACAAGCTGCACGGTCAGCTCGGATGCTGTATGTACTCCAGCGACAGGTAGGAACCAGCATTTCATATGGGGATGTATAGTAGCTAGTTTATTGTGATGAATTTGACAGAAATGAACTGAAACAAGAGAAATTCAGTTGGGTTATCTCTGAACTTCCATGGCATTCTAGTTTAGATCTAAATCATGTGACTAATTTCTCTCATGACTGGACAGAGAGATAAGCATCCATTGGAAAATTTGGACTTTCACTCAGACATTACAGTGAAGATTAATTGTTCATTTATAGACATGGAGCTAGTTCTGACTGACTTTCCCCTCTCCCCCTCCTTTCTTGATGAACAGGTAAAAGAAATTCAGGATGATTTAGAGAAACTGAGTCCTCATAAAATCAAACATACTAAAAAGGTAAGATGTAATTATCCTTCAGGCTGTGAGTATCCCATTGACAGAAAGTTTTCTAGCTAATTGAATTTGATTGTCTAGGGTACACTTGAGCCCTCTCCAGAAGGGAGATTTTCTTTGTATCTTGCACCTTTCATCTCATTCTCACAGAATTATGTCTCACTTGGTCTGATATACTGCCTTTGCTGCTTCCCTCTTCTCCTCAGTTCTTACTTGTCTACAGTAAACTGGAGAGGAAGGGTGTTGGTCTTCTGCTTTTATGTGGTTTCTAATTCATTCTTCATTCCAATTCCTTTCTGAATAACACTGTGTTCTACTCTTGACTACTTTTTTTAACTTCCTATTAATGTCACTCAGTCTTATCAGCCTCCTTTCTGATTTTTTTCCTCTGCCCAGCATCTTTCAGAAAGATAGTACTGAGATCATGCCTACTGTTTGGCCAATATCGTCTCGTCATTCTGTTGTGCTTTTCCATCACTTGTATTTTCTTCTGTAACAAAAACTGGAGGATGGAGAATGTTCTATGTTTTCGCAATTGTTGGCCATTAGGGTCAAGCCCATGACTACAGTACTCTGTTGGCTTAGGTAGTAGAAACATCAGAATATGTTATAACCAGGCTATTTTATCTGAAGCTAACATGATACTTGATATGAGTACTGTTGTGTAGTACCTTTAGTAGATTACTTAAATGCCTGTTTTGTTTTGTCTCACAAATGACCTCATGTCCATCAGAATTATCCCAAGCCTGAGTGTTTCTCCATGAAATTTTGGCAACAATTTTTTGAATAGTATCAGTATTCATAGAACCTACAGCTGTTAAAGCATTTATTTTTCATTTTTCCAGTCCCGAGCAGTATCCAGACTGGCGGCAGCACACAGAGGAGCTGTACGAGCCTTGCAGGCATTTGCCAATCAGTTTACAGATCAAACTGAGCAGCAGATTCCTACCCACTACAAGGAACTGGGTAGTCTCATTCGACAACTGTCTCTCTGTTCTGCCAAACTAGAAGTGGATTCTTCCATTTCTGACATTATCATAGATATTTTGCTGCAAGTTGAGGTAGGAAAAAACGTTTTGTTTTTGCTAAGGCAGAAAAGATGTAGTGAAATATGAGACTGCAAACTATATTGTGTGTTCATGAAATGGCAGAATGTCTTACTGTTGTGTGGTGGTTTTTTTTTTAAAGGCCATGTTTTCTAATGTATAAATATGTTTCTAATGTTCCTAAATAATGGTGGTCTAAACTAGAGTTGCATCCTGAACACAGAAGCTACCTGCTACTGTTCTTGTTGATGCTGTTCCTGTCTTTATTGGCTCTCTTGGTAGAATGAGGACTGGTAGTGACAGTGGTAACAAAGCACCAGTTTCTGATTTGTTTGCCATTTTCAGGACTGAAAGAATTGCATTTTATATATTGGTGTAAGTTACGTGTTTATTGTTTTGCAATGCATGCTTTAGTCATCAGGATTAGTGTTGAGCATCTGAGCCTCACACATGGTGGCGGGTGCAGAATTGTCCAGGCAAAAGACAAAGTTGTAGCTACAAGAGTTACTTAAGCTCTATACCCTTCAAATGGCTTTTGTTAGTGATATCTGATGTCTTAAAATATGTTGTTGGTGTAATAGAAAAGTTCTGATTCACGTTTCCTGCTGCAGTTCCTACCTATAAGATTATTTTTTAAAGTAAGAACCTATGTAACCTGAGCTATTATGAAACCAGTATTTAATTAATTTGAATAAAAGCAACTGATACAATAGCTGTAAGATATTTTATTTTCCTTAAGATATTGTTCTAACTGTAAAAGCTGTGGTTTTATTTTTACTGTTCTGAACTGCTTATGAGAACAGTAACAGTGCTAACTGCCTGGCACCAGGAAAGGAGGTAGAATTGTTTAAGTTTAGACTTAGAATTGGAAGAAGTGTCTGTCTGTCTTACCATAGTCATGTGGGTGGCGTTTTTTTTGTCTGTAGCCTTTGTGTCCGTTTCTTTTTGAACATGCTTTAAGCAGATAATTTGCTGGAGTCACTTGTAAATACAAAAATGCAAGCCTTAATAATATGAAGAAGCTTCTGCATGAACAAGCTATTAGGAATAATCACTACCACAAAAAACAAAACCACACCAAAAAAGTTCCAACTACTTAGAATCTCTTGAATTTGCTTCTCATTATTACATCAGGTTTACTGAGAGAGTAATTAAAATTCTAAATATTTGGTGCAGGATCTGGATTCACTGCTGGAAAAGAAACAAACACCCCAAAAAGTGAAGAGATGTATTTCAGCATCTCAGGGCACATCTCCAAGGAACACTGAGACATTTCCAGGCAGAAAGCAGCTTACATCTCCAAAAGGAGAAACCAAACCTCTCGTCTTAAAGGGACAGCATGGACAAGAACCTAGAAAACCTCCAGCTGCCAGGAGTCTCTTAACTGGTTTGTATTTTGAATTATTAAATACATTTTTATCAGTTAACTTACTATCTGCAGTTCAGTTTGTAGTATGTTACGTATTGTTGGTCAGAAGTGTATAACAGCCCATATGTAGTTATCAGATTCACGTAGCCTTGTTATGCATTTTTTCAGCTGTTCCCCTGAGATGATGGACCTGCAGGTTTATATGCCTCTTTATAACTATATTATTATTATCATCATGTTCTTTCTATTTTTGTCCATTTCTTTTACTGTGGGCTGCACTTGGATTGTTTTTCTGCAGTGTACACCTAAATGGCAATTTACAAGTTGACATTAATGGTGTATACTGAATATTTCCAAATATCTACCTAGATAATACTGTATAAATATATTATTTTGGAATGCAAAGTCACTGACTGTTAGCAAATCTCCAACAAAGCTATCATTGTTTAACTGTTTACAGTGAAAAGATATACTGAAGCCTTGGCTCAGAATTTCCTTGATTTGTGCGGTTTCTCTACTTTTGAGGGGGTGGCTGTGTTTTATTCTTGCCAGTTCATTAATGTTAATGTCTTCTGCACAGTAATCATCGTTTCAGTACCTAGAGACACGTTAACTGGTAGTTAAGCTGAAGACTTTGGTTTTTTTCACTACTAGTTTGCCATGCAACTGTTGGGAATTGGTTTACTTTATTGTTCTTTTACTTCATATATGAAAGGAAATGGGCTTTATTCTTTCTGCAGGTGTTGTGAGATAAATTTACCACCTGAAGTATTTTGACACCTCATGAAAGCCATTATAGCTTATTACATTACTATATAACCTGTATTAATTGTTTTTCTTCTTTGCAGTGTCTTTCTTGTACCTCATACTGATTTTTACTACAATAGCCAGTATTCCTTTCTACCCTTAGGTAAGGGCAAGAAGAATTTAATGAGATGAATTCATCTTTGGCAGTCCAGAGAGACAGTATATTGACAAGCATCTAATGGTTTCCACGGGTCTTGCTGCCTAAAAAAGAATGTTTTGTTATCACTGCCTGACCTCATATGGCAATTACCACCAAAAGGCTTTCCCATGATTTTCATATATATATGTATTTTCAAATATCTATATACGTATAAATATATATATGCACACAAACCCCCAAATCTTCTGTTCATTGAAACAGTGTAATACTTGTCAGGAAATACAAGGGTTTTTTTTTCTTTTTTTATTTGATTTTTTAAATTACGGTAGAGCTTAGAAGTTCATGATTAGGTATACCTAGCATAACAGAAGTATCAAATGAAGAAATAAAGATGATTCTTGCCCCTTTCAACTTACAGTTGAAAGTTTATTTATTATTTTTGATACAGATAAACATTGACATGTTGCAAATATTTCAGCAGTTCAGAAGGCAAACAGTTGTGCTCATATATTGCACAATAAATTCCGAGAAGAAAATGACCTGCCTACTCCCGAGAGAAATGCCACTTTACAAGGAAGCATAGATGCATTGGTGAGAGCTAGAGCTGTAAAAAAAGATCCCATCCTGGAGAGTGGCCCTTTGAAGAAGAAAGGCGTGTTATTACCTGCAAAATCACAGGTATGGAAGTGATAAAAGAATTTATGCTTTCTTCTACTTGTCCTCTGGGATTTGTTATATAATGTAAGACACTGTCAAGCTTTGCACTTCCTCACAATTTTTTTATTCTGAGCTAGGAGACATAGGGGGATAAACTAGGTCATCTGCCTACACTATTTCTAGTGATTATGATTATTTTATCAAATGTTTTTTGAATGTAGTGTTATTGTTCCTTGGAAATGCACTGTACAACTAGAAACAACGAATAACAGAATTAGCAAGGAAAACTTTCACCAAAACTGGAATTTAAAGCTGAAATATTTTCCTCTTATTGGTCATCCTCTGTCATGAAAAATGCACTCAGCAGTAATGTTGGGCTAATGCTAATGTTAGGAGGAGGATGTAAGTTAGGCAGATTTACTTCATTGATTGTAGAGATTATAAAACTTCACAATACAAATTCTGGTTTCTGGTAAGTCCTTCTTGCAACCAGCAAGAGGCTTCTATAATGCAAACAAATGAGTTCTTTAAGGAATATTTCAAAGTGCTAAATTTTGCAAATAGTTGGATTTTTTATCAAATACTTTTTTTTTCCGGTTCCTCAGAGTATCACGTTCAGCTTGAAAAATCAGATCTGATACAGTAACATAGATGTATGCATATGTAGCTTTTACTACTTCCTACATCTATCTATCAGTGAGGATTGTGAGCAGGAAGGTTAAGCATTTCAGTAATTCATACTGAGGGGACTAGTCTAAGTGTCCTTGTCACAAACACAAATATGGCAATATTATAGTTTCATAGCTGAATAAAATGTTACATTGGAAATCTTCTATTTGAATTCATGAAGAGTTAACATAGATTCTAATTCTGAAAATTTCAAAAGAAGTTTTTCCCCATGAAGAGCAACATTGGAAAAATTGGAACTGTTTGCAAAAATAATAGTTGCAGGATTAAACATATGTTCTGTTCAGGCACAGTTGTACTTCCCTTTAAATCAGCTGTAAAACCTCCACATATGTCAACTGTGCAACAAAGCCAGCAGGCATGACTTCAAGGCAAATTCTGAAGCAGAATGCAAAATACTTTAAAAATTCAGCAGCTGGAATATAAGTTTTTTATGTGATTGTGTTGATTTTAAGGGAATGCCAAAATCTCTAAAATCGAGACAGGTACAGCCTCAAGGAAAGCATGCCCGATTTCAAGAGACAACTGTAGCTTTCCAGCTAAAAGAGAACAAACGACTTGTTAAGGAGAGCAGAATACCCTGCGTGCCTCCAAACCCTACATCTCCACCTGTTTCACCTAAACGGTACGTTCGCAGTCTAGTGGAACCCCTCTTTACCCTGCTTTCCTGTGGAAATGCTGCTGTATCTGTACTAGTAAATAGGATGGATTTGGCCTGGCTGTTAGACCATGAAGGCAAGTGGTACAGCACACCTCACTCCTGAATAGTTGTATTCTTTTCCCACTCAGCACAAAGTGGCCGCATTCGTACAGCCTGGGAAGAGCCATTGCTTTGTGCTTTTCCTGGGTCAGGTCCAAGTACTGTCTGGGAGTCACAGGCCAAACTGTGCTAGGCAGGGCATTGACAAAACACACAGTATGCAGAATGGATATTCACAGCACTGCATGAAGAAGGTAAATATTATCTCCCTGTTCCAGAAGGACAAAATATATCTCTTTGTCCTAGCCAGTAATGGAGTGCAGGTTTGTTTATTTTAAGCAATATTCAGCATCCTGTAGACCAGGGCTCCCCAAATTTAG
Source organism: Phoenicopterus ruber ruber (assembly GCA_009819775.1). Classification (NCBI taxonomy): domain Eukaryota; kingdom Metazoa; phylum Chordata; class Aves; order Phoenicopteriformes; family Phoenicopteridae; genus Phoenicopterus; species Phoenicopterus ruber. The sequence goes on along the minus strand of CM020233.1, from coordinate 300,386 downwards.
TTTGCTTTGGGACTGCTGTTTGTGGTAGTTGAAGCAGGAGATCCAACTGCTGATCCAGCTGCTGGATCTGTACTAGGCAGTGTGCATGGTAAGATAAGGAGCTTTTCTCTCCTGGCAGTATTTGTGGATAGCCATGAAGTTGCCTGTTTGCCAGTAGCAGAAACATAATTGACGATCACTGGTTCTCAGTGTAATTTCCTGGCTTGCATGGTCTTAAAGTCAATATTAATTTTCTCTCTAAAGTTTTTTGCAAGTTTTCAAAACTCACACTCAGAATCACATGATTTCATTCTTCACTTGTTAGAACGTGCATTTTGTAACCCTCTATGTTACTGTTTTATTTTTGAAGACTAGCATGCCTTGAAGCAGAAAATTCAAGAAGAGTGAAGGTTCTAACTGACCTTAGCAGAGGAGAAATGAAAAAAATACAGAACTTAAGGTAATGACTTACTTTGAAGAGCTAATAAATGGTGTCAGATCTGATACGGTCCTCTCCCAACTCCCACCAGTCCCCCAGAAAGTACATTTATGTGTTTGGTTTTTTTAAATTATTGTTGTCATACCGAGTTTCAGAATGGCATTGTCATTTGTTCTTTTTTTGTGTAGGTCACAAAGTGCTTCTCCAACCCAGTCTGCAGACAAGGTTGCGAAGGCAGTACGGGAGCGCTTAGAACCTCTATTAGATAGGACACAGGTAGTACAGTCAAGCTCATGCCACTGTTTTAAGGATGCCTTTAGACCTGTAAAACATTTATAAAGGGGCAACACACAGTTTCTTTTCAACTTAATGCGAGTCGTATTTACGTAGTCAGCACAGTTTTGGACATTTGGAGAGTGTATGTCCATTTCAGTATGTGGGTCTTGAATTCTTGTAATGAAGTTTGGCAAAGCTGCATTAAATTTTTTTTTGTTAGCTTCTTGTCAGATAGATGCATTTTTAAGATGTTTTTGAATGGTCATAACAGTTCCACACTGAACATGACTGGACTTCATAAGATTATTTTAATAATTCTTATAATGCCATATTTAATGACTAAATAAATTTGGACTAGTAATATTAATGACTAATAATACAGAAAGCTTGATTATCATGAGATGATTTACATTTTATTTAGAAGATCAATCTCTCCTTGGAAACAAACTGTCATTTGAAGGATTCTTTATTTATAAACCACCTTTTAACAGCTGACAAGGTATATTCTATATGTCATAGAGTAAAGCTGTTTGACATTTAAGATGAATTTTTATCTTTGCCTTATAGCAGAATGCATCTGAAAGAGTAGTACTGATTTCCCGAACTTAGCAATTTCAACTTACATAAGCCTCATCTTTAAAACAGTCCATTTTATGGGCACGTGTGCCTTCTGAAGTATTGTTTTGTAACCATGTACAATGTGAAGCAATGAGAAATCTCCTTCTAACATCACCTCTTTTGTATATTTTTTGCTTGATGTGACCTTGAATGCATAAAGTTGCTTAGGGGGAAAAATGTTTTCATATAAAATAATACAGGTAAATGAATAGTGATATCGTACCATGGCTAACTGGTAAAATTGGACACAACTAAAACCTACGGCTGTGGCCTGGATCCTATATATTTACTCATTACCGCCTGGAGCTGCTGTGAGACTGTTCCTGTATGATAAGTTAAATATGAGTGTAGTGTTTTGTAAGATGAGGGCCTTCACTTCACTTTCTTGAATTCCTGGGTGATCTCCAAACCTGTGGCAGTTTCGTCTTCAATTTGAGAACGTAGTTGTGTAGCTAGCTTTTTCCATATTCCTTGGTGTTATTGGTAGGAACATACGAAGCTGTTTTATTGCGTGGGTGGAAGGAAAATAGGAATTTATTTGGATTTTCATTGAAAGGAAAAGTTGAAATGACAATTGGATTATTTCCTTGAGCTGCTGTAAGAAATGTTTGATTTGAGAGCATTCTTTACCCCTAGTTGTTTTTGGGTTTTTTTTCTTTCTTGCATGCATTGGCTGTGTGGTTTTTTTGTGTTGGTTTTTGGGTGTGGTGGTTGTTTTTTTTTTTTTAAATAGCAGGTTGCGGCAAATGCAGATATTCTGAGTGAAAAGCTATTGGATGATCTTTTGGAAGATGCTGCTCAGGAGCTGTGGAGTATGGAGCAGCATGAGAGACTCCAGACCGAGGCTCTGCCCATGGCTGACATTCATAGTCTAGAGTCAATGTTGCAAAGAATGGAAGAAATTGAAGTAAGATTTTCTCTCTTGGTTGGTCTCATTAGTGCCAATTTCTTGTTTACTGTCCATAAATTGTAATATCTGTAAGTATCTACATTCTTAAGTGAAGCAAGGTCTGACTGGATCAGTGTATGAAATGAACTTACATTGTGCAGTGTCCTTATCCATATGAGGCACTTAAATGTACATTTGAATTCACTGGTGGTAAGGCCGGAACAGCGTGAAGGCCCTTCAGTTGTTTGGCTAACTGCTGTTGATCTGAAATGGGAGGGGTTGCCATGGTACTGGCAACTAGTTGAGTCTTCAAGTATGGCATTTTGAACGAGATGATTATCTGTGATTTCACCCCCCTACCCCTTTTCTGTGTTATGTTAACTAGACAAAATAAGCCTACTTTGACCAAGGAGGAACATGACCTGCTTTCCCGTTGGGTGATACCTAGTACACCTGAACTGCTAAGTATCTATTGATTGATTAATTTTCTATGTTCAAAACCAGAGATACCAGGAGGCTGTACGCAGGAGATTCACCCAGATTGTGTACAGTGATTCGGAGTTCTGGGCCCAGGAAGACAAAATGGGTAAGTGTCTTTTTAATGCAACTTGTTTTTCCTGTAATCTGTATCTTTAAATTCAGATGTTTTGAAATCAAGATCATTAGATTATGTGTGATCAAATAGCACTGTCCAGACACATTTTTGTACTATAGGTGCTCCTTTCAGAGGACTGTTTCTAAAATATAGTTCTAAAATCAGTATTATAAAGAGGAAGGATCTCTTCTGAGAACAGGCTGTCATTTTCTACTTGCCTTTATTGGGGCTGCGTTTGGATGGAAAGCACTGCTAGTGCAACTTAGCTGAAAGATAGGAAGCTTTAACACATAATTCCAATCATCAAATGTTATGTTTGAATGTTGTCCCTTTTCTAGGCATTTGTCATTCCTTAGCTTATTTTCTTTTCTACCAAAATGGAATGATTTTTGTGCGAGGATGATATTCTGTAAGTACATACACTCCAATTCATCTGTAAGCTACTTGAATTTACTCCAGAAGACAGCTAGTTTACTTTCTGAGGTATGCTAAAGCCACTTTACCTGCTTTTCATGTTAAGCTCTTCATGACTTGCCTGTCTTCAGTTTTGAGAAAGGGACTGGCAAATCTGTAAATCTTAATCTTGAAAAGAGTATTTAGTGTGTTCTCATTTGACTTGATTCCTTTGAAACGCCATTAATTATTTAGCAGTAATCATTTTCATGCTGATGAATTCAAAACTGTTCTTAAGACTTCACAGGTAAGGTACAGTGAAACAGTCTCAGTTTGTTCCTGCTGTTGATTTGCTTAGGCAGGAGCAAGCAGATATTTATCTTCTAGTTTGCTTATCCCATTTTCTTTCCTTTGTTTTAATAAATTATCAGGTTAAATGACTTAGCGTTCAAGAGTAAATGTTAGGTAAATATTAGTGTAGCAGTGAATCCATGACAGTTTGAGGTTCTTCTGGCAGTACACAGAAGATACTATCAAATTACTTAAGCCTAGAAGATTTTTCTCTTTCCTTATTCCTTTCAGGTGATGGTGATATTGGTTTTAGATCTTGCAGCATACATGCAAGTTTAATTTTTATAGCCTCAGAAAATCTGGATTTTTCTGTACAGAATTCATTATCCAATGTGCTTCAGCAAAAAGTAATTAATCCTTGGAAAAAACAGTTTAGATGCTTCCAGTTCACATTAATCACATTTTTCCTGTTTGTTTTTATTGGATAGAAAATAAATGAAAGACTGTGAAGTCCTTCAGATAGAAGATATAACTAACTTTTCACATCAGATTAAATTTTTAATTGAGAGGGACCCAACTAATGTTAGTAGTTGTTCACTAATGGAAGGTAGCATTCTAAACAATAGTTTCATATTTCTCATACGTAAGTGTACATACTGTAATATTGTTTTCCACAGTGGTGTGCTAATAAGGATGACTTACGCTTTTTGTTTTTCCCATCCCCCTGCTCTGTTCATTATCCTGCTATTTGATTGAGTACAACAGTGAAGCTACACTGATTTTTCCAAGCTGAGTATCTGATCACATACTGACTTTAATGGAACTGTGGTGTTTTACATCAATTGGAAAATCTCAGAATAAGACTGGTGAATACATAGCCCAAATCTTGTTGGATTTTTTTTTTTTTCCATGTCTTGGATTTACTGCCAAGCTTAATAGACTACACAAGTTTGAGTGTTATTTTCCCTCTCTCCTCTAGAAGTATCCACTGACACAACAAACTATTTGTACTAAAAGTAGGATTTCTAAAATGCTCGGCTTTAATACACTGAGCTCTTGGAAATCCTATATTGAATTTACATTTTAGGGGCTTGTCACCTTCAATACTTCACTTATCTGAAGGGCTTCCCCTTAAAAGAAGCAAAAGTCTTTGTGAGGACTTACCTGCAGTAAATGTAGTTTTTCTCTTCCGAAGAAACAATTTCAGATGTTATTTTCTTCCTTCTAGAACAACACATTGCATCAATAGCTAAAAGGCCTACATCTCCTCATCCAATTCAGTTAACCAAATTAATCGGACGCACAGAGCCAGAAGTGGATATTTTATTTGAAAAAGCTTTTAATGGCAAGTAAGTAGAATATTCAGCCCCACACTAAACTGTGATGCATATAAGCTGTGTGTCTTCAGTACAGTATTTTCATTACAGAAAATTATGGTTACTATTTGAAGAAATTTTCTGATCCTTCAAAAAGATACTGGAAAATGTAGTTCTGGCTTAATGACTATTATATATTTCCAGTGATATTGATGAAAACAAAGAAGCAGAGGAGAAATTGCAGACTGGAAATGACATTCTGCAGCCCTTGACTCGGAATTCTCTACAGAAAGTGCGCTACGTGTCTCTCTCTGTGCCAAAGCATATGCTCCAGAGCATCTTGGATTATAACGGCAGATACAAGCATCACTTAAAGCTTATTTCCCATGAGGTGGTAGGCAGTTTCAATCCATGGCAGATTGCTGAGAGGTATATGAACTATCTTTGTGTTTTTGAAGTGAATGTATCAGCTGATGAACAGGTTTTTCTGTCCTTATTCAGGAAAGAAGTGGGGAGGGGGCCATTTAAATTCCACATTGAAAGCCAGAAGTAGTCAGCTATTGGACTGTTTCTCTACTGATACTTGGTGTTCATGGATTTTTAAGGTAGTTGGATAAAATGAAAGGATATGGGAACAGAATATCCTGGAGGAATGATTACTTTTCACATCTTTCTATGGTGTTACCACAAAAACAACTGTGTGAAATATAGGGTAACTTAAATTATTTTCAGAAGAAAACAAAATTAACTTTTTTTTTTTTCCCTGAGTGAAAAAGAAATAAAGCACTGTAAATAACTGTGCAAATTTTAATCTTTGTGGTGAGGGATTATGAAGTTGATGTTTCATGGAACAACGGAAGATTCTCTTTAAAAAGAGACCGCTGGCCTTAGCACAGATTTCAGTGCTTTCTCTTCCACAAGTCTTCATGCTTCATGGAGTTCGCTGTGGGAAGTGTAACATAGATGGCTTACCATCCCTTAGCACAAATAGAAGAGGTGAAGAAGCAATAAGTAACAGTCTCTCTGCTGTTCGCTTCCTGGCAAAGAAAAATTGTTTATCACGCTCAATGTCTGCTAAGCAAGCAGGGCAATGTAAGCTGGAATGCCCACCTTTGCACTGAAGCTTGAATAAATGTTTTGATTGCTCAGCAACAGATATAGCAACTAAATTCTATCACTGGTTATCATTTCCTTGCATTTTTCTTGAGTGATTGCCTACAATTGCCTAGAAATCATTTTCAATACGTATGATGTATTTCAGAAATCACCTATTGGTCTTGTAAAGTCCTAGCCCCAAAAAAGCAGGGATATATAGGCTGAACTTGAACCTTGCTAGCCCTGTTCTTTCAGAACTGAAGAAATATTGGCACAACATCAGTTGGCATAGAGGGGCCGTTAATTCCCTGCAGAGTGGAAATCAGAAGACTTCCGACTATGGGAGGAGAGAAATGAAAGAAGAAAACTCTGGGCTATTAAGAAGGAATTACAAAATCTAATTTCAGTGGTTGTAGATGGAGTGGTTTGCTATAATTGTCTGTATTGGCAGACTGGACATCAGGCTTAATTGCCAAGAGTTTTTAAACTTCTGCACACATTTTTAATGTAGTAGCATTGAAATCAGTGATACAGCTCATTTGAGTAACGGTTGGCATCTGTATCAGTGTTTCCAGGAACAGGTCCTGCAATATTTGAGATGACTTGTGTGCATGAAGTTAATCATGTGTGTTGATGATTTGCCCAACTGTGGATAAGTAGGCAAATGTTTTAATAAGTGTGGTTAGACCACTGTATTTGAATCTACTGAACTAAACCACCAAAATATGCTTCGTCAGTTCTCAGTACTGCCATTCTGCCTTCTGAACTGTACCGCTTTTTATAATTGGTGTGAGGCTGAGTAGTTCAAGGACTGGCACCTTCTTGGGACTGGCAGATGGATTAAATGGCAGTGAATCTCTCCTCCTGACGGCTGAACTCCCACTGCTGCCATTTGCCTGATCCGAGTTGTGACCTGAAATCAAACTACAAATGCAATCCGAGATCCAGCATGCTTCATTGACTTTTCTTACCACCAGAGGGCATTAGAAATCTTTTTACGTAAAATAGTACCACACGGTGTTGAAAAGGAACACTCCCATGCTATGCTCAAAAGGTCTCAGAAAGACTAACTTCATGATATTTCAGAATATATGCAAAACTGAAGAGACGTTTTCAGGAGGCTAGTAAACAATTGTGTTCTTACACTGAAATAGTTTTCCCTTCTGTAACATCTGCTGTGGTCCCGAGATCACTGAAAATTGAAATTTCTCATCTCACTTTTCCTTTAAAATTTATTGCTCTCAGTAATGCCTGATTCAGTGGCAGCTAAAATCAATAAGAAGCTTCCCATTTACTTCAGTGGCCTCTGGATGAGCACCATAGTATGTTAACTCTTATTCCCAAAGCAGGATTAGTATCTAAGAGTCTGAAAAAAGGAAGCAACTGAGATCTCTCAACACTTTTAAGCCTGAAGTATGTCCCTTGCTATGAACCAGACTGAGGAAAGAATTTCTGATATCTTTTACAACACGTATCAGAACATATATCAGATCTTTTCTTGGGCTACGCGGTAGAAAGAATGAAAAAACATGAGTATTTGTTTTTTAAAATCAGAGCATTGATATCGATGGAATGAATGACTGGAATTTGAAATCTGACTTTCTGAACCTTTTCCTTTTCTTTTTTCCCCTCCCTCTCCCTCAGTCTTGCAGAGCAACTAACAGAAGAAGCCCTATGTGATGTGGCAGCAGAGCTGCAGGATGTTTGTGAGGATTATGCAGAAGCTGTGTTCACGTCAGAGTTTTTGCAGCCAGCGCAGTAAATGCTTTCAAATCTGCCCCATTATCAAATGCAACATCAGCCTCAGTCTAACAGTCTTATCAGATGATCTTTCATGTTTTTTTAAAAGTCTGTGAGATTCCGTTCACCAAATGAATTAAGTCCATCCAAGATTCATCTCAGGTTTTTATAAAACCATTATCATAGTGTTTTCAGACTTTATTATACTGCATTTATCAGGAGGCATTTTTTTTTAGCCAGTGTTTCAATAGAATGAAATAAACTGTTACAGGTAAAATGCATATATTTTGATAGGAATAACGATCCATTTGTATACCTGTATTACTTCATTTATTTTTATGTGTGATCTTCTTACTAGAATAAAATACTGGGAGGAGGACTTGGGTTCAAGCCGTGTCACGGACTTAGCTGTACTGTGCCTCACTTTTCTGCTTTAAAATGGAGAGAATCTGACTTACCTACCTCATAAGAGAGCTATGGGGTTTAGTTTATTCTTCTTGGTAAAATGCATTGAATATATCTGATAGTGGTGTTGGAAGAATGAAGCATTGTAGGTATTTCTAAAGCCAAGATGGAGCAGTACAGAGTAAAAACTGTTTGGTTTGCTGTTTTTAGGGCTTTCAGTATCATGTAAGAAAGATGTTGTTTGACCACCATGCTTAGCATATATACTGGGATTAGTTCTTTTGGGGACGTGGCTATTCAAAAGGAAGGATTCTCATGGCACAGCATTAAGTAGATGTAAACACTTAGCATTAGCTCTACTCATAGGCCAACAGCCTGCTTGGACTCTTGCAATTAACTTCTGAATGTAGTACCTCTTACGGTGGTTTCTGAATATCACTAGTACATTATGAGACCTTTCAATAGAAGCACATCATGGAGATTTTCTTCCTTTATTTCGTAAACTAGTCTAAAATATAATTTTATCAGTATTTAGTGATCCAGCTCCACATTCCTTACTCTTAAGAATCCCACTGAAATCAAGAACAACAAAATAAATGAACAACTGGCATTTCTGCAATATGAATTAACTTGTTCATTTCAAGTAATCAATGTACTAGTTTGGGTTATATCTGGAGCGAGCAATGAGTAATAATTACTCATGGTAGTATTCTAGGGAAATGTGAATTCAACCCTTGAGGTAACCCAAAAAACAATATGACAGTCTGTTTCCTTTGACAAATTTCTTTTCTCCAATAGTGTTCAACCTATAACAGAATAATTTTTAACCTTCTAAGATTATTTTTATTTCTTCGAATTAGAACATGCATTTTTAAAATAATTTTGTTTTTATTGAAGCCTAGTTTACTGTTTTGTCTTGAAATTTACACCAAATGTAGTGATGTAAATGTTACTGCTGATGTGTGACTTTGCTGATGTGTGATTTCTGTAATTTAAAACACTATCTTTTTTATTTCTAAGATTATAGAGATAAGCCTGGTTTTAAGTCCAAAAGATTAAAGCCATAGTGTCTCTATGTGTATATGCTTGTGTATATATGCTTGTGAAAATATTTTCAAGGTATTTTACTTTTTAATAAACAACACTTGTTCCTTAGGAGTGAACATAGTTTTAATTTAAGGTAACTTCCATCTGAGCCCCTTTGGAATAGTCGGCACCCAACATGCAAGGGAGTACCTGGCAACATTACAAGAGTCAGACTACCATATGCCTCGAAGTAACGTGGTCATCTGTCAAGGTAAACATACTTTCTCTCTTAAATCCCATGGTGCTGTGAGGGGCATCCTCTGACTGATGATGCCAAAGTGAACTTTTATTCTGGATGAGAATTTCGTGGCATTTGGGTGCCTTCTTGGAGCAGAAACGTGTGGAGAGTGAAGGCTTTAAAGGATCCCTAACTTCACACTCTTCAGTCCTTCCTAAGGAACTTAACTAAAGGATTTTGTAATGCGTTATTTACGCATGCAAGCTAGACAATTACGAAGTTTCTACCCTGAAAAATTTCGTAATTGTAGGGCTTCATCTTCAAGTGACTCTGCATGTCATTGTTCCTAAGGGACAAATCGGCATGAAGGTGGGTAAACATCATACATGTGCATAATTCTTGTCACAGTATGTTAACAGAGGCTATATATGCGGCTGAAATGTGCAACCATACTACCACTGCAATTGTTAACTACTCATCTAATGAGCCATGTTAACTGGCCATGCACTTATTTAAAGCACTGTCATGCATCTGAGTCCATACTTCTTTAAAGCTAAGTCATGGGGGAGTACCAGAAGCAGTTTCAGATTTAAAAAGTATTTTAATAGTATAGATAGTGAAGAATACATTTTCTTGGAGACTGCACTGTTTCTCATTGCTCAAAGTCTCTAGGAACGGGTTAGATATCCAAAACATACAATTCTGACTGGTGCTGGACTAGATTTCATTGTAAGATCTTTGCAGGCCTGCTTTTTCTTGATTCTTTATGTGCAAGTTTCTTCAATGTCAGAGCTGTGAGAGGGATTGTTGTGGTTTAACCCCAGCTGGCAACTAAGCACCACACAGCCGCTCGGTGGGATGGGGGAGAGAATCAGAAGAGTAAAGGTGAGAAAACTCGTGGGTTGAGATAAAGGCAGTTTAACAGGTAAAGCAAAAGCCCCATGCGCAAGCAAAGCAAAACAAGGGATTCATTCACTACTTCCCATTGGCAGGCAGGCGTTCAGCCATCCCCAGGAAAGCAGGGCTCTGTCACGCGTAACCGTTACTTGGGAAGACAAACACCATCACTCCGAATGTCCCCCCCCTTCCTCCTTCTTCCCCCAGCTTTATACGCTGAGCATGATGTCATACGGGATGGAACATCCCTTGGGTCAGCTGTCCCGGCTGTGTCCCCTCCTGACTTCTTGTGCCCCCCCAGCCTGCTTGCTGGTGGGGTGAGGAGCTGAAAAGGCCTTGACTCTGCAAGCTCTGCTCAGCAGTAACGAAAACATCTCTGCATTATCAGCGCTGTTTTTATCACAAATCCAAAACATAGCCCCATACTAGCTACTATGAAGAAAATTAACTCTATCCCAGCCAAAACCAGCACAGAAATGAGGCAAAACCAGGATGAAATAATTCAGTGGTTCTACAGACATGTGGACGACGCCAACAAATCTCAATTGCTGCAGTCATATATAGGTGAAGTAGAATTAAAGTTTATAGAGTGGTTTGGGGTGATTTAGATGATGGCTGGTAGAAGCATATCAGAGCAGTTTGGTGCAAGGGCAGTGCCATATCCTGTGTGCACCAACAGGCATTCATTGCCCTGACTAGCCTGCCTGGGACCTCTGCCGTGGTAAAGAGGCCCCCTTGTAGTCAGGCAAGTCCCCGGTCCTTGCGGAAGCTGGGCCACAGGTAAGCTATGGGCTCCCCCCGCCCCCTGCTCATCCAGACTCACTTGACCGTGGCTCCGACTTGTTGCCTTGTGTGGTCTGGTGATGCCTGGGCTGTCAGTGGGACCTGTGACTGTCGCCATCCTGCCCTGCTCAGGGCTGTAGGACTGTGTCCTGCAGGTGCCGTCACTTCCCAGCCTGTGCCGTGGGTACCCTCGGCTCCCGGCTTGTCCTCCCTCCTGGGGCAGCCATGCTCCTCCTTCCTGATAGATACGGAGGTGTGTAGGGAGCGAAGAAGCAAGGGGTGGGGGGTGACTCTGGAAATCCTCGTGAGGATCCTGAAGACAGGAATGTGCATTTGCATTCTACGAGCAGCTCCTGCAAATCCTGAAAACATTCAATCTACTCGGTAAATATTTAACTGTAGAAATTAAATCGGGGTGCTTCTGGGAGTGAGGTAGTTATGGCAACAGTGTTTGCTCTACCAGTGCTTTGGAGAGCTACTTTTTTCTACTAATGCTGGACCTAATTCAACTTCCATTAATGTCAGCGTAAGAGCATAATCAAACTCCTTTCTTCTCTTTGGCTTGCTTCGTCTCTGGGTTACTCCTGGAGGTTAACTTTCCGCACATCCTGCTTCTCTATGGACTACCTTCCTTCCACCAGGAAAAAGAGGTGGGTTTTTTTTTTGGTTTCGTTTTTTTTGAGAACTAATTCACCAGCAATAGGAAAAGGGGCTCTGTTCATGATGTACATGTCAGTCAGTTATTAGCCAAATAGAAGATCTGCTTCAGTATATCTGCTCAAGGTATGTCCTAGAACATCATAATAGTTTTCAAGTATATTTTTCCTCAGAAGACCCCACATTCTCTCTTGCAGCATGCTTGAAGTACTAGATTGCACTTATGTTTTAGGACGGTAGTCTGGTCTGAGAAAAGCAGGAGGTTGAAGAACAGCAGTCTCAACTGGTCATTTATCATCCATCTGTTTCCTTGTGCTTCACCTGTGTGTTTGTGTCTGCCTGTTGTCTTTCGCATAACAGAGGCTGCAGCGTACTGGTAAAAGGGCTGGCTCAGTTCACGCAGCTCCTCGTACATGGTGGGAAGTGCCTGACCACTGGGGCTCCCAACCACTTCTACAATATGTGGAACAGAGATCTGGCTGGCAGAACCTGTCTTCTGAAATACCTCATTGAGAACAACCGAAATAAATGCAAAACAGGATTTAATTTTAAATTGCAGGTATTACCCTGCACAGAAGGAAATGTAACCCAGTGTTCAAAGTTCAATCCTTACTTCTACTCATTTCAAGGAGATGTCTTTCTTTACTGGTTGTTTGCTTTATTCTTTTTGCTGTAGGAAGATGTCTCTTTTCATGGAATAAACTCAGTCACTGCTGCTGAGCAGTGTTTTTCAAGGACTGTTTTTTAATATATTTACTTTTTGGTTTTAAATGTTATTTTAAGCAGCCCCCTGATTTGCCAAGATGCCTTTGGACATGCATAACTTTTAAAGCAATTATATAGGCATGGGGGTAAAAATTGCTGAATTCAGAGCTACGTGAGTTTTCCTTCAAATTCCTACTGTATCACATATATGTGTGTAAATCTAGCTATAGATTCCAGCTTTAAAAAAACACAGAATATGGTCCCACAGCATCGAGGTTGTAGTCAGTGCTTTCCTTTTGCCCCATTTTCCCTCAGTGGAGATTTGTATTTTCAGCCTAGCTGTGCCAGAGGCACACACACAAAAGGCAGGGTCACCCTGACAAACTGGTGTACATGCCGCGGGCGATACCTGAGAGGGTGCTGTTGCTGTGGGTAGTGGCTCAAGGGGCCGAGACGAAGCAATCTTGTAGTGGCCACAGGAAGGCAAGAGCCTGTGGTTCTGTGCAGGAGCAAAGGAGCTGGGTGGGTTAGACTGGCCGCAGCTGCAGTGACTCTGGTGTTACTGGTCTTAGCCTGTATGAGAAGGTAACCAGGGTGGAAATGCTGCAGCTTGGGACCGTGTGGGGCTATGTGCTTGCTGTTTCCACCTCACTCTGTGGAAGGTGTTGCTGGAATACTTTGTGCATTTCCTTCTAGGGCTGGGAAAGCTGCCTGAGTGCCAGCTGGAGGAATGAGGCTGGTCGCTGCTCTGAGCTCAGGTTTCTGGAGCAGGCCAGCTCTCTGGAGGTTAATGTAGGTAGTCTTCCTATAGGGAATACATGGTGCACCAGACCATTAGATTAGTGTGAGAACTGGGGGAGGAAGGGATGGCAATAAAGACAGAGAATGAATTATGTCTGAGTAGCTCTCAGTCATGCTCAGTTAGCTGTTTAATATAGGGAGGAATGTTTTCTCAGGACTTAGATAATACAGACTTTTTTTTTAATGGTACTTTGTATATACTAGGGATTGTAACCTTTCCTTATGCATTAAGCACTCATCCTCCACCCTCTGTTTGGTACCAGAAAGCTCTGTGGACCCAGAACCTGGCTCACTGCGGTGATTTTTGAAGCTGCTTGCTAGTCCTTTGGACTCCCACTAAAATCGGTAGGGACTGAATGTCACTGGTTTCTTGATCTAGTTCCCTTAAGGATCTGTTTCAGTGTTGTTTCTCGTAACCTCATTACATAAACCGGACCTTGAGCCAGCCTACATGGTTGGGAGTGGATGCAGCCCTGATCCGAAAGGGCTGGATCAGCACCCTGTCCTAGAGGAATACACCTGCAGGACTGAAAGCTGAGGGATGCTCCAGCCTGCCAAGCCCTTTGCTTTATCTCAGCCTGGTCGTTGTGTAATGTAAATTGGGCTTATTACTTGTGGAAGATTTAGACAGGAGCTGGGAGAGGAAGGGTGGGTGTCCTATAAAGAAGATTTTCTGCAGGAAGACTTACTCTGATCTGCGTTAACTGATTAGAATTCCTTTGTTGTTGCCTCTTTTTAGAAAGGTTTTGGCTTACTGTTTGTGCATGTGTCAGAGGTTAGGAAACAATAAGATTTAATAGGCTTGCAGGCAAGGAAAGACTGTAACTTAGATCATTTTATGAGTGAAATGGCTGTCAATAGATTCCCCCTTCTACCAGTCAACAGCCCTTCATTATCCCTGTAGTTGTGGAAGTCCTTCAGCAGGGGCCTGTGTGGGATTAGTAACTGTACAGTCTCTCTCCACAGGCTGTGTTTGAACTGGAAATCAAACGACAGCAATAGAACACTGCTGTTTTGTGGCTGGCGTTTTAAGGTGCCGTGGCCAGGAGGAAAGATGTCTGCCCCGTCCCCTGCACTCTGTGCCACAGCGGCGGCAGCTTTGGGCTTAGCAGGTCTGTGGGATAATACAGCAAAAGGCTGGTCTTCTGGCCCAGCTGAAGGCTGCTGTGAGGCCATCATCAACTTGGTACTGCCAATCCAACTACTCTTTGTGCAGTAAACCCTGTGAGGGTACCTAGAATGGACTGGTGCCTTACATTCTGCTCAGTTCATGCTCAGGACACACGTTGTCTTGGCTGTTTATACCTGCCATACCACGTAGTGTTTCTTTGTGTGGGCAGATTATTTTAAAATAATAGATGAAGTGCAATGAAAAAGGGAGGGGGCTGGAAGTTGTAGTGAGCTTGACAAGGAAAACCAATGTCTCATTAGTCTGTCTTGCCTGCTGACGGCTGAAAGGAAAACTAGTTGTTTCTGGTAACATGTCCTAACTCTGTTAGGCCGATTTCTTTTTCATATTGTTGTTCAATAGATCGTGATTTATATTGATGATAGAAAAGATTTACCTCAAGCTATTCAAGATGCCTTTGAAGTTTACTCCCTCATTGAAATGAAAGCAGTGCTAATCAGTTATCCCTTAGTGACGGCAGTCTAAATTCTTAGTCTGTAATGCACTTGTCTCTGAAGTTATCTTGATCAAACCAAATGCAGAGCAAGAGAACAATCAGTGTTGATGAAGTCATGGGCAGAAAATGCTGGTTTTTTGGAAATTAAATTGCAATTCTTTTTCTGCTACCACCCCCTTTGTCTTTAGGGAAGTTTTGCTCAGCCTTCTAATGAGCAGAACAAAAGCTTGAGACATCTTATTGCATCTGCCTGATAGAAATTAAGAAATCCCAAATTTCTGCAGGCTTCAACCTCTCTTGGGAATCTGAGGCTCATTTATTTATTGCACTGATTTTATTTTTTATGTTTGGCTATTCCTTTCCTTCTGTGAGTCAAACATGAGAATAGCAACGTTATGAAGGTTCATGTCTGAGGAGTTACTCTTTAATTGTTCCAGTGAATTCTTGGTAGGGGCAAACTCCTGCAATTTCAGCTGGAGTTTAGTGCTCAGCAATCGTCAGGATTTGGCCTTCAGTTTGGGACAATCTGCAAAGAACCTGGTCTTCATGCTGTAAATTCTGTGGGCTACACCAATGCAGGCAGCTGAATGAAAGCTAGTTCACTGTCACGGTGTTTTCACTAGAACTTTCATTGGTCTCTGAGTTTTGTAAATGTGACTGAAATTCAAATGAAAGGTTACACTCTTTATAATTGCCTGTTGTCTTTCAATTGGGAAGAGAAGCTTGTGCTGAATACGAAACAAAGTAGCACCAATTAAATTAAAGGTAAGGCAGCTGCTGCTGCCTTCCCCCCACCTCCAACCTCCATCCCTCTGGCCTCCCTCTCCTGCTTCTGCAACCAGTTTGAGTATTTAGGCTGAAGAAAAAACAGCCAGACCTGGGTGAGCAGGAAGGAGACAGAGAACAAGTAAACTTCTTTAAAAGGGGAAGAAAGAAAAGAGTGGTTGCTTCTGTTGTCAAGACTTGCAGTGTGGATTTCTAACCACCTCGGGAGCACATGCTTAACAATGATTATATCAGCAGGAGGTGGCACCATCGGTGTCAGTTATTAATAAACCTCTTAAAATGCACATGCTGACTCTTTCGCTTTTTCTTTCTTCTTCCTCTTCCTTTTTTTAACTCACTGTAGCAATTTCTGTCCCTTTTTGAGCTGGCACAGAACAAAAAGTCCACAATATTAATGAAACATAAATAACATTGTTCAAATGGACCCAAACTGAGATGCTCAAGGGACATCAACCTGGGCTATTCCATATAGACAGCTCCTTAAGCTGGCTCTTCCAGCATCCTGAAATCTGTCCGTAACAGAACCAACTGTGTAAGATGAACGCTGCCCAGAAAATAATACAGCCCATCAAAGAGAAGTCAGCAACTACCACATTTGTTCCCTTTCTGAAACATCACTCCGCTTCTCCAAAAGCTCTCATTAGCCTTGGGGTTTGGGGGTGGGGTGGGGGTGTGCTGGCTCTAAAATATATGCTCTTGAGGTCCAGGGACTTTGCTTTTCTGCTTTGTAGAAAAGCTTTTGATGGCACATTTTGTCTCTGAATCTAAGCCCCAATAAACTGTCTTCTAATCCAGATTTCAGTCCATTCCCAGAACCTGAAGAACAGCCTGGAAACATTTGCAGGCTTGGACTTTACCTGCAGGCACAGCCAGAATTCCCCAGGGCTGGGGTGAAAGTCAGTGACATGTTGTGCTTTGTGGGTCTTACTAAGGAGGGATCTAGCATCATTACCAGTCTAAGACCAGCAGAGGCCTGCCACCCAGTCCCAGACAGGGCAGGGCTCTGGATCAGTGCGTGTCAATGCTGTGGGAAAGAGGCAATGGATTTATTTTGCCTTGTGTATGTTTAGTTCTGTGGTCAATGTGATGCTGACCCTTTAGGCAGTGAGTTACGCAGAAGCAGATCAAGTGGAAGAGGCAAATCTCTCTCCCCTATAACCTTGCTGCCAGATTGAATCTTCCCCAAAACATCTGAAAACCATGAATGTCTGCTTAATGTACCTGGCTTGTGCCAAAAGGTAGGATGAGTTGGTTTTTGGCAAGGAAGCAGGGGGAAAAAAAATATCTGCAGTCCAGTAATGTTCTTTGAAAACTCACCAGGTACTGTGGCTCCAGGATGAAGACTCAGTGTCAAAAATTTAGCAAAATCCCCTTTGTCAGAGAAAGGGAAAGGCTGACTGTAACCTGGAGTAGCTGAACTTGAAGGGTCATGAAGGAGTTTGAAAATGTCAGCCTTGGAAGCATAGTTTCTGCATGTTTGGCATTATTTCTCCCTATGCATTACACAGATGGTCCCACAGCCTTCTCTTACATGGTACTGATAAATAAGAGGGCCATGGGTGCCACTGAGAAAAAATGTTCTGTAAGTAAATTCTTAGTCTGAGGCAAGGGGTGTAGAGTGGCATTTAACATCAGCATGAAGACTTCTCTAACAAGAGATTATTAACAGCAGTGGGAATGGGGGGTGGGGTGAGGTGGTGCACAGAATTTCACCCTCTTGATTGCACTGGCCTCTTCAGAGTGTCTCCACTTGTGGATCGCTAACTTGCTCTTCTGCATTACGCTGACAGCGTTGCCCTGGTTTATATGAAGGCCTGATTTTGGAACGGAGCAATCCAGCAGCATCAGCTTCATTTGTGGTTCTAGGCAGCATGTCTTAGCAAAGCTAGGCCAGGGGAAGATTTATCTGTTGAATAGAAATTGTGTGAGCTGAACAAAGCTCCACATACATGCGTGGGAGAAAAGCTTGCTGAAGTCTGCCAGTTGCCCACAGAGCAGTTTCAAGTCTCCAGAGCACCAAGTAGCATTGCCTTTCCAATGCACTATGTTGGTGTTTTTTGATTTGGATAATAAATGTTTTTACTTTTCCATTTTGACAGATGTTTAGGAAAGTGGATAGGTCGGTATGCCCAAGGTGTGTACCTTCTTGCTTTATTTGGAAACACTCTAACAATGGCAAACTTTTTAATTTTCTTAATAGCACCGTGGTGGCTTTTGCTGAGACAGCAACCTAACTGGATCTGATCCATCTTAGCAGGATTGAAGGGCGCGTATCACTTCTTCAATCCACACCTTCTTACCACGTTGAAGAAGCTAAATCATAACACTGCTGGTACCTAGTAGAGCTATTGCTAGTAGTATCTCCAGAGGAAGTTGAGTCATTGTGCTTTCACTGCATCTCAGCTGCATTATTGCATTAATTTGTTTAAATAGACCCTTGAGACAATCTACTTTACAAATTAGAGCACCCTTAGCCAGAGTTCTGCTACTAGAGTGTCAGCTTTGTCCAATCCCCCCCAGTCTGTGACTTCTAGGGAAGTTTCTAATTAATGTTGAGATTTTTCCCTCTTCTTTGAGCAGCATTCTGTGACTTTGCCTACAGGTAGAGACTTTTTTTTTTTTTTTTTTTTTACTTCTCTTGCTGGAGATAAAGTGGGTATTGAAATAGCCAGTGCCTAGTATGCAGTCTCACTCTGTGTGTATCAGCAGGACAATGACAATTGTCTATTGGCAGGAAGCTGTGAATACCTTAGGAGGCTGTTTCCTCAAAATGTGAAGATCAGATACCTTCTAAAGAAGGAAGAAGCTAGCAGTTTGGGAGTTATAGTAGCTGAGTCTTGCTTTCTTCAAGAGAAACCATTACTGGAAATATTAATAGGTCTAGAATTGTATTAAAGGCAAGGAAATGCATCACCTGCCTCTCTTTACAGACAGGAGGAAATGGGGCTCAGGGAAATGAAGTGATGTGCATGGAGTCACCAAGCATATGCACAGCAGGATGCAGAGTCAGTCTTTTGACTCAAGTCTGGGCCTTTGTGGGTTGAT
Source organism: Phoenicopterus ruber ruber (assembly GCA_009819775.1). Taxonomy (NCBI): domain Eukaryota; kingdom Metazoa; phylum Chordata; class Aves; order Phoenicopteriformes; family Phoenicopteridae; genus Phoenicopterus; species Phoenicopterus ruber. The sequence continues at coordinate 281,787 of CM020233.1, read as the reverse complement.
GGATAGAAAATTATGGGTTGGGGGGGTCCTTGTCCCCGTCCCCCCCACCCCCCCTTCATCTTTTTACCAAATTATTAACTGAATTTTTTAGCTGCATTTGGAGGAGGAACCACCACTGAGTGAATTGAGAATATTTGTACCTTCTGAATATGCAGAAAATAAAAAAACCACAATCTGCATTTCTTTACCCGTGAATGTTTCTGAGAGCTGGTTCTGAATAACTTGTGTACCAGCAGAAACCAGGGTGGCAAGTCCTGGGGGAAAAATGCTTTTTTAGGAGCATTGTGCATTGCCAGTTCATCTATGGTGGGATTTTCCAAACAGTTAACTCTCTAAACATGGTATGAAGAAATGTGTATGCTATCGTCAAGTTATTATGGCTGTTTACAGCTGACAGTCTTACTTGGTTATTGATTGCAATATACGTATAGTAGCAGAGAACTCAGAGGGGCTAACTACAGAAATAACTCCCTTGCTTCCTGCAGATGCTTTGCAGCTTCAGATAAGCTGTTTGATGCCACAGCTATATGGCTATTGGTATCTGACAGTGACAATTTAATGCCAACCTAGCTGTGCCACTCTGAGTTTCTCAGCTGTGACGGTCACATAATTATCAAGGACAGGTCTAACTTCAGTCAAGGTGACATGGGTGGCACGGCAGGATGGTTTGAAAGTCTCCGTCCTATTGAATAGGGTAGCAACAACTTCAGCTCCTTCCCCGATGGCCTTGGGCTCCTCTGCCTTACTTCACTCACAATATGACTGGAGTGTGAGCATGGTTCATGCAGGTTTGTCTGTCGTGCAGCTAGCCATCCACAAGCCTGGCTGGGTGCCATGAGCTGTGGACCTGTGGCAGAGTTTGGCCACTTTGCAGTGTCGTTCCCAGAAGGAGGATGAGCAGCTTGCCTTAACTGAGATTGGTCTGTGCCTCAGAAAGCCAGTGGAAATCGAGGTTGAGTATGTCTGTGCAAACAGCTGCTGCACTGCAGAACAGGAATGCTCCATAGATGCTTCTAAAAATCCTGGTAGGACGGTCTCTCCCTCTCCCCTCGGCATTTCAGTTAGGAAACAGATGACTAAAAATAGCCTACTGTCTAAAGCTCCCAGAGAGCTGTGCTGTCTGATTACTCCTTTAGCATTTAATTTTTGTTCTCTTGAATGTATCCAGGGTTTTTTTTTCAAATACCCAGATCCTCATTTAGTAAAAAAAGATGGATTCAGGATCAAGCTGATATTCATCAAAAAATCTTCTTACATTTATCATAGTCCTTCCTCCTGCTGATCTTTCCTAACATTCTGCTCTGCTATGGACCAGCAATCAGACTCTGGGAAGAAGGCTTCCTAGCAACGCATTAAGCCACTCTAACAATGTTTTTTCTAAAACAGGCTGCCTTTATGAAAAATAGCATTGGGAAACTGATAGACTTCTCCACACGAAAAGAATAAATGCCCTGTGATTATCCACTGAAATTGAGAGACCCTGCAATTTTATCGCTGTCTTCCTCTTTTTTTAATGGAAAAATCAGAAAGGGCTCAATAAAGCAGAGCAAATATCAGTAATATTGGAGACTGGAGAGTCTGGGTTATTCTTTAACAGTGGGTTAGATTGGAGAGGCAAGAGAGAACAAAATCTGAGCTATTCCATATTGAAAGAATGAGATATCTAACCAGAAAGATTATAGTATGAGCAAACCAGTATGTAGGCATGGCAGGTTTTAGCTTTTGTTTTTAATTGGTAGATGCTGATTAACTTAGGCTTTTTCTGTGTTTCTGCAGTGATCTAGATAAAAATAGTACCTTTAGGTTTGCTTGCTTCTTCCTTCTTTCCCTCTCTCAATGTGGTGTTTTGTCACTGTCCTGTCCTGGTTTTTGAGAGTGGAAAGCTTGACAAATGCGACCTGTATTCTAACATTTTGAAAATTAAGACATTGCCCTCCTTTTCCAGCTTCCTCCCCTCCCCATGTCAAAACTTGACAAAAAAAGCTCCCAAAATTGCCCTAAAGTTACAGCATAAAAATCTACAGCTGCTAAAATTTCATACTATTCCTTTTAGTTTTGATTCATGAATTTCTGGACACTTGGGAGTTTTTTAATCTGTGGAACTGGTCTTCTGAAAATTGCTAAGATCACTGTCCTTGGAGTGCTATTTAGAGTGAACAGGGTGGATTGCTTTTTCTAAGTAACTCTTTCTGCAGCACTACCAGGCGTGAAAAGTCATTACTATATAGGCATATTTGAATATGGAAGCTTTCCTGTAGGGTCTGGGGCACATCTTCCATGTGCTCTCATTTGTACCCAAGCAGGTTTTGTGAGCTGTATTTCTGTCTCCCATCTGGAACTGGAAGCTGTTTGCCTTGTCCTCAGCAAATCTCTCCCTTTCATTAAAGGATTGTAAACAGTGCAGAGAAAACAGACAATCTTGATTAAAGTAGTGATTCTGCAGTGTGGTAACAAATACTAGATATAAATTAATTACTTATGAAACCCTGCTTAAATTCTGTGATTTTAATTCTTATCATCTTTCTTTCCATCTGTTTTCATACCTTGTGCCTTCCTCCTCATGTAGCTACCAATATTGGAGAGCACTGGAGTTAAAACAGTAAGTACCATTTTTCCTTGCCTGCATTTTAAAAGGCCTCAGCCCTGACATTATTGATCAGTACAAGTCTGCTCCTGCTCTGATAGACCTTTAATTGGATAGGCTCTGGCTATTGAGAAGACTTAAGGCAGGAGGAAAGAGCATCTTTCAGTTCAGAGCCAATGAAGAAGTTACAGATGAGGGGGCTGAGTGGTCCAGGACTGAGCCTCCCTCAGCTCTTGCTTCTGCAACTATTGATAGCTATCTTGGCCATGAGTTAGACCCTGCTTCTCTGCAGAGCAAGACCTGTGATATTGTTAGGAAAATTTTCATTGCCAGGCCCAGGCATTTGTTTGGCTGCCTTGTATCTGTTGTGGACTTTTTACAGCCACCCATCCAGCTTCAGCTGCAAAGCTGAGTAATCCTGGTGTCAGTCAGTGCAACCTTAGTAATAAGGGCTGCATGAGGCCTTTCTGGTATCTGGGATTAACTAGAGCTAGCAGTGTCATGGTTTAACCCCAGCTGGCAACCCAGTACCACGCAGCTGCTCACTCACTCCCTCCCTCCCCTCCACAGCAGGATGAGGAGGGGAATCGGAAAAAAAGGAAAACTCATGGGTTGTAATAATATCAGTTCACCAAGACAGCAAAAAAAAAAAGATAATAACAATTATATTGTACATTAATAATGATAATAATAAATACAATGATAAGAGAGTATATAAAATGAATGATGCACAATTTCTCACCACCCGATGAACGATACAGCCCGTCCTGAGCAGCAATCACGAACAGCAATATTCCCCAGCAGCGATCTTGGAACAGCAGGTTCCAGAGAGAGAGAGCAAGGGAACAAACAGTCAAACAACCAAATGAACAAAACAGCCCAAAAGAATGAAAAGGAACCAAATGAATGAAAACAGAGAGATCTGGCCCACCGGCCAACCCCTGCTTATACTGTGCATGACATCTACGGTATGGACTCTCTTTGGCCAGTTTGGATCAACTATTCTGGCTATACCCCTCCCAGGTTTTTGCACCTGCACATCAGCAAAACCTGGGAAGCTGGAAAACATCCTTGATTGCTCAGCAGCAACTAATAACATCGGTGTATTATCATCATTCTTCACATACTAAATCCAAAACACAGTAGCTACTGGAAAGAAAACTAGCTCCATCCCAGCCAAAACCAGGACAAGCAGCAACCTGGCAACATCACAGCCTCCTCACCAAGCCATGTACCTTCCTGCTAGACAATTCCCTGTACCTGGGAGTCTTTGTTGGGACCAGTTGCCCATCCATTGCTGCCTTCTGTTATGCCTCTACAGAATGCTGCTCTCTTCTAAAGTTCTGGGCTCTGACATATCCTGTCTCTTTTTTATTTTGGCTGTGGGTGACACATAAACAGTGCAGAGAGGCCTCTCAAACTATTTGAAGTTATGTTGCCAAGAGTTGCCATCTCAAGGCTTGTTCTTGGATCCTGGACAGCTTCTTTGGCTGTTTCACTGGCATGAGCAGCCACAAAGCAGGTGTGCCAGAGAATTTCTCAGTCCTTCCAAGTAAAACAGCATAGTGCAACCCATTTCTAGTGGGTGGCTGACGTGCAACACTTGGCTGTGAGCTGCTCTACCGCCTGCTGTTTTCTCTGACTCAATGTGGTGTCTGCTCCTTAGGGCTGCCTCTCAAATTCTATGGTGATTTCAAGGAGGATATAGGAACTGAGCTTACAGGGTTCTCCTGACCTTCACTGCACCCTCCTCATCAGCTGCTTTCCTTGAGTCCCACACTGCTGTATCACTGAAGTCCCACAGCCGCTAATGGAACTGTACTCAGCATCACCCCTTCTTGAAATAAGCAATTATCTTCTGACTTTGGACAAACAATGTTGGCTGTAGAGGACAGATCTCTGTGCTGGGCTTCTGCATAAGTGACAGCATCAGCTTTGGAAATAAAAGATTAAATTATGCCTTTGTGTATACCAACTTTGTAGATTTCAGAGATATTGCACTGGCATAACAGAAAGCAAAGCTTAATGCACATTTGCCCTTCGTGAATAGCAAGGAGAAGACAATTACTGTTTCTCCATCACTTCCTTGCATGCTATTGTCATGATAGCCTTTATGATAAACTGCAAATGGGTTTGTCACACATTTGATAGCTGTGGGTAATCATGCATTTTCAACTACCTGTTAAAACTCTGTTTCAGTCTCATCATCTGTCTTTTGTTCCGTTTCCTACTCCAACTCCTACTGAGTTAACATCAAATTAGAATAGGTGGGTTTATCCCATTGATTACTGACCTGCCCCTTTCCAGAAGTGATGGTGGCAGGCTGCATTTGTACAGGACAGAAGCTGTTTGGAAAGTACTGCAACTTTCACAGCAGGAAACAGCACAGAGTAGGGAACTTACTACTCTTGTCCAAACACATCTCTGCCTTTCCGACATTTTCCCCTGAGCCAGTACTGTCACCAGGCCCGTGAATATATCCATAGCCTTTCTCTAGGATTCCTTTACTTGGTGGCTTAGAGACACTGTAGCATCTTTGGGAAAGCAATCATGTGGTCAAATCTTTTAAACGGGACTTCAAGTGAAACAGCAGCGGCAACGTGGCTCAAGGCCAAACTTTCCAGCATGTAGCAGTGTCTCCCACAGCCGGGGGAAGATGAACTATAGTAAGTTTGCTTGCAGCTGGCTCTGGGGGTGAGAATTGCTGGGTGTTGTGACTGTTCCACTTAAGCCTCAAACAAAACCATTTAACTCACTCTGTTCTCAGGGGTATTTCCTGTGGCTCCTTGAATGAACTGCTTAGGAACACCGAGAGCAAATCATGTATTTATTTTTATACCTACCAAGTTAGTATTGGCACAGAGCCTGTAAGTTGCTTTAGGAGCTGGTTGCGTTGTGGTTGCTTGGCTCTTTAACTGTATGCTTCCTCGGGCAAACCTTTTGTTTCCTGCACTTTACTTGGTGGTGTTCTGACATGCTGTAAATAAAATACATGCTCTCATAGGCTCTCTGCCTGCCTCCTCCCATTGTTCCCACAAGATGGGCTGCCATTTAAGACGTTTCCTTAAGGTGAGTTTCTCCCAGTTCTTGGGAGATCTTGTCACAGAGGTACGCCAAAACAACTCCACACAGCTAAACTCAAACAAACCTTTAATTCACAACTGAAACCAAACAACCAAAACTAACAAAACAACAAGGTAACCAAATGACACTCCGAGAACATTTAACAAGTTACAAGTTCGATATACCGGTCGGGGATGTTATTACTGCACGGCAAAACACGAAAATGATGGTCCAGGGTGTGCACACACTCACTCACAAAAGGGAAACTCTCACTCAAGAGTACCCAGAAGAACAAGAGCGCTCACCGAAGGGGGGTGGGTGGGGGGTGGGTGTGTGTGTGTGGGGGGTGTGTGTGTGTGTGGGGGGGGGGGTGTTTGTTTGTTTGTTTTCAGGTTCAGGTTCACTCAAGGATATATCCAGAAGAAATCACTCACCAAAAGATGGCGAGGGTACTCAATCCCGGGAAGTTTCCTTGGGTGACATCTCAGCCCAACGGGATAGTTTCCAATTACAGACCCGCTACTCTGAGGAAAACCACGCAAAAGCAGAGTGTCTCTCGGGGGCTCCTTTTATAGCCTGGTCGGATCTGAGCTGTGCTCATTTATGGTCAGTGTTCCAGAACCTTCTCTCAACCAAGGCACGCCATTGGCTGAGGGCCCTGTCTCCCCACCGAGGGGTCCCAGTATGGTCAGAGGTCTAGAAGTTTCTCTCAGCTGAGGCCCGCCATTGGCTGGGAGCCCTGCCGACCGGTCCAGGGGTCCCGCTTCTCCCACTCCCACCACAGGAACAGGGATGGGGTTGCCGCCTGAGCTGAGGTGTGTACGTGACAGCTGCCACGGAAGGGTCCTGGAGGCGCGGAAATGAGGCGCAAAAAGGAGCCATCGGCTGCTGCCCTGAAAGCCTCTGGCCCTCACCAGGACGAGTGTATCTGCCACAGATCTGGAGAAGTTGGCTACTCTACTTTTTTTCCTTGATGGTGTAAGAGAAATGCTACTAGTGAGGCTCTGGAAGAGGAAGGAAGCAAGTCTTGCCCTGAAAGTTCCCTAGTTCAACTCTCTCAGCAGACTGTAAGGTGCTTGCCTACAGCTGACTTAAAAGCAGTGCATTGCAGCAGTTCAGCCTCTGCATTGACACAGGACTTGGCAACAGCCAAAGGATTATTGCTGTTAAAATCCAGAGCAACCACTTGCAGGAGCCGTTTACACGGGCAGCGCTGCAGCAGTGACTGAACCGTGTGTCCCCGGTGTGCCCTCTGGCACCCCGGGCCAGGGCAGCAGGCCAGCGGTCACTCACCCCCCGGGCTGCTGGGGACAAGACTCAGGCACGTTGCGGGGCAGAAGCGGGGCGGCAGACCCCATCCCCATTCCGCCTCTGACCACCCCGCGCCCGCGGCTCCGAGGAGCACCACGACGGCAAGGGAGCCCGACCGCGCCCCGGCGGGCGCGCCGTGGGGGCCGTGGGGCAGGGCGAGCCGGCCGCAGCCCTGGCGGACCTCCACTCCGGGCCCCGCCGCGCGCAGGAGCGCGCGGTCTCGGTCTGTGCCTCGCGCTGGCGCGTGTCCCTGCCGGCAGAGGCGAGGCCCGCCGAGACGAGGCCAGCCCTGCGGGCGGGCTCGAGGAGACCCGCCGCTGAGCCCCTCTCCGCACCGGGGGACAGCTCGGACCTCACCAACTGCTCTCTCCAGGCCGTTGATGAGAAGCCACATCGCCACACCGGCCCGGCTCGGCCCCCGCTCTCCGCGGAGCCGCTCGCTGCGCCTTTAACGACGGCGGCTGCGCCGCGGCGGGGGGGCTGCGCGGCGGGACTGAGCGGTGCGGCGGCGTCTCCCGGCCGCGTCTTTCAGCGCCGCAGGCGAGTGGGCGGTGCGGGGCCTCCGCTGGGAGCAGATGGGGTGGCGGAGCGCGGGGTGCCGGCGCGCCGGGAGGGCCCCGCGGGCGAGCACCTGACGTGGCCGACGACGGCTTGGCTGGGAGCGGGCAGCCCTGAAATGGCGAAAGCTCCGCGCCCAGGTGAGTGCTGAGCCTGAGCGGCGCGATGGGACAGCCCTGAGGGCAGCGAGGCGGGGCGGGGGCAGCCCTGAGGGCAGCGCGGGGCCCGGCGGGGCGGGGGCAGCCCTGAGGGGAGCGGGGCGGGGCGGGGGCAGCGCGGGGCCTCAGCGGCGGGAGGTGAGGCTGCAGCGCGCTCCCCGTCCGCTGGCGGCCTGGCGGGCAGTCCAGGCTCCGTGCGTGCCCCCCTGGGCGGACGTCGCCGCCGGCCCACCGGAACGGTGAATGCAAACTTCTGTGAACGAGAGACAGGTGCGTTTACCCTCCTCGTGTTTTTCCGAGCGGGGTCCGCTCTGCCTTCGGCGCCCGCGTCGGCCGGTGCCGGTGGTCGTGCGGGTGCCGTGCGGGGCTGCAGGGGCATCGGGGGCGTCCGCCTCGGTCGCCGCTGTCTGGCCTCCTCCCCGGTGCTGGGCTGGGAAGGGTCTCTCTTAGCTCTGAAGGAGCTCGGTGGCTGCCGCCTTGTGGAGCCGATGCTCGCTGCTGCCTGCTCGAGAGAAATAGAACGGGACGCAGCAGCCATGGGGTCCTCTGGAAATACTGAAGGCGTGCTTGTTGGGTAGGACTTGCTGAACAGAAAAGGCAGATGCAGTCGCTCCTGCACCTTGCAAATTCATATGTTTTAAGTCATGCTTCCTTCAGAGTCTGAGCAATTTGGAGGTCGGTTGTCTCGGGCTGGGGCCAGAGGGCTTGGGAATACTCAGCAGCAAAGCCCTGGTGCCCCATGCCTGGTGGCAGTGGCAGCCCTGCACCAGGCGGCATATGCTCTGTGTGCAAGAATGACCAGTGCCAGCTAGCAGAACAGATGAGAAACCTCTTGCTGTTGCAGAAGTGGTTTTCTTTTAGGTTGCACACAGAGCCCATTGCTTTTGAAGGTGAAGGCCTAACTGTGCTATGAGTGAATGCCTACTGCTCTGTATTTGAAACTTGCCTGGTGTTTGGTGCCAGTTCTTGGCACAGCTTTACAGCAGTATGGTAATGTTAAAGCTAAACCCAAAGTTTTTGCTCAGCAGTGTTTATTTTTTTTTCTTATTCCCCCAAAATAGGCATAGATTTGTGGCAGCCCAGAGACATAGCGCTCAGGAACATGAGAGCATCAATAATTTCAGAAGATGCAAATACAGTATTGAACTAAATGGTTGTTTTCCATCTTTGGAAGATGAAGGAATGATCAAATGGGGAAAAAGTCTCATTGTTTTTTCTTTGGTATTGGTTTGCAGTCCTTTTAACTTCGATAGGAAAATAAGGGAGCATTGCTTTCACTTTCAGTGGTACTTGAGTAATGTAGTCTGCATACCTAGTTTGTTTGTTCAAACCCGACTTTGCACAGGAATTTTAAAGGATGGTACTTCTCTTTGATGTGATTCCACTCACTTTGGTAGACAAAATACAACTTTTGATGCTAGCTTTATGAGATTGTCACTACTTCTTGTAAAGAAAAACAAGAATTGACCATTCACAAAAGAGCTCTGGCAGAACATATCTGGGTTAGGAGCGGGGGAAATGTATTGCTTTTATAAATTGAGCCTACTGAGTTTATCAACGTGAGGTGGAATGTGCACAAATATAGAAATGATGTGGCTGTTTTGTTTGTGTGTATCCTGCCTTGCAGCCCCTGCCAGTGCTGTAGCCTTATCACAAATACAAAGACAGACCATCATTCTAGTAGCCATGAAATCTGCTGCTTGATTGCTGTTGAATGACACGTGTGCTTATAAAGGGCTTTTAGAGGTGGTCGACTTGACTCGTTTGAGTAGCCACATCTCACCTAGTGGAGTCCAGATTTTCAGCGCTTGGAATAGTCCCTGCACAGAAATGATTGGATGTTTGCAGGATTGTAGGTCGCAAAACCACGTAGCGGCAACTGCAGATTGCTACCTGACATGTCCCTGTGGGGGTGGTGTGGTATCTGCTCTTCATCTCCTACTTCATTTTTTAACAGACAACAGTGACTCAAAAATGCCAGATCCTCCTCAGAAAACCAAAATCTCTGCACTGTGAAAGTAGAGTCTTTCAGATGTGTTGCAGGCAGTCCACCTACAGTCATTACAGGAAAAGGTTAGAGAATATTCATATCTTCTCTGTTTTTGGGGAGTGAGTTTGGAGGAGGTGATGATACTGCTGAGAGGGAGGGTGAAGTTAATTTCTGCTGTGGGGAAGCTGGCATCTGAAGCATCAAGAAACAGCTCTAAGAGATGTACCACATTTACAGGAAAGCTCAATCTAGGATTTGGAGACTGAACAGCCATGTTGAACCTCCTCTCTCTCTTCCTCAATCCCACCAGTAATCCCATAAAGTGCAAGACTGGAAATGTTACTGGTACCTTAAAATAGGGGCTTAAAGGCCTGCATGGCTTAGTTTCTTGATTTGTTTCCTGTACTCAATAAGCAAATACATGCCTATCCTTACCATCTGCTGGTAACAGAACTGCCAGTTGAAGGATGTACAGAGTAGGTAACCAGGGACTTGTCACTGCTGAATTGCTATGAGACGACGGACACTGAGTGAGGAATGGGAGAGAGGATTTGATTATATCGGGTACTTCTGACCACAGTGGTGTCTGGACTGTTCCTTCAGTTAGCTCTTGCACTTGACTTTTGACAAGGAAACTTGCATTTTGTGTGGACTTTCTTCTGCCTTTAACTATGTCTCTGGCTTTGTCATCTGTGCTCTTTGCTCTCTTTTTGATTTTTATTTAGGGACTGATGCAGCCACAATGAGAATAAAGGGAGCGCCTGACCATTCCCCTTTCTAGCCTTTCCTGGTATCTGCTCGATCTTTCTGACTGTCTTCAAGCTGCGTCTTGACCCTACTTGCTTTATTGCCCTTTCAGGATTACCTTTCTTCTTGTCTCCCACTTACATGCTCCTGACTTCTTGCCTTTCATCTTGCTGCCTCTTAAACCAGGAACTTTCTCTTAGTACTTGTCCTCAAAGCTCGCACTTCTGTCCTTTTTAATTCCTTCTCTTCTGTCCTCTTTCTGAAGTGCCAGCAATGCTTCCAAGTCTGCAGTTCACAAGACTGTAAGCATACACAGATTTCAGCAGGGCAGGACTCAGCCTGTACTTAGAGTACTGCAGATTCATGAATGGAAGGTATGGTTTCATGATCTGGTGGCTTGCTGCCAACGGTAAGAGAAATTCTGTGTGTTTCTACCTCTTTCCCATGCCAGCTTCCAAGCTTCCCCAGCTCTTCTGCAGTCTAGTTCTGGGAACCAAACAGGTGGAAAACTCTTTGTTACCATAAATTTTTAGAAAGTTTATTTTCTGCTGGTTTTACAGTCTTTACAGGCTCAACTGCAGGGTCAAGTGACTGCCCTCCCTGGTGGGAAGAAGGAAACAGGATCACATCCTTTATAAGCAGCTACCAGTTAGGCTGGTTGGATGCCTCTTCCCCCCTCCATTGGCCTCCCACTCCTTTATTTGCCTCCCCTCTCTGGCTCCCTATTTTCCTCCCCCTCGGCCTGCCACTCTGATTTTCCTCCCCCTCTCTCCTTTGGCGCTCCCCATCTTCCTCTGGCCTTGCGCACTCTCCCCCTTGGCCTCCCGTTCCCCTGCTGCCTCCCCCACTGGCCAGCCACCTGCTCCCACTCCGGCCGCCCCCTGTCCTGTTGGCTTCCTGCGGTGCTCTCCCCCTCTGCCTGTGGCCTCCTGCTGCTCCCCCTCAGCCCAGCCCTCCCCCTTGGTCTCGTTCTCAGCCTCCATCTCTCCCATCAGGTTCTCTTTTTTTTATTTTCCTCCTTCTCTCCTCCACCCGTCTGGCCTCCTACTTTCCCTTCTGAGCGCTCTCCCCCTTGGCCTTCCACTTTTTTCTTTCCTATCCCCCTTGGCCTTGTGTGCTCTCTCCCCCTGATCTCTCTCTTGCCTCCCACTTTTATTTTTCTCCCTATCCCCCTCTGGCCTCCTCCTCTCCCCTTTTGGCCTCACACTTCTACAGGCCTCCCGCTCTCCCCCCAGCCCCTTCCACTTGGAGTGGATTTCATTTCAGTTTCAACTGATTTCATTTCAGTTCCAGTCTCTGCTACAGATTCATTGTGTGACTTTGGATGAGTTCTGCGTGGCCCTGCTAACAAGAATGGCATATATGGTCCTTCTTTTCTGGTGGTCTGTGCACAGGTGAGGGCTTAGTCTGAGCGTACTTCAGTTTTCACTCTGGAATAATTGGAGGGAGGATCAGCATCTCCCTCTGTCTTGCCTAAGCTCCTGAATGTGAGGAGTGGCTCCAGTAGTTAAATTCACATCTTTTTAAAGTACATCTTCAGTTTTACGTTTGCCAAAGAAGAAATACAACATAACTAGAAAATAACAGTGGGTAATATTGGCTTCCAGTAAGTCTTAACTGTGTAGTCACTAGGTAACACTGTGTGGGTAGCTCAGTTAAATCACTTAATGGGTAGGCAGGAAGCATCTGAAACCAGCAGAACAGAAAGAAGTAGTATTATGCAACAGCAGTCAACGGCAACAGCAAAGGTCATTCCTTCTACCCATCATCTCTTTCCAAATGGAAAAATGTGTGCTTTTTAATTTTATTAGGAAAACTGTCCCTGAATTCAAACTGGTCGCAGTTCTAAACCAAGTTTTGACAAGTGGAAATGTTTTAATCTGTGCAACAGAGTCTATTTTTGATTCTTTTTTAATTGAGATTAATTCAGTCTTCAATACTTTGCTATGTAAAAGACTGAGTTTTCAGTAGATATGAGAACATTGTGTGCTATTTTGATTCTGCTAGCTAGGTTGGTGTGGTAGTAGTATTCAAGAGTGCTTTTTTTTTATGATCGCCTGTCTGTGACACGTGCTTATGTCTAGGCTTGATTGGCAAATGCTTATTACCAAGCAAAATATGTAGCAAACTGCTGGGCCTGCTGCAAAGCTTGAAATCTGTAATATTATGACAGTGACGTGAATCGTATTGAATTAGTTTTACAGGAAAGCCCACTGCTGTAATCACATCCAATGAAAACTGCTGTTCTTATCCCAGGCTGCTTGAATGCATCTTCCTGGAAGGTCCACTACAAGCACACCTGAGCCTGGATGGTCTAGTGGACTAGCCTGGTACATTAGTGATGCTGCCAGTGCACAGGAGGGGCTAGTATGACTGGCATTCAGATCAGCCTACTTTCTTTCCATCTGTCCTGTTTGCCGGACCAGGTAACCATTGATTCATGCATTGTTAAGGAGAAGAGGGCCTTTAGGAGATGCTGGAGTGGTTCTTCAACTGATGCTTCTGGACTGTGCCTACTGTTCTGCTACTCTGCCCTCTCACAAATACACTTCAGATGTAAAATCATTGCTATTTCATTCTCAAAGTGTTTGTGCTTATCCTGCTGGTGAAGTTCTGCTGTAAACAGTGATGACTCGAGTCATGGTTTTCTTTTTCAGCTGCAGTCAGTGTTTGTAAAAGCTAATTCAAGCTGAGGAGAAGGCAGAACCATTGAAGAAAGGTAATATGGCTGTGGTTTCACAGCAGGGCTAGGCTTGCTTCCCTGTGCACTTGTAAAATGACTTTTCAACTCATTAGATCCAATGGCAGAGCCCTGTATCTTGGTAAAGTGTGCTGTCCACTAGAGGACATCATTTCCGCAGGCAGATGTTCCTTCCATTTTACAGACAGTGTTGCTGTGCTCTGCACGTATTTCATCTCCACATGTATTGCACCTGAAGATCTTGGGCCTACTGTGTACAGTATTGGTTTATTCTAAGTTGGAGGTAATGCCAGTTACTGGAATGGAACAAGTAGGTGCCTTTTCTTTCTCCTGACTTGATAGGCATTTTAAATATGATCTTTACCTAACAAGTAATATTGAAACAGCATTTTTGGTATTACTGAGTGACAGTGGTGAGCCATTCTGTCTTAGGATGCTTGGGACTTACAGGATGACTGGGGTTTGGACACTAGGCCTTTTAAAATGATACAGGAAAGTGATTAATTTAAAGTCAGGAATCAGCAGCATTAGCTATTCAATTTTCAGAGGAAGACCTTTGTTTCTTAAATTGCTTTTCAGAGCCTTGCTTCGCTTCTTGTCTGCTTTTCTGCTTCCATTTCCTTAGTTCTGAGAATGCTGGTTACAGACCAGTAAGGTCACTTTAATTCCTCTTGTGTTCCCCCCCCTTTGAGGAACACCCTCAGATCACATGGAATGGAGTGCACTCAGGCACTGCTTAATTGTCACATCACTGCCAGTTTGTCACATTTCTTAAACAACAAAAAAAAGGTGCCTTTGGAAAGAATTTGCATTTGTGCCTCCTGACCAGGAGAAATGAGACCCGATTCTTCTCTTATATACACTTTTCAACTACTGTTGATTTCAGCAGGATAATTTGCTTATGAAACTATGAGAAGATGAGCTCTGCTGGTGTTTGTGGGTGGAAGTGGAATTGGCCTTTCCTGTGGCTGTTCTGCTCCTTAGGTCTATTTGTGGAACATATCAGAGATTGCATGATCATAATGGGTTTTTTCTTCTTCTCTGGATGGATAGCATTAGAGGCTGCTGATACATGAGCGGGAACTATTTCTTCTGCAGTTTGCTGTAACTATGTACAGTCACTAAACACCAAGGATTAAATTTGCCTCACATCTAAATTTGAATGACATCTACAGAGATGCAGTCTGACTTGCCCTCAAACAGAAGTATGAGTGTCACATAATAGGACGTGGAACTCTTTCTGTAGCAATTCTTTGTCAAGTAAGATCCTGGATGTTCCTGGGAAGAGGATTTTCTTATTTTCTTTCCTTTTTTTTTTTTTTTTTTTAATGGGGGTGTGTGTGTAAATGAGGGTCAGAGCAGTTGAACATTCTTTAGGGATGAGTTTAGATGCTCTTTCAAGTGTGGGGTCAGTTAGTTATTTTACTGCCTAACACAAGAGGATGCAACTGATTGTATCTGCTGCTCTCACCTGTATGGGAGCTACGGCTGTACAGGATATAGGTTTCAGTTGTGATCCTTATTTATACATCTTAGTGCTAAGGAAATCAATATCTCACATGGGTAAATTGGGTAATGAGCATATTATAAATCTAAAAATCTTACTTTAACTGATTTCTTCAACAACATTCAGAAGTGACTTTGCTTTTAATTAGCAATTTATATAATGAGAGCTACTGTGAGGTTGGGGTGTACGGTGAAGTATGGTGAATTACAAACCCAGGTCTAGTATATCCATGATGTAGGAAATTGTTTTCTGTAGGTCCTGCAAGAGTTGTCTTCGTGCAGATATGTGAACAACATCAGCCACAGAAAAATCAAAATGTGAAATGATTTAGTGCAGGGAAAATCAAAGAGAGTGCTTTTCAACGTTGCGTTTTATTCATGCATCACATCACCTCATCTCATGTCACCAGATCACAGATGCAGCAAAGTACCAGTGGAATTCCAGCCGTTCTTTGTTGAAGAAAAAAGGCAAGACTTCTTTACAGAAGGAAATCACCGATTGTAATCTCAATTATAATTAATCTTAATTACAATTAATTAAAATTAATTACAATTAGTGCTAGCCTAACTAGAGAATTCAGTTTCTATGCATGGTGATGCAAGGTGGCTCTGCTTTTGTCTTCTCCCCCACTGTTATTGTGGCTGTGTGCGCAGGGCAAGCCCCCAGTCAGCTCTCTCTGTAACAGGCAAGTGTAGAAACCTGTGGTACTATGCAAAAGAAAACAGTTTAGGTAGGAAACTTTGCTTCTGCTTCTCCTAGAAGAAAAGCACCTCTGCATTTCTGTGAACTCTCCTTCTGCCGCTTGGAAATGTTCCTCTTGTATCCTACTGTCTGTCGTGCTGCCCCAACAGCCTATGGGAACTACTTACTACATGTGCTTCTAGTTCAGCTGTTGTGACTGGCAAATCAGTGATGTAGTGGGTTTCTGTTAAAGGCATTGCATTTCTACGTGGTTTCCCCCTCTATCCTCAGAAATTGTGATACTGAACAACTGAAATGAAATGTAAATTGCTATCATGCTTGCAAAAATTGCTGAACTCAACAAACCTGATAAAGAGAAAGTTCACTGACGTACAAGCATCAAGTATCATTACCGAGGAGTTAGCCTGTATTTTGAAGTAGGGCTGGTCTTTTCATTCTCTGAAACAAAATAATGAAACAAAAAATATGCAGCAGTTGACACTGTAAATCAAATCAGTGAGTACAGGCAATGCCAGTGTCTAATGCAATCAAGAAATGTTAATAGAGTCCTATTAAGGTGGCTAATGCTAATCTGTTGGCACAGAAGGAAGCAAACTCAATAAGACTAATGTATTAAGGCGATGCAATGCAGTCCAGCCAGCAAACAGAAGTGAAGAGCTGCTGCAGTGAGCTTATGCAGACTTGTGCTGCTGACTGTGGCTATGTTTAAGCTACTTCTAAATCTAGAAGCATTCCTAGTGCAATATAATAAAACTGATGCTCCCAAGGGCTTTTCTCATAGCCAGAATTTATGCCTGGAGATTTGTGACACTTTTCCCTGCCCTCCCTTCACATTCGGCATCAAACTCCAAGGTCCCCGGAAGCATGAGCTTTCTCTGTGGGACCAGCACTTTTACTGATTTCCAGCCAGGCTAGTGGCAGTTCTTCTCCAGGGAGCTGCTGTTTTCTTCCAAGTACTTGTGAAGTCTTTACTGTTTTTATATTTATATAGCCTTCTCTCTTCCTTCCTTCCCAGGAAATTCTAGTGGCTGAAACAGAAAGCTTTTTATTCTGGCAAGAAAGCAACAATCCCTGCAAGGTCTTTTAGGCTTTTCTTCAGCCAGAAGTTCCTTCAACTTTACAATATTCATCAAGAGATACTTAATCCAGATTAAGTAACACTAGAATGGTGTTGGTTAGGGAGGTGCTCATGGTCTTTTGAATTTAAATTGGAAGTGTTAGTGCAACCACTGGCATTCTTTTCCCTGGTGGGAGGTGCATTTGTATTTACTTCCATTTTCCATGGGCAGCATGCTGTGCTTGAGGTGAACACCTTAAAGCTGTCATGCCAGCATTGGCTCTGTGACTGAGGGAAATGGCAGTTTGTACTTTTGGACAGGGCCTTACTTCCACGTATGAAACATTCCTGGAAGCCACTGCATCCAACACTAGGGAAGTACAAACCTCGGAAATGAACAGTTTTCCATGTTCTACTACTGCTTGTAAGCATAAATTACTAGTGAAATTTAAAAGTGAATAGATTTGAAGAGAAGCTTTGAATATCTCAATGCCTCCAGAACAGGAATGATTAGATAAAGCAAATGACCTGAAACACCTTAGAGCTGTTTTATCTGTGGGTCATGCATCTTGCAGCACTGCAGTGCTGGTGCTGAAATTGAGTACTACTACATTTGTTTCTTCCCATGTTTTAGTGCTTTTAGACTTCTAAAACTTTTTTTTTTTTTTAAAAAATGTGTACGGTGTGCTTTCATGGAAGCCTCTGTAGGCAAGTGTCAAGACTTCCATGCCTTTGCTGTGCAGATGATAGTTCCCTTAAGACTTGGGAGCTTGATAGTGTGTGACCAATGGGATGTGGATTAGCAGCATTGCATCTACTGCATCTTTAATAATGTTCTGTGCAAAGTGTTGCTGTGTTCTTCCCAAAGGAGCATTTTCTTAAAGTGTCTCCAGTCTCTTTGCTTGAGTTGCAGATGCTGATTTTTTGTATATGGTCTGACAGGAGGTACAGTCAGATACTTACCACAGTAGTTGCATCTGTCAAGCATTGTCTTCCAGCAATCCCTCGGATAAGTCCTTTACTTCTTGTAACAATCCAGAGTTCTTTCCAAAGAAGCAGCGGCTGGTATTGGGATTTCTACAAGGATTTCTACAGAGTTTCACAACAGCTTCTCCATTCATTTCCCAGCTTCTGCATCGGAGGTCAGGAATTGTGACACCACCAGCTTCTGTTTTTTCAGCTCTGCATAATCCTCCTTTCTAGCCTGGTACTGATCGTTCCCTGATTGCTGCTGGTCTAAAAGAAAGCATGAAAGGGTGCAGGAAGGGATGGGGCAGTGGAACAAGGAGTGGAAGAGTCCTCCTTTGTGAGGGCATTGGAAGGAGACGGGTTTCTTTGTCTAGCAAAATCGAAGCCTGATTTCATTGCTGTGGATTAGGTTAGTGAGTGGCCAGGACATTGAAGAAAAGGTACTGAAACTGATGTAAACCAAGTGGGTGTAGAGCAGCCATGAATACATCAGGACAGAAAATAAGGAAAAAGTTTTGGAGTGGCAGAGTAACAGCATACTGTAAGAGTCTCCCAATCAGAATAATGAGGTAATCCCATCCCTCATGTCTTTTTATGAGGGAGCTTGTGCAAGTTAAACAAATTTTCTATTATGGTACCGTGTGAGCATGCTGGACAAAAGGTACATTTCAGCCCTATGTTCCTATAACTGTTCTGTTCAGCACACCTTGGCTGATGGTGTAACAGCTCATCCTCTTGACACCCGCCCTTGAGATATTGATAAGCGTTGATGAGGTCCCCTCTCAGTCTTCTCTTCCTCAGGCTGAACAGCCCCAGCTCCCTCAGCCTTTCCCCACAGGAGAGATGCTCCAGGCCCCTCAGCATCTTTGTACCCTCCCCTGGACTCTCTCCAGTAGTTCCTTGTCTTTCTTGAACTGGGGAGCCCAGAACTGGACATGATACTCCAGACGGGGCCTCACCAGGGCAAAGTAGAGCGGGAGGAGAACCTCCCTTGACCTGCTGGCCACACTCTTCTTAATGCCCGCCAGGATGCCGTTGGCCTTCTTGGCAACAAGGGCACATTACTGGCTCATGGTTAACTTACAGTCACGGGCAAAACAACTTGACTTGGGGAAATTAATTTAATTTATTACCAGTCTAAATCAGAGCAGGATAATGAGAAAGAAGAACAATCTTAAAGCACCTTCCGCCCACCCCTTCCTTCTTCCTGGGCTCAACTTCACTCCTGATTTTCTCTACCTCCTCCCCCTGAGCAGTGCAAGGGGACAGGGAATGGGGGTTGCAGTCAGTTCATTATGTTTTGTCTCTGCTGCTCCTTCCTCCTCATGCTCTTCCTTGCTCCAGCGTGGGGTTCCTCCCACAGCAGACAGTTCTCCACGAATTTCTCCAACGTGAGTCCTTCCCACAGGCTGCAGTTCTTCACAAACTGCTCCAGCATGGGCCCTTTCCACGGGATGCAGTCCTTCAGGAACAGACGGCTCCAGCGTGGGTCCCCCACGGAGTCACAGGTCCTGCCAGCAAACCTGCTCCAGCGTGGGCTCCTCTCCATGGGGCCACAAGTCCTACCAGGAGCCTGCTCCAGTACAGGATTCCCATGGGGTCACAGCCTCCTTCGGGGCACATCCACCTGCTCTGGCATGGGGTCCTCCACGGGCTGCAGGTGGAGATCTGCTCCACCGCCGACCTCCATGGGCTGCAGGGGGACAGCCTGCCTCACCATGGTTTTCACGACGGGCTGCCAGGGAATCTCTGCTCTGGTGCATGGAGCACCTCCTTCCCCTCCTTCTTCACTGACCTTGGTGTCTGCAGAGTTGTTGCTCTCACATATTCTCACTCCTCTCTCCCAGCTGCTGTTGTGCAGCATTTTTTCCCCCTTCTTAACTATCTTATCCGGGAGGTGCTACCACCGTCACTAATGGGCTCAGCCTTGGCCAGTGGCAGGTCCATCTTGCAGCTGGCTGGAACAGGCTCTGTTTGGACATTGGGGAAGCCCCAGCAGCTTCTCACAGAAGCTGCCTGTGTAGCCTCCTGGCTACCAAAACCTTGCCATGTAAACCCAATACAACATCATAGCTTTCTCTGGTGTAATTGCAGATAAACTCTTTGACCTTGGACTTTGGGAATAGAGCTTAGACAGTTGAACGTAAGATTTGTTTTCCTTCCCTTAGAGATAGGAATGTGGGCTCCTTTTTAAAGAATTGACAAGTTTTGAAGTTCATTTACTCCTCTTCCCTCCCCAGAGCCTGTTTGTTGAGCAGTGCCAGTTGAATGAGTGGAGAAACAAGAATTAAGTACTTGCAGTAGCACAGTAGGCTCAGTGTGTGTTTTGAGTGTGCCCTATGCGTAGAGGGTTGCTGTTTTTACCGGAGTCAGTTTTTGTGTTTCCAAGTTCCAGTCCTGCTTTTGATATCTGTGTGATGGTAACCTGAACTGCGGGAAGCTAAGGAGAGCCTTCCAGCTCAAATTTTATGGTCTTGTCAAAATAACTTAGACCTAATTACTGAGACAGGTCAAGTTCTTAAGCTTCTCTAATTTGGATATGAAAATGTGAGCTAAATCCAAAGCCTGGCCCAAGAGCCCTGGTAACAGTCAGTACTAATGAAACAGAGGGCATATGCAGGTGGAAAGCATTGTCATGCGTGAAGGGATATCTGCCTGTCTAGAGATACGGGAATAGATTTGTCACTTGAACAACTCTGCATAAGCACACTTTTTATAGAGCAGAAGCTGGCAGGATGCTTGTGTTACCAAGAATGAGAACATTGAGCTGCTCACAAAACAAAAAAAAAAAAAAAAAAAAGGCTTTAAGGATTGTTGCAGACACATCTTTATACTCGTTTCATGATGCTTGATGCAGTGAGGCAGCCCCTCTGTGAGAACTAGGACCATGGTGTTACAGTAAAACTGGGGTAGTACGTACTTTGTGGTTTTCTGCATGTTTTGAAACATGGAAAGCAGTTTTATTTTCTGGAGAATAGCCTGGCTTAAGCTGGTATTAGTGTTACAGGAAAAAATTTTTCCCTGGGACATCTTCCCTTTCAATTTCTTGGTGCTCATGATTTTGTTTTCTTGCTGTTTCAAGGTAATTCTTTTCCATTTTATGAAGACAGCATTTTTA
Source organism: Phoenicopterus ruber ruber (assembly GCA_009819775.1). Taxonomy (NCBI): domain Eukaryota; kingdom Metazoa; phylum Chordata; class Aves; order Phoenicopteriformes; family Phoenicopteridae; genus Phoenicopterus; species Phoenicopterus ruber. The sequence goes on along the minus strand of CM020233.1, from coordinate 261,322 downwards.
TAAGCTTTGTGTTAGAACCTGTACTGTCCAATGAGTGTGAATGTGGTGAGGTTTTTTAGTTTTTGTTTTCTATTTTGTTTTTCTTTTAATTGCCACTGAGTAAGAAACAAGAGTTCAAAGTATTTTATCTTCCTTTGGTGCTTTTTCAAGCATATGGTGATGACTTTGTAAACTTGTCTCAGCATGACTCATTGAAAGGAAGGCATTTTGCCTCTTCTGGCACATGCATGATACTTGACATCCCTTGACAGTAGAAGGGCATGAGAATGAGTTTTTGCTCTGAGATGGGAGAATGAGGATTAATAAGATCTTTTCCAAGAGCTGTCTAATGGGACCAGCTTGTACAGTTGGCTCTTCCCAGAAGGTTATGAGGATTTTAGCTTGCTTCTTGGCTTTTTTGACCTGCACAACAGAGAATATCTGTTAGTGGGGTTTTGCTGTGTTTTGTGTATCATTATGGCAAAGGCCAGCTTGACTTAAATCAGTTCAGGGAACGGCATGTCAAAGGAGTTAATATTGCCCAAGCGTGCTTATGCCATACTGTTCTCTGCTTGCTGCTAGGGTACAGAAGGTTTCTCAGGCCAGCGGGGCTGTAAGGATTGCAGGCTTGTTTTGTGACTGTGGGCGGCAAGCTTGCTGCTGCCCAAATGTCTATAGTCAGCTTTTCTAGCTCTTCTGCTTATAGTTGGTGAGCTTCCTCAGCTAATTCCTTTCCTCTTCTGTTGAGGTTGCGGCATCACAGCTACTGAGGAAGTGAATTCCATTATAATGAACAGCCTGCAGTTAACACATTGTCTTTGTGAACATTAAAAAAGCAGCTTTGTTATCTCCAGCTCAAATGTATGACCTTGATGCCAGGTGGGGTCAGCAGGGCACCGTATTTCTTTGGTCTCAGTGAGTTATTAGGGTCTCCCTGTGATGCACCCTCTCAACTCTTCCAAGCTGAACCAGGAATGGGAATCCAGTAACACTGTGGATGTGGGTAGCAGTTGTTCTACACAAGACTAGGTAATGTTTTTGTTTGTTTTTTTTTTCTCCAACATTGACAGGGTTCAGGCAACCCTTGGGGCTACTGGACACGGCTCTACAGGAAATCCTTCAGTCAGAACTTAAAGTGAATGAGACAGGTAAAGGACAGGGGAAAGATAAAATATGCCCAACATCATCCAGCAAATCAGTGGCAATTGTGAGACTGGAGTGAAGTCCAATCCTGTAGCCAGGAAAGGATGTTCTCTAATGGACTGTTTACTCCTCTAAGTGTCTTTGAAGTAGGCCTGATAGTTTTGGCACGTTGTCCTTAAAAAGAGGCCTTATGAAGTATCATTCCCTGCAGACTGATAACCCAGGTATTTCAGGAGACAGCAATGAACTTTGAACAGGTGGAGGGAGTAAACACCAGAAACCGAGTCTTAACATAAGTAGAGCTGGGGAAAAAAAAAAAGTGAGTGTGTAACTTCCTTTAATAGAAATGCATTATTAGATTTCTATTTTCCTTTAAAAATAACAATTTTACTGCAGCTAAATTCCATCTTCTCAAAAAAATAATAAGGGCTTTGTTAGTAAATTGCAGAACATTTTTTCTTTATCGTAAAGCTGATACTAGTGTACTCTGATTGCAGAGGTTGCAAAGGAGGTTGGGATCCAATTCTGATAGGTCTGGGCACCCACTAGACAGTGTTGGTTCTTCAGAGAAAGAGACGGTAGAACTAGATGACAGAGTGGAGATGCAATCAAGTCTTCTCCTTGTCTCATTGCTGAGGACTGCCAAGAGAGATGACTGGTTTTCAGAAGTGCTGTGTTTGCTGTCCAGTCATGGACATTCTGAATTTGTGTGTTGTCCGCAGTACAGCGTCTGTTCAGACCGGGGGGGGGTACACCATCACATTTCCATGAAACCAGCTGAAGCATGTGACACAGTGCTTATGCTAGCTTTATGTTTCTGTTCTGACTGCAGGCAGAGAATGCCTCATTTGTCATGAAGCTGTCTGGTACCAAAGTTAACCCTCCAGAATGTTTTTGACAGATGGGAACTTGTGTTGTGAGGTTACACTGGACCAGAGTCACATGGCTGTAGCACCTTTGTTTCGATTTGGGAAACCAGATTACAGGCTTGAGCCGCAGTCTGAGTCTGTGATCAGCTGTGGATCAGCACTAGCTACTGTTGAAGAAATCCTGCTTGACTTGGCCTGCTGAGTTTGTAGGAGAGGCCATGACCAAACATGAGCTTTTGTCTCTCCTTTATCTATATTCGAACCACCTATAGACTTGTCCTTTTTCTCTTGCATTTATCTTTCCAGTTGGTGGCTCTGCGCTGAGTGCTGCAGTGATTTGTTGTGTAACAGGGCTGCTTAAGTACCCTGTGCACTCATTCCTTCCTCCTTGTGCTCAATCTCCCTGCTTGCCAGAGATGCAGTGGGTTTGCACAAGGCTGTGGTCTGCCCAGGGGAAAAGAAGACGTTTTGTTTCTAAGCTGGTCAGTCAGAAGAACATAAAAGTGACTCCACTGAAGGACTGGTGGGACTTTTTTGGTCTTGCAGTTACAGATACTGAGAACTATATCTGTGGCTGTCAGTGGGAGCTGCTGGCTAAGTTTCCCGTGCAGTGGGCAGAATACATGACTCCAATTGTTCTCTGTCATATTTAAGCATTTAGTGTGGCATTTGGGGATGCAGCATTGGTCATAGTGCCTCTTTGTGCCTGTGACTTTCCAGACAATGCACTAGCAGTGCAGTTAGCAGCCTGCATAGAGCTATCGGCATCCTTTTTGCTCTCCCTCCATGTACAGCATGCTGGGTTTGAAAGGATATCTGGGCAAGTTCTGTGTCTTAACAGACCTGCATGTCAGCTGCCTGAAACCCAGCAGATGCCACCAGGTAGTGGATAGAGTCCTAGTGTATTTTTTGGTAACGTATTCAAAGAGGAATTAAAAATGAAAAATGGAAATAGATGCAATGAAACAGGAATGCTTCAATTAGCTTCAGCTTTGAGCTGCCATTCTTTTTTCAATTCATTGTTGTACCATTGGTTTTGAAATGGATTTGCTCCTCTATGGATTCTTGCACAATCGTTCTTAATTTCTTTAACTCACTTCAGGAAGGGTGTCTGCTTTTCTTCCCTGCCCTCCACCACTATCCCCAGCTACAAAGATCTTCTGGGGTCATACGTGAGACTTCTGTTTACATATGAATAAAGTTTTTACTGTAGACTGTTACCCCTCCAAGTATTCTTTTTGTTGTTATTGCTGGGCGACACACCCTTTTGGACAAGAGTCCAATGATCCCTTTGACATACATGCATCCTTAAATCTGTAACAGGGTTATGGATGTTTAATGCTTCTCCCCAGAAAAGAAAGTCATGCTTTTACCTTGCAGGGTTTTGCTCTGGTTGCTTTGTGCACAGTGGGCTTCAGCCTCTGGGGACCTTTTCTAAAATGACTGAACCTGTCCTTTTCTGTGGTGGGGCAGGTTTTTGCAGAACTGCCCGTAAATGAGGTATTGACAGCGTGCAGAAACTTGGCCTGCTCAGAAATGCAGTCTGTGCAGTTGCGGCAACAGGAGCTTATTGGCATTCTCTTCTATGCATTCCCTCTGATCAGAGTGCGCTGTGTGTCATCACAGGGAGTATTTTTGTCTTTCAAGTTGGAGTGTCTACACCACAATTTCATTTACATGCACATACACTTGTGTGTGTGCCTATATGTGCTTATATGTTCTCCTTTCCCACCTCTGCCAATTTTATCAGTACCGATCTGGTTTGAGACATCTGCTCTACAGACAAAAGCAGAATAAAAAGCTGCTGCTAGGAAAAAAAAAGGAGATGGATCGATTATTTTAATTTCTTCCTGTATTGTGAGCTAAATGGTAAAATTTGGTTGGCAATAAATAAATGAAAATAAAGGTTATATAGAGGGGCTCTGCAGCTTTTGTGCTCTTCACCTCATTGGAAATAGTTAATGCATACTCATCTAGTTTTCCTCCACCCTTGCTGAGATGTAATTATGATTTACTGTACTTTCTCGGTTTCCATGGTATATCTGTTTAACCTTATGTAGTGAACATAAACCTGCTGTGAATATATGGTGTTTTTTAAGTTTTTGGAGTGCTTCAGATACGTGTTTAATACTGGTTAGTGATTATGTTATTCCACATCAGTTTTACCTCGTGCAAGTTTTAAGGAGACCTGGATTCTTCTTGGTCTGGGAAATAAGCAGGTGGTACTGGGTTTGTGTGGCAAGGTTTTGGGAGCGGAGGGGCTACAGGGGTGGCTTCTGTGAGAACCTGCTAGAAGCTTCCCCTATGTCCAATGGAGCCAATGCCAGCCAGCTCCAAGATGGACCCGCCGCTGGCCAAGGCCGAGCCCGTCAGTGACGGTGGTAGCGCCTCTGGGGTAACAGAGTTAAGAGGGGGCGGAAAAAAACTGTTGCGGGAATACAGCAGCAGAGAGAGGAGTGAGAAGATGTGAGGGCAGCAGCTCTGCAGATCCCAAGGTCAGAGGAGAAGGAGGGCAGGAGGTGCTCCAGGCGCTGGAGCAGAGATTCCCTGGCAGCCTGTGGTGCAGCCCATGGTGAGGCCGGCTGTGCCCCTGCCCCATGGAGGTCGGTGGTGGAGCAGGTCTCCACCTGCAGCCCGTGGAGGACCCCACGCCAGAGCAGGTGGATGTGCCCCAAAGGAGGCTGTGACCCCATGGGAATCCTGTACTGGAGCAGGCTCCTGGTAGGACTTGTGGCCCCATGGAGAGGAGCCCACGCTGGAGCAGGTTTGCTGGCAGGACTTGTGACCCCATGGAAGGGACCCACGCTGGAGCCGTCTGTTCCTGAAGGACTGCACCCCGTGGGAGGGACCCACGCTGGAGCAGTTGGTGAAGAACTGCAGCCCGTGGGAAGGACTCACGTTGGAGAAGTCCGTGGAGGACTGTCTCCCGTGGGAGGGACCCCATGCTGGAGCAGGCGAAGAGAGTTAGGAGTCCTCCCCCTGCGGAGGAAGGAGCGTCAGAGACAACGCGTGATGAATTGACCCCAACCCCCATTCCCCGTGCCCCTGCGCTGCTGGGCGGGAGGAGGGAGAGAAATCGAGAGTGAAGTTGAGCCCAGGAAGAAGGGAGGGGTGGGGGGAAGGTGTTTTTAAGATTTGGTTTTATTTCTCATTATCCTACTCTGACTTGATTGGCAATACATCGAATTAATTTTTCCCCAAGTGGAGTCTGTTTTGCCTGTGATGCTAATTATGAGTGATCTCCCTGCCCTTATCTCAACCCATGAGCCTTTTGTTATATTTTCTTTCCCCTGTCCAGCTGAGGAGGGGAGTGATAGAGTGGCTTTGGTGTGCACTTGCATCCAGCCACGGTCAATCCACCATACAAGGCCAGCCCACTAATTACAGAATACAGTTGATTGCATTTAAATCCACATAGGGTGCTATTGAAGTCATGTTTGAGAGTCTCATTAGAGAGAGAATGGTAAACAAAAGCTTAGAAAGTCTGTTTCTTCTAACTGAAGCAGTGGTACTAATAAGTGCTCACTTCACATTTTCACCTTTTATTTTCACCTCTATTTTTATTTCTGTTTAAGAAAACCTCTGTAACAATATACAATTTTTTTAAAGGCTGCAATTTTTTAAACCACCACACCAGTACGGAAGAGTTATTTCAAGCTTTTACTTAACACAGTAATGTGCATGTTTAAATTGTTTGTTAAAAAATACCACTGCAAAAACATGGTTTGCAAGTTACCAGGTTGATACGCAGAAGATGAGTTTCTGTTGAAAGGCATTTAACAACTATTTGCACAAGATGCTTCAAGTCACATTCACAGGAATATACCTTATCCACTGCAATTACAAGAAATTGTCCCATCGGTAAAGTCAACTTAAGACCTCAGATTCATCTGTCTCAGCCTTAGGCATGTAACTGAGGCACACAAGCTGGGATTTCAAAGCTCCTTGACAGTAGAGAAAGCAGGGGAAAGTCATCACACTTCAGAAAACTACCGTTGGCCTTCCTGGCTGCAAGGGCACGTTGCTGGTTCATGGTGAATTTGTCATCCACTAGGACTCCTCCCAGGTCCTTCTCCGCAGAGCTGCTTTCCAGGAGGTCAGCCCCTGACCTGTACTGGTGCATGGGGTTATTCCTCCCCAGGTGCAGGACCCTGTGCTTGCCCTTGTTGAACCTCATGGGGTTCCTCTCTGCCCAACACTCTAGTATTTATGTTTTATGTATTCTGTGTTTCCTACCACTTCTTATAATGTGATCTCAGTCTGGGATTATAAATTCTTGGTTACTATAACAAATCAAAGAACAAAAATCCCATAGACTAGGTAAAAAACAATGCACAGGGAAGAGTAACAAAACAAAAAGGCAATTCTACTTTTATTACTTGTGATTATGTTTACAGCCATGCTGATTGGCTAGGCTTAGGAAAAAAGAAAACAAAACAAATGCCACACAATACACCATCAGGCACTAGGATCACACTTGCCACTGTATTTTTTTTCCTGTCAAACATCCACTTGAAAAACTCTCCAATTATCCATTCACCTGATACAGTAAGTATGATTCATTGAAGACTCATTCCTCATTATCATTCATTTGCTATGATTCACTGATACAGTAGAACGACTGTTTAAAGACTTTGTAACAGCCACTACTTTTCCTCAACTCCCAGTTCCCTTAAAAATACAGATAAATTTGTACTCATTTTCAGAAAAAAGAGACAAAGAGGATTCTCACCCTGAGCTGTTTCCAGACCAAAATAAGGAACAGTAAAGCCAAGGTAGACAATTATGCACACGCACGTGTTTGCAAGCATGCGGATAAGAAGCCTTGTGCCATGAAGGAAGTGTCCTAGAGAGACAGTTCTTAACTGTGTGCCTCAAGCTCACACTGCTTAATTGCATAAATGGCACAAAAGGGCATGGAACTTTATTGGAAAGGGAGCAATCTACAAACTCCGTAATGGCACTGGTGGTGGAGGAAGCATAAGCAAGAGAAGTTAGCTGGTGGGAAAAAAGGCATTGGAGATGAAGGAAAGTGAGGACAAGTACAGATCTGTGTATGAAAAGCTCTGCATGCTTTGGCTAGGTCAGACAATGTAGCCCAACTTGGTGGATAGATCTGAGATTTACAATGCAGGACTCTGCCCAAGGAAGCAGATAGTGCTCCTCAAGCACCCTTCATTTAAGAACCTCCCACTTAAATCTTTCCTCATCACCGTGGTGTCCAGCAGATCAGATCTTCAGCTCATATGCTAGCAACCCCAAGAAATCAACATGTCTGTTAATTCATCCATTTGAATAAGGAAAAGGTGTCACACAAAGTTTTAAAACCTTCTTCATTCTAGGAAAACCATATACCTGCATGTGACAGAAAAAGTTTTAAATATAATAATGAAAAATAGTCTCCTATTGCAGTGGCCCCTGCAGATTTTCACACTGGACTTTACTTTGGCTTTTAGTGTTTACTATGAACAAAGAAAACTCCAAGAGTTCTGAGACAGATTAGATGATTCTGAAACTCTAACAAGTTTTATAGAAGTTCTATCTTATTTAAATCAAAATGTTGAAATAGGGCACAACTGCTTTGAGTTTAGAGGCCTTTGATTTGAAAATACTGAAAAGCTGACCTTCCTATCTAAGATTCTAATTGAATCTTACCGATTAATAGGAGTTTTACACCCTTACAAGAAAAGGAAATATTAGCAGGTCTATTTTACAGACAGGCACTCGCAGGCACAAACAAATGAAGCAGATGGATTCAAGTCTCATTTTGTCACTGAACTTCCTTCCTATACAGTTGCCTGATGATCAAAGGCTAAGGGAGCAGGGCTTATTCAACCTGGAAATGAGAAGGCTTCAGGGGGAGCAGACAGCAGCCTGCCAGTGCCTGTGAAGAAAGTGTCAAGGAGGCAGAGCAAGATTCTTCACAGTGGTACAGGATGGGAAAACAGGAGACAATGGGTGTAAGTAGAAATGAGTTTCATATTGGGTTTTTCCTTAAACATTTTCCCCAGAAGAAAAGTCATTCTTTGGAAGCAGCTGCCCAGAGTTGTGCAATCTTCATCCTTTGAAATTTTCAAGGCCCAGCTGGATAGAGCCCTGAACAACCTGATCGGTTCCCATAGTTGACCCTGCTTTGAGCAGAAGATTGGACAAGAAACCTCCTCAGGTCCCTTCCAATCTGAATTGTCCTATAATCCTAAATCACAAGGAAAAAAAAAAAGTGATCTGCTGGATCACTTACAGGAAGTAATGGAAACATCTGTGGATGTACTGAAGAAAAATTTATGGCAATGACCACATTCATTCACAGAGTACTGGCAGGAGATGTTTCTGCTCTAAGAGTAAACAGGAGGTAGTATGAGAAATTGGCATTCGTTAAACTACTGGTACAACAGGGCAACCTCCAAGGTGAGATATACAGATCTTAAGACTATGAAGTGTACTTAGAAACAGGCTGACTATATTACTTTAGTAAGTTCATAGCAACCAGCCAAGATTGTGCCAGGCTCTGCAAAAACACAGAGCAGCAGACATCCCGTTACCCCGCAGAACACACAATTTAAACACCTCATTTGGAAGAGAAGCAAATTTCCCCAGCATTCAGAATTGAGTAGGGAAGGTCTGATGGTTTGGCTCAGGCCTATTCCTTCAAATGTATTTATTTATGTATTTTTAAACACAGTTGTCTATTCTGAACAGATGATTCATTTTGAAAATGATCAGGCATGATTCTGGGAAACAGAAGAGCTGGATTCCATTCTCACCCCACTCCAGACTCCTTTTTCATCTCATGCAAAACCAAGGCTAATTTTTCCAGAAGAAGCACTAATACCTATACAATAGAAGCACAATGAAAAAGTGCAATTGTTAGACCTTGGTATTACATTTTAACTTCATAATCCATTGAAAAAGTCAGCTAACATTATATTCTGTGAAAGCATTTTCTTCCCTCCTTTCTAAAGATAATGGAAATTAAAGGGTTTCTAAGCATTAGAGATGTTATAATCAAACTCTCAGCCAGTTTTTCGTTTCTGTAATTTCACTGAAAATTACAGATTCATCTGCTGTGTGTTTAATCACATCAGAAGCGCTTTATCTTCACTGTGCTGAGCCCCTTAGGACACAAAGCGATTTTCTAAGCCATGCAAAGATCATGAGACAGGTTCTTCTGTTTGATTGTTTTGGGGTTTGTTTTGCTTTGTTTTTACCAGTCAGGTTTAAAGTGGGTTCTCTGAAATACAGGTAACAGCTACCTGGATCAGGAGTACTACACTACAATCACTTGCACTTTCTATTGCACTTTCAGGCAGGGCTACACTGGAGTAGAAGACACAGAGACAAAACCAGAAATGAAAGAAAACTTGGAAACAAACTCAAAAGTGACAATCACTGTTTCAGGTAAACGTCAACATGTGCAGACAGCAGACTATTAAGGCTTATCTTGTAGATAAATGCATAACTAGTAAATGCTTAACCAGTAAATTCCTAAACTAGGAATTCCTAGTTTGGCTCTACCAGACTAATTCCACCTTTTCAAGCTGCCTAGGCTACATAAGGCCTTATCATATACCCAAAAAAAGCTTTAAACTGCATGGTTACAGATTACACTTCTAATGAATCAAGTAATGAATATCTTATGAGGCTGGACAAAAGGGTTAAACCACAAAAGTGAGGAAGGTACAATAGGGATGTGTTGGACATAGATCATACAGTTGATGTCTTCACCCTTTTATAATAATTAAGGTGAACATAAACTACCAGCTTTTAACACAGCCTTTGAAAACTGAAGTTGGAAAAACCTGCAAGCAGTGTCTGCCCTTTCCCTCCAAGGGTCCTTATAAGAGAACCAGCATTTTCTTCAGTAATCTTACTGATAATGTTTTAAAGCCAACACTTTGTTTTGGTTGTTTTCAGTGACAAAAGCCTTCCCCTCAAGTCCGTTTTTCATACAAAGTGCCTAAGAGTTATTCTATTAAACATCCAGTCTTCGGTCTCCACCAAACAAACTACTACTTTAGCTAACAATGTTAGTGCATAACAAGCACTGAACATTACTTAAAAGCTCTTAAAATTTTCAAGAGCCGCAGCATCAGTTTGAAGAAGATACACTCTACTGTTTGGGCTTTTCCCCTTCTAACCTATGGAAATTCAAAATTGGGCTGAGAGCTGCTGCCTTGCAAATCAAGCTCTTACAGACACATGCCTAAGGAGAAAGGATGCTCTTTGTATGGGAGTTAAGAGTTGAAATGCAGATATGTTATATGAAAGACAGATAGAAAACACTAAATCAGAATCAAACTGTTCTAAAGATTGTACAAAGACTCAATTAAAAGCTCTACTGCTGCTGTTAACAGATCCCAACATAGGTCACAGACACCTTATGCCCACACAACCTTATGCCTTTCCAAGGAGGGCAAAAGATGATCACAGGCTTCAATCCTAATACAGTGGTGGGATTAGTCTTCACAACCAAAATCCTGATAGAAGTCTCACCTTTAAACAATAAGCCAAATACATGTGTCAACTTAACACCTTGCAAATGCAGTGGGCAATAACTGCAACTCCTCTCCATTCCAGTGTTCTGCCTTTTCCCATCTATTTATTATCCACACAAGACTAAGGCAAATACCTGCAGCATTAAATGAGGCTAACAGCACCAAATCTGTCTTCTGGCATAACTTCACTGAGGTCAATAGTTATCTCAGCAGGGATCCATCTGTACAAAGTCAGCATATCAAATGAGATTAAATGTCTGCCTCCAAGCTCAGCAACCATAACGAAGCCATAGTCCTGTATCAGCCTCCTGTAAATAACTCTGGCCATTCCTTCAAGTGTTTAAACAATGATTCAGAAATCTGGCTACAGCACCACTTCAGAGGAAAATCCCTAGGGCAAACTCAGATGCAAAGAAATATGCAGTTAGCCTCAGAGTATATGCAGAGAAACCATATAATTCCACTTCATGTACTGTTACTCATCTTCTTAGCATGCAACAGTACAAGTTTGCTTTCCTGCTGTCATGGTTTGACCCTGGCTGGACACCAGGCGCCCAACAAAGCTGCTCTGTCACTCCACCTTCCTCAGCTGGACAGGGGAAAGAAAATATAACAAAAGGCTCATGGGTTGAGATAAGGGCAGGGAGATCACTCATAATTAGCATCACAGGCAAAACAGACTCCACTTGGGGAAAAATTAATTCGATGTATTGCCAATCAAGTCAGAGTAGGATAATGAGAAATAAAACCAAATCTTAAAAACACCTTCCCCCCACCCCTCCCTTCTTCCTGGGCTCAACTTCACTCTCGATTTCTCTCCCTCCTCCCGCCCAGCAGCGCAGGGGCACGGGGAATGGGGGTTGGGGTCAATTCATCACGCGTTGTCTCTGACGCTCCTTCCTCCGCAGGGGGAGGACTCCTAACTCTCTTCGCCTGCTCCAGCATGGGGTCCCTCCCACGGGAGACAGTCCTCCACGGACTTCTCCAACGTGAGTCCTTCCCACGGGCTGCAGTTCTTCACCAACTGCTCCAGCGTGGGTCCCTCCCACGGGGTGCAGTCCTTCAGGAACAGACGGCTCCAGCGTGGGTCCCCCACGGAGTCACAGGTCCTGCCAGCAAACCTGCTCCAGCGTGGGCTCCTCTCCATGGGGCCACAAGTCCTACCAGGAGCCTGCTCCAGTACAGGATTCCCATGGGGTCACAGCCTCCTTTGGGGCACATCCACCTGCTCTGGCGTGGGGTCCTCCACGGGCTGCAGGTGGAGACCTGCTCCACTGCCGACCTCCATGGGCTGCAGGGGGACAGCCGGCCTCACCATGGGCTGCACCACAGGCTGCCAGGGAATCTCTGCTCTGGTGCATGGAGCACCTCCTTCCCTTCCTTCTTCACTGACCTTGGTGTCTGCAGAGTTGTTGCTCTCACATATTCTCACTCCTCTCTCCCAGCTGCTGTTGTGCAGCATTTTTTCCCCCTTCTTAACTATCTTATCCGGGAGGTGCTACCACCGTCGCTGATGGGCTCAGCCTTGGGCAGCGGCATGTCCATCTTGGAGCCGGCTGGTATTGGCCCTATCGGGCATAGGGAAAACTTCTAGCAGGTTCTCACAGAAGCCACCCTTGTAGCCCGCCCGCTACCAAACCGTTGGCCCGCCAACCTAATACACCTTGGGTAGTTATGCATCATTGAGGAGGAATGTTCTCTGCTGGGATGAATACGCTTTGCAGCAGCTAGGAAATGTAGTAATAGGTATCAGCCATGATACCTTTACTTAATGGTAGTCTGTAGAAGTTGGAAGTGTATTGGTCTTGAGTGTAGCGGACTGGGAAGATAGTCTTGGAAATGGAGAGGTGAGCTGACAGCAGTACTCACAACAGAAAAAACATCGGTATTGGAGGTGTTTGGTCAGTGTATTGCTCTCATCATCTAAACAAATATCTGAAGGCAGGGTGTAAAGAAGATGGAGCAAGCTTCTTTTCATTAGTGTCCAGTGACAGGACAAGAAGCAATGGGCACAAACTGAAACAGGAGGTTCCCTCTGAACATCAGGAAACACTTTTTTTTTCATCTGTGAGGGTGACCAAGCACTGGTACAGGTTTCCCAGACAGGCTGTGGAGTCTCCCTCTTTGGAGATATTCAAAAGCTGGCTGCACACAGTGCTGGGCAACCTGCTCTAGGTGACCTGCTTGAGCAGGGGGGTTGGACCAGATGAACTCTACGAGTCCCTTCCCACCTCAACCATTCTGTGATTCTGTAAACCTACTTGTTTTGTTTTTACCTCCTTTTGCTGAAAAACAATTCAGGTGGTATCTCAAAGGCATTTAGACATACTGATTACAACAGACTCAGAAGCATCTGAGCGATTATGTTGTTCTTATTAAGCCTACGCAGCTCTTGCATGCTGACGTTATCAACCCAAAAGAGCATTTGTACGTGAAACTGAAGTTAAATGTGAGTTCAAAATTAGGTCCTTGCATGAAAGCTTATGCGCTTAAAAACTGGGGCCCAAGTGAAATAACGCCAAGGTGTCTGTGGGGATCCTGAGGTCTTGTCTATATGAAAGACCCTAGTAATTTAACTACTGTAAATTTAGGAATGTATCTTTTTTCCTAATGATGAATGCGAGAGAAAGCAGTTCCCTGCTTGATAGGAGTGCTGTAAGGGGAACTGCATTTGTGTATATGAGATGTTTAGAAGCTATACCGTTGGAGATTGTACAAGTAATAAATGTGCTTTCTGGACTGACTTCTTTCTTGGATTTCATGTGCTTTAGTAGAAAAAAATGGATTAAGAAGCAAAAATTGGAATTGAGGTTTTTTTTAAAGACTCTGTGGAACTCAAGTACAGCTACCAAAATTGTTGTCCTCTTCCATTACCCACAGTTGTCAGGATTGCTATTCGACATTCCATGAAGAGATTCAAGTAGATTGTTAATGAAAATGTCCAAAGTCTACTTTTATCTCAAGGATAAACATGAACTTTGTCAAGGACAGCCGAAAGTAAAATTTGTGAATAGCATCTGTTGTAAAACAATGTATCTAAAGAACTGGGTTTTTTTGGTTTTGCTCCATAGGAAATTACTACCTCAACATGCAAATTAGAGCCGTGGTGGCAATATGGAAGAGTCTGAACGAGAAAAGTTTAGCTGGAAACAAGTTACTGTGGTTGATAATTATATGTAACATATAATTGTAGATGTTTTAAATGTTGAAACCGCCAAGGTGGCTGTCATTTCTGATACAATGGGAAGGAAATATTTGTGTTCATGAGTGTATTGTGAAAACAAAGTCCACAGTAAAAGCAGTAATGACTTGCTAATGCTTACTGACAACTGAAAAACCCATTGCTTTAGAGAACTGTTAAAGGTTAGCAACCACCCATGGAAATGTGTCCTATTGCTTTTCCTGTAACCCGTGATCCATGGAGCTTGGCTCTAGCCTTTCCACTGATACATGAAGCCTGTGGGTCCTATTACACGGAAGCTGAGGATACTTGTTTTTTTGAAGGACTGAGGTCTATCTTGGGTTTTTTGTGCTCCAAATTAATCTGTGTTTGACAGCCAAAATGTCAAGTAATGAATACAGTCCTTAAGAAAAGAAGTTTTAAGAAAAGATCAGATTATTTTCACAATCCACTTGAAAATTTCTGGAACGAAACATTGATTTTTTTTTTTTTAAATTATTTTTATTTCTGTGTGTGCCAGGAGACTTCCTTGATAAATAGCTTGCATTCTGAATGCTTTAATTCTAAATTCTAGTTCAGTTCCGATATGCAGAAGTGGAGCACAGTCATATATGTCTTGATCTGAATGAATTTTTGATTAAGAAAACCACGCTGAAAATGCCTTTGTTGTTATCGGATACAAATCACTGAATCATCCAGATGCTTAAACTACCTTACTCTTCAGTGATTTCTGTAGTGTTTATGGTGTTATTTGCTATCTTTGTCATAGTAATGTCTCAAAATCTGTTAGGTAAAAACAAACAGTATCAGACAGTTTCTTTCCAGAACTGGCTGTCTTCAGCAGAGGAACCAAATCAAAACTGAGGTGTGAAAGCATATACCATGAAATGGAAGGAACTGACCCACGTATTGCAGGTGTGGATTAATCCTGTAACTTTTAGTATGTGTTCTTTGAAGGTGGCTTTTGCAAGGGGACTAGATATCAGGAGAGGCAAAGGAGAAAAGGAAGGAAGAATGAGTGGGTCCTTCTGGTCTTAAATCTTAGGCTTTTGCTGGAGAATTATGGAAGCCCAAGACCACGTTGAATGGGACTTCACCAATCCATGGCAAATATAGCCGACTGGTATAAGAAAAATTGGAGAATCTTTAAAATCATGATAAGACAAATCCTGAAAATAATTGGCAAATACTTGGTTCTTTTGGTTCATTTTTGTTTGTTTATTCTTTTTCCCAGTCTTTGCTGGCTTTGGATACCTGCATTTGTGGTGCCTGACTAGAGGCATACAGTTATACAGCTTTAAAAGGTGCAGAGAAACTAACTTCTAAAAGTCGGGCCTGTAAATGTCTCTTCGAAACAAATTATCTGCTTCCGTAAGAGGGTATTTTTTGTTGTGGCATTTTTGTTTGTTTCTGCAAATGTAGCCCTCTGGCTTCTTGTGGAGTTACTGAGTGCTCAAAATATATGAAAATCAGACAACTTGGTTTTCAGCCTTGGAAGAACTATCATCAGTACAGACATCTGATCTGGAAAATCTGAGCAGAATTTTCTCAGTGTGAATTTTATGTTCAGTATGGGAGTGTCTGTGTCTACAGGAACTCAAAAGGCATTAACTGTGTGTTACCAGTGAAGTCTATCTCTGTCTTAGTTTGGATATTCCTGTGATTTAATAAACATCCATAGCACAGAAATTCAGCTTCAGTTACAGATACTTGATTGACTAGGGTAGCTGAGCAAAGAGCTATTTTCTTGCAGCAGAAAATTCTGAACACTCTTGAGATGTTCGAGGCAGTCGTTTGCATTCTCGTCATTCTCTCTGTCTCTCTCTTCTTCTCATGTTCTGTGGACCTGCCTCTCAGTTATAGGTTCTTCATAAATTTCCTAGTTTACTGCTTTCCTTCTGGCTGCTCATAGATCTTAAAGCCTGTGATCAGGAAAAGTAGTATTCAACATGAGGCTGAAAAAGAGTAGTTTACTCAAGAATTTTTCTACTAAGAGTAGTAGTATGATATTTTGTTTTTTCGGCTCTAGCCTCTCCTCTTTTTTGGCTGGAAAGCTGCCTGGCGGAAAAGGACCTGGGGGTGTTGGTCGACAGCGGCTGAATATGAGCCAGCAGTGTGCCCAGGTGGCCAAGAAGGCCAACGGCATCCTGGCCTGTATCAGCAATAGTGTGGCCAGCAGGAGCAGGGCAGGGATCGTCCCACTGTACTCGGCCCTGGTGAGGCCGCACCTCGAGTGCTGTGTTCAGTTCTGGGCCCCTCACTCCAAGACAGACGTTGAGGGGCTGGAGCGTGTCCAGAGACGGGCAACGAGGCTGGTGAAGGGTCTGGAGCACAAGTGCTGTGAGGAGCGGCTGAGGGACCTGGGGATGTTTAGTCTGGAGAAAAGGAGGCTGAGGGGAGACCTTATTGCTCTCTACAACTCCCTGAAAGGAGGTTGTAGAGAGATGGGGGTCGGACTCTTCTCCCTAGTAACAGACAACAAAACAAGAGGAAATGGCCTCAAGTTGCGCCAGGGGAGGTTTAGATTGGACATTTGCAAAAATTTCTTCACCGAAAGGGTTGTCGGGCATTGGAACAGGCTGCCCAGGGAGGTGGTGGAGTCCCCATCCCTGGAGGGATTCAAAAGGCGTTTAGATGTGGCCCTAAGGGATATGATTTAGTGGGGGACTTGGTAGTGATAGGTTAATGGTTGGACCCGATGATCTCGGAGGTCTCTTCCAACCAGAATGATTCTATGATTCAAAGGTGAGGCAGATTATTCCCTCCTCCTGTTCTTTTGTAGCATATGGGCTTTTATCCAAAGACTGAATTTTGCAAATTCTCCCTTTCCCATCTGTCACTCTGGGTTTTTTATGGTGCTTCCCATTCTTGTGCTTTGAAATTTTGGGATTCCTACTCTTCCAAGCATTGACCAAATGCAGACTTTTCTTCGTTAGAAATTCAGAATAGTGTTCTTTCTACCACTATTTTGACGACTATAGTGATAAGTTTTAGGATATATATATTTGAATGGGGGGACAGCAAGGTGTTGTCAGTTTGCTGTTCCCTATCATTAGTAAAAGGTTCCAGAAGTCTGTAACAGTAAATGTAATGATCTGTATGCATTCTCTGGTAGCTGCCAAATATCACTGGACACATTCCCAATACACACTGTACTCTTGTAATGAACATGACCCCTTAATAACCAGTTATTTTGAATGGTTTTTTTTTGGTGTGTGTGTGGTTTTTTAAGCTATTAAAATGCTATTAACGTATTATTATTTTTACTGTCTTCTTGGCCAGCTAAAATCTGCTTCCTCCTTTCATTTATATTTCTGAATATTTCAGCTATAGATGGAGTAAAAGTAGAACAAAAGGCTGTGATCTAGTGGCATGTTCCCCCCAGAGTAATGTAGAAGGGTGCCTCCCTTGCTTGAGTTGCTCTTTTACTACTGGGAGAAGGAGAATGCTTTTGTGGACAGGGCCTCAGGATATTAGATTTCAGGTCTGATGTCATCATTTGGAGAAATAAATAAACCCAAGGACACTATTCTGGTTAGTAATGAGGGTCCTTTCCACAATAGCTGTGGTGTTGTTATGGATATGGTGGATTTGATCCCTGGTTCCCCACTGATTTCGGGAAGATTTTATTGTTAATATAAGGAATATATTTTACTACTACTTTCTAGTGTTGCGTTGCTGTAGATGTAAGGAGAACTGATATAGTTAGGCAAGTCTGGTTTACTAATTACAAATTAGTTTGAGTATGATAATCCATTGGGACCATCTAACCTGTCATGACTGTATCTGTTACTGTACCTATTCTAATGTGGTTTTGCCTTCCTGTTTTCAAATGGCAAGCTTCAAATGAAAGCCCCAGGCTCCAGCAAAACAAAGCTGTCTGATGAAAACAGCTCAGTGAGTGAGAATTCAGTAGTTTGTCTGTAAATCTGTGAGCCAAATAGGATGGCACTTCTTTTAGAAGTGAAATTGAATTTAAATGGGAGCTACTACCATGTCCTGGGGAAATGCTGTTTCACGTCTTAGAAACAATGTACAGTTTGAGCCTTGGAATTGAACAGTCTGGTGAATTCAACAGAGAAGAATTTATCTTTTCAAGTCACTGCATTTGCTGAAAGTGATGTGGGCTTATCTTTAACAAGAACTTGTTAATGATCACTTTTGTTAGGTGGAAGTGAGAGGTGTAATTTTTGTGCCATCCTGAGAACGCTGTCTGTCTGTCTGTTGAGATTAAAGTACATGCGCTGACCAAAATGATCCTCCTGAGCCACCTACACAAACTGTTTGTCAATGTATTTTTTTTGTTTAAGCCTGGAGCGGAGGTGAGCATTCCCTTGAGTTAATGTGAGTCTCTGTATTTCCAGCTGGCCCGCGCCAATTCAGTGGTGCTCAGTGGCACATGCAGAATGTCTTCAAAGACTCTGTGGAGAGCTCCGATGATGAATTCTTCGATGCGCGAGGTCAGTACATGTTTTTGTCCTCCTCTCCCCCTTCTTTCCCCAATTTTGCAGCAAGTAACTAAGCTCCTTTGGGGATGAACTGACACCATTGTCCTCATCAGACTAAGATCTGAAACAAACCCCATCAGATCTTCTCTGAAGGATTTGTGAATGGGCCTAAGCTTACGGGAGATGGGTGAAGTGCTGGGGTGGATGAGTAAGCTGCTATGAGTCACAGAATCACAGAATGGTAGGGGTTGGAAGGGACCTCTGGAAATCATCTAGTCCAACCCCCCTGCTAGAGCAGGGTCACCCAGAGCAGGCTGCACAGGATGGCGTCCAGGCGGGTTTTGAATCTCTCCAGAGAAGGAGACTCCACACCCTCCCTGGGCAGCCTGTGCCAGGGCTCTGTCACCCTCACAGTAAAGAAGTTTTTCCTCATGTTCAGGTGGAACTTCCCATGTTTCAGTTTGTGTCCGTTGCCCCTTGTCCTGTCGCTGGGCACCACTGAAAAGAGTCTGGCCCCGTCCTGTTGACACCCGCCCTTGAGATATTGATAAGCATTGATGAGGTCCCCTCTCAGTCTTCTCTTCCTCAGGCTGAACAGTCCCAGCTCCTTCAGCCTTTCCCCATAGGAGAGCTGCTCCATGCCCCTAATCATCTTTGTACCCTCCGCTGGACTCTCTCCAGTAGCCCTCTGCTGGAATCTCTCCAGTAGTTCCTTGTCTTTCTTGAACTGGGGAGCCCAGAACTGGACACAGGACTCCAGATGGGGCCTCACCAAGGCAGAGTAGAGAGGGAGGAGAACCTCCCTTGACCTGCTGGCCACACTCTTCTTAATGCCCCCCAGGATGCCGTTGGCCTTCTTAGCCACAAGGGCACATTTCTGGCTCATGGCTAATTTGTCATCCCCCAGGACTCCCAGGTCCTTCTCTGCAGAGCTGCTTTCCAGGAGGTCAGCCCCTGACCTGTACTGGTGCATGGGGTTATTCCTCCCCAGGTGCAGGACCCTGTGCTTGCCCTTGTTGAACCTCATGAGGTTCCCTCCACCCAACCCTCCAGCCTGTTCAGGTCTCACTGAATGGCAGCACAGCCTTCTGGTGCATCAGCCAGTCCTCCCAGTTTCATATCAATGGCAAACTTGCTGAGGGTGCACTCTGTCCCTTCTTCCAGGTCATTGATGAATAAATTGAGCAAGACTAGGCCCAGTACTGACCCTTGGGGGACACCATTTGCTACAGGCTTCCAACTAGACTGCACCCTCTGAGCTCTGCCTTTCAGCCAGTTCTCAATTCACCTCACTGTCCGCTCGTCTAGCCCGCACTTCCTGAGCTTACCTATGAGGATGTTATGGGAGACAGTGTCAAATGCCTTGCTGAAGTCAAGGTAGACAACATCCACCGCTCTCCCCTCATCCACCCGGCCAATCATGCTGTCATAGAAGGCTATCAGATTGGTCAAGCATGATTTCCCCTTGGTGAATCCATGTTGACCACTCCTGATCCCCTTCTTTTCTTCTACATGCTTAGAGATGACCTCCAGAGTGAGGCCTTGCTGGCCTGTCTTTCCTAAAAAGTACATAGCCATCCGTGACAGCATACCAGTCATGTGAACTATCCCACCATGTCTCTGTAATTGCAGTGAGATCATGGCCCTGCGACCACACACAGATCTCTAGTTCTTGCTGTTTGTTCCCCATGCTGTGTGTATTGGTGTACAGACATTTCAGAGAGGCAGTCAAGCACGCAGGTTTCCCTTGAGGGGTGTAGGAGGATCCACCATAGCCATACACACCCTTAGGGTGGTTGGCCTTCCGGTTCTCATCTTGCGAGGCAGCTAAGGAACATTTGTTGCTGCTCTGGTTGGCCTGGCTTATTCCCCAGTTGGATGCAATGCCATGAGCATTGCCACTTTGGACCCCTCCCCCCCAAGTCTTTCAGTTTAAAGCCTGCCTCATCAAGTTGTCCAGCCTGCTGCCAAAGATTCCCTTGCCCCTTTTAGACAGGTGGATCCCATCCCTCCCGAACAGGTTATAGTCACCAAAGAACGTCCCGTTGTCATAAAAGCCAAAACCCTCACGACGGCACCAGCCACGAAGCCAGGAGTTGATATGCATTATATGGCTATTTCTGGCAGCCCACTTTCCTCCCACCGGTAAAATGGAGGAAAAGATAACTCGGGCACCAATATTTTTCACTTGCTCTCCCTGGGCTTTAAAGTCTTCCTTGATTTTGCCCAGGTTCCAGTTTGCGGTGTCATTCATGCCTACATGAAAGAGTAGCAGTGGATAGTAGTCCGTGCTCCTGACAATTTGCGGCACCCTCTTGGCAACGTCTCGGACCTTAGCTCCTGGAAGGCAGCGTACCTCACGTGCGTCCCTGTCAGGTCAGCAGATGGGTGCCTCAGTGCCCCTTAACAGAGTCACCCACTGCGAGCACTCGTCATTTCTGGCATCAGAAGCTGGATCAGGCATCAGAAGCAGCATGACTACAACAGTACAGAGCTTCGTGGGGTCTCTTGGGCACAGGTTGTTTACAGGTCAGGTAGTATATGATGTTACAATTGGAGTGCTCTTGTTTACAGTTCCTGATGAAGGCCATGAGTGTCTGTGTTACTGGTGGCCAACTTTTAAAACCAATGGCCTAGGTTTTCCACTCTGGCAAAACTTTCACTGAAGTGACTGGGACCTCTGCTTTTTCAAGAAGAAGCAATATCTGAATGCTTGTGGATTTAATCAGTTGAATCCAAAATGCAACACTCCCTACAACATCTGATGAGACTCTGAATCTTGGCATGCTCTTTAACGTGCCAAGTTTTGTTCTGAAGCGGGAGTAAAGTTTGTAGGTTGTATGCACACACAACCTCCCACCTACAGTGGGAGACGGGGGTTTTTGGTTTTGTTTGCAGGAGCCAAACCTAATGCTTTTCTGACATGTTTCATTTGCTTTTCTGATGAGAATAACCAGCAAGAGAGGATTAATTCTGCTACTGCTGTGAAATTCAACTGTAGGATCTTTCATAGTGTAGGCTATTGAGGTCAGACTGAGCTGTCCTTATGTCCTCGTGTCACCTGGAGGTCAGGAGTGAGGGGTGATGGAATAAACTTGTTGAATGTCCTTTAGCTTTTGTAGCAAACTGGATTCATTTTGTACAGAGCAATCCCTATGGCTTTGAGCAACCAGATCTAGTGAAAGATGTCCCTGCCCAGGAGGGGTTGGACTAGATGATCTTTAAAGGTCTCTTACAACCCAAACAATTCTATGATCCTATGAAAAGGAGAAGGATTCCCCTCCCCCCAAATATTTGTTGAGACTTCTTTTCTAGTTTAAAGTAAACCTAATCCAAAGTGGAAAACTCAACTGTTCCATGGGAAACTTGGCTTGGGTTTGGATGTGCTTCTTATTTTTAGTTTGGTTGCTTCATTAACAGCACACTCAGCAGACATTCTGCTGATGTCTAAGTGCAAAAACATTTGCATGGCTAAGATCATCACTCAGTTTCTCCCTCTGTGGATATTTATGGTACAGAGACAAAATCCCCTTCCTTCCCAGCATTCTGTTCTTCTTGAATGAGGTCTGTTTCTGAGCAAATTAATTTCCTTTTATAGGACTGCATTGGCTTCAGTCTCATTGCTGTGTGCTAATTTGATGTCTAGAGATGCATGGTGGTATTGCAAATGGCAGTTGGTGTTTTTAAGACAGTATTTGGCATTAAATGTCTGCTGTCTTGCAGTGAACTTCCTATTTCAGCATGTTTTAATTTTCTTTGTGGGTGAAATTGTTGCAAGAATGGTTGGCAACTGACTCTTGTGTTTTCATGCTGGCATAAGCTTGAGTTGAAATTCAGCATGAAGGAGTTTTTGCATCAGGAGCTTTGTAGTTGCTTTAAAAATGCAGAGGGTAGGAGGCAGGCAGTGAAAATGAAACAGCTTTTGTGGGAGGATCACCTCTGTGCTCTGAATGGTTTGGAAGCTCTGAAGCAACTTCACTGATAACTCACTGATTTATTTCTGTGAGGCTGAATTTGCAATATTATTTTCCTAAAGCTGTTTTTGCAGAGGCATAATTAATATTAATCAGATTATTACTGTGTGTTATTCAAAGTACAGGTTTGGATCCAGGATGCCTCAACTTCAGTTTATCTGCCAGTTGCTCTGACAATGATGGTGACTTTATCTGATGGTGAACCACTGATTTTCCATTTTCCTTTCTGTAAATTGCCTACTGTAGCTATAAAATTTATGACAACTTTAAACTTGAAAGACAAGCTGCTTACATGAGAGTTAGTTTCCCCCCCCCAATCGTCTCCTTCCCCTCCTCCCCCTTCCCCCCCCCCCCCCCCCAATAGGCAACAGCCTCAATCAAACTAGGGGAGAAAAGTTTACAAAATAAAATGAAATTTGAAAACTTGGCACAAAATTCTGGCCTCACCTAGAACACTACAACTGTCCGCTGAAATCAGGCAGTTCTAAATGGAGATGGATATTGGAATAATGTTTTTATGAAAGTCAGATGATTTGTGTTTGATTGATCAGGTATAGCAAGATGAAACAATTTGATGTGGTTTATTCAGGAAGTCTGGTGAAATGATTTAATGGATCCTTCTATCTCTAGAATCTGTGAAATTGACTGTGGATTTCATGTTCGTTCAGAGACATGCTTGCATATCTTACTTGAAAGAGACTTTTAGCACAGGGATGTTCCAGCTGTCTGCACAGAGAGAGGAAAGAAATATGGATGTTATCAGCTCATTTGTCCCTTGTAATCTTTATTGTCAGTGAGTAGGCACACAGGCACTGCAGCTGGTACTCAGATGATCCTTGCACCTAGATTTTTTTTTTTCCTCCCAGATGGATGCTTCATTATTATTGGAATTTAACATCAGATTGAGTGCTGTAAATTGTCATAGGTTCAAAGCTGATGTGGATGTGTGACTGAGATTTTGGGGGAGAGGCTATGTGTGGCATATGTGTGTAGATACATATTTTACTTGCTTTTTTAACCATAAGAATGGCAGCTAGTTGTCTTGTGTTTTGGAGAGAAAAGCAAAATCTCGAGGTATTTGTGTCACGTCTCCTGAAAATCCATGCCCTTGAAATCCATCTCAGCCTGTGGAAGTCTCCTTGCACTGAGAGAACTAGTAAACAATAAATTAATTCACCAGTACAGAAAAGCTTTCTACATTCTTGTTGATCAGGGCTCCAAGCTTGGTTTGGCTTTGCCGGTCAGGAGGAAGTCTGCTCTTTTGGGAAGGGGCTTTAGCTATGGCAGAATGGCGTGCTTCTGCTAAGTAGCTGAAGTGTAATGTGGTAAAAGCAATGCCCTGTGACACACATGAAAATCGGTGTTGAAGATGCTGTTCTGCATTGCAGATACTCAAAGTGAAGTGAGTCTGTTTGGCACTGTGAAAAGCTGTCACTGTAGGAAGAAAGCACAATGTTAAATAAGATGATGACAACTGTGCTTAAGTTTGACTTGCTGCATCTCTCCTAGTGCCTAGTCCACAGGGTTGACTATAGCAATAGGGGTTTGGGATTGAATATTGTTACTTGACAGGCTAGGGATGAATTTGCAAACATTTACATGTACAGCTACTCTAAGCCTCATTTGGAGAGTTTCACATCATAGTCACAGTCAATAAGTAATCACTTTCATGGATTACTTATGACCATAATTTTAGATGTTGTAATCTGTGTCTTCTTACGTGTGAAACTTCAGCTAACTTGGCCTGATTGTGGGTTGGCTGCTGCAACTTGTCTGAGAACTGTTGTTGAATATTTCACCCTTGAAGCATGACAGAGTGTAGTGCTATTTGGGAAGGGTAAATTCTACAGCCTTTGAGAAATGTGTTTAGTTTTTCTGAGCAATAAGGAGAGAAGGATTCTAGCCACAGTGATACTGAAACAAGGCCATAGCTGTAACAGTAATGTGTGGTTCCCTGGGCAAAATGTGTCCTGGGATTCTGAGGCTGACGTGGGTTAGAGCACGGTTATAAAAAGGTGCTGCAGGCTATCTAGATGAGTAGCTTATGAAAAGCAGCCTGTCTGGATTGATTTTTGAGAAGGAATAATTTCTAGTACAGATTTCCAAATCTTATTCCATAAGAAAACTGGAGAAATCAAAATGTGATGTCTTAAGTCAGTGTTTGAGTTGCCCCTTCTCATTTCTCAAATATGTATCCGCAAAGAAAGAGAAATTTCTTAAAGAGTTGTAGGAAGAGATGCAGGCAGGGCCAACAGTTGCTGTGCATCAGGAGAGCTCTCTGGAAATGAGTGGATGTGCACCAATTCAGCCTGCTATTTAATTCTTCAAAAAAGGAAAGAAAAAACATGACAAAAACTAATCCTACGTGCAGTTGTCAAACAGGCTGCTCCCTCCTCCTTCGTACTTTATGCTGACAGAAATTGAAAAGAACCAAAGGAAACAAATTAGTGCAATTGGCAGAAGACTCGGGCCTTGGATTTCTGTGTTTAAAATGAGTAACATGAACGTTTTCACTCAGAACCATTTAAAGCAAAGAAGAGTGAGAGCATCTGGAATTCTAATCTGTTTGGAGTGTAAAAGTTATAGAAACTGGAAAAGCCACATCACTGCTGGAATCAAGTCTCTCCACAACAAATATATTTGCATGTAAAAGACTGATGTCAGTTTTGCTTGTATCTTTAAAAGCTATGACATGCAAGAATAGAAGTGTGTGTAGAAGATGAGGGACTGCCAGAGAAGTCCAGTACAGTCTAATCTAATGAGTTTTCTTAAATTCTTTCCTATATAGCCCTAAATAGGCATTCCTGCTTACCCCGTGTTGACTTTACACTGCTATGTTTGACCCCAGCGCCAAAGTCTTGCTGCCATTTCCTCAGGCGTCAGACTTGGCTACACCTAGTTTGCAAATGTGGATCTTTACTGCCCTCAGAGCAGGGGTACAGGAGCTTGTGTCCATTCTATCAGAGACTCAGGATATGATTTTGGTGTTGCTGACTGAACTGTGACTTTGCTAAATGAAAAAACAAGTGGAAATTTTAGGGGAGGTGGCTGCCTTTGGATTAAAATACCAGGTAGGAGCTGAGATTCTTGGATCTTTGGTCTGTACTGTCCATGTTCCCAGGGACATTGCTTACAGCTGGGTCATTTTCCTCGTCTGTCATCACACGAGTCATTTTGATATCACTGCTTTCAGTTTGGTAGATTTTTTTTTTTTTCTTTTTGATGCATTGTCTGCCATGTTACTTAAATTTTGAGGTAGAATCTGTATTGCATGTATCAAAGCTCTAGACTGGAGGAGACACTACTAAGTGGGAGATGTTACTGTGGAGCAGAAAATGCCTTCAGGGGCTCACAGAAGTACGTTCTGTGTCATACAGGGGATCACAGATCCTGGCAGTGAGGAGTAGGTAAGATGAAATATCAATCTCCAGGGTTTTTGCTGAGAAGTCTCTCTTCTTTCCATGGGGCTGCTTATGGCTAGATTTCATTAAATGCATGTACTGAAATACTCATGGTAAGATAATTGTGGACAGTATAAAATTCCAGGCAGTAACAACAGCTGAAAGGAATCACCAGGACACTATAGTTTATTTGCCATTCAGAATTTACCACTATTTTAAGATCATTCATTTTTTCTTGGCACTTTTGCTACTGTGATACTGCTGCCTCATGTGCATTGAGTCCTGCTAAGGTCAATGGTTCTGCTTTCCCCAATACTACATGCTTTATGGTCTGAAAACCTGCAGTTAATGCTGCTTTGCCTCTTGGCCGGAAGACGAGAAGAGAGCTTCAGCTACTGAAAATTGTTGCTGAATTCACACCAAAGGGCAGGTGGACAGTTGCTGCACAGCACGACAATGAAGCATAAAATATGAGGCTGTTCAGTGTGGGCTTTCTTTGGGCAGGAGAACTATGCTATGTACGCAAGTAGTTTTTCCTGGTATGTATTTACATCTTGGGTAAATGCTGCATTGAGTTGCAAATAGACTACTTTGGGCTTCTGAAGGGATGGTAAATCTGTGTACTGCCACAAGCTGTCAAGAACAGTGATCATCTGCCAGCTGCTGTCAGGTGGAGGGTGAAAGGACTTGGAAGTGCTTACAAGCTGTTGATATGAATGCGAGGTTTTGTGCTTTCTTGGGAAGGAATGGCCTGTAGGCTTTTGTATGGAGTCCATAATGCGAAATTGTTGTAATTTCATCATGTTTCTAGGACTATGACTTTTCTAGAAAATTAGGTTGAAGAAGAGCAAAGCTGAGGGAAGAGTCGTATATTCAAATGTGTATCTTCCAATATGTGAACAAATAGTAATAAACCCCTCTAACTTCCCTTTTAGCTGATACTCCATGATAGCTGACACTTGAGAGCATGAAGCAAAAGTTGGTAATGAAGAGAAATCTCAGCAACATGTATTGACATTGCAGCGAGACTGTCTTTGAACATGGCGCATTTACCACTCCACATCCCTGGTGATGTAAATAGCAGCCAGATGTAGTCATGAGAGAAGCATAATTTGGCTTTAACAGCAGGAGATCTAAGAGCAATATGAGAGTAGGAAACTGGCCAAAGGTAGTCTCAGTCTGGGGTCATATCCAAAGCAGCTAATTGTGGAAGTTGCTATTTTTTGTTGGAGTTGGTGAATAAATGTAGAAGTGTAGAAGAAGGATGCATGTGCGTTAAGAACAGAAACTGTTGTTTATTTTAGTGTGTGTGTGTGGGGGTGTTGGAGCATTGTTGGTAAGCGTTTCAGTTAGTTTTGATTTCATGTGATGGTACAGAAGCAGGGAATACTCCTTCTGAGAAACTTCCTTGGTCAGTGTACTGCTTCCTAAACAGGCTATAAGCATTTCTTTTAACAGTTGCTGTGTAACTCTTCTCATTGAGTCCATGTACTGCAAACTACGTGGCATTCACACTCCTAAATGAACAATTCCAATTCTTCTTTTTTATAACCTAGACTCTAACCACTAGTATGAAGACAAATTTAAGGTTTTTCTTCTTGTTGTGGCCCTGTTACCTTGATTAATTTTGTTCTTGGTATCTTGATTTTGTGCTAAAAAATGGTCTCCTTATTTCCCTGCCCTTTTGAGTGGGGGAGTTTATGTGCTGTTGACAAGTCTAGCAACTTGCAGCTCTAATTTCAGCACAGAGCCTACTGTCTGGAGCAGCTGGCAGAGCAGAGCACAAGGAGCAGTCCATACGTTTGGAAGTTAAAACAAAGCCAGTGTGTGTCTAAGCTTCCACCTGCATACTTACTGTGAGTCTTTTATCCATGCCCTGTGGGCTGACAGAAATGTCCCCTACAGCAGTTGAGCTCTGGTACAAGATCTCATTCAGCAAACAGTTTCCTCATACCACCTCGTAAAGTTAGCAAGATGTCCTTTCCAGGAGTAGAAAGACTTCAAAGATATGACTCGGGAATAATGTGGAGAAGACATGGCAAAAAAAAGTGTTGGATCACACCATATGACAGAAAGGTGTGATTGTCTGACTTAGACTGGTCCCATTTGGGCACTGGAGTCTTTATAGGAGGCAGTATGAGGTAGTGGGTAAAAAACAGATGGACTGTGGGTACATACGGTCTGTTTTAGGGCAC
Source organism: Phoenicopterus ruber ruber (assembly GCA_009819775.1). Taxonomy (NCBI): domain Eukaryota; kingdom Metazoa; phylum Chordata; class Aves; order Phoenicopteriformes; family Phoenicopteridae; genus Phoenicopterus; species Phoenicopterus ruber. The sequence continues at coordinate 233,637 of CM020233.1, read as the reverse complement.
TGATTTTCTGAGTCATATAAAACTATTCATTTTATTTCTAGGTTTTCATTTTTTCCAATTGTAAACTATGAGAAATCTTTTCTGGCAGGTGGCTGGAAATTAAAGTGGTATTTAAGAGGAAGCTGTTGATGATGGTTATTATTGAAGTACCTGGGAGGTGATTTCAGGCTTTTCATGGACTCCCTCAGAAGAAGCAAAGTTAACAGTTGATACCATGTTTGTGATAAGATGCAAATAGTAGTATTGCTGTTTGCAGGGGATCCTGTAGCCACTTTCTGACCTACTTTAAATTCAAACGAACTCTGACTTCAGCAGTTATTCTGGATTTAAACTAGTCCAGCAGAGGAGAATCAGACCTGTCAGAAACATACCTTCTTCAGCATTTCTTCATCTGTGCATTAGGCTTCTGATTGAGAATGTGAGGGCATTTTTTATTTTCTTGCTTCGCAAGTGTGTAACTGTAGCAGATGTTATAGTCAAAAGCCTGTTGACAGCTTTGCTAAAGATTGAAGAGGTGGCATGGAATACAGCTGCCTCATTTTCTCCAGCTGAGTTTATTTAGTCTGCATAAAAACTTTTGTCATTAGTTTTGCCTTCTTAAAATGAGCCTTATGGCACTGTCTTCTGTATTACTATGTTCATATAAAGCTGAAGCCAATAGATTTGTGGTATATATTTCAAGCCAGGCTCTGTGTGTGCTTTCTTAAGATTCTTATTCATGAAACAGGCTATGGTAGCTCTCTGCTAATTAAGAGCTGCTCTTAATTTGCTGCACCTTCCTCTCCGGAAAATAGATCCACTAGTCTCATTTATTTAATTTTAAAATGCTCTGCTGAGCAACTTGAATATTATTTGGAAATGCTGCCAATGAACTAAAGTGGAAGTTTGGGAGGCCTAAACACTCCTCAGCGTGCTTGTGCTCTAAGGCAACAGTGTGATGTAAAATTCTATTGTGCTTAGCAAAAAGCCTCTCAAGGTGTGAGGATGCTGACCCTCATTCACTAAAGTACGTGAATTTTAAGAAAAGGCTGTGTTGCAAAGATGACTTCTGAATGTCTTAATGTCAAGATACCTATCTTTTCTTGACTCAGTTTTTAGTGGGTGTCATTCCTTGCACCCCCCACCCCCCACCCCCATTTAAATGTCAATGGAAGGCACTTTTGTAAGCATGTTATTTTCCATGTGATATGTGGTTTACCATCCATTTGGAAGAGATCCAAGTGGTCGATGTTGCTAGTGCTACTCCTGCATCTGTGTCATTAGAGTAGCTCTTTGTCTCTGGTGTTTGTAGTATATTATATCTACGGACTCCACTCATAGTCCTCCATCACCTTCTCTGCTCACAGGACTTTCCAAGAGACAGTATTAAAGTTTCCAGATATTTCTGTGCAAACTGTATGCAACAGTCTTCTAAACCTCCCTGTTCATAAATGTTTTTTAGCTGTTGCCTAAAACAGAAAGATAGTGTCTATTCTTGGTTACAGATACTTAGCTGTGTAATTTAAAGCCAGTGCAGTGTCTTTTGTCAGATGGCAGATTTGATGCTGGAATTGAGTTGTTCCATAGCAGACGTTGTCATATCATGACAATACCAGTTTCAGTATTTTGATGCTTCCAAAATTTATTTAAAATACTTTTATTGTTGATCAGTGTGAAGTGCTGTGAGTTTACCCAGAGTGTCACCACTTCTTATAATGTGTGGTATGTTTCCCATTTTGTTTAGTGCAGATGATGATACTAACGTATGAGCAGTAATTTATTACTGCACCAGATTCGTACAACACTTCAGAAATGTGAGGAAAGATATCCTCTCCCTGGAGTTCATGCATGTTAAAGGAACCTCATAGTTCACTGAAGTTAGTCTAGATTCTTTTTGGGTGAAAAACCTCTGTCAATCACATTAAAAACAAAGTCAACACTGACTGCTTAAGTACTATAAATTTGAGGTGTCTGGTTTGAAGGGGTTTTTTTTAGTTCTATTTTTTTAGAGTACCCAGGCTCTGAAAATCAAGAATACTGAAAGTAACATAAATTGAGAACCCCCCAAATTGGCAAGATTTGGAAAAGGAAGGATGAAATCTTAATCTTCATTTTTGAAAAGCATCCCATGCTCCCGTCAAGCCCTTCTTCCTCTTCATCCTTGAGAATATTCTCTACATTTCTGTTGAAGTGATTCAAAGGCTTACGCAGCCTTCCCTCCCAAAACTTCACTCACTCTGCACTTGCCTAGAATAGGATGTAGCAGGAGTTGCTCAGGCCCAGCTGAAATGGGCCTAATTTTTTGTCAGTAACAGTTCTGGACCCAGTATGCTGTATTCCATGTGCTAGCCAATGCTGTTTAGCTGTGTGGCTACTGCAGTGGCAAACTTTAGCAAGAACAGTTTGTATATAGTGCATTGGATTTTGGAATGGAGAAGACAATCCCAGATATTCCTTGTCTCAGTCTACTGCCTCCATTCTCTTAATTCCTCTTTTTTGAGATAAACTACTTTAAAATCAGAATGTCTGTGCAATAATTTTTCCATTTCTAATGCTGTCCACTGTCTCAGCCCTGTGGCAGGATGATTTCCAAAGTTTGGAATGAAGAGGGTAAGTGTGTATGTGTAATATTTTACATATTATATTTTAAATATATTTGGGAAGAATGTCATGATACTCCTACTTTTTGAGCACAGAATGCTGTGAGTAAAGTATATTTATTTAGTATGTAATACAGCTTTCATTAAGTACTTCTTAATTTTTTAATGTCAGGAGCAGTCCATGTAGTCTGAAGTGCTTATAATGACAGTAGCTATCCGTTTAATAATTGTTACTTGAAATAAAAAGTGACTGCTATGTATAGATAATGAATGACATCTGTTACTGAGTTGTTAATCCTCTAATAGACTTCTAGTGAGAGATAATAATTTAATATGTGATAAACTGCTTATGTGGATCAAAATTAAACGTGCATTGGAGACATCTAGGCATGAAGAGAAGGAGAGATGGTGCTCTGTTCCCACTGGGTGTTCAATGAGAATAGGATACCTAAATTGTTTAAGCTGCATTGAAATCTTAAGCTTTAGCGACTGAAAGAGTTGGAAATAGAAAAGAAAAATAGCCTCTGCTGATTTTCCTCCACGCTGCCTTTGTGTCTCCTACCATATGCTCAAAAAGTTTCAAAATTCCATGTGAAACTGGAATTGTAACTTTGAGCACCAACTCATACTTCAAATTTTGTCTAAAAAGAGAACTAAAATGGTGATTCAGACATTTTAGCTGAGGTAGTTTCTTTGATGCAAAAAAATGTTACTGGGATCTGTCTTTGGGAGTATGATCGCTTACTGTGCTTGATGGAATATTCTTTTGAATTGTCAACATCCATTGTCCGAGAGTGCTTTGAAGGTCAGTGTGATGACTGCATTTTTGGAGTTGCTGAGGCATGGATCGTAGACTAATGAGAACAAAAAATGCACTTGGAATTTGCTGAACATAGTCCGTATTCAAGCTAAGTCACAGAACAGACTTCAAATTACATTTTGCAGGAGACTAAAATGTTGATAAACAGTGATTGCCCACTGTACCAAGAGAGTTTGACACAAGTATTTCCAAGTTTTGATTACTTTGTAGTTAGCTTGCAAAAATGCTCTTCAAATCAAGTTTTGTTCAGATAGATTTCCAGAAGAAAAGTGGTATGGGAAAATGGACTCCTTCATTTCTACACTAAGTGTCATTGGTCTATTAAGCAACCAAAGATAGTGTTGTTTATGTGTAGTATCTTATAATGATCACATACAGGCTCTGGCCAATACAAAAGCCTTATTATAGTAAACCCTTTGCAAAGGCACAAGGGATGTCTTTTTCACCCTTGTCTTTGTCACCTTTTGTTCTGAGTAGATGGGTGAAGACAGGCTGAAGAAATCAGCACAGAGTGGAATCATCTTACCCAGAGCCATAAACTGAACTACGGGAAAAAATACCTCTATTCCAGTAGTCAGTCTACAATTACATTTACTTTCTAGAGAATGCAATGCATGTTTAGACATGTTAAGTCAGTATCTTACTGCTGGTTGGTTGTTGCTCTGGAATATTTCAAGGAGATCCAGCTATGGTTGAGGCCTTGGGGTATTTCATTTGCCTTGGTCAGTACTGCTTTATATGCAAAACAAGTTCACTAGGTGTTACAACCTGAAAGTACTGCATTTTAATAAAGAAGTAAGGAGAAGAAATAGTTTAATTGCTCAATCCATAGGGAAATGATCCCAGATCATATTCTTTCTGGCTATATTTGGCATTTCATGTCAGCCCTTGGGGTCTCCAAATGGACACTTTGTCATCTGAGCAATTGGTCCTGCTGTCATGCCTCCCTTTGTCATTTCTCAAAGATAATGTGTCCCACAGCAAGAGTGAAGCTGACTCTTCTCTCTGGAAATGGACTTTGTGCTAGGGAGTCCATAGTGTATCCCCTTCCTCCACTACCCAAACTATGGTTGTGATAGTCAAGCTCTCACTCTCTAGGCACTTCTAAAGTTGATTTGGTAGCTGCTGCTACCTTGCAGAGGTAATCGGAACTCCTGATGTATGTATTTTTGGAAGAGTGGATGGAAAAGGGTATTATTTTATGGGAAATTCCTTTTGACATGGTTGAGATTTCAGTTTTTCTGTTCTTTATGCTGGGAGCTGGGCATTGTAAGTGGGCTTTCTCTTAAGTTTAAATATGTAAGGAAGAAAAGAAGAATCAAATAGTCCCATGTTTTCATACTGGTGTCCATCATTGGCCTCACTGAAGCAAATGTGGAGACTTTCTCAGTAGTGTGCTAGTCCTGACTCCCTTGCAACTGTTCTGGTAAAGACAGTGAAGCAAGAGGTTGGCTTTGATGTGTTTGTGCAACACCAAGGTGATATTCTAGCCTAACTGGTGAATTATGTGTTTGTATCATCAGATCTCAGCCATTAGAACCTTGCTTGAAGGAAAAGTATAACCCAGTCTTGAAAAGAGTGCAAGAAGGAAGCCGTTACTTTGTCTGTTTGAAGGTGATATCTGTGCTTGTTCCAATAGATTTTTAAGTTGGAAGAAGAGAATTCTGATAGAAGCCTTTTGCTGTTTTTTGTGCTTCAGAAGAAAAGCAGAAATGGTGGATAGTTTTTAGTACAAGCTCTTAGAAAGATGGGATGGAAGGTGGGAGTGAGCTGTCCATTCTAAGAGAGAGCCTCGTGAGGCAGAAGTGAAGATTACTAAATTGATGTTATCAACCTGCTTTCCAACCTGGCAGCAAGCTTCAAAATCTCCAAATTGTTTGAAGGAAAAGATGGTGTTTACAAGGATCTGTTACTGGATTACCTGAAGGATGCCAGTACTGCATTTATATTTCGTAACTTACTAGTAGGAACATAAACTCTTACGTTTGCTGGCCTGTATATTACTGGCAGGGCATAGGTAGAAAACCTCCTCTGGTATAGATTATCTCATTATTGGCTTCATGCACTTACTTTTGAAGTTTCTTGTTTTCTGGTGCTGCTGCCTGTAAACCATATAACAGTGACCAGGCTGTTCTGTCAATCTGATTAGCATCAGCAATTAACAAAGAAAAGGGGGGGGGGGTAACAATAGGGCATCTATGAGAGGTAAAGAAAGGAAAGGAGGATTTGGTGTTCTGTCATTTTTGTGCATGCACTCTTTCATAGAATCATAGAATATCTCAAATTGGAAGGGACCCATAAAGATCAAGTTCAACTCCCTGCTCCTCGCAGGACTACCTAAAACTAAATCATGTGACTAAGAGCATTGTCCAGATGCTCCTTGAACTCTGACAGGCTTGGTGCCATGATCACTTCCCTGGGGAGCCTGTTCCAGTGACTGACAACTCTCTCAGTGAAGAACCTTTTCCTAATGTCCAGTCTGAACTTCCCTTGATGCAGCTTCACTCCATTTCACAAAATCGCAGAATCACAGAATGGCAGGGGTTGGAAGGGACCTCTGGAGATCATCTAGTCCAACCCCCCTGCTAGAGCAGGGTCACCCAGAGCAGGCTGCACAGGATGGCGTCCAGGCGGGTTTTGAATCTCTCCAGAGAAGGAGACTCCACACCCTCCCTGGGCAGCCTGTGCCAGGGCTCTGTCACCCTCACAGTAAAGAAGTTTTTCCTCATGTTCAGGTGGAACTTCCCATGTTTCAGTTTGTGTCCGTTGCCCCTTGTCCTGTCGTTGGGCACCACTGAAAAGAGTCTGGCCCCGTCCTGTTGACACCCGCCCTTGAGATATTGATAAGCATTGATAAAGGTCCCTTCTCAGTCTTCTCTTCCTCAAGCTGAACAGCCCCAGCTCCCTCAGCCTTTCCCCATAGGAGAGCTGCTCCACGCCCCTAATCATCTTTGTACCCTCCGCTGGACTCTCTCCAGTAGCCCTCTGCTGGAATCTCTCCAGTAGTTCCTTGTCTTTCTTGAACTGGGGAGCCCAGAGCTGGACACAGGACTCCAGATGGGGCCTCACCAAGGCAGAGTAGAGAGGGAGGAGAACCTCCCTCGACCTGCTGGCCACACTCTTCTTAATGTCCCCCAGGATGCCGTTGGCCTTCTTAGCCACAAGGGCACATTTCTGGCTCATGGTGAATTTGTCATCCCCCAGGACTCCCAGTGTGTTTAAATGTTAGGAAAATAAATGCACAAAAGCATAGATACTAGCAAAAGAGGCAGAAGGCATTTCTATGCTCGGAAGCTCTCTGGGCGATGAGGGAGCTTGTATTTTTGGTAGAGGAAAGCATATGTGTGGGCTAAAGTCATTGGCATTATTCGTGTGTTAAACATGTGCTATGTATTAAACAGTACCAGAGAAACTGCAGGAGTTTGTGCTGGAGTGAGGAGAACCTGTCCAGGAGAGAGACTGTGGCTTTCACCTCCTAGAAATGAAGTAGCTTGATACCCTCATTCTGCCTCCAGCATTACATTTCCTGTAATGTTTCTTACCTGTATTTCTCACCCATTCTCTGTTATTTATACAGAGTGCTCCATCAACGCTTGATATTCTTGCAGCTGAAAGGACTTTTTGCACAGTGCAGCTGGAGTTGAGTACTATGTTTGTTTGTGGGAGAATCTGGAAGCTATCCCAGACTCTTCATGTACCCATGTGTAATTTTCACTTCAGAGACAGCCAGAAGCAGGAGGCAGAGGGCACAGCGGTGGGCGCCATTAAAACATAACATTAGTGAGCTGCTTTTGCATTCTGAAAAACAGCTGGGGTCAAACCCCAGTTCTTCAAACAAAGAAATTTCTGACTGACAGCCTTGTAAACAAAGAATCACGCACCTGTGTTTGTGATAGAGCAGCTGTACTTGTTTTGGCTGTTGATTCATCTGCCCTGGCTAGCTACTTAATTTAGTGAAATCCACAGAGAAAGGGAGAACTAATATTTTACTGGTTTCTTTTTCCCAACTTTTGTTTGGCTTTTGGTTTCCATGTGGCTTGCAGTAAGTTAGGCAGAAAGTTCTCAGTTCATAGCAGGGCTGAGTTATGCTTCCATGTTAGAAACTTCAGGCTTATTAGACCCCCCCCCGCTCCCCCCCCAATAAAAGAGACGGTTCTCTGTGCTGTGGGCTTGATGCCATTCCATTATATCTCTGTGTGCCTGGATGAAAATTTAAAGCTTTGTGTAGCATGGGTGGCTTTGATAAAAGGGGAAGAAACATGCTTGAAAAGCCTTAAACTGGTCTGTGTGTCCATTCTTCCCTCTGCTCTGCCTTTTGAATATTCTGAAGTAAAAGTAAAAAAAAAAAAGAAAAAAAAATGAATTTTTTCCAAGAGGGAGGAAGAATTCTGACTAATTCTGTTACTTGATATTAAACACTTAAAGTGATTTACTATAAACTTTGTTTTTAAGTGACTGCTCAAGGTAAGAGCAAAAATTCAGGCAATTCTCTTTTCCATGGTTTTCCTGCACGCAATATATGAAGCATGTAGGTACGCAGTAGGGCATATCAGTAAGCAAGAAGCTTTCCTGGAGAGTCCTGCATATGCTAACCTGTTATGTATTCCCATTAGGGACCATGATGAGTGTTTATTTCTGTCTGAATTACTAGTTCTCACCCTGTCTTTCTTCTCTTGTTTGTCAGTGCAATTTATTCTATTCTCCTTTTTCCTCCTACAGAAGAGATGGTGGAAGGAAAAAGTGCCATTCTCATAGGCATGAGCCAGTGGAACTCAAACGACCTTGTTGAGCAGATAGAAACAATTGGGAAGCTGGAAGAAAATCAAGGTAATGTTTAGCTTGCCTTATATATTAATTTAAAGTTAACAAGAAAATCTGACTACTGAAGCAATTAGTTGTCAGATATTATGTAAATACTCAACAGAAATACCATTTACAGCATCCCATAATGAAAAAATTTACATAGACATGTAAGTAGTATTTTAGTGCTGGGAAATGAATTGCAATGACCTCTTTCAGGAGGAAACTTCTCTGGCAGGCCAGGTAATACAAATTTATTGACTTCAGTGGGAAGTCAATGTTGGACTCAGGTCAACAACTACGAGATAGATTACAAGACCGCAACTTATGTTTTGCATGTTTCCTGTGATCAACATATGTAAGAGACTTGTTGGTCATTGTCACTGGGTTATTTTGCTCCTTAATGTCAGCAAATCATTGTCACTGGGTTATTTTGCTCCTTAATGTCAGCAAATCATTATCTGGAATTTTCCAGGGGACATGTACTTTCAGGAGTATTTGGGGCCGGTTATAGGTAAACGTTTAGGTTAACTATGCGCCAGTGAAGTGAGTGGGAAATGGGCACTGATACACCAGTAAGAATCTGAGACCTAGGATAAAAGCCTAAGCAGTCTTCCTTTAATTGTTACTTTGGCTCCTAAATTGCCTAGTCGTTTGAAAATTAAAATTACCTCATTGACTTTAGGGATAGAGAAGGACCTAACTTCCTTATCTGTTGGTGATACGGGGCTCATGTATAATGGTGCTTGTTAATTAATCTAGCTTTTTAAAGAATTTGATGGATTTGTCCATTTTAAGAGCCTTTTCAGGAGGCTTTTCTTTATGGATTTGCTACAATCCTGAAGATAGCTGTGAACAGGTCTATTTTAGTATACAGGTATGTAAAAGTAATATTTATCTGAGTCACAAACTTCTTGATTACCTACCATGAGAATGGTTTATTATGATAGTATTTAAGTGACAGGTAAACACAATGATATCAAGACCTCACATTGCTTGGTAACTTACTTCATTTGGAGTCAGAGATTCAATGGCAATTTGTAAGAGACACTATATGTGTTGTAAATATGCCGTTTTCTCTGCTACAAAGTAGCAAGAAAAATTAATACAGTATTACATCAAATATGAGTTAGTCTTCTAAATGACTTGACAAGAACCAGCTATCCTTGCATTCTTGCAGATATTTCTCTATTTCTTCCAGGGCTGGCAAAGATTTAGAATGCTTATTTTCATTTTAGCACCTATTGTATGAGGATGGTTTTGTTTGTTTTTTTCACAGTGCCCTTTGTGTTGAGCACTAAGGAAAGAGTTGTAAGAGACTGTTTTTAAGGGTTTCTGCTGTTAAGAAACAAGGCTGGTAAAAGGATCATTTGCATTATGCAGTTGAATAGCTACAGCAAAGAGAATGTGAGACCCAGGGTTGCATGGAAAATCTGTGCAGAAACAAATGAAGCAGTCCCCTGAGTTACAGTCCATCCTTCTTCATACAAAGGGTTTCTATTTTCATTTAATCTAATTCTCTGCGATGTTTTGTAAAAGAAAGAATTCTCATCCATTCTCTTCTTTTACTTCATTTCTGTTCACACATAGCTGTTAGAAGAGGCTTTAGAGCCAGTGTACCTAACTCAAAGCATTTGATGAATTGGCCTACGTGTAAGATGCACCTACATTCTGATACTGCTTCACGTATGCTGCAAGCGTACTATGGCTTTTAGGTCATGGTTCATTGTGCTGATTTTGACCGTTCTTGAATAGAGATGTCAGGCAAGGACTGAAGTTGTTAAGAACTTGGCTAGCACAAGTCTGGGCTGGTGTTATGTGTACCATATCTTGTTATGCCAGAATGTGATTTCGCTACTTCAGTAATGCAAAAGAAAGTAGAGTTCTGGCTGTAATGCACACTGCCAGTTAGAAATTTTCCCTGGTGCACCCCTACTAAACACATCAGATTTCTAAATAGGCAAGGCAATTACGTGCATTTCCTTCTTTCTTCTGCCACCTTATACTCTCAGATTTAGTCCTGTTGATTAGCTACTTATTGATTTTTTTTTTTTGAATTGTTATTTTTTCTTTTTTTCCTTACATGTGCTCATCTGTATCTTATCTTCATGGAATTATCTGCCAAATGCTGATAGGTCGTATTGTAGTGTTTTTAGTGCAAATAATTGTACAGTGCTTTTGTTATAGCTTAACAAGACTGAATACTGTTACTGATTCAGTAATTTTAGAGAAGTCTGTGATTAGCAGCCGTCAGATACAAATGATAAAGGCAGAGAGGGAAAGAGGAGAATGTTTGCAGGAAGACAACATAGTCTTCTGTGCCACAGTATATATACTGATATTTCAGCCTTAGCCCAATTTTTTATAGTAAAAAACTAAAAGTTCAGGTAAAACTGGATTCTCTCTTTAAAAACATCATGTAGAAAAGAGAAAGATGTCCTATATGGCTTCTTTTCCAGTATACTTCACTCGTTCAATGGAAAGATGTGAGGAGCATGGTCTGCTGATTCAGGGAAACTCCCCCCCCCCCCCAGGTGCATTTATTTATGCCTCTCAGAGAACGATGAGTTCATTGGCTTTGGTTGTGGAGAGCTTTGTTACAATTCAATCGCTCTCTAGGGCCAGTGGTTTTGCTAGGTGTCTGTGCAGAGAGCAGAGCACTGTTTCCTTTTCATGGTTTAATAAATTGATTAATAAAGCACATAATTATGGGCTCTTTCAACAAATGAAAATGTATGAGAAGATGCAGTATGCTCTGGGCAGAGCTGAAGACCCACTGGACGCTACTTACTTAAGTAATGCTACAGTTCCAATGTGAGACAGACAAGGTCCTCAGGAACTTTATAAATGGTAAGTATATAATTTAATTCAGTCATTGATTCTCAGTAAGTACGACTGAGAGCACTTGACCAGCACAACCTTTCTCATCAGAGGTAGAAATAAGTCTCTGGGGGAAAACCGGCAGCAGCATTTAAATTTATTAAGTTTTCATTACAGAAAATAACACAAACAGCAATCAAGCTGAGTTAAAAACTCATACAACTCCATAAATTACGTTGATGCAGATGCCCTCCCTGTTGTGGAACACAAGCATTTTCACACATCGTAGTCATGCATTTAATTTAAATTTACTCCTGCTGCAAAGTATTTGTCCGTTATGTTAAGGAAAATTGCATGTACTGAGCACTAGGAACAAATTCAGCCTGTTGGATTTCAGTGCTTTGCATTTCCTCCAGCTATCTTGAGTTCACGTGCTTACTTTAAGTATATATTGTTAATGTTTGTAAGGTTGAAGTTGTTGGTGGTTTGTTTTTGTACTCTTGACGCAGTGTAGTGAAGGTGAGATGAAGAAGTCTTTGCAAATACAGCAAAGACTATTTGTATACTTTGAATTCAATATAGGCTTTATATTCCATTATTTGAGGGTTTTTTTATAGCGGGAAATGAGGTTACTATATATTTTAACTGGCAAACCAGGCAAATACTTGTTACAGAAAAAATATGTCATTCAATCCAAGCTAGTAATTGACATGTAAGCTTAAAACTGTGCCAGCATTTCAAAGGGTGAAATCCTGGGGAAAAAATTGCCATAGCTGGAGTAGACATTACCTATGAGGTCAAGACATGTTTGTTTGAGACCAAATCTGCATAAGACTTAAAATAAGGTCACATGAATAGTAGAGTTGTCATCCTCTCTCCCTCAGTTGCCCGTCTCTTGTTATATTTGGCCTTTTTTAAATGTGGTCTTGAGAGCTAGAAAGTGTTATAAGAGTTTAACATACCATTTCTTTTTTCTTTTCTCTCACACACGCGTATTAAAGTATGAGGGAATCCAGAAACATCTGAAATGGATGAAGAACCAGAGAGCTCCCTAGGGAGATAATAGGTGTTTGCCATTGCAGTTGGCGATTAGCAATCCTGCTATGATTCAGTCTCCGTATACAGACAGCAGGCTTTACTGTTCTTCACCCTTCATTTTGTCACCTCCTGTCCTCCCCCCCAATCAATCTTATTTTTCTAAAGAGTAGAAGAAACATGCAGCTGTCAAGGAATGGGCAATGCAGTTCAATGCCAATACATCTGGGCTTTGCCAGCTGACCAGCATCCCACATCCATGAACATGAACCAGCTTTAATTAAATTGAACTGCAGTGAGAAAAAGGTTGCGTTGTTCTGCTGCTTTAGTAGGTCAGATTGCCCTTCCTGAGCTGGTAACTTCCATGCTGGGGAGTTTTATTCACCTCTGCCTTCCTAACTGGTGAGCAGAAGCAGCTGGCATTTTCTGGATCGTTGCCACAGGCAGAGCTGCTGTGCATAAATTTGTGCAAGCTACATTGCAACTTCGGGCCGCTTTTTTTTTTTTTTTTTTTTTTTTGCATCAGATCTAATAAAACATGCAAGCTTTATGGTTTTTCTTGTGTTGAGTTTCTGCTTTTGTCTGTGGCTCTCTGGTTTTCTGCCTGTCCTCAGTGAGCCAACAACCATTGCTGGACAACTCTGATTCCTGGCCATCTTACCAGAAATGCCAGGGAGGTTTCTTCTAGGCAAAGGTTGCTAGACTTTGCTTTTCTTGTACTGCCTTCTTTCACTGGGAGATGACGTAGACAGCGTCTGGAAAGGAGGAAGGTCTTCTGTACACCAGCTGTATATACCACAAGTGTCGTGCAGCAAGGAAAAGAACAGGATTCCACCTATAGCTGACCTTGGTACAATTGCGGAAAAATTTCACGATGGCTAAGGTGCTCGCATAATGATCGCACAAGCAGTCAAGCTGATCAACAAAGGTATGCATCCTTTTCATGACCACAGTAATGTTCTTTTCACTGCAGGCTGCACTCTTGCTGCTATTTCTTGGTATAGCAGAATACTCCAACCAGGACTGACTGATCATGGCAGGATGGGAAGGGCAGCTGTGTTGAAATGGAGTGGTCTTTTTAGCATTTCCTATTTACCGTTTGTTTTCTCCAAATTTTGTCTGGAGAAACAAAAAAAAAGTGATTTGTTCAAACCTCTGAATGGCTTTAACGTTGAGGTACTGCTGTCTCTCAGTGCAGTCATTATCACTACATGTTGCAGTTAATTGGTAGGGATTTTTGATTTGCTGAGCTCCCTGCTACCCTGTAACTGCTGGTTGTCTCTTCCATGAGAAAAGCAAGCAAGAACTGTGTGAACATACAAAACTGCAAAATTGCTTTGCAGAAAAAAAATTGTCTGGAGACCATGCTGAAGGTATCCAAACTCTGAGTTCATTAAGGACTGTGTTGTCTTGTTACTTGTGCTGCTACTCCCCATTCCTTTCTATTATTTCTTCCATCTGTTTTTTTGTCAGTGGCATTTTTTAGCACAACTGGTTCCCTTTTGAACAAAAGGAGACTGACTTGCCTTTTGAGGGACATTGGACTCTTTTCCTCTTACCCAGACGCTTAATTTTTCATTGTCTGTTGTTTAACTCCGTGCTTTTTATAAAACAAGACCAACCTTAGAAACCATAAGAGCAGTGGATTTCCAAGCTCATTTGTAGCTTTTATGATGCAAGTGAGGTTTGGAACTGTGTTGTCCCTTGGCTGCTTCCTAGCAGTTTGGATGTGAAAGCAGTGTATCTGGTCAGTTGGCTGGCTGACAGAGCAGATCTCACTTTCAGCCCTTCACTGCAGTGTCAGGAGCCCAACACACTAGAAGGTCAGGACAGGCTATATTTCTTTATAGTTGCCAAAAATCCCTGAACTATGTTTGCAAAGCCAAGATTTCAGAATTTAGCAAATGCCAAGCTTGAGATCTTAACGCAATCTTTATGGATCTCCTTTGTCTATTTGCCCTGTCATACTGTTTTTAATTACTCAGTGATGTGATAGGAATGCATTGTATGTGTGACAGATTTGCTTACTGACCTTGACATGGGTAGAAAAAGACCTTTTGTCTTTAGTGATGGTGGGAGAGTTCCTGAAGGAAAGTTTGTCTGGCAGTGAATGGAAAGTGCTTGTGCATCTTTCTTGTCTGTGAATAGCCTTTTCCTAAGAAAGCTTCCCTTAGAAATTGAGAGAGATGTGAAGATGATCTCCAGAAAGGTAGATGGATGTGTGAGTAGGAAGGTTGAAATGGTCTATTTTAGATTATGTATTAAAATTACGATAGCAAGGTATTTGCAGTAACGTGAATTTGTGATGTAGTTGTGAGATAATAGGTAACTGGCATGTTCTTGTTTGGTCATTAGTTCTTCTAAGGGAAAGAAATACACATCTTTGTAAGATGTGATAGAATTGGATAACATCTGAAAATCACTGCGTGCAATTTCTGATTCTTTTGACTGTCTATTCTTACGCAACTCACGGGTCTCGGGAGCACACAATTTCTGGCTTTCACCAGAAGATGTACTTAATATCTGAGGGCAAATACAATTGGGGATAAAGTTTGTATGCTCATTAAAATGGCAATAGGTGACTCTTCTTGTTCTGAACCTTCTCAAAGTTATATTGCAGTAAAGCTATGAAATTACTTAAGACAGATGAGGGAACCGTGACCTCAGTACAAAAAGCAAAAATAAATCTGTCTGGCTTTGTCTTTCAAAAAACCACGTTGTGTAACAGGAGGACGTATGTTGACCTCCAGTGTTTTAAGTAACAGATGATGATTAGGAGCTCATTTGGAAAGCAGTCAAGTTTTATTGCTCTTTTGGTTCATAAAGAATTTATTAAAGATGCGTGGAAGTGTCTGCTTGCTTATGCACATTTGCTGTAGGCTCTGATGAAAATGACTTTAATGTTTCCTTAAGGGGTTTAGCCAGGTCTGGGGCCTGACCAAGTGATACAGAGAACTGAGCATCTAGAACATCAGTTAAAATTTTAGCTGCGTGAGTGCCAACAGTTATAACCATCTGAGGTCATTTTGTGACCTCTAAGAAACAAGTGGAGAAGCATTCTCATTGCCAACTCTTACACTTCCCTCCCTGTCCCACAGCTCCACACTCCCTGTCCAGCCCCCCAAAATTAATGCTTTTTGACACTGACTAGCTCTTAGCTGGATGTTCCAGGAAGGAGCTGATGGACTTCAGGGTCTATGAAGTCTAAACTATGATCTTGTTTATGGAGGTGAATCTGCTTTGATAGGTGTGGCTGTTGTTGAAGCAGGGGAAAGATGCTTACGTTGTATTTGAGAACTGGTGTATTTAAGGCCCTGGTTACAACAGTATTATTCTGCAGATTTCTATTCCAGAGACAACCCCTAGCTACTCTGTTCAAGAGCCAAATTCTGTGCTTGGTTACTGTATGGAGTCCCAGTAAAGTGCCTGTGGTGTATATTATTGCACATAAGGCAAAACATAAAATTTGGCTCCTTATTGATGAAACACTTGTGATCCTGACAGACATTATTTGTAATTAATTGCAGTAAAAGGAAAAAGGATCACGACTGTATAGTGGCTACTCTACTAATAAATAGACCCTTGGTTTCTAACTGTAGAGTCAATGCTTGGCATACCTCACAAAATACTGTTCTTTATGCTAGCAAGAATATGGTGAGTGCTCTGTTGCCTTTTAAAATACTCTAACCGAAAAGTTGATGAAAATTAGAATGACTAATACTCTACCTCTTGTGACAACTGATTTTGCGTGTGTGTGTTTTTAAGCAGTTCCTGCTTAAGTGCAGTGGTTTTAATCACCTATTACCTTCTGTTTGATTTGTTTCATTCTTATTCAGGTGCCTGAAGCTCCTCTGCTTTAAGGTTGGTCCAGCTTAAATGAGACTAATATGCCTATGCTTGGTGCAGAGTAGATCTGTGTCCTAGGAAGGAGTTTGGTAGTCAAGACTTCTTCATTCTTTTCTTTCATGCAGCTCATACTCAAACATAGAGACATATACTTTGTTGAGTTTCCTACTATAGATCACGTTTGAAAATGTGGGATTTTTTTAACCTTTCTTCACTCCCAACTATGAGCATGTGTTTGTATAAACTTACAACTTGCATTGGTTCAATGGGATATGCAGCGCTATTTAAGACCAAGATGTCCTGGTAGCACAGAAGAACAATTGGAGCTGGTCTTGGAGGCTGGAATTTGGGAATATGAATTCATTGTGAACTGTGCATCTCCTTATGATAAGATGGTCATATTATTGATGATTCTAGTGCAAGGGTACACCTAAGAGGATAGCAGTCCCCTTTCAATCTCCTTTCACTCTTATCACTCCCCCTTCTCAGCAGAACAGGGGGAGAAAATACAATGAAAAGCTCGGGGGTTGAGATAAGGGCATGGAGATTACTTACCAATTA
The DNA here is from genome assembly GCA_009819775.1 of Phoenicopterus ruber ruber. Classification (NCBI taxonomy): domain Eukaryota; kingdom Metazoa; phylum Chordata; class Aves; order Phoenicopteriformes; family Phoenicopteridae; genus Phoenicopterus; species Phoenicopterus ruber. The sequence goes on along the minus strand of CM020233.1, from coordinate 217,176 downwards.
CCATCACAGGCAAAACAGACTTGACTTGGGGAAATTAATTTAATTTATAGCCGATTAATTGTAACAGAGTAGGCTAGTGAGAAATAAAACTAAAAACACCTTCCCCCCACTCTTCCTTTCTTCCCAGGCTCAACTTCATTCCAAACTCTTCTACCTCCTCCCCCCTCCCCGAGCAATGCAAGGGGATGGGGAGCAGGGGTTGTGGTCAGTTCTTAACACTTTGTCTCTGCTGCTCCTTCCTCCTCATGCTCTTCCGTGCCTCCAGCCTGGGGTCCCTCCCATGGGATACAATCCTTCATAAATTTTTCCAATGTGGGTCCTTCCCACAGGCTGCGGCTCTTCACCAACTGCTCCAGCGTGGGTGCTTTCCACAGGGTGTGGTCCTTCAGGAACAGACTGCTCCAGTGTGGGTTCCCCATTGGCCACAGGTCCTGCCAGAAAACCTGCCCCAGCATGGGCTCCTCTCCGTGGGCTACAGTTCCTGCCAGGAGCCTGATCCGGTGTGGGCTCTCCACAGGTTGCAGCTTCCTTCAAGGCACATCCGCTTGCTCCGGTGTGGGGTCCTCCACGGGCTGCAGGTGGATGTCTGCTCCACCATGACCCTCCATGGGCGGCAGGAGAACAACCTGTGTCACCAGGGTCTCCTCCATGGGCTGCAGGGGAATCTCTGCTCTGGAGTGTGGAGCACCTCCTCCTTCTCCTTCTTCAATGACCGTGGTGTCTGCAGAGTTTTCTCTCACATTTTCTCACTCCTCTCTCTCTCACAGCTGTTGCTCACTGCTTTTTACCTCTTCTTAAATATGTTATCCCAGGGGCACTACCAGCATCGCTGAGGGGCTCAGCTTTGGGCAGCAGCGGGTCCATCTTGGAGACTGCTCTGTTGGACATGGGGGCAGCTCCTTTTGTCGTCTTTACTTTTCTGTAAAATGGTTTGAATTCCAGTTCTACCAGATTTGTAGGAGGGGCTTGAACTTGGGCTTTTGTTAGAAGGGTTCCATAAACACTTGTCTGTTGGCTGTTTTGCAGTGAGTTTGCCTCTTTTGAAGTCTTCCTGGGGAAAAAAAGTCGCATTTCTGTGGATAGTTTTGGTTGTAATACATTTGCATTTTCCAAAATGTAAACATTAAAAAACCACACAAATGCACGCACACACACACAAAAAAGTGAAACAGGCAAAACCCCAATGAACCGTGACTGTTTGTTTTGAAACTTAATTTGTACAACAGTCTTAAGTCAGTCATCTTTAGTTCTCCAATCACAGCATACTTAAATTGGTAGAATTGGAATTGTCAATATGCTTCTCATGCCTGAAGCCAAGAAGACATTCTAAAGTCTGCTGCATACCCTGGGCTTGCAACCCTATGCAACACGAAGATTTTCTTCTTTTTTTTTTTTTTAAAAAAAAAAAAAAAAAAAAAAAAAGGAGGCTGGCATTAGTGGTATTTTTGTAGAATATAAAGTAAACAAGCAAGCAAGCAAACAAATAATAATGTAATTTCTGTAATACAGCCTGCCACAAAGGATGACTATTGATTTAATACACCCTAATTAAATTTTAAGAGCCATTAGTCAATTTTGTCAGCAATATGCTACTATTTTACTCTGCAAATCCAGCTAATTGAATTAAAATGCTTCAAATGAGGATGTATTCTCAGGTAGGCAATTGACAAAATGCAATTTAATTTTTAGTTGTTTAAAACATAACTGACTGTAAAATGCCTGTGAAATTCACTTTTCGTGTGCTTCATATGCCACACATACAGACTGATGGATTGCTTTACTGGTAACCAGCAAAATAGATGGACATGATCAGCTTTCACAACTGGAAATTTTCATATCAGGTGAGTGAAAGGCCTTTCTTGGTCCCGTTGCACAAGACCAGGTTACTCAGATCTTTTCATCTTTTAATGCATTGATTGTCTATCTAGAAAACAGTGCTGATGGTAATATCTCACTGGGACTCATTTGAATTGTTGATTTAGGTTAAACTTTTATTCTTCACATCCAGCCTGTTACAAGATAGTGGTTTGGAGCTGGGAGGTGCTGTTGGTGGGCAAGTTGTATTAGATCTGTGTATGGAAAACTGCAGTTCCTGCCCTTTCTACCTCACCTAGGATTGAGCTGTACAATTCCTACTGTTCTTTTAAAATGGCAGACTCTGTGATTCTCACCTTAAAACTTAGAAAGAATTGTTCTCCAAAGACTGTGGCTTATGAATAGTAGACCATAAAATTCTGTTGAATTCACGGTGTGCACTGTGACTCCCCACCACTCCAGCTATTCTTTGTAACTCCCCTTTAAAAAAATATTTCCTGAGATCTTAAGTACAGTAAATACATCACTGAGTGATGATTTTTTTTTTTTTTTACTCTCTGATATCATATCTTTTGGATCTCATCTTTTTCCATCTAGCGTAAGGGGGGAAAAAAAAGCCTGTTTTATATGTGAAGCAGCACATTTCTAAGAGATGACAGAAGCAATTTCCTGTTGATTTCCTCAACTGCTGTCTCTTCTCCTGTCATAATGTCTACAAGGCACTGAACAGACCCGGAAGACTAGAATAATCTTTTTGGTTAAGATTAAGTTTATATCTGTGGATAATATATATCTGTGGAGTAAGCTAATTCATAGAATCAGAATATAATATCTCAAGTTGGAAGGGACCCATAAGGGATCATCAAGTACAACTCCCTGCTCCTTGCGGGACTACCTAAAACTAAACCATATGACTAAAAGCATCGTCCAATTATACTATTATATTTCACACTAATTTGAAACAAGCATTACTACAGCATATTTATGCTTCCAGAAAATGTGCAGCAGTCGTCTCTCAATTGCAGCACCTTTTGGTGCAAGTACCTTTTGATCCTTTGCAAAGACTACTGTAAAGAGTTACCCTGCTGAAGAAACTGGACTTACAGCAGTAAAATGGAGAGCAGAATCTGCCCTAGTAGCTTTTAGCAGAGACCTACCGCATGGAAGGGATGGTCAGTCACTGGCTACTTCCACAATAGTGCATCGGGCACCCTTGTGTTTGGTGCTAGTGTTGCAATTCTAAAGCCCTAGGATTCACAATAGCTTTTGTTGCACTACTTGGAATTCATCTTTTCTGTTGTCTTGTGTGCACAAGGCTGCTATAAAGACTTGACTTGATGACAGTGATTCTTCTTCTGTTTTGAGAAAGTTTATTTTGGTTTGGTTTGGTTTTGAGTGGACTGTTCACAAGGGCTAGCTTTTCAAAGTGCACTGAGCTCCCACAAATCGTATTGGGCATTCAAGAGCATTAAGCGCTTAGGAAAATACCTTTGTCCTTGTCCCAGACCTCTTGAATCTCTGGTTAGACTAACATGATGCAGCACAGGGTAAGACAACACCAAACAGAAGGGTAGGATACACTGACAGCTGCTACAAAAATTTACCCTAATCTCACCCCATAGTGGAAGGTAGAGATAGGGAAGTGATTGAGAAAGTAATTACTATTTTATTACTTAATAGGATATAAACAGTTCTTAATTTGGCTGTGGAACAGTATTGCTTTATCTTTCCATCAAATTAAGAGTCTAACCAGTCATGTATTATGGAGAAACATTAGCATGAAAGAGAAGTAATTCATCAACTTCAGGAGATTTGTCTTCATCAGACTTTCAACTGGGTTGTTGCTAAGTAGGTACAAATCCTAAGTGTAAGAGGAGAGTTTAGCTACATCACTCTCCAGATTGATGTTTTTGCAGAAGGAGAAAGACTTTGTAGTCTGGAAACCATCTATTGTTTCTTGTAAAATAAAATTCATCTCGGTTTAAGTCAATAATAAAGTTTGTACAGTTTTTAAATCTGTATGTACGGTGCTTGGTTAGGAGTAAAGCAGAGCCTGCAGCTCCCTGTGAAATGGTTAAATACACCTTTGGCAAGGAAAACCACCAAGGTGCTAGCAGTCAGCCCTGAGTTAACTGCAAAGTATGACAGTGTCCTGGTTTAGGCCAGGATGGAGTTAGTTTTGTTTTCAGCAGCTCCTGTGTTTTGGCTTTAGTGTGAGAAGAACAGTGATAGCACACTGATGTTGCTGGTTGCTGCTGAACCACCAAGGACATTTTGCTGTTTTCCAGGCTCTGCTAACATGCAGATGCAAAACTTGGGAGGGGTAGAGACAGGATAGTTGATCCAAACTGGCCAAAGAGAGTATTCCATACCATAGATGTCATGCCTGATATAAGCGAGGGTCGGTCGGTGGGCCACTAGTTTTTTCTGGATCTTTTAGGCTTTTGAGGCTTTTAGCCCCTTAACTTGCCGTAATCGTTAAGCTTCCCTTCGGGTTGCTTTTTGTTTCCCTATTTTTCCTTTTTGTTTTTCGTTCGTTTGGCTGTTTGTTCCCTCGCCTGCTTTCCCTGGAACTTGCTGTTCTGGGATAGCTGGCGGGGGGAATACCCCTGCTCCCTGCCTGCTGCTCGGGACGGGCTGTATCGGTCGTCGGGTGGTGACAAATTGTGTATCGTTTGTTATATATATTCTATTATCCTTGTATATATTATCATTATTATCATTATTAATATATTTTCATATTTTTCCTTTGCTGTCCTGGTGAGCTGTTTTTATCTCAACCCGCGAGTTTTCCTTTCTCTCCAATTCTCCTCTCCACCCCAACGGGGGGCGGGGGGGGGGGGAGTGAGCGAGCGGCTGCGTGGTATTGGGTTACAATTTGGGGTTAAACCACGACAGGCAGGAAGGCAGCTGTTAATTTGATTTTTAAGGTCAGTTCTTTCAGGCAAGATTGGAGTGTATTATTTTTTTCTGTCTTGTTTTCTTTCCTTATATAATTTGTATAATAATGTGAAATATATATATTTCCTTCTCACTTGATTCTTTCCTGTGTGTAAAACCTGTAGAGATGGAATCAACTATTTTCTTTTCAGCCTAATCATATGTGGGTCTTAATTGTTAGTTGAATTTTGCATTTCTAATGTTCAAAAAAAAAAAGCTAGATTTGATGATTAGGTCAAGAAAATAAAGAGAAAATGTTGCAGGTATGCCAACTTGGCTGTGAATTAGCATTTTCCACTTAAATGGGAATGGTTAATTTTTTGCATTGAATTGTTTAGACTTTTTGTTAAGATACTTGTCAGTTGTGATGTGGATACTGACCCATAGTATCTGAAATTATGAGCTATGTTGAGTTGGATCCATTAAACTCCTACAGGAAACTACTGTTTCTGTGCAAGACTGGGTGCACACTAAGATGTTTTTAGGGAGCTCTTCATCTGGTCTTATTGTTCATTGGCTCACTGATTGAGTCTCCTTTGCTACATTGGCCATGCATCTGAAAGGTTCTCCAACATTTATGCAATGGTCAAAACACTCAATATAACAGAAAAATCTCTACACCCTCATGACTACTTTCAGTATAATGATTTTTACCTTATACTAGTGCTTCTCTCTCTCTGTGTCCTCTGAAGGCTGCTGTGCTTAATTTTGTCCACAGTGAATGTTCTGTGTAAACAAACTAGTCTCTTCCTTCCCCCCAGTGGCATGTGATCTCCCCCTCCTTGTCATGTCCTCCTAGAATCATATAATTAATTAAGGAGTGTTTGTACATAGCTGACTGTAGTGTTTACGGTACTATTAAATTTATTGCAATAGCATCTGCCACTGCCTAATAATGTGAAGAATGGCAAATAGAAAATTTGGCTTAGTGGAGTGAACAGTGGAAGGGAAGGATGGAAACTAGAATAGTCAACAGTGTTCCAAAACACATCAGATGGCTCGTATAAAGAACAGATTTACTTCTAGCAGCAGGTTTTAGAGAGAAGCAGTGAATTGGATTTCTGCAAATCATCCATGGTAGCAGTTTATACTAGGGCAGGTTACCAGCGTTCTGCAACTGCTGTCATTTAATTTTGTGATTCTGTATGTTCTAGATTACAGCTTAGCAAATGCATGCAAAATGGAAGAAGCTTAAACTAGCCACTAATATATTTTTAGCTGAGAGTTGAGTCCTGTTGCAGAGAGTATTGCTTACCTTGCAGTCCCTCCACAGATTCCCTTTTCTTTTTTTGACCTATATTAAGATCCGGTCCACATGCTGAAATCAGCATGTGTTCTTGCATCAGTTTCATAGGGCCTAGAGTTTCCCTGGCTGCCATTCCCATCCAGAGGGTCATACCATCTGTAGGTATATTACCTCCTTTTCTCTCCCCCTGCTTTCCCAAGTTTGACATAATTGTGCTCACACCAGTGTTATATTTGCCATGGCATTAAAAAAAAAATACTAACAAAACAGGTTTTTCTATTCAGAAGTTAAATTCCACAGTATTCTTGCTGGGTTGAAAGCCACGTGCTAACGTGGAACATGAACATTGTTTGTTCCAGTGGTATGGTTATGTTGTTAAATGAATTCAAATGATTAGAACAGGGAAAGTCACGCATACCGTAAAGCCTACTGGCACTCCAGTAGCTAATGTTGCAAGAGTGTGGATGTATGGGGAAGAAGGCAAAGAAGGATCCCCCTAATGTCACTGATGCTGAGGCACACAACTCTGTTCTGCTGTGCTGTCCTCTGATGCTGATTCCATTAGCAATGTGAGAAGGGGAGAGCAAAGCAAGAGACAAGAATTGCACAAAATGCCTTCTGACATCTCAGGAGCACAGATCTGCAAAGATAACACGTGTGTGTAATGACTATGTACCAGAGCACGACACTTAAGGTAACTTTGTGAATCTTATTTTTACCTGCAGCTACTTTCTCTGGTGAATCGATATGTTTATTTCTACTGGTGTTACCAGTCCTTTGTGGGAAAGTAAGGTGGATTCTATTCTGGTTTCAACACTGCCCAAAAAACTGCTTGCTAATTTTTTTTATAACATTGCAATAGCTGGTAGCATGCAACTATAGTAATTGCAGATCATCTTTTAATTCCAGGCCAAAGAAGTGGCAATTTTTTGAGATTCTGTGGCAATTACTGTGTGATGAAAATATCTGGACCCCTCTGACAACTATATTTAACACTTCTTTAGAAGACAGAGTTCCTACTGCCTTAATTTCACTAGCATTATTTCTTTTGATCAAGTTCTTTGAATTTGGTGAAACTTTTCATAAACTAACCTGTCTTCGTGAATTTGTCTCTAAATATAGGACTAACATCTCAGCGCTTAAGTAGTCTAGTTTTCAAGGACCATAGTTACACAGATGAAGTAGAATGCTCTCAAGTGGTTAATCAGGCATGACATTTTCCCCAAGTTTTTTCTATCATATCAGAGTAAATGCCTTCAGAAGGGTAACTTAAAATATGCCAAGTCTGCATTTCTGTCTAGGTTCATACTCCTTGAACCTCTTGAGGGATGACTGTGTGAAAAGAAACATAATGTGATTTAGGGGGCCTTTCGACTTGCATCGTAGTCTGTGCTGTGGCATGGAGAACATTTCCTCAAAGCTGGAGAACATTTCACTCGTGAGAAGGAGGAGGAAATGAGAACAGAACCTAAGTCTAGGAACCTGTGGCTGAAAGACATTATCAACACTGTTTTCATCACAAATCCAAAACAGAGCACCATACAAGCTACTGTGAAGAAATTTAACTCTATCCCCACCAAAACCACTGCAATTTAAAAAACCTTGAGAAAAATCTGTGTCCCCTCTGTCACATTTCCTTGCCACACTTGCTCTTTACAGTATGTGCTGTGACTGCAAAGTGATTCACCATATCCTGCACGAGGCAGTGGCACGAATGTGATGGGAGCTTTTTACAGAAAAAGAACTAGAAAACATGCATGAAAACATGGGGCGGATCTAGAATTTATTGACTTTTGTATACTGCTTAGCATCTGAAAACAAGTGTTTCCTTTCTGGTGTTTTTGTTTTGCCTTCATGTTTTTGTTTAATTTTTTCCTTGACTACTTATTTTTCTCTTTTAAACAGTGAAAAATATGGGACAGACACACTAATGCATACCAAAAGACCTAAATCTAGATGTTAAAAACTTATATTCAAAGTTGAAATTTGTTAGTAAAGCTTTTAAAAATACCAAATAAAAATGAATTTCAATCCTGTGGTGAAAGTGGCTTCACTTTCCATCAAGAGCTGTTCATTTGAGATGGAGAATTTCTATCTGCACAGCCATTTAAAATTGTCACGGGAAGGAGTTTTCTTCATGAAACTCATTGTTTTCCAGTCATGTTGTAATTCATAGAATTGTGTGTACAGGCACTTCAGAAGGCTGGTCTGTGCTCTTGACATGAAGGTCTGGTTTTTGCTTTTAGCTCTCACATTCCTAAGAGCTTCACAGGTTCTTCCCAAGGCAATGACTGACGGCTGCTTTGCCTCAACAATTACTCTCCCTGTGAGCTATTGCAGATAATACTTCTTCCCTAATAAGCTGAAAGCAGCTAACAGTTGTGACCCAAGCTCTTTGGCAGAACGAGTCTGTGAACTGCCCTGGTGAGGAACTGAAAATGAAAGAGATCGTATGTGAAATTTGGAAAGTGGGTAATTCAAATCATTGTCATTCCTCGAAAGTCAGGTACCAAGCTGGTCTCTTTGCTTGCAGTTTCAGCACAGAGAATGGAGAAGAGCAGATTTCTAGGCTGTATATTGAAGAGCCTCTCATTTTTTCTTTTCTTTTTACTCCCTTTAAAAGCCAAATTGCCAGTTGCGATAGCTGGGGCATCTGAAGAAAAAGAGAATTGTGGCAGAGCTCTTATTCTGTACCGCTGCAGCCATCAGAGAGGTTAAAAATTATTATTATTCATTATATATTAACCCTAGGGGGCTTTAGTGTAACAACATTTTTAATTCACGAGATGAGGAACAGCGCATGCAAATTCTATAGTTGTCTTAAGGCACTCGGCAGAAGCTTTCACTGAACACAAGAAAATCGATGGGCAGGTGGTTGCAACACGTACACTGTTTTATTCACATACCATGGAGGGCCACCAGCTTCCCTGGTCCTTGTCCTTTGACCAGTCTGGTTTTTGTTTCCAAAAACATAGAACATAATGTTGCCTCTGTTGTTTATTCACACTGTGTCTCAGCAGAAGAGTGCCGTCTCTATCGCTTGTTTGAATATACTCAAATGGTACCTAGGCGCCAGGAAAAAAGAGTAAATTTTGCCTAAGCCTCTGAAGAAGGAATCTAGAGAAGGAATTGCGAGACCTGTGTTCCCATCCCAGCTCTGGTGGTAGCTGTGGGCTGGTACCATTGGGCTTTCATTTCTGTAGTGGTGGGATGATGGCAAAGGTGTTGACCCTCCATGGTAGAAATGGCCTGAGTGCTGTAGGAGGCCTTTATCTATATGCACAAACTAAATGAAAGGCCCTCCTATTCCTGTATTCTTGTGTCTCTGTACTTTAGGTTTTTATATTTAGATCTGAGAAAAGCCCTTGGTACTTGCAACTTTCCTTGGACAGGTGGACTGTGGGAGGGAATGGAAGGACAGAGACATTCTTAAAAACACTGCTGATTAAATATTTGGAATAAGAATCTATTTTGTGTTGCTAGATAAGTTATATTAATTCTTAATTATTTAGAGATTCAGTGGTTAATGCTACAGGTAATCAAATTGATTCCTAGCTACAGTTTCATTGCGTATGATGCCTTTCTTGAAATGAAGAGTAAAATCTGGCTTCTAGACTAACCATTTTGATGAATAGATTAGAGCAGTTTTCAAGTGTGTCATATGCTGAGCTCGTCCCACTGAAGCCAATGGGAGTTTTAGAAATCAGCATAGTGGTCAATTGCAAAATATATACTGCAAAGAACTTGATGTTCATGTAAAGAAATCCTGTTTCACATTGTGGATTTTCCTTTTACAGGTGAAGAGTCTGCATTTTGCTCATCTGGCTTTCTACAGGAAAAACAACGTAAGTTGAAATTCCTCTCATTTTCCTTTGTACCAAGGCTGTTCAACAACTAGAGATAATAATAGGATAGAAACATTAACCAGCACAGGTCTGGTCTTGCGTTACATGGAGAAGGGAGATGGGTGTGGAGGGACCAGGATTCTTAGGAGTTTTGTTTTAAATGTATTTATCTTTAATGTGGATTATGAAAATGTACCAAGAAAGTACTTGTAACATTATTTAATGCATTAGATAGTGCCTTATAGCATTGGCTAGAGTGGCAGAAGTGGAGCATTGGAGGGTGAAGCTCCTGGTATACGTGATAGCTCATACAGGAAAGTACAACGTGGCTCGATTTGAAGTGTAGAAGCCTTCAGTGCTTTGTGCTCTGGACTTCCTTCTCCTATCTCTGCTTAAAGAGGTGCGAGAGGTGTTGCTGTTAACGTTTGAGTGCTGTAGGAATGAAAAGTAGTGCCATGCCTGGCATTGCTAGGGTTCCTTTGCTGCTGGTGCCCCACTTTGAGGAGTGTGTTCACGTGTCACTGTGCTGTTGATCTTTCTGTGCTTTTGCATTGCTTGCTAAAGAGAGCAAACTGGCTTTTAGAAATGAGTGATGTTAATGAGGGTGTTTTCTTTCATCACGGTTCTCTCTGGGAACAATTGTCGGTTGCCCTCATTGAGTTCACAGTGAAACGCCTGTTCGCTATTCCTGCAACTATGTTCATAAGCACATGCTGACACTCTGTGTCAACCCCTTCACCTTTGGAAATTGTGCTTTGCCCAGCTGATCCAGCCTGGTCTTAGAACCGGAGCTGAGGAGCACTTGGAGTCCAGATCCTCAGCTAAACCCTGTGTGTTGCTTCTACTCCAGTGCTCCATAGTAGTCATGTACAAGATATGGTAGCGTGTGTGTGTAAGACTCGTTCAATGAAGAAACAGTGTGGAAGTTAACACAGGCGCTATCTCATGTTGTGGCTTCCAGAACAGGATTGGGCTCAGTGGTGCGTGCCATTATTTTCCTCTAAACAGTGCAGTTTGCAAAACTGCATCTGCAGTGTATTACAATATTCTTTATCATTTGTTAATAGAAAGCATATGTTACAGCCTTTATGTGAACATATTTCTCATGACTGATTTGTCATTATAAACAGCTAGTAATAGCACAGCAGATGGCAAGAAACAGCATAATTTCTCATGGGAGTGCGATAATGGAAATAACAGTTTTCTTTGGGGACTGTCACCACCTTATGCTTTGTACCTAGAGCAAGTTCCCTTGTTTTTACTCTAAATTCCTCCCTAATTAACATGGCAAAATATTAGGGATGTTTGAAATGGTTGGGGGGGGGAGGGGAAGACGACCTGGCTTGTTTCTTAGTACAGGTTTGAACTGTACCTCATGTTCTCAGAAGTTTGGGAATGGTCATGCAAATTCTTTTCTCCTAGATTCAGAGTACATATTTACTTATTTTTTTGTAGTGGATTGAGCTGATGCTTTTCATGGCTGATTTGGGGTGTTGAATCTCTGTCTGCGCTTTTCCTTTCACCTGGCTCTGCTCTCATGCTGATGGCTGATCTTGAGGTCTGATGTACTACTCCACATGAAGAGACTGTTTGGGCAATGAGTTACTTCAGGCAAGGCTGTAGACACACAGCTTGCTTGACGTCTCTGTAAGTCACTGAGGAACATGTGCAACATATGTTATATATACCAGTTCCGGTGGGAATTCTAGTCCAAATCAATCCCTGTCGGAGACGCTGGCTCATTGGTATCTGCGGTAGCAGTGTATGTTTCTATCTCCAGAAACACTTGGTAAATCTTTTTCCTAGTCATTGGGTCAGTTGGCTCAGATGGTAGCCACTGTTCCTGGATATTGACTGCTGGACTGAAAAGCAGTATAATTTCTGTAACATGGTTGCATTTAATTTAGGACTGTGAGCAGTCCTCCTCATAGTTCAGCATCTGATCAGCAATAGGTAAGTGTCAGTTTCTGGTTTTACTCACCTCCTTCACTTTAATTTGTTTTGGTACCGCATATTGCTAAGAGCCACTTAACTGCTTAGGGTAGTTCTCAATGAGCTGATACATGGTCCAGTGGCTGTCCTGACAAAAAATGCCTAATAGTTCCTGCTGGTTTTTATAATGCAGCCTTATGTTTTAAATGGTATCAATTGATGATCTCCCAAAAGATGGAACTTTTAAATTTCATACTGTTGAGATAGTTGTTTAATAATGAGGTCACTGTTTCCACGTGATAGTTGAGCATCTACTGTGATCTCAGCCAAATCAAATTATTCACACTACTTACATTTGGCCACCTGTTTTAATTAAGGTTGTCAGGTATTCCAGGTCAGCCGAGTTACCCCCAGATTATAGGATGTGTCTCCAGGATGCTATTTTGTCTCAGATTTTCATCCAGATGTGGGATTTTCTAGTTTCAGTTTTCAGATTGGGTTGAGAGGGTTTACCCTTTCTCCAAGGCTTCAGCCTCTCTCTCTCTCACTTTCTCTCCCCCCAAAGAGAATGACAGACATGTATTCTTTTCATTTGACTTGTTGCTGTTGGAATATAATAGCATTAATTTTGTTCTTTCCATCCATGATACTTCTGTTGCTAGTATCAGACTACAAACCTGTAGAAAGTTACGAAGGGTGTTTGTCAGAGCCTGGATTACAACTCCTGAGCAGAGGTTATATTAAAATGTCAAGAAATTTCCCTGTGGAGGAAATGGGAAGTTGAAGATTTTTAAAATTGTTGTTGTTGTTTTAATGAAAGTACTCCTTCCCCTTTCCATATTTCAGCTGTTGCTGTTCCAGAATGCTGAGTTATCGAGCCCTGTACTTACACTACTTAGCTGAGCTGCCCAGAGATATCTGGGAGGCTATTGCTTAGTGCAGAATGGCAGTGCCACTTCCCTGTAATCACGTCAGTTGATGCAATTACATGAATGCATAAGCCAGAGATTTGGAGAGAAGCTACGCTTGAGGAAGGGATAGCAGAATTACTCCCCCTTGCATTCAGTGTGTGGTTTTGAAACTTTCTGCTATTGAAGAAGCAATAAAGATTTGAGAGCTAATAAATATCTGCATAGTTCTGAATAAAGAATAGGCAGGATTGTGCTTCTAACAAGTAATTTTTGACCATACATTTTTTAATCAGTAGACTAGTGAGGTTTTGAATAGCTAGACAGTAATTACTTTCTTAGCATTTGTCAGCAGTGTTCTTGTAGCATGGGAGAATTACTGGATACTAAGGTTAGCTTTTGCAACGCATAAAAGCATTCTGATGATATGCAAAACTTGTATCTGTATTTCTGTTTCATTTGTATTTCTGCTTGTTGGCTTTGTGTATGGATATTCTACGTTTTAAGATTCCGTGCATGATCTAGAAAAGGACAGCTCAGGCTTGGGGAAGGCGAGATCTGAGTAATACCACTTTCACCCTACAAGAACCCTCATTCTAGTTCAGGTAGATCTTCAAGTAGACAGAGGGTTATGCGTGCATTTCATGTTTTTCTTCTCTCTGACAAATGAAATCTTAGAATACGTGGCTCCACATAGACTGGTCAGATCTCATTTTCTGAGTACTGTACTTAGCAATATGGGACAATGAAAGGAGGGAGGCATAAAGCTTGCAGTGAGGGCCAAGGGCTCCTGCTGTGGGTCTTGCTGAACAGGACAGAAACCAGACTCAAGATCTCTTTCATGTCATATGATTCACCCAGGCTGCAAGTGAAGTTTGAGAGTACCCTGGCATCCATGCAAGGTAGGAAGCCTATACAGGTCTCTTGTGACATATATATTATATGATGTGCTTTGACAATGTGCAACACACTGTTAGCGATAATCCAGGAATTTTGCATGATTTCTACTATGTAGCCCATGGGAAGGGCTCACATTGGAGAAATCCATGGAGGACTGTCTCCCATGGAAGGGACCCCATGCTGGAGCAAGGGAAGAGTATGAGGAGTCTCCCCCTGAGGAGGAAGGAGTGGCAGAGACAACGTGTGATGAACTGACCGCAACCTTTATTCCCATCCCCCTGCGCCGCTGGGCGGGAGGAGGGAGAGAACTTGGGAGCGAAGTTGAGCCCAGGAAGAAGGGAAGAGTGGGGGGAAGGTGTTTTTAAGATTTGGTTTTATTTCTCATTATTCTACTCTGATTTGATTGGTAATAAATTAAATTAATTTCCCCAAGTGGAGTCTGTTTTGCCCATGACGGTAATTGCTGAGTGATATCCCTGTCCTTGTCTCGACCCACGACCCTTTCGTTCTATTTTCTCTCCCCTGTCCAGTTGAGGAGGGGAGTGACAGAGTGACTGGATGGGCACTTGACATGCAGCCAACATCAACCCATCACACTTAGGTACCATAGAAGAAGCACACACTGAAGCAAAAATTTGATCCAAACTTTACATCCTAGCCAGCAGTTCTATCAGTTGTATCTGACTGCCTTTATGAGTGTGGTAAAGTATTGTAGCTTGAATCCATCATATGCCATGCATTCTTTTCTTTCTGTCCCCAGTGGAGTTTTATGTGCAAGATAGTTTTGTGATTTAGCAAAATTTTGTTTCTTGTTCTTTTGGGGTTTGTTTTACCCTTCTTTTTTTTTTTTTTTTTTTTACTGCCATGCGACTGTATATTCAACTCTCTTCCCTGACAGGCAGAGTGTTTTGCAGGGGGAGTGGGAGGTGTAAAGTTTTGTGATAGGTGAGTTAATTCCACAGTCTCAGACTAGCTCTGGAAAAGATGCTTCTGTCTGCGGAGGCAAGATTATTTACTCTTTTAGAGGGAGGTTATTGCACCTTAGAAGCAGAACAATTGATTGTGACTTTTATATCCTGCCATGGTGCCTGGGCTGAGGAAGCATCTGGGAAAAAAGATACTAGGAATTTGCATTTCGACTTGTAGCCTGCAGGAAACCAATGCAGTGATATTAGGCCAAGTTCACTCAATAGCATGGAGAATTCACTCTGCTCAGTAATATAAGCCAGAGCTGTGTAGGGTAGCTCAGCAGCTGTGTCTAGATTGAGGTTTTCAAGTGTTTTGCTCCCAGGAAAGCATTTTAAAAAAGGCTGGGTTTTTGAAAGCTCTCAGTGTGTTTGGAGACCAGGTTGCTTTTGTAAACTTGGACATTAGGACAGCAGTTGGAACTAGCCACTATTACCACCTACCCACCACTAGTCAGTTAGTTTGGGTGCCTGCAGAGGAGCTGACCTTGACGAATGAGATTTCAGCATGTTCTTCTATTCCTATGTCTCCTCTCCTTGTGCCAGATTTGAGAAGTCGAGCGGACTCTGTAGCTGGTGCATTTGCAGGTTAATTAAAAAACAAGACAAAACAAATTAACAGAAAGTTTTTAATCTTATCCCACCCTGACCTTTCCTGACTGCATCACTAGCTGTTACAATGTAAGCTATTACAACCCACTGGTTTCTGACTTTGTATGAGATTTGAGTACCTTTTTTGTTACTGTAATTTACATAATGATACAATTAATATAAATTAGTATAATGATGGTATGAATCAAGACTGCTGGAAAAATCTGTAAAATGTTGATAATGTCATCAGAGAGGTTTGGTCCAACAAAACCGTGTTATTATTTTACCTCATTAAATCCCTTCCAGTAAATAGTAAAACACATAATTTCTCTGTAATCAGTTTCATTTCAGTGCCTAATTAAATTTCTGTAATTTTCTGTAGTAGGTGATGCTGTCCATTTCTGTCTCCTACAGAGCTTTAGCCGCTGAAGTCTTACCCTTTATATTATCATCATGACAGAGAAGGTCCCCTGGTTATTTAAGACTGGTATTTAACCTAAACAATAAAGCTAAACCTATGTAGACCCGAAATCTGATTATCTTCCAAATATACAATCAGCAAATCTCTTGAAGTGCCACACATGCCACACGTGTGCCACACAGCCCCCTGCCTGCCCCACTGTGGGACTGCTTTGAATTCAGGAAGGTTTGTTTCTTTGGGCAGCACAATGCTGAAGATGTATCCATTGAAATTCCTGACTTATGCTGCAAATCAGCAAAAAAACCACTTGGCTCCCCTTTGCCTTTTTTTTTTTTTTTTTTTTTTTAAAGGTCTCCTCATTCTTTTTATGTTAAAACTGTACTTGTAGGCGCAGATTTTCCAAACAAGACAGTATATGTCCTAACATTACTGCAGCCTGAACTTTTGGCACTGTAGCAGTGTTCTGAAGACAGTTGAACTGTGCACATTGTTATGTCTGAAAGAAAAGAACACCTTGTATGCTTCCGTAGAATGATCTGTGCATCATCATTTCTATAATCTCTAATACTGCAAGTTGAGATCATGCTTTTTTCTTTCTTTTTCTCAGCTGAAGTGAGAAAGCAGTTTTGAAAGAAGCCCAATTTTATGATAGAGGGCTACTTCAACAATAGAACAGAAATTGTGATTAAAACAATGCCTAGAATCCTAGAGTCCAGTTATTTATGACATTTTTGTGTGTATGAAGCAAGGAACTATCCTGCAGCCTGGCATTTGATGCATTAGGGAAAAAACAAACCACCCTCTCTGGTTTCTAAAGGCATATCTTTAGAATAAGATTTTCAAAGGAACAGCACATAAGTCATCTGAGGAAGTATTTTGTCTGGTGTGTTGCACTGTATAGATAACTGAAGAGGTTTGTGAGCGTGTGATGAGGAGTCCTAGGTTTCCTGTTTCAGTATTCTCTTGAAGATAAATATTGTGGTTCACTATAAGGTGGTGCCTCATGGCCCTGAATAATCCTTTTTTTGTGACACAAAACTAATGTTTCTGTGGTACTGGTTCTGTTGTGAGCTTACGTGTTAAAAACCTGACACTTTTTCATACGATGACCTTCAGAAAAAAGTGAGTCTTCTGGACAGGCTTTTGGAAACAACACTTTTAATTAGAAGCAGCTTTAAATTGCAGAGCCTACCAGAAGGCAATTGCATTTGATGGAAGTTCAGAGTTTATGGGTGTGTGTTATTGCTTGTTGGGTTTGTTTTCTGGTGTTTTGGTTTTTGTTGTTGTATTGTTTTGTTTTATACAAGTATTAAATGACTAATCTTTTAAATCCTTGCCTGCCAGAAAGGCAAGAATAATTACCTTGCTTTTAAATACTGAGAAATGTAGCCACAGAGGTTAAATAAATTTCTAGTGGCTATAAGAAATGATAGTAGTAGAATCTGCTGTACAATTAGCTCTCAATCCTAATGCAGAAGAGTAGAGAGTATTCGAAATGTGGTTTGGACTAAATTCAGTGCTTTTAGAATAACTTGGCCAGACGCTGCTTAATTGGTGTTCTTGGTGAGGTGAAAATCACAGTCCACTCTCTTAGGCCTGGCAGACTGCCTATAAACATACGTCAAATGGAGTGGAACCACAAACAGGGTGTGAACTCAGAATGCAAAAAAAAAAAAAAAAAAAAAGTAAACTGAGTCGTCTATAGCATTATGTGATTTGTTTTCTTCTGACGTGCTGGAAGAAACAGAGGAAAATGTGTTTAAATCCAGAAAGCTGTCAGTGAACTACTTTGGTATTATTATTTAGTACAATCCTCCTCATTAACTCTTAAAACTTGTATCTGTCATGGAGGGAGGAAGGCCTCCCAGTTTTTCTCTTTTAGTCAATAGGACCCCCTGGGAAACTGCCCTCAGGGACAAGGGAGCAGAACAGAGCTGGCAGATCTTTAAGGATGCTTTCCATAGAGCGCAAGAGGTGCAAGAATCCCCAGGTGCAAGAAATCAGGCAAAGAAGGCAAGAGACCGGCGTGGCTGGTCAAACTAAAGGGCAAGAAGGAAATACACAGCCAGTGGAAGCAGGGACGGGTATCCTGGGAATAGTATAGAGACGCTGCCCGGTTGTGTAGGGATGGGGTCAGGAAGGCCAAGGTGCATCTAGAGCTGAACTTGGCAAGGGATGTGAAGAGTAACAAGAAGGGCTTCTACAGGTCTGTCAGCCAGAAAAGGAAGGTCAAAGAAAGTGTACCCCCCCTGATGAGTAAGACTGGCAAACTGGTATCAACGGATGAGGAGAAGGTTGAGGTACTCAACAACTTTTTTGCCTCGGTCTTCAGTGGCAGCCTCTCTTCCCACACCTCTCCAGTGGATGGACCGCAAGATGGGGACTGGGGGAGCAAAGTCCCTCACACTGTAAGAGAAGATCAGGTTTGTGACCACCTGAGGAACCTGAATGTACATAAGTCTATAGGACCTGACAAGATGCATCCCAGAGTCCTGAGGGAATTGGCTGATGGAGTTGCTAAACTACTCTCCATGATATTTGAAGAGTCATGGCAGTCAGGTGAAGTCCCTGGGGACTGAAAAAAGGGAAATACTGCACCCATTTTTAAAAAGGGTGGGAAGGAGGACCCTGGGGACTACAGACCTGTCAGCCTCACTTCTGTGCCTGGGAAGATCATGGAACAGATCCTCCTAGGAGCTATGCTGAGGCACATGGAGGACAGGGAGGTGATTGGAGACAGCCAGCACGGCTTCACCAAGGGCAAGTCCTGCCTGGCCAACCTAGTGGCCTTCTATGATGGAGTGACTCCATCAGTGGACAAGGGAAGAGCTACGGATGTCGTCTGTCTGGACTCCTGTAAGTCCTTTGACATGGTCCCCTACCACATCCTTCTCTCTAAATTGGAGAGATATGGATTTGATGGGTGGACTATTTGGTGGATGTGAAATTGGTTGGATGGTCGCATCCAGAGGGTAGTGGTCAATGGCTCAACATCCAGATGGAGATTGGTGACAAGTGGTGTCCCTCAGGGGTCCGTATTGGGACCAGTACTGCTTAATATCTTCATCAGTGACATAGACAGCAGGATCGAGTGCACCCTCAGCAAGTTTGCAGATGACACTGAGCTGAATGGTGCGGTGGACACACCTGAGGGATGGGATGCCATCCAGAGGGACCTGGACAAGCTTGAGAAGTGGGCCTGGGTGAACCTCGTGAGGTTCAACAAGACCAAGTGCAAGGTCCTGCACCTGGGTCGAGGCAACCCCCAGTATCAATACAGGCTGGGGGATGAAGGGATTGAGAGCAGCCCTGCGGAGAAAGACTTGGGGGTACTGGTGGATGAAAAGCTGGACATGAGCCAGCAATATGCGCTCGCAGCCCAGAAAGCCAACCGTATCCTGGGCTGCATCAAAAGAAGCGTGGCCAGCAGGTTGAGGGAGTCTCTCTACTCCACTCTGGTGAGACCCCACCTGCAGTGCTGCATCCAGCTCTGGGGCCCCCAACACAAGAAACGCATGGACCTGCTGGAGCGGGTCCAGAGGAGGCCACAAAAATGATCAGAGGGCTGGAGCACCTCTCCTATGAAGACAGGCTGAGAGAGTTGGGCTTGTTCAGCCTGGAGAAGAGAAGGCTCTGGGGAGACCTTCTTGCGGACTTTCAATACTTAAAAGGGGCTTATAAGAAAGATGGGGAAAAACTTTTTAGCAGGGCCTGCTGTGACAGGACAAGGGGTAATGGTTTTAAACTAAAGGAGGGGAGATACAGACTAGACATAAGGAAGAAGTTTTTCATAGTGAGGGTGGTGAAGCCCTGGCACAGGTTGCCCAGAGAGGTGGGGGATGCCTCATCCCTGGAAACATTCCAGGTCAGGCTGGACAGGGCTCTGAGCAACCTGATCTAGTTGAAGATGTCCCTGCTTATTGCAGGGGGGTTGGACTAGATGACCTTTAAAGGTCCCTTGCAACCCAAACTGTTCTATGATTCTCGGAACAGCTAACCCTTGTGAGATGAGTTGAATTTTAAGGCTGCAACACTGCAGTCAGCTGAAGTTTTAAATTACAAATTTCTAGTATTGATGTTTAGAAGAGTTTCAAAGCCTCCTCCTCCACCCATGAGAGGGAGGAGGAGATAGTACAGAGATAGGAGGATTCACATCTTGTCTGGAATTTCATCACTGTGTGTAGAAGGGAAAAGCACATTTACCCTCCCCAAAGAACTGACCCCCATGACTTCAGCTGAAGTAATTCCCCTTCGGTGAGATGTTGCAATATTTAATTTCTCTATTTAAGTCCACTGAGGTATAGGAATAAAAGGTGTTATCTAAAGACAGCCTGGCACTTCTGGTTCATAATTGTTTCCTTTAAACAAAAGACTGGCATAGTTTGACCATGCCGTAGTTCTCATAAAGAACTTTTGCTGGTCTCTGTTGCTTCTCACTACGTGAGAGCGGTTATATTTAGGCAGAGGTTGAGATGCTGGAGTTCGCAGTAAATCATGGCAATTTTGCCATTTTGGCACATTTTAATAAACAGCAACTAATTTGTAGCTTTCAATGTTCTGTATCTTAAAAATAAATTAATATTCTGGCGAACAATGGCATAGAAGGAAGGTAAAGAAGCAAGCATCATGAAATGAGTAGGAAAACCCATGAATAGGAGCACATTTAACAGATAAAGCAGAATGCATCTCTACTGGTCTAGGTATCACTAGAGTTTGTATTTCAAAGGAAACTGATTTGTTCCTAGGTCAATATTGGTTGGTTCATAGATTGCTAGTAGACTAAACAAATAAACTCAACTTGACTATGTTTTAGGTGTTAGTCTTCCTCTCAGGTTTACTTGTATAACTTACGTGTTTCCTGTCTTAAGTAAAAAGTTACTGCTAGGAAACTGAGATGGTAGCAGAAGCAATCACATTGTAGATGTTTTAAATTCTAAAAGGAAAAACATCGGTTTTCAGTTTTGTACTCTCTTTTTAGTGCCTTTAAAAAAAAAGCCAGCTGTGTGCTGTAAAACTGGAGTTTTCATAATACTGCTAGAAACTCAAAGAGAGCATCCTACCAAATACCTGGTTTGTTGGGTTATAGTGGCCATCAGGTACTAATTTTTAAAGAACTGCTATGTTTTAAAGGCCATGAAAAGCCTAAATATTGTGTTTCAATGTTTTCTAATTCAGAGAATGACTGAGGTTGGAAGGGACGTTTGGGGATTTTACAGCCCAACTCCTCTGCTCAAAGTAGGGTCATTCATAGCAGATTGCTTAGGGCTGCGTCCAGTCAGGTTTTGAATATCTCCAAGGATGGACACTCCGTAACTTGTTTGGGCAACCCTTCCCTGTGTTTGACCACCCTCACAGTGAAAAGTTCTTTCCTATATTTAAATGGAATTTCTTGTATTTCAGTTTGTGCCCATTGCCTCTTGTCCTTTCACTGACTATCATGAAGAGGACTCTGGCTTCATCTTCTTTACTTCCTCACGTCAGGTTACATATTGATAAGATTTCTCCCACATACCTCAAGCCTTATGTTCTCAAGGCCAAACAGTCCTGTCTCTCTCAGCCTCTTCTCATGTCAGGTGCTCCTGTCCCTTAATCATCTTTTTGTCCCAGTGCTGGTTTTGCTCCAGTAAATCCATGTCTGTCTTGTACGAAGGGGCCCAGAACTGGACACAGCAGTGCAGGTGTTGTCTCACCAGTGCTGAGTAGAAGGGAATGATCACCTCCCTTGACCTACAGACATTCTTCCTAATGCAGTCCAGGATGCAGTTGGCACTCTGCTGCAAGGGCACATTACTGCGTCCAGGTCAACTCATTGTCCACCAGGATCCTCAGGTCCTTTTCTGCAAAGCTGCTTTCCAGATGGGTGGTACCCAGCCTGTACTGTTAAGTGGGGTTATTCCTCCCCAGATGCAAGACTTTGCAGTTCAGTTGGTTGAACATCATGAGATTCCTTTTGTCCAATTTCTCCATCCTGTTGAGATCCTTCTGAATGGCAGCACAACCATCTGATGTTTCAGGTACTCCCCCCAGTTTTGTGTTGTCTGCAAGCTTGCTGAGAGTACACTCTGTCCCATCATCTAGGTCATTAATAAAGATGCTAAACAGGACTTGGACCCAGGAGTGACCCCTTGCGATACACCACTAGTCACTGGCTTCCAGCTAGACTTTCTGCTGCTGATCCCAACCCTTTAAACCTAGCGGTTCAGCCAGTTTTCAGTCCCTCTCACTGTCCACTTACATAGCCTGCACTTTCTCAGTTTCTCTGTGAGGATATTATGAGAGACAGTGTTGAAAGCTCTACTAAAGTTGAGAGAAACAACATCCAATGCTCTCGCTTCACCCACCAACCCAGTCAACTCATCATTGAAGGCTGTCGGGTTGGTTAGGCGTGATTTTCCCTTTGTAAATCCATGCTGACTGCCAGCAGTCACATTCTTGTCCTTGTGTTTGGAAACGAAGCACAATGGCCAGTTGAATACCTCTTAGAGACAGCAGCAAATCAGAAGTTTGATGTTTTTCTTCTTGCTTCCCCTTTCTTTACCTGAGAAATCAGTGTTCCAGGATCTGATTGCAGAACCCTGTAAGCTAAAGTGTAAGTAAGTGGACTTCAGTGTGTTTTTTGCAAAGCTTTGCTCATCTCGCCTGATGTAGATGTCTCGTAAGTGCTGTAAGAGACAGGAGTATGGAACATTCCTTTAATTTGTAAGGAAGAGACTGGCCCCGTGTATAAATGTGACAATGAAGCTCACAATAGTGCTAATCAAATTTCATCCTACAGCTGTTTCCTAGGTAACTAACACATGCAGCTGTAGAAAAAAGACTGCATTATGAAGAGACCAGAAAGATCCTGTAGTAATCCTCTTCAGTGACTGAAGAAACACAGTGCAAAAAAAAAAAAAAAAAAAAGTGGATAGTGCTATATCATCATCTTCTTTGTCCTCAAGGACAGAGAAGATTTGTTCAGAGGGCAAGCCTTTTCATAGCCAGCTGTAGAAGTTCTATAGAATAGAATAGAATATTTTCAGTTGGAAGGGATCTACAACGATCATGTAGTCCAACTGTCTGACCACTTCAGCACTGACCAAAAATTAAAGCATATTATTAAGGGCATTGTCCAAATGCCTCTTAAACACTGACAGGCATGGGGCATCGACCAGCTGTCTAGGAAGCCTATTCCAGTGTTTGACCACTCCCTCTGCAAAGAAATGCTTCCTAAGTTTTGCTTCCCAACACCAGACAGCGGACGGTGTCATGGTCTTAAAGCTGATACCGTGAATGTTTCACCACTTAACAGCAGGTTGCTGTCCAGCCAGCCTGCCTAAGAAGTAGTCACAAGTCGATCTTTGGGTCTGTTTGGTCATGCTCCAAAGTCAATGCAGAGTCTTTCATTGTTGTGTTTATGACAGAGGATGTTGCACACACAATCCTGTTGTGAAAAGGTATTAGCAAAGCACTGTGTTTCTCTGCAATGTCACTTCCTATTTTTCAGGTTACCTTTTTTTCAGGTTTTTTGAGGAGAAAGCTGTCTTTTGCTCTATGGTCTGTTACTCCTATTTTGCATCCTGGTAATGGAGCACTGCAGTTACTTCTGGGAGTTTCCCAGGTCACAGAGGTTTGTGGAAGAGCTGGATCCTGAAGGTCTTTGGAGAACCTCAAAGGCTTAATTCACTTGCCTATATATAGGTGTTTAGTGCCATTTAAGACATACCAGAGTATCTAAGATATCTGTATGGAATGAGCAGAAATGATGCAGAACCTTGAGTGACCTCTGCTGCTGCTGCTGCAAAAAGGCACAGATGACCAACAGCCGCTGCACCAGTACTACACACCTCTGTATAAAGACCTGAATCCTATTCTAAATGTTGCTGTTAAGAATAGAACAGCCTCTAATATGTAGGGCTGCAAGAATCCTTGTCTATTTTTCTGTTTGTCCACAGGATTTCCCATGAACACATCTTTCTGTCTTGAAACTAGAAATGTGCTTTACCTCCTTAGATGTCTGTAAAAGATGAGGCAGCCAAATATTTATATGATCAATTATGTCTCTTTTCCTTTCAGGTGAATTATATAGAGCCTCTTTAAGAAAACAAAGGTTCCCGACACAAGGCAGTATTGAAATACCGGAGGACAATGAGGTGAGATTGTTTCCCAAAACAAGCTGTGCTGATTTCCAAGGAGTAGACATGTGGAAATACTCTCATATTGTATTAGGGAATTATAAACCCGTTTGGTAGCTTAGTGTGTCTTTCCCTTGTTCAGTAGGTGCACATGCAATCACTGAAAATCATCACAAGCTTTTTAGACATTGCATAATGAACTTAGGTGGAAATATGACCCAGTTCTCTGAAGAGAAAGTTATGTCTACTTAGTACTTCAGTGGAAATGCAGGTTTTGTGAAGCAGATTCAGCAGCAGTCATGAAATTGATAGTAACAGAATTGCTTTTCTTTAGAAGCAGCAAAGAGTCTAAACAAGTTGTGTTCCTTCCAGTTAACTGATTAAGGTCCTCTGTCCACACATGACAGGCAACGGAAATGTCTACTTTTCCATTCTTGAAGAATTCCAATCCTATAGCTCCCTGAAAATGATGAGAGTCTCTGACTTCAGATGTCCTTTTGATTAGCCCTTGAGCCCCTTGTCTCAGTCATGGCTGAACTACTCCTGAGAGGCAAATTAATTTCATTCCCTTTGAGTCCTCCTGTGAAGAATACCAGTTAAATCCAGCTGAGAGACTTTTTGTAACAGTGACTTTACCAATGTTGACCCGCTTGAATTTTTCCCTCTGTTTTGAAGCTTTCAGTTCCACCAACCCATCAGCAGTGCCACTTCTTTACAAGCTGTCATTGGCTGTGGAAGGAGCTGCTCTTAGCTTCTAAAGGGAATTAAATTTCTCTTCTGAATAACTGGAGTGGGACCATATGGAGAGGGAAATTGTAAATTAGAGCAAGGAAAAGTGGAACCTTAAAATTTTTCATGAGATCCAGTACTTAAGCAGATACAAGGCAGGTCAGCAAAATGCCTTCACAATGGATACTTCTACTGGATACTAAAAATCATGGGCTGAACAGAGAGAGTGGCTTTATGGAACAACTTAGAGTTCTCTCATTTTCAACCATTTCTCTGTCACCATTATACAGGTGCTAAAGTTACCAATTTCTTTGTCTTATCCACATCAACAGCATTTCCACCCCTAGCCCTCACTAAACTACAGCCTGAAGTGTGTGCGTGTGTTTATTTACTTGTCAACTTTTCTGGTTAATGTTATTCTTGTTAAACTCAGAGGAATTCTTCTGACTTTATATTTACTGTTGACGACTGTGGCTTTCATTCCAGAACTTAAGAATAAAGTGTCCAGAATATCGCCTGATTCTCAGTAAATCACACAATCTAGCAATGAATGTTCCTCAGACAGATACAAGAAATGTTACTGTTATTTTTATTGTGTGTTCATATTTGGTCAGGAAGTAGAAGTCTCCAGGAATCATGTGATTCAAAGTGAAGAAGAAAATGGCAGTCAAGATTTAAAACCAAAAAGTCTCCTAATCTTTTAATGTATTACTGAGTTCTTCTTTGAGTGCACATGACTCTCAAGGGGTAAAAAAGCAAAAAAAGCGGAGTTGTGAGACATTCAAAATGTTTTTCCAGTCTCAAGTAGACAACATCTTGTTTATTCTATGAAGTACACTGATTATTGTCTGTGTATGCACATATTCACATATTCATAAATGTATTTGTGAGGTTTATGGATATCAGCGATGATACATTTTTTACTTTTTCAGTAAATGTCTGGGTAAGTTAGCACCTTTTTTCATTTTATTAAGAAGTTCCCAATCTCAAAAGACTGAGATAACTGTATCATCTGCTTTTGCCAGATGTTTTCATTGGCAAAGAAATTTGTCTTTTTAGAACCTGTGATGAACTGAGTTAGAACCTTTCCAGTAAATCATAGAATCATAGAATCGTTTTGGTTGGAAGAGACCTTTAAGATCATTGAGTCCAACCGTTAACCTATCACTACCAAGCCCACCACTAAACCATGTCCCGAAGTGCCACATCTACACGTCTTTTGAATACCTCCAGGGATGTGACTCCACCACTGCCCTGGGCAGCCTGTTCCAATGCCCGACAACCCTTTCAGTGAAGAAATGTTTCCGAATATCCAATCTAAACCTCCCCTGGCTCAACTTGAGGCCGTTTCCTCTTGTCCTATTGCCTGTTACTTGGGAGAAGAGACTGACCCCACCTGGCTCCAACCTCCTTTCAGGGAGTTGTAGAGAGCGAGAAGGTCTCTCCTCAGCCTCCTTTTCTCCAGGCCAAACCCCCCCAGTTCCCTCAGCCGCTCCTCACAGCACTTGTGCTCTAGACCCCTCACCAGCTTTGTTGCCCTTCTCTGGACACGCGATGCAGCGTTCAAATGCAGCAGCCTTGTTCATGAAACCTAGACAGACGTTCGCTTAGGCTGTCTGTGGATGTTGGAATTCTTCTCCAGTCTCAATATATTTAAAATAGCTTTTGATGTACACAAAGGTGTTTATAGTCTTTGTTGATGTGAAACCCTACATCTGTGCTGCAGGGGTTTTCTGGCAGACCATATTGTGCTCTACCTGGTTCAGACAGACTTGAATTAAATGGAGCACAGGGCGCACGCGCACACACACACACCCCCCCCCACCCCACCCGCCCCCCCCAGTGAAGGCAAATATCACAAAGCGATCACAGTGAGGTTGGGACAAAAAAGTCACTGCTAACTGCTTGTGAACGTTGACACCAAGGATACCAACACTGTCCATAAAAATGCTTCCTCCCTTCTTGTTCCCTGTTTTTCTCACAGGAAGGAGTTCAACACCAGAACTGCAAAACTCATGTGCTAATTTTGATCCTACATGGGGGGAACATCTTAGACACTGGAGGTGGGGACCACAGCAGCAAGCTGGCAGACATCACCACCTTCAGTTCTGTGTTTGAGAAAGTGACCCAAGCCCATTTCCCTGCTGCTTTGGGCCACATCTTAATCAGACTTGTTCCCTGCCCAGCAATCTGTTCAGCAGCTTTCTCTCTTGTTTCCAAGTAAGTTGATTTACATTTTCTAATGTTTGGCTTTGCAGTGTGGTTTTGAATGGCTTTCTGTGACCTGTCTTTTTCATAATGAAATGTTGCAAATCCATCTTAATCTTTTGCTTACTGCAAGACTTGGAATGATCTTTCATCCTTTTCTAAGTGGATCTATTTGTTTTACAAAACAAAAACAAAACCCACAAAACACCACCAAAACAACAAACCCCTAAAACCCATGGTGGACTACAGCCTATTGTCCACATGCATCCAAAAGACAAAAAAAAAATCCAGAAGAAATCTGGACAGAAGAAAATAACTGTGATAACTGTTAACTTTTCCTTCCCTCCCCCAAATCTGACCCTAAAAAATCAGTAGTCAACTTTTATCTTCTTTAAAAATTGAAACATAGCTAGATCTGCCTGCAGATATGCCAGCTGACATTTCTTTATCTTATTTATCTGTTCATTATTTGGCCATTGTAGGGTCAGGATGTTATAGGAAACCCTTCTGATAGTTTTAACGTTTCCTATTTTAGAAACAAAAATGGCATATTACTAACATTGGTTTAGGAATAAAGTGGAGATTGTGAAGCATTGCTGAGAAACTTAGACCCATTTAAGTACATTCTGCTTTGTGATGGAAATTGAGAACAGAAAGAAATATCTAAAACAAGAGTGATTTAACACGTCGTCTTGGTGAGAGAGAATTTACATATGAACATGGTTTTTACATTTTCAGACAACAAAACTGTAGAATCTGTTCATTCCCAATAGCAGCTACTGCACTTTGAGGTCCTGTAGTGTTTTGTGGTAGACCACTGATTTATGCTCATTAACCTATAGGAATGTCATATACAGAAGTGTCTTGAATGGGCTACAAAGGATACATCTCTAGGAAACAGTGCTTTTGGCTGACGAAGGCTTCAGTTCGCAGAACAACTAGGATTTGGTTGCATGCATAGTGAGAGGGGTCCATTAGCTTTGATGGAATTTGCTGTCTGAGCAGATCCATTTGCTAACTGGTGTGAATGGAGATGGCGCTCACGAGGTTGCCCTTACTAACAGGAGAGATGGGTGATTTGCTTTAAGCAATTTGGTAATTCACTTGCATAAAGGTAGATAGACCCCAGTTCGGGGCTTCTAGAGAGCAACTGGGAGAGAATGCTGTGCGTTACAGTAGGTACTGGATCAGCTCTTCATTAATGAAGAGCACTAGGCAAGAATGCCTCAAACATCATTGATAAAATTAGTAAATTTATCAACTAGCATAACTCTGCAAACTTAAATGACACTGAGCTATAATATGGTTATGCTACATGACAGTCACATTTACATTTCTAGCTGTCAGGTCCTGTTTCTCTCTCAGACCAGGTTCTGCTAGGAAACACTTACTAGTTGCTATATGAAGCAGAGAGAATGATTTCATTTTAGGAAGTTGGTTATTAACTGAAAAAAAGTAGTTTGCTGGGTTTGGGATTTGGGGAGTGTTGGAGTTTTGCGGGTGTTGGGATTTTTTGGAGGAGGCTGTCGGGGGGGGTGTTAAGAAATTCTCACAAAAATGTTATAGTACTTGTCTCTCAGTGTCTGGCTTAAAGAGATGGTTCATCAGATCACATTGGCATTAAGTCTGGTGGCTTTGAGTCCTGGTAGTCACTTCTACATTTGAAAATTATTGTTGTGTAAAAAGTTGTGATAATATTTTGATACAAAACCAAGTCACTATGAAATACTAAATGCAACTTTCAGAGAAAGAGTAGTTACCAACTGCATCTCAGAGACTTGCTTAGTCTATTATTTCATAGAATCATAGAATCATTTAGGTTGGAAAAGACCTTTAAGATCATCGAGTCCAACCGTAAACCTAACACTGCCAAGTCCAGCGCTAAACCAGGTCCCTAAGTGCCACGTCTACACGTCTTTTAAATACCTCCAGGGATGGTGACTTGACCACTTCTGCACTCAAATCAAGAACATAACTCTGGACTGTTAACTGTGCATCAACAATGATACGTTTTGAAGTTCCTGTGTGCATGCTCATATGAAAGGTATCGTTGCCTTGCAAAACTATTACTACTGTTAATTTTAACAATTGTTATGTGTATGGCAGTAACAATTTTAGGTACGCGCTCTTTTTGACAACGCTGTGAGATGTGAAAAATGACACATAGCAACTCCTTCAGGAGAGGACTCTGGTTACAGTGTCCATGTGGGGATCAGGAGACACGGATACTGCTGCTGGGTCTGTAACAAATTTCCTGGTTGTCCATAAATCATAGAATCATAGAATTGTTCTGGCTGGAAGAGACCTCCAAGATCATCCGGTCCAACCATTAACCTATCACTACCAAGTCCCCCACTAAATCATATCCCTTAGGGCCTCATCTAAACGTCTTTTGAATACCCCCAGAGATGGTGACTCCACCACCTCCCTGGGCAGCCTGTGCCAATGCCCGACAACCCTTTCAGTGAAGAAATTTTTGCAAATGTCCAATCTAAACCTCCCCTGGCGCAACTTGAGGCCATTTCCTCTTGTTCTGTCGTCTGTTACTAGGGAGAAGAGTCCGACCCCCATCTCTCTACAACCTCCTTTCAGGGAGTTGCAGAGAGCGAGAAGGTCTCCCCTCAGCCTCCTTTTCTCCAGACTAAACATCCCCAGGTCCCTCAGCTGCTCCTCATAGGACTTGTGTTCCAGACCCTTCACCAGCCTCGTTGCCCATCTCTGGACACGCTCCAGCACTTCAATGTCTGTCTTGTAGTGAGGGGCCCAAAACTGAACACAGTACTCGAGGTGTGGCCTCACCAGGGCCGAGTACAGGGGGACGATCACCTCCCTACTCCTGCTGGCCACACTATTTCTGATACAGGCCAGGATGCCGTTGGCCTTCTTGGCCACCTGGGCACACTGCTGGCTCATATTCAGCCAGCTGTTGACCAACCCCCCCAGGTCCTTTTCCGCCAGGCAGCTTTCCAGCCACTCCCTGGCGTTGCTTGGGGTTGTTGTGACCCAAGTGCGGGACCCAGCACTTGGCCTTGTTGAACCTCATACAATTGGCCTCGGCC
Organism: Phoenicopterus ruber ruber; assembly: GCA_009819775.1. Taxonomy (NCBI): domain Eukaryota; kingdom Metazoa; phylum Chordata; class Aves; order Phoenicopteriformes; family Phoenicopteridae; genus Phoenicopterus; species Phoenicopterus ruber. The sequence continues at coordinate 187,503 of CM020233.1, read as the reverse complement.
CATCGCTCCAGCCTGTCCAGGTCCCGCTGCAGTGCCTGCCTGCCCTCCAGCAGATCAACCCTCCCTCCCAATTTGGTGTCATCTGCAAACTTACTGAGGGTGCTCTCGATCCCCTTGTCCAGATCATTGATAAAGATATTGAACAGAACTGGCCCCAGTACTGAGCCCTGGGGAACACCACTTGTGACCGGCCGCCAACCGGATTGAACTCCATTCACCACAACTCTTTGGGCCCGGCCATCCAGCCAGTTTCCTACCCAGCGCAGAGTACGCCCGTCCAAGCCAGGGGTAGCCAGTTTCTGCAGGAGGATGCTGTGGGAGATGGTGTCAAAGGCTTTACTAAAGTCCAGGTACGCAACGTCCACAGCCTTTCCCTCATCCACTAGGCGGGTCACCAGGTCGTAGAAGGAGATCAGGTTGATCAGGCAGGACCTGCCTTTCATAAACCCATGCTGACTGGGCCCGATCGCCCGGTTGTCCCGTATGTGCCGCGTGATGGCACTCAAGATGATCTGCTCCGTAACCTTCCCGGGCAATGAGAGAATCAGTCTGTCAGTGCCTCACTTCCCAAATTGTTGAACAGAGACAAGGCTAAAATGACAGAAGAAGGAATTTTTCTGTCATTAACTAAAAGCCTAACATAAAGCCTGAGAAAAAAAACCAGGAAGATTTCTGCTGTCTGTATTGTGCCTCTAGCCTAGGATATATGAGAAAAGCTTAAGGGATGTAGGAGTAAGAGAGTACTGTGGCTAAAGCATGTTCCCCAAAATCTGGAAAGAAAACAGCTATGCTGAGACTTTACTCTGACAACTGGTACCTTGTTAAGCATGAGAGGAGATGATATTTGAGGGAAGGAGAGTGATCTGGGTGTTTCTTTGTCGGTTTATTAACATCAAGGAACAAAGGCTGATTTTAGCCTGTATGATTGAGGAGATGTTACACTTTCATTCCAAGCCTATTAAATGGCCAGGTAGCCTTATAGGGTTTGTGCAGAAATGAGGACCGTAGCAGCAATAGTGTAACCAACTTAATTTTACTTTTTTCCCCCCACTGAAACAACTTTTCCATGCAGCATTACTTGCACACTAAATGAATGAAAGTTTTAGCAGGTGGTGAGCAAACTTCCCACTGAGTGCTCTATGATTGACTTCCACATCATCATAATGATAATCAATTATATTCTATCAATTCTGGTAGCGTAGTTCTGATTGCACTCTATTTCTGGTACTAGCCCAAGCAGTATTGTAGAGGATAGCTGAGCAGATACATAATATTCGGTAAGGGAAAGGATGAAAATCGTTAAATCTTTTTGATGTTGTTATTTGTCCCAGTGGCTCTAGTGAAATGGATTTAGAAATAACAAATGGAATTTTCCATTGGATGTATCCACTTCAATAGCTGCTCTTTCTCACCCACTTTTTCAGTCTTGAAATTCACTCATTAAATGCGAGAACCTTTTCAAGTAACATTTCTTTCTTTAGTGATGTTTTCCTTGACATAAATATTTTCAATGGCATGATAGAGAAAGGAGAAAGAAACACATGCTCTTGGGCCTGCTTCAACTGTTCTACAAGTATAAACCAGGAATAACTAGTGAACTCTGTAGCGATGAGGAGGAGAGAATCAGATTTGCTTGATTTCTTCTTTTTTAAGCAAAGAGGAACTTCTCTTGGTTTTGTCAGGGGCTTCCCCTAAGTGATGGTCACTTTTGTATTATTTTTGTTGCAGTATAGTGCCCAGGGTTACATTTGAACCTCATGTAGAGCAGAAAACCCTGCAAAAGAGTGGAGGGGGTCTACAACCATGTTTTGGACCATAAGATGCGGGAATGGTGATGCCCGCTGTCCAGATGACAGAGTTAGAGAGGAGAGATGGGGAATACATTAAAATTCTGAAATACTAGCTGAACGTAAAACTGTGACAGGCATATAGGAAGAAAGGTGACAGGGTGCAGACCAGACTGGTGGAAGGTTTGCCCGACTGTTCGCATCAAGGGGGGAATACACTGAAACAATCAAGAAGGGAGAAGTGTGTGGAAGTCCAAGTCGCTGCCCTGTAAAGCAAGAGGACTGATAGTAGAAGAGGAGGTGAAGCATCGAAGAATGTTTGGGAGATCATCCTTGCCCATTTGGGCCATTGAATAATGCAGGGCTCAGCCGTGTCTCTTAGGTATCCCATAATGCAGTGCCTGCAGGTCTCAACTATCTGGAAGAAGAGCTGGTAGAGTGGAAGGAAGAGCGTGTGCTGGCAGCCCAAAGGAACAGAGCTCCCACTTTCTTTCTCTGTTTTTTGATTCCCTCTTGTTGCAGCACATGGTATTCAGCCAGACTGAAAATAGCGAAGCTGGATGTTTGAATGTCCTCTAGAATCATTCCCAGCACTTACATAAGATTGGTATCGCCTTGATATGTTCTTGCGTGGAGCTGCTTGCGATGTACCCATTTGGGGCTGACAAAAGGAGAGATAATTCGCTGCTCTCACATTTCTGCAGCTTCATGCCAGCAGCTTTCACAGCCAGAGCTCCAGGATGCAGTTGTGGAACATAAACTTGTGGTAAACATTCCATTTAGCAAACTGTGGGGGAGGAAGTGTGTTTTTAATTACTGTAGTGTTTCATCAAGGGTGAGCCAGATGACTGACTCAGCAGCAGCACAAGATTTCTTGTTTGGTTTGAATTTATCCTCCATTTTCTGAATGTGCAGGCATAGTGCGTGCCAAGGTAGCACAACCCTCTGTTTGCTTTGGCATAGGTTTTGAATTATGCTGTGTCTGTGTGCTGAGTGCCTGGGTTCAGAGGGATTCCACTGAGACTTCTCATCTGAATGCACCTATGCAGTTCTCCTCTCTGCCTTGCAAATAGTGGCTTAAAGGAAAGGGATCTTTCAGGGCGAAATCACTCCATCTAGTAAATGTTTCAGATTGTTTAATCTGGCCTGCTCCCGTCTACTCCATCACTTTCAGTTTCCTGTATCTCTCATATAAATCAGAAAGACACTGTTTATGCAACCTGTGTAAATTTATGGTAGTCTCCTGTGACACTTATCTCGTCTTTGCTGCTAAGGACAGATAAGGGTTAAAACTAAGGCACATTCTTGTTCCAGCTAGATGACTTGAGAGCCACCTCTTTCCTTTTCAGGAAGAAAAATATCCCAGAGTGGATCAACTGTTATGCTTTTTATAGCATATGATTTGATGAGCACACATTTATTCACACCTCAGACTAGAGCTCCTAAAGTACAGTATTAGCTAAACTGGAGAATAGTAATTGCAAATTTGGGCGGGGGGGGAAGAGAAGGGAAAAAAGGCCAAAACAAAAGTTACATTTAGGAAGCAAACACTTAAGTAGGAAAGTAAGCATATGAATAATCAAATGAGATGAAAGTATTTTATTGGATGAGTTTTGGAGTGCTCAGCCCCTTGCATGCTCCTTGCACAGTGGTGGGTCCTGCAATATAAGCTCTTGGTGTTGCATTTTCCTAATCATTTTTTAAAATACTTTTATAATTTAATGAGAAAGTGTATGGAGAAGTCCAGTCATTATGACTTGAGTATTTTCTATTCTTTCTTTTTCTTTTATCTTGAAAGTGGAGGAAGTAAATGCATATTCTGGCGGTCAGAAATAGCAATAACAAGTCCCTAGGACTGTCAGCATGGAGTGCAGATAGCCAAACCATAAATGTCAAAAAAACCTGCTGTGTGACAGTTATCTAACCAAGTGTTAACATACGCGTGATTTCCCCCTCTGCTTTCTCCTCTCATCTCTGCCATGGTCAGGGGCTGCTGACCTGAGGAAGTTTTGAGGAGGGACCAGTGTTTTGTCTTGATCTGCATCTAGCCAGATGCTTTCTGCATTCACAATAAGCTTTTATTCCCTTGTTCTTCCTTTTCTTCCCCCTCCCTCCTGGGTTGAATAACCCCTCATCCCTCATCCCGTATCTCCACGGTGCAGTCTCAGTTATCCCCGCTGGCAGATGCCACTGTGCCATCAATCACTTCTCCCCTGGGAGCCAGGTGTACTCTTACCCACCATGGAAGACCAGTTCTGTCTTGCAGCCTAGTCATTTGCTGCCTTTTATCCGGGAGGTGTTAGGTTCTAACACTGGTGACTTTATCTGTCAGGCTCTTACACTTAGTGATTTCATCTGCTTCCTTGTGATTTGCCTCTCCATCTCCAGCCTTTGCGCAAGTGTGGTGTTTCCAAGCTGGTGCTTTGGGATGACCTCCTTCAGTGTCCTGCAAATGCATCAGGATAACAAGTCTTGTGCTCCTCTCAGCTCCAGCACTGATATTTTACCTGTTTGTCTCAGCTTCAGCTTCATAGCATGTCCCCTATGATACATGACTTCATCTCTTTCGTACGCTCTTTCAGTGGTCTGGATCTTTCTTCCCTTTGTGTTGTGTCTATGATAACAATGGAGGTCTCTGTGGCTGCAACCTTTACAATAAAATAAATTGGAATTAAAAAACTCAAACCCTCATTTCTAAGCCAGTTAACTGTGATTAATTGTCTAGACAATAATTGCTCAATTTCAATTGATCTATATTCCTTTAGCCACAAAAAAAAGAAATTATCAGCTAGTTATTTTTCCATTGACTCTGTTTTGTGTAGTTCTCTCGTGAATATTGTTTGCATTTTACTTTTATTATGAAAACATATGCAGGTATTTTTTTCCATTTCAAACATTCACTTAATAATTTTTTTCCTCCGGTGTTTCTCCCTTTCTGAGGTGTTATCTGCCAATTATTGTAGTAGATGAGGCCTTTTTATGTAGGTTATTAAGGTTTGTTTTTAATTTTTGAGAGTTAGTATTCATAACTGCATGTCTGCTGTGCATTTGGATGATCTAGTCAGCTGGCAAAATGAAGCTGTGTTAATTGGTAAATTGACAGAGCTTGGCAGACCAGCTGAGCTCCAGGAGATGAAAACTATTATACTACTTTGGATGAAAAAACCCACATCATTGGAGTGCTTCAGCAAGAGGCAAGTGTGGAAATGTCCAGTGAAGCTCAGGACGTGAACGCAGACCAGCTTCCGTACTTGAGTGTTGCAAGTCTTCTGTTCTTCTTCCCTTACCCTAGTAATAGTCTCAAGGATGCAGGTTTTAGCAAAGAGATAGACTCGTTCCATTTCAGGCGGCTTGCTTTTTAATATTGTGACAGCCCACCAAGTTCCTAAGGAAAGTGAATACAGAATAGTGTTGAAGTTGCCTGCCTACTGCTTTGGGTGAACTTTGGATGAGCTGAATTATCCAAAATACTTCTGACTTTCTTTTATCCTCTAAAGGACAGTCAACTTACTGTAAGAGAATCTGGCACACACTAATGTGCCTTGCCATCTTTGGCTCTCTGTGAATTGTTTTTCCCACTATCAATAAAAATCAGTCAAGACACGATTGGCAGATCTACTGGGAAACTTGTAGGGTGCACATCCAAGCTAAAATAAAGCTGACATCCTATCCAATTTAAGCTTACGTTTTCAGTCGGGTCACCTCCTTTTTGCAAAATGTTACTATGCAAACATTTACGTATGATTTCAGAATGTGTGGAGCTTTTGTTCCATCTTTTTGAAAGGATGGGACACTGTGAAAAATGTTTTTATATGCTTTTGAACAATATATCTGTCACACTTGTGTTCTAGGAAACAACATTCCATTTTTATTATTGTATCCTGTTCTTTCACGTAGTAAGTTGTTAAAAGGGGGGGGGGGGAAGCTGAAATGGAATAATCTCTTTGCTGTTCTGTCTACTTGTATGTGGAAAAATTGCACGAAGTATGTTTAACTACAGAAATGCCTTCTAGCATGATCTCATTCACATAAAACAGTAACTCCTTGATGTTTTAAGCAGTTGAATTCTGTGAGAAAATGATCTTTCCTGTATTCTCTCATTGTGAACTGCGATAGCCCAACCTATTTCTGTTAATAAGTAACTGTTCATTCTCTAATGCTGTGTGCTGCCTCTTGCATTTTTCCTGATCATAGCATGTCCTTCTCTAGCCTAAATCCCTACAGCTATGATGAGAGCTGTCTCAGCAGCAGTGAAGACCACATCCCACTGGCTGCCTTGCCCTTGCTGGCTGTTTCATCCCCTCAGTACCAGGATGCAGTTGCCATGGTGATCAGTAGAGCCAATCAAGTTTACAATGAATTTCTCAAATCTACAGATGGGGCTGGTTTTAATGGACAGGTAGGACTATTTTCTCTTACATCAAAGTAAAATTCCTTCGGAGCAAGTCTGTTTCTTTTTAAGCCATTGTGTTGAGGGTTTTGAGTTATGAGTGTGGGACAATACAGCAAATATGATGGATGAATGAACGTTAGCATGGGATTACCTATGCAAAATGCCTTCTCAGTGCCCAGTATGTGAAAGACAGTTCTGGAATTCTGTGCAGTATCTAACCTGGACTGACTCAGTTGGTAGAAGATACTATACCTTCTCTCACAAGCTTTTTGACCTCTAAGCTCTTACTAAGTATTGCTACAAACTCTGGTAATGTGTAAGAGCCTTAGTTGTGCAGTAAGTGTGGTATGCTAAGCAGTGAACAAGCATGCCAGCTCAAGACAAATGATAGTCTATGGTACTGAGTTCCTCACACACCTGCTATAGCCAATAGAAAAGTTGGGACATCTCTGACTAGGAGCATAAGGAATCCAACTTTTAACTATTGCTATTTCTTTTTTGCCTCTATCACAGTAGTAATAAAACAATTGACAGTAAAGAAACTTAGAAGACCAATACTCAGTTGCCAGCAGTGTTGCAGATTTCCTGTGTTAAAATGGAATTGACTTCTCTGTGCTGTCTATAGTGCTTTGCTTTGGACCTTAGAGAGAAATCTCAACTCTACCTCAGGATAAATCCTGTAATTCTGAAATACATACCATATAATCTGACCCCCACCCTGTGTGTATTTTTCCTTTCATATTTTGGTCTCTTCTGTCCATTTATATTGCAAGTTCATTAGATCAGAGATTGCCTTTTTGGTTTTGTACAGTATCTGGAACAAGTTAACTCCATTACCTTAATGCCAATGATAATAAGGATTAGAAATGGAATGGTAAATTGAAGGAGATACTATTAATCCCCACAAAACGTGCTGTTAATTTTATTAAGGTTACCTGTATCATATAATTTTCAGTTCTTTGTGGACTTCATTGTGTGGCATAGGAATGAGAAAATCAGAGATTAAATCAGCATGCTCTTCAATTGTATACAACTTTAGAACCAGAATTGTATTAGGATAGGTGTTATCTTAATGTATTTTGATATTTTATTTGATTTTTTAAAATGTTTTTATCCCAGGAAATGTACTCAATTAAGAATGTGTGGTATGTGGAGATGCACTAAGAGAAGTTTGAGGTTTTTCCCTACCCGCATCTTGAAGCACTCACTTCTCCTAACACACTTCACTTTGAAGAAATCATGCATGACATCCTGTTATCCAAAACTTCTAGTTTAGTGTTGTAGCCAAGCTGAGTTAAGGCTAGAAGCAAGTTAAGGTTTGTAAGGAGAGGTAACGTCTTCTGTTAAACTAATTGGAGTTGGGAACAACAGTCTAGACATTTGCTTTAGTTTGAGAATTGGAGAGAAAGGGTTGCTGGAACCTGTGGAGGTTGTTTTCAAGGCAAAAGGTAATACAGCTATTACTCATCCTCAGACACGGGCAGGGGGGCAGGGAGAAAGAATCATCTCCTATGGGATGGGGAGGTGTTCAGTGGAATTGGCTTGTGAGGTAGATTCTAGTGTGCCATAAAATTACTCCAACTATTGAATTCCCAATTTTAGTCCTCTATGTATTTTAATTCCCAGGTCCATACTTTGAAGGTAGCTTGTATGTTTATATGAAACGCAAAGCAAGAGTGAATTTCTCTGCTTAATACCTCCGTTAAAAGTTCTATTCCCTTGTCCTGACAGGGGAGTACCGATCTGGTTTTAATCTGTTGAGATCCTCGTCCCTGTATGACTCTGAAAGAAATGTTAAGTGGCTTAAAATCTTTGTGTGACAAGTAGTCTGCTGATCTGGACTTTTCGAGCTAGAATCTGGCTGCAAGCAGCTGGAAGAATTCTAGCCTGTTTGGCAGAACTCCCAGCTGATCAAAATAGTCCCTGGGACAGATATTCTTGGCATAGGGCATATGTCTGGAGATAAAAGGAAGTGGGAGAAAGTGGCTACATGTTTTCAGCTGCAATAGGAACCAAGGTGTAAAAAAAAACAAGAACAAGGGTGTAAAGTAAGACAGCAACTCCTCTGCAGTGCTGTGATGCTTTTTGTTTCTTTTAAAATACTTGCTACATCTCCCAAAAAAATCTTTTTATTTCCTCAGGTGTGTCTCATTGGTGACTGCATTGGAGGAATTTTAGGCTTTGATGCCATCTGCTATAATTCTAATACAGCTGACGAGAGTCGGAACAGTAGCAGGAGAGGAAGCATCAACAGCATCCAGGTGAAGAGAAAAAAATCCACACAGTTGAAACCCTATAGATTCATTCCCTGGAGGAAATCAGCTCCATATAAACCAGAGAAAAATTAAGGATTTGGTAAATTGCCATGATAGCACGGGATTTTGCTCATATGTAAAAAAATTGCTGTCTGAAAATTAAGTCTGCAGTTTCACGATATACAGAAATCACTAGTGAAGGCTTTATCTGTAAATCTTCAAAGTAGGGTTACCAAGTGCCATTTATTGTATCCCTAACTGTAGATGCAAACATGTCCTCTCTCAGTAATCTCTGGTAGGCTCCTGTTTTTGCCAAAATCTTTTATCTTTCTTTTTATAACTTTTTTATTTGTTCACATAGGGTCTGGAATTCCTTATGCTACTGCCTGGGGGTAGTCTAGCATTAAGATGTAGTCTAGCATTAAGATATGTTCATGAATAAGTTTTAGTGACTGATGGAAGAATGCCTCCTTCCTGATAAGGAATGCAAGTCACCTGAGGATCTGTGAATGGACCACTGAGCATAACAGTGTCTATATGAGTGCTACATTTGGAGAGGAAGGAAGATTAATTCTAACTGTGATCCAAAAAAGATTTTATGCTAGTAAAAGCACAATTTTTTTAAAGTAATGCTAGCATATAAACTTCATTATTGCGTTCAACACTTAAGAAAGAAAATTGAAGTTCAACTAATCTTATGTACTTCAGACTCAAGTGGATATGGAGAGGGGGTGCAGTGTATTAGAGTTGACACTGAGTGAGGTGCCCACTCTCTGCTCTTTGATGGTTTTGTGACCCTGGCCAAATTGTTTAATCTTTTGACTCTTTAGTTACCTCTCTCCTCAAAAATGGGCTCAGTGATACCAGTCTGCTTGGTTCAGTTGAGAGCTATGTGTGATGGGAGTACTCTTGAGCAAAGAAACATCCTCCAAATGTGTCCAGGAAGGAGAATTACTCACCGTTAATAACATGGCTCTGGATTCTCAGCAGCCAGCCTTTGACAGTGCCAGCACTGAGGACAGTGCATTGCAAGCAAAGTAAATGGAGAAATGGTCCTCCTGGATCCCAGTCCTACAGTGGGGTTGATTGTGCAAGTGCTGCTGATGAATCTGAGAGTGGGGATCAGGCTTTAGGGAGTGTAGGTTCTTTTGACTTCCTTGTTCTTATAGTTACAACTTTCCTGTATTCCTCTCTTTCCTGATACCACAGAGCTTCTCTTCCCATTCCTCTCTCCATCTTTTCCCTTTTCTCCTCCTGTCTTCATCTCTACTACTCTGTGTGTTCACAAGAACTAAGTGTTCTTTTCCTTCCTTAGCTTGTCTTTCTATCCATTGTTCTCAGCTTGCTCCTCTGAAACACATTCAGGAGGACTTTTTTTACTGTTCCCACCCCCCCGCCCCGGCTTTCTTGATGTCTCCAGTAGAAATGGATCTTATTGGAAGAGTTTGAGATGCAGAAATATAAGGGAGTTTTTTACTTTACCATTTCACAAATGTCAGGGGCATTTGTGAAATGAAACTAGTTGGAAATAAGGATGAGACTGAGGTACTCTCAGCCATTGCATTTTATGTTCTGCTTATAAACCATGAAAAGAGAGTAAATTAGGTTTATATAGTTCCCTTCTTACTCTGTTTATTTCAAAGTGGTCTATAATAATAAGCCAGATTGGTGATGCAGTGACAGTTACATTCTCTGAATAGTTCACAGTTTTAGGCACTAGAAACTTCCTTTTGGAGAAAGAGGGCCTGTTAATTTAATGAGGCAATGTAAATAAGGAATTAGAATGGTACATTCTTCTACTGCTTCAGGTGAGTATTTATTGGTTTGTGTGTTGTAGTCTGTTTTCTGTATTTCAGTTTCCAATATACACTAAATAATCATCAGGATTATCCATAATAGGTAATGACTTATACAGTATAGGCAGAAATGTGAATGATTACTGAGATCATCATGATTGTTGCATGTACATGCTTGTACAGGGCAGTATTTGAAAATTTACCTGCATGTTCAATAGAAGAGTCTGCAATAGAGTAAATGTCACTTTGCTCAGACCAGACTTGTAACTCTTGCTCTTTAAAAATCAGTTACATTTGTAAATGTAAAAATACTTAACAAAGAAAGCCAGTGTTGTCATCATCATCATCATATCACTCCTTAGGTTATTAGAGGACAGAAGGATGAAGTGAACTAGGTCCATCATCCAGAAGCAGAAACCCAAAGTCTTACATTAGTAATCACTTTACTTGGTTGGGAACACTGTCTCTTAGAAGAGGAAGATGGTTCTTTTTTGTTGCAACAGCTAAAATACTCATAATTTAGAAGTAGACAACTCTTCATTAGGATGAATGGAGAAAGTTGACAATTTGCTTCACATGGGTCAATGATAAATAAAAGCCACCTGTGGGTGACTGATTCAAATCCCGGTGTTGATACCATTTTACTGCAGATAAGATGTTAATTGTGGCCTGTGGGGGAGTCGAAAGAGCTTGTAGCAATGGAAAACAAGCTTTTTAACTGTTTAAAAAGTGCAGCAAATAGTCTCTATACTGATCACCTCAACCTTCTTCTGATGTGTTGCCTGATGTCTTTTTCAGTGGTTTAATGTATTTTTCGGAACTATATCTCACTCCCTGATCTGGCTAATATAAATGCTGAATTGGATCAGTCTCTTTTGCAGTGTACAAGAAAGACAATCTGGCTAGGTTTTTTGAATAGGTTTGAATATGGGATTTTTTAACAAGACTTTTTTTTTTGGTTGGTTTTTTTAACGTATCTCAGACTACTATAAATTTGAACACTTCCTCTTCACCATGACGCCACAGCGTGCAGACATTTTGACATACTGTTAGCATCTGATGTAATTTTCACCATTCAGGTGCAGAGAAGGCCCAGATGGTTTAGAGAAGTTAATTTCTCAGTGATAATTCTTCTCACCAAATAACCTTCTGTCTCTGTGAAATGGTTGTCAGGCTTTCCTTATTAAATGGCTGTTCAGCAAGATGTGTAAAATGAATTTGATCCCAGTTCAGTCCCCAAGGGACTATCACATTAACATTGTTAACAGGACAAAAGCCAGCTCCAGAACTGGCACTGACTATAGTTTCCAGGTTCCCTGTTCTCAGGAATAAGACTCATTATTCACTTGTCACAGAAGCCAGGAGGTCCTCTTGGCTGTTGAAGACTATAGGTGGAACAGTGTGGGAGGGTTCATCTCATAGATCATACACTGCTTTTGTCTTGGTCAACGGCTTGATGTCCAAGTGGAGACCAGTGACGAGTGGTGTTCCTCAGGGGTAGGTATTGGGACCGGCACTGTTTAACATCTTTGTCAGCGACATGGACAGTGGGATGGGATGCACCCTCAGCGAGTTTGCCGATGACACCAAGCTGTGTGGTGCTGTCGACACGCTGGAGGGACGGGATGCCATCCAGAGGGACCTTGACAGGCTTGAGAGGTGGGCTCGTGCGAACCTCATGAAGTTCAACCAGGCCAAGCGCAAGGTCCTGCCCATGGGTCGAGGCAATCCCAAGCACAAATACAGGCTGGACAGAGAATGGATTGAGAGCAGCCCTGAGGAGGAGGACTTGGGGGTGTTGGTTGATGAGAAGTTGGACATGAGCCGGCAATGTGCGCTTGCAGCCCAGTTAGCCAACTGTATCCTGGGCTGCATCAAAAGCAGCGTGACCAGCAGGTCAAGGGAGGTGATTCTCCCCCTTTACTCTGTTCTCGTGAGATCTGCACCTGGAGTATGGTGTTCATCTCTGGAGCCCCCAGCACAAGAAGGACATGGACCTGTTGGAGCGAGTCCAGAGGAGGGCCATAAAGATGATCTGAGGGCTGAGGGACCTCTCCTATGAAGACAGGCTGAGAGAGTTGGGCTTGTTCAGCCTGGAGAAGAGAAGGCTTCAGGGAGACCTCCTAGCAGCCTTCCAGTACCTGGAGGGGTCCTCCAAGAAAGCTGGAGAGGGACTTTTGACAAGAGCAAGTAGTGGTAGGACAAGGGGTAACATCTCTAAACTGAAAGAGGGTAGATTTAGATTAGCTATAAGGAAGCAATTCTTCACTCTGAGGGTGGTGAGGCCCTGGAACAGATTGCCCAGAGAAGCTGTGGATGCCCCATCCCTGGAAGTGTCCAAGGCCAGGTTGGATGGAGCTTTGAGCAACCTGGTCTAGTGGAAGGTGTCCCTGCCCATGGCAGGAGGGTTGGAACTAGATGGTCTTTAAGGTCCCTTCCAACCCAAACCATTCTATGATTCTATGATTTTCCTGCAACTCAGCTGCATAATTCTGGAGAACAGCCAGGTTGTTCAACATCTCTCCTTGACGTGAAATCTCACTCCATGTGGACAGGGCTGCTAATGTGCTCCAGTACTGAGTGAGGTTACCGGAAAAACTTGTCCTATGAACTTGTTCTTCCTGTAGCTTCAGAGAAATAGATTCAATTAGCATGTTTTCCATAGTCTGTCTGTGTGACTTTGGCCAAATCTCTTGATCTATCATGCCTCAGTCCTCATCTGTAAGCCTTGCACTCTTTCTTACATCCTCTGTTTTGTCTAGTTGGATTTTACACTCTTTGCAAGTTGCTTGAAAGTACTGAGCATGATAAAAATCTATTTTCACTTGGGGCATTTGCTGTTATGAATTGTGAAGAGTGTTCCAATGATACTTCAACAGTGTAATGAAGTGGCATAATGCTATGTCCAAGAAGATAGGTGCAGGGAGTGGTGGTGGAGAAAATGTAAATGAGTGTGGGGGAGAGTTGTATGCAACAAGGGAAAGAACAACTTTGAATCCTGCTCTCTTGTACAATGCCTAGCCAGTTTCCCAGTGACCTTCCCTAGGGTCATTTCGCAGAGATCTAGTCTATTGTCCTTCTAAAACTCCTTTTTATTCCCCTCATTGAACTGTTTGTGGTATGTATGCTTTGGAAGACCTGAGTTTTACCCATAGAAAATAAAGTTTAAAATGTGTTGATTTTGACCAAAGAAAATGATGGCTTTCTTCTGCAGTGCAATAATAGCATGCCATGTCCTGTTAACTTGCTTTAAGTGATGGTTATTATTCTAGAGTTTAACCAAAGAAAAAGAAGGGGGAAAAAAAAAAAGCAGCTAGCATTCTACTGTGTTGCTGGCAGAAATGCCATGCCCAGTAAATTAACACGCACAACTGAAATGTGAGGTATGCTAGATTAACCTTAATGATAGCAGGGCGGAAAAGGGAGCTTGATGCTTTTTCCACACAGTATTGTTCCGAGACTGTCAAACTCCTGCAAAATTTGACCTGTCTGAGATTATCTTATGACACAAGAGAAGAACACACCCTCTGCAAGCAGAACCTGTTATTGAAGCTTAGAGGACAAAGGTGAATTGTTGCCAGCTTTCAGGGATGAAGATATTAGCTTCCATTACTAAAAAGTCGTCTTAGCTAGTTCTCTGGTGACACAAGCTAGTTTTTAAATACTGTGGAGAAACATGTATTTGACTGAAAGAAAAGCATTTGGTGTTACCTTGCTGTCAACTCTATGCCTTTCAAACAGCCAGCCTTCTTCCTGAGACCACCAGGAAATCAAGAGACCTAAACAAAAATATTTAATCATGTTGAATTTCTTGCATCTGCTTTCTTGCTCTGGCACCCTCAAGGGTTCCCATTTTTCTCAATCCATTGACAGGAATTCCTTTTTAAAAAGTAATGGGAGCCGAGATGCTGACATATCTGCCATGTGATTTTAACGAAGAGAACCTTAAATGCCACCAGGGTTTTGATGAAACTCTGAGCCTTGACAGCACTGATATGGTTTTCAGAAGTCACTGATTCTGTGATGTTTAAGAGCTTGACCTACAGCCCATTTAAATCAATGGATTTGTCAGTGCATTTCATGGGCTTTGGTTCAGTCTCTAAAAATTCCCTTTCAGCTCTGTGTATGTGGATTCAGCTCCATTTTGTGTGCCACTGTGAATATTCTTATGCACTGTAATAAGTTTATTCATAGTAAAAACACCAAATTGGAATTTTAGGCAAAGGTTGTGGAATATTTGTAGCATGCAAGTTACAATTTAAAATCATAAATATATTGCGTCTTCATGGCACTGTTGCTTGGGTACAAGCTAGAGACTGGAACTCATCACGAAAGCTAAGAGGTAAATAAACACCTTTGCTGAATCAGTTTGAGATACTCATGAGGCACAAGCAGACAAAAAAATGTTCATTTATGTTCTTGAGAATTCACCTATAAAAGTTACTCTGTAAGAAATTCTGTCAGGAACACTTTGGTTATGGGATTTTGTCTTTGAAAGGTCCCTGGTGTTCTGGAGAATACATTAGAGTTGCCAAAAGGGACTGATGTTGTTAACAGAGCTTCAATGTAGGTTGTAAACTGCGGGGCAAATCAAGCTACTAGAGGTCAGTGTCGGTCTGAAAAAAAATTACTGGTTACATAAAAAATACAAGTAGGGCCTGTAGTTGGTTCTGGCCTGAACTCAACAGCAAGCACATATTTTAGGTGGAGACTTTGTTTTTGGTTTTACATCACTTTAGCACACAAAACAGTGGAGGCAGTCACCTGCAACACACAGCAGAAGCCCTCACCTCCTACCTGGCCCTGTGAAATCGTTCTCTGCGCTCATTAACAACTACAAGAAGTGAGGCTTAGTTTTAACATTGTAATACATTAGTATTACACCAACCAAGGTCCTAAATCTTACACAACTTTAATATCAAGTTGGCATGTTGTGATTTTTGCTATGTTACTATGAAATGCGGAAAGAGATTCCTACACACGTTAAGTTTTTCATTGTACCATCACGGGAATAATTGTCTGTGAACATGCTGGTCCTAAACTAATTTTCTGCAAGTTATTAAGATCCTGATGCTAGTTGTATCATCCCATGAATTCTAGTACTGCATTGTAAGAGTTAGTAGAATATGGATGAAAACCAATAATTACGCAATTAGAACAGAACTGTATCTGTTCTCCCAGTGTGCCTTGTTAACGTTCGTATCTTTGAAGTTTTGTAAAAATAGATGTCAGGCATTTTGACACGGTCTTATTTTGTTGATCTGAATAGGAGGAGATTTACACAGGATTAGATTACACAGTTGTTAGAAACAACCAGATCTTGCATGTCTCTTGCACCCAGATCTCACACATGAATGGGGGGGCTCAGTCCAATGGTGTTTGTTTTAAAAAGCAGCATTTGCATTGGCTACTGAAACGGATGCAGGAATAAAAGTCTGGAGGGTAATAAGGATACGTCAGGAAGGATGCTGGTGCAAGCTGCAGAAGTGCTGGAGGAAATGAACAATAAATAAATCTATTTCTGTTTTAAGGGGTACCTTAAAGATATGGTACCATTGGTCTCCTCTTGCCATCCACAGAAGTTCACATTCTTAAAAATCAGGTTCCCGCATCCATGGAACATGATGAGCAAGACCATTAATGTTGTAATGGGCATTTTGTGCACTCAGGTAAGACCCGTTCTGATTACCTTATGATATTATAGTTCTCTAAGAATGATGAAGTCATGAGGGATAAAGCTTTTGTGTTACTCCTCCTCCCCCCCGCAAAAATTCCTGATTCTCCTTCCAGCTTCTAGGCTATACATCTTACAGGGTAATTAGTCTTCATCTCTTTCCTCTACCTTCTACTGCAGAGAGAAAGTCTAACCCTTCACCCTTTCTTGGATAAAGTGAGGTCAGATGTATAAATGCAGCCATTTTCATATAAGCTCTGTTGTATTTTGGTCACTGTCTAAATCTTCCTTTTGCTCTGTTCATTCTCTGAAGGATAATCCCTCTTAGCAGAGGACTCCAGTATGGGTGGCAGCAAACGCCTGAGCAAAGCAGTATTGAATCTCGGGATCATGGAGGATGAGAAGCCAAGGCAGCCGTGCCTAGGAAACAGAGTGACTCATCCACCTATGCCTGCTGATACTATAACCAAATCATGCTTTCCTGTCTAGGTAACTAGTGTTTCATGACTGAGTGAGAGAAACGGCTTGCCATTGAGTGGACCCTGTCAGCACCAGAGCAAACAGAATCATTTTTATTGTTTGTGGTGGGTTTCTGGAGGTTTGCTTAAGGTTCCTGTATACCCCTCAAAGAAAACCATAGATATAGTGGGTCTAGTATGACCTTACTCACGCGTGGAGAGTTTTTTATTTAATCTTTGTTTAGTTGTGAGAGTTTTGAATATGCAAAACTGAATGCAAGTAGTTCCGTTTCTTCAGTGCAGCCCACACAAATCAAGATGCATGAATGCTTTATAATTCGAAATTTCTGTTACGTTTTTCTTTCTAAAGATCCCTCTGACTTCACTTACAGGCTTTCTATTATTCTGTAAAGAGTAAGATAATTGCTTTAGGTGCTCCCAGATCAGCTTTAAAACAAACAAAAAAAGCACTGCATAAACATTTGGCTTAAATGAGGAGGAGGCTGGGGGAGGAGAGTTAACCTAATTAGCTTTCCTGGATCCTGAGAAACCCTCAAAACACAGATTTGATGGGAAGATAAGCATTCCCTTTGTCTCATTGCTTCTGCCTATTCTAAGCTGTTTGGTTTTTTCCTTACCTGAATTATTTGTGCTTTTTTTTCCTCTATCCATCATCTTATTTCCTTTATTTCATTGGGAGTGATGCAGAGGGAGAAGTCTTATTGTGTGCTGAAGTTTCAATTCTGCTACAGTTGAGTATAGTGCAGGCTTACTACTGTGCTTTACTTCAAGTCTGGCAGTTTTGTTAGTAGCAGTTTAAGGTAATTTTATTTTCTTGCCTTGACTGAATGTATTTTGCTTTGCTTTTGTTGACTATTCTGCTTTTATTTTCAAACTATTGCATTTTCTGGATATTGATGTGTTGTAAAGTGTCTTCCCTCTGAGGCAGAATGGTTGTTTTTCGTTTGTCTATGACTGAAGACATGAAGATTTTTTTGGTCAGTCACTTTTAGGTTCTTGTATAGAAGGAGTGCTGTGTTATGTTTAAAGCACAATGTTGGCTTGTATAAAGCACTTCAGACTTGAGGGATAATAGGATAATTAAAAGACAAAGATAAGTTTTCTTCCGAGCTTTTTGTCATTTCCTGTGTATCCATGATTTTAAACTGAAAGCTTTACATGCAGGTGTACTTAAGCGAGCAGGTAGGAAAGTGTTACCTTCCATTCACATTTTGGACTCCTCAAACTTTAGGCTGTTGATAAGTTATTGAGGAATAGTTGGACAAACACAGGCTAAAGACGGCAGAAAAAATTCCTCAATAAGGTAAAGAGAGGGGAAGAAACACAAACCAAACCAAACTATGTCATCCTCTGACCCACCCTGTACACAGAGAAAGATTCCAAGCCTTTAGTTTCCTGTCTGTGAGATGTGCGTAATCATTAAGACTTTTTTTCCCCATGAGCTTGTTTACTGCAGTTTAGAGGTGGTGTGTCAGTGTGAGTAATGAGGTTACAAAGATAGCTCTTTCACACAGAAATGTCCTTGTCCTACACACTGTGATTGTGTTTCAGTGTGTCAGCTTGTGCTTTTTGTCCGAGTGCTTTTGGCATAGAGAGGTAACACCTAACTGCTGTGCTGCTGATGGATTTAATGCTTGGCTTTCTTCATTTCTACCCTGAAGGGGTCCTAAGCTTGGTCCCTGGAGTTTCAGTTAATAACATCAGGTTATAAATTAGGAATGCCACTAGGTTCTCAGATTGAAAAAAAAGCCTGGTGTCTTGGCCTGATTTGGGACCAGTCTTCAGGATTTCTGGATTCTGATCCATGCTTGGCCACTGATGCAGAGTGTAGTGTGCAGACAACTCATGAGGGCTTCAGTTACAGCTCTGGTTGAAGTCACCATGGTCAACATCTCTCAGTAAGGCTCTGCGCACTCTGGAGGCATGTTCTGCTCTGTCTCGTGACTGGACAGCAGGTGTATATGCTACTTTTCTGCTTCTGAAAGTAGTTGTTTATCTCCAGCAAAACTAAATGAGGGGCAAGTCTTTTCCCTGTCAGTGAGGGACAGGTGATCTGTATTTACCTCATGCATGTATGGCATACAAAGTAAATTAAAGTGTTTAAATCACTTAAAAGATTAAAAGCTGTCTATAACCATCACTAATTTTAACCTGTAATAAATAGTTGAAAAGTAGTGAAATTCTAGTTCGTGGCTCAGGGAACAGATTAGAACAATGCTTTTTATGTACCCATGTAACATACTTTATGACTGTAACCTTTTAATACCATTGTCCTTACACAACTTGAGTACGTTAGAATTTGTAGCCGAAGTTTCAGAATAAGTTTACATACATCTGTGCTGCTAAAAGGGAGGGGAAGTAAACTTCAATCTTCAGAGTCCTTGTGTAACTTACTGATAAGTATTCTGTAGAATAACTGTAAAAAACCTCTTGCATGTTCAAGGTAGTAAATTTACTGAATAGCCAAACTGGAAATCATGATAAGTGGCTGCTATACTGCAATATCTATCTACAGTTTAAGGCATATTGCTTGGATCTAGATACAGATGCTAGAGCTTTCTAAGCAGCCTGGTTTTGGAACAGATTTTTTTTTTCTCTGGATGCCCTCTTCATTATTGTTGAATCAGTGCATTTTCTTTGCTCAGCATCCACTCAAGTGTGTTGAAAGATGGTGCAGACTTTCCTCCTGTGAATTCCAGTCTCTCAGAAGTAAACTTGGGCCGATTTGAATTCGAAGTGTCTGATTTCTTCCTGTTTGGATCGCCGCTTGGTTTGGTGCTGGCGATGAGGAGCACTGTTCTGCCTGGCCTGGATGGTAAGCTCTTTCTGGGGTTAGAATACAGGCTGCTTGATGACCTTTGTAAACAAAGAGCCTCATATAAAAGGAGGTAAATAAAGGAGCCTAGTTAAAGACTGGGGAGTGAGGTAAGTTTCTTCCTCTAAAGATGGGAGTGTTAGTGTAGGTAGCTACTGAGGTGATGAGGGTTGTTCCGGGGGTGTCACTGCTCAGCCATTTACAGTAGTGTGTCTTTTGCTCTGCTGCTAATCATATATTCCCTGTCATACAACATGAAGCTTACATCTCACCAAGGATCAGTCCTTGAAAAAGATATCAAAAATAACATCTATGCTTGGTTCAGCGTTGCATCTTGTTCACATCTGGCTTCATGGGTAAATTTGGCCCCCAGGTGTGTTGGTTGTGAGCCATTTTTTCCTCTCTGATAACAGAGGCCAGTGATCAGACACATACAGGATATTTTTGTTTTATTTCTAAATACATCTGGACTCTTTCAGTTAAAGTAAGAGCTTTACTTTTCAAAATTCAGTGTGTGCTTTGCCTCTTTGCATTGTGTGAGGTTTGGATATCACAACATCTTCATAGGAAATTATATGTTTGTTTATCAGGTGAGGGAGAAAAATCAGTTGCAATAGTGAGAAGAGACAACAATTCAGACTCCCAATTTTTTTCTCCTCGTTTTATAGACTTTTGAGTAATGTCATTTGCCTGAGCTTTCAAAGTCACATTTGATTGCAGGAATAAAGTGGAATGTAATATAAACTGAAAATTATTTTACCTGCCATAATTTAAAAAAATGACCAAACCCATGTCTTTCAGAGCCTTTAGAAATCTGGCAGGATTTTTTTAGCACATTCCATGGACTTACAAGAGAGCATAATTAAACTCCCATTTTGCATTTCATTCCTCGTATTTGCAGTACTGAGTTTTGTTCAAATTAACAAACAAAAAAAGCAAACGCAAAAAACCCCAACAAAAACAAAAACCAAAGCTCAGCTAAAGAGAGTAGGAATTCATATATATATTTTCCCACAAACTAAGACTTTCTGCTTCTGTGAAAGAGCTGTCAGCTAAACAAACAAAAATTACATAGGTGATGGCTGGCTTTGAAAACTGGACTGCAATTTTTTTTTCTGTCTTAGGGATTTCTTTGCAAGATTAGGACCACTTCCCTCTGAAGATGGTGGGGGTTTTGCTGGGGGGTTTGGGGCAGGGAGTTGAGGGGGGTTTTGTAGAACTTCATGTGGAAAAATCTATTAGTATCAATTTGCATGCATGGATTCAAATTCTTTGAGCTAGAATTCATATTTTTGCAAGATGTCGTGGTTTCCATTTAACAAATCAGAATGAACGTATTTACTCTGTAATCACGTATGAAATAGAGCATGCATCTGTTTCATTAGATACCTTTTTAGAGTCTTTGACGACAAATGCTGATTAGCAGATGCCAGTTACTGCACAGTAAGTAGAAAATACTGGCAGTCTTTGGTACAAAAGTAGCTCAGTGGCAGACATTGACACATCTTTTCGTATAGCCAGTGGTGACTGTCAGCAGTTGGCTGTGTGTGGTAAGCCCTCCCTTCAGTCAGTCCTGATGAGTACAGATGAAATTCACATTTCGCTTCAAGGGAATGTACACATGTATTGAAAAATCTGTGAAAATTTAATGGAATTGTGGCTTTTTGCAAGAGAGATTGCTCTGAAGTGATACAGTTTTTGTGTGTAATTCTCTGTGCAATCTGAAAGTCTTCCCTTGAATGCTGTGCTGCATAGGAAAGTATTTGTGTTCGAAAGTGTGACAATTACATTTAAAAGTCATTGTTGGCCATATAAACATGCCCTTTAGAAGTAATGTTGGATTCACAGAGGTGAGAGCTGCCTTCCTGAAACCTTATATTGTGAAGTAGGATCACTGGTACAGGGGAAGCTCTGCAAGTTGATCATAACCTTTCCCTGTCTGAAATACAGGCAAAGCATGAACAAGCTAAAAATGAGGCTACCGGGATTTGTCTCAGGTGGTAATTTTAAAAACAAAGTGACTTACCATATTTTGACTGTGTTTTGTATGAGGCCATAATGCTGTTTTGAACTTGAAACTCATCTGTGGTACTGGGGAAGGCTGCAAGGCAAGACAAGAAAAAGAGAGAGCTTTGCCCTGACTGGTAAGAAGGAAATTTCTGAAGGTTACCATGACTCTGATCACTGTATGTGCTTGCCGTTTATTGATGAGAATGTATCAGTAAAGAGAAAACGCAATGTTTTAAGTTCTGATAGCTTCCCTTAGCAAGATGTCTGAGACATGGCTTATGGACAGTGAAACTGATAAATTGGGACAAGATATAATGTGTCTATTCCACAGTTTTCCACTCGCTACAGGAATCCAAAGCAAGCTCTTCTGCACAGCAAGTGTTCCTGTTACCAGTTTGGAAGAAATTAATGTACCATACAATTACATTTTTACCTTTAGATACTGGAAAGCAAAGAGCAAACACAACTTCTGAGTCCTTCTATAGTATTTTGGTGGCAGCTCTGTGCACAGGTCAAAGTTCCCTTCTCATATTTAAATTTATAGTGGATGAATGAGGTAACTATAAAGAACTAGGATTAGGTAGAGATGGATGGCACATTTCAACGCTTAAATACTTTACTGGACTGGAACTGTATGTTTCTAAACTCTCTAGCCAATAGTCCTTCTTTCACCAATCTCAGCTCTGCTTCCCTCCAGACACTTTGACAGGAAAATGTCACATTAATTACTAGTACTTTAAACTATTTTCTTCAAATTAGCTGTCACTTCCATCCTCCCTTTGGTATCCTGCAGGGAGCATGCTTTGAGAGCAGCTCAACGGACCGGCATTTCAAACACATTCCAATGTGAGCAGAGTCTACTTGAAGCATAATTAATCTTTAGAGGTACATATGATAAGAGAATCCCATTTTAAAGTGATAATTATGGCGCAGTTGAGAGGAAGACAGGCAAATTGAAATCTATCATGCAGACAGTTGGAAGTTAGGTGAGAAGAGTCAGATGCCCTTTTTACTGAAATGAAAGGTGGAAAGCTACCTGGAAATGTGAGAAATAAAATTCAGAATGGTTTGTGGGTTTGTTGTTTTTTTTTTTTTTGTTAGAGTCAGTTTTTAAAATAAAAGGGAAGAAAATTATATCCAAAGGTTTGCCTGTTCTGTCTGCAGAACAGATGCATTTTGTCATGTTTCACTTTCTGAATATTTATTTATCTTTACAGTAGTAAGAGTGTGGCTAAAACCACATCTTCATTCCATTTTTTTGTTTCCTTGCCAAATGCCTTTTAATTCTCTTCTGTTGAATATTCCATTGGTCCTTTAGTGTTTCCTGACAGTTCTTCTGGTTACTCTCTAGCACTCTCTTCTGTGGTCCTCCACTGTCTAGTCTTAGTTCTTATTTTCTAAAGCACTGATCATTTGTGTGTCTCTACCAGATTCTTCCACTCTGTGTGCTGATTATCCTTGGAATAGGCTTGCTACCCTATGTAAATGTCAATGTGTTTTAGAATTCCAAATATATCATGAGCATTTAGTTACATCCACAAAGTGGCACTGTTCTACCTTAGGATGGTTGTAGTGGTAGGGTGTTTTGCACTTGCTGTCAATGGGAGTTAATACTGCTAAATGCCACAGTAGTAGGAAGTAATCTCCTTTGGAACATGATGTGCTATATTCTTTTGCCAAGTTGGAAGAGAGGTATGAAAACAGCTGATAACTCGGAGGACATGCTTTCTTGTTGCCACTAACTACCATAATTTGCCCTATGCTGATGACTTTCATAACCCTGCTGTTTGCGTTCCTGGCTTTCTTTGTCTCTGTCTGCCTTCTCTGCGTATACAGAAGGCAGACATATACAGAAAAAGTTCTTGTACAAGAAGTATAGAAGGTGCAGTTAGGCAACTGATTTAATTACATTAAGCACTTCCTTTATGTTTGGCTCTAACAGTTAATATTAAGCATGACAAGAAAGAGAATAAACCAATATACTGCCCACTAGGGAAGGAAGCTGTAGTTTAGTAGGGTAATACCCAGTTTACTGCTCTACTTTATAAGTGCTAGATCCCTCAATACATACGTCAAAGTTACAGGCTTGCCAAAATATGGTATTAATTATAATGCACTGTAACGCTTTACCTCACAGAATGTATTTTACACTACTTGGACTCTGCAAGAGGATTATACTTTCCTTGCAAAGAATTAATTTCTGCTGTGTTTAAATGCTCTCACACAGGTGACCTGTTTCCATTTTTTCTGGCAAATACTAAGAACAAAATACAGCTTGAAGAAAGCTGTCAAAAGTAGTCTTGGATCTTTGCAGTCTTGCTGGTGTTTCCCTTCTGCTTCTCTTGTGATGCAATTAACTGGAATACATGGGAGAATTTACTCAGTTTTCACAGCACAATAAACTGATGAACGCATTTTGTACCCTACTTGGAGAATATGTTAAGAAAAAAGGGTACTTGATAGTGGTTCCCGGAGAACTGTGAAAAGGGACTGCACAGAAGAATCTCACAGGCCATAGTTTTGCATATGGCGGGCTTAATGGTGGGAAAGGGACAAAGGCAGCATGAAGCTCCTATTTATTTGATAGTGAGAAAGGAAGAAGATTCTTTAGTGTCCTCAACAAGCAGTCTTCTTATCTCCCACTTTCTTTTCATCTGCTGCCAGGTGTGCTGATTGATGCACAGAGCCATCATTTCTAGAAAAATCAATATACAACACACATCAAACGTAGGTTTTGGTTATCCTGCAGCTGGAAACCTGGTAATTGCCACTGATAACAGTCTTAAAATGTTTTACAAAGAGAGCTGGGGGGGGAACAACCCACAAAGCTTCATTTAATGCCCCCAAAGACACCCACGTTGTTCACTTTGTGTGACAAATATCCTGCAGAATTAAAGAGATGTTGCACCATTCTCAGAGTGAGTCAGTGAATGCAAAATACAATGCACACTGCATGTCCAAAGAAGAAAAAAGTTCAAGGTTTGGCAGAACTGGATCGTATATAGGTGTATTCTTATTGGAAGATTTGTCCCAGAGCATTTCTTGAGAGGCTATGAATACTGACATCTTCATGACATGAAGATAAGTCTCCTAGACAGTTTAGCGCAGAGCACATGCAATAAAGATGTGATTCATCATCATACTCAAAGTATCTTGAGAAGGTTTTTACTATGGTCAATAAAAGGTTAATTGTCTTGCTAGTTTGAGAAGAAGCATTGTTTGCCTGTGCTGTAGCCTTTATAGAACAAACATTCATGGAGAACAGAACAAAACAAAGTATTACTCTGACCTGCTTATGGCAATGCTGCTGTTACAACCCAGTATCAATCTTTTAAGCTTAGAACTTGGTAACATCGACATAGTCTATATCAGGATTTGTGCCTATGTACCATTAATAGCAGCACGCACCAGAACATGAATTTTTAGAGTCCTTCCAGCAACATGGAAAGCACTTGAGAAAACCTATAAGAATGTAGTGTTTTCTGATGTAGCTCTTAGTGACTCTCTGTGTCTGCAGCGGAGGAAGATGTACAGCATCAACTTTGCTTGTTGTAGTTTTGCTTATTTACAAATACCTTGACTGTTGCTCTTGAAAATGAGGAAGAACCTAAGTAGTGTGGTTTTGCTGGGGTTTTTTTTTGGTTGTTTTTTTTTTTTAATTCTATGATGGGTGCTCTGGTGAGAGATGTCACTTAAGATAGACTCCATTAGATCTGATATTCCATGACACCTTATATTAAAACTCTAACATCTTTCTTCATGGTTTCCAGTTAAGCGTGTGTTTGGCTTGTGCATGGGAACAATGCTGTACCAAACATTTCTTCTAAGGAAGAACATCATATAGTTACCAGGTTTTGTTATCACCACAAAGAAATAGTAATTCTATCAAAAGAACATTCAGGGTTTATTGTGTAGCACAGCAGGTTTGAAAACATCTTGCTTGAATGGAGTTCATGGGGAGCAGACATAATATCCCAAACATATTTTATAAATACTTCAGTCATTCCTTTACTCTTTTAGTTAATAAACTGACTGTTGTAACATATAATGCAGTACTGTACAAACCATACTAAGTTTAATGAGCCTATAATGAATTGATTTGTTTGTGCTGGCAAGATTCAGTGCAACTGAAGTGTGGTGGTGTGAGAAGTCACTACACCGACTGTTTTACAGACCTTAGCAGTCTTGTGTGATCACCCATCTGCGTGTAAATTATGCTTTGGTGCTGTGTGTTCAGTCAAAAGAATGCCTTAGTAGCTGAGTAAGTGATTTGCAGATTTGCATTTACAGTTGCAGCCCAAAAACCTCGGGAGCTGCACACCTTCAGCAAGAATCATAAACATTGCTTTGCTGTTACAGTATGACCAACCTCATTTCTATACATTAGCTTCCATAAGGTGACTTCAGAACTGCAGTGCTTTCTGTCACCTACCTGCTCCTCCTGCCACCTAGATTTAAGTCCTTTGGATGTAACAGGCCCATCAAACCATTTTGGTGGTAAATATTTGAAGTGCTGAGCATCACAGCTGTAATGCTCAATAATATATTTACAAGATTTTAAACTTCCTTTTCCTTCCTTACTTCTGACTATTTCTCTGGCTGGTCTTCACATCTGCTACATGCCTGCATCTCAGATTGTGATGTCTCTGGAAACTCTGTTGCAGTGAAGTATTCTTTACATACAAAATAGCAAACAATTCAGTTAAATTTCTTGTGGCCAGATATATATACTAGTCTGGAGTTTGCAGAAGACCATATTAACCATGTTTCTGTATAGACTCCTTGAAAATTGTAACGGGGCAATACTGACTCTCTTTCTCTGTCTCATTCTCATCCAAGTATGCCAGGTCCGCCCAGCGTGCAGCCAAGTGTACAGTTTCTTTCACTCTGCTGACCCCTCTGCCTGCAGACTTGAACCATGCTGGAGAAAAGATTCCATCTCCTGCCTCCATTCACTGTCCCACGGTACAGAGATACCCACTAGGGGATGGAGATCTCACCAGTTAGGTACAGTGCCTATTTTCATAGCTCTCCTTACCTGTTGTTCTCTTAAGCATTCTCTCCTTACATAGCTCAGAGGATTTGAAATACAATGTGCTAACATGCTAAAAAAAAGTCATCTGGGACTGAATGGCGCAGACATATTTAGCAAGTGTGGAACCAAAGAAGATTACCAAGAAAAAATGATTCTTATCTATGAGCTTTGTGCTACTAGTTGGTCACTTGTGGTTGGTTTATTGCGAATATCTACTAGGACAAATCAGAGCACTGGGCAAATTGTCTTTTGATTGCTCTTTTCCTAGGTAGGCTACTAAACAATCGTTATGTTGGGTAATAAATGTTTGAATCCAGGAAAAAACAGAAGTAGACTGATTTGTGGAAGGAAAGAGGAAGACGTGGATGAGCAAGTGCTAGTAGAAGGAATTGTGCTGTTTTGACTTTATAGAAAATGAGATAAAATTATATAGGTGCAAAGTATCTTGACTTGTCATATTATGCAAAAAAGGGAATTGATCAGTGTGTATCTGTACACACATGCACATTAGATTTATTCTTCTTGCTACAGATTCAGACATGAATTCAAGCCTCAGCAGGATATTTCAAAAGGCTTTTCAGGATTCAGAGTTAAGGTTGGAGGCAAATACAGTAAAATGGCAGTGGTTTTCTTCTTTGTTGGAGCTAGGAGAATCGTATCACTGGGAACCTGTTCTGTGCGGTAGGATACACACAACTCCTTTGTTTTATCTGCTTAAATATGGTGTACATTGGATGCAAATCAGTTTGAATCTGATTAAATCAATGTTTGAAAGGCAACAGTTGATACTGAGTTGCAGAAGGTTGGTTTCTAGGTGTTGGCTTCACTGAAATGTGAAGATCAGACGACAGAACAAGAGGAAATGGCCTCAAGTTGCGCCAGGGGAGGTTTAGATTAGACATTTGCAAAAATTTTCTTCACCGAAAGGGTTGTTGGGCATTGGAACAGGCTGCCCAGGGAGGTGGTGGAGTCCCCATCTCTGGGGGTATTCAAAAGACGTTTAGACGAGGCCCTAAGGGATATGATTTAGTGGGGGACTTGGTAATGCTAGGTTATTGGTTGGACCCGATGATCTCGGAGGTCTCTTCCAACCAGAACAATTCTATGATTCTATGATTCTATCTGGCTGTTCCTCAGCAACTGACTTAAGGAATAGCTAAGGTGAGGGACAGTCCAAACTAGGGAATATATGCTCTCTCCTCACCCCCATGTCTGAGTTTTCTTTCAATGGAAAATATATACCCTGCTTTGCATTCTGACTTGGAGTTATTATAAAGCCTGACTGTGCGCTTGGAAATCCTGCTGGTTGGTTAGGCACAAATTCTGTCACTGAGACGTATCATAAGGCTATCCTGAAAAGTTGAACCCTCCTTTAAATAACTGTCATGGGAAGAATAGTTCCCTTAGGCTTCTTTTCAAATTGAAAACCTCGCGTTGGTCCATTTTACCAGCTTTGTTGTGTTAAAGTAAACCCTTCAGATATAGTGATTCTTGAAGCAGAGGCTTTATAAGTGATTTGGGAACAACTGGTGCTCTTTCCAAGTTCATCTAAGGCACTGAGTCAGAAGATTCCCCTACAGAGCATGTAAATCTGGAAACCCTGTCTGTTGGATGTATTATAAAATAAAAATTCCTGAGTGCTAGTGATCAGCAAATGTTCCATGGTATGTTTTTGGATTTAAACCTGTGTGCAGAGTTAAGTCATTGCTGCGCTTTACACCTAAGCTGCATTATATTTCAATGAATATGAAATCCTGCCATTTAAATACAAGTGCTGTGAGATCCTTTTGGAATTTAAGGGTCTTATTTTTTTCCTTTCTCTGATGCCTGGACTTGTGAAAGTATTTCTTAAAATGAGAGCCTTTGTAGTGTCAACTGGAATGGTAGTTTACTAATCAGTTGTGATGAGACCTAGTTTACACCAAAACTCTAAGTAATTATGCATTGCCCAAAACAGCCTTTTCTGATAATCTTTCAGTCATTAAACAATCTAATTCCCTGTTCCTTTTCTCATAAGAACTGATGATTAAAAGAAGAATGGTTCTGTTGCCTGCCTGACATTCCTTATAGGTGCCTCTGTGGAAAAAAAACTAATCTGGAAGCCGCATGAAAAAAAATTTACTACTAGAAGAGAATTTCACCCTATGATTCATAGGAATGGTTCAGCGATAACACAGGCTGGAGACATGATGAAGACTTGAGGGGGGCGGGATTTCTATAGCTGTCTTTCAGTTCTTGCCAATCAAAATGAAGCTCTTGGAGCCAGCTGCTCTGTGCCTGGGTTTATCTTGAAGCTTTTAGTTTATCAAATTTACTTTTTCCATTGAGATTCAGGAAACATCTAAGACTTAAGTGGCAGGACTTAAAGAGCAGGGCACACGTTTATCTAGACAATTGATTGCATCCAGCAGGCATCATTACTTATCACTAAGGCTGCCACCAGGGTCATTCAGTTTGTAGTAATGTGGTATTATTTGTGTGTGTGATGGATTGATCTATTAAGAGCTTAATGATGATGAAAGCTGACTCTTACCAGGCTTGATTTTGACAATCACAGAGACTTGACTACCCAGAGAATTATTCCTCTTCTGTCAATTGCTTGGTCAGTTAGAACTGTATCTTCTGTTGATACAATTCCTAATGTGGATGTGATGACATTATTAGGCTATTGATAAAATAGCTTAATAAAATAAAATTATTGTGAGACATGATTTAAATTCAGTTTCTGAATGTATAGGAGAGTTGATACATTATATGCAAAGAGAAAGAAAAATTAGCAAAGATTAAGTTTATATCTGAGATATCTTCAACCTATGCACTGGATGGATAGATAGAATGGAAACTAATCACATAAGGCGTCCCACTTTTTCAGAAGTCACCTCTTATGGTGATATTTATCTTATGTTGCTGTGATATACAGACAAGTGAAAGTAAAAGAAACTGCGTTGAAAGCACTGCCAGACATACAGAGCAGGTGGAGAAAACGTTTATTTTCATAACTCATTGCATCTATGGTGATTGCTGACAGAGACATAGCAGTAGGTAATGGTTCAGACAAAATGCGATTTATTAATTGGTGGGGGTTTTTTTACTATAAGGACAAAGGTACAAAGTTCAGGTTATGCTACAGCCCAGAGAAAGGCATGCTGTCTTGACCTTTCAATTAAACAGCACCTTTCTCAGCTGCTGCTGTGATATTTAGGCCACATGATTTGGGGTTTGTTGTCAGAAGGACCAGCTGCCTTGCTCTTCAGTATTTAGCATGACATAGAATCAGACCTTTTACTTCTTTGTGCTGCTTCTTTCCCTACAAAGATCATATAATACTTCCTCATCTTGTGAGGTAAGTAATAGGAAAGCAGCATTGGTGGTTTTCTTTTCAGTTATCTGTGTTGGAGTGTATACAGTTTGCCTGAGACAAGGGAAGTAATAAAATTATCTTTCCATTCTTTTCACCTCCATCAAGCTTTCCTGTAGCCACACATAGCTTTCCATACTGTATGGCAATCAACAAGATTCCTTTGAAAGAACAGTACATTGCAGTTTCTTTAATGAAAACTCAAAGCACATGTTACCATGGAAACTACAATTGAACATATTCTGTCCAAACTACATACCCATCACAAAGTGTTAGAATTCAATTGTTTTCTCTGATTCAGTTGCAGGGCAGCTCCTTGTGTTGTCTCGTGCAGTTGAGATATTCAGGCTTATGTCAAACAAGGCAGAATCTTTCTAGCCATGTCTGCTTTTTGGAAGGGAGGAAATTGTAGGGAGCTATGTTGCTATTCCTTTTCATTTAATGGTGACACGTTTTACCAGTTCTGATAATCTATAGACAGTTATGCTTCCAGTGTATTTTTTTAAGGAATGGCGTCCTTGCAAGCAGCAACTTGTTGTGTTCTCCTGTGTGCACCATTGAGGTATTCATTGCATTGAGAGTTGGTAAGACTTGAAAAGTTGAAGAGAAACTTATTCCAGGCCTCCACTATGCAAAGAATCGTATGACATAGTCCCCAACCCATGACCACGTGAAAGATGAGCACAGCATGATTACAGTTATTTGTCTAAATGGGACTGAAATATGCCGTCAAGGGCCGTCTGCTTTCTTTTGTATTACATGCATTGAACTGGGTCTCCTTTTTCTTTTGTTCACTGTTTTAATCTCTCCTGGAGGTTTGTTCTGAAAAACAACACTGAGAAGTCAGCAGCTTTTGATATGCACTTTGCTGTATATCCTGTCTGTCAGTTGAGATTCTGCCTTTCCTAGGTACAGGAGGGATGTACAGGCTGCTTCAAGCAAAATTACCGGTAATGCTTTTATTTAAATGCTCGTCTGCTCTTACATGTTTCAGAACACCTCAGGAGGAGGGCTGTGTTTTGTTCATTAAGTAGAGGTGTTAGCCATGGCCGTAGCTTTGTCAGAATGGCATGAATAAATGAGAATTCTGTTCCATTTGGGAACACGCAAATCAGTAGATAGCCTTGCTGAAGGTTCTATTTCTAAAGTCATTTTGCTCATGTCAGGAGGAGAACAAGAGAAGTATCACAGAATCCCAGGGCTGTGTAGTTCTTCTCAGAGAATGACTTTAAAATGGATAGGGTTGAGTGTGAAGTAAAATAGCATCCCAACATCACTACTCAGTTTGCAAGATCTTGGCCAAAAGCACCCAGCTGCCATTGTATTTTCATGGCAGTAGGGTGTGCTTTCTCCATTTAGTCATGCTGTCTCATGCTGTCCTCCTTCCCTCTGAAGGAGTTTCATCCATGGTCATTAAATCTGATATTATTCAGGAAAACACTCATTAGCTCTGTATTAAAAAAAAAAAACAAAACCCCAACCCCCACCCCCACCCCCCCCCCCCAAAAAAAAACACCACCACACACACTAGTTTCAAAGCCATGTTATTCATCCCATTGGGTTTTTTTATTATTATTTTCATTTCTGTAACCTGCAGGTGATGCTATCCACAACCACAGTGCTCTGTTCCTTGAGAACAGCTCTTTGAACATACCTTTCTCTCAGGAGAGTCCTGGATCTCCAAACGCATCTGATCAACCACAAGGAAAAACAAGAAAGTTGAGCGTGGCCAGCACAAACAGTGAAAACTCAGGGTCAACAGAAAGCTTGCCATCAGCATACCTCACCAACAGTGAGTGAAGCCTGGTGCCATGTGCTGTCCGATATGACAACAACCCTTCCCTCCACATTCTTTCTGTGGAAAAGTTTATTATGAAAAGGAAAATGACCTGTTTGGAAATTTGGGGAGAATGACAACAGCCTAAGTTGCTGCAATTTTTAATAACACAATTTAGCTTCCTCTTCTGTTTGTAATTAAATAGATAAAGTAATAGAAGTGAAGTCACAGTTTTATACTAAGGTACCGCTCATAAATAGTCATTAAGGGTTTCATACTAACAGGGGTTTAGAAGCATGTTCCAGGCATGAAGAAATATAGATAGATAAGATTTGTTACCCATAATTAAAAGTGCTATAAATCATTATATTGTCCTGTTATGGACTGTAGTCATATATCAATATTCCATTCACTATTTGGGAAGCATTTGCAATTCTTACTCTGTAACATGATCATAAAAGTACTAGTCTTTCACTGTACATTTTCTGTGGACCAGGAAGCAATGGGAATCATGCTGAGGTGATTTCTGCTTCCAAAAACTTGGACCCAGTAGAACTGCTTAGATTTCAGACATTTAAGTGATGATGCAGTCAGTGAAAACAGGACTTTTGTGTTCGCTAGATACCATTAACAGACTCTAAATGTCAACATTAAAAAAGCAAAAGACTTCATTCAATTATCTAGCTTAAACATAAAAACAGCAAGAGATGTATTAAGAAGATATCTTACAGAAATGTGATGCTATTTTGTTTGATTTTTTTGTAGTTACTGCAAAGTGGTGGGGAACAAAACGAATAGATTATGCCTTGTATTGTCCAGATGTGCTGACAGCCTTTCCAACTGTGGCCCTGCCGCATCTCTTCCATGCCAGCTACTGGGAATCAACAGACGTTGTGGCCTTCATTTTGAGACAGGTCATTGATCTCATTATTTTTTCTCTCTGCAACGAATAACCTTGTGATTGTTAATTGCATCTTCCAAGGGTGATCATTCTTTTAAGCTTCAGTTAGATGGCTAACTGTGGTTGCATCACATACAACTGGGTGTAGGAATGACAGATGTGGATTTTATGGAGAGGTGAAGGGGACTGAGCCCACTGTTAGCACTGCTGGCTGGTGTTCCTACTGCTGACTTGTGACTGTTAACAAGGCACTGTCATGCATACCTTACTCACCCCTCCCATGCCCTGGATCAGTGTAGCCCTGTATTGTATATTAATTTCCTCCTGGTTTTGAAGGAATAGACTATCTCCAGCCTTACTTAATTATGTATTTCCCTACTAAATATTAAATATTAGCATACATTTGATAATAAACCAGCAGTTTGAAAGTACTGCTTCTGTAAGAAAGTCAGGTCTCTCCTGTAACTGTACTAGAGTATTTCAAGGAATTGTGTGCACTATCTCCTCAGAATTGATTCTGAGTCATATGATGGGTCTTTGTCCTGCTCTGTCAGTGATTAAACAGCAGCTCACAGTGACTTAGGGATAATGCAGTGCTCTGACCTCTAGAGAAAGTGGTTAAGGCTGAGAAATGTCACCTGGGGTAAAAAAAAAGAAGTGGTGTTCAAGTCAAACCTGCAGGATAGGTGTCCCTCCAAGAACCAGTGACCCTCACCTAAAAGCCAGTCACAAGCAGTTTAATTTGGATCAGCCCAAGAATCTGGGTGGTTTTTACATTGAGTGAATGATGAAACAGCTGCTGCCAGGCAAACAGTAGAGAGAATAATGCAGAAAACTGCACGGTGACTTTTTTTTCATTAAATCAGTTTGGCAGAGTGTCAGTGTACCTGCCTCTCTCGCAACTCCTTTTAGCTGGTCTCTGAGTGTTAACTCCTCCCTCCACCTCCTGCTCCCAGTGCTGGTGTCAATGAGTGTAGTTCCTGGAGGCTCACCTGGTAGCTCCTGGGAATGGAAGCTCAGTGGCTGAGTTCCTTCCAGTCCAGAACTACTGCTGAGTAGTATGCAATTGTACCGAACCCCCATCTTTATATGGCAGTCTCTGAGTGGAGTGTGCAGCAGACAATCTGGCTGGTAACCAGACCACTTCGGAGTTTTTGATTGCTGTTTTTAATTGATGAAATTCTAAGAGTCCTTCAGCCTGCTGTCCTTTCAGAGCATCCTTCAGTATATCTGATTCCTGTCAAAATGTATCATTAAGCAATGCAGAATTTTAAAAGCTAATTTAAAAAACTTTCTTTATAACTAGCGTAACCGTAATCAAGGCAAAGCAAAAGTTGCTGAAGACTTTTTCCATGAACGAGAACAGTCTCCAGAACAGGAATCTTATTTGATGCTCATCCCAAAGTAGAGGAGAGGTTTCTGCAGGAAGTGACAGGATGCAAATCCCTGTTTTTTCTGTTCAGGGACCTAGATAATTGTACATAGATGTTTCTCATCTCCGTTGCAGCTCTCTTACAGCTCTTGTCATCTCATCTTCTCTCTCAGGACGTTTTTTGCCTTGAATCCATCAGAGCATTCTCGCGTCTTTCCTTTCAAATGCCTCTCTGAGCCCAGTTGTCTGTTAGCAGTCATTCCTGCTTTATTCTATTTGTTATTTCTGTGCATTCATATCAAGTTGCATTGTTGTGTCTTACCTAGCCTTGTATGTGTATTACAGCTTTATAATTTAATAAGCCCTTCAAGCATTTGGAACGTACCTGTAAAGCAATATGTCAGCTTACAGCACTACACAAAGGACTGGTTAGTTCCAGCATAGTCTGGACATTCTGCCCTTGCTGGGGGTTAAGGTTAAGGCTAATGGCTCCTGAATGCCCTGTGAGCGCATGTATTTCCTGCACATGACCTCCAGTGAGTAGAATTTATGCCAATTTGTTAAAAACCACACTGAGCCCTATACTATGATTGTGGCAAACCAACTGCTTTGCTAAGGCTGAATACAGCAGGATTTTACTCAAGGGACTTCATATGAGACATCTTTTGAAATGATTCTAGGCCACTCTTCCAGAGAGGGCACCCAGGGTGGAAAACTTCAGCACAGAATACCAACTGTTCAACTGGAGTAATTTTCTGCTAGCTTGTGAAAGAGACACACTAAGCTATTTCTCATTTGAAATGAAGTAGCCTCACGCTACCCGTGATCCCAGGGTGCAACCCACAGATTTCAGTAAGACAGGGCTTGTGGTTTCAATTGAAACAGGGCATAACCCACAGATTCCAGCCCTGAGCTAGAAGACAGGGACGGGGAGCAGAATGAAGCCACGCCCCCATATCCAAGAGGAAATGCTTAGCGCAACCTGCTACACCACTTCGACACACACAAGTCTATGGGGCTGGATGGGATCCACCCAAGGGTACTGAAGGAGCTGGCAGAAGTGCTCACCAAGCCACTCTCCATCATTTATCAGCAGTCCTGGCTCACCAGGGAGGTCCCAGTTGACTGGAGGATGGCAAATGTGACGCCCATGTACAAGAAGGGCCGGAAGGAGGATCCAGGGAACTACAGGCCTGTCAGTCTGACCTCGGTGCCTGGGAAGGTTACAGAGCAGATAACCTTGAGTGCCATCACGCGGCTACGCGGGACAACCAGGCGATCGGGCCAGTCAGATGGGTTTATGAAGGCAGGTCCTGCCTGATCAACCTGATCTCCTTCTACGACCTGGTGACCCGCCTAGGATGAGGGAAAGGCTGTGGACATTGTGTACCGGACTTTAGTAAAGCCTTTGACACTATTTCCCACAGCATCCTCCTGGAGAAACTGGCTGCTCGCTGGCTTGGACGGGCGTACTCTGCGGGCTGGGTAAATACTGGCTGGATGGCCGGGCCCAAAGAGTTGTGGTGAATGGAGTTCAATCCGGTTGCGGCCGGTTCACAAGTGTGTTCCCCAGGCCCAGTACTGGGGTCGTCCTGTTCATATCTTTATCATGATCTGGACAAGGGGATCGAGTGCTCCCTCAGTAAGTTTGCAGACGACACCAGTTGGGAGGGAGTGTTGATCTGCTTGAGGGCAGGCAGGCGCTAAGCGGGACCTGGACAGGCTGGATTGATGGGCCAAGGCCCACTCTATGGAGTTCACACAAGGCCAAGTGCCAGGTCCTGCACTTGGGTCACAACAGCCCACCAGCAACGCTACAGGCTTGGGGAGGAGTGGCTGGAGAGCTGCCCAGCGGAAAAGGGCCTGGGGGGGGTTGGTCGACAGATGGCTGAATATGAGCCAGCCAGTGTGCCGCAGGTGGCCAATAGCATCCTGGCTTGTATCAGATTAGTGTGGCACGCAGGACTAGGGAAGCGATTGTCCCCCTGTACTTGGCCCTGGTGGCTGCACCTCGAGTACTGTGTTCAGTTTTGGGCCCCTCACTCCAAGACAGACATTGAGGTGCTGGAGAGTGTCCGAGACAGGCAACGAAGCTGGTGAAGTGTCTAGAGAACAAGTCCTATGAGGAACAGCTGAGGGAACTGGGGATGTTTAGCCTGGAGAAAAGGAGGCTGAGGGGAGACCTTCTCGCTCTCTACAACTCCCTGAAAGGAGGCTGTAGCGAGGTGGCTGC
Source organism: Phoenicopterus ruber ruber (assembly GCA_009819775.1). NCBI lineage: Eukaryota > Metazoa > Chordata > Aves > Phoenicopteriformes > Phoenicopteridae > Phoenicopterus > Phoenicopterus ruber. The sequence continues at coordinate 151,618 of CM020233.1, read as the reverse complement.
GATCTCTTCTCCCAAGTAACACGCAATAGGAAAGAGGAAATGGCCTCAGGTTGTACAGGGGAGGTTTAGATTGGATATTAGGAAAAATTTTCTTCACCAAAAAGGTTGTGGGCATTGGAACAGGCTGCCCAGGAATTGGTGAGGCACCATCCGGAGGTATTTAAAGGATGTGTAGATGTGGGCTTAGGGACGTTTAGTGGGGACTTGGCAGTGTTAGGTTGACGGTTGGACTCAATGATCTTAAAGGTCCTTTCCAACCTAAACGATTCTATGATTCTAATATGTGTGGGTTGTGTCCTGAAATCTGAGTTGGACACAGATTTCTCGGTGTGTGATACTTGGGTTGTAAGAATGTGTAGCTTGTATGACATATTAGAGTTTTCCATGTTCACAAGTTATAGTCCTCTATCTTCAGATGTTACAGCCACAAGCCAAATCCTGAGCCTGTCACCTACTGCAGTGGTGAATAATATCAAAAGTGTGAAAGAACCAATTCTGTCTGGGAGAATCAATCACAGATGGAGTCAGGAATCTGACCTCTGCCCAATAAAGGACATTAAAAAATACCTGTGGTCTTAAGCTGTTTACTGACTTCGCAGACATGAAACAGACAATGCGACTGTCACTTGACACATCCTGAGTTTTTTCACCATTTTTCTCTGGAAGAGTGAGTGCCATAGAATCATAGAATCATAGAATTGTTCTGGTTGGAAGAGACCCTCCGAGATCATCGGGTCAACCATTAACCTATCACTACCAAGTCCCCCACAAATAATCACTTAGGGCCTCTCTAAAAGCCTTTTGAATACCCCCAGAGATGGGGACTCCACACCTCCCTGGCGCAGCCTTTTGTCCAATGCCTGACAACCCTTCGGTGGAAGAAATTTTTGCAAATGTCCAATCTCAACAGTCCCCTGGCGCAATGAGGCCATATTTCCTATTTGTTTTGTTGTCTGTTACTAGTGGTAGAAGAGTCGGACCCCCATCTTCTGTCACACCTCCTTTCAGGGAGTTGGCAGAGACGGAAGGTCCTCCCTCAGCCTCCTTTTCTCCAGACTAAACATCCCCAGTCCCTCAGCCGCCCCTCATAGACTTTGTTTCCAGACCCTTCACCAGCCTCCGTTGCCCTTCTTTGGCACGGCTCCAGCACCTCCATGTCTTTCTTGTAGTGAGGGGCCCAAAACTGAAACCAGCACTCGAGGGCGGCCTCACCAGGGCCGAGTACAGGGGGACGATCACCTCCCTACCTTCTGGCCACACTATTCTGAACAGGCCAGGATGCCGTTGGCCTTCCTTGGCCCTCGGGCACACTGCTGGCTCATCTTCAGCCGGCCGTCAACCAACCCCCCCCCAGGTCCTTTTCCGCCGGGCAGCTTTCCAGCCACTCCCCCCCAAGCCTTGTAGCGTTGCCTGGGTTGTTGTGACCCAGGAGCAGGACCGGCAGTTGGCTTGTTGAACCTCATCCATTGGCCTCGGCCCAATCACGCCATCATGCGGCACATACAGGACAACCGGGTAATCGGGCCCAGTCAGCACGGGTTTATGAAAGGCAGGTCCTGCTCCTGATCAACCTGATCTCCTTCTACGACCTGGTGACGCCTTGTGTGAGGGAAAGGCCTGTGGACGTTGCGTACCTGGACTTTAGTAAAGCCTTTGACACCGTCTCCCACAGCATCCTCCTGCTCAGAACTGGCTACCCCTGGCTTGGAGGCGTACTCTGCGCTGGGTAGGAAACTGGCTGGATGGCCGGGCCCAAAGAGTTGTGTGGTGAATGGAGTTCAATTCGGTTGGCGGCCGGCGGTCACAAGTGGTGTTCCCAGGGCTCAGTACTGGGGCCCGTCTGTTCATATCTATCAATGATCTGGACAAGGGGATCGAGAGCCCTCAGTAAGTTTGCAGATGACACCAAATGGGAGGGAGGGTTGATCTGCTGGAGGGCAGGCAGGCACTGCAGCGGGACCTGGACAGGCTTGGAGCGATGGGCCGAGGCCCAATTGTATGAGGTTCAACAAGGCCAAGTGCCGGGTTCCCGCACTTGGGTCACAACAACCCAGGCAACGCTACAGCTTGGGGGGGAGTGGTGGAAAGCTGCCCGGAAAAGGACCTGGGGGGGGTTGGTCGACAGATGGCTGAAGATGAGGCAGTGTGCGCAGGTGGCAAGAAGGCAACGGCATCCTGGCCTGTATCAGCACTAGTGTGGCCAGCAGGAGTAGGAGGTGATCGTCCCACTGTACTCGGCCTGGTGAGGCCCGCCCCCTGAGTGACTGGGTTCAGTTTGGGCCCCTCACTACAGAAAGACATTGAAGTGCTGGAGCGTGTCCAGAGACGGGCAAACGAGACTGTTCAATAAGTACTTGACATTAAGTGGTTGGCCAAACAGAGTGAAAACAGTTTATTTGTCTGTACAATTAATTGTGAACATATGGCCTGACCTCTTATACTTTCGTTGTGCTTTTGGCTCTGCAGTATCATTCAGCTGGGGCAGCAGTGTACTTTCCCTTTCTTTGCCAATTACCAGGACTCCAGGCCACACACTGTTTATTGAAATACAATATAATTTCAGGTGATGAGATGAGAATATGAAATGTAAATTCAAGGAAATGACAACCGGATCCAGCAACACTAAGTCCGTCCAATCCACGAGAAAAATGGCTACCAAAAGGACACATGTCAAATTGAGAGTAAGTATAAATCTGAATATATATGGCAGCTATAGAATTTGGGTTTGGCAGCAATTTAAATGGAGTTTGATCTCCCAAAGCATGAGTTTACATAACTGAATATTACTAAAGAGTTGAAAACTGCTAATGTAATCCAGAGGCAAACAAAATAACAGTTAGGGAATAGGAACAATTTTTCTTAGTTTATCACTACATGTTGGGAGAAAGTATATTTCTTTCTTTAAATACAAAGGGGCCTTAAGTTTCAATTAAGCAAAGAGGTTGTTCTCTATTTCTTACTGCTAGATGAATCCATAACTCAAGAAAAAAATATTTTCTTCATTTCTTCAGATGCCCCTTCACTTAGAAATGTCATTAAGATGCGTGTTTCTTGCAATAATCGTGTGAATCTATGGCACCACTTGAAGTGAAAGATAATTGGCATTCCCTTAAATGTTCTTCTTTTTTGGTCATCTTGAGCACTCTCACTAGAAAGTCTATTCAGGAACCCACTGTTACTGGAAACCTGGCTCCAGCTGAAATAGGAATGCAGTTTTGCTAGGTGCTCTAAGGTTGTACTGTGACATACCTCAGACACATTGTCCAGGATTGTGTTTCTGTGTCACTGCTCATAATAACATAATAGAGACAGTAGCCTTATTACAAAAGCAAACACTACCCTTCCACCTTCCGCTCTTATTTCAGAATGTGACTGCTAATCACCGAGCTAATGACATCATTGCAGCAGAAGATGGTCCTCAGGTACTAGTTGGGCGCTTTATGTATGGACCTCTGGACATGGTAGCTTTAACAGGTGAAAGGTAAAGTCTGAGTAATCAATTTCCTTATTTTTCTGAACCAGCTTTTACTAGAAACAGCTGATGAATGTAGCACACATGTATAGTACCAGAGAAAGCCTTACAGTGAGGGGAAGTATGTCACTAGCCCCACCACTTCAGCAAAAATATGCTGCAAGTGGGCTTTCCTGAGAGCTGACCTTTTTCACAGCTCTCATCCTTCTTACATGATGCTGACCATCTCCTCTGGAATGATGAGTGTGCTGTGCAGTGATTTCTGAACCTGCCATCCGATTGTACCACCTACTGGAGACAACTTTTTGAGCAAGAAGAAAAAGAATTTTATAGTGGTTGGCAAATCACTAAAAGAAAAATATATATCCTCCTATCCATGTAAGACAACAAGATAAAGGAATAGGGATTCTAGAGGCTAGGTGGCTGCTGTTTTCTTATACATGGAAGAGGAAAGATTAGTTTTAGAATTTAAGTAGTAAATGTGACACGATTGGAGCTGTCGCTCCTAAAGCTGCCTTCAGTAGCCAGGCTTACAGCTAACAAAGCCAAGCATTAAGTGAACACATTTGTTCATATTCACTGAGACTGTAAGAATTTTTGTGGAAATGAACAGAGCAGTGCTACTGAGCTGAGGGTAAACTGAAGCGTGGAGGCTTCACGGGCCTGGTTTGTAGGTGCCCATTCCGCTAAGATGCAGTACTAACCTGATGGCTCTAGGGATCAGCCTGCTGATGGCATGCCTTCTTTGGAGTGTTTTGCTAGTAAATGGCAGGGATGGATGTTTCTGGAAACACGTCTCTGATGACCATGCTTCTGTCACAGCTGGGCTTCGTTAGTCAACTCCACAGGACATGAGTGATGTGCTGCTTCTAAGATTTTGTTGTAGAATTCAGCATACCTGTGCTGATACACATTGAACTGTCAGTGTAAGTTACGGTTATATTTTTAAGACTATCACTGCTTCAGTCTTGTCCCACATGGTTTGTAAAAAAACTTAAAGCAGCCCCATCACTTGAGTTTACATGCAAGACAGGATCACAGATTTTGTCTGATTTTGAAGATTTTAATCACAGGTCTTTATTAGCTTTTATAGATTTCTTCAATCTGATCACATTTATTCATTGATAAGGTTTCTGGCACAATGATGAATAGGGCACCAAAGGGGTTTATAGCGGTCCAATGAAGAACACCAAAATTGTATGGATACAAGATTTAATAATTTCCTCTTTGTGCCATTTCTCAAATGTAAGTTCAAAAAGTCAGTTAAATATATCTGAGTGTATTGGATTGCATTGAAGATCATCAATTAGATCTACAGTCAGGAAGACTGCAGATCAAAGCTATGCATGTAATGAATCTCCTGGCATGCATTATTTGTGCCTATAGCCTAGCAATGCCTCAGGTTAAAAGTTGGGCACTCTTGTAACTGGTACAGTGCAGAAATTAGAAGAAATCATTTTTACCACAAGACCGTTGAATCTGTCAAAGGAAAGTCCATCCCTCTCCCACCTTCCCTAGTGGGAATTAGAGTAGGGGAAGGATTTGCAGTGTGGCCTGCACACTTGAGCAGACCTTGAAGTGTTAGTTTGTGTATGGCAGGTGAGCCTGATGCTCTGTCACATCGTGGTGCTGTCCTCGGCAGGCAGGAAGTTTTCCTTGAACCTCATCTGCTTTGGGTGGCTCCTGTTGAGGCACAACAGAGTAGTGATAATGGGGATGAGGCCATCTGGTCAAGTCAAGGAGACAGGAGCTTAAGCTTCTCTGAGAGTCTCTGGCAGTCATATCCTCTCATGCTCCCATGGGACTGGCCTCCTACGTAATCTCAGCCTCAGACTTCTGACCTATTAGCAAATGTTAATTAACCTGAGGTGGGCTTGACATGCTGGTTTTTATTGAGGCAAGGATCAGTCCTGGAGACTACCCTTGTTTTTCCAAGAATTCCTAAAATGGGCCTGTTGGGGTTTCTACAGGTTTGCAGACTGGATTCGTTTTAGCCCTGGGTCTTTTACTGAGATGAATTGGGTTGGTAAAAAAGACAACATATTCAGCATTTTAGTGTGCAAATGCAAACTAGGTTGAAGATGGGTTTCAGCATTTCAGTGCCTTTCCTGAGGCCAGAGGTGCCTCTCTGGGATTTACTTAACCCATTATTTTCTGGGCATTGTAGTCTAATGTTTTTCCTTCCTACATAGATTATTGTGTGCTGGCTGGTTGCCTTGAAAGTCATGTTCCCATTTCAGAAGGATAGGGATAAACAATAAGCTGTGTTTCTGCAGTGGGAAAACAGATTAATATTATGCTTGGGTACTGATAGAATCCTGTCATTAAAATCTCTTGAAAGAAATTGTAAGTAAAAATGTTAAGACTAGTAATAATTATTGCACTGGGGAGAATTCCATACTCAGTGATGAATTGCTGATAGTTTTCATTCCAATTTTGAGGGATTTCAAAACTAATAGAAATACTGTCTGTATTTTTTTTTTTACACTTGTATGTTGTCCCTCCAAGGATCTCGAGTAACTTTACATAAAGGCTGTATTTCGTAATCTCTTGATGCGGAGAGGGAAAACTGAGCCAGAACAGTTCAATGACCACAGTCAGTAGAATACTGTTCTAGTAGCTTTCACATTGATACTGAAAAAAGAAAATGTTGATCGAAAAGGACTGCAGTTGTGTAGATTTTTCAGAATGCCCAATGCAAACTTAAAAACTATTTTTCTGAACCACATACATACACATACTGCGCCCCCATGTTTCATGGCTTGACTTGAGAAAATTTATTAAAGGGGAAGAATAGGAGGTAAGAACAGAATGGCTGAATAAAACAAAGAAGTACGATTCTCGAATGAAAATATTTCTGTTCCTGGTTAGGTCTTATATTCCTTTGCAGGTTGGAAGGAAGTTAGATCTTTCCCTAGCAAATCAAAAATGTTTTCCTTGGCCCTCTCTCCACTAATGGTGCATTTGAAAGTTGGAAATTCAGAATCAGTTAGGGGACAAAGTGAAGCTTTCTCCTACTTATACCATCCAAGACTTTAAAGAGGCAGTTGGTACTCATCTGTATTCAAACTATGAATTCACTTTGCAGTCAAAAAGCAGAAGAAAGGCATAAACCCATTGTTTGGTCCTGGTAACACTTCTGGTTCATCAATACCTGTCATTTCTTCCCTTGCACCAAAGCTCATCCTTAGAATAATTCAGTTCTGAATTTCATCAGTTCAGAATAAATTTACTGTTATTTATGGTTACATCCCAATGTCATGTAACATCATTATGTCCAAGAAGAGTGGATCTATCTGCAGAGTTATCAACAATATCCACACAAACAATGTGATCTCGTAAGCTGCTGGCAAATCTTGTAGAGTATCTGGCTGCACGTTGAGCACTGAAGAAGTCCACATAAACCTTGCATGCCTAAGTTCTGTAAAAATTGAGTACAGAAGGAGAGCTTGGCAGATATCTCCCTCAGATTTACTGATGTACTTATTGCTAAAAAGTGCCACTTCAAGTCAGACAAAGTATTTCGTACACTTTATGTTAACTTTGATTAAATATTTTAGTTGAAGAAAACCGTATTGATGAAACTTTTGGGAAAAAAAAAACATCTTGATAATTTGAAGTGTTTAGGTTTTGCATTTGCAAGCAAGGTTATGATTTGAGAAAGATTTCATTTTGCTAATAACCAGATGAAATTTTCCATTTTGTAGGCTTAGTATGCAAAAATGTAATACACACGTGCAAGCTGAAATGATTTTTTCTAGTTTAGAGTTCCTGCCAAATTTCTGAGCTCTATACCCTCATTTGATACCTGCAGTGCTAAGCTGAGTGCTTTAAATGATGAGGGCAATAAACTCTTGTATTGTGTGTTAGGAAGCATTTTCTAATTGAGAGGACCCTCTGTGAAGTTTTTACTGATTTTTGAAGTTCCTTCAAACTTCTTTGTAAGTTTTTAGTACAAGCCATAGTTGGAGATACTAATGTGGTCTAGGCTTGGCAGGCCTTGTAAATGGGGGGGGGGGGGGGGGGGGCTACTATCACACTAGATGACTGTTTGTTGTTTTGCAGGTTGATATCTTCATAATGACTGAGCCATCTTCGGGTAGGTGGATGTACTTTGACACAGAGATATCCAACAGCAGTGGCAGGATATCCTACAACATACCCAAAGAGAAGAGACTGAGGTTGGTGTGTATCCCATCAAAATGGTGGTCAGGTAATAGCTCCAAGCTGGAACTACAGCTTTGACGGGTTGTTGTGATCAGTAAGACACCGAGGTGTGTAGGACTGAAGGGAGTGCGGAGGGAGATTTTGGGCAGTTAGTTATCTTTTCTTGGTCAAGTCAGTGTGTTATCAGCTTAGATATGAAAGCAGTGATCATCTGTTCAGTGGCCATTTTGGAGGTGCCCAGGGCAATGGGTTTATCCCTACTGCAACACAAATCCCCAGTCAATTCAATTTAGGAGCACTTGGTCTTGCAAAATACAGGTACTGGATGACTGTAGTCAGTCTTCTTGTGGCAAGAATGTATGACTTGGGATATTTTGCAGCCTGTTCATTGGGGAAAAGACTGCTGAAGGGTATATAGCTTTGTGTTCTTCAGACTGGTAAGAAGCTTTTCATATTGAAATTAACAGTAGAGGATGTACTGCCTTGCTCTCAGCCACCTGTTTATCTGTTGATGTCAGGCTGATCAAAAGAGTACCTTAATTCTGTACTCAAGACCATGCTTATTCTAAATTGGGGGGGGGAACAGCACCTGAAAAAACAATTAATTGAAGTAAAATCGGCCAGCTCTCCTAGCTCTCCAGCATTTCTTAAAAATCTCTATGCTAAGTAAAGCATGAAGAATGAAGAGTGTGAAATAAAATTTGTTGGCCGAGGTGCAGGACTGGGGTAGCTGTGCTTTTAAAAGATCGTGTTTAATAAAAGTCCAGTTTGATTTAATACAGAGTTTTAGTTTAATATTGCACTTGGAATTAAATTGCCTAGCCACTTAGGAAGTAGCTTTACAACTTCCTTTGAATCCCTACTTTGGAGGCTAAATCATTGGGATGAATTTAGCTGCAACAGAATGTGTTGCTACCCACCAGTTAACCAAGTCCAAAGTCAATTTACAATCTTATGTAATGCTAATTGAGGAGGAAGAAATGTTTTATCTCAGTGTAATACAACAGACAATCAATTCAAGACAACGAGAGTTATTTAAAAATGAATTAAGGTGTATTGAGAAGCTAAGCTCCCATGGGCTTTTAGACTGCAGGAGTAAGTTTCAAACAGGAATGAAAGAAATTGTCCTGTTTGCTCATTAAGCTGTGCACACATATTGTAAGAATCTCATCACCAGATACAAATTTCTAGACCATACAACAATCATCTTTCTAAAGGAAAGAAGATGTGGTCTTCAGATTACATTTTTTAGGGTACATGAGGTCATGGGATGGTAAGAGCTTTGGGTCACTTTGTGATTTATTTATCTTAATGTCCAGACCTCTTGGGGAAAATAATACATCATGAGGAGAAGATTGCATTTCACATGCCTTTCATGAGAAAAGCCATCTATGATTGCATTTCTCTTTCGGTTTAGGTTTGCTTTGGGGTGGGCTTTTTTTTTTCTTTTTCTTTTGTGGATTGGCATTCCCATTGTAATTTGCAAGGATAGAGGGGGGTAATGCTAGTATTACCAACTGTTTATCTAATGGAGAAAAGCTGATTTGTGTAAGTACGTGCCAATAAAAGGTGCAGATCAATTCTTCCCTTGTAATTTCTAATAATTTGCCAGTAGCTGTAGACTGCTGGAAAATAAGGTAGCTAATTTCTGTGTACGTGTGTGTATGTATGTGTATGTGCATATGTATAGCATTTATGTCGTATATGTGTACATATATAGACATATATATATGTACATATATAGACAGACAGCATGTTTGAGTAGTCGTTTGAATACTCCAGTCTGTTTGGAGGATTTTTTTCCTGACTTGGTTTCCTAATTCTTTTAGGTATTTACACATGTGATTTCTTATTAAAGTCAGCTTCCAAATTTCTCTTTGGAAAGCTATTTCCTAAAAGTCTAAGTTTTAATTGCCCCACATAGGACTGAAATCAGAAGCCCTATTTGACAGTGATTTTTGAAGCTGTAGATCCAGACAGATCTAATTTCAGGTCTTAACTAGAATGTGCAGACAATACATTCTGATATTTGCTTTTGAAATGTATTTATTGCTTTGACTCTCCAGAGGGGACCAGAGCAGTGCCACGAGTTATCTGACTGTGCTTCCCCGAGGTATGGAATGTGTTGTGTTCAGCATTGACGGTTCATTTGCAGCGAGTGTTTCAATTATGGGAAGTGACCCCAAAGTCCGAGCTGGGGCCGTTGACGTTGTCAGGTAAGTGCAGTTTGCACACTTGACTTTTTAAATCTCTGACTTTCCTGTTTGAACACTATAGGAAGGAAGAGGGCAATAGTTTGGGCTTGGTTTTTCTTTTTTACTAAATAAACAACAGTTCTTTAAAGGCCAGGATTCTTTGCAGATATATTTCTATATTTGCTTGGACATCAGGTCTGCCTGATTTTCTGAGCAATCTGAGAATGCTATGGTTTCCTTTGAAATTTGTAGTTGAAGTTGCCTAAAGATTAAAAGTTGCTTCTTGGGAATATGGCCTTGAAGTGTGTGCAGTGAATTAATAATGATTCCATGTGTTACTGTGATTAGCAAAGAGTGTATTTTGTGTTTCACGAACTTCAAATAAGGACATACATGTAATTCAGAAATATCAAGTGCCATGAATACGAGAGCATTTTTTTGAGGAAAAATTAAAAGGCCTTTTAATCCATTCTTGCAAGTCTGTTAATGACCCACTGAACGGGAGAATACAGCTCTCATTTTGGAACTTGCATGGGAGTGGAGGGATGTCAGTTTTCAAGGGTTTCCACTCCTTACAGCTGAAATGGCAGGAAATCTTGTTAAAGGTTTCAAAGGTAGCAGGACTTGATGTGTAGCAAGGTCTATTCTAAATACATTTTTGAATAGCTGTCATATTTATATAGCATATTTTATAAGAATCTCTCTTGCTTCCCTCCACCTCTCTCAAGATGTAGACGTTATTACTTAATTTCTCAATAGGAGCAGAGACTTAGGCATGCTGCTTTCCACCTGTTGAAGGATAACATCTGACTTCTAACTGGGTCTGAGCTGAGCAAAGAAATGCTGACCTGGCCTGTGGGTATTGTTTCTCTTCCTGCACCTACATAATTTACCTGCTGTTTCTGACAGGCATTGGCAGGACCTGGGATATCTCATTATCTATATTACTGGCCGTCCAGATATGCAAAAACAGCGTGTGGTTCATGGTTGTCTCAACACAACTTCCCACAAGGGATGATCTTCTTCTCAGATGGACTTGTTCATGACCCACTGCGACAAAAGACCATTTTTCTCCGGAATCTCATGCAAGAGGTACTAGAAACCTGTTAATACCCTTAAAATCTTTTTCCAGAGAATGTCATTCAGTGAAGTTAGAGATCTCCCTTCCTTTTGAACAATAAATCTCACTGGCCATCACAAAGTCTTTTTGCCATTCCTCATTTCTTTTCTCACTTTTTAAAGAGCAAGGAAGGCTGATACATCCAAAGGGGTCTCCTGGCATGACAAGTAAATAAATGAACTGCTTGTTCTTTCCTGTGTGCGTATCTGTAGTTCTTGCTGGCATGCAGGCAGACAGATTTAGCTTTCTGTAGTTTAAAGAATGAGGTTGTTAACAATGAACTCATCTGCTGCTTCATTGCAAAACAAGTGCCATCCTTGTAGTGCCTGGTGTTCAATAGAACGTTCACTTTGGAAGTAATATTTGTTTCAGTGCCACATCAAAATCTGTGCTGCATACGGTTCCATGAAGGATATTTCTGTGTACAGTGTCTTGGCTCTGTCGCCATCCCAGATCTACATAGTCGGACGATCCACAAAGAAGTACCAGGCGCAGTGTCAAGTAAGTAACTCTTGCTACTCAATCAGGAAGTCCTAGGGAGCACAAGGAGATGCATGTATGTGGCGCACACGTGTGCACACACACACACACACACAAAAGATAAAGAGCAGAGACAATGTTTCAGAGGAAGAAGGGCAGTTTTGGTTTCAGATGAGGCATTTTCTGGCAGGGTGAATAGTAAAAATCGAGTGGTCGTAGGTTGTATCTGCAAGTGCATGCATTGCATATTGCTGAGTGACAAAATGGAACAGGTTGCTGAAAAAAAAGTGAGGGGAGAGGAGTATTAGTACTCTGTAGGTATCTTACTGGGATGCCAAAGATAGGCATTTAATTCCTCATAGAGCTCATAGGTCGAGGCAGCAGTAATTTGTCACTCCCTTTCTTTCCTTCCTATTTCAGTTCCTCAGTGAAGGTTATGCAGCCCACTTGGCCTCACTGGAGTTCAGTGTCCATTCGCGACCCAAAAAGAACAACTCTCGGATGATCTTGAGAAAAGGCAGCTTTGGCCTCCACTCCCAACCTGAGTTTTTGCGCAAGAGAAACCATCTCCGCAGGACTATGTCTGTACAGCAACCTGACCCACCTTCTTCGAACCCCAAGCCAGAGCGTGCCCAGAGCCAGCCCGAATCAGACAAAGATCATGACAGGCATTTGCCCTCCATTGCTTGGGTTCGAGGTGTTCACAAATTTGAATCTGTCCCCTAGGAAGCTTGGGAATATAGATCTTGGGTGTACCCCATTAAACTTGTAGGCATGCCTCAAAGGTAATATTTAGGCAGCTTCAAACTAAGAGATGTAGAGGGGAACCTGTACCTTGGAGTCTTCCCTGCTCTGGAATCTGCCTTCTTACACCAACTGGGGAACTTCCAGTCTGTTCCTCTTGACATGTTTATTGGGAAATTTTAAAACAATCTAAAACTATCGCAAGTGCTTATAATATCAAAGCAACAGGAAATATTTTTGGTTATTTTCTACAACAGATATAATAAAATGTGCAATAAGAGAAAAGGCTGTAACAGGCTGATTTTACTCAGAAGAAGGATTGTGGTATCAGCTAACTAGCTGCACCCAAAACAGTAGGTCCCATAAGTTACAGAGAAAGTTTACACTTTAAACGTTAAATAGTTGTATCTGTTTCCACTTCACTTTCAGTAAAGCGATACACTTGCAAGGGAAGCAGAGGTGGGAACTACAATAGTGGGTGGTCAGGATTTGTACAGCAAGATGCTTTTTGGGTGCCTTAAACCCAAGATTTCCTTTCAGCTTACAGTGTTGGTCAACACGGGCACTCATGTTTGTGTGAGGTGCTGGACATCAAATAAATGGAAGAACTCCACTTATGAACCAAATCATAAAACTTCATGTTAGAAATAAATGTGTCTGCCACAGTTTGAAGCAGTTAGTGTTACTGTATACAAAGTAATGTGCAAGTGTACAAAGATCACATTGTTTTGTGGAACTTGGTGACTGCGCAAAATGTGTGGACTACTCCAAGTAAGGAGATGGCTCTGACCATCTCAGTCTGAGAGACAGATCCTAAAATGGTAAGCTAAAGGGAGCCCTTTTACTAAGGGATCTGCAAACTTCAGAGCAATCACTTTTTTTTCATTATTCTAACTAGAATCTTTACACTGGAGGAGGAAAAAAGTAATGGAATTCCTATGGGTAAATTGTTTACCTTTTCATGCTTTATAGCAACTGCTGTGTTGAGACAATCTGTAGCATTCAGAATTACAGCATTTGAGCTTCAAAGAATGGACGTGCCAAATTACAGGTGCCAAATAGATGTTTTCCTACTGATTTAAATCTCCTGGATCTCTCAATGAACTTTCTCGAAGTAAATGTGTGAAATTCTCCCTAAGTGGTAATATTTCTGAAGTGTTGTAGTTAGTTTAACATAGTAGCAGTTTTCAGATTGTTCATGCAGATACTTCCACTGCACTAAATTCACCAAGAGAACTTTCATGACTGAACTGAAGCATGTTTTAAAACCTGCGATGAAGTTACAAGTGCACATAAAAAAACATTTCTTTAAAAGTTAAAACCAGACTATTGACACTGAGAATGCTTGAAGTCAATAGGAGATTTCTTTTTCAGGTTGGTTAGTTGGTTGGTTTGTTTTTAATTTCAGGGAGTTGGGGTGGAGAGGGTGTTGTGCCTTCTCCCCCTACCCCCTCCTACTTTCAAGTTTTCCTAGTCTGTAGCTGACCAGAAGCAGTCTCTCAACTAGTCTGTTGGTGAATGGTTTTGAAAGTTGACATGTAAAGCAAACAAGAAATGCAATGGAAAACTATTAAGACAGTGCAGAAGTAAACCTAAGTCTATACTCCCTATTCACCCAAAAGTTTCAGTGTGCTTTTTGAAGGGCATAGTAATGTGGCTTTTGTCTTAAAAGGAAGCAAAGTAGCTTATAAATGGAGATCTTTTAGATTTATTTTTTTAGACATTACTTGGCAAGATTGTCAGTTACCTATTTCAAACTTCCTGAAAGATCTCTGGCACATCAGTAATTTGTTTTTTATAATGCTTCCTTTAAGGGAAGGGGTAATCTTTGCTGAAGATTTAGGAAAGATATTAAAAGTTTGGTAGCTCACACTAATTGTGAGCAGGTAACTACATTACAGGGGGCTGGGGTTTTACGCACTGTTGCCAAATCAGCCAGCTACAAAAGCTAAATGAAAGATATCCACAAACTACATTGAAGCGGTCTTCAAGTTTACAAATGCTTTCCCAGTAGTATCACACCTAGTTCTTTAACCCACAAACTTGGAGGAATTATTCTGTGTTCTGTCTTGGCCCACTGTGTGTATTAATTCTAATCACATACAGTCCATTTCTTCTCCTGTCCCCTGCAGCTAGGAGGAGATTGCACAGATGATACACCGGACTCCATCTCCCTCCAGTCAGTTCACTGTTAGCATGCTCCTGCTTGTTAGTTTTAAATAGGTGTGGGAATGCAAGGCTTGTGAGGGAAGAACTCGCTAGGCAAATTGTAAATTTGCTGAGGGAACCTAAAAGCAACATTGATCGCAAAGTTCTTTTTAAGCACTGAGTGTTGTGTAGCGCATCTCCTGACAGTAATCACTGTTTCTGCTGCAAAGTTCAAAGCTAATGTTGCTTTAGCCATCTACCTCTGTCGTCCAAGAGACTCCAAAATCTATTTTTTGTTTTAAGTTGCCGTAGTAGAAAGGCCTATTTCCTTTCAAAAGAGGGATCTGTGCGTAATTCTGTGACTGTATTAAAGGAACTAGCATCTGAGCACAAGGTTAGAGAAATCTCCTACATTGTTAAGGTCTGTCTTTTACTCTTGCAGACACAATGTCATTTTGCAGGGTACCATGTCATGAAAACTCTGATTTTGTGTATTTCTATTAATAACTGAGTCACCTTTACACTAGTCACTTGTGCTGGCTTCTTTAAGAATATTATGAGCTAATAGTAGTAAAACAATAGTAGTGTGTGTGTGTGTGTGTGTGTGTGCATGATTTAGAGTGGAACAATTTCAAAGTTTCTACACGTGGTATTGAAATCAAGCTGAAAATATTTTCCCTAACATAGTTTCCTACAATATGAGAGCTCATGTGGCCTTCGTATAATTCCAAGACTACTTATTGCTCAGGGATAGAATGGTTTATCTCCTGATCACATGCCTCCAGCTGAGCACTTTGGCAAACAGCGATACAGGCATTAGCTTGGAGGTTAAGGCTTCATGTTAACTAGGAGCTGATCTCCTGAAACATCAGATGCCAGATGCATTTGTTTAGCCAGTCACCACTAAAACGGTAAAACAACTTCGGTTGGAGCTGCAAGAATATGAACAAGATGAGTGTGATTTTAGACATCTCACAACTAGGCTGGCAGTTCAACAAATACTCTGGCAATTGCTGGTGACCTCACGCGTGTTGAGCCACTAGCGTCACACCCCACCCCCCAGCTGTGCTTGGGGCGATGCCTGAGGTTTGCCTGATGAATCACTAGTTTTATAGCATAATTTTTCAGTCATGTTTTCTCTTAAAACACTTCCTTCTGGTTAGAATTTTAGTTATACGCTTTGTCCGCATCAGACTGCATGCAGTGGTTCACGGGCATTCGGTCTGCAATTGGATTTCAGTTTTACTTGTGTTTTCACAGAAGGATTATCATCAGCTCCTCAGCAGGCCATTTGCTGAGGAGAAGCTTGGTCCTATAGTCGTCTTATTCTCTGATTGCAAGGCCTCATTGCAGCAGTCTCTGTGCAGTCAGCACTTACTAAAACTTTATAGGCTAGGGAAGTGTTAAAGCATACGCAGAAGGGAAAAGGACGGAGAAGTCAGGCAGGAATGGTGGGTGCCCAAGGAACACAGGTGAGACTCATCAGTAGTTTCAGCACCTTTAGTGCCTCCCATCTGGTACAGAAAGCACATTCTTTTAACCTGCTGAATGGAGGAAGCACAAGTGAAACTGTAACACACAAAACTGTTATTCCAGTGAGTGCTAAGGCAGCAGTACAAGTTAGTGCAAAGTAGGCCACAGTTGGAAGCGTTTACTTCTTTGCCCTGTTGATGTGGATCCAGTTTTAAATTACTGTAAAAAAACAGCTGTGAGTAATAGCAGTAGTAGACTTATCTGAGATATGTGAAAACACACCTTCACAACTGTGGTGTTTTGTTGTTGTGTGTGCATAGCTACTGGAAGATACCTTAAGTGAAGTTTTGGTTCTGCTTTCACAGTAAATTTGTAACCAAATACTTAAAAAAAAAAAACCCACAAAAAATAACAACAAAAAATACAGGCCACATAACAATGGCTATTTATTCAATTTTGTTGTCTAGTTAGGTAAGTTTGAAAGAAGATATCATTGTATAAAGAGTACATAATATTCCACAGACCTGAATAGTGATGTTGATCCAAATCTGCATATTTTGAATTTTTTTTTTTTTTTTTAAGTGTTGGCATACACTAGTGCTCTTGGAAGAGATTCTTGCTTGACTAAAGTACTCCTATTTAGTTTTGTGGCATGGTTTATATCTATTTAGCACAAAATTTTGTTAGGTGTAAAAATGACATGGCATTGATAATTCTTGTTCATTGAGGTTCATGAGAACTGCCATTTTGATTGCTTACATGAAAATAGTGTCTTAATTCTTATGGATTACTTCACCTGTTCCTCTAGTACCTAGGGAAGTCACTTCTAAACAGAGTTAAAACTTTCACTGGTTATGTAGAAGTGGAACTATCAGTAAACTAGACAAAAAAAGTGATACACCTTAATCTACTATTAAAATAAGTAGAACAATAACACTATCTGGAAGCTCCACCATTCTGCAAAATAGCCTTTGTTTGCCATTATTAGCGAACGAGCTGTCCCATTTATACGTTGCAGTCTTTAGGCCAGGGTATTACTAATGTGTATATTTAAGCAAATCCCCAATACTTAGATCTATAGTATCATCATGTACTTCATGGAATAAACTTAGAAAGGGAAAAAAAAGAAATTTTTCCTTCTTTCTATATAGCTTCCTGTCTTAAATTTGCTAAAAACTTTGTTTATGAGCATTTTTGATAATACCTGAAATCAATAGGTATTTTCAGTTTTTAAAATTTTTAAGTGCAACAATTGTTACTGAACCAATAGGATTTTCCCCAGGTTCCCCCCCCCTTGCATCTAAGCCACAGAAAGGTGAGTACATCATAACAGTGCTAGATAATTGGAGTATGGGCACCTTTTTAATAAGCTCATTGGCCTAATACTGGCGAGAAGAAGAGATCATACACTGCTATTCCATCATTTTTCTGCTCAGAGCTTGAAATGTGGGATCTGAACTCAAGATTTCTGCATTGAATTGTTCATTTCAGGCATGCAGGGGAGAAGGTGGCACTTCCCATCCTCATCTGGAGCTGATACAGGATAGAATTCCCATAAACACTAAACTTTCCAACTTACCTCCTCAGCTTCTCTAAGAGTCATGATTCCTCATGGTCTGTGTTCATAGCTTCAGCAGAAATTGTGGGTTTATTTCTTCTTCTTCCAGGATGTTTAATCACTCAAGTGTAAATAGAGAATCCTACATATGATCTTAAATTCAGTCCCCCATAAAAAATGGAGGTAATAACACATTTTTCTGGATGAAAAGAGCTCTTTTTTTCAGAAATAAGAAATGGCATGGAGCAGCTAAAATCCTGTGCCATGGACGCTGGAATTGAAGTCAGGTGTTGGTATTTCCTCTTTCCCTCATTTTAGTTCAAGCTCAAGGTAAGGGGATTACAGTTTATCCTCTGTTTGTGTTTATCTCGATAAGCTACCTTTGAAACTGGATATAACTGTGGGGGATGGGGGAACGTGAAACAAATTTGACAGTTCATTTCTCATTTGTAAGGATGTACAGAACTTGGGGGGGGGGGGCGGGGGGGGAAGAGAGAGAGAGGCAGGTTTACTGTTTCGTGCTGGTATACCAGAGATTACAATGTTGAAACATAATTTACAGATTGCAAGCTTTAAAGATAAGGTTATGCTGGGAGGACTGGTGTAGGGCCCAGAATGGCACTCCTCTCACAGAACCCAAGCTTTCTGCATAACTTATTTTTCTATTTGTGGGGGAGTGAAGGGGCAGTCCACTTACAACTCAATTCATACAAGGAAACTTGAAATTGTACATGTTCTTTCAGTCTATAGTTTTATTAAGTGCATACTTTTAAATATTGTTGTCGGTGAGCAGGTTCTATCTAGTGACAAATGTTTATATTTCTTATGGCTGCCTTGTAAAGATTCAAAAATGTACAATAATGAATTTCTTAATATGAAATAAGGAGTAAGATTTCTACAACTGGTATAGATTTTGATGTGAGCTGGTTTTTAAAATCTTACAACAGATGAGTCACTTAAATAAAACCTTCCTTGCCTTAAAGCAAAGAGTGTCACTGATTTTTCTTACCAGTGATGTCGGAAATATTAGATCATCATTGTACATGTGTAGTAGCCACTGGAAACAGTATAAATAGAGGCAGTTCTGACTGTCTGAAATAATACTTAGATTGGAGGTTGACTTTTCACAAAACTCCAACTCTCCTTCCTTTTGAAAAGTCATATAAGAAAATATTTCAGTAACGAGACATCACCTTTGTGAAAGCTTTATAGAAGTAGTTTCAGTACATGCAAAAAATAACTTCAAGCTACTGTTCCTTATAGAAAGGTGGTTAAAAAAAAAAACCCACAAAACCACACACCCCCACAACACAACACACACACACACTACATCAAGAAATAACACAAGCTAAAGCTCTTGGTCATCTGAAAGCCGGGGTTGTTTTCATGTTCCCAGGCCTCATTAATTGTTTCAATATTTTAAAATTACAGTCTAGTCTGACAAGAAAAAAAAAAAATCAGGAGCAAGTTTAAAATCAATACTTACACATAAGTCAGAATTGAACATGACTGTTTCCCATATTTATACTTAATACCATTAGAATTTTAGTAGTTCCAGTTTTACTAAATTACATGTGCATCTTAAAAATTATCAAGTAGAGCAAAGTTTCCCAAATCAATCTTTTGTTTAAAGGTTCATCCCAGAGTGAATGTAATCCAAGAAGCCTGCAACAAAGCTGCTACCATGGAAAACAGCCCTGGTGTTGAATTCTAGAAGCTTGAGAAATCTTTGCTAGTTTGAAAGACTAAACTTTGTTAAACTGAATCACCCACCAAAAAAGGCTCGTCAAATGAATGTCACCTTTTTAAAAAGTAATTGGAAGCAAAATACAGGTATCAAATGCTTAGTGTACTTCATTAAATAAAACACCTGCACTGTGATATTAGTGAATAACAGTAGTCGTAAGAGGTTACATTAATTGTAGTAACTAATTTCTGTGTATAACTAAAAGACAGATGTTGTAGTACAAAAGCAATGTTTAACTCTACTGCCAAGATACTATTTAAGCAGCAGCAAGAAATGACAAGGTTGCTCTGATTTGTCTGGAATCCAACTACTTAAGATAGGATTAGTGAAGCTAATCTGATGGCAGTCCTTACAGCCATGAATTAGAGTCCTAATGTGGGTCCTCTCTTGTGGTGTGAGTGACTCCACAGAAACATGTTGCCTTGGAATGGCAGTTGTGGTCAGAACTCAAACAAGCCACGACTGTTTCATTAACTTCCAGTTATACATGATGCTTAAATTTTGGGTTGTTTATATACAGGAAAAAAATGTTAGGCTCTCAAAATAATGGACCAGTACTTTTAGTATGCAAAGTACTCATACTAAAACTCATGGCAATCGGGTACCAGTCTAAATACTGCTATTACCTATGGTCACCCTTCATAAGTCTATGGCCCTTGCTCTGGCCATTCCTACTGGTCAGTTCAACATAAGTTTCAAAGTACTTGCTGTCTTATGAAAGTCGCATTCAAGATGGTCCCTCATCTGAGCAGGAGATAATACACCATGGTACAATTTTGATTCTCCTGTTCACTTGAAAAGAGAAAGTAAGGGAAGGGAAGTCCTGAGCTGCTTTGTCAAGAAAGATTATAAATGTAATGGCTTGTTCAATGTATAGAATACACCCTTTTCAAGCGCTACACAGAGCTCTCCTTTGTATGTGCTCATAAACTAACAATAGTTACAGCCATCTCTGTCTAGGTACCAAGTGCTCGATGGAGTTTCTTTGCTCGCCTTCTGATAGCTTGAGAAAGTTTCCAAGATCGATGCAGAGACTGTAAGTTTTGTGCCATTAGATAGTAGTAGTTTGATACTGCGTGTTGCCTGCAGAAGAACAACAAGACTGCCATTAGCAGCATGAAATCAGCAAGGTAATTAACTGGTTGTCATGCAGATTGCTGGAAAACTGTTCGATGGGAGCAAGGAAGAGGTCTGGGACCTGTACACTTTCACTGTATAACAGTTCTAAACACTAGCAAGAAAATATTTGTTACCTTCAGTGAGCATAAATGGTAGTACACAAATTAAGTACTGCAATACTTTAACTAGCTGCAGGAATATTCTTGTGATATAATCCAATTCATTAAAATAAAACATTAGAACAGTACATGGAGCTGGCAACTATAAACAGTTTGAGATCCAAGGTTTGTTTCACCATGGAAAAGATGAAGAGAGCTGTAACACTAGAACTCATGGCAATTGGATACCAGAACAGAAAGTCATATGCAAGACTGTAGGGGCTCCTCCAAAGAAGTTTATTTCACAATTATTCCAGTAGGCAACCTACAATCCAGCCAGTGACAGAACACATTGTATGCACCTACACATGCAGGAAATGGACCAAATTGTTTAGTGGAAGCATTGCACATCACTGTTTAAAGCTTCAGTCAAGCATTTGAAACTGCTCTCATTTTTCCTGAAAAGTTACAGCAATCAATGTCTGTCTTCTATCTTTGTTGCTAAAATAGGATGTAACTTTCCCTTTAACAAAAGGAAAACTTCCAACATAATGGGTGAAGATATTAATGTCACAATACAGATCTCAGTGAAGGTAATAGAGGCATTTACCTGGTAATGGTTCAATGAGTTGACGCTAGAAGTGATGTTTAGAAACTTACAGCAAAGAATTTCTGTTCCCATCCATTTAGGTACAATTGCTGTGTTTAAAAATGCCAGCAACACAGGTATCAACTGCTGTTATTGTGATAGCATCATCTTAACTGCTAAGACAATGCTAGGGGGAAGAGAAAGGCTGTAAAATTAGACAGCTCAGGGTAATAGTTTGTTCTGACATGCTTTGTGATCTTCATTAGTAATCAGCGAGAACTGAGGTCGAGTGACAAAGACATTAGTACCAGTAGTTTTCTGGTCTGAGGTGAGAAAAGCTGCTGTTTGCATAGAAGCCCAACTTACAGTTCATTGCGAACCCACAAGGTTTCACTAATCCACAATGTGGAGGTGAAGTTTTACAACTGCACAATGACCTGCTGTAGCAGTGACAGCCACAGTGAATACGAGGGAAGAACTCTCTGGTTCCACATAATAATACTTTAAAGAAGCATGAGTTAATAAGTCTTTTTCTCTCCAAAGAGCAGGTTTTCTCCCCACAGATGCATGCAGGTATAGACAAGGTAAGTGAACAACTACTTTACCTGGTTGATACTATCTTCAGTTACGAATGAGAGAAACTGTCATATCACACAGATGGGAGAATATTAGGAGTGAGATTTAGTGAACTTTCAATGGATATGATCATTAACTTAATACAAGATTCAACCTATAGTTATCTAGAAATGGTCCCATTGGTAAAAATTGAATTTTTGGAATTACGTAGGATTTTAAGGCCTTGCCTCTTTGTAGATAAAAGTACTTAGTGCTAAGTCCTCTCTAGAAGATTTTAGGTGCTTGACATTTAATTACTGAATGCTTGACATCAAGTGTTCTAAGAGAGGAAGAGGTTTAGAGAATTGCCCTGTGACAACTTCTGACCTTTAGTTTTTACTGTCTTACTATGCCTAATTCAGAATGACATAACCTTTACAAACACACCAGCTACCATCTCATGGATTAACCAAGGTGTTGTATAAGAGGCTTCTGCATCCTCTAAATTTTTGAGTTATGGGTACCATGACTAATTTGTTAACATAATGCTTCCGAATAAACGGATTTTCTTATAAATGTGCAGGCACCAATGACAGTGTCAGTGCAATGGGATTCCCTCCCCCGCCCCAGCCTGGATTGGCACCTCTTTTAGACAAAGGCAGGGAGGTACTGTTCTCACACAAGGTCAAAGGTAGGCTCTTGCTGGGGAAAAATCTGACTTCCACAGCAAGAAACCTGAAGGCAAGGAGAGCATTAAGCCTACACCTACAAGAAAACTGAAGGCAAGGAGAGAGATTTGACAGGTTTTAGAAACTGCAAGTCCAACTGCAGATTTAATCTGCACAGATACTTGAAGAAAGAAAGGCTCTGCTACATTACAACTGAGAAAGTTCTGCAAACTATTCTCATCCTGTTACAGGGATCACTTAGCCTGCAACTGGCGATGTCCAAGTGGGAGGTAACCTGTTACTAAAAGTTGAGGGACAGTTAGCGGTATTTACCTCTGCTCTTGCACAATGGCATCATCAAACGCCTGGGAGATATGCTTCAATTGGCAAATCCCTGAGGAGACCAGGTCCAACTTGCAGTCAAACTCTCTGCAAACAGAACGGTCATTACTAAAGATCAAACAGGACAGACTGGCTAGGTGACACTACCCAAGCCTCTATCGTTGCAGTAACAACGGTAGTTACCTCCAGACTTTACCCAGAGAAGTCTAGGGCTGTAGCAATCATGCTCTTAATTCCACTGACCAACTGCTTCACATCTCCATTCATCCCTAAGACAGCTATCTTCCAATTCAAACACTGGATTCAGCTTCTAGCTTTGACATTTCTCATGTGACTTCAACCAAAAGAAAAACCTACGTGTGCATTATGAAGTATTTCCCTAGCTCACAACCCTTTATCTAATTTGTGTTAAATCTTTGAGGCAAGAATCTCTCTACTCTCTATAAAGAGGTCAGCATAAGCGGAGCTATTCCAGGTATTTTTGCCATACAAATAGCAACTTTGGAAAAGTTAGAGCTAAGTAGGAGTGAGATGCATTGAGAGCATTTTCTTTACCAGAAAGGCATCAGCAAAGAACTCAGGTATGTCTCTAGTGTCTGATGGGACTGGTGTGAGAAACATGGTGTAAACTTACCCAGTGGGAGAATGATTTTTAAAAAGTTCTTGTCACAGCCCAAAATTAAGTTTCATGTTTCAGCTTTATGCAATGCTCAGTCCCCGTCTATACAGGGACCTGTAACTACTTTCTTAACTATTTGAACAGCACAGCCTTTCAGGGGAATAGGATAGCAACCTTCATATCTTGTCTTTCACCTTACAAGATACTCTAATCACAGTAATTAAAAAAAAAAATGGTTACAAAAGAATGTGGCTTACATCTTTCTGCTGGCAGGAGCAGGTGATGAATAAGGGCTCTTCAGTGCTGCTGCTCTTCTTGATCTCCGGAGAGAGACAGCATCTTTATCAAGCCAGGATGAGAAACCCCTCCGTTCTCTATGTTCTGAGAACGTTGTTGGCCCAAGCAAGGCTCTTTTGCTGGATCTCGGGGTGCCTTTGGAACTGGCTGCTGGAGTAACTCTTCTTATGGCAAGGGGTTCGAGGATAGTGCTACTTTTCTTGGTAGAACTGGTTGCACAGCTTCTGCTGATGGATTCAGCTGGAAAGGTCACCATCGAGTGTACTGGGCTTTGGCAAGACTTCCGTATTTTCTGAAAGAAGCATTAGACAGACATGTTATGCTAAATGAACTCAATTAGCTTAGAGTTTGGAACTAGAAATACAAGGAACATTGAGCTGAATCCCTAGCTTTCATTCTCATATCAGGTTTAGTCTAGCATGAATGCTCCTCAACCCTCTGTACCGATTTGCATCGGAGGAGTCATTTGCTCCCCCACTCCTTGGAACTCGTCAAGGACTTCAGCAGGCATTGGAACAGAGCTCCTGCTGTTCTTAGGCAGGAAAGAGCCAGGCCCCCAACATAATAGTAACAGACGACGGAGCAAGAGGAAATGGCCTCAAGTTGCACCAGGGGGGGTTTAGATTGGACATTCGTAAAATTTCTTCACCGAAAGGGTTGTCGGGCATTGGAACAGGCTGCCCAGGGAGGTGGTGGAGTCACCATCTCTGGGGGTATTCAAAAGACGTTTAGACGAGGCCCTAAGGGATATGATTTAGTGGGGGACTTGGTAGTGATAGGTTAATGGTTGGACCCGATGATCTCGGAGGTCTCTTCCAACCAAAACAATTCTATGATTCTATGATTGACATGGTTAAAATCAGAGATCTCCACCCAAAGGGAAGTGCAAGCTCAAGTTTGCTACCCTGCTACCATCTAGCGGTTTTTATCAGTCCAAATGTAGATGGACTATAATGAAGAACATGCTAATAAATAGTATGAGTACAAAAAAAGGAGTAAAAAAATCATAATAATCCAAAGTGCTACACGTTTCTCAGAAACAATTCTTCGCAAGCAATGGCAGTCTCTACCCACCTTGCTCCTTGTGAAGGCTGCTCTGCCATACCTGATGAAATACAGTAGGGGAAAAGCATTTATTAAGTAATAAAATAAAACTTTCAATGAAACTACATCTCATAGTTCTTCTTTTCACCTTCCTCCCTGTTCTGCCAGATCCATAATTTGCCTGTCTATACTTTAGCAAGGATATTAAAGATTTTACTGCTTAGTAGCTATGAGATAACCATTACAGTGTGCAAGTGCGTGGGATAGTCTCTGAAATACAGCATTCTGCCCAGAGTCTAGAAATCCTAGTACTGAAGTTGAAGCAAAAACTAAACTCTATCCATGCTCCACTGCAAAGGCAAAGTACCTGGGACATTGTTCCGAAAGCATTTTTTGCTGTTCTTTTAATACTCTGAAGAGTTTGGCACTTCTGTCTTGCTTCCAGACTTTCCCAAGCTGGGGTCTTAAGAAAATTCAGCTCTGCTTGCTTTAATGGTACTCGCTTCCTTAGAGACATGCGGATGGTATTGAGAGAACTCAAAGCAGCCCTTCTCTTGAATTTGTCAGGTACAGGGCTCTCATTCTCATCGAAGTCAGCTAGGAGCTGGTGTTTCCGCCAGGCCATTGTTGCCTTGACATTTTGGAGCACAGATACCATCTTGTTCCAGTTCTTGGTCAACCTTATTTCTAAAACAATCAGAATGAGAGCAAGAATTAGACAGAGCAAGGTACAGAGCAGTGTGAAAAAGGAGAAATGGAAAATGTTATACAATATATTCAGTTACCTTTGCCTGAAACAATAAAATCAGAGCTGAGCAGACTTTTACTTGGAGGCTTGAAGGAGAACAGGACTGATTTCTACAGCTGTTTAGGTCTGTGCATGTCCATGAAGTCTTATACTGCATGTCCAGCACTGGACATCAGACCTGGTAAGCTGTGAGACTCAAACTTGTGAGGTAGAATGCTCTGTAACTGCAAGTTTCTTGTTGGTGTCTCAGACTAAGGTCTCGTATCCCAAATTTTTGCCTTCATTAATCAAAATAGCCTTCCACTGCCAGAACGAGCTTACACAGCTGCTATTGTCTCCTGCCTGAATTGCTAGCTGAAGGCTCACACTTAAGTCACAGTTACAACTGTAGATACTTAAGTCCTGAAACAGACAGCATTGTTACTGGCAGAAGACATTGGTGGGAAGGGCTAAAATGCCTGTTACCTATATGATATATGACAATTTAAACATAGAGTTCTTCATTTTCACTGGCCATCTAGCTAGGATACTGCTAGCGAATTACTTCTAAAAAGTAATTGAAATGCAAATGTATTTTAGCAATCTGAATTGTAGTGAATTAATTTTACCAATACTTCACTGCAGATTACTGTTAATAAAAAAAGCTAGAACGTCTCTACCATCATTGCACCACATATTAGGAAAGCTTATTGATATTCCTTACTATCCACAATCTCCCAAATTGTCTCCATCTCTCACAAGTGTCCTTATTTGTGTCAGAAAGCAATAAGGCTTATTGAAATCTTTTAATCCTGAAGGTGTTTGGGATATTAACACCTTTAACGCATTCCTGCATGTGGCAACAAGGAAAGGCTAGTAATCGAGCAACCAGCCAGTTCTCCTACTAGCTCACAGCTTATCCAGCTTCCTTTTGACGAACTGCTAACTACCGTCGATTAATTTATGATAGAAAATATTACTCAGGTGAAAGGCCCAGAAGAGAGCGGCTACTGTCCCAGCGCTACATTTATCTGTTATAAAACAGGCATTGCACAATACAATGTGGTGCTCCGGTTCACCTGGAACCCACGGCGAAGACGACAGAGCACGGGCAGCGTCGACGCCAGGCGTCTCGGGCGTGCCCGCGGCGGTAACGCCGCTCGGGCAGGACTTGGCTCTCGCGGCTGGCATTCCCTGCGCTCGCTACCGACAGTCGCGACCAGAGCCGCCCGTACAGCCGCGGCCTGTCCGACAGAGCCCGTTCTGCACCGCGGGAGCTGACGCGGCGGCACAGGGCAAGCCCAGCCGACACCGTTATTTCGCCTGCCAGGGGCGGGTGAAAGAACAAGTGCGAAAGGCGACGCCAAGGCCGGAGAAGACCGGCTCGGGCCTCTCGCACGACCACGAAACGCGGGCCGCGGCCGGACCGCTCCAGCCGCTGGGAGTTGTACTCACCGCGACAGACGAGAGCGGGACCGACCCGCCGGGAGCCTCCCGTGCCTCCGCCGCCGCGTTTGAACCGCGCGCCGCCCGCCCCGGCTCCCCTGATTGGCGCCGCTGCCGCGGCCTCGCCCCCATTGGCTGCGCCCCTCGCACGCGCAGCGGCTGTTACGCGGCTCCGGCGCCTGCGCATCAGCTGTGGCGGTCCCGCCGGGGAGCAGGGGTCGGGGTGCCCTTGGCGGGGTCCTGGCCTGGCTTGCGCCGGCGGGCGGGGCGGCGAGGACGGGAAGTGAAGCGGGGGACGAGGCGGGCGGCGGCGGCTGTGTGCCCCGATGAGTCACGGGTGCCCACCCCCACCGCCCCGCAGCACCGCTGCCGGTGCTGTAGAGACGCTGATGGCGACTGTGCCCGAGCACGGCAGCACTGCTGCCCCCGCGGGCTTAGTGCCTTTGTGGGCCTGTGGCTTAGAGATCCCCCTCAGCAGGAGCAGCAAAAGGATTCAGAGGCTGGGTTGCCCACTTGGATATCCAAGCCATGGCTCCTGTTACTTCTGGTAATTAATTATGAGCCAACGTTTTAGAAGGTTTTTTGTTTGTTTGCTTTTTCTCCATGGGCTTCTGCAGCTCTTGCTGGAGGAGACAGCTGGTGTAACTGCACGGTGTTGTACCAGAAACCATCTGGAATGCCCTCTAGCAAATCAGGCAGCAAAGAAAGGCCAAGTGCAGAAAAGAGGGTTTGGTTTGGGTTTGGGGTGGGTTTTTTTTGCATTTGGGTGGGTTGGTTTGTTTGTTTGTTTGGGTTTTTTATCCTATGCTGGGGGGGGGGGGGGGGGGGGAAGCAAAGCATTTGTCTTTAAAACACTTCTACCTGAAAAATTGCTCTGGAAAGAGCTGTAGCAGCTTCTGTTTTTTTCCAAAGGTTTGGTCTTGTTTCCCCCCACCGATTTAAGTTCAGAGCTGACAGCTAGAGATGTCTCCATGGGGAAGCCAACCCGGTAGCACTGCAGGATACTTCTTGAGTCCCACCATTGGCTTATAAACATACTTTCTAAAAGCTCCTAAGAGCTATGGTTTAAAAAAAGCTCCACATGATGGGTTTGTACCCCTTTGTATTCACACACTATAATATGCGTCAGTATAGCTCAATAAATAGCCCTTATTGATAGACATGCATTTCTATGTATTACAGCCTATATGCTGTTCTGGTTTCTTCTGCCCATTGGCTTTATGGCTTCCAGGTAGTTGCAGGTGTTATGCCTCTTGTCGTGTCCCCCCCCCCCTTCATAGGGAAAGTTTCAGGCTCTTCTCACTAGCAAACTGCAGCTTGAGCCACCACATTTTAAGGCTTGGCTCGCATCTTGTCTGGACAGGCAAAATGGGGTCATTCATCTAAAGACCTTCTAAATGACTGACAGTTCTGCAAAACAAAGACCTCTGTGCGGAGGGAAGGGGGGAGATGGGGGTAGTAAATACAAGAGGTGGAGTTGGGTGGTAATGGGATCCACATGCTCAGTTTCTAAGCTTACCTTGAGAGCTGGGGTTTGGATTGGCATTTTGGATGGGAAGGGGAGGAGGGGGAATCCCTAAGAATAGACATGGTGCTAATTGTATACAGGCAGAGAGATAATGTGTGACAGAAGAACTGTAGGCCAAAAGGGAAGCAGCAGGCTGAAGCGGAACTGGGCAGTCAGCCTGTCCTTTCATGCTTGTTTATAAAATTAAAATAGAAATATCTGAGCCTTTGTAGTTGTAAAAACTCTCAGGGATCTGCATGTTTTCTTCATCTTCTTATAGTGCCTCTGTTGTTTCCATCCATTTCAACCTTGTTACCCAATAGAACAGCACATGCAAAGGAGGAAAGGTAGATTGTTTGGAGATTGGCATCACGTTGCTTTTGAGTTGCATCTTCTTGTAGTCCTGTCAGCCAATAAGCCTTGATTTTGAGGTAGACCATAAGAAAGTATCACCGGATGTTTTTCCAGTTTCATCCCCAAGAGCTAAGGAGTGATTTACCAAGTGGACATGATAAGACACGTGCACTATAGAGGTGGGAAGTAAATACGTTCTGAATTTTTGCCTCTCTGCAAAGGTACTAACAAAACACTAGCTTTCCATGCCCTTTGGCTGTTCTCAGAGCCAACTAATAGCCTGATCTGTAAAAGGCCTCATGAAAACAAACACCTAACAGGCCAATGGGATGTAGTTTGCATTCCACAGCTGAAGTTTGCAATTCATAGCTGAAAAGATAGAGGATGCATCATTCCCTTCTTGGCTGTTTATTGCTCAGATGCCTGATCCATTTATCTGGTCAGTGAAACGTGACAAGACAAGACACACAGCTGACACCTGGCTTGTAGACTGTGGCCTGTATTTCTCACTTCTTAAGGGACTACCAAACAAGTCTGCTTTTCCTTTTCACTGGCTTCACCTTAGCCCAAATGACTTGGCACAAGTTGGCTTTGTTCACTGTTTGCCCTTGTGTAATTTCAGTTGTCGTGACATCACAAACGTTACCTCTTTGCTCCATGGCAATGGCTGAACGTCACGGAGGGAGGGGTCGGACGTAGAGAAAACAAATCTTGAACTCTGGAGGGAGACTATGACAGCTGGAGAAGTGAGCAGGGAGCTGAATACTTGCACAAGTCCAGCCTTGAGAGTGGAACTGGTAACTTCTTGCATTGTGGTTGTTTACTTACATGTTTTGCCACCACCCAGTTGGTCTTCTGACTCACCAGCTTTCTTCCTGTCCATTGGAGCACGATGACTGAACATCCTGCTTGAACCGAGTGATGGAACAGCTTATATTGCTTATTAGTCTCAACAGGGATTGTACCTTAATCTATGGGAGGGTACTACCGCAGATGATTGTCATGGAACAGCAGGATAAGAAAAGTTATTTGCACTAGTTTTGCGCTGACAGTACTGTTCAAATGTGTACAGCGCAAAGCACTGCATACTTTTAGACACTAGGCATCAGGCCACAAACCGTTATCAGTTACAGCTGATGCTAACCAAAGGTTCCTAGAGGCTGTGGCTGCTCTATCAGCAGTTGATACCGTTTCACTGTTTAGCTAGACTGAAGGCCAAAAAGTTAAAAGATGTGTTCTGTGCTTGTACTGTGATTATTCTTCAATCATTGGGTTTTTTTTCTTTTAATTTAGGTTAGACTATAGTTTAGACCCAAGAGCTTGTTTGACCCTGACAACTTGAGTACAGAGGCAAAGAAAGGATTGTTGTTTTTGAATGTGAAGAAGCAAATTTTCATCCATTTGCTTGGAAGTCTATTCTGTTGGGAATGGCAAGAAATCTACCCACAGCTTTCTTCATCTAGGTTTGGCTCAACACCCAGAAGAGAAGTGAAAAACTATCTTCTCAATGGAAGATGACAGTGAACCTGAGCAGAGCTCCTGGGCTCATCTACCTGATGTCTGTCTGAGGCATGTCTTCCATTGGTTAGATGACAGGGACAGATCTCGGGCTGCCTTGGTCTGTAAAAAATGGAGTTGGGCCATGTACTCAGGATCCCTCTGGAGAAGCAGAACTATCACATCTCTATCCGACCATCAAGGGCACACACATTGGAGTTTCAAAGTGCACTGTGTCAAGAAATTTGGCAAGTATTGAAGCACCTTGAGATCAAGTTATCGAATCCTTACAATATGCCTTTACCCAAAATTTCAAGTGACTATGAGAGGTCTTCTTTCACACTTGGGTAAGTTAACAGTCGCCTAGTATCCCTGAGCATCAAGTACCTGGAATTAGACCGCTTGATCTGGAAAAATGTGGTCGGGCTCAGTTTATCAAGAACTTGGCTACCTTCCTGAAAAGAATGAGCAAGCAGTTGATTATCTCAACTTAAAAGGAGCAAGAGTAACCTTGGAAGAAGGCTGTGAGCTGCTGAATTCTCTGAGCTGCTTGACAAATAAAAGCTTTATATCTGAAGTCAATATTGAGGACTTCTTCAATCTCCATACTTCCTGTCTACAGCAGCACCTTGTTCACCAAGCTATGTCCAAGTTCCACAGCCTGGTCATCCTGACCTTCAATTATACTGCATCTCCAATGAACTGCTGGACATCCTGCGGGAGCACAGTGCTCATTCCCTGTGCACCTTGAATATCAAATGTCATATCCATGACCCTCATGGGCAAGTGGTCTGGGGAATGTCGTGGGCAAACTTGGCCAAGAGCGAGCCCCAAAACTGAATGTGAACTTCTTCTTTGAAAGAGTCATGAAGCATGATCACCTAGCCAGGATCCTGCTAGTGGAGATCCCAGTCAGGAGCATCAGTACGGAGCTGCTATTTCAGTGACCCCAGAACTGACAATGAGACCTACCTCACCAACCTCCTCCAGCCCCTACTGGCATGTTCTGCAGGTAAGGGAAACAATAGTGACATCTTACTGCACAGTATCACAAAGCTAAGCAAAGTAATCCTATAGGCCTTCTGCATAACAGCAGTCATCAACAGGAATTCCTGACGCCTTCAGTTTTATGTTCAGCGGGTACATTTTCTAAGTGAGCCGCCAGCCATAGTCTAGTTCAGGTGATATATCTTGTCAGTTACAATCCCCATTATGCTAGTTTTTGCTGTCAGGCTGATGTCAGGTTGCCCTCATAAAAAGCGAAAACACCCAAAATACTCGGGTGGTTGTAATGTCAGCTGTGAGCAAAAGAACTTCTCAGGCAGGAAAACATCACTTCTGTAAGAAAGCTTCAGGCTTATTCTGGTTTTAGACACCTTCATGTTAGTAGCTGATAACTTCTATCCTTTCAGATTTTTCTGAACCCCACCCTTTTGCAGGGAAATCTGATATGAGGAAAATAGCCTCTACACCTTGTTTGCTTAAGAGCTGTAGTTTGCATCAGCCTACACTGGGTTTTGCTCCATTTTGCAATGCACAAATGTCTTATAGCGCATGTAAGTTAACTGGTGCCCATGTCAAAGCACTTTGGTGTCACCAAGGATGTGTCACCAAAGGTGTGCAACAGCTGACCCATGTAAATGAGCATCAGGTCTTTGCATGCCTGAGGGAAGCACATGGCCTTGTACCTGACGGTTGCTAACAGCTTTCTTTAAGTTCTGTTGCATTGTAGAGTTTCCAATAAACCCAGAGATCTGTAAAGCTTTCTAGAAATTGTCTATGGAACTACTCTCCTAGCTGGGATAATTTCCAATATGTCAAATAAGGTCATGGCATGAGCTGTGGGTGTAGCCTCTTCTAATGATAATAGAAGTTGTCTGTCTCCTAGGACGGTATGTAATGCACAAGAGACCCCCCATCCTAATGGGACCGTGGAGATTACTGTAGCATATACTGTTGTCATAATACAAAACTGATTCTCTGCTAGTGTCAAGGTACAAAACTGATCTGCTGACAGTCACTTCTGTTGGTAAAATTGGGGAACTTTTGTTTATTGAATTCTAGTTACTGCGCTCACAAGCTCTGTTCAGTAGTACTAACAGTGTCCATTCTTTTTTAAGAAATTAACACTTGAATTAAACAATGACCATGAGCTGCTGGATGATGAGCTGCTACAGCTCATCTTATCATGCAAGAGGTTGTTATTTGTGAAAGTCTGGGCATTTCTAAGTGTCACCTTTATGGAGAGGCTGCTACAAAACCGTGCAGAAAGGAAATGCATTTTGACTACCATAAAGGTAAGACTTTGGGCTTCAAAACTCCCATTCCCTTCCTCTCTCCAATACACAGAGAAAGATGAGGTCCCCATGCCCATAGAAAGGTCACTTACAGAAATACCTACGTAACTATCTTCCCTATATTATGTTTTAGCATTACGAGCCAGAGAACCGCTCACAGAAATGGGGCTTTCCAACCTACTTAGCCATGTATAGAATACTATAGAAGTTTAATAACAAGCCCCAACAATTCCACAAGTCCTTCCTAGACTGGGGTTCCCTCTGTCACCTCTAGTTCAAGCTGGGGATTCTCAGTCACCTCCCAGGCCCAGTGCTTATGCCTATGCTTAAATTGAGGCAGGTGGGTTGAATCCCACTAAACTGCAAAAAGAGATAAGCACCTCGCACTCTTTAGGTATGCTGTGTTGAACTGGGGCCAGACCACAACTGTAGCTGGTGTAAACCATGCTGTCATGCTACTTCGTGTGCTAGATTCTGAATTCAGTAGATCCTCCCAGGTCTGTGCAGATCCCAGGGATGCATCAGTTCCGGGGGTAAAAGGAACCTTGCTCTTCCCAAAAATTCTTTGGCAGGAGATGATGTTTTTGGTGAGTTTGGAGTGAAAACAGAATAAAACCTCAAGATTTTACTCAAAACCAAGGAATTTGGCTTGTCTAGATTCCTGATTAGTCACAGAGGCTTCTTCTTGTTGCGAGCTTTAATGGGCTGAGCCTGCTCCATGTATCTGAGAGATACGACTTTCAATCATGCATACAGGTCAGGATTTACACAGCCCGACAAGAGACCAGTGAGGAGGATCGGCTGTTGTGCGATATTTACAGGAAGTTCAAATACCTGATTGACTCAGAGCTTAATTATTTTGTCATCACCTACCCAATGGTGTAAACCACGGGGAGAGAGAACACTACCCAGTGACATCTGCAAGCAATGAACGGATCCTTTGGAGGGCATTAGTAAGGGATTTGAATCTTGACAGCAGTGCCTCTGAAAGGGAGATACCATTACAGCAAGAGAGGCAAGGGACAATTTTACACTCCATGCATTAAATGTTGGACTTGGGAACCAGCCTCCTATGTCTCCATCATCATTTATTCTTGCCCTTGCTTTGTTTTTAGCTTGCCAGAACCAAAGGAAGCAGTGAGCCCTTTTCCACCCTTACAGGCATCTCTGGTAAAAATAAGGCCCTCCTCTTTTTTCAGCACTTCTCACTGTAGTGCTTCAAACACCTTACCAATGAAGCCCATCTCATCGTTTCTGTTTTACAAATAGGGAAACGAGACATGGGGTGAGGAAGTCATTAGCCCCAAGTCAGCTGTGGCTTGATCTTGACTCAGATGCAGTCAGATGCACTATCCAGTGTATCACCCGTCCCTACCTCCTGCTAAGTTTGATATACATGCTGTGCCTAGTTCTTAGCAGCAGATGTTAAGAACAAAACATACCATGGCTAGTCCTGAGAGTCACCCTTCCCACTTGCCCGGCTTTCCAACAAGTGACTTACTTATGAGGAGACTCCTGCTCTAGCTCCCACAGCTTCCAGACCTTTCAATGGCAAAAGATGTCATTGGTTGCACATGAGATAAGTAACATGGAAGAAGGGACATTTCTTCTTATTCTGGAATTTTATTGCCAAGTGGGATATTTCATCAGGCGTTCTAGAGTATAGATAGCTGTGAAACAGAGAGCTGTAAGTACTAGGTCTGTTTTAATTACCTTGCACAACTAGAACTAGGACAGCATTGAGTCAAACCAATAAATCAAGAGGTTTGTCAATAAAATTTCAGCAGGAGCTGGCTCTTTGGAGCACACACAATATCCCAGTATGATGGCTTTAGAAGTTGTTAATGTAAACAGACTCTCTCATTTGCATGCAGAGCACTTCATCAATGTACAGTGTATTCTCCTTGACCCGGATCTCCTCCTCCAAGGAAAGCTGTCGGCGGCTCAGACCTTTCAGCTCCCTCTCTGCCTGTGCCAGTGTGTCCTTTAATCTAACAGGGAAAATACAGACAGACATTAGTTGAAAACACACGGATATAGGTTTTCTTCATATGGGATAAGAATTCTGAGTGAAAAAAAAGATGGAAGAAGATTCACAGAGAGACAAATTCCATGCAGCTTCCCTTAAAGTGTCCTGCCCTTAAGGGAAAAGCAATTCCCAACCTTTCAGGGACAATAGCTGGGACTCAACGTTACTTTGACTCATTAAATTAACCCAGTAATCTATACCACAGATTTCCCCCTCTTTCATCATTTCCACTTGCCTTTGAGTATTTTTTGTAATCTCTTGACCTTCACTAATCAGCCTGTATTGCACTGTGTCATAACACAATTCCACATTGGGGCGATGGTTTCTTGCTTCCAAGCGGGTTTGAGCCACTTTAACAGGCCCTTCTTTATCAGCAATTGCTTTCTTTAAGGCTGCAATGTTCTTTTCCTGTGAGGCAGTCTCATCCATCACCTTAACAACAAATCCAACAAAAGGAAGTGCTGCACACTGTCTCTTACAATGGGTGAAATCATCAACATCTTCTTTAATAGTTACAGTAATAACAATCACAGTAGCACGCATTATGTTAAGATGTTATTTCATCAAAGGATATTTTACAAAAGTCAGGATTACGATTCCTTCATTGGGAAGCAGGTGACACTGTTCTGAGTGAAACTGGAGATTTATGCTCCGCAGTTGATTTTTAACATTAACACTCAGTTTTCATGTATCAAATTTCAAGCACATTGATCCTGATTTTGTAAGTTATTAGGCTCTTACATCACAATTGTGAAAATTCTATAGGAGCCTCATGTAACTAAAAATCACAAGGGAAATCCTGACTTTACTGATGTCTACAGCAACACTTACATCAAGTGAGTGATTCCAGAAATTCACCTCTGTATTGGTGCACACAAAGCTGAGAAAATAAAATCTAAGATGACTTGGGAGGATGGGGGGGCGGAATGTGGCAGGGGTTGCCGATATTGCAAAGGTAAAATTCTTAGAGCGAAGTAGCTCAAACCACTGGATTGAGAAAACTGGTAGATAACGCAAGCCCATGGCTTCCACTTTTTCACCGATTGTCCCCTACCACGTACCATTGCAAGGAGCGTCTCTAGCTTGTGCTTGGCATCCTTGACTTCCTTCACCCTATTTCTAAATGCAACATTCACCATCTCACATTGCTTGCGCATGTCATTCGCTGTCTGTGAGAGGATGCCATCAACCAGCGCCCTCAGTGCCAAAGAATTGTTTCTCTGCTTGTCAGCCTTTTCAAGGTTCATGTTTGAGAAATCTATCCAGTCTTCAGGGCTAACAAAACTGAAAGAGATTCAAAATAAAAGGTCATCAACTGGCAGCATCAGGCCCTCTGTGACTTCATCAATCTATAATTACTCCACAAAACTGAGAACGCAGCAGTACTATTACCTGCATGTGCCAGTTGTGCTGGGAATTCTAAAGATACAAAATAAAGACCCGCTCTGTCACAAACATTTCAGAATGGAGTAGACAAGGATAGGATGGAAACAAATTTGCTAAAGTCACAGAGCAACTTTGTGATAACTTTCCTTTCCCTGATAAAGGATTAAGTTGTTGTGGGGGAAACACAGATAATAACTAATATTATTAGAACACCTTTTATTAATTAAGCTGTTATTACTAATATAGTTCAGCTGTTACTATTAATGGTAGGTAACTATTCACACAAAACATTCACTTATTCTCTCACACAGTTCACCACCTGTAAGACAGTCACTTACAGTACCTGGTTGAAGCAATAGTGGGGAAGCCAACCCCAATTGTATCCCCAGAATTAGAGGGTCATACTTGTGCATCGGTGGCTTGCAGGCACGTGTTTGGAAAGTTCCTCAGAGGGTTCCTTGTTTCACTGGGTGGATATATAAAGCTGTAATTGTCATTTGCGTATCAGCCAACACCATTCTGGGTGGTCTGAGTTACACAACCTGGCCTTGATGCACGCTAATGGGCTAGCAGCAAGAGCTGTCATTCTCTTGGTGGTCTAAGCGTGTCAGTTCTCAAAGAGCCAATAGTGTCCATGGGAGACTGTCTCACACACACTGCTTTCTCAGTATGTTTCCTCTTTTCAGCCAGTTTTTCTGTGGTAGCTATTGCTCCATCTAAACCATTCACACTAACCCGCACAGAAGGGGCACATTTGACAGGTTAATGACTGAGTCAGAAACTGACTCCACACCTCATGTGTCCCAGTCCAGTGTTCTGCCCACTAGGACACCCTGGGAGAGGAGAGGAAGTTAGATTAGTAAATCTATTCTGGTTTTAAACAATGTGTGAAATTTTTCCTTAGCTAACTGTGAGCCTCAAAAACTTGTAGTGAACTGCAATTCACTGGGAACATGATTATTGTGGCTTATTTCACAGACATATTACACAGATACTAAAGTGAACAGAAGTATAAAAAAACAATCTACAACAGACAGATGATGGACAGATATAGTCTGTTTTACACAAAATCACTTTAATCTTGCTATTTCTGGAACAGCTCACATTAGCTGTATAATTAGCATATGCTCATTGAACTAAATCACCACTTACTTTCCTTGTATTTTCACTGCATTATCAGCGTATCTGATATCAGGAGTGTTGTTTGTCAAGCTAGCACAGTAATCATCAATCATCAAAGCTGTGAACTTGTCCTTCAGATCCATTTCCAGGTTATATTTTGCTGAACGGTTTAGTCTAGGAGGAGAAACAATCGGACTCTAAGCCAAAGTGTAGGCACTCACAGGTGTCCCTAACATGCGTGCATACATGCATTAGGTAATACCAATGCCGTTACGGAACTCTTCATGTATGAACTGTTAGTTGCAAAGTCCCAAAATGTAGAGCATGAAGCTCTATATAAATTGATGGTAGAATTCCCATTGGAATTAAAGGCACAAGACTTGATCATGAGAAGACCAGGGATCATGTACAAGTACTTTGAGCTCTAACAGACAGAACTTCTCACTGTTACTGATCAAATGGTATGAATTAGGACTGACCTCCTGTAGCTGTTTAGCACTGAAGGTAACTTTGGACCTGTGCTCAGCCTGACCCTACAACTTCTCAGGATTATGGCTGTCCTACTTTTAAGCTAATCAGTGTTCAGTTACGCCCTTTGCCTCTGCACCTGACTTGCTCATTGGTTTGTTCCAATGTACGTTCAAGCAAAGCAATAACCCCCTGGAGGACTTCAGCTTCCTTCACCAGTTCCTGTTCCACTTCATCATGCACCAAGTCAATCCCAGCTCGCCTCTGCCTAAACAAAAAGAGGAAAAGCCATCAGCCACATTGTTCAAATGCCTACAGTTAACAGAAGACGATGAAGCCCGGCTTTCCAAATTGAAGGCTTTTCCTTGCCACATGGGAAGTTTCTCCTTCATAGCCTTGGTTCCCCAGTGTTATAACACCTAAATCAGACAGACTGTGACTCCACTGCAAAAAGAGGCAGGCCCTTAGTTTGCAGCCTTTTTTTATTTGTTAAAGGTTCATTACCTAGATTTTTTTTCTCTCCCTGAGAGAATCATCTCACCTGTTCAGGAGACACTTTTGGGCAATGATGAGTGGCTCTTTGCAGCTCTCCAAAGATTTCTCTAGCCTAGTCTTGAAAGTCAACAGTACCTCTGTCTCATCAACAATTTGTTCAAGTTTGTTATCTAATTCTCGCTTCCAGAATTTTATTTCTTCCCGTCTCTGTTCTGCAGAATGAAAATTGCAAACAGGTATTAATACAAGCCCATCTTATATGCCAGAGCACTGTGGGTCAGATCTTAGATATGGCTAAAAATAGACTTATTCCATAGTGGAGTGCATGTAGTGCTGTAGCCTGATGTGTGGAGACAGTTTTGCAACCCTGTGTCAGGAGGTTTGGTTGGAATAGCTTTCTGTGTGTTTTGGAGAAGTAATTTATTTGTTATAAAATAAAGAATATCTGCTTCAAAATGTTCTTTAAAATATTTTGAATTTTTCCATGATCAGGGAGCATGGCATTGACATATATTCCTATTCACTATCAACTAATTTTCTAAGTGCATCTTAAACATATAGCTCAAATAACACATCTTCACACTTGCAGAACACATAGGATTACCTATTTTCTTGTGACATCACTTTGGGTTTTCTGAGTTGTCTTTTCTATTTCCAGCAGCCTCCGACTCTCAGCTATCATGCGCTCTGACCTGGATTTCTGAGACTCTGTACTGACACGCATCTTGTTTGCAATGTTCCATTCTGAGGGATGAAACTTGGGTGAAGCTTGCAACAGTCTGGCCATTTTTTTTTTAAAGTTTCTGGATATAACGTAGGTCAGTTCTTGGAATGTGGAACCTGAAAACAGAAATAGCATTGTATTTGGCTGCAGAAGCAAGAAGGGGAGAAGACAGGTCCATGAGGGTGAGAAAAATCCTTGCCCCTTTTACCTGCAAAATGACACAGGTATGAAAAGACTTCTTGCTCAAGGCTCCCCCAGACTTTGCTAAAGTGTGGGGAAGACAGTTTGGAGTGGGAGAATGAAGAAAGAGAAGAATTTGGGAATGGAAGCTAGGAGGAGAGAGAGTAAAAGAGGCTTGCTTGAAAGTGGAACTCAAGAGGAAAAGATGGGCTGTCTGCATTAGGAAGGAGAAGGGAAAGGAGACCTGTGAGAAAGGATGGAATTACTAAATGGACAATCACAGAAAACTGAGAAAAAGTGAACAAATATAAAAGATAAATAGCGTCCCACAGGTTGGAGAAGTAAACACCTTTTAAGAATATGGCTGGAGAGGTGGATGAGCTCTAGGTTGTAAAAAAGAAATGTACTGGTCATTAGAAAAAAACACAACAGAGAAAACAGGACGTGAAAAGCTGAAGGAGGAAACAGAGCAGGTAAATGAGGAAATGGAAAAGCCCCTAGGAAGGGCCAAAGCAGAACAAGGAACAAAGCATACTGGGGACACTGGTGTAATATAGGGTAAAACCGATGCCCAAAATATATGCAAAGTCACAGCAGCTTGATCATCAATTTTCCTATTCTTGCACTATGCTCATCCAGTGTTCCTGAGACAACTCCTCACCCCAAATACACACAGCTGCTCCTCAGCAACACACAGCTTTGCCCGCATTCCAGCACACGTACCCTTAAAACAATGCCCCTTCTCCCTCACACACCTCTTGGCTGATGCTGCTCCTAGTCTGGACCGCTCCCAAGGTCAAATCCTGGCTAAGTGTAATGTCCTCAGTTCCCCTTCACTGGGGGGGTTTGCTCCCAACTGTCTTCCAGCCTCAATCTCCACAGCAGCAGCACATAGTTTCTTTTTAAACAAGTGACTAAATATTGCAGGAGGTTG
Organism: Phoenicopterus ruber ruber; assembly: GCA_009819775.1. Lineage (NCBI taxonomy): Eukaryota > Metazoa > Chordata > Aves > Phoenicopteriformes > Phoenicopteridae > Phoenicopterus > Phoenicopterus ruber. The sequence continues at coordinate 112,017 of CM020233.1, read as the reverse complement.
CTCAGAACAGCATGGAAGGTAAACAAACCAGCTGCTATGGGAACAGCAACTCTGCCTCTAGCAACCTGCTGCTATTGCGCCAGGTGGAAGAAGCACAGCGCACACAAGCCAGTGGTGATTCCTTTCACCCATTCCCAGTTAAGATCTGTCTGGAAATAAAAATGTATTCTTTGTACATTAATTGAGATAGTTCCAGAACTTCGGACAGTAATTTTTTTATCGATTTACTGCAGAAATGCAAAAAGATTGTGAAAGCAAATGAAAGGCATGTTAAGTACCTAGCTATCTAAAATGTCAGTCATAAAATATCCTTAGCAGTATGCTCCATCTTCTTTCCTGGGATAAAAGAATGGGAGCCAGACAGAAGAAATGAAAGAGACAAAAGCATTACATCTGATGGTACAGTTATGCCCCCCTCCATATAGCCCTGATGAACAGGGTTTCTCAGAGTTCCCAACAAGGCTCAAAGAGATTGCAAAGTGATTGCAAAGTGATAAAGAAGCAAGTAGCATTGGTCAAAAGAAGTTGAGCTGGTCCAAGACAGAAAAGTGGGAAGCAACTGCAATTCTTGGCTGCAAATACAGTGCAGTGACAGCTAGAAAGCTGCTAATGATCTTTAATTTCAAAGAGCAGCTAAATTCTCTCAGTAATCATTAAAACTGGTAACTATAGTGCCTCTCATGCCAACTGCTGTGTAAACAGAAATCTGCACGTACTCCAGACGAGAAAAAATGGAGTTTCACCTGACGAAACACTGACTTATAGAAAAATGCAGGTATTTCAGAGTTAGCCAAAGAAAAAAAACAGGCTTCAGAAGACAGGGATGACATTAGAACTGAAGCCATTAGTCTGAGAGCAGAAGGATTCAAGAAGTAGCAGAGAACGGGGTGAAAGGCAAGCAAGGAAAATGAACAATATATGCTAACTGATGCAGGAGGATGGAAAGCTGTGGTCACGGATACTCAGAATGCTCCTGATTCACGAGGCAAAGCAAAACTATGACTAGGCTGAACACTGATCAGAATCAATGACATAGACCACAACTGAGGCAGACCTGTAAATCAATTTATATGGTACTGCACACACGAACTCTGCAACTATTTGTACAAGAGAGCAATGCTTCTATGGGCTGTCCCTTGATTTGTACATTCTGCCCCCCCCTTGCTCTAGATATACTTTTTTTTTTCCCCCCTTAAGGAATATTTTTTAACAGATTCTTAACATAACATGCTAAAATGAGTCAGTTGAAAGCAGTAATATTTGTCACATGAACAGCTGGAGCAGGAACTGGAGCCATTTCCATAATAACTGAAAGATTTCCGACGACTTACATAGATCTGACCTCAAAGCTAGTTTGAACAGAGGTTTACTTTGGCAGCATGAGTCACAGAATATGTATAAGGCTGCATATAATCGTCTTTCACAAAATTTTGTTATCTGTACTCTCAGTAACATTCAAGGCTTTTAGAAATATAAGCAATTAAAGGAGGGATAACAAAATGACTCATAATAAACTGACAATTCTGAGATATCTGAATGGCAGTTGAGAACAACGAATGTCGTAGGTTTCTGAAAACGTGCTCAGTCACGTGAAAGCTGAGGAATCCCCGAGGTGATGGTCTCCAAGACATTATTGTGAGACCCACGGACTTCACACAGTTTTGTTCTGAAAACCCAGTATCTGATGCCATCCCGACCCAAACTTGTGAGTGACACCATCACAAAGTAATTCATTGTAGTTACCACCCCAAATCTGTTCATGTTAGCTTACCATAAAAGATACTTCCTTTTAAGCTGTTAATACGAAATTACACCGATCCTTCAATATCAATTATACGACCTAAGTTTTATTTTACCTCAGACGGCTTTCAGGTGTTAAATTCATTGTAGACTTCCTGAAGACTGACACAGCGCGCTGTTCCTCAAATAACGGAGATAAAATCAACTCAGTAATTAGGACATTTAGAAAGGATGAAAATGAAAAGGCTTGTATATTCCTGAAAACCTCTAGCAATTTAACGGGGAGAAGACAATCCCGAGTCAGGGTGGGGTCCGCCGCTGCACCTAAAGGCTCCGGCCGGCCCGGCCCCCCCGCGCCAGCAGCACAACGCCCCCGCCCCCCGCCCCTCAGCCCCGCAGCGCGCGCCCCGCAGAGCCATCGGCTGCCTGCGCATCCGAACCCGCGCGGCTTCTCGGAACGGGTCCCGGGCCGCGCGGGCGGCACCGTCCCCGCCGGGGAGGGAGGGCGGAAGCGCGTCGGGTTCCCGCCGCGTGCCGGGGTCGCCGTCGCCTTTCCTCACACAGCGTGTAAATCAAGTTAGCAGCTGGATGCAACAGCGAATCCTCCTCGGTACAGAGACCCAGTAAGCGAACCCAACCTCTGTGCTGCTGAAATGCTTTTCGCGTACCGCATCCCATACAAATGTGTTTATAAGAATTTTGCAAAGGAGCAATTCCTCATCTTGGTGAATTGGTGTCTGACGTAGAAACTGAGCTTGTTATTATGAGAAGTGGCCAAAGTCCTCAGAGTCTGGAAAAAATACCTTGTTTTCTGTGGAGGAGTCTAAATAACCACATTAAGTGAGACTAGATCCTAAATTAAATATGTTGCCATGTTCCTTATTAGGTGCGTTAAAAATACCATAGATAGTCTCACTTTTCACAGGATTTAAACTCTCATCTGAACTGCTGTGACAGTGCGTTGAAGTGGGAGAATCCTCTAGGTTGAGCTGATATTGCAGCATCATTAACTGCTTGTTTCCAATGTTGCTGAATTTGCAAAGCAGACTAATGTAACAGGTCTGAATTCGGGTGTTCCACTAGTGTCCAGAACAATCTCCTATGAAGACAGGCTGAGAGAGTTGGGGTTGTTCAGCCTGGAGAAGAGACGGCTCCAGGGAGACCTTATTGCGGCCTTTCACATACTTAAAGGGGGCTTGTAAGAAAGACAGAGACAGACTTCTTAGCAGGGCCTGTTACGACAGGACAAGGGGTAATGGTTTAAACAAAAGAGGGAGATTTAGATTAGCTGTAAGGAAGAAATTCTTCACCATGAGGGTGGTGAGGCACTGGCACAGGTTGCCCAGAGAGGTGGGAGATGCCCCATCCCTGGAAACATTCAAGGTCAGGCTGGACGGGGCTCAGAGCAATGCGATCTAGTTGAAGATGTCCCTGCTTATTGCAGGGGGGGTTGCAGTAGATGGCCTTTAAAGGTCCTTTCCAATCTAAACCTATGATTCTATGTTAACTCCACTGAGGCTTTATCTAGACATAAACTTATTTTAGCATAACCAAAAGTGGCTTTTAAATGCACCTTACATAAAGCAATGACAACTTTTATTGGCCAAGCACTTACCTGTGTCTTCAGCACTCACATCACACAGGAAAATCATCCATGACCTGGGACTGTGAAGGAGCATGATGCATAAAGCCAGTATTGCCCCTCTTGCAGCTACGATGGAACTTGGCTATGCTAGTCAGTGATAAGTATTCTGCTGTAGGAATGTAAATATGTGTATTGCATGTGCCAGTTGTGGACAGATTTCTCATCATGCTTACTCTAATCACTTCTCCAAAACAGTACAGTGTGTTTATCCTTACAGTGCATTTGGTGGAGTAACAGGTGCACGCTTACTCCTCAGAATTATGGTCATTCAAGACAAAGTCAAAAACTGAAGACAATGGCAGTCATATGACAAGTACGAACAGCCCACCCAACCTCTGTCCACTTGCATTAAAGCTGTGAGATTAGCAATACCAAGGATCCTTGCTAGTTTGACCAAGTATCTCTCAGATATTTATATAAAGATGTGTATTTAAAAGTCTTTCAAACTGTTTCCATAGTGTCGTAGCAACAGCCTAGCTACACTTCAAACAGAACTTGATGATCCAAACCTTCAGCAGTTAACATACTTTTGGTGGTTTGGGGTTTTTTTTCCCTAAGACAAAGTGGTTGCTTCATTCATGGTTTCTTAAGTAAACTTCACTAGAAAGGGAGGCTAAACTAAAATCCTATTCCAAATGCCACTGAACTTCTGTACTTTTTAAAACTGAAATTTAGAGCACACAGCATCATGACTAGAACAAAAACCTTTGATGCAAAAGCTCTGGGTTCTTTTCACAGATTTTACTTTGTTATCTGTCACTTCATTCTAAAGAGAAGCAGGAAATCTGAAAGGCGTTTGACATATTTTATTATAAATGGTCATCAATACAGAACCAAAGTCATCTTTATAAATATCTACAAAAAGCACAAATGCAGGTTAAAAAAAACATCCTCTAGCGTGAGCACAGGGCTTGTAGCTTTCGGTTTTTACTTTCTATGAGCCTGTTCTTAGGGAAGAAATAATTTTAAAAGGCTTCTTTTTTACTAAAGTATGCTTTTTTAGTGGTTTTAACATTCACTGTGAAAACAAAGCTCTGTTGATTTATCAAAGAGAAAACCAGAAAGGGTGATACATGACCTTTTTGTCTAGTAAATCTGGAATAATCCCACTGTAGTGTGTTTTTAACAAATTTAACTGAAAACAGAAACTAGTCCAAGGCATTTCAAAACTTCCACATCTTTCATACTTTTTTGGCATATTGCTTGTCCACCTCAGAGTCAGCACGAGAACTGAGCAAGTCATAAAGACTTCATTCCTGTCCACACTGGAGAGTTGCTCTTCCCCAGAGTCCAGGTCAAAGCACACTACAGTCTTGCTTCTATTACAACTGTTCAGAGGATTTTCTACCTTGCTAGCTCCCCCCTTTCCTGTAATCCTAGATCATACAAACACACAATGTCATACACAGAACAGCCCCAGCTGTTGCTATTCCTCATGATCAAGAAATTAATCCAGAACTGCCCGTAGAGGCTTTAGCAAGCCTCTAAGCAAATCACTAGATTTGACCATTACAAACAAAAGCTGTTGTGTAGCATGGTAGTTATCTGTCGCCCCCATTAGCAGGTAAGAGGCTACGTTCTCTTTCTGCTTTAAGAGAACAGAACAATGCCTGTTTGATGCGTGTGAGTGCGTGCACGTATGCTGGGGGGAGAGGGGGGGTAGGGCTGGAGGAGAGGCAATATTGCCCTAGAGGTTGAGTACTCTACGTTATTATTTGCTAAACGGAATTTTCCTTGTCCATCTGCTATTTCTTTTGTGCTATGCTCAACAGAGAAGTGGAATTGAAGGTGCTACCTTCTGGAGTTTTACCTGCGTTTTAAAAGGGAACACCTTTGTAGCAGAGTTACCTGTCACTGCATAAAACTGTTCCCAGCCTAACAGAGATAGGAGCAGCAAATTAGCTTCCTGTGATCTTTAAACACAAGAATATTAAAAATCCAACCTAGTACTAGCACCAAAATGATAGCATTTGCCTTTCCCTATGTTTTTTTGTCTTTTCAAACATATTTCTGTATTGCTGACATGCTGATGTGATCAACACTTCGGGGCGCTGCTCCACAACACTTCAGTCAGCCAGCCATGCAGTTGAATGTAAGCAAAGGAACAGTAAAAAGCAAGAAATAACACTGTGTTCCATTTGCAAAATGTCACTCCTTCCATTAGCATACTGTACGTGACCCTTCTGGCCGGAGAGGTGTCGATGGTTTTATTCAAAGCGTCGTAGATGATTGTATAGAGACTGGACATAGGTGAAGACACACATGGGATCTGGCTTGTAACCCATCACCATCATGTCATCCACTTCTATCAGACGATCACAGTGAGCCATTTTCCTGTAGTAATAATAAAACAGATACAGCAAATCAAGAATTAAATCTAAGGCCTATAACTACTTCCAAGATTCATTTGCTGCTCTGATTTGAGCATCACTGAGGCATTTAAGAAATCCTGAGTTTATTAGTGACATTTCATTGTCATTATTTTTACGACCATGGAATGTTCCTGTTCCTTCCGTCTCTTCCTCTATACTGGGATCTGATCCAAAGCCTTGTAGGTTGGTTGTTCCCCCCCCCCCCTCCCCCACCATTCACATCCCTGATATCTGTAGCATATAGCCCAATCTCACATTCCTCTGCCCAAGTCTCAGTAAGCAGGGTCACACGAATTTGCAAATCATGAGTTTTTCTGATTATTATATAGGAAGCTCCAAAAGAACAGGAAAACATGAGAAGAGATGTGCCAATGAAGGCCCATGTGCCTGTGGATTGTTTGCTCTCCACCACCCTCGTATCTTCAAGGTGTGAGTCATTTGGACAACAATCTCAGATGATCAGGTTGGAGAGCAGAAGCCTGACTGAGATTTGGACCAGCAGAAAAGAACAGATCTGCTGAGGCCTAAGATGAAAAATCACAAGGGCAGGAAGCAATTTGATCAGCAGAGCTCGTACTGGGGTGAACAGCAATAACTAAGAGAAGAGCCTTTTCTGGCACTAGAAGAGAACAGTTAGTTTAAAGGCAATGACAGCTATGAAGTGGTCATTTCTGTAGATACCCCTTACCTAATGTTTCTTACTGTTGCACGCATGCTGTCTTCTGTTCTCCCCTATACTTACTGTTATACATAAACTGAGATAGAAACACACTGAAACTTTCTGTTGAGAGTTGTAGATAGTTTTATTTTAGAGATCAACGACCTAAAAGTGTCGTAGAATCTCTTTCAACTCACTGACAAGCAACAAATTTTTTTATATATACGTATACATGTGTGTATAAAAACCTTGTAATTCCCAAATGAATTCCTTTGCTAGAGGCTGTAATAAGGAGAGCCAACATTATGCTAAGAATTTTCAAAGCTTTTCTCTGGAATGGCAAATGGCAAATTCAGTGCTGTAAGTTATTGCTTTAATTTAAAAAAAAAAAAAAAAACACCACAAACACAAAACACCACACACCAAAACAACCAACCAAACAAAACCCAACAAACGCACTCTGAAGGAACCCCAGAGCTTGAGTGTGGTGGTACTGGTGTTTGAAGCTGTATCAGAAGCTGTAGGAAACATTAGCCATATATTCCCACATCCTGTTAGTATTCAGAAAGAATGTACCAAACCCAGCTGCGTACCGCATGGAGTGTTCTTACTGTTACACAAGTCAAACAAAACAACAAGTAATAATCATGTTGATATACTGGGTGAAAAAAGTTACTATTTCTAGCTGACAAGTTCACATTCATAATGACTTTAACAAACAAGTTATCTTTTAACTGCCTGGTATACTGCATCAAAAAGGATCAGTGTGACTGAGGGTATTAGCTCTGTCCATTTTACAAAAATGCAGTTACCAGGTTGAGATATTGAGAAGCTCTCAGCCTTGATCTAACTCTGCTTACACTGAATTCAACCTTCATTCTTGTTCAACCAAAGCAATGTACAGACAGAGGTGAACCCTCCCACAAAACCCAATTCCCAAAGTTAATCTGCTTACTCCCTGCCATTCAGGGGGTCACTTTTTTTGCAGAGAGGCTGGATGGATATATTCACATGCCTCAAATTCAAATCAGGTATCAAGCAGGTGGGATTGGCTAACAAACTACAAGTTGTCTGTCCAGTTCCTATGGACTGTCAGTAAACATTGGATGCCTTGTGCTCTATGAAGTCAAATTTCTTTTTTATGATTGATATCGGCAAATTCATTAAGAATCATTTGTCACTTCAAGAACAAAATAATAATAATAAATAAACAAACAAAAAACAGACACAGAGAGAAGTCAGATTTTTTCCTCTTCTGTCCAAGCACAACTCATGAGGCTGATTTCTCAAGTTTAGCGTGCCAGTGCTAAGGCTGGTGAGAATCACAGAGGTAAGAAAGTAGAATTCAAGTACTGCCTGAAGACTGCGAAAGACCTGAACATAGGACTCCAGTGAATTATCCTGTGCCTGGTAAAACCACCTCTGATTTTAGACTGCCGAGTCTCCTGTTCTATGCATTCTCTATGCAGAGCTTTATTATCTTTTTTTGGCATGACATGTAAGCTAGTGATACAGGATCAACAAACAGAATGATTAAACGCTTCACTGCTGCCCAGCTGCATTAGACTTGAACCGGAAGCACTTCACAGGGATCTAATGTGATACTCACTCAGCCGTTGTGAAGGCCAGCTCAAAGTTCTGCTTGCGATTAGCTGGGTCAAGCTTATTATAATCAAAAGCTTCAGGAAAGAAAGAATGCACAAGAGCACAGAATGCCATCCCATCATTCCAGCTTGAGGAGAAGTTCTGGAGATCAACGTGCTATCATGATGAAAAAAACATGAATGTTAATGCAGCATGGGGGAACAGGGAAGAACAGCTGATTTTGCTCACTGCAGTTTTCTGTCCTTCTCTCCCACTAATCAAAGCAACAGAGCACAGGCTTTATGTTTTTCTCCCCCTCTTTGTATACCCGTTACATTATTTGTATTCTGAGAAGAAACGGCACGCTCGGCAATGAAAGCCTTTTTCCTGAAACGCCTAGATGCAAAGCAGACACATAGTCAAGGTTCCTGATCCAAAGCCCGCTGAAAATACTGGGAAGAATCTTGTCAACATCAGTGAGCTCTGGAGCGGGCCCAATGCACCAGCTCAGTATCTGTGGAAACTACGGACACTTCTTATCCCTGTGAAGTATTAATAATTGAAGAACGGTTCATTTTGTGGCTGTGAATAACACCAGATAAAGACTATGCTTGCTTGCTTTGCTTTTCAGTAAGACCCAATTCAATGCCTGTTTACACACAGATAGGTAGAAATATAGGAAGAACTATGCCTACTGCAAAACTTGATCCTTAGAACAAATGCTTATTGTTACTTTCAACTGCCACAGTGAAAAGAAACATATTTGGCCTCTTGTCTCATGCTGCTTTCCTATCATATAAAATTCAAGCCCCAGCTTTTCTGGTAAGCAACTAACAGTAATTTTCAGTATTTCTGCTTATGTATACTATAATTTAGAGTTCAGCAATAATAATGCACATTTTACAATAATGTTGAAAAACATACTGCACACAAAAAAAAACCCTAGAAAAAAAAAAAAAATTCTTTCTCCTGGAAATTGCTTTGGCAATTGCAGTTTAAGGCCAGGTAAAATTACTAAAATCTCAACTGCTGAATTCTTTTAGTTACACTGATGTTACCTGGTAGAAATTAGCTCACTAACACCATGTGATTCAACCATTTACTACAAATTCATGTTTAATACCAGTAGAGAGTACTTTGGTCTGCTGCGTAGCAAAAGGGATGGCCCTCAGTCTCCATGTACTGGCAAAATGTTATTCAGGTCTTACCATATATAATGAGAATGCAAAAATCACAGCCTGTGACTAAGAAAAAAATGTGTGAGTGTATACTGAAGTCTATATCCATAAGCACAAAAATGCAGGCTTTCAGACAAACACTAATGCATTGCTTTGACAGACACAGAATCTCACTCATGCAATCACTGACTGTCTTGAAGTGCTGCCTGTGCAAACCGTGATGTTTGCATTACCCGTACAAAACTTGATGACCTTGAGGAAGTTAACTCATTGTCTAGCATGTTTTACATTCACTTTTTGAGTGCACTCTTTTGGCAAATTCTCCTGAAAAAGAGAGAGCTGAAAGTGCTAGCATGTCTTCACCTTGTATCCTATGGTTTTTGAGCGACACCAGTCTAACAGAATTTGTTTAATGCTGCTAGCGCTGGCAACCCCAAAACTCTGCGACCTCTTCAGCTTAGCTCTGGATTCTCCTTTTCCTCTGGAAAATTAACAGAGACCAGATTAAATTACATTCTAGAAGAACTTAAACCTACTTGTCAGCAACATCTATGCAACCTTGCCCTGGTCAGTCCCCGTCCAGGTGATATTTGAGAAACACGTTGCTGAAACTTCAACTTGTTGGTCCTGCAAGAAAAACTCAACTAAAGCCAGGATTCCAAGCCCTCTTCTATTTAAATCATACCCCCCATCATGGTGCGTAAAGAACAGTCCACGCTTTTGGTCCTTAATGAACAGCAACAGAAAGTCACTATATCCCCAGTCTCTTCTAATGACAGAGAAGGCAGCTTTCACAGCACTCTTTCCTGACAAAAGGCACCTGCTTCTTCAGCTGAACAACTCTAAAGCCAGAGGAATCTGTAGCTGTGAATTTCCAGGGCTCAATCTGTGAAGTCAGCGAAGCTATGTGTGACCTCATATTGTCCCTTAGCTCAAAATCCTACATTGAGAGAGTCCTCCCACCCAGCTGTCCTCTGCTGGAAGTAATTGACAAATTAGTTTCCCATTAAAAAACCCATTCTGGAGACAAGGAGTGTGACATACTTTCCACCATCGTGTTCAAATTTCTCAAAAAGCGCTTTCCTGGCCTGTGTTCCTGTAGTCCGTGGGAGAGTCTGAGACCGCACCAGTTCTCGCCTCCGTTCAACTTGGCGATGTACAATGGGAGGAGAGGAGTGAGAGCCGGGGGTCACATCACAGTAACTGTCAGTGGCACTGGAGAAACATAACATGAAAAGTATGTGGTTAAACAAAAAAGTAATTCTCTGCAGTGCCAGGAGTCAGCATAAAGGTCCAACTGTTGCCTACTCTAAATCTCCCAAAACAGCCATTTCAAGAAGACCTGAATGAGTCAAAAGCAATTTAAGTAAAAGTCAAAGTTTTATTGACAGACAACAGCACTTAAGTATAGAAGAGTCTAAGGTACTTTTACAAATGAGACATAGCTGGACAAGTCACAAATGCTTTGTAGCACTGAGTGGAACAACAATTAAACACCTTTAAGAAAAAATAAAAAAATAAAAGAAAAAAAAAAGTTGTGGCCACATAGGAGCACTGAATCCCTTTGATGTCCAACTTTGGGGTTCTTGGAGTGCAAGTCACATTTTAAAAATGGAACTTGAAGAGTAATTCAGAAAGTACTTTTGAAATTTTTACTTATAGTACACAGAATCCTGAGCTTATGTCAGTGTTGCTCCACTGACCGCAAGGTGGTAATTTGATCAAGAAATATAGGATTATATTCTAATTTGTGTTTATTTGAGCCACAAACCACTTTATCAGCATTAATGAAGTAAGCCACACATTGCATTTGGAAATGTTCCCCATGACACAGATGGGGAAACTGAGGCAAAGAGCAATGATATCAGTGTCACACATTTAATTTCTGGTACAGATGGAGGCAAGATCTGACAGCAAGTTCTCTAGGGTGCTCAGTGTATCGTGACTCAAATATCGAAGTGCTGATGTTGCAACTAACTCAGAAGAAATGTAATGCCAAATTTGGGATAATTTTCAAGGCAGATGCAAGCCCAATTTAAGAGATTTAAATTGGCTGCCCTCCCATTTTTCTTGATGGATACTTTGCATGCTGAGGATGCCTGGATATGCCAGTAGTAATTGTGATACCATGTAATCCTACACTAAGCAACTGCGACTGCAAGTTAATCAAGAATGTGCAGTAGTCCTCAGTCCGCAGCAAGGCATTTATCTACAAACTAAACTCTAGGCCAGTCAAATGAAGGGTATTTGACAGCAGTCATATGTTCGTTTCCAAAAATAAGCCCAAAGTACAAATTTCAACACAGCTGAGTATTTTTAAAAGTGTTTTCAAAGGGCCTGACAACTTGCTCCTCCTAACAAAAATCCACTGCTGGCACTCAGAGTTTTACTGACTAACACTGTAACAATGCTGAAATCCACAATTAGGTCTGCTGTAAACTGCTCTACAAGAGAGTTTTATCCCTTCCCATCCCTGGTCCACTTAGCCCTCAGGAAAGCTCACAACCTTTAACAGGCTTAAAATACAGCATCTGGGACTCACCTGTTCTCCAAGCCAGAAGAACACCTGTCCCTTGAGACTATACTGACCACAATAGCCTAACAAAATGTCAAGAAAAATGCGTACCTTTCACCAGTTTTGGTTCCACTACTCATCCCATAGCTCACAGTTGAGACAGACTTAGTGACAGAGGTGGTATTCTCTGTATAAAAGCAGGAAAAACAAGATGCATCAGGGCAGAAACTTCTTTTATCTCCTTTCCTCATATGTTTTCAAACCACTTCCTGATAGATAGCCACACATTGATTTTTACTCACCACAGTGAAAAGCTGCAGGCCACTGTCTAACTTCCAGTATGAGCTAACAAGCTGGGGAGGGATTTTTCCCCAGCGGTTCAATCCCTCTGCAAAATTGCTGCACTGCAGCGAGGGCGGTGTAAACATACCAGAAAGGGCTGTGAGAGAATGCCTTTGCTAAAACTGCATTGGGAAGGTTGGATCATTTCAGGTCCTTGTGCAGACCTCAGAGGAGGGCACACTGCCATGGACATTTCAGTGAAAGGAAGAAATGGTGCTACAGCTCGGCTTGCAACAGTCATTCTGGCAGACATAAGGAGTCCTGGGAAGTCTGCCATATTTGAGAGCATAATTTAAATTACCTAATTTCTACCAGGAAGCATTTTAGTTTGTAAAGTAAAACAGACTCCAAAGGTTGCAAAGGTGGCTTAAAACCAACTTTGCATCTTCCTCCCCCCTCCCCTGAGGTTCTACCTTTTGTGCTTTGCCTCTTAGATCCCAGCTCTGGACTCCAGCTATGCTATGTAAGTACAGAACAACGGAGTGGCTTGCCCAGTTTTAACACACTAAAGCCAAATCTTGTTGCATAAGCCAGCAACTCATTTCTTGAAGGCTCCTTCTATACACAAAGAAGAAAGACTGGCATCTTAGAAGCAATCCAGCCTGACCACTGTCCAAATCACTCTCTGAAAATGCTGAACTCTCCTCACTACTTATAGAAGGGATCCAGATCAACTAGACTTCTCACGTAAAACACCCTGGTAAATGCCAGAATACAGATGTGACAAATTTGGGACCACAAACAATTGCCAGGTATTTGTGCAAATCTCAGAGGTTTTAAGCTGAGGAGGAGTGTGATCCCTATTCTGGATGAGCTACATCTTTGCTAAACTGACGCTTGAGACCACTGTGAAAAGCCAGTACATTGTGTAGACAGTAACAGCTTGGTGACATCAATCAGAAGCACTTCTGGATAGAGCTCAACTCATCTATTTCAACTGAAAGCGAAAATCCTTAAGGCATTTTGTCCTTTGACACATTCATATATGAAGGAGACTACTTACTGCTATTCTGCTCAAAGGAATTTGCTTCAACACCCATAGGGCGGGCCCACCACTTTCCAACTGCCATTACCTTGCGTTCAGTCACAGTTTTCAGTTGATCAGCTGAGATCTTCACCGCTCAAACTGTCTGTTCTGCCACACTTTTCTGGCACCTATTGTTTCCACTGCAGAGATTGCCAAACAGTACACATGTACACCACTGTGCAAATAAGGATAAGTACCCCTCGCTTTGAACTGATTGAGAATCTGATACAGTGGAACAAGTTTCCATGATACCTGGGAAACTGAATCTGCATACAGTCTTGTTAGCAATTTTAGTATTACCATGTACCTACTAATTGAAACTACATGCTCAGATCTGAATCCCCCAGACACGGAGCATGGAATCCCTCTCAATTTGTGCTGCATAAGGACACACTGGTAGGAACACTCACCTCCAGTGGCAGATGAACCCATTGTTCTCACCATACTTGAATTCCAGGCCTTCACTGAAACAGCAGAAAAAAAGACAAAGGAAGGCTTTGCTACATTCTCAGCTTTAACACGGTAAAAGTTGAAAGAATAATCTGCAAATAATCCCTATCTCTTGCTGGCAATTCCATCTGGTCTCTCTCTGTAATTTCTGACCCATATATATAATCCGATCTGTAAGTGTCACTATCACTAAGTGTATAAGAAATAGAGCACAAAGATGAATGACTATGAATGAAATGTGCTTTCTTCTTCTTCCCTTTTTTTTTTTTTAAACTCAATTTAGATATAAATAAGATTCTGCAATCACTCTGACTTGTATATATGTGTCAGTCTGCTGTTGGTCATTCCTCCCTCCAAATGACTGTTGAACCTGTTAGCCAAATACCTGCCTAAATTCTCAAGCGGCCTCAGGTCTCAAAGCACTAAAAACTCCTGCAAATTTCATTAAAATAGCTGGCCATATTGAAGAGAGACTTATTCAGCAACTGTGCTAGAAGATAGGTTGCACTATGAACTCAACTATATTGGGCAGCAAAAATTCTCAGCAGATGTGACATTATAGCCTAAAGCTCCACCTGAGATCCACAATATTCTACATCAGAGTGTGCCACCATGGAATATGTAGCCATAGAAGCGACGTTTCGTAATTACCACTAGGTCACAGGATAATCCCTGTAGGACCAGTTTCTTGAACTAAAGAAGTGGGACACAGCTTCAGCAAACAAATTATTTTTGTCTCTTTTACCTGACTGGTTGGAAGTTTTCACTGCCATCACATTTTTGCTCTTGCTCTGTCCCAGGAGGCCAGCAGACGCATTAGTTGTTCCTGTTGAACAGACGGTCTCTCCTGAAAACTTCTCTGATATCCTGGTTACGGCAGTAACGGGAAGGTGGGGCATCTGTAAGGTGACTGCAGGGGCATGGGCTTCAGGGGAAGAGTCTGACATGTGAAAAGAGGTCAGTTCATGGGAGACTTTTGCCTGACCTAGTGAATAAAAAGAAAAGGAGAGAGGAAGTAAATTTATTTGCAAATTTGTAACAAAGTTACAAACCAATTTCCATGCAACAACTTTATTTTACAAGTGATAGGAATTATTCCACCTTGTTCTCCCTGTGGGACGTTATACCACGTACAGCACGCTGCAGAAACAACCCTAGTGTAAGTGATCCTTGCAGCAATCATACCTGTCCTACGTGAGTCTCAGCAAGAACAACTTCAGATCATTAATCCACTAGCATCTGCATTTGGTAAGCTTCTCCTCTTCCTCTGTGCAGCCCATGCCCCCAGTCTCCTGCCGTGGGTCAGCATTCTTATTCTTTTCATGGGTTTATGAAATACTGTGTGCCTCAGTTTTCTCTAAAACAGAGATAGTAAGCCCTTCCTCCACTGAAGGATGATGGAGGCGGACAGGTAATTTGCAAAATGTTTTGGAATGCAAGGCTACAATGGCACCCAGAATAGCAGGCCTTATTATCACTAGTGCCCCAAGATAATGTGACAGTAATAGTCTCTAATTTATGAAACACCATAGTGCATGCTTAACAATAAAAGTTAAAGTTTAAAAGTTAAACTCCTAATTAGGAAATAAAGTTAAACAGTATCAGTGCCACAGTACAATATCTATGCTGAAACTGTAGCAGATTCTAATGCTTCTAACATGTGAGAGCTGCTCTATCACTGCCAGGATCAGGTATTTTACAAGTAGTGCTACTTCATTTCACGTTCTGTTCCTACCTGATGAAGACTGATGACCATTTTCAATGATGGAAGAACTAAAAACTCTTCTAAATTCAGGTTTGTGGTGGTCATCCAGGTCTACACTCTGTCAGAACAGACAACAGACACGACAGCTAAATTTCAAACAGCAGCAAAAGTTAGAAGACTATCCAGAAACACCTGCCAAGAACAGGTCTTCCTTGTGCTAGTGACCACAATACAAGAAGGGAACAATTATCTAACCCCAAGAGCCAAACCTGGAAACTGAGCACTAGCAATGCAGGACTTGTATCAATCCTCACATACTTGTCCTCACAGACCCCATGCAACTAGGAGGGGTCTTCCACTTTTGTTAGATAAAGGTATCACCATCCACTGTGACGGTAACAAACAGAAGACTCCACACAATGGTGGAGAGATTGATTGAGATTGCATAAAATGCTTAATGCTCTGCAGTTTGGGGTTTTTCTTCTGTTTGCTGCAGAAAAAATGACATTCTGATAACGTATTGTTAAGCATTACATAAAGTAAGTGTGATACCAGAACTTTACAGCTGCATTATAATCTGCAACTTCTGTAAGGATGTTTTTCATGGGAAAAGCACCATTTTTTCCCATAATGTTTGCCAATATAATTCCAGAAAAGTCAGCCAAGAATTTTTTTTAGTGGGGTTTTTTTTGGTTGGTTTGTGTGTGGGGTTGTGCAAAAAGTCACGAAGAACTATACGATTTTGGCTGCAGGAACTACAGAAAGAAGAAACTGTTTCACAGACACACGATTACTTCAATTAAAAAAATATAGCTTCCAAGAAGCAGCACGTACAAGCAGCAGAGTGAAATTACCTAACACAAAGTCCATGAAAAAGTTCTAATTGATTCTAGACAGATATGTAACTACCAGATTGGCCAAAAATTTTATGAATAAATAAAGAAAAAAAATGTATAATGTGCCCTTATAAACATAATCCAAAATTCTTATAAACTCAATCCAAACAAGTTTTGTTTTGTTTTTTTTTTTAAAGACAGACAGAAAGACTGAAGATAGACTGAAGAAGATTTTATACTGCAGGTAAGTATAAAAACAACAGAACATAACAGAAAAGGAAAGAGGCAAGGTATATACATGTAATAACTTATTCGTCTCTGCTTTTCATACACAGGAAATACGGAGCAAACTGGTGGTTTGATTTTACTTATTTATTCCATAGTTTCATCACAAATTATTAGAATAATTTATTTATAGGGTGGAAAGATATATCTCATGTAAAATACAGAAACCATATGATCAATTCAAGATAAATCAACAAAAATAGTTCCTTAGAACTTGTCTGCTGTTTACACTCATCCAAACTTAATTAAGAACACCAGACAACAACATTAACGCACCTTGGGGATTTTTTAAAAGCACTTAATCTTGTTAGATGCTGCAGAGTGCACAGACTGTTTTTATATCCATTACTCAAGATACTAGGACTTTCATTACCTCAAGTACAAATCCTAGTCAACTCCTGGTAACTATGGTCTGAGATCTTGCTAAGAATTTCTTAGCTAGTATTAGATTACGGAAAGGCAGCCTAAACACAATTTTGTCTTAGAGTATACAGTTGTGGTCTTAGATTCTGATCCTCCTAGATATTTGTCAACCTCCAACTGATTACAATGGAATGCAGGTGTATGTAGCAGAATTTGAGCTACACGCCTACACTACTAAAGTCAAGGAAAATCCTTCTCTTGACTTTAAGGTTGGGCCCTACATTCTCAGATCACAATTGGTATCCAGGCTTTTCAAGACTACAGTGTAATTTGGAGAAACCATTAAAGTGTGGTAAAACCCCATTAGCCTGACTTCAAGATGAGGACCTACTGCCTTGTAAGTAAGTGTCTTGCAAAGATATATTACAATAAAACACAGAAAGGAATGGCAGCAAGACATTGAGATACTATCTTTAAGGCTCAGCTTGGATGGTGTATTTTATTATATTGGGTTATACACTATTTTTTAACCTGGGATCAGATTCTCATGTCAATTTTTTCTACGCTAGGTGAGGAAAAGAGATAGGATCACCTAGATATGATTTTCAAACAAAACAATACAAAGTTCAGAAGAGGACTGGAGACTTCCCGAAAATCTGGAAGATGTACTCTCAGAAAAGAAGACTTTTTAAAGGTTTCTCAGCCAGGAGCTTTCATTTAATTCTCTTGCCTAGTTTCTAAGCCAATGATCTTCTGGGAGTTATATATGCACTTACATGCTCCACTAGATAAGAGCACAGAGGTTACATGATAAGCCAAGACATTCCTTAGTCTGCTTACCACTAAAATGCATAAAAGAGGCTGCTTTTTAAAAAAAAAAACAAAAAAAACCCAAAAAAACCACAAAACCCCACAACACACACAACCGCCACTCAACCAACCAACCATGCACAACACCATGTTTTAGCACAATGTTGCTTACAGCCCCGTTAGCAAGACTGACAGATTTCCACTGATGCCCAATGAAGGCTTCAGGTGCACCTAATATAGCTGGGAGTTAGAATGCCCATTCCACAACTAGATTAGCCTGCCTTAAGATACACTGCAAGTTCTACAAATCAAATCCGTAATGGAGTTCAGTATATAAATCGAAACAAGAAGAACTTTTGCTTCACTTTAATTTTCCTCTCCTGTTCTTATTTAAAAAGAAAGGAAAATAAACTAGATTGGGGAAGTTGGAACGTTCAGAACTTCTCACTCTTTCCCAGCATCTAAAACTTTCTTAAAAGCAAAAGCACAACAATTCAGCTATCTAGGCTCCACTGATTTTTGTGGGATCTCTCCCATTTAGAGGCTTCATTACAGACAGGTTTTCAGAAGACCTCACATCCAACAAAGCTGCACTCTTTAGTTACTCAGCTTAAGCCCAAAAGGAGTGATGACTTCTTTTGCAAAGCTAGTCTGCAAACTTTTTTCACAACACATCACCAGAAGAACAACTTCTTTAAAATAACATTCGTCTCTCCTGATAATCAAAAATATTTTTCATTTTTGTACCATCTTCTATCTCCACAGAGAATGCTTCTGTAGGCATATAGTCTGACTTAGTGCCGCTAAACTGGATCTGTGTCATTGTATCGAGATCTTTTAATTTGTGAAAATAAAATTACTTTGAAACATTTATATTTGTCAAGAAGAAGGTACTATGCATGAGTAAATTCAGTTATCAGTAGCTGCCAGGATTAACTTGAGAAAAATGCACCAAATATTAATTATACAAACCACGCAGTATCAGCGGTTCAGAACTTTTATTGCTGTATTTAGTGTAATTGAGATCCTAGTCAACAATTATTGCCCATATCCAGAACTGAAATGTAAAGCACAGCTAATGCAGCTCCCTAGAATATACCTGTGGTATACAGGTAGAACTGTTTAGCCATTCGTGTCAGCCATTATGGTCTGAATGTGTCAAATGCCCGTGTAGACTGTAAACATGAATCTACTTTATAAGCTGAGGGTATGGGGGCGAGCAAAACAGTCACAAAGGTCCTTCCAAAGATCACATAGCATCCTACACACTGAACTGCCTTCCTAATGCAGTGACAGGTGCTGCATTAATTTATTTTATATGAACCTGATTACCACATTTTGGCTAAAAGTGCTGGGAGGGAAGGCTGATGTGCTGATAAAACACTGGGAGGATCTAGGATCAGATTCTACTCTGCATTTAGTAGTGTCAGGCTAAAGTACTTTAAAATCTACTTTGTTTGGAGATGCCAAGCTTCTGACAAACCCATGTGTGTAACAATACTTGCTTTGTCAATGCTGGCTACATAGATTGTAAATAGCAGAGGGATGGGTACCTATATCTGTGCTTAATAATGAGAAGTACTCATTTGTACAACTCATGTAACAACAACATGTAGGGTGATAATACTTTCCCTAGTTGTAGGGCTGCTGGAATTCCTCCTTCACTGCAAAGAAGTTAGACCTTGGAGATCCATAACTGGAAGCTGCTGTAAAACAGCCAAATATCATAACCCAGTAGTGAAAATCCCACGCATTCAGAAAAAGTAAGCACCAGATCATGAGATTAGAAAGAAAAGAAATACAATTTTTATTTCCTCTCTGAGCCTCTAAGGTGCACGTCTGTTATGTCTTCAAGCTTTTCCCTGCAACAAGGTCAAATTGTAGAAGAATGACAGACAAATGAGATTCCTCTCTCCTTCTCTGGAGATATTCAAAACCCGCCTGGACGCAGTCCTGTGCAACCTGCGCTGGGTGACGCTGCTCTAGCAGGGGGGTTGGACTAGATGATCTCCAGAGGTCCCTTCCAACCCCTGCCGTTCTGTGATTCTCTCTCTCAAATGAGAGATCTCAGTCATCCAAAGTCTTTCATAAAAGCACCAATTATCAAAAGGGCCATGATAAAAATCATTGGATCTAGAAATGCTGTTTATCTGCAAAAGGTACCTCCCTTTCTTCTTACGCATGCCAGATGAAATTGATGCTTCACTTTGGTGAACAGCAAAACCACCATTGATTTCCACAAGGCAAGGTTTGACACTCTGTTCCTTGCATATGAAGAGATCATTGATACATCAGAAATGGGGAATGATGAAATGTGTGAGGAAATGCAAACAAGGCTGCTAGATGCCAGCAAGAACTGCACCACATTCACCCCTTAATTCTTCTACTAGAAAGCCATTGTCCATCAGGTAACAGAGGTATTCTCTGTCTGTAACTGACCCTGCAGCTTGAAGAAAAAGCGTTGAACGCCATGAGCATATTAGGAAAGCTTTTGCACATGGAGTAATCACTGAAGAAAAACAGTAGAAGCACTCTTCACAGAACCTTTTTTGAAGCAAGGCTGGATAAAAATAGACAGCAGGGAACAATTCTACCTTGGTACTTCAGCAGGTGCCCACGGCTGTCATGGTGAATTAGAACAAAACAAACCAAACAACAGCAACAAAAATAATCTAGATAAAGATCAATGCAGGAAGTGTAAGAGAATATTAAGAAGGAAATGGAATTACTGGACTTCCTTTATCAAATATAGGAGTTGAGACGGTTTAGAATCATAGTATCTCCCTGCCTGTATACCCCAGGTCAGTATGTCTCGTGCAGTTACTCCCAGGCTGACTAACCATTGGGTGCCATCAGGCCACCACAGAGAGATACCAATGGGTAATCTTTGTTTAGATCTTCCCAGGTGGTCATAGCCAGCTATCCGTCTCTCTGCTGCTTTGACCACTGCAGGCAGGTTCTCTGCAGCCATCTGTCCAGCAGCCTGTCCACATTGTACAGAAACTCTTCTGACAGTATAAAACCAGAACACCCTTACAGTATTTTTAGTCCTTCCTGTTCACAAAGGCATCATGCTCAACCACAAAGACTATGGAAAGATCATAAATGATAAAGCTACTGCCAAAATGTAAGATCTGATCAACAAAAAAAGGTCAAAACTCTTCCTTTCTAACAATCACAGGCAGGTAGGAGAGAGACCTCAGTGACTGCAAAAGATAACAAACAGCAACAAACTGCTCAGTGAGGGATAAGTCCACAGTAATGCAGCTCCAGTGGCTCCAGGATCCCGCTTTAAAATGAATTCTTCAAATATACCCTATTTTCCACCTTGGCAAAAGCAGCTCTCAAATTCTGGTCTGGTTAGAGAGCCAAATTAAAGTTCGGCATCAAAATACCAGAAAGACTCACCTCCAAATCACAGTAGCTAATGGCTGTTTAAAATACCACCTGAATTGGCACTTAGACTATTGTATACCATATAGATTTCAAGGACAGCATAGCAGAGATTGCCTGAAGATTAGAATTAAAAGGAGATTTGTGTCCTTGCTTCAGAACTATGCTTGGACCTCCCTGGCTTCACTTTTTTCAATCAAAGTACCTTGAAAAATAATCTAGCAATATTAGAAAATAATGGTTCAGACACTGAAGATGCTCAGAATCTCCAGTATCCAATCTGGAAAAGATAGTCTTAACTCTTATCACAAGTATCTTGCTAGAAACATTGAAGGCAAGAGAACCCAGCCTTTTGTTGGGATAAACGTTGCATCAACCACACAGTAAAAAGGAACTCAACCAATAAATCTTTTCAGGAGCAAAAGAGCACACCTTGATTTGCTACTATTTCCAGGTCAGTATTATGTGCTCCTCGTATCTCATACTTATAGAAGTATTTACTGAGGCTAGAAGTGTCACCAATTTTATCACAGGTACTTGTTTATCTGAAAACATACACAGTGTCATTTATGGTATTCCATTTCAAGTGCTTTGGTCATATAACCAGAAATTGTAAGCAACTGAGGGAACACTTTCTTCATTACAGAGAATCTGGGTGACCAGCACAGTGACCAAGGCTTGCTCTTTAACCGTTTGATCACAGCCACATCAGAGCCTTACCCGCAAAAGCATGTTTTCACTGCATGCATTTGGTGTGTGTAGCTCTAGCTGCATCTCCTGTGGTTCTCAGTACTGAAATTCCTTCTCAGTTAGCTATGCTAACTCGGGAAGTTGTCCAGCCTTCTGGGGAAAATTGTTGGGAGGGCACTGAAGAACTATCAGTACTTAAGTGATCTTCCCTGAACCCTCAAAGCAAAGCGAGAAGGTTCCAATCCAAACAAAAGCTCATTCTGTGCTTTAACACAGACCGATACCTAAAGCTGGATATTGCATAACCTCGATGCAAGACTTTTCACAGAGTATGAAGTACACACTACAATGTAGGCAGGGGTGATGGAGCAGGTGAGATGGTGTGGGGGACCACACCCCCTTGTCCCTTCCACGTCACTCAGCTCACTTTTGTTCCTTGCGATACAAACGAGTGTGGATGGCTCCATAGAATAAAAAGGAACCGATCTGGAAGTTGTTTGTATACTGCTTACCTTTGTCACATGGGGGAAAAGGCAGCAGTTGCCACGACTATGTTGGAACAATGCATCAAGCAGCAGCTTTACTTTTTCGCTTGCCCAGCTGTGGGAAGCCCTATGCCCCCATTCTTGAGTCAGTAGGAATGAAAAGGACTGGAATGCAATACAGACTCTCTGCTCATTCCCACCAATTTAACTTTGAGTGAATTTCATTTCCAAGCTTTTATTTTCCATCCCCAAAGCCTGGATAGACCACAGACCAGCTTTTCATGCTCCAACAGTCTTAAAGACCCCTTAAGACATGGCTTAATCAAGATTACATGAAATAGACTGTCATTTGGGAAAGCCAAGCCTCTAGTATCGCACAGTTTTATGTGACTGAATCACGGTGTGCTGTCTGGCTGCCAAGTCCTGGTGCCAAGGGTCGCACAGGAGCTCTCAACTCTTTCCACAGAGCCGGACACATAGAAAAAGTTACACAAAACTTCTCAGTGCCAGATGAGCTTCCCACTAACTGGGATTTCCATGTACCAAGTTACAAGACTCCACTATGCTGCAGAAAGAGTTTTACCACTGGGAGAAATGTGTGTGTTTGTGCTAGTTTAGGTCATGGAGACCATGACAGCTTGCGTGATGCCCACCTCTCAGGGATGAGCTGCAGCAGTGCGGGACAATGGTTGTGCAGCAAAACTGTCTCACTGCAGGATGCTAAGTCACTATCTTAGGAAAACATGTTACTGCCTGCTATATGCTGAGCTGTTCTCCTTTGTGAGCTTGCCAACTGGCCAACAGCATTGCTGGCACACACATCCCCCTGAATCGAGTCCAGAAAGGATACACAGATGTTCACATACGTAAGTATATCAGTACCTGAGACTGCCTCAGTTTTTCTTCTTCCACCCACACTGAACTGACAGGTTGCTACCACTCTAATCAAGATCCCAGTTTGACCAAGCAGTGCCATAATCAGGAACATCTCCAGCTGGTATCAGGGCCAAGACCATTTCTCAGAGCACCTCCCAAAAGCTCATTGACCCTGGACTGCAAAAGAGGAGCCTCGTGTCCCTAAACGCTCCCCCATGCCAGCGCAGAGCCTGGCAACACCCGTGAGGCATCCGCTCATGCATCCTCTTGGCCCTCCCTCCTGCCGTCTCCCTGGCCGCGGACAGCACCTACCTGGCTCCGGCCAGCGACCGCTAGCTTGGCATGGCTGGAGAACCTGCCGCCGGCCGAACCCTGCCTCGGAGAGCCGGGCCCCGCAGCCGGGGGGCTCCCCGCCGCCTCGTCCGCCCACTCCTGCGGCAGCCCCGCCGACCGGCCGAGGGCCTCCACCTGCCGAGACAGGCGCTCCAGCTGCGCCCGCAGGCGTCGATTCTCCTGCTGCAGCTCAGAGACGGTGTGTGCCAGGGGGCTGGCGAGGCGCAACACCTCCTCCACCTGCCGGCCTACCCCTTGCTTGAACACCTGGATGTCCACATGGATCTCCCGGACGGCGCCCCGCAGCGTGTCCTCGTAGCGCCCCAGGGCCTCGCAGACGGTCTGCGCCTCCCGGTTGTTCAGATCCTCGATCTCGCTGGCCATGGTGTCCGCGGACCGCAGGCTGCGCGGCGCGGCCAGGGAGGCGGGTGGCTCGGGAGCCGCTAGCGGCGCGCGCCCGGCCGTCTCCCCTCCGGGGGCCGCCGCCGCCGCCTCGCCTCGCGTCGCCTCGCGTCGCCTCTCCTCTCCTCTCCTCTCCTCCCCTCCCCTCCGAGGTCGCCCTCTGCCTCCTGGCGGCCCTAAGCCCAGCCCCCGCGCTGGCCGGCCCCCGCTGCCGCCCGGCCGCGGCCCGCTCTCATGGTGCAAAGGAAGAGACGCGCAGAGCCCGCGCCGCGCCCGGCGGGGGGCGCCTGGGGGGCGCCTCGACAGCCCCACGCAGCAGCGGGCCACGGAGGGGACGCGCGCGAGAGCAGAGCGGCTGCCCGGGCTACCCCGCTCAGCGCGCGCTCCTTCCCAGCGGGAAGATGTAATTTCAGGAGGCAACGGCGAAAGAGGGAGGGGGAAGGGGCGGGAGCACGGGCTTGTTCGCAGCTGCCCAGGGCTGTGAAGGACTGAGAGGGCAGGGCGGGGCGAGGCGGGCCGCGGGCGGGGCCGCGGGAGCGAGACGGCCCGAACCGGGCCGCGGCGCCGGTGTGAGGAAGGGAGAGGAAGGAATGGGAGATGGGGGTCGGGGAGGAATAGGAGATTGACAGTGAGGAGAGGAGGGGTGAGTATCTGGTCTTTCCCGGGTGGCTTGGAAGATGATGCCAAAGCAAGCACAGCTTATCTCTTCCGCGGGGAGCACTGAGGCAAAGGGAGAGGAGAATTGTCTCTGGGAGAAGAGAGACAGAAATGCATACGCGTGTGCCTTTAGACACGCGTGCTGAAGGCTCCCGTCCCTTCATGTACACAAACTTGTACGCACACCCACCATACTCACCCTCACGCTCAAGAGTTTCCCACTGTGGGCTGCGATTTGATGGGCATTAATACTAAACTGCCAAATCATCCAGCAGATCCAATGTGTGTGCATGTGGGATGAGATACACATTTCTGTCAAACTAGCCAGAGCTACGATGGGGAATGCTCTTGGGTTTATTCTTTATTGTCTACTGCAGTACAAGCCAATACCTCATGCATAAAGCCTCACAGGAAAAGGAAATCTGGGAGCTATTTTAAGCAAATTTACACCATCAGAGTTAGCCTATATGTGTTCAGCACTTTATGTCAGGTAGCTACAACTTTTTTGGTACCATACAAGATTTACTGTATTACTGAATCATTGCATCTTTCTCTCAGGAACACTGCATTCACATGCAAAACTGATTCACTTACACACACATTGACAAGCATGACGAGACTCCCAGATGTTTGCAGAATACTACAGAGATAATCCTTGCAGGTCTGTGTCAGAACCCTCCAGGAGTGAAGCAGGACAAAGATGCACACTGTAATTTAAAGCTTGTTGTATTTGATAATTTTTGTATGTACAAACTTACGCTCTTCTGTGGACATGTGTATGTGTGTGTATTTGTATGTAATATTTACCCATTTATCTAAGCTACTGATAACTTTAAATACCAACTTATCTCTTTGTTTTTTCCAGTACCACTGCATGCATTCCTTTTCCTTGCCCTCCCCTTCTCTTACCCTAAGCTCTTTTGTGGGACCTATTTTACAGCATTGAAACACTGCTGTAGAAAAATGCCAATGTCTTACAAGATAATGACTGCTTTCTTACAGAAAGGAGCCATCATTTAACAGTTGTCAACAGTTGTTCTCTTAACACACAGCAGCAAATAGCTGAGCCTGTAAATCTAGAATGAGCAGGGAAAGTTGGACAAATTCTGCCTCGACTTTTAACCCCACCTTCCAGGTTGCAAAGGGTTTAAGTCAGTATGTGTAAAACCCTGGAGCAATAATAACAGAAGTCAGTAACTTGTTCATAGGTCATTTCTTAACATATACAACCTTATCTAACAATAATATATATGTGTGTGTGTGTGTGAACATTAAAGTTGACAGCTCACAGCTATCAGCTATTAGCAGTAATACCGTAATTCTTTGGAAAATATTCCTCCCCCCATGGTAAAGATTTCCATTTGACAAGATTTTTAATTACCAAGGAAAGCTTATACTTCTTCACAGAATATTAATCTAGTTGAAAGTTCAGTTTTCTGACAAAAGGTGTTTTGAAAGGAAACTTTCAACCTACTCTCAGCAGGGTCTAGCAGAGCCAAGAAAATCTAATTCTTTTGTTGTTTCCAGACTCAGCAATAATCATAAAATCCTAGTATTTTTAAAACTGCCTCCCGCTCATGCATTTAAAAGGTTAGGATACCAACAGTTCAGATACCTCCTAATCTTACAGCAAATTGAAGTACAACTTTCACTCTGTCTCTCCGCCCTGCCACAAATGAGGAATTGGCTTCATACTTCAGTAGATTAAAACCACACCCAACTTTCTGTCCCTGTTTGAAATCTCCTCCTTTTGAGCTCCTGCAGCTGGACACAATGGGAATATATTAGTCTCCAAAAGCCTCTCAAAACAGATAGTATTGTAAGTAAACACCAGAAGTGAAGCCCAAACCGAATGATACGATTCAAAGATGGAAAGATGATACTCAGATTCTCAGAGCTTAAATTTACTTAAGAGATTTTGATGCCCAAATCACACTAGGAATTTCATGTTCAGCTCTCCTTCCCTCTCTCTGTCTCAGTATCTGATGCTCTTTTTCTTCAATAAAATCCTATCAGGAAATAAGATTTCTTTTGAAGTACAAGCAATTAAGGACCTCTTTTTAGGTCTGAGCCACAGCGCAAAGACCAAGATCAATGGGTGTTTTTCTGTTCATGAGGTCTCAATAGTTCCCTGAGCGCTCATGTTTACCACTTTTTAGAATCAATCTGGAGTACTAG
This sequence comes from Phoenicopterus ruber ruber, assembly GCA_009819775.1. Lineage (NCBI taxonomy): Eukaryota > Metazoa > Chordata > Aves > Phoenicopteriformes > Phoenicopteridae > Phoenicopterus > Phoenicopterus ruber. Next base: position 85,493 of record CM020233.1, on the reverse strand, counting down.
AAAGAAAGAAAAACTGTCCTAGAACAGCAGGAACATGCCATTTCATTAAAACAAACTCTGTTTTCTGTCCTCCATTTCTCCAAACAAGGCTTCTTGACATTTGGGTACTATGATGAAATAAACCGGCAAGAAAGAGGAACCAGTATCATGTCTTCAGACACGATTTAGAACCTTGAAGAACATACAGTTCCAGCTAAATTAGCTGGTAACACGGCTTGGCTGGATGTCATGGGGAGGATGAACAAATAATATTAAAAATGTGCTGTGGTTACATCCAGGATTTCTAGAAGAAGGATAGCCTGACTGAAGATAGATATTTGGCATGTGGGAAACATGTTTTGAGTTTGTCTTTAAATAAATGCCAGTCCAACATGCTTACCACAGGCTTTGATAAACAAGTTTGAGTTCTTTCCATCTGGTGCCCACCAGGAGTGATAATGTACAACGGGCTACAAGATGCCCATTTTGTCTTCTGTGTAAATCCACTGCCTTCAGTGGTCCTGGTCAGGAAATATGGACTAGAGAAATATGAGTCACTGATCCTCATGCAAGTATGAATAATCCTTTTGAAAACTGATCTGCGCCGAGTAGAACAGCTAGGGTATGCAACAGTTGCACGATCATTTTCCCAGCGTTGCCCAGGGAAGTTCATCATATTTGCATTTTTAAGCAGAGAATAGAAACACTTCCACAAGTCTATTAAGATTCCTGCAAAGATGGGAAAGGGGAAAGGGAAGAAAGAAAAGAAAGAAGTCTGTCTCATTTGTCTGGGGGACAGGAAATAACACTGTATTACATAATCTATTAAATGTTCCAAGCTTTATTTCACATTAAAGCTCAATGCCAATGGTTTTATATGCGTGTGTGTGTGTTTTTGTACAAACTTACGTAGCTGTTCTGGCAGATCTGCACTGATCCATTGCCATAATTTTTTTTTCCCCAGTGGTTCAAATCTCTGACATCAACACAGTGCTCTAGTACGACGATATTAGACTAAAATAGTTTAATTTGCAGTGCTAAGCTCTAAATTGTTTTCCCTGTAGTTTGAGAGTGAAAATTGGGCACATCAAACAGGCCACAAGATCATCCGAATTAAACTTCATCCAAACAATTGAACCCACTCCTGTAAACACAGTAAGCAAATTTATATCCAAGCATTCGGATTTACATCATCTTGGATTATCTGCTAGCATACATAGAACATGATAAAACAGGTGATTACTCAATCATTGGCAATAAAAGGACCTAAAATAAATATAAGTCAATACTGGCTGGCAAGTTCTGCATGATCCAGAGGTTCGCTTTAATGTGTACATTTGAGCTTCAGATTTGTGAAAGGAAAAATTGTTTTCTTTTAGTCTTGGGTGTTCACAGATTACTTCCACTGCATACTAAACTGCCTTTCATGATATTTTAATAGCATTGTGGTGTTACAAATACATGCGTAACTATAGTATCATTTTGCCAGAATGCATTTAGGGACTATGCTGAAATACGTATTTCAATGGCAAACGGTGACAAGAATATAATGGCCATGCACATTGGGAGTGCTTTCTTTGGAGATTTAATGGGTCATTTCTTAAATATGCATGAAGTGGTAAAGCTCCATTGAATTGAGTGGAAGGAGGACGAGCTACATTGGACAAGGGTCTCGCTACATCTCTATAAATCACTGGGGGAATTTTTTAACACTTTGGACCTGATCTAGACATTCACTTGGTGTAAATGTCTGGAAGATACTTCTGTTTTATGTTGGTGTGAGAGCTGTATCCAGCTATCTCTTTCAAGGCTTTTGAAAATTTTAAGGCTTTTAAAATCTGACATCCTTCCCGCCTTGTTAGCCTCCATCTCCTACCCATCTCTCTGTTACTGTTTTCAGAAACTGGGAAGCTCAATGGGATGGGATGGAATTTCCTTTCAGTTCTCCCCTGCGAGGCACAGGGCTGGGAACAGAATAAAAGCTCAGACTCAGCAACTGCTGTCTTTGTTTTCATTGTGAGCAGAGCAGGATGATGAAGAGTTCAGAATGAGGCTTTCAGCTCTTGTCACAGATCTTCTCAGGCCATGGGTCTGTTCTCTCTCACAAGATTTACATCGGTATAAACACTGACATCATATTACTTATCTCCCTTGGAACAGGCTGAGGTTCCACACAGAGCCTTCCTCCACTCCTTCCTTTTAATCTCCAGAATCAGCATTTGCTGCAGTCCTTTCCAATTCTGTTCTGTGGCACCCTCAGCGGTTGTCAGTCTTAAGCCATAGTCTTCAATCCTCACCTTGCAGACAACGTCTGCCTTATGAGACCTTCTGAGATTACTCCTTCCACACAACATTCTACAGTTAAAGCCCAGGCCAGCTGAGGAGAGAAGAGCGGTGGCCTGCAGTGAGTTACACGCTCAGCATGGTTGCTCAAAGGCCAGCATAGTTGAAGGGACACAGGCGTAACTGCATCTGTGCTGAGCAGTAGCCAGAGAGAGCGAGCCTTTTAAGCAGGTCTTTAATTCGAAGGAGCCCAACTGAAAGACATTCTGTCTCCAGATGCAGCCATCGCCTGTTCTCTGCTGCAAGATGTTGGCATACACACGCATGGCCCTGTTACACAATCTGATGCGTGGCATCTCATAGGATAGGACCCAGAAATGCTTGAGCTGTCTGCCTTTTCTCTAAGGGACTCTACGCACAGATGCTAGCATACCTCCATGGAGCTTCCCCTAAGAAGTCTGTGGCAATGCTGCACACAGCAGCTGCCTGTGATTTTCTCTTGGCTCTCCCCTCTAATTGCAGAAGGATTGTGCAGAGCTAGTCTGTTCCTTCCAGCATGGCCCATGTTCTCTGTGCAGGTGCACTGCTGTGATTAGAACTGGAGTAACTCCGATGACTCCCATTTACTCAGGTTACTGCTAGTTGGCCCTGAGATGAAGCATGGCTCTTGCTGCCTCCTCCTCCTAACATAATCTTTAAGGATATAAATTACAACTGTGTCCACTGTGACTACTGAACTAGAGAATAATCAGGTTTAGCACAGTAATATGGACGATTTAAAGTCATGGGTTCTTATGCCTGTTATCAGTCTAGTTCCAAAGGTCTGACCCAGGTTCTGTTTACCTCTGGTGTAAATCTAGATTAATTCTATGTGCTCAGTGGAATTAAGGTTGTATAAAGCTGAGTGAGAAGACAATCAGCATGTAGGTATCAAAGGCGGTGGACAGATGTCCCCTTCAGGATTCTGCTATTTCAGTGGTAGGGGATATCACCTCCAGCTTTTCATCAATCACCTGCAACAATATGGCAAACTCAAGTGCGGAAAAAGAAGTCTTTCCGCTACCTCGGAGAGATAGTCTACCGTTATACTTCAACCCTATGTGAAGAAGGGAGGTCTGTTCATGGCTTGAAAATAGGACTTGGAGGTAGAACTAGTCCTCTCTGGCACATTTTCTTTGCATGGCTTTGAGGAAGTCATTTAACCTCACGCTTCATTCTCCCCTTCTGTTAACTTAGATTATTGACACCATTTTGGCATTTACCAATACCTGCGAGTATTCCTTAATTAACAGGGCAAATGAGGAATCACAAAATCTTAGAATCGTTTAGGTTGGAAAGGACCTTTAAGATCATTGAGTCCAACTGTTAACCTAATACTGCCAAGTCCACCACTAAACCATGTCCCAAAGCACCACATCTACACGTCTTTTAAATACCTCCAGGGATGGTGACTCAACCACTTCCTTGGGCAGCCTGTTCCAACACTGGACAACCCTTTCAATGAAGAAATTCTTCCTAATATCTAATCTAAATCTCTGCTGGCACAACTTGAGGCCATTTCCTCTTGTCCTATCACTTGTTACTCAGGAGAAGAGACTGACACCCACCTTGCTACAACCTCCTCTCAGGAAATATCTACGCCTATTAACCAGTGGCATATACAGAGTTAAATTTTTGTTGTGCATTTTGCTGTGAATTATATCAGAGTGAGGATTCATTCCACTCTGTAGATATTTAATTCTCTTTGACATGGGCTCTGTAACTTAATTCTGTAGCACAGTAAAGACAATGGCTTATTCTGCAATTGCTTTACACAGAGACACTTCTGATAGTGGTCAGTCAGTGTCTTACAAAAACCCCGATGCGATAAACTGTAACACAAGGCAGCTACTTAGTAAAATTCAAGCCAAATATAGTTTCCGCCTTTCTGAAATATTTTGAGGGGAAGGAAAGAAGGGGAGGGCTGTCATACTAAGGGCCTCTACCTTCCACATTTTTATAAAATCTGTGGGTCACTGCAGTTGTTTTTCACCTGGACAGCTGCATCTGAAGGCCTGTAATGCTTGAGAGATTAAATGCATTGCAAGTGTAAGAGCAGAGAGACACCTAAAGATGGCGTGACCTGGATTCCATCTTTCAGTTCTTAGAAAACCCTCAATTTTGGTAATGACATTATATAATGTAAGTTCATAGAATCATAGAATGGTTTGGGTTGGAAGGGACCTTAAAGATCATCTAGTTCCAACCCTCCTGCCATGGGCAGGGACACCTTCCGCTAGACTAGGTTGCTCAAAGCCCCATCCAACCTGGTCTGACCTCAAAGCCCTGTCCGACCTGGCCTTGAACACTTCCAGGGATGGGGCATCCACAACTACTCTGGGCAGCCTGTGCCAGTGCCTCACCACCCTCAGAGTGAAGAATTGCTTCCTTATAGCTAATCTAAATCTACCCTCTTTCAGCTTAAAGCCATTACTCCTTGTCCTACCACTACATGCTTTTGTCAAAAGTCCCTCTCCAGCTTTCTTGGAGGACCCCTCTAGGTACTGGAAGGCTGCTAGGAGGTCTCCGCGGAGCCTTCTCTTCTCCAGGCTGAACAAGCCCAACTCTCTCAGCCTGTCTTCATAAGAGAGGCGCTCCAGGCCTTGGATCATCTTCGTGGCCCTCCTCTGGACTCGGTCCAACAGGTCCATGTCCTTCTTGTGCTGGGGGCTCCAGAGATGAATGCCGCACTCCAGGTGCGGGTCTCACCAGAGTGGAGTAGAAGGGGAGAATCACCTCCCTCGACCTGCTGGTCACGCTCCTTTTGATGCAGCCCAGGATACGGTTGGCTTTCCGGGCTGCAAGCGCACGTTGCCGGCTCATGTCCAGCTTCTCATCAACCAACACCCCCAAGTCACATAATCACAGAATCACAGAATGGTAGGGGTTGGAAGGGACCTCTGGAGATCATCTAGTCCAACCCCCCTGCTAGAGCAGGGTCACCCAGAGCAGGCTGCACAGGACTGCGTCCAGGCGGGTTTTGAATATCTCCAGAGAAGAAAACTCCACAACCTCTCTGGGCAGCCTGTTCCAGTGCTCTGCTACCCTCACAGTAAAGAAGTCCTTCTCCTCAGGGCCGTTCTCAATCCATTCTACGCCCAGCCTGTATTTGTGCTTGGGATTGCTCTGACCCGAGTTAGGAGTATCATTTTCCTAAACTGAAATATTTACACAACACCTAGCATTAATGTAGTTATATCACCACTCATGTTACTCATAATGGTAGAGCTTATTCCTTTTACCAAATAGGATTCAACTCCTCTGACAGAAGCACCATTTAGAGGCTCTTCTGTTTTGCACTAAAACCCAAACCAGTCAATTCAACTACTCTCACAACTCCAACAACACAAGCCATGCCTGGATTTACTTCTGCTGACACAGTCGCCATGAACACGGGATACCTTAATTACACCAGGTTGCCACATATATAGAAAGTTTGAAGTTAGTCTGTCCTGCAGGCAAAATTCTACAATGTCCCTACAGCAAACTGCTCTCTTTATGGAATTTTTACAGAAATCCCTGCTGTACTTCCCTTAATCAGAAAATGCTTGGCAGACTCCTGAAACCTCTAGTCCTGTAGAATACAGAAATACATGATTTAGATGATTTGGCCCAGCAGCAAAAGCTTCTTATCTCCCCTCCCAAAGGCAAAAAAAATTAATCAGACACCAAAACATGCAAGGCCAGATCCCGCAAGGTGCTAAGCACAGCCTGAAACATGCTGGAATATCCAACCTGCTCTACTCAAGACAATACATTTGTCCCCCCTCTTTTTAATGTTACTATTTACTTATTTGTATGCTGGTAGCACAAGGGAAACTCAGTCATAGGCCAGAACTCCATTTGTGTTAGTGCTAAACAAACAGCGAACAACAGGCTATTGCCTGTACGATATATGACAACAGACAAATGGCAATGCAGACAAATAGCATTAGTCTGTGACCTCAACACTGCCAAATTTTGTCTCAAAAATGCTATCATACACAATGTGAAGAGCAGAGTCATTTACCCAGATGCTAAGCATGGTCTGCATAGGGCCAGTAAAAGGTGTCCACTGCTGTCACAGATATGCAAGATCATGCGAATTCTATTCCAGGCACCTCCATTGCAGCTAAGATGCTTCTCTGCCTTTCACTTCTCTGAGCAACTTGGCACAGCGGCATCGTTTTCCATTGGCTTTGGTAAGGCCCACCAATAAATGACAGTAGCAGTTGCTAGGAGGCTCAGCTCACCCTGAAGTTCAGGATAACTGAGCAGAGCTTCTCGTCGGGCACATTTAACATTCTTTCCAGGCCAGCTCAGTTCATGGGAGGTAGCATCCTACAAACTACCGCAGTATCCTTATGCTCAGAACTTTCAGTTATTTCCAGTACTGAAGAGGCCACTTCCTCCTTGACCAGATGATGGAAAGTTCTGCATTCCCCCACACTGAACAGATAAATATCTGCTTGCATGGTACCTTCTGAATTTCTGAAAAGTTTCTAGTTTGCAAATGGCATAGCCTGTTTCACAAGTGTCACTGGCACACGAGGTCCCGATGCTGTCTTCGAAAGAACAGTCCCCAGAGTAAGTCATTGTGCCAACTGGATCCTGCAGTGAGACCCAAAAGGGAAAAAGCACATGCTGCTGCTTTTCTGTATTAGATCTTTATTTTTCAAAAGCAATGCTCTGAACTTTAATCAGCCACTCTGGTACTCACAGGAAATAATTTATTCCTTGCTTATTCGGTGAAGCATGGAACAGAAATGTGACATCTTGCATGCTCCTTAATCAGAGAAAGTTTGAAATGGAAGAACGCCCTCACTGGCTTTTGTGTCTTTATATTTTTTACTCCTGCAATACGCTCCTTCTCTCAGAACTACCTTGTGCTTTGGAGTGAAGTATAACAATGTAATACATTTCTGTGGCTTTTTTTGAGTTCAAATAGCACCCCCAGAGTGTGCTATATGCAACTACACATAAAATGGTGTAACTTTTTAAGGTAGGAAGGCCACAGCCTGCCAGCTTCGAGGCTATGCTGTTCATGTTGTAGCTGGTATGTGGATAGAAGACCTTTGTGTCTGAAGCTGGTAACTAGACACCTTTCCCCAGCCCCAAATTCACAACAAAGCTTTAAAAAAACCCTGGTGAGACAAGGCGAATCTTAGTTTCTACCAACTTTGACCTACTTACAACATGGTCAGAAGAGTCTTTACACCATTGAGCGTATCACCTGACACAGTCTCATCAAGGTGGAGAACCTGAGAGGGGCTTAAACCAATCCCCAGGTCAGACCTTCTTTAAACATTGAAATAACCCATTTCTAGATCTGGACTTGCAACTAGACTACTGGGCCCAAAGAAGAGATTATTTCTAAGCTTCAGTTTCCTTCCCCAAGTAGCCTCAGAAAGACCTTGTAAGTAAGAGCATAAAGCTGCCATTGCGGAATTGGCTTCAATCAGGTATTACTACAGCAAGCAACTGCTAGGGATTTATCAAGGCATACACAATTACAGTCAGATATTCTGGCTTCCAGGCTTTTCTAGTGAGCCCTTCGTCACTTTTTTGATAAGGGTCAAATCACTGCAGACAAGACAACGACAACTAAGTACTTACAGTACTGTGTCGCTTTGCATTTTACAACATACTTTGCAATATATGAGAGATTAGTTATGAAAACAGTGAGGTCACTAGCTTTGTCAGACTCGAAAACCCTGCAAACCTAGAATAAGTCTGTTGAACCCTGGGCAGAACTGCCCTCTTCATTGTTATACACATCAGCACCTTAAGGGCAGTAAAGTTTTCCAGGAGAGCAGAAGCCAGACTGCCAATTTTGTCGGCTGTAATACATCACATCACTGGAGTATTGTCATTCCCCAGGAAATAACAGCATCATTTATTCACTCCTCACTAACAAGCCATGACTCTGCCTGACATCAACATGCTGTGCGCCATGTCCTAGGCAGGTGGGTGGCTACCACTGCTTTGGTGACTGAAGCTTTCTTTCATCCACACATTTGCCACAGATGGATGGGTAAGCCAAAGTAAAAACAACACAAGGAGAGACATGCCACATTGCCAGGTAGCATTAGCAAAAGGACACGGACAACCGATGCTGTCCCTAGAAACTGTGAGGCTGAGGTACCTCAACAGCAGAAGCTGGCTGTCCCAAAATACTCTTCTTTGCTGGGACAAGTTACGTATTGACACTACAAGCCCCTCCGCTCCTGTTCCAACTCTGCTCATTTATGTGATAACACAAGTCCCCACATACCAGTGCATACATATATCATCAACAGCTTTTTCTCCAGCATCTTTTGTGAATGAGGATCTTAACGGAGGGAGACCAGAGCCCTTGTCCCTACAAACTCCCCGTCTAACAAAAATTTCCTAATCTTGGCTGCCTTCTCTCCTTCTCATTGCTAGCGGAGCTGCTCCTGATTTACTCCACTGCAGCATGTAAGCAAGCAGAATTGAGCCTGCTGTTCAAGTCAGAAAGGAAGAGCCTGGTCTCCCACAATACAGAATCTCTTCACTTCAACCAGAGCAGAGAGGGGCAGGATCAAGCATTATGGATACAAGGATGGTGCTGCTTATCCCATTTTCTATTGGGCAGGTTTGTTTTCAGAGTCGCTGGGACTGGGGATGGTGCAGGGCCATATTCAGGGCTAACAAGAAAGCTCGTTCCATGAATAAAGAATGACCTGAGACGAGCAAACCAGCAGTAGAATAAAAAGCCCGGGATCATTCCACAGCCTCTAAGGACAAAACGGGGTCTTTGTTATGCCAGAGGTGAATCCAGTTGCATCAGAATTCATCAGTCCCAAGAGAGAAGCACTGAGGTAAGAATGCAGTGAATCCGTAACAACGGAAAGCGTTCCTGGTAGGGGTGATCTCTCCTAACACTACGTCTACTCCTCCCCAGCTAGCCACAGGGAGGGAAGGAGTCACTTCTTCCATTTGCAAATTCAACACTGTCCTGTTGTTACCACCTCCATACCCGAGTGCCTCCGTTGCTATGAAAAAGGTATATGCTCATCAACAGGTAACGAGTAAACTCACTGAACCTCAATGAACACTGGAAGTGCATGAGCTTAAGCAGCTGGATTGATCTCTGCAGGGCAGGGGATTGTCTTACATTTTAAGTTCCTGAAGGTCAAAGTAACTAGGCAATTGGGTAAAACCTTGCAAAAATGAATGAGTATTGACAATAACTGTGGAACCGTTCATTCCCCACCCCCACCCCCACCCCCACTTATTTGCCAGACGATACTAAATTGGAATTACTACCCTGATACCGGGGGTTTTTTGGTATCCATCCAAACCTTCCCAGGTATGATGTGATTTGACCCAAACAGGAGACAGGCTCAAGAAGAAAGCCAGACATGCAAAATTATGTGGCTGTTCTTGCTTGCTCTGATAAATATCATGGCTGGAGCTAGCGTAGCTTCTCTGAAAATATGACTGGATTTATCATGCTGTCAGATGTTTACTAAAGAGAAATATGCTCTTATTCAATGGCGTTGCAATAAAGCACGTAAATTAACACAGTGTTTTGGAACTATGCAGATTTGTATCAGCCAAGCATTTGGCCTGCGGCCCAGACAACAAGCAGGGATAGGGCAAAGCTGTGCGTTATAAGTAACCCATGGGATCCACATCTCCCTTTCCCAACACACATTCTATTTTTACCTTTCCATTTTGGCTTCCTTCCCAATTGGAAAAGCAAAATTGAGATGGTAATGAAAACAATGAGACATGATATATTGATTCAAGGATTCCAAGTGCTCCTGGCCCATATGCATCTTCCATGTCCTTTTTGGTCATCAAAATGCCTTTGAAATAAGGAGGAGCTTAGAGCAATGTTCTCAGCATGAAGAAAGAGACCATGTGAGATATGTGAAATGGAAAGATGGGTCTACAAGACAGGGACACTTGGAAAGCCATACTGTGAGAGTGCAAAACTTCTTTCCTCAGTGAAAAGATACATACTGGTAATTTCCTCATCGGTTACTTCCATCGCACACAAGGCAACATAGTTCCACTCGTTTCTCCACTTCCAGTGTAAAACTGGCCAATTTTTTTTTCCTTCGCTTTCAGGGCTCAAACTGGCAAAGTGCACGTTAAGGTTATAGGCCTTGACAAACTCCAAAGCAACTGGGAAGTTCTCCTAGGTAATAGTATCATTTACTGATTGTCCTGGTTGCAGCTGGGATAGGGTTAATTTTCGCCAGAAGCTGGCTGGGGTCTATTCTATAGCATGTGACCGTCACACTCACTGTATAGAGGGGGACGACCGGAGCAGGGGGGATCGCTGCTCGGGAGTGGGCTGGGCGTCAGGGCTCCGGGCGGGGAGCGACCTGTACGGGAAGCACTGCTCAGTACACTCTGTTGTTGTTATTGTTGGGGTTTCTTGTTTGTTTGTTTTCTTTCCCTTTGTTGTTCGGTTAAACTGTTGCTGTTGTTAACCCACGAGTTTTGCCTTTCTTTGTCCCGATTCTCTCCCCATCCCGCCGGGAGAGGGGGGTGAGCGAGTGACCGCGTGGCTCAGCCTCCGGCTGGGGCTAAACCACGACGCTGATGGAGCTTTATCTCCGCTGATGACCCTATTACTGTCCATGAAGTCAAACTCCTCTGCTCACAGGTTTAAGAGCAGTCTTCTAAAGGACACACTCCCTTGGCCTTTAGGGACCAGCATAAAACTCACATACACTTTCCCATGTTTTCAGGTCACTAAGACTCTGGGTGGTTGCCAACACAGGTGAGAAAAGGATAGATGGATCTTATTCCTCGGCAGAACAGACACAATATAGCAGCCTTTCTCCTCCATCCCCTCTGAAGTACATGACAATGCAGAGGAGACAATGAAAAAGACAGAAATTTGATGTGAATGCACCTAGGAGTAATCAACAAAAGAACCTCCTCTGCAATTTGACCAGAAAAGCACACCTTTCTCAAAGGAACTCCTGTCTAAAAGGGAGTTCATTCAGAGTGAGGGAGGTCATGAATGTGCAGCATATGGTGTATTATCACAGAATCATAGAATAGTTTGGGTTGGAAGGGACCTTTAAAGGTCATCTAGTCCAATCCCCCTGCAATAAGCAGGGACATCTTCAACTAGATCAGGTTGCCCAGAGCCCCATCTGGCCTAACCTTGAATGTTTCCAGGGATGGGGCATCTACCACCTCTCTGGGCAACCTGTGCCAGTGTTTCACCACCCTCATTGTGAAAAACTTCTTCCTTATATCTAGTCTAAATCTCCCCTCCTTTAGTTTAAAACCATTACCCCTTGTCCTACCACTACAGGCCCTTCTAAAAAGTTTTTCCCCGTCTTTCTTATAAGCCCCCTTTAACTATTGAAAGGCCGCAATAAGATCTCCCTGCAGCCTCCTCTTCTCCAGACTGAACAAGCCCAACTCTCAGCCTGTCTTCATAGGAGAGGTGTTCCAGCCCTCTGATCATTTTTGTGGCCCTCCTCTGGACCCGCTCCAGCAGGTCCATGTCCTTCTTCTGTTGGCCCCAGAGCTGGATGCTGTACTCCAGGTGGGGTCTCACCAGAGCGGAGTAGAGTGGCAGAATCCCTCCCTCAACCTGCTGGCCACGCTTCTTTTGATGCAGCCCAGGATACAGTTGGCCTTCTGGGCTGCAAGCGCACATTGTTGGCTCATGTCCAGCTTTTCATCCACCTGTATTCTACACCTATTCCTTATACAGATACTCATGGGGTTAAGAGAGATGATACAGTTGATCCGATCTAATGGTACACTGTGGCTGAGATGGAGAGCCAAGTCTCCTGTTACCATCTTCACTCCCATTGTTTGTGGGCAGCCAGCTCTGGGTTCATCAGAACACTTCATGAGCCAATTCAATCATTCAACCCAGCAGAAAACCAGTCCAAATAAAAGAGAAATGGATTTGCTCTCTTCTGGGCTAGTAAGCTGAGTCAGTCCAGAATAGAGTCTGAAGAGCTCAGGAGCCAAGGGAAGGAGAAGGAAAGAACTGGGTAGCACTCAGAGCAGCGACCGGGAAAGGAAGAGGACCACTTCCGCTAGGCAGCGATGAGCGGCTAGTCTGGTTCTTAGCATGCAGTAAGACTGCCCTTGAATGGAGTCAGTTCCTCAGTCTCGCTCTGCACAAAGCACGCCGATTAATTAGTGCACAGCAAATTTGTATCATATCTCATTGCCCAGTAACTTCCAACGGCAGACACAGCTCTCACCACGCTGGCAAAGTTTCATAAACCAATAGGGCGTCAGGGATCGATGCCAGCCGGGAAGCTCTCCCTGCCTTGAAAAAAAAAAAAATATCAAAGAGGAGATGCTTTCCTTCCAGAAAGGCAGTGGGATGCAACTACTGTATTCTCTGACAGCTACTCACTGGGGTGGAAAATGTTTTCTCTGTGGGAATGCTGCTTTCGGCAAGGTGTCAGAGAACAATGCTGTCACCAGCCCCGGCCACGCTCATGTTTTCCATGTCTCTTTCTATCTTTTGTCCTCACATAGTTATTTGTGCCCTTTATCTGGCTGAAGCAGGAGCCATTTATCTCCTGCGGTACGTTGCTTCCCAGGGAGAGTCTGCCTCTACCTCTCCCTTCCCCCTTCTCCCTTCCCCTCTCCTCAACAGCTTGAAAACCGTACCTTAAATTCTGTAAAGTAACCAAAGGCCTTGTTCTCTGCCATCAAAAGAGTCTAAAGGGCTTGCTGTGACAGATGCTGGACAGTCTTCGTACTGGAAACCTCCATACTGCTGCCAGCCAAAATTCTGCTTGTGGAGAGACTAAGACTGTATCTCTCCACCACCGCTTTCCGCTGCCACCGCCAAAAGAGCAGTGAGAATTAAGCAGGATCCTCAGGGTCTCAGTACCGAAAGCAACAAAGGAGTAAAGAAGTAAGAACGGAAGCTAAAATGAAGCACTGAAGCATCCGGCAGTAGGATGAGGAATGGATGTGTGTGATGTTGTGTAAGCACCTGGAATTTCAGTACTCATGGGTCTATCCCATCTACACTCCACTTACTCTTAAATTGGGCTGTAAGAATAAATTTAGTGTTGCCCACAGATGCTTAACCACTTCTTATACTGTGCCTTTTCCGCTTGGCAAAGAAGCGCTATCTCTAGCTAAAAGCTGAAGGTCTTTGGTTTTTCTGCACAGACTAAGAAGTCAGTCTGTGTTGCCTTCCTCTGGTGAGGAAACTCCTCAGAGTATTTTTGAATCATTGTTTTCCTGCCATTGCTGGGGCAGAGCAGAAGCACAGTGGCTGACCTCAAAGAGAACTCAGTTCAGGGCTCCTACTTCTGCAACGTTAATGACTGAGTTTTGCAGATACGGACACTTCACCTTAGCAAACGGTGGCCTGACAAGGACTGGCAAATGGAGAAGCTCTGCGAGGAGTAGGCATGTACCCGATTTCCAGAGAATCTGCCGTCTTCCTGCAAACAGATGACCTTCAAACACAACCAGGTGACAAGCACATGGGAACACTTGAAGGTTTCAGAGGGAAAATGTGGCAGGCTTTTTATCCCAGCAGGCATCTGCTCATCCTATTGCTGACTCTCCATTTCCCAGTGACCTGCAAAATGCCTTCTTTTGGAGAAGGCTCCCATAGAAAGGCTTACCGCATGAGTGTTTATTGTTTAAGCGTTTAAGTCCAGAGAAAGTATGTCACAAATTCTGTCCCTTCTGCAAATTGGCCCTTAGCAAAAGGTTTCTCTAATGTTTAAACTGAGCATCTGCATGGGTGTGCACTTCATACTGACAAGTAAGAGGTTACTGCTGTGCGAGGGCAGTTTGTTCATGACCCAGCCAATTCTGTAGCAAGTTTGCATTGGATCTGCAATGGAAGAACATTATTGTTTATATTCCTCTAACAAAGTAAACATGCACTCTTCAAATTATGCCAGTCCTTCCTCAGCTTATCCTAGTTCTGACTGCAATTTATATGCCAAAACCATTGCTATTCCTCTCCCTGGCATTCTAGCTGGGAGTGCTCTGGGAAGGTACAGAATTCATTTTCCCTGCAAGAAGTAGGTCATGTGGCAGTAACTTCACTTTTGCCCTTTTGTTCTTTGCCAAGCCCTATCCTAACATCCCCTTGTCCTCTGCCGATTCTGATGGGGTTGGCCTTTTTCCACTCTGTACTGGGAAACTGGCTAAAAAAAGAAAACAATCAACCAGCTTCTGCTCATTGCCAGATGCAGTGCTTTGTTAAGATGGCTTGGGTGAGATCCTGCTGGCCAAGTCAGTAGGAGATTTGCCAGTGATGTATGGGATGCTGCGACAGGCTTTTCCTGCAAGAAGCAGTCTTGGCATTTATTATAGAAAGTACCCTTTCATACTAACAATAACCACCACCAAGATTTGGTTCCAAAGGAGTCCGAAATGTGCTGTACAGACTGGACGTAGAGGTGCAATAGATTAAGGGTAGGAAATGTTTCCTTCTTATTCATTTTCAAGACAGCAGTTTTCTAATTTTTCATGCCAGGCCAGACACTTCTAAAACTACAGGCATAACCGCTTCATGCGGTAGCCCAAGTCGCTTCAATCACTCTGTCAGAGACATCCTCCCTGCGCTAGTCATCCTCATCCCTCCTCTACCTCAGTTCCCCTATATGCAGAATACAGCTAATAACATCCCCTCAGGTAAAGTACCTTCCGTTGACTGTCTTGCCAAATATGGCGGTCAGCTTGTTTTGGTCACGGACTATTTTTTACCCTGTGAATTACCAGGCGGCATCTGATATAACTGGGAGTTCTCAGTACTCCTATAACAGAAGAAGTACTTGTAACACTGGCACCATTCATAAGGCAGCATGCCATCCTAACCACCAGCTTAACCCATCAGCTCGGCACATTCACAGGTTTAGGCTTGGAATCTTGATGACTATGACCGACTGCCAGGATACATGTCCAGCTGTTAGGACGTGACATTTTGCCAGCCTGCATTGCTGCTTTCCCCCTTCCTATGACAGGTTCCAGGCTACCAGAGTTTAAGCAGCAACCTGCAAGACAGCTCAAGCCTTCCATAGGGAGACCATTCCCTATGCCAGCAAGCAGTGCCTGGCATCTTCCGCGGCTCACTCCTGCTTGCTGTCATTTGTGTTCCAAAATTAATCCTCTAACCAATAAGGACATGAAGTTAGAGAACAAGACTCAAAGTTCTAGGTTGCTGCCAACAAGACAGCTTGGATTAATCAGCATATGTGTTTAAAACATACTATAATGACTGGCAGTGTCAAAGCAGAGCTGAAAAATAACATTTGTAAAAGCGTTGGATTAAGCAGGCAGCTTCACGGCATCAGGCAAAGCAGAGGGAATGACCGCATCACTGAAATACATGTATGTCTGACTTGAACTCTGACTTGAAAAGATGCGTACGCCTGTGTCCAAATTTGCATCTGATTGGCTTTGTTCTTAAAGACAGATACTCCTGAGTGTTTTGTTGTACTTCAGCATGACACAAGAAATGTAGACGCACAGTGCCAAAGCAAGCGCAAACCACATCAATGCACATGCAAAAGACCAGAGGCTTTGCACTTACTGTGTGAAACATGATTATTACCAGAAGGCAAGTGCACACATGAAAAGGTTGCTGGTGCCGTCAATGTGATTTGCCAGTGTGTCGCGTGCCGATCAACACATCACGCTGCAGTTGTAATTCTGGAGCCCTTAAAATCAATAGTGCACTACAGCTGCATATAATAAGTGCTTCGCTGTTGGATTTCCTTACTTCAGATTTGTTCCCCTTTGGACGTCATTTGTAAGTTTGTTTTATTTTATGAACTGTTTTAGTTCCTTGAGTCTCTTTTCATTCATGTTAGCAGACCAATCAGAGCAGGGACTAGCAACTGGTCTTCCCTCTGCCAGTGACTTTTCAGCAATCATTGGGCAAGCTATTGAATCTGTGGGACTACTGAGGCTTAAAGGCCCTTTACACTCTTCTGCCAAAAATGGGGTGACAGGAAGTGGATGCAACTTCAGTTTGCTGTAAGGCTTCTTTACAAAGCCAGGATCATAGAAAGAAAGAAGTAGGTTCCTCCTCCACAGTAGCTCAGATATGTTATTGGGTTCTGTGAACTGATCTTCCTGGACAGCACTGTTGATGACTTTTACATTTAGAACAACAATTAAGCAGTGCAGAAAACAAGCTGATATATCAGAGGACTTTCCACATTCCACACTTTGGAAGTTACTCCTCTGCAGGGAAGCCTGGGATCACGCCTATCATCTCCCACTAGTCAGCATCTGAAAATAGATGCCTGTCTGTTTACTCCCATCGGCCAGAGGAGGTATCCCTCCAAAGCTGGTGGGGCTGTACCTGGATGAAACTGGTGTAAGAAGAGTAGCGGAGTGCAGCCCACTGATTGTGGCATTGTTCTGCCCAGTTGAGGAAGGGGATAGGCTCCCCTTCTTCTCACAATGATCTCGCAACTTGGTAAGTTTCAGCTGACACTTCCATTCTTTGTTAAGTGTCAGCATCCTTCCTTCCCCCAGGAAGCATTGAGAGAGAAAGTGAAATACCATTTTTCCTTGTTTGTTTCAATAGCTTGCCTTTTCTCTCCCCTTCTTTCACCTATAGCTTTTCTCAATCCTCTCCGTGCCTTTTTCTCTATTTTCTTATAAAATCTTTCTCTTGCCTCACTAGTCATCGCTTTTCCCACTACAGTCTTGTCATTCGGGACAACAGGAGGACTGCCTTTCATGCAACTTCTTCCAGTAGTGTTTTAACATCAAGTTCCCAGACAGAGGATCTGGGGGAGCGAAAAGGTGGGAGAGCTTGGAAGGTAGAAAAAGAAACCTAAATTACATCACATGAGTGTGATGGAATAAACAGAATGATATGGCAAATTTGGTCAACATTCAGTACATCTTACAGACTCTAACAGAAGCGTGCATGCATCTTGGTGTGACCGATACCGTTTGCCCATATAACATGCGCAGGTGTGCCCATATGCATTTGTGAGCTGAAGCATGAGCTGGGGGATCCTCACCTGAAAATAAGTTCTTTCTAGACTCGTCTTAAGTCGTACTCATTTCAGACCTTGAGAAAACACAACCTACTAAAATGGACTAATCTAAAAGCAAAGTAATCCACTGGAATTTATGCAACAAGGATTCAAAGAGGTGCCTTAGGTGTAGAAAGACTTTGGATAGTTTAAATAACAGAAGTTGATTCTAAAATGGGATGAGTTGAGTGCATGTGAACAATCGCTGCTCAGATGAAGTTTCACAGCCTGATGGCATGTGAAATTGCAAGATTTTAGCAACTAAAGGAGCATAAACATTCTAAATATTAAAAATCAGTTATGTTTTTAGTGACTTATCTTGGTTGTTAGTTCTAATCTGCAAAGCTTATTTGAAAACAGCTGAAAATAACAATTGCTTTGTGTGGGCTAATAGCCAAGAGTCCTCAGTTGTTTAACATAACTGACAGGCAACTTTTCTGTGTCATCCTTGCTTGGCACCAGGAATTATCACAACACTGAAATGACGATGGCAGAACGTAACAGAGTGCAGGCACAAGGCACGTGCCTGCAGATATATGTGCAATCACATATACCCACAGGCAGCAAAAGGAGCAGCCATTCCCCAATTTGTACAAGGTCTTTCAGCTCCTTCAGCCCTGTTCACTCACCACAAGGAGGACTAACAGTCTCTGTTACACCTCAGGGTGCCAAGCCCTGTAAAGGTTAACATTTAAGAGACAGCAGTCGCTGCCATGGCTGCAAACTTTGTTTTCTCAATACTGATCTCAGATAACACTGAGGCCCGGTCATCCTCTCCTCAGCAAATCGCTATCCGATCGTGTGTCTGACAGCGTTCCATGGGCAGTTCCAATTCTTTCCAGATCAGAGTTCTAGCTTTTCATGGCAGAAGGCAATCTGATACTCTGGCCTAGCTCCAGCTTACACAGGACTGCCAGCCAAGGGGAAGGCCTCAGTGATGGGACATTTTTTGTCAGCACCTGTCTCAAAGCGCTCTGTTACAGAAGTGGAAAAAAATCTATGGTCACTTCGCCAAAACCAGTTCCTTAATCACATCTCCTCCTTAGCACCTGCTTCATCATGCACAGCATCTTACAATGTGGCTTATTATTAGCCATTATTTTCCACAGCACTCAGCTTACCCAGTCTGGGGGCCAGAGGTGACACCACTGGAAATTCCGAGAACGAGGCAGAGGTGGTGGGGGTGTTGGTAGATGGCTGGCTGAATATGAGCCAGCAGTGTGCCCAGGTGGCCAAGAAGGCCAACGGCATCCTGGCCTGTATCAGAAATAGTGTGGCCAGCAGGAGTAGGGAGGTGATCGTCCCACTGTACTCGGCCCTGGTGAGGCCGCACCTCGAGTACTGGGTTCAGTTTTGGGCCCCTCACTACAAGAAAGACATGGAGGTGCTGGAGCGTGCCCAAAGAAGGGCAACGAGGCTGGTGAAGGGTCTGGAACACAAGTCCTATGAGGAGCGGCTGAGGGACCTGGGGATGTTTAGTCTGGAGAAAAGGAGGCTGAGGGGAGACCTTATCGCTCTCTACAACTCCCTGAAAGGAGGTTGTAGAGAGATGGGGGTCGGACTCTTCTCCCTAGTAACAGACAACAAAACAAGAGGAAATGGCCTCAAGTTGCGCCAGAGGAGGTTTAGATTGGACATTCGTAAAAATTTCTTCACCGAAAGGGTTGTCAGGCATTGGAACAGGCTGCCCGGGGAGGTGGTGGAGTCACCATCTCTGGGGTATTCCAAAGACATTTAGATGAGGCCCTAAGGGATATGATTTAGTGGGGGACTTGGTAGTGATAGGTTAATGGTTGGACCCGATGATCTCGGAGGTCTCTTCCAACCAGAACAATTCTATGATTCTGTGATTCTATGTGGGCAAAAGGGAGAAGTAACCGTGAGTCTCACGGGGCTCTGGTGCGCTGTGAGAGTGACCCAGGCCGAGGGTCTCAGAAGCAAATCCCTGGGAGGGAGGATGAAAACTTGCTACTGTAGTAATTGACCTTTGGATTTTGCATTTGAAAGGAGCAGGGTTGCCCAACACTATGGGAAGGCAACAGCTCCATGGTTAGCATCCCGACACGGCTGCATGCATCCATGGCTGGGGAGCTCCCCCTGTGAAGTTGCCAAAAGACATGCAAAACTCCGGCTAAAATGGCCAGTGCTTTGCTCCCAAATCAGCTAATTGCAGTCTGCTTTTGTCTTCATTCTAAGAAACACTTCTGGAGACTCTGGAGAGTTTCAGGAATGTCAAGAGACCAGTAGCATGCTGTTCTTGCTCACGCCTCCGGTGTAATCTGCTGCTAGGTACCCCACTATCTCACTCTGCATTCCCCAAACACTTCATAAACTACTTCAGCTTCCATTACAGAATTCTTCAGGGCTCTTTGACCATTTATCAGGCCAGGGCTTGATAGTGGCTTTCCTGTCTGATAATGCTGGTTGATGAACTCCTCAAGCATCTTTCACAAACCCTCCAACACATTCCCGTGTACCACATAAAATTCCCACTGTTTGGATAGTGGCCTGACCCATATGTCAGCTTGTCTCTTTTCTTGACTGGGGTTCCCTTTTTCCTGAATGCTCTGTTTTTGTGACTTGTTATCCTTCTCAGCTTGCTACGATCTATCCCTCTCTTTCTTGTTCTAAAGCGAACCGATTTCATTATGTCTCCTTTTGGAGGGAGATCACGAGTATTAACACCACTGTGTCGGTGACACGGACAGTGGGATGGAGTACACCCTCAGCAAGTTTGCCAACAACACCAAGCTGTGTGGTGCAGTCGACACGCTGGAGGGATGGGATGCCATCCAGAGGGACCTGGACAAGCTCAAGAAGTGGGCCTGTGCGAACCTCATGAAGTTCAATAAGGCCAAGTGCAAGGTCCTGCACATGGGTCTGGGCAATCCCAAGCACAAATACAGGCTGGGCGGAGAATGGATTGAGAGCAGCCCTGAGGAGAAGGACTTGGGGGTGTTGGTTGATGAGAAGCTGGACATGAGCCGGCAACGTGCGCTTGCAGCCCGGAAAGCCAACCATATCCTGGGCTGCATCAAAAGGAGCGTGACCAGCAGGTCGAGGGAGGTGATTCTCCCCTTCTACTCCACTCTGGTGAGACTTGCACCTGGAGTACTGCGTTCATCTCTGGAGCCCCCAGCACAAGAAGGACATGGACCTGTTGGACTGAGTCCAGAGGGGGGCCACAAAGATGATCCGAGGACTGGAGCACCTCTCCTATGGAGACAGGCTGAGAGGGTTGGGCTTGTTCAGCCTGGAGAAGAGAAGGCTCTGGGGAGACCTCCCAGCAGCCTTCCAGTACCTAGAGGGGTCCTCCAAGAAAGCTGGAGAGGGACTTTTGACAAGAGCATGTAGTGGTAGGACAAGGGGTAACATCTCTAAACTGAAAGAGGGTAGATTTAGATTAGCTATAAGGAAGCAATTCTTCACTCTGAGGGTGGTGAGGCACTGGCACAGGCTACCCAGAGAAGTTGTGGATGCCCCATCCCTGGAAGTGTTCAAGGCCAGGTCGGACAGGGCTTTGAGCAACCCGGTGCAGCGGAAGGTGTCCCTGCCCATGGCAGAGGGGTTGGAACTAGATGGTCTTTAAGGTCCCTTCCAACTCAAACCATTCTATGATTCTATGCTTCTATGCTCACAGCCTACGGCAAACCTGTATGAATTTGATACAGTCCCAAAGAGAGAGCAATCAGCTCTCTTCCTTCAACAAGAGAATTTTAGCCCTTGGCTGCTGTGGCATTTTGGCTGGTGTGACATAGGTGACACGGTTAATGTTCATTAAATCACTGACTGTACCAGCAACTGGCAATCAAGTCGGACATTTACCAAGGGCAGCCATGTAATGTTTGCAATGCGATTTCTGAAAGGGTGGGAAAGACTTCTACTGCAGACAGAACCCAGACCTTGCATATTCACATTAAACATAATGGAAGGAATGAGCTGAAGCTTGTAATCAAGGTAAATATGCATATGCTCTGTTGGTAATTTAAAAGGTAACAGGGCAAATTCCAGTCTCAGCTATAATACTAGGGTAAATGTGGAGTTATTCTATCAATTCCTGCAGAGTTACTTCAGATTTACAGTTGTGTCTCTAAAACCAGAATGCAGGCCTTGGTATTGATTTTGAAGATTGCACATACTAAGTACTGGATTTATTAGGATGTTTTCCCAGGCAACTTCTGCCGACAGCAATGGCAGTTAGGTGTCTTTTGGTCTGGGGTTTTTTTGGGGGGTGGGGGGTGTGAGTTTTTTAAAAATATCTGACCACAAGTTAAACTAGAGCCCCAACACTCTGTCATGAGAAAGGACAGGGAAACTGAGTGGGTGAGGAGAATATTGGGAGAGGCGTGCTATAAGTACCTAAGAAGGAACGTTAACAGGGAAACTAAAAATAAATGGGGGCTACAGATGAATCCTGATGTAACTGCTTTGACCGCAATGGAGTCACATTTTGTTTCTGCCAAGCCATCGCCTCCAACTGTGGCTTCATATGCGATTCTTCATAAGTAGCTAAACATGCTCTAATTCACTAGCTCTGTTCTCCCTTTATTGCTGTTCAGTGACTTCTGAGCTAAAAAGGAAGCTATCTCAGCTGCTTATAAATTTGCAGTCACAGAACTAGTGAGGACCGTGCAGGGAGACTACGTTTCAGCTATAGCAAGCCACTATAATAAGGATACCAGAGCATCATTTGGACATATAAACTTTGGCACTGAAAACATGTAAAACCTTATGGCAGGTATTAAACTTAAAGGCCACTTCAGTATATTCCCAGAAACCAGCTGTTCAAATGATAAAAGGGGGGCAGTGGTGAGATACAATCTCAAGGTGATTACCCTCTCTTAAATTCTTAAACTGCTGTACCAGTGAAGTAAAACAATGCTAAAGACTTCTTCTGACAATACACGACACACCTATTTAATGCAAACCCGCTATAAGAACGAGCTCAAGTTTCCTGTTACTTAAGACAGTACAAATGCACTGATACTACACTAGCATTCCGTGTTTCACCTCTCACATGCAACAATTATGTCCAGATCCTTCACAAAGTTCTGCTTCTCCAACACTGAACTTCATTCCTCCGCTTAACTGCATTGTTTAAATACAGACAAAACAAAGGGCTGACTCCCATTCGTGACAGTGGTATTTGGATGAATTGTAAGACCTTGACTTCAGTGTAGCTCAAGCATACATAAAGAAGTGGGAGCTAATCTCTAGCGAGCATCAACTGTCCTAGACCGTCTGAAGTTATTAAAACTAAAAATGTTTACATTCAGTGCAGAGTCGCTCCCCCAGGCATCTGTAGTATAACAGGATATAGCATGCTGATGATATAAGGACACAGGTAACTCTAAGAGAGCTTCCACATCAGTGCTTTGGTCACAGTACCATAAATACTGGACACTTCACAGATGATGATCTGGAACATGGAGAGGCAATCGGTGTCCAGATGGCCTTTATCCAGCTACTCGGAAGGCTGGCTGGTTAACCAACAGACCAAACTAAGCGGGAAGTTATTTTGGGGGGCGGCAGGAGGGTGCATTTGTATAGACAGAAAGAGAACATGCTATGGCCACCACATACCCATCACTGTGCCTTGAGTTATCTGGCTGGGCACATACAGAGTTTGGTCCTCCATGATGACTGGCATTCAAAAGCTGAGGCTTGTGTGACACTGGACGCTGATTTATCCAGGAGTGCAAAGAATTCAACATCGAAAAATGGAAGCAACTAGAAACTGTCTCCCTCTTCCTCAGGCAACTATTTGAATAACAGTTCCCATGCTTTTACCAACTATTTGAACAGCTTATCTGAGCATTTCACACTAGCGAGTAATCACGTTTTGCCTAAGCATAACGTTTCCCCGCATAGGTCATCAAGGTGGTTTAAACTCGTGACCTTCAGCACTGTCATGAGCCTTGCATGGGAGTGAAAAAAAAAAAACCCAAACAATTCTATAAAAGAAGATTCTTATCCTCTCATATGGGCCAATAAATGAGTAACAAAGGAAGGTGTTCTTTATCTAGGCTTACAAGAACATTCACAAAAAGAGGCAGAGAAAAGCATTCTCTTCTCATTTATGTTTTGCCTCATCAAAAACCTTTGATCCCAACTGTTGCTAAGCATTTCTTAGGCACTACCCAAGTGCTAGTGCAAGCAACTGAAAGGCACTAGTCTAGAAGCACTGTACAGGCTAGCTGGACCCTGGTGAGGCATTAACATCAAAGCAATGAATACTGAGATGCGAAGAGCGGCAGCATGCTTGCCAATGACCTTGCCTCAACTTATTTTATATAGAACCAAACTAATCCCTGATTCCTTAGATACATATACCTCTTCCTGTGAGTAGATCTCTAAGTCCTTTAAGAAAGCCAAGATTTTTATCTTCATTTTACAGACAGGACAGAAATGGAGGTATTTTCTGAAGCGATCTGCCTACAGCACCAGTGGTTAAGCTGCTGGAGAAGAACTCAGCTTTGTACAGTTCGCATTTAGTCCTCTAGCGTCAGGCCTGAGCTTGGCCTCCATGCTGCTTCAGCGTGTGCCCTGACAACTGTGAAAGAAGGAAGCTAGGGGAGTGCACGTATCCATCTGTCTCCTTCTTGCTGCCCTAAGATATGTCCCTCAGCAAAGAAATGTTTAAGACTTCCCCGAAGGAATGAAACTAATACAACTTCCTCATCCTTCACCCTAAAATTAGAGAAAATATGGGGACCTTTCATATGCTTCTGGTTTTAAACCTTCCCATGAACATCAACATCAAATCTTTCCAGAAATTCGGCCCCTCCCATCATAGAATCATAGAATGGTTTGGCTTGGAAGGGACCTTAAAGTTCGTCTAGTTCCAAACCCCCTGCAATGGGCAGGGACACCTTCCACTAGACCAGGTTGCATCCCCTATGATGTATTTAGAAAGGTGGGGTTTTCTTCCATAATCTGCAGGATTGCAGAACTGGCAGTTCCTTTACCTATATCCTGTATGGCTTGCTACAGCTTGGGAGCTGTACTCCAAATTAGCATTGCAAGTAATATCCAAAAGAGTTGAGATGCAGAGCAGAATAGCAGGCATTTGACAACTGTTATCCTGAAACCAGTGGAATATACAATGCCTTTTTTCCCGCCCTGCTACTGTATTCCTAAAGAGTTTCTTACAGTGTACACCAGTACTGGGGTGCCCACACCAACAGTAGGCAGTCTATGCAGTGGTCAGCAGTATGCCTTCAACATAGGAACTTGCAAGCAGAGGTGAGCTCGCTCTTCTGTTACAAGCAAACCGGAAGCTACGTGAATGTGATTAACCAGTCATACTTGGTACCAGTAGTCAGGGCCTGAAGCTTACCCTTCCTCAGAGTATACACAGAGTAAACTAGGCTCTGCTTTGAAATACCTGGAGCTATCTTCACAGATACACTAAGATTCAGAAAGCTTGCAGGCAGATAGAGTCTGGCTCACACCACTAAGAAACACACAACTTCGTTCTGAAGGTTTTTAGCAGTCAACAGAAATAGCGCTTGGGAAAGGTCAGCAACTCATCTTTCTGGACCCAATAACAATAACAGGGCCAGCAAGGTTGTTCTGTGATGACACTCACAGTGAATTATGACCTGCAGGGGCTGTGTGACAGCAGGAGCAAATAAAACACGGTAATGCGAGTCGCATCTTGGACATTGCACTCTTTATGGCAAAGGGATATTATTTTCACCAAATACAAACATACAAACAAACAGCCAAGAAGGGGGTGGGGAGGGGGGTGGGAAATGGATGGAAGATGCTATTACCGGCACGATGATTCTGCGTCTTTACAAAGCAGTGAGCTTTGTAACAAGATGCCCGCTGCGACTTAAAACCACAGTATCGCTGCGCATGCATTTGACAACGAACAGTGAGAAACACTGAGATCAGAAGGCCAGTGATTAGAAGGGTTCACTTTGAATGGATGTGCCTAAGCAAAGAGCTTCTGGTAAACAAGTAAATAAACCAGTGTCTTAACCCCCACTTCTGAGCTGCACAGCACCTCACTGGAGTGTTGAAATGAATGGCTGAAGGTCCCAAGATGAAGATGTTGCAGAAGAAATTGGTAGCTTTGATTCTTGTTCCGACTCTGCTGTGGGTTTGGTGCACGACCTCGGTCAAGTCATTCAAACTCCTATCTCCTGCTCATCCACTGCTTCCTCTTTTTCCTGGTAGAGGTTACTGTCCCTTCAAATCTGTACCTCTGGTCCATCCCTAGCAATTTAGGTCACCTTTAGCACTTTCAGTAGAATCCTACCAAAACCAAATTGACTCTGAAACATTTTCCCAGAATTCTGGATCTGCTCCATCCATGTCTGCTGAAAGGAATCAGGACCTCATGTTCCCCACGTCAATGGAAAAAACACAATCTATTAACAGCAAGCACAAATGACTTTCCAAGTTGCAGCGTACTGCCTTGAGCAGATGGCTGAATGAGATGCTTTCTAAACACTTAAACCCAGAGAACCCATGAGAAATCTGAATGTAGAAGGGGTAGCTTCAATAACAGAATAAGATAAAGAGAAAGCCAAAGGCCTGTGAATTATAGTCACACAGCACCTACAAAGAGTGGTAAGATGGCTAGATTTGGGGTAAATCTAGGTACCCTCAATAGCTCTCTGGAGGAACCTCTCACTCCACCAACAAGACAGAGAGACCTAGGGAGACTTTTAGACTTTTAAATGATGCACCCAAGCCTAAAATACGAATACTGCCACTTGCAGCTACATCAAGAGGACCATGCAAAGCCTGGGAAGGTAGATACTGACTACGTCCACACCCACTGTGCACGCATGTGCCGAAAAACTCCTCAACCTAATCAAAGTATCATTGCGTATTAAACATTTTTGAAGATTCATATCATACTTGCTGTCTTTGTTATTGTAATCTAGGGGGATCAGACGGAATGCTACGCAGCTCAGCTTTCAAATGTAGGCCCTGACCCACACTCAAACTTTGGAAGCAACTCCTGCTTTCCCCACAGATCAAACTGACCTCTCTCTCTGTCTCTCCTCAGCACTCCCAAGCCACACATTCAAAGCCGTCATTAATTTTAATCTCCCAGTCCACTCCAGAGGCTGTATAGCACTTAGCATTTGTCACATCTGGGGCATTACATTTTCTGAGTACTGTGAATCACTGATCAAGATGACCGGTAGACTGTTCCCTTGCTTTGAAAACTGGCCTTTCTTACAGGCTGATTCAAATCTATGAAACAAGCCTTCCCAATGCTCTCAATCACACTCCAGAAACTAAAACCACCACTCATCTCTTCTCCTGCCCTTCCAAGAACAAGTCGCATTCTTTTGAATGTATCTCCCCTAACCTAGAGCTGGAGAAAAAGAAAAAATACACCAAAATAAATAACCCCAAATCTTCCCAAGAAAAAGTCCAGAGCCAAAACATTCTACCAAAGCAGATCTTCCATGGCACACCCTTGTCCCCCAGGTAAGGTGAGGAGGTCAAAATGAAAGAGTGACAGATGTTAGCCATCTCACTTGGTGCACCACTGGAAGGCACCCAATACGATGAGGTGTACAACATAAGCATCTCTGGAGAACAGAATGGAATGCAAATGCCCGGGACCATAGCATTTGAGAGTAAGACATGACATATCTCTAGCATCTTGAGATGACAAAATGATCAGAGTAAAGTAGAGAGAAGTAAAATCCGCAATTTGAGCTACAATCAACCAGCTAAATGCAAGAATTGCAACCGCACTGCCTAGTTTAAAAAAGAGAGAAGAGAGGGGAGAGAGGGGGAGGAGAGAGAGAGAGAAGTCATTTCTCAGGAGAGCAACTGCGATTAACAGTTTGTTTTTCAGCCTTTGGTGGGTTAGATTTTAACTCCAGGATATCAGGCTCTTTATAGCACTGCCTAACAGGAGTAGGGGGCATCTCTCACATAGTGAATAGCTGAATGAGAAGGAAGATGAACTCCAGGAACTAGATATTTAAAATGTCAGTCAGAGTACAGTCAGGCTGTGATATTCCCTTATGGAAAATATTCCTCTTGAGAAAACTCACCACTTACGTTTCTTTAAGGAGCTTGTAACAGAAGAAGCATCCCACCGACTACGGTGGCACATCCCTTTTAGGTGTCATGGGTGCAGGACTGCTCCCGGTCTACTAAGGCTCTGGCTCGGTGCTGGATATCACTGAAAGGGAGAGACAAAGAAAGTCTCATGACTCAAATAAAATTCAGAAAAAAAATAACCTTGTAGAAATTTTCAACAGGACACTGGGTACCATCCTGTATTCCAGCCAGCAGAGGCAAAACGCAGACATCTGGTCACCTCCCTCAAGCAGCTCTGCAGCAGCCAACAAACTGTTAGAAACAAAACCTGCGTCTCGGGAAGATGGGAATTAAAGTCCAAATGAAGTGATCTTCCATGCCCTCCTCCTCCCCTACTCCTTATCTCGCACAGAAGACTCCAGCCTAAGAGTCAGGAATCTGTAAATTACGCCATGGTGAAGAATGCAAATTATTCCTTTCCAATGGTACCTACTGACCCAACTGGGAATGTAATAAGAGTAACGATGAAAACGCAAGCCAAAGCAAGCTGAGCCAACAGGAAAAATGCAAGCCAAACTCTGGAGCAAGCAGCGATTAATCTTGTATCATGCTGCTCTCTGGCAACTGCCTCTGTTCAATCTGCAGGGCATTTGAGAGGTTTGTGTCAACAGAGGCACCATCATTTGGACAAAACACAGAAGCAAGGAGCTTGCACTGGCACTTTTTGGACACTGTCACCACTTCTATTTTGGCCCATCTACCATTTGGAAATGACTCTCTTCTGACATTCTAAATTTCCCAGTATTGCCTTCCATTATACACAGTACCCCTCAGACCTGGTCCTGAATTATTGTTTGGGGCCTGTTAAAGCTTGTTAAACATCTGCTGCATTCTGTCTCAGGGAGCTGTATCTCAGTGAGTAGCCGGGATATTCCTCCCTTATTGAGCCTTTCAGAGCTTTGGGGGAAAATATATACTCTGTAAATATTCCCGTCCCACATTATTTACTTCGTTCTTACTAATTTATTACTGCACAAAAGACATTCTGAAGGCTCTTAGAAGTAGCCTCTGTGCTGCTTAAACGTATCAGGCATGACTATGGAAGTTAAAGTATTGCCTATAGGTCTCACTCACTAGATTTTAAAATCAGATGGGACAATTAGATTATCTCATTGGCATTCTCAACCATGCTCTGCAGCCCACTGGCAGTCAGAAGGGTGCAGGTAAGTGATTCACAGCAGGCCCATGAAACAGTATCATCGTATACCGCGCTCATTCCAAATTTAAAGGGAACAGTGGCTGACCGTTTGCAAGAAAGTACATTCAGTCATGACCCAAAAGATGTGGGAATGCCTGTTCTGGGCTGACCTCCTACATAACACAAGCTATGGAATTTATCCAGTCAGTGAGGAAATGCAGTAAAGAATCAGGACTCCATCACACTTGAGGCAGTGCAGAGAGAGCCAAGTCTGCCCCAGTCCTCAAGAGCATTCTGATCGTGTAAGGTGAGAACTGACAGGTGGCAAGTGTAGTGGACAGGGAAGAAGATGGAAAGAGGGTTTTGCATTTCAGAATCTGTGAACTGGAAATCAAAGATCATATCAGAGTCAGTGTTGGTGGGGCGATGAGAAAGCCACAGGTGAGCTAACTTCTAAAAGGTCTGTGCTTCATCAGAACAACTGTAAGAAGTTATGTGGCTGAGGTACACGGGCTAACGCAACCAAAATACTTTATCAGCGGAGACCTGTGAAAATCATAGGCCATGCTACAGCGCTTAATGTGAAGACTGACCAGGCTACATATTATTTCAGGCTGCAAAGGACCAGGACATACGACTGCAGGAAAAACAGGAGCAGTGTTCCATCTGGTTCTCCTCCCCCTCTCATTACCAAAACTCTGCAAATCACATTAGTAAGTTGCTCGGGAAGAAGACTTGCCTACAGCTACTCAGCAGTCCTCAGTGAGAAGGTGGCACTTTCTTCCACTTTAGTGTTTGGGCTAATTTTACAAGTGCAGTCTTCCATTTGTGGCAGTCACGACTCGATCAAAACAGGGTCTGCTGAGTCATGTGCCCCTATACACTGACAGCCTGTCCCCTGAGTATGCCACAGAGGCAGGCAAAGGCTGGAAGGAAGAGGAGTTTTATTCCTCTGAAAGCACGAGGGACTTTGCTTACCCAAGGCCTCAAAAAAGAGGCAACAAAAAAGGCTCAGAGTACAAAGGCTGCTGTTGCCCCCTGTGACTCCAGTTCTTAGACTTCACTTCTCTCCCACCATTCTCAGCCCTGACTCAGCTCAGTACACCATTGTGGATGCCAAGGAGGGGGTAACAAAACCTGGAGCTGAGGGGAGGAAAGGCTGCTCTGCCCTTGCCAGCAAATGTTTCCATGCGGCTTTTACAGGCTCCTTCTCCCATAGCGAATTGGGAGCCAATGAGGCCAAAGAGTTTGACAAGACAGCTGTGAAAAGACCAGGAAGCTCAGCTCAGCTTTCATTCAGTACTTGCAGTTATACTTTTACGGCCTGCAGGCAGTTCCTTTTCACATGTATTTCGTTGGTTGGGAAGAAGACTTGAGACGATGACAAAATTGACAATTTGGGGATTGAATAACTCTGTCGGGGGAAACGCAGGGCAGAGTTGCATGCTGGAAGGACTGCTTTCTAATTTTGTGACACGACGCAGATGGACAGATGGGAAACTAATCCTGAGAGCTGAATGCAATGTGCATTCATTCACTTGCAGCTTTCCCTGCTAAGCATGATACTATGACTTCACCAGGAGGGAAAACTCAGTTGTAGAATTACCTGTTATCAATCAAACTACAAAAGGGTGAGGAGGGGAAAAAAAAAAAAAGATAAAAAACACCAAACAAACTCTCCTCTTGTCTCTGCCAGGTAGACCCATTAACGGGATGTGGATCTATAAGAGGCTGAAATAACAAGCCAGTGAATTCATGCTCTGCACTGAATCAGCACAGCTGCAGCACTGACATGCATGGAAATGGAACTAAGGGAAGAACAGCAGCATTGACAGCCACGATGATAAAAGGATAAACTCGCCAGCTGTCACCAGCTGTCTTCCTACAACCCAGGGAACTGTCACTGAATCCTCTCTGGAGATGGCACGTGCTCCACAGATCACCTCGTCAGTCATGCTGTGTTTCTAAGGGTAGGCTCAGCCTTTGACCATGTCACAATTTTCCTAAGGAAGGCAACAACTGGCTCCAAAGGAAGGTTATTAACAGTCAAGAAGCCCTGCCTTCTCTCCCGAGAGGAGACTGGCTCAGCAAATACAGAAAAGCCTCTGTGGGAAAGATCCCTCGCCCATGCAACAAATAAGAGCAGGCATGTCTCTTGTGTGAATCTGGCAGACAAGACAGAGGAAGCTGCAGTGAAACAGCTCTTGGAAAAGCTGGGTTTGACAGCCTCATTGTGGCTGTCCCCTACCAAAAAAGGCCAGTGACAGCTAAACGGACAGCAAGCAAGAGTCTGCAAAACCCTTCCAGTGTCCAAGAGACAGTGCAAGGTAAGTACTACTGAACCTAGATTCCATGGACTCTGTTCTCGGTCGAGACACAGCACAGAGGGAAGTCAAGCAGGATGCGTCAGGCTGCGAGGATCTGAATGAGCAGTACTGCCTTCAGTGGCAACTCCTAAGGCCACTTCCACACCAGCACCACCTCCTTTTGCTCACTTCAGTGTGTGGGGCTGCCAGCTAGAGCACAACTAGAGAGTTACCTGCTTTTTTAAAAAAAATCTCCTCCCCAGGTGCTTTGTTTTACAACTCAATCACTTTACCCACCCCCACAGAACTACGGACAGGACATTAACGCCTCCCAAGGTGGGTCAGAGCCTCTTATTCCAGACCTACCACCCACAAAATAACTGTAATCATTACCTACAATACAAGCCAAAGAAAGCAGCTGAGGAACGTAGCTAAAACGATACTGTGTGACTCTGGCTTCAAACACACATGGCCATTGTGACTTCATCACATCTTCTGAATCTCTCAAAACAACTCTCTAAAACCCATGACTCTCTAAAGTCATAGGGGAAGCCGCAGTACCGGGGCCGCAGCAGGGCGGTGCGCTACGTTGGCGAGGGGCCGGAAACGCGGAGGAGCCGCGCGGAAGCGATGCGAGGCTGCCGGAGCGCCGGGAATGCGCCAGAGGGGGCCGACGGGGGGGAGCTTACTGAGGAGTCGTAGTACCCTTAGGTCAGTTGGACACGAACCTGGGCCAGGTCGGGGCCGTGTCGAAGCGGAGAGTCGCGGGGGAATCCCTGCGAAGGGTAACAGTGGGAGGGGAAGGGTTAGAGCAGTTCGGGGTTGTTCTGGAAGCTCTGCGCTCCAAAGCGGCTTCCAGCTCTGGACGGGAGAAAGACCTCTCCCTAGCGTTACAGCTCCCACAGCAATACGCACTGCAGCATGCCGGGAGATGTAGTCCTCCGGCATCGTGATGCTGGCAGGGCGCTTTGTTCTCCCCGGCATGCCGGGAGACGTAGTCTTCCGGTACCTGACTTCCGGTCGGCCATGTTATTCTGCGCGGCATGCCGGGAGATAAAGTTTTAGAATCGCAGAATGGTTTGGATTGGAAGGGACCTTAAAGACCATCTAGTTCCAACCCCTCTGCCATGGGCAGGGACACCTTCCGCTGCACCGGGTTGCTCAAAGCCCTGTCCGACCTGGCCTTGAACGTTTCCAGGGATGGGGCATCCACAGCTTCTCTGGGCAGCCTGTGCCAGTGCCTCACCACCCTCAGAGTGAAGAATTGCTTCCTTATAGCTAATCTAAATCTACCCTCTTTCAGTTTAGAGATGTTACCCCTTGTCCTACCACTACATGCTCTTGTCAAAAGTCCCTCTCCAGCTTTCTTGGAGGACCCCTCTAGGTACTGGAAGGCTGCTGGGAGGTCTCCCCAGAGCCTTCTCTTCTCCAGGCTGAACAAGCCCAACCCTCTCAGCCTGTCTCCATAGGAGAGGTGCTCCAGTCCTCGGATCATCTTTGTGGCCCCCCTCTGGACTCGGTCCAACAGGTCCATGTCCTTCTTGTGCTGGGAGCCCCAGAGATGAACGCAGTACTCCAGGTGCAAGTCTCACCAGAGTGGAGTAGAAGGGGAGAATCACCTCCCTCGACCTGCTGGTCCCGCTCCTTTTGATGCAGCCCAGGATATGGTTGGCTTTCCGGGCTGCAAGCGCACGTTGCCGGCTCATGTCCAGCTTCTCATCAACCAACACCCCCAAGTCCTTCTCCTCAGGGCTGCTCTCAATCCATTCTCCGCCCAGCCTGTATTTGTGCTTGGGATTGCCCAGACCCATGTGCAGGACCTTGCACTTGGCCTTATTGAACTTCATGAGGTTCGCACAGGCCCACTTCTTGAGCTTGTCCAGGTCCCTCTGGATGGCATCCCATCCCTCCAGCGTGTCGACTGCACCACACAGCTTGGTGTTGTTGGCAAACTTGCTGAGGGTGTACTCCATCCCACTGTCCGTGTCGCCGACAAAGATGTTAAACAGCGCGGGTCCCAATACCTACCCCTGAGGAATGCCACTTGTCACCGTTCTCCACTTGGACATGCACCGTTGCACTGTTGACCGCAACTCTTTGAGTGCGACCATCCAGCCAATTCCTTATCCACCGAGTGGTCCATCCGTCAAATCCATGTCTCCAGTCTCAGAGACAAGGATGTCGTGTGGGACAGTGTCAAATGCTTTGCACAAGTCCAGGTAGATGACATCACTTGCTCTTCTCTTATCCACCAACGCTGTAACCCCATTGTAGAAGGCCACCAAATTTATCAGGCACCGTTTGCCCTTAGTGAAGCCATGTTGGCTGTCACCAATCACCTCCTTATTTTCCATGTGGCCTAGCATAGTTTTCAGGAGGATCTGCTCCATGATCTTGTTGGGCACAGAGGTGAGACTGACTGGCCTGTAGTTCCCCGGGTCTTCCTTTCTTTCCTTCTTAAAGATGGGGGTTATGTTTCCCCTTTTCCAGTCAGTGGGAACTTCACCAGACTGCCACGACTTCTCAGATACGATGGATAGTGTCTTAGCAACTTCCTCCGCCAGTTCCCTCAGGACCCGCGGATGATAATAATAATAAAAAAATATAATGATAATAGAATATACAAAACAAATGATGCACAATTTCTCACCGCCTGATGACCCAATGACTGATACAG
The DNA here is from genome assembly GCA_009819775.1 of Phoenicopterus ruber ruber. Classification (NCBI taxonomy): domain Eukaryota; kingdom Metazoa; phylum Chordata; class Aves; order Phoenicopteriformes; family Phoenicopteridae; genus Phoenicopterus; species Phoenicopterus ruber. The sequence goes on along the minus strand of CM020233.1, from coordinate 52,004 downwards.
CCTGTCCCAAGCAGTGATCATGGAGCGAAACTGAGCAATCTCGGAACGATCCTGAGTAGCAATCTCAGAACAGCAATTTCCCCAGCAGTGATCTCGGAACTGCAAGTTTCGGAGAGAGCAAGCAAGGGAACGAACAGCCGAATGAACGAACGAAAGCACGAACGAACGAACGAACAAAAGGCGCCCAGCTCACCGGCCGACCCCCATTTCTATACTGGGCATGACATCTATGGTATGGAATACTTTCTTTGGCCAGTTTGAGTCAACTATACTGGCTATACCCCTCCCTGGTCTTTGCACCTGCACGTTAGCAAAACCTGCGAAGCTGAAAAAAAGTCCTTGATCTCTTAGCAACAACTAACATCAGTGTATTATCAACATTCTTCACATACCAAATCCCATACTAAATCCAAAACACAGCAGCTACTGGGAAGAAAATTAGCTCCTTCCCAGCCAAAACCAGGACAATGGGGGAGCTGCCTGTTAAGTTCAAGGCTGCGGGGCATATCATGGACACCACTGGACAGGCATTAGAACCTGAGGCCCAGGTCAGACTGACTTGGCAGAACCATTCTGCCATCTGAAGTAATGCATACTTCTGTACTGAGTTTTTAATAGCTTGGTCCGCATGACCTGCAGCTTTTCCTCATTGAGCTTGCATTTTGGCAAGAAGTGTCTCTCATCAAGCATTTGGATCTGAGGGATCTCCATTAGATTTTTGGTGCCAGTCTCCTTTAGATTTTGTGACCATCAAGTCATATTCAGCATCTGTCTGCGCTCAGGTCTCCTGTAACTCCTATGCAGCTGTGGCTTAAGACTTTTCAGCGCAGTGTTACCTAATAATAGCATTCTGTATGCAAGCAGCTTCTGGCAGCCCAGTCTCGTGTCCCATTTACGTTGGCACTCTCGTTCGAGAATGCTGTCTACCAAGGGGTTCTCCTTGCTGCAGTTCATGGAGTCATTTAGGAGTTACTTATCCATAAAGGAAAAGTCTGTCATTATGTCCGCCACAGACGCTAGCTACCCATACCTGTTTTGGCATTTGCAGACCTGAGTTTTTCAGCTCTGTCTGTTTCCCACTGTATTTGAGTCATCTGGCAGTAACTGTCATTTTTGTGTGTTGATGAGTGGTTTGACTTATTCTTGCAGTTTAAGTATAGGTCTACGCTAAGCAGGATGGACGAGCAAGGCTCGACAGCAAAGATGACCAGATGGTGCCACGGTGGGTGAGGTCGATAGCTTGGGTTTTGTGCTTTTGGGGTCTCTTTGTGTTGCCTGAGTATGTAAGTCAGTCAGAGGGATTTTTTAGTCTGTTTTGCGGAGCAGGCGCTCTCTGTCAGAAAGTAGTGTATATCATCTGCGTGCCTCTGAATTTTCCCAAGGTGAGCCTGGCATCGAAGGTTCCAGTTTCTGGGACATCAGAGATGGGCTGACTATACAAGCAGGTGCCTGACATGGAGACCGAACCCAGAGGCGTGGCATGGGAAGCTGGGAGAAAGGGTGAGTCTGGGGTGTGGCTATCTAGGTGGGGGAAAGAAGAAGAAAAGGCATATACTTTTCATGGGTGCTGCTGTTTTTCTTGGACTCGCTGATGTAACTGTCTTAGCATGGTGGATTGGAGCGCAAAGCACAGGTCGACAAGGTTAGTGGAGCAAAGAAGTCATAATGGGGACGGTTTTCTGTTTGTTAGGGTGTTTGCCAGCATCCAGGTGACTTGTTTTATTTTGTTGCTGCAGATGCAGAGCAGGAAGTCAGACCCTGAAGGGAGATGGCAAGCGGAGCGCCATAAGAAGGTCAGTCAGCACGCAATGACAGAGGGAATAGCTCCATTGTCAGTGCCTATATGACCAGTTAACGCTCTGTTTTGAAGGTGCAAAACAACTCACGAAACCCTGTGTGAAGCTGGATGTCCGCCCCCAAGTGTGTTGGGCAAGGTGCAACACCAAAACATAGCGGTAGTAATTTTTTGAGCCATCGTGTTTTTGGGAGCAGGTGACCACTTCCAGGCACAACAGTCACTTTGCCTCTCTGGTTTTCTAGGTACCACGGGTGATGCTGGCCACAACACCTGGTGTTAGACTGGGAGTGGAGCGGGTGAGCAGAATGCCACAGCGCTTCCAAAGAAGCCATCATTGCAGAAGAGGGCAGTGTTGACTGCCATGAAACTGACGGCACTCCATTTGCAGATGACAAAGAGGAACTGGATGATCGCAGCAACATCCTAGTTAGCCTAGTCAGTCTTCATTGAGGGTGGATTCTGACCCCCCCAGCCCTCTCAAAGCTAAGTTGAGGGGCCCGCGCTATCTTTGTGCAGGGCGGCAGGGAGGAGGGGTTTTAAATTCAGCGTAGCAGAGAGGGTGGTTCTGAACAGGACACGTTTGGACAGAGAGAGGGTCCAGGTTCCTTTGTGCAAAATGCAAGCATCTGCTGGGCAGGGCAGTTCCAGCCCATCTATGTGGTGGTGTGTAGTTTTTGTAGTCTGTTTTATGTGTCTTGTGCAATACCTTACTCAGGTCTTGATGTTCCCATTGATCTTTGTGCCTGGCAGGCACTTTGGCAGCCATACAGAGGGTCTCGCATGCCTTGACTCATCAGCATAATGCTACGGAGCTCTTCCTTTTTTGCGTTAGAAGTTTAATGCATGGATCTGTCTTGTGTGTCTTGCCTCCCAGAAGTTTACAGGTGGTAATTTTTTTTGCAGTGGTGTTCCAGGCAGTGTCAGCATCTCCACTCTTGAGCCATCCATTTTCATGGAACCCTTTTCTGGGACTGCTTCCCTGTGTCCTTATGTTCTTAGGTCTTAAAGACAGGCTTCTGGCGCATCCATCATCCCACTTGCGGCCATATCTTTATGTCACGGGCCATGGCATTTGACTTTTCCAAGGCCGCCGTAGATTCTTACTCGCAGCCCTGTAAGTCTTCTCACCTGATGGTGTCTCCGGTCTGGGAGCCATTCTTCTTGCCGAGAATTTTCTCACATTTTTGGGTTATGTTGTTTGTATTGTTTGTGCAATGTTGGTCTGCGGATGTGTGTGTCTGGGTTGGAGCTGCTCTGCCTGGGGGTGTAGCAATGATATACTCGGAGGAAGAATAGCAATAAGAGTCTATGGTTAATATGTTGATATGCCTGGACTTTGTAGGCAAAGGCTATACAGTCCATCTTGGAGAAAGTAGTTATCTGCAGCTGGCGAGGAAGCAGAGGGGATGACTGAAGCCATCTGGAAGAGGCTGCTCAAGTGGTAGTCGAGCAGATTGAGTTTCAAAGGTGTTAAGGCTTGTATGTGTGTGGCTTAATGCTTCGTTGTTTTATTTTTTTTAATGGCAGGCTGTAGTTGGAATCTAGATGGTATTCCTAAATGGGAACAAGACCTCTGGAATTGTTAAGCTATTGCACAGCATCTAGGTAATTTGTTCAATATTGGTTTTGCAGATGCAGGGAGACAAGCTGTGCGCCAAAGCGTGACAGAGGAGGTGAGTGCGGAGTGCTGTAAGAACATGGTTGGTATGTGGTGTTGGAGGGAAGATGTGACTGGTGGGTATATCACTAGCTTGTGTGGTTTTGTGTTTTGTTTTGAAGGAGCAAAGCGGGATATTGGCACTGGAGCTGACTCGGGCAAGGTGAGCAATGTCTAGTGGGCTGAAGTAGCCGTTATTTTTCAGGTGTTGTATGGTGAAGTTGTAATTGTTCTCTGTTTTTTGGGTTTTATAGGTGGTGCGCAAGCCTCAATACGGCAGCCCAAAATGGCAGCGGCTGGGTGGGTGAGTGGCCAAGGTAAGGGAGAAGGAGATGGCCATCGCTGAGGTTTCAAGCAGTATCTCAGCATGTGTCTTTTGCTTTGTTTTTTTTCAGGTGCCGCACAGAGCCTTGGAGGGGTGAAGCTGCACGCTGACAAGCAGTTCAAGAAGGTGAGGCGGTTGTTGGCTGGGTTGGCATCTAATAGCAAAGAATCATACAGCAAATTGGTTAAACATTTCCCTCTGGTTTTGCAGATGCTGTGTAGGCTACCTTCAGAATTAGATGAGCATTTGAGGTGAGCTGGGGTAGTAGAGAAGAGGAGTATGGGGCTGGTGATTTCTTGCAAGTGCAACAGTAATTTTGTTTCTCTTGGTATCTTAGGTACCACAAGCAATGACAGCTGCACCATCCGACCCTGGAATTGGTGAGGAGCAAGTGAGCAGAATGCCACGGTGCTTTTGAGGAGGAGGATGTTGTGGAAGAGGTTGGCGTTGGCTGATGTGATGGTAACTGCTGGCACTGGGGTTTCTTTGGTGGATTTTTTTTTTTTTTTTTTTTTTTTTTTTCAGATGATGAAGAGGAACCTGGCAAGTACAGGAACATCCCTGTTAGTTTATGTTGTTATTTATGTTGAGGGTGGATTCAGACCCCTGCCCCTCTGTTAGCTAAGTTGAGGGACCAGGGCTGGAGAGGGGCTAGGGGGAGAGGACAAGGTTGGGAAATGCCGGGAGGGGTTTTTAAGTTAGTGAAGGGGAGAGGGCTGTCCAGGAACAGTCCCCTTTGGGCAGGCAAAGGGAGCGGGTTACTTTTCAGCACGACGCTAGCATGTGCCGGGCAGGGCAGTTCCAGCCTGTGTCTTCATTTTGTGTAGTTTGTCTTCTGTGCCTTAGACCTTCCTTGGGTCTAAGGGCCCCCCCTCGTGTCTGTCCTCCCCCCCCGTGTCTGTCTGCCCCCCCCCCCCCCCGGTGTCCCTCTTTCCCCTCCCCCACCTCCCTCTTCCCCCCCCTTGTGTCCATCTCCCCACCTCTTGCCCCACTAATGCTTTCCACCAAAACATACCCCACGCAGGTTTTTCCCTACGCGAGTTTTTCCCATATGACACCCCCCCCCCCAATCCCTGCCCATCTATCTTATGTCCCCTCTCCCCACTCCCTCCTCTCCCCCCTCCTGCCTCCCATATTCTGCACCGCCCCCCTCCACCTCCGGACCCCCGGGGTGCTGCCTGCATCCCCCAACCCACCTATTGCCCCATACCCAAACTCCAACACCCCCCCACTTCCCTGCACCCCACTTGTACCCCTCTCTTCCTCCCCCTATATTTGGATTTGTGCTGAAAACAGTGTTGATAACACAAGGACTTGTTAGCTTTTGCTGAGCAGCGCTTGCACAGTATCAGGGGCTGTTCTGCTCCTCACACCATCCCACCAGTGAGTAGGCTGGGGGGGCACAAGGATTTGGGAGGGGACACAGCTGGAACAGCTGATCCCAAGCGACCAAAGGCTTATTCCAGACCATATCATGTCATGCTCAGCAATAAAACTGGCGGTGGAGGTTGGTGGGGATGCTGCTCGGGACTGGCTGGGTATTGGTAGATTGGTGGTGAGCCATTGTTTTCATTTGCATCGCTTGTTTTTCTTGGGTTTTATTTCTTCTCTCTTTGTTATCTTCCCCCCTCCCCCCTTTTCCTTGCATGTAGCTGTTGCTGTTGTTTCTTTTTAATTATTAAACTGTTTTTATCTCAACCCATGAGTTTTCTCACTTTTACCTTTCCAGTTGTCTCCCCCATCCCACTGAGGGTGGGGAGTGAGTGAGCGGCTGTGTGGTGCTTAGTTGCTGGCTGGGATTAAACCACGACACAAGGTTAGTTGCAAGCCCTGCCTGGCTAATGCTTTAGGCTCTCCGTGTTATTCCTACCATCTTGATAGGCCATCCTTGTTCTTCATTGCTGCTTTATAGTGCCTTTTGCTCTGTAAGCTGCAGTACTCATGCCATGCAAACATACCTGTCTCCCACCCTCTGGGAAGTAACTCTGCCAGAGACAAAGATCGAACCAGCCACAGCACAATCTCCAGCAATTCTGCCTCTTGAGGGACCCAGCAGGCCCCTTTCTCTTGCCTCTTACTCTGTCTAGCTAGGCTAGAAAGTACAGTTGTTGCAGAAACTGCTACACCCTGTGACTCTTTCTCAGGTTGTTAGCTTTGCCCTGTGTATAGGCTGCCGAGGTCATCGCCTCTGCACGGGACACAGCTTGGAGAGGTTTACACCAAGTCATTCCTTTTCCCTTTGGGCAGCAGCAGTTCTGCCACTGCTACAGGCACCCACTGTCTCAAGGGCAAGGGACTGGGATGACAACAGGCTGCTGCACACGCCAGTCAGACTGACAGTGTTCTCGGGGGACCTGGTGCAGGGAAAGCTGAGGTACATTCTGCACTGCCAGCGGCTCTTCACAAGGGAACTGTGCTCCAGTTTTAGCAGAAAAAGGTGTTGGTCACAGGCTTGAAATGGCTTGCAGGCCAGGAGATATTTAGAGGGGTCTGAATTAAAGAAACCGAGCGTTGAACTGTTTGTTTTAAGGAGGTGAATTAGGCAGCCAAAGGAACTAAGCTGCTCACCTGACACGTTGACAGAACAGTCCACCCAGCCTGCTATGTATTGCGTGTTGCAGGCAGCAAAGTGCAACTGTGATGCTTTCTGGCAGGAGCGGCAAGGAGTGTAGAGCTATGCGCCTGTACAGAGCAAAGATGGAACCTAGGGGCCATCTAGGGTCATCTGCTAAGGCCATCTAATATACCAACATTCCTCCTTCCTTTCCCTGCTTCATGTCTAATTACTTTGCAAGCCAGAGGGCAGGAGGGTAAGTAACATCGTGCAGTGTTTCGTTCCTAAGTGACAAGCCCTGCACAAGGAAGCCTTGTGTGCATGCAGGATTAGGAGAGCAGATTACTGATAGCAGAGGTGAGGAAAGGTGCAAACAACACAACAAAGCCCAAGGATCACCAGCATATCGCTCATTTGCAGATCAGCCACTTGCATCTGATCTGCTCAGAGGTGCTATTTCCTGCTAAATGTAGCTGCCCTTCTCACACAAAGCAGCTTTCGGTCTCTTCTCACATGCCTTCAGGATATCAGCTGTGTTGCCTTATTTTTTTAAAATCTCTCGCCAGCATCTGTTGACTCGCTGCTGTCACTCCCACAACCCTGATGCCACATGCAGACCCATACAGCAATCCCTGGGGCTTGCTCCGGGGGAAAAAACCACCCTGTTCCCCAGGTTCCCTGTGCTGCTTTTCCTCCTGAGGTAACGGGGTGAGAGGCACAGACAGAAACAACCACCAGACTTTTAAAGCAGGCAAAGGACTGAAATGCTCGAGCCACTTGGATGCTTTTTGGTACAGAAGCAATGAATATTACTGCCTGGGCTGGGAGTGGCAAAAAGGGCAGAGAAATTCAAGCCCTGTACCTCCAGTCAGTAGTTACCGTCTTTGGATGGTATGAACCGGGCTGAGAGAGCAGGCATTGCTCAGCCGACTAATGAAAAGGATTGTTGAGGTGATGCTGCCGCCAGGCGACCAAATTTCGGTACTGCAGCTCGGACATTGCGCATGCGCACTGGCGCGCTCTGACGCCCTCGCTGCTGCCACCGGGCGACCAAAACTCGGTCCTGCAGCTCGGAGGCGGCGCATGCGCGGTGGCGCCCCCGTGCTCCACGGTGCCGTCCGCCGGTAACGGCAATGCGACACTGCGGTGCCTGCGGGGCGGTGCCGCCGCGCTCGTTGCTGCCTCTCGGTAAGGAGACGCCGCTGCTGCCCCACGTGCGCGGTGTCGGCGGGCGCTCGGCGCGCAAAGCACGGCACTGCAGCGCCGGTGCCGCTCCCGGGCAAGCGCCGCCCGCCAGATGCTCGCTGCTGCTGCCGCCGCGTGGCCGAAGCGCGGTACTGCAGACAGGCGTTCGCGCGCCCGCTCTGGCCCCTCCGGCGCTCTGGCTGTGGCCCAGAGCAGCGTGGTGGCGCACCGGGCGCGGGTCCCGGCCGCGAGTGAGGTGGTGTCTCCTGTCCGCTGGCCGCCCGGAGATGGCAGGACAGGAAGCTTCAAACTGCCCCGCTGGGGCAAGCTCCCGGTCCGCTGGAGGCAAGCCAGGTCAGGGCAGCCCCAGGGAGTTACCCGAGAGCTGACTGAAGGGAAGAGAGGAAGGAGCCCGCACTCCCCCAGGCACAGATGCCAGGCGCCTCCCCAACTTGCCAGAGCTCCCCCTGAGCCTCCCCCAGCCCCGCTTGCCCCATGCAGCTGCCCCCAGCTCCAGCACCTCCCCTGAAGCCTGTCCCATATCCCCAAGTCACCCCCAAGCCCTGTTGTGACAGCGGCAAGCTGGCCCTCCGTGCATCTCCAGAAGCCCCTGTGGAAGTAGGGGCTGCGGCCAGGGGCAGTCTATGGTAGTAACGGTTGCTGCTGCTTCTCTCCCTCTCCCAGAGGCCCCACTGAGGGTCACAGAATCACAGAATCATAGCGGTGGAAGGGACCTCTGGGGATCATCTAGTTCAACCCCTTGCTAAAGCAGGTTCACCCAGAACAGGTTGCACAGGGCCGCGTCCAGGCAGCTTTTGAGTATCTCCAGAGAAGGAGACTCCACACCCTCCCTGGGCAGCCTGTTCCAGTGCTGTGTCACCCTCACAGTGAAGAAGTTTTTCCTCATGTTCAGGCGGAACTTCCCGTGTTCCAGTTTGTGCTCATTGCCCCTTGTCCTGTCATTGGGCACCACTGAAAAGAGTCTGGCCCCATCCTCTTGACACCCGCCCTTGAGATATTTATAAGCATTGATAAGGTCCCCTCTCAGTCTTCTCTTCCTCAGGCTAAAATGTGGTTGTCCGTCCTTCCCTGTGGATGCCGTTGACTGCACTCGCCTCAGGCTTGCGTGGGTTGTCTCTGCCTGGCCTCTCTCTCCTCATGGCATGGGGGTGAAGAGGGACAGGTGTAGCACGTACTGGCTGTGGACAGGAGCTGCTGTGGCTGAAGCTGGACAGGCCAGAGAAAGATAAAGGAGAAGAAATCAAAGGCCATCTGTCTGGCAGCTGCCTCCCACTGCAGACAACAGAGACCCTGCCTCTTCAGGTGAGGAAGGATCCCTCTTTGTAATCTGCAGCAGGCCAGTCTGCCAATATGCACCGCAGGGTCTGTATGTGTCACCAACAGCATGGTATGGTTGTGTAGTGTGTGAGCGAGTGAGGCTACGTGTCTAGGAAGCCTCGTCTCGTAAGAGCTATAAGACACGCATTCTCTTAGGTGGAGGACAGCGAAGCTACTGGAGTTACAGAAGAGGAAGGAAGGAGAGAAGAAGAAAAAAGCATCTGAACTGTCAAATTCTCCTGGCAGTGGTGAGAGCTGCAGTGAGTCCTGGACCCTCAGGGCCCTGGCGCCCCTGTTGTGCGTTCCGAGCCCTCCTTGCCCCTCCCCTGGCCCCCTCTCTTTCCCACTGTACCTCTCCTCTTCTCTTTATTCTTGTGTTCTGCTCCCTCTCCCTCTTTTTTTTTTCGTCCTCAGTCTCTGTCCTGCAGCGCATCGCTGTTTTCTCCTTTTCCATCTCTCTGTCCTGATTTGCATCCATCTTTTCCCCCACAATTTCCAGCAAATAGCTGGAGCTTGTAAGGAGAAGGAGCTGAAATCAACTAGAGCTTCAGCGCAAACCTGAAGTTCAGTTAGCCAGAACTGTAGCAAGCAGGAGCTGGAACGAGACAGGGTGTCCACTGTCTGGACCATGCATTAGCCGGAGCCAAAATTACCTTCATCTTTAATGAGCAGGAGCTGCAATTAGCTGGAGCGTCTATTTGCTGGAGCATCTGTCAGCTGAACTGCACTCCCAGCCCAGCTGAAGAGCGGCCAGGTGCAGGCAGGGCTGTCCCCAGCAAGGAGCTCCAAGCAGCAGGGAGGCGAGTCATCTTTCTGCCAGCGGGGAGCCCGGCCTCTTCCCTCGGGGATTAAATCCATGCCACGTGCCTCTCTCTGTGTGGAGGGTCTCTCCCATTCCCGTTCCCGAGGGCAGAAGTGAGGTGGGGGTCCCCCAGCTCTCCTGGGGCAGCCCCAGGTGGTGACATCTCCTTGATACCTGGCAAAAAGGGGAGAGAAACCAGCTGGTCAGAGCTCCCGGGGTGCACGGCCTGGTGCTGCACGGCCCCTCTGGCAGAATCCTCCACTGTCTTTTCACTGTTGACTGGATGTGACAAACACGTCCTTTTTTTTGCCTCCTCTTTTCCTAGTGTCACCTTCTGCATTACATGAAGAAAATCTTGCATGGTTTTTTCCACTTGCACCTCAGGTAATTGCACATATGGGGCTGGGGGAGCAGGGAGAAACATTTGCAAGTTCAAGGACACTACAGATACTCCACATCACAGAAAAGGCAAATTTGATGCTAGTGCAGAAAAGCTGATGAAAAATTGCAGTGAACAGAGCATGCCTCGTTCCTGAATTGGTCCCTTGATAGTTAGAATTTTTTTCCTTTCAGGTAAAAGAATGAACTTTCATCTACAATAAATTAAGAGCTGCCTGTTACCTTCTTTAGGGTCAAATGTTTCTCTTCTGTTTGTTCATACTTATTTTATGGGCAAGTTGGAAATAGCCTTTTATTTTTATATGTATGGCTAAATTTTTAGTAATATATGGGGTCGGTATAGTTAATTTTTGAGCACCTAGATGCCAGTAGAAATGTAATGAATGAAACATGATGTAAACTGATATTTAAACTTGATTTTTATTTGATTTTTTTTCATTAGAGTGTTGATGGCATGTTGTCCTGTGGCTCAATCCACATTCTGTTCAGTGGAGTCTTTAATCCAGGACTTTTAAGTAAAAAAGTTTGTTCTTCCAAAAAAAGACTAGTCATTCATAGGATTGAGGTATAGACTTGGAGAGTTGCTGAAGTACATGGTCAGAATTAAAGCCAAATTTCGCTTAATGTTGCTGCTGTTGCTTTTCACTTTCATTAATTTCCCCGCACTCCCTCGTGGTTGGGAGCTCTGAATCGTAATTTTTTTCAGTCTCTAACACATTTTTTTTCCCCACAGAGAGGCTATGTTTAGAAGTTAGTTTCCTCACAAACGCGTAAGTCAATAAAATTGTGTTATGATTATTAAAACCATAAAAATGACACCAGTCTTAAAGATCTGGACTATTTCTGGACATGTCTTCATCACATGCAAATGTCATCAGGATACAGATCATCTGCACTTCATGCTCTGACAAGACAGTATGCTGAGACAGGGATGAGCTCCAAAAGAAAAAAAAGGTATGACGTCATGGTTTGGTTTTCTTGTTGTTGTTCCCGTAGAGGTGATCTTCATGTCACTCTGGTATCTCCATCAGGTACGCAAGGCAGAGACACTCTTTGTTTGTGTTGCTGTAGTGTGTATCATTTATTTCATTGAAAACCAGCTCTGTGTTCTTCAGTGGATTGAAAAGAGCTAAATACATCATTAAACAAATCTAGTCACCTCCAGCAGGTGAGTGTGAGGAGAAAGCATCCTGGGAACTAGAGGACTGGTTCTCTGAAACTCCTTTCCAGCCTTCATGCGTTCCAGGTTATTGTTGTGAGAAGAGGTTTGAAATTCATACTTCAGAAAATGAAGGCACTGTTTCTAATATGTTTTCGTTCTGGCAACAGGGCCCATAAAAACTGGGAGTTCCTGGCAGACAACAAATTATAGTTCAATAGTGCTTATTGGCCTTACTGTGATTTCACAAACTAATGGAAAACCAAGGAAATCCGACTCTCTGGATTTCATGTAACTGTGTCTCCCCATTGGTATATTTAAAAACACAGCGTCTCTGTTGGGCGCCTTAGTACAACTACTAAATGTGCTAGAATATGGCAAGCTGTCTTGACACTGCCCTGAAATAACAACATAAGGAATAAAAAAAAAGAAAGGAGAATGAGTATGAACAACTTTGTAGGCAGCAAGATCTGTTAGATCAACTGGTATGATTAGAAAAAAAAGACAAGCTTTCAGGTATGAATTTAAACATCAGACTGATCTAATTTACTGGTATTAAAGGCTGATCTAGTAATTCACAGATAATAAAGCACTAGAGCCTTGTTCCTATCATTATTGTGGGACCTCACTAGAGAGCACGGTTAAGATACTGTACATACAGTGTATTTCCAAGCCCTACCTTGTCTGGGATTCCTTTTAAGCCTAACCTTAGTTCTTCCTTTTCTGAGCTTACCTTTTGTCTTAGGGGAGCAATGTTGCTGTGAGGTGTTTTACCCTTGACTCTTGGTGGTATTTTCAAATTTAATTCCATCGTAGACTAAGTTTTAGTTTGGGAGTAAATATATGGACTATCTCTAGGTACATCATGGAGATGACAGCAACAGTAGCTCTCATTCTACTTTTGTAGAGGTATTTCCCTCCCAAGACGCTGTTCTACTGCTAATATGTAGGAAGCATGACTTCATCTTAGAAAAACACCCCTTTTTGAAAGACTGACAACAGTAGTGTGTTCTTCATCTTTGTATGTATTTCTGTGGGTTTAGCTGAGGTAGCAATAGTCAAGTGCTGCTGCCTCCACTATAATATCATGTTGCCTTTATGGTTAAACTGTTCTTTCCCTTGGTTCTTGCTTTTTTTCACTTTCCTCCAAAACAGTACTACCAAATGTATGTCATTTATTTTCTATATTTATGCTGTTACCTTTAAATATATTTATAGCTTGTGATCAGGCTCCCTGGGGCTTCTCTGCTCCTTATTATGTAAATATAGCTCCCTTGCTTTCTCCTTATATGCAAACAAGCACAACAAATTTCCTACTGTGCAGTAGAATCTCTTCTGCTGCAGAAATACTTTGTGAACTGCAGCATTTTTGTAATAATAATAACAATGCAAATGCTTTTCACCCTGTTGGAGTTCCAGGCTGTAACAATTTACATCCATTCACCAAAAAAAAAAAAATACAGTGATGAATTCAAGATAAGGCTTTGGTTTCACAATGCTGCATGAGCTGGTTTGCCTTCAAAACATCCATCTCAGAAGTTTCCTGAACTGTTTATCAGTGGGAAAGACTGGTTGTGTCTGACCTGTTTCTTACATTTCTTTATGTGCATCCACCACTTTTTTGTTAGAGATTGAACGCTAAGCAAGATGTACCTTTTTAATGTGATAGTTTTTGTGCTCTTAAATACTGCTGTGAAAATAATTGAAGTAACCAGTGATGAGAAATAGCATGTTTTCCGTTCCAGAAGCCACTGTTAAATAGTGTATTTTCCAGGCTACCTATGCACTATATAGCGTGCAAGCTGAGCAATGTGAAGAGCAAAAGCGGACGTGTATGAACAGTCACCACTGTTGATCTTGCTCTAACACAGGGACCAGCACTGTCTTACTGGCTGAGAGAGAGAGAGATAAATCTCCCAATGGCTTTAAGAACTGGGACTTCATGTCTGTTCACACGTGGGGAGAGAATCCAACGGGCACCTGGGTTTTAAGAATTACTGATGTGGTAAGTATGTCTGTATGTTAACTAGCTACGTTTGGAAGCTGATACAGATAAACGATCGCTAACCACTACCAAGCATGTTGAATGGTGAGTCTTCTCATTAAGCAAGCCACAACAAGAATTTATTTAAACTAAATATCCATCTGTATTAAAGATTAAAGACTGGCTTATCTGAAACACAGAAGAAAGGGTGAGATTTTCCTGTTCTTTACAGAAATGCAAAGCACCATCCTCATTTCACTGACATGTACCTGTTAAAAAAATTTCATGTCTATGTTTTTCACACGTTATATGTCACTGAAAGAAATCACTTAATGTAATTTTCTGCGATTCATGGAGTGAAATATGTAATCGAATTAACGTATGATTAAGTGCAAATTAGGTTTTTCTGCAGAAAAGAACACAGGATAGGTCTAGTCTTCTCTTGGTGCATGTGCATAATTTTCATTAACTCAAAACTTTTTGAATTAATGAATTTCTGGTGACCTCGGAGAGCTATTCTGATGCATACCTTTCCCTAACTTCTTTCTTAGAGTAATTACTGCTAAGCAATGTTTAAGGATTAAAGCCAAGAAATCTACAGATATGAAATAAGTAAGTTTACTAAAACCACCTGGGGACATGGATTACAACAGTGAGACACCAGAATAAAGCTGCTTGATAGGCAACTGAAAAATCATTCCCTTCAAAGAGAGAGTGATCAAGCGCACTTGTCTCTGGAGAATTTCATTGAAGTCGTCTGTTACTAAGCTTGTCATTAGGGGTCAGATCCTGCCAGAAACTGAGTGCTTCCTGTCAGACACTGAGCCTCCAACCCCTACTGGCCTCAAATTATGAACAGGAGGATAATGCCAAGTACTAAGCAGAGGGACAAGGCATTAGAAGTAAATATTATTATAAACAGTGTAGTGTTAATACTGCAGGCTTATAGGTAACCCCATGGTTACAGATATCCTGTTGTTTGTAATCAATATAATGCATTTTTTGGAATGAAGTTAAGAAGAGCATTTTGTTTGTAATTATCTCTCATTTTCCATTTTCACGTGAGAGGTTCCTGAAACTTACAATAAACCAAGCTTTTTGTCCTCAAGAGTTAATGCAATCCTTCCTCAGGTTGTAGGGTTTTGTGATTCCTGAAATAAGTGTTCACATGAATGACCCTAACTGAAATCACAGATTCCCATGCAGAGTTGCTCATAATTTAGTTACTGTGTAAGTTGTGTATGTAAACTTTGGTGTAGATTTCTATTAAAAAAGAAGAGTTTCAGCAGCTATCTTCAGTCACAAAATGACTGAGGAAAAATTCTGGAAGAAGCTTTGGTAAAACGAAGTGTCAGTGTTCTCTGTACTTGTCTCTTCCGCTTTCTCCTATTTAAATACTGCTGCCAAAACTAAGGGACAAAGCATTTGTTGCTCACTTCCACAAGCTGTGTTTCAGATTGCTATTGTACACCACTACAGAATATTATTCCAAATTACTATTCCAATGGTAACTTTTGTGAGGAAATTGCCAAGGAATGGCTTAGTGAACAAATACTAGTAACACAACATACTGCTTTGGTAATTTTTAGCATTCTGTGTTACGACAAAAGTCCACTGATGCTTACATGATTAATTAATATTTATGTTGCATCAAAATGTGAATATTTGGAGTAGTTAAGCCATTGTATTAAATACCACTTTCAGATATATCCTGCCTCTAATATATCTTTTGGTGCTTGTAAATCATTGTCTAAATTTAGATATTGAAAGCCTTATAATTTATTTTAGTCACTTCTGTCTACTTTACGATCAAGCATCCTGTTTGCTCTTCTTATGTGCTGAGAACCTATGCTAATGCCATGCTTGTCCTTTAGTCCAGAAGAATACAGAATGAAGGAAGGATTGTAAATTGGAAATTGATTTTGCATGGCACTGCTACCCAGCCTGAACATATGGAGCAGCCACGTGTATACACGTCCTACAACGCTGTGCAAAATGACAGAAGAGGAATGGAGAAGATGACGGACTTTGTAGAGGTAGAGTTACTTTAATTTTTTTCCTTATGTATTTTTCAGTTTATAAGAAAATGATATTATTTCCTAGTAAGAAGACACATACTCATTCTGTATTCATTTCAACTAGCCCCTGACCATTTCTGAGTTGTGTAATTTTGACCATGGCAACAACTGATATTTTTATTAGTCTCTGTTTTCATGTGCCAACATCTAAGGGGTTTAGGATGGTGAGATGATACTGCTACTAAAGCAGTGAACTCAATAGCTAATGCAGTTGAGTGGTACAAGGAGGAAGGAATACGCCTCTGACAGACACAATGAACCTATGTAATTCTAGTGAGAACAAGTGTCACATCCAAGAGCTTTGCCTGCTGGAGTGCTTCCAGGGAGTTTGGAAGGAAGTTAGTAACAGAAGACATGACAGAAGTCAGGGACTCACTGATTCAGAAGGTTTGGTTAAGTGGATCTGTTGCTGCGAGCTCCTTTGTCACCCCTTCTTTACCTTTCAAGTAGAGTGCTCTAAACATATTCCAGGCTTCTGAGAGTGACAGTGGGTTTCTGGATGCACAGGGTGGTAGTATTGTACATTTTCACAGTGCTTGGTTATGTCAACATCTTTGGAATACTTTACTAATCACATCCCATCAATTGGTCTCCCCATTAAGTAATTAGGATGTCCATAAAATACAGAGAGATTAACCTAATTTTAGTCCATTTTATGAAGGAGAAGACTGAGGGAGACGCGATTATGGTCTTTAAATACATTAAGTAAGTGTCCACAGGTGTGGCAGCCACGTGCAAGAAAATAAATTGGAAGAAAGTAAAAGTGGATTCAGGAGGTACTGTAGGAGAAGATTGGTGGACATAGTAAAAACCAGATGAAGATAAAATGAGCGTTCAGTTAGAAAGACAATCCCAGTGTAAATGAGGAAGCTGCGCCGCCACGTACTACTGTGTCAGTGTGGGAGGCATAACACACTGTTGAAGCGAGATCATGCCTGTCACTGACTTCTCTGTTCATCTGTATCTGGCATTAGTCTTCCAAGGTTTCCGAGACACATGTCATGGCCACCCGTTAGCCATACTTCACTGTCTTTTCTCTGGTGACATCATCTACAGAGAAGGTTATATGGAAGCACAGGTTCAGTCCTTTTCACAAGGGTGTGTGGCACAATCAGAGCTGCCATCACCACTGCGTACAATTCCTTCAGTTAGACTGCTGAGGAGCTGTCTCCCATAGTACAACCAGAAATATCTCCTAAGACCGGGACAAATCCTGCTATAAAATGACATATTTTGGTCACTCACACAGTATAATTTCAATATTTGAAATAGCTGTATTTTTGCTAGACAACAAATCCGTAAGTGAACAAGTGGAGACAAAAATGGTCTAGATATCCTTATTGATTAATCAGCTTAGTGACTGATTATAACTTAAGTGTATGTTGAGCTCAGTTTAGGCTCACTACGCTGGGAGCACTTGTTAATGTGGCTGGTAAGTCTTTCCAGTGAGCCTTTGAGGCACTTGTGTTTCATAAGAGACATGCTACAGATATGACTAAAGCTCAATATATCACCTTGATTTCAACATATACTATGCCTGTCACGGGAGAAGAATTGCTAAGACCAATTACAGATTTAAAAAAAAAAAAATCCCTGGGAGACTTTGGTATCTTTTTATTCTTCTTTTGATAGTGGTCTAAACATTCGTATCTTATCTGATCAGGTTCAGTCTCACAGTATCACCCATCCATACGCTGGCTGCACAAGCATACATAATGATCTTATTCTTTGGTAAGGCTTCATGCTAGTAATTTCCATCAGTCTTACACCAAAAGAAGCAAGCAAACAAACACTCCTTGCCTGCCTCTGAGGAATACAGCAGGGCAAAACCAAATGAATCAAAAGAAATCTCTTAGTCTGGTTCAGACCAATCTGTGCAGAATACTATCCTTCAGGCTTTAATAAGACAGACATAAGCTTAGTTACTGCTAATGCAATTTCTTACCTTGGTTCAAAGCTTTTGTCTTTCACAATACACTCTCTCTTTTCTGGTACACCTTTCCATCTTTTGGGATCAGCTAAATCTACCTATGGAAGGAGAATGCCTGTTTTCTGTAAGAAGGGCTATGAATGCTGACCCTTTTCTCTGTCTGCTGCTTTCCCATGCACGAGATGGAGGTGGTTTATTTTTCTCCCTTGTTCCTGGTCTAAATATTTCTGAAGCTGTTGCTGCTGTGGGTTCGCAATTTGTGTTACTGCATTTTTGTAGAGTTCTAGTTACAGATCATTTCTACTGTGGCGAAGTGTCAAGATGCAGTTTTCAGCTTAAAGCTTCAGAAACTACATTCACTGAAATCAGTAACTCACAGTGTAGGTGAAATGAATCTGGCACGTGCAGCTCTGCTCGCAGGGATGCTCAGTGGCTCCTCATCACAACAGCAAGGTGTGTGTGGATGTCTGTAGGGTTGTGCTCTGGGTCTGAGAGCGTGCCATATTTTTTCTGTTAGAAGACGGAATAGAGCGTGTGCCTGTTAAATCTAAGGATAGTGAAAAGCTGGGAGGGACCCTAAGCAGGTTTGGTGGCACAACTGCAGCGTTAAAAGATTTTGACTGTTTGGAGAAATGGCCTGGAAAAAATCATTCATTTTTTTTGCAGCGAGGACAGATGTGTTGCTGTACTCTTTAACAGAAATATTCAACTTAGGATGTATACGGTGAGGAAGTCTTGGCTATACTTAGGCTTGAGAAAATGTATGTAGAGATCTATGTCTGTCAACTGCATGTATCTAGGAAAGTGAGCTCTAGCGAAACTAAAGCTGCCAATGAGTCAAAAAAGGCACAGTTGTCTAAAAAATGCAGAAGCTCTAGTGGCTTGTATCAACAACTGTACCAAAGAAGATGCAAAATAATTTTTCCTCCACTCAGTTGTAGTCTTCACAAACCTTCACAAAAAAGGAAGCTTTAGATTCCTACCCAGCTTTATGCTAAAGGGTTTTTTTTCCTCTCAGCTGCATGTCAACTGCCACCATTTCACCGTGCTTGCTCTTTCTTCTGCCGTGAAAGTACAAGACAGATGGAAAGAATCCATAGTGGTCTGCAAGTACAAGGCACATCTATGATGTATGTCTGCATTTTTCCTAAGGTACTTGTAATATCGACTTTAACGTTAACATTAAGAATGTGCCAACTCTCCTTCTATATTTTTTATATGAAATATTTTAACACAGATACTAAAAATAAGGCCTGTTCTGGAGCATGTTAGGCTTATGCAAAGCTTACTTCCCTCCATTTATTTTCTCTTCCTGAAAGCGTAATCTTCTGTTTCTGTGCAGTTACTGTTAAATGATACTGTGAAAATAATTTTGTCATAAAAGAGGAAACAAACTGTTCATAAGAGTTCAGATGTTGAGAAGAAACAGACTCTGTTTTCATGATAAAAGCTTTATGCTTTTTCAGTAAAGAAGTTTTTAAAATACCTTCTAGTAGTACTCAAAAAGCTTACCGAGATACTAGCATCTGCACTAAAAGCAATCAAGGTCAAAGAAGAGACATGGACAAAATAGGACAAATCAGCATCGCTTCCACATTTTATCCAGGCTTTCCCAAGAAGCATTAGGAGACTTGTAACTAGTGACAGTGAGTCCTGATGTGTTTTTGGTGAGTTATTGCTTCAACAATGTCCTTTTTCCTTAAGCTACAGTGTGTAATTTTTACTTCATTTGGAAAGAGATTTTCCAAAATGGAAATCTTTCTCATTCAAAGAAGTTGCATTTTATAAACTTCCCATCAGAGTGGATCTTCAGAGATGATGTACTTGGCAGTAGAAGTCATCAGCAACAAGACTTTTCACTCTGTTTAAGAAAAAAGAAAAAAAGAGGTCCATTTCCTTCCAAAGACCCAAGCACAGCATGTCTTCCAAAAGTTGATAACATCGCTGGTCTTTGGGTTCCCAGTTGTAACAGTCAAGATATCATAAAAACATGTTCCTCTGCATGCTTCAGTACAGCCAAAAGCGTTAGCAAATCTGCCAGTCCTTTTTGGTAGCCTTATGTATTGCAGCACTGGGGATTTGACACACCCCCCCCTCCCCCCCCAAGTAAAACCATACGGAGGATCTTTTATCTCACTGATTTTTCTATCATAAATGAAACTGTAACAAAAAAATAAAATTGTATAATTTACAAATTGACTTGCATTGTTTAAACTGTAACTGCCAAATAGCTATATAGCATATAATTTATTAGGTGTACTTAAGCAGTTAAGTATTTGTTCTAAATGTTTAAAAAGAGAGGCAACTGAATGTTATGGGGTTTTTTTCCCTGATATTTTGACAGAGGGCTCTGAAGTACTTTATTTGTGTCTCGCTTTCAATGGCACGTTTCCCTGGCAGCTCAGTAGCACCTCTCTTGGGCAGTGCAGCTGGCCAGACATCCCTCCTAATTGTGTAACACACAAAAAAAAAACCCTAGTCAACTTATAACTGTGTATTTTGGAGACAGATAATTTAATGGTATCAGTTTGCAGCTATGCAAGTTAAATTAATGCAAAAGAAAAATCAAATGCTTTTGTAGTGTAAGTATTTTTATTGGATGTATATAAACATATGCACACCTTTTTACTATAAAGTGAATTACTGAGAGTTATTATTTATTTTTTATTTTACTGTTTAAAGTTTTACACCTCACTTCCAATTGTATCGACCAAGCAAGCAAGATGTGCAGCAGCTGTGCAAGGGCTGTAGCTGTTGTGGTGGACCTGTAAGCGCAGATTCTGATTGCGGTACAACCTCATCCTGCAGCCTCACAGGGTTCTCTCCCTGCAGCAGCGTGGTAAGGAAGGGGCGAGCCATTTTCCAACACCAGCAAGAGCGTTTCCTTTTATGCTAAGAATGCGTGCAAGATCATACCAATTAGTCTTAATATTGATGTCAAGTGTTCAAATCGCTCTGGCTTTTAAAGGCTGCGTTGTATTTCGAGCTGACCTGTTTACCTAGAATCCTCCTTTAGCCCAACTACTCTCCTCTCCCTTCTTCTGACGGAATTCCTCTACTGTCTTCTGCGTTATTGTTTTAATAGGCCGAAATGGAATTTGGGATCTTTGTTTTTCAGATGGGGCGTTGCCAGCGTCTGGTGCTGCTCCGTGGAGGCCCCCCAGGCCCGGTTTGCCAGCCGGTCGTTAAGCACGCTGACGGTAAGGGGCCAGCCCTGCGCCCGGAGGCTCCCGGCTCTGTCCCCAGCGGTGCCCCGCAGGCGCGGCAGCGCGGGCTGTCTGCTGGGGGGGGGACCGGGGACCTCCGTGGCCCTGGGGAGCCCGTCCCGGCGCGGGCACGGAGCGGGCACATCGCGGAGCAGAGCCCGAGCGAGAGACGTGGCACCGTCCTCTGGCGCGCTCCCCCCGTGCCCCGTGCAGGACGGGGGCTGGGGGGGCTGCAACTGTTTGGGGGCGCCGCCCCCCTTTATTTTTCTAGCTGAGCTCCCCTTTGGGAGGGGACGTGTACATAATGTAAATGGCACTATTAAAGTAATCAGCTGACAGTTGGGGCCATTTCCCTTGGTTTGTGCCTTTTTGGGGGATGAATAAAAAGGGGGGGGAGTCTGGAGGGATCATGACATCATTTGGGTGCCCCCAGCGTCACCGGGGGGCAATGATGTGGTGCAGGAGCAAGTGAGTTGGGGATGGGGGACGTGTCACAGCCCCAAAATGCCTGAAACTTCATGGGGGGGGGGAATAAAAAAATATTAAAACCCATAAATATGGGTGTGAGGCATTGAAATACAGAAAAATCTCATTTTTATATATAGAAAAATAATATTCAATTATATATATAAAAGGATTTAAAAATAAAAACCTGTATCTACTGTATTATATAAAGGATTTTGGAATATAAAAAAATTTCAAAAGAGATATATAGGGTTTTAAAACACAAAAATAACTCATATATATAAATTAAAAATAAAGGACTTTAAAATGAAAAATATATATATATGAAGGACTTTAAAACAGAAAAATTGTCTGAATAGATAGCTATCTACACTTACTATGTGTTACATAGTAAGACTACATAGATACTATATGTAATTTAAATAGGGATTATATATAAGTGTAAATAGGTAAGTTAATAGATATAATTGTAAATAGAGATCTAAGTCTAAATAGATGTAAATATATATATATCAAAATATATAAGTCTAAAAAGATTTAAGTGTCAAAATACAAGTCTAAACAGATATATGTCTAAATAGATATTCTGTATAAGTCTAAACAGATATATAAGTGTGAATATATATGTAAATGTGTATATGTCTAAATATTATATAAGTGGAAATAGATAATATATATACAAAACAAATATATTCCCTAAATATACATATATGTAAATAGATACATAAGTGTAAATGTCTATGATATATGATGTTTTTAAAATGCAAAGAAACCCTGTTGATAGAAAGGATTTAAAAACTCACACCCCCCTGTGAAATATCTCACTACTGAAGATATAAAAGCGCTTTCAAAAGCTGCCCCTTCCCCCTTCTTCTTTTCCCATCCCGATTTGGGGCCGAGTCACCCAAACAGGGACTTTTCCCTGCGGGGTTGCACACACAGAGCGGGAGGCACTGCCATGGCACAAAAATACCCCAAACCCCCTGATTCTAGGTCTGCAACAGGGGAAAAAAAACCCAATTTGGGGGGGGGGGGGGGGGGGGGGGGGGAATGGGGCTCCTGGTAAAGCCAAGTCCTCCTGGATTTGTGCAGCCGGAAAGCAAAAACCCCCTATTTTCATGCACAAAACCAAAAGCAAAAATTGCCAATTTTTATGTTATGGAAAAGCACCAAAAAAACCCCAAAAGTGAATATTTTGGAAAAGCCAAAACCTCTATTTTTATATTATAGAAAAGCAAAAAAACCCTGAATTTAGGGAAAATATGGGGTGAAATGCTGGCAGTTTGAGGGGCATCACTGGGGATTATCTGGTGTGGATTATTCAGTGTGGGTCAGTTATCCAGAGTGGATTATCTGTTGGGGGTTATCCCAGGTGAGTTACCTGCTGTGGATTATCCTGGATGGACCCCTGGTGTAGGTCTTCCCCACACATGTCCTCCCATGCACCTTTCTACTTACACATATCCCACCCCCGTGTCATGTCCATCTCCCGCCCCCTCCCCCCCCCCGGGGCCGCAGGGCGGGAGGAGGACTTAGGGGTACTGGTGGATGAAAAGCTGGACATGAGCCAGCAATGCGCACTCGCAGCCCAGAAAGCCAACCGTAGACAGACACGGGGCAGGGGGGAGTGACACAGGGCAGGGGGGACATGTTGATTTCTGTACTCTGGGGTCTTCCTAGGGCATTCAGTGCGTGTTTGCCCCCTTGTGTGTCCCCATTTACATGCTCCGGTGCTCTTCCAAGGGCATATGACACATGTTTGACCCTTGCACGTCCCCATTTCCACACTCCAGGGCTCTTCCAAGGGCATACAATGTGTGTTTGCCCCTTGCGCGTGCTGATTTCCACGGTCCAGGGTTCTTCCGAGGGCTTTTTCCTTCGTCCTCGGCTTTTTGCCTTTGCCCTCGCCTCTTTGGCTCCATATGGCTTTTTGCTTGAGCCTCGGCCTTTTGGCTTGCCCTCAGCTTTTTGGCTCAGCCTCAGCTTTTTCTTTTGCCCTCGGCTTTTTGGCTCAGCCCCATCTTTCTCCTTCACCCTCTGCTTTTTGGCTCAGCTTGTTCGTTCAGCCTCGGCTTTTTGCTTCGCCCTTGGCTTTTGCCTTTGGCCTTGCCTTTTTGGCTCGGTCTCACCTCTTTGGTTCCGTATGGCTTTTTGCTTGGGCTTCGGCTTTTTGTCTCAGCCTCCACTTTTTTGGCTCCATACAGCTTTTTGCCTCGCCCTTGGCTTTTTGCTTCCATTTGGCTTTTTGCTTGGGCCTCAAGTTTTTGGCTCACCCTCGGCTTTTTCCTTCGGCCTCGGCCTTTTGCTTTGCTCTTGCCTTTTTGCCTCGGCCTCACCTCTTTGTTTCCGTATGGCTTTTTGCTTGGGCCTTGGCTTTTGGCTTGGGCCTCAGCTCTTTGCTTCACCCTTGACTTTTTCGCTCGGTGTTGTCTTTTTCCTTCGCCCTCAGCCTTTTGGTTCTATTGGACTTTTTGCTTGGCCCTCGGCGTTTTGCCTCGGCCTAGGCTTTTTGCTTGGGCCTCGGCTTTTTTGGCTTGACCTCCTCTCTTTCCTTCAGGCTAGGCTTTTTGGCTCTGCCTCGGCTTCTTGCTTTGGACTCAGCTTTCTGATTCAGCCTCACCTTTTTGCCTCAGCTCTTTGCTTCGCCCTTGGCTTATTCACTCACCCCCAGCTTCTTGCTTCTGCCTAGGCTTTTTGCTTTGCCCTCAGCTCTTTGCTCCACCCTCAGCTTTTTAACTCACCCTTTTGCTCTGACCTCAGCTCTTTGGTTCCATTTGGCTTTTTGCTTGGGCCTCGACTTTTTGCCTCGCCCTCAGCTTTTTCATAGAATCATAGAATAGTTTGTGTTGGAAGGGACCTTTAAAGGTCATCTAGTCCAACCCCCCTGCAACGAGCAGGGACATCTTCAACTAGATCAGGTTGCTCAGAGCCCTGTCCAGCCTGACCTGGAATGTTTCCAGGGATAGGGCTTCTACCACCTCTCTGGGCAACCTGTTCCAGTGCTTCACCACCTTCATTGTAAAAAATTTCTTCCTTATGTCTAGTCTGTATCTCCCCTCTTTTAGTTTAAAACCACTACCCCTTGTCCTGTCACAGCAGGTCCTGCTAAAAAGTTTTTCCCCATCTTTCTTATAGGCCCCCTTTAGGTACTGAAAGGCCGCAATAAGATCTCCCCACAGCCTTCTCTTCTCCAGGCTGAACAAGCCCAACTCTCAGCCTGTCTTCATAGGAGAAGTGCTCCAGCCCTCTGATGATTTTTGTGGCCCTCCTCTGGACTTACTCCAACAGATCCATGTCTTTCCTGTGCTGAGGGTCCCAGAGCTGGACGCTGTACTCCAGGTGGGGTCTCACCAGAGTGGAGTAGAGGGGCAGAATCCCCTCCCTTGACCTGCTGGCCACGCTTCTTTTGATGCAGCCCAGGATACGGTTGGCTTTCTGGGCTGCAAGCGCACATTGCTGGCTCATGTCCAGCTTTTCATCCACCAGTACCCCCAAGTCCTTCTCCGCAGGGCTGCTCTCAATCCCTTCATCCCCCAGCCTGTATTGATACTGGGGGTTGCCCCGACCCAGGTGCAGGACCTTGCACTTGGCCTTGTTGAACCTTGTAAGGTTCACACGGGCCCACTTCTCAAGCTTGTCCAGGTCCCTTTGGATGGCATCCCATCCCTCAGGTGTGTCCACCGCGCCATTCAGCTCAGTGTCATCTGCAAACTTGCTGAGGGTGCACTCGATCCTGCTGTCTATGTCACTGATGAAGATATTAAGCAGTACTGGTCCCAATACGGACCCCTGAGGGACACCACTTGTCACCAATCTCCATCTGGATGTTGAGCCATTGACCACTACCCTCTGGATGCGACCATCCAACCAATTTCACATCCACCAAATAGTCCACCCATCAAATCCATATCTCTCCAATTTAGGGAGAAGGATGTTGGGGGGACCATGTCAAAGGACTTACAGGAGTCCAGATAGACGACATCTGTAGCTCTTCCCTTGTCCACTGATGGAGTCACTCCATCATAGAAGGCCACTAGGTTGGCCAGGCAGGACTTGCCCTTGGTGAAGCCGTGCTGGCTGTCTCCAATCACCTCCCTGTCCTCCATGTGCCTCAGCATAGCTCCTAGGAGGATCTGTTCCATGATCTTCCCAGGCACAGAGGTGAGGCTGACAGGTCCATAGTTCCCAGGGTCCTCCTTCCCACCCTTTTTAAAAATGGGTGCAATGTTTCCCTTTTTCCAGTCACAGGGAACTTCACCTGACTGCCATGACTCTTCAAATATCATGGAGAGTGGCTTGGCAACTCCATCAGCCAATTCCCTCAAGACTGTGGGATGCATCTCCTCAGGTCCCATAGACTTATGTACATTCAGGTTCCTCAGGTGGTCACAAACCTGATCTTCTCTTACAGTGGGAGGGACTTTGCTCCCCCAGTCTCTGTCTTGCAGACTAACAATTCAAGAGGTATGTGTCACGAATGAATTTTTGTTGCAATTGAGTGGCTTTACACAACGTGATTTAGCAGTAGTCTAGAATTTATTTACGCCCTCATGGCAAATCACAGAATTAGATTGTGATATTTGATAGCACTCAATTATTAGTTGATTAACAAGGTGATTCGACAAAATTTGTTCTAAACAAGCAGCAACTTAAAGATTCAAAAATGGCAAGGTTCACTCTATTACTACATGGAAGGAGTCTATCAGGGAAAATCAAGACAAAATTGACTTTACAGAATGAAAGGACACAAAAGGAGGACCCTCCTGTTGAGTCATGAGGTTCAGAAAGGACCCCCTTGCTTTCTAAACTCCTTCAGAGAGGAGGAGTCTAGGGGCAGCTAGATCCAATCCTAGTCCCAGACTTAGTCAACGGTTTATGTCTAAGATTCATTCACAGTTTAAGGTAAATCACAAGATTGTTAGTAACACTTAATCATTGACTAATTCAACATTTACAAGGTGATCGTATTAATTCACGCACACATGCACACAGACATAATATTCATGTAAATGTAGAAAAGGTATACCTGTTAAAAATTCCCCCTCAGTTCAGTGAAATACTCACATTGAATGCTCTGGCATTTCTCAACGGGCAAGGGTTGAGCCTCAAGGAATAAAGGGTTTCAGCCAGGTCCCATCATTGGCTTTCGGGACAGTCCTCCAAATTTTGCAAACTCAAAAGTTGCGAGCTCTGAGAGGCATCCCACTCAGAGAGAGATGCTGGGCACAGCCCGCTGCAGTCCAGGAGAGCTTAAAGGGCCTCATTTGGGACCGCTCTTTATAGGGTCGCAAGATGATTAGCTTTAGTCATCAGTAAATTTCCATCCTGGCCACAATTTGGGTCGTCCTGCTCTCGTTCCTCTCTTGTTCCCCACCAAGGCCGGGCATTATCAGAGTTCCTGGTATGGACAGTACCGCTGCCCACCTCAGCCATGCAAGAGTTCCCAATGCAGTCAATGGACGCTTCACTGCTCAGCTCATTGCACAAGTCCAAGGCCAGGTAATCAGAGTTCTTTGTATGAGCGGTCCAGGGAAAGGAAAAGGTGGGGGGAGGATGCACCACCACAGTGTGGGAACAGAGGTTGCTAGTGAAGATTGAGACAAAAAAGTTGTTGGGTACCTCAGCCTTCTCCTTATCCGTTGATACCAGTTTGCCAGTCTTGCTCATTGGGGAGGGTACACTTTCTTTGATCTTCTTTTTCTGGCTGACAGACCTGTAGAAGCCCTTAGAATTCTTTGCATCCGTTACCAAGTTTAGCTCCATCCGCGCCTTGGCCTTCCTGAACCCATCCCTCCACAACCGGGCAGCGTCCCTATACTCTTCCCAGGATAGCCGTCCCTGCTTCCATTGTCTGTGCATTTCCTTCTTGCCCTTTAGTTTGACCAGCAGGTCTCGACCCATCCATGCTGGTCTCTTGCCTTCCTTGGCCAATTT
This sequence comes from Phoenicopterus ruber ruber, assembly GCA_009819775.1. Taxonomy (NCBI): domain Eukaryota; kingdom Metazoa; phylum Chordata; class Aves; order Phoenicopteriformes; family Phoenicopteridae; genus Phoenicopterus; species Phoenicopterus ruber. The sequence continues at coordinate 25,190 of CM020233.1, read as the reverse complement.
CTTGCACCTGGTTCCATTTTTTGGTTCCATTTGGCTTTTTGCTTGAGCCTTGGCTTTTCATCTCGCTCTTGGCTTTTTGCCTTTGCCCTTGGCTTTTTGGCTTTCCTCTTGGCTTCTTCCTTTGGCCGCGGCTCTTTGCTTCACCTTTGCCTCTTTGTTGCGGCCTCGACTGTTTCCTTCAGAGAAATAACAACAACAACAATAATAATAATATACTTTGCAACTAGAGATATTTTTGAGAAAGGAGTCTTACAGGATTTAATTCTGCTTTGTCATTCAGTCCTATCCAGAATGTAGATGTTAGATAGTATGTGTGGTCTTGCTAGAAATGAAGTGTAAGGTTGTGGAGTCTCCTTCTCTGGAGATATTCAAAACCCACCTGGACACAGTCCTGTGCAGCCTGCTCTGGGTGACCCTGCTCTAGCAGGGGGTTGGACTAGATGATCTCCAGAGGTCCCTTCCAACCCCTACCATTCTGTGATTCTGTAACCCCATAGTATTTTGGGTTTTTTATAGGAAACTAAAGCACATAGTTTTTTATAATAATGTTGCTATTGCATTTAATAACTTACTTTCCTACATAGCTTAGTATATCTATCGTTTCCTATCTATACCCAAGAAAAATTAAGTTTAATTACCTACCCAGTCACATTGCTGATGCAATAAATATAGTTACAGTAAAAGAGTAGGTATTGTCATTTCCAATAAGGGTTGCTTTCTCTGTTCAGTGTTTTGCATGCTGTAAACTTAAGGCTGATGAGAAAACTCACTGCTGCTCCTCTGGCCGCCTTTATGCCTTCTGGTGGTTTACCCCTCCCCTTTCCCAGGTGATTGTGCGAAGCGTGGTGGGCAGGGCCCAGGGTATATGAGCCACAGCCTCTCATCAAGGAGCTTGTTCTGCTCCTGGGCTTCTCTGGTATCAGTGCTCTCCTGTTCCTTCAGTGAATTGTAGCTTTTGAGCTAAGCTGTTTGGGCAGATATGTTTTGACGTTTAGAGAAGCAGAGATGTCTGTTTGAGGTAAGAGCTTCAGGACCAGTTAAGGTTCAGCAGCATATATAATAGAAAGCACACTTATATGTAGGTTTTTTTTTTTAAAACACAGATCAGTAATTTTGTGTTGAGTGTTCAGGAGTTGCAAAATAGTTTAATAGTGTGTGGGTTTTTGTGGGTTTTCTTGGTGGTGTGTTGTTTTTTTTTTTCATTCCAAGTGCATTGCATTTTCCTGGAATTCCTGACTTTATTGAAGATAGAACCTTGGTTTTTTTCACCAATTTTGCTGTATATTGTGTAAGCTGCTGCTATCTCCCTTAATAGGACTGAAGGTGAGATTATCTAGCAGGGGTTAGGGTGAGCATCTTGTATGCATCTGTACATGGAGTTTTAGCATTTCCCAAGAAAGCAGCAGGGATGTAAGGCATAGTGTTTTTCAGGGTATGGGATGGCTCATTGCCTTTCACAATTGACCAGAGTGCTATGTTGTTCTTAGAACCTTTGCAGCTTGTGGCAGGCCCTTTGTAAATTATAAGCATGAGGACTTTGCTTATTTTGTGGGCCTGTAGCAGAGTCCATGGGAAGATAGGAGGTATCTGTGGAATGCAGGGCATGACTCAGAAGAGCAGCTTCTGAGGAGCAGCCAACACAGGGGGATCAGGGGTGCAAATACAGGGAAGGAGCTGTCAGGAAGGAGTTGGGGTTCCTTCCCTGATAATTCAGGAGAAGAGAAGGGGTTCTAAAATTTTGGGACTGGGGGATGGTTGGGAAAGGGCAGAGGGTTTATCATCCTTTCTCAGATTAGTTTTCCAGTTGGATTCGGGTGTCGATGAAGCCTGTTCTGTTTTAGCCTCTCCACAGTTGATGGGAGGTATGACAAAGTCACGAGAGATGCAGCATAAACAATCTGGGCCTCTGCCTCACAATGTGCAGGGCTGAACGTCAGAAGAGTGTCATCTTGTAAAGTGTGAGGTACATCAAAATATACCCTCCTGAACTCTGAGGTCTCTGCTTCTCTGTGCCTTTTACTTTCTTCATTCCCTGACTTAATTTTTGCATCTGTCCCTTCACCATCCATCTGGATGTCACAGTCGTTGTTACTTAGAGGCATTGACTAGGCACTTATTTCCAGTGCAGGTTTGTGTCACTGTCTTCCCTGGAATTTCTTGGAGAAGAGGATGTGTGTTATTTGTGCTTGTAGCACTCTCCGGCCAGGGGTCTCTTATCACAGTCCCGGGCATGCAAGCTTTTTCTATTATTCCAGTTTTGCATTTTTCCTTAAATATCTAATGAAATTTGTTCTAGTATCAGTCATGGCAGTTATGTTCTCTTGTTCTTGTTTACCTATTCTGTTTTTAGCAGCAATTTGTGTAGTTGCAAGGTGTCCATTTTGGATCTTTGAGTCACCATGTCATGATCATCATGGTTTTTCCATGGGCCCACTGCTTCTGTAATTCCCTAAGGGGCTTCGTAGGTAAGGAGGTAGTTCGTGTCATTTGTTTTCTGTGTACTATACCATATCTTAATCAGGTTTTGATGTTCCCATTGTTTTTTTTGTGCTAGATGGGCACATTGGTAGCCATACCGAGGGGTCTTGTGTGCCTCAACTCATCGGCATAATGCTAACTGAACGCTTCCTTCCTTATGTTAGAAGCCGAACACGCACATCTGTCTTACGTGTCTTGCATCTGATGAGCTTATGGACCATCTTCTCTCACAGCAATGATCCAGGTTGCGTCAGTGTATCTGCTGTTGAGCAGTCTGTCATGGAGCCCTTTTCTGGGACTACTTCTTCTCTGCATCCTTTTGGTCTTAGGTCTTAGAGCCTGGTTTCTTGAGCATTGTCGTGGTTTAACCCCAAATTGTAACCCAATACCACGCAGCCGCTCGCTCACTCGCCCCCCCCCGTTGGGGTGGGGAGGAGAATTGGAGAGAAAGGAAAACTCATGGGTTGAGATAAAAACAGTTCACCAGGACAGCAAAGGAAAAATATGAAAATATATGAACAATGATAATAATGATAATATATACAAGGATAATAGAATATATATAACAAACGATACACAATTTGTCACCACCCGACGACCGATACAGCCTGTCCCGAGCAGCAGGCAGGGAGCAGGGGTATTCCCCCCGCCAGCTATCCCAGAACAGCAAATTTCAGGGAAAGCAGGCGAGGGAACAAACAGCCGAACGAACGAAAAACAAAAAGGAAAAATAGGGAAACAAAAAGCAACCCGAAGGGAAGCTTAACGATTACGGCAAGTTAAGGGGCTAAAAGCCTCAAAAGCCTCAAAAACCCCATAAGCCTAAAAGACCTAGTGGCCCACCGACCGACCCTCGCTTATATCAGGCATGACATCTATGGTATGGAACACTCTCTTTGGCCAGTTTGGATCAACTATCCTGTCTCTACCCCTCCCAAGTTTTGCATCTGCATGTTAGCAGAGCCTGGAAAACAGCAAAATGTCCTTGGTCGTTCAGCAGCAACCAGCAACATCAGTGTGCTATCACTGTTCTTCTCACACTAAAGCCAAAACACAGGAGCTGCTGAAAACAAAACTAGCTCCATCCTGGCCTAAACCAGGACAAGCATCCATTGTCACAGTTGCAGCCATATCTTTTTGTCACGGGTCATGGCGTTTGACTTCTGGTGCGGCCATAGACTGTTCCTCATGGCCCCCTAGGTCTTCTCACCTAAAGGCATCTTCCCTCTGGGAGTAATTCTTCTTGCTGAGAGTCTTTTTAAGTCTCTGGGTCAAGTAATTTATCTTGTGTGCAGTGTCAGTCTGTGTGTCTTGGTTGGAACTGCTCTGCCCGGGGCATAGCAATTTTAGTCAGGGGAATAATAACAATAAGAGTCTATAGTTAATGTTGATATACCTAGACTGTTTAGTTACAGACCATACAGTCCACCTCAGAGCAAGTAGCCTTCAGCAGCAGGTGAGGATATCAAGGGGATGACTGGAACTATCTGGGAGAGGCTGCTCAAGTGGTAGTTGAACAGATTGAATCTCAAATGTGTTAAGGCTTGTATGTGTAGGGCTTAATGTTGTGGTGTTTTGTTTTAATAGCGGGCTGTTGTTGGCATCTAGGTGGTATTCCTAAAAGGAAACAAGACCCCTGGACTTGTTAAGCTATTGTTTTGCATCCGGGTGACTTGCTTGATACTGGTTTTGCAGATCATAGAATCATAGAATTCTTCTGGCTGGAAGAGACCTCCAAGATCATTGGGTCCAACCATTAACCTAGCATTACCAAGTCCCCCACTAAATCATATCCCTTAGGGCCTCGTCTAAATGTCTTTGGAATACCTCCAGGGATGCGGACTCCACCACCTCCCTGGGCAGCCTGTTCCAATGCCCGACAACCCTTTCGGTGAAGAAAGCTTTATGAATGTCCAAGCTGAACCTCCCCTGGCGCAACTTGAGGCCATTTCCTCTTGTTCTGTCGTCTGTTACTAGGGAGAAGAGTCCGACCCCCATCTCTCTACAACCTCCTTTCAGGTAGTTGTAGAGAGCAATAAGGTCTCCCCTCAGCCTCCTTTTCTCCAGACTAAACATCCCCAGGTCCCTCAGCCGCTCCTCATAGGACTTGTGTTCCAGACCCTTCACCAGCCTCGTTGCCCGTCTCTGGACGCGCTCCAGCACTTCTATGTCTGTCTTGTAGTGAGGGGCCCAAAACTGAACCCAGCACTCAGGGGGCGGCCTCACCAGGGCCGAGTACAGTGGGACGATCACCTCCCTACTCCTGCTGGCCACACTAGTGCTGATACAGGCCAGGATGCCGTTGGCCTTCTTGGCCACCTGGGCACACTGCTGGCTCATCTTCAGCCATCTGTCGACCAACCCCCCCAGGTCCTTTTCCACTGGGCAGCTTTCCAGCCGCTCCCCCCCAAGCCTGTAGCGTTGCCTGGGGTTGCTGCGTCCCAAGTGCGGGACCTGGCACTTGGCCTTGTTGAACCTCATACAATTGGCCTCGGCCCATCGCTCCAGCCTGTCCAGGTCCCGCTGCAGTGCCTGCCTGCCCTCCAGCAGATCAACCCTCCCTCCCAATTTGGTGTCATCTGCAAACTTACTGAGGGAGCACTCGATCCCCTCGTCCAGATCATTGATAAAGATACTGAACAGAACTGGCCCCAGCACTGAGCCCTGGGGAACACCACTTGTGACTGGCCGCCAACTGGATTGAACTCCATTCACCACAACTCTTTGGGCCCGGCCATCCAGCCAGTTTCCTACCCAGCGCAGTGTACGGCCGTCCAAGCCAGGGGTAGCCAGTTTCTGCAGGAGGATGCTGTGGGAGACGGTGTCAAAGGCTTTACTAAAGTCCAGGTATGCAGCGTGCACAGCCTTTCCCTCATCCACTAGGCGGGTCACCAGGTTGTAGAAGGAGATCAGGTTGGTGAGGCAGGACCTGCCCTTCATAAACCCATGCTGACTGGGCCCGATCGCCCGGTTGTCCCGTACGTGCCGCGTGATGGCACTCAAGATGATCTGCTCCGTAACCTTCCCGGGCACCGAGGTCAGGCTGACAGGCCTGTAGTTCCCCAGATCCTCCTTCCGGCCCTTCTTGTAGATGGGCGTCACATTTGCCAGCCTCCAGTCAACTGGGACCTCCCCAGTTAGGCAGGACTGCTGCTAAATGATGGAGAGTGGCTTGGTGAGCACTTCTGCCAGCTCTTTCAGCACCCTTGGGGGGATCCCCTGCGGCCCCCTCGACTTGTGCGTGTCGAGGTGGCGTAGCAAGTCACTGACCAAAGGTCGAAAGGCCACAGGGGTCAAAGGGCCACGGGGGTCAAGGGCAAAGGTCACAGGGTGAAAGGCTGAAAGCTCACGGGGTCAAAAGGTCACCGGGTGAAAAGGGCGCCGGGTCAAAGGCCAAAAGGTCACGGGGTCAAAAAAGTCGCTGGGTCAAAGGTCAAAAGGTCACGGGGTCAAAGGTCAAAAGGCCACGGGGCAAAAAAGTCAGCGGGTCAAAGGGTCACGGGGTCAAAGGTCAGGAGGTCACGGGGTCAAGGGGTCATGGCCAAGAGGTCACAGGATCAACAGTCAAGAGGTCACAGGATCAAAGGCAACGGGGCAGAGGTCAAGGGGTCAAAGGTCAAGAGGTCACGGGTCAAAGGCCACGAGGCCCAAAGGTCGCTAGGCCAAGGGGTCAAAGGTCAAGAGGTCGTGGGCTCAAGGCCAGAGGTCACGGGGTCAAAGGTCAAAAGGTCAATAGGCCAAGGGCCAAAGGTCACGGGCGTCAAGGGTGAAAAGGTCGTGGGTCACGGTCAAAAGGTCGCGGGGTTAAAGGTCAGAAGGTCGCAGGGTCAAAGGTTAAAAGGCCACGGGGTCAAGGTCAGCGGTTCACGGGGGTCAAAGGTCAAGCGGTCAATAGGTCAAGGGCCAAAGGCCATGGGGTCAAGGGTCAAAAGGTCATGGGTCAAGGCCAAGAGGTCGCGGCTCAAAGGTCACAAGGTCACGGGTCAAAGCTCAAGAGGTCAATAGGTCAAGGGCCAAAGGCCACGGGGTCGAGGGTCAAAAGGTCATGGGTCAAGGTCAAAAGGTCGTGAGGTCAAAGGTCAGAAGGTTACGGGTCAAAGGTCAAGAGGTCAGGGGGTCAAGGGCAAACGGCCACGGGGTCAAGGTCACAAGGTCACGGGTCAAAGCTCAAGAGGTCAATAGGTCAAGGGCCAAAGGCCACGGGGTCGAGGGTCAAAAGGTCATGGGTCAAGGTCAAAAGGTCGCAGGATCGAAGGTCAAGAGGTCGCGGGGGTCAAAGCTCAGGTGGTCACAGGTCAAAGGTCGAGAGGTCAATAGGTCAAGGGCCAAAGGTCACGGGGTCAAAGGTCAAAAGGTCGCAGGGTCAAAGGCATGGGGGTCAAACCTCAGAAGGTCACGGGGTCAAAGGTCAAAAGGTCGCGGGGTCAAGGCCAAAAGGTCGCGGGGTCAAGGTCGGAAGGTCACGGGGTCAAGAGGCCACGGGACAAAGGTCAAAAGGTCACGGGGTCAAGGTCAGAAGGCCACGGGCTCAAGGGTCAAGCGGTCGCGGGGTCAAGGTCAAAAAGGTCACGGGGTCAAGGTCAGAAGGTCACGGGGTCAAAAGATCACGGGTCAAGGCCAAAAGGTCACGGGGCCAAGGGTAAAAAGGTCACGGGGTCAAGGTCAGAAGGCCACGGGTTCAAAGGTCACAGTCAAGGTCAGAAGGTCATGGGCCAAAGGTCAAGAGGCCACGGATCAAAAGGTCACGGGTCAAGGCCAGAAGGTCAAAGGGGTCAAAGGTCACGGGGTCAAAGGTCAGACGGCACGGGGTCAAAGGTCAAGAGGCCACTGGGTCAAAGGTCAAAAGGTCGCGGGGTCAAGGCTCAAAAGGTCACGGGTCGAGGTCAAAAGGTCACGGGGTCAAGGTCAGAAGGTCACGGGGTCAAATGTCAAGGTCAAAAGGTCACGGGTCAAGGTAATCGGGTCACGGGGTCAAAGGTCAAAAGGTCACGGGTCAATGTCAGAAGGACACGGGCCAAAGGTCAAGAGGTCACGGGGTCAAGGGTCAAAAGGTCACGGGTCAAGGGCAAGAGGTCACGTGGTCAAGGTCAGGAGGTAACAGGTCAAGGGTCAAAAGGTCACGGGGTCAAGGTCAAAAGGTCGCGGGGTCAAAGGTCAGGCGGTCATAGGTCAAGGGCCAAAGGCCACGGGGTCAATGGTCAAAAGGTCGCAGGGTCAAAGGTGCGGGGTCAAAGGTCAAGAGGTCACTGGGTCAAAGGCCAGAAGGTCGCGGGGTCAAGGTCAAAAGGTCGCGGGGTCAAGGTCACAAGGTCGAGGTCACGGGTCAAGGTCAAAAGGTCACGGGGTCAAAAGGTCACGGGTCAAGGTCAAAAGGTCACGGGTTTGAAGGTCAAAAGGTAGCAGGGTCAAGGTCAGAAGGCCACGGGGTCAAGGGTCAAAGGTCACAGGTAAAAGGCAAAAGGTTGCGGGGTCAAGGTCAAAAGGTCGCGGGGTCAAGGTCAGAAGGTCACGGGTCAAAGGGCAAGAGGTCACGGTGCCAAAGTCCAGAAGGTCACGGGGTCAAAGGTCACGACGTCACAGGGTCAAAGGTCAGGAGGTCACGGGTCAAAGGTCAGAAGGTCACTGGGTCAGGGGCCAAAAGGTCACGGGGTCAAAGGTCAGAAGGTCACAGGTCAAGGGCAAAAGGTCGCAGGGTCAAGGTCAGAAGGCCACGGGGTCAACAGTCAAGCGGTCACGGGGTCGAGGTCAGAGGTCAAGAGGTCAAGAGCCAAAGGTCACGGGTTAAGGGTCAAAAGGTCACGGGGTCAAATGTCAAAAGGTTGCAGGTCAAGGTCTGAAGGTCACGGGGTCAAAGGTCATGGGACAAAGCTCAAGAGGTCACGGGTCAAAGGTCAGAGGGCCGCGGGGTCAAAGCTCAAGAGGCCACGGGTCAGTGGTCACGGGGTCAAAGGTCAGGAGGTCACGGGGTCAAAGGTCAGGAGGTAACGGACAAAAGGTCGCGGGTCAAGGTCAGAGGTCATGGGGTCAAAGGTCGAAAGGTCACGGGGTCAAAAGGTCACGATGTCAGCAGGTCAAAGGTGAAAAGGTCACGGGGTGGAAGGCAATCGGGTCAAAGGTCGAAAGGTCGCCGGGTCAAAGGGTCACGGGGTCAAAGGTCATCGGGTCAAGGTCAAAAGGTCACGGGTCAAAGGTAGAAAGGCCACGGGGTCAAAGGCCAAGAGGTCACGGGGCAAAGGTCAAAAGGCCACGGGGTCAAAGGCCAAGAGGTCACGGGGCAAAGGTCAAAAGGCCATGGGGTCAAAGGTCAAAATGCCACCGGGTCAAAGGTCAAAAGGTCAGCATGTCAAAGGGTCACGGGTCAAGGTCTAAAGGCAACGGGTCAAGAGGTCAAAAGGCCGCGGGGTCAAAGGGCAAAAGGTCATCGAGTCAAAGGGCAGCTCCAGGTCTTAGAAGGAAACTGCAAAGAGTGGACAGAGTAAGCGGCATGCCGATAGCCCAATTCATAGAAATAGCCTAGAAAGCATCTAATAATCGGGGGGGGGGGGGGGGAGAGAAAAGAGGGAGAACCCCAAATAAAATCAAACTGCAAGCTTCCTTGTTGGCTGCTGCTCTAAATGAGAAGGGGTTTAGGGGAGGTGGACGAGGAAGAGGCAGAGGCGGAGGGGGACTGGCGGGAGCGATATCGGGAAGAGGCCCTCCAAACCGAGCCCCGCTGGGGCCAAACCAACGTGCGACTTGTCGGGAGGAGGGGCGCTGGAAAAGCGAACGCCCACGTCGAGGAACCAAAAAGGAAAGGAGTTCCAGAAGGGGTGGTGATCTGGTGATGCTCGAGGATTCCCATCTTGAGTGACGGGGACCGGAGGGGATCGTTAATGTTTCCCCAGCCGAGCCTCCGGTTCCAGTCAAGCTGGGGAACGAAACTACCGATTTCCTAAAAGGTAGCGGGGCTCCCCGGTGGGTAATTCCTAGTTGTGAGGGCCCTTTAAGCCCAGGACTAGTGCCAGTTGTTGGGGCGACTGGAAAGCGACCTTTAAGGCCGTGTCTGAAACCAACGGAACGTCCTCTTGGAAATACCCCATGAACTCCGGAACGCCTCTCTCTGCCAGAGCGTCCCTGCCCAGTGTTAGGACGCGACCTACTGTGCCAACTAAACGCTGAAAGAACTTTCTCTGAAAACTGCCCCCAAAAGAGCCCCTTCCTCTGGGAGCGAGCGCAGGAAAGAGGGCGGCTGCCGTGACTGCGGGTGGAGACGAGGCAGGTGAGGAGCGATGGGAAAGGGGGTGGCTCGGCGCGAGGGGGAAAGTCCAGCTAAGGGATGCTGGCAGCGTCTCAAAGGGTAAGCGTGTGTGAGGCGAGGGGTGCTGGCGCTGCGGAGTTCCCAGCGAGCCCCCGTCTCTGCGCAGACGGGACACAAAGGGGCGTCTCGACTCTGGGTGTGGGTCGGCTCTTTGCCCCCGGGTGAAGAAGCCTGTTTGGGGCCACCTCTGGGGCTTGGGAGGTGCGTGACTGACTGGCCCCGGCCGGCTGCTTTGCCCTCCCGGCTGTGTTTGCCCTCCCTGGGGGCCGGGCCAGGGGCTGGGAGGGAGCCCCGGGGAGGCGGGGAGGCCCTGTGGGGGCCGGGCGAGGGCTGTGGGCGGGGCTGGAGGAGCCGCAGCTGCGGGCAGTGAGGCTGGTGGGGCCGGCCCCTCCTGGGCAAGGGGCTGTGTCGGCAGAGTAGCTGCAGGCTGCGGGGCTGGTGGGGGGGCTGCCTGCCCTGCCCTGCCCTGCCCTGCTGTGGGTGGGTGCGGAGGGGCCGGAGTGAGGCAAGGGAGGAGCGGAGCGTCCGTGAATGAGAAGGGGAGCGCGGCCGCGCGATGGACCGGTGGGTCCCAGGGGGAAGCCCCGAAGAGGGTGGCGGTGCCTCCGGGGGTGCGGCAGTGCCGGTGGATCTGTGTCAGAAGCACAGAGCAGCAACCGCGGCGGTGGCAAGGGTGCTGCGCCGCATCGGAGCGTAGCCATAGACTGCCCCCAAACCCTGTCCTCACAGCAGCAAGCTGGCCCTTGAACAGGCTTTATTCTCCATAAATGCAGGTGCCATTAGCATCAGTTTGGGGAAAGAGTGGCACCTCCAGAAGCACCTGCAGAAGGAGGGGTTCCTGCCTGAGGAGAGCTACGGTAATCACTGTGGATAACAGTTGCTTGTTCTTTCCCTCTCCCAGAGACAGCACTGAGGACTCCGTTGTCGGTTCCTCCCCAGGGATGCTGTTGACTGCATCTGGCTCAGGTTTGTGTGGGTTGCCTTTGGCGTCATTCTCCTAGCGGCACGGAAGAAAAGGGACAGCTGGGCACTTACTGGCGGTGGACAGGAGCTGCCGCGGCTGAAGCTCGAGAAGCAAGAAAAAGGTAAAGTAGCTAAAGAATAAAATGAAAGGGATCCAGCCGGCAGCTGCCACCAGCTGCAGACAGGAGACAGCCTGCCTCTCTGGGTGAGGAAGGATCCCCCGTTAGCTTAGTCCCCAGCAGATCCGTTCACCACTGTGCAAGGCAGGGTCTGTATGCGTAACCAAAAGCACAGTACGGCCATGTAGTGTGTGCGCATGTGAGGCTGTGCATCTGAGAAGCCTCATATTGTAAGAGCTGTAAGATGCCAATCTATTCTTTTAGGTGGATGACAGTCAAGTGACCGGAGCTACAGAGGAGGAAGGGAGCGGGGGGGGGGGGGGGAGAGAGAGAGGGAGGAGGAGAGAGAGGAGAGAGAGAGATCCACACGGTCAAATTCTCCCAGCAGCTCCAAGAGCGGGAGCTGCAGTGAGTCCTGGACCCCTGGGGCCGTGTCACCCCTCTTCTGCATCCTGGTCCCTCCTGCCCCTCTCCCCCCGCTGTCTCTCACTGCTGTCATTTGTTTTGCTTCCCTGCACCTCTCCCTCTCTCATTCTCCAAGTCCCCCCCTTTCTCTGTCATTCTACCTCTCTGTGTTCTTTTTCTCTCGGTGCTTCTGTCCTGTTCCCTGTCCTTCTTGGTTTTATCCTGTCTCCGTCCTGCAGCCCATCACAATTTTTCTCTTTCTCCATCTATCTGTCTGACTTCCTAGACAGATTTGTTTTTTTTTTTAATTCCTCCCCGTCTGCCCTTTAGCTCTTCACAATTCCCACCCCTCTACCTCTCTCTGTCTGGCTCCATGTCCCTATCTGTAAATTCCTCTCTCTCTGCCCTGTATTCTAGATACACTTCATCTTTCTTATATTCTCTTGTTCCAGGTCCCTGTCCCTATGTTTTCATTTCTTCCCTCTGTCCCATAGCCCCTTTTTGTCTTTAGCGTTCTCTCTCTGTCTGGCTCCCGGTCCCTAGTCTTTAATTCTTCTGTCTCTCCCCTTTAGCTCATTGAGGTTTTCTGGTATTTCTCAGTCTCCCTCTGTCCACCTCACTGTCCCCTTTCTTAATGCCTCTCTCTCTGCTCTGTGGCCCATCGCTCTTCTTTGTTTTTCTTCCTCTCTCTCTCAGTCTGCTTCCCTGTCCCTTCCTCTTCTCTGGCCTGTAGCCCATAGCTATTTCTTTTCACCTCTGCCTCTCTCTCTGTGGCTGCCTTTCCCTATTTTTTAATCCCCCCCCCCCCCGCCTTGTAGCCAAGTGCTGTTGTATTGGGTTTATGTGGCAAGGTTTTGTTAGCTGGGGGGTGGCGGGGAGGGCTGCAGGGGTGGGTTCTGTGAGAAAACACCAGGAGGATGCCCCCCTGTTGGGCACAGCTAGTTCCAGCTCCAAGACGGATCTGCTGCTGGTCAAAGCTGAGCCCATCAGCAACACTAGTAGTGCCTCTGTGGTGACATATTGAAGAAGGGCTGAAAAAGGCTGCCCTGAAGCTGCGACAGAGAAAATGTGGGTGTGAAACAGCCCTGCAGACACCGAGGTCAGTGAAGAAGGAGGGGGGAGGAGGTGGTGCAGGCATCAGAGCAGGGATTCCCCTGCAGCCTGTGGTGAAGATCGTGGTGCCGTAGCTTGTCCCCCTGCAGCCCGTGGAGGTCCATGGTGGAGAAGACATCCACCTGCAGCCCGTGGAGGACCCCACGTCGAAGCAGGTGAACGTGTCTGAAGGAAGCTGTGACCCCGCGGAGAGCCCACGCTGGAGCAGGCTCCTGTCAGCAGCTGTGGCCCCGTGGAGAGGAGCCCATGCTGGAGCAGGTTTTCTGGCACGACCTGTGGCCCTGTGGGAGGGACCCCACACTGGAGCAGAAGAAGAGCGTGAGGAGGAAGGAGCGGCAGAGACAACATGTGATGGACTGACCGCAACCCCCGCTCCCTGTCCCCCTGTGCTGCTCGGGGGAAGGAGGTGGAGAAGTCAGGAGTGAGGATGAGGCCAGGAAAAAAGAGAGGGGTGGGGGGAAGGTGTTTTTTAGATTTGTTCCTATTTCTCATTATCCTACTCTGATAATAGATTAAATTAATTTCCCCGAGTCGAGTCTGTTTTGTCTGGGACAGTAATTGGTGAGTGAGCTCTTTGGTCTTGTCTTGAGCCACCAGATGCTTTGTTGTCTTTTCTCCCCCTGTCTTGTTGAGGAGGGGGAGTGATAGAGCAGCTTGGTGGGCACCTGGCAGCCAGCCAAGGTCAACCCACCACAGTTTCCTTCTGTCAGGCTCCTTGTCCCTATTTTTTAATTCTTGCCTTTGTTTCTTGTACCCCATTGCTTATGAAACTTACTTTCTACCTCTCCTTCCCTTTTTTTTTAAATTCTTGCCTATGTTTCTTGAACCCAGTTGCTTTTCAAATTTTCTTCGACGTCTCCCTCTATGCAGCTCCACGTACCTACTTTTTAATTCTTGTCTACGATTCTTGTATCCTGTCGCTTTCCAAAGTTTCTTTCTACATCTCCCTCTATCCATCTCCCTGTCTGTAATTCTTCATGCTTCCCTCTCTGTACTGTACCCTGTCCCTTTTTACATTTTCTTTCTCCATCTCCCTCTTTCTAGCACCCTGTCCCTATTTGTTAGTTCTTGCCTACCTTTCTTGTACCCTGTCGCTTTTTGAAATGTTCTTTCTACATCTACCTCTATCCAGCTCCCTGTTTCTATTTTTGATTTCTTGCCTATGTTTCTTCTCCCCTATCACTTCACATTTTTTCCCTCATCCCTTGTCTTGTCTCTGTCTTCTTGTCCTGCTGCTCCCTTCCGCCTCTCTCTCCTGCTCCCTGTCTCTCTTATTTATTTTTCCATCTTTGTCCCTGTTTTTTTTCCTCAATCTCTCCGCTCTCCTCTCTACACCATTGGCTGGCTCCCCATCCCTCTCTTGTTCACAGCATCCCGTTTTCTGGCTCCCTGTCCCGCACCTCTATGTCCCTCTGTCCTTCCTCCTGCTTTTCTCTTCCCTTTTCTCCCTCTGTCCTGCTGCATTTGGGTACTGAGCCTTCTAGCCAAATCACTGCCAGGATTTCTTATGGGCATTAATGAATCAACTTTTCCTGCCTCCTCTGTGGCCTGGATGTGTGTGCAGAGCTCATGGGTGTGGACAGGTGCAGGGGAGGGAGAGATGTGCTGTGGGGCTTTGGCAATGGCCCCCTGTTCCCGATGGGCTCCAGCTGGGGCTGGAGCTTGGGCAGCCCCAGGTGTGGCCACTGAGGCTGAGGCTGGGGCTGGCCCTGCTGTGTGAAGGGGCTCTAGCTATAAAGAGGGCTGCCTGGGCACGCCTGCCTGAGGGAACTGAAGGGCAGCGGGCTGAGGAGGGGATCTAAGGGGCTCCTGCAGGCAGGTGCCTCCAGCAAGGAATGGCCAGTCCCCGTAACGAGGAAGGATCCCTGCGAGCTGTCCCCGACAGAGCAGACCCCAGCACGTGGTGCTGGGAGCTCGGTGCCTCCGTTGGCTACGTGCACGAGCCGCCGGGTATTGAGGAAGCCTCGCAGATGAGGAGCATGGAGGCATCCGCTGTGTGCTGCTAGGTGGGTGAGGGTCGAGCAGGCGGCACCGCGAAGGAGGAAGGGGCAGAGGTGGAGGGAGAAGCGTCGGGGCAGTGAAGGTCACCTGCCGGCGCCAGGAGCTGCGGTGAGTCGCACGTTCTCTCCTGTGCATCCCGGTCCATCTCTGCTGCCCTTCCCCAGATCTCTGCCTGACTCCCTGCCTGTCCCCGCTTCCGTCTCCCTCTCCGCCGGCCCACCTACCTGCCCAGCTCCCCAAAACTTGTTACTCTTCTGCCAACTCTGCCCTGTACGACTTCACCTAGTCTCTTTTTCCTACGTTTCCCTCTCTGTGGCTCCCTCTCCCTATTTTTTAATGCATTCCTGTGGTTCTTCTACCCTGTTGCACTTTAATTTCTCTTTCTACATTTCCCTCTCTCCAGCGCCCCGTCTCTAGTTGTTAATTCCTCCCTCTGTCCTGTACCCTGTTGCTTTTAACATTTTCTTCCTAGGGTTCCTTCTATCCATCTCCCTGTCTCTATTTTTTAATTATTTCCTGTGTTTCTTGTACACCACTGCTTTTCAACTTTTCTTATTATGGTTCCTTCTATCTATCTCCCTGTTTTTTCTTGTAATATTCCTGTGTTTCTTGTATCCGATCACTTTTTAAATTTTCTTTCTACATTGTCCTCTATCCATCTCCCTGTCCCTAGGTTTTAATTCTTGTCTATCTTTCTTGTACTCAGTTGCTTTTAAAAATTCCTTCTACATCTCCCTCTATCCAGCTCCCTTTCTTGGTGGGTGGGTGGCTTTTAAATTCTTCTCTATATTTCTTGTACCCCGTCGCTATTTAATTTCTGTTTCAACAATTCCCTTGATCTGGCTCCCTTTCCCTAAATTTTAATTCCCCCCTTTCTTCCGTATACCCTGTCACTTTTAAATTGTCTTTCAACATTTCTTTCGATTCTCACCCCTGTTCCTATTTTTGAATTCTTTCCTGCGTTTCTTGTAGCCCATCGCTTTTTAAAATTTCTTTCTCCGTCTCCCTCTATCCGACTCCCTGTCCCTATTTTTTAATTCCTCCCTTTCTGTC
The DNA here is from genome assembly GCA_009819775.1 of Phoenicopterus ruber ruber. Classification (NCBI taxonomy): domain Eukaryota; kingdom Metazoa; phylum Chordata; class Aves; order Phoenicopteriformes; family Phoenicopteridae; genus Phoenicopterus; species Phoenicopterus ruber. The sequence goes on along the minus strand of CM020233.1, from coordinate 9,761 downwards.
CTCTACCCAGTTGCTTTCAAAACTTGCCTGCTATGTCTCCATTTATTTAGTTTCCTGTACTCCATCCATTTTAGTTTCTATGGCTACTTTTATCCAGTCCACTGTCTTTATTTTCTAATCCTCTCCTCTGTCCTGTACCCTGTTGCTGCTTCCATTTTCTTTCTAGGTCTCCATTTATCAAGCTCCTTTCCATGTTCTTTAATTCTTTCCTGTGTCATGTACCCCACTGCTTTTTAAATGTACTTTTGTGTGTCTCTCTTTTTTCCTCTATTCTTATTTTTTAATTTATTTTTGTCTTTCCTTAAAGCCGTCCCATTTTAGATTTTCTATGTCAAAGTTTATCCACTTTGCTGTCCCTATTGTTTATGTTTACCTGCCTATCCTGTACCTCACCGCTTTTCAAATTTTCTTTCCACGGGTACTTTAACCCATTCACTGTCTTTGTTATGTGTTTCTTGTCGGTCCTGTGCTCCATTGTTTTTGAAATGTTCTTCCTATGTCTCTCTGTATTTTTCTCCCTATTCTTATTTTGTAGCTTTTTCTTGTCTTTTCTTAATGCCTTCGCTTTCATAATTTTCTTCCCATGTGTCTCTATAACCCTACCCTTATTTTTAATATTTTTTTCTTGTCTTTCCTTAAGGCCTTTGCTTTTTAAATTTTCTTTGTCAACTTTTATCCAATTTTCTGTCCCATTTTTACATTTTTTTCCCACTTGTCCTTTACCCAGTTGCTTTTTAAATTTTCTTTCTATGTCTACTTTAACCAATTCACTCTCTTTATTTTTATTGTTTTTTCCTGTCTGTCCTGAACCCTGTTGCTTTTACAATTTTCCTTCTAGGTCTCCTTTTATCAAGCTCCCTATTCATATATTTTAATTTATTCCTGTCACGTACCCTGTCACTTTTAAAATTATATTTCCAGGTGTGTCTCTTTTTACCCTATCCTTCATTTTTTCTTGTCTGTCTTAATGCCGTCGCTCCTTAAATTTTCTTTCCATGTCTCTGATTATCTCGTTTTCTGTCCCCATTTTTATTTTTTTTCCTGTGTTTCCTGTACCGCAACTTTTCAAACTCTGCTTCTGCGTGTGCTGGTTTGGGATGGGATAGAGTTAGTTTTCTTCACGGTAGCTGGTATGGGGCTACGTTTGGGATTTGTGCTGAACGCGGCGTTGGTAACACGGGGCTGCGTTAGTTATTGCTGAGCGGTGCTTGCACAGCATCAAGGGCTGCTCTGCTCCTCACCCTGCCCTGCCAGCGAGCAGGCTGGGTGTGTGTAAGGGACTGAGGAGCTGAAAGAGTTAATGTCTCAAACACTCAGCAAAGGAGGACCTTATGGGTGGTGGAAGAAACTGGGAAGTTGATGGGCAAAGGAGGACCTGGTGGGAAGGACGTTATCGCACTAATGAGATAAGGGGTAGCTGGAAGGGACTGCACAGGACTGCCCCCGGGCGGGTTTTGAATATCTTCAGAGGAGACTCCACACCCTCCCTGGGCAGCCTGTGCCAGGGCTCTGTCACCTCACAGCAAAGAAGTTTTTCCTCATGTTCAGGCGGAACTTCCCGTGTTCCACTTTGTGCCCATTGCCCCTTGTCCTGTCGCTGGGCACCACCGAAAAGAGTTTGGCCCCATCCTCTTGACGCCCACCCTTGAGATATTGATAAGCATTTATGAGATCCCCTCTCAGTCTTCTCTTCCTCAGGCTTCCTCATTTGGTGTTAAGTCACCTTAATTTAGCCCAAGGGTATCCCGAACATGGGTTATCTCCAAGCGAATCGTCCAGGACGGCCCTCCCAGGACATGATCTACTCCTTTAGACATAAACCATTGACCAAGTCTGGGACTAGGATTGGATCCAGCCACACCTAGACTCCTCTCTGAGAAGGAGTTTAGAAAGCAAGGGGGTCCTTTCCGAACCTCATGACTCAACGGGAGGGTCTCCCTGACCACTGATTAATGACCACTGAAGCGCACCACTTGGTCCACAAGAAAAATTGGCGTAGTCGGCAGAATACCCTTGTTTGTGCTAAAATGATCGATGGGACCAGGGTCCTTAGCACGACCCCTTCTCAACTAGGGTCCTTGGCGCGACCCCTGCTCTGAGCAGTGCCATATCCCGGGGGAGAATATTGGAATAGTCCTTTGAGGACTACAAAGGGATCTGTTCCCTTACTTGTAGGCTTTTTATGGCTTCCCTGGCAAGTCCGACTGTACCTTGTACCCCTCTCTGGGAGGAATCGTACACAAGGAGAAACAATCTTCTGAGGATTGATAACGAGATCTGTTCCCTATATTGTAGGCTTTACTATGGCCTCCCTGGCAGGTCCAATTGTAGGTAGTACCCCTCTCCCGGAGAGCTTAGGGGGCTATAATGCCCGACCTTCTCCCTCTGGCATGGTTTGGGCCCAGAATAATTGGCATGATCCACAGGCAGTAGCTGATAAGATTACCATCTTAGCTAAAGAGCGAAAACTGAGACGAGGAAAAGGGAAAGCATTGGTCTGTGCGGTACTGGGGGCTGCCTTAGTTGCCGCCCAGCAAAAGAAACACAGAAATCAACAGGCAGAAAGGGAAACGATTAAATCACTGCAAGACCTAGTAAAAGCTCTTGCAAGAGCAACTGGGAAACGAGATGCAGAGCCTTTCCGATCGGCTCGCTGCCGAACGGATAACTAATCGGAGACTGCAAACCGCTTTGGCGGAATCATCAGAGAGGGAAAAAATACTGAGGGAGCAGTTAGAGGGGACTCATGCCCTTGGTGATGAAGAAGAAAAGGTGTCTAAATTATATCCCTCTAATTATTTGCAGTGTGTGAAGAAGTTATACCCCTCAGAGGAGGAGGAGGAAATTGTAATTCAGCCCTTAATTAAGATGGAGACTATTGAGAATGGTCAGGGTGGCACTCAACAAGTCACCACCCGTACCATTCCCTCTTCCCCTACTGATTTGGCTAAAATCCAGGAAAAATACTCCCGAGGGCCCCGAGAAACTGAAACCGAGTACATGTGGAGGGTGTCTCTCACGGCGGGGGCTACAAAATCAAGAACTGCCGTACGGAGAGTAGAACAGTGGGAAAATCTGCACCCCCCCCCAAGCCTCAGGGGTTAAAAGGAATTTATTGTGGGATGAGAGAGTGGAGAAGGGAATTCTCCAAGATCTAATGGATGGAATGTCTGCTGCAGCTTTAGAAAAGCTGATCCGAACGTGCAAAGATGAGAAGGCGGCACCCCATAGGAGTGAAAGAGGCTGGATTATTCCTTTGCACTCTCCCTATAATTCTCCCGTTTGGCCTGTACGCAAGCCGGACGGTAGGAGGCGACTGACAGTCAATTATTGGTGCCTAAACACCAATACAGGAATCCAGGTCCTTTAACAGCCGCTGTGCCAAGCATAGCGGGACTGCTTGCAACTATTCAGGAACAAGCCCACCGGATTTTGGCAACCATTGATGTAAAAGACATGTTCTTTATGGTTCCCTTGCGGGTGTTAATGTAAGGTACCAAATATTCCTTATCATTATCTGAGTGCTCTGTACTGAAAGTACCATCAAGTTCCTGATCTGCAACTAGACTTCCAGTTTTGACTTTGTCTGGGATTTCATCCAGTCCTATGAAGAATGTATTTACCCCAAAGTAAAACATTTTGTCCTTTTTCAACAGCTGCTTCTGTTTGTGGAAAAATTCCACTTTGCTATCGCCACATACTGGCAAAGGTTGAGGGAATTTAAAGTACACATACTTGTCCTCACGTCTTGAGGGTCCTGAAGGGGAGGTGAAATATCTTTACCTTTCGCTGGTACACCACAAACCGAGGATTGCAAATCCCACTGCTGAACGTGGGAAGCAACAGTGTCACTGGTCTGTAATCCAGGTGATGACATGTGGTGTCTCTGACTCCACCGAGGCATTAGCCTCATGCCTTCCCGACTCCGCCAGGCACGGGGCTTGCCTCTCGCCTGCCTGCGTCATGGCACGGGCCACCCTCCAGCTTGCCTGTCTCGGGTGCAGCTGGTGCTCCGAGCCAGGCTTCCCCTTCTCAGGCTGCTTCTGCACCCGCTTTCCCGACGACTCCTTCCCTCCCAGCCTGCCTGGGACCACACGCTGGGATGGCTGACACCGGGATGCTCCCCGCGGCGTGCCTCAAAGGGGCACAGCCCAGTGCTGGCTGCAGCCGCTGCTCGTCAGCTGTCTTCCTCAGGCTTAAATCTTTTCTTCATTCTCCCGTGCAGCGGGGGCTGCCAAACCTGTCTTTTCATCTTTACAGGGGATTGCTGCAACCTGACTGTCACCTTCACTTAGCCATTGGTCAAGATCTTCACAAAAAGGTTTGATGGGCTCTGGCGGGTTATGGTCTTCAGGGGGGTGCTGTGCAGCTCTGCAGTTCAATTTGGCAGCGTCGTGCTGTCTTTCAGCACATGGATCGTGTGTCTTGTGATGGTTTTTACACTTTGAATCCAGGAGCCTTGCTGCATCATCGGTGGTGTTCCGGTGTACTCCTTCGGGCCTCTCTGCAGGAAAACCCATGGCAGTTATGGATATGGGTCAGGTCCAGGTCGAAGCCATCCTCCTGGTAGCGCCTTTTGTTCCTGCTGACGATCTCTTTGATGATGGAGGTCGTGTTTGGCCACGGGGTGGTCCGAGAATGGGCAAAAGTCATACCCCCTTCTATCCCCAAGCTAATGGGATAGTAGAAAGAGTGAATGGGTTGTTAAAACCTGCCCTCAAGTCACACGGTGCTGGGTGGTCTACACGACTTCCAGATGCTGTGGCAGAGGTTAATAACAGGTGGGGGAAGAACGGGTGTCCTAAACTTGCTGCCTTCTGTCCTGAACCCCCTTCCTTGTTGCCGGGAAGAAAGGAAGGCAAAGATCCAGTAAAACCCCTTCACTACATGGGACAGCCAGTCTTAGGCGATCTGCCAACTGTAGGTGAAGTGCCCCTCACTCTCAAAACCCCACTGAACCTTTATGCGTGGGTAGCTACCGACGCCCACGGAAAAGACCATCGCATTCATTCTCGATGGATAATCCCATCCTTCTAATCCTTGTGTTTTGCGTATATACGTACTACAGGTTCTCCGAAGAAGCAACGTGGGATCCATGTTAACTCTGACTGTGTTGATCCTTGAATGCATCTTTTGTCTGATTATATTTGTGATCTTTGTGTGTTATAATAGAGAAAGATGTTTAGGGCGACCGTCCTCGTTACCCTCAACCTCCTTGGTAACATACAAGGGGAGGGATCCCCAAATTTAGTTTGGGAATTGATACAAGGGTTTATACATGTATGGAATGATACTGGCCAAGGGCTATGTGTGGCCCTCCCTAGGTCAACTCAGGAAGGAATTAGGATGGAACTGCTTCCTCTAAATCTCACCCATCTTCTGGGGGGAGTAGAGCAGAGACATTCATCCCTGACTCTTCCACCCAAGTTCTGGACAATGCCTAAATTATCCCTGGAACCCTCAGGGAAACCTCACTACAACCGGTGATGAATTTGTGTTTGACTATGATTTCAGTTGGAACTCGGGGTGGTGCATCCAGCTCCCAATGCCTGTAACTGGACCTCTCTCGGGAACAGGACACATTACCAGTGGGCCTGGTCCATAAACCAAGTTAAACGAAATTTAACACGAGGGTTATCAACTGTACCCATGGCCCTGGGGATCCCCCAGAGACATGCTACCTCACGGAACTTGGACTTCTCACTGGAGATATGTGCACATGCTGGGGGTATCTCTCTATGGGATTTAAAAACTCGGATCCACGTTGTAACGGGACAGCAAAGGAGGATGGTATATATTTACCCCGTATGTAACCCTTAAAAGACACCAATTTGTCTTAGATCTAAAAGGACATTACAAAATAGGTTAGCCTTAGGTACATTGCTCTTAAAGGAGCGTGGAGTTTGCGGTGTGTTAAATCATACTGAAGAAGAACGCTGTGTTACAATCCCTAAGGCCGCTACCTTGATTGAAGAAGCTCACACTAAAATGAAGGAAATTGCTGACCAATCTGGAGAACTATTCTATGCTATGCAGCTGAAGGCAGCAAATGGAGCCCAACTCCTTGGCTCAAATCTCTCCTGAGTTCATTGGGACTCACCGGATGGGGAAAGGGGCTGCTGAATATGGGACTAATACTGTCATGTGGATTTTTATTTTTGATGATTGGCTTAGCAATAGTGCGGTATATGATTAACCATTTCCTCTCTTCAGCTTCCTTTTTCCTTTCCTTTCCTTTCTTCTCTCTCTCTCTCCTCCCCCACCTCTGTTCACTATGTACGGATCACTACCCTAGAAGAAGATGAACTCTACAGGAACAAGATTCGACCGACTGTTTGAGCCACAGGGTGGTGGAAGAAACTGAGTTGAAAGAGTTGCTGTCTCAAACACTGGGCCAAGGAGGACCTGGTGTGAAGGATGTTATCGCACTAATGAGATAAGGTGTAGCTGGAAGGGAGCATCTTGCGGAGGCAGGATAGTGCTTTTCTGGGCTTTATCTTGAGTAATTGCTTCAAAAACAAACAAGCTTGAGACAGCATTGCCCCTGCATCCCTGACAGGAAGGGGGGGAGGGGCAACAAAATCCCTAAACCCCTCAAACCCCCCAACCCCTTTTGAGAAGGTTCAAGAACAACAGACTACGCATGCGAAGTAATTAGCAGATGCTGTGGGACTAGTCTATAAATAGCACAACTCAGAGGGGCTGGGTGCGCGCGCCCACCGTCCGATGGAACCGGACCAGAGACATCGCTGGAACCCAGGGTGGTGATCTTTCCTTTACCTTTATCTTTCTGTTGTCTCTCTCTCTTTCTCTTTTTTTCCGTATGCTACAAGCTGTTACAGCCCTTTCTACGATTCCAGGTTTAAATAGCTTATCCCTTTATATGACTCAAGGTTTACATAGTTTCTGCCATCAATAAAACTTTTCTATCGATTGTTTGGTGTTAAGTCACCTTAATTTAGCCCAAGGGTATCCCGAACATCGGTTATCTCAAAGCGAGTCTCCCAGGACATGATCTACTCCTTTAGACATAAACCGGTGACCAAGTCTGGGACTAGGATTGGATCCAGCCGCACCTAGACTCCTCTCTGAGAAGGAGTTTAGAAAGCAAGGGGGTCCTTTCCGAACCTCATGACTCAACGGGAGGGTCTCCCTGACCTCTGATTAACAATGAGTGAAGTGCACCACTCGGTCTGCGATGGGGTGCACAAGGAGTTGGGAGGGGACACAGCCAGGACAGCTGACCCCAACTGACCAAAGGGCTATTCCAGACCATTTCATGTCATGCTCAGCAATAAAACTGGGGTGGAGGTTGGGGTGCGGGTGCTGCTTGGGACTGGCTGGGCATTGGTTGGTGGCGAGCAATTATTTTCATTTGCGTTGCTTGTTTTTCTTGGATTTTATTTTCCTCTCTCTTTGTTGTGGTGTGGTTTTTTTTCCCCTTGCTCCTTTTTTTTTTTTTTTAAATTCTTTTTCATTATTAAACTGTTTTTGCATCAACCCACAAGTTTCTTTCTCACATTTACCCTTCCAATTCTCCCCCCATCCAACTGCGGGGGAGCAAGCGAGCAGCTGTATGGTGCTTAGTTGCCAGCTGGGGTTAAACCATGATGCTGTATCTACTCTTATGAAGCTGCCTATTGCTGTTTTTAAATTATTTCCTGTCTGTCATGTATCCTGTAGCTTTACAAATTTTCTTTCTGTGTCTACTTTTATCCAGGTCACTGTCTTTATTTTTTTTTCCTCTCTGTCCTGTGTCCTGTTACTTCTCAATTTTCTTTCTATTTCTCTGTTTTAGTTCACTGTCATTATTTTAAATGTTTTTTCTGTCTGTTCTGCACCCAATCATTTTTAAAATTTTCCTTCTATGTCTGCTTTTACCAAGCTGCATATTGCTGTATTTTAATTCTTTCCTGGCGATTGTGTACCCTGTCGCTTTTCACATTTTCTTTCTATGTTTACTTTAACGTATTCAGTCTTTATTATTTCTTCATTTCCTTAATCGCAGTTGCTTTTAAAATTTTCTGTCTACTTTTATCCCATTCGGTGTCTTTATTTGCCTACCTTTATTTTTGAATTATTTCTTGTCTTTCCTTAACGTCATCGCTTTTTTTCTTTCTACATCTGTTTTAGTTTGCTGTCCCTATTTAATTTTTCCCCTTTATTTCCCTAATTCCCATTGCTTTTTAAATGTATTTTCTATCCTACTTTTCTTCCCTTCAATGTCTTTATTTTTAATTATTTCTTCTCTTTCTTTAGGGCCCTCGCTTTTTACATTTTCTTTCTACATCTCTCTTAATTCGCTGTGACTATCGCTTTTTAAATGTTCTTTCTACGCCTACTTTTATTCCCTTCACTGTCTTTTAAAAATTATTTTTCCTGCTTCTGTGCCATCACTTTTTAGGTTTTCTTTCTACATCTCTGTTTTAGTTTGCCGTGCTATTTTTAATTTTTCCCATTATTTCCTAAATCCTCATTTATTTTAAAATTATCTACTTTTATCCTGCTTGCTGTCGTTTTTTAATTCTTTTTTGTCTTTCCTCAGTGCTGTCGCTTTTTAATTTTTGTCACCATCTCTTTTAGTTCATTGTCCCTGTTTTTTACATATTTCCCTTTAGTTCGTTCATCATTCTCCACCGCTTTTAAAATGTTCTTTCTATGCCTACTTTTTTCCATTGCTGTCTTTATTTTTCATTATTTCTTGTTTTTCCTTAGTGCCCTCGCTTTTCAAGTTTTCTTTCTATATGTCCATTTTCGTTTGCAGTTGCTATTTTTTTCCTTATTTCCTTGGTCACCATAGCTTTTAAAATTTTGTCTACTTTTATCCCCTTTGCCGTCTTTATTTTTTAATGCTTTCTCATCTTTCCTTAGTGCCGTCGCTTTTTAATTTTTCTTTCTACGTCTGTTTTAGTTTACCATCTTTATGTTGTAATTTTTTCCTTTATTTCCTTAATTCCTGTTGCTTTACAATGTTCTTTCTGTGCCTACCTTTTTTCCCTTCCATGTCTTTATTTTTCAATTATTTCTTCTCTTATCCTAAGTGTCCTCACTTTCAAAAATTTCTTTCTACATCTCCATTTTCGTTCGCTGTCCCTATTTTTCATTTTGACCCTTTATTTCCCTAATCCCCCTCACTTTTTAAGAGTTCTTCTATGCCTACTTTTATCCCCTTCACTCTCTTTTAAAAATTATTTCTTCTCTTGCTTCTGTGCCATCCCTTTTTAGGTTTTCTATGTCTGAGCCTGCCATCGTGTTGGTTTTTTTTTTTTTTTCCCCTTCTTTCCTTAATCACCGTTGCTTTTAAGATTTTCTGGCTACTTTTATCGCATTCACTGTCTTTATTTTGCTGTGTTTTCTTTTAATAATTTCTTATCTTTCCTCAGCACCGTTGATTTAAAAATTTTTTTTTACATCTGTTCTAGTTTGCTGTCCCCATTTCATAATTTTTCCTTTATTTCCCTAATATCCATTGCTTTTCAATGTCCTTTTATGGCTACCTGCATTCCCTTCACTGTCTTTATTTTTAATTATTTCTTGGTTTCCTTAGCACCCTCGCTTTGTGAATTTTCTTTCTACATCTCCTTTTTAGGTCGTCGTCATCATTTTTAATTTTTTTCTTTATTTCCTTAATCCTATTTGCTTCTAAAATTTCTGCCCGCTTTTATTCTGTTCGCATCTATTTTGTAATTATGTTTGGTCTTATTACTGCCTTTCCTTTTTAAATTTTCTACATCTCTGTTTTAGCTTGCTGGCCCTATATT